>OX465597.1:3863515-6363515 GCA_950022295.1 Bromus sterilis | reverse complement strand
GTGCAACTGTCATGTGATGCTGGACTGTTCTCAATAAGAACCCGTAAGCCTTTTGGAGATGTTACTCGTGAGAAAGCAACATATAATTGGCCGTGAGAGAAAACTGGAGTTGGCAAATAGACCCCAACTCTGTGTAGAGTCTGTCCTTGGCTTTTGTTAATTGTCATAGCATATGAAAGCCGTACTGGGAATTGTCGACGCTTCAATTTGAATGGCCACCTAGACTGGCCTGAAGTGGTAACAATGCGTGGGATATAAACTTTTGAACCTTTGGCTTTCCCGGTAATGATTTGTCCTTCAATTACTCTATTTGTAAGTTGTGTAACAATGAGCCTAGTTCCATTACAAAGACCACGAGAAGGATCAAGATTACGCAATAACATTATGGGTACTCCTATTTTGAGATGTAACACATGGTCTGGAAGTCCATTCATGGGAATGGTATTCAAAAACTCAGTGGGATATAATGCCTCAAGAGTGGAATGGTTTGAGGAACTGTCATCAATGGAATCTGCACTGTAATATAACATCTCATTTGTTGGTAACGCATCAATCAATTTTCTATTTATTTCAGTAACAACTTCATTGGTAGGAGCTAAGATAGCACGGTCACAGAAGTATGACGCAATATCTGTTTGTTGGCTGTCAGAATTGTACACAAATGAAATCAAACCTTGAAGATTTCTACAATCTGGTTCGAGTAGGAGAGTTGGAGGAATCTTTATGAAAATATTTTCAGGCTCATTTTCAATTGGAACGAAAGGTTCAGCACCTTCTCCTACCCTCAAAAGCCATTCAGCAAATATATGTAGGTCTTCTCTGTCAGAGGGTGAAAGATATTTTGAGCTTAGCCTCATGTTCTCAGTCAAGTTTAGAACCTCACAGTTACGCCATAAATAAGAATTTACAATGCACGCTTTCAAGATTTGTTGTTTTCTTGCATTTGGTATAACTGGAAGAGTTTGCCGAAAGTCTCCACTAAGAACAACTGTTATACCACCAAACTGTTTTTCATGTGAACTGGGTCTAATTTCTGACAGCATATCTCTAAGAGTACGATCAAGTGCTTCAAAACAATACCTATGATTAACTGGTGCTTCATCCCAAATAATTAGTGATGTTTTCTGAATAAGCTCAGCCAAGTTTGTATTTTTTTTAACACTGCACATGGAATTCTCACGTATATCCAATGGGATCTTAAAACGGGAGTGTGGGGTTCTACCACCAGGAAGCAACAACGATGCAATTCCAGATGATGCAACTGCCAGAGCTACCTTTCCTTTGCTTCTTACAAAGTTAAGTATAGTTGTCCATAAGAAAGTCTTTCCAGTTCCTCCATATCCGTATACAAAAAATGTTCAACCTCCCGTATTTAGGACAGAATCAGAAATAGCATCAAAAACTTTTTTCTGACTTTCATTAAGTCTTGGAATATCTTCAGATAAACTTATGGTCATTTGAGGAATATCATAGCTTAGCTCATCTAATAATAGCCTATTTTCGAGGGAAGCACTTGATATATCATCTGGCAGTGGTAAACTAAAATGTGATAAAGAATATCCAGCATCTCTCAACAATTTATCAACCTCAAACAGGACAAATGGCACAACAATATTTGCAGATGAGTTGCTTCTTTGTAAAGTATTGTGATTTAATTTGTGTGTGATATCCTGACTCATTGAAGAAACATGTTCATCGAAAAGTTTCTTTGGATTTGTCACCTCGCAGAATAACAACAATGTGACAAAAAGATGACGTAATTTGGAAGGTGTGGCCCATTGAGCTGCATCTATCAGAGCATGGGACCATTCTTGGTCATCACTAAGAAGTCCTAAAGCTTCACAGGCTGCACGAAATGTTGGATATTCCTGATTTCCTATAGTGCGGATATCTGTGAAGGATTTTGCACCTTTGACAATGTCGAGCAACATTCGGAGGTAATAAAAGTCTCCTTGTGTAGGACTAACATTAGAAACACGACCAATTTTCTTTTGAGAACCTTTACGCCTATCCCAGTACTTCCCATTTTTGTCTGAATGCCATGTCCATTGCTCGGGGAACTCTATATAAGTATGTTCTTGAGCAGCGGGCGAACGACTATTGGCTTCGAACCATGCAGTTAGCTTAGTCTTCAAATTATTTGGGTTTGAAATTACTTCTTCAAGGTTATCATCTTCTGCATACACTACATTATTCTCCAATGGTAGATGCACAGGAAGGCGTTCAACTGATGGAAGAGTATGGTGAATATCGAACTGAAGCACGCGCCAAGATGCATCGTGTGGGGTGACACAACGACTTTCAAGATAATTATTTATTTCATTGACAGTTTCAGTGGATGGTCCTGAGGATGCGGAAGTTTTATAAAAGCCAACTCTTGCACAATCAAAACATTTTGTGACGTATTTGAAAAGATATTTATGCATACCATCATGATTGACCCTTTCTACATTTATGTGAGCCTGATATTTAACCACCAAGTCAACATTGTGAGGAACGACAAACCCGTTATCAACGTTAATTCCATTCTTGTTAGCGACTATTCCATTATTTGGTCGAGCATACTGAGCAAATCCATTTTCTTTCACAATGGTTTTTTCACAGAATTCCTTGGGGTAGAACTTAGAGCACTTTCCTTCAGACATACAGGGTGATTTGGGCCTTTGAGGTCCACAAGATCCATGAATCATAAAAAAAGAAACGGCTTCATATCCCACTGGATCAGTTCTTGGATCTGGCAAGTGAGCAGAGATATAAAAATCAATCTTTTCTGCATCTAGGGGTTCTTCTTTGGCCAACCATAGAATAATATGAACATGTGGGAGGCCACGCTTTTGAAATTCGATTGTGTACACAACTACAAAAAGAAGTTAACACTTTTATTTGATGTAAGAAAGTTTGAGGGAAATTAAATAATTTTTAAAGAGATGTGTTGAAATAATACCTGCATTTATGGGGCCAAAAAACTCTCTTTTCTTAATGTCATCCATTAAATGATTCAATTTCATTTTGAAGACTCTATCTACAATATCAGGTCTGTCTGAAGGATGTTGTCCAGGAAAGGATGCTAAAGCCTCCGTAATTTCAGGCCAAGCTGGATTTGATGTAAAGGTAATGAACAAATCTGGGCATCCATATTTTCTACAAATAGCAATGCAATCATGATAGTTTTGATATAGATAGCGAGGGCCTCCAGTAAATGATGATGGTAAGATAATTCTTTGCCCAGCTGAAGATCCAGAAGTGATGCCTCTTGAAACAGAATTAGTCAAGGAGTTGTAGGGTGCTGATCTATATTTCCGCTGGAAGCTTTTCTTTCTATAGTGTCCTAACCTTTCTCCCTCAATACAACAATAGCCATCAACCTCATAAGCTTGGGTCAATCTTTTACCTTTCATAGGAGTGTTGAAGTCCCCAGGCCTATCATGCAACCTATACGCATAGTACTCAAGCATTGTAGCTTTCTTACGTTGCAGGCCTTGAGATCGATGTGTTTGAAGATAAAAAATTGAATCATGGTAGCCATCCTCTCCATATGGGAATAATATAGGATATTGCATTGCCATGAACTTGCGATGCTTTTCATTTATTTGTTGAAGCCCCGCATCACGATCATCTATTATAAGGTCTCTGCCAATATCTGTTGCACCAAGATCACCAATTACTAATCCCACAACCTCAGATGCAACTGGAGCACTAAAGATATCGCCATGAGCATCAACTTTACCAAATAGTCTAATACGATAGTGGTCAGATGTATCTCCATTTAATCTTTCACGTGCAGTTCTAAAGAGCTTTACGATGGGGTTATGAGTGTTAAGCATTTGTATGAGATAATTAACAATGTCTTCATTAGCATGAAAAGAGCCCTCGGGAGAAGATACGGTCTTGATCCTGTGTGACAGTTCATTGGCTGTATCATATATGTATAGCTGACAATATTCTGGTCGTTGGCCCTGAGATGGCAGCATAGAACCAATACGGTGGCAGTTCTGACCACTAACCTTAAAAACATATGGACCATGACCATCATTCACAGATTCAATAACTTTAGCTCCCATAGAAGTCATAGCAAACATGGCATTGTACTGTCGTATATGATGGAAGAAGTGATCTGAAGCAGCTTTATCTTGTGAAGTTAACAGATCCAAGAGTGGTTGAGGTGGCGGGTCATAATGTGGAAGTATGACGCTGCCTCCTTTACAACACAAATTGTATGTCGGGTTTGATGTATGGCTTTCTCTACGAACACGCTCGTCGTACCAAAAGAAAGCACCACAATGTGCACAATTATGTTGTGGGCCACCAAGATGCAAGGGTGTAAAAATTGTTCCTGGAAGGAGTATAATATTTTTTTTGAGGTTATGTGAAGATGTCTTCCCTGATTATATATAATACATAAGGAGGAAGAAACTAAATCTTACGCTGATGGTGTTGGGTTCTATTTGATGCGTATATATGAGATCCGGAGAGTTGTCCAACTATATTTTGTTCGATAGATGGATCTGATGTAATATTTTGTGAAGTAGATGAAGAAGTTGTGCATGACTGGCCTACTGGGGCATGTTCTGAATGTTGTCCTGTGGAAGATGGCGGCACTTGATCATTAAGAAAAATAGGAGAATGGGTTGGGATACAGTATATGGATTATCTGTTTTTTATGTATCAAATATATAAAGTTCAATTTATGAACTAACCTCCACGAGTATTTGCTAGCCTACGTCTACGGCGAGATTCAGCTGTAATAGATGGGTCTCTTTGAGGCAGTGTCACAGGTGACGATTGGCGCCGTCGACGACCACTTCGCCCCCGTGGGACTCCACGTTGGGGTGTAATACGTGAAGAACTTTCCCCCACATCCATGCTGATATAATTTGCAATATTAAAAAACTGAACTATTTGGAAAAAGGCTTAGAGGGAACCACAATCGTAGATGAGCATGGTGAGTATTTAATCATGGGAGACAAAAAATAAACAGCAACACATAAAGTACATCAATGGGGACTAAAAGAAAATTCGTGTTAGAGAGACATACCGTTTGAAATAGGCTTGCTGGAACAAACAAAATCAAAATGAGGTGAACAGAAATTATTTCTTCTCTTTGCTGGAACAAACAAAAATAAACTGAAGCAGAAAATCTTCTTTGCTGACAGAATGGCTGCTGGAAAAGGCACTTGAAATACTGCACAAACAGAGAGCTGGTATTACAAATAGAGTATAAGCTCATAGAATCTGTCACCTCATGTTTGAGATCATCAAAAAGTATTATTTTGTACGGGTACATAGTAAATAGCAATTTGGTACGCACCTTGAATAGGATGCAATACTGGAGTTGGACCAATGGATTATCCCACGGGATTCAATACACGTAGACTGCAGCAACCCCAGTAGCCGATGCGCGTCAGCCCCAACTTACTGCTCCTGCGGAGAAGATTGAGCCCCGCGTCTTCTGGCCTGGTAATCCGGCGACGGATTAGATGTGAAATTGGACTGCCCTCAAAAACAGGTGTGAAATACCTTGCGGGGCAGAGAGGCTACTGCTAGGTCTGAGAAAAGCGGCGGCCGAATCTTAGGTGAAGACACAGGCGGAGGGGTTGGGGTTGGCCATCACGTTGTTGGATAAGGAACAGAGGGGTGGACTGGCGAATTGACAGGCGAGGCAACGAACACGGCGAGAAGGTTATTGGAGAAGGGGAAATCAGGGATTGAAATACTGGATGCGCTGATGGAACCGGCGGAAGCCATTAAAATCGAGCAAGAGGAAGATGTGAGGCCAGCAGACGTTACTGATCCCACTTCGGGAGGAGTAAAATCGGCGGTAATAGGGGAGATCATGGTGGTGGAAGAGGGAACGCCGAGGACGGACGGAACGGTAGCCGATTCATGCGTCGGCATTGTGTCGCCGCGATCCATTCTTTTTTCTCCCGGCGGACTTGAGATGAAGAAGGCAAGGTGGACTGCACGACCCGGGGGATGGGACACGTGCGATATGGACTCGGTCGCTAGATGGATTTGAGAGGAAGAAGGCGAGCTGGGGGTGGGCCACGTGCGACACGGCTTCGGGCCAGTAAACTTCTTTGGGCTGGTAACTGTGATGCTAAAGGAAGAAACAGAGGTTAAAATGACGTGGACACCCTGCATGTTTAGCTTGCAAACATTAAATGAATGTAATGGGGATGAACTTTATAGATATTATAGATGCCTAGCTAATTAAAGAAGAAAAGGAGATTACACTTAAACTTGGGTTCACACATATGTTTTATTATTATTTCTCGAGACCAAATTATCACACGAGTGAGTTGTATTTTTGCAATGCGAAAAGTAGGTACAGATTCACATGTTTTTTTAGATGAATCACACTTATTAAATATTTAGTTTTCTTCAGAGTAGGAATATTTTAGAGTTTAGCCAAAGGCTTCGAATTTTGGCGGCCCAGAGTCCATCCAAAGTTTGTTAGAGTAGGCATTGAGATCGACATGCCAAAGTTCCGGTGTGGACGGATCCAATGCCCTTTGTTCCTGAGTGAGCGAAGAACGCACCATCGGCCATGGCATCATCGTTGTAAATCTGCCCCCGCATGCCACCTTAAAATGATTTCCCTCACCAGGAGGTGCACATTGAAATCGATGCATCCCCTCACTCCCCATTGTCGTGCTCCGCGGGATGAAAGTGATAAATCGATAAATAATATAGTGACCGACAAATAGGCAAAATGCACAAAATAAAATTTGACCCTTGCCAAGATACACATGAAGTTATTTCTCAACTTTACCCATAGCAACCCATGAGTATTGTGGCATTTGTCGATCACACTCTATAATTCTCGAGAGTAACTTTATCTCTTCCTATCTACACGATGTAGTGATATTTTCACCCGTTAAAACGCAATGGCATCACCAAGGAATTGACCATGTCCAGACATGTTGTGATCGTATGAACCAGCTTGACCAGGACGGGAAAGTGGATAAGCGGCGACACGGGTGAGACAATGTGTGTAGATGTTAGCACGATTAACCTTTGATGGGTTCACATCTTTAGTATTTTTTTTGTTATTTTATTAAAGGTTCATATTCCTTGACACCAAATTACCACTCGAATGATTTGCAGTTTTGTAGATGTTACAATGTGAGCTAAAAAGATAAAAAGATAATCAAAGTTTACATATTTTTCTATCACATCGAGATTCTTGCATTGGTTTCGTAGAGGTCGTCCCTCACGTCCTACTCGATGAGATCAATTTAAACATCTCCTTATGTTAGCACGATTAAATGACGGATGTGCATTGCAATCAAGATCATCACCAAAGAATTGACCATGTTTACACATGTTGTGATGGTATGAACCATCTCGACCTTGATGGAAAAGAGGATAAACAGTGACACGGATGAGACAGTTTGTTGAAATAACAGGTGTAGGTCTATGGTGATGTTATGCAATGTTTAGTGAATAACTGTTTTTTTCCTGTTGCAACGCACGAGCATATTTGCTATATATAATTAAAAAGAATGTAAGGTTTCATCTTTTACTCTTTTTTCATCATTCAACCTTTCTCGTATGATAATAAATTGTTTTAATTTCCTTACTTTTTAAAACAAATATATTTTAATTCATTTACCAAAACCATCATTAAAACTATAGGGTAAATCACACGAAGGATTTGATAAATATTTGTTTACAAAACCACATGATTAGGCAAATTACAAGCGAACGTACTATAATCCCGTTGCAACGCACGGGCATTGTCCTAGTGAATAACAAAAGAGAGAAATTTCTCTGCATTTATAAGTATATATCTTTCTTACCACGGCTTGGTTCAAAATAAATGTCGGCAACAATAAAGTACATCAACCTTTTTTTCTTTGAGCTGTTGCAAAACAAGCCACTACAATGAGTCAACTTATCCCTATGCAAGAGACCCGATCAATTACATCTTATTCCTACGCATGGCACCCTTTCTTCCTGCAGTTGTTGTTGCAGTCATCCTTGCAGGGGTGATAGCACTGGCTGAATTGGCCGCCCATGCAGCGCATGCAATTTAAGTAGTTGCCGGTGACCCCATCACAACCATCCTTAGCTACGGTGTTGCAGTCACAAGTGCAGGTGCCGTTGCTACTGCAGCAGAGACCATTTGCGGTGCACTGCCCCAAGACCTGCCTCTCACACTCCTTCCGAGGGCTGTCGCAGTCTCTTCGGCATGAGGTTGTAGCCTTCGCGGTGCAGTTGGTATTGCATTGCGGGTCGCAGTCGCTGCATAAAGGCCTTGGATGATTCCCCAGGGAAGACATGACCAGCATGGATAAAACAGCAAGAGCGGCAAGAAGAGGAGCTCCACCAGTAGCCATTGTTGGGGAGCAAGCTTTGTTTGTAGCTAGAGAGGTAGGCAGATATGTGGAGCTGGAGAAGGTCTCAAGATAAGAGATGTGAGTAAGCTAGCTTGTGATTATATGGTGGAACGCCTTATACTATTTATGGGCTAGCGAGCTTCCAGTGGATGGTAGATCTAAACTTGATTATATAGATGGAGGACTATCTCATGTCAACTGCTCCATATTACAATTTGGCTATTAAAATGGTTACAGGTTGGCTTGAGGAGTAAATCATATTCACCTTCACTGGGCTCCATATTTCCTTCCATTGTCTTGACTCTTGAACATCTCCAATACAAACTTTCACTACTTCATTGTTGTGGCTCACCGATCAAAAGGCTTGGTAACACTGTTTTGGTTCATATTTAGACAGTACAAATGTGTTGATGACTTTGTTTTACTCCAGAGAACAATCAATTGAATGGTTAGCTTTTTATTTTTTTACGAGTTGAATGGCTAGCTTGACACTGGAGCTAAATGCGCAAGTTGTGGCACCCTGAATTACTTATCAATACAAAGTTGTTTCACGAATCATTGACTTTAACGAGATCTAGATCGGCAGATCGATCCTAGATTTACTTGCAACTTGCTTTTGGTACATTAATTGATCCTATTGTCCAGATCGATGAGTTAACTTTAAGTTGGTCTTCTCTAGCCTACATGTTGATTTACGTTAATCTTGAGTACTACCTTCATCACAGTTTATAAGTCCTATGCGTACCCCTAGGTGATCAATTTAATCAACATAACATAAGATATATAAAATAAAAACTATAGCATTTGAAAATATAACACCTGAAGTTTCCAATGATATGTTTTTTTATAATATATATCTTATATTATGTTTGTTAAATTGATAACCTAGGAATACGTGTAGGCCTTATAAACTGTGATGGAGGTAGTATATTACTTGATAGTAGGATGATTGTAAACTTGCTAACTGCAAATCGGAGGCGCTCACATGCAAGAACTGACTTTACTATGGACTTGCTAACTGCTGCTCATTACAGTGAGCATCCTTCCTATTCATAGGCTACATCATGTGACATGATATTTTCAGGACGAAGTAACTTCCGGTACATGCGTCATGCATCCATCAAGGGATGCACTCAATTTTTTTTTGGAAAAGGAGGAGAAATCCTTCGCCTCTGCATCAATCGATGCATGCAGCCATATTATTAAAATAGAAATATAACAAAGTCTCAAGGTCTTAAAATGCTCATAGTATGAGCTAAAACGGAATATAAATGATAAGAGCCACAAGCGATAAAAAATAGACTAGGATACCTACACACCTAGCCTATTATTAGCTCACCATTCAAATCAGCCATCTCCCAACGGTTGCACCCAATAACCAAAAGCTTCTTGAAGTCCGCATGAGTTAGTAACGACCACATACGGATCTAATTTGTAGCTTTTGTAGATAATCTACAAAAAATAATAGTGGAAACCATTCATATTAGCATGCAAGTCGAGTAGTATTTTTACTCCTACCGCTAGATGAACATAAATCAACATCTTTCCCCGTTCATGTTCTGCCGTTTCTTCTTTGATGAATCAAAGTCCATCTCCTGCAATTACAAGAGACAGATACTAGGAGTGAGCAACAACAAGAGGAGTAGGCGCTTGAATGTGAACGTTTAAATTTTGTCATGTTTTATTTTGTGTTATATGTTTGCCTGCGTTTGCTTCATTGCGATGTAATAAATTCTTTGTTCGTATTTGTTTGTGTTTGCTTTGCTTCATCGCAATGTGGTCGATAGTATTATTTATTCATTTTTTGTATTAGAATCATGGTTTCTACTCTCGTGTTTGTGTTCTCCCCAAATCATGAACTAACAAGAAAAACAGATCAGATCACTAAAGGGTGTTCGCAAACAAGATAGATAGATTGATCACAAACAACATAATGATTGTGGAAAAACATAACAAAATAATACTTAATTCTCTAGAAGCATTAACACAATACATCCCTAGTTATTGCACACCATAAACTAAATATTTTTCTCTGGGCAAGCTGATATTTGCAGCCGGTCAGAGTAAACGGGGTTGGAACCACCGAGAATTGTGGACACAACTATTCACTCGAAATACATTGCTCCAACTGCTCATCAGTGTGCAGATACAGATCCCAACAAAGATAATTCTATGTTATTTAAGATTGACTTTTGAGAAAACTTATGATGAAATAAAATGGACAAATGTTTATCGCATGTTGCAAATGATCGGATTTCTAGTCAATCGTTGTGTCTAGGTTACCTATACTACGAGAGGAGGATATGTGGGAATTAAAGTTAATGGTGAGATTGGATCCTACTTGAACACTCACAAGGGCCTCAAACAGGGACATGATATTTCTCCTTTGTAATTTTATTTGGCAGCGGATGCTCTTTCTATAATCATGAGAAAACGTTAGGTCCAATGGGGTGGTTAAGGGAATCTTAGAGAGATAGTGGATCATAGAGTTAACATGCTGCAATATGCGGATGAAATAAAATTTTTGTTCAGGGATGATGTTGATATATAGTGCAATTTTTTTTTGAAATTAATTCTTAAAGCTTTGGAGAAAACCTTACTAATTGTTTTTCGTAAAAGTGAATCACTACTAAAAACTGCAATATTTCTGAGAGTTATTTAATTTTTTATTGGGCCCGCACTAGCACATGGAAAAATGGGCTTCTTAAAGCATCTTCAACAGACGCGCTTCGCTGCGGCGCGCTAAAATAGTTTTAGCGCGTCACTTTAGCAGTTTTAGCGCCGCGATCGGAATCCGTTTTTCAGACGCACAAAAAAATGGGCGCCCAGTCCAACGGTCCCACCCAGTAGCTCAGATTTACCCAACGCGCACTAGCCGGTGCCCAATATATGCAGCACACAGTTCAATTTTTACCCGCGTGCTGGGCAACTTTTATAGCGTGCTGAATTATACAACGTCGACTGGAGCATTGTTTTTAGACCCGTGCGCTAAATCAACTGTTTTTTGCGCCTGCGCTATATATAGTGCTTCTGTTGGAGATGCTCTTATGTCGGCCTGCCCAATCCACACCAGGTATGAGGATCTCCCGTGGACATGCTGATGTATACAAGCCATTCAACACAGGCAAGCTCTATGGAAGGAGGAACACTCAACAACCATAATTTCACACTATGTTAACATTTGTATAGTTTCTTTCTTTTTCTATATTATTATTCCGTATAGATAAACATAATGCAAATCCGTAGCTAAGATGCCGAAGGTGATGGGCCATCACCCATTCCTCCTGTGACATCCCACAAAACCAGGACTACACACAACCATAAATCTACGCACAATACAATGAGTCATATTATTTCCTATGCAGGACACACCTGATTTCCTAGGCAGCATGGCACCCTTTCTTCTTGCAGTTGTTTTCGCAGTCCTTCTTACATCTCGGATAGCAGGACTGCTCGTACACGGCCCGCGTGCAAGCTTGGCAATCTGTGTAGTTGTCGGTAACCCCGTAGCAACCGCTTTGAGCTACGGTGTTGCAGTCACAAGTGCAGGTGCCGTTGCTACTGCAACAGGTACCGTCGTCGGTGCACCGCTGGAAGACCTGCCTCTGGCAGCCCTGCTGGGGACTGTAGTCGCAGTAGCCGCTGCAGGAGGTTTTAGCCTCTGCGGTGCAGTTGCTACTGCACAAGGTCGCACAGTCGCTGCATAAAGGCCTCGGACTCCCCAGGGAAGGCATGATCAGCATGGAGAAAACAGCAAGAGCAGCAAGAAGAGAAGCTCCACCTGCAGCCATTGTTGCCGAGAAAGCTTTGCTTGTAGATAGAGAGGTAAATATGTGGAGCAAGAGAAGATCAAAAGATAAAGGATGTAAATAAGCTAGCTGGTGACTATATGATGGAGCGCCTGGTGCTATTTATAGGCTAGCTAGTTTCGAGTGGAGAGTTTGTAGATCTAAGCTAAATTACATGGATCGACGACTATCTAATGTAAACTGCTCCATGTTACAATTAGGCTACAGAAATGTTACAAGTTACCTGAGGAGTATCTTATTCACCTTCACTGGGCTCCATTAATTCCCTGTACTTTTCTGAACCTTGAACATCTCAAATGTATTTACTTCTCTTTTGTGGCTCACCAATCAAGGGAGTACAAATGTGTTGTGGACTTTGTTTTACTCCAGATAAGAATCACTTGAATGCCTAGCTTGACACTCGAAATTGCATCATAAACTAAATGCACAAGTACGTTTTGGTACTCCGAATTACTGATCAATAGGTAGCTAGTAGTTGTTTTTACCAAGTTGATTCTCTCACGGATTACTCTAGCAGCTTAACCTGCCAAACTGACACACCGTTCTTCTGAATCTGATGAGATGGTACCGAAAACAGAACAACTGCAACTCAACAAAATGCTCTTGTTTCACATCACCTGAGCTCATCAAGTTTTAGCTTGACGAAGCATTCCAAAGATTTTTCAGAGCGAAATGTTTGGTATGAGCCCCAACTAACCCAATCAAATATTGGCATGACCAAACGTACCCGTGACGCAGAAGCAAAGCATTGACATTTGACAAGATCAAGATCGCCGGGGCTACCAAGTAAATAGCACATTAATTGCTTGTACTGTCCAGATCGCATGAATTGACTTTGATTTGGTCTTCTCTGCTCTGCCCCCATCTTGATTTACGTTAATCATGTATATTACTTGGTAGTAGGACCAACATGGAGTTGTTAACTGTGAATCAGGGCAAACGCGGTATTCGGTGCAACATGTGACTTGCTAACTGTTGGTCATTGCGTATGTGGGACTGAGAACCCCTTGTGATTCATTCATAGGTTCCATCATGTGACATAACATTCTGCAGACGAAGGAACTCCCGGTATGCGTCATGTATCCATCAGGGGTGTGAAATCATGCACCTAATAATAGTAGAAAAGGTTCTAGTACGGAGTAGTTGATTATTCCTGCCGCTCAGATGCATGATCTGACTTTTTAATTTGGAATTGAGCAGCCAAATCTGCATATTCCGGAGGTTGCTTTCTTACGAAGCCTTAAAAACTTACAAATGATATTTTTGTCCATCCATTTAATCCTTTGATTTTTTAGGCAGTTAATTAGGACCTAATTTACATCCGTCCGAAAATCCCTGTGTCGTACCCGCCAGCCCTTCGCTCATCTCCGGCCAGCCACCATGCGAACGCACTTACGCATTCGCTTCCCGCTCGCCAGCATACTGTGGTTCACTCTTCCGGTGAGCCGCTCCAGCCCATCGCTGCTTACTTGTTTGAGCTCCGTCCATTCATCTAATGCGTATTGAATACGGAACACCTTGAAGAGGTTAAAGAGTCTTCCAAGTAAGAACAGTAAGCTACAGAATAGACACAATCACGATGAGCTTTCCATTACCATGTTTCGTAGCAGGGTCGCCTATGGCCTGGTGGGCGAGGACAATCGGAGGTTTGAATAGGGTTAGAATTGATTTAATTATGTTACAATGTCCATCATGCCCTTACTCATGAAGAGGTACGGAGCGATCTCGACCATTGATGTGTTTAAAGGGGGGGGGGGGGGTGTACCGAAGCAGAAGTGACGACAAGCATTATTTCACACGGTGGTAACTTTGTGAAATTTCCTTTTCTTTCTCCATATTATTATTCATTATAGATAAACATAATACAACAAAAAAAGATAAACAAAATGCAAATCCTCGGCTAAAATGTCGGAGGTGATGCGCCACCACCCATTCCATCTGTGCCATCCCACAAAACCAGGTCATGGCGTTTACAAAAATCTACCCACAGTCGTATTATTTCCTCTGCAGGACACCTGACATGCCTGTTATCCCTAGGCAGCATGGCAACCTTTCTTCTTCGTGCAGTTCTTTTCGCAGTCCTTGTTACAGGTGGGATAGCAGTCCTGGTTCTGCTCGGACCTGCCGCGCATGCAAGCTTGACAGTCTGTGTAGTTGTCGGTGATCCCTTGGCAACTGCTTTGAGCTACGGTGTTGCAGTCACATGTGCATGTGCCATTGCTACTGCTGCTGCAGCAGGTACCATCTTTGGTGCACCGCTCGAAGACCTGTCTCCGGCAACCGTCCTGAGGATTATCATTGCAGGTACTGCTGCAGGCAGTTTCAACCTTGGCGTTGCAGTTGTTACGGCATTGCAGGTCGCAGTCGCTGCATAAAGGCCTCGAATACCCAAGGGAAGACATGACCAGCATGGAAAAAACAGCAGAAGCAAGAAGAGAAGCTCCACCTGCAGCCATTGTTGCTGACCAAGCTTTATTTGTAGCTAGAGAGCTAAATATGTGGTGCAAGAGAAGGTCTCAAGATAAAAAGGTGTGAATAAGCTAGCTGGTGACTATATGATGGCGCGCCTGGTACTATTTATAGGCTAGCTAGCTTTCAGTGGAGGAGGGTACGTAGATCTAAGATAAATTATATGAAGGGTTGACTATGTAATTAATGTAAACTGCTCCATGTTACAATTTTGCTACAAAAATGTTACAAGTCACTGTGGAGTATCTTATTCACCTTTACTGGGCTCCATTAATTCCTTGTACTTTTTTGACCCTTGAACATCTCAAATGAATTCTGCTATTGGAAGAGTTTACTCACCATCATGTATTTGTACATTATTTTATATTCCGTAAAACTATTGTCCTACGGTCTTGGTTAAAAAAAACATCTGAAATGTATTGACTTATTTTTTGCGGTTCACCAATCAAAAATTTCACACGGTGGTAACTTTGTGAAATTTCCCTTTCTTTCTCCATATTATTATTCATTATAGATAAACATAATGCAACAAAAAAAGATAAACAAAATGCAAATCCTCAGCTAAAACGCTGGAAGGTGATGCGGCACGACCCATTCCTTCTGTGCCATCCCACAAAACCAGGTCATGGCGTTTACAAAAATCTACCCACGACTACAATGAGTCATATTATTTCCTCTGCAGGACACTTGACATGCCTGTTATCCCTAGGAAGCATGGCAACCTTTCTTTTTCGTGCAGTTCTTTTCGCAGTCCTTGTTACAGGTGGGATAGCAGTCCTGGTAATTCTGGGACATGCCCTGCTCGCAAGCTTGGCAATCTGTGTAGTTGTCGCTAATCCTGTTGCAATGGCTTTGAGCTTCGGTGTTGCAGTCACAAGTGCATGTGCCGTTGCTACTGCAGCAGAAACCTTGTTTGGTGCACTGCTTGTAGAAATGGCTACGGCAACCGTCCTGAGGATTTACATTGCAGGTACTGCTGCAGGCAGTTTCAACCTTCGCGTTGCAGTTGTTACGGCATTGCAGGTCGCAGTCGCTGCATAAAGGCCTCGAATACCCCAGGGAAGACATGACCAGCAAGGAAAAAATAGCAGCAACAAGAAGAGAAGCTCCACCTGCTGCCATTGTTGCCGACCAAGCTTCGTTTGTAGCTAGAGAGGTAAATTTGTGGTGCAAGAGAAGGTCTCAAGATAAAAGGTGTGAATAAGGCTAGCTGGTGACTATATGATGGGGCGCCTGGTACTATTTATAGGCTAGCTAGCTTTCAGTGGAGGGTACGTAGATCTAAGCTAAATTATATGAATGGATGACTATCTAATGTAAACTGCTCCATGTTACAATTTGGCTACAAAAATGTTACAAGTTACCGAGGAGTATCTTATTCACCTTCACTGGGCTCCATTAATTCCTTGTACCTTTTTGACCCTTGAACATCTCAAATGTATTAACTTATTTTTTGTGGTTCACCAATCAAAGTGAGTAGTGTTTGATTGGCTTGGCAATACTGTTTTGGGACATAGTATATAGAAAGCACTAATGTGTCGAGGACTTTGTTTTACTCCAGAAAACAATCACATGAAGGATCATAAAGTAAATACACATGTACTCCCTCCGTTCTATATTAACTTTTGCACTAATAAATATACCTAGATGTATTTTAGTACTAGATACGTCCATTTAAACAACACTTAATATGGAACGGAGGAAATACATTTTAGTACCACGACACGAATCAATAGGTATTACAATTGTTTTTACCAAGCATTGACATTTGACAGATCTAGATCCGCAGGGCTACCAAGTAAATGGCACATTAATTGCTTGTACTTTCCAAATCACATGATTTGATCTTCTCTGCCCCCATCTTGATTTATGTTAATCTTGTACTGTATATCACTTGTAGTAGGACCAACATGGATTATTATTTTTCGGGTGAGGACCAACATGGATTTTTTTTATGTGGGTGAGGATCAACATGGACTTGTACGTTAGCTGTGAATCCGGGCTGTTAGAATAAAAATATGTTGCATAGCCATCTCCATCAGTTCGGACTTTTAGAGTAACCGACTGGTGCATCAATTCAATATGGTATCAAAGCCAAAAGGTCTTGAGTTCAAGACCCTGTCAACGCACTATTAAATAAATGATCCCGCGGCCTGCACCAGACCCACGCTAAGGACTAAAATAGCCTAGACGTGAGGGGGAGTGTTAGAATACAAATATATTGCATAGTCTTCTCCATCAGTTTAGACTTTTGGAGTAACTGGCTGGTGCATTAATTCAATACGGACAAACGGGGCACTCGGCGCATCACGTGACATGCTAACAGTTGTCCATTGCGTCTGTGGGACTGATCATCCTTGTGATTGATTCATAGCTTCCATCATCTGACATGGTATCAATTTTTTTGCATGTTATCTTCAGGTCATCGAGTTTGATACGTACGCGATCGTTACTCAGTAGTGCGGAAGTCAAGGTGCTTATGAATTATAGGTATAACCGTGGAAGACGGTAGCTCATGATACCTACAACCGATTTAGCTGACGGTTCAATAATATGATAGATGTATAATCATCTCTTCCTATTTATACCGGTTGTGACTTTGATTTCTTTTTTACTTTTTTGTTTGCGAAACATGTATGGAATCTCTTTACCATGTTTAATAATATGGCTGCATGTATCATTTTAGTGCAGAGTGAAGGGGTAATCTCTAGTACTTAAATCCTCTCTTAAAAAAATCATGTGACATGGTATTTTTCGGGCCAAGGAACTTCCAGTAGGGCGTCATATGCATCCATCAGCATAGGGGCGTGATGCCATCATGCACTTAATAATAGTACGAAAGATTTCAATTAGCATATGCAA
The DNA here is from genome assembly GCA_950022295.1 of Bromus sterilis. Classification (NCBI taxonomy): domain Eukaryota; kingdom Viridiplantae; phylum Streptophyta; class Magnoliopsida; order Poales; family Poaceae; genus Bromus; species Bromus sterilis. The sequence goes on along the minus strand of OX465597.1, from coordinate 6,346,033 downwards.
GCCTAGTACTTGATACTCCTGCCGCTCAGATGCATGAACTGACTTTAGTTAATTTGGACTTGAGCAGCCAAATCTGCATATGACGGAGATTCCTTTCTTACCAAAAAAAAATCTCCCAGCTGATGCTGATCATGTTGGAAATGAATCTAGCGTCCTCGGTAACTTCGGTTCAGTAGTTTCAGGTTTAGCTATCATTTTCTGCAGTTTCGTTAATCAATTGTAGTTAGTTAGCTGGTTTTGCTTGCAGGATAACAACTTTGAGCAATTCTCACCCCTCGTTGATCTGTTCACGGGGTGGCACGGATGTTGTGGATCAGGATGGCACAAAATCCGGACGATGAGCCCCATTTCCTTTTATGTAAAATGCGAATAAATATAAGGGAAGAAAGAACAAAAAAAGCTGTGGAGATATGGGTGGTCACAACCACATGTAAATGTAATGGCTTCAATGAGCTCAACAACTGTGTCATGGTCATTTTGTAGTTCGGAGACGAATTAGTCGTGGCGATCCACGGCACGGTACAATCATCTTCACTGAGTGCAATGGTGGCCATCAGGTGTACAACCAAGTTTACTTCAACCCGTCTTTGCATGAACGGTGTCGGCCAGCTCGACGAGAGCAGATGCAAATCAAAACGTTAATTTCAGTTTTTGGCATAATCGGTCACGAGAAGACCAAAATAATAATTGACCAAAAGAAAATTAATACCATGAGAATTTTAGTTTGGTTTTCTATTTAACCCAAATATTACTACACTAAGGAACAACTAGATTCTAGTGACAGCAAGCAGATGTGGGCAATTAACACGAGCAACGATAGTTCAGCTTAATATCAGCCACAACATAAAATTGCAAAAAAATAAAATAAGCACAACGTACTGGTGAGGCTAGCTAGGAGGTGGAGGTAGAGAACAAAGGTCAATAATGTTGCTCCACCACAAACGTCATAGGGCACGCTAGGAGTCGGGAGTCTAGGTGGGAGCGCGACACTCTTCCTACCCCCGATAGGCCGGACACGCTTGGATTCGGGAGCCTAAATTATAGTGCGGCACACTTCCTATTCTCGCAACGTATGTGCCTGTAGGTGTGCGTGGTTCACGACTCATCAACAAGGGTGAGTAGCTTGACTAGGGGCGCACAACTCTTGTACTTGCTATTCTCACCCGAAATTACTACACACACGATGCTTCTTGTCCGACCTTGGTACGACAATGAATCCAGCGGACTTCTGAAGTTTGCTGCCAGGTGTGTATGGTTGCCTGGTTGGATACACAACATCGTATAGAAATCGTCTGCAAATCGTCGATGCATATCAACTCTCACTCACCTCTGGGACTACAATGATAAGTCGGGGGCGCCTAGGTGAAATGTAGCATAGCAGGCCTTGGTGTGAAACTCTTTGCAAACACTTCAATTCGTTTTGTTAGAGGGTAAATTCAGTTTTCTAAGTCATCAAAAATGTGTAAGTGGGGGAGGAAGGGGTCTAGACCGGTGGAAGGGGGGGGGGGGGGGGTTAGCCTTGCGGAAAGGAATTTTTTTAAGTACGTCTTTCAAAAAAAGCAAGTCACAAGCGATGCCCTAAATATGGTGATTTTACACTGATCTAAAGAAGAGTAAAACTTATCAACAAGGCCAACACTGAAATTTACATGTAGTTTATTTTGGCTTGGTAATAATCTGTGATCTATCTAGAAATATAAAATTACTGTTGTCAAAGCTGAAGAATAACTGACGAGATATTATCCTTCGACGGTATTGCCAAAGACTGTATTTAGCTGATATTTTAGGTGCTACACTGTTATCCGGTGCATGAGCGAGATTTCAGGATTGGTTGGAGAAACAGTGACGTTCATGCGGCTATTTCACATATTTTGTTTATATCTAATGTGATGTTGTAAGCATTCTAATCACGAGTCAAATATGATTTACAGAGAAAATAATAGTTCCCTTAACAACAAAAAAGAATAAACAGCACAACACACTCGTGTCACCTTCCAATATTATGGGAACTGCAACCACACATATACATACTTGTATGGAGAAGCTGATGTATACAATCCAATAAACACATGAAAGGTCCATGCAGATGAGCTCTATGATATGTAAGAAAAAAAACATAATTGTAATTTATTTTTGCAAATCTTCAGCTAAAACGCTGGAGGTGATGCGCCACAACCCATTTCTCCCGTGCCATCCCACAAAACCAGGTGATGGAATTTACAAAAATCAACGCACGACTACAAGGAGTCATGTTACTTCCTTTGCATAGCACCCAATCGATTACATGTTATCCTATGCATTGCACCCTTTCTTCTTGCAGTTGTTGTTGCAGTTGTTGTCACAGGTGGGATAGCACTGGTCATACATACCGCGCTTGCAAGCATCGCAATCTGTAGAGTTGTCAGTGACGCTGCTGCAAGCATTTTGAGCTATGATGTTGCAGTCGCAAGTGCACGTGCCATTGCTACTGCAGCAGGTACCATCTGTGGTGCAACTCTGTAAGACCTGCCTCTGGCAGTCCTCCCGAGGGTTGAAACAGTTACTGCTGCAGGAGGTTTTAGCCTCTGCGGTGCAGTTGCTACTGCACAACGTCGCACAATCACTGCATAATGGAGCCGGATTCCCCAGGGAAGAGATGATCAGCATGGAGAAAACAGCAACAGCAGCAAGAAGAGAAGCTCCACCTGCAGCCATTGTTGCCTAGCAAAGCTTTTTTTTTGCAGCTAGAGGGGTAGCTAGATATGTGTGGAGCAAGAGAAGGTCTCAAGATCAGAGATGTGAATAAGCTTAGCTTGTGACTATACGATGATGGAGCCCCTTATACTATTTATAGGCTAGCCAGCTTTCATTGGAGGGTACTTATATGGATTTAAACTTAATTATATGGATGGACGACTATCTCATGTCAACTGCTTTACATTGCAATTTGGCTAAAAAAAGGTTACAGGTTGGCTTGTTTGAATTTTATTATAATTATCATATAACAATCATTTGAATGTCCCGGCAAAAAAAGCAATCTTTTGAATTGCTAGCTTGACACTCATGGTAGGTAAGCTAAATGCACAGGTTTTGGTAACCCGAATTAAGCATTGACTTTAACAAAATCAAGACTGGCAGATCCTAGATTTACTTGCTTTTAGAAATTAAATGGCACATTAGTTGCTCCTAGACAACCCAGATCACATGAATTGACTTTGATTGGGTCTTCTCTAGACCAACGTGCATGTGGAGAGGAGAATTGGGACGAAGGAACTTTCCAGTACGTGCGTCGTGCACCCATCAAGGGTGTGACGTGCACTTAATGGTATAGAGAAGATGGGTAACATCCATGCACGTCGACTAGTTGACTCCTACCACTCAGACGATGCATGACATGAAATTTGTTCATACCACAAAGGTAAGAGAATCTCTAACAAATGGTCGCGGTCCCCCTCCCCCTCGTCCTCTCGCGTCGCTCCCGCGAGCGATCGAGAGGCTAACCCTAGCCGCCGCCGCGCGTCCCTCCCTCCCCTCGCCGTCTGATGGTGGATATATCTCCCCTCGTTTGTTACCCCAAGTAGAAGGTGAGATGTAGGATAGTGGGAAATTTTCCTCGGTAAGATACCAAGGTTTGTCTTCAGTAGAACTCTGGAGATGATAAATAGGTGTCAGCGGCGCAACTGACGTGGACCCCCAAATAGAAGGTGAGATGTAGGATAGCGGCAAATTTTCCTCGGTATAGATACCAAGGTTTGTCTTCAGTAGGACTCCGAAGATGATAAATAGGGTGTCAGCGGCGCAACTGACGTGGACCTGCACACAACACAAATAACTTTGCTTCCCATGAGTACAGAGAGGTTGTCAATCTCTCCGGCCTTGTTGTTCACAAAAGATCAACGAAACAGATAATAGTGATAATGATAGCAGCTAGAAAGTAAAAGCAGGAAAGTAAATAGCGTGTAAACAGTGATGAGAATATGGACCGGGGTCCCGTGATGTTCACTAGTGATGTCTCTATTCCAAAATACGATAAAACTGCTATGCGAGGTAAACAAATTACAGCTGGGCAATTGACATGATTAAAAATGCATCGCAATGCTAACTATGCTACAAAGAAAGGACGTGGCTCAAAAGCATGGGCGATACACCAAAATAAGTAGGCCAAAATTCAACTGCATCTACTACTAATCATACACCTTGAGATATCTATCAAGAACATCTCGCTGGTATTAAGTTACGAGCCCCACCCAAAGTGTAAACCCAAAGCAACAGACAACTGCATTAAAAATACTTTGCGTAAAATAACAATCCTTGCAATCACGGTTACAAGCACTGTTATTTTTCCCCTTGTGGCAACAACACATCCCCTAGACTCATGTTTCTGTCACTCAAGCGTGTCATCGGAGGGCATGAACCCACAATCGAGCATAACGTTCCCTCTAGGAGTCACTACCTACTACTTGGCCAAAATAATAAACAACAACGGCGAACATGCAAGAATTACTTAAGAACAACAATATAAAAGATAAGAACCAAATATATTACTCAATCACAATCTGAACATAATCTCATAATCCATCAGATCCTAGCAAACTCAGCATAGCAACAACAGAAAGATTACATATGTGCCTCGATCATGTAGGGCAGCTCACGAAGACTAAACCATGAAGAACAAAGAGGGGAGGAGAACATCACATAGCTACTTATCACGGACCCATGGTCCAAAGAAAACTACTCACGTCACATCCGGGAAGCGTCCATGGTGGAGGGGAAGCTCCCGGAGGTCGATCCTCCCTCCGGCAGGGGGCCGGGAAGAAGTCTGCTGGCGCTCCCGATCTTGGAAGCGCGGCAGCGGCGGAACAGAGGCGAGATCGCGAAAAAGGGTTCTCTCCTAGGGGGTTTTGCGTCACGGAGATTAAATAGGAGAAGGGGGGCAGCCAGGGGGCCACCAGGGGTCCAGGCGCCCTGGTGGCGCGGCCAAGCCCTAGGCCGCGCCACCTGGCCGCCTGGGCACCTGGTGGGGCCCCTCTGGCCCTCGTTCGGGGTTCCGGAAGCTTCCGTTGCGCTGATTTTTCCCGATTTTTTTGAGCACTTTTAACATGGGGGAAAACTGAAATAGAAAAAAAGCAGAAAACAGTAACTGGCACTGTGGTGCACTGAGTTAATAGGTTAGTCCAAATATGATCAAAAGTGTATGAAAGTGTATCTAGATCATAGCAATATCACACAAAACATGCATGGAGCAAGCAGAAATTATAGATATATTTGGGCGTATCACCGTCGCCCATCCGTGCGCGTGGAGGTCCGGCGCAAGCGGGCCTCTTTGGGCTGAGGCGCGACGCGATTCCGGGGCGCGGCGGCACTCGGCAGCCCCCGGCGGCACGGATCTGGTGCGCTGCGGCGCGCGACGGGCCTCGACGGCGCTCGGTGGCCTTCGTTTGCCTCAGTGGCGCATGGCGGCTACCGGCGGCGCACGACGGCTCCCGGTTGCGCATGACGGGGCGTCTGGACGTGCGGAGGGCTGGACGTCGCTCTCTTTGCGAGAGGTGGCACGCGGATGAGCGCCCGACCAGATCGCACGGATCTAGCGCGGGTGGTTGGCCGGTGGCGCTGGTGGTGGGCACCCTGGACGGCGATGGCATCCCCTAGGGCGGTTCAGGCTGTGCTTCTAGCGGCTTGGGTTGTGGTCGGTCTCTCTGCCTTAATGGGTAGAGGTGGCGGAACAGTGGTGGGGGTTGGCGCACTCGATGAGATCCGGCCGGATTTGTCGGTGGGACGCGATGGTTCTTCCGGTGAGTTGTCTTGGCGGCGGTGGCGGTCTTCGGGTACCTGACTGGTGGACGGGTCGACGTCGGTGGCCTTGGGGGGAATTTCTTCGATCGTCGCGGTGAGAAGATGGGGATCTTGGTGGGAAGAATGGGTAGCGTCGCTTTGGTTGACCGTCACTGGCACGGTGTGTGCCGCTCGTGGATGCGTCCGCTCCCCCTCTCTCCATTCTCTCATCTGTTTGTGTGCGGCGGCAGTTCCGATGATGATCAAGGTGGGTTGTGGTCTGCAGTTTCACCGGGTGTGGGTGTCCCCTCGGATCAAAGCCGGTATCTTTGGCCGGTCTTCGGGAGGTCCGGATGCTGCGGCGGCCTTGGCGGCAGGAGGCGTGGTGTTCGTGGGCAGAGAAGGCGTCTCGGGTGCGGGCATGCAACTTTGGTCACGTGGGTGACATGGTTGTTGGTGAGCGACACAACATGGTGGTGAAGACATGGTAGCGCCGGGGTGCATAACCTGCCCGGTTTCTTCCGGCCGATGGCGGCGATGTTCGCGGATGTCGTAACCTTCTTGAAGGCTCCGTCGCGGTGGCTCTCTCTTCGTAGCATACCCCGGATGAAAACTCGATCCTTTGGATCTGATGGTGGCGGCTCTACAGCGTCGTTTCCTTCTTGAAGGCATCGCTTTGGAGTCCATGCTCTGTTGTATCTCGCATCTTTGTATCTTGCCTTAGGTGTGTGTTCGGTGTGGATGTGAAGTGAGTTTGTATCGATGCTCAGATGTATAATGGTTTGCTTTATATGTAAAGCGGGGCGCGTGCCTATTTCAGTAATGATGTAAAAGTTGGTCTAAGAAAATGGGTTACGGCAAGGGAGAAGGTTTCTGGGCATCAACAAAATTTCAGTTGTAACAGATGATGTGAAACTATTGTCCAAAATGTTGAGACGGGTTTTACTAACTAGTATGTACATAAGTTTACCGATGTTACATGCTAGTTCATAACCGTTGAATTTTCGTGCGAGCGATTTGCCACTGTTTTACGTAAATCACTAATTTAAGAGTATTCGTAACAACGAACATCGTGGGACCTTCCGCATGTGACACGTGGCATATCGTATGCGCACCATTTGGTGCGCTTTGGAGCTTTCTTGTTTTTTCTTGCGGTGGCACGATAATGCCTTTTCACAGAGGCACGAGTGCCTTTTCATAGAGGCACGGGTGTCTTTCGCGGAGACACGACAGTGCCTTTTCCGGAGGCACGAGACACGACTCGTGCCTCCTTTTTTGAGGCACAACTCATGCCTCCCGCGGAGGCAAGGTCATACCTACAAAAAATGTGCGAAAACCCAAAAAATCGAAAAAAAAACAAAAAATTAATTTTAAATACAAAAAATATTTCAAAAATTAAAAAATAAAATCCCAAGAAAACACTGTGGACGCGACACATAGCGCGTTGTGAGCCTAGTAAAATGTTAGCTGGACCGGTTGCGAACGAGCCGCTTGCGCATTCATGGGCCTAACCGTTTTTATTCATACGAGGTGGTCTGCTAATTATTTCTCGCCCACGCGTCCACCTGTTTTTATGAGACTGTTTTTTATTTTTATTTTTATTTTTTTCTAGCTATTGACTGGTTAACTGCAGCGTGCTAATAGCAGTGCGGCAACCCGCGCTACTACTAGCACTTCACCCCGCGCTGTTGGTAAGTTTTTCTTAGTAGTGACACTGAGATTATAAGGTTTGAGGCGAAGTGACGTCTGGGCCCTAACTAGGACGAGTGACGTGCGTGGTTTGCGTAATCGAGAGTATGCTGAGTCACATAACTTTTTCTAAACAAATATAACGAGAAAATTACCTAGCTGGAAACATATAATTGTGAAAAAACGGAGAAGCACTGCACACCATATGGATGTGATAATTTTGCATCTCAAGAATTTTCAAGCTTTGTTGGACGAGCGAGAGAGAGTTGTATTAAACCTCGCGTAGGATGGCCGAGCACCCGGAGGGTCAGGCCTAAATATTTATCTCTCTTTGTCATCTCTCGTCCTCGCTCCCATATGATAAATCACAAAAAAAAATGGAGCACCACCATGACCTCGTCATCTAGCTTTTGAATATATCGATTGCATCACTAACATATGAGGGATTCCACGCTAGTGGAGAGACCCCCTTTCGTCCAGCCCAAAAAAGGCATCACTCCCGGTTCATTTCAGAACCGGGACCGATGCCGGGCAACGGTCCCGGTTCAACTGGGGCAACGGTCCCGGTTTTTGTCAATAACCGGGACCAATGCTCTGGCGACCAACACGTGGCGCACTGCGAGGCATTGGTCCCGGTTGTTGGCAAAAACCGGGACCGTTGCCCTGGCTATATAAGCCCCCAGCCAGCACTTTGCCATTTTGCCTCAAAAAATTTCAGGATTGTGTTGGGGTGGGGTGGGTGTTAGAATTTTTTTTCCTTTGATTGTACACCAGCTGGTGTTCGACGAAATGTCCGAGCCACACTTAGGTCCTCAGAACACCGTATCCTCGGCCGAAGTTAGCAACCTTATCTTCTCCATCTGTAACTGATACAAAAATACTGCACGCGTGCATATATAGTGGTCTTTTCACTATTCACGAAGTTATTGTAATGGTTAATTATATGACGCAGATCGAAACACGGATGCGATGGATGTACAGCGATCGACGCGGGTCCGAGTTTATTACAAACCTGCATACATTTCTCGATGTGGCTAATGCAAACAAAGTGGATAATTTTATGTCTTGTCCCTGTATTGACTGTCGGAACGTGGCGGAGTACTCTTCCTCGAGAACACTTCAAGGCCACCTGCTTCGGAGAGGTTTCATTCCCGGATATTATTGTTGGTCCAAGCACGGAGAAAGAGGGGTTAGGCAGGAAGACAATGAAGAAGAGGAGGATGATGATAGCTATCCTATGTCTCCTGAAGAATTCGGTGACACTGCAATGGAAGACAATGAAGAAGATGGAGCTCCTCGAGTGACAATGAAGAAGAACAACGGGCATCGGATGAGACCGCTGATGGTCTTGGTCGGGTCATTTCTGATGCAAAGCGAGACTGTGAAACAGGAAAAGAGAAGGAGAAGTTGGAGACCATGCTAGATGATCACAAAAAGCCCTTGTACCCAAATTGCGAAGATGGCAGCACAAAACTCGGTACCACACTGGAACTGTTGAAATGGAAGGCAGATTTTGGTTGTTCTGACACCGGATTTGGGAAGTTACTGCAAATAATGCAGTCGAAGCTTCCACCGGATAACGAATTGCCCGCGACAACACACGAAGCAAAGAAGGTTATCTGCCCTCTAGGATTAGATGTGCAGAAGATACATGCATGCATTAATGACTACATCATGTACCGCGGTGAAAAGTACGAGAGTATTGATAAATGCCCGGTATGCACTGCGAGTCGGTACAAGATCAGACAAGATGACCCTGGTGATGCTGAGGGAGATGACGAGCCCCCGAGGAAGAGGGTTCCTGCTAAGGTTATGTGGTATGCTCCTATAATACCCCGGTTGAAACGTCTGTTCAGAAACAAGGAGCATGTCAGGTTGCTGCGATGGCACAAAGAAGACCGTAAGAAAGACGGGAAGTGGAGACACCCCACTGATGGGTCGCAGTGGAGAAAAATCGAGAGAGGCCACTCAGACTTTACAGATGAAGCAAGAAACTTATGGTTTGGTCTAAGTACAGATGACATGAACCCTTTTGGAGAGCAGGGCTGCAGTCACAGCACCTGGCCTGTGACTCTATGTATCTACAACCTTCCTCCTTGGTTGTGCATGAAGCGGAAGTTCATCATGATGCCAGTGCTCATCCAAGGACCGAGGCAACCCGGCAACGACATTGATGTGTACCTAAGGCCATTAGTCGATGAACTTTTGGAGATGTGGGCCAAACCAGGTGTACACGTGTGGGATGAGGACAAACAGGAGGAATTTGACCTGCGAGCGTTGCTTTTCGTAACCATCAATGATTGTCCCGCTCTTAGTAACATTTCAGGATAGTCAAACAAGGGATACAATGCATGCACGCACTGTTTAGATAAGACTAAAGGTATATATTTGGATAAATGTAAGAAGTTGTGTACCTGGGGTGTCGTCAATTTCTGCCGCCCAATCATATCGTGGGAAAGAAAGGCAAGCATTTCAACGGTGAGGCAGATCACCGGAAAAAGCCTAAGCTCCCTAAAGGTGCTGGTGTATTTGGTATGGTGAATGACCTAGAAGTAATCTTTGGAAAGGGTCCTGGCAGTCAATCTGTTCCGAAAGACGCCGTTACCGGACACGCGGCCATGTGGAAGAAGAAATCTATATTTTGGGAGCTACCCTATTGGGTAGACCTAGAGGTCCGTTCTTCAATCGACGTGATGCACGTGACGAATAATCTTTGCGTGAACCTGCTAGGGTTCCCGGGCGTGTATGGGAATTCAAAAGATACACCAGAAGCACGGGAGAACCAGCAACATATGAAAGACCCATACCACAGGCATACTGATAAAGGGCGCCTAAGCAGCTACGCTCTTACCAAAGCAGAGAAGGAAATCTTTTTTGAATGCCTTAGAAGTATCAAGGTCCCGGCAGGCTTCTCGTCAAATATAAAGGGAATAATAAATATGGCAGAGAAAAAATTCCAGAACCTCAAGTCTCATGATTGCCACGTGATTATGACGCAGTTGCTTCCGGTTGCATTGCGGGGGCTTCTACCAGAAAATGTTCGAGTACCCATTGTGAAGCTATGTGCATTTCTCAATGCAATATCTTAGAAGGTAATCGATCATGCAAGTCTGGAAAGGCTACAGAAGGATGTGGTCCAATGTCTCGTCAGTTTTGAGTTGGTGTTCCCCCCCCCCCCGTCCTTCTTCAATATTATGACGCATCTGCTGGTTCACCTGGTCGACGAGATTGCCATTCTAGGTCCTGTATTTCTACACAATATGTTCCCCTTCGAGAGGTTCATGGGAGCTTTAAAGAAATATGTTCGTAACCGTGCAAGGCCAGAAGGAAGCATCTCCATGGGCTATGGAACAGAGGAGGTCATTGAGTTCTGTGTTGACTTTATGCCTGACCTTAATCCGATTGGTGTTCCTGAATCGCGGTATGAGGGGAGACTGAGTGGAAAAGGAACGCTAGGAAAGAAAGCAAAGATATTTCAGGACGGGCATTCTTTGACTCAAGCACACTACACAGTTCTACAAAGTTCTATCTTCGTCCAACCGTATATCGAGGAACACAAGAATGTTCTACGCTCCAAGTTCCCGGGGGAGGATGACCAATGGATTCAAGTCAAACACATGGAGACTTTCAGCACTTGGTTGCAATTACGTCTCATGCATGACACCACTATTGGAAATCAACTCTACTTGCTGGCCGCGACACCGTCTGAGACTGTATTGACTTTCCAAGGGTACGAGATAAATGGGAATACATTTTACACGGTCGCCCAAGATAAGAAGAGCACCAACCAAAACAGTGGTGTCCGCTTTGATGCAACAAACGAGGATGGTACAAAGGACACATACTATGGTTACATAGATGAGATATGGGAACTTGACTATGGACCTACTTTTAAGGTCCCTTTGTTTCGGTGCAGTTGGGTCAACATGAATGGAGATGGGGTAATTGTCGACCAGCTGTACGGAATGACAACAGTGGATTTCAAGAATCTTGGTCACACAGACGACCCATTCGTCCTAGCCAAAGATGTGGCTCAGGTTTTCTATGTGAAGGACATGTCTTCTAGACCGAAAAAAAGGAAAAACAAGGATATGAATACATCAGACAATGAGCCCAGGCGTCACATAGTTCTTTCAGGAAAAAGAAACATCGCGGGAGTCGAGGAAAAGACAGACATGTCCGAAGATTACGATAAGTTTCATGAAATTCCTCCCTTCACAGTGAAAACTGACCCAACTATCCCATTAAGCAATGAAGATGCTCCGTGGTTACGGCCCAAGAAGCGATCATAAGCAATGTAGGAAATAAGTGATGTGTAATAATGTATTGAACCTTTTATGTATTGAACCATTGGTGGTTTTTTTGTGATGTTTGATATTAGCCAAGTTTGAAATGATGTGACACAATTGTTTCAGTTGTCCAGTTTGCACACATGCCAAGTTTTAACCTTTTCTGAGTTCAGTTGTAGTGCTTTCCAATTACACGGTATTTAGCTCAAAATAAATCATTAAATGACTGAAAAATAGCAAATGAAGTCAGAAAGGTTCAAATTTTAGTATGTGTCTTTGAAAGTTGCATGTTGAATGCAAAAAAGTCTTGAGTTGAAATAATTTTAGAAAAATGAAATGCCTTTGAAACAGATGAGTTTTCATCTCAAACCCTCGTACTTTGAAAGAGATGGTCCAGTTTGTACACGAAGTGCATCCAGTTTTTGTCGTAATCCTCTCAACTTTTGCACACATGCTATGTGGATCAAATGATGATACCATGCCAAGTTTCAACCTTTTATGAGTTCAGTTGTAGTGCTTTCCAATTACAGGGTCATTTAGCTCAAAATAAATCATTAAATGCATGAAAAATAGCAAATGAAGTCAGAAAGGTTTGAAATTTTAGTATGTGGCTTTGAATGTTGCATGTTGAATGCAAACAAAAGTCTTGAGTTAAAATAAGTTTGGAAAAATGAACTGCCTTTGAAACAGATGAGTTTTCGTCTGAAACCCTCTTACTTTGAAAGAGATGGTCCAGTTTGTACACGAAGTGCATCCAGTTTTTGTCGTAATCCTCTCAACTTTTGCACACATGCTATGTGGGTCAAATGATGATACCATGCCAAGTTTCAACCTTTTCTGAGTTCAGTTGTAGTGCTTTCCAATTTCAAGGTCATTTAGCTCAAAATAAATCACTAAATGCATGAAAAATAGCAAATGAAGTCAGAAAGGGTTCAAATTTTAGTATGTGTCTTTGAATGTTTCATGTTGAATGAAAAAAAATTCTTGAGTTGAAATAAGTTTAGAAAAATGAAATGCCTTTGAAACAGATGAGTTTTCGTCTCAAACCCTCGTACTTTGAAAGAGATGGTCCAGTTTGTACACGAAGTGCATCCAGTTTTTGTCGTAATCCTCTCAACTTTTGCACACATGCTATGTGGATCAAATGATGATACCATGCCAAGTTTCAACCTTTTCTGAGTTCAGTTGTAGTGCTTTCCAATTTCAAGGTCATTTAGATCAAAATAAATCATTAAATGCATGAAAAATAGCAAATGAAGTCAGAAAGGGTTGAAATTTTAGTATGTGTCTTTGAATGTTGCATGTTGAATGCAAACAAAAGTCTTGAGTTAAAATAAGTTTAGAAAAATGAAATGCCTTTGAAACAGATGAGTTTTCGTTTGAAACCCTCTTACTTTGAAACAGATGGTCCATTTTTGTACACGAAGTGCATCCAGTTTTTGCCGTAATCCTCTCAAACTTTGCACACATGCTATGTGGGTCAAATGATGATACCATGCCAAGTTTTAACCTTTTATGAGTTCAGTTGTAGTGCTTTCCAATTACACGGTCATTTAGCTCAAAATAAATCATTAAATGACTGAAAAATAGCAAATGAAGTCAGAAAGGGTTCAAATTTTAGTATGTGTCTTTGAATGTTGCATGTTGAATGAAAAAAAAGTCTTGAGTTGAAATAAGTTTAGAAAAATTAAATGCCTTTGAAACAGATGAGTTTTCGTCTCAAACCCTCGTACTTTGAAAGAGATGGTCCAGTTTGTACACGAAGTGCATCCAGTTTTTGTCGTAATCCTCTCAAGTTTTTCACACATGCTATGTGGATCAAATGATGATACCATGCCAAGTTTCAACCTTTTCTGAGTTCAGTTGTAGTGCTTTCCAATTTCAAGGTCATTTAGCTCAAAATAAATCATTAAATGCATGAAAAATAGCAAATGAAGTCAGAAAGGGTTGAAATTTTAGTATGTGTCTTTGAATGTTGCATGTTGAATGCAAACAAAAGTCTTGAGTTAAAATAAGTTTAGAAAAATGAAATGCCTTTGAAACAGATGAGTTTTCGTTTGAAACCCTCTTACTTTGAAACAGATGGTCCATTTTTGTACACGAAGTGCATCCAGTTTTTGCCGTAATCCTCTCAAATTTTGCACACATGCTATGTGGGTCAAATGATGATACCATGCCAAGTTTCAACCTTTTCTGAGTTCAGTTGTAGTGCTTTCCAATTACACGGTCATTTAGCTCAAAATAAATCATTAAATGACTGAAAAATAGCAAATGAAGTCAGAAAGGGTTCAAATTTTAGTATGTGTCTTTGAATGTTGCATGTTGAATGAAAAAAAAGTCTTGAGTTGAAATAAGTTTAGAAAAATTAAATGCCTTTGAAACAGATGAGTTTTCGTCTCAAACCCTCGTACTTTGAAAGAGATGGTCCAGTTTGTACACGAAGTGCATCCAGTTTTTGTCGTAATCCTCTCAACTTTTGCACACATGCTATGTGGATCAAATGATGATACCATGCCAAGTGTCAACCTTTTATGAGTTCAGTTGTAGTGCTTTCCAATTTCAAGGTCATTTAGCTCAAAATAAATCATTAAATGCATGGAAAAATAACAAATGAAGTCAGAAAGGGTTGAAATTTTAGTATGTGGCTTTGAATGGTGCATGTTGAATGCAAACAAAAGTCTTGAGTTGAAATAAGTTTAGAAAAATGAAATGCAATAAATATTTGAAAATGCATTTTTAATTGAAAATAGTAAAATTGTATAGTTAAAATAGTAAAACTGTATAGTTAAATAAATATTTTTGAAAACAAAAAATGGTTTTGGATTAGTTAATTAAATTGAAGCACTTTTGCTGTTAAAAGTATTTTCAAATTCCAAACAAAAAATCTTTTTAAATTGAAACACCTAACTAATTAAAAAAGAAAATAAATTTGAAAAGGGCGGGAAGACGAAAAGATTGCATAAAAAGGGTCAACGATCCTGGTTGGTAGAACCAACCGGGACCAAAGACTCAACTGTCCCGGTTGGTGCTACGACCCGGGACCGATGACCCTGGTGCGACGTGGCAGCACCTCGTCCCTCCCCGCCTAGGCCAACGATCCCGGGTCGTAGCACCAACCGGGACCGTTGAGTCTTTGGACCCGGTTGTTGCTACCAACCGGGACCGACGGCCCTTACTATATACGCGCGCATCTCTTCTTCCTCCCCCAACTCCACCAAATCTCGTCGACGCCGAAACCACTAAGGAAAACGCGCGGAATTCCTCGTCGGACGCCGGCAGGCTGCCCGATTGGCCGCCGTTCGCCTCGCCTTCATCTTCGTCTCGAGCCGCTGACCTCTACCTCGCCGTCTTCGAGCGCTTCCTCACCGCTAAGACTGTCTACCCCGCCCCCTCGATTCGCACCACCGCGGCCACCGTCGTCCTCCCCGAGCTCTTCTCTGCCCCCCCAGTGAGCTCCGCCTCCAAACCCCCTTCTTCCCCGCCTCGTTTGTCTCCATGGACGCCCCGCTCCTGAGCTCTCGCCCTGACACGCCTCGCCACACCCCGGCCCCTCCTGGCCGCGCCCAGCACTCGCCGTGGTCCGCACCGGCCGCCGCCTCGCCTCGTGCAGGCCTGCGCCTGCCCGCGTCCCACTTGCGCGCTCCCACCCATCCCCGGGCCGTGCCCTCGCCACGCCCGCGTCTAGCGCCCCACCCTCGCCGGGGCTGGCCGGGATGGCCTCGCTGCCGTGCTATCGGCCGCCGGCGCCCCTATTTGCGTGTGTGTGTGGTTAGCCCACTGGATAACCCCTCCTGACATGACCCCCCCCACTAATCCCTATTAACCAGCCCAACCCCCCTGCTATTTAGATATAAAAAATGTGTTAGTACAATGTGTGTATGACCAATGGGCCACCCTGTTTAGTTAACTAGATAAAATAAATTAAAATACCCAATGTGGATGACATGTGGGCCCAGGCCCCTAATCTAATTCCTGGATAATTATAGTGTTTAATTAACACATGTGTCAATGATATCTGGGTCCCACCTACTGATTAATTAATTAGATGATTTTGTTAAAATGTGAGTATGACACGTGGCCCCACTGGTAATTTAACTAAAGTAAATGATTTAAATTATTTCTGTGTATGACATGTAGGTCCCACCTGTCAGACACTGTTCTGGATAAGGTTGTGGATAATGTTGTTATTTAATAATAAAAGAAAATTCAGAAATTGATTTAAAATGATGAAAACTTTTAAAATCGATATCTTTTAAACCGTAACTCCGATGAAAATATTTTATATATCAAACTTTTAGAGCAAAAGGAAGCCAGGTCATGGCTCCCCGGTTCCATTTATTAGACGAAACCGAGACATAGTTCATACAGACTCCAAGATTTTTTGCAGAAAGTAAATATGTTCCTAAAAGTAAAAATGGTAAAACAAATCCCCTCACAGCCTCTCGAAACAACGCAGGAAAAGTAGATATATTTCAGCAGATTCAGAGAACTGCTAGGCCATCCCAGCTTCTCGCATCATCTCAGTTGTCGTTGCCCACTTCTTCGACTTCTTTAGAGGCGATTGTGTAGGGGAGTTCACCATTTCCAGTGGCGTCACCGGGCTCAGCGTAGACGTCTTCAGGCATTTAGCTTCAGGGGATTCCCAGGAGCGACGGGAAGGCTTCAGAGAGAGCTGGCTTATCAGAGGAACTGCTAGCCCAATCCCAACAGGTGTGGGGTTTTGATGACTTTGGAGATCGAGCCAATAGCTTCTTCTATTCTCTTCGATTCCTGTTCTTTGAACAAAATCAGCCATCTTTGCAGCGAGATTGAGATCCTCCACCAAACCTGCTTAATGTCAGTCCAACACGCATTGTTAAACACATGATCATTCCTAGTTTTCCATATGCACCAAAGCGCACAGGCTGTGATCGAGTTGAGACAAGCATGATTGGAATGAGCAGGCCTGTATTGTGCTATAGAAAAATAACTAGTACCAACAGAGATTCCAAAAAAACTAGACAGATGCCTCCAGATCTGTTTAGCAACCACACAATCAAAAAACAGATGTTGAATAGTCTCTGTTTCAGAGCAGAAGAGACATTCTGGAGCTTTTTCGATCCCCCTTTTTAGGAGGTTATCCTTAGTCGTTAGTTTGTTGTTAGCTAAAAGCCAAAGGAAGATATTCACCCTGGGTGGGGAGGTAATCTTCCACACTGCAGGAATGAACACATGAGTTACCCCTCTAAAATTAATAATACTATATAAAGAACTGGAGGAATAAACCCCCTTGCTCTCATGCTGCCAAATCAAGGCATCCGTGTCCTCTTTCAGAGAGACACTTTTGAGGATTTGTTCTAGACAGAACCAAGATTCCATCAGTTTGGGGGAGAAAATTCTCCTGAAGGTCAATTTAATCTCTCCTTCTGCTAATACAGCCTCAATAGTGGCATTTTGCTGATGGCACAAACGATAGAGAGGCCAGAACTGCACAGCTAAAGGCAAAGACCCAAACCAAATGTCCTCCCAGAGCCTAATTTTCCTACCATCCCCTACAACCCATCTATATCCATGTTTGACCGCTTTAGCTGCCCACATGATCCCCTGCCAGAATCTGGAGGGGGATTGATTCTTACAAGCAAAAATTTCAGGAGACCTATTTAGGTATTTATGCTCTACTAGATCTCTCCAGATTTTACCCTTATCTTTATAAAATCTTTTTATCCAGTTTCCTAACAAACAGAGGTTTAAATCTCTAAGATTTGGGATACCAAGCCCCCCAAAATCTTTTTTCATGCAAACCAAGTGCCAATTGGCTAGGTGTATTTTCCTATTACCCTCATCATCACTCCACAAACAGTGAGCAAGTTGGGTATTAATCATTTCTAAGGCCCATTTGGGGAATTTAAAAAAAGACAAAAGATAGACAGGAATACTACTAAGACAAGCTTTGATAAGGTTGATTCTAGCAGCATAGGAAAGAAGTTTCCCTCTCCAACCAGCAATCCCTTTGAGGATTTTGTCCACTATAGGTTGGATGTCTTCTTTCCTTAGCTTGTCATAATGCAAAGGCACACCTAAATATTTAATGGGGAACTTCCCTACTGCACATCCAAAAACGTCTATAAATTTATTGGTCTCTTCTTCTCCCAGCCCCATGGGAATCAACTCACTTTGCGTGTAGTTGATTTTCATCCCAGAGACACACTCATAACAGGATAGGAGCCATTTTAGATTAGTGGCTTTGTTAATATCATTTTTCACAAAGAGGATAGTGTCGTCAGCATATTGAAGACAGGAACCCCCCCTGCGATATGATTAGAGCATAGCCCCTCTATCAGGTCATGATTGGAAGCTTTGACCAGCATTCTAGTTAACACATCTACTACAAGGTTGAACAAGAGAGGGGACAAGGGATCCCCCTGTCTAAGCCCTTTGCTTGTAGTAAAGAAACCTCCTTCTACAACATTAATTTTTACGCCAACAGACCCCCCACGGGTGATCAAATTAATCCAACTAATCCATTTTGTACCAAAATTCCTCTTACTAAGGATCTCTTCTAGGAAGTCAAGATTAACTTTGTCAAAAGCTTTTTCATAATCTAGTTTGAGTACTATCCCAGCAGAGTGGGATTGATGTACAGAATGGAGCACCTCATGTGCTGTCACCACACTCTCCAAAATGTATCTACCCTTTATAAAAGCAGTCTGATTACTAGTAGTAAGAAGATCCATCAGCCTAGCCAGCCTATTGGTGAGTACTTTAGTAAATATTTTGAAACAACAGTTCAGTAGACTGATAGGTCTAAATTTCCTAATATTTGTTGCATCTTTCTCTTTTGGGATAAGAGACAGAACTGCAAAGTTAAGTCTAAATATATCTAGTTTACCAGAGTGGAAATCATTAAACATGTCCAACAGATCATCTTTAATAATATCCCAAAATGTTTGATAAAATAAGAAAGATAGCCCATCTGGTCCAGGAGCCCCATCAGAATAGGACCCAAATACCGCAGTTTTGACTTCCTCTTCCGAGAAGGGTTCCTCTAATTTAAGTTTCTCCTCAGGAGATAGCTTTTCCCCATCAGAGAAGAAGTCTTCTTGAAGTTTGAAACCATTTCTATCTACTTTTTTGAAAAGATCCTTATAGAAGGAGGAAGCAATGTCAATCATTTCTTTGATATCAGAGATTTGCCCATTTGGACCTTCTAAAGAGGATATCCTAGTTTTCCTCCTCCTCTGATTAGCTACAGCATAGAAATATTTTGTATTCCTATCTCCTTCTAATATATCTCTATCTTTAGATCTTTGCCTGGCCTTTATCTCCTCTTTCTCCCAGATTTTGGAGAGTTGGGAATGGACAGCTCTCATCCTTGCTATTTCAGTATCAGAGAGATCTATAGTCTCAGCTTTAATATCAAGTTTATCAAATTCTACTAATAACTCAGCCTTCAGCTTTCTACTAGCAGCTTCCAAATTCCTGCTCCAGCCTCTAGAGAATTTTTTAAATCTCCTCACTTTCTCCTGCCATTTGTCAACGGCATTCTTGGCTTTAACTGGTGCACACCAGTTCTTTTTAAAAAGCTCAGAGAACCCCTCCTGTTTCAACCACCACTTTTCAAACTTATAGCTAGCTGGAATGGAGGTGATGGCAACACCAGAATCCCACAAGATTGGGGTATGATCACTACAAACTCTAGGCAAAGCTATGAGGGAGCACAAAGGAAATAGAGCTTCAAAATCTATGGAACAGAACACCCTATCAATTGTGGACATAATCAAATCCTGCAGATTGTTCCCCCAGGTATACTGCCTACTAGCTAATTTAATTTCTAACAGCCCCCAAATCTCAATCCAGGAGTTGAATTTCCTACTCCACCTAGCATCAATTTGACCATTGCTTTTATCAGTGCAGTACCTAATTAGATTAAAATCTCCTCCTATCATGGTAGGTTGGGAATCCTCAAGGAAGATGGAATGCAGTTCAGAGACGAAATCATCTTTACCCTCCTCATAAGGGGAACCATAAACAGCTACTATCCTAAAGCATAAGCTATTGCTCTTATTTTTAAGCTTGCAGGAGGTAGAGAAAGTTCTGTTTTCCCAGCTAATGATCTAAAAAATGTCAGTGTCCACTCCTACTAAAATGCCTCCAGCAGAGCCATTAGCAGGGAGAGTATGCCATTCAAAGTTCCTACTAAGACTAATAGATTTAAGGAAACTATTTGTGAATTGCTCTTTTTTTGTTTCCTGAAAAGCTACATAAGTAGGTTTGATTTTAGCAAAAGTGTCTAGAATGCAACTTTTCCTACCAGGGGCAGTGATCCCCCTAATGTTCCAATAGAGACAATTCATGTAACACACCTTTTCATGGGGTGCTTGCCCCGCCTATTTTGGTTGATGTTGTCCCACATGATACTATGATCCTGCAGATCATATGATAGTTTCTTTCGTAACTCAGGGGTAAGGTATCCATCATGTTCCAGTTCTCCCACATCCATTCCTTCAGAATGTATGGGGACGTCTATAATTCCAAGGTCACTAATCTCATGATTATCTAAAGTTTCGGTATCCTCTAAAACATTTTGAGTAAAAACAAGCCTAGAACTATCATGTGCAGGATCAATTTCTACTCCTATTTTACTGGCTACTTGCAGAAAGACAGGGTCATTAAAATTAGAAAAGGAATTTTTGAGTATGGTACCTTTAATACTGCCTTTTGCTTTCTCCAGATTGTTAGTTTTCTTCCTTTCCATAGCAATTTCTAGCATGGGTCTGTCCCCAATATCCACCCTGTTGCTTCTCCTGGCGGCTACCACAGGCCCCCATTTCTGCAATTGAGGAAAGTTCTCATTGTTCACTTCCAAAGCAGGCATTGGTGCAGATCCAGCAATAGTATTGGTTTATGCAGGCAAAGCAGGAGGTATTGGCCCGTCAGTAGACGCTATTGTTGTAGGATCTTTGCCAGCTTGAGCACTGGGGCTAAAGATCACATCTTCCTCATCAATCTCACATTCTTCTTCTTTATCAGCGAATACAGTTTCCTCATCAGATAAATCCATGTCCTTTAGAAGATCACATCCCTCATTAGCATTGTGAGGCTCTTGGATTTGCAGAAAGAATTCCAGGGCAGCTTGTTTAGAGCTAGAGCTGGTATTTTTCCCAGGTCCAGCACTTGAAGAGGATTTCTGATTAGATTCACTAGGTTTTTCCATCCCCCTTTTATCCTGGGCTCCACTGGAAGGAGGAGCAGCGTTGTCTGCATGTCTTTTTCCTTTGTCAAGATCATCTGCTAGGAGGTCATCATCATCGAAATTTTCTTCTGGAGGTTCCACAGTAACTTTAATCCTGTAGAGGCTGTCCCCTACCCCAAAAATCCTATCAGCAGGGATTTTGGTGTGGTCCTTGCATCTAATCTTGATTCTTACTTCCTCTGCTAGGTTTTTGAAGTTGTGTTGCCAGTCTACATCAATCAGGGTGCCAAAGACAGAAGCAAATTGCTCCAGGATAGACCATTGAATCCATTTAGGGTCCATTCCTTCCAAGAGGATCCAGACATGCTGCAATTCTGCTTCTGGTTCAATTTTACCTTTCCAAACTTCAACATTGACAGTGACTCTTTCATTGGCAGGAAGTCCAAACATGGGGTACCTTGCCACTTGCTCCACAGGAATGTGCGGAGGAAACTTCACTAGAAAGGACCAGTCATCCAATCTTCTAATCTGCCAGGGCCAGGTGGTCTTGTAGATTTCAGATAAGTTTGTTGCAAGTTCCTCCTTTGATATCTGGCCAGATTCCACAAAGACCAAACCTACATTCTTCACACCACCCACATGTTGCAAGTTGACATCTGGGATGTTGATTTGAAAAAAACCAAGTCCAGAGGCTGCACTACCAATAAACACAGCTGGGGTTCTGGGTTTCTTTTTCTCTGGGCAGTCCTCCACCTGGTGAGTAACCATCTTGCAGATGAAGCAGCTAGGTGGGGAGCTGCACCCAGCCTTGTGATGGCCAGGTTCCCCACAGCTGTAGCAGATCACATCAGCATATGAGGCTGCTTTAGCATGTGGGGATGCTACAGGATCTTTACTTTGAGTGGTAGATTTTGCCTTGCTAGCGTTTTTCCCTTTCTTGCTCCCCTGCTGGTTCCTGACCCCATCTTCAGGATTGCCTTTCTGTCCAGGATCACCATCCGAGTAATTCCCCCCTTGACCTCCGAAATTAGAGCCTTGAGGGAAATTCCCCTGAGCCCCCATAGCTTGGTTAGGATTACCAGGTCCAAACGCAGGACCTCCCCCCCATGGGTTGGGATTCATCCATGGATTTGGAGGAGGAGGGAAGAAAGGCCCCTGAAAAGCCCATGGAGGAGGGGCTCCAGGGTACCCGTACATCGGTGGCGGCATCTGACCTTGAGGTGACTGAAATTGGGCGTCAAGAGGAGCTCCAGCCCACTCTTGATGATTTCCTCTGGCCATCCCACCTCCAGCACGACCTCCTCTTTGGAAATTGTTGCCACGCCTTCCTCCCCTACCTCTCCCCTGGTTCTCGGCCATGCTCATGATCTCTAGCAAATTTCTGCGATTTCCTCTCCACTGAGCAGCTATAGTAGAAAGTTTTGTGGGATTGTGCAGCTCTTTCTCACCGGTCCGGAAGCAATCTGCTGTGGTGAAGTCCTTGGAAACAACCAGCTCCCGCCGTACCCAAACAAGGTCACAGCGAGGAACCCTAGAATTCGATCCCTCCCAAATCTGGCTATAAATCTCTCTACCACTTTCCTCAGCGATCAAGGGCTGGAAACTGTCCACGTCTCCCCGATTTAATGTGTCTGGCCCTAGGCTGGCAGGTGGGACCTCACTACTCCTTTCCCGTGCTCCTTCTGTCTCTGAAATTTGAACACCACCGATACCAAATTCAGAGATAGCTAAAACACCAGCAGTCAGACGCTCGGCTCTGGAAATCTCCGGTAAACAAACCACACTGGTAGAAATCCCATCCAGCGCCAGTCCGAGATCCCGATTGCATCGCTTGTTTGAGACTGGAGAAGATGGGATCCTATTCCCCCGCCCAGGGGTAGAGCATACAGATAAATTGGAACCAGGAGTCACCGGTGGAGAATTGACAACAACCTCCTCCCCCAAATCGCCTCGATCGACCGGAGCCAGGGGACTGTCTCTTACCCGATCCAACATGCTCCCGTGCAGCATCTCTTGTCCCAGCGATGAGTCTAGAGCAGCCCACCTCAACGGAGTCCCAATCTCTGCATCGTTCACCTGAGTCGGCTTCAGGGCTGTACCGCCCCTAGCTTGGGAACGAGGCCAAAAACGCAACCCCATCGCATGCGACGGACTGGATCCTGCGATTTCGCTTCTCCCGCAGCCCAACGAAGGATCAGATCGGGTCGATCTCTCCATTGTTGATGCATCTGAGCTCTCTCTTCGACGGTTGCTTCCCAGACGAATACCTCCGCAAGCTGTCGGAGAGTATCCTCTGTCGCCTTCACACACGACGCGATCTCCTCCTCCAACGCATCCTGGTTCCTCCTCGACGATCTCCCCGCCTCCCTCGGCGCTTCCAGGGCCTGCATCGATCCCATCCAGAGATAAGATGCGGCGCGGATCCTCTCCCCTCTGGCGACCCAGAACTGTCTCTGGATCTCCGAGTACTCCTCCAGCGTCAGCCTCGGTGGGCTCTCGAAGCCCGGATCTAGCGACCACTCGCGCATGGCACCTCTGCGGCCCCCCCTCGACGACTGCGAGAGCGAGCTCGCGCCGCGGAGACGACGAGACCTGGGCGGCACCATGGCGGGGAGTGTGGTGTCGAAGCTGGGAGGAGAAGCTAGGAAGTGCGCCGGCGGCGGCGGATCTAGGCTGCGGGGCAGAGTGCGGTGGGTGGGGAGAGAGCGAGAGCATTCTATCCCCTTTATATATATATATATATATATATATATATATATCAAACTTGATCAGAAAAATGCAACGAATTCGGATACGCTACCCATACCCCCACCACACCCCTCTAACATACCGAACGTGGAACAATTCCCCTCCGGTTCATCTGTCTGTCATACCAAACGTGGAACAATTCACCTCCGGTTCATCTGTTCTGAACATAAAAGTTGTTCGGAATGCATCAACGATCACGGATACGCTATCCACATGTCTGTCAGATGTCTCTAACACTGAAGACATGGAGCCTTCCCCCTCCGGATCATCTGTCCGGTAATCACCCGGTACTGATGACTCATCCCCGGATAAATTCCCGCTCCGACTAAAATACTTAACACTTCGTTAGAACACCGCCAACAATGCGTTGCCTTGTCTTGAATTTGTATTGCTATTATTGATGTGTATTTATTGTTTCTCCCCCTTACTCTTTGATAGACCTCGACACTGCCGCCGACGACACCGTTGCCGAGTACGACTACTTCGTCGACGACCATACCCCTACCGTCAAGCTTCCAGGAAAGTAGAGCTATTTTCCTTCCCCAGATATCGCCTATCTTTTCCGTACTTTCTTGCACTTTGATTATTTGCATTATAATAGCCTGCAATTCTTAATTTGAAGATACTATGGATCCAATATTTCGTAGAGATGAAAATGGGGAAAACTTGCTTCACGATATGATCAACGAAAATGAAGGTCAAGATGTCACCCGCCGGTTTCTGAACGATTCCGGTGAGGGAGACGAGTCTCTCCACCGAGAAGAAGCATCGGACAGGAGACAAGCCGGCTCCGGCTCCGCCTCCGGCGGAACCTTTAATCTCGAAAACACCGGCGAGGTTGATTAAAATGTTGTTAATTAAAATGCAGCTGTATATGTACATGCATATATTAACACTCTTTCTTCTTTTAGCCCTCCGGATCCGGATCCGGCCATTCCTTCGCAAGACCGAAACGAGGCCCAACCAAAAAGTTGGATGACAGTGTGAGGTATAGGATCGAAGAGGTCGGTCCAGACGGCGAACCGTTAGCTCCGGAAGATGTCAAGAAAAAATTTGTGAAGGAATGCGGAACTCTCGTGAGGGACAACGTCCAGATCACCATTCGAGAATGGATGCAGCCAAAGGACCCTACAATCTCGTTTGTGTGCGACACCATGAAAGACAGGCTTTGGAACATGCTCCTGCATAATTTCCTCCTGCGGATGCCAGAGGTGGATAATCCAGCTCAGGAGGCGGCAGCTAGACTAGAGCTAGAGGCTAGAGTCAAGAAGTTTGCTCTCAGCAAGATGGCCGAGCAATTCAAGAATTGGAAGAAAAACTTGTACCTAAAATTTGTCAAGGTAGACAAGACTCCGGATTTCGAACACGGCTATGGTAAGATAAGGGAGCAGTGGGATGATTTTGTGGCGTACAAGAAATCGGAGTACGCGCAGCAAAGGTCTGAAATAAATCAGATGAATGCCGCTAAGGCCCTGTACAATGCAGGTGCCTCCAGAGGTGCTTCAAAGAAAAAATCGAGTTTTTTTATCCTAGGCGCTTGACCAGGTGCTTAAAAGAGGCAACAGAAGCCAAAGTTTGCTTCCGGACAGCACTGGTGCTTAAGACATTTTGCACGTACCTAACCCAGGCTAAGCACCTGTAGTGAACCACTATCCATTGTAGGTATCACTTTTATCAAGGAAGCAAGCATATTCTCTCTCCTTAAGCATCTATACATAAGCATCCCTCATTGTACAAGGCCTAAGAAGATTTACCACCATAAAATGGGGCCTGCTGGCTACGCCGGTTGCATGCCTAATTGGGAGGTAATTGAGACCAAGTATTTTGATGCCGGGATCACTCCAGAGCCTACAACATGGAACGAACGGACAAGAAACTGGTTTTACGGCCATGGGGGCACGTTGGACAAAGATGGGAAGGCAATATATAACCAGTCACACATAGATGATCCCCTGCTGCCCATCGAAGATATTAGAGATGCAGTACGTGATATTGAAGCGGGACGGTTCATTCCCGATAGAGACAACGACGAGCTCACACGCGCCCTAAAAAATAAAGAACACCCAGGACGAGCACGAGGCACGCCAGGCTCCAAGTGTTGGAAAGTTGCCTTCCCTTCGGAAAGCAAGAAATATCCAGATAAAAGCCATCAGAGGAGTAAGGAAAGGGAGGCAGCTGAGAAAGCGGCGTCTGAGAGAGAGAAAGCGGCGAATGAGGCTGAGAAAACGGCTACCAAAGAGCGGCTGTGTAATGTAGAAGAAGGCTTAAAGCGGGCGGAGGAGCTGATCGACAGACTTAGCCAGCAAAGTGGCAGCCAACCTCAACAGCTCTTGTTAGAAACTAGATTCGATGCTACCGGCGCCCCATCGAATCGGAAAAGCTCCCAAGCTTCCACGCAGCTCCAGAAGGATGATGATGATGCACTGACAACGGCTGCTCCTAAACGCTACCCAGTGGATTATATCACGGAGAGCACACGTTGTGAGCTTAAGGTGCAAGTGCTGAACTTAAAGGTGACGGTGGCGGTCGGCATGGCCCTATCAATCCCGGAGAAACCAACTTATCATTGCAACCCGACTCCAGAAGGGTACGCTGTCGTCATGGTGGATGATGTGATGGATGATTATGAGGAGCTGAAGCTGGACCACCCTGCAGGTGAAGATAGGGAGCTGACTGAACTAGGAGAAGCCAAAAAGGGGAGTGTTCTATGGCGAAAGGAGCACATCGTGCTTCCAAATTATGTGCCGCCAAGGTCACCCACTCTTCAGAAGAGCAATCCACCTTCGCCGCCACGTGACCATTCTTCACCGCAACCATCGCCTTCACCGCCTCACCACTCTCCGGCTCAGCCGTCTCCACCGTCGCCTCACGCATCTCCACCGTCGCCTCAGCCGTCTCCATCTCCTGAGCCTCAGAGCCAGAAGCGGAAGCGTACCTATACTAGGAGGGGCATCAACAGCAAGAAATCACCGAAACGTAAGCGATCACCCCTCCCAAAAGTTCCTCATCAGAATATGAAGAAGCTACCCAGAGAGATGACACCTGAGGAACTGGAAGTGTCCGCAAAAATGTCTTATGAAAAGTGGAAGATTGATGTGGCCAACAAGAAGAAGCCGATAGAGCCATTGTTCCCGCGCACCCCAGAAGATCACGCCGCGTGCGCGGAACTGAAGAAGAAGCTTCACAACCCCATACCGCTCACATCAGACTATGAACGCTCTATTACAAAGTCGGCTGAGGCAAAAGAGCGGACAGTCGGAAAAGAGATTGCCCAGCTCGGACTACAGAAAGAGCAATCGATCGAACCGCTCAAAGTGTACACTTGGCCGCGCCCCCAGCAGCATCAGGTCGATGCGTATGATCCGAACAAAGATACGGAGTTTATAAGACAGTACGGAGCAAAAGCCCACGCAGTAGGACTGTCTATTACTGAGTACCTGAGCCGTCTGGATGAGTTCGAGACCGGGAACGACGAGGAATTCGTACCGGCATACCAATACCGACACGGGTATCCTCTCGTCAAACCCGAGTTAGTCAACGATCTACCAACAAAGATACGAAAATTGCATGACTCGTACATGGAAAAATCTGCTAAATCCGAAAACTGGATCTACGCTAAATTTCAGAACGAGCATTACGGGCATGGACAAGGCTTCGATCTGATTTAATTCTCAGAATTATTTCAGTTTTACAATGGAGACGCCATCGACAAATCTATCGTCAGTGCATATTGTCTGTAAGTACCATTAATTTCAGTGATCAAGCCTTTCTAGCTCAGCTCATTCGTTTCATGTACAATCTTACACTCATCACTAAACTAATTATATATGCAGAATGAAGATTCTCGAATGCAAGAAATGACAAATCTATGACATTGGGTTCGTTGACTGCCAGTTCGTTCATGAAAGAACTCTCAAAGAGAAGCCCAACCAGACAGAGAACAACTTGTTGCAATCGTTGACGTATTTCGGCACAAGAAGGGAAATACTATTTCCTTACAACTTCGAGTGAGTGTTACTGTCTCGCACACATTCTATTTCGCTTGCTCGGTGTTAAGCGTATAATTGACTCTTTATGCGTGTGCAGCTTCCACTTTATTCTGTTGATCATTGTTCCGGACGAAGGAGTAGTAAAAGTCATGGACCCGGGACGCAGATCTATGAAATCATGGGAGGACATGCAGGCATGCCTCCAGAGGGCTTGGAAACGGTTCACCGCCAAAACACCAGGTCTTCCGGCAGAGCTTACATTTGAACCACTAAATGTAAGTACTACTTGCTAGATCCGCGCATCTTTTTTATTCTAGTTTCAGTATAATTATCATGCTGATTATAATATTCATTGATCTCCGTTCTCGTAAAGTGTTTGAGACAGGGACCCGGGAATAACTTATGTGGATATTATGTCTGCGAGTTCATTCGCCAGACGACCAAAGAGACGGCCGCAACCCGAAAAATAAGGAAAATTGAAGTACGATAAACAACATTCAATACTTTAATTTATTGCGTTAAATTGTGTTTAGTTTCATTCATATATATTGATCCCTTTCTTTTAATTAGATCGAACGAATGTGTGACGGTCTTCTACCACGAGAACGCGTGTGAGCAATTCAAGAGGAAATAGCCGGATTCTTATTAGACCATGTCATAGCTCCGACCGAAGAGTTATTTCACCCTCATTTTTTGGAAGACAAGCGGCCAAGGGCCGATGTAAATTAGATCGAACTCGTGTGAGTATCGTTTGTGTAATACATGCATATGTTCGACCAAGCACGAAGAATGAGATGGTGTATATATATATTCGTGACGATAATGTGTAATATATATTGTGGTTCGTTCATTGTTGCTTTATATATATATGGTACCATTTAATTGAATACAAAACACAAAATAAATAAATGGAAAAAATCAAAAAATCCTGCCGCGGCTGAAAAATCAGAAAATCAGAAAAGGAGGCCCGATCCCGGTTCTTCCTATCAACCGGGACCGATGACCCCTCCCCCCCCCCCCCCCTCGCTGCGCGCCTGACCACGTGGAGCCCTTCGGTCCCGGTTCGTGGGTCAACCGGGACTAACATTGGTCCCGAGTTATTGGTCCCGGGTGCTGAACCGGAACTGAAGGCCCATATGAACCGGGATAATATGGGGGTCTATCCACTAGTGCCAGCTGAATTGTCCATAGCAAAGTTGAGACACCAGTGGACGAGTCCGCAATATCGCATGTCTTAGTTGCTTCACGGTGCCGGTTGTAGCTCTGCCACATGTTGGTTGTAGCTCTGCCACACACCGATCGAGGAATGCATGCCCTTGTCTCATCCTCGCTCCCATTTGAGAAATCACATAGAAAAAACATGGAGCCCATCCCGTCTTAGCATCACCACGACCTCGTCGTATAGCTTCTGGATACACCGATTGCATCGTCAAGATGTGAGGGATTCTAGCTGCATTGTCCTTAGCAAAGTTGAAACACCAGTGCACGAGGCCGCAATATTGCATGTATTAGTTGCTTCATCGTGTCGGTTGTAGTTCTGCCGCACGTTGGTTATAGATCTGCCATGCACCAGTTGAGAAATGCATATGCTCTTCTCATCATATCAGCGGTGACGGCTTTGTTTTTCGCAAAAAAAATATACCAGCGGTGACGGCTCACAACACTGTGGCTCAATACTGCATCACATCAATCAAGATTTTTTGTGTCATCGGTTGCAGCTTCGCATGACCCAACGCATGTGGACTCAACACCAAGGATCATCACACCATTGTCACCTCACAGTCAACCACGCAACAGGTTCCATCGCCTCAGCACATGCATGCGCATGAGCGCCCCTAGTTAGTTGTGCCATCTTGACTCTCAACCTTTCATCACCCCTTTGTCGATGTCGTCGTGCTCGCCACCCTGATGGATGGACGGTAAAGGCACTCAAAATAAATACAAGCGAGTGTTTATGTGATACAAAAATTTGGCTGGAAGAAGAAATACTAAAGATAAAATAAAAAAGCATTGCACACCATATCGGTGTGAGCATGTGTAGTGGTTTCAAGCCTTACTAGGGCGGGCGAGAGAGCTGCCCATCAAGCCTCTCACGCGGGACGTCCGAGCAAGGTTCAGGACTAAACAACCGGGCGGGCTGAGCGCAATCATCAAACCCTAATGGAACGGCTGAATCACATGCTTTTCATAATTATCCATTGGCAATCTGCGTGATTATGATGCTAATCCCGCTTGCCGTGGGATGCAGACTGAATTGGAAAACCAGCTTATAAATCGCTCGGATCTCTTCTACGCTAGCGATGTGGTACTAAATGATAAAGCTATATCACAAGTACACGCACATCTCCGTATGGGCTGCGGGCCTGCGGGAGACGGGGCATCGCATTGCCGCCGCCGTCGTCACCCTCGCGCGAGCTCCTCCAGGCACCGTTTGCCGGAGTGACAGCGTCCCTGCTCGGTTTCCCGGCGGCCGGCGTCACCGCGCCTCTGGCCGGCGTTCCTGCGGACAGAGTGAACTGATCCCTGCCCGGCGTCTCGGCTGCCGGAGTGACCGCGTCTCTGCACGGCGTCTCGGTGTCCGCAACCGGCGACGGACTTCTAGGCCGGAGCCCACTACCAGCTAGCCGGAGTCGGCTCCAAATCCGAAGGCGACGTCTGCCTCCCGTGGAGCAGAGAGGAAGGTGACCAGCAAGATCTTGATGCATCGATGACGGCGGCGACCCTGGGATGCTGCTAATTTCCCCATGAGGCCTAATCCCACTGGACATGGGCCGTTCAGTTATTTAGATGCGCACTCCTCCAATTTTTTTTTTCAAAAATTACTTGATTATGACATCCGGTCACAGAGAGCAACTAGTTTTAGAGTACTCGTTCGCGGCTCGGCCCAGCGAACAGCGCCACTTGTCGCGCTCACGGCGTTTCCTTGGGATTTCGTTTTTTTTGTGTACGCGTTTTTGATGTTTAAAATTGGTTTTTTCGGTGGTTTTTTCGATTTTTCCGGTTTTCGCACGTTTTTTCTATACTTTTTGGCGAAAAAATAAATAAAAAAAAATGAAAAAAAAGAGGCACGACCTTACCTCCGCGGGAGGCACGAGTCGTGCCTCGTGCCTCCGGAAAAGGCACTCGTGCCTCTTTTTTTAAGGCACTCGTGCCTCTAAAAACAGAAAAACGAGGCACTCGTGCCTCTTTTTTGAGGCACTCGTTTTTCTGTTTTTCCTCCAAAAAAGAGGCACGAGCGCCTAAAAAAAAAGGCACGAGTGCCTCTAAAAACAGAAAAACGAGGCACTCATGCCTCTTTTTTGAGGCACTCGTGCCTCTTTTTGAGGCGCTCGTGCCTCCTTTTTTGAGGCACTCGTGCCTCTGTTTTGAGGCACTCGTGGCTCTAAAACAAGAAAAACAGAAAAATGTGAAAAGGCACCATCGTGGCTCTATGAGAGGCACTATCGTGCCTCCGCGAGAGGCACTCATGCCTCTAAAAAATAAGAAAAATGGAAAAGCGCCAGAGCGCGCCACTTGGCGCGCGCGGAGGAAACGCGGTGCTCGTTGTAACGTGTACTCTTAATATAGTGATTTCGCCGGTCACAGGGAAAGTTTCGTAATCAGGATTTGTATCAAATACAAAGGGAGCCATTAGATTATGTCACATGAATCCCACTGACGTAGCCTGCATTTTTTTTAATTGGGCCTTTGTTTGTTTGGCTTTTGTCTAGTGAGCTTCAATGAACAAAGAAAAGTACGTATAATCGCAATATTTTTTAATTTGGGTTGGGTTTTGTTGTACGTGTAGTCACATGTTAGTTTTTATATATTTTAAAAATAACTTATTTGTATTTAATTTTAATTATTTTTTTATAAGATAAATAATGAAAATTTAAGGGTTTTATATTTTTATTGAAAATTTAATATTTCAGGTAGAAAAAAATTCGGAACCAGTTGCGACTCATTGGTGGACTTGCAACTAAGGAAAAAATTCGGACCCAGTTGCGACTCGTTGCTGGTCTTGCAACTGAGAGAAAAATCGAACCCAGTTGCGACTTGTTGGTGGTCTTGCAACTGAGAGAAAAATCGAACCCAGTTGCGACTCGTTGGTGGACTTGCAACTAAGAAAAAATCGAACCCAGTTGCAACTCGTTAGTGGACTTGCAACTAAGAAAAAATCGAACCCAGTTGCGACTCGTTGATAGACTTGCAACTGAGAAAAAAATTCAGACCCAATTGCGACTCATTGGTGGACTTGCAACTGAGAAAAATAAGTCAGACCTAGTTGCGACTCGTTGGTGGACTTGAACTGAGAATTTTTTTTTTGAATCAGTTGCCGTTGATGGACTTGCAATGAGAAAAAAATAGGACCCAGTTACGACTTATTGGTGGACCTGAAACTAAGAAAAAAAAGTAGAACCCAGTCATGACTCGTTGTCGACTTGAAACTAAGAAAAAAAATAGAACCCAGTTGCGACTCTTTGGTGAACTTGCAACTAAAAAAATAAAGTAGGACTCAGTTGCGACTCGTTGGTGGACATGCAACTGAGGAAAAAAAGTCGATGATTGAATATCAACTGGGTTTTGCGACATAAAACTTAGTTGCGATTCGATAAGTGACTTGCAACTAGATTGGCGAAAAATTCTAGTTGCAACCCTCGATCCACTCTCGTAGTTTTTTATAACAAAAAAATCACACGGCAGAGGATTCATATGTAACTTTGATATTTCGCATCTACATGTGTTTTAGCAATTCCGTATTAAAAAACTATATTCTATATTAAAAAAATGTTTAGTGTCTATTAAAAATTATTTTTCATATAATATAATAAATTAGTGAATATAAAAAATGTTCGTTATACATTTAATATTTTGAAATTATATAAAAATTAATGTATATTTTAAAGTAGTTCAGCATACTAAATTTATTTTAAGTATTTAGTAATTATTCACCATATATCATGAAAAGTTGTAAGAAATACAAAAAGAATAAAAATGCATGAAAATTTGAAACTGGAAAAGAAAAAAGAAACAAAAAAACCAAAAAAATCGAAACAGAAAAAAATGAAAAAAAACATAAGCGGAAAATTATGTGGGCCGACCCATCTCTCTATGCGATGAAATCACGTACATTTTCCCAAATAAAATCGGTATTACATTTGATTTCCAACTTAAGGGAAAAAAATAACTTACATGTGACTTATTTAATTCTTATGTACATGAGAATTAGCAGGCATCTTTGGCCAGCGCTAGGCGTAAGCCGGTTGATTTTAACGAAAAATAAACCGCCAGGCCAGCCATATGATCTAGTTCCACGAGGCCGTTTGATCGAAAGCGCCCTCATTGCGGCATCGAGGTCGTAGTTCCGAAAACCACTGCGGCTCCAACAAGCTGCCGGTGAAGCTGCATCGCAGCTACTCGAAGTCACCCACGAACGTTTCATTGCAGCTCCGAGAAATCACCGGCTAAGGGCCTGTTCGGTAGTGCTCTAGCTTCCAACTCTTCAAACTCCAAGGCTGGAGCTGAGACGAACGATCCAACTCCAGGAGTTGGCCGAGAGAAGCTGGCGATCCGTACCATGTAAAATATGAGGAGTTGAGAGGCTGGGTTATCCGAGATCCACAAAAACTGAGAAGCTAGAGTTAAAAGGAAATTATATGCACCTGCCACCGCCAAGTGAGCTAGCGTACCGCTTCGATCTCTCATATCCTTCCACTCGAACCAGCAATCAACCGAACGGATGGGCCAGTTGTCTCTTACGTGGGCCAAAAGCACTAGCTGCCGTCTTTGGGCCTGTGTATTCGCTTGGGAGAGAAGCTGGTCAACCGAACGAACGGATGGCTAGCTCCTGGCAAAACGAGAGAAGCTGGCAGTCAGCTATGAGCGACGGAGTTGAGGAGTTTCTGGCCAGAGAGCACTACCGAACAGGCCCTAACGCTGCATCGAATCTTCGAGAAGCCGCCGACGAGCCCTCCATTGCAGCTTTGGGAAGTCGCTGAAAACCGTCGGAAAGCTGCCGGCGACCGCTCCATTGCAGCGCCGTCGCCGGGAAGTCGCTGATGAGCGCTTCATTGCAGCGCCGTTGCCGGGAAGCCGTCGGCGAGAGCTGCGTTGCAGCTCCGAAAAGCCGCCGGCGAGCTCTTCATTGCAACGCTGTCACAGGGAAGCCGCCGGCGAGCGCTATTATATCATCGTTGCCTGGGAGCCGCCGACGAATGCTTCATTACAAGGCCGTCACCGAGAAGCCGATGGTGAGCGCTTCATTGCAGCGCCGTCGCCGGAGAAGCCGCCGGCGAGCGCTGCGTTGTAGCGCCGGGAATCCGCCAGCGAGCGCTCTCGAAAGCGTCGACGTGCGCTTCATTGCAGCGCCGTCAGTTGAGAGCTCCTCAGCCGGTGGTGGGCAAGAACGAGGCTCTCTGAAGCTTCAGCGGTTGTTGTCTTGAAGCAGTTGGGCAGCGTACTCTGTCAAGTGCCAACCATGGTGGGAGTGAAGGGGGAGAGAGGAGGACGGGCGGTGAGAGAGAAACAGACAGACACGAGCGAGCGAGGAAGAAGATGACCATATATCGGTGTGAATACTTCGGGAGGGAGAGAAGGAGAGAGCGACGTGCAGGGCCCCATGACACGTGTCAGGTAATCAGAGCGGTTGATTTCGGAAGGTGAAACGAAACATTTCCCTCTTTGCTAACCAGTCAAAAAATTGGATCAGTCAAAAGCAGAAACGGGGATGATAGTCAGCAGTCAACACAGTCAAAAGTAGTCAACATGGTCAAAATCAGCCAAAACCAAATACTTGGTTGAGTTTTGAACACACTAACAAATTAGGATGTAAATAAGATAAACGGTTTTTAAATTATGGGTTGAAATCTAAACCGTGTGGCAAGTTAGGGTGTAATGTAGATTTTTCTCTTTAATAATCTAATATCCTTTATTGAGATACCTCTTCGCTCCCAGAGAAACAATCATAGGCTATTAGGGCTCGCCCGCTAACCGTCGGTGTCGCCGCCTACCTGCCTCGCTTCTATGGTGTTCGGACCATGTAGGCGGGGTGGATCTCGACCCGCGTCGACAGGAGGGCGTCGTTTTCCTAGTTTTAGGGTTAAAATTTGGTGGGGCGGCGCTCAGGTGGTGGTGGCGGCGCCTTGTGTAATAAAGTCTCCCCGACTTCTGCCTCATCTCGGCAGTGACGTCGAGAAGCTTGTGCGTGTGTCGTACTCGAGGATATCTTCTTGCTATGGGGATCTACAGATCATCAAGGAGATTCATCAATTGCTCTTTCTTTTTCTTCATCTCCGGGATGGATGTGGTCTTCTTGATCTGCTTGGCGACTTCCCATCTGCATCCAACAACATCGGGTCGGCTCAAGGAGGAGCGGCGGCGCAAAATCAACACAGTCTGAAGGTTCAAGACGAAGGGCATCTCTATAATTTTAGTTTTTGTTGAGGTGCTTTGTACTGTTTGGGGTTTCGCTGAATGCTAGTGTTTTTTCACACACAAAAACTGATGTCCTTGATTGTCTAAATAATTACCCACACATGCCTAGATTGTTTTTTGTACACCTTCGATCTCCAGTGTTTGACACAAAAAATAATAAAAATAACGAATGTGTTATTATGTTATTATCTTTCTACGCCCCAGGGGAAATAAATATTGCGGGCGTGCCAGTGTACAAGGTACACAAATACAAGGGGAAAAGAAAAAGGTAGAGCCTGCTGGCGCGGCTAAGTGATCAAGCGATCATGGTCTCCTGGTTCTCGGGTGCCTCGTAAAGCACCCGGTTAATTACTCCCGCGGATAGTACCGCGAGACACCTCCGATTAAGCTGTGCAGTCGTCGTCTTCGGTCTTCCCTTCGCGTTCTCCATGCATGGTGGTGGTGATATGTGTGGCGGCGGCAGAGTCCGTTTACTAGGTTGTACACGCGCCGTCGAAAGTGTGGCCTTTGCTCCGGCCACACCCGCCTACGCCGTCTTGCCTCGTCGGTGTCGAGCGGAGTTGATGTTGTTGAAGTAGTGGTAGCATGCATGGTTGAGCTTGGCTTGGACGTCGCCGATGACTTTGTAGCTTCGCCGAAAGTGCGAGGGGTACGCCCCGCGGGAGTGGAAGATTGGGAGAAGAACGAGCGGACGTGGAACACATTGAGTGTGCACGTCAGGACATAGCCGCAAACACCGCCGCCAATAATGGCGAATTCGCCACCTCGTGTGCCGAAACGGTTTAGAGTGCCGCCTCCAAGAGGATGCGTCTGAACTAGGCCTGGAGCCGCTTCGCCGAAGCGGACCCGGCGAGTGTAGTGTAGACCCGCGCCGTGGAGAAGAAAAGCCACGTCTCGCCAACCCATGGCGCCTCCATGTGCCGACACCTTTAGGAGGTGGTAGAGTCTCGCCTAGACTCCATCCCCAAGGTGTTCCGAAGAGAACCGTCGATGGCTTGCATGCGTATGGCGGCCCTGGCACCATCGTGGGCACGGGAGAAGAGTGTGTCGGGCACCACACGTAAGCGCCGGTCACGGTGCGTCGCTGTGGAGAAGTGCGTTGAGCGACGCACATAAGTGCGACCTCGTCGCATCGCCGATGAAGGGACATCGACCGCCGCACTTAGGTGCGACCCGTCGCATCGCCGAGGAAGAGGCGTCGAGCGCCGCGCACAAGGGACTACCCATGAATAGCAGCCCCGGCAAGCCGTCGTCGTGGTAGCCAGATAAAGAGCGCGCCGTCAATGGAAAAGTGCGTCGAGGCCGTCCACGAACGGTAGATCGGCAGCCCACGGCGCCTTCATCTTCAGCAGCATGGGAATCGCAGGGGTCGTATACGAACAATAACCCCCACGCACCGTCTTCTTGAGCATTATGCACCGGCGACGGCAGCCAGCTCCGCCGCTGCACATGTAGCCGCAGCCCCGGCCGCCACCATCTGGATGTGGAGAGAGATGAAGGGAGGAGAAAAGATTAGCTTCGATCCTTACCATGTGAAAAGATGATCGGCATGGCGTCGATCTCCTCCACCAGCTTGCTATGCGAGCGCCTTGTCCGACTAGTACGGGAGGCTCGGCCGTCTGCACGAGTTCCTCGTGCGGCTGTGTGCGCCGTGCTCCTCAATCTCTTATCTCTGGGTTGTGGCCTCAGCTGGAACCTCCCGGGGTTGTCTCCTCCTTGCGTGGCCTTTGGCTGGCTTTATATAGGCAGCCGGGGAGAGCTTGAGGCGGTTGGCGCCGTGATTTTCTCCGTAGCCGGGTGGGATTGTGTATCGTAATCGAATTGATCCTTGACGCGCACAAGTCATGCAGCGTACAGGTCCGATACGTCCGGGAACCGTTTAAGTTCTTGAGCTTATCTCGCGTCTTCTAGAATCGTGCTTGCCGGCTGACGTGTGGGGTACCGGCCATTGTGTATCGATTGAGTATGTATAATTTCTGGCCGGCCGATGCGCAAGTATACCAATACGTACATAGTATCATGCAACTGCGGAGTACGACCCGGCCACGACATGTACACGCATGTCTGGCTAGCTACACCATTTCATGGCCGGCCCGCTGCTAAGCTAGGCATGCTTGGCTCATGTAGTACCTTCGTACGTGCATAGCCATGCATGGTCATGCATGCATGGTCATGCAGTGCACTTGCACCCCTCCACGTACATAGAAAACATGGGTAGCTAGCCAATGGACACAGTTAATTGAATGATTAATCCATTGTTAGCTCATCACCATATTTCTTGTCTCGGGATTTTCAATGTATGTATATGCATAACACACATGAGACATCCATGGACACTGCTTGCTCCGTATGAAAGTATTTGTACAAATAATTATCAAACATCCAGTTCAACAAAAAATATAATATTTTCTTTGACTTACAAAACCATATGTATTCAACACTAAAATACATTTAGATACATTTGTTTTCCATCAGAATTAATACACATCGTAGGGAATATATCTTTATGATCTCTTTTCATGCCCTCATGCACACGACCACTAGCATCATGTTTGTCTTGGTGCCTTCCGCCAGTCGACCCATCGGTTTATCGCCGTGGATAAGTTTGATCATTGCCTTCTTCACTATTGAAATTTGGAATTTCGCAAGTTTTACAAAAAAATTGAATTCAATCTATCGGGTGCTCGACATTGTTAGGAATCACCGAGTTTACTGGAAATTAGACTCGGCAGTGATGCCAACTCAGGAAACCCCATTGTTTGCCTTGTGCTAGGCAAAAGGGACTATGTGACGAAAAGAAACTCGACAAGACCACACATTCGCCAGGTTTCCCAGGAAAATAATTCGGTGATGTCCTAGGACTATCCAAGCGACAAAGACGTGAATGCCTTCTATATTTGCCGGTTTTCCACTAACGGAAACTCGACATTGTGTTCCACTTTTATTTTGTAATTAAAGAATTCTAGGCGTCACATTTATGAAGAGCATCAGTGGAAGAAAACTCGGCAAAGAACTAACATGTAGGAGCAATGAAGATTGGCAACTACTATTCGACGGTTAAGATTCCTATGCCAAGTCACGAAGCTCGGTAAAGGGTTAACCCCTTGCGCAATACTTATAACTGCGGGTGTTGTTGCAACAACTGCAACACCACTCTTATGTTGCAGATCTTTATGATACCATTTCATAGCCTCACGCACCCAACCCTACCATCATGTTTGTCTTGGTGCCTTCCGCCAATCGATTCATCGATTTATCGTCCTGGATGACTTTTATCAGTACTTCCTCCATTTTTGAAAGAGTGTATTTCCAACTTTCTTGGAGATTCAAACTATTTGAAACTTTGAGCAAGTTTATACAAAAATATAACAATACTTATGAAACCAAACAATTATATAATAAAAATATAATTCATAACAAATCTAATGATACTAATTTGATGGCATAAATGTTGATGTATTTTAATATAATCATGGTCAAAATTGAAGTACACTCTTTCAAGTACGGAGGGATTACCTACTTCACTATTGAAATATGATATTTCACGAGTTTCGTGACATATTTGAGTTCTATCCATCGGGAGCTCGACACTGTTAGGAATCGCCGAGTTTACTTAAAACTAGACTTTGCACTGATGTGCAACTCCGGAAACCCCATTGTTTTGCATTGTTCTAGGTAAAAGGGACTTTGCGACGAAAAGAAACGGGACAAGACCGCACATTCGCCAAGATCCGCAGGAAAGAAATTCAACGATGTCCTAGGACTGTCCATGTGATGGAGATGTGAAGGCCGTCTATGTTTGTCGTTTTTTCACTAACAGAAACTCGGTAAACTTTTTTATTTTTTTATTTTTTATTTTAAATTACAGAATTCCAGGGGTCACATGTATCACGACCATCCATGGATGGCCTCCTCCACTACCGCTAGATGTCGGACCACTCGACCCCTCTACTTCCCGAAGCGTCAACCAACACCTCGACACCAACGTGCCTCCACCGCCATCGGACAATCTCGCGATGAGTTTCCCTCAATTTTGCTTGATGGATATTGTGTGAAAACATGACATTCTCCACGAAGGATCTCGCTTTCGAAAGGGAACGTGTCTTATTTGTGAAGTGGGTGCGGGACCTACTTCTTTATTAGCCTCAACATCGGTCCATCAATCTAAAGCCAGATCGGTCGCAGCCCGCACCGACTGATTGTGCCCGCGCTAGCCATCCTATTATGCTCACCACCCCCACACACCATCCCTCTCCTTCTCACCACCCCTCGTGGACACCTTTACACGCAAATTTCTCTTCCACGGCTCACCGAAATTTGTTGTCCTCCTTTGCAGAACTGGCAACTCCCAAAGCCCATTGTGTTGTTGCGCCCATGCAACACACCTCATTGCAGTATCCTTTCCTACTGTGGTTTCCCGTGGCTACCGATTGTAGCTCAGTCTAGCACGATTGCAAATCCGCCGAACTGGCGAATGGAAATTCCACCGCCTCCTATTGCGGTATCGCCAAGACGAGTGAGCGAGGCGTTGGGAGGCTTCCAACTCTCTACTTCAAAGATCCAGCTTCTTCGGTCGCGGTTGGAGCTCCTGTTATTGGCAGTTATAGCATCCGCCTCATAGCTACTACCTCGTCCTAATCGTCCAGTAGCAGTTTCCACAATTTGCATCACTGCATCATAGTGTGATTATCGACGTTAGTCTAGTGGCGTTGCGAACACCATTGGTCATGGCCATGACGATAGTCGAGAGCTAGCCTTGGTATTGCATCAGACTATGTTGTTCCCCTTTCGCGTGGAACATCTGGAGGAACCTCACAGCTAGCGGGTAGAAAAACGGTACTGTACAACACTGTAGCATACTGTAGCTCCACTGCTTGCCTGGGGCGTTCTCCCGTCCTAGCTCCGCTACTGGCTGGCCGTGAAGATGATAAGGAGCACCCATGGCCTCGGGATTAATCGATATTCTGTAAATCTCTTGAACAAATCTTGATGTCGTACATACTGTGATTGCTTGGTCCTTGATAAATTTACATATGCATTGAATTATGTTAACATGTTGTACCTTCGGCGCAAAATACATGCAGTGGATTTTAGTAGTACAATATTGTACTGTACTAATTTTATACTAAATCTGCGACACACTTACTTTGGAACTGAGGTAATGTATTAGTAAAAAGTAAGGTGTCTAAATGATTAGAAGCTGCCCTGAGTAATAAGTTGATCTATGAGCAAAAGAAAAAAGCAAGCACACCATGTCGGAGTGATAATGTGTGATATTGCAAGCCAATGACTGCAACATGCACAATTCAATTGAATTGAAACAAGCCTAAATTGTTTTTATTAAGTTTGGATTGCTTACCATGAGTACCACATGGTGACAGTCTTGTCTGGGATCCAGAATATAAACAACTCTTGCTTTATCTGTTTGGGCGATGTGGTACTAAAAATTTCATGCATGCGTGTACGTCGTCGACAGAAAAGTGAACGTGTGAGATTTGGATCCTGAGGAGTCTGCTGAGTTGTGCCTTTGTTAATTATTAGCCCTATTGGCCCATAGAGAAAAGCTAAGCCCAAAAGAAAAGCAAACAGTAAAAATCCAACTAATAATTAGAAAACAAAGAATTGAGGGGAAAAATACTTGTACTTCTAATTGACATATTACCAGTCGCTAGAGAAATCACTAGTTTAAGAGTACTCGTTGCCACGAGTACCGTGTTTCCTCCGCGCACGACACGTGGCGCTTCGCGCGCGCGCCAAGTGGCGCGCTCTGGTGCTTTTCCGTTTTTCCTGTTTTTAAGAGGCACGAGGGCCTCAAAAAAGCAGGCACGAGCGCCTCAAAAAAAAGGCATGAGAGCCTCAAAAAAGGAGGCACGAGTGCCTCAAAAAAGGCATGATAGTGCCTTTTCACGTTTTTCTGTTTTTTCTGTTTTTAGAGGCACGAGTGCATCAAAAAAGAAAGCACGAGTGCCTCAAAAAAGGCATGATAGTGCCTTTTCACTTTTTTCTGTTTTTCCTTTTTTTAGAGGCACGAGTGCATCAAAAAAGGAGGCACGAGTGCCTCAAAAAAGGCACGATAGTGCCTTTTCACGTTTTCTATTTTTTCTGTTTTTTGAGGCACGAGTGCTTTTTGCGGAGGCACGAGGCACAACTCGTGCTTCTTTTTTTTTGAAAAAAAAATTGATTTTTTTTCACCAAAACGTATAGAAAAAACGTGTGAAAACCGGAAAAGTCGAAAAAACCGATTTTAAACATTAAAAACGCTTACACAAAAATAAAAAAAACGAAATCCTGACGAATCGCTGTGAGCGTGACACGTGGCACTATTCGCTGGAGCGGACTGCGAACGAGTACTCCCTAATTAGTTGCTTCCAGTCGCTAGACTCATCTCTACTAATCAATCGCCAGGGTATTACAGGCAGCTAGCCTTAGCCAAACTTAGCTTGACGCGCCCAGTTTACATGCACTATAAAATCTAGCAATATTCTGTAGTCCGAGTCCCTCATCCACTGAGTGCTACGTCAAGTTGAACGCACCGTAAATTCTAGTAACTCGCAAGTGCTGTAATTAATAGATTGTTACAACTATAGGTGAATTAATTATCTCAAGATAGTATTACTAGGTTTGTTCGTGCTGGTTAATGTCTCCGTGCAGTGCAGATCAAGGCGAAAGATAGAGATCTGGGGAGTATGTGCGTTGGGAGGCATGTCACCTTTGGCTTTGGCTACACCGTGCTGTAAGATTTGACACTTTTGTTTTTCAAGCGCTGTAAGATTTGACACTATCAGCCCAAAACGTAGTAAGCACCTAAACGAATTTTTTTGGGTGCTTACTACGTTTGCAATGTGGCGATCATCTTGTTTGTGAACTAGGATGTAAGCAGCTTCAATTCACATTGCATAGACGATGTGGTACTGAAAGTCCGAAACACCCTTTTTTCGCAAATCAGCGAGATTTATTGGTCAATCAATTTGACAACAATGTTGCTAAAGGGATGTGACTGAAACAGCTCCCGGCACGCATATAAGTTTTTTTTTCTTTTTTTTGAGATCGAACAGCATGCATGTATGTCTATGAGGAAAAACTACGAACCTTGAGCCTGGCTGGAGATGGTTTATTTACACTGGCTTCATCGCTAATTAATCATTGGATACGTAGTGTAACACATGCACCCGTAGCTTACTTGGCTGAACACGTACTCCACATGAACTTTTGGTTGGTCGTTCCAACATTCCATGCCTCCCGTGACATACATGTGTAAGGACGTATAGTACATGCACGCTTTCCTTGTAAGTTCTACGTACACACTAGATAATAGTAAGACCCGGCAGTTAAGAGGTAATTGCACTAGTGGTGCTTGAACTTGTTACGGATGTTTATTTTAGTGTTTGAACTTGAAAAATACGTCTAACTGGTTCTAAAACTTCGTATGAACATGCAAATACGGTGTTTGCATGTGTTGACGTGGCACCGTATTATATGACATGACACGGGGCCCACTGCAGCAACGAGACATGATTTACTTGGTTATTATGTGTCTCTATGATTAGTGCATCCTGACTGTCAGTACAAAAAAAATTAGCACAAAATGTACCCTCGAGGACTCAAAACTGCTACCTATAGGTATTGAACAACATCAGACAACCATTACAATCCACTGACACAATCGATACCTATGGCACGTCAAGCCTAATAATCTATTTAGCACAGATGTTTGTGGTACTTAAATCGGGTCCGCCCAATCGGTTATTCAAAGATGAGCCCAGGCTCATCTAATCCTGCGCAAAAGATCTTTGAAAAGACATTTTAAAAAGGTTTTAAAAATTCCAATTTTTCTTGTGGTGAAAGATGCTTATGTGCAAGATGTTTCTGCCAATTTTTGAAAAGTTTGGACTTCTGGAGAGTGCGCGGCAAAAAAGACAAATTCAGCTCGAAATAGTGCATGAACAATGTCTTCTCAAAAAACTACAAATTTCAATTTTGTCTTTTTAGCCTCGCGCTCTTGAGAAGTCCGAACTTCTCCTAAATTTGCAAAATCATCTCGCAGATAAGCATCTTCCACCACAAATGTTTTTGGTTTTTTTGAGGTTTATATATATTTTACTCTTCCCGGGTGCAGATGCACATGGGCACCGAATCGCTGCTTCCTCCGCCCAATGGCCTATTTTACACATGTTATTTAAAAAAATTGATCTTTTGTAAATTGAAATTATAATAAATAAAAGTTAGTTTAAAATATTAGTGTGTTATTAATAATTACATCATGGTATACAAATATTCATGTGCACATATTTTTTCAAATTAATATGATTAAGGATTCTATTCAAGAAGATTTACTTAATAAAAAAGTAATATGCCAATAAATACAATCATTTTTATACACACATGGTTTATATTTAAATTATATAAATTAGGGATAACAAAATTTAATAAATAATTATGAATATTCACTAGTGTATAATTTCACTCATGGCTTCTATTAATATTTTTAAAATAAGATAAATATAATACACAAGTGAATATTCATATAAACATTTTAAATTTAAAAATGCGATTTTTGTAATTGTACAGAACCTTAAATTTTTTTAGACATGTAGAGGACTTTACTTAAACATCGTACTAATGAATTATAAAAATGTGTGTATAATTATTCTAATATTATACTAACATTTATGAGCTTTAATTTTTAAAAAACTTATAAGATTTTTAAAAAACATTTGTATTATTTTATAATATACAAACATTGTTATCATTCATATATATTATTTATATTATATATTTTTACTGTAATACATTAATGTTTGCAAATTTCCGGAAATAAATTTTGCCAATTTTTCTGTAGTATTGACATGGGGAACCCACTAGTCATTGAGACATTAATACCAATTAAATCTTGTCTCATCGCTACAGTGGCCCATTTTATGTATATGAATGAGGTTAACAC
Organism: Bromus sterilis; assembly: GCA_950022295.1. Lineage (NCBI taxonomy): Eukaryota > Viridiplantae > Streptophyta > Magnoliopsida > Poales > Poaceae > Bromus > Bromus sterilis. Next base: position 6,302,041 of record OX465597.1, on the reverse strand, counting down.
CGTGTTTGCATGTTCGTGCCAAACTTTAGAACCAGTTCAACGTATTTTTCAAATTCAGGCACTAAAGTCAACAATCGTGTCAAGTTCAAGCATCACTGGTGCAATTACCTCGGCAGTTAACAAGCTAGGTCAAGTTGATTGCATTATAAAATCTACAAGCTTGCACGTACGTACGGAAATTAATTAGTAATTGTTACACGAATGTTTGTTCGTGTGATACTATGTTTTCCGTGCAGAAGAAGCGAGAGACGGGGAGATCTGCGTTGGGTGGCATGTCACCTTTACCTTCACCAAAACGTAAGACCTTAAACGCCTCCATGCATGCACGCCACACACGTTTACCCAACCAATGCGTGTAAACAAACACCATTCGATCAAATTTAGCCACCTAATCGTAAAATGCAAGTAATCTCAAACTCGAAAAGGAGGAGAAGCAGTATACAGCTGGCTTCTGGCCTCTTGTCACTATCCTAGTCGCTCACATCAGGGTCACGCTAGCCACCCATTCGAGGCCAACCTATCTATATCTCTTATAAGACAAAACCCCACTAAAATGCATTTAAGGTGTCTATCTCAACATGCAAGCTATCCACATCATTCACTATTGTATCCAATCATTTGTCCATGTCATCTACCAAAAAAACTCAACTAACATGCATTTGTGGTATCTATCTCAACATGCAAGTTATCCACATCACTCACTATTATATCCAATCATTTAACTATGGCATCCACTAACAAACTCAACTAACATGCATTTGTGGTATCTATCTTAACATGCAAGTTATCCATAACACTCATTATTGTATTCAACAATTTATCCATATCATCCACTTTTATTTACATGAATTCTATACCCTTCCAATTTACATTGTAGGGTTCTTATAAAAATTTCCGCTGCAACGCGCGGGGTATTCTTCTAGTTTCAGCAAATGGGACACGCGTCACTAAGGACGAATCTATTTTATTTCACCACATAATTGACAGCGGGACGTTCATCTAGGTTCTTCTCAGTAATCAGCAGTGAAAATATATATTTAAGTCTTTTTCGTGAAAGAAGGTTTTGCAGGAGAAACCTATGGAAACGGCTAATAATACTATTCCCTTCGTTTTAAAATAAATATCTTGAACTTAGTATTAACTTTGACATTTGAGACGAATAGAGTTTTAATTTTAGAAAAATTTAGAAGGAGTAGCATGCAAGTGTAAAAGATTTTATTTATTTATATTATTGCTAGGAAGAAAACGTGAGAATGCCAGTAGTATTAGATTTGGTTTCTTGTTAGGTCAGTAAGAAAAAAAAATTGGGGAGGCAATCAGATCGGATCAGCGTGCTGCAGCACAGCACAGAGGTTCGTTGCGGCGTCCCCTTTCCCGCCATTGCGTCGCCGTCGCACCCACCCGGCTCCCTTCGCTCCCAAGCTAGCCAGCCAGCCAACCACCGCCTGAACGCCGCACCACACACCACGCGCGCGATCGCCGGCCGGTCACCTTCCATGTACATATACTCCCCTGCTCCAGATCCGGCACACAGCAGTCAGAAGCGACGCACTCTGCAGCTCCATCTGAAGGGGAGCAGAGATCGCATTGCACCGCAGAGCTACAATGGCGCCTCAGCTCCGGCCGTGGCGCCGGTTCCTCGTGCTCGCGGCGTTCCTCGTGGCTGCCTCCGCGCAGTCGTCACCCGCCGCTGCGCCGGCCACGCCCACGCCGGTGGCAGTGCCCACGGCGCCCGCCCAGTCCCCTCCTGCGCCGGCCACGCCAGCGCCCACCGCCACCCCCGTCACGCCGGCTCCCACTGCCACCCCCGTCGCGCCTGCTGTCGCGCCGGTGAAGCCGCCTCCAGTGGTCGCGCCCGTGGCCGCGCCCCCGCCAGTGGTGACGCCTCCTCCCGTGACACCGCCGCCGGTCAAGGCGCCTCCTCCTGTCACTCCGCCTCCGGTCACGGCTCCCCCTCCCGCGACAACTCCCCCGCCGGCGGCCACTCCAGCTGAGGCGCCAGCCGTGCTGCCTCCCGTGTCAACTCCCCCGCCGGTGGCCGCCGAGGCGCCCGCGGTGCTGCCCCCGGCCGAGGCCCCGTCCAAGAGCAAGAACAAGCACAAGAGAAAGAGGAGCGGCAAGAAGAAGTCGCCCGCCCCGGCGCCGGAGCCGCTCAGCCCGCCGGCCCCCATCGCGCCGGAGCCCACCACCGTCGAGGACGTGTCCGGCCCCGCACCCTCCGCCAACGATCTGGTAACGAACGAATCACTCACAATCCAAATTCTTTCAGTCATGGAACGATGAACTGAATTTTGTTTGCTGTTCTTGGTGCAGAGCGGGAGCGGCCGGCAGTACGGCGGGCACTGGGGCATCGTGGTGCAGACCGCCATGGCCGCGCTTCTGCTGTCGCTAGCGTGGTGAACGAGAAACCCGGAGAGATCCATCCACAAATTTTATTCATGCATGTATCGCATCCATGATTCAACCATTGCGTTTGCTTTGTAATGTTAGGGATCCATCATTTGTTCGAGGATTGTAATAAACAGTTTTGTTTGTTGACATATTTTTGCATGCGTTTTGATTCTGCGTCCAAGACCGACCGGCAGTGTTTCGTTTGGTACACTACAAACGCACGAATGGAAGTTGCCTATCTGCATTTTTCAGAAAAGAAAAATGGATGGTTTCCGTTGCACCCAAAGTAGATAAGGTATGTTCAAAGTTGATTCCTAAATCTTCCGCAACCGTTTGAAAAAAACGATACAGATTTATTTTGGACGACGCTCTGCGCCGGTCGACCGGCTTAATTTCGGCCGGTCACCCGCAAGCCGTCTAATCTCCTGTGATCTAATGGACCAGATTCGCACGTACCCTTCGGATTAGATGACTGCAACATTTGTGGTATCTTTGCAACATTTGCGATACATTTACAACTTTTTTAGTATACGAATGCAACATTTTTTATTATTATTTTGCTTTTTGCAGTAAAAAAAATGGTGTAGCAAATTTTAATCGCTGGTGGTAGCATATTTTACTATCGTTGCAACTTTTTTGGAACATGAATGCAACAAAAATTTATTGTGTGTATTTTTTTTTCACTGTTGCAACAAAAAATCTGATAAAAAATTTACTTACCATATTTATCATCAATTCGTGGCAGCAAATTTAATCACCGCTTGTAGATTTTTTCTATAACTGTTGCAACAAAATTCGGGACCCATCATCACCGATCACACTTCATCTTTTTTGTTGTAGCAAAAATCATTAGTAACATTTTTATATCATGCAACCAAATGAATGCGATTAACACTAAAATACTACTAGATACATCCGTTTAGCAAAAAAAACATAGATTAATGTAATAATATTAGTATGATAGTAGTACAGATAGTTGCATTTTATACTACGGTTGCAACATTTATCATGCGTCATATGCAATAAAAGCGGAAAAGTAGACACAGGAGGGCCTTGGCTTGACCGGCCTAAGCTTTGGCCAGTTGGCCGGCCACGAACATTTCCCATTTATTTTGCCATCCATCGTGGTGGACATGTATGTGTTGGATAGTGTCTGTATGTATGTTTTTTTCATAAATCCAACGCAAACCAATGAGGGTAGAGGGGGTTTTGCGGGACTTCGGATCGCCGCCACGTTCGCTTCCGATATTAGTTCCCATCCAAAATCTTTTTGCGCCCAAAATCCTTTCCGTGAGTAAGCGGTTGTCATGTCGTTCAATGTTGGGGAGAAGCTACTAGAGGGTTCCGGCCAGTGGTTCACTTTTTCACGCGCGCATTCAATTCTAGAATGACACGGTGGGATTGCTCTGAAGCAATGTCGATGCTATCAGCGCTTCATTATTTATGTATGTTCAATGATGAAGACGCAATGCGACGGCATCGGAGCCAACCCTCGGCCACATTCCAGATGGCTTCCCGTCCGTCCTCCTTTCGGTGGCTATATAAGCGACGCGGCGAGTTTCTATAGACATCCCATCCTAAGTGAGGACCAACCCGGCCCTTGCGTGTATGCATGTATCTGTACTCGGTTCAAATTTTTAGGTGATGTTTCAAAAAGTTAACGTTACATCAAATAAATACACATAATATTGAATCTAAATATTAATAAATATAGTGTTGTTAACTTAGTTGGTTATTAATCTTTAACGTGCCTTGTCTTGAGCTTAGGGTATTTGAATCTTTGTTTATGCACCTTTGTTAAAATATGTGTTGGTTACTTTTAGTAAAAGATCAATAGCTTTGCTAGACGTATGGACTATTAGGCTCTTCAAATGCATTGTATGTTAGCACAGTATCATAGGAGCAATAAAAACTTAAGATACAACCACCATAATGCATTGTTTCTTAGGTGTTGTATCTTATTTAATGATTTTGGTCTCATGCATACATGTGATTGGTTTAACAATGCTTTTTGCATATGGCCACGTGTAAGGATTGTATCTTAGCTAAGATATAATCTCTCTCTCTTTATTCATTAAGTGCTATGCCACATAAGCAAAATGCCTATGATATCGTGCTAAGATACTAGCATTGGGAGTGCCCTTACGGGATGAAGGGGTTTACATGCTGACGTAGCTGCTCTTCAGTGTATGTTAATGGACCACGGGGTAAGTATAAATCGTGTAAGTCTAGCATTTTTGAAAGATCAATACACCTTATAAAATCGGAAAGCCAGTTGCCGGTTTTTCCAGTTGTTCCAGTTGTACCGTTGGCCTAGTCTAGTTTTTAAAACTATGCGCCCAAGGTGATAATTATTTTCTATATAAAAGAGCATGGTCTCAAAAGAAGGACGGTAGGATGAGGGAGCGAACGTTTCCATTTGCATCTATTTTCTAATTAGTAATTTCAAAAAAGGTCAAAAAATCTAAAACCTTTTTATAAATAAAATAGATTTTATGTTTTACTTATATAAAAAGATACGAACCAAAAACTTTTGTTGGCTTCGGGGTAAAATATAAAAATGATGATATCTATAAGTGATTATTCACACTTTTTGTCTAGGGTTTTTTTTGTTCCTTTATACGATGGAAAAACTTTCTTCATGAATTTTTTTAAAAGTGCAATATAAAGTCAATTTGGTCGGAAAAAAATTCAATTGATTAATTATATTTTACCATTTCTAAAATTTATGATTGTTTTCCATATCAAGTGCACACGAGAGCCAAGGTATGTATATTTTCCGGTAGGGCGGGCACAACAATACCCACATGGTGAAGGCATGTGTGTAGGATGAAAAACTTCATAATCGTGCTCCTGTTCGTTCTGATTGTATTATTGTTGTACCGTTGTGATCGTATATAAAAGGTATGTTAAGCTAATCACATAAGATACAAGGTAAGCACGTATAGGCGATTGTATGCTACCAAACACTTGGTACTGCAACACTAGAGCCATTGCAGGCTACCAAATACTAGGTACAAATTGTCTTCCTCATGCATGTAAGGTTGATGTAGGCTACCAAACTAGGGGCAAAATATGGGTTTTGCCCTGTAACACCTTAGGCAGGCCCAACTGAGGCACATATATAAAGGACCTAAAAACGGTGCAGGCTACGAAACACACCCCTACTTTCTGTCTTGGCGCAACTTTGTTAATTGGCATCTCAACAATGTGAACAACTAAAACTAGACATGTTTCTTAGACCTCTCGCAATGGGTAGTATCATAACTTGGTACCATGCATACGATGCTTGTGTATGATACTACCTCTGCAATGCATATTATTATACATTAGTATCATAGAAAACTAATTTATAGTCATCCAAGACACATACTAGTATAACATTTATTATGATACGATATCATAATATGATATTGAAATATATTTTTACTCAATGTCACATCACCAAAATCACTTATTTAGCATGCATGTTACTAGCTATATGATACTCCCATTATGGAAGGTTTTAGATGTATATGGAAACCATGAATTAATACAGTGTACCAATGAATAATGAATAACAATATCAATAGAAAATATCTACTCCCTCCGGTACATATTATTTTGCGCACATTTAGTATAACTTTAGTATAAAAATATACTATAAGTGTGGAGTGAGGCATTTTGGCTCCCAGGTTCCATGGAGCCCGGTTTTTTGAAAAAATTAAAATTAAAATTTTAAGATGTCAAAAAAATCAATTTTTTATGCAAGTATGTAAGGATGTAATGTACATGTGTGTAAAATTTCATGATAAATACCTTAAATTGCGGCCTGTGCAAAAAAGACAAATTCATGGCCTGGAAGAATGAATAGTATCATGTGCTAACAGCCTCCAGAATTGTTATTTTTGCACAGTCCTCATTTCAACGTATTCGTCCTGAAAATTTAGACACTTATGAGTTATACCATCATGTATATCTGAATTTTTTTCCAGATTTTTTTGAAACATAGAAATATGAATTTTGATGAATTTTCGAGTTCAAATTTAAAGGAAGCCAGTGAGCCCGAGCTCCAAAAGACATTTCCGATAAGTGTGCGTCAATTAATTTGGATCGGAGAAAGTAGTATCTTTCTTCATTCAATGTGTAGTGATTTATTGCTAGTTACTGTAAATATACAATCCATGAATAGACCATATTAATTGAAAATATATCACATTAATTCAAGATATACTATCGTTGCTTTAGGGCTCTATATATAACTACAAAGCCCCTCCTCGAACAATATTCTAAACAGAAAGATCAAGTGCTCATAAAATGGCGAAAATCTCCTTTGCTTCATCCTTTCTCGTGTTGCCCCTTCTGATCATTTTGCTTTCGAGCATTCATAAACCTATAGCATGCGCCAAGTGTACACCACCGCCTTGTCAAGGAAGTTAGTACTGCACCTAGCACCCTGCTTTGTTCTTACAATTTGCGCGATATTTCTATATATTGTACTTTTATTTTGTGTTTAGTTGAAATTTCTTGTTGATTCCTAGTTGCAACGATCTATGAATTAACCGATAATCTGCATTTCTTTACCACACAGAGCAAAGTTGGCCAGAGCTCGTCGGGAAAGACCAAAACACGGCGTACAATTCTATAATGCACGATAACCCCCAAGTGAATAACATCACATTCTTGATTTCTGATGCTCTTCAGCCTAGGGCGGACAATGGCATATGCTGCAACCATGTGCTCTTGGTGATTGGAACTATCCCTTCTGGTGGTGATGGTGTCATCAAGGTGCCACATGTTGGTTAGAGCCAAGATCTTCTTTGTAATTGTAAAATTGATCAATAAACTTTCTATATGAAGCATGCACCAAATAGGGCGATCGAACAAATGGATAAATTGGATATGGATAACAGATACGTGCTGTTCTTGGAATCGTCCATGACGTCGACGAACTGGCGGTACGTCTCCGGCTGGCTGCTCCCCAGGGAGGCCTTCATCGTCTTCATGTTGGAGAATTAGGCAATAATTTCATGATTAATTTCAGAATATTAGACATGACTACAACAGCTACTAACATGTGAAACACGAACATACTAGATGTATTAAACAACATGAACAGTAGCATCAACATATACGCCAACATGTCCATAGTAAACATTAGTTCGGAATACGCCGCACGTACCAAACGTTTGCAGAGGAGGCAGACAAGTTCATCGAGGCGAGATCAGCGGTGAGGTTGTTAACGATGACGTTGGTAATGACGGGTCGAAGGAGATGACGCCTGCGGAGACGATCTGCAGCTCTGGCTGAAAGGCGACCCGTGGTGGAAGCGGCAAGCAGTTGCGCAAAGCGCTTCCCAAAAACCTAATTCGCCTTTCCCCGTACATGACCACAAAGGCAACGGGTTCCGGAGACCTGCTCTTCCAAACGCCGGTGCACGCCAGCGCTCGGGATGGAGTAGACTACGGTGGCTGCGGCAAGGTACGAGATGTGGAAAAACATAGATTGGTCTGGTATGACGGCGCAGCGCACGACAATATATAGAGCAGCTCCGGAAACCCTAATGGGTACGAACGTGGGCCGACCACGTCGCACACGTTTGAGTCGGTTCAGCAGCCCACAATCCAGTAGCGACTCGGATAGGCAAAAACTGTACGCGTACGCAAAAGACTCGTTTTTCCCGAGCAACAAAAATATAGCCATCGGCTCGGCTCATTCCCGCAACGCGTCGTGACGAGATGGATGGCGGCGAAGGAGGAGGAGGAGTGCGCGTGAGACAGTCTTCTCTTAACTCAAGCACACAAGTGTCTCAACACTCCACCTTATAAAGAGGTGTTTCTCTCCTCCAACTAGCGTGGTGGGACTAAACATTAGCACCTCATGCATCTCCAAAATTCTGCCATGCACATGGGTCAATTTGAGATTTCAGGATTTGCTTATATGGGTTGCCCACAAATGGTCCCAATATTCTAACAATCCCTCACCAAATCTCAAATTCCCATTTAGAGATTTTGCCAACCTCGATTCTTGTTTATATACCAGTGTTTCAGCAGAGACTATTAAGTTGAACTTTCGCCTAGAACTTCAAGCTACATCTATCTGCAACTTAAACAATGGACGGGCCTTGAATTGCAAGTTTGGTGCCAATAGACTTCACTCAAAGTCTTAAATAGTACGTGGCTGCTAGTAGCCTACTCCGCGGGTGGAGCATATGCGTCATATTCCCTGGTCTCTTCATGATTTTTCTAGAGATCACCCAAATCCCATAGACTGCGACGTTTAACAGTCAGACTCATCTAGGTGTGTTCTTTCAAGGTCACTCTGTAGGGAAGCACCTTTGCTACGAATAGCCAACAAAAACACATTAAGGCAAGTCGCCAACCTGCCTTATAGAATTTGAGAGTTATGCATCTCACATAGAGAGGGTTAAATAGAACTCTCCTTAGTTAAACCACTAGCTTGTTCTTCCCAGGTCCTAATTCAAGGGATCTATGATCACATAGGTTGGGTTACCACTACGGTGTAACGCTTATGGGTCTCAACCCCATATCCTTCGATGCACTATCTATCACATTTCTTGATAATCCCTTTGTAAAGGGATCTGCCACGTTTTTGTCTATTTGTATATACGAAACCGTTATTACTCCGGAGTTTCTCATTTTTCTGACAGACTTCAATCGTCTTTTAACGTGCCTTGATGACTTCACATTATCCTTAGCACTGTTCACCTTTGTAATAACTGTTTGGTTGTCACAGTTCATAAGGATGGCCGGTAATGGTTTCTCAACCACCGACAAGTCCATCAAGAGCTCACGCAGCCAATCTGCTTCAACAGAAGTTGTATCTAAAGCAGCAACTTCTGCTTCCATGGTTGACCTCGTCAATATGGTCTGTTTACAAGATCTCCATGATACTACGCCACCACCAAGAAGAAATGCATATCCACTTGTGGTGTAGAGCTCATCAACATCTGAGATCCAGTTCGCGTCAAAATATCCCTCAAGCACAACTGGATGCCCTGAATAGTGAATCCCATAACTCATTGTATCGTTCAGATAGCGCATGACCCTTTCAAGTTCATGCCAATGATCAATACTCGGGTTAGACATGAATTGCTCAATTTTCTCACAGCAAATGAGATGTCAGGTCTCGTCGCGCTCGCAAGGTACATGAGTGAACCGATCACTTGAGAATATCTTAGTTGATCTCTCGATTCGTTCTGAGTGTCACACTGGGGTCATAGGGTGTTGGAGAAGGCTTGCTGTCTATAAAACCAAAGCGGCTCAAGACCTTCTCAACATAGTGTGATTGCATCAACGTAATCCCACTCTCATCCCTAATCAGCTTAATGTTCAGGATCACATTAGCTTGTCCCAGATCTTTCATATCAAAGCTATTTGATAAAAAGGACTTGACCTCATTTATCACTATCATGCTTGTTCCGAAAATTAGTATATCATCAACATAGAAGCATAATATAACACTATCGCCCCCACCATGGCAATAATAAACAAACCTATCAGCCTCATTAATGACAAAGAACGCAAAAGTTAGAGTTCCGTCGAACTTCTCATGCCATTGCTTAGGTCCTTGCTTCAGCCCATACAAATATTTCAACAATTAGCACACCTTTCTCTCTTCACCTTTTACCACAAACCCATTAGGCTGATCCATATAAATTTCCTCTTCCAACTCTCCGTTAAGGAAAGCTGTCTTTACGTCCATTTGATGAACGATCAGACAATAGGAGGCAGCTAGGGAGAGTATTAAACGAATGGTGGTAAGTCTAGCAACAGGTGAATAGGTGTCAAAATAATCTTCGCCTTCACGCTGAGTGTAGCCCTTAGCCACAAGCCGTGCCTTGTACTTTTCAATCGTACCATCAGGCCTTAACTTCTTCTTGAACACCAACTTACAACCCATAGGTTTACAGTCGTAGGGTCGTTCAGATAATTCTCACGTTCCATTAGAAAGAATCGAGTCCATCATATTATGGACAGCTTCTTTCCAGTCATCCGCATCAGGAGATGCAAATGCCTCTGCAATGGTCGTAGGAGTATTATCCACAAGGTACGCAATGAAATCATCACCAAAGGATTTTTTAACCCTCTTTCTCTTGCTCCTGACAGAATTCATCAAACACATCGGATAAATACTCGCCACCATGATCCGACCTAAGACGTTTGATCTTTCTCTCTAATTGATTTTCTACTTCCGATTTATAGATTTTTAAGTAGTCTAAAGCCTCATCTTTAGTTTGCAACAAATAAACATAGCAGAACCTAGTAGCATCATCAATTAAAGTCATCAAATATCTCTTTTCACCTTTTGTCAACACGACATTAATCTCACACAGATCAGAATGTACGAGTTCTAGAGGTGCCAGGTTTCTCTCCTCGGCGGTCGCGTGAGGCTTCCGAGGTTGCTTCGATTGCACACAACTATGGCACTTAGAACCTTTGCCAATGGCGAAAGTAGGAATTAAACTTATGCTATAAAGTCTACTCATTAAACCAAAATTAACATGACATAAACGAGAGTGTCACACATTAGCATACAAATCCACACTGCCACAAATATGGTTTATTGACTTATTAAAAAATCTGATAATAAAAAGCGGAACAAGCCTCCACACTCATAACCTTTACCAATAAATTGTCCAAACTTTGACACTATTATTTTATTGGACTCGAAGACTAACTTAAACCCATCTCTGCAAACAAGAGAACCGTAACGAGATTCTTATTCATAGTAGGGACATGCTGCACGTACCTCAGCTGCACGATCTTCCCCGAAGTAAACTTCAGATCTACTGTGCCAACACCACGAACAGAAGCATGCGACCCATTCCCCATTAGGACAAAGGAATCCCCCTTGAACCGATAAGAAGTGAACATAGAAATGTCAGCACACACGTGAACATTAGCACCCGTATCAATCCACCAACATGGAGATTGAAATACTGAAAGCACATACGGTAAATTACCATACCCATCCGTGTTGCTAGCGGTCACGACGTTGACAGTCCTGGCCTTCTTCCCTTTCTTGTCTGCCTGATTTGGGCAGTCCACAGAGAAGTGTCCGAGCTCTCCACAAGTGTAGCACTATAGCTCAGATTTGTTCAGCATCTTCTTCTTCTTCTTGAAGGGAGTATTCTTGGTAGACATGTTGAAAGCAGGTTTGCACTTGGCCTTGCTCTTTCCGTGGTGAGGGTTTCTTTGCATTATGTTGGCGATAGACTGATCTTCACCACCTTTCTCAGCAGTGTCCTTAGCTCGAGCTTTCTCCTCAACATCAAGAGACGTTATCAGGCTTACGACTGATATCTCCGTTCTCTTGTGTTTCAGAGCTGTGGCGAAGTTCCTCCATGACGAAGGCAACTTTGCAATTGTGCACCCAGCCACAAACCTATCAGGTAAGGCACACTTGAGGAGCTCAAGCTCTCTCGCAATGCATTGTATCTCATGAGCCTGTTCGACTACTTCACGGTTATTCACCATTTTGTAGTCCTGAAAGCTCTCCATGATGTACAGCTTACTGCCTGTATCGGGTGCACCAAAATTTTCTTTCAGTGCATCCAGAGATCTTTGTCGTCTTCTATGTGCATATACACATCACACAGACGAGCATCAAGAACACTCAGAACGGAGCCACAGAAAATAGTAGTGTCTTTCTTTAACTTATTCTGAGCTTCCTCGGATGTAGTTCTTCCAGAAGGACCATTACTAACTTCCCACACACCCATGGCCTCGAGCAAGAGCTGGCACTTAATCTGCCATCTCTTAAAGCCCATACCACCGGTGAACCGGTCCGGTTTCATTGCATCGGTATAATCAGCCATAGATGAATCACGAAATTGCCTACAATTAGGTTTTTGGATTGTTGGAGAATTAGGAAATAATTTCATGATTAATTCCAAAATATTAGACATGACTACAACAGCTACTAACATGTGAAACACGAACATACTAGATGTATGAAACAACATGAACAGTAGCAGCAACCTATACGCCAACATATCTATAGTAAACATGTAGCTCGGAATACGCCGCATGTACCGAACGTTTGCAGAGGAGGCAGACAAGTTGATCACAGCGAGATCAGCACTGAGGTTGTTGACGATGACGTTGGTGATGACGGGTCGAAGGAGACGACGCCTGCGGAGACGATCCACAGCTCCGGCTAGAAGTCGACCCATGGTGGAAGCAGCAAGCGTCGCGTAAAGCGCTTCCCAAAAACCTAATTCGCCCTCTTCCGTACAGGACCACAAAGACGACTGGTTCCGGACACCTGCTCTCCCAAGCGTCGGTGCACGCCGGCGCTCGGGATGGAGTAGACTACGGTGGCTGCGGCAAAACCTAGGTACAAACGTGGGCCAGCCACGTCGCACACGTTCGAGTCGGTTCAGCAGCCCACAATCCAGTAGCGACCCGGATAGGCAAAAACTGTACACGTATGCAAAAGACTCGTTTTTCCCGAACAGAAAAAATATAGCCATCGGCTCGTTCCCGCTACCCGCTCGTGACGAGACGGACGGCGGCGATGACGGAGGAGAAGGAGCGTGTGTGAGAGCCTTCTCTTAACTCAAGCACACAAGTGATCTCCTCCAACTAGCATGATGGGGCTAAACTTTATCACCTCATGCACCTTCAAAATTCTGCCATGCACATAGACCAATTTAAGATTTCAAGATTTGCTTATATGAAATGCCTACAAATGGGCCCAATATTCTAACACTTCATGTACCTCAACTCGTCCCCGTGATTGTCCGCCGCCGACGCCATTGGAACAGCTAACACAGCTTCTTCCTGTTCGTCCTTCTGATTCCTCACGATCCATGCCTTTGATTCGATCAAACCAAAAGATCAACATATATGGAAACGAGATGATACCCCGCGCGTTGCTGTGAGACTGCTAATAAATAATTTAATATTTTGAAATATAGAAAAAAATTATGAAACATACTATAAGTTTATTATAATTTCTTTGAAATTAATATTGTTTTGACTAAAAATATAAGAAAAAATTTTAACAAAAGATAATGATAAATAAAAAATGAGTGTCTTTAAAAAATTATTACCTTCACAATATATCGGTGAGATGATATAAGATGAAAATATTGAGTAGACACAATGAAGACATCACCTTTTATTAAACATATTACAATGATAGCGATTACCTATGTGCATTCATACAAAAAATCGCATAGAAAAAAATATGAGGTAATTTATAATTTGATTCTCTATAAAAAAAAGGCACTTATAAATTTGAGTGCAAAACAAAGTTAATATTTATATGTGATAAGTTGCATGTGCATGTGAAGTTAATGAGAGCTCCCTTATGTGGCATACTTTGCATGGCCTAGTGGGAAAAGGAAATTAAAATGATTGGCTTAGTAAAATGGTGAGGTGGACACTTTGCATGTTGAGACAATTGAGACTAACTTCATAAGAATGTTAGATATATAAATGTATCGATGTGGATCTAGTAATCCGAACCGACGAATATACACTCACAGCCGTACACGGACGTAACTGAAGTAACAGCACCAGGCCTTTCGTTCGGCGGCAGAATAAAACGAAGGGCGATGCTAGGCGGCCTGCAGCCGTTCGATCTCCGTGATCCAACGTATCAGATCATTGTGTATCTCTTTCTGTTTATACGGTTGCAACCTTTGCAGAGCGGCTGTAATTTTTTTGGTGCAAGGATGTAAAAAAAAGTTATGGATTTTAAAAGTTTTTTATTGTTGCAGCAAAAAAAAAATTTACCGCGCACCATATTTTCATTAATTTATGGCAGCAAATTTGATCGTCGATGGTAGCGTTATTAATAACGGTTGCAACAAGATTCGGGAAACATGATCATCAATCACACATCATATTTTTGGTTGTAGCAAAAATTATTAGTAGCATTTTTATACCATGCTATCAAATGGATGGGCTTAGCACTAAAATACATCTATATACATCCGTTCAGCAAAAAATAAGGTAGATCAACATAGTAGCATTTTAATATAATAGTGAAACTGATAAAAGTATTTTAATACTACGATTACAACATTTATGATGTATCATACACACAGGGGCGGCGCCAGCGTGTATTGCATGTATGCAAGTGAATGCCCATAATTTTACAAAATTTTGAATTTTTTTGGTAGAACAGCGAATTTTTTAACAAAAACAACAATTTTTTTTAACAAAATAAATACAGAAGTTCAAAATGAATACACGCTATTTAAAACCTGACCGTCATTGCATACACAGAAAAAACGAAAATAATGGGCACAACTAGGCTAGGCCAGCCACGATCGTCGTTTCCCTAAAAGAATGGACATGGTCCTATTTCCGCGCATAGCAGTGGGCCGGCCGGCCAATTTTCGTTGGGTCCAGTTGGGTTTTCCTCCTACTAAGAGAAACCTGGGCTGCCATAGATGTGTTGGTTGATATTTGCCGCCTAAAAATGCGTTGGTATTTGAGTATGTTTTTCCTTCAAAACAGTCCAGGAAAGAAATTTGAAAAAAAAACTTCTTGAAGCTTAATAATCGTACATGAACACCTCAAAAAATATCGTACATGTATTTATTTATTTTTAGACATTTAGATAATTTTCTTGGTTTTTCAAATATATCAGCGAAATTTTAAAACATATTCTAAAATATTAAAACGATATTCTTTATAAAAATTAGAAAGGAAACCATTATAAAATTATTAAGAAATATAAAATTTCAATTAAATGTCCCGTAACATATAAAGTTATCACAAGTTTAAAAATGATTTCATTTATTTTGAAAAATATATAATAATAAATAATTTTCAAGAAATGGTAACACATTTAAAATATCTAGGATTTAAAAGGTTTGATGAATATACAAGAAAACCGAAAAAAAAATGAAAACAACGCTGCAACCCTATATCCGCGCACAGCAGTGGACTAGCCCGCCGATTTTCATTGGGTCCCGTGGGTTTTCCTGCCATAAAAAGGCTGCACTGGCTGCCATCATACATAGCTGCGTTGATTGTCTACACTTTAAAAAATATGCGTTCGTTTTGAGAAAGTTTTGCCTACAAAACAGGCCAGGGCTTAATTGTTTTTAAACTGAAAGCTTAAAAACCGTTCATCAATTATTATTTCAAACATTTAGACCATTTTCATTTTTTTAAATATTAACTAAATTTTAAAACATGTCCTGAAATTTACAAAAATATATTCTTCAAAACAAATCGAAATAGCAACATTCTTCAAATATTAAGAAATACAAATTGACATTTTTTATGAAATGACCAATAATATAAATAATTAATACAGGTTTAAAAGTATTTTATATTTTAGAACCAATATGGAATTTACAAAAAATTATATAATGCTAAATAACTTTAAAAATTGGTTGCACATGTAAAATAATCTTGGATTTTAAAGAAAAATATAAAAAAATGACGCCCCACCCAACAATTACATGAACAAGAAGAAGCAAAAGTAAATGCCTTCTGTTTTTTTACACTGCACATAAGATTTGTACGACATAAAATTTATTCAAATTTTGAAAGGTATCAACATTCAGAAGACAAAATTAATATTATTATATGCATATCAAAATTTCTTTATATTGTATAACTATAGTATTTTTCGGAAATGAGGATAACCTTAGGCGTATATATTGATTGATTGATAAAACAATTATTATTCAATTCAACATCCAGTAGCTGAAAAATTCGACCTAGAAAATAAAATCAGAGACCATGAGCCTCACAACAGTAAATTAGCTAATTTTTTTGAAATTTTAAGGCATTCAAGATGCTCATATGTGTAAGATGCGTGTAAATATTTTTTGTTTTTGGACATCCAAGAAATTCATAACAAATTTTTTTTGAGGTGCTTGAGAAACTTTGAAAAAGAACACTATTCATTACTGAATTAATTTTATTTGCCAAGAAAAATTCGGGTGTCCAAACACCGTGAAATTTTGCATGCACCTTTCTCACTTGAGCATCATCGATGCATAGAACTTTCAGATTGAATTTTTAATTGTATTTACTTTTTTCAAATTTACTATTTACCAAGAGCATATGATTCCAATCTCACCTTTGAATTGTTGCACCAGCCAACCACTTATCCTAATGTAAAATACAAAAACAAATGAAAAATACACAACTCCTGAGTTAAGCCATAAAGAAGGAAACGTCACACGCGCACCAATGGTGCTGAGACCAATCACAGGGTCCCAATATTTTCATATCTAAAGTTGAGATTCGAGCCACCACCTTCACCAATCACACAATGGATGCACACATCATTATAGCTTGATTAGAGATTTTTTGTTTCCACCGAAGATCGCTTACTCATAGTCTAAGTTGTCTCTAGCATCATCCCTTTTCTGACTACTGATGCATGGATATCCGTATACCTTCAGCGGAGATAACGGAAGACATAGACGTCCCATACATCCCATCACAGTCGCCCAACCTCTAAGCAAGAAGCAAAAGACATAAATGTTCGCTTCTATATGAGCTATCGTGTGTAGCACTTGATGACAACAAGCAATACCGAGCGCCTCCGCTAGAGTCGTCGTGCATAGCAGCTATGGATGACATGTATGACTTGGCCATCTGCAAGAGTCAGACCGCATAACACATGATGAATCGTAGTGCATCCAATCTGGGGGTGGTGGGGCATCTCATACCGCCGCCGACCCCTGAAAGGTGATCACCATATATATAGAGATGAAACTTCTACATAGTCCACATGACTAGGGAGTTCGCCATCGCCGAAGAAGTCAAGATGTCACCCCTATCACTAAACTTTTGCGATGTCATTGGACGATGTCGTAACGAGCTGATTGCGGTCAGGCCATCATCGCTTTACCAACAGCAAACTACCATGCAACCAAGAAACAATAGTTGTTGATAGACACCACCTACCTCCCCCCAAGCCGCAACAGTTCCCACTTTGTAGGTTCGTTGCAACCTCCGCAACAGTTACCAATTGGTCAAAAGAACGAGGCTGCCGCGACCTCCGCACTGCCACCAGGCTATCGCCGTCTGCCCTCGCATATATCGATGGTAGCCCGACCACCTCCGTTTTGGGGCCGCCGCCGCACGGAATCCATGCTTCACCTTGCACATGGACGACGTATAGGGCTGATGTCATGCTCTAGGATAAATATATCATGTTGCGAGGATGGGGAGATGAGGGTCCATCAATAGCCTTGTTCGGTAGCTGAGTAAGTTTGAGGAGGGGTGGGGGTGGGGACGGCGGTGGTGTCTAGGGTTTGCACGAGCCTTAGTTTCTTGACTTTTTCATTAAAATTTATTAGATTTATTTTCAAACAGATCTCATATTATGAAAAGTAAAGAGGAACTGGCAGAGTAACTAGGTAAGTAGAAATTTGGTGTTGTACTTTCCCTGCAGTGCACATGGTTATTCTATACCTACACCTATTTATAAAGGACGAATATTTTCTCTAGATTTTTCAACCGTTGCCCACATTTTAAAGAAAGGTCCCTGCAATTTTTGGGAATAACCCGCACTGTAATAATAATTGAAAAAAAAGTTTCGTTGCTCCACTTGGGTCGTCCGACGATGCACTTTGAAGAAAATACGGCCCATCTGGGCCTAACTGAGCTAGATAAAATTACGCGGCGGAAGAACTGGGCCTAACTACTAGGCCAATAAAATTCGCAGCAACTGAGCTAGATCGTATCACCCATAAAAAGATAAATCGTGACGTGTGTAGATTGAAAGGTTGATTTAGGTACTAATTATTTCGCCTTGCTCCCTAACAAGCAATTTGTTCAATTTAAATAGGCTTCTCAATTTCTTCAATATCTGGAAGTCATATGAGAGATTATAATAAAAAAAATAAAAAAATGTTAAATAAGTGCGATAAAGAAGGAAGGAATGAGGAAAAGATGTCTAACTTCGTTGCCTGCCGAGTTAAGTGTAATGTCGTTGTCATGCATGCAAAAGGAGTCATGGAATGAATTAACTTTCAACATGATTTAATGAGCGATTTGTGAGATTGAATGTGGAGCAATTTAAAGAACGATTCTTCATAATTGAAGGAGCAAGACTGGGGTATCCAGAGAATCGTATGCGAAAACTATGTATCTAGCCCAGTTGAAATTAAAAATTAATTTCGAAATTAAGAATTAGAATACGTTATCGACTAGCTGGTAGTATGTTTGCTTCCAAACTAAAAAAATATATTTATTTTAATTACCGATATAAAATTTAATTTATTCCGCCCCTTATTCTTCCATTATTAGTTTTATACATGATCATTCTACTACTCTTATTGTAAGAACTTATGATAAAAAAACTAAACTAAACACCTATCAGATGTACCACATAAAAAATGGTGGTGGAAGAAGCCATCAATAACGACAATTGCATCATCACTTTGCACATGGATACTATGGATATGTTCTAGCTCTTCTCAGCGTCAAACTAGCCGATCGATGAGGCTACCAATAACGTTAACTGCATCATTACATAGACAAGGATCTACACATCCTAACATGACCGGTTAGGAAGTAGAAGGGTGGAGTGACGATGGTGAACAATACATTGGTCGGCGCTGGGTTGACCATCATGCATCTCATTCGATGGACACCAACACATCCAATACTATTGATATCAAATTGACATTGTGTTTTCCCCGTTGCAACGCACGGACACTTTTTCTAGTTTACTGCTAAGTCAGACACTCAAACCTCATATTTATCAAATTTCCCGTTGCAACGCACGGAAACTAGAGTTTGACCAAATTTAGTGAAATATTTATCAACACCAATAATACCAAATAAATACAATATAAAAATTATGTCTCGTCATCTATGTAATGACATTAAATTCTATATGTAAAACTAATCAAAATATACAAAGCATGAACTTAGAAATAAATAAGTTCGCTGTACATTATTACAACAATAATGCGAGATATGTATGATCCATCAGTAGAAAATTTGGTGATGTGCTACCCACGTGAATGTTTAGGTCTTTCGTGTTGTTTGGTGGTAGGTTTGCTAACACAAACATAAGGGAATCGCAACGTTCCACGTTACGACAACATATATAATGTGAGCTGATTTCAATTCCATTTGCGTACAACTACCAGCCAAACATCACGTTTGTTTTTTTATCTTTGCCTGTACTCTTGGGTGGGTGAATGTGGGGTTGCTTGTGATGTTCAAGATTCGAGTTGTGAACATCAGGATGCACACATACTATGTGGTTTGCTTCTGCAGTTCTGCGGGTAAACATTCACTCCATTTTTATTATAAGCAAACATTTATGTATATGAGCTCATGGCAGTGTAAGGGTCATGAATTTTTCCACATTATGGCATAAGTTTGTACATAGAACAACACCGACAACAACAATGTCATCCAAATATTTACAAATTACAATCATTCAACACTAACAACAGAACATATTTAATAGAGTGCATGGAGAACACATAGTACCCCATACACAGTGGCCATATACAAGCACGTAACTCATAGGAATGATGACATCTTAATCTATACTTTGTACAATTGCAGTGGGTGCCAATTTTACCTTATTATGACTCATCCAGTAATACCAGGATTTCTTCATGAACAACATTATTCTCTTTCTTAAGATCAACCACTATCCTTGTCTTCTGAGAACATTTCTTGCGATTACCCATGTCAATATCATGATAACAGCCTGTGAAGTGGGAGTGAATTTCCAATTGTTTGAGCTCAGGAACCATGCGCACCTCAACTTCGACCCTCTCTAGCACTTCCACATCAATCATCTTGATCTTTTTGAGGCGCGGAAATTTGGATGAAGCAAATACAAGTTCCTTGTCCTTGTATGAGCCAGGGTACAATGCAAGTGTGGCAAGAAACGGCAGCTCAGACAGCTTGCTAATGAATTCCTGCGTCACATGTGTTTTCTCCAGAGAAAGCATGATGAGATTAGGGAGACATAAGGATTCACTACCATCTAGAGCAGATGAATGTAACAGATCCCCACTTAGGAACATAAACTTGACGCGCCGGAGGGAAGGGGTGGTGAAGACATTTGAAGGAATAATTTTACCTTCTAAGATCAGGGTCCTAAGGCTCTCAAGTTTCTCTAGAGCACCAGAAAGAGCTTTCACATTGACATGTGAGATGTGCCAGATCGACAAGAACTCAAGATGTATCATCTCTCCTAGTGTCCCTTCCAAAGTTGGCTCATCCGAAACTTCATCGAGATCTATGGAGTCAAGTGTATGTAGCTGCTTCAAGTTGCCAATTTTCTTGGGCAGTCTGAGGACAAAACCAAGGACATGTCTTAGGGTCTTAATCATCCAGAAGGACCTTGGGAGCTGTCGGACATTAGTTTCCCTCACATCCAATGTTTGGAGGCTAGTGAGTCTTCCGATGGACCGTGGGATGTGTTTCAGTGAACATGATGTGATGCCAAGGTACTGCAAGTGCACAACATTGCCAATTGCACCTGTCAAAGTCTCACCGATCTCAATGCCTTGCAGATTAATCACACGGAGAAACTCAGATCCATGAAACAGTTCCTTTATGTGAGATCTGATGTCTTTCTTCATCTTAGAGATTGACCTTCGTTGAGATAAATGAAACAAATATGCCCGACTTCCTTTGTACTTGTGGCCCAAATTACCTTTATTAGGCTCTTGCTCATACTGCGAGAAGACGGATCGTAGCTTTGGCAATGGATGGGCCAGGACAGCATATTTGTCAGTGTAATTTTGCAGAGAGAGGCGACGAGCACTAGTTAATGTAGGGATATCATCATGGCTATGGACCTCCACAAAGCTTGCTTCATGTGCTTCTATCTGCAAAAAGTCATGGACTTTGCTTTGGATTGTGACCGACATACTGCCGAAACTGGAATCATCATCCATTTTCGCTCGGTTGACAAGATTCCGATCAATCAACTCAGATAGGTAGATGTAGCCAATCTTCTCCATTGTCTTCCCGCCCTTTGAACTTATAAATCCCTCTGCAACCCACATAAATACCAAGCTGCGTGCCTCAATTGTAGTGTTGGTTGGCAATGCAGCAAAGTAGAGGAAGGAACATTTTAGCTCATGTGGAAGATCATCAAAGCAAACTGACAGCATGCTTTCAAGATTGGCTGACGGCTTGGACTTAAGGTAGCGAAAAACCTTCACCCACTCACTTGGGAACTTCTTGGTTTGCACAAGCCCTGATAAAAGAACAACCGCCAAAGGCAACCCTTGGGTGATTTTGAAAATACTATTTTGGTACTTTTTAAGGTTTTTATCTTGCAGTTCCTTAGGTAACCTCTCACGAAACAATGACATGGAAGCATCTGCTGTAAGTTTTTTTAACTGAATGGTGACATGATGGTAGCTGCTAGGTGGCTCTTCTGGTTTACCTTGTGTGATATGCACTACTCTACTACCCTTAGTGCCAACTGGGATGCTAGTCAAAAAGTGTTTCCATTCAGTACCACTGACTTCACCATCTATCACGAGCAAGTACTTCTTATTTTTCAATTTATTTTGCAGCATCTCTTGTGCCTTTTCTTTAGGGCAATTTGTGTCGTCTTCTGTCAGTTGCTGAGTAATTTGTTGAAGGATGTTGGGAGCAGTCAAATAAGGTGCCAAACTTTCCATGGCTTGCACTTCAAACACTTTCTTCTTCTCCATTTTTTTGTATATGTCTCTCACAAGAGTTGTCTTGCCAATACCACTTTCTCCGGACACAGTTATCATGACTGGATAGTGTTCTTTGCCCTCATGGTGTTCAGTTATGTTATTAACAAGGGCATCCTCTAATTGGTTGTGCTCCTCCACATATATCACCGCATCTGAATCATGGACATCATCCCTGAGATATTCAACCATTGTATAGTGGTTAGTAGCAGTATAAGTTTACTTTGAATAGTAAGTTCACAATAAAACATAGTGAAAAATATAATCTATCCATTGCCCATCGATATTTTATTAAAAAAATCGTTTTCCACTTCTCAGTCAATATATGCCTTGGTCAGCCAAAGTTACTATGTAAAGAAAAGCAAGAAGGCATACCACTTATTCAACTACATGCACTGTACAGAGACATGCATCTTAAGACTGCCGCCACACTACCTCTACAAATCGATTCACAGTGGTAGCTTGGGTCCTTGGACCCATGCATTGAATGGGAGCGCTACCTACAAATAAATGGAGGCCTCTCAAAAATCCTTTTTTTACTAGTGATGGGCTGCCTTTCAAAACCCATGTGCTAGTGCAAAAGTTGAGCGCACATCAATGCACTATAACATCATAACCGACGAATTCGAGGCTCTTCCTATAGAAAATGAATGCTCATTTTTTTATAAAACTGGACAATTCAATATCAGGAATCCAATTTTTGGTTCGGATTCTTTCGGCATCAGTTAATAATTATACTGACGTCTATCAATGCCACATTGGATTTCAGATGATGTGGATGAAAGACAGTGGGAGGAAGGGGTGGGAAAGAGGCAGTGACTAGAGTCAAACATAGGGATATGTTAAGGTATGTTAAGTCCTCAGGAAGAGTTCTTGACTGACAGATTCCTCGACTGACTTTTTTTCGAATGTTAGCAGGATCACTGCTAAATTCATTGAATAGAGAGAGAGAATTGGTCCAGTTATAAGGGAAACCGGACCGAAAATCATATAAGTGATGCCCATCGGCTTACAACGCACAACCACACGCACAACAACACGGATACTCCTTGCTTCAACCTCTGCCAAGATGGCGAGAGGTCGAGACATAGAGCTACAAAACTGCTTCTCAACCAAAGCAAACAACTCAAAGCACAACCCAAACTTCAGGCAGGCACGTGTCAACGTACATCCCACCCTTGATACCGAGAGGAAAGTGGCGACTGGACACCAGTACCTGACCGGACCTAAGGACATCGTCGTCGAAGAGGTGCCGCATCAGTGTACATTGCGCCCTCGAGGCTCACACTCAAGTGAAGGCCAACCCTAGCGCCAAGCATTATCGCAGAACTCCACGATCAACCCGAACAACGCCGCCAAGGAGGGAACGCCGCCAAAGAGCCTCCACTGCTTGAACTAGGAAGCTGGATCTGGGGTTTCCCCCGTTGCACGGGAGGGGGTGAAAAGGGCTTAGACGACGCCTTCAAGAAGGTGACCAGAGGTCTCGCCGTCGTTCGCAACAGCATGGGATTTCTCGCAGCCCAACATCATCCCCCCAGTCCACACATGCCAATGGCAACCAGCGGTGAAAGCACACCACCGATGAGAGGCCATCCACGCCACTGATAGGGGGCGGTGGCCACCTAGAGCAACACCCAGGACGTACTGACGTGACGACAAACCTTCTTTCGCTTCCCCGCATCGGACGGGCGGATGCAACGCCCATCAACGGCACCATTCATCGCTCACCGGCCACCATCAACTGCACCTGCCACCTCACGCCGTGCCGGCCAGACCACCGAAGGATGCAACGACCACCGGAAGGCGGCGCTATTCATCTCCCCACCAAGCACGGACCAGATCCGTGCCCTCCCGGCGAGCCACCACGCCGCATACGCGCGCGACCATCCAAGCTCGACCGAGAAGATCCGCCCGCTCCACACCACCCCGCACCAGCCCGAGCCCTGCCGCGCGCCCTTCCTCGCTGAGCCGCTACCCAGCGCACCGGGCGGCTGCTCCGGAACCGCCAAGCCCTGGGCCAGGCGCCAGAGCGCGCTTGCCGTGCCAGCGCCCGCCTGCTCGCGCTCGTGCCGCGCCATCTCCTCGGTCCCGTGACCCCGCTACGCCAGGACCTCGCGAGAAGGGAAGAAGGCCCCGCCGCCAACGACGCCGCGGGGGCTTTGCCCGGCGGCGGCGAGGGGAGCGGGGAGATCTGGGAGGGAGGGAGTTGGGGCGGCTAGAGTTCGCCCGCGGGAGGGCGACACGAGCAAGGAGGCAACCAAACACGATTTCCTGACTGACTTCACAAGGTCGCTCGGGGGTCAGGCTCTGGGGCTATACTTGTTGGATATGCTCGTGCGCACTCTCTGGTCAGGAGTTAAGCAGAGCCTGAGCACACCCACAGCCACTGCTCAGAGCTCAAGGGCTCGCCAAAGCCCTGGGTTCTCGAGCGATTTCAGCACAAGCCTGACTTCAGCCGAACATCGACCTGAGCCAAGTCTCGGGGATGGGATCAACGTCCCAAGCAACAGCCAACCTGTCATGCGTTCGAGGCCCGACAAACGCAGGGAAGCCATACCGCCAGCCCAACCGACCGGCGCGGGGTGCTTCCTTTCACTTCCCCCATAGGGTCACGCAACCGGCATGACACTATAGGATAGAAGAATCCACAGGGTTTGCTCGTTAGCCTCGAAGTTGGGGGACCTCCGTGGCTAAGAAGCCCTTGAGAAGGTTTCCCTGGTGAAGGACGGACCATAGAAGGCACCCCCTAATGGCCAAGTGTCAGGGGAATCAGACGTCAGACGACGCCCATAGCTTATCTAGCTCCACGACAATGCGAGGTCCATAATCCACGCCGCGGCAACACCCTCCTACTCCCAGCGCACGAAGACCATAGACCAAAATCCCCAAACCGACTTATACTACCCGACCTTCCTTAGGCCCCCTTTGTTTGGGCTACGAATTCTCGAGAATCAGCTATGGCTTGGATTTCTAAAATCAGTTATAGCTGCAGATTCTAAGAATCAGAAGTAGACTGTTTGTTTACCCTATTTTTCAAAAATCAGATTTCTTGTGAAATGTCAATAACATCCCGCGTGCATTAATATTCAATCAAAAAACTTGCATAACTGATCTTCTTATTCGTAGAATAATTCACATATCTTCTATCAATAAATACGTGCATACACATTCAGCTTGGAGCACACATATGATCTGAGCATTCACAGAAAACATACATATATGATGCCAAGAACACATGATCTGTTCCGGTGAACCAACAATAGAGATGAAGTTATTGGGGGCGACGGGTGACAAGCTGCAGCTTTTAGGAGCGACACTGCTGGAACTTGGGCAAGAACTTGGTCGTGGTTGAGGACAGCACGTGACGCAGCTATAGCCATGGATTGCCACCGCTGGAGCTTAGGGAACGAGGAGGCCGCTCGGGAGGAAAGCGGCTGAATTAGGGAAAGGGTGCGCCCACTTTAGTTCGCCGCCGTTCGCCGGAGACGGATCTAGGAGCCGGCGTACGCAGAGCTCCGGGCCGGCGGGTCGACTGACGGAGAGGAGCCGGAGGCTGGAGACTGTGGTCGGAGATGAGGGAGGGGCGGGGCAAACGGATCCGCCCCCGGCGGGGGTGACGGGGGCAACGCAGGTGGAGAGGCCAGAAGGGGCGACGCAGGTGGAGAGGCCAGAACCTTGTTCTCCATGGACGTGGCATGCAAGAAACAGGGGATGAGGATGAAAGAAAGAGAGAGAGAGAGACGTGGGGTGGAATGGCAGTTTTATTGTAATAACGGGGAGGGAGTCTGGGCATACTACTATTGGGGTAAGTGGCGGCTCGGGAATCTGCGGAAATCATCTATTTTGCAGCTTCCAGCTCAACGTGTACGCTAGGCGAGTTTTCTGGAGCGATTCTGAAAAGCTAAACACAAGATCTGATTATTTGTTTTGGATTCTGATTTTCTAATATATAAAATCTGAGAATCTGTAGCTGCAGCCCAAACAAAGGTGGTCTTAGTATATAAGGGGAGGGTAGGATTCTAGAGAGGCAAAACTGAGAAACCGCATTCGATATATTGGACACTTAGAGGCCAATTGTATAGAAGAACCATCGGTCGAAAGAGCGACGGAGAGGAACAGAGTGTTCCTTCCCTGGCAACCAAACAAGAGAGTGGGCTGATTCCCTTACTTGCTGGGAAGAAACCTCATCGCCAATAAGTCGTAGGATAGTACCAAATAAAACCCTGTCAAATTCTCATTGTAACACCCGGATTTGGGTGCTCCTAAACACGAAGAACACCTCACTGGTCGATGTAGGGCCTCGATAGCCTGAACTAGGATAGACAGTCGTGTCTCCCATGTGTTTTTGAGTACCTGAGCTACCGGACACCTAAACTTCGGACATTCAACGAACAACATCATGCTTGCCACGGTTACGAACCCATGACTGGCGGTTGTTTGGAGTTAACACAAGACAACCTAAAAGAGTACACATTGTATGAGTTGTCTGCTAAGTCGTCCCAAGACTATATGGCACAACATCATGCCAACAGTAAGATGATACCAACGTACTTCAGACAATAATATATTGGGGGCATGACCCACCCGAAGGGTAAGATCCGCCACTTGGACTCACCAGGTCAGCCCATTGTGTGTATCCTTAGATAGGAATTTAAGCTCAATTTAATCAAATTAGTTTTTTTCTCTATCTATCCCATTGACCAAGACAACATAATTAATGTGCTCTATCAATCAAGTAATTAAGGCACAAAATTATTCTAAAGTCTAGTGATGTTGTCACATAATTTGTGATTTCTTACTACCTACCATAGGAATGACAAAAGTACGAAAGGTAATTCTGTCTACTTACAACTTTCTGTGAGTGTAATTTATAGATGTTGAGGTAGAAGGCTTCCATGTCACATCTGTCTTCTTATTGGAATCCTCTATCTTGTATTTATCTTTGTTTTCAATGATGCCATCAAGCCTCATGTTGATGGCTCTAATTTTTCTGGATAGGCCGCGTCTCATCCGTACTTGAATTGTGAATGTTTCAAGACACATCATAGTAGGACGAATCCACCTTGGGTACCTTGAGAATGCATATATGAGCATATGATCAGACTGCTCTATATGATTGTCTAGTGTAATTGTTGGACCTTTGGTGTTGTACCTGGACATGTTCACATGGAGATGGTAATGATCGAGGGCGTCCTCGGCGTCGAAGACGGCGTCTCGCGTCTGCAGCGTCCAGACCCTGGTGACTTCGTCGGTGATGGCACGGCGCCTGGTGTCGGCCTCGCGGAGGAAGGCCTGCAACCACATGAGCTTGTCCCGGAGCCGGTGGATGTCGGCGTTCACCCCCACCAGCGCCTGGGCCTCGCCAACGGCCACCTCCTGCAGCCTCCCAACCAGAGGCCCGATGATCGCCTCCGCCATTAATGTCGATCCTAATTAGCTAGCTAGCTTCTCTTTCTCTGTCTGTCTGTCTGTGTATGTCGATCTGCTAGCAGCTTTCAGAAACCACTTCAGCCAGACAACGTCTCATTCGTGTTTGTGTGTTTATATGCATGCGAGGAAAGTAATTGCTTGATGGTCGCGTTTTGAGTTTTGCGGCTCAGATCAGATAGGGATTGATTTGATTCTTCTCGTCATCTCAGATAGCTAATCGGAGCGGCAAAGCTAGCTGATGATACCATTCTTTGCTTGTTTTTTATGAGATGCTTTTCCGTGACATATGTGCGTGCACAGCCGGGCTCCTACATGCACGCAGCGTAATCAATAAGGCTGCATGCATCTAGATAGTAAGAATCACCGCCCCTACAGTACATGTTCCAGCAAAAATAAATAAATTCATATATTCATATATATATTCAGAACGACATTATATAAATTCATTACAAACCCATAATAAAAAAAATTAAGTTCATTAAATACATACATAGTTTAGTACAAACCATACTAATTTACATTTGTTCATTACATCAAACCATCTCTGGACAACATTTGAGTCAATCGTATCGTCCAGGTCATAAAGTACATGCCATTGATTTCATATCCACGATGCCGACTGATGTAATGGCTCTTTTCGAAGGATGGGCTATATAAGCCGGCTTGGGTCGGTTTCTGAGCACATTCTAGCATTGGTGGCTTGTGTGGTGGTGCTTGAGAGCCCTCTAACTCACTTGTGCTTGAGAGTGTACATCGGGTGAAGCGAGAAGAGCGATTCTAGTGTGTTGCGTTGAGAGATCGCATCGTGTGGCACTAGGTGATCGAGTTGCAAGCCGGTGTGCTTGTTACTCTTGGAGGTTGCCACCTCCTAGATGGCTTGGTGGTAAAGACTTCGTGAAGCATGCCGAGGGTATTGTGCGGTGCCCCGGAAGAGGAATTGTGAGAGGTTCATGCTCACCTCGCAGGGATCGCGAAGAGCAACACTACTAGAGCGTATCATTGAGTTATCACAGTTGCGAGTGGTGTCTTGGTGTGCCCGGAGGGGCCAGCGGCTTGGAGAGCCTTGCCCAAGAACCATCGAGGTGTCGGTCGACACAACGACGAGTAAGGGGAAGTTGGCAAGCTTACCGATACCTCGGTAAAAAATATTTTCGTCAACATTATCTCCTTTTCTTGGTGGTTTGCATTCTAAAAATCACAAACTTTGTATTTACATTCATATATATCTTGTGCTTGTGCTTGTGTAGTTTCTCTAACAATTACAAGTTTGTGTAGCTCTCTAATTGTCTTCTTGCTTGTGTAGCTAGAAGTAGCGTTCTTGTAACTAGCTAGCTTGTGTAGCTTGTTTAGTCACTTTGTTTAGTTTGTGTAGCTAAGTAAATTGAGCCTTTGGGTTAGGCGTGTGTTGCCTTGTCCATTGTGCATCTAGTGAGCTTAGGTAGGTTTTGTGCTTTTGCCCATTAGAATTGTGTAGGAGCTCCCCGGTGCTTAAAGTACTAGTGCATAGGTTTGTGTGACCTTGCAATAGAATTGTTAGGTGAGCTCTAGCTAAGGCTGGTACATCATTTGCTTTGTGTAAGATCTTTTAGAGGTGCTTTAGAGTCATAGATAGATGGGTGAAGTCTTGGCTAAGCGAATAGTTTTAATTCCACATTTGTTTCGGTGAGCCAATGAGATTAGTTTTAGAAAGGACTATTCACCTCCCCTCTAGTCCGCCATCTCGACACTACACTCTCACCTCCCGGAAGTACCCCACCCCTCTCCTCCCTTTCCGGTGGCCTAGCCCTCCTATCCCAGTGCGTCCCACCCCACCCATCCTGGCGGCGCTCCTCCCCTCCTGGCGGCCCTCCTCCCTACTGTGCGGCATGGTCCACCTCCCTACGATGGCCCTCTCCTCCTCCTCCCTATGCATGGAGGCGTGAGCTCACATCTAGAGGCACAAATTCTAGCGGTTCCTCTCGCGGCATGTCGGTTGGAGTTTGCGGCGGAATGGCGGTTGGAGCTTGCGGTGCATGGGTGCAGATCCGGCAGCCGGGATGCCAGATCTCGGCGATGTGTGCAGCAAGCGGTTGGATCTCGGCAGTGGGCCGCTCTCCCTCCCTCTCCTCCTCCATATGTGATGAATGCGGTGGCGGGCAGCTCGATGTGATGGTGGTAGGTCAGATCCTGTTTGGCGGTGTGCGGCCAGATCCGGCGGCGGGCGGCTTGTTCTCATGCATATTGTGGTGGAACTTTGATGAGGTGGCATGTGTGCATGTTAAGATAATAGAGGTAGTGGGGATCTACTTCTTAAGAATAGTAGATAAGTTCCGAGTGAACCTATCGTTATCCATGCACCATTCATATTGCTTCGCGATATATTACAAAACCTAAGGCGAGAAGTTGGTATTCCATGTGAAGCAACACTTGATAACAAAATCTTTTTTATCCTCTATACTGTTTTATTCTTACTCGTTATCGATTGGCCATTAGATGAAGCTCTTACTTAATAAAGAATAGTCTTCTACTTGCCGTGAAAGACAAGATGGTAGAATTATAGTCAACATGATTTTCCTTACCGTATCTAGCTCGGACTTGTATAAACCTCGATATACTCGATGTAGTATATAAGCCTAGCTAGGGTGAGAAAGAAAAGATGAGTGGCGGAGAGGCACAAACGAGGAGATAAGGAAATGCATTAGGTTGGTCAAAGATATAGCAGGCACTAGTCGTTATAGGTGGCAGACCTCACCGAGAAACGTCACGAGAGTGACCCCTGGGTGAGTGCTAGCTTTTCCCGTGAAGTAAGAGAAACATTTTGGTTAACCAGCTGATCCACACCACCTCACTCATCCATGTGGTTAAGATTGTACCGTTTGCAACATAACCTTTGTTAACATGAACTATGTTGCAGATGAGGCAAAAAAATCTAGGTTGCAATAAAGTTTGTGTTGCAAAGCGTAAGCGTAACACAAGATTTATTGCAAAATACTCAACAAACAAATCAAACATAAAAACTGAAAACAAATGCAAGGAAGATTTGCAACAAAGTTCATGTTGCAAAGTGCAGAGTACAACATAAACCTTGTCGCAAAGATAAAGGCTCACCTACAAAATTAGACACAAAAAGTGGAATGAATATCTATTATATACTAAAAGCAAAATACAGTTAAAAAATAGAGCCACCATATGAATCCACATCATCTGAATTATTTTGTACCGTTAGATTTAGAATTACCGGCAAAGATGAAGAGTTACAAACTTACGTGTACGCGGACATTTTTGTTTAGGTATAGTTTGTGTTTGTCACGTAAAACCATTGTGTGGTAGTTAGAAAAAAAATGTAGATTGATTTCCTAACACGTACATGCCTCACGTGCAATGAAAAAAGGTGTTGGTCCCACGCAAAAAAAAAGATGTTAAGTTTTAGTCTTATAAAAAATGGTTATTATGTTTTCTTTTGTGTTTCTTATGAAATCATGCATACATAAGAAAAACAGTATAAAAAAATTCTACGTATAATTTTTTATGCCATCTAGGTTCTGAATTTTTTTAGTTTTTATATCATATAAAATAACAATTTACCGAGAGGATCATCGATCCCGTCGCCATCTCCTTATCAGTAGATCACGCCCATTAAATTTAATTATTTTGTACCGTTAGATTTAGAATTACCGGCAAAGATGAAGAGTTACAAACTTACGTGTACACGGACATTTTTGTTTAGGTATAGTTTGTGTTTGTCACGTAAAACCATTGTGTGGTAGTTAGAAAAAAAAATGTAGATTGATTTCCTAACACGTACATGCCTCACGTGCAATGAAAAAAGGTGTTGGTCCCACGCAAAAAAAAGATGTTAAGTTGTAGTCTTATAAAAAATGGTTATTATGTTTTCTTTTGTGTTTCTTATGAAATCATGCATACATAAGAAAAACAGTATAAAAAATTCTACGTACAGTTTTTTATGCCATCTAGGTTCTGAATTTTTTTAGTTTTTATATCATATAAAATAACAATTTACCGAGAGGATCATCGATCCCGTCGCCATCTCCTTATCAGTAGATCACGCCCATTAAATTTACATAAACATACGTAAGAAATTGTATGTGTGAGTCAACATAATTGTAAGAAATTGTATGTATCGATTGGATCTTCGAAACATAATGCTACAATATCTAATATTAAAGCAATAAAAAAGGAGACACCCTCGCATTTGCGAGGGCCATCCTACTAGTTCAAATAATTGCAACAAGGATCATGTTCCAAAGCTTTGATTGCAGCATTCAGCTTGTTGCAAAGTGTCACTAAGCAAATCGAACGGTTACCATGTAACAGAAAAGCTACTCTAGAATTGCATCAAGGCACGTATTGTCGAGTGCAACATAAAGCTTGTTGCAAAGGATCAATGTCTATTGGGGAAGGATCGAATGGATGTCTACGGCTTCATCGAACGACAGTGTGGATGGTCGATCTTCTAGATTTATCATCCTGGTAACGCCTAGCGCCTCGTACAATAATCAGTCGGTTCAAATAGAATGTTTTCCTTGTTAATTTGTATTGTAGATGCAGATATGTTCTCAACAAATTTGAACGAAATATGCAAAAACTTGAACTTTCAAAAGCCTATACGCACATTCCACATTGATGGAGATATTAATATACTAGTATCCATCAGTTGATCATATGGTCATCGTTGTCATCCAGGTTCACGTCCTTGACGAAACGAGCAGCGAGCTCATGCTCGTCCACCCCGGGGACGACCTGGATCTCGTGCCCTCTCGGCAACATGGCGTTGAAGCCGGCGATGAGGTCCGGACTATCCCGGAACAGCGCTGCCACCCTCGACGCCACCTCGGCGACCCTGATCCTGCAATGCATGAACCCACAGCTCTTAGTAGTTACTACTTAGTACTACTAGGTAACCTCCATGGATCCAACCAACCATGAACTATATCCATACTTATCACTACGTACCCGGACCTCCGGTAGTCTTTCAAGATGCAGAGGAGCTCATGGCACGTTTCCGGGCGTCGATCCTTCACTGCCTTCACGAAGTTGATCGGCTCCATCATATCCGCCGCTTGTTCGCCTGATAGACCGATCTGGTAGCATTTGGGCAAGAAGGCGTTGAAGCCGAAGATGAGATCGGGTGTGTCCCGGAACAGCGCCGCCACCCTCGACATCACCACCGCGAGGCCGATGCTGCACGCACAAAAAGTTGGTCAATTTATGCAGCATGCATCAAATAGGGCGATCATCGGATGGATAAATTAGATATGGATCACACTTACGTGCCGTTCTTGAAATCGGACAAGACGTCGATGAACTGGCGGTAGGTCTCCGGCTGGCTGCTCCCCAGGGAGGCCTTCACCGTCTTCATGTACCTCAACGCGTCCGCGTGACTGTCCGCCGCCGCCGCCGCCGCCATTGGAACAGCTAACAAAGCTTCTTCCTCCTCGTCCTTCTGATTCCTCACGATCTATGCCTTTGATTCGATCAAACCAAAAGATCAACATATATTGAAATATATAAATGTACCGATGTCCATCTAGTAATCCGACCTTGTCCTTGTCACCGACGAACATACAGCAGCTACTTGACTCACAGTCGTGTACTCGTACACGGACGTAGCTCAAGTATAATAGCACCAGAACTTTCGTTCGGCGCCGGATTAAAACAAAGCTCTAAATCGTCCAGTGTTCTGCGACGGCCACGAAGAGTTGTCAGACTCTTCCTATTCCACGCATAACAGTGGGCCGGCCCACCTATTCCGCTGGGTTTTTCTGCCATAGAAAGCTGGACTGCGGGAATTATTATTTAGTGGGTACCCTTTGGCGCGTCTAGAAGTCATTTTGGTGCGCTTTAAAGCCGTCACGTATCACGCTTTGATCGCGTCCCACACAAAGCATAATTGTGGTTGTGCGGAAAACTGTGATTGCGTGAAACTATGTTTGCGCATGTGACTGCCTGGAAACTGTGGTTGTGTAGAAACTGCGGCTGAATTTGTGTCTGCGCGAAAAACTGTGGATCAAACTGTGCCTGTGCTGTGACTAAATCTGTGCCTGCGGTGTGGCGGCGCGGTAGACTGTGACTGCGTGAAAGCGTGTCTGCGTAGAAACTATGGATGAATCTGTGCTTGTGATGTGGCTGCGCGGAAAACTGTAGTCGTGTTGTGGTTGTAGCTGCGTGTTGTGCGTTCTAAACGTGACACATGTCGATCACGGAGAGACCAAAGAAAAATACCAAAACGCACAAGAACACGACATTTGGCATGTGCAGAGCGCCGTGTAACCTCCGCAAAGGGTACCCTCTAACTAATGATTGGTCTGAACTGCCAATAGAAGCATTGATTTTTTTTTCAACTAAAAACTGTGTTAGTTTTTAGTCGCTTTTCCTCCAAAACAGGCCAGCACGGAAATTTCAAAAAAAAAATCTTGAAGCTTTAAAATCGTTCATGGAACATTTAGAGAATTTACAATGTCAGTGAAATGTTAGCGAAATTTTAGAACATTTTATAAATTATAAAAAGACTTTCTTTCTAAAACATTTTGAAAGGAAAACATTATTTCATTTCTATTAAATAAAAATTAAGATTTTTTATAAAATGTCCAATGATATAAAAAAAGTAACAACCATTTGAAAATGTTTTATTAAAAAACAGAATTTAAACATTTATATAATGATAATTATTATTTTTAAATGGTCGCACATTTAAAATAATATAGGATTTAAAAAGTTACATGAATTTAAGAGGAAAACAGAAACACCCCACAGTTACATGCAAAAGAAGTGAAAATAAATGCCTTTCTATGTTTACCCTAATTATAAGATTTGTATGATGTAAACTTTTGAAAAGTATCAACATTCACAATACGCAGAAATGCATATGTACATGTACAAGCGGGTACATGTGATATCATGTCCACACAATGCTAAAAGATTGCTTTGAGATCCGTAAAAACTGTGCTAGAAACATTGCATATTTTATACAAAAACCAATGCAATGTACCTAATGCTTAAGGAAAAATCTTCATTTTTCCAGTGATACAAGTGTCTTGAGGTCGCAATCAGATGCATCTATATCTCTCATGATGTTGATTTTGATTAAACTCTTTTCCCTTTTTCCAAACTTTGTCCTAATGTTGGATCTCTACTCCTTGCTGAAATTTCTCTCCTTGTCGATCACGTGAGTATAATCTTGATCACATGTGTGAATTAAATGGCATTGATCATTTAATTGATATTTACATAATCCTATGTGAACTTGCACTGATGTTTTAACCATAACTTGATATTTACATGCATAATCCTATTTTTATTTCTGGCAAATGGAAAGAAAATCCTTTGTGGCGAAGGTCTTGATGTATGATGACTTTTTTTAGGGAACTTGATGTATGATGATTTAAGTATATGGGAGAGACTTTCACAAGAGAGTCTGTTGCAAAGGGCGGGCTCGATCATGGAGTGGATCTTGTGGTGGAATGTGGCACGGGCCACAGTTCATCCATGCTAATTCTTGTGGATCATAAATCAAATACTCCCTCCGACCCAGTACAAAGTTATACTAAGTGTGTGCCCATTAATATGGATCCAAGGTAGTATTTGTTTTTCTTTAGACCATGTTCACGGTGTTATAGGGAAGTGCCATGAATTACTTCCGATGTACCGCACGTACTGGTTTCATTACACATTGTAGTAGCGCTATATTTAGCATCATTTCGTTGTTAAGAAATTCATAATTTGAACGGGCCGTCTTGCCTGCAATCGGATTTCCCTATCGTGCAATATTATTTGCACATGTATCTTTGATGGACGCACATATGTCACTCAGATAGACAGCACGCATCTTGCGGTCTAGTAGTACGCAGGGGTACACAGATGGACGTACGGCTTTACATGCATGGTCCATGCACGAAGAGATTCCTTGCTGTGTATCACCTCACCATGTTGACGCCGAGTACGGGTGAAGAAAAGTCCTTCCTTTCTGAGTTGAGGTTTCATTATTTTTCTTAATATTCTTTTTCTCTCTTGTTGGTAAGTGAGACAACCTAATCGATGTACATAAATATATAAACTAAAGTTCATTATTCCCCGCAAAAAAGCTAAAGTTGGATAGGTGAACAAACATAACAAGGCCTCATTTTGTTCAGAGGATAGAAATAGGAAAATCACAGAAAATGGGACGACGTGCCTCTCAATTTTTATTGAGAATAAATTTTTATTGATTCATATGATAGAATTTTTTTCATTTTTTCTAAATGAATTGATTCCTAACATACATAGGAATAGAAATTTATTCCTACGAACCAAATGGACCCAAGGAATTCTTTCCTACCAAATTATTTATCTTTTTATGTTTTTTACAAATTTTCTGTAAACCAAATTAAGATGTGAAAAGGGGGGGGGGGGGGGGGGGGGGGAGCATGACATAGGAATAGATGTATCCAACAAATCAGTGAGACAAAACAACTTTACTTTGTAGCTATGACCTCGGAGTTAGGGGTAAACCGTAGGTAGGTTGTACAAACCAAAGTATATATATATACAGTACAGTACAAACATGCACCTGTGAGTACTGAGTAGCTACTAGCTAGTCACATACTTATGTACATACGTTGCACGTTCAGTGCATATACACACTAGCTAGCTAGTTCAAGGAGGATAAGAAGATTGAAAGGAAGATAATAAGAACCTTAGCTAATCAAAGCCTAAGGTTGAGATCAAGATGCTGCGGTGGCAGCATCGTCTGCTTCTCGTGATCGTGGAGGCGCGCGCGACGCCAGCTTCCCGTCGGCGCCGTAGCCGTAGCCGTCGCGGCGGCCGGCCGGTCGTCGGCTTGAAGGTAGAGGTGGGCGTTCCAGCTGCCGACCCTCTCCTTCTTGTGCGCGTTCTGGTGGCCGCCCAGCGCCTGCGACTTGAGGAACTTCTTGTCGCAGAAGAGGCACGAGAAGAGCCGCCTCGACGGTCTCGCTTCCCGGCTGCCAACGGCGTCTACTGCAGGCCAGAAGGATGACGACGGGGGTGCTTCTGGTGATGGCTGCGGCATGGAGGCCAGCGTCAGGGACAGGTTGAGAGACGAAGCTGCTGCGCCATGGGGAGGCTCCATTGGAGAAGAAGGGGAGATATTTGCAGGCCAGCTCAAGCTTCTCCTGTGGCTTTCTTTCACTCTCTCTCCTAGCCATGTGTGTGGAGTGAGGAGTTTATAGATGGAAGCGAACCACTTGCTAAATCTGGGAGCCGCATTATTGCGAGGCCCACCAGCGTCCAGCGAGTGTGGGCCCCTACCGGCATTTGCCAACCACAGAGGAACACGAGACGAGCCCACAAGGACGTCGAGGCAGATCATGGCTACAGAGGTGGCGACAGTTTGGTGGCGATTCTTGTCCATCATCGTGGGTTGTTGTTGATCCTATTCTTGTATGGAAAGGTCAAAAGTGTGACAAATATCACCCTGAACTATGTTTCCACTAGACCAAATATCAAGGCCAAATCAAGCGAATATAATCTTCAAGAAAAACGAGATAGGGCTACGAGGCCGGTCGACTCATGCGCGACCCTTGTCGACGAAGGTTGCATCGATCACTACAAGTTGCGAAGTATGACGACGTAATCAGTCCACAAACAAGTTTTTTTTCTTAAAATGTCACCGATGAGAGGGCGGGGAAGGGGGGAAACTTCCCAACTGAATATATTTAAGAAAATGTTTACAAGAGTACAAGGATGGCGAAGTCATTACCATGGTGTATAGTGATCATGAATTTAAATAAAAGATAGCGGGTTAATAGTAGATTGAGGTCGTGTAGCAGAATGTGGATAGCAGATAATATTACAGACGCAATGTCCCTGTAGAGGATTGGTAAAGCACTAGATTATAGTTTGAGTCTTTTTACGGTGCATCAAGCGAATATGGACCGTCCCTTCGGACCAGATTAGACGGTCCAAATCCGAATATGCTACATTGATGTTACTTGTATCATGAGAAGGCCCAACGGGTATTTATGGTATAAAAATTATTTTCATATTTATTTAATTGCTATTAAATTAATAAAATTCAATTAAAAACTTTGAAATATAATATCATTTGAACAGATTTTTCTTCTTTGAACGACCGGTTTTTTAAACCATTATGCCCTTGGGCTTAAGTAAGGTCCATATAATTTGAACCATCGGATCATCCAAATGATACACCTTCTTTCCTGTATCATGATCCACCGGAAAATCTCTCTATTGTTTATATGCCTAGATCATTAACCAAAATTAATAACACTTAATTTGAACAATAGTGGCCGCTATAGCGCTAGCTCTATAACCAACGCAATATCAGCCGCTATCTTGGCGATTTAAAACTATGATATTGATTTACGGCAGCACCAAGTCATTCAAAATTTTGACACGTGTCCCTAGGATGCTTATACTTTCCCTTGGTTTATGATCTTCAACATCACTACCGTGATAACTCTCTTCTATCTGTCCTCTTCAATAATCTAGCTTAGGGAAGGGGCTCGGACCAAAGTGACATGTGCGAGTGCAGAAAAGAATGTACATGTCGGCAGGGACACGCCAGGAAAAACCTAGGTTTAGGCGAACATAGTATGTACACCCCCTTGGATTAGGGTGTTCAACATAAGTTCTTTCTCCGGTCGGAATCACTTATCGTGTAAATAAATGTGTCTATTATTTTTAAATACTAAGTACATTCATCTGAATGATAAGTAATTCGGATAGAAGAAAGTAGCATAAAACGTTATTTTATTTGTCCTCTTCAATAGCCAAGGGAAGGGGGGACATACTGAAGCTACATGTGCCATGTCGGCACATAACATGAAAACCTACACGTACATGTGCAAGTGTTGGGAAAACTAATTATGTTTACAACATGCAACAAGACCCTAGGGATCTTCTTCAACATCAATACCACATATGACTTTTTTCTCCTTGTTCTCTAGGGACGTACCAGGGGCACAAACGTTAGTGCAGAGTGCAAACACGCATACACATATGTCGGCACATAACAAGCAAAGCTATACATGGCCAAAACGAGATGCCTCCACTCCGCAGACGTACCAATCACTCGTGTCATCGTCAGTTCGTACGTTGTGACAAGCTCCAAATTATTATTTATGACCCGACCTGTGTGGGCATGCAGGCCATGACAAACACATCACTTCAGCTGGCATATATGCCTAGCTCAAGTCTCCATCAATAGTACTTTCCAAAAAAAGTAGCAGTATGCATCGACTGTGCTCGATATTCCATAGTACTTGATTGGCCCGGGCAACTGGTCATGGATCACGTTAACTAAACGATATTTGTTCAAGGGAGTATGTGTTGCTCAAGGGCATATTCAAGGGAGACCCCCAAACCCAAAGCTTCCATAATTGTTCGGATCATAGGTTTAATACCATTTTTGTTAGTTTTTGTTATCCAATGAAGATCTCCATATGTCCTCCGATCGGTTCTGGTGTTCGAAATACCGCAAATGTGAACTTTTTTGGGGGTGCTTTGGAAGTGTTCAGATATCTTCAACCTTATTCAATCATTTGATACCTTTTCTTTTTCTCGTCCATATGTTTTGTTCTTTTGATTCGCATGGCCCATCTATGTTGTCCAAATTTGATGTTTATAGTTGGATAATTCACTCTGTCATATCCGCGAACAATCTCGGACGCTTTCAAGGTTTGGTTGTTGCCCGGGGCGGGCAAAGGGGCAGGGGCTAGACCCCTCCGAACGATCAGCCCCCCCTCAATGTTTACGTTAATATATGCGCAATTGGCCGGAGTTAATGACTATTTAATTACTCCCTTCGATCCTAAAAATGTGTCTTGAAAAAACAACTAGGGTAGTTATAACTTATAGTGTAACTCGCGACACTTTTTAAGGATCGGAGGGAGTAACAATTTAGCCCAAGATTAATTCTAATTGTTGTAGTACCACGAAAATACAAGCCCAAATAGTAGCCCATGCATTCAATCTGGCCACGGTGGGAGAGACCCATACGTTTCATTTTTCTTTTGAGTCCGTCCATTGGTCTAATCAGAAAAATGTATAGATAACCCCCACAAGTATCACTTAAGGGATAGATAACCCCCTCACCTCTAAAACCAGATATTTAACCCCCTAAACTATCTTAAACCATACAAATAACCCCCTAGTCCTATCTTTAGCGGTTTTGAGGGGCTATTTCGCCTACGTAGCGCCCGTGACGACTCAGCGGCCCAATTAGACGCTGAAGTCGGCCGGTCAGGTCTACCTTCTCCATGCGCTCCGCCGCCTCCTGCCGGGCACCTTCTTTCTCCAGCATCTTCGTCGCATACCAAATGCAGAAGTTGACACTGTCATTGCCACCGGCATTTGCGTCGTCATCGGCGGAGTCACCGTTGAACCCTGCGATCTGGATGGTTAAGCCAGATCGCTGGCTACGTCAAACGTCAGGCACCACACGATGTTGCCGCCTCGCCGCTCCCCTGGAACCTTGTACAACAGCTTGTCCCCTGCCACCGTCATCTTCGCGCCGTTGAACAGCAGCGTCACGCTGGATGCAGCTTCGGTGACTTTGTGAAGCAAAGTCACGCGGTGACTTATCCCCAAAATTCAAATTTAAATGTATCAAAAAATTCTAATTTTTTTTGTGGATTTTCGCATCACATGAATGTACAATTCCTAAAACTTTTAGGTCCAAATTCAAAATATACATTGAGAAACAAAAAAGACAAATTCAGCATGAATAATGACTTTTTGAATTTGCTTTGTGACACTATTCATGCTGAATTTGTATTTTTTGTTTATCAATGTATATTTTGAATTTGGACCTGAAATTTTTAGAGATTGTACATTCATGTGATGTAAAGACCCATAACTTTTTTCGGAATTTTTTGAAACATTTAAAATTGATTTTTAGGGGTAAGTCACCGTAAGACTTTGCTTCACAAAGTCATTGAAGTTGCGTCCTGTCCGCTTGGGAGTGTTGGCTTTTGAAATGGAGATCAATTGACTGGAAGCAACACGTACGTGCAGTACTAGCACATGCTAAGCTGATTGAAGAAATGTACCGCATACTAGTACAAGCTCGTCTAGCCGGTAGTTCGTAAGTGAGCGTTTGCATGCATAACAGGGGCTCGTCTCCAGCGCCATGTAGGCAAAACAGCCCCTTAAAACCGCTTAAGATAGGACTAGGGGGTTATTTGTGTGGTTTAAGATAGTTTAGGGAGTTAAATATCTGGTTTTAGAGGTGAGGGGGTTATCTATCCCTTAAGTGATACTTGTGGGGGGTATCTATACATTTTTCGTCTAATCAAGAGTTCATCTTCGAATATACTAATCAGGGATTTAAGGACATTGGCAGCCACAGAGGAATATGCAAGTAGGTCAGAACTAGAGGGCGAGCCCCGATTGAAGGACATGGATATCGATCGTGGCTACAGAAGTTCCAGTACGGCTGCGACAGTTTGACAATGATCCATGCATGTCGACCATGCATGACGGCATGTTATCTCTGCCCTGCTTGCATGCTGATGGTTCAGCTACAATTCTACATACAGTCATATGTGGGGCAGCTAGATTGACCTTGCGCCAGTCACTGCACTGCACTTGGTCGATGGATGGTGGGACCAAGGCTAGCTCACCACCGTCAAATGTATTTACTCCACTACACGAAAGACTGCGAGGAGCAAACCCCAAACATGCAGCGCGGCGTTGTCACGGCCCGCAACTTTTGTGTCGTAATGGAGATGCATAGCTTGCAAAATGATACTACGTTATAGAACCCGGAAGGGGGAGGGGAGGGGAGGGGGAGTAGCTGTTGTAATCACAAGAGACGCCGGTAACACGGGAAGCACTTCATCTGTGAACCACTATCGACAGGCGCAATTTAAAATAAGCAAAGCCAGAGAGGTTTACATAGGCGGTTAGACTCTGGAATGATGCTTTGGTTAGCTCACAGATGGTATCGAATCGTCGGCGTAGAAGCTCCTAGAATTGACATCGGAACAAGGCGACCGGGCATGGAGCAGGCCCACATGAGAGAATGTTTGGCTTCTATGTCGACGATCCGAAGAAGCACTGAATCAACTTTAATTAACGGAGATCACGACCGTCGGGGACGGCGCCGACATAGTTTTAGACTAGGTTAAAGTCCAGTTTGTAGGAAATGCATCTGTTTTATGTAAATTATATCTGAATTTGAAGCTTTCAATACGTCGTCGTCTAGATGTCGTTGCTAGAAGTGAGGTACACTATTGATGTCGACGTGCCAACATTGAAGTTTCCCGGTGAGGGCGGCGTCCACGTGGCAGGGACTCCCTGGGGCACTGCCTCCTCCACCATGGTTGTGGCATGGTGATACGTCCCAAACGTATCTATAATTTATGTTTATTCCATGCTTATTTTTGTGACATTGTTATGTGTTTTGCTATACTTTCATAAAATTTTACACATATTTGGACTAACCTACTAACTCAGTGCACCCAGTGCTAGTTTTTGTTTGCTGATGTCTGTGCATTGCAGGTATTTACCAATGCAAGAAAAATTCCAAAAAAATATAAAAAAATTAGCGTTCCAGAAGACTCTGAAGGGCCAAAGGGAAGCCGGAGGGGGGCCACCCCCCTCCCAGGAGGCCTCCTGGCGCGGCCAGGGGTGGGGCCGCGTCCTATGGCCACCTGGGAGGAGGGCACCTCCCCTGGTGCCCCCCTTCGGCCTATATTTACCCCTCGGGACATAAACCCCAAAAAAGATCCCGCATCGCGAAATTCTCCTCTGTTCCGCCGCCGCCGCGATCCCGAGATCGGGATCGCCAGAATACCTCGTTCCGGCACCCTGCCGGAGGAAGGATTGATCTCCGGGAGCTTCTCCACCACCATGAGCGCTTCCTGGATGTGCCGTGAGTAGTCCCCCTTGAACCATGGTTCCATGACCAGTAGCTATGTGATGTCTTCTCTCCAATCGTGTGCTTCAATTCTTAGCCCTTGTGAGATTCCCTACATGATCAAGGCATCTATATAATCTTTCTGTTATTGCTATGATGTGTTTTCTGGGATCCGATGGATTATGAGATTATGTTCAGATCGTGATGAGTTATATATTTGGTTCTCCTTTCATATTTTGTTCTTGAGTAATTATTGCATGTTCTCTGTTGTTTTTTATTGCTTTGGAAAAGTAGTAGATAGTAACTCCAAGATGGAGCGTTATGCTTGATTGTGGGTTCATGCCCCCGATGTCTAATTTGAGTGACAGAAACATGAGACTAGGGGATGTGGTGTTACCACCAGGGAGAAAACAACAATGCTTGAAACTGCGGTTGCAAGAATTGTTTACCTTATGTAAAGTTTGTTAATTCAGTTATGTGTTGCTTTAGGTTTACACTTTGGGTGGGGCTCGCAACTTAATACCAGCGAGATGTTCTGGATAGATATCTCAAGGTGTATGATTAGTGAGGCTGTTGAATCAACGGTCTACTTGTTTTGGCGTACTGCCCATACTTTTGAGCCTCTAAATTTCTTGTGGCATAATTAGCATTGCGGTGCGTTTATAATTCTGTCAATTTCCCAGCTGTAATTTGTTCACCTGGCTTAGCTGTTTTATCGTATTTTGGGAGAGAGACATCACTAGTGAACATCATGGGACCCCGCTCCATATTTCCATCATTGTTTACACCTCCACTCTTCACTGCTTTATTTCCTTTTTGTTGCAATCACCACTATTATTTCCCGCTTGTGTTTTGATCCTTTGTGAACAACAAGACCGGAGAGATTAACAACCTCTCTAAACTCGTTGGGAGCAAAGTTATTTGTTTATGTGTGCAGTTCCACGTCAACCTCGAACCAATTCGACAACTTAATTTCTGGCGCCATTGACACCTACTTAAATAATTAGGAGTCCTCCTGGTACGATAACCTTGGTATCTTCACCGAGGGGAATTTGTTACTAGCTACATCTCAACCTTCCACTTGGGGTAACCAACGAGGGGCGAGAAGCCATCACATGGTGCTTCTCTGATGGATTCTTGACAGCGAGGTGCATCGAAGTTCCGACGGCGTCTCTGCGTAGTGGCTACGGTGGTATAGGTGTGTGCCCCGTCCGGTATGGTTGCATGTGGATGCGGCAGCCTGGGGTCTCGGCTCGGTCCCGGTCCAGTCCGATTGGATCTAGATCTGGATAGCCAAGATCGGGTCATTTCTGCCGGCAAGCATGGTGACGCTGGGCCTCCATGGTTCTTGGGCACCGCGATGGTGCAGATGGCTGGTCGTGTTCCGGCGTTGTGCGCGGCGGCGCACGGTGGGAGGCATCTGTGATCTCCCGTCAGATCTAATCTGGTCAATGCGATCTACTCGTTGTGGCGGAGATCGTTGGCAGTCCCATACACATGATGCTGGATGGAGGTTCGTCGAGCATATCCAGCTGAAAACCCTGGTCTCGGCTAGTTGCCAAGGCCAGTGATAGCGGCGCTCTTCTGTGTCGTCCAATTCTCGAGGCATCGCCATGGAGAAGCTTCAAACCAATATCTGCTACCATCGAGGGAAACCTTAGATCAGCCGATCGTACGATGGTGGTGCTTATTTGAGGTTCCCCCCTTGGGGGGTCAGTCTTGGACTTGTGTATTGGCTCGAGGGACCAGTGGACCGTTTCTACGGTGGAGAGGTGATTCATGTCATACATTGATGATGTGGAGTCTCGACGGCATGGAGCAACAACGTCTCAACGATGGATGTGTGATGATGGACGCTCGTAGGGAGGTGACGTTGTATAGCGCCATGGTGGCATCGACGAATGGCCTGGCAGGGTCGATGTGTCAGTACCTGCTCTGAAGATGGATCGGTGGAAGACGGTGACGACAACTTTTGCAGCGTGCGCATGTGGTGCCCACTAAGAGTGCCCTGGACCGGTGTGGTCGCCAGACCCGACAATGCGTCTTGGTTGGGCCCTCCGTTTTTTTATGTTAAGCTTTGATGTGAGGTCTGGGCATGCATCTCCGAAAATAGTCGCCCCTTCATCAACTGGATAGGAGTAGATATAAACATTACCAATATTGTTGGATTTAAATTTATTGATGTATTATTCTGTAACGTCTTGTTAAATAATTGCTAAAATGATTTCATGCATCATCTTGATGTAGAGACCGGGATCATCCTCCTTTTCAAAGAAATATTGCATGACACACTGAAAGTAGCGCTATTTTTGGCATAACTTGGATGCGCAGTCTTGTCGCAAATCAGAGGAATGGTTCCCTACTTTGCAATATCATGTATACACATATCTTGATGACCTTACACATGTCAATCAGATAGACAACAAGCATCTTGGGATCCAGTAGTACGCAGGGGGTACAGATGGGCCTACAGCTTTGCATGAATGGACCATGCATGCAGAGATTCCTTGCGCTCTGTATCACCGCA
The DNA here is from genome assembly GCA_950022295.1 of Bromus sterilis. Taxonomy (NCBI): domain Eukaryota; kingdom Viridiplantae; phylum Streptophyta; class Magnoliopsida; order Poales; family Poaceae; genus Bromus; species Bromus sterilis. The sequence continues at coordinate 6,257,209 of OX465597.1, read as the reverse complement.
CCATGTTCAAGCCGCATACAAGTGAAGAAAAGTCTTTTTCTTTCCGAATCAATGAGAAAAGTCTTGAGGTTTCAAGTTTCATGCATCTCCATTTGACTGTTACACTAGCTTTGTTGTTGATAACTCCTTTTCCCTTGTTGCTAGCTGAGACAACCTGAATTGGTGTGCCATTGGAGCACATATATGGAAACTAAAGTTAGAAAAAAAAAGATGTAATATGATATGTAGGGAAAATGGCCGCAAAAATGGGCGTGCGCCGGTTAAAAAGTGCAAAACCTGATCGTGCATTCCTTTTTGTTTTTGCAAAGATGTGCTCCCTCTGTTTATTTGTTTATTTATATAAGAGGTTCTAGCAAACTAAATTACTTTGCTAAAACGTCTTATATATATGAACGGAGGAAGTATCCAACAAATCAATGAGATAAAACAAGTTTACTTGGTAGAGATGCAAATGGAGTAACCTCTGGGAGTTAGGGGAAGCAACCGTATAGGTTGTACAAACCAAAGTATACAGTACGTACAATACAAACATGCACATGAGTGCAAAGTAGCTACTACTCCCTCTGTTTCCAAATATAAGTTTTTTTTTTGATTTCACTAGAATCTACGTACAAATGTATATAAACATAATTTAGAGTGTAGATACACTTATTTTGTTTCGTATGTAGTTGATACAGAGACTTATATTTAGAAATGGAAGGACTAGTAGCTAGTCACACACATAATAAGCAAGGTTTAAAATAGCGGGATACGAGATATATCGACGGGCTTTTTTGGCAGCTATTTGGGGATATTTGATATAAAGAATGCAGCTGTATGGGCGATATATCGGGCTATTTGCCGATATTCAATGAAGGAAAAAAATATCGGCGAGCTTTTCTAAAAGATATATCGGCCAAATATCGGGCTATCTTAAATCATGGTAATAAGTTCTACATTTAGTGCACACACCTTGGCTAATTATTACCTTCATCAAGGTTTATTAGTCCCCATCATATTTTTGGTCAAATTTTAACTGAATATTTGATTAGCAAAATATAAGTGGCATGTTACAGAAATTATATGGTTGGATTGGTATTTAAAAGTAATTTGCACTTATACTATTTTGTTGCATATAACTTATATTGTACTATAGTTAAATTCATGGTTAAATCTTGATCCAAAATACGAGTAGTAGTACTAATAAATCCGAACAGGGGGAGTAGGACTGTAGTCTGTAGGAGGAATAGCTAGTTCAAGGAGGATAAGAAGATTGAAAGGAAGTTAATAAGAACGTACAGAGTTAAAGCTTAAGGTTGAGATCAAGCTGCTGCTGCTGACTCTGCTTCTCGCCGTCGTCGCCAAGGCGTGCGTTTGGCCATCTCGCCGGCGCCCTATCCGTTGAGGTGGCCGGCGGGTCGTCCTGGTCGGATTGGAGGTAGAGGTCGGCGTTCCAGCTGCCGACCCTCTCCTTCTTGTGCGCGTTTTGGTGGCCTCCCAGCGCCTGCGACTTGAGAAATTTCTTCTCACAGAAGAGGCACGAGAACAGCCGCCTCGACGGTCTCGCTTCGCCGGCACGGCCGCCATGGGCGGCAGCGAGGTCTGATGCAGCCCAAAAAGAGGGGGATGGAGGTGCTGCTGCTGGTGATGGTGGCGGCATGGGGGCCAGCGTCAGGGACAGGTCGGGAGAAGCTGGTGCGCCATGGGAAGACTCCATTGGAGAAGATGGGGAGATATTTTCAGGCCAGCTTGGCTTCTCCTGTGGCTTTCTTTCAGTCTCTAGCCCACTGCTAGCCATTTGTGTGGAGTGAGGAGTTTATAGATGGAAGCGTACCACTTGCTAAATCTGGGAGCCGCATTATTGCATGGGGGGCCAAGGTCCACCATGGATGACCACCCACCGTGTATAGCAAATCACAGAGGAACACGAGCCCAGAAGGACATCGAGGTACATCATCGCTACAGAGGTGGTGACTATTCTGTTGTCCATCTCTTTATTCTGTTGTGGAAAGGTCAAAAGCACGGACATCGAGGTCATCTTTGTTTTCACCTTTTTCCTCCTCTTCCTCCTCCCATAAAATTGATTTACGTGAATTGCAAGTTTAGTCAACTACATAGAATACCAAAGATTAAAGCCGGATAAGGAAACTACATATTACCAAAAAGGGGGGAGGGTGGAAGGTTGCAAGGCGAATCGATCGACCCATGGCAACATGCCGAAACTTTAACCCATATCTTGAGGATAGATTTACCAAGAGAGAAAGAGCAGCGCCAGTGCCAAAGCATAACCTCAATGTTGTTGTTCTTGGGCCACGATGCCAAGGGAGGTGTCATCTCTAAGAATTAACCTTGGTGTGATGAATTTTCCAAATGCTAAAGAGGATATTGGTGATCGTGGTGGACCGAAACTTTGAAGGGGTAGGCCATGAGAGCGTGACCTTGGAGATATATTGGGGGTGATTGTGGCTACTGATTATTGTCCTAAGAACCACTAGTAGTATTATGTGTGGTGTTAGGGCATGTACAATAATTGATAAGACTGTTTTATCTTAGCTCCGCCGCATAATTTGGATATGACAAATAAAGTGATATACGATGGGTTATATCTTAGCTTAGCCCATAATAACTAGAGATTCCTAAATTTATGGTGAGAGAATTATTTCTAAGAGATCATCTCTTAAATAAGAAAATACAATTTTCAACTTTTCTCTCCTCCACATTAGCGCTTATCCTATGTGGCACAGCTAAGATATCACCATTGTACATACCCTTATAAGTTTTTACTTGGGGCTGAGCCTTTTTTGCTGTGGGTCTCGCTGCGGTCTCCTGAGCGATTTTGTTGGATCAAAATCGAGCAACATTCAAACTCAAAATGATCAAAACTCCTTTCGAAAGTGTAGTCTCTATTGTCTCGCTTCTCTTGTACTGGGCAGGCCTGTAGAAGGTAAACGACGCAAAAAAATATGAAAGATGGCGCAAGAGCTATTCGAGACTGCACGGTGAGTCTGATGATGATCTGCGCAGCAACAACAAGTCACTCAGGTGACAACTAGGATTTGTTCATTCAAGAGGTTCCTGGAGATGCTGGCGTAAGAATATTTTGGAGTTAATCTTTAAGTCTCTTTACGGTGCATACAGTGAATATGGACCGTCCCCAATATGATACGCTGATTTCACCTGTATCATGAGAAGGCCTGAAAGCATTTTCGATGCATTAATTATTTTGAACATGTTCGGTTTTTCTCTTTTACAAAAAGAAGCAAGGGTAGTTTCGATATGATTTTTTTGATGATATTCCCTTTGGACCAAAAAAAATTCTTCAGATAATTTGTTTTTGAACCCTTATGCCTTTGGGCTTAAATAAGACCCATATAATTTGAATCGTTGGATCATTCAAATGATACACCTCCCCTTCTGTATCATGATGAACCGTAAAATCTCTTTTTGGACTGGTCTGGTGATGTTAGTGTGGTGCACTTATAGTCTGTTAGACTGCTTCCGGTTTGGTGCCTGACACTCCATACTTATTATAGTCCTGTAATGGGATAGATGTGATCGTGGTACCAGGTTTTTGTCCCGCGGTTCCTATCTCGATATCAGGCAGGGATAGTGGGTTTCCTGGTAGTGTCGGAACCCTCTTGTCTCCTCTCCATTTTCTTTTTCTGTGGTACAATACATTTCTGTTTCCTATGAAATGGAAAGGGGCGAGGCCCGGTTCTAAAAAGGAGAGCATGTGACAGTGTGTTGTAGTGGCTCTCAATGAAGTTTGCCCGTACCACCTATTACATTGTGCATGGTAAAGATCTGAACTGCATTTTCCTGGGAGCTTGGGGGCAATGGTGGTTATGCACCTTTTTTGATTAGTTTATAAAAATATTGATTAATGACCCTATGGCTTCCACAACAACAGAGTAGCTAGTATTTTATTTCATATGTGATTCAAGGAACATCTATACACACAATCATGGGTGCTAGCTAAGAGCCTAAGCGGTAAGCGAATACTGAATGACAGTGTGCTAGAGATGGTTCTACCTTTTGTTTCCTCCTCCGACACACAATTTCATGTCTCTTGGTATCTCCTTCGTGTTACCACATATAAATCGTATTCCACCGCACCCGCTTTCCCCTTGATACTAGGGGCGGCATCACCCCATCTTGTTAGATTGATTAATTTTGGGGGATGTTTGATTAAAAGGATGCATCTTTTTATGAGAAAATATATTTTATCAAGACAACAGAAGACGCGCCGAGTATATACCCCTGGTGTGCATAACAAGATCACACAGCCCAACACGTCCAAGAACTCCAGAAGATTAAAATGGAAAATTAGACATGACGACAAGATTCAGGCGACTCATTCATACAAAATTAAGTGTGTTTACAGCATACATCAGGTTTGTGAACTAGCTAACCTTTGGTATGATTTCCATTTCATTTTTCAGAAAAGTTTTAAAAGAGAAATATACTTAAGAAAAGGGGATCAGGCGGGTAGTAAATCTCGACACTGGCTTTGCCTAGGCTGTATATACTTCTCAAATTGCAGCTGGCCGGTACAAAGTAGAACAATGGCTAAGGATCTTCTCAGGATCTTCATCAGCATAACTAGCATATATAACTCTTGTCTTTGTCATCAGACATGCATGTACATATGTTGGCACAAAACCTATACTACATGGCCAAAAGGAGATGCCTCCACAAATCGTACCGATCAATCGTGTCGTCATCTGTTTTCAATTATGACCGGACATGTCCCACATGCATGACAAAACACAAACTTCACTTCAGCTAGCACAAATACTTTGCTCAAGTCTCTATCAACAGTATAGTATTAGCCATGTGCATCGGCTCTGCATGCACTGCTCCCTTGTTGGCATCCTGGGCGTACGACGTTGCTGGCTCACTCGATATTGGTTTATTGGTGCACATGCAATAGATCCAGGATACTGTTATTTGGCATGATGGGATATATTTGTTTCTGTGTTGTAGAGAATTAGGTTTGGGGTGTGCAATCCTCAATACATTGATTGGGTGCACTAGGCACGTATATATGATGTACTAGATGATACCCCGCGCGTTGCTGCGGGAACCGTTCAGAAATAATTTAATGTTTTAAAACATGTAAAAATTTATGATACATAGTATATTTTGATTATAAATTATTATTTTAAAGAAACATTGTTTAAAGTAAAAAAATCTAAGAATTTTTGATGAAAAATCCAAAAATGAGTTTGATTTTTGTTTTGTTAATTTAGATAATTGACAATATATCGGCTAGTTGATATGAGGCGAAAACATAGTTGAGTAGAGAAAGTGAAGACGTGTCCATCCTTGGCTAAACCTAAAACAATCATAGCAACTATGGATGTGTATATATATAAAATGTTACATATGAAATAAAATGCGATGTAACTTATAATTTGTTTTTTTTATAAAAAAAACTTACTTATAAATTTTGAGGTTGAGTGCATACAAAGTTATTATTTAGTTGTGAGAGATTGCATGCACATGCAAAGTTAATTGTAGCATGTGCATGAAGAGTTAGTGAAGAGTTTTTGCATAGTGGGCCTACTTGATGATGTGGATAGCTTGCATGTCAAGATAAATAGGTTAGTGGAGATGAACTATTATAGTATTATAGATAAGGTGGACCTTAACCTCAACTATACAGGAAAACTAGGAGGTTATGACACAATATACATGGACAAATATATTCAACATGTGTTAGCTTGATTCTTACTCGTAGTTCGAATCATATTTGTCAGGGAGGAGATATCTGGCATGCAGGTGCGCGGGCAATTCACTTTTCTGCGTGTTGTGGACTGTCCGTTCGAAAATGTAGATATGGTTTCCCTCATATGTTTAATCCTTAATTATTTTGGGCGTCCATGCAGGAAGTTTTTGACAAAGACTACATGCTTCACCCAACCCATCTTTCATGTTTTTTTTCAAAATTTAAACCTATTATATCATTTGAATAAAAGTTTAATTTATATTTTGTTTGCATACTATATTATTGCTTGCAAACAAGATCACTCTTGAATACGTTTTGATAAAAAATTTAAAAAAATACTAAATTTAAAGTATTTAATCAAATATAGTACTGGAGTATGATACAAGGTCAGAAGACCCAAGCTAATGACGCAGCGCTCAAAAGCCAACTACGAGCTACAAACAGAAGAAGACATAGCGGTGAAGCACGCCAAGGATCCAAAGATGACCTCCCCAAGAGCTAAAACATGAGCATGGGTGCTTGCGACGGGGCACTCAAGCTGCGGTGATTCCCTCCTCCAGTCCTCTTTTCAATGAACTCATGAATAAATCTTGGTGGTAGGGCATCAAAAGTGACATCATAGTACTAGCTTGATGATCTGGATGTCCGAGTGGAACATGTCTGAAATAAGGAATCAAGATGAGGCCCCATATGAATTAGTGGTATTATTTATGATCTTAGACTAGAGATAAAGATTATAGATTACGCATTGTATATCATGTTTTCATTGCCATCTCTAAAATACACTAAGAGATAGGAGTAGGCCATCAACCACCAACTTACATGCCTTTATTGTGATAGGTAATGATGGTAGTTTTAGGAAAAGATAGGCAGAGTGTTAAGGAAACTAGATGATACCCCGCGCATTGCTGCGAAAATTGTTAAGAAAAAGAATTTGATGTTTTAAGACATGTGAAAAAAATTTGATGAAAAATCCAAAAATGACTTTGATTTTTTGTTTTGTTATTTTAGTTACTTGGCAATATATCAGCCGGATGATATGAGACGAAAACTACGTTGATAGTAGAGACAGTGAAGACGTGTTCACCCGTGGCTAAATTTAAAACAATGATAGAAACTATGGGTGTGTATAAAAAAATTCACATAGAAAAATAAAATGTGACGTAACTCCTAATTTGATTTTCTATAAAAAAGTTGCTTATAAATTGTGAGGTTGAGTGCATAAAAAACTTATTATTTATTTGTGATAGGATGCATGCACATGCAAAGTTAATGGAGCATGTGCATGAAGAGTTAATGGAAGAGTTTTTACATGGTGGACCCATTTGATGATGTGGATAGCTTGCATGTCAAGATAAATAAGTTAGTGGGATGAGATATTTAGGTATTATAGATTATAGATGCTTGTTTAGTATATTACTAGTATGTGCTTATTGTTGTTAAAGAAATGATTGTGTTTTTTGAAGAATGTACTCCCTTCATTCCATAATTCTTGTCGTGGTTTTAGTTTAAATTTGAACTAAAACTACGACAAGAATTATGAGACGGAGGGAATACCACATATATCATGGCCTAATTAATTACTGGTTTGGTATTGCGCTGACTTTTTGAAATAACTAGTTTTTATGTGAATTTTGTTCTTGTTGCATGGCTAAGTGGGAGTTTTGGAACCGGTATGTATGTTTTATCTATGGTAGGGGTGATGTGAGTAAAGCCAACAACAAAGGAGGTGGCCAACTAGATAAAAATATCACTACTAAGGCCCTGCCAAGTTTTTGAAAACAAAAATGCTACATCTACGGATTAGTTACAGGCTTTTACAGGAATCTTTCCCTTATCAATTACTGCCCCTCCTGAATTTAACCGGGGTGGGGCCAAGCCAATCCTTTGATCCAATCAGTTATTGCCAAGTAAGCCACAGTCTGTAATATTATGTAAACAGTCCGTAGATTTAGCATTGCTCGAAAAAGTGCAGAAAAAAGGTATGCCTATGCCCACTCGATCTGGCTAGGTAAGGAGGAGAAAAACGTACATACACAGGTGCTAGCTAGCAGCTAGCTAGAGCTTAAGGTTGAGATCAAGCTGGTGATTCTCTTGCTCGTCGCCTTCAGGATGCGCCGTTGCGGCGGCCGGCGGCGAGGCGTGACCAGCTCCAGCTGGGAGGTAGAGGTGGGCGTTCCAGCTGTCGACCCGGCCCTTCCTGTGCGCGTTCTGGTGGCCGCCCAGGGCCTGCGACTTGAGGAACTTCTTCTCGCAGAAGAGGCACGAGAAAAGCTTGGATCTCCCACCGCCGCCGCCGCTAGGAGAAGAAGAAGATACGGCGGCCAGCTTGAGAGAAAGGTCTAGAGAAACCCCTGCTGCTGCTGCAGCAGGGGGAGCCTGAGCATCCATTAATTTGATCGGAGAACAAGCTAGGGGAAGATGACGAGTTGGGAGTGAGATCTGAGTGGCGGTGGAGGTTTATAGCAAGCTAGAAAATGCATGGTGGACCGAGGCAGTAAAGGAAGAGCGCCACTTGCTAAATATGGGAGCCGCATTCAGGATTGCGACGGAGCTATGGCCAGTCACTGAAGAACACGTAGGTAAGGTACTGTACCAAGAACAGAGCGATGGAAGCAAGGATTGGAGGGCATCCATCGTGGCCGACTACAGATGAACCAGTGCCATAATAAGAGTACAGTTCCATAGTGATCCATGTCGTCGTACCACATAGTCTGCGTAATTGACCTGCAAACAGTATTGTTTTAGGTTTCTCCGCAACAAAATTAGCATGCATGTCATCGATCTGTGTACAGTCGACCATGGGGCCGGTCGGGGTAGCTAATCACAAGCCGACTCATTGGATATTTGGATGTCCCTGTCCCGTGTGTGCAAGGCAGTCACTACACTAGGCGATGCGTGAAAGGATTCCTAGCTTGATTCCTTTTTGATCATCATGCGTCATTGACCTTAGGACATCTTCAAAGTGGACCTTAAAATTGCCCACAAACTTTCGGACCATGTAGTTCATAACTTCAGATGCAGTTTGTAATCCAATGTGGTTCTGCATTTATCTGCGGACGTGTTTAGCTGTTTGAAATCGTCCAAACCAAAAGCAAAGTTGTGAAGGCTTTGCCGGCGTACGGACCGTCGCCACGTAGATCTCAACATCTTCAACCCACACAAAAACCCTATTTCAGGACCGTGATTCCACCATTTTCCTCTTGCTCTGTATCTTCTTCCCTCGTGACCGATACCGCCGATGTATCATCCCTCCGTCCTTCAAGGTCTTGTCGGGCCACGATCGTGTCACTCGATCCCCATGCCGCTTTGCCAACGCCGCCGTTCCATCGCCCATCCGCGTAGGTATCATCAATAGATTCATGTTTCTTGTAAACCTAGCCTTCAATGATGGTCTTTCGCAATTAATAAGTGTCAGCCAGGAAGGAACATGTAAGAGAAACTCTAGAAGATGCATCATCCCGCCGTTGGCTCGTTATCATCTTTTTGGCGTACAGTTGCTTTTTTCGGCCACAACAGAACCGCCAAATCTGGCTTGGCCCGTAAATATTTTATGGGCGGCCCGCAAAAATCATGTCCCATGCGCTATATGTACAGGGAGGGGGGATAGGGTTGCCATCTCGCATTCCATCCCCTCCCCGCCGTTGCATCCTTTTCCTCCTGCATCCTTTCTCTAGTGAGAAATTTCCATGGCAGACGGAGGTTCTAGCTTCCGCGGAGAGCGGAGCCGCTCCCTGCCGGACAAGCGCACCGGCAATGACGATGAGGCCGGCTCCTCCCCCCCCCCCTGCCTCGCCTCCCACGGTGCCCTGTCCCTCGTTCGGACGGGCCCTAGGTCGATTCCACGAGGTAGGCGACCTCATGTGGTCGTCTACCTCGCGCTTCCGCGATGCAGAGGGTGAATTCTACACCGCGAAGGCTACCATTGTGGTTGGAGGGCGCCGCCGCGTGTTTGGAGGCCGCACAGGAGGAGTACGACCTCATGAACTCCACACTAAAGTACCACCTCCACGGCGGCAAGTAGGAGCTCATGAAACTTCCGGCATTTCAAAAAAAAATGTCTGTCTTTCCAAATTCCGGCGATCTTCCGGCCTTCAATGTAACCGCCAAATATTAAGTTTGAGATATTTAAATTTTGACGCGCTAGATGGCGTTTCTGTTCTGCCAACATTTCTGTTATAGGCTGAGAGGCATATCAGATATGCGGCACGAAATTATAGCGGCTCTGCTAGAGTTGCTCTAAGATAGGATAAGACGATCAAGTCCAGGGTTCGAGAACATGCATCGTGGCTACAGAAGTCCCAACGCTATGATAGGAGCACAATGAGTTAGTGATCCATGTCGACCACTATGTCATGCCATTGATTACCGATATGATATAAGTATTGTCTTAGGTTTTGATGATGATTCAAGGAGTGATCCATGTCCTACATATGTATGCACAGCTGATCATGGGGCCGGGCTAGCTAATCAGAATTCAGGAGCCTAGTGGTTGATTGGCCTTGTGCTAGTGAGCACTGGTCGATGCATGGAAGGAATCATACCACTTCCTATATCTGGGAGCCACACTAATCGTCCGACAAGGGTGGCCGGCTACAGGCTACAGCTAACCACGCAGAAGCACGGCGATAGGGCGAGCCGAAAAGGAGGACGTCCAGGTCGCAACAGTTCGGGGTAGGGTAGATCATGGCTACTGAGGTAGCAGAAGTTTGGGTAGTAGCGATAAATTCATCATGCGCTATTGACATCATCATCAGATATTGACACATCCACACCGCAGATCGATCAATCGTGTCGTGGCTGTCAGCACGAGCTGATCCAGAGATCAGGACCAGGCCTGCCTGGGCATCGCCAACACACACTTCATTTCACTTCCGGCGCAGGTATCTTCTTTAATTCTTGGCTCATGCGTGCGTGCATCACGTGTTTGGAGGACAGTTGGACAGTTCATGGACTGTGCTCCTTGAGGACCTGCTGTGCATGCACTCACTAGTTCATCGGCGTTATGAACAGAGTTGATTACCATATACGGAGATGATGAAAACCATGACTTACATTAGCGATCATTGAATTGCCGCACGTACCATAGGATATAGCTAGGGTGATATATCGAGCCCAGGATTTTTTTGGATAAAAGGCTTTATTACTGAAAAGGTTTAAGCAAGTACATCCGGCCTCTGCATAACTAAGATGCACACAGCCGCAAGTCACGAAAATAAAAAAATCAAAAATCAAAAGAGCGTACGACAGGTTATAATTATAGGAACTATCGCCACTCAAGGTAGCTCTATGCGTAGATCACGCGGCCACCCATGTTGGGTAAAAATATCCCTCGCCAGCACTTCCAGTCGTGCACACGCCTCCATAAAAAGGCCTCGATATTCCACCCGTTGTAAGATGGACCACGAACGGAGAATACCCGTGCATCGATACAGAACCTGCAAACAAGTGAAGTTTTTATCAGCAAAGATCTTGTCATTTCTACATAGCCAGAGCGACCATATTACGGCTAGTGCTCCTACCCTAAGAATGGTTTTAAGCTTATTATCTATCCCATTAAGCCAATTGCCAAAAATGTTAGCAACGAATGAGGGTGGATATAAGTTTGAAGCCATTTGGATAGCTGACCAAATAGAACGTGCCATCTTGCAAGAGAAGAATAGATGTGTTATTGTCTCATCATGATCACATGAGACACATCTCTTACTCCCTTGCCAATTGCGTTTGACAAGATTATCTTTCGTTAGAATGACACCTTTTCGAAGATACCACGCAAAGACTTTAATCTTTAGAGGTATCTTCATTTGCCATATTTTCTTATTGTTATCGACTGGTATTTCAGGTTGGACAAGCGCCCTATACATAGAATCTACAGAGAATTTTCCATCCCTATTAAGATTCCATCGAAACTCATCATGGCCTTGAGACAGGTGCACTAGCGCTAACCGTTCTAGCAAGGCATTCCAAGACGCAAGTCTAGGACCGATTAAGTCTCTCCTGAAGGCAACATTAGCGGGTAACTCTTGCATGACCATGGCCAGCGTATCTCCCTTATGTCGCACAATGTTATATTGGGCCGGATATTGATCTCGGAGAGTGGCATTGCCAAGCCATATATCCTCCCAAAATCTTATCTCGGACCCGTCCTTAATCTTGAAAACTCCAAAGCGATAGAAGTCTTTCTTTGTCGCCATGAGACCAGCCCAAAAATGTGAGTCTCCAGGTTTCCATACAACCTGAGATAACACTTTTGTGCCGATATATTTTCGCTTAAGAAGCATTTGCCAAACACCATCCGAAGTCAGTAGCTTGTATATCCACTTGCCGAGGAGAGCCGAGTTCTTGACCTGAAGGTCATGAATACCTAGCGCCCCTTGGTCCTTCGGACGGCAAACGACATTCCACCTGGCCAGTCGATACTTTTTCTTCTCGTTATCCCCTTGCCAAAAGAATCTTGATCGGAAATAATCCAATCTATGTAAGACTAGTTTAGATAGCTGAAAGAATGATATCATATACAGTACATACATATATGGTGGCTATACTACAGAAGTTCCAATGCTATGATTGGAGTGCAGTTTGGTAAGTAGCCACTGATTCATGTCGACCACTATATATGTCGATCATGCGCGTTATTACCGACATATATATCCACAGCCGATCGATCATGGGTCCGGGGCGGCTATTCAGTGATGGACAGTGAGTGGCACCCGTGCTGAACAGTGTGCTATAGCTAGCCAGTCACTCCAATGGGGCGATACCTGAAAGGAATGATGCCACTTCCTATACCTGGGAGCAACAATTTGGGCAGTGGTGACCATCGTGCACTATAGTGTATTTCCTTCGTTTTAAAATATGCGTCGTACATTTATCTAGATATAGTTTCAAAATGAAGGGAGTAGAAGTAATACTGTAGATTTTTAAAATTGAAAATGCATGCATGCGCACTTGAAGTGAAGCTATGCGTACTTCACTTGAAGTGAAGTGCGTACGTGTGCAGAGCAACGGCGTACTGCATGCATGTCGGCAGCACATAACAGGAACTGCATGCACGAAAAGAGGCAGGTCGATCAATCGCATCTTCGTCGTCAATTCGCTCTGGTGGAGATCTGAACCCGGCTGTCCTGGCATCGCCGACACACACGCAGCACAGGGTCTGCATCACGGGTCTGGACATTTCAACAGTTCATCCACTGTGCTCATGTGGAGAACTTGCTGTGCACTCAATAGTCCATCAGCATTATTAACAAAATTACCACGGAAATCATGAAAACAAAGAAATTACAGTACAGTATTAATATATGCACTCATTAATGTGTATGTTTTGGTGAGTAATTCGAACTTGAGTTCAGGCTCATACGCTCCTCCACAAAAAACTCTTCAAAAAGACATACAAAAAAAGCTCAAAAAATTCTAATTTTTTGTGGTGGAAGATGCTTAGGGGTTAGATATTCGTATAAAGTTTAAGCTTTTCCGGACATCTAGGGAGCTCGTGGTAAAAAAAACAAATTCGGTCCGAAATAGTGCATGAATGGTGGCGTTTAAAAAAACTGCATATTTGTCTTTTTTTTGCCGCGAGCTCCCTACATGTTTGAACTTCTTAAAATTTGCACAAACGTCTCGTACGTAAGCATCTTTCACCATAAAAAATAGAATTTTTTGAGTTTTTTTCAATATTTATTTATTTTCCGTCTCCCCGGGTGCATATGCACTCGGGCACCGAATTGATGCTCTCATGTTTTGGTGCTATCTCCTTGCTAGTCACCGCTTCCGAGTCCAAAGCAGACAAGGCTCTTCACCCGGAACGCTGGCGGAGAGAGGAGAACCACAACGATTCCCACAAGAGTAGAGCATCCTCAGTAAGCATCAAGGTCGTCGATGCCAAAGCATAGAGCTTTCGCTTGGCAGCTCAGTCATGCCACCACGAGGCACCCAAACAACCGCGGTGGAAACACACTTCCAGATCTGAAATGTGCTTCAGCACTACCATCGATAGGGAGCGAGTCCGAGCCCTGATACGTCTCAAACATATTTATAATACTTGATTGTTTCAAGTAATATTTATATCAATTTAGCATACTTTTAACATATTTAAGATCTATTTGGTTTCTTTGTTGCATAATTGTAATTCATAGTTATATTTCAAATACTTTGTAATATTTTGGTGTGCTTGTGGTGATGTGTTGATTCACTTTATGATTGAGATATATTTGGTTGAACATTGTTCTTCTCAACATCATGCGTTCGGTCTATCCCTTCACCCTCATCCTCGATTATCATGCTATGAAAGATTATACAACATGTCATGAGATGCTAAAAGTGTCTTCGATTCCCACATCATTGCAACTCCACGAGCAATACCTCGATGATACAGGAGCACTCTAAATACCTTCTCCACAAACCTTGTGTTTGTGCAGAAAGGATTGGATGTAATCTTCACAAACGTCGCCTATTGAGGATAAATATCGTCGGCAAGGTACTACTCCATGTTGTAGTTGTGCCCATTAGTAGTATAGTTGCACTGCTGAGCGCCCCCATCACACAGTGTTTTCAACAACTGAGATCGTTGGAGCACATTGATGACATTGTTAGAACCAGGTGTGCCAAAGAAAGCATGTCAAATTCATATATAAGTCATTCGATGCCAATGGTTCAAGTATGATGGTGACTTCTTTGATGTGACCATGGTACTGTTGTTGTTGTTGTTGTTGTTCAATTCGAGTTTCACTAATTAAACAACTGAGCCATCATTGTGCTTATATATCAACTAAATAACAAATGAGGTACATGTCTCTCCACATTTTAATATCTAACTAAGAATTAGAAAAATGAACTAGGCCCAAATTTATGGTTATAGGTTTACGTTACGACATGAGATTTAGAAACCATCATGATTCAGTTTCCGGCATAAAATCAAAACTTTTCGGTTTTATCAAAAATACTGATTACTTTTTTGTACTCTTCATTTTCTTTTTATGATTCTTGTTTTCTAATCAATCAAACAGAAAGTGTGGTACATATGTTGGTACATGACGCATTGTGATACTCATTGTTCTTTTCCAAAATCAGTGTATGGACGCAGACGCTCGCCTATGCGCGCACGAAGTATCTCAAAACGATTTGAAATGCAGACTAACATATTTGGGAGTCCCTATTTGGCACTAAGCTCAACAAATAGGTGACGTGTTCCATATGGCACTCGACTAGGCTGGAGCACTCAACGTCATAGCTAGCGACTTCCTTTGTTTTTTCTTATTTATTTAATTATAATTTTTATTCCCGTTTTTCTTTGGGTGTCCAAAAACATTTGCTTCAAAAGGAGAATTTTTAAAATATGAACCCTATTTTGAAATTATTATAATATATTTTTATGACACCTAAATTTTTTTCAAAATATTGTAACCAAACATTTATAAAATGTATTCACATTTTTAAAAATTGTTAACATTTCTAAGAAACCTGTAGATTTTTAATAAAAAAACATAATTATTTTACAATATTGAAGGAATAATAAAATTTCGGATGAAATGAAAGCAAATAAAATTTTAATTATATATATAGTGAAAGTAAAATAAAAATAAAGGTAAGAAACAAAAAAAACATAAACAGACAAGAACCATCTAGAATCTTCATGTAAACTAATTGGGCCAAGCTATGTGTGTTTGCTCGACAAAGGAAAAAATATTAAAAGAAAAAGAAAAAGTCAAATAGAAAAATAAACATACAAAAACCTTCTAGAATCTATTTCCTAATACACGTTAAAAAAATCTTAATACACGTTGAAATTTTCATCAAATACATGTGTGAAATGCACATTGAATATTTTTCAAACACAAGAAAACTATTTTTCGGAAGTGCCATTAACATTTTTAAACGGACATGAAAATTTTCTAAATAGTACGATTTATTTTTCAAAATTACGCAAAGAATTTTTATAGTGAACATTATTTTAAAATTTGATGGATATATTTTTAAACAGGTGACACTTTTTGAAAGGTAATTACTCCCTCCTATTCGAATTAAGTGACGCACACTTAGTATAACTTTAGTACAAAGTAATACTAAGTGTGCGTCAATTAATACGGATCGGAGGGAGCAATATTTTTATGAATGGAAGGATTTTTTACAAATTACAGGAGTAAATAAATACATTTTCATGAGCATTCCTGATTAATGTGATGAATATATTTTAAAATGAGCATTTTTTTAATGTGAAGATCATTCTTTTGAATTCTACAAACACTCTTTCATATATCACACAAACAAACTTTTACGTTGCGCGAATATTTTAATGCACAATCAATATTTAAAAACTACACTCACATAAAAGCGAGAAAATATATGCAAGAATTCAGAACATTTTTAATACCGAAGAATTTGACATATTAAAATGAGTAAAACAGAATCAGGTAAAAACAAACCGAGAAAAAGAAGCAAACGAACAGATATGCCAATCGACTGGTCCACTTGTGCGTCCTTTAGACGAGGCTTCCTTTTGTCTCGCTAGAATATCCCACTGCATCGCTTGCTAGGCAGAAGCACATTTTTGAAGTATGACTACACGTCACATCATGTCCTGTAGGTTTTGTTCCCTTCTCTTTTTTTCCTTGCTTACTATAAATACTATTTATTAAATGTTCCATAAATATTTTACTTAGTTTTGAAAAGGTTACGTGTGTTACAAATTGTTCGTCAAGTTTTGAAAAATGTTCATACCATTTAAACAAAATATAAGAAAAATACAAATGTTCGCAATGTATGAATATTGGTTCCTAACATTTTCATAAAATGTTCACGTAAAGTAAATAAAAATAACACAAATTTATAAAAAATGCGCGTACCGAATCAAATATTTTAAGCAATCCTACATAACATATGAAAAATGATATTTGCAAATTAAAAAAGGTTTATAACACTTAAAAATGTTGGTGGGTTTATGAAACTGTAACAATTCGAACATGTTCATAAAATATCGAAGGTTTATATGAAAACAAATTACCATGTATTGAAAAATTGATCAATCTATATTTGGAAGAATCTAAAGGTATATTTAAAAAATATTAAATTAATTTATGATTTTTTTATAATACGCCCATGACCTATAAAAAGTTGTCTCTACAATTAAACTCTGCGAGTTTATGTATTTTGAAATGAAAATTTAAAAATGAAATGAAAATAGTGAATGACAGAAAAATAATAAAACCCATAGAAAAATATTTGAATATAGAAAAAATGAAAACAAAAATAAGCAATTTGGTAACAAAATATAAAAAAGTTGATCCAAAACCATCCATAAATCATAAACTGGAACAGAAGGCTCCTAAAGCCGAGCTAAATGGTTTGGCCCGTAACTCCCAGCGTTCTATGTGATCGTCTTGTAGTAAGCGAAATATTTTGCACTGGTGTATTCCACTCCAGGCAAAAAATGCTAATTGGCACCTAGATTTTGGCGCCCGACCATACTAATGCGACGCAGAAGCCAGCCTCGCGTCAAGCGATATGTATACGTGGTCGCTACAGCGCGGCAGCAGCTCTCGTGCTGCTATCATGCTGAAGGCATTCTTATTTTTTTTTATTTTTTTCTTATTTATATTTATATTCAGATGAACAAGTTGAAATCCTAAATATAAATATAAATCGAAAAATATAAATTAAATAATTCCATAGGTTTAAAAATGTTACCGCAATGAAAAAATGTTGACAACTTTCACAAAAATGTTCCTAAGTTTCAAAAAATGAACGATATTTTAACAGATGTTTATATAACTAGTAAGCATGCACGTGCAATGCACGTTTCAACAAAGCAGCCAATGAAATGCATGTAGGCATTAAATTCTGAATTCATATTAATGTTAATTAACTTTCATGTTTTGCAAGTTAAACTAACTTGCAAAATATTTTTATATTATGGGATAGAGGAAATACCTCGTAAAAAAGGACATCTCACATCAGTTTAAGTGTTCGGGTGCACGATACATGTTGGGAGCTTGGGAAACAATGCTTGTTGCATTTGTTTCACCATCTCCTAAGAGAAGAAAGAGTTATTTTTTTAACAAAACTTTCAATTTATCCCAGATTAAAGGAAAAAATGCAACGAGTTTTTTTCTTGACACACACCCCCATCAACGCTTGGATGTACAATTCAACGCTTTCCTAAAATATTAAGCAGCAATAAGCTAGTTAATTGCCCGTGCGTTGCAACGTAAGCATACATAGTATAATAGTTCAACACCGGTCATGTGTAACCCAAATATGCTTGGGACAACTCTTCCAATCATGCGCTCTATTCAGCATTTAAGTGCATTGTCATGTAACATCCTAAATGGGTGTTCTAAAATATATGTCCAAAAGTGCCATTTAAGAGAATCGAGATACCTACTTGTATTTCTTGTATTTCCTATTTAATAATAGATCACACCGCCGGTTGAAAACAACTAAATTCAATATATATTTTTCTCTGCTAAACCACATTAGCAACTTGACAAGAGCATTTGATCACAACAAAAAAACTGAATACATATTTTATGACTGCTGGAAATAAAGTGTAGCAATATATTTCTGTATTCCATGAAAATTATGACACAAACTATGGGATCAAACTGGAGCTCCTCTCCCTCCTCTAGTGCATCTACGTCATCATGGGACCCATTTAGGATTGGCAGTGCTGAATTTTCCATTGAAGTTTTCATGCTGTTTCTCATCTTAGACATGATATATAGAAAAAAATCATCTTTGTTACTCATCTATGCGCTTTTTAGTCGCTTCCTCAATTTTAGCTGGTGTAAAAGGAGCAGACATATTAGGAGGCATGATAGTATACAATTTCGATAGTTATTTGTGCAAAGACACACAAAAATAGAATAGGTGGAGTACTTACGTATCAGCACCATTGCTAAGACAGTAGTATCCTTCCCTGCGGTTCCTTCACTATCTCAGATATCCATTTTTATGAGCTACTGAATTCCCAAGTCATTTAGGAGCTCATATATACTTTCTGTCATAAAATGTTGAAAGTCATATTTACATAATAAACAATATCCTTTAATGAAACAAAGAAATCTTGCCTACCTATATTAATAATCCAATACATTCTGGTTAGATTCATGAATAACTCTACTCGTATGCGCCCTCTTGTAAAACTACCCAAATTCTTTTGCTGCAATAACAAATGCAACATCATCATGGGACCCAGATTCACATCAAAGCTTACCGTGTGAGCGCGCGGGGGGGGGGGGGGGGGGGGGGGCAGCGGCGGTTCGGCGGGCAGTGTTGGGGAAGGGGCGTCGGGTATGGGGCGGCGGGGGAGTCACGGCGGGGTTAGCGTGTGGGCGCTGTCAAGGAAAGTTGGTCGAGGGGAGGAATTAGATTAGTCACCGAACCGTTTTTTTTTACGGAAGAGGGGTGTTTAGAGGTGTTGTGCCATACAACATGAGAGTAATCTGAATCATTAGATTAATAGCATTGGACGTACGAGATTAAATGGTCCAACATATACACAAATTTTATATAATCTCTACTCCTATAAAAATCACAATTGATGATGATGGTGTGCCTGCCATCTTTCATTTACAATCGTTTGATTTCCATCCAACGCACACGAAGCAATCCCCCTTTCACCCTATCTCTTCCCCACCTCATCCAACCACCCCCCATGAACCAGCAGCCCTCCAGCCGGCGGGGTCGAAGCCGATATGGCGGGGTGGCCTCCGGTTCCGTTCGCCCTCCCTCTTGTGCCTCCCTCAGCTCCAAATCCTACCACAACTCCCATCTCGCCGTGTCCTCCGCACTCTTCTCTGTCTCCTCCATTGCCTACCTCAACAGGCACGCCGCCGACGTCGTCCCTTCGCTGGCGCCTCTCTCGCCTCCTTCTCTGGGCAGTGACATCGGATTGTATGAACACCACACCCCCTCCCACTGGTCACCCCCTTCGCCACCTCCCCCGCCCCTTTCCACGCCGGCCTCAGCCACGCCGGCGACGGCGTTCATCCATTGGCGCTTCTCCTAATTCCTATGCCAGGTCAGTTCCCCCACCAAGGATCACCATCACCTCCCCCTCCACCTCTCCATCTCCTCCGCCCCCTCCCCTGTCTCCTATGATGCATATATTAAGTACGCCAGCGCCACCGTACATGCCCTAACGCTTCTCCTACCTCCTCCCTTTCATGTTGCACAATCCCGCAAGCCCCCACCACCTCCCGCTCCCCCCTTCCTCCCTTCTTCTCCAACTCCGACCTCCACAAGTACGCCGACGGCTACACTCTGCTCATCCTCTGCACCGGCGCCGCCACCTACTGTTATTTTCCCCTTCTCTGCCGATGCGCTCCACGGCATGTTCTGGTGCTATGCTCGGCTACACCTCTCCTTCCCAAACCTCATAGTGCCCAGCCTTACCGCCTCCGAAATTCAAATTTCATCACCCGAATCAGCGCGCCTAGGTCGAACTATCTAGAAGCCACTCATCATTCTTGCATCCCAATATAAATACAAGTGAGCAGTCAGATGGGACTCACGTTTCTCATACTACATCCCAAGAAGCAATAAGCTGGTCACGCTCTCACATTTTCAAACCAAGCAGAGTGTGATGAGGTCGATTCACTGCCCTTGGCCTTCTGACTTTTTGATCTACTTCGCCAAGGAGCAAGGTATGTTGTCGGTAATCAGTAGTTGTGCAATTCCATGCATGTGATGGTAGGGAAGTTGTCTATTAGGATCAAGACTATTGTTTTTCTTCAGCACTGCCACATACTATTTTGGTTCAATTTATTTTTTGAATTCTTCTTCTGTAATGAAACTTCAAGTGTTAGAAGGCTATGGACAAGAAGACATGCCATACTGCTAGAGGAATTGACTCAATATCATCTAGGCCATAATTTTGTGTTAATGAAGTTTTTAGTGCCCAAAAATTTACTAATGACTACGATAGATGATTATATGCACATACTACTGTTAGACAATGATGCCACCTTTTTTGGTGAAGTTGACTTCAGAATGAGAATTGCAGGTCACTGCATGGTTCTATACCATGTTTATTTTGTCATTTTAATATTTTCTATGCGTACTGTTCGTTGGGTACTTCCAACTCCAAGCTGGTATGTCTGCTATTAAAAAGAATTAAACATCATCATCTTAGTTCTAGGTGGATCAGCTTGTTTTAGAGGAGATGGTTAGAGAGAAATTCCCCATGCTAAGTTTGTTACATTTCCTTTTACATAGAATCACATATTCATATGACTTTGTCAGGCATATGCACAAAGACACTCAGTATCATTTCCAACTACACTTGGATTTGGTTCTCACCAAATAACTGATTTAAAAAAAATGATGATTTACCACTAGTAGAAAATGGGGCAACCGTCTAAGCCTGGGAACCGGTACTAAAGGGGTCTTTCGTACCGGTTTGGGCGTCCAGGCGGGCGAGGAGCTTTCGTACCGGTTCGTGAGGAGCTTTCGTACCGGTTCATGTTACGAACCGGTACTAAAGGGTTGGCGTCAGCCAAAAAACCTTTAGTACCGGTTCGTGACACGAACCGGTACTAAAGGTTTTCCTTTCGTACCGGTTCGCGTTACGAACCGATACTAAAGGGTTGGCGTCAGCCAGAAAACCTTATATATTTAGGAAATTTAGAATTTTATATATTTTTATTTTTTTTTCAAAATTAAAATTAATAATTGCATCTGCATAAAGATTACTATTACTTTTAGCAAATTATAAGATTTTCAAATTTTCAGGTTTTAGGTTTGGCAAAAAAATATTAAAAAATTTAAAAAATAATTAAAAATAATACAAATTTAAAAAGTTAATTTTATTTATTTATTCAACATTATTATTACATCATTAATTTTTTCATTAAAAGAATTATCTAGAATTTAAACAATAAAGAAATGTGACATCGACCAACATGTTAATAGGATTGATATGATACTAGTATCAACAACATGCGCGCGAAGCCCTTGGAAGTGGGAGGAAAAGGAACTCGGAGGATGGGTGACCGACCGGGAAGTTTGACCACAGGTAAGTAATTTGACTAGAGATTAAGTGTAGTTAGACACTAATGGAAATACTAGATATTCTAAAAAAAGAGGGAGTGAAAAATAATTAGAAAAAAATGAATAAATTTTTTTAACGAAATAGCCTTTAGTACCGGTTCGTAAGGAACTGGTACGAAAGGGGGGAGGGTTTAGTACCGGATCTTTAGTACCGGTTCCAAAATCGGTACTAAAGGCCCTCTAGAACCGATACTAAAGGGGGGTTTCTCTACTAGTGTACATGGCAGGTCCAAAAGATATTCGATAAGCTTAGAAGTTTCCTGGATAAACACTTGGATTTAGGTGCAAAGCTGAAGAACTAAAAGGTCAAGACCAATTGGCTGATTTAGGTTGAATATTCAATGAAATTTCATACTTGAATAACTAACAGTTTTCTTATTCATTGAATATAATGTTCCTACTCCACTTCTGTGTATTAAATTTTGTGTTTTTGATCTTTTGATCCAATTTTTACTAACCTTCAATGTGATTATCAATGCGTATTAATGATGCTTTATACGTCAGATATTTATGTGTGCACACAACTGTACCTTCTGGCTACGAGGTAAACACTACAAATTATTTCTTCCTTTACACGTGTATGTAGTGATGGTCCTACATATGCAACATACTCTCTACACACTTATTTTGTTTTACTTTGCCTAAATATACTACATACCGTTATGTATGCAGTAGTGATTATCTGATGTATAGAATATGTATTCCAAGCAAGGAGAATAACAAATCTTAACTTTAGATGAGAGTTATTTATAATGCTTCTATATTGCAGTGCCAATTATGCATGTACATGCAACAGATTTTTGAATATTTATATACTCTATTGTGTATGTAAGTTATGTATACAAAAATTTTGTTTTTTTCATGCCAGATTCAGAGATACAGCTGGTTAGTGTTGTCGCAATTGCCAAATGTGTGTGTTCAAGTTTTCTATTTTGCAGTCAGCAGTGAGAAAACCAAGCAAGAAGAATAACAAATCTTCCTACATGATGCCATCGTGAACCAAAGATGTATCCATGGGCTGCAGAACATCACCACGCTTCCCCAACTACGCTCAAGCCAAACAATGAGGAAACCATCTCTTGGTTTTGGGAAAATTCAGGCACATACTCTGCATCCTCCGCCTACAAATGCCAGTTCATTGGATCCATGGTTACAACCAACTTCAGAAGGTTGTGGTCAGCGAAGGTTGAGCCGAAGTGCTTGTTCTCCATGTGGATTTGGCTCCGGTAAAAGATCCTAACTCATAACAACTTGGCTATCCGAGGAATCTATGCACCTCATCCTCAAGTGCCCTTATGCTCGCACAGTTTGGTCCCTGGTGGGTAAACATCTTAACCTACCCATCCTCTCCACAATGGCTCAAAGTGCATAATCAATAACCTTGTGGTGGAACAACTAGGCATGCAATCAAAGACGGCTGTAATCTACACGGCTTGGAACATCTGGAAGGAATGCAACTGGCGGGTGTTTCAGCAAACGAGCATGCACTGTTGCATTTAATCTTGCAGGACATTTCACTGCCTTCCATTGCTGCACAGTGGCTCTCAGACGTGAAGAAGTACCCTGACCCCTAGCCTGATTGATCTTGTGTGGGTGTGTGTTCTTTTCTTTTTCCAGTGCTGATGCTCTCAGCCTTACTTGATTTTCATCTGTACTGGACTCTATGTTTTTTCTCCTGCTTAATATATTGGATAAAGAATATGGCGAAGAAAAGTCTGGCTTGGATGAAGAGTATATAATCTCTATACAGAGACATGTTCTCTTTTTTTTTGCTGGTAACAGAGATATGTTCTCGTCTTTCCTCAAATGGTAGAGGTGGAATTCGAGTTTAAAAATGAGTATTTCAAAGAAAGAATTGCTTCTACCAAAAAGGGCCAGGAAACCATAGTATACAAAAATAAGTTTTTGAAAGAAATAATTGCTTCTACCAAAAAGAGACAGGAAACCATATGTTTGATTGTGCTTGACATGTACCTATCAACATATAAGAACGTTTGATAAATGTTTAGGAGCATCTTTTATTGTTTCATAGAGACATATAAGAACGTTTGATAATTGTTTAGGAGCATTTTTTATTGTTCCGTAGCGTAGCACAGGCATCTTACTAGTGGTTACAAAAATGTAAAACATGTATAAAAAAGTATACATCAAATTATAAATATGGAAAAAAGTTAATCATATATTTGATAAACATTAAATAAGTATAAGAATGTTTTTATGTATACAAAAAAGACACAAAAGTGTATGTAAAATGTACACATGCATGAAAAAAGTAGACATCAAAACATAAAGTGAAAAACTATTTATTATAAGTCTTAAAAATGTTAAACATGTATAAATAAAAGTTTCTAAAGCATATGAAAAATGTATGTAGTGTGTAAATAAATAAACATCAGAACATAATCAACCAACGTGAGGCACTCCAGTCCAGCGTGAGGCACGTCATCGCTACCACCGCGCCGAAGGCGATGCGGTTCGTCTGACGTCTGCACGCCATGGACGGGGCACGATCACTTTGTTGGCGTGCGAAGTCTGAAGCCCGCACCTACGACCCAATCGATGGGATGGTGATGGTATGGTGTGCTCGTCGTACGTGGCAGAGGGCCAGGAGGTTGCAGCAACCCTCACGATGAACGCTGCCGAGGCAAAGTTGCACGCCACTATAGTTGACCGGTAACTCCGAATGTCGCAATTGCGTCGTGGTGGTGTTGTCGGGCTCTTACCATAACGGATTGATCATGGACCTCACATCGACGAGAACATGCAATCCATGGCCTCCGACAAGGAAGAGTAGGTTATGCAAGACTGCAACGTCTCGAGCCCCGTGAGCCGATGCATGTCCCATGTCCTATTCTACTTCACCGGCGATCGAACTAACACTCTTGAGGGCTGAGTCAATCGTTGAACATGAAAACAGTAATGAAACTAAAATGTCCTCATAAAAAATTTAGATTATGTTATACATTGCATGTAATTGTATGGATTTGAATTTTCATAATTGAAGGTTCGATCGATCACTGTCTCCGAACGCGTCCAAAGACGTATAGGGGCTCGAATTAGCGAAGCCCTATTATAGACAGTATGTAATAAACTCAGTAGCAACTCGTATCCGTATACCCCAAAATACATAAATGCAAAATATTAATGATTTATCCATCACATGCATATCTATGCAAATTTAACAACTGCTTTTTTATTTTACTAAAATGTAACGGTAAAATCCAATCTTTATACTCCAATTTAGATACAGAATATTGACAATTTAGCCATCACAATAATTTTATTCAAACTGCCACATAGGATAGCAAATTCTCATCTACAAAAATTAAAGTCAGCAAACTCTAATAGTTATACTCCAAATTTCATGCAAAATATTGATAATTTATCACAAGACCTTTAGTTTAAAACTACTACTCCCTCCGATCCATAATAAGTGTCGCTCATTTTGTACTAAGCTAGTACAAACTTTGTACTAGATGAGCGACACTTATTATGGATCAGAGGGAGTACATAGGATTACAACCATAGGCATCACAGTAGGTCAATGATAATATTTCCGGCATCACGGGCTCCCATAGCCGCTAAACGAGTCTTGATGATGTTGTTGCGTGCATCATTTAGACAATCACGCGCAGAGTTGAGGGATGAACTCGCATCCCGCACCCAGGCCTCGCAAATGCTGTTATGTGTCTGCAGCCAGGAAGCTATTACTATATCTAAAACCGCTGATGCAGAGTGCCAATGCATACCTGCTGTCTCAAGCAAGTTACCAGCAGTAGTCACAGCGCGGACAACCTCATCAGACCGGACTCTCCACGCACTAGCAGGCAGCCCCTGCAGCCCTTCCACCTTGGGATTAAGCCAGCGAGAGACGACGATGATGGCTGCACCCACCGACATCTCCAGCTCGGCTACCTCACGCATCGCTAAGGACAGCATGTGTGTGGGGGTGAGCAGCTCCGCAGCAGCATGTGGCTGCCCTTGCGGCGGGATGGCGGATATGGTTTCCTGAATGGTACGTAGGGCAGCATCGATGTATTCGACAGCCGAGTTGGCAAGGGAGACATCACGCAGCGACCCTATCGCGATGGCTGCCTGGGCCTTCAGATCAGCCTCCATCATTCACTTGATACTGCAAAAGGAAACACATCAGTTAGTATTACTCTATTTCAAGTAATTTCCGTGTGGCTTCTCTAAGAAGTAAGAACATAGGTGAGCTTATTGCTGTAGCATCGAGTGGTGCTGAACAATAGACTAAAAAATGAATGTCTATGAAACCACAAAATAAAGAGCTTTAACCGCAAAAAAAGAGCTAAGTTTCATTGCTGGAGCATGAAGTGGTGCTAAACAATAGACTAAACAACGAACAGATGCACACCATGCGTGCAAATCGAGATTTTAGCTAGCAAAAAAGTGTCACTAACCAAATTTGAGAATAGATATATGAACAAAAAAAACATTACAATACATGCAGCACAAAGTCCATGTGATCAATCTTTCCAACACACCTGACAAAATTATATGGAAGTAGCCTGCAAAGGGGCAAAAGTGAGGTAGTTCAACTATTAGTACCCCCCCCCCCCCCCCCACACACACACACAAACACACCCCCACCACCACCAAGTGCGGAACGACTAGTATAAAACAACAGCTTCAGGTGTGAAAATACAAAGAAGAAACCCAGGCCGTCAGATGGGTTATGAATTTCACAGATTCTCAGGAGTGGGTTCTGTACACAATATTATATGATTATGTGCAAGAAGATACCCTGGTTCTCATTAATTTGCTTCCCTTCTCCTTCAAACGAGGCATCCCTCTCACCCATCCTCCTATCTATTGCAGACGATGGCAGAGGTCCAGATATGGTGCCCGCGACTACGCAAACTAGCTCTTCCTTCGGTTTCTGAATATTGTTGCCTTCGTAACTCGTCCTCGTGGACTTCAGAAGGTGCCGACATAAATTGTATAGCTAACCCAACCATATCAGGGTAATCATCACCAAGTACCATGTTTTCATGTGTGCTCTTGATGAGCTGACAGCTCTCAACCTCTGTGGGCCGATTGGGGATCTATGGCTGGTCCTCACTCCAATGCATGTACTCCCTCCGTTTCTTTTTACTTTGCATATAAGGTTTGGTCAAAGTCAATCTTCATAAAGTTTGACCAACTATATAGAAAAATCTATCAACATCCACAATATGAAACAATTACCATTAGATTTATCATGAAATTAATTTTCATATTATATAACTTTGATATTGTAAATATTAATATTTTTTAATATAAATTTAGTCAAATTTTATGAAGATTGACTTTGACCACACCTTATATACGGAGTAAAAAGAAACGGAGGGAGTACATACAGGTGCATGTCATATATCACATCTGACATTGGTGTGCGATCTTGGTCAAACCAAGTATTCTCAAAAAAAGGGACATGAAGTGGTAGTGCAATGTTTTCTCAGAGGCAATCAGTAGTGAATGATTCTACATTGAGGGAAAATAGTTTTATTTTTATTTGCAGAAAGGCCTACAGGTTAAGGTTATCCCACATAAGATGCATTAAGGTAAGGATGCTAATGTACACAGATACTTCATTTTATTCTTAAATATTTTCCTGTTTTGCTCCCTGTTGCCTCAAGTTTGGAGCTCTAAGCTCGTCTGTAATTTATTCCAGAGGTCTTGCTCTAAAAGCACGAAAATAATAATTACGTAACGTGCACATGTAATTTCTGCAATGTTTCCTGCTGGTTAACATTTATGTCACCTTTTTTTATACAGATCACAAATTTATAATTTCAAGCCATTAATGCTACTTACATTTATTGCAGGAACCCGTTAACCAAGTGCTTAAGGAAACTCCAACGGGCCGGCGATTTGATTCGCCATTTGTCCGTTTGGGTCGGCCCGGCGGACCAAATGTCCGCTCGCTGTCCATTTGGGTCGACGAGTCCCCAGCGGTGCGAGAAGGACGCAAATTAGGGTCGGATACAAAGTCAAAATTATACATATAAAAAACGTCGCCGGTCGCTCCCTGGGCCGCCTACGAGTCGTCCACGTCGCCATCGTCATCCCCGCTGAGGTCGATGAAGGCCGGCGGCGACCACGGCACGTTGGGTGGCCAATAGCCCTGCGGTGGCGGCGGCGGAGGGGGCGGTGTTAGCAACGGAGGAGCAGCTCCGACGGGTCGCACTGCAAGGTCCAGCGCGTCCCGACGAGATCGCGGATGATCTCGTGCACGCAGGCGTCGGCGGGCGTCGGGGTGGTTGCCTGGCGGCAGCGGTGGCGATGGCGGAGGCAAATCCTCATACCAAGGGGCCGGCGCCGATGGAGGTGGAGGTGGCGGGGAAAAGCTGGCCGTGACCACCAACATGTGGTCGAGCCCCAGCCACTGCTCACGCTCAGCCCGCTCGGTATCCTCGATGGCACGCCTGAGGGCCGCCTCCTCGTCATAGTCCGGCAGGACGTAGGGCGGCGGGGAGGGGGAACGCTCGGCCTTGACCACAGGCGGCGGCGACCCGCGTATCTGTAAGACGCGGTCGCGGATCTGGGAAGGCGACGAGGGATGGCGTTGGGAAGGCGGCAGCTCATTCATCGCGGTCCGCTTGTGGACGTCGCGGCAGCGAGGTGGGGCGTACGCAAGGGCTTCATCTGGCGGCGGCACCGGCACCCGGACGGGACTGAGATGCCACCCGTTGGGCAGCTTCATGTCTGAGTGCGGCACTGGCTTGCCGCTCTGCCAGTACCACACGGCGTCTGCGATGCAGATGGGGACACGGAGGCGTCGACGGCCGTTGGACAAGCCGTCGGCTTCCCAGTTGTTCGACATGGGGGCCGGCGTGCGGGTGGTTGGGGAGCGAAGAGGGGCGGTGGGGGAGTGAGGTTGGGGCTGGTGGGAGCGGACGGTCCTATTAAATGGGGCCGATCAACGCCGCGTGGTCATGAGGGAGGAAAGAGAAGGTGAGGTTGAGGTGCATCGTGCATGATTCAATTTGGAGATGGGACTCATGCATGATTACTGAGACGGTTATTGATGGCCTTGTGGGGTAATTTAATGTCTTCATGACTCTTCCCCGTATTCCTACCACTTTTAAGCCGGGCCAGGTCCATGTTGGCACGCTAACTCATGTCGGGTCATGTTGCCCATCTGCCAAATTAGTAGGTCCGACATGGCACGAGACCTTGGGTTGTTGTCAGCCTGGCACGCCAGACATCGATTTGTCTCATGCCATATCATCAAGCCTCATACCATGCTAAAAAGGCGCGACCCAAGTCTTGGCATTAGGGGCGCCAGCTCGGGTTCACCGGCCAGCTGGAGCTAGATGGGAGCTCGGGTTCAGCTGCCAACTCAAGGCTGGTTAACTTCTCGCGGGATGCTCGGAGCTTGGACCCGACAGTTTGAGTTGATCCTGTAGAGGCCAAACCAAAGGCTCGACGCTGTGCTCAGGCCCCGACATGTCTTCCCATTCCACCACAAGGATGGCGCTCACCACCTAGGGAGTGGTCGAGATGTACATCTACAGTAGCTCTGTGGGACTTGGTGCCACAAGGACCGGCACAATTTGAAAGGGCATGTCTTCTTGAGCTTAAATAAGAGGAGGCCATGCTCCCTAAGCTTGGAGATGAATCTTCCCAAAGACGCCATAGCCCGAGAGGCGTTGCACGTCCTTGAGAGGGCGCATCTGATCGATGGCAATGATCTCTCGGGGTTGGCCTCGATTTCTCTGTTCGAGACAATGAACCCAAGGAGTTTTCCTGATGGCACCCGAAAAATGCACTTCTCGAGGTTTAGCTTCATGCCCACATGGCAAATGTTTTTGAAGGTTTATGCCAAAGTCTCGAGAAGGGGGCTCGATCTCATGTCTTCACGACGAAGTCGTTAATGTAGGCTTTAAAGTTGACCTAACTAAGTGTGCACGGCAATACACATGGCTCGCTGGTATGTAGGTCTAGCGTTCTTTACGGCAAAAGGAAACATGTAAGACAAAAAGTCCCCGCGGGGGTGGCAAATGATGTTTTTCCTCATCTTCTACAGTCATGTTCATTTGGTGATAACAAGAATAGGCATCTAAAAACACAAAAGGTGGTACGCGACAGTGGAATCTACAATCTGGTCTATGCGGGGTAGAGGAAAAGGATCCTTTGGACATGCCTTGTTGAGGTCGATGAAGTCCACACACATCCTCATCCTGCCATTGGCCTTGAGAAGGAGGACAAGATTGGAGAGCCACTCAATGCGGAGCACCTCCTGAATGAAATGACTGGCTTGAAGCATGTCCAGCTCCGCTCGGATGAACTCGTGGCGTTCAGGCGCTTGACGATGCACCTTCCACCTTATAGGCCGCGCTCTAGGACACGTATAAGTGGTGCTCAATCACCTATCAGGGACCCTGGGCATATCTGACAGTTGCCATGCAAACACGTCAGTGTTTGCTCGAAGGAGGTGAGCTTGCTTTCCTATATGGCAGCAAGTGGATCGCCAATCTTGACGGTCTTGGAGAGTTCGACGTCGAGGGATACTTCTTTGGTCGGTGCGATGTCATCGACAAAGATCTTGGCCTTTCTCAGATTCAGGCCCGAGCACTTTAGGCGACGTTCATCAAAAGCGATGTAGGCAACCATCGGGTAAAGCTTTTTTAAGGACGGCACTCAAGAGATCAGTTAGTATTGTGATCGGGCCTTGGGGCCCAGGTATCTTAATGATGAGGTAGGTGTAGTGGGGTGCCACAATGAACATCACGGACGCGGGAATCCCGAGGATGCCGATGTACGAGAGGTCGAACTTGACAATCTCGAAGACAATGCTCTTCATCGTGTAGTTGTCCCTAGTCGCAAAGGTGACCATCAAGGACAATTTTCCGAGAGGCACAATGAGCAACGGGTGATATCGTGGAATGGCTTCGTTGGCTAAAGGCGCATGAGGAGGGACCTACACCTTCTTGAAGACATCATAGGAGAGGATGCTCAGAACCGCACCTCCACCCACCAACATGTATGTGACCTTGATATTGCATAGCGACCGGGAGACCACCAATAGGAGGCGACCCACACCTGACGTGCTCTTGGGGTGGTCTGCATGGTCAAGCATGATCGAGGTGTTCAACCACTTAAGCATGACGTGTGTATGCTCAGGAGTTTGACGTTGACCTCACGCGCCCACTACGATAGATAAATCCTGATGTTTCTTATGTTGAAATCTAATAGTCGATGGGCTATCAACTATTACACTAATAACCGACAATAAGATTCATGACTGGCGGTTATCATCAACCTCATATGTGTGACTATCAATAACCAACAACATATTTAGTTTACCGGTGAGGGAAAACCAAATGTCACATATCCAATCAAATGCCCTAGAGCATGTACTAATATTCGATGATTTTGATTATACCATCGGAGATTACATTTAATATTCGACAATGAAATTTAAGAAGTGAAGATCCAAAAGAAACTCTCGGCTATGTATATAAATGGTTGATCGTCTACATATGACTCAATAATTCGACAACCCGACGAGAAATAGCTACAACTGATGGTTGACGTTCACTCTAGGTGATATGTCTCAATGGCCAACTCGGATAAACACATGCGGTGGTTTTAGCCGAGATAATTTCCTTATAAATAAATTGTTGAAAGTCATGTTTTGCACATGGCTAGTGGTGGTAAATACAACTAGAAATCCTTTTTTTCCACACAAGTTTAGATTTTTTTTAATTCATCTTATTTTAAAATAATGCAATTTTAGGCCTTTAATACAAACAACAACAACGACAACGACAACAAAATCTGTATATCCCAAACAAGCTAGGTAGGCTAGAGTTGAAACCCATAAGATATCAAAATCGAGTCATAGTTCTGGCACGTGGATAGCTAACTTCCACGTACCTCTGTCCAGAGCTAGATCTTTGGTGATAACCCAGTCCTTCAAATCTCTCTCGACGAACTCCTCCCAAGTCAAGTTTGGTTTCCCCGACCTCTCTTAACATTATAAGCACGCCTTAACCGTCCTCTATGCACAAACATTTCAGGAGGCCTACACTAGATATTGTTAGTCTCTTGAACTTTACTCTCATCTAGGAAGAGGATGACACCGGGGAGTTGGGGCAATTTTCTGGTTTTTCTCACTCAATGTCATGCCAACCTGAGGGGTTGGGGATACATATTTATAGGAGGCTGCTAGCCAGCCAAGCATATGCTAGATGCTAGTCTAAGATGCTATCCTAACAGCCACAAGGACCATGTGCTGCAGCCAAAGATGCTAACTGCCTAAAAGTTGTGCTGCAGCCCAACAAAGATGCTAACTGCCTAAAAGCTGTGCTGCATCCCAACAAAGATGCTAACTGCCTAAAAGCTGTGCTGCAGCCCCACAAAGACTGGAGTACAAGGACTTATCCATCAGATATACCCAAACCATCTCAGACGATGTTGGACAAGTTGTTGGTTTTATAAATAAAAATGCAAACCAAATTCCCTATCATTTTACATGGAATTTCATAAAAGACCTCCATTACCATATATATTAACAAATGTAACTTTGTCACTCCACTTTTTTGAAGTAACTACTCAAGGCAACTTGTGAAGTACCTAACATCCGAAAACAGTTTCCAATATTAAGAGTGCCCTATATAGCCTTTACTAGTGTGGTTAAATTTCAATTTAGTTGCTATTATAAAAAAATGATTTTTCCTACCTATGAAGTTAATTATAAGCAATACAAAAATGCGTGCAAAGATTTACGAAAATTAGTAGGGTCCATATTAGCTGTAAATAAGATTGATACAAATATTTGAGACCATTTATGAAAACTATTACGACATCTTCCTTTTAAGATTTGTATCTGTTAAGATGAGATCTTTATCTTTCTAAGCAAAATATGAAGTTAGTGTAGCAACACTAATTTTCTTCATCCTTTTCAGTTGAAATTTCAAAAACACCTTCATTTATCATATATACTACCAAGTATAAATTTATGCTTCCACTTGTTATGTAATAACACAGATTATTTTTTAAGCAACTATTTACTTACACCTTGTGAAGTACGTACCATGAATATTGATCTGAAACGTCCCTTTAACTTTTGACACCGTTTGGTAAAACTATGAATAAATGTTGCTTGTAAGTGCGACATGTGCTAAGATGATATCCTACCTTTCTAAGCAAATATGAATTTAGTACTCCCTCCGGCCCGAAATACATGTCGTGCTGGCAATTTTGTAAAAAAGACCTCCACGTTTTTCCGACCAAACCCGCAGTCCTCGCTCCTTTCGCTCACTCTATCGCTGCTCCCCCGTCCCCAATTCCCGTCAACGTCTGCTCCGATTCGTCGTCGACGGCGACCTCAAAGCTCGCCCGCACCGCGTCTCCCTCCTCCCCGGATTATACAAGCCCTCCCCGTCTCCCTCCTCCCTGGATCCTTCCTCCCGGCGTAGCTCCCCGACTCCCTCCTCCCCGTGGACCTCGAATGGAGCAAAAAAGTGAGTCTTTATGCTTGATGCTGCGGTGGAGGGATGATGGCGGCGACGAGCACGGTGAAGGTGCCAGGGCTACGACCTACGAGTGAGCTTATTCGGGAGGAGGTGGTCACCGGCCGCCGGCGGATCTGGGTTAGAGCGGGAGGAGGCCGTCGACGTCGAGGGTCCGTATGCCGGGAGGAGGTTGCGGAGGTGCCCCCGCCCCGCCGACGCGCGCCACCTCAGCTTCCTCCTCTTCTCTATCTCTCTACGTTGGAGCTGCTACAGTACTACGAGATTCATCACCTGCAGCACAAGGTGAAATTTTAATGGATCTGGGAACGAGCAGGGGATACCAACATCTGCTCTCTTTTCTCACAGGTACACTGAATGGTAACTCTCTTTTCTTTTTGTATGGTCATCTATTTTACACTTGAAATTTGTTCTGAATATTTCCTCTTGCAACTTCAGTCAACCTTCAAACAGTGCTTCCTTTCAATGTTAATGTTCGTTAATAGACAGATTGGTTAGCTTTTGATTACTATTAGTCTATTGCAGTTTCAGGGTTTGCGCTCATGGATCCTCTAGCCTGCCTCCGAAAGCTGGAGGTACTCTCCTGTTAATTAGCCCTCTTCTGATTCAGTCAATTAAGTGATATTCAAATAAATTCAGTGATACATTTAGTCCTAACTGAACATGTTGCTTGATCATCTATTGCTTAAGATAAATGCATCTGCTGCTACTACTGTTCAGAAAAAAAATTAAGCATACATGCCCAACATCTGCTGCTACTATTGTTCAGATAAATTTTAAGCACACAATGACACCGTTCATTCAATTGCACCTTGCTTGCCTGGTTGCTGCTTGGCACTTGAGGGAGTACTGCTTGGTTACTTCTTGGCACAGTTCATTCAATTGCCTGGTTACTGCTTGGAAAAGTTCATTCAATTGCACCTTGCTTGCATATTTAGTAGCTTGCAAATGTTCAGTTTGGGGAGTTAGTACTGTCTCACTAGGAAGACAATCATCATGGTATATATATAAACATAGTGCAATGCACAAGACACAATTACAGACAACACGATTACAAACATCACATCTTAATTTATATGTAGCATCCTATCCCTCTCCATCATCCACCATGAGCAGCTATGATATCCAAGGTCTTCCGATACAATTCACCATCACATCTTAGATTTATATGTAGCATCCTATCCCTCTCCATCCTGTCCTTGTTTAGGTGCGGGATCTTGTATCACATGCCACCCTCATCTTTCATGACCTCGATCAACACTGACTGTAGTGTGATAAAGACCCTTGCTAGCTTATTCACATCATATTGATCATATGCCTGTTCAACGGATTCTACCAGTTCCTGGATTGTGTTTGGTGCACTTTCAAGTGTCAAGGACTGGATAGAGGGAAAGAAGGAAAGGTCTAGGGCATTCATATCTGGAGAATTTTGGAGAATTCAGAGGCTGCTGAGTCAAGTGTTTATCTTGTGATTAATTAACAAATCATTTTTGGCCGAATTAGGGATGCTAGCCTCAAGTGTTTATCTTGTGATTAATTAAGCTGGTGCAATAATTAATCAAGCCAGTTTTGATCAATATATATTACATGTGTGCCTGTCAGAAGAGATCATTTGTTACTGTCATTCACAGGTTGCTTGGTGGGGGGAATTCTGTTTTTCAAGTCTCAACATCCCTGATCAGCAGAGGCAATGATCAGCAGAGCAGAGTAGAGCAAGAGCATAGCAGAGCAAGAGCAGAGCAACAAAAGCAGGCAATGATCAGCAGAGCAAGCAATGTGAGTAGGAACTAAATTCATTTTGCACTGAATCCAGTGTCATTGTTATGTGAGATGGTGAAAACTGAATCCAGTGCTTATTGACTCTCAAATCAAGTGCCTAGCTACCAAACTACTGTTTCTTGTCTATTTTCCAAAGATGCCTGAACTAGTGTTGCCTGAACATGCATGTTAGCTAGTATCTGTTAAACACATGCCTGAACTAGTGTTGCACTGGAGTACTATATTTTTTTGCTCCCAGATTGCTCCCAGATTACTCCCAGATTACACCCAGATTAACATTACTCCCATGTGCCAAATAGCTATGGAGTACAAATTGATTAGTGACAAATTGTTTCTGACAAAGCAAAACTATATGCGGATCAAAACAATACGCTCACGGTTCACAGATTTTTGTTTACACAGGCAGAAGCAAACCAGTACTCCAGTGAGGATAGCAACAGAGCAATAGCTGAAGCATGTGCATAGATCTGCATTTTCTCTGAATTCATTTGAATTCATTTTTTCTGAATCAACTGAAGCATGTGCATAGATCAGTTTAAAAATGCAAACAACACGATCAGTTTAACATAGATCTGCATTTTTTCTGCATTCATTTTTTTTAACATAGATCTGCATTTTTTTCTGAATTCATTTGAATTCTTTTTGCAGCAGAGGAATAGCTGATTTGTTGCTGGCAGTGTAGTTCATCTGCAGCAAAGGCCAGCAGGCGGCGTGGCGTGGTTAAAGGCGCCGCAACCTTTTGGCCACTCCAACCTCCTTACTCCAAAGCAAGTAATAACTGGAGTACAAGTAATAACTGGAGTACTTCCCCAAAGCAAGTAGCAGGCATGCCATTCATGTGATCAGGTGTGATAGCCAGCAGAAACGATCATCCCAAACAGTTTTCATTTTTCATTTGAACATCAATAACATATGAATTGGAATTTGACTACCAATTGTTTATACAGGCAGCAACAGCCTCACCTATAACTACAGAGGAAGCCGAGGTCGATGTCTGGAATCATCATCAGCATGAGACAAATTCATGGGAGAAAATCGTCGTCGCCCAGCAGCAGAAGTAGAGGAGGGAGGAACTTGAGGTAGCCCAGCAGTAGCAGCAGTAGAGGCGGATGAAATTGAGCTCCAGCGGCTCCGTGGTGGACGAAATTGAGCTTTGGCGGATGGAATTGAGCAGAGCAGCGGAAGCAGCGGACCAGCACCTCGATGAATTGGTCGCCACGCACAGGCGCCTGAGTGGATGGCGCAGTTCGTGGCCGCTGCAGCTTGTGGTGGCACAGCGCAGGTGCAAGGCGTCGCGGGCCGTGATCCGGGGTGGGGGCGGTCGTGGTCCTGGGGGCCTTGGTCGTGCTCCTCGGTGGCGCGATCGTGCTCCTCGGCGGCGCGGTTCTAGGTGGGCGACGGAGGTCAGCGGCCGTGCGGACGCGCAGGCGACAGGAGGAAGACGAACCAGGGAGATGGGGGATTTATGTGAAAGTTTTGAAAGTAACTGGACTATTTTGCAAAATATCCAATGTATACGGCGTGCGACAAGTATTTGTGGCCGGAGGGAGTACAACAAAAACTTTATCATAAAACTTCTTTGAAGATTTGGGATTTCTATTAATAATTAACACAATGAAGGAACATACTTTGGAAGTGTTGTCTTAGTTTTGCGAAAATTGGTAGTGTTATCATGATAGCATGCTTGGAAAGACATGAAAAGGAGATGTGGCCATTGTAGTGAAACCTATAGTAAAGGTTTTGTCAAATCTTCCCAAAAAATATGCAAAGATTATTTACCCATAATATGTTTGTTTTCACATTTTTTCACCATTGTACTATCAAATATAACCTCAATTTGCCACTTGTTGCATAGTCATCTTTAGTTTATATTTTCCATGCAACTTTTAAATGTATCTTCTAAAGTGCCTACTATAAATATTGATCCAAAAAACCTCCAACTATTTTCTGCATATGTGGGACCACATTATACACGTTTTATTAGATTGTGGTAAATTTCTAAATTGTTTTTCTATTATTTGGACTTTAAGGAAATATTTGCCAATTTATCTTTACTTAAATATACATTATGGATAAGATTGATATAAGGATAATTATAGTAGAGTTTAAAATGTTGAAAGTATATTTCGACATCAGATTTATTTTACTGCATTGTCTTAAAATTTATGAAATATAAATATGATCAATATTCCAATATAAGGAAGAAGAAAAATCCTAAGTCATGATTACACGGGTGGTTGAAAGTTTGAACCCACAGGTGCAAGCCAAAACGCTGCACGAAGCCACAGACTCACGGTTGCCTTCATCTAACCTCCCCCGGTAGTCTTAATGGCCTAGCCTCACCTTGCCACCGAAGACTGGCCCTCACCGGGTCATCTGCACCCCTCACCTTCCCCACCGCCTCACTTCAGGCTGGCTCCTCACCTCCCCTCTCCACTCCACAGCTGCCATGGCCGGGGAGGCCAGAGACATTTTTCTCCTCTCAGCCCTTTCTATCCCTCCATAAAAACCGAGTCCACACAAATCTTGTCTCCCCCAGGGGGCGGCATGCAGCACCCGGCGAGCTAACGGCGCTAGGCCAGCGCCTCCATTTTTTCTCTCCTCTTGCCCTTTTGTCTCTTATTTCTTCTATTTCTGTAGCAGCAATATGGCTAGCAGTGGTGGTGGACAATGGTGAGCAGCTGCGCAACCTGATGGGGGAGCGGCTGATGGGCGAGCGGTGGCACACGCTGATAGCCGAGGGACGGTGCAGGCTGAAGGTTCTGCCTCGTTGTGTTCTCATTCTCATGCAGATCACTAGCTTCACCCAAGGTCAAGATCACTGCCACCAGACCACCACCACACGAGCACCACACGTCCCACGCCCCACGTGCGCACACATGTACATCATATATACTGCACTTTAGAAACGCCGGTCCTAGCTAAACATGTTAACTGAACAAAGATGATATGCACAACTTCATTTTAAATTTTCTACGGTGCCAGCTTTCCCCGGACAAATTCAACAAATTACCGACTTCTAATTTGAGATGGGCAAATACAAACATGCAAAGCAAATTCACTATAGTTGTTAAATCTCAATTACTAGACTGCATCCTTATCCACCAAACTGAACATCAAAATATGTACACAAACTATAACTTCTAAGTTGGGCGAAATTCGGGAAACTGCATCGTAATGCACCAAGCTGAACATTGTCACATATGCAGCACGCAAAACAAGCATCAAACGAAGCACACAATTGATTCATAAAGCAGTCATAGGTGTGTTCTCGTACATGGCACATATGCCCGTGGCTTAGAACACATGGGCGTGTTACCTGGGAGAGGGCGGAGAGGGTGATCAGCTATCTGCGTGTACTTGATCACCTCGGTGAGCAACCTGCCGTGGGTAGCCTGGTCGAACAGCAAGCACTTATACAGTAAGGCCTAGGCCAGCGACAGAGAGAGAGAGAGAGAGAGAGAAATGGTGGGTGGGCGGAGGCGGGGAGCACCGCCGGAGCGAGGAATTGGCGATTGCAAAAGAGGTCGAGAGGTCCCCGGCGTACCTGTAGTGGTAGAGGTCCCCCGTTGTAGGTCGGCGTCACCTGTAGCTGGACTGGCCTCGCGCCGCCCCTCCTGTGCCTCCTCTCGCGCCGCCCCACCTGTGGCCGCCGTCGGGGGAGGGGAGGGGAGGCTAGGGTTGGCGGATTGGTAGATATTTTTTTTTAGGGGATGGCGGATTGGTAGATGGGCTGGCCTAGCAGGGTACGGCCCACTTAGACACGACGCCTAGATACGGCCCAAGCCTATATAGGCCGGCACGTCGCACATCAGCCCATCAGTATTTTAGCATATTGGATAATATTTAATCTATATTATGCCTATGCGATGTAGTATAAAATAATTTAAAAAACTAAAAGTGTTGTGTCGTGCTAGCCCGCGTGCCCAGCCTTCAGGGCACAGCACGCTAATGCCAGCTCATATGGCCACCTTGGCGGCGATGATGAGTTACTACAACCAGAATTTACTTGACCAAAATACCCTTGCATGTGGTACTGTGTCAGTACTCTGCTATGGGGCTAAATATATAATTGCATATGAATTGGTAGAAGCGGGAATTGTTTGGAGTGTGGCGCAAGGAAATTTGAAGCTTGTAGAGAAATTTGGACTTCACGTTGTTGGGAATTTATAAGTGAATCCTTATAAAAATGATATGTAAGTGTTGACTGAACATTGAGTAAAATATTTATACAAATAAAAATCACATGCAATATCTTCGCCCAACTTTAATAAGCTTTGGAGGATCGAACTTACGTGTGTGACCGACCATAATGGCTGGCTACACAACAACATCTGGCGCTTTGTTATCATAGTGCTATAACGGACTAAATTGCAACCATCATAGACGAGTCAACGTTCATCTGTGCAATTGAATAAGACGGATTTTGGAACCTCAACCGGTCCCACACCTCATACCCCCCTCCACACTAGCTCGAACAACACCATTACTGTTGGTCGTTGACCCCTCTCTCCCCCTCTCAAATGCCTCACCCAAATCCCCCAAATCACAAGGTACTCTTCGTGGATTTCAACACCCCCCCCACCCCCGTTCCTAGAGGTACCATCCCTCATTTCCCTTGGTTTTGACCCATTAAAATCTTGTTTTTTGCTTGGATATGTTCAAATTTTAGAAACCCAAGAAAACATGATTGTTGATAAACCGGAAAAAGTAAATAAAGCATGATTAACATGATAACAGTAATATCCAAAACATGTCATAGATTGTTCAAGTTAATCATGCAATCGAGATCATATGAAACGTACATCATATTCATATTGATTGGTACTAACATTTGATCAAATAGTAATTCTAATAGAAAGGATAGTATGGCATACAAAACGGCATAATAGGA
Source organism: Bromus sterilis (assembly GCA_950022295.1). NCBI lineage: Eukaryota > Viridiplantae > Streptophyta > Magnoliopsida > Poales > Poaceae > Bromus > Bromus sterilis. The sequence continues at coordinate 6,217,293 of OX465597.1, read as the reverse complement.
TGCCAATATGCCCTTCGTCATGTCTTCGAGGAGATGGTCCACGTTTGGGGAAGAACTCATCATCGCTCACAGTTAGGATGAAGATACAGCAGTCGTGCAAGAGCGTTCCCCAACACCCTTATCACCCCTCTTTTGTATTGGATCACAACAGGCGGGGTTCTGGACACCTGCTATCTCACTCCTCGGTGCACATCAAGAAGCGAGATAAGAGAGCAGTAGGCGGCGCAACACATGGAACGAGTAGGCAAGAGATGAGATCCATCTCGTCTCGAAAGAGGAGCGACCTCTTATAGACGACCGAATAACTAACCCCTCAATTGTTGGAAGTGAGAACAGTCTCGCCCATTAGGAATAGTAAATAACGCAATTAGAATAATGGTGTACATATTCATCTCCCATGAGGGGCAAACATATTTCAAGTTATTTTCTTACGTGATAAAAATTAAGGAAACACACACACACGTGGCATATGTCCTAGTTTGGCTTGACTCGGTCATGAAACACGACGCGCACACATGCGAGGTGGACAACAAAGGAGGAGCGCGCGTGTATGTGCTGTGACGCCCCCAAAATTAGACCGTGTACAGTAATCATACACGCAAGGTACACGATCGAGATCAGGGACTCACGGTAAGATATCACAACACAACTCTACAAATAAAATAATACAAGCTATTTAATACAAGCCAGGGGCCACGAGGGCTCGAATACAACAGCTCGAGAGCACAAGTCAGCGGAAGTAATAGTATCTGAGTACAGACACAAGGATACAAGGTTGCCTTAAGAAGGCTAGCACAAAATCAACACTCGATCGAAAAGGCGAGGACTCCTGCCTGGGAACCTCCAAACTCCTCCTGGTCAAAGGGGAACTCGACGTCGTAGAAGGCATCGGGGATCTTCATGTTGCGGTGGTCGGCATCGGGGATCTCCTGCACCTGGACTCCAACGTCAACTGCAGCGGTCGATCAGGCAAAACAATAAAAGGGGAAAATAAAGCAGGTGAGTATCTAGCATACCCGTGAGTCTTACGTCCGCTACTAAGCATTTATGCATTGTATCAAATGGAAAGGAGAGGCTATATATAGTGGACTGCAAGATAGAAATCAGAATAAGGGTAAGAAGCTAGGCCTATCGAAGACTAGCATGTTCCGACGAGTCTTGCAGCATTAGGAGAGAATAGCCAACAGTTCATATAAAGCATAAGTAACAATGCAGCAGAAGTTGCTGCAGCATTGTATAATAGTAAGTTGTAATAATTAGCAATGCCTCCGAGATCCCTTCCTCGACATCCCAGCGAGGAAGAAAACCCAGAACCATACAGTTTAATAATAATAGTTTGTAGTGGTAAGATCCAGCTTCAGCATAAAGCGTCCTGTTACCGTGGACACGGCTATTCGAATAGATTAATCTTCCCTGTAGGGGTGCACTTGTGTTACACTACACGCACGGATCTCCAGGGTGGCGGGCACCTTGTTAGGGAACGCTCCACCGAGGCTATCCGACACTCCACAGCCCATCTTTCAAACTCAACAGAGAGGTCATCCGCCGGACTATATCCTATGTACGCGGGGCTTTGGACCCTAACCCCAACGTACTCCTGCACGGTGCGAGGCTGGCCGGTGAAGTTAAAGCAAATCCAAATAAGACACCACCGCGCGAGAAAATAAGACAACACCACTTCCCAGCGCAGACCGCGGTACTGCTGACGTCTGAAGAGTCCTCGGACGACACTATGAAGCAGGGGAGCCCATAACTCGTAATTCCCACGGGTAGGTAGTGCGTACATGGCATATAGCCAACTCAAGACATCCACTGAACCATTAAGCAGTTTATTTATTTTCTATTGGAACAACCGTTATCGTTGTCCTTACTTAGGTGAGTCGCGGACAACGACAGCAGCCAGGTCCACCAGTAACATCGGTGCCTGCCCTGACGTCCCACCAACTCGTGCGGTTACCAACAAGGTGAACCGTCTCCTTACCTTGTCTCGTGTTTTCTCCGAAGAGCTCGACTTTCGTACAACAGGATATCTGTCGGCCACGAACAGTACCAGGCCCGCCACACACCGGTGGAATACACCTGACCTGTCGTTCCGCTAAGATACCATGCGCGGGCACTCTTGGGTCACCCGACTCCTTACCTGTAAGGACACCAGTTGATTCGAGTGCCTACCATCAAGTGAAACCAGGAGGAATCACCCTCGACGGTACACTTGAGATGGATCGACAGAGACATCAGCGAAATGGACTAAAGAGGAATATTCTCGTATCACCCCGGTGGTGCCGAGACACCAGCGGAATGAACTAAAGAGGAATGCCCTCGTATCATCCCAGTGATGCTACGCTACTGAGCCGACGAGAGTGAAATACGAGTTCGTCCACTCGTAAGTCAAACTCGAAGCGACTCGGCAGAGTCTCGCCGTTGTGGGTTCCCTATGGCGTCTGCATTGATCCGTACCTGTTGCAGTTGTAATATATCATTTCCGCGATCACTCCCAGAGTGATCACAGCCCGCTACCTAATCCTAGCTAACAATGCGCAGGGTTCACTGCTGAATAGAATATATATATTTATAAGCAGCATAGGATACGGAAAGGTACATCAATGGGCGACAATGACAGGCTATGCAATTGAATAGGATTGTAACGTAGCAGCAGGAGTAACAATGCCTAGTGCAAGAAAGTACGGAAAGGTAGGCGATATCTGGGGAAAAGAATGGCTCTGCTTTCCTGTAAGCTCGGTAGTAGCGGTACGATCGTCGACGAAGTAGTCATAGTCGGCAACGGTGTAGTCGGCGGCAGCAACGGGGGTCTACCGGAGATAAGGGGGGAAAACAGTAAATACAAAGCAATCATAGCAAACAGTTGCAAGGCATGACATATGAAATCTTAACGATGCTCTAACGTAGTACAAAGCAATATGGTCGGAGCGGGAATTCATCCGGGGATGAACAGCCAGCTCCGGGTGATTACCGGACAGGGTGTTCGAAGGGGGAAGGGATCATGCCGGAGGTGTCGTGGACATCCGAAAAACGTATGGGTGGGGTATCCGAGTTAGCTGAACTATTCTGAACAACTTTCGTGTTCGGAATAAATTCATCCGGAGAGTTTTACGGTATCGGGCAATTATCGGACAGACGACCCGGAGGGGGACGGTTCGATGTTCGTTGTGTTAGAGGGGTGTGGTAGACATACGGATAGCGTATTCGTATTCGTTATATTTTTCTGATAAATTTTGATGTATAAAGTTTTTTAATCTGACTTACGGTTTAAAAGATATTGAATTTCAAAGTTTAAATCAATTTAAATGATTTTCTGAAATTATTTTTATTATTATATCAACATTATCCAAAACAGTGCCTGACATGTGGGACCCACATGTCAGCCTATATTTATTTATAAAACATTTTAATAAAAACAAAATAGCCACTAGGCCCACATGTCAATGACTACTAAACTAATAAAACCATTTAACTATTTAATCAGGGGGTGACCCCACATGTAAGTGCCTCTATTTACTAACAGGGGTTAATTTCATTAAGGGGGGGGTTGCCATTAACTCAATTTAACTGGTCCCACTTGGCGGTGGGACACAGAGAGGGGGGTTAGCCATCTAATGGCCCTGGCCATACCGGCATGGCCGGCGGCTCGACGTCGGCAACAGGACGCGGCGGCGCCTGCACAGAGGCCACGGGAGCCAGCGTGTCGGGGCCCGCTCGAACGGCCGCTTAGCCCGGCGTCGATCTGGGCATCAGGGGCGAGCAGAGGAGCACCGGGCGCGCGTGCCCGACACCCATGGCGGACGGCGGAGCCCGTGCTCGCGGCGGCGATGCTACGGCGCGCAGGGAGGAGGGAAAAGGTGGGGGAGGCGCGCAGGCTCACCACGATGGCGATGCGCTTCCCGATGAGGTGGAGCACGTAGTGGAGGCGACGAATTCGTCGATGGCGCCCACGGCTGCCGGCGGGAGGGATTGGCGCGATTCGGCGATGCAGTGCGTCCCGGCGACGTTGATCCGCACGGGGAGACGTGGACGGCCTCGGGGCATGATACGTCCAAAATGCATCACTATTTTATATAGCAATTCTTTCTTACTCATTGATATATTTCATGATATGATGCTATTCTTATATTGTTTTGGCCTATTTTACACAGTTTGCAACTTTCCGGTGCCGAAGCAGCAGACGCAGGGAATTGAAGTGGACAAAGCGAAAATTGAAGCTATCGAAAGGATGCCCTATCCAAGGGACATTAAAGGTATTCGTAGTTTTTTCGGTCATGCTGGTTTCTATAGAAGATTTATTAAAGACTTTTATAAGACCTCGAGACCCCTCACTAATCTTTTCCAGAAGGATGTTCCTTTTGTATTTGATGAAGATTGTAAGGAGGCTTTCGAAGTTCTTAAGAAAGCTTTAATGACCGCTCCTATAGTACAACCGCCTGACTGGAGTTTGCCCTTTGAAATTATGTGTGATGCTAGTGATTTTGCTGTTGGAGCTGTTTTAGGACAAAGGGTTGATAAAAAATTGAATGTTATCTATTATGCTAGTAAAACCCTTGATAGTGCTCAAAAGAACTATGCTACTACTGAGAAGGAATTCTTAGCACTAGTGTTTGATTGTGATAAGTTTAGGCAGTATATTATTGATTCTAAAGTTATTATTCATACTGACCATGCTGCCATTAAGTATCTTATGACGAAGAAGGATGCCAAACCAAGACTCATCAGATGGGTACTCCTCCTTCAAGGATTTGATTTGCAGATTGTTGATAGCAAAGGAGCAGACAACCCTGTAGCGGACAATCTTTCAAGGATGGAAGATATACCGCATGATCCCATCCCAGTCAACGACAGTTTTCCAGACGAACAACTTGCCGTTGTTAAAGTACAATCTCTTTCCGATCCTTGGTTTGCAGATTATGCTAATTTTATCGTTGCAAAGTATTTGCCTCCAGGTTTAACATTTCAGCAAAGGAAAAAGTTCTTCCATGATTTGAGGCATTACTTTTGGGATGGCCCACATCTTTTCAAAGAAGGTCCAGACGGGATCGTGAGAAGATGCATACCGGATCACGAGCAGAAGGACATTCTCAAGCAATGTCACGATAGTCCCTATGGAGGACATCACGCCGGTGAGAGAACCGCGCATAAGGTTCTCCAATCAGGTTTTTATTGGCCTACTCTCTTTAAAGATGCTAGAAATTATGTTTTAGCCTGTGATAAATGTCAGAGAGTTGGTAATATTAGTAGAAGGAATGAGATGCCTATGAATTACTCACTAGTGATTGAGCCTTTTGATTGCTGGGGTTTTGATTTTATGGGTCCTTTTCCCTCTTCGCACAAGTACACTCACATATTAGTTGCTGTTGATTATGTAACCAAGTGGGTTGAAGCAATCCCCACTGAGAGTGCTGATCACAAAACATCTTTGAAAATGCTCAAAGATGTAATTTTCCCTAGGTTTGGTGTACCTAGGTATCTCATGACTGATGGAGGATCACACTTCACGCACGGAGCTTTTAGAAAAGCTTTAGCCAAGTACGATGTCAATCATAGAATTGCTTCACCGTACCATCCTCAAACTAGTGGGCAAGTTGATCTCACCAATAGAGAGATCAAGTTGATCTTGCAAAAGACAGTTAACAGAAATAGGAAGGACTGGTCAAATAAGTTGGGAGATGTTTTGTGGGCGTATAGAACTGCTTACAAAAACCCCATGGGCACGTCTCCCTATAAAATGGTCTATGGCAAGGCTTGCCATTTGCCATTAGAGTTAGAACACAAAGCTTTCTGGGCTGTTAGAGAGCTTAATGCCACGGTGCTACCAGGGCGCCGGCAGGGAGCACGGTCCGGCCACGGTGCTGCCAGGGCGCGGGCAAGTTAGCTGGTGAAAAGCGTCTCATGAACTTGACTTCTCTAGATGAGTGGAGAAGTGAAGCTTACGAGAGCGCTAAAATGTTCAAGGAAAAGGTAAAGAAGTGGCATGACAAGAGGATTCTGAAACGTGAATTTAATGTTGGTGATAAAGTTTTATTGTTTAGATCCCGTTTCAGGTTTTCTCCAGGTAAACTACTTTCCAGGTGGGAAGGGCCATTTCATATCGAAGAAGTCTACCGGTCTGGTGCAATCAAGATTAACAATTTTGAAGGCACCAAACCTCAAGTTGTGAATGGGCAAAGACTCAAGCATTACATGGCGGGAGATCCCGTCAATGTTGATGTAAATATAATACGCACAACAACTCATGAAGAACATGTTGCAGCCCTGTTTCAGGCACCGACAGAAGCTGAATAAGAAAAGGTATGTATTACGGTAAGGAAACATCGCGAACCGCCAAAAAAGTTCCATATTATGAGTTTTTGCAAAATTAGGAAAATTCGAGGCCTAAGTGGAGCCGGAGAGGAGCTCTAGGGGGCCCAGGCGCCCCCCCTGGCGCGGCCTACCTCCTGGCCGCGCCGGGAGACCGCCTGGGCACCCAGGAGTCCGTCTCTGACCCCACTTTGGCTCGTTACCTTCCATTTGTTGCAGAAATTTCTGCTATATATTTGCCCGGATCGTTCCGGCAACGTATCTCGCGATTTCGTGTGTTTTCTCTTCAATCTGTTTCTGCCAGGAAATCTTTTAGCTAGCCCTAGGTGCCATGGCTTCCCCAAGTTCCCCCAAGGACAAGTTCGTCATCAACGTCATCAACCCTTACCTCGCTGAGGTGAACAAGCACCCCCAGGTCCTTCGTGTGGAGGACGGTGTTCTCCACAAGGAAGATCTGAAGGGACCAGTCATGGAGGGGAGCACCGAGGAGCGGCTGAAGGAGATGGAACATGAGGTCTTCAAGTTCAAGAAGATGGTGGAGCGTGGTGTTGAAGCCAACTTCGACATCAGGAACGAGATCGAGGCTTCCCATAAGAAAGAGATGAAGGAGATGTGGTCAAGTTTGTTCGCACTAGAAGAAAAAGTTTACGGGATCCAAGCACAAATCTATGATCTGCACAACCAGAACTGTGAGTATGAACTAAAGTTTCTGCGCATGGGTGTAGGTGCTGAGTGCAGGATCCTAGAGACGGGAATGTCCTTCGAGACTGGAGAGGAGCTACCATGGAAGCGCTTCGCCAAGGAGTACCTGACTGAGAAGAACAAGAATGAGGAGTGAAATCTCCTTGGGTAATGACATCCCCTCAGCTTGTTCCAAGCTTGGGGGAGTGCCCGGTATCTTTATCTGTATCTTAGTCTTTTAGAGTCAAGCAGAGTCGTATCATGTTTAGGGAAGTTATTATATGAAATAGGTGTTTGCATCGAGGTCTATCACTCCGTCTGTGGAGAGATTGTATCCGTGAGTGTGGAGTCGTCTATATTGGAATATTAATGAGAAGTCCATTAGTTCCTTCGCTGCATTTGGTATTCTCTTCGCGCAATCGGCCTCATATGACGATTCTTATGGGGAGTATTGACCTTATATCAGGTATGGCTTTGAAAACTTTATTTAATTTTTGCAAACATAGCTTTGGTCATGACAACATGCATGTTTTCTCAAGTAGCGACATAGCCAAAACCTTTATGTTATTATGCTTGAAGTGTTATGTTGACAAGGAAGACAACTTGATGTGTTATGCTTCCTTAATGTTTATGCCTTATATGTTTTGCATCTAAATTAGCATCAATTGTCTGTTCTCTCAAAGCCTTTGCTAGCCAAACTCTTTGCCCAGTAGATTTCTGCTTGTGCATCCATACCCTGAAACCAATACCTTCCATGTGAGTCCACCATACCTTCCTATTCGTGGTATTCCCCTACCACTCCTATAAGTATAGAATTTATGTGTTATCCTTAAATGTTCAAAAGCTTCTGTTTTGTGCCTCTTGTTTAGCTCATGAGGAAGTAGTAGGTAATTCATGATCTTCTTAAGTTGGACAAGTTTTACCCCGGGATTGCATGTCTAATCTGCAAACCCATAATACGAGGAGGAACTGGCATGGGTGCGCCCAACTCGAAAGATAATATAACAAACAAACCCTCCTTCACGCTTGGTCTATGAGAAATCAGAAACTTTGGCAGTGATAAACAAAGGAGATTAAGGGGATGTGATCGTCCCCACTTGGGAGCCATTCCTCGAAACTTGTCCATCTTGAGAACTAATTGAGCTATCTATTAGCATTCGTTGACAAACTATGCACCGCCCCAAAAATCTATTTTTATTCTGTTTGATTTAAGGATAGCACATGAGTTTTCCCTGCTTGCCCTTAACAAGGCCTTTCATCCACCTTCATGTTGAGTCAGTTGTCCCACTTCCTTCTTTTCTCTAAGAGAACAGACATTTGATGTTGATGAGGATTCCATGACTAATAACATGTTCTTTCAAAAGCTTCAAATTGTTTCATTAAAAAGAAAGAGCAAGAGTAAAAGTTATTAGTTGTCCTTTGACCAAGGTTATGTTTGCCATAATTTGATGAGTTTCCTCAGCCCTACTTTTGATTATAATTGTTATTACTTTCTCATAAGGGCCTTATAAGTTGTGGGTGCTGTTGAGGATACTTGAGTTTGCTGAAGAAACCTTGATGCTTCTTGTCCGTATTCTATTTATCGACACTTCACTCTCTAAACTTTTGGACAGGTTTACCGAGCTCACTATTCGCTTGGGGACAAGCGAGGTCTAAGCTTGGGGGAGTTGATACGTCCAAAATGCATCACTATTTTATATAGTAATTCTTTCTTATTCATTGATATATTTCATGATATGATGCAATTCTTCTGTTGTTTTGGCCTATTTTACGCAGTTTGCAACTTTCCGGTGCCGAAGCAGCAGACGCAGGATTCAGCGGTAAAAAGTGGACGCTGAGTTGCTGATACGTCCAAAACGTATCGATAATTTCTGCTTGCTCCTTGCATGTTTTGTGTGATATACTATGATCTAGATACACTTTCATACATTTTTGATCATATTCGGACTAACCTATTAACTCAGTGCACCCCAGTGCCAGTTCCTGTTTTCTGCTGTTTTTCTATTTCAGTTTTCCCCCGTATAAAAAGTGCCAGAAAAATTCGGGAAAATTCAGATAAAAAATCAGCGTGATGGAAGCTTCGAGAAGAGCCCAGGAGGGGCCAGAGGGGAGCCAGGGGGGCCCAGGCGGCCACCCGGCGCGGCCCCACCCCTGGCCGCGCCAGGGGGGCGCCTGGGGCCCCTGGTCCACCTCTGGCTGCCCCCCTTCGCCTATTTATCCCCCGTCACGGGAAAACTCCAGAACAAGAACCCTTTTCCGCGAACTTGCCTCTGTTCCGCCGCCGCCGCGCTTCCAAGATCGGGAGCACCAGAAGACCTCTTCCCGGCACCCTGCCGGAGGGAGGATTGACCTCCGGGAGTCTCCTATCCACCATGGATGCTCCCCGGATGTCTCGTGAGTAGTTTTCCTTGGACCATGGGTCCGTGATCAGTAGCTATGTGATGTTCTCCTCCCCTCTTTGATCTTCATTGTTTAGACCTCGTGAGCTGCCCTACATGATCGAGGCACCTTTGTAATATTTCTTCTATTGCTATGTTGAGTTTGATCGGATCTGATGGATTATGAGATTATGTTCAGATTGTGATAGAGTAATATATTTGGTTCTTATCTCTTGTATTTTTGTTCCTAAGTAATTCTTGCATGCTCTCCGTTGCTGTTTATTGCTTTGGCCAAGTAGTAGATAGTGACTCCAAGAGGGAGCGTTGTGCTAGATTGTGGGTTCATGCCTCCCCGATGACATGCTTGAGTGACAGAAACATGAGTCTAGGGGATGTGCTGTTGCCACAAGGGGGAAAACAACGGTCCTTGTAACCGCGGTTACAAGGATTGTTTACTTTACGCAAAGTTCTTTTTAATGCAGTTGTCTGTTGCTTTGGGTTTGCACTTTGGGTGGGGCTCGAAACTTAATACCAGCGAGATGTTCTGGATAGATATCTCAAGGTGGATGATTAGTAGTAGATGCAGATGGATTTCGGTCTACTTACTTTGGCGTACTGCCCGTGCTTTTGAACCTCTTCCTTTCTTTTGTAGCATAGTTAGCATTGCGGTGCGTTCATAATCCTGTCAATTGCCTTTCTATAATTTGTTTACCTCGCATAGCATTTTTATCGTCTTTTGGGAGAGAGACATCACTAGCGAACATCACGTATCCTGGTTCATATCCTCATTATTGTTTCCAAGCTTTATTTACTTTTCTGCATTTACTTTTAAGTTGCTATCATTATCCCCTTGCGTTTTATCATTTGTGAACAACAAGACCGGAGAGATTGACAACCTCTCTGAACTTCGTTGGGAGCAAAGTTATCTGTGTCTGTGTGCAGGTCCGCGTCAGGTGCGCCGCTGACACCTACTTATCATCTCTGGAGTCCTACTGGAGACAAACCTTGGTATCTTTACTGAGGGAAAAACTCGCTGATGTACCGCATCACGCCTTCCACTTGGGGCCTACCAACGAAGGGCGAGAAGCTGTCATCAAGGGTAATTTATGGCGCCGTTGCCGGGGACTCCGAGTGCTAAGATAGGGGAGTTGCACACTACCCTTTACCTTTGTTTTTTTAGTCTTGTTAGTTTACCTTTCAGTTTTTATCTAAGTGTCCTTTATGAAAAACCACAAAAATAGTTGCTACCTTTTGCCTTTGTCTTGCCATGCCTATTGATGCTATCCTCACCATGGGTGATGAACCACCCAAATATGGTAGGATGGACATGTTTCACTTGGATCGTCTTCGATCAATTTGTGCTCGCGCTAAAAACCCAACCGACTTGGTTGAAGGAAAATCATTGGATGAGCATGCTCATTATACGCGGCACCGCCTATCTCAGAAAAGGAAACACTTATGGGATCAAATACATGTTTCTTATTGCCATGCCAAACTTTTGTGCCACATTTATGATTTTACTTGTTGTTCTAATATAGATCATAAACACCTCCCTTTCCAATGTGTGTTTAATGAAAATGAGATCTTATCTTCTTATGCTAAAGGTGTTTATGATTACTTTAATGTTGAAAAGATTGAAGAGTTTGTTGCTTTTAAAGGTGCCTATGAGATTGGTTCTTTGATTGAAAAGTATCACGATACTATTTTCGAGTCTGAAAACTTTGCAGTTCTTGGTTATTGCTTCGAGAATTATACTTCCAATTCTTATATTGAGGATTTTAAAAATAGAATGCTTGCTTCCCAAGAAGAGGCTAATGATTGCTATGAAGAGGAATCTTATGATTCCGAGGACTCACTTGAAATATCCCTTTCTGAAAATTTTGATACTTGTTTTGTTGATTGCCAAGATGCCACTATGGATTATGCTTGCGAAGATGAACTTGCTATAGTTCCTTACGTCAAGCATGAAATTTTTGCTATTGCACTCACACTTGATGTCCCTATTATCCTTTTGAAATCTCCAATTCCGGAGAATTTTGCTCTTATCAAGGCTCAATTTGATGGGTTGCATCTATCTTATCATCCTAAAAACCGTGTTGAAAACAATACACGTGTGCTTGTAGGTCATGAACAACATGATTTATGTGATAGGTATATTCTTGATTTTGTTCATGATGCTACTGAAAATTACTTTGAGAGAGGAAAGCTTGGTTGTAGAAACTTTCATATTACAAAAACACCTCTCTTTATGATGAAAATTTTGAAGTTGTTCTTGTTCCACCTTCTTATGCATGTCACTTTGTGCTTCTTTGATTTATTTTCTTACAATATGCCTATGCATAGGAAGTGGGTTAGACTTAAATGTGTTTCATATTTGCTTCCTCATGCTCTCTTCTGCTTCAAAGTCTTATTCTTGTGAGAGCATCTTCTATAATCCTTAAGCCTAGCTAATGGCTTTAAAGAAGCGCTTTCGGGAGGCAACCCGCAATGAATTTAGGTTTTTCTTTTTGCTTTTGTTGTGTCTTGATGTTTGTTACTACTGTAGCAACATCATTGTATCTTTATGTTTCAACTTTGTGCCAAGTTATAGCCTCTTACGGCAAGGGAAGTAAAAGTTGTGACATGCTGTCCAGAAAACAGATTCTGTCCTCGTGACCAGAAAAATTCCAGAAAAATCCCAGTTCATCTTTTTGAGCTGAAATTTTTACACAGTATGATCTATACAATTAAGAAACTTCCGTATGTTCTGAGTTTCTTGATTTGAGTTGCAGAAGTTCCCCTAAATAAATCTTTACTATCTGCTGTTCTGTTTTTCACAGATTCTGCCACGTTTTGTCTCTCCTTACTTTTGCAAACCTTAATCTTGCTTTTTCTTTGAAAAAACTTTTTGGCACTCTTGAGAAACAGTATCTCTTCAAGATTATCTTTATATCCAGCGGAGAAAAATTATTTATTAAGGGTACTAACCTCTCTAATCAGCTTATGATGAGTTATGTATGAAGGGAGTTTTTAAGTGTGCGTTGGAAGATGATGAAAGAAGATCCAAGAGTGTCAAGCGCTCAAGCTTGGGGATGCCCCCATGCATCCCCAATAAATATTCAAGGAGACTCAAGCGTCTAAGCTTGGGGATGCCCCCGTGCATCCCCTTCTCCATCAACAATCATCAGTTCGTCCTTCGTCTGACTATATTTTTATCACTTCATGTGTTATGTGCTATGCTTGGAGCGTCTCGCTCTTAGGTTTTGTTTTTAGTTTTCTCTAGCTTTGCTTGCTGTTCATAACAAGTTAGATCCTTTCTTACTTTGTGTGGAAGAGAAACACGCTCCACTTTCAAAATCTAGATCACATCATAGGATTCTTCATGCCTATCTTTTTGCTGTTGTGTGTTCTTTATCTTTTCATAGCTACTGCCTTGTTTAGTTTTAGTTTTAGTTTGTCTTTAGCAAGAGCCTTGGCTTTTGTTTAGTTTGTTGCTGCAACTCTTTTTAGTTTTCATGTTTATCTTGTTAAGAGAGTTGGTTGTTGCACTGAGTTGTGTTTTGTCTTGAAAGTAGGTAATTGAGGTCGCTATTTAATTTTAGTAGTAGCTTGCAATAGTTTTGAGTCATAGTTGTGAGTAATGTTTGGACTTTTGGTGTCACGAGCTCTTGCCTATTAGTGATAGGTGTCGTATTTTGGGCAATCCGTGTTTATTTTCAAAACCTACAAAACTAGTTGAGAACTCTAGCTACTAGATGGATCACTACTCTTTTGAGGGGTCGAATATTAGAGTACACTCACGTACCATGAGTCGACGATGCGCAAGGATAACCAAACCCCCATACACTCCTCCTCGAGGTACTTGTCTCTTTGTGAATCTCCTTATTAGATTGAGAGTTACCGATAATAAGTGCATGAGTTCTTCGGACTAATGTAAGTATTGAAAGTTGACACTTCCACCTTCCCATATTTTGCTAGCCTCTCACGTGCCGTGCATTGCCTTCTTCTCACTCCGAGAGTTGGTGTCCACCTTCGCCGGTACATCCAAACCCTTGGCATGATACGCTCTGTCATCATAAGCCTCCTTATATCTTTCCTCAAAACTGACACCATACCTACCTATCAAGGCATTTCCATAGCCTTTCCGAGTTACATTGCCATGCAACTTCCACCTCTTCGTGACTCGATCTTCATGTCATACATGTTCCTGCTACACTGGCAGCGACATACATTTCATACTTCATGATAGTTATATCTTCTTTATAATTTAGTGTACCTTGTAAAGTGTGAAAGATCTCCTTTACCTTCTTGTAAAATAGAGTGTTGCCCTTAAGTGAGGAAAAGATCCCAAAGTGGAAAAAATTAAAAGATCCCAAAGAGGACAAATGAGAGTTAGATAGAAAGAGCCATTGAGGCCACAAAAAAATACAAAAAAATAGAAAAAAGAGAAAAAGAAATAAAAAGAGAGAAAGGGGCAACACTACTATCCTTTTGAGAGATCCACACTAGTACTCCCTTTATATCCTTGTACTCCATAGAGATGATCTTTATGCATATAGTTTGGAGAGCTTCCTAGCTCGTATGTGCACCCGTTGCATGGCAATCCCTACTCCTCACATCATATCTATCATTTGGCATCTCTTGCCTATGATTGTCCTCATTGATGTGAGCCTTTCTCATCCTTTTTGTCTTCCTCCTCCACCATATTTCTCTCTTTGCCATCCTAAGTGTCAACTTTCGTGCTTACGCTCATCCATTGCATGAGTGCTCAAAATATCGAAAAAGGAGTGGATCAAATTGACTTGTACCTCGCTAGTGGTCTGGGGACGAGTCAAGATAAGATTCCAAAGAGGACCTAGTGTGAAACTTTAGCAGATTGAGTTCTCAACAAAAACACTTTTTTCTCTCGTATTCCCTATCCCCTTTTCTTGCACGCAAACACCATTTGGAGACATTCGAGTCACGGACAGCAAGAGCTCTTGCACCTTTTGTTCTTTTGTTACTTGTTTCAATGCTAATATAGACTCTTGCCTGTTATGACTTGAATTGAATCTCTGACCTTGATTGCTTTACTTTTCAAAGTTCTTTTATGGTTGCTAGCATGTCACCACAGAAATTATGCTTGTTATCATTTACCTACTTGAGGACGAGCAGGAATTAAGCTTGGGGATGTTGATACGTCCAAAACGTATCGATAATTTCTGCTTGCTCCATGCATGTTTTGTGTGATATTGCTATGATCTAGATACACTTTCATACATTTTTTATCATATTTGGACTAACCTATTAACTCAGTGCACCCCAGTGCCAGTTCCTGTTTTCTGTTGTTTTTCTATTTCAGTTTTCCCCCATATAAAAAGTGCCAGAAAAAATCGGGAAAATTCAGATAAAAAATCAGCGTGGAGGAAGCTTCCAGAAAATCCCGGGAGGGGCCAGAGGGAGGCCAGGGGGTGCCCAGGCGGCCACCCGGCGCGGCCCCACCCCTGGCCGCGCCGGGGGGCGCCTAGGGCCCCTGGTCCACCTCTGGCTGCCCCCCTTCGCCTATTTATCCCCCGTCACGGGAAAACTCCAAAACGAGAACCCTATTCCGCGAACTCGCCTCTGTTCCGCCACCGCCGCGCTTCCAAGATCGGGAGCACCAGAAGACCTCTTCCCGGCACCCTGCCGGAGGGAGGATTGACCTCCGGGAGTCTGCTCTCCACCATGGATGCTCCCCGGATGTCTCATGAGTAGTTTTCCTTGGACCATGGGTCCGTGATCAGTAGCTATGTGATGTTCTCCTCCCCTCTTTGATCTTCATTTTTTAGACCTCGTGAGCTGCCCTACATGATCGAGGCACCTTTGTAATATTTCTTCTATTGCTATGTTGAGTTTCATCGGATCTGATGGATTATGAGATTATGTTCAGATTGTGATAGAGTAATATATTTGGTTTTTATCTCTTGTATTTTTGTTCCTAAGTAATTCTTGCATGCTCTCCGTTGCTGTTTATTGCTTTGGCCAAGTAGTAGGTAGTGACTCCAAGAGGGAGCGTTGTGCTAGACTGTGGGTTCATGCCTCCCCGATGACATGCTTGAGTGACAGAAACATGAGTCTAGGGGATGTATTGTTTCCACAAAGGGGAAAACAACGGTGCTTGTAACCGCGGTTACAAGGATTGTTTACTTTACGCAAAGTTCTTTTTAATGCAGTTGTCTGTTGCTTTGGGTTTACACTTTGGGTGGGGCTCGCAACTTAATACCAGCGAGATGTTCTGGATAGATATCTCAAGGTGGATGATTAGTAGTAGATGCAGATGGATTTCTGTCTACTTACTTTGGCGTACTGCCCGTGCTTTTGAACCTCTCCCTTTCTTTTGTAGTATAGTTAGCATTGCAGTGCGTTCATAATCCTGTCAATTGCCTTTCTGTAATTTGTTTACCTCGCATAGCATTTTTATCGTCTTTTGGGAGAGAGACATCACTAGCGAACATCACGTATCCTGGTTCATATCCTCATTATTGTTTCCAAGCTTTATTTACTTTTCTGCATTTACTTTCAAGTTGCTATCATTATCCCCTTGCGTTTTATCATTTGTGAACAACAAGACCGGAGAGATTGACAACCTCTCTGAACTTCGTTGGGAGCAAAGTTATCTGTGTCTGTGTGCAGGTCCGCGTCAGGTGCGCCGCTGACACCTACTTATCATCTCTGGAGTCCTACTGGAGACAAACCTTGGTATCTTTACTGAGGGAAAAACTCGCTGCTGTACCGCATCACGCCTTCCACTTGGGGCCTACCAACGAAGGGCGAGAAGCTGTCATCAAGCGACTCGGTAGAGTCTCGCCGTTGTAGGTTCCCTATGGCGTCTGCATTGATCCGTACCTGTGGCAGTTGTAATATATCATTTCCGCGATCACTAACAGAGTGATCACAACCCGCTACCTAATCCTAGCTAACAATGTGCGGGGTTCACTGCTGAATAGAATGTAAATATTTATAAGCAGCATAGGATACGGAAAGGTACATCAATGGGCGACAATGACAGGCTATGCAATTGAATAGGATTGTAACGTAGCAGCAGAAGTAACAATGCCTAGTGCAAGAAAGTATGGAAAGGTAGGCGATATCTGGGGAAGAGAATGGCTCTGCTTGCCTGTAAGCTCGGTAGTAGCGGTACGATCGTCGACGAAGTAGTCATACTCGGCAACGGTGTAGTCGGCGGCAGCAACGGGGGTCTACCGGAAATAAGGGGGGACAAACAGTAAATACAAAGCAATCATAGCAAACAGTTGCAAGGCATGACATATGAAATCTTAACGATGCTCTAACGTAGTACGAAGCAATATGCTCAGAGCGGGAATTCATCCGGGGATGAATAGCCAGCTCCGGGTGATTACCGGACAGGGTGTCCGAAGGGGGAAGGGATCATGCTAGAGGTGTCGTGGACATCCGACAAACGTATGGGTGGGGTATCCGAGTTAGTTGAACTATTCTGAACAACTTTCGTGTTCGGAATAAATTAATCCGGAGAGTTTTACGGTATCGGGCACTTATCGGACAGACGGCCCGGAGGGGGACGGTTCGATGTTCGTTGTGTTAGAGGGGTGTGGTAGACATACGGATAGCGTATTCGTATTCGTTATATTTTTCTGATAAATTTTGATGTATAAAGTTTTTGTATCTGACTTACGGTTTAAAAGATATTGAATTTCAAAGTTTAAATCAATTTAAATGATTTTCTGAATTTATTTTTATTATTATATCAACATTATCCAAAACAGTGCCTGACATGTGGGACCCACATGTCAGCCTTTATTTATTTATAAAACATTTTAATAAAAACAAAATAGCCACTGGGCCCACATGTCAATGACTACTAAACTAATAAAACCATTTTAACTATTTAATCAGGGGGTGATCCCACATGTAAGTGCCTCTATTTACTAACAGGAGTTAATTTCATTAGGGGGGGTAGCCATTAACTAAATTTAACCGCTCCCACTTGGCAGTGGGACACATAGAGGGGGGTTAGCCATCTAATGGCCCTGGCCATACCGGCATGGCCGGCGGCTCGATGCCGGCAACAGGACGCGGCGGCGCCCGCACAGAGGCCACGGGAGCCAGCGTGCTGGGGCCCGCTCGAACGGCCGCTTATCCCGGCGTCGATCTGGGCATCAGGGGCGAGCAGAGGAGCACCGGGCGCGCGTGCCCGACACCCATGGCGGACGGCGGAGCCCGTGCTCGCGGTGGCGATGCGACGGTGCGCGGGGAGGAGGGAAAAGGTGGGGGGAGGCGCGCAGGCTCACCGCGATGGCGATGCGCTTCCCGGGGAGGTGGAGCACGCAGTGGAGGTGACGAATTCGTCGATGGTGCCCACGGCTGTCGGCGGAGGGGTTGGCGCGATTCGGCGATGCAGTGCGTCCCGACGACGCTGAACCGCACGGGGAGACGTGGACGGCCTCGGGGCAGCTTGTGGACACGCTAGCCGGACCTTGGGTGGACGTTGGCCACAGGGGGTCGTCGTTGCAGCCCCGGCTCCACCATGGCCGAACACGGCGAGCACAGGGAGAGTGAGAGGGGGCAAAGGGGGGTTGACCAGGGGGGTGCGGGGGCTTCAGTCTTATCCACGCGAGGAGAGAGGGGGGAGCAGGTAGAGGGGGCAGGTGAGGTGGGGCATGGCCAACAGTGGCCTAGCCATGGCGCACGGCGGGGTGGGGGGCAGGTGGGGAAAACAGGGGAGGGGGAAGAGAGAAAGGGGGTTGTGCCCACAGGCGGGTTTTTTGTTTTGTTTTTTTTTCTTTTTTTTCTGTTTTAATTTATTCTAGCTCATTTATCAAATTTATAAAACAAGGGACTGGCCCCAATATTAGTGTTATATAATATAGAATTATTACTAAGAGTTTTTGTGATTTACAAAAATCATTTGATATCTTATTTTCTTTAAAAGGTATTAAAAGCCACTGTTTTGCTACTGTTTTTAATTATTTATTATATCAAAACATTTTAAGAAAACCCCAATTCACTTTTATTATGGCCTACAGATTATTAGGCATTTTATAAAATTGTTTCCATAATTTTTAGTTCATTTAAAATTCCCACTTTTTTTATTTTATTCCATGGCAATTTAACAATTGCCAACTATTGTTTTTATTTTAAATATTATTCCTTAGTATTACTATACCATTTTAATAAAACAACCATTGCTATATTATCATGGCCTAAGATTGCTAGGCATTTTATTTAATATGTTTCATTAACTTTGGTTTAACTACGATTTCCATTTATATATTAATTTTCAAAACAATTGTGATAACCTCACAACATTGGTTCCATCATTAGCATTGACTTGTGATTATTCAAATGGCTAGTTGGATTTGATTTAACCATGGTCAAGTTGATTGACATGCATCCACAATCCTTGGAGCAAGATTTAAAATCCACATTTATTTGAAAATTTTATTAGGGTTGGAATTTCAATGAGCTGTGATCAAAGGTGTTTAAGGCTTGATCATCAACAGTAATGAACACTAACAGTGGAATCACTGTAGTGATTACTATACTGGATCTGGGGGTGTTACATGTGCTCTCTTCCCAAGTTCTCAGTGGTATGCGCAATAACCTAAAGATATTGGATTTTAAGGAGGAACAATTTCGATCCACCGATGAAAGATATTATGAATATTAGATGAGACATGAAAGATATTATGAATATTGGATGAGACATGAATAATTCAACCCAAGGGTATCATGGAAGACCTATCATATCAAGGAGGATAACCATTGAAGAACATATGGATGTCTAGCTAACGCTTATACGAGTTTACAACCCCAAGAGGTTTGAGGAATCCATATACGTTGTTTATCTTGCATGATCAACAAATTTATCCGAACCTAGTTCATGAACAAGAGAGACTTATGCAATGCTTGTGAGGAAGATCGGGTGTTAGAATGTGAGATTCACTGAACCATATACATGGTAATAATTTCGGTGCGACATGAGTTGATATCCATGATAACTACTCTTATTATTTGCTTTGCTATGTGGGTTAGTGAATCTTGAGAGACTTACCTATAGTCAAGACACTACGATGTTTAACCGGGACCTTAGCACTACTAGGGAAATAGCTATACATGGAAAGCTTATTAGTGGCGCATTTTATATGTAATGCGCCACTAAGTTGTAAGGGGTGGCGCACTGGTAAAAAATGCGCCACCTATAAGCCCTTATAGGTGGCGCATTTTTAAAAATGCGCCACCCCTAAGAGTGGGCCAGCCCTGGATCCCCTTATACGTGGCGCATTTGGAGAAATGCGCCACCCCTAAGAACCTTATAGGTGGCGCATTTTGGAAATGCGCCACCCCTAAGAGCTTGGTGGCTTGTCGTTAGTGGCGCATTCTTAGGGGTGGCGCATTTCAAATGCGCCACTATTAAGGCCTTATTAGTGGCTTGTTGTTAGTGGCGCATTTGAAATGCGCCACTAAACGCAAAAACAGTGCGCCACTATAAGGCTATTCCCTAGTAGTGTAGAATGGTACATTGGATGACCCTGCCAGAAGGGGACAATTGAGATCGTATATTTTACAGTGAGTATAGACAATACCCAATTTTTGCAGGAACCCCAATAGAACTATATTTGACGACCACCATGAGAGCATCGCCAATTGTTTAGTATTGGCTTAGGTCCTGTTAGCTAAGAAGGTTCAATATTTGGAATAACTGTCTTTTGATAAGGGATTCAAGATCTCAAGCAATGTACTTTATATACCTGATGAATATCATCGAAGGAGTAAGATTCATGAAGATCCCATGAATTGGATTCTAAGGGTCATAGAATTATAGATCTTGGAGGATGAATAACATATTCAAGAAGACCCCAAAGCTAACCATTTTTAGCCTCTTTGAATCTCGAAGATGGGATTCATTTTAAGCATAGTAGATTTGAAACATCCCAAAATTCTAAAATTTGGAATGTAAGATATTTAAACATGAATAATAAAAACTTGCTTATTTTGCTTGCTTTTAGCTAATATCAACTTTGATTTGAAACTTTTGGATTAAAATCAATATTTAAATGAGAGGAAAGAAAATGACCTATCTAATTATTTATTTCAGATCCTATTTGGATTTTAATATTTAAAACAAATCAAATTCAAAAATAAAAATTAAATGAGAGAATGTAATGTGACTCCTTCAATATAAAAAAGCTGCAAAAGCTTTGATTATTATCTCGATATTTGGGGAGTTAAAAATATTATAATAATTATTTATAATGATAAAATGATTTCTCGAGAATATTTTTTAATTCCCACATGAAATATATTGCTTCCATATTATATGTATTTTATTTAATATTTGGTCTTTAAATATTACTCCTAGACTTACAAAATTATATTGGATTTATCCGAATTTAATATACTAGATGGAACGGCGCGCTCCGCTGCGCCCCTCTATAGCAACATTTTTTATATATAAATTTAATTCAGCCATCATAAAATTTATAATGCTAAAAAAAAGATTGCAGCATATCTTGGTGAAGCATCTTTCATATTGCTGCCATATATAGCCCATCAAGTAGTTAATAATTGTTTTTTTTAGGTTTAGTAGTTAATAATTGTACCTCTTCAGAGCTCTAAAATCCTTTATAGTTATGAAAACCCTCTATTTTTTGATCACCTAGAACATCAGCAATGTCTTTTGATCCAGTAAGGCTCAAACTCATCCTAGAATGCACAACTAATCGAAGTATGATTCGAAGAATCCTCCGCTATTCACCATGTCAGCTATCATAGTAGCTAGCTCAGGATTCACTTTTTGCAAATTTAAACCAAACGTTTAGCAATTGAAGTCGCACATCTATTGTGTCGTGATAGATGACAATGAAAGCACTTACATTGTTTGGAGTTAGACATGACAAACAGTAGAATAGTGACACCTTTAATACTTACCATGCTTAAAGTCAAAGGTATGTGCTGAAAAAAAATCTTTGCATTAACCCTAGAACTGAGCCATCGGTTCCAAGGTTAACCCAAAATGACTAGGTTGTTAAATCAAACTACTAAACTTGCTATTAAACTTGGTACGACGATATTAAATAAAATAAGAATAAAAAACTTTGGACTTTACGCGGCATTAGTTTTCTTTATTCCTGTCTACCCGAGGGTTCTTCCTTCTAAAATGCAATTGCATTATCACTGCCTAATTATTTTAAAAAGCTACTAATATACTAATATAATATCAGTATTAGTTAAGAGTCTATTTAGTTGCAAAGTATCGATTATGTGGGCCGAATCGAATGTGGCAGCGTCCGCACAGCTCCGCGCATCGTTGGACCTAATCGAAGAGAGGGTTGACTGCCACCACCGCTCTGCGCCGCCTGCGCTTTCACCAACCAAAGTTGTCGCAACTCTCGCCGAAGCCGCCCTCAGCCCGCGCTGCCACATACGGCAAACCGGAAGAGCCGCCGCCGCCAAATTGACGACCACGCCAAGATCCTTCGCTGCCCATAAGACACGCACCACCGACACCCAGAAGAACGTCACGAAAACGCCACAATGTCGACCGCAGTCCGCGGCTCCTGTCCGAGCCAGACGCCAGCCGAAGCCATATTTGGCCATAGGCCGGCAGGACCGCCACAACCCGGAGGGGCTGTCGCCGAGGAGGGCCGCCGAGGCCAGCCCCCACCAGCGGCGAGCCAGAGCCCGACTGCCGCCGTGCCCATGGCCGCCCGGAACCCCGCCGCACCGGATCTAGAAAACCACCGCGAATGCAAGTCATGAACGCCCCGCCGCCCGCTGAGCCGCTCCACGCCGCCGCCACTCACTGCGCCTCCACCGCCTCGCTGCCGCGCCCCCAGATAGCGCCACATCACCCAACCCGAGGGACCGCACTCATCGACACCTCGCGCGGAAGAAGCGCCCCATCTCCCCCCGAGTTGGCCGGACTTTGCTCGCCAACACGAGGGGCGGCGGCGAGGGGATAGGAGCACAAGGAGGGGGGCTTGTTGGCTGGCGTTAGGCTTTGCCCCCCGCGGCGCACGCAGGAGCATCACGGGAGGGGGAGGGATGGGGAGAAAATTCGGTCCGAACGCGTATCGGTACATGGACTCGAAGCTGAAGATGAATTAACATGCACAACAATACTAACATTTCACATCTTAGGGGATATCATATAATCCACATTATTTCACATATTTGGGGAAAATAATCCACTTCATTTCACATATTCGATACTACTATTATCACCACGAGCAATATGTATTATTTGGCAGTACAACATTCCCTTAAACAACGTAGATATGTTTGAAGATGCAAACACCAAATGATGAGAACATAATACGTAGATATGTAAGAAATTTCGAGATAGGATTCGTGTTCAAAGCTACCTAGCTTGGTACGTGAACACAATATCATCGATCACTATTCCCCATTATCTCCAGTCAATTAAGCATAATGTCACACAATCCATGCAACTTCTGTCTGCAACAAGAATTCCAACGAGGAAGTACAGAATAAGAAATTTTAAATAGAGAATTGTCATTCATATCCTAAAACACATACATAACATCCTGCATGACAAAGTTTACATTTTTTTATGTTGACACCGCAAAAAGCATATCATGATTTCCTTACATACTAAATTGTAGGTTCTTATTTAATAAAATTCCATCATCCCAAAACAGAACAAATGAGGAATTTTTATTTATAGAACCTCGCATGAACCTTCTGGCATCTTCCAATTTTGTGAAAAAAATAGGGAGATCATAAACAAGCTATCATACTATTTGCTCATTAGGCTATAAACTCTGAATTTGAGTGTCTTTTGCTCTAATTTTTAACTTATAGAGATAGACCAGGATCATAGACGGAGGAACGACGATGGCGTTTTGGGCTTTTGGCTAGACCAAGGAACGATGGTGAGGATTGTGTATCTGGTACATGAAGTGTGTGAAGGTATGGCATTAATATTTGCGTCTTCGGCGTATCCTTCAAAGCGATGGCCTCAGCATGTGGCAGAACGTGGCGGCAACTTGTTCGTCCTTGGAAGCGGTGGTTACATATCGCCTGGCAGCTTCCCCACATCCAACAACGCATCGAATCGGAGGTTGCAGTAGTTACTGCGTATCTGGCGGGGTCTCTCGCGCCCTTGACGCTGGCATCGGATGTGGCGTCGATCGAGTGTGTGCTTAGCAGAGGTAGTGGCGGCTAGCGCGAGAGATTCCAGAAGATTTTGTTAAACGGAGGAAAAACAGGGAGGAGCGATGGGATGCATAGGCGGGGATGAGATGACCAGGGAAGGATTACCTTTGAACGCTAATGTCAATGAAGAGGTTTCCTTTTTTAATGGACAATCGTATTAATTAGTTGACAATTATTCTCTCAGCGAATTATAAGCAATGGCAGTGGTGGGTAATTAATAGTAAATTTCAGGGTATAAGGTGTGTTGTGCTCCGTTAAACATGGAAGTAATCTGCATCGTTAAATCGACGTTGTTTAACGGTGAAGATGATTTGGATCAGCACCTCTGGTGCTTTTTATATTAGTAGTAGATGGCTAGGTTCAATCTCGTCTTACACCCAACAATGAGCCAAAACCAGAGCTTCATTGAAAGAAGAATGGCTATTTATGTATTTTTTTTTCTCTCTTTCCAAACAAATTGAATTCAAGAAGACATAGAAAAGATCCCCAACTAAACCTTTTTACTGTAAATTGCACATGAAGAGAAGGCTGGGAAGGTCCGGTAGAAAAATAATAGCTTGGCAAGCTCGTATTATTATACTCCCTCCATTCCTTCATGTAAGGTGTATAGTTTTTTAAAATAACTTTCATAATATAGGGTGTGAGGGAGTTTGTTTTAATTAGTTGCCAAACGTGAGTTGAGAAAAGGAAAGGAATGATCATGGGCTAACAACTTCAATCCCGCAGATTTATTGCCTTGTATTCATATGACTTGGAGCGCTGCATGCACTGACTATGAATGGAAACCGTGAGAAATTGGCAAGTTTTTTTGGAAGGAGATTAATTAGGCTCAATAACTGATTTGGAATGAGGGATTTTCTCACCTGCCCTTTTTCCTCTCTATTCCCATGAATCCTTCTAGGGGCTTTTTAGTCCAACCACAGCCAAATATGCTCTTCAAACCCGTGCGTTAATATTCGTGCGAGAAAACTATACACCTTACTTCAAGGAACGGAGGGAGTACTATAGTTGAAGTCATCAAGAGACAAAAAAGGTACATATTTGAATAAATATATTGAAAGTGCAAAAAAAAATCACATGGCATAACACCAACATGTTCTATGGTTTTTTGTCAAATTATCCAAATTACCTTTTGATACTCCACTCTGTACACAGATTTAAAATTAGTGAAGAGACTTGATACGACACAATTTAGAAATTTCTCAGGCAGATCCACATGTATAGGTTATTTTGTAACAATTCTATGATAACCAAAACTCTACATAGTACTATAGACACACATAAAAATACAATCATATATAGTAGGAGTAGTAGTCATTTGCTGAAGAAAATGGAGAGAGTAACTGCCAGAGGAGTGTATTTTGTTGTGCATCCTAACATAATTGCAGAATAACATCTGTACTATCAAAAATAATTTAGGAAATACGCAAAGAGAAAAAGGAAAGCCCTTGATGAGTGGCCGGCCTATGAAGCTATTCGTGGCAAGAATATTTATTTTATCAGCTGGCCGGCCTATCAAATACTAATATTAATATTTTATCAGCGGTCGCATACAGTAGACTGGACCAACAGCAGCTTTTCAGAAATGGACATGCATCTAAACGTAGGATGTGTGGCCCCGATATGCATTGTGCATGTAAAGAGCTGTGCTTTGCCTTCTTTTCGCCAGCTTAAAATGAACCAAACCGATCATGAACTGCATGGACCCACGTGTCAGAGTCACACAATCTGTCGATGGCCTCAGCGCTCTCCGATTTAGCCGAGTATAAACTTGAAGGAGATATTTATGAATTTAATTAATAATACTAAAATACTATATTAAAGTTCGCATAATTTAATAAATACACCTAACTAGGAAAAATGTCCATCTGACTACATGCAATGCAGCAGCCGCCCTTTTTTTTAGCAGCCGTCCGATTGTCACATGGCATCTATCTCTCGCACATAATGCGAGAGCAATTAATTGTAGAGTACTCGTTGGCGGTCCGGTCCAACGAACACTCTTCTGGGCTCACAGCGGATCACGTGTCGCATTCACAGCGTCCCTCGGGATTTCATTTTTCTAATTTTTGTGTACGTATTTTCTGTTTAAAATTGATTTTTTGATGGTTTTCTCGGCTTTCCGGTTTTCTTTCGCTTTTTCTGTACGTTTTGGTGAAAAAAAAGGAACGGCCTTGCCTCTACGGAAGGCACGTGCTTCCGGAAAAGGCACTATCGTGCCTCTGCGAAAAGGCACTCGTGCCTCCGCGAGAGGCACGACATCGTGCCTCCGTGAAAGCACTTGCGCCTCTAAAAACAGGAAAAACGGAAAAACTCCAAAGCGCGACAAGTGGTGCGCATACGATGCACCACGTGTCGCGTGCGGAAGGGCTCGCGCTGTTCATTGCTATGAGTACTATTTTTTTGGGGGGTAAAAAACACTTTAAACAACCGGAACCGAAGTACAAGGGATACAGACCGGATCATGAGGATCCAACATCCAAATATGTCTACCTTGAGTTAATTAGAAGCAAACTTAACTAAATTATGTGCATCGGGGTTATAAGATCTCCCCTCAAACACAAACTCACACGACACAAAAAGACTAGTATTTCTTGCAATCTCCATCACAATAGAGCCATGCTTTCCTCCAGACACGTCCTTGATATCCCTCACCACGTTCTTGGCATCACATGAAATAATGATCTTGGTCGCCATCAAATCAAGAGCTAGTGCTTGGGCTTCTCTGCAAGCCAGAGCTTCAAGACATACCGGATCAGTTACTCCTGGAATCACAACAGCAGAAGAACCCAAGAAATTTCCATCACTATCCCTGCACACTGCTCCTGCTGCGCCTACACTGCCATCTCTGGAGAGGCCCCCGTCGACCCGGATGTGCACTACTCCAGGTCCTGGAGAGACCCATCTCCGTTGAACATGTGATGACCTGCCAACCGGCTGCCTTGGGTTCTGATTTGATGAGCTGAAATATCTAAGCTATGAGTACTCTTAAGTTAGTGATTTCGACATAACGCACACAAAACAACCACATGGGCCAAGCGCCTAGCCGGCCACCTTTCCATATTTATTCAGTTTTCTTTTTCTTTTGGGCCGATGCTTCCGGCAAAAATTTCTTAAGGTTCAGTGTGTGATAAAACGATTCATCATATAAAAACAAAAAGGTTTAAAGTATATTAAAAGAAGTTCATTCTGTATTAAAAAATTATTTGATGCATATGAAAAATATTCATCGTATAAAATTATAAACAATAAATATGTGTAAGAAAATATCCATTGCATATTAAAGTTGTTCAACTTATATAAATAAAAAGCTCAATATATACATACAAAAGTTCAACATGTTTACAAAAATGATAAATATTTTAAAAACTGTTCAATGTATATAAAACATTTCACTGCATATGATAAAAATTTATAACAAAGATTAAACAAATTTGTAATTAAAAAAAGAAAATTCGAAATAGAAACAAAACAAAATAGATCGAATAAATAGGAAACGAAAATAAAACGAACTGAACCGGCCAATCGGGAACGCCCTTCAGCGAAAGGTCGTAATTCGAACGCACAGATGCGTCAAATAGTTATTTTGATTACGCGCTTAGAGAGGGAGACAGTAATAGGCCGGCCCAGTAGAGCAATATATGTAACGATCACGACGTCATATATGATATCAAGTTGACATGACTCCAAAGTTTATTTTACTCTTTAATTTTTACTTATATTTAGCAAACTTAAATTTACTTAAGACAATTTCAAAATAGAACATTTTCAAAATCATAACTCTGTATTAATTAAAGTGAGAGCAATTTCGAAAAAAATGAAAACTAAAAAAAATGCTCATCACAATTAAAAAGGGTTTCTGTGTTTCAGAAAACTATATGTACTTTTTCAAAAAAAAATGTATACTACCTATAAATATGTTTTATGTAGTATAACATGTAATTATTGAAATAAGTGTTCTGTCGTTTAAGAGTGTTGGTGATCCTAAAAATGTTTATACTAAGTTTAAAAGATTAAGTAGTTTTAGAAAAATGTTTATTACTATTTCAAAAAATGTTTCACGGTGTAGTAAAAACAATGTTGGCCATTCTTTCAAAAACAAATTAAAACATGTATTACAAGGAAAACATACATAATTTGTTTTAAAAATAATAAAGATGTATCAAACAATATTTTACGTGTATTTAAAAATTAGAGATCTATAAAAAAATACCAACCAAATTTGACAGAGAAACAAAAAGGACAACAAAGTAAAACATAGAAAACCAAAAAATAACAAACAAATCTAAATATAACAAAGAAAAAATTACAACAAATAAAATCAATGAAAAAACAGAAAAACTAAATGAAGAAAATAATGAAAGATTAATAGAAAAAACAAGATAATAAAAATGAACGAGAAAAAAAAGACAAAATGACATTAAATAATGAAAACCGATAGGAAAAACACTAAACTAGCCCAAATTGTAAAATAAGGAAAAACAAAACAAAACCCTCAAAAACTGCTATAGTGCTGACCGCCTCAGCAGCGAGAGGAGATATCGTCTCGCTCTCTTTATCTTTATTACCTACTAATAAAAGGATGAAGGTTTCTTCCTCCCTATTCTTCGTACAACGTTTCTTCGTTCGTTCGTTTTTTCGTACGTCAACCCCGTCAGCTATATAAGATTATCGAAATTGTTTTACCAGATCTTTCGAATGCCGAAGGCTTCAGAGAGAAGGAGGGACTACTCGATGAAAGTTCTTACGATAACAAATCGCCGCTATTTTTTTCTACTGAAAATCAAACCATCGTGATGCAAAAGTTGACTATGCTACATGGTCGACCAATTGTATTTATTTATTGAAAACGCAGACCTCAGTGTTGCAAAGTGGACTATGCATACGCTACAAGGTCGATCGATGGTATTTCAAGTTAAAAGGACGACATCGCAAAGTCGACTAGATGAACGCTGCAAGGATGTCCGACATTGATGTAAGTTAGACGCATGTCAGGTTAATCCGTGTTGCTGCAAATTGGATGTCCGGAGGTATAAAGCTAAGGGCATGTTTGGGACAGCTCTGCTTTCTAAAATTCAACTCCGCTCTAAAATAGTAAATCAAACAGGGTAGCTCCATGATTTGCCGCTATGAAAACTAAAATATAAGATACAATTCCATGTTTTTGTGTGAAGATCTTCAAATATGCTTCAAAAATCATAGAAAGTGGAGTTGAATGAAATTACCTATAAGCGGAGAGGAATATTTGCATGGCCGATAATTAATCCGAATGTTGGGAAAAACAAAGGAAATGCTTTAGTGGGTTATCCAGTTATGGGATTTGCATGACTGAAGACAAGTAATTAAGCGGGATTGTTAGAAAAAAAAGGTTCATCGGTTAAAGATTACACGACATTTGTCTTGTAAGATAAAATATAGCTCTGTTGCAACGCACGAGCAATTTTCCTATCATGGTGTGTTCATGGATGGATACATCAATTTTCTTTTCCATTGAAACACACGAGCAATTTTTTTAGTAAGATAAAATATAGCTCCTATTGATTCTCTCCCCATTATTTTATCTTCTAATAAATGGGCCAAGGCCATTTTTCCCTTCTCGGTATTTTTTCTTCTTTTGTTTTTATCCATTGGGCTTTGCTCTCTAAGCTTAGTGCCCTATGGCCACAAAACCTAACGTTTATCACATTGCTTAATAGTTCACGCAGCAACGCGCGGGATATCATCTAGTTAAGGAAAAAGAGTGAGTAATTTCCTGAGCAATGATAATGTTATCACTAATGCGACGACCTTTGATAAAAGCTTGCTGGGCAGGGTCTATGTAGTCAGGCAGTTGAGGTTTTAACCTGTTGGCAAGAGCCTTAGCTATAATTTTATAGATGACATTGCAAGGCTAATTGGACGCGGCTTCTTTGATAGCGCGGGCATTTGCACCTATTAGTATTGAAAATAGTTTTTCAAAAAGTAAACAAAACCAAAAAAATCGGATTTTTTGTATGATGCAAGATGGTCATGTGTGCGAAGTCCATGGCAAGTTTCGTGAAGTTTAAACATTCGAGTAATCCAATTCAAAAATGACAAATTTTGGGGATGTAAGGGTTCTTGGAAAACGACACTATTCATCAAGAATTTCGTGTTGCCTTGGTTTTCACAAATCGAATGTCGAAATACCTTAAAATTTTGCACGGATGTCATTTGCGTGAGTATGTTGCGTTCCACAAAATTTCAGATTTTTTTGAATTGCTTTGCATTTTGTTTTGGTTTTTTGAATTAGTGGGTGCCTATACCCGCGTGCTCTGTTTGGAGTTTCCCAGGCTAATTGGTCTATAATCATAGGCACGATGGGAACCAATTTTTTTGGAATAAGAGCAATATTTGTGTCAGCAATGTGGGTAGGAAAAATACCAGCTTTGAAAAATTCTTGAACCAGCAGGGTAACTTCGTCTCCAATCCAACTCCAGGCCAAGAGGTAAAATTCAACGTTGAACCCATCAGGACCCGGGGAGGCATTGTGTTTCATATCTTTGATAATCTGCAAAATTTCATCTTTGTCTGGAATTGAGTAAGTGGGATCATCAGAAGGAGCAGGAGCAATAGGAGGAGCCAGGGGGTTAGGCAAAGGAACATTGGGCGAAGCAAAGATGAATTTAAAGTAGTTGATAAAAGTGTTTGCGATCATTTTAGGCTTATGGTGAGTAACATTATTGTCATCTCTAATCGCAAGGATGGTGTTATGTTTTCTACGTTTAAGAACAAGGTGGAAGAATTGAGTATTTATGTCTCCTTTCTTAGCCCAGCTCTTCTTGCCTCTTTGCCTGTAGAATTGATCAAGCTTGGTTAAATTCTGGTCATACCTTATGGCCAAAGAGGCTTCCAAAGACATATCTTGCTGGTTGGGGGCTTGAGTTGGATTGCATTGATTTTTTCCTCAATATCATTGAGATCTTGTTGGGTGGGTTTCTTTTTCCTGCACCAACGTTTGCGCAAGTTTGGAAGTTTTAGCAGAAAAAGAAGTATGAGAACCATATTTAGCCTAAGCATTTTTAGCAACATCATGGTAATCATTTTCAAGTAACCACCAATTTTAAAATTTCAAAGTTTGCTTGGGTTTCACAAAGTTACCATCCGTGGATAACAAAATAGGAGCATGATCACCAATAATAATAGGCAAATTGAGCACTTTAGAGTTTGGATGGATAGCAAGCCAATCAGAGTTAACAAGGCATTTATCAAGGCGTTGATAAATAGGAGTGGATGTATGATGTACGCCAAGTATAAGCATGACCACTATAGCCTAGATCAAACACGCCACAATTTTTAACAAGAGCACGAAAAGTAGACATACATGGTATATTGGTGCACCCCTTGTACTTATCAGCATCATACATGATATCATTAAGGTCTCCCATACAAACTACAGGCTTGCCCGGGTTGTCGTGCACAAAATTGGCAACCTCCTTCCAGATATCACTAGTGTTGCGGTGATACAGATCCCCATAGATACATATAATGCACAACTGTACACCTACAGCTACGTCGACGACAGTGGCTAGAATATAGTGGAAGCTAGCATGCTGGATAGTAATAATATGATCATCCGTCCACATAAGCCAAAGGCCTCCAGAGGAACCTGTAGATGGAATAACAAATCCATTAGTGACATTAAAACAATTGAAAAGATCAGTAGGTTGTAATCTAGATGATTTAACTTCCAAATAAAAGTTACCTGAGCGCGTGTCGAATGCATCAGCCTGGCCAGAAACATCATCCGCCTATTGCCGGGGCTCCGGCCCATACCCCGGCAGTTCTAGGCGATGTCCCTCATGGGGCTGGAGGCGCGTTAGGGCCATGAGCTGTTTCCCGTCTAGCCAGAGAATCGTCTCCTGGATGATGATGAAGTTGGTCCAAGTGCATAGACTCTTCATGCTGATCCTGTCCCCCAATGAAAGAATCACCTATAGCAGTGGAGTTATGGAGGTCCTCAGTTTCCAGCGAGGCCTGAGCTCCGGGATGATGACTGATGTGATGAGCATCCAGACCCATGTGGTGGACGCGATCGAGGCCAGGAGGAGAGAAGCCATTTTGACAAGAGCCAGCAATACCTTGGCTATCCCCTGGCGACAACGGCCTGAGAGGCCAAGCATCGTAGCTTCATGCAGAGTGAGGCCCTTGCTCCATAGAAGATCCGCCAGTGTGAGGAGCCTCGGTGACACCCAAGCTTGCCAAAGATGAGCCCCCACCTCTGCGCAGCACATAGCGATCAGACACTGGGTAGGGCAAGCCAGGACGTTTGCGGTTGGAATCACGAGAGCCATCCCCAGGTATCTGGTGGATACAGGGCCGAATAGCATCGTGTTCGGGCGGGAATAAGAAGACAACGACGACTTCAGCGGAGGTGGTGTTGCTCAAGACGTTAGGGATCGCAAGTGATGATCTGGCGGTCACGGATGACGCACTAGATCAACTGTGCGCGGTATTCAACTCCCCTCTGCAAGAATTGCATCTGCGGGCGATCGCGGCAATCTTTTCGGGAAGTTGATACCCTTAGACCTCCCGCAATGGGTAGTATCATAAACCTGGCTGGGGACTTGGAGAGCTTGGGGCCGCTCGCGATCTAGGTGGGCTTTGTGGACATGGGAGCCTCATATTCCCGATGTTGCAGCTCTCTATGGAATTAATGTGTTGGAACGTGGGGAAACTTAAGTGTTATGGCACCCGGATTCATATACCTTATGTTTCAGCCTAGAGATGCACATCTTCTGGCGACACAGTATAATCTTGGTATATAAGGAAACCATACTTTCTTAAAGTACCATCATGGTATAAGGTTCAAATATGATATTAAAAAATAGAGGCAAAGTGGTATAAGGTGTGCAGGAACAATATGTACATTATTTTTGGAACTTATAGGGGTTCGATACTAGCAGCGGAATGATATGACACATCGTAAGTCTTAACGATGTACGGCTCCAGTCCAAAGGGAAAATGTTGGGACACATCCTAGGTAGCGAACATGGGACCTTCAGGTAAACTTGTACGACATTTCCTACATCTAGCATGACACACCAGGTCGGTACTTTAAATGTATTTGCAAGCTCACAACATACAAGAACAAAATGACAAACAATAGCATAGCAAAAGGCATAATCTGTACAATGGTAAGTAAATAGAATGATCAAGACGCCAAGAGCTGTATCGTGAACGTCACCGCAAAAAAATAGTCATGGGTACTTGCTAATCACGTGACCCAATGCTTCTTCATAAACGACATGAGCAACCCCAGTAGTATTGTCGTGAGGAGAGGCAAAAGAAGCATCGTCGGAATGGATGAAGTCGCCAACAAGAAGGACTATGACCAATATTGTGACCCGATAAGCGAAGATGATGATGACGATGAAGCATATGTCAAAAGAAGAATCAAAATTACAGTACCTAAGAAAGATAATACTCCCAGAAAAAGGAAAAGTCATGGCGAGGGGCTAAAATATTCGACATCCGACAAAAAAGGTAAGAAGATCACTGTGAAACATCGTCGACACTGATCGAGAAACTTTCAATACCGGAGAAGTTTTCTGTATACGCGGTTATATGTACTGTTATCGAGTGAATGATATAATATATATTATGAACCGATCTAACTTATATACATGTATCAATTATAAACAATCATGACCCTAACTCAAATACTAAACCCTAACGCTTACTCTAATAACACTAAACCCTAACCCTAACTCTATAATAACACTAAACCCTAACCCTAGCTAACATTAAACCCTAACACTAAAACCATAACCCTAACACTAACACTAAACACTAACCCTAACAAAATAGAAAAAAAGAATTAATTAGAAAAACAGAACAAAAAAGTATAAAATAAAAGGTTAGCTAAAGTGCAGGGTATACACAAACGCGATGTCGCTAAGGTATCTACGGCGCAGGACAGAGTACACCGCGATGCAGATATTAATTCAATTTAATTACGTAAATAAAAATAAAATCTTATCTACATCGTGGATTCAAGTACGCTCGTAGTTGCTAGTGTACTCATCTGCATCGCGGTGTGCTTTAACCCGCGCTGCAGATAAGTTAGCTACAACGCCGGGTGTCGCACCCCGCGCTGCTATCTACCTTACTACAAGGTGGCTCTGCTCGTTTCCCCTCACACTCTCACTCTCTCTCTCTCTCTTTCTCACCAGTTCCCCAAGCACACCCGAGCACTGGCACCGATACCCTAAGCACCCGAGCGACGCCTTCTCCGGACTCTCCTCCTTCAGCGCTGGCCCCTTCTCCCGTTGCCGGTTTTCGGCTTATACAGGGCACACTCGGGTCGGGCAGCGAAAACTATGAACCAACGAGATGTGGGAGATTTTTCGCGCCCCTTTATTTTTTAACGGTTCTAGGTGTTTTGAGGGATCTGTTCGGGACGTTTTTCCATCGCGGAACTGTAAAGTGGGGGTTATTTTAGAGGGTTAATTGGATCTATGCCATTATAATTTTTCATCGATTGAAAAAAGGCCATTACAAAAACTAACTTAAAGACGGTTTCCACATTAAAAACAACAAAAATGAGCGCAAACATATAATAGCGTATTGAGATGTGCCACTA
The DNA here is from genome assembly GCA_950022295.1 of Bromus sterilis. Lineage (NCBI taxonomy): Eukaryota > Viridiplantae > Streptophyta > Magnoliopsida > Poales > Poaceae > Bromus > Bromus sterilis. The sequence continues at coordinate 6,183,168 of OX465597.1, read as the reverse complement.
CAACTTTTTATACCTCTATCTATGCCATTATGGTCATTACCGAACCGTATACATTCAGTTATACTCCCGTACATACACAAATCATGTATATACATATAGGTAAAAGAAAAAAAATGATTCATATGTGCCCAGAAATGGGTCATATTAGAACAGTAGACTCATATTAGTGTTTTTGATTTTCTATAATGTTTTCAGATTTTTTTGAGAAGTTCAATTTTTTGGCAAAAAATTGAAAACTTTAAATTCTTTGGTGCCCTAAAGAGCCCAAAATGCTTCCAAAAGTTCAACACAGAGGTATTACAGTAAATACAACATTACACACTGAAATACATGTATTTTTCCAATAGTTATTTTCTGTAAGTGCACAAAATGGCATACATAGAGGTATAGGAAAGTTGGAGTGGCATATTTCCAAGTCCAGTTTTTGTAATGGTATTTCTCTAAGTGGTGAAAACTGAAGTGGCATAGATCCAATTAACCCTATTTTAGAATGTGTAATATGCCGTCCGTTTTTGAGGATGTAGTATCTATTTTACCGAAGCAAATTTCGTACTGTGTATCCGATTTACGTCGACCTGTAAATCAGATATAGCGTACCTACATTTAGTGCTAGAATTGCTCTTACAGTTTGAAAAAAAAAGCACTGTGACGTGAAAATAATAATTGGATCATCTATTCCGTCTCAAGAAATAAACAGAGCTTCTATCCCTGAAATCCCAAACGGCTCTATCATCATCCCACCGTCCCACGGATTATTCATTGTGGAGGTCATATGGTGTGTATCCTCCTATCAAATCAACTTCCGTATCGTCCATCATCTGACCCTGGCCTGACCTCTGACCTGACCACTGTTGACACACGAACACGTCATGTGTACCCTCGACGCCGGGGGTGATACACCGCAACTCACGTCGAAGGAGACCCGACCGGAAGCGCGGTACGCAAGCAATCCGGCGGACGCTTTTGAAGACCCGAAACCCCACACTCCTGGGAGGGACCCCGTCAGGGAGCACGGCGGCTATGGGCTGCCCTAGGTCGACCTGATCGTCCCTAGGGCCTCGTGGATCGTTGCCCTGCAAGAACAAGAACGAACGAAGAACGAGAAGAAAGATACAAGGGAGAGAGAGATAAAATTAGGGTCTGGAAGTGTAGATATGTTTGTTCGATTGTGTGTTGTTTCAATCGGCCGTCACCTCATCTATTTATGAGGGGGTTGGACTTTCCGTGCAAGAAAAGGGCTCAGATTCGCGTCAAAACTGCCAAAAACCCGCACAAACTCGGACCCGGATCGGGGGGTCGGACGTCCGAACTTAATCCCGGACGGTCCGGACCGTAGGGTCGGACGGTCCGACGTCAAGGTCGGACGGTCCGACCTATAGGTCAAAATCTTTCTGTACTCGGGGTCCTCGAGTCGGACGGTCCGACTTCGGGGTCGGACGGTCCGACCTTAGCCCGGACGGTCCGACTTGAAGTCCGGATGGTCCGACCCGGATTCTTCAGCAGCGCACTGTTTCGGTCATAACTCCTTCATACGAACTCGGATTTGGACATTTCAAATATCAAAATCGACCGGTTCGACGAGACGAAGCCGGACTATGTAGAACGTTTTCCCATTTGAGGATGTATTGAAGGCCTAATTGGAAGAATAGTTCTCCGAATGCCAGGGTCTTATTGCTTCAAACATAGTTTCGGCCCTTGAGATGGAATCAAATGATCATGGCTCGAACTATAAAATTGTTCACATCGACAATACCCAAGTTTTTCATGTAGAACACTTCTTCATTTTAGGTCATCTTATATAGGTTCATTGCCGTGCCAAAAACGGGTGTCAACACATGCCCCCCTGTTTTTCGGCAAAACTTGTGTGCCGAAAAAATATCTTGCCCAGGCTTGTTCTAAGGACGATGTCAACACTCCATCGGCCATGTGTTTTCTAAGGGCGATAATTGCATATTGGCCATGCTTATCCTTGAGACGATAATCATATATCGGCTATTTGTTAGCACGATTAATCATGTATCATCCATTGCTTGTTTGATCCCTTTTATGCAGACTTGGGTGCAACCTTCTGAACTTGAGAATAACACCATAAGAAATTCGTTAATAATTCCCATATATCTAGATCCATCTCAAAGATATCCACTGAATCATATTGTCCACCCTCTTGCAAGAATCTTGTAAATAAAAAATAGTGAACTTCTCGCAATCTTGCCTTCGCCTGCATATAAATTTCGAATAGTGGCCGAAAACGGTAATCTCCGATTCGGCCTTCCCCATGTTGGCAAACTCGGCATCGGCTCTTGAGAAATACACCATGATTAACATAATAGCCGGATGCTTGTTGTGCCAACTCATTTTCTCTTCAATGTCATGTCTAAATATATGAGAAACAATAAAGTAATCGGATAAAGAAATTATATCTAGACACTTATCAAGATAAATACGAAGTGATTCGTCAAAATATATGAAATCCATATATACTTGCTGCACAACTAATAACGAATCACCAAAAGCCTCAATATTTGTAGCACCTATATCAAGCAAAAGTTCTGAACCGAATAATAACATATTCAGCTTTCATTGTTCATCCAAAAACATTTAAGCGACATGAGGCTTCAAAAAAACACCATGAGGAGATATAAAAACAATACCAAAACCTTGGTTGTTGCTACCAACTAAACCAGCAAAATATAATCTCCATGGTAATAATGAGACAAGGTTCATAACAATATTATACTCAATAATAAAAACAACAATGATTTGGCTTCTCATAGATTTTAGCTATATCATACCTAGCCAAAGCATAATCCCACTCACCAATTCTGCAACTTATGAATTGGTCCATGCAACATATTTTTAGCGAATGTACACCTTGTCTCAATCTTCAACAAAACTAAGGACGATGTTTAGAAAACACACCGGGCATGTTTAGATGTATTCTTAGGACGATAAAAGAAATATCGTCCATTAGCATAAACGACATGTAGAATTCATCCACCAAAGCATATATATCTGAAACAAACAAATTAAATAACAAATCAAATATTTCGGCCCCTTGAATTAGCAACAAGAATGGAACTAATCAAATTTATAGTGACTTGGTAATCCCCTATCATGATGTAAGAAATTGTATTGCATCCATGGAACAAAATAAGTCCATGGAGGGTAACCAATCATACCTGAGGATGAATTCCATGATAAAGGCATCAATGACATGTTTGAAGAATATGAATGATGTGCTAATCCAAGATTCCGGTTGGATGATGGAAACCTTCGGCTTAATCTTTTATGAGATGATTTCTCCTTCTTCACTTTGGTTGTATTCTCTAAAATAGAAGCTTGCACATCATTTTTGGTTTGACTGTTCTTCTTGGGGACCCATGCCATATTCTTCTTTTCAAGTTCTCGTGCACTAAGTTTTTGCAATTTCTTCTTCTACCAATATGATAAACCGAGTGGACATCTCGATTGTGATTCTTTTTCAAACAGTGGCAATTCATTTTTGATCTTGTGCACTCTCAGCTACTTCTATTCAGATTTTTCATCTTGATTCTGAACATTTGCTTGCTCCACGTCTTTGCCTTTAGTAGCCAATTTCAATGCTTTAATTGGTTCTTCATTATTTGAAACTAAATCTGAAGTGGCACACTTCCGACCATCCTTTTTGACACGATATACTTGCTTGACCACCTCTTTCTTCTTCCTTGAGCTCCGGACCGATTCCTTTCGATTGAAACGATCTTTGTTATGCAATTGTTCATCGAATGTGGACCTTCTTGGAGCTGCATAATCTTGATGAGATGGTTCAAAATAAGATGGATAATGTGCCCTAGAATTATACATGTCCCGTGATGGATATTGATTCATATAAGCATAGGGAGGTACCCATGACGCTGGTACTGGCGGCTCAAAATAAGGATATGAGTATGATGTATTGAAATTATCACTTTGCCAATACTGGTTAGATTTGCGCCTAGGGGGTGATCTTGATGTTTTTGAATTACTTGGCCAATGATCAATTTTCTCCTCACTTATCTTATGATATTTTTCCAATAGTTGCGAGAAAGTGACCTTTGATTTCTCACCCTTGTGCTTATCTCGGCCTTTGCTCTCTTTGGTTTTCCTTGCATCGATCTTTGGATTTGCTTGTTGTCCCCCAGTTCTTGGCGTCTTCATTGTAACTTTGACAGAATTCTCGCCTTCAAGAATATGATTATTGCGCTCAGGAATAATTTGTGTCCTTGAAAGCTTGATCCCACCACCTGCAGTTTTTACCTTCTTGTCCTTAAATGAATCGTCTTGAAGCAACCGATGCAAAAACTTTTTGCCATCAGGACCAATAGGAATAGCATGATGATCCCTTGGTGTTTTAACAAGTTTCAATCGTCCACTATCAATGGCCGATTTAACTATTTGACGAAACATATTGCAATCCTCAAAATTATGCTTGAACGAATTATGTAACTTACAATACATTCGTCCTTGGATTGATGGCTTAACATGGTGATCAAGAATTCTAATATATCATTCTTCAGCAATAAATCAAAGATCCGATCACACATATTTGAATCGAAGGTAATCACTTTGTTTTCTAGCCGATCTTGGTGTGAGAACGGCTTTGGAAGTAAGCAAACGAACGGTTCAGATTTCGCATGGCCCCATTCGGCTATGCATTGTGTTTCGCACCCCATCTCCGATGACTTTGAATAAGAAATTACACTACCATCGGTTTTCTCGGAAAATTCAAACCTTGGCTTTATATTTCTGAAATCAAAATTATTATAACATATATGTCTCAATTGAGACCAAATGCAAGCCAAGTATGAAATAAGAAAAGCTACCCATGTATATATAAACTTTAAATGAAACAATGGGAAAATCTTTTGATGTAATAATAAGTCACTACCGGTCTTTCTAAGTGGCACAATGTGTTGACCGGTATGCTTTGTTCTAATTGTATTGCTAACAAGTAAATTATCCTTCTTCATTGGTCTCTCAAGATTTGTTATAAGAATTTTACTAATAGTTACATCAACAATAAAATTATGACCAAATCTGAAAATAGATAAATTACTTGCTAGACATACCTTTTCATACGCGTTGGGAGAGCATGATGGTTGCGTGAATTGAATAATAGCTTGTTCCAATTTTGGATGACTCTCCAACGTCTTGTCCTCATCTTTTTCTTTGTTCCGTGCTTCATCACTCGAATGATTGTCACGTGAACTTTGCTCAGCTGCACGCTTGTGTTCTTGATGTTCATCATTAACCAAACTTTGTTCGGCCATATCACTTTGTTCTTGATGCTCATCAATTTCTGTGGCACGGAACTCAAAGGGCAGGAAATAGGTTCCCTTAGATTCAGAAAAATCAAGCACAGTTGTTATGTGCTGGCCATGCCCTTTCTCAATGGTGCTTGCCTCTGTGGATTTGATGGACTCGGAACACACACTAGTTGATTCGGCTTTTCCAGCCGAAGAACTTTCAATCTTCGAATCATCACTCTTTTCATCAATTGGCAAGGCTTTTTTTCTTTGAGCCAATTCTATTTGCTCCAAACGGCGAGCAGCTGATTTAGCTTTAAGCTTCTTCTCAAGCTCAGCCCACCCTGGACAAGATTGCCCCCCCCCCCCCAATGCCATTAGCTTTAAGCTTTTTCTCAATCTCAGCCCACTCCGGGTAAGATTGCCCTCCAATACTTTCAGACTCTTTCGGCATTGGAACTTGAGTGTTGCCGAAACTTTGCAATTGTATAGGGGGTATATAGTATGCTGGAGCAATAGGAGAAGACATATGCATTGGTGTGAAACTATATTTTTTCTGGCATAACCTATCAATTGGCAATGATTCATCTTCTTGCAAAACTCTAGATTTAATTGCATTATAGTCAGGAGACAAACCACTAAGATATAATTACATACCAACATCACTAATCTTGTCATTTTGGGCTTTCTTCCTTTCTAACGCATCTACCTCATCAACAACTTTATATGAAGGTATGTATGCTCCTGTAGATTGGTCACTTATTTGGCTATAACCATGAAGGTGTGGAGCCGAATTATGAGTATCAACAGTAGCAGATGGCACTGACAGATTAGTAGCATGAGTTGTAGCATATGATGGTTGATGGTAATTGGCCGAATAACTAGTGCTAGCATGGCCAATTCCCCTATCCATCGGCATATTTGGATTAACATATTGCAATTTAGGTGCGGATGAATAAAAAGGTGAAACACTTTGTTGCATGTTATTGAAATTTCCTATATCGGGTGTTTCAACTCTACTAACCGAGCTCACCATGTTGTTCATCGGCATATGGATTTATGGGGTTGCCGATGCATGAGAGTTGGAATACATATGATGCATGTTACTGGTGTCATAAGAAGTTGAAGCATGTAAATTACTTTCAATCGGCCCTTGCATATAATTAGATGCATAATTGACAAAACTAGGGTTGGCCGATAGAGTATATTCATTGAACGATCTAGTAACACCATATGAGCTATTTGCATCTACATGAGGGGATTGAGTATTCATATTACCTTCGTAGATAGCAAATCCATGATGACGATCTTTTCGTAGCAAAAACGGGCCGGAGACCGTTCAAAGCTTCTTCCCCAGCGGAGTCGCCAAAAAGTGTGTGACACACGAACACGTCACGTGTACCCTCGACGCCGGGGGTGATACACCGCAACTCACGTCGAAGGAGACCCGACCGAAAGCGCGGTACGCAAGCAATCCGGCGGGCGCTTTTGTAGACCCGAAACCCCACACTCCCGGGAGGGACCCCGTCAGGGAGCACGGCGGCTATGGGCTGCCCTAGGTCGACCTGATCGCCCCTAGGGCCTCGTGGATCGTTGCCCTGCAAGAACAAAAACGAACGAAGAACAAGAAGAAAGATACAAGGGAGAGAGAGATAACATTAGGGTTTGGAAGTGTAGATATGTTTGTTCGATTGTGTGTTGTTTCAATCGGCCGTCACCTCATCTATTTATGAGGGGGTTGGACTTTACGTGCAAGAAAAGGGCTCAGATTCGCGTCAAAACTGCCAAAAACCCGCACAAACTCGGACCCGGATCGGGGGGTCGGACGTCCGAACTTAATCCCGGAAGGTCCGGACCGTAGGGTCGGACGGTCCGACGTCAAGGTCGGACGGTCCGACCTATAGGTCAAAATCTTTCTGTACTCGGGGTCCTCGAGTCGGACGGTCCGACTTCGGGGTCGGACGGTCCGACCTGATTCTTCAGCAGCGCACTGTTTCGGTCATAACTCCTTCATACGAACTCGGATTTGGACGTTTCAAATATCAAAATCGACCGGTTCGACGAGACGAAGCCGGCCTATGTAGAACGTTTTCCCATTTGAGGATGTATTGAAGGCCTAATTGGAAGAATAGTGCTCTGAATGCCAGGGTCTTATTGCTTCAAACATAGTTTCGGCCCTTGAGATGGAATCAGATGATCATGGCTCGAACTATAAAGTTGTTCACATCGACAATACCCAACTTTTTCATATAAAACACTTCTTCATTTGAGATCATCTTATATAGGTTCATTGCCGTGCCAAAAACGGGTGTCAACAACCACCAACTGAAAGGAAGGAGTGTAGTGTAGGCTGACAAAAAGTAAGAAACGGGCGACCAGACCAGACCAGACCGGTCAAAAGTGGTCTAGTAAACAGGCAGGCTAGTCTATGCATGCATGGATGGATGGACATGGACCTCACCCTCCTCCTCCTTGCCCACGCATGCATACAAGCTTCTACGAGTACAATGAATCAACTCCGAAAGCTTAATTATTATTAGAACAACACTACCAATACAATTAATTAAATAGACTAATTAATTGATTAAATAGATTCAATAGTACTTAAGAGTATCAGGCATATATATATTATGCATGGGGTCCAAGATACTACTTCTCCTGTGGCTGTAGGCTTTTTCATCGCAAAGACAAAGATTAAGCTTTTCAACAGTAATTATTAGTTAGTATAAAAGGTAAAGGACCAAACCAAACATGGCGGAGATAGAAGGTGCCGTTGGCTTTCTTTCTTGGCTTGGTGCCCAAGATGCAAAAAAAGGCAGGTACCCGTACGGTTTGGTGGGCACAGCCAAGCCATGGCACCTTGGATGCTTTGGTTTCGCTTACATCGCTGATGTCAGCGCTGCAAGATGATAGAGTACGTACCATTAACCTTTCTTTAGCAACAAGAAAGAAAGTGCAAGCACTTTTCAGTTTTGAATTCAAACCTCTCCGGGGTGGGGCGGCCACTCACCTTTTCTTTTTTCACATGAAAGTAAAAATTCAGTTGTGGATGTGGTGGTGTGCGACTCCCCCTCCGCTGCTTTTGGGCCCATCTCCCTCCCTTCGCGGGAACGCTGGTCCTCGACGTAGGTGTTGTGCCATCTACCGGTGTTTACGTCGGACTCGAAGCCTGACATTCCACGGTCGAGGCTCCATCGCAAGGGTTTCGTCGTCGACCCAGAGCCGTTTGACATGGCCACGTGCCTCGAGCTAGGTGGATCCAAGCATCTAATGGGTGGGTGGACGCAATGGATTCTCGTCGGATGGACTCTGTTCGTGATCGAGCATACCCCTCTCGGGGGCGTTGGAGAGCTAGCTCCACCTTGGTGCCGTATGTCGGAGTATCAAATGGCTAGGTTTTCGTTCAGATGTAGATAGGATAAGGATATTTGTATGGTCAGGGTGAGCCAAATCCAACGTGCTCAGGCATGTACGGGTCTCACTGTATCCTACCAAGATATATGCTGGATATGAGGGGTGTCGGTCAGTTCAGTCGTATAGTGCTGGTATGAGGGGTGCGACAGGAGAATATCATATGATACCACACCTTAGGTGATACCATGATACAGGAAAACATCGGCCGTTGGATCGTTATCCAACAAGATAAGATCATGTAAAATTGTTAAAAACTTCCTATAAAGTCTCGTAATTGCGCACAAGTCCAAGACTCCACCATCAACCCGTTGGATCCACAATCCAATGATCGATGTCTTCCCGTGTCACGGTATCACCTAAGATGTGGTATCACCTGTTCCTCACGATTTTTTGAGCGGTTAGGGCAACTCCAAAGGCGCAACCCAAACGGACCAGAATTTGGCCCGTTTTTTGTCCGTTTGGGTCGTCCCGGCAGACCCAATGTCCGCACCATGTAAATTTGGGTCGCAGGGTGCCCAGCGGTGGAGGAAGGACGCAAATGGGATAGTCATTTTTTAATACATAAACTAAATTTTACATTTAAAATAGTAAAAAAGAGCTTTCTAGCTAAACCCTAGGTCACTGGTCCTCGCCGATGGGCCTCTTCCCGGCCCCTAGTCATCCTCAAAGTCGTCGTCGTCTTTGAGGTCGATGAAGGCTGGCGGTGACCACGACACGCTGAGGGCCAGTAGCCCTGCTGCATCGAAGGGGGCGGGGGCGACCCGTGGATCTGTAGGCTCGGAGCGACGACAAAGGCCTCAATGCAGTACGCATGTGGACACCTCAGCGGACAGGAGGTCGTAGGCGACTGCGGCGTCGAGCGGTAGCACCGGCACACTCACCGGGTTGAGGTGCCAGTCACGCGGGAGCTTACCGTTAGAGTGTAGTACTGGCGTCCCGTTCTTCCAGTACCACACCGCGTCCTCCTTAGGGATGGTGACGCGATTGGGGCGCTCGGGGGAAGGGTGACTGTCGCCCGACGAGCCCCCGGCCTCCCAGTTGCGCGACATGGCGGGCTGGCGTGTGGGGGTTGGGGAATGGAGTTGGGACTGGCGGGGGCGCTGGTCCTATTGATGGGTCAGTCAATGCCGCATGGGGAGTCCACCGGTTGTCGGGTGGCTACCACGAAGGCCTAGGACAGGCTCGCGCGAATGCGTGGACGATCCGCCTCATGTGTCCACGGGAACGCAAATACAACCCAAATTTGCGTTCGATTTGGGTCGTGGCGGATCCAAAAATGAACAAGAACAAAACTTAGTCCATTTATATCGCTCGTTAGGCCTCAATTTTTGACCGCATCGACCTAAACAAACCAAAAACGGATTGATAGATCACGAATTTGGAGATACACTTACTGACCAGGCCCGGAAGTATAAGGGCAATATAAAAGCTCCAGGTGTAGATGCTCGCAAACAACATCACAGAATATGATTAAACACATGGTAATGGTAGTATTGCCCATAGCCAGTTTTGGCATGTGTTGCATGCATGCTGCAATTCGATTCCATTGGTCGTGAGAGAGATAAGGTGCAAATCAACGGTTACACTAGATGTTATACATTGATTACCACCAATTTGATGAAATTAAAAGCATCTCCAGCCGCATGTCTATATGAACGTTTATACCAAGTTTAGACGATAGTGGCCAAAAAGTAGCCTCGAGCAACTCGTGTAAGCAGGCGTCTAGATATACGCATAGACAATGTGAACCATCGTCCAAATCCCAACCGAAGACCCGATTTCCCCCTCCCGCCGAGAGCAGGAAGAGGAGCGCCACCGTCACGAGGACGTCGTCGTGGTGCACCACCCATCATCGAGCCGAGGTATGCCCTTTTTTTTATCCCGAGGAGAGAGGAGCGGCTGGATCCACCGCCGCCGCCGCCGCGCTCGGGGGAGGGGCGCTGCACAGGGGGGGACACGGGGACAGATGGTCCAGCGTCTGGGGGAGAGTTAGCACGGGGACGCTGCTCCAGGGGCCGGGGGAGGGCAGGATCCAGCGACCGAGGCAAGGGAGCATGGGGACTGCTGGTCCCGCCGCCACGGGGGAGGCTTGCCACGCACGGGATAGGACAGGATTCGTCGACGACGCCTGGTGCACGGGAGCACGCGCCGCACTCGGGGGAGGGGAGGCTCACGCGCTCGCAAAGGCTCGCCGCACTCAGGGGAGAGGGGAGGCTCGCCGTGCACGGGAGAGGGGGGTCGGGGAGGCGGTTGGGTTCACGGGAGCACTAGACAAGGGAGGTTGCTGGATGTAATATATTCTCAACATGATGAGCTTCGGTGTATCAACCCGGGTGACGAAATATATTCTCAACATGAGGGCGGAGGTTACGGTGACTGAAAAAACACATTGAATTTGTTCATTGCTACCGAACAACATATATAAATTTGAAGATAGAATTATGAATTTTGTTAGCTACTTTGCTAAACAAGACTTGTGAATTTTGCAGATGGTGATAGTTTTCTCAACATGACGAGCTTCGGTGTATTAACCCGGGTGTCGGATAGTCCACTTGAGGAGCAAGAATTGGCAATGTCGTCAACTCAAGAACCGCTTGCATCTCATCTAGTAAAACAAAATCCACTAAAGGAAAGAATTGGTCTACTCTAGAAGATGACTTGTTGGTGGTAGCATGGGCGCACACTAGTTTGGATGCTGTGATAGGAACGGATCAATCATCAAGCTCTTACTGGGGTGGGTAGGATCTATGATTATTACAACTCTCGCAAGAATGTCTCATGGCCGGTGCGTGTTCAAAATGCACTTAATTGTCATTGAACCACTCACTATTAACGAACAAGTGAGCAAGTTTTATGGTTGCTATCAACAGATACTTAACAGAAAACAAAGTGGAGTGACTATTGATCAGCAGGTATGCATTCACCTTCCTAATTCGGTTCTAGATTATCATGTGTGATGTTCAATTTTAAGAGGTCCTTTATTTGTGCAGTAAGCCCATGCACTCGTCTTGTATCAGTCCAAAGATCCTAAAATAGGCCATTTACACTAATGCATTGCTGGCTAGAATTTAAAGTGGCAGAATCATGTGGTTTCAAAGGGGCCTCAGGAAAAAACAGAAGAAAACTTGGGATGCATGTCCTGGAACGACTTGTAATGACGAAGACTTGGGAGGATGTAGTGACGCTCTAGATACTTTGCTAATCAAGATAGATAGCAACGAGCGCCATACAGAATTTTGATTACATGCATATAGTAGTAGCAGCAACTAGCATAGCAATATATATTGGTCTGAGCAAACTGAACCAAAACCACAAATCTGCTATCCCTGATACATTCTCCCAATCGGTCATAAGAAAAATTATGGCAAAATCTGAAGTAGTACTAGAAATTAAGTAGTAGTAGCTGATAGAATCCAACCGGTCATAAGAAAAATTATCACATAATCTGAATTACGAGGAACGAACTAGTTAGAATAATACTATGTGATAGGAGGTAAGCCGATTGAAGAAGTGATGGAAGTAGCGCCAACATCGAAGATGGATCCCAACCCTGGATCAGCCTCCATTCTATCTCCATCGATCTGATCTGCGGTGACATGAAACCAAATGTGAGTCAAGAAAGACATAGGAATCAATGAAACATATGCATCTAGGCGCAGGCAATTCGTTGGTTGGTGTACCACGGTGTAGCTATAGCATATTGGCTTGCACGGCGTGGAAGATATGGTTCCAAGCCGCCCGGGCCAGCGCGGAAGCTTGGTCGAGCAAGGCACGCGCTTGATCAATTGCCAAATGGTGCGGTGGCATGGGATCGATGGGGATACGGCGGAGTAGGGCGGCGCAGCGAGGAATATGATGGTCGATGACGAGGCGCAGGCAGGAATGAGCGACCTGGATGGAGACGGGGACGGCCTGGACGGTGGAGACGTGCGGGATGGCGAGCAAGGCTTGGGCCGCCTCATCCGGCGAGGCGCCCTGGGGGAGAACAGGGAGCGCGTCCCGGGCGGCGCCGCTCTGGAAGGCGTGATTGAGCGCGGAGGCGAGCATGTCGGCGACGAACAAGAAGTGGGGGGCGACGTTGGCGAGGCCGGCTAGGACCGCGCGGAGTCTGCGTGCGTCGCCCTGGTCCTCCTCCTGGTGGCTCGCCATCTCCTCCGCCGAAGGCTGCTCGCACGCCAGGAGGAGCGGCCGGATCCAGTTCTGGAGGTGGTCCGCCGGCTGGAAAAGCCACGCCATGGCTCGGTTGAGGCCGGGGAAGAGCTGCTGCGCCGCCGCGGGGTCCATCGCGAGCCGCCGCCGATCACGGAGAAGAAGAGGTAAATGAAATAGGGGAGGCGGCGTGGGGAGGGGGGGAATTCGCGTCGATCAAGAAGAAGCTTTTAGATTAAATAGGGGAGGGGGAGGGGAAGGGGGTGGGCAACTGAATCGCACCTAAAGAAGAAGAGCCTGCACGAGGGCGTCGCGGGCTTGGGCCGTGGCCTGCAGCATCGTGTCCCAGTGGTCGACGGCGTCGACGAGGAGTTGGCGGGCGACGTCGGTCGCCTCCCCGGCGAGGAGCGCGGCCCGGGTGGCGTCGCCTGCGAACTGCGCGCGCATGTCGCGCAGGTGCCGGTTGAGCTGTGGGAGCTCAAGCTGGACCACTTCACCGCTGATGCGGGCGGCTTCAAGGTAGTCTCCTACCTCCCCGCCGACCATCGGAGTGACCAGCCGGCGAGCGTGCGAATTGATCAGATAGTCGGCGCTCCGCAGGAGGGACTTGGCATCCCGGAACGCGGCCCAGGCATCGTCGGCCGTCACCCGCGCCTCCACCAGCGTGGCCAAGGTCAGCACATGGGGTTGCCATTCCCCCTGCACCGCCATGGCAGCGCGCAGATGGTCCAGCAGGTACCGGTGCTCCGACATCGTCCCGTGCGCCGCGGTTACCAGCTCAACCAACCGCTGATGCGTATTGTCCCTCAGCGACATCGCCGCCGCCGCCGCCGGGTGAGGAGGTGCTCCGCTTCCGCTGTCTTGCTTGTGTTGGGTCTTGGGTGTGCCAGTCGCTTCCAGAACTCTACTTTACAAGATTCTCTATCGCTAGTTTGGGATAATACCCAAAACACCCTCGTGGTGCGGTCTATATTACAAAAAAGAAGAAGCTTCGGATATTTCTACGTATTTCATTCATATAGAATCAAAAAATAAATTCTCACGCCTGGATAAGATTAAAAAAAAAGATTAATAAGAGATACCCGCAAAAATAAGACTGATAAGAGATTAAATTTTTCTTTACATAGAGATTGTCTAGGGCACATCTACATGTGCTCTAAGTATTGCACATCCAAGTCATGTACGTATCATTGATTTTGCATACAGATTCATGTACATTTCTTTTTCTTTTTCTTCCTAGTTAGATTGAGCCATTTAGATGTGCTCTAAGTATTGCACATCTAGATACACCCCAACAAATTTGTTACTACTTTATTTACTTTTTGTCACTCATGCCCGTTGTTTCTTTCAGAGTGAAGTGCATCATAGGTCCTCGAACTACTTTAGGGGTGTTATGTAGGTCTTCAAACTATGAAAAGTGTTATCCATATCCTCAAAGGACCTTTTAAGTGCAATAAGTGTGTGCATACGTAACACTCTAAAATAGTTTGAAGACCTATATGACACTTTTAAAATATTTTGCGGACTTAGATGACGAGTTTCACAGTTTGAGGACCCATGTGACACCTCTAAAATAGTTCAAAGAACTTATGATGCACTTCGCTCTTTCTCTTCCCACACTTTCTGACGAGTTCTTGCTATAAATTTTGAATATGCACCCCGGTCGTTAAAGTTGCTACGAAACTACTAACATAGTTCCCCTCTCATCATAAGAAAAATCTACCTACCAGCTCGCATTTAGGGCATATACAACGGAGACAGTAGCAAGGTGCTGCTCCCGTACATCCACCTAATATTTGCGAATGAAGCGACTGTCCAAAACAAAAAATGCCCAACGCAAGTATAGCCTCAGCGGCCCCCACATCTCCTGTGTTTCATGGTTGCTAGTGATCACGAGCAGCTATTACCTCATCTCTTCTGTCTCACCTTTTCCCTCCCTTCCTTCTTTCTCCTAATTTTTCTGTGCTTTATCGCTGAGGAACCCGGCTTCTATGCAAGCTTCACCTGTCATCTGCAAGAAGCATCTGCATGGCCAGCATGGCATCCGAGCCTAGTTGGCCTACGGGGCAGCTAGCGTGCCTGGGGCTATGCATTGGCCATGCCCATAGCATTCCTTTGACGGCGGTGACCATAGAGTTGACTTTCCTTTTCACTGGTCGGTTCTCATCCATTAGCTTGGGCCTTGTACTCCTGACCAGCCTTGGTCTTGTGGGGGATCTCAGGTGGTTCGAAGGTCTTGCATGTTGGTTCACGAGGTGTAGTGATGACCCTCAATTATAGGGGATCGATCGTAGCGTTTTTAATAAGTAAGAGTGTCGAACCCAACGAGGAGCAGAAAGTATTGATAAGTGACTTTGGACAAGGAATATCTGCAAGCACTAAAAGATAACTTTTTACGGGTTTTCGGTATAAGCAACAAGAAGGTAAAAACAAGCAAAGTAAAGGGTGCTGAGGAACAGCAAGTGGCCCAATCCTTTTGAGCAAAGGATAAGCCTAGAAACTGAACTTATAAAGTCTAAAGCGGTCTTGAGGACACACGAGAGAGAGGGTCATGTGCTTTTGTCATATTCCGTATCGGTACTATGTCTTGTGTTGATAAGTGTTGAGTTGGTGGATCTATGCTAGTATACCTTCTAGACTAAGACAAGTGCACTCTTATGATTAAATACCTTGCAAGCATCCGCAAATAGAAGATAGAAATTAAGACAAAAGCCTAACCACAGCAATAAGATCAAGGATCCATTATTCCCTTGTGCAAAAGCATGCGAATTGGGGTTCAGGTTTCTGTCACTCCGGCAACCCACCGTAAGCATTCTTTATACACAATGTATTCCCCTAGGTCCTTAGCAAGGCGAAGTGTTATGTGTTCAACTCACATAACACCACTAGAAAAATAACAACACAACTTAAATATCAAATAACACATATTACTTCAACATCATATGACTACTAACAACTAGACTTCTCCCATGTCCTCAAAACTAAAGTAACTACTCACAAGACATAAAAGAGATCATGATCAATGGTGATAAATAGATGGTAAAAATCTGGACATAATAATAATTCTCCAAAAAAACTCAATAGCATTCACCACAAAGGAGTAGTCAACACCCGTAGAATAGAGAGGATGAATGGTACGGGTTACAACACAAGTTGCAATGGTGAGATGAGATAGGATGAAGATGGAGATGGTGCTGATGTTGGGGATG
Source organism: Bromus sterilis (assembly GCA_950022295.1). Classification (NCBI taxonomy): domain Eukaryota; kingdom Viridiplantae; phylum Streptophyta; class Magnoliopsida; order Poales; family Poaceae; genus Bromus; species Bromus sterilis. The sequence continues at coordinate 6,167,132 of OX465597.1, read as the reverse complement.
ATGTTGATGATGATCTCGATGATGCCCGTGATGATGGTGATGATCTCCCCTTCCGGGAAGTGTTCTCCCCGGCGGAATCTGCCCACCGGAGATGTCTTTTATTCTCTGTAGGTTTCCGCCACGGAGCGGCGGCGAAACTCGCGAAACTCCTCCCTTTTTAGGGTTTTCAGATGACGAGGGGTATATAGGCCAGAGGATGGAGCTAGGAGTGGCCCCAGGGGTCCATGCGGCCTCCCGGTGCGCCCCTGGTGGGGCCGTGCCAGGGGGCGCCTGGGCACCTGGTGGACCCCTCTGGCTCTCGTTTTGCTTGCCTTCGTCAATCTTCCTAAAAACGACCTCCGTCGATTTTCAGCTCATTTGGAGGTCTTCTTATTCAGCAACTTTTTGTCCATTTTTCACCGCTGAATCATGGGTCTGCTGTTTCGGCACCGAAAAGTTGCAAACTGCGTAAAACAAGCCAAAACAACATAAGAACAACATCATATCGTGAAATATATCAATGAATAGGGGTGAATTACGATATAAAATAGTGATGCATTTTGGACGTATGAGGTAGATGTCGGCTGATGGCAACAACCCGATTGTTCTACGTTATTATATTTTTATTTTCACTAGCAAAAGCCCGTGCGTTGCAACGGGACAAAAATTGAAGCATGTATAAATTTAGAGGATAGCCTTGCCCCAATGGACGACTCGGGTGGCGGCATCTCCACCTATCATCTTCTCGCACCTCCGTCCTTTTTCCTGCCGTCGATGTTCAGAGCCGCCTCGGCCTCACGATGGATCGAGGAGGTCCCGCTTCTTCCTCCCCGGTCTACGGTATGTGTAAGTCCAAGTATGTGATCAGAGGGGGAGGGGGTGAATGATCACTTCAAAATTTTGCATTAAACTATGAAGTGAAGCATAACTTAGCAGCATAAGAGATTCAACAGAAAGGTACACATTGAAGCAGAACAGGATTGAAGCAAAACATAGCGAATCAAAAGCATCGAATCAATTGCATTGAAGCAGATCACTGAAGCAATTGATAAACTGAATGTAAGTGCGGAAAGTAAAACGAACTCTTGACTCGGCGATGTTTGTTCGACCAGTTCACACTCTGCAAAGTGCTACGTCTGGTTGGAGGGACTTGTGATTGAACACAGGAGCTAACCTCTCTCCGTCTGTATCTCCACTGCACCAATCTCCTTGAGCTTGGTCAGTTCTTCACTCGTGGTTGATTATTGAGGAAATCACCGAAACCTTTGACAAACTGGACTTCGAGGCGACAATAACTCTTCGCTCTCTGAAGAACAACTCTCTAACCGTCTAGGAGAATTGCAGTTCTCCAAGATAAAAAGGCTAGCAAACTTCTTCCTAAGTCATAATGAATCAACTCAGATCAATAGGACTTATGCTTCTGTGGATGGGTTTTTGGTTTGCTTCGGTGGGGTTGCTCTCTCTTCTTCACTATAAGGAAATAATCTCGGAGCAGCCGCCGGCCAATGAGGGCGGGGGTGGCGTATTTATAGGTGGCAATCCCTAGGTGCGAAATGACTGAAGTGACCCGATGTGATAGCTTGACACCTGTCCCCAACGGTCATATTTCCAATCAAAGCGCAACTTTACTTGCGGTCCAAGTAAAGCTGACTCACGGACTTGGTTCTTCTTCAGGAGCCGAAAGAACTAAGTCTTCGCTGGTGAAGCATTACCTAGCGCACATGAGATTTCTCAACTCTGGCTTCTCACTGGTTTGGATTCGATCTGAGTCTTTTCATCAAAACCTTCGGAGTACATTTACTAAACCCCTCTTGTAGTACGGTTTTTCCTACGACTCAAAGAAATGAAAAAGAACTACGCAAAAACAACTAAGTCTTGCGCCATCTTGGTCATCTTCTTCGATGAGACGTGCTTCAGGATTCCTTATCTTTTTAGGGGTCATCATCCGTGATGAGCTTCACTCCAGAGGATATGCTTCAGTAAAAGTGTAAATCTTCGTTGAAGCTTTATCACCAACCTATAACTTCAGGAACCTAACCATCTGTTTTACACTAGAAAACTTGTTAGTTCCTCTACTGTTTTGCCCAACAATATCCAAAACTCATGGGGGTATAACTTTGCTCTTACAATCTCCCCCTTTTTGGACTATTGTTGACAAAACAGGCATCGATAAAAGATTTGGAATTTTGAGTTGAGTTGAGAGCAAACTCTAAGATATGAAGCTTTTGACTCCCCCTGAATGCAAGCATCGAAGATTTATATAATCGAAGTGAATGCTTGTTGAAGAATATCATCAATGGAAAGCCTAACACATATCTTAGTGAAACAATTGCATATAGAAGATATTTGTCTTGAAGAATATGCAATCATCCAATGAACTGTGAACTTAAAGGATAATAACCACCTGCAAGATAAAAGATACAAGGGCAACTTGCAAGCACGGGGGTTATTTAACACATAAGATGTAGCAGTTCACAACCGAAGTAAAACTTAAGTTACAACCCAATCGAAGTGAATGGAAAGTTTGTCGTAACTTAACATGCAAAAGATCGAATCAAATCCCTAAACCCCGCAGCGAATCTAAACTCAATCGATGCTACTTTCTCCCCCTTTTTGTCAATAATTGGACAAAAGGTTGAGATGTAGATCAAGAGCAGTTACGCGTCAGCTGCAACCCGGGGACCCTGCTGATTGTCTTCGCCTGAAGAAGATGCATCTCCTGAAGTGTCTCCTTCGGTCGAAGCAGGTGACTCTATCTCGTCGAAGTCCATCGGCGCTTGAAGCAATTCAAGGTCGCTGTCGTTGAGAGGATCATCTTCTTGCTTCGAGGTGTGGGAGTCTTCATCAGAGAAGGTATCGGGGCGAATCTGTTCAGCTGAGTTGACAAATAAAACTTCATCAATCTTGTCCAGCGGCGGTATCTTGGGGTTGGGGCGGTCGATCGAATCATTTCTTGAAAAGTGTTTCTGCAGATGTGGGTACTCCTTGAAAATGTGTTCAGCTTCAAGTTTCTTCACAGAATGGAACTTCCTTAAACCTTTCCAAGAGTGGCGCTTCAAAACCTTCAAATACTGGTTGTTGTTTAAGGCAATGTTGCCAACTCTATTAATCTCATAAGACAGATATTGCATTTGGCGCTGATTTCCTTCAATGAAGTTTTCAAGCATTTGCTGGGTACGAATTCCAACTTCAAAGTGGTAAACTTATTTTTGGAACTTCTTCGACATGTTGCGTTCATTTACGTGCTGTCTGACTCCGACATATGTGGCAAATGGATCATTTGGCCTTCTGAAGATATTCGTAGTATCGCGGACAGGAGGGCAGAACAGCTTCGGGTGATGCTTCGCAACGAAATCTTCTCTGCGTCCATGGTTGCAAATGGCTTGCAGCCAGGGAGCATATGGCTTCAGTTGATGTACTATTTCAGCAGCTTGGACCATATATCGAAGGAAACAGTCCTCGAAGTCAAACACATGGCCATGAGTAAGCTTCATCATAGCATGACGTGTATGATAGTGAATGTTGGATTCTTCATTCGCAGTGCTGAGAGGCATCAGTGAATTTGACAAGATGTAAAACCAAGTCTTCGATATGAATACCAGATGCTTCGGGCGAATGTTCTCAGGCATGTGATCTCCAGTGACTTCGGGATCCATGAGTGAAGCAAATTCAGCTTCAGTGGGATCAGGTAACATATGAACCTTAGCTAGTTCTCCAGTGTGCCTTGGGATGTTCACTATATCCATAAATTCATCAGTATGCATCCTAAACACCTTCCCTTGAATCATCCATTCAAGAATCCATGTGCTTGTATCATCAGGGTTTCCAGAGACATAGAGAGTGGCATAGAATTGCTTCACTAGCTCCGAATTGAATGGAGTCTCCCTGGCAAACATGCCAGTCAAATTCTGTGCTTCGATGGTTTCCATGATATTTTGGAAGCACGTTGCAGAAGATAGACTTCGCATATCTAAGTACTTGTGCCTGAACAGAACACCTTTCTGGCAGTATAGCTTCGTGTAAAGAATTTGTTGTTCAGCTGTCCAGAAGCGAAGGTCATCTGCAGTCCTTGGTGAATCATATGGACTTGTGCCAAAGAAGCGAAGCTTCTGGCAATGAACTTCAATATCGAATTCAGGACCGTGTCTAGAAGAAGATCTATCTCCCAAGAATATAGGAAAAGTCTCTCTAGGGTAGATGGAGTCCAGTTGAGTGTCTTGGGCAGGGATACAGTGCCTCCGAGCATCTATGGCTCGCCTTTTCGGTTGAGTTATGATGGCCAATTCATTGGCTTCAGCTTCAGCTTCGGCTTCGGCATCTGCATCGGCTTCAGCATTGGCTTCAACAACACGATCTTTCGCTTCGCCTTCTTGTTCTTCAGACTCCTCAGCAGAGTGAGATGAAGAATAATCCTTTTCAGGAATGTCTTGAGGAGGAGGAGAAGGCTCTGGCGCAAAGTTGTCTTGGGCGGACGGTTGAGGAGCGGGTTGAGGAGGAGGTGGAGTTTGAACACGGGGTGGAACGACTTCGGGGGCGGATGGCTTCGCAGATGGTTTGGAAAGTTTGATAATCTTGCATCGAGGGGGCGATGCTTGTCTTGGGGCCTTCTTGGCCGGATGAGAGCTCACCTCATCAGCTTCGTCTGTGTCAGTGATAAGACGTCTCTTTCTTTGTTGCAGTTTGGGAAGAGGTGAAGCTAATTGCTTGAGCCATGACTGAAGCATTGTGATTCTTGCAACATTCTTCAACAGCAGACTTTATCTTGCCTTGATATACTTGTATATTTTGCTTCGTTTGCTCATTTACATCAGCAATTTTCTTCGAAGCAGCTACGGCTTCGCTCTTGAAATCCTCATCTGATTCAGCATCTGCTTTCTTCTTGAATTTCAGAATCTTAGCAGTTTCAGATCTGTCCCTTGCATGCAAATCCCTCAGCTGATTGTATAAAGTTTCAATCATAGCAGAAAGAGTTGGTGAAATATAAATATTCCCAACATCCATAGCCTTGGGATCAACAGCTTCAGCAAGCTGGCAGAATGCCTGATTCAGGCTCAAACAGTCCCAGAGTTCACCTTCTCTTGCATCTGGGAAGTTGTGTTCACTGTGCTCAGCTTCAATATGAGCTTTGGGTACAGGAGCTGCGACTAGCTTCGGAGGGATGTCCTTTGGTTCCATGTCAATAGCAGCTTCCTTTTGAGCGGCTCTAGCAATTTTCTCAGCTTTCTTCGTGCGAAGAACATCAAGTTGAGCTTGTCGTTTAGCTTCAGCTTCACTAAGCTGTTTGGCTTCGGCAGCAGCCTTAGCCTCTTGAGCTTTTGCTTCAGCTAGCTTGCGCTTCGCTTCAGCTTTCTGGTTTGATTCAGCCAGCTCTTTCCTTTGCTTCTCCAACTCTGCAGCTTCTCTATCTGCTCTCTCTTTCTCTTTAGCTTCTTTATCAGCCTTAGCTTGGGCTTGTGCTTCAGCATGAAGACGTTCAGCTTCAGCACGGTCTCGCTTGCGCAGTTCAGCTTCAGACAGCTTCTTGGTGCCGACCTGGGCATAAGTCTGGCCAGGCTTGGCAACGGTTGTCTTCGGCTTCGAAGCTTTGTCTTGTTCAGGAGCTTTAGCTTCGGGCTTAGCAGCAAGCTTAGCCTTCGGGTCATGCCTTTCCTTGGTTCTTTGCTCAGCAGGAACAAGGCGGCGAGGTGGCTTAGTAGCCAGGGGAGCCTCAACCACCAAGTTCATCAAATCGATGTTTTTCTTGGGAGCAGGAGGATCAGTCGGATCTTGAATCTTAACGCCTTTTGGAGCAGACGGTTTCTCTCCAGCCTTCTTCTTCAGTGGCTTCCGAATCTGTTTTCTCTTAGGACTTGGGGAAATGGGAGAGTGTTCAGACTCATCATCTGCTTCGTCAGCAGGATCTTCGTCAATTGAATCTTCAAGCTGTGCAGCAGCATCAGCTTCTTCATCGGCTTCAATATCACCCTCTTCTTCAGAAGCAGGAGGGGGTGAATCACTAAGTTTGCGAAGCTTTCGCCTCTTCTTAGGCTTCGATGCTTCGGCTTCATCAAGCCCTGCAGCAGCAAGTGCTTTTGCCTTCTTCTCTTCTCTAATCCTTTTCTTCTCAGCCAATATGGCAAGTCTCTCTTGCTCATCAGGATAGTCATCCGGAGTCTTGAGGGTATTCGGGTGAGGAACAGCCGGAGGCTTCGGGTAGTACTTCTTCCTGTTAGCAGCAGTGTATTGGGCACACATAGAGGTGGTGTACCGATAAGGTGGGCTGAAGGCAAACTGCATTGCCCACTTCCAAGTTGGGATGCTCTTGTACTTGTACCACCTGATTTCCCAATAGCGTCGAATCCTTTGCAATCGAATCCTTCGGTCATGATCTGACTCTTCAGGCGGAGTGTCATAGCCCATCTTGAGGCGAATGGCTTCGGGTATGCCTCGGGCATTATTGACTTCCTTCGTTTTGCCACCTTTGCCTTTTTGCTTCGGTGGCTCTGGATAGTTTTCGAGCCCTTCAACAATGGGAGACTCATTCCCCATAGCAGCCTCTTCGTCAGACATCCTGTGACCAGAAATATAGACAAGAGGGAAACGAGAGAGGGAATGAATAAGCACTAGCAAAAGTTTCGACCAAAACCAAAAGAACTTTGACAGGAACCCAGATCAATCTAAGATCAGATGCAACTCTGTTAATGGATTTGGCTAGAATCAGTTCGAGAACAAGACCTAACCTAATCCAAACCACAGAATAGATTGAATCTCAAAGTCAGACCTGAGAAGATGGGATCACTTTTGATGCTAAGAACAGTTTTCCCAAGGAGTAAAGACCAGCACGGATCAAACAGTCCTATAAAAAGAAAACAAAAACCTAACAACACTTAGATCCAAGCCCTAGATGAAGAACACGGAGAAAAGATTGGATCCAAGTAGCTCAGCGTACCCTAACTTGGTGACGCGAAGCGGCTACGGCGACGGAGTGCGGAGACGAGCTCTTCGTCGACGGGGAACGTCCACGGCGGCGGCGGTCCGGCAGTGAAGCGGCGCAGTCGTCGTCGGGGACGGGAGCTCTGCGGAGTGCTCGAGGTGGAAGACGGGGAATCCGGGAGAGAATGAATCGTGGGGGAAACGGTTCGCTGGGGAACGCCTTAAATAGTCCCGATCTGAAACGGTTGCCAGATCGTATCGAACGGTTCTCAGCGAGTGTCTCTTCCGATTCAACGACTCAGATGGAGTGGCGTATCGCGAGCGAATCTCAACGACCCGAAAAATACGGGGACTCAACGGCCGAAGAATAAGTCTTGACCGAGAGCAAAACTTCGATAAAGTTGGAAGCATTTGATTCGGAACTCAATAATGTTCGAAGCAATATGCTTTCCGTTTCAATTGTGCTTATCATTCAAGATAGAGAAGATTGGGAGCGAAACAGAATGGAGGGGTAGGGTCCGAAACTTATCACTTCGAAGAACAACAACGAAGCTAAAAGTGATAAGTATAGGGGACAAAAGAAACGAACAAATAAAAATAAAAAAACACAGAACAGAAGGCAAATGGCAAACGAAGCTAAACTTGGACGAAGGAAAACTCAAACGAAACTAAACAAATAAATTCTCAACTAAGGTGAATATATACAATGAAAAGTTTCGATCTTACTGAACATTGTGTGAGTCTAAGATGTTTAGCTCACATCTCAATGCACAAAACCTTTTCTCGTCCAATGGCTTCGTGAATATATCTGCCAATTGATCTTCAGTTCTAACATGACTAATCTCAATGTCTTCGCGCTGAACATGATCTCGAAGAAAATGATGACGAATATCGATATGCTTCGTTCGAGAGTGTTGCACAGGATTGTGTGCAATCTTGATGGCACTCTCATTGTCACAAAGCAGAGGGATTTTCTTTACAAATATACCATAATGTTTCAGCGTCTGCTTAAGCCAAAGTATTTGAGTGCAGCATGAGCCAGCAGCAATGTATTCAGCTTCAGCAATAGATATTGAGACACAGTTCTGTTTCTTTGAAGCCCAACACACAAGAGATCTACCAAGAAAATGACAAGTGCCTGAGGTAGATTTCCTGTCAACCCTATCACCAGCCCAGTCTGAATCAGAATATCCAATCAAATCAAACTGAGTACCTTTGGGATACCACGGTCCCAAAGAAGGAGTATGTGCTAGATATCGAAGAATTCGCTTCACTGCAATATGATGTGATTCCTTCGGATTTGCCTGAAAACGAGCACAAATACAAACTGATAGCATAATGTCAGGTCTAGATGCACATAAGTATAAGAGTGAACCTATCATAGACCGAACCTTCTTCTGATCGAAGGGTTTCCCTTTTTCATCTGCATCAAGAAAACCATTTGTAGGCATGGGAGTTCTAATGGTCTTGCATTCAACAAGATCAAACTTCTTCAGGCAATCCTTCAAGTATTTCTCTTGTGAAATAAAGGTGCCATTCTTCTGTTGTCGAATATGAAGTCCAAGGAAAAACTTCAATTCACCCATCATAGACATTTCATATTTCTTCGACATCATTCTTGCAAATTATTCGCTGATTTCAGTGTTAGTACAGCCAAAAATAATATCATCTACATATATCTGACACACAAATAGATCATTGTTATATGATCGAGTGAAAAGAGTGGGGTCAGTGGTTCCTGGTTTGAAGCCTTTCTTCAGGAGGAAATCCTTCAATGTTTCATACCAAGCACGAGGTGCTTGCTTCAGTCCATACAAAGCTTTGTGAAGCCTGTACACCATATCAGGATTCTTTGAGTCTTCAAAACCTGGAGGCTGCATAACATACACTTCTTCTTCTATTTCACCATTAAGAAAAGCACTCTTGACATCCATTTGATATAGCAATATATTTTTGTGGTTAGCAAAAGAAAGCATGACACGAATGGATTCGAGACAGGCTACTGGAGCATAGGTTTCACCAAAGTCAATGCCTTCGATTTGGGTGTAACCTTGTGGTACCAATCTAGCCTTATTTCTTACCACAATACCATCTTCATCTTGCTTGTTGCGAAATATCCACTTTGTGCCAATAACATTGTGCTTCGTGGGATCTGGCCTTTCAACAATTGACCAGACTTTGTTCCTTTCAAATTGGTGAAGTTCTTCCATCATAGCCAATAACCAATCAGGGTCCTTCATGGCTTCATCATATTTTGAAGGCTCTAGCATGGAGACAAAAGAAAAGTTTCCACAGAAGTTAGCCAAACGAGTACGAGATCGAGTAGTGGGACGACCTGGTTGATTGATATCTTCAAGGATCGAATCCACATCAACTCTTCTTCGAACTCGGGACAACGTAGTATCATTTACTTCAGGCTCATCTTCTGCTTCAGGATCTGCATCAGCTTCGGGATCAACTTCACCTTCAGCTTCGGCATTTCCTTCAGGATTAGCATTTCCTTCGTTCCCTTGACCTTCTTCGTCCTGTTCACCATTAGCTTCAGGATGTTGATCTCCAGCGCCCCGGGCTATGTGTGGGAACATTGGACCATCATCATCCCTAACAGCTTGACGTTGATTGGCTTCAACAGGGCGAATCTCACCAATAGCCATGGACCTTATCACTTCATCAAGTGGAGGTTCATCTAGATCATGAGGCAAATGCTCTTTTTGAGAGTCATTAGTTTCATCAAACCTTACATTCACAGTTTCCATAAGTTTCCCAAAGTGAGAGTTATAGACTCTGTAAGTGTGAGAGTTTGAGCCATAACCTAAAAGAAAACCTTCATGTGCCTTAGGGGCAAATTTGGAGCTATGATTCATATCTCTAATAAAGCATGGAGCACCAAATACCCTAAGATATGAGACATTTGGTTTGTTACCAGTGATAAGCTCATGTGAAGTTTTCTTCAAGAATTTGTGAAGGTAAACCTTGTTGATGATGTGACATGCAGTGTTGATTGCTTCGGCCCAGAACCTAATAGGAGTCTTGTATTCAGCAAGCATAGTTCTGGCCATTTCAATAAGAGTTCTATTATTCCTTTCTACTACACCATTTTGTTGAGGTGTATAAGCAGCAGAAAACTCATGTGTAAAACCATGATCATCAAGAAAATCTTCAATATGTGTATTTTTGAACTCAGTTCCATTATCACTTCGGATATGCTTCAGAGATAATTCATATTCTGTTTGAGCTCTCTTAGCGAATGACTTGAATATTTCAACCACTTTGCTCTTGTCATCCAAAAAGAAAACCCAAGTATAACGAGAGAAGTCATCAACAATAACTAGACCATATTTGTTTCCTCCCAGGCTTGCATAATTTTGAGGACCAAAAAGATCCATATGAAGCAATTCAAGAGGATGAGTTGTAGTCATGATGGTCCTCGCTGAATGATGTTTCTTCGTAATTTTACCAGCTTCGCAAGCACTGCAGAGACGATCCTTATTGAATTTTACTTCGCTAAGGCCAATAACATGATTCTTCTTCACTAAGTTATGAAGATTTCTCATCCCTGCATGACCAAGTCTTCGATGCCATAACCAACCAGATGAAGCTTTTGCCATTAAGCATGTGGATACAGCAGGGCCCGAAGAAAAATCAACAATGTATAAGTCTCCCTTTCGGTAACCCTCGAAGACAAACGTATAGTCATCCTGTGAAAAGACAACACAACGGGAAGCAGAAAATAGAACAAGCATACCCATATCGCATAACTTTGAAATAGACATAAGATTATATCCAAGAGATTGTACTAGCATAACCTTGTCAATGTGCTTATCCTTCGATATGGCAACCTTACCCAAACCTAACACTTTACCTTTGTTGTTATCACCGAAGGTAATGTACTTCTGAGAACATTGAGATAGTTTTTCTTCGGTGAATAACTCCTTATCTCCGGTCATATGATTTGTACAACCACTATCCATGACCCATTCGGATCCACCGGAGACATAGCCCTGCAGAAGAATTAGTTCTTCTTAACCACCCACAAACGAGTAGGTGACTGAGAAGATGTTGAAGCACTGGTTGAAGCAATATTAAATCGAACAGGAGTGTATTGCTTCGGTGTACCATCAAGCACACCATAAACGTAAGTCCTCTGCGAATGGTTAGCATAAGAATGAGCATATGCAATCTTAGTATGATTATTATGAGGACGATACGTATGGCGACCAGTACGATAGTATTGCTTCTGCGGAACATTTGATTCGGTCACCAATGGATCATTTCTCATCTCAAGAGAGTAGAAATGATTCGGTGGTACCGAAGACTTTCCCTGCATAGAATGGTTAGCAGGCAGTTTTTCCACAAGTGCTTTCTGCACCCATATCTGCCTCTTATAGAATCCATTCTTTGGAGGAGTACCTACATACTCAGCTGAAACTTTTCCCTGTTCATCTTTCATGAGTTTGTAGTTAGAATCAAGTGATTCATCCACAATGACTTTGTTCATTTTGCAGTCGAAACCTGAAAGGTTACCAATATCAATGGGTTTCTCCTTCGCTAGAACCCAAACAGTCTTAGGATACTGCTCAGGCTCCCAATAGGTGCCATCAGGATTTATCTTTCTCTCGAAACCAACACCTTCATTCCTAGGATTCCTGTGAAGGAGAGCCTTCCTCAGGATATCACAGAGATATTGGTGTCCTTGCACACTTTTGAACATGCCTGTTTCAAATAAGTTTTTCAACCTGAGGAGTTCCTCGGTAACAGCAGGATTTTCCTCATCGGAGGCATTAGTATCATCAATAACAATAGGAGCTTTCCCTTTGGAATCAGTTTTGCTTCGTTCCAAAAAATCCAAACAAGGTGATTCAGTTTTATGATTTGCTTCAGAACCTTGTTGAGCCATGAGAGAGAGATTGACATTTTCCAATTCTTCATGAGCCTCTTTCAGTTTTTCGAGAGCCATTTTCCTCTGAAGAAATTCATAGGTGAGCTTCTCATAATCAACTGAAAGAAGATCATGCCGAGAGGATAATTCTTCAAACTTCTCCTTCAGAGCAGCATGCTCATTAGTTAAAGTTTGGCCTTTCTCAATCTCATCGATCAACAACGTTTCTGATTTCTTAATGGTTTTGCTTAGTGAATCAAGTTCATCTTGTTGGATTGAAGCAATTTTAGCAAGTTTAGCATAGCTTATCTTTGAATCACTTTCATATGAGGAACAATCAGAAGTAACATAGTTTGACTTGGATGAGGATACCTTTGCCTTGGCCATGAAGCAATATGCAGGAGTTTCATCTTCACTACTGTTGTTGGTGAAGAATGATCTTGAAGCATTGATTGAAGCATCTGCCGAAGCGAAAGACAAACCAACAACACCATCTGATTCGGACCCAGACGCAGACCTTGAATCTTGTTCAGCTTCGGAACCAGAGGATTCGTCTTCTGAGTTCATCTCCTTTCCCAGATAGGCCTTGGCACGGTGAGAGATGCTTCGACGAGACGAGTGAGTCTTTGATGAAGAAACCTCACACTTCTTATGATACTTCTTCCTCTTATCATCATCAGAATCTTTCTTCTTTTCCCTTCTTGAACTGGAGTCATGTCTCTTTGACTCATGACTTCTGGAGGATCTGTGAGACTTCGATGAAGAGTCTCTTAGTGAATGCTTCGATTTGTTCTCAGCTTCCCACAGAGGGCAATCAGCAATGTAGTGACCTGGTTTCTTGCACTTGTAGCAGCAATTGTCCTTTGATGGAGAGCTTCTTGAGGATGAACGGTGAGAAGAATGACTTGAGCTTCTTGAAGGATAACTCTTCTTGGGTGAAGAAAAACCTTTTCTCTAAAAGCGATTGAAGCGTCTCATGATCAGTGCTAAATCTTTTCCAATGCTTGCGGGATCATCTGATTCGACACCTGAAGCAGAACTTACTTCGGGTGAAGAATGACGCGAAGCTTTTGCTTTCAAGGCATGAGATCTCCTTCGAGAACCATTTATGTCACGTTTCTCTTCTTCTTCCATTTCAAAGGTATTGAGTCTCTCAAGAATATCAGCGGCGACAAGACGTCTGAAATCAGTCATTTCCTTGATCATCAGCACAATGTGATCAAACGAATCATCCAATGAGCGAAGAAGAGTTCTAACAACTGAGTGAGGAGTAATGTCATCAGCACCAAGTGAGATCAACTCATTTGCAAGAGCAGTGAGTCTGCTATAAATGGAGCTGACTTTTTCACCCTCATTTCTCTTGAATCGATAGAATTTGCTTCGAAGTGTGTCAATTCTGGCATCCTTCTGGGTAGAAACACCTTCACCAATCTTCTCAAGATAGTCCCAGACACCTTTGGCCGAAGGAATATTCTTCACTTCATGATACTTCTCTGATGTCAAATGATTGGTGATGAAAACCCAAACTTCAGAATCAAGATCAATCAGCTTCGCTTCTTCAGGAGTGATAGCGTTCTCATCAGCAACTGTAACTCCATACAAGACAACTTGCCAGACAGTTGAGTTGATAGCCATAATATTTCTCTTCATCTTGTCCTTCCAGTATGGATATTCCTTTCCAATGAACACGGGTATGGGTTCGCCGGAGCGAATGGCTGCGAAAGACATACTTGCAAAACACTCTAGTAGGTTAATCCAAATAAAGAGTGCCTAGCTCTGATACCAATTGTAAGTCCAAGTATGTGATCAGAGGGGGAGGGGGTGAATGATCACTTCAAAATTTTGCATGAAACTATGAAGTGAAGCATAACTTAGCAGCAGAAGAGATTCAACAGAAAGGTACACATTGAAGCAGAACAGGATTGAAGCAAAACATAACGAATCAAAAGCATCGAATCAATTGCATTGAAGCAGATCACTGAAGCAATTGATAAACTGAATGTAAGTGCGGAAAGTAAAACGAACTCTTGACTCGACGATGTTTGTTCGACCAGTTCACACTCTGCAAAGTGCTACGTCTGGTTGGAGGGACTTGTGATTGAACACATGAGCTAACCTCTCTCCGTCCGTATCTCCACTGCACCAATCTCCTTGAGCTTGGTCAGTTCTTCACTCGTGGTTGATTATTGAGGAAATCATCGAAACCTTTGAAAAACTGGACTTCGAGGCGACAATAACTCTTCGCTCTCTGAAGAACAACTCTCTAACCGTCTAGGAGAATTGCAGTTCTCCAAGATAAAAAGGCTAGCAAACTTCTTCCTAAGTCATAATGAATCAACTCAGATCAATAGGACTTATGCTTCTGTGGATGGGTTTTTGGTTTGCTTCGGTGGGGTTGCTCTCTCTTCTTCACTGTAAGGAAATAAGCTCGGAGCAGCCGCCGGCCAATGAGGGCGGGGGTGGCGTATTTATAGGTGGAAATCCCTAGGTGCAAAATGACTGAAGTGACCCGATGTGACAGCTTGACACCTGTCCCCAACGGTCATATTTCCAATCAAAGCGCAACTTTACTTGCGGTCCAAGTAAAGCTGACTCACGGACTTGGTTCTGCTTCAGGAGACGAAAGAACTAAGTCTTCGCTGGTGAAGCATTACCTAGCGCACATGAGATTTCTCAACTCTGGCTTCTCACTGGTTTGGATTCGATCTGAGTCTTTTCATCAAAACCTTCGGAGTACATTTACTAAACCCCTCTTGATTGTACGGTTTTTCCTACGACTCAAAGAAATGAAAAAGAACTACGCAAAAACAACTAAGTCTTGCGCCATCTTGGTCATCTTCTTCGATGAGACGTGCTTCAGGATTCCTTATCTTTTTAGGGGTCGTCATCCGTGATGAGCTTCACTCCAGAGGATATGCTTCAGTAAAAGTGTAAATCTTCGTTGAAGTTTTATCACCAACCTATAACTTCAGGAACCTAACCATCTGTTTTACACTAGAAAACTTGTTAGTTCCTCTACTATTTTCCCAACAATATCCAAAACTCATGGGGGTATAACTTTGCTCTTACAGTATGTCATATTTCTTATTTCTTACTTTGTTTACTTATAAACTTAATATTTTAAGATGCATGTTGGATAGCGGTTTTAGAGTGGAGTAATAGTAGTACATGCAGTTGGAGTAAGAACGATCTATCGCGGACATAATGCCTACATGGAGTTATACCATGAATGATCATAGCCATGAATATTATAATCTATCCATTGCTCAACTGTAATGTGCTTACCATACACTGTTGTTTTGAGAGAGATATGTTACTAGTAGCAGGGCCGTTGATGGGCCTGTGCGAGCGCTCGCACAGGCCCCCCAAAATCTAAGGGGCCCCAATTTTGGTTCACATACGTATATGTATTAATAATAAAAACTCAGTTTTGGTCTGTTTTTTCTGGGCCGCTAAAGCCATAGCTTCCCACGGCTGCACGCACTTGCGAGCAAGGAAAGGGTACCTACGGCAGATTCCATCAGGTGGTTCCATCTGTACGCGTACGTGATTAGTTCGTCCCTGAGACCCTGACTCCCTGCCTCCCTGGCTCCCTACGGCAGATCAGAATCGATCTATCCACGAACAGAACTGCAAGCGTCGGGCATCGGCTAACGCCGCCGCACCGGCGGACGACCCACACGCGAAGCGCCGGCTCATAGGCAGGGGATTCTGCAGCCTAATCTGAAGTTCTGAACTCTGCAGGCTGAAGACGAGTTGTTGTTGTTCAGTACCGGCGTCGTTGTTCAGTATCAGGTATTGAAAAATTATGAATTCAGATTAAGAGTGCCTCATGCCTGAAGCCTGTTGTTGCCCTGTGAACCCCGAATCACTGATTCAGTGATCTCTAAGAAGGCCTGTCCGGCTGTCCGTGGAAGTGTGAGGAAGTGATTCCCTGAAGGCCTGAACCTACAACGGTGATTTCATGAATTCATGCAAATTTATAATTCATGCAATTCATCAGTTCAACTGCATATTGTGATATTGATTAATTTTTGTTTTGTTCAATTGTTTATAAACAGAAGCAACCATGCATTCTAGTTCGAGAATTAGAAAGTATGATTCAGGAGCCTCAAAGCGTAAGAAGAAACAAAAATTAGAAGAAGATGGTCAATCTCAAAAGGGTGCTATTGATAAGTATGTTGTGAAAGGACAACCACCTAATTATGAAAATCAAACTCCAGATACTAATATTGATGCAGTGGAGGTTGAGTTTGCCGCTGCGGAAATCCATCCAGGTGATGATGGTCATGGTGATAATGTAGAAGAGGTTGAGGCTCCATCTACAGAAATTAATGAAGGTAATGATCACAATATTGTTGATGATGACCACAATCCTAATATTTCTGATGACATGAATAATTCTGGTCAGCCTGATATATTTGATCCTAGAAATTGGGATGGTCTTGATCCTAAAATGGTTGATATTCTGCTGCAAAAGGGTCCTAGAAGAGAATCTATTGAGCATGGTCGTTATGACAAGTTGTCTAGAAGGTTTTCTGCATTATCATTTACTAAAGTTCTCTCAAATGGAGAAAAGGTTGACAGAGATTGGCTTGTATACAGCAGCGATCTTGATAAAACATTTTGTTTCTGTTGCAAATTATTAAAAAAGGGGCTTGTAAGAGGCCAGCTGGTGAATGAGGGTTTAAGTGATTGGATTCATCTGGGGGCTAGACTTAAAGAGCATGAATCAAGTAGAGAGCATATCGCAAATATGACTGCATGGTATGAGTTCCGACTCAGGCTAGAGAAGAATGAAACAATTGATAAAGTTGCTCAACGAGAACTTGAAAAGGAAAAGGAGCATTAGAGAAAAGTTTTGCTTAGAATTTTGTTGATTTTAAATTTTCTTGTAGAACATAATATAGCATTCCGTGGTACCAATAGCAAGTTGTATCAAGAGAGCAATGGGAATTTCCTAGGACTGGTTGAAATGTTGGCTGAATTTGACCCAGTTATCAAAGAGCATGTCGATCGTATCACCAATGATAAAATTCGTGATCACTACCTTGGCCCTACTATCCAGAATGAGTTAATAAATATGCTTGCTACTACCATCAGGTCTAGAATCATTGAAACGGTAAAGGAAGCAAAATATTTCTCAGTTATTCTTGATTGTACTCCCAATGCAAGCCACCAAGAACACATGTCTTTGTTAATTAGGTATGTTGATACATCATCTACTTCTATTTGCATTGAAGAATCTTTCTTAGGATTTTTGGAGGTGAACGATACCACTGGGCAAGGATTGTTTAATGTTTTAGAAGAGGAGTTGAATAATCTTGGGCTTGATCTGGACAATGTTAGAGGACCGGGATATGATAATGGGTCAAATATGAAAGGAAACAATAAGGGGGTACAAAAGGAATTTTTGGAAAAAAATCCAAGGGCATTTTATTCATCTTGTGGTTGTCATAGTCTAAATTTGGCCCTATGTGATATGGCGAAGTCTTGTCGTAAAGCAACATAATTTTTTGGAGTTATACAACGCATCTATACAATATTTGCTAATTCTACCAAACGGTGGCATATCCTCAAAGATAACTTAACAAACTTGACTGTCAAGTCATTGTCTTCTACTCGTTGGGAGAGTCATGTTGACAATGTTAAGGCTATAAGGATTCAAATGCCAGAAATAAGGGAGGCTTTATTACAAGTGGCTGACACTGATAATGATCCGTTGACAAGTAGTGAAGTAAATCATTGGCGGAAAATAAACTTGGTGGTTTTGAATTTTTAGTGTCAATAATTATCTGGCATGATATATTATCAGCTGTTAATTTGATCAGCAAGCAACTACAATCAAAGGACATGCTTATTGATATTGCAATTGAGTCTATACAGGGTTTGCTTTCATTTTTTAGTAAGTATAGAGAAAGTGGCTTTTCAAAAGCATTGGAAGTTGCAAAAGAAATTGCACTAGAGATGGATATTCATCCAGAGTTTCGCACCAAGCGTAAAATCAAAAGGAAAAGGCAATTCGATGAGGGAGCTGATGATGCATCTATTGTTTCATGATCTGCAGAGGAGTCGTTTAGGGTTGACTATTTTCTGAATGTTGTTGATCAAGCTATATGTTCACTTAACGGGAGATTTGAGCAATATCAAGGGTATGAAAAAACTTTTGGTTTCTTATTTACTTTAGATAAGTTGCGATCTTTGGATGACAACAGTTTGATGGATGCCTGTGTTAATCTTGAGAATGCACTTAAAAGTGGAGAGCATAAAGACATTGATGCAGCAGAATTGTTTTATGAGTTAATTTTCATCCAGGATTTACTTAAGAAATCTATGGGCCCTGTTGAAATTCTTGAGTTTTTGATGAAGCGTCCCTTTTATCCAAATACTATTATTGCATATAGGATTTTGTTAACCATTCCCGTGACTGTTGCATCTGCGGAAAGGAGCTTTTCTAAACTCAAGTTATTGAAATCCTACTTGCGTACTACTATGACACAAGAAAGACTCAATGGTTTGGCGACGATAGCACTTGAAAATGATGTCTTGGAGAAGATTAATTATCAAGATTTAATTGAAGATTTTATTTCAAGGAACACAAGACGGATGACACTATTCAATAAAGCATGAGGTCAGTTTATTGCTTTTAGACTTTTGCATTGATATTTGAGAATTTTCCAAATGTTGTATGATATGAAATGATTACGTACATTTGAGTTATATTATATGATTTTTTTTAAATGTTAGGGGCCCATTTTATTTTTCGTACCGGGGCCTCAAATTCCTGGAGACGGCCTAGTAGAATATTATGGCCTCCTAGGCCTATTCTCATCATATACTTGGTATGCTTTTGTTACTTTGTTGCCGCTCTTTGTCACTGCAAGTCAAATACCACCTATGGTTAATCTTATACTACCTTTGTACTAAAATATAAGACGTTTTTTGCTTTTGCATAGGGCATAAAACGTCTTACATTTTGTTACGGAAGGAATAACTAGAAAGATAGGAGGATTGACAACGCTCTTACCATTTGTTGGGGGCAAAGATCGTCTTGTGTGTAGGTGTTTGTTTGATTTGTTGGGTTTAGAAGCTCCTACTAGTTGGATAAACCTTGGTTTCTTAACTGAGAAAAAACTTGACGCTTGCTACTTCACCCTTCCATTGCTTATGTGAAGTGTCACACACATGGACAAAATTGTTGTGTGTGATGTTTCAAATGATACCCGTTTTTTCTTGGCATTTTTGCACCTTGTTGCAAACATAAGAAAAAAATGGTTGCATGACAGAGGGTTAGGTTGCAAAGGTTAAAATATGATATAAGGGTGCGGGTTATGTTGCAATGGTTGGGTTGTCTAGATCTCATGTTTAAGTGAGACTAGCTAATTGTTCATGCGTTGCAACATGGGCATACACGTTTTAATGGTTTAATATCAATAATGTCTAACGTATACCTTTAGAATACTCGTGTACATTAGACGGTATTGTCGGTTCGATTTACCGTTAAATAATTCCTCCACCAACCGTTTCTTTTTTTTCTTTACAAAACAAAGACTCGATTAACCTGAAAGAACTAAACCCAATGTATAGAGGGAAGGATGGACATCCATGCATGGGTTGTAGTGAAACGATTTTCTCTTGGTTTTCTTGGTCTGCTAAGCATGGGATGAAGGTGGATGAAGTTTGAACGAAATAAAAACACTATATCTCTTTTAGGTAGTGTAAAATGTCAAGAAATTGGCCTCTTGGTGTGACCTCCCTTTTCACTATTCAATTTGGCACACAGAACTTGAAGCAGAGGGACAATCCACGTTATGTTTAGAAGTTGTTTGCATGGAATAAAGGAAGCACAACTACCATTCTAATCAAACACACACATCTAGTGCGCTTGTTACAACAACATGCTTATATCCAGGAGAACTAACTTTGAATCTCACGCTCTCCACTTTTTTAAAAAAATTTAGGATGAAAAAATATGCAAAAAAAACATGAAATACATTGTATTTCTTACAACAAAAATTTGCACATGACATTTTTTAGGTATTACATACAAAAGGACGGGGCAATTGTTTTTTTTTGCAACATTTTTTAGACACTAAAAATCATGGCAGTTTTGTGAATCATTTTCTAAATTATATTTGCACAACATGGTAGTTTTTTTACTCAATCATGACATTATTATTATTATTATTATTTACATCATTATAGTTTAATTGTAGATACCATGTAAATTTATTTTTTAGACCATGGCAAATTTATTATTGTTCGATGGCAAATTTAGTCCATGTAGCATGATAATTTTATTTTATTAACCATTGCTATTTTCAATTCTGTAGCATGGTAAATTTGGTTTTAAAACATGAAAAAATTAATTTATTACTAAATTTTTAAAAAATTACCATGGCGAATTTAGTTTTTACAACATGACAAAATTATTTTTGGACATGACAAAAGAAAATTGAAGGATGGAAAATTTAGCTTTCTCCCATGATAATTTTATTTGTGAACCATGGCAACAAAAATCGCAGGATGGTAAATTTAATTTTGTATCATGGCAAAATTAGATTGTGATTATAGCAAATTTAATTTTAGACCATGGTAACTTTCACAAAATATAAATTTTCTTTTTCAAGAAAATGTCATGGTAAATTTGCCATTTGTATATATTTTTTCTCAAATAGCAATTGCAATGTTTAATAGTGTTTCATATAATCTCATAAACTTTTTTTCTTGTGGTTGTGAATATTTGCCATGTGAACATTTTTACATGGCAAAAAATTTATAAAGCTGGAGCGAATCAGAGAAGCGAACTCGATGTTTTTGGTGGATCGATCGGTCCGACCGAGAAAACTAACCCGTTCGCGCGTCGCGTAAGCGAGCTAGAATTCTTCGAATTGGGTGGGATTGGATGAATGGACAGATAATCGTGGAAAGCGGGTAGTCTAAAATGTACTCTCTCCATTCATAAATAGATGATAAGGTTTTAATTTAAATTCATACTAAAACTAACGAAAAAGATAAGTGCCACACGTGTGGGCGGAAGCCACACGTTTTTAGATGGTAATTTTAAATGTATATAGATAGTAATTATTAGCCAAAGTTATCATGCATTAGCGAACTTGATATGTATTAGTAAAAATTGTCATGTATCCAGCGAAAGTTATCATCTCACATGTGCTAAAGTTGCCACCAAAAATATCCGGACTTGCCATCCCTGCACCCTGCGCCATACGTGTGACACTTATCAATACAACTATGTCACCCATTTGTAAACGGAGGAAGTAAAGTTAATTTCATCATACCACGACAATTCGAGATATGATTGCAGAAAACAGAGTTTTTCGTTTTTTTCTAAAAGCATTAATTCTTTTGCTAATCTTTTGCAAAAACCACATATCATAAGATTTATTTCATTTAAGTACGTTTGTGACAAGTGGGACCCGTCTGTAAGGGTGATGTGGAGCAATTTACAAATTTATTTTGCAAAAAGACTGCTCAAATTTTAAAAAAAGCAACAGGGTCCTTTTTGGCCTCTTTCTTGCATGGTGACCACCTGTGGTCGCCGGCGGCTGCTGGTGCCCAATGTCGGTCCCCCTGGACACTCGCCTACGTCTCCAACGTCCCCACAGCTCCTCCCCGCGCCGCCTGTTCTTTCCCGCCCCGCAGCTCCTCTCGAGCTCCGACGACCCAACAACTCCTCCCCATCCCGCAGCTCCTCCTTGAGCGCCGACTGGTTCTCACAGTGAGCCGCACGCGCCCGTGTTCTTCCATCGCGCATGTGCGTTGCGCTGCCCTTGACGCGCCGCCCATAATGAGCCCGTGCACTGCTGCCACGCGCCGCCCGCCACTCCTCCGCGCGAGCCGCCCGACCGCCTAGCCACCTACCCACCTCGGCCGTGCCCACCTGCCCAATCGCCCAACGCAGCCCGACCGCTGTTGTTGGGGAGGGTGGGGTGGGGTGGGTTGCCGCCGGCCGCCGCTGCTGAAGTTGCTGTTGAGGACCAACCCCTAAAAAATTCGCTATTGAGAATCCGATTGCGTTTCTAAAGTATAATAGGGGCTTTCTTGCATAATATTATTCTTACAGATGGATCCCGTGATTTTTTGCAATTAACCGAGAAAGTACTACCTACGTTGGGAGTCTTTTTCTTTTTATTAGGGTAGGACAGTAGTCCTTGGTTGGTAGGAGTAGCTAGTATCCCCAAATATTTTTCTTTCCCCTGAAAATTTCTATATATAACTCGTCGGTTCCCCTCACAAAAATAAATTATCTCGTCGCTGGATCAGATCTAGGTTAGGGTACACATCATGGCGGCGCAGACGCTCGATGCGGTGGTTACGACCGGCGGCCGATTCGGCAGCGGGGTTTACGCCGACGACGCCGGGGCCGTGGTGGCCGCCGTCCGCCGCGGCATCTTCCAGGCCTGTAGGGACCAGCTGCACTTGGAGGTGCACCGCCTCCGGCCCGTTATCGCCTCCGGCTCCGACGACGAGCTCGCCGCGGCGTTACGGCCGGCCTCCCTCGCGCTGGCCGACGCCGCCGCGGCCGTCGACGAAGCCGACGACGCCCTCCGCCTCCGGGGGCTCACGGACTATGCCGACTCGTGGCCGAACTATCGCCAAGGGCTCAAAGTCAACATCCACTGCGCCACGCTCATCCTGATGGCGATGCAACGCTACCCGCCGGAGCTCGCGCGGATGCATGGCGTGGCGCTGCTGCCAGGGATTCTAATCATCGGCGACTCCGTCTCCAACTGGGGGAAGCACTGGGGCCTCACCCCGCCGTCCAGCCGTCCTCGGCCGACTCCGGTCGTCGATGGCCTGCTAGCCTCTGGGATCCAGGCCGTGCAAATATCTTCTTCTTCACCAGAATAAGGAGAAAGAAGAAGCCATGGATTTTGTAAGACCAGTTCTAGATATTGTTGCATATGCTCCTCCCTCGTGCTGCTCTTGGCACACCTTAGTTTAGTTTATTTATCAATAAAACTACTTGTATACGTGTGGTTTATTTAGTCCAAATTATATATATATATATATATGGTGTCGATTTGTTGGTATTGTCTGTGGGAATTTCATAGAGATGTTCCCCTGTTTGGTTAGCGATGATTCGATGGATGAGAAAGCAAGTTATGATCAATAATCAAGATGTTCTCTGTTTCATCCTGATTCACAAACCTTCTCTTTTAACAGTTCAAATTGTACATCCAGTTGACTTTTTTTAGAATCCTTCTACTAGAATTATGCAATTTTGTTTGGAATATCACTTTCTGGAGTGCAGACAAAATACATAGCATTAGGGGCACGAGCATTACTCCATACTAGAAGCGTATGTGGCTGGGTGGCATTAGTTTTCTTGATTGTTTGGTTCGAATGCAATTTGGGCTCTTGTTTGTTCAATCCAACACACCCAGATGTGGATCTTAGTTCAATGTTGCAGCCGAGCCATTGCAAAATTAAAAACATGTCATTTAAGGAGGGGAATACCTCTCTTCTAGAGCCTTGACCATTACCAACATCTTGATAATTAGAGGTAGAAATTATCATCAACATTTACAAATACAACAGTGTCATCAACAAAGAAATTCTACTAACTTTTGAAAGTGAATGATTCATTATGTACTACTCCCTCCGTTCCATATTAGATGATTTACAAATAGATGTATCTTGAACTAAATATAGCCTAGATACGGAAATCTCAAACGGCTCACGGGAGAAGTCATCTATTGTGGAACGGAGGGAGTATATGATCTATTTACACGCAGCATGGCTGCTTCAAGCCCATGAAGCTCACTTTCAGGTATATTTATGTCTCATGTATTTTACCATGTTAAGTCAAGGGCAAGTCGGAATTATCTCTCAAGGCATTTATAGTACATGAGACCTCATCAAATTCTTAGCTTACTTCTGCATGCATCCAAAACCTATACAACCAGGAATAGGTAGTGGCAAGTGCAATAAGTAAGAACCAATCCTAAATTCAGTCACATGAGAATGTGGGAGCATAATTATCTGACCGGTAGCTTGAAAAGGCCTTCAACACCTCTTAACTTCACATTTACTTGCACAAGAGGACAAACCCTTGAACTTTCTATCTTGCATCGTAAGATCAGTCCTAGATATTGCACATGCTCCCTTGCACTGCACTTGGCAGAGTTTAGTTAGTTACAAACTACTTATATATATACGTATGGTTTGTGTAGCCAAAAGTTTATATCTTGTGTTGTTTGGCAAGGCGCAGTGAAGATTTAGAGGATGGGGTTGCAGAGAAATTGGACATGGATGGGTAATTTTAGTCATAATCCCCTATTTTATTTCGAATGGGTATTATTTGTGGGAATTTTAGAGAAATATTCTCCTGTTTGGTTAGTGAGGATTGGATGGATGAGAAAGCAAGTTATGATCAATAGTCAATGGATGAATTGATTGCGTAAACACTGAGCACTCATTCCTGCATTCGTCAGGTTATCGAACTGCAAGAACAGATGTTTCCTTGCTCTGTTGCTCGACTTTGAATGTTTAACTACACTTAGGGCTCATATTTAATATCGTTTCTTATTGTTTGACTAAGCTATGTATCCTTGGGTGGGTAGTAACCATCACCAGATTTACACATTTAGTTTTATCCAATATGAGGCAGGCAAGAGTTTGATCGTCCAATTTCCTTGTGATCAGTTTGTAATTAATTTTACTAATTTGATAAAGTTCGTTATTCTTGTCACATCTTGCTGCTTGTAAATAGGATCAACAATCAATTTGCTGCATTTTAGATTAATTTAGGGGAGATTCGATTCATTTGAAGTAGTTTTTTTTATAAGATTTTAAAGAAAATATTATTTTAAATGGTAGGATTCCTAAATTAATTTAAAATAGAGTTACTCGATTAATTTAAAAAAATGAGCGAAAACCAGATTTTTCAATTGATTATGGAGAACCGGGCCAAAACCATCATGGTTGCTGAGCAACACACATAAGATGCCCCATGCACACCACTCCAAACCCTAAGCAATATCGTTTTTCAGTGGCGGCGCCAAGTTTTAAGGGGCGTGTATTCATTTTAAACGTGGGTATTCATTTTACAAAAAAAACCTCATTGTTTTTGCTAAAAAAATGTTGTTTTACCAAAAAAATCAAGGTTTTATCAAATCATGGGTATTCACTTGCATACATGGAATACACGCTGGCGTCGCCCCTGTCGTTGTCCCTAAACTCTGAGCAAACGGCTTTGACTTCGTCGTAGGCGATCATCAACCCAACCCACATTGTAGAGGTTGTGTGAAGATGTATGAAGATTGGCACCAGAATCAACCACATGCGACCAGATAGCACAGATCCAACTCCGATGGAGAACATGAAGGAGAACTAGGCACGGCTAGCACTGCAGAAGGTCGTCAAATGAACCACATGATGCCCGTCATCGTACGCCATCGGGACCCACCATTTCATCTTCAACTTCATAGAGGCGGCAGGGGAAAGGGTGAGGTTGGGGAGGTTCCCAAAGGTTAGGCATTGGCGCTCCGATGCGGATAGTTGGATCTGCACAGGAGCGGAATGAGGTGTTGTGTCTTTCAACTTTTTGGAATTTAAAATAAAAGGAGAAAGTATACTTTTCATTTGGGACGAACTAGACCAGCAAATGTGGGCGACATTTACTGGTAAACACTAGTGCGTGAACGATAATCTAATCAATCATTGTACATGCCTTCGGGTGTAGTCGATCTAGTTCTTTTTGCTCTTGAGAATCCGACCTCTTCCCATAAAAAAATATGGATTCAAGATTCCGATAAAGTCTATGTGAAGGTTCAATTCTCAAAATTCTAGGAGAATCGACCAAAAGAATTGAGAGTAAGAAATATCTACCATCGATGTTGACTACTGTTCCTTGGACATTGATGAACATCACTCCAACGTACGGGTTTTTTGAATAAACTATGAATTTAAAAGCAAAAGGGAGCACAACATGCACATTCAATTGCATTTTAAATTGTTGTTTTGTGTTGCTGAGACATGTGATTAAGGAGAAAATACCACTCGAAGTGAGTGAGTGACGTGTCAGCGCTATTAGGTGACAACACATAGTTGTGCTTTCAGCAAAAAAATCACCATTAGGAGCCCACGCCTTTCAAAGCACTTTCAAGTGTGAATTGAAATCTTGCCCAAGATCCATGGAGACCTAAGTAGTAAGTACCACAGAGCATGGAGGTTTGGTTACGCTTGGTTCTGACAACCATTTTCATTATCATAAGTAACACAATGAGAAAGTAGCATCCGACATATGCAAAAAACATAAGGAACAACTGAGTTGATGGAGGAAGACTCTGGCATGAAGACCAACCACCCGGTGGTGTGATACGAGGTGCTAATGGGGCGCACCCCGCTCCAAAACAAAGGAAAAACACGTAAATCCGAAAGTAATCTTTAAAAAGTCAATTCTTAGAAAAAAGAGCAATATCATATTCATTTTTAAGAATTAAGAAAAAACAAAAAATGTGTTTTCATTATGGTTTGGTGAAAGTATAATTACTTATTTTTTGAGCAGGTGAAAGTATAATTACTTAGATATGAAGGTAACAAGCTAGGTTTTACTACAGTTACTTGAAATGTGTTTGGATAATATCCTTTTTCGATTGAGTATGGCTTCAACCAAGCCCATCACTTAGTCATTCATAAACAATATTTTAGCTAACTGTCGCATAGTCAATAATGTGATTCAATACACATCAAAAATCATAACTAACATGAGATTAGACAATCACTATAAGTTGAATCCAATATTGCTAGTTCAATACAATCGACTCAGACAACTTTATAATGGCTCACACAATTGCAATTGCAATTGCAAGGTCATCTTGAGACAACCAAACACTACAACTCAGATGACAATCATTTAACTAGCTCAAAACATTAGAGAGCACAAAATATAATCATGCCGTTGATCAACCGGGTTATGCCAGCATAAAAAGACAGTTGCAATTGTTGCATTTAACTAATCAAGGCTGCATATCTAGAGCCCAAAAACTGACGGTCAATATGACATAACAAGAGACCTATACCATCATCAACAAATGGTGATCAATACAATCCTTCTACGACAACCAAAAAGACGCTACAGAAGACAGGTTAACAGAACAAACAACACTCTTTTGCCAGTACATATTTACAGACACAAACACACACGATATTTTTCGGTGCGGCCTAAGGCTGACTGAGGTGGCCATAACATGCTTTGCTTTGCTGTATTTACCAAGTATATCATCTATCCAGCGCCCAGCTGATTATTATTCCAGGAGATGCATTCTGAAGCTTTGGTCCCCTATGGCTTCTCCTCACTCCAAGCAAAGAGCAATGCGATCGCAACCCCAGCAGCATCTCCTGATTTGGATACAATGTCTGCAAAGCACATGGTTCAAAAATAATAAATAAACAACACAATGCCATCTTTTAGAAAAATCATGCAATTTTGTCTGGAACAGAACTTTCTTGAGCTGAAAAAAAAATCTGCCATCATACTACAAGGGAAAGAGAGCATAATATGATAAAGTGGTGCATGGATCAGCATAGTGGAAATACCAATGTTTTGCCTATGGCCCTAAGGCTTGGATAGAAACAAATGGAATCGCTGAACTTTTGCAGTATGTTTTTTGGAAGTCGACGATTTGTCAGACACATTTCCACCAGGTGAAATTCTCCTCTTCTTCCTCAACCGAAACAAGAAATCTTCGGTATCAAGGACATAGGAGACCTGCACATATCACATCGTAAGACACACTTAGTATCCCAGTAAAACTGAACGCATGGGATTCCGAATTAAAATAAAGATACAAACCTTAGATGTTTTGCAGGATATCTTGCATTCAAGACCATTAGCAACTCTGATACCATCCATGGCCTTCAATGAATCTGAAGGTTCACCATCATTTGAATGTTTCCGCTTATTCCTGGAAGAACATTGTGGGATAATGGATTAAAACGGGAGGAAAAGGAACTAGGAGCTTCAATTTGATTGTAGGAGGTAGGGTCGGGGCATACCTTCCAAGGAAGACACCGTCAGACAACATAGTGTCTGACGAATTTGACAAATACTCACTAAAAAGATACGATGCAAAATTTGGCTCAATGGATACTGCAGTCACTTCAGGCTTTTCATGACCATATTCCATCAATTGAATAGACAACCTTGTTGGATTTGAGCACTGTAATTTGGAAGAGAACTTAAATTTATTATTCAAGGACAATTATCTTTATCTATAGTTAACCATGATAGCATGCAAACTAGAATGAGGCTTACACATTCGAATCGATACATGCTCTCATCATGGAGTAGGACACGGGCATTTTCATGATAGACCAGATCAAAGAACTTCCCAGGGGATCTTGACTTCTCATATAAATAAAGCTGGAGAAGCTTGCTGTCCATTTCATCTGTTGCTATAGCTTGAAGCTGTGATTCCAGGAAGTAAAAGAACTGAGTATTGCAGCCAACCCAGAGTGAAATTATAAAATAGGGGGTGACTCAACTTACCTGCTTCACAACTTTGTATATCAGCTTATCCAAAGTAAAGAGAACATATGACTGAGTCCCAATAATAGCACGGCAGTCATCCTCAAACTTTGTATTATCAGAAGAACCATCAAGCAAGTTGTAGAGTGCATTTATAAATCTTCATCAAAAGAACAGATCAATTACGGTCATATGGATGGACAGGGTGTGGTATAAGCAACTAAACAATTCGAAAACGCAATAGTACCTTGCATATAGGTCAGGAGGGTTTGTATCCTTGGAGGTTCTCCATTTCTTTTCTGCACTTGAAGAGTTTGTCTTTGCTGAAAGCAGTCTTTCATACAGCATC
The DNA here is from genome assembly GCA_950022295.1 of Bromus sterilis. Lineage (NCBI taxonomy): Eukaryota > Viridiplantae > Streptophyta > Magnoliopsida > Poales > Poaceae > Bromus > Bromus sterilis. The sequence continues at coordinate 6,138,518 of OX465597.1, read as the reverse complement.
TGCAATTGATAAGTTTAGCAAAGGATAGCACATGCAAATACATAGGGTCAGTATTACTGTAAAGCTCACCTGGTGCAGCCTGAACAAGGTATAAAATGAATCATTCCCGTAAAATATATGTGACGATCTCCCTTCCCGACCATGTAACGATGCAGGTACATGCTTCGCCAGTGGTTTAGCCGAGTACAGAAAGCGTTCTGATAAAGGTAATGATATTCCGAGTGATGACATTCCTCCTTCAACTTCGTGGATCTCAGTTGTCCCCTCTGCCTCACCCTCACTTTCTGCCTTCGCGTCCTGATCATGATCCATATCTTCTTCCTCATGATCTTCGCGAGAACCCTGCTCACCATCACCAGATTCACTTCCTGATGCATCTTCACCAGCTTCAGAAGCATTTTCACTGTCGGTAGACCTTTGAGTGCTTTCCTCATCATCAGCATCATTCTCGCCAGCTGCCTCAGCACGAGGTTCCACTTCACCAGGTCTAACCTTGAATGTTCTACTTGTAGAAGCTTCCTTTGTTTTAGATGCACCATCTTCAAAAGGCACAAAATTGTCCTCTTCAAAATCTCCATTAGGGGATAATTCACCTTCTTCTCTTTCAACTTTCAAAGTATTGTGGGATGCAGCAGCTTCATTAAATAAACGCCCTTTGTTACCCTCACTGATAGCCCCACCATTTAAAGACGACCCTTGCTTCCCAGTCTCGCCACCCTGTTAACGAAGAAACATCAAGGTGTTGAATAAATCTGAGTAACAAGAATAATGTGCATCATCATCAACAGGGCAGAAGACAGATAAAATGTGCGGTGAAAAAAACAACAAAATCCATAACAAAAAAAAGAAAAGGAAAAGATACAAAGGATGTGCAGATGACACTAAAAAAACATGCCATCCTTGGCACTAGCAGCCATACGACCTCCAGCACGTGAACTGACAGTAATACTTCATTGGAAGTACTGGGGTAATTAACAATTGAGCTCACAAGACATTATATACCTCAGCAGATGGTAAAACTTCATGGCCAGCCCTGGCACCAGCAGCCATACTAACTCCGGCATGTGAACTTCTAGATGCATTCACTCCTAGCAGGCAAGACAAATCATAAGCATTGGCAAAAGGAGACCTAATCAAGTTATAGATTATAACAAATACGAAGTATCCAACTATCAAAAATGCAAACCTGGTGTAGTTTCAGAGTTTCCCTTAATATGGCTATGTTGTCCTGCTGATCTCTCGGTAGGCATGTTCTGGGTACTTACTGCAGATACTTCATTTAGTGCAGCATTTGACGCTTCCTCATCTCTACGTGCAGTTCGGTCTGCATCATGGGAACCATTTTGGGAGTCGGCTGCAACTCCTTTCACCAATCTAGCCAATCTAACCACAGCTGATGGTGTTTGTTCCTGTTGCATGCTTTCATCATCATGGCCTTGCTGGGCAGCAACTCCATCTGGAGAAGTATTGCTTTCCCCCACATTTGCAATACCAGATTTTGTGATCCCATTCTTGGGTTTAATTAGATCTGCATCCACTGCAACGTGGGATCGAGGCTGAACGCCCAAAATTGGCTCCAGAAAAGTTGTCCAAATCTTCATCACTTTGTCCAGTTGATCTGAGGAGCCACAGACTTCTCCACATGAGTACTTGACGATCTTATAAAGATCTTCATGGATATTGGCATCTACATATTCAAATGACATATTGGGAACGATAGGCCGCCTATTTCCAGCAGCAATAGCAATGAGCACATCGTCTTCCTTTCTTTTCTTCTCATTAATTTCTTTAATCTCAGTCAATAGAGCTACAAAACAACAACAAAATTAAGCAAGATTAGGCAACTAGGCAAGGCTGGAAGCATAAGAAACGTTTACATGTATAAAAGGTATACCCACATTTTATGCTGAGATTCTTCGAGTCTTGCTGCTTGAAATAGAAACTGCGATGATCAAGTGACTTGTGATAATTTTTGGCATAAATATCAGCCCAAACCCTGTTGAAATCGGATCGACACCTTGACCATTCCTCCTGCTTTTGTTTTAGCCTAGATAAGATAACTGGCAGTGCAACACTAGCATTTCTTCGAAGAACGTCCATCACATCCAGACCATGGTCACCATATAACCTTTCAATGCACCTTAGATTCAAAGCTGCAAGGCAGTGGTTAATACGACAAAAGGACTAGTCATGCTCCATTCAGTTCAAACATCACCAAACAATATCAACATATGCTGAAGAACACAAGTGTACTTACGGGTTAAGTGCTCATCGATACGTATTGGGCTTTCGGGTTTCACTGAGTTATCTTGCATTTTTTCTATCAACTCCTCGACACGCTTAGTTGCTGCATTAACTGACTCCAACAGCATATCCAACTCAAACCTGAAGCATTCAGATAAATTTGTAACCAGCATCAATATAGGATTCAACAAACAGAGTAATTTAGTAGGGCAATAGATCAGTACCTGTCATCTTCGCATCTAAATAAACTTTCTTCATACTGATTCTTGCGCATGTGCTTAAAGGAATAGTCTTCACTCCCTGATGTCACTGACACCCAGTGGTCATTAAGAACTGAGGCACCAAGATCAGTTTTGTTGCCTGCCGGAGGCATTGGGTACTGAAAACAGGGATTAAACAAAATGTCAGATGAAACACAAAATGAAACCAAATGTTAAATGAAACACAAAATGAAACCAAATGTTAGATAAAACACAAAAACAAACCAAATGTTGTATGAAACAAAGCATGAAAAGCACTGCAGAAGCAACATTATCTTACATTTTTAGGTAGAAGCCGGTAACTTGGAGTGCACCGCTGACAATTTGAGAGATCAAGCTCTGATATTGGCTTGCATAGATACTTCTCTTTGATAATTGATGGTTTCTGGCTAGGACCTTCCTTTGGATGTACTCTCTCCCGTTCCTTTTCTCTTTCCTTGTCCCGATCTCTGTTCCTATCCTCCCTCTCATGCTCCTTATCTCTTTCTTTATCCTCTATTTTAATCCTTCCAGGTTGCTCTTCAATCCAGATAGTTAGTGTTAACAACAAAATTCAAAAGATTTAGAAAAGGGGGATACAAAGCTTGAAGCAAATAGTGCATACTTTTAGTGAAGACTCCAGCCAGAAACCCATCTGCAGAGTGGGAAGAAAAACCCAAAGAGAATTACATTAAATTTAGAAACAGTGGTGTAAATCCTGCAAGATGGTCACCGATATGCATTAAGTATGCAATGTACCTATATTTTCACAATGTTCCAAGAATTCATTAAATCCTTCCATAAGATCTGGGTAGTGTTGTAGTATATCACTGACCTGTAAAATCAGTGAGGTTATGCATGAGTCACGTATATTAAGACCAACCACATAAGGGAAAGATCCTTAAGCATACTTAGTGAACCAACTGAAGTGTAAATATTGAATAAGCACAAGTCCCGCAGAAACCCACCAAGTTCTTCAGTTCACTTCTCGTAATAATTTCCTGGCTGTATATGTGAAGACATTTTAAGAACTCCTGGTAAGCATCATATTCCAACTTCTCCTTGACTTTTTCGCAGAAATGAAACTCCTGTGTGTATCCACCTAATGTTGCAAGGAAAATTTGTGGATGTAAGTAACATGCAAGTGGAAAGCACGCAAGAGTTCTCCAGATATAAAGACGATATTGACTACATTCAGCCATTAAGAAACCAAGTAGACACATTCTTATTCCTTCTGAATATCTAACACCACACGAGAAGACTACACTGAAACAGAGTTATGAAATGGGTGGATTCAATAGATAGTGTATCTGTAAGGCACGATTTTAAGGTATTGAATTAGCATTTTAGTGAACATATGATGAGAAGTGTATGTAAAGCAACAAAACTGCCATACTGACCAGAAATATTATCTACTTATTAATTCGGAAAAACTTACTCTTTAACGCATCCTTATTATCATACGATGAAGCAGAGGCACTATTTATTCCATGAACCTCAGGGCGGTGGCCTCCTTGGTGTGCCTCAGCACCCGCAAGGTTCGCGCTTGGAAAAGGTTTACGCTTACGCTGGCCAACATCCAGCTCTTTGCTGTCTTGTTCACCGTCCTTCTCATCCCTATCATAATCTCTTCTATCTCTTTCTGCCTTGCGTTCCTTGTTCTTCTCCCGTTGTCTTTGGCGATCATGGTCCACATCAGGACGATCGACACTGGTGTCGCGGTCAGTATGGGATGGAAAAGCCCTAGGCTGGAAAAGAGACATAAGATGACAGATCAGGCAATATCAATGCAGAAAACATGTCTATTGGGATAAAACATGTGATCGATATCCTGTTGACCTCAGCCTGATCACATTAATGGAAAACAATAAAATACCTTGTACCAGTATTTACTTAACAGACATAGAACTCAATGATGAATACAACAAGTATTATGCAAAATTTAGGAAGCAGCATCTGTTAAACATCTAAGCATTTTCACCTACATGAAAGCCGTGTATGCAGGATGTGAATTTCAATCATTAGAAAATGCCAAGCAACAACAACCGTGCTTTACCCCAAATTCTAGAAAATGTTAGAAGTAAGATAAAATCAGGCGCCTTTCCTCTTAATATATGTCACTATTTTCTGCCAGGTGTCTAGCTGAAAGGTGATTTATACCTTTTCAATGTGACTCCTACTGGCAGGGGGCATTAGAGAGGTTCTGTCTTCCCGCTTAACTAAACTGCCTCTTGGAGCGGCCCCTGCTTGCGGAGACACTGAGGTATCAGGCAGGAAGTGCTGGAATTCTTCGAGTAAGTCTTTATGTTCACTGAACAGCACAGCAACCTGCCAAAAGAGACATGTTAAAGTCTAGACTAGAATGAAAGAATAGACCTAAAATAAAATGGAATGTAAACAAAAGAGAAAGGAAATAGGCACCTCGTGGTAAACTTCTTGGATGCACTTGTTATCCTTGCGGTACATGTTGAGAATGTCCAGGAAAGACTTGTAGACATGCTCGTCCCGCTGGAACCGGCTCTGCACATGAGGAGGCGGTTAAGTGGCGGACCGATATATCACAGCTCCATATATGGTAGATCAGCCTATGTTTGTTTTATACCTTAATCTTGTTCACGAAGTTGATGGCCTCCACGAAATCAACAGGCTTCTTTTCATCCTGTAGCCTGATTGCAAAGCCCTTGGGCAGGAAGGTGTTGAACCCAAGGATCAGCTCGGGGTACCCGCTGAAGAGAGTCTTCACGCGGATAATCACCCCGTTTGTATCGATCCTGTGTGTGAGAATAACACCAAATTAAACATCTGAAACATCAGTGCCTCCCTCCGGGTGGGGAATATGGGAAACAGTGTGGATCGGGCCGGGGAAAAGGGGCCAGCAAACAACCTCTCGCTCTTGAAGTCGCGCATGACCTCGAGGAACTCCTCGTACTTGGCGCGGTTGTCCTGGAACTTGTCCTTGACGGCCTTGAGGTAGACGAGGGCGTCGTTGGTCGTCAGCTTCTGGCCGGCGGCGGCGGCCCCCGACCCGCCGGAGGGCTGAGCCGGCAGAGGGGCCACCGCCTGTGGCGGCGGCACAGGGACGAGCGCCGACCCCGACCCCGCCGGAGGCATGGTGTGCGGCAGCGGCCTGCAGGAGAGAGACCGAAACGTCAGATCGCGGCGTTAAAACCGTGCGCAGAGACTCCGCCGGGCCCCAAACCACCATTTTGGAGCGGCCCTGCGTTCGAATTGGGGGCGAGACGGGCTCGAATTCGTGGCCGAAACCGGAACCAACCCCCGAATTCCTCCCCGGAGACGAGAACTACTCCGCCTCCGCTCCCTCGCGGACCCCGTCAAGCACGAAACCCACCCTCTCCTTCTCTCTCTCCTCTCTCTCCCCGAAAAAAACTCGAAGCCGGACTGGATAAGAGGTAGAAAAAAAAACCGAACCCCCGCAAACTGGACGACCGCCGGAGAGGCGGAAAACTGGACGGCCTCACGGGAGCGACGGACGGAGGGCGGGCTGGCTGGCGGGGCTACTCACGGATCGGATCGAGCGACGGTGGTGCTGATGCGCTTGTTGGGCTGCGAGCCGGCGGCGGCGAGCGCGTCGTCCCTGGAGCGCTTCATCGGACCACCATGCACCGGAGGGCCTCCTCCCGTGCTGCCCTCCTCCACCTGCACCGAAGCAAAGCAAACCACCGCCGATTCCTCCTCCCTCGGCACGCCGCACGCCGCACGCCACCGATCCTCCCCCTGGGCCCGGATCTGCCCGCTGGCGCGAGCGCAGAACAGCCTCCCTTGGCCGGAGCGCGAGGCGACGGCGACGGCGAAGGCGGGCGCGGGAGGCAATCGCTTGGAGGAGGAAGGAAGGAAGGGGAAGGAGGAGGAGGAGGAGGAGGCGACGAGGTGAGATGGAAGAGAAGAGGAGCCAAGGCGATGTCGAGGGAACGGGCCTTAAGAATGGCGTAAACCTACCGGGTGGGCGCCGCGGCCGTCCGATGGGGGATAAGGGCCGCGTGGACGGCCCCGATCGGGAGCCGGGGACGGGCCAGCGGCGGTGACTTCACCACCTCTGCTCTGCTCTGCTTCGTGGTGGTTTGGGTAACGCACGGCACGGTGGGTTGGTTTGGGTTGGGTTTGGGTTCGGATCTGCTGGTTTAAGACCCGTCCCAACCAACACATGGTTTTCGAAATTTGAAACCACTGAAATTCGTCTCTCGATCTAAAAATCCAAATCGGCGAAGAAACCGTGTTGCGGAGGGGCGTATTTCGATGCGCGCTTCGTTTCTTTGATCGAAGCTATTGCGATGTGCGGTCTTCTTCGAGATGACTCCGTTTAGTAGATGCTTTTAGTAGTAGAATCGTCAAAGTGGTCATGGGGTTGTTTCGATGTGCATGGGGAGGAGCGTATTAATGATGGCACATGTTTAATGCGATTGCTAATGGCGCGCGGTAACTGCAATGGTATTAGCTGGTTCGCTCATCAGACGCGTCTTTACGGTGTGTGTCGGTCGTCAAAACTACTTCTTGGTTATCATGAGTTTGAATTTGTCAGCGCTCACCTACAAGAATCGGTTATTCACAACCTCGCCAGGCTCGGCTTGCTGATGCTTGTTCGCTTCGTGTGGGTAACGCACGCACGACACGGCACACGACTATGTGTTGTTGTGGCCTGTGGATGGGTTCAGATCTGGTTTACAATTGATTGGTTTTCAAATTAAAAAAATGTTTTTAAATTTTTAAACCATGAAATTCGTCTCTCGTAAGTTTATGCAAAAGCGCCAACCACGGATAAATAAAATGTGACATGGTACTTTATTTCTTTGATCGAAGACATGGAAAACCTAGACCCATCCCTTTTCAACCAAATTTAAAGGTTTCCTTTTCGTGTGTATGGAGTTACGTTACACACGAAGAAAAATATGATTCCAATTATTGCATTACGTGGTGATGTGGATTCATGGTGTGTGTGGATCGTCAGAAACTACTCATTTATTACTTTTCAGTGATCTGAACTTGGTGCGGCTCACCTAAAGGAGCTAGTTCTTGGGTTGCCACCCATGAAATGGCTATTTCTCTGTACTTTCTGTATGTGCTCCTTTTTTTGTAGGAAGACTTACAATCTGTTTCTGACTTGTGTAATTTTTTTATTAAATTATTTCATGTTTATTTGTTCTTTCTTTTTAATTTTATATCATTTCTTAGAATGATCTTGCGGATGGCTCTTTTGTTCACGGCATAGAACAAGATTAGTTTTCTTTTGGCATTAGCAAAGCAGGTATAAAAATGGTCTAATACTTTCTAGAAGACTCCTCTTTTGCAATAGTTGCTTTATTTTAAGAGCGCCAATTCAAGATGCACCCAGGAGATGAATATTTCTGAAACCACTGAATTTGTCTCTTCATAAGTTTATCTAAAAATTCAAATCCCAAATCAACGAAGAAACTATGTCGCGGGGGGGGGGGTATTTCGATGTGTGCTTCATCTCTTTGATCGAGGCTATTGCAATGTGCAGTCTTCTTCAAGATAACTTCGTTCAGATGTTTTTGGTAGAACCATCAAAATGTCACGAGGCTCTTTCGATGTGCATGGAGTAACGCACGGAAGGAGTGTGTTAATGATAGGACGTGTTTAATGCGATCTTACCATTGTCGTGTGGTAACTGCAATGGCATTAGATGGCCCGCTCACCGGATACGTCATCACTGTATATGTCAGTCATCAAAAGTGTTTCTTGGTTATCATGAGTTTGAATTAGCTAGCACTTGCCTACAAGAGTCGGTCATTCACGACCTCACTGGGCTGGCTCGCTGTTGCTAGTTCATTTCCTGTGGGTAACACACGCACGACACATCACATGGGGTATGTGCTATTGTGGCCTATGGGTGGGTTCAGATGTAGTTTACGGTTGATTGATTTGGGAATTCAAAACCGTGCTTTCGTCTCCCGCAAGTTTATCCAAAAGCCCCAACCATAGAAAAATAAAATATGACATGGGGTTTTTATGTGCACTTTTTCTTAATTCACATGTTTACTTTATTTATTTGACCGAAGACGCGGAAACCCTTGACCCACCCTTTTCCAACCAAATTCAAAGGTTTCCTTTTTATGTGCATGGAGTTACGTTACGCATGAAGAAAAATGTGATTCCAATTATAAAGGTTACGTGGTGATGCGAATTCATGGTGTGTGTGGATCGTCAAAAACTACTCATTTATTAGTCGTTATGAATCTGAATTTGATACGGCTCACCTAAGGAAGTCGGTTGTTGGGTCGCCACCCATGAAATGGCTATTTCTCTATACTTTTCGCATGCGCGTCTTTGAGTAAGTTGATCAGCCATCTTTTTTTGAGGAAGACTTACAATCCGTATGTGACTTGTGTAAAAACATATATTAAATTCTTGCATTTTATTTGTTCTTTTTTTTAAGAATGATCTTTGCAGATGGCTCTTTTGTTCACGACATATAACTAGACCCGTTCTCTTTTGGCATGAGCAAAGCAGTTATAAAAATGGGCTAATCTTATATATTCTTAAGAAGTTTGTCCGAATTCTCTCCACATACAAAGTGTCAACCTCATCATCCCATTAAGCCATGCATTTAAGTTTTCTCTTCCACTAGAGCATGCAAAATATGCCACATATATAAGCAAACGTATAAATTATAATTATTTTTGTGTTAGTCTATGCATGTAATGCTACCACAACATCCTTTACATTTTTGTTCAAAATGGTATTTTGAACAGTAATTTTAAAAGTTATTGATTTTCAAGCTTATATTTTCTTTTTATTATATTTAGTTATTCTAAGCAATTATTTACGAATTTTTAACAAAGTTACCGCAGCAACGCGCAGGGAATCATCTAGTATTTTCGAGAAGACGCCTCCCTTGCAATAATTGGTTTATTTTCTCTTTCAATGTAGCATATTGGTGCTCATTCAATAGTGTGCCGAATTAGGACGATATGCTCCTATAATAGAGTAAAATACATAATACATCGTGTGTTGCTACACGAACTTTCTTTAAAGGTAGCGTGTAAGAAAGAATCAAAACTAATGCAAAACACGCTAGAGTGATATGGGTTTTATATATGATTTAAAAATAGTATAGCACATGAAATATGTGAAAAAATGTTATATAAAAGAAAAGACAAAAACATTTTAGGCTGAAGTCAACACAAGGTCATTTGTACATGAAAATGTGAAGCATGTACATATATTTGCTTAGTGTACAACATGCAAGTCATTCATGACCACAAGAGATTAATGCAAAAGAATGACTTGTTACTGACATGCATGATTATTGATGTATCATGGTTGCATGCATAAATTAGTGTGAAATGTAACTTATGGCCACATGCCAGACTTGCTAATGTGGTCGGGTTGCATGTTAAGATAGATAAAATTAATGAGGATCATTGATGTTATTCAAGTACTTGCAATTATTATACTTCCTCCGATCCAAATTTATTGACGAACACTTAGTACGACTTTATATTATAGTTGTACTTGTACTAAGTGTGTGTCAATTAATATGGATCGAACGGAGTAGAACTTTTCAAAGTAGAGATGGTAAATATTGAGTGTTGATATCCGCAAAAAGTTATCGATGATCAAAAACAACATTTCAATAGTACCTCAAGGGATTTCAAAATGTGAACTGTGAACCAACTACTTGTAGCTATCTCCATCATAGAGGTATCTAGGAACAACCATATTGCAGGGCTTCACCATTTCTATGATGCCACAACAAATATATGCTTGCTTATACCATGATTCATATAGCTGCCTAAAAATCTGCAATGCTACTTCAACATTGGCCTTAAATGGACTAGAACTTAACAGTGGTAATCAAGGGAAACCCAACAAAAGAAAAGATACAATTCAAAGTATACATATATGCATTGAGAATATAACAAGGAAGTGAGCCCTTTCTCTGCAACCGGAGGAGTAATGGAAGCATCAACTATGTTATGATCTATAGATCATTTACGTCAATCTACTCGGGCATATATTTCATGAATCAAAAATACATACACCAATACATAAATTGCATAAAAATTTATGTTGCAAACGAATTTATATTAATTGATAGTCTATAACAAAGGAAAAAAAAATTGAGAGCCCTTTCCATAGTGATCCAAATGTGGCGGCTTCTGAAACTACAAAATAATTGCAATTTAGAATACACATATAAATGACATGTCTAATGTAGTCTTCCATTGCTAAATAAAATTAAAGGTCTGACAGGTAAACTTGAAAGAGGATATCAACTCTGTTACAACAAGCAACTTGATTAAGATAACATATTGATGTTGATTTACTTTTAATAGAGAAGAAGACTATGTTTGGTTATCATTGGTCACCATCGTCAGGAAACACCATTTTTCAAGGTTTACGCTATAGAGCAAGACAAAATTACTCGTCATGACTCGTGAGTAGCATAACTCTTTGATTAAAACAATAGTACTTGTTAGACGATAACCATTATGTCCAATTAATGTTGATGATTCATTAGTATACATAAAATAGAATTAATCGACCATATATTTAAACACTTCCATATGAAATGTGTTGCTACGCGCAAGCGGAAAGGGATGATGAAGCAACAAGATCAAATATTAAGCGACATTGCACATTGGTTTGAACTAATGTGAAGGCAACAACCAAAACCTATCGTGTGTTTCAGTTTTGAAAATTGTAAAATGTATAATCAGATAATTATTGTAGATTTGCAAAGCGGTCCAAACCGTGTACTACCATCCTCCCATGTGTGAAAGATTGTCAACTCATGAAGATATGGACATCAAGAAATAATAATAATTGGAAATGATTGAGTTGATCTCATTCTTGAATCGTGAATGCCAACTATGATGACACCAATCCAATATCAATGTATTTATTTCTAGAGGGATTTGATACATCGAGGTGTCTAGAAGCAAACACAAACAATTGTCATATTCATCAATTTTCATGAATGAAGGATCGATAAATTTTGGTTTGCAAGAACCTTTTCGAAATGCAATTCTGTACGAGTCATGTTATTTGTTTTAGGGTAAGATCAGTTTTCATGAATATATTGCATCTACATTTTAATGAATGAAAGTCATCGGTGCACTCTAGTGGCAACACCCAAGCTCCATTACTGGTGATGAGACATAATAGAGAACGACAATGATCACACCCCACCATTGCTCGTCTCTAACACAGACCAGCTGGAGAAGAGAGAGGTATTTATGCACGGAAGACGCTCGAGGTAGGCACCATCAACCGCTTGGCGACCAAAGTGGGATTTCACGAACTGGTCGAGGGCAACCTGATGATGTCCTCGCGAGAATAGGACGAGATGCGGTGTGGTTCTGCCGAGAAAAAGGCGGCATTGCAAGGTCCAACGGGAGGCGGTTCAATTTCTTTCGTCCATTATCCTTATTAAATTAAAATCGAATCAACTATCAATATATAAGAGAGAACAATGGTAAGCATGGGATCACGTCTCAATTTGACATGTGTGCCAACAAGAAGGAAACAATTATGTGAAGATAGTGGATTGAGGTAAGCGGAGGAGTTGACGATATACGAACTTGCGCCCACCAACTCTCCTTTAATATAAAGATGATTAAGAAAGCATTTAAGAAGTTAAATTGGAAATGATGGGCTAGAGCAGAAACTGCTTGCGGATCCTGAGCTCCGTGGAGTCCTTAATTTTGAAAAGAAAAAAGTCCATTTTACTACCCTGATGAAAGTTGTTGGTTCACTTAACCCCCTGATCTTTATTTCTGATCCCTTCACCCCCTAAACAATCCCATACCGAACAAAATCAGTCCCTGTGTGGTTTTGTCTCGATTGGCTGCTGATGTGGCAGTGGTCAACGACGGTTTTGACCTGCGGGTGGGCCTTCTTCGTCAGGCTGGGAGATCTCTGCGCTGAATCCTGTGCTCATCTTATGCAACCTGGCTTGTTCTATGAGAAATTCCGCAGTGGCATAGCTAATGGAAATCTGCAAAATACTCAAGCACATTCCTCCCCATTTGTACATAATTTCCTTTTATATCTATATATACATAGTCTATGGGCAAAATACTCAAGCAGATAGCCGGCGATAGAGAGAGAGAGAGAGAGAGAGAGAGAGAGAGAGAGAGAGAGATGGGGAATTTTTGCTTTCGAACGAACCGGCGGCGGCTGCTCTATACCAGCCCCACCTAGGTCAAAACCTCTGTTGATTGGTGCCACATCAGCAGCGGGTGGAGACAAACCATCAAGGGGGTTGTTTTGTGCGGTTTGGGTTTGTTTGGGGTCTAAAAGAAACAGAAAAATAGATCAGGGGGTAAAGTGAACCACCCACTTTATTCAGGGTAGTAAAATGGACTTTTTTCTTTTGAAAACTCAAAAATAACGTTTTTAGGTTAAAAAAATATACAACATACATATAGATGTATATTACTTGTCTGCAAAGTTTCACGATGAAATATGTTTGTATGCAAGGCTTGCAGCTATACAAGAATACAAAAAACTTATATTTCTAGCACACGTACTATTCAGTAAAGTACATGACTTTATTTTTTCATGTCGCTCACACCAAAGTGTATTTCAACATCAAAATTTTCAGAAATGTAGTTTACACCTCAATGTTCATGTTTTCTTTTTTCCAAAAAAGATTGAAACATAAAAAATTATTTTCTGAATTTCTTTAAAGACAAGCTCCCAAAATCCACACTCTACAGATGCTATAACGCAACCTATACTTCTACAACCGGCAAACCGATCGCAAAACTGTGCCAGTGTATTATATACATTTTTTATATAAGAAAGCAAAAACATTGCGACACACACTTTCAGAAAACTGGGAACTAAAAGAAAATGCATGAAGGTAGTATATATCGTATTTTTAGCATACTTCTTTTTACGTACAAATATATAGGTATTTCACAAATATAATAAAAACTAAGGGTTTACTTGCAATTTTCTCATGTAGCTTTCTTTGGAGTATCTTAGATATATTTTATGAACATATTCCAAGGCTTGGAGCTCGGGCTACCGTGGGATGCTCCACGTTGTTTGATACTACGTACCTCTGAGTGATAATCAGTAGTAATATAATTTTTGTTCCTTCGATTCAAGGGAATTTCATAATGATTTTTGAACGGATGTTAGAACCTTGGGCCTCCTCTGGTTAACGAGATTCTAAAATCGCAGAAAAGGGAAATCACAGAGATTGAATAAAAATGCACGTGTACAATAGGGGAATGAAAAACGTACTCCCTCCGATCCATAATAAGTGTCGCCCAACTAGTACAAAGTTTGTACTAGCTTAGTACAAAATGAGCGACACTTATTATGGATCGGAGGGAGTAGCAATTTTGCAGACTTGTGATTTGTTTATGTGAACAGGGAGAACATAGAAATCCTAATAAAGAGAGTCAAATCACGTGGAATAATATAATCAGCAAGTTACTATGACATAATCTCAGCCTCTTTCTTCGTGGTAGAAAAGTGAAAGGAGGTTCAAGTGAATTATAGAATTCCTGCGTTTTCCTTCTGAAACCTAGGCCAAAGGAAAGAAACTCTTTCATTTTCCCCCTTGCAACATTCTTTCAAACCAAATACTACCTGAATAGTGTCATCATAAGAAAAACTTCCATTTTTATGTGTTTCCCCCACTTCTGCTTCGAACCAAAGGAGGCCTTAATTTCACGTAAATGCATTCCAGTTTACATACAGGCTGAAGTTAAGTCAAACAGCTCAATGAACCCCAATGGCATGTTGCAGCTGCTGATGTAGCATCACTGCCTGTACATGGTAGTACCATCTAACAGCAGTTGCACAAAGTTCAACTATGACATGCAGCATCGTCACAACTCACAAGCATATATGCAGGTAAAGACAAGCTAGAAAAAGAAAGTCTGATCCAGCACTCCAGAGCATAAGGATCTGTTCGGGACGGAGGAAAACAAGAGGAAAAACAGAGGAAAGTTGTTCCTAAGGAATCTCCACCAGAGGAAAATTGTTTGTTGCAAAGATCTGCAGGTCTGTGACCAAATTCCTTTTCCCAGTGCCTACATGATACTACTTCGGAGCCAAATAAACTCTGAGTTTCCTCCCATCCCATGATGATGTTGCTTTGCTTGCTCTAACTATATGTACACCAGCCACACGCACACACAAGACCATGTGTCAATTAATTACATTATTGACCGATCGATCGATTGACTGACGGCACAAACCCAGCGACCAGAAGAGTAGCCACCGCACATATACGACAAGCAGCGGCACAGATCACGCCGCCCTCATCTTCTCGCCGAGTGTCTGCTGGACGAGCCACAGCACCGGGTTCCCCAGCGCCGGGATCAGGCTCATCGCGACCAGCGGGACGGCGGCGCACGCAAACACCCACGGCCAGAGGTTGTTGTTAGCTGCGTGCTTCATGGGCATGGGGGGTTTGAACTTGCCGAGCTCTTCGTGGAGGTCAGGGTGGTCTCGGAACAGCAGCTGCAGCTGGAGAGCAAACATGTGTACGATGATCTTCAGTTATTTGGGAGATTGGTTCAAAGACGGGGTAGGATGGCGTTTCTTACCGTTTGGTACGCCTCCAGCCGGGACAGCTCTGTTCTGCCGAGGACGTCGAACAGCGACAGGTACAGCATGTGGTTGCGAGCCTGAAACAGACCAAACTTAGTCAAAGCACGTCCTAAGCTCAACTTGCCATTTTACCCAGTATGTTCAAATTGGTAGCAAACCTTGATTTGTAGTAGAACTAAACTCTTAGTGAAAACAGGATCTAAACAGAGTCTGATCCAGTGTTACATGGAGGGCATCAGGTTCCTTTTGTTTTTTGAATATTATTTTTTTGAATTTTTCAGGTTCCTTTTGTTAACAGGAAGAATAAACAGTATGAGATTCTGATGCAGACCAGAGGGTTTGATTCAGAGAGACCCAGAGAATATCGACCGTAAGTTGGCTAAGAATAGTCTGCCCATTTTCTTATCAAAACAGTTTAGAATCACCAAAAGAGCTTGTAATTATTCCTTATGACTGCACCAGAGGTATGTGACTCGCTAACCCATGGCCTTGCATCCTTAACTAACCCTCCCTCACATTTTCAGTAGCATATCGTAGACTTATACAACTCACCTGAAAACAGTTAATCAATAGAAGAGGGTACTCCACTTTTACTAGTGGCTAAGCATGGTCTATTCATACTGAATACCGAATTACTGATATGAACTGAGGCATCCATCACCTCACAAGGCCACAAGGGGGAGTTGTTCCAAGTGTAAGCGATATTTAAGCTAGACGACGTACATAAAAAAATGAAACAACATGAAGCAGAGATGCAAGATTCACACTAGAATCAGAAGGATACAAATCGCGTAACATCATAAATAAACAAACTAAGTGTTGGAACACACAAACTCACCTTCACTTTCCTGACAAATCTGATGGACTCTTCAAAGGTCAGTGGCTCCGATTTAGATGCTACAGCAGCAGCACCAAAGAACGCCGTCATCCTCTCATCTGCCCGAAACCTCTCATCTGCTGTAGACATAGCAGCTATGCCGCCTCTGCGATGCGTAATTAGGAACCACCGGTTACCATGATTACAGTAAATTGAGAAGCAGCCTCTCAATTGCAACCAAAATGTTGTGTATAAGAAGGCTCTGAGATAGAACTGAGCAGAACAAAAAGGCAAAACAACGTGAACCACACGAAACGCTGTCGATTGTTGAGCCATCATTGTTCAAGTGATTACCAAAACCCACCAGACTAGTGTAGAATTCGAGTAGCCAGTACATGCCAACCGAAACTGCCACCAGACCAGTGTAGAATTTCAGTACATGCCAACCGACACCGCCACCAGACCCATTAGGATAATAAGCACCAACAGCATATACGTTTTCTTTTTCTTCTTCCTTCAATGGCGTAGAGTGGGTAGGGGCTCTCTGTCTGTCTTGGATGGATGAAAAAAAAATGAACGGTTTACACTGAATTTTACCATGGATCGACTGAAACTACACTCCAGCAGCAGCAGCAGCAGCAGGGAACAATTTTTTTTTGTTTCCTAAGAAGATTGGGTAATAATCCAGCAAGTAACAGGCTTGTGCCCAAGGAAACTACGAGAACTCACACAAAAAAATAAAGGACTAAATCGTTTAACGGGGTGCGAAGCGCCGAAGCCAATTCGGAAGAAGGTGGGGGAATTGGGGAGAGGTGAGAGACGACGAGTTGCACCGGGAAATGTTAAGGATCTCCGTGTGCCGCCGCCGACGCCGCCATGGCCTCATGTAGCCCGAGGAGAGGGCTCGGGCTGCGGCCAAGGCAAGAAAAGAATCGAGGCAACAGCTGAAATGGTACTGGTAATCAGGCCAGGGAGGGGAAGGAGCGAGGCTCGCGCGCACCTCTGGACCGGTCGACCGGAGGCGGAATCGGGGTCTGGGGGGGTGCTCCTCCGGCTCGTCGCCGCCGCCGCCGCCGCCGCCGGAAGTCGGGAGCTCGGGATGTCCGGAGTGGGGCGGTGGGAGGGGGGGGGGAGGGGAAAGGCAGCAGGAGAGAGAGGAAGCGGTGGTGGGTCCCACCGCCCGCCCGGCGCACATGGGTAAAGCGCTGGTGTGAGAGTGACGAGTGGGTCCGCGCGTGGTGCGCCGACAGGGTGGCCCGTGTGTCAGTGAGAGTGGAGGAGTGCGGCGGAGGGTTTGTAATGATTGTTATCCGATGGGGTCAACGAGCATGCGGGAGGGGAACAGGTCAGGCGGGCCCTGGCTGGGCACGACGTTCAAGAATCTGGCCCAGGCCCATAGATAGGCTCCGGCTCAAGCGACAAAGCCCACGCAAATATTACATCTCGTTTACATATATATAGTGGTTATTTTTGGTGCATCCAGGTGTTGACATGTGCAAAGTAAAATTATACTTTCACACGAACTAAATCTATGGTTGCACGAAAACAAATTTGTGGTTGCACAAAAAATAAAACTGTAGTTGCGTAAGAAAAAAATTGCAACTCCACGAGAAACAATATTGTAGCTACACAAGAAGCGAATCTAAGGGTGTGAGAGAAACAATTTTTTTGCTCCATGAGAAGCAAAAAGTGAAAATTCGTGGCTGCATGACAAGTGAATCTGTGGTTGCGCGATAAGCAAATATGTGACTCCACGAGAATTAAAAATGTTTCAAAGGAAAGAATGGTGACAAATTTCAGCCACATTTAGTTTAGTTTTCAGCCATAGTTTTGTATAGTTTTTAATCACAGATCTCGCTCAAAAAGAATTAAAAAGGAAAAAATTATGAAAACAGTTTAATATACTTTTCAACCATAGATTTCATCAGAATTTTTTTGACATGTTTCAGACACAATTTAGTACACTTTCAAGTATATATTTTGCTTAACTTTTTTCCATCAAAACCAGTCGACATGGCATTTAGTTTTAAAGATCTCAATGCAAGAAATTTAACGGTGAAACTGGTTCATGATTTGAACGCACGATTAGAGAGATTAAAATAAAAAAAATCTATGAAAAAAGCACAAATAACCCACATCCTCACGCATGGGATGAAAAACCACTTAAAAATCTCTAGTTGCGACAAGTAGCACGCATGCATTGCAACATTTATAAATCATCAAATTGAAAAGTGACCTTTGGAAAGAGTGTCATCTAATTAATGATCTCGGTTTATAGTGACTATAGCATTCACATCCATGACAACTATATCTCGCTTACAGCGAGAGTTCGTTTTATTTAAAATTATACTTTATTCGTTAAATCACGAACAAATCATTTACAATTAAAAAGTAATTAAAGCTAGGGATAGAATCCTCCCAGAAATCAGAAATACCATTGCTACAAGAATATCTAGCTAAAGAGTCTGACAGAGAGTTGGCATCTCTATTATAACTAGAGGATACCCTGCAATACATTTTGATTGTATGAAGCATGAATAGTTGAATTAATAATATATAAACTAAAACTAAAGATACCATTATATATTGTATTTAATTATTGAGTAGTTGAAAATATTTATTTAATATAAGTGACATGATACAATGAATATTTTTCTCCTACATGTTGATTGAGCTTTGATGTGGTGACATGTGTGGTGAGATGGAATTGTGCATGAGATTAACTATTAATGAAATATTGTATCTCATGCATAATGTGGTGGGTCTTTGATGAGGTGTCATATGTGCATGTTAAGATAATAGAGGTAGTGGCTTAGTGGAGATGTTGAGGTGGACACTTTGCATGTTGAGAGAATCGTGACCAATTTCTTACGGATGTACGATGCTAGATGAGAAATGATTAGAACATTTTTTCTTGAGCAAACTCCTTATGCTCCTGAATAGTTAGGTGTTTTAGACCTATGTAGATATCTGATTGGTTTGCAACTTGAACAATGAAGCTATTATCTGATTCTACTATAATCTTACAACATCCAAGATTCAAAGTCAAGATCAGGCCATTGGAGATGGCTCTTACTTCCGCCAAGTCCACACTATCCACATGTGGTAATGTCCAGGTTGCCACCCCAACAAATAATTTTCCGTGATGATCTCCAGCAATAACACCTGTGGCGCCCGACAGATTTTCAACTAGAAAAGACACATCGCCACATATTTTCAACACACCAACAGAAGGCTTCCTTCATATTTCATATGGCTTCCTATCTTGATATTTTTTGGTATTAGCCTTCACCAAATTTGTTGCTAAATCTTTGGTGTGCATAACTGTCTGAACACGATTCATGGCACTTTCTCCTTTGACTTCAAACCTCCATATGAACCAGCTCGCAGTTAATATGAGTTCAACCATTGGTAGATCAAAATGCGATGAGCTTAGCCACATTAAGATGTCAAGGGTAACATACCCCAACTTGTCATATGCAACTTCACTATTTATGGTTTCAGAAAGCCCAAGCACATCCTCACTTTCATGTCCTTTTCTGCATGTGAAGAGGATATGCTAGATATCCTCATGGTCGATAAGGCATCTCGGACATTATGGTGAAAGTGGGATATGATGTGTGTCTAGTACGCCAAAACACGGCAGAACCCCATTGGGAGCTTGCCAACCAAAATGCTTTACCTTCCTTGGTAACACAAGCTTCCAAATAACCTTCCATATAGCATTCATTTTTACACTTCCTTGGCCTTCAGTTCTTCGTATATTTCTATCAAATTGGTGGTTGAATTCAACATGATAAGTAGACTTCATCAAGAAGGTGTCGGAGCTAGTAAACTTCCATGCAACAAAATCTTGGGTGACCTCCACCCAAAGAGGGATTTGTAGTATCCTACCTGCAACAACTGGATTGAAAAGTGAGTAAATAATTTCTTCATCCCACCTTCCTGAGTGGGGATTTATAAGTTCCTCCACAGTAGAAAGCACAATCCCCCCTTTCGAGTAACTATGTTCCTATTGCAACTAGATGGAATCCATGCATCATTCCAATATTAATCTTAGATCCAGTACACATTCTCCAAATGTAGCGAATACCATCCATAATAATTTGCCATGTATAATAAGAGGTTTTCCTTGGCTCAGCTTTTAGGATATCTCCACCAGGGTAGTATTAGCTCTCAAAATTTGTGCACATAAAGAATTCAGGTTTTTAAGAAGGCGCCAACATTGTTCACTAACATAGCAGGGTTAAATCAATGAAGATCCTTAAGCCCCATACCACCCTTTTTCGTCGATACACACATTTTCCACTATACAAACTGATGCATTTTCTTCCTTTATCCATCATCACCCCACCAGAATCATGATATCTCTTCTATAATAGATTTACAAATATTCTTGGGTAAGTTAAAAAGTAGACATTGCATATGAGGGTATAGCTTGAGCTATTTATCTATATCTCTTATAAAGCAAAACCCCACTAAGATGCATTTGTGGTGTCTATCTCAACATGCAAGTTATCCACATCTAGCTAATCATTTGTCCATGTCATCCACTAACAAAATCCTACTAAGATATATTTATGGTATCTATCTCAAGATGCAATCTATCCACATCACCTAATATTATGGTCAATCATTTGTCCATATCATCCACTTTTATTTGCATGCATCTTATACCATTTCAGTTTACTTTGTAGAGCTTTTATAGAGATTTTCGCTGCAACGCGCGGGATACCCTAGCCCTGGGGATTAAGGAATCTTGAGCCCACCTTGGCCCCAGTCGAGGTCCCTTGGTCCTTCTTGACATAATAACTTGTATTTTCTTGACATAACAACTCTTGTAGTTTCTTTTCCAAATTTGTCCGTAAACTAGGTATTTTAAGCGGACAATTGACACTTTATTAATCTATATCTCTTATAAAGCAAAACCCCACTAAGATACATTTATGATGTCTATCTTAACATGCAATTTATTCACATCGTCTACTATTGTAGTCAATCATTTGTCCATGTCATGCACTAACAAAATCCTACCAAGATATATTTATGGTATCTATCTCAACATGCAAGCTATCCACATCACCTAATATTGTGGTCAATCATTTGTCCATATCATCCACTTTCATTTACATGCATCTTATACCATTTCAATTTACATTGTAGAGCTTTTATAGAGATTTCCGCTGCAACGCGCGGGATATTCTTCTAGTTTGATTAAAATCTCCTTCCCTTGCATAGGTACATTTTTCTCCTTCCAACATTTCAATCTCTAGGATACCCTGCTAATAAGATGTTAGTCACTTCTATCCACGACAACCATGGTAGGGAAGTAAATGTATTTATCATACAGAGCTTATTATGTGCTCTGCACACATCTTCCCTCGTAGTAACACTAGTATTAGGACAAAAGAAAATACTTGATTTAGTTGAGCTGACTAATTGTCCAAAACTACCACAATACAAAACCAGAATCCTTTAAGAGAATTAGCATTTTGGTCATTTGCCTTTATACAAATAAGGGAGTCATCGGCAATAGAAGATGGGAAACATAAATGCCCTCAATTCCACATGCTTCTTCCTCATATGCTAGCATGCTGGATAAACCCCCAGAGCATGGAAGAAAGAGATAGGGAGAAAGGGGATCTCCCTTCCTCACCCCCTAGAAGGAAGGTTGTCATCCATTTCAGTATTATTAAATTTGATTTTGTAGCTGACTGAAGAAACCCACTCCATAATGAGGTCAACCCGTTGATAATTAAAGCCCAACTTCAACATTATCAAAGGTCCAATTCAACTCGATCCTAAGCATTTAATATGTCCAATTTAACTGGACAAACCCCATTAGATCCATGCGTCTTCTTCATAATGGTGTGGAAGCACTCACATGCCACCAACACATTATCTGTGATTGACCTCCCTAGAACAAGTGCACTCTGATTAGGGGAGATTACTTCCAGCAAAAATTGCTTCAACTTGTTAGCCAACATTTTGAAGACGATTTTATAAACAATATTACATAGACTTATAGGCATGAATTGCATAATAGTCTCGGGGCTCACAATTTTTATAATTAGGACAATATTTGTGGCATTCCATCCACTCAATTTTTATTATTATTGATGGCCTCGAGCACTTCTTTGATAGATCATCTCCAACAGTATGACATAACTTAAAAAAATATAGCAAGCAATCCGTCCGGACCAGAGGCTTTCATATGAGAACCTTCGTAACATCCTCTTCATCATTATAGGCCTTGTTTTAAAATTGTAGCCAGCAACTCGACATCAGCCAAACCTGCATCACTGTTAAATAGAGCTCAAAAGTAAATAAAAACAAATGATTTTATATTATAGTTTTCCTTCAACCAATCACCCCAATTATTTTTCTGTTTTTATTACATTACGGCGTCTCCTGGAAGAGGTGAATTGATTGAAGAATTTAATATTATGCCCCCCGCCTCAGCCAATAACCCCCCTCTACACCCATTTGATTGAAGAATATTTTTACTGACATAATTAACCTTTTAAATACATATTAACATTTTAATATGTTTTAGGATATTTTTGTACATACACTTTCTACATTTTGAACTCACTAGAAACATTGATTTATACATGTTTAACATTTTTTAACTACATCATTAGCATTTTTTATCATTATGTTTTGATGTCTACTTTTTTCAATTTTCATATGCATTCAAAACATTTATTTATACATGCTTAACATTTTTAAAATACATGTTTTTTTTCACTTTATATTTTGATGTCTACTTGTGTCATGGATGATGTACATTTTACACACACCTATGTGGCCTTTTCTGTATAGATAAGAAACATTTTGATTTTTTGAGACATACTTAATATTTTTTCAAATACTCCATTTTTATACATACTTAATATTTTTTTAGTATGAAGTTAGTACAAAGTTAGGATATTTATTTTAGAACGGAGGGAGTATACGATTAACATTTTTTCCTTTTTTATTCTTATTTATACTTTTTGTACATGTTATGCATTTTTTGTAACCATTATAATCAATTATATATAAATATTTAAGATTTTTCTGCACGTGATTAAATATTTAAAATTGTGTAAAGTGATTTTAGTGATAAAGGAGCAATTAAGGCCCCACATGTTGGATTTTTTTGAGAACACAATACAACTCATACGTTCATATACACAAGCATACACTCACCCCTATGTACGCAGACACAGTCCTTACCCCTATGAGCATCTTCGCAATACTGATCCAACACATCATCTTGAGATTAACGAAGTCACCACATCGTTTTCGACAGAAATGCCTCCTCCCACTGAAAGCGCATCACCGAACAATCTGAAATATATTCAAGAAAATCCAAGCACTAATATCAAATATTAGTTTTAAACTATAATAAGATAGGGATACCATTATCTACATATAACATAACCAACTCAACCACATATTAATTCGCCCCGCGTGTTTGGGTTGACCTATTGCCCCAGACGCTCCAGGCGACCGGGCCTAATGCGTTGCTATAAGTGAGGCATAGTCACGCCCGTCCTCTCACTTTGAAGGATTCAGCTACAACTTGTAGCTCCACATTGATTATTTTTAAAATACACAATGTACTATCTTTAAAAATATGTTTTGAACACTTTTTTAAATATATTGTCAATATGTTTTGAAATACACGTTCAACTTGTTTTATCGTTATAAACATGTTTTGACTTCGTGAACATTAGTTTTCATTGTATAAACATTTATTAATATAATAATTTCTTTTGGAATGCTAGAATATTCTTTTTAAAATATCATGTATGTTTTTAGTGGTAAACAATATTTTTTTATATTCTACACAAATATTATTTATGTTATATAAACATTTTTTAAAGAAAAACACATACACTGTTTTGAAATGTAGGAACAAATATTTTGAAAGCTATCAACATCTTTTTCACTGTGATAAAAACCACATTATCTATGTTTTGATGTCTACTTTTTTCAATTTTCATATGCATTCAAAACATTTATTTATACATGTTTAACATTTTTAAAATACATTTTTTTCACTTTATATTTTGATGTCTACTTTTCTCATGGATGATGTACATTTTACACACACCTATGTGCCTTTTTTTGTATAGATAAGAAACATTTTGATTTTTTGAGACATACTTATTTTTTTTTCAAATACTCCATTTTTATACATACTTAATATATTTTTAGTATAAAGTTAGTACAAAGTTAAGATATTTATTTTAGAAATGAGGGAGTATACGATTAACATTTTTCCTTTTTTTATTTTTATTTATACTTTTTGTACATGTTATGAATTTTTTGTAACCATTACAATCAATTATATATAAATATTTAAGATTTTTCTGCACGAGATTAAATATTGAAAATTGTGTAAAGTGATTTTAGTAATAAAGGAGCAATTAAGGCCCCACATGTTGAATTTTTTTGAGAACACAATACAACGCATACGTTCATATACACAAGCATACATCCACCCCTATGTACGCAAACCCACTCCTTACCCCTATGCGTATCTTCGCAATACTGAGCTGAGACATCAACTTGAGATTAAGGAAGTCACCACATCGTCTTCGACAAAAACGTCTCCTCTCACTGAAAGCACATCACCGAAAAGTTTGAAATATATTCAAACCAAGCACCAATGTCAAATATTAGTTTTAAACTATAATAAGATGGGGATACTATTATCTACATACAACATAACCAACTCAAACACATATTAATTCGCCCCGCGTGTTGGGTTGACCTATTGCCCCCAGACGGTCCAGGCGTCCGGGCCTAATGCGTTGCTATAAGTGAGGCATAGTCACGCCCGTCCTCTCACTTGAAGGATTTAGCCACAAGTTGTAGCTCCACGTTGATTATTTTTAAAATACACAATGTACTATCTTTAAAAATATGTTTTGAACACTTTTTTAAATATATGTTCAATATTATTTCAAATACACGTTCAACTTGTTTTATCGTTATAAACATGTTTTGACCTCATGAACATTATTTTTCATTGTATAAACATTTTATTAATATAATAATTTCTTTTGAAATGCCAGAATATTCTTTTTAAAATATCATGTTTGTTTTTAGTGGTAAAAAATATTTTTATATTCTACACAAATAGTATTTATATTATATATTTTTTTGTAAAAAAACACATACACTGTTTTGAAATGTAGGAACAATATTTTGAAAGCTATCAACATCTTTTTCATTGTGATAACATTTTTTTCGAAGTGCATTTTTTGAACTAATGATTTTTATTTTTTAGTTAAATTTATTTTAAAAATCATTCATTTGAATATAAATATAAATTTAAAGGAAATAAAACAAAGAAATAAGCATGACTTCAACATGATAGCAGAACGGGAGCTGCTGCCTCAAATGTTTGTTCCTCCACATTTTTGTTTCTAACTCATTTTTCTTCAAAATAAGAAAAAATAAGTACAAGTACTACTATGCATCAATAATAGATAGATAAATATTCCAATGCTTCGGTAACTTAAATATAAATATTAGAATCTGAATAGAAAGTTTTCCAACAAATAGTTTGAATTTAATTCATTTTATTCAGCCAAAATTGTCCACGAGGCGGCTAGACTAGAGTGAGGTCTTGAGGAGCCATTTGCAACGAGACGAACTTGTATGCTCTACTTGTCAAGAACCTATCGCTGTTGATGAGTGTCCTACGATCATTGTTACCTGTGAGAGTAACGTGCTGCAACAAATCGTTAACGGTAACAAGCTCAAATGCAGCGTGTGAGGTTAGCCCGTTACACAATGCAAAATCTATCACATCATGTGTTATGGTGGTGAGAAAGGTTGTTTGCTGGAGGTGGTGAGAGTATAGGTCTGGGAAAGCAATGAACAATGGCTCGGGTAAGAACAAAAAAAGTTGCAGTGCTATCACATCCTAGGAATGTAGCCATGTCGGTGAACCTTGTTAATAAATCTCAATGTTGTTGCTCATGCATCTGTGAATTGTAATTACTTATTGTTGATGGATCCACGTGCACCACAAAATTATTCTAGCATTATTAGAGTTGTTTCTACTATTGTGTTAGATGACCTAACTAGATACTCTCTGTAAGGCCCGATATGCGGTACTGTTCCAGATCTAGATGTTTCCATCCAGATTCGGGGACGAAGAACATATCGGTCCCACCGCGACATATGACGAAGTCATATGCCCCGGATTTCCAACATGATATCACAACATTACAGATACAAGGATACAACATCTCATACAATCGGCATACAACTGCCTCAAATACAATACAACAGCGGAAAATATACGTCTGAGTACAGACTACAATCAAAAGCCTACTGGCAAAGAGAAAAACATCGATCCCCATAACCACACGGGTCCAGGCCCTCCGCCGGGATCCGCCTAACTAGTCGTCGTTGAGCCTCCACGTGAAACGTCGATCATCATACCTGTCGTCGATCAAGAACCCTGAAAAGAGTTTGGGGGTAGTATCATGAGTACAGAGGTACTCAACATCCAACTGTAGTGGTCAACTGACCCAGCAAGGACTTCATCACTTGTCATTCTAGGACAACTAGTAGTTTACGGTAAGGAAGGGGTAAGTGGTGAGGTTGCTGCCGCACTAGCATTATGAAGTGGATAACGATATAGAGAGCAAGGTAAGAAGCCAAGCATTCGATGAGGAAACGCCTCCAACAAGTCTGCTATCAACTACTTACGCAAACATAACACCTATCCTATCCTTGTCCTCCTCTTCGCATCCCGACGAAAAAGAAGCAGTCAAGGCACACACACACGTTGATCAAGTTATATTAAGATTATCTCAGTTGTTGTTGTCTATGAACAAGGAGTAAGTCTCAAGTCGTCCATAACCGTGGACACGGCTTCTCGAAAAGATTTAACCCTGCAGGGGTGTACCAACTGCCCATTACAAGGCTCCGCACGCACGTCCATCTCTCTCAGTTGCTACCCATCATAGGCAACCATTTTATGATTTAGTTCCAAGAGATCCGAAACGACAGGTCCCTCTAGCTAACAACGAACAAATCCGGGTGGCCCCCGGTGAGTCGACATCCAGCTCAGGAGCCGGCCGCGCTCCCGCTCTGGTCTCAACCGTCTGTCGCGGGTTTGGATAGCCGGTTAATCACACATGGGAAACCGGGTCCTCAGCCGGACAAGGTGGGCCAACAAGGGAACTATGTCCTCACAGGTCCAGGTTGGTTTGTAAACAACTGGCGGCCGACCAGAACACACATGGTTTCAAATGGTAAATCAGCTTGGGCCACCACTAGAATTGTTTGAAGCTAGGTAGGTAAGAAAATGGGACCCCATAAAATCCCACATGCGGTTAGGCACGCTCAGTCTTAAAACCAATACCCGGAACTCGGATCCTAGGTGACTCGAATGGAACAAAGCGTCGGGGCGGGATAGCCTAGACCTTCCATCCTTCGTCGAATATAGTCAACATTATAATAATCATATCATCAGCAACAATATAATAATGTGATATCACAACCCAAAGAGTAACAGGGTAACATCGTAGCATCCTAAGCATGCATACTAAGCAGGGGCTGAGCAACGAGCAATAGTAACATAGCAGTACAAGGTTTGCTGGGAGGGGACATGGTTGTATCGGTTTGAAAGAGGCTGTAAACATGTGGTAGGATCAAACATCGAACCTATCCTAGACTAGCATGCAAACCGCTGGTTGAAATAGAATGGATCATAAGTAATGTATAGCCCTTGCCTATTGATAAGTCGGGTTCCGAAGGTGTAGTTGATCGCAAGCTCGCATCGTCTCCGAGAGGTACCCGCGGAAGCACACAAGACGGTAAACACTGGAAAGCAATCAACGAGCAAGCATCTATTACTACGAGGCAAATACGAGCAAGCATCAACAAGAAGGCAACACGAGACATCGCACCTACCGTCGAGAGCGATTACTTACAGGTTAAGTGGAGTACTCGTCACACACGACGATATCACACATTTGGAAAGGTTCAAGTTGTAAAGCTACAGGTGATCAACAAAGGTTGTTAACATGACACATCACTCAAGCATGGCATAGCACACAAACATGGAAAGAGGTGAAGCATAAATAAACTACCCTAGCTAGTCAATTTAAGTGGGGTGAAATCCTAGACATGGCAAACTATTGCGGACCCCACGATAAAAATGGAATTTGGTACTGTTTTGTCCTAAACCATATTTTATTATTTTATTTAGCAATAAAAAACTACATAAACACAATCTACATGCAATTCTAGTCAAGTTACATATAAAGAATATTTTAATCAGAGCAACGGTTGAAAACTTATGGCAGTTACAATTTACAGTGGCAGGCAGTGTAATTAGCAGGTAAACAACAAGTAAACAAGCTCAAACATGGAAACAGAGCACAATTTATTAAACTACACAAAAAACTAAGCAAGTTTCATATTTAAATCGTCGCGATCCGAGCTACCGTTAAAAAGTTACGGGCAACACAAAAATAACTAATACAATCTGCAAAAATAATAAAAAGCCTAGCAGAAAAAAAAACTAAACGGGCCGAAACAGAGGCAATCAGGCCCAACAGGTAAAATAGAAAAAAAGAAAAAAAAAGGGGTGCCTCACCAGTTGGGCCTGGCCCAAGTTGCACGGGTGGGCGCTGTCGGCTGGGCTGTGAGGACGGGCCAGCCCACGTGGCTTGGACGTTGCTCCCGTCCCAGATCGGGTCACGGCTGGCAGCGGTTGCCTGGTCGGCTCGGGCAGCAGCCATGGCAGCTCCGGGCGCCGGCGTGGGGGCGCGGCGACGCATGCGTGGGAGGCCGCCGGCGGTGCAGTGGAGGAGGAGGTGGCCGGCGTCGAGCGGAGGTGCGACGAGCTCCCACGCGGCATCCATGGCGGACGTGGTTCCTGGAGAAGTAGAGAGACATGGAGGTGAGGGAAGAAGAGAAGAGAGGGAGAGGAGATACCCGCGAGGAGGAGAGGTGACCGGGACGGCGAGGTGGCAGCCGACGTCGGGCGGCGCTCCCACAGGCGGCTCAGCAGGTGCTCCATGGGAGGAAGTGCTCCACGGGCTGGGGAGGACCTCGGCAGGGGCTGGGTTCTGGTGACGTGGCGCAACCCTGCTCGTCTGATTCAGATCCGACGTTCCGGATCAGACCACTGGATCTGGACGTGGGGAGAGGTTGGCTGATGGAGGCAAGTGGTGGCGGTGGTTTTGGCAGGCACGGAAAGAGAGGAGCTAGGCTAGGGTTTGTCCAGATTTGGAAGGGGTAGCACTGCTATATATAGCAAGTGGTTGTTTGGAAGGGTTTTGGGCCACAAAACGGGCCGTTTCGGGTCCGGTTTTTCGGGTGGGCTAGAATCCGAAGATAAGAGAGAGATCTGGGGGTCCAGCTAAGAGCGCACGCAATATTTTGTAAATACGCCCCTCGGATTACTTCGGCTACTATGCTTGACACATCCGAACGTTCACCTACCCGACGAAGTCAGAATCGCGCGAAATTCGAAACACAGCCTCAAGGCACCGAACTGACGTCGTCTGCAACGTTTAACGCCAAAATAAAACGTCGAACAACTCCCGATAAAATAACCCATTTAAATATAAATGGCGGGTTTTTCCGCACCGTTGGTGATGGCTGGTCCTGTGCCGAAAGTTACGACGGTGCTCGGGTGAAACCCGGTGCCGCAACGAGGTCGAGTGTCAGGGTGGCAAGGGTCGGTCTCCGCTCGGTACGAGATAAGAGGGGGAAAAATCGCCGATCGATAAATCGGGGATGCAAACATCGCAATCAAATCAGACAATCAAACAATTCACACCGAAAACAAAATTTTTAATTTTTGCAAAATCTGGGCAGTTACAATACAACACCACCAACAAGGGACCTCGTCCAGAGATCCAGCGCGATCCGGGGGAGAGGGGAAGGGGGAGAGAGAGTCGACTATTCTTCAACACCACCAACAAGGGACTCTGCTCCATGTCGACGTCGAACTTCTATCGAGATAAATTTCCGTAGAGAGACGGCAACGTCGGAAAACGAAACCATCGGGAGATCAAGAGAAGGAAAGGTAGTTCAAAGCGACGGTCAAGGAAGTATTCTCATGTAAATCGTGAGGATACTGGGCAAGAGGACTGAAGTCAATGGACGACCAAGATGTTTACCCAGAGTCGGAAGAACTAAAGGTACTACATGATTTCCCACCTGAGCTCGGAATCGAGACAATACGCTGCAAGCAAGGCATTGTAACGGTTCCGATACTCCACACACTCGAGATCCTAGAGTTTTCAAGGGGGATAAGTCGAGAATAAAACACTTACGACACTTGTCCTGACCAGAGCAAGGGTAAGGAGTAAAAGATTCCTACTCTCCTATAACTAACTTAGTAACTACAAAATAGTTTTTTTGTCTAGACTCGACTTCGGTCAGAGAGGGATCCTACGGTCGGTAAGGCTCTGATACCAAGTTGTAAGGCCCGATATGCGGTACTGTTCCAGATCTAGATGTTTCCATCCAGATCCGGGGACGAAGCACATATCGGTCCCACCGCGACATATGACGTAGTCATATGCCCCGGATTTCCAACATGATATCACAACATTACAGATAAAAGGATACAACATCTCATACAATCGGCATACAACTGCCTCAAATACAATACAAC
Organism: Bromus sterilis; assembly: GCA_950022295.1. Lineage (NCBI taxonomy): Eukaryota > Viridiplantae > Streptophyta > Magnoliopsida > Poales > Poaceae > Bromus > Bromus sterilis. Next base: position 6,108,007 of record OX465597.1, on the reverse strand, counting down.
AGCGGAAGATATACGTCTGAGTACAGACTACAATCAAAAGCCTACTGGCAAAGAGAAAAACATCGATCCCCATAACCACACGGGTCCAGGCCCTCCGCTGGGATCCGCCTAACTAGTCGTCGTCGAGCCTCCACGTGAAACGTCGATCACCATACCCGTTGTCGATCAAGAACCCTGAAAAGAGTTTGAGGGTAGTATCATGAGTACAGAGGTACTCAGCATCCAACTGTAGTGGTCAACTGACCCAGCAAGGACTTCATCACTCGTCATTCTAGGACAACTAGTAGTTTACGGTAAGGAAGGGGTAAGTGGTGAGGTTGCTGCCGTACTAGCATTATGAAGTGGATAACGATCTAGAGAGCAAGGTAAGAAGCCAAGCATTCGATGAGGAATCGCCTCCAACAAGTCTGCTATCAACTACTTACGCAAACATAACACTTATCCTATCCTTGTCCTTCTCTTCGCATCCCGACGAAGAAGAAGCAGTCAAGGCACACACACACGTTGATCAAGTTATATTAAGATTATCTCAGTTGTTGTTGTCTATGAACAAGGAGTAAGTCTCAAGTCGTCCATAACCGTGGACACGGCTTCTCGAAAAGATTTAACCCTGCAGGGGTGTACCAACTGCCCAATACAAGGCTCCACACGCACGTCCATCTCTCTCAGTTTCTACCCATCATAGGCGACCATTTTATGATTTAGTTCCAAGAGATCCGAAACGATAGGTCCCTCTAGCTAACAACGAACAAATCCGGGTGGCCCCCGGTGAGTCGACATCCAGCTCAGGAGCCGGCCGCGCTCCCGATCTGGTCTCAACCGTCTGTCGCAGGTTTGGATAGCCGGTTAATCACACATGGGAAACCGGGTCCTCAGCCGGACAAGGTGGGCCAGCAAGGGAACTATGTCCTCACAGGTCCAGGTTGGTTTGTAAACAACTAGCGGCCGACCAGAACACACATGGTTTCAAATGGTAAATCAGCTTGGGCCACCACTAGAAAATGTTTGAAGCTAGGTAGGTAAGAAAAGGGGACCCCATAAAATCCCACACGCGGTTAGGCACGCTCAGTCTTAAAACCAATACCCGGAACTCGGATCCTAGGTGACTCGAATGGAACAAAGCGTCGGGGCGGGATAGCCTAGACCTTCCATCCTTCGTCGAATATAGTCAACATTATAATAATCATATCATCAGCAACAATATAATAATGTGATATCACAACCCAAAGAGTAACAGGGTAACATCGTAGCATCCTAAGCATGCATACTAAGCAGGGGCCGAGCAACGAGCAATAGTAACATAGCAGTACAAGGTTTGTTGGGAGGGGACATGGCTGTATCGGTTTGAAAGAGGCTATAAACATGTGGTAGGATCAAACATCGAACCTATCCTAGACTAGCATGCAAACCGCTGGTTGAAATAGAATGGATCATAAGTAATGTATAGCCCTTGCCTGTTGATAAGTCGGGTTCCGAAGGTGTAGTTGATCGCAAGCTCGCATCGTCTCCGAGAGGTACCCGCGGAAGCACACAAGACGGTAAACACTGGAAAGCAATCAACGAGCAAGCATCTATTACTACGAGGCAAACACGAGCAAGCATCAACAAGAAGGCAACACGAGACATCGCACCTACCGTCGAGAGCGGTTACTAACAGGTTAAGTGGAGTACTCGTCACACACGACGATATCGCACATTTGGAAAGGTTCAAGTTGTAAAGCTACAGGTGATCAACAAAGGTTGTTAACATGGCACATCACTCAAGCATGGCATAGCACACAAACATGGAAAGAGGTGAAGCATAAATAAACTACCCTAGCTAGTCAATTTAAGTGGGGTGAAATCCTAGACATGGCAAACTATTGCGGACCCCACGATAAAAATGGAATTTGGTACTATTTTATCCTAAACCATATTTTATTATTTTATTTAGCAAGAAAAAACTAAATAAACACAATCTACATGCAATTCTAGTCAAGTTACATATAAAGAACATTTTAATCAGAGCAACGGTTGAAAAGTTATGGCAGTTACAATTTACAGTGGCAGGCAGTGTAATTAGCAGGTAAACAACATGTAAACAAGGTCAAACATGGCAACAAAGCACAATTTAGTAAACTACACAAAAGACTACGCAAGTTTCATATTTAAATCGTCGCGATCCGAGCTACCGTTAAAAAGTTACGGGCAACGCAAAAATAACTAATACAATCTGCAAAAATAATAAAAAGCCTAGCAGAAAAAAACTGAACGGGCCGAAACAGAGGCAATCAGGCCCAACAGGTAAAATAGAAAAAAAAGAAAAAAAGGGGCGCCTCACCAGCTGGGCCTGGCCCAAGTTGCAGGGGTGGGCGCTGTCGGCTGGGCTGTGAGGACGGGCCAGCCCACGTGGCTTGGGCGTTGCTCCCGTCCCAGATCGGGTCACGGCTGGCGGCGGTTGCCTGGCCGGCTCGGGCAGCAGCCATGGCAGCTCCGGGCGCCGGCGTGGGGGCGCGGCGACGCATGCGTGGGAGGCCGGGAACGGGTGCGGGAGGAGGCCGGCGGCGGTGCAGTGGAGGAGGAGGTGGCCGGCGTCGAGCGGAGGTGCGGCGAGCTCCCACGCGGCATCCATGGCGGACGTGGTTCCTGGAGAAGAAGAGAGACATGGAGGTGAGGGAAGAAGAGAAGAGAGGGAGAGGAGATGCCCGCGAGGAGGAGAGGTGACCGGGACGGCGAGGTGGCAGCCGACGTCGGGCGGCGCTCCCACAGGCGGCTCGGCCGGTGCTCCATGGGAGGAAGTGCTCCACGGGCTGGGGAGGACCTCAGCAGGGGCTGGGTTCTGGTGACGTGGCGCAACCCTGCTCGTCTGATTCAGATCCGACGTTCCGGATCAGACCACTGGATCTGGACGTGGGGAGAGGTTGGCTGATGGAGGCAAGTGGGGGCGGTGGTTTTGGCAGGCACGGAAAGAAAGGAGCTAGGCTAGGGTTTGTCCAGATTTGGAAGGGGTAGCACTGCTATATATAGCAAGTGGTTGTTTGGAAGGGTTTTGGGCCACAAAACGGGCCGTTTCGGGTCCGGTTTTCGGGTGGGCTAGAATCCGAAGATAAGAGAGAGATCTGGGGGTCCAGCTAATAGTGCACGCAATATTTTGTAAATACGCCCCTCGGATTACTTCGGCTATTATGCCTGGCACATCCGAACGTTCACCTACCCGACGAAGTCAGAATCGCGCGAAATTCGAAACACAGCCTCAAGGCACCGAACTGACGTCGTCTGCAACGTTTAACGCCAAAATAAAACGTCGAACAACTCCCGATAAAATAACCCATTTAAATATAAATGGCGGGTATTTCCGCACCGTTGGTGATGGCTGGTCCTGTGCCGAAAGTTGCGACGGTGCTCGGGTGAAACCCAGTGCCGCAACGAGGTCGAGTGTCAGGGTGGCAAGGGTCGGTCTCCGGTCGTTACGAGATAAGAGGGGGAAAAAATCGCCGATCGATAAATCGGGGATGCAAACATCGCAATCAAATCAGACAATCAAACAATTCACACCGAAAACAAAAATTTTAATTTTTGCAAAATCTGGGTTGTTACACTCTCACTTTAGATATCTTTAACTTTCATGGGTGGATGAGAAGTTTTGCTATCTTGATAAAAATATAGATATATGGCAAAAAGAAAAAACACATTCAAATGCTACTTAAAAAGGCACAATTTTTATCTGTTTTCCCTTTTTTACACGAATAATTTTTGTATGTTGTATGTAAAAGGCATGAGCATGCTTACTGTAAAAAACCACTTTTTTCATTTAACTGTTTTTATTTATATTTATTTATTCTAACAGGAGCACACGAGCTCAAGAGTAAAATTGGATATCAAGGCAACTAAAAAATAAAAATGGATATCTAGTGGCTGCCCTAGGTATCCCCCCTCTCTTCCCGTTCCCCTCCTTTTTTGGTGCTATGCTCCAGATTCAATTTGATTTTCATCTTAAAGAAAACAGGCATTGCAACAATTCTCGTGTTGTTTAGCGCTTTGTAATATAAGCCTTGTTGAAAATTTTCAAACATTTTTTTTATTTTTTTATTTTTGTGTAATCCTTTGAGTCCTTGCAACAAGCTTCATGTTGCATTGACCGCTTTGTAAAAACAACTTTATTTATTTATTCTACATGAGGGCTTTGCAACAAGCTTCGCGTTGCACTTAGTGGTTTGCAACACAAATCCTTTTCCGTGTGAATCATTGAGCCTTTGCAATAAGTTTATGTTAAGCTTACTGCTTTGCAACATAAGACTGGTTGCAATCCCTAAACATTTTTAGCGCGCAATTCTCTTCTTTATCGGTCTGGTTCAGGTTATGTTGGCCCGTCTTGCAACAAGAACCATGCTGCAGATGGTTCAGTCTACACTTGATGCATAGACAAAGCGTCAAACGTTTGGAGTCTGATCCGCCGGCTAAACAGGAGTATTTTCCTTCCTCTTTGTTAACTATAAAATAACTAAGATGGAGCGAACGATTACGAAAAAACATGCTGGAAAAGGGGTAGCATGATGTGACTGATGCATGCTATCAAACAACAAGCTAATGGAGGAGGCAAATCACCATGAGTTTCTCTTTGAGTATCGATCAATCAATCATCACAATGCACAACCATACCAGATAAGTGCAGGGCCATATGCTGAACAAGATTAACAAACTAGGGATGCATGCATTCATTAATCAATCTAGATTACTATCCTATGATCGATGTAAATGCCATCCCATAAAACGATTAAGCACATACTAGTAGCATCTCCAAAATCCTGACCCACACTACACAGATCAAAAGGTTCACGAATAACTGGCAAGCATAGATAGATGAACTAAGCAACTGATATGAGCTCGGATTCAATCAACAATGCAACTGAAATCAAAAGGTTCCAGTTACAGGGAGATCAACAATGCAACTGAAATCAAAAGGTTCAGTTGTGATGGTTGTGCATGATCATCAACAATGCAACACCAGAACACCACGCATAATAACATAAGGCAGAACGCAGAAGGTCATCAAACACGCTGCATAAACAGGGAGATCAAGCGAAGTGTGCCTGATCGATTCTCCCAGTCCTAGATAACCGGCATGTGGGAAGATTACCAAACATATTGGTGACTGTATATCGATCAAACACAATGTAGTAGCATGTCCAAAATCCCAATTTTCTTTACATGGGAGATAAGATGCAGAATTGCAGATCAACATTACACTACTACTACTACCTACCCGCAAAAAAAACCCGAAAAAAAACATTACACTACTACCTTAAGCGTAATAAATGCTACTCCCTCCGTCCCATAATATAGTAACGTTTTTTGAGCTATACTAGCTCAAAAAACGTTACTATATTATGGGACGGAGGGAGTACTCTTTATCACCAGTAGAGCAATTCAAAGGAAAACCACACATAATAGCATTAGGCAGAAAGGTTTCCAAACATGCTGGATGAACATGGACAGCAAGCACACTGTGCCTGATCAAGATAAACCAGCATGCATGTAAGACGATTCAGCTAAAAAGAAGGCATGATTGGATGCATCAAACACAGTAGAATACCGTCACGTTACGCAGCAGAAAACATGATTCACAAACTGGGGATGGAAGCTAGAATCCCAACAGAAAAATGGCATCACAGAACATGATTAAAACACACGTCCAAAATCCCAATTTTGTCATGCGATTCAATTCCATCGTCCACAAACAAGATGCAGCTAAGATAGATAGCTACGGATTCCAGGAATTAATTAAACACTGATGGTAGCATAGCATCAGATTAATCTGACAAAACTGAACTGGAAACATGCATAAGTCTGCATAATTAATGATTGAACTGGCTAGTCGCTACAGATCATAGATAAATTAAAAGAAAGATAGTTGGATCATGCCCTCGATCAGCGAAGCTAAGGATCCCAACCGTCCTGTTGGATCATTACAAATCTAAGGATCAGAAATTCTACATTGATTACCCCTGATTGATGAAGCTAAGATAGATTGGCAGCAGATAAAATTTGACCAAACTGAACTGAAACCACAAGTCTGCATTATAAACTAAAGACTGATAAGGAGAAGCGTGACTTCGATCAGCAATGCTAAGGATCAGGTGATCACCCATCCCCTCGGCTGATCTATCAGGTAAAGTAGTCAATCGGATGATGGATAGGGTCCCTCCTGAAGTCAAGCCAACAAATGAAGTCGACAGTCAGATCCATGGAATTCTAATCACCATTTTCATCAGAAATTCAGAATTCAGAAGAGAAGATAAATGTTTGGACCTCGGAGATGTAGGTGCGCTTGCGGCAGTGCTCGGTGAGGTCGGCGACCTTCTTGGGGTCGATGAAGCGGGAGAGCACGGTGACGGCGAGGTCGATGTGCTTCACGGCGAGGCTGGCGATCATGTTTGCGCGGTACAGGTAGTCCAGCGCCTTGTCCACTTCGCCGCCGCCGCTGGCTGCGGCACGGGGCTTGCTGCCGGTCTTGGCGGTGGCTTCAGAGCCATCGGAGATGTCGACATCAGTGGCGTCGGAGACCGGGTCGGGGCTTCTGTCGGGGGAGTCGCCGGGGACGGGGGCCCGGCCGCCGACGAGGCACTCGACGCAGCGCCGGACAAGGTGCTCCTGCAGCAGCTTGACGGCCAAGACGGCGGCCATGCGGCGGTCGAGGGCCTGGCCCTGGGTTGTAGGGCGGGCCGGGAGCTGCTGCGCGAGCAGCGTGTCGTGGAGCTGCTCGTCGGTCATGGCTGCGAGAGCCCTGTTTGGTGGGGCGGGGCGAACGCCCATGTGCATGGCGAGGCGGATGCAGGTGGTGAGCACGCGGGCGCCGTACTCCAGGCCGACGAAGTAGACCTTGAAGAGGTCCGTGGCGAGCACCCCGAGCTTGGCGTTGCGGTATTCAACGGCGGCGGCGGCGGGGGCGGCGGCCTGGATGCGCTGCGGGCGGCGCTGGAGCTGCAGGAGGCGGTCACGCTGCGGGCGCACGTTGTTGGCGGCCATGGGCCATCATGGCCTGCGTGAGGACGAACTCCAAGTCCGCCATGGCCGCTCTCTCTCGCTCGCTCTGAGCCGCCGCCCGCCGGAGGTGAGGAGTCTTCTTGGCAAGGAAGGAAGGAATGGGAGAAGAAAAAGGTTGGAGCTTTGGCGGAGGCGATGGCCGGAGGGGAAAGGAGGACACGTGTCGGACGGCTATTGTAGGCAGAAGTCCTGGTGCTGGCCGGCTCTGCATGGTGGGCCCACCCAGCCCTTTGACTCCTTTTGACCGGGGTCGAAACTCATCCATCTGTCCACAAGGACAGAGGGTAGCGTGCTCCCTCCGCTAGATGATTTTTCAAATTTGAAAAGCAGTCCATAGAGATAAGAGTGTTGGTTTGAAAAAGGATGTGGTTCCAAGCAAGAAAGCTTGAATGTTTTTGTAACGTTGCCTTTTAGAAACAAAAGAAAAATCTGTAATTACATCCATCTTGATAATGCAGAACTCACAGGTCACAGTAATGTGGTGTTTTTGTTATATTATTTACAACACTAAGGTGCCAAAACATGATCTGATTGCATCCTAGAACACCTAATTGCTAAACATAGAGGGGTTTAGAATACATTACATGTCGCGAAAGTTGACATGGCCACCTGCTCGTTGCAGACGAGGTTGCCATCGGATGTAGTCGAAGTAGATGGCCTCCTTGACGTCCCGATCCCTTTAGGACGCCACCGGCACTGTCCGGGGACAACCAGTCTAGGCCTTCTCATCGCTGCAGCGCCCCCCCTGATCGGATGAGGTTTTGGAGATATGGGGAGCAGAGTAAACCGTACGGGTATTGTGATCTCGCAGGTGCTAGATCTCTTCCGATTCCTTTCTGATAGCACTGGTGACAGGGGACCTAAACCTGAGTTGGTTTTGGACCTAAACCTGAGTTGGTTTTGGGCGCCCCCGGTCAGGGCGCGTTCGTTAGATTGAGACTCCCACACGTTGGTGCGTGGGGTCTTTATCTTAGCGTTAAAATCGTTTTCCTTTGTTAGAGTTACGTAACTTATCCCCCCTTTAACGTTAAATTGTTGGGCCATTAGGCTTGTTAAGCCGTTAGATCAACCAACCATTTTTTCACCACCTAGTCGACGACAATGGTTGGTCGTCCATCTTCATCTTCACCGGCAATGGTCGTCGAACAACATCTTCTCCACCGTCTTGGAACGATCGTGGAAGACACATATTGGGTTCTGACGTTGAACATTGTATGGGTTGCGAGACATGTGCACTTATATGATAGGGTTGGCACCTCCAGACATTAGTTGTTCAACACTACATCGATGAATGAACACATGCTAGTTCATCATACAACCGGACATTATTAACAATTCAAACACGAGCTAGTTCACAACTTCTTGCCATCAAGGTTGGCCCGGAGCTCGAGTCTCTGCCCCTATCCATGTGGAACTAATGGAGGGTGACACGGATAGTCGTCTCCACGTTCGACCCTGTCACGAAGACATCCAAGCCAATAGTCGTCTTTGAAAGGAGAAGCCGATGCCGGAGCCGAACGCGATGGCATAGGACGAGGACGAAGGAAGCTAGCAGATCATGGAGAGGACAGAGAACAAAAAAGAGTCGAGAGGGGAGCCAAATCGATCTTCTCCTTTCTTGCTTGCTTGTTCCTTCCTTCATGTGGCATCAAATCTCAAATCAAACACTATCGTTCGGAAGAGAAAATCATTTTGCACCATGACAAAGGACTGCACTGGATGCCTCATCCATTTGTAGAGCTGGCAGACAAGAGATGTTCCTTGTAGAGGAGCAGGATGGATAAGTCCAAGATACGTACGCATTTCACTCGCAGCATAAAGAGCATTTCACTCGCAGCATAAAGATGAAAGTAAATTGAGGCGTACAGTACGATAATAGATACACTGATCAACATTGTACAGGATTCTGCATTACCGCTGATTATAATGAAGCTAATGAAAATAGCAATGACCAGCCATGAATTGATTAAGCAAACACAGATGGTAACATATACTCCCTCCGTTCCTTCCTTTATACAAGATGTATTTGTTTTTCAAAAAAATCAAACCATTGCATGTTTGACCAAGTTAAAAAAAATTATATACCAATGCCCACAAAGTCAAATTTCATACTATCATTTAATCCATCATGAAAATGGTTTCATATTTTATCAATTAGGTATTACAGATGTTGACATTTTACTCTTTAACCTTGATCAAACATAGATAGATTTATCTTGCACGGAAAACACTACACCTTATGTTCTGAAATGGAGGGAGTACAACACAAGATTAATCTGACCTGATTGAACTGAAATCATAAGGGCGTGTTTGTTTGGGCTGCAAATTTCACGGTTGCAGCTGCAACAGCTCCGGCTGGAAGGAGCGGCTGTAGCTGATAGCTGCGGCTGAAAGGTGGGAGCTGAGATGTTGTCGTTTGGTACTTGTGCTGTAACAGCTGCGGTTGGTGTAGGAACATGCTGAAATGACTGAAATACCCTCAGTTGTGCTGTAACTTGAATTTAAGTGTTGATTGTACTGTTATATGACTAGAATAGGAGCTATTTTTTTCCATTGAAAGTCATTTTTCGTCATCACGGACAATACTAATTATATATTACATTTCAATGGATCAAACATAGAGTACTAATTATATATTACATCAAAGTCTTGTTCGGTTATCAAATAAAAGGTTATCATTATGTTAGCTATATGACAACCCTAAGCTACTCTCTTGCAGCCATCACGGCATCAGCAATAATGTTCCCAGTTGTGTCCATGCTAGTAGTCCCTTCTCCTGCATATCCCCCTCCACTTGTGTTGATCACATGGCCTGGAGGATAGTAGTTATCATCACCATCGCATCTAGCAAAGTGGTAATCATACAAATTACTATCTCTGATGAAGTTGTGCAATGCCAAACAAGCAATGATAATTCTTGATTGCTTCCTAGGTCGGTAGTTAGGCATTGATTTGAGAATGCGCCATTTCTGCTTCAACACAACAAAGGATCGCTCTATGACATTTCTGAGTGAAGAATGAAGATAGTTGAACATTTCTTCTCTACCACTTGCAGCAGGGCCAAGTCGAAACTCGGGTAGATGGTACTTTGTACCTCTGAATGGTGCTAGATAACCAACCTGATTGGGGTACCCAGAATCAACAAGATAATGCTTTCCTACACGATGAAATGTTTGGTCAAACAAGGCTACACAGTACTTGTCAAGTTGACTTACATGGTTGTTTAAAGGAAAATATACCTGCTGGAGGGTGAGGAAACTTCTCTTTATATTTGTCCAATGTGTCCTTGAATATCCTTGTGTCGTGTGCCGAACCAGGCCATCCAACCACTACGGAAATAAATCGCATGTCAAAGTCACACACGGCCATCACATTCTGTGTTGCATAACCATGTCGGCCGCAATGATTTATCATGTCTTTAGCTGGCACGATGACTGATATGTGTGTTCCATCAATAGCACCAATGCAACCGTTGAAGTGAGGAAAGAATTTAGGGTCCTTCAGCCTCTCATGCACATGCCTGAATTGGGGATCAATAGGTTTAATGATGTCCGCAGCTAGTAGCAGCAAACACTTTAGCACTTCGTTGAATTTTCTATGGATTGTTTCAGTTGACCTCTTGAATCTATTCTGCACTTGGCTAAATTATTGTGGGCTACTAACAGTCCACAAGAACATCCCAAGAGCCTCCTCAGAACACATGTTGCTTGTTGCTCGCAACCCATAGTTGCGTACCAGAGTGGCGTGTAATAAATCAAAGCATGGCCTATGCATCCGAAACATGTTGTAGCAATCTTTGGAAGACCCCAAGTTCTCATAGACCCACTGCTGACCAGTGCATCTCACCTCTCTCCTGTCTCTCTTCATTAGATATTTCTCATAATGGGTAGCAACAACAAAAGCAGCATACATGTATTGTTGAAGTCTTTTCTTCCTGACCTCCATCTTATTTTTGTTAGATTCAACCTCACTGTCACTCGTACTTGAACAAGTGGTACCATCACTGTTAGTTGTCATGCTCATCTTTGTACATACAAATAAAAAAATAGTCAGTAGAACATACATAATTAGATAACATGTAAGATAAACATCACACATAGTTCAACACGTTATCAAATAAGGAAGCAAATACATAGTTCAACAAGGTCTCTAATAAGATAGCATCATTTATGATGTTCAAAATGTAAGCAATGAGAACAAACTACTTCTTCCTATCCTCAAACTGCCTCTTGAGCCAATTGAGCCTCCCCTCAGTCGTCTTCATTGCATAAAAGAAGCTGCGGTTTGATGGTTTAGCAAACAACTTTGTAGCTATGTAGTACTCATCACTTGTCTCGGATGCCCCACACTTGACAGCCTCTTCCATAATGGCAAGTATATCATCATTATCAGTATTCTTACTAGTTTGCCCCGCACGGTCTTCCTGAATGACATGATCAACAAACCTCTTGAAGTCCTTTGGCACATTGTTTTTCTTCGGCTTAGATGGACTACAAGGAACTGTACTTGCTTTCTTGCGCTTGGCCTTTGGTTGTACTGGAGCAGGAGGTTCATTCTCTTCGTCATACAACTCAATCACTTCTTGCTCAGTCTCAATAGGAGGTTCACCTTGTGTTTGTTCTTCCTCTTCTTCTTCTTCTTCTTCTTCATCATCATCGTCCACTCCAGGCATGACAGATGACAGTCCATCAACATTTGCTCCTCCAAACATCATCAAAAGTTGTTTCAAATTATCTGGAGGTCCTTTGCGAAAAGCTCTAATAGCCTTGTGAACCTGCACATAAGATAAAAATTAGTACTTGGCACAGACATAAGAAAACACGACATTGCTACATCTAAATTCTGCATTCCAAAGCAACCAACCTTGATCATAGCATCCCATTGAGCATCATCAGCTGTGACGGTTTGAGTCACATCATCCCAGCCAAGTCATGTTGCCTTGTTTTTGTAGAACACCCATGCACAATATATAGACTTCATATCATCCCAACGATTTTTGAACTGCTTTTTTTCATAATTTCTACCGGTCTTGTCATTGAACTCTTTCATCAATCCCTTGTAACCTGCAGGTGTCAAGTATGAAAGGACGAGGATGTCACCTAGAGGGGGGGTGAATAGGCGTTTAAAATAATTACGGTTTCGGCTTGAACAAATGCGGAATAAAACTTAACGTTTAATTTGCCAAGCAAGAAACCTAAATAAGCTAGGCTCAACTATGTGCACCAACAACTTATACTAAGCAAGATAAACAACTATGTGATAGCAAGATATATAACAAGAGCACTAAGGCTATCACAAAGTAGGTGCACAAGTAAATAGGTTGACTAGATGAACAACCTAAGGGACAAGCAATGCACAATAATATGAGCAAGCACAAGATGAACAATGTAATAAGCTTGCTCAAAGTAAGGGTAGAGATAACCGCAAGTGGAGCCGATGGAGACAAGGATTTGTTACCCAAGTTCCTTCTCTTGCGAGAAGTACGTCTCCGTTTGGAGAGGGTGAGGAGCACAATGCTCACACGAAGCCAACGAGGGCCATCCTATTTCTCCTCACGCTCTTACCAATGCAAGATGCCGTGATTCCACTATTAGGACACTTGAGGGCGGTCACCGAACCTGTACAAATGGAAACCCTTGGGGGCGGTCACCGAACCCGTACAAATCCCACCAAAGCAACAAAAGCTATGGAGGAATATGAGAGGAAGAACAAGGAGAACACCAAGAACTCCAAGATCTAGATCCACAAGGTTCCCCTCACTTAGAGGAGAGATGGCTTGGTGGAGAATGTGGATCTAGACCTCCTCTCTCTTTTCCCTCAAAAAGGAGCAAGAATCATAGGAGGGGAAGAGAGTAAGCAAGCTCAAAGAGGTCAACAATGGGGGGAAGAACTTGCACAAAACCGGTGAAGACAAAGGAGGAAGAAGACCCCCTTTTATAGTCTCCCACGAATCCAGCCGTTGGAATCCGTTGGCAGCCCACCAACCACGGTACTACCACTCGGAGAGCGGTACTACCGCCCCACGGTACTACCGAACCCCAGTGCTGCCCCCACTACCACAAAGTCTAGTGGGAATCCGGTAGTGGATGCGGTACTGGTCCACGGTACTACCGCGCCGGGAGCGGTACTACCGCCCCATGGTACTACCGGGGGCCAGTACCGTGCCCACTACCGCAGAGTCCAGTGGACTTACGGTAGTGAGTGCGGTACTCGCCCACGGTACTGCCGTGGCGCGGTACTACTGCTCCAAGAGCGGTACTACCGTGATGCGGTACTACCGCACCGAGAGCGGTACTACCGCCCCACGGTACTACCGAAGCCCAGTGCCGTGCCCACTACCGCAAAGTCCAGTGGACTTACGGTAGTGAGTGCGGTACTTGCCCGCGGTACTACCGTGACACGGTACTACCGCACTGGAAGCGGTACTACCGCCCTGGCAGAACCAGGGAGCCCAGGCCACACAACAGATGAACTCCAAAGAAATAGGCAAACCCTGAATTGCCACAACTTCTGCAAATGAACTCCGATTAAGGCAAACTCAAGCTTGATGGATAGCTAACGAACAGAACTGCCTAATCACGACTGGAAATATTTCAAAGTGGCAAGGGAGAAATGCCAAACACATAGAGGTGTGAAACCTCTAACCAAGAATAACCGGCAAATCTCCCGCATCGAAAATCATAAGAGAAGATGCATATGAAATCCGCTTTCGATGAACACGAGCTTGTCATGAAGAAGACCACAAGCTCGAAAACTCACAAAGAGAAAAACCAAACAAGAACCAATAAAGATGATGCCAAGGATGCAAAAGGTTTGAGCTCTCCACGAACGACTCGGCCTAGCCTATAACACGGTCTCCTAACTACTACCAAGAGACCGGTAAACTAGACACCTATCTAGTCAAACCTTTGTCTTGCGCATAATCCACTTGAGCTTGATGATGACGATCATGCCCGCCTCAAGTTGGATCATCTTCCTTGATTCCGCTGGCTCGATGAAGACTTGTAGATAGCTCCCCCATACTCCATTATGGGTGAGTCTCTTTTAGGCACATCTTCACACGACCATTATCACCAAATGGTCGGCAAGCCCCAAGCATACGAGATCTTCGTGATGCTCCTCTTGGCCTTGCACACATCTACTTGACCAATCTTTAGATAGCTCCATGAAGAACACCTTGGTCAACACGTAATCTTCATCTTACAACCTTGAAGCCACCATATGATCTTCAAGCGTTGCCTATGGACAAACCTTAAAGTATAACTCAAGGAAACCATTAGTCCATAAAGATTGTCATCAATTACCAAAACCAAACATAAGGGCGCATACCCTTTCAAAGTACTTGGTTGGCCTATGTCCAGCCTCTACTTGAGCAGCTGCACCTTCACAAAAAATTCTGGTGGCCTCTCGATCCCACTGAGCTTTCACCTTCGTAACTGACATCTAGGGACAGTACCAATTCATATAAATTACTGCCATGAACAAGGCATACATAGCCCAGCGTTGCTATCCATTCACATGCACATACAAATCCCAGCCTCACTACACATACATATGAGACAGAGTACATGCTGGGAATTACCTTGGGCGTCCGTGCGTGTTGCCGAGCGTGAGGCAAAGGGGTTGAACAGGAACGGCGGCGTCGGAGACGAAGAGAATAGGTCGGCGGCGGCGGCGGAGTCCGAGGTGAGCGACGGTCGGGATGGGGCGACGACCGAGGTGAAACAGGAAGAGCGTGGAGGAGGGACGTCGGAGTCCGAGGCGAGGAAGAGGACCTTGCTTCTGGCAGCCGGAGCTCAGCTGCGTGGTGGCGGCGGCCACGGAAGCAACCCTAGCACGGGGACATGGCTGGATGTGAGATGGGGATTGTGAGATGAGATGTGAGATGGGGAAAAAGATAGCCAAACCGATAGTGGCAATTCTGCCATAGTATGTGGTTTTACGGGAGGCTATACATGTCTTTTGCCAATTTGGAGCCAAGGAGGAGGAGCGCCAGCCCGAAATAGCAGCTGCGGCTTCTGATCGTTTTTTGTGGAGCGCTCCGAGTAAAAGCTGCATGGAGCCGATGCGGAAATACGGTCTTTGGTGCAGCTCCGGCTTCTGGAGCACCAGGAGCCGTAGAAGCTGCTCCTTACAGCCGAAACAAACACACCCTAAGTCTGCATAATGGACCTAGCTAGAGATCATCATAGATGAAGTAACTTGACTTATAAGGAGAGCCTGGGTTGGGCTAACAATGTAAGGGATTCCATCCCCTTGGGTCGCTTGTTGACAGCCTCAACTGATAGCAATAGCATAAAATAAATTACCTTTTTCTTCAGATAATTATTTTGGTGATATAAGACAATTTTGAAAACGCAATATTATTGTTTTATTTTTTTATTTTTTGGACATATAAGTGAAACAAGTGTTCATTTTGGGATGAGCCAACCAATGGCGCCGCCTTTACAGGTACACAAGAACAAAACAAGGGAAACACAAAACTACACTAGCTTGTTATCATAGTACAATGCCAACATTCTACAAGGAACACAAATGCTCAGTCATTGTTATGTATGCTCCTAATTGTAAGACGGTTTTGCAGTTCAACTTCTTCAATTTAGAAACAAAGGTGGTACTAGATACCCATTATATTTGCTTATTCAGATGATCTGAAAATGGATGCATATTTTTTCAGCTTCCTACATCGATTGTACACAGCTGTGAGCATGTATGTTCCAGATTATATATGTATGATGGTTATCCCAAAACAAATCAGTAGGGACATCAGGACACCACACATAATAACCTGAGGCACAAGGTTACCAAATACGTATGTTGGATGAACAGGGACAGCAAAAACATACTGAATGTAGCTAGAAAGATCATCACAAATGCAGAAAAAATCATGATTCATAAACTGGGGATGATGAAAACACATAGTAATAGCACTGGCAGCTCCAAAATCCAAATTTTGTCAAGCAATTTCGTGCACAATTTTGTCAAGCAATTTTATGCACGAACATGAAGCTAGGACATTGCACTGGATGAAGCTCCCTCCAATTTTATTCGATCGTCCCACATATAAGATGCAGTTCAACATTGCACTGCTACTACATTGCTAAGATAGTTTGCCAGAAGCCATCCAGGAATTGATAAACACAAATATAGAGTAGCATATAGCGGCAGATTAATCTGACCAAACTGAACTGAAATCACAAGTCTGCATAACAGTTGAACAGGCTAGCTAGATAGAGGGAGAATTGATAATCACCCCCCCTGTTCGTGCGCCACAGCAACTTAAGCCCTTCTCTTCGGCTCGCTCCCTTCCAGCCCCCTTTGAGTTTATTATCTAGTCATTAGGCCAATAACAGTACGTACTAATCTAATTATATTCCAAAATGACAAAACTGCCCTCGTTTATTTGTACAAGTCCCACGAGCTGGGGGCGCAGAAGCTGCTCGTGCTCATTGTTTCTTCCGTGCGTGACCTAGCCACCAGAGCTGCTGCGCCTCGCCTCCGCCGAATCTGCCCCGGCCGCCGCATCTCCCCCCGCCGGGCCGGCCGCCTCTCCCCCCGTCCGCTGCCTCCATTGCTGGTCCAAGGTAAGGCAAGCCTCTCCCCTTTCATTTTTTTCTTGGATTTGCTTCCTTCCTCTGGTATAATGGTCTAATTCGTTGAAACCCTAGGTATGGGGGGAGATTGACCTGGGGATTTGAGAGGGTTTCGATTGACAAAGGGGTGTGATGGATCCAGCAAGGTAACATCATATTCCCCTGTTTTGTTTGATTTATGCATGAGTTTTGGTGTGCTAAATTTCTGATTTGTTCCCTATATATTGAATAGGATCGATCCAATGTCTGTGCATGAAGTAGAAAATGCTAGCACCACTCCCATTGTTGATTGGTCTACTCTTGTGATTGAACCTGGAAAAAATGACGAGGATGAGAAGCCGGTGGATGAGAAAGCCATGCTTGCTCTGTTTGGTTTAAAAACAGAGGCAGACGAGAGAGATGCTGGAGTGAAAGCTGCAGCTATGTTCACTCCTATACCGCATTATGATGCGGATGAAGTGAAAGCTGCAGCTATGCTTGTTGATGATAAGGCTCCGGAGGAGCCACTTATTGTGTGGGATGGACGAAACCCAAAGATGGATATTGGGACCCCATATCCTGATATGGTTGCATTTGGAAAGGCTTTAAAACAATTTGCCATCAATGGGGAATTTGAATTTGGCACTAAAAAAAATGAGCCGGAGAGGTTTCGGGCTTTTTGTAAAGGTCAATCCATTATAGGTGAACCTTGCAAATGGTCACTAAGTGCTAGTTGGAAGAGAGACGAAAAGTGTGTCATGGTAATAGTTTTTTTGTGCTTTGTGTATATAATTTTTGCTTCATTGGTTGACCATGGTAATAACCTTCAATCTGTACCATTTTTGCTGTAGGTTGTGAGGCATCAAATGGAGCATATTTGCAGCTCAACAAGTGGAAAGGTGACTAGTATGACATGTCAATCTTGGGTGGCTGATAAGGCAGTGTCTATGCTTAAGAAAGATCCATCCATTGGTGCTGTGAAGATACTTAAAGAATTGGAAGAGGAGCACCATGTCAAGCTTGATTACCGCACGGTGTGGAAGGGCAAACAAAAGGCAGCAACCAGCTTATATGGGAGTTGGGAAGAAAGTTTTAGGATGTTGTACAACTACAAGGCTGAGATAGAATTGCGGTCTCCGGGAAGTATCGTAGAGATTGATACAACTACAAATGAAGGTGAGGTACATTTCAACAAGCTATTTATTGCTCTCAAGCCTTGCATAGATGGGTTTCGGAATGGATGTAGGCCATATATTAGCATAGATTCAACTCACTTAAATGGTAAATGGAATGGTCAGTTAGCTGTAGTCACTGCTTTAGATGGTCATAATTGGATGTTCCCGGTGGCGTATGGTTTTATTGAGTCTGAAAATGGAGAGAATTGGGCTTGGTTCATGAATCAAGTGAAGAAGGCAATAGGGGACCCTCCTGTATTAGCTGTTTGTACTGATGCTTGCAAGGGTCTTGAAAATGCTGTTAAAAGTGTCTTTCCTCAAGCTGAACAACGTGAGTGCTTTAGGCATATGTGGCATAATTTTCAGAAATATTTTCATGGTGATGTGTTTGGACGGTTGTGGCCTGCTGCTAGAGCATATAGGCAGGAAGAATATGAACATCACATGGCAAAGGTGTTTGAGGCATCCGAGAAAGTATATCCTTACCTTAGGGACTACCATAATTTGCTATGGATGAGGTGTTTGTTCAACCCTGCCATCAAGTGTGACTACATAAACAATAATCTTGCTGAGTGCTTCAATGCATGGGTGCGAGACATCAAGGACTTGCCAATTGTGCAGCTTGCCGACAAGATTAGAGAGATGATTATGGAGCTATTTAGGAAGAGGAGAATGCTTGGAGAAAAATTTGTAGGGATAGTACTACCATTTGTCATACACCAATTAAATGCAAAGACTAGAGGACTAGGACATCTCAAGGCCAAAGCATCAGCTGATTGGAGTGGGGAAGTGAGCAATGTTAACAAAGACGGTGAAAGGCATGTGGTCAAAACACTCACACACGAGTGTACATGCATGCAGTGGCAGCACACGGGCAAACCTTGTGACCATGCACTAGCCTTCATAAATGTCTTGCAAGCTCGCAACTTTGTCAACATGGAGGATTATGTACATGAGTACTACTCAGTTTACAAATTCCGGGCAGCATATGAAGGGGTAATTGAGCCTCTTACCGACAAGAATCAATGGCCACAAGTGGATACGGGCTTTGTGTTGCTTCCACCACTTCCAAAAGGCGACAAAAAGGGTGCTGGAAGAACAAGGAAACAGAGGAGGAAGAGTTGGTGGGAGGGTGGATCAAGGAAGGGGTCCTTGAACAAATGCAAAAAATGTGGAGAGCTAGGACATAGAGAAGCCGGCTGTCCTACGAATGGAACTAAGAAAAGGTAAAAAATAATAATTGTTGTTGTTTCTAGTTCTAATACCATGTTGTTGTTTCATGTTCTATTACCATGGTTTCTATTGCACAAAATTGTTCTAATTGCCTCTTCTTGTACCAGGAACCGTAAGGGAAAAAAGAATACATCACCATGGTTTGATGTTTCTGTTAGCAATACAATCCCATCTACACCAACTAAGAGCATGAATGCTGCCACAACTAGTAGTCCTGGACCTGTTACAAGGAGCCAAGCTGCATCCCAAGCTGCCACAACTAGTAGTCCTGGACCTATTACAAGGAGCCAAGCTACATCCCAAGCTGCTACTACACCAACAAAGTCTCCAGCAAAAGGAAAGAAGAAGAAGATGAATCCAAAGAAGAAGAAATTAAGTGAGCTGTGAACTCATTTGTGGCTGTCATGAACTTTTTTATTTGTTGTGTGTGAGAGAAAAACTCACTTTTATTTGATGTGTATGTGAGGTGCAAACTCACTGTTATGTTGTTGTCATGAACTAATTTCGAATCTTGTGAAACCTTGTTGAATTATCCTTGTGAGTTTGTGGGTTTGCTGTCAGATTTGTGAGTTGTGAAATTATGCATATTTCTATCAGTTTTTGATTTTCTGTGAATGTTAACATTGCAGCCAGATTATAGCAGTTTTTCTGTTTGAAACAAGCACATATCATCTCAATTTATTTGGACAGCATATTGAGGGGTAGTTTTGTCTACTCATGTGCCCATTTGTTATTTATACATTGTCAAGGTTGTTAAACATTGCAAAGGGGGGCATCAGCTATAGCATGTGCAAGCTGGAGGGGTTGAAAGGAAGCCAACCGTAGAAGGGGGCTTATGTTGTGGTGGCTCATGAACAGGGGGGGTGATAATAAATTCTCCCCTAGATAGAGATGATGGATGAAGTAAACGACTGATATATAGGAGGAGCATGGCTTAATTAGATCAGCAATTCAAAGGGATTCCAATTTCCAACCGCGTCGATCGATGAGGATGAGGTGAAGATGTGAGCTGGCTAATCTGCTGAAATGGTTGGCTGGCTTATCTGCAGTGAGATGAACAAGATGAATCGGACAGTGAGATTGATGAAGAAGATGAACCTATGGAGGAAGAAGAAGAGCAGAGAAAGGTTTGGACTTTGAACCTCAACTCCGAGGTAGGCCCAACGGTCGGTCGTCTCGGTGAGGCTGGCGAGCTTCTTGGGGTCGACGAAGCGGGAGAGCACGGCGACGGCAAGCTCGATGTGTTTCACGGCGAGGATCGTGATCCTGTTGGCGCGGTGCAGGTAGTCGAGCGCCTTGTCCACGTCGCCGCCGGCGCTGCTGGCCTTCTCACGGGGCTTGCTGCCGGTCTTGGCGGTGGCGATGGCGGTGGCGTCCGGGTCGTCGGAGAGGTCGATCTTGGAGAGGCCCTCGGTGACGGCGGTGGCAGTGGCGTCCGGGTTGTCCGAGAGGTCGAGCTTGCCGAGGCCCTCGGTGACGGCGGCGGCGGCGGCCGGGTCGTCGTCCCTGTCGGGGCTGCTGTTGGGCGAGGGGTCGTCGGGCTTGCCGCGGACGGGGGCGTGGCCGCCGACGAGGCACTCGACGCAGCGCGGGAGGTGGTGCTCCCCGAGCATCTTGACGGCCAAGAGGGCGGAGTCGACGCGGGCGAAGGCCTGGGCCTGGGTGGTGGGGCGGGGCGGGAGCCGCTGCGCGAGCAGAGCGGCGTAGAGCTGCTCGTCGGGCAGGAGCGCGAAAGCCATGTTGATGCTGGAGACGGCGCGGTTCTCGACTCCGGTCTTGAGGCAGATCCAGAGCGTCTTGCTGCCGGCATCCAGCCCGTGGAAGTAGACATTGAAGACGTCCGAGGCGAGCTCCCCGAGCTTGGCCTTGGCGTCGGCGTCGGCAGGTGTTGGTGCGGCGGCGGCGGCCTGGTGGCGCAGCATGCGGCGCTGGAGCTCGAGGAGGCGGTCGCGCTGCGTGCGCACGTTCTTGGCGGCCATCATGGCCTGCATGAGGACCAGCTCCAGGTTCTCCTTGCTCAGCTCCCTCTCCCTCGCCATGGCCGCAGCTCGGCTTGTCTCTGTCTCGCTGCAAGGAAGGAAGAAGGGGAGAGAAAGGTTGGAGTTTTGGAAGTGAGGCAGGTGAAAAGAAGACAGAAGGGGGCACGTGTCGCCTGGCCATTGAATAGAGCCAGGAGGGCTGCTGCAGGATGGGCCCACATTTGACTCATCCAAAGGGGTAGCGTGCTTCCTCCGCTAGCTACCCTTCTCACTCATTCTAGTTGATTTTTGAAATTTGAAAATGCCAGCCCGCCCAATGAACATTTGAAAAGGTGTGGTTCCAAGCAAGGTGGAATGTTTTGTAACCAAGGGCTTTTGTCGATGCCTTTTCCATTGTTCTATTTATCATGAAAACATCGTCCGAAGGAGACATAGATATCTTCATTTGCTCGGCGTCGAAGCTGAATGTGTCGGGCCTGATACCAAGGACATTCTCATTGAAAGGAAGGAAGGTTTTGGGGGGCAATAGACGGCCTGGGTTTGCTCCACCGCAAGGGAACGGATTACTTCATATGATGAGCAATATTTATGTATCGACCATCAAGTTGTCATTTTTATCTTCTTGTAACATATAGATGGACCAATCCATCTATATCATTGTGTAAAGCATCAAAAGCACCAAAAGCTTCTAAGAATGCAAATATGCTACATACGTGAAGCTTTTACTCCAAAGCTCAAAGAGAAAATATCGCATGGCAATAGAACATCACTCTCTTCACATCCCGTACTTCTACATTTTTTTGTTAGTTTCAAACATGGTTTCCATGTGATATTTTCCTGAGTTGAAATGTGATCTTATGAACATTAAATTTGATCAAATAGTAACTTTTTTTTGGAAAAGAAGGTTTTACCCCCGGCCTCTGCATCAATATGATGCATGCAACCACTTTATTAAGCATATTAAACATGTTCGATACAACTCAAAAATCACAAGATAACATGGCCACAACCGGCACAAATAGAAATAGAAGCCCATGCGCTTATCCTATTATTGGACCGCCATCCAAACCGGCTGTAGGTATCCCATGCTACCATCTCCCAATGGTTGCACCCAGTATCCAAAAGCTCCTTGGCCTCCGCAGTGTTCAGTAATGACCACATACGGATCAATCCCGCTGCCCTGAAGATAACCTGCAAGAAATTTGTGGTATTCAACCTATTAAATATAATATCATTTCGACATAACCAAAGAGCCCAAATTAATGCACACACTCCAACTCGAATATGCGCCGCCGTTTTGGACTCTACCCCACTTAACCAATCTCCAAAAAGATGATCTATGTTGTGAGGTGGATTAACGTTAAATGTCACATGCAATGAACGCCAAAGTAACCTGGCTAGTGGGCATTTGAGAAAAAGGTGTTGAATGGTCTCATCCTGATCACAAAAGCAACACCTTTTGCTACCGGCCCAACTACGCCTGAGGTGGATCAAATAGTAACTAAATTAAACAAATCTATTTTTTTCACTAAGCATTGTTGAATGTTTTACATACGTGCAAATTTTCAGGAAAAACATTCCTAGTGCTTTGGGAAAAAATGATACTATAACAAGATTACTTTTAAAAGCATTTTGAAGTGCTGATTTTGTCATTTGTCCAGGCCTTCACGAATGTGATTTTATCGTGACAATCTGCACACACGAAGAAAAACTAAGCAATGTTTGTTAACAAAAGATTTATTAGTTTTCTTCTATTTTTTACTATTCATAGAAGAGCATTTGAGATTGGATTAGAAGGGCGCTTTTGAACATGCTACAATTTATTGAGGTATTCCACCAAGAAGCATTACTCTCTCTAGTCCTATTTATGTGAGACCCATGCATTTTAAAAGTTTACAAATGATCATTGATTTGACTAAAAAATATGGATTATGTGCCTTGAATTAACATATGGGAAAAAAGTCAAATGGTATGATTGTTTTTTATGTTAGACAAAATTATGGTCAAATTGACTCATGAAAAATATATGTTGGCTAATTAGGTCACTTAAAATTTATTTTATATAACATATTTATATGGTATTGTATGATTTTTTTATGTGGGTTCATGTTTTAGATGTTATCCACTAGGATGGTGGTAAATCTATCTATGCTTACATATAATATACGTTGTAGCATTGGGACTAGTCCTAAAGTAACTCTAGCAGAATTACCATATTCGTAGCCTCCATATCACATATGTACCGCACTTTGTATGGACATGGATGCGCTCCATATGAGGTATGGAGACTATCAAGGTAAAACGCAAATAAAAAAATCATCATAGCCTCCATATCGCCGGACTCATTCGTCGGTGAGATATATTTTTCTCAATCTTCAATAAATGTATATCCAGTTAAACCAAAAACATTATATTAACTCGAGCATGACGGTGACAGCTTGGACGACTACGAACACGAGCTTCGAGGGTACTGATTATGATGGTGATGCTATAAATTCTGAACATTGATTATTTGCTTATCAAAATTTCAAACATTAACGTCGATCTCAATCCTCCACACATCACACATCTTGCCATCAAGTCGTCGAATTAGTCCCGCCTAATAGTAAAAATGCTACCAATTTTGGGGGCATATACGGCAATCCTTGTATATCTCCCAAGATGGTTGGTATAATTTCTAGCAACTCTTCTCCTCCTTCGAGAACAACAACCTAGTTCGTCGATGATGATACTGAAGTTTATGGGCGAAGAGAAGGGAAGTGGAGGCTGTGAATAGCGAGAAGAAGAGTGGTAGTTGTAGTGCTTTTTATAGATGCAAGCTGCAAGCAACAGAAAGAAATTACGGTAAAATTGCCACGGGCCAGCGCAAGAGGCGAGGAGGATGGTGAAACTTTCCTTCTACACAAGTGGTCGGCGGATGACGCAAGTTCGAACCAATGAACACAACTTCTAAAAATGGAGGCTTGTGGGCTGAATATGAAGATCTCGGGAAACAAAATCAGCATTTCATGAGTACAAGGGCTAGGGTGAGTTCCTCAAGCAAGATCAAGAACGTGAAGTGTATAACTCTAATCTGAATCAATAGAGGATTCAAAGGAATCAGCAGGGGATATCACACGGTAGCACACCCTTGTCTTATTTTTGTACTGCCAAGAACTTCCATAGCTAGTAGGGACAAGATTACATACATAATAACACAAGGCAGAGGATTACCAAAAAACATGTGGAAATGGGGCAGCAAGCATATATAGTGTGCCTAGCTAATGCATGCTCTCAAATAACGAGCATCATGCAGTTCATCATGAGTTTTTTCGGTGACTATTGAATATCGATCACGCATGAGTTCATCGCAATTCACAACCAGAGCAGAAGACGATCAGCAAACTGGGGATCGACCCAAATGACATGACAGAAAATGATTGAACACACAGTAGTAGCATATAAAATTTCAAAATTTGACATGTGCTGAAACTGAAAGTCTGCAATTCGATTAATGGAGCTCTCCAGATGCGCTGAAACTGACACAGATAAGATGCAGACACCACATTACACTACTTAGTACATTGATTAGCCGTCCCTGATGAAGCTAAGATAGAGTTCTCCAGAAATTAATTCAACGCAGATGGAGATAGTACGTAGCAGATTAATCTGACGGACAAACTCAACTGAAACCATAAGTCTGGATAAATAAAGTAGTACAGGTAAGAGATCATAGATGAAGTAAACGACTGATAGGAGGAGCATGGCTTCGATCAGCAATGGATGCCTGGATGGGATCGATCAGGTGAAGTTCTGGGCTAATCTGATGATGGGTAGGGTCCCTCCTGCAACAAGATGAATTGGACAGTGAGATTGATGGATGAACTGGACAGTGAGATTGATTGATGAAGTGGACAGTGAGAAGAACAGGGGAGAAAGGTTTGTGCTTTGGACAGACGGACGGACCTCGGAGATGTAGGCGACCTTGTCGGTGAACTCGGCGAGGCTGGCGAGCTCCTTGGGGTCGAGGAAGCGGGAGAGGACGGCAACGGCGAGGTCGACGTGCTTCACGGCGAGGCTCAGGATGGTGCACCCGCGGTCCAGGAAGTCGAGCGCCTTGCCCAGGTCGACGGTCGTGGTCTGCCGACGGGGCTCGCTGCCCGGCGAGGAGGAGGGGGCGCCGGGGTGCGACGGGCGGGCGCCGACGAGGTGCTCGATGCAGCGCGGGATGTGGTACTCCTCGGGCAGCTTGACGGCGAAGAAGGCGGCCTCGACGCGGGCCAGGGCCTGGGGCTGGGTGGTGGGGCGGGGCGGGAGGCGCTGCGCCTGCGCGAGCAGCGCGTCGTGGAGCTGCTCGTCCGGCATGGAGCCGAAGGAGGGGTTCATGGCGTAGCGGCCGCCGTTGTGGAGCGCGAGCTCGAGGCAGGTGTGGAGCATGCGCGCTCCGGCCTCCATGCCGATGTAGTAGACCTTCCAGAGGTCCATGGCGAGGTCCTGGAGCTTGGCGGCGTCGGGGGCGGGGGTGGCGGCCTGGAGAAGGCGCTGCAGGCGGCGCTGGAGGTGCAGCAGGCGGTCGCGCTGCGGGCGCAGGTTCTTGGCCGCAATCATGGCCTGCATGAGGACCGATCCCAGCTCCTTCTTGCTCACCTCTCCCGCCATGCCCGTCTCTCTCTCTCTGTCTTTCTTTGAACCGTGGTGGGGAGGAAGAGGAAGGAGAGGAGAGAGAGGAGAGAAAGGTTGGAGCTTTCAGGAGGAGGAGGATCGGGATGGGGATGCCACGTGTCGAGCTCACACTGGCAGCCAGGCAAAACCTGCTGGCTCACGTAGGAGTTGTACCGTTTGACTCCTTTTGACCGGGGTGAGGTCATGCGAGGGGGATGGCGTGCTCCCTCCGCTACCCACTAGGAGACAATTACTACCATCACTCTTGTGGCAAGTTTCAAATTTTGAAAATTACCATGGATGAATGGCATTTGAAAAGATCAATGTGTGCTTGCTGGCAAAGTGTGATTTTCCTTGTAAATTTGAGTCATAGAAATGTGATAATTGCATCGAGGTTCATATGAAGTTATGTGCCCCACGACACACTTCAACTCCAAGAAAACGATGTATATATAAAAATCACATGACATGGATGAATGGCATTTGAAAAGTGTGGTTTTCCTTGTAAAATTGAGTCATGGAAGCGCGGTATTTCATCTAGGTTTATATGCACCTATGTCGGTTAGTTTTTGTGCCGCACGACACAGTTCAACTTCGAGAAAACGATGTATAAATAAAAAGCACGTCATGACCTTGACCAGAGTAGGGCGGGGGTAGGTGGTGCATGACCATGGCGCCCATGGGAGGAGTTTTCCTATGTCGACCAACCCTGAGTTCATAGTATCTTCCATTGGATGTAGTTATAGCTCGTCACCCTAGTCACCGGCGAGGGATAGATTGGAAGAATAGAGAAGTGATAGCACATATGTGTTTTGGGTTTAGAAAGAATGAGTGAACCAGAGCATGCCCATGAAAGAATAAGGGAGCACATGAATCGGTGGTACTCTATTAAGAGACACGACAGGTTGTGAGCCGAATGGTGGATCCCCTGGACGATGCCGATTGTAGCATATTCATTTTTCAATGGTAGATGTCCAATTTTAGTTGCAAGAAATTGTAGCATTATTGTCGTCGGCCCCAATTGCATCGTCGTCGGTTGCAGCATACTTGTCCGTCAGTGACAACTTTCCTATTGCCGGTTACAACATACTTGTCCGCCAGTGATAGCTTTCTTATTGCCGGTTGAATCATACTTGTTCGCCAGTGATAGCTTTCCTATTGCTGGTTGCAGCAAAATCATAGCACCATCATCGCTGGACACACTTCATTATCGTTGGTTGCAGCATATTCGAGCACCAGTTGTAGCACGGCCAATGAGTGATCGTAGCATAGCCAGGTATTGGGGGAGCTAGGAATGCATCATGACCGCGACCAGAGGAGGACGAGGGCTAGGTAGCACATGACCGTGAGCCAGACGAGTTCGCAAAAATCTCCTCCCGACCCCCGCGTCCCTCTCTGAGGAGACACGGGAGGAGCCCTAATCTTCCGCCGCCGGCCTCCTCTATCCCCCTTCTTCCCTCGCCGCCACTGAGGGCCACTGTTTGGCAGAGTTCGGGCAGTGCCGGTGGCGGCGGGGACTCTCTCCCGGGCGCGGCCCTCCTCCTCCCTAGCTATGGCGTGGTTCTATTCGGCGCCCCCTTGGCGGCGCGGTGCCGCGAAGATCCGGCGGCGGCTCGGCGCGTTGGCGATGGTGGCGGTGTCTGTCCCGTCCGGTGAGCGGCCTGTGGCTGCGGTGGCCCAGGGCGTCGGTTCCCTCCGGTCCGAATCTGGATCTGAAGGGCTGGCTCCGGTCGCTGCGGCATGCAGGCGTGGTGGCGCCGGATCTCCATGGTTGTCAGGCACCATGGGTGTGCAGGCGGTTGGTGGTGATGTGGTGCGGTCCTAGGGTTTCAAATCGCGCCAGGAATCCGATCTGCCGGACGTAGATCCTCTTTGATCTGGCTGAAGTGACGGGTTCCGGAAGGCTCCGCCGGTGATTTCCCGTGGGCATATGCCTGGAGATTACTGGATCGGATGGGATTCGGTCGCAACGCAAAAAGTGGCGCGAAGCTCTGCTCTGTTGCCATCATGGGAAAATCCATGGTGAGGTCAGAGGTGAGAATGTCATGAAGGCTGAGATTGGAGGACTTGCAATGGTGATTGGAGTCTTTGCGTCGATGAGGAAATGGCTCGGAGTTTCAAGAATCGTGGCAGCAGTATGGTAGCGTGGGCGACAACACGGGTGAAGTTTAAAGTCCCACCTTTCTGGATGAAAATCCAAGGTATGACCTTAATTGGTTGTGCCTCGCAATGGTCTTGCTGAAGACATTGTTTCGAGAGTGGGGACTATCTTCAGGGTGAAAACCCAAGGTCTGGCCTTAATTGGTTGTGTCTGGCACTGATTCCTTCTTGAAGGCGGTGCTTTTGAAGAATTGGACATCAGGTGTTGGTTTGGTGGTGGTTGTGCTGTTGCTGCAAGGATTGTAACTCCGTAGCGGAATTCTTCTTTTTATTTTTTTATTCTTTTGGTTGGTTGAGTGCATCCGTACTGACTCTTGGACAGTGCGTAGTTGCAGAGGCCGGAAGTAATTGGTATCATTTCGATATTAATATATTCTCATTTTCCAAAAAAAAAAATGGCCACGGCATCCGTGCCAGCCATCAGTGTGAAGTGGAGGAGCTCGAAATGCACCATGACCGCAACCAGAGGAGGACAACTGCAAGGTGGCATATGGCCATGGCGTTTGCGCGAGGAGCTTACCGGCATCGACAACCCCTATTCGTAGTCTCCTCCCGTGAACATAGTTGTAGCTCACCATCCTAGTGACCAACAAGGCGCGGATCGAGAGAAAAGAAAAGTGATAGCACATATCCGTTTTGGGTTGAAGAAGAACGAATGGGCGAGAGAACGTTCAATACTCTACGAAGAGACGCGGTGTTTAAACATTACCCATGTTTAAAACACATTTCACCTTGCATAGAACCACTTTTTTTTTCAAATTTTCGTGTTTAACCGACCCCAACTAAATGTTTACGATGGATCACCATTTTCAAATTTCGAAAATCTACTGTCATGTAGTGGTAGCTAGGGGAGGAAGGACGCTAGCCTCTGGATGAGTCAAAGGTGGGCCCATTCTACAGAGCCAGACAGCAGCAGGTTTTCCCTGGCTCTCTTCTTTTCACCTGCCTGCAGCCTGCAGCCTGCTCGCCTCCTCCGAAAGCTCCAACCTTTCTCCCCAACTTCAACTTCAGAAGAGAAAGAGAGACAAGCGGAGCGGCGGCCATGGCCAGGGCGCTGAGCAAGATGAACCTGGAATTGGTCCTCATGCAGGCCATGTGTGCCGCCAAGAACGTGCGGACGCAGCGCGACCGCCTCCTCGAGCTCCAGCGCCGCATGCTGCGCCACCAGGCCGCCGCCGCACCCACCCCTGCCGCCGACGCCGACGCCAAGCTCGTGGTGCTCGCCACGGACATCTTCAATGTCTACTTCCATGGGCTGGATGCCGGCAGCAAGATCCTCGGGTTCTGCCTCCAGATCGCCGTCGGGAGCGGCGTCGTCTCCACCATCAACCTTGCTTTCGCGCGCATGCCCCACGACCAGCTCTACCACGCTCTGCTCGCGCAGCGGCTCCCGGCCCTCCCCTCCACCCAGTGCCAGGCCCTCGCCCGCGTCGAGTCCGCCCTCTTGGCCGTCAATATGCTCGAGGAGCACCACCTCCCGCGCTGCGTCGAGTGCCTCGTCGGCGGCCGGGCCCTCGTCCGCAGAGATCTCTACGACCGCTCGCCCGACAGCAGCCCCGACAGCGACGACGACCCGGACGCCGAGGACCTCGCCAAGGTCGACCTCTCTGACGACGAGCCGGACGCCACCGCCACAGCCAATATCGGCGGCGACGTGGACAAGGCGCTCGACTACCTGAACCGCGCAAACAGGATCACGCCGCTTGCCGTGAATCACATCAACCTCGCCGTCGCCGTCCTCTCCCGCTACCTCGACCCGAAGGAGGTCGCCAGCCTCGCCGAGACGACCGACAGTGGCGCCTACCTCGGAGTTGAGGTTCAAAGTCCAAACCTTTCTCTGATCTTCTTCTTCCTCCATAGGTTCATCTTCTTCATCAATCTGACTGTCCGATTCATCTCACTGCAGATAAGCCAGCCCGAGACCACCACGTCGCCTGATCCATCAGCAGATTAGCGGAAGCTAGCTCAGCACTTCACCTCATCGATTGGAATCCCTTTGAATTTCTGATCGAATTAAGCCATGCTCCTCCTATATATCTGTCGTTTACTTCATCCATGATCTCTATCTAGTTATGCAGACTTATGTTTTAGAGTTCAGTTTGGTCAGATTAATCTGCTGCTATGCTACTCTATATTTTTCTTTAATTATCTATTCCTGGGCAATCGGTGGCAATCTATCTTAGCTTGATCAACTAGCTGCATCTTATTTGTGTAAGATCAAATCGAACCAGCTTGTGTTTTAATCATGCTCTGTGATGCTATTTTTCTGTTGGGATCCTAGCTTGCATTTAGTGACCAACTAGTTTGAGTGGTACTCTACTAATCTTTCTCCTTCCTGGTTATCTGATCTTCATCTATGATGATACTATCATCTGTAGGAAGGGACATGATATCTTGAAACATAGAACAATGCATGGCTGAGCATTTGTGTTCCTTGTAGAGTGTGTCACTGTACTATGCTAGTACAAAACAGTGCAGTTTTGTGTTTTGCTCCTTATTCTGTCCAATAATTTCAAAAACAAAACTTTTTTCTTGCATTTTGAACCCTTTTGTCAATAAAGAAATTGTCTTTTAGAAATAGGGAATTTCATTTCTTCTAGCATTGGTCGATCGAAGCTGTGGACAAGCGATCCAAGGGGGTGGGATCCCTTGCATTGTTTGTGCAGACCGTGCTCTCCTTATTGGACAATTTACTTCGTCTCTAGCTTGTCAATTATGCAGACTTATGTTTTAGAGTTCAGTTTGGTCAGATTAATCTGCTCCTATGCTACATTGCTACTCTATATTTGTCTTTAATTATCTATTCCTGGACAGCCGGTCGCAATCTATCTTAGCTTCATCACTAGCTGCATCATATTTGTGTATGATCAAATCGAACCGCCTTCGCGTGACAATGGTGCTACAATTATGTGTTTTAATCATGTTCTGTGATGCCATTTTCTGTTGACATCCTAGCTTGCATTCCCAGTTTGTGGATCGAGTTCTCTTCTTTATCGCGGCGTAACAAAAGTATTCGAGAGTGTTTCTGACAATCCATGCATAGTAACCAACGAGTCTGGTATAGTGGTAGTCTACCAATCTTTCTCCTTCCTGGTTATCTGATCTTTATGTATATGATACTATCATCTGTAGGAAGGAACAAGATGATATCTAGAAATATAGAACAATACATGGCTGAGCATTTGTGTTCCTTGTAGAATGTGACACTGTACTATGCTAGTACTACAAAACAGTTCTGTTTTGTGTTTTGCTCCTTATTTTGTCCAATAATTTCAAAAACAAATATTTTTTCTTGCATTTTCGAACCCTTTTGTCAATAAAGAAATTGTCTTTTTAAAATAGGGAATTTCATTTCGTCTAGCATTGGTTGATCGAAGCTGTAGACAAGCGATCCAAGGGGGTGGGATCCCTTGCACATTGTTGGTCCAAAGCGTGCTCTCCTTATTGGACAATTTACTTCGTCTATGATCTCTAGCTTGTCAATTATGCATACTTATGCTTTCAGTTCAGTTCCGTTAGACTAATCTGCAGAACTGCTAAATTCCTGGCGATCGTGGCTATCCTAGTTAGTTTCAGTAATAAGGGGTAATATAACGTAGCACCCACCACCTAGTCCAACTGAATTGAATCGAATTTCAACAAAAATACAGTGCGTGTCAAAATTGGGTATAATTTTAGTCAACATCACAAAATTAGGATTTTGGACTGGACATGCTACTACTATGTGTTTTAATCTTATTCTGTGATGCTAATTCTCTGGTCGGATCCTAGCTTGTTTGCATCCCCAGTTTAGGAATTGTCTTTTTTTTCTGCGTAGTGTAACCTGATTTTAGTGTGCTTGTGATGATCCATATATAGTCACCTACGTGTCTGATAATCTAATCTTCCCAGCTACATGCTGGTTATCTGAGAATGGAAGCATCGGTCAGGAACAGTGTGCTTGCTGTCTCTTCATCCAGCATGTTTGGTAACATTGTGCCTCATGTCCCTAATGATTCTTTAGAAAAATATTTGGGAGGAGAACCAATCGTACGTATGTCTGATCTGGAACATATATACATACCCACGGTCATGTAGAATTGATGTGGGGGAGAATATTATTTGCATTCATTTCCAGATCATTTGAACAAGAGGATATTTGGAAATATATAACATTGACTAGGCATTTGTATTCCTTGTAGAATGTGACATTGAACTATGATATACTTCCCCCATCCCGAATTATTGACGCTTAAATGGTTGTGTACTTGTATCTAACACTAAAATAATGTTAGATACATCCATCTAAGCGATAATTATTTCTGGACGGAGGGAGTACAAACTAGTGTAGTTCTGTGTTTTCCTTGTTTTGTTCCTGTACACACTTGTTTGCTTATCTGTCCAAAAATTCTAAACAAAAAAGTTTATAGTTTCATAATTGTCTTTTACCACACAAAAATTGTCTTAAAAATTGAATTTCTTTTCTGCTATTGTTGTTTGACAAAGGCTGTGGATATGCGACTCAAGGGGATATAATTTCTTGCATTGTTGACCCCTTGCTCATCGTGTTTGGTAATCTTCCTGCATGCTTGTTATCTGAGCTGCTCGACCTCAATCCGCCCCCCTCCGAAGTTAGCCTCTTCACCAAGGAGTAGGCTGGCCCGCCCGCGGTTTCATCTGACTCCCCTCTTCATGTGAGTAGTCCAGCAACTCCTATGACCAACCGAATGCAAAGGCATGCGTCGAATTCAACACGTACTACCACTGCTCTGAAGACGACAAGGGGAACTAGCTATGTTGTTGTCTTTATATAGTCGTAGATTGTATCAATGCTATCATAGTTGTGAACTAGCTATCGTTTGAATTTGCTATGTTCGGTTGTATAATGAACTACTTTGTATTTTATTTATCAACTTTTGTTGATCTATGTTCCATGATCTTGTATGAATTTGAAAATTTGAATATGAGAGGGGAGACAATGAAGGCAAACCAATAGCGGTCGAGCCCCTCTTGTTCGTGAATGCGTCCAGACACTCCCACAAACATATTGAAGGTCAAAATGACCCAGTTCGATTGGACATGCTCTAAGAAAACCTGAATCACCTTTGAATACGCGGAGGAGTAAGATGGAAGACTATTCTCATCGACTATGCGGCGAAGAAGCACCACATTGTGGTGAATTACTAGCGTCCGAACTCCTTGTTACCAAACACCCATGTTTTGCTTTGAGTTATAAAGGTACATGATCATGTAGTAAAGTAATCGTCTTTCATGTTTAGTTCATCCTCTACAAACCTTTTGTGCTTCGTGCCCATGTGTGATTCTTCATAAAGTTTAATTGGGGGTCTCGTACATAAATCCATGTTTTATTAGTCAAATTTGTCATCAATATGAACATTCAAAATGCATGTGTGCCGCATAAATGAGACTAGAGGGAGTAATGCTTATTGGTGGAATGCTTGAAACGTGGGAAAAGGGAACTTTTAGGAAATTCAAATTTTGTCCACATAGTAAACAAACGGATGAAATGTCAACTAAATGTTCTTGGCAGTTGATGCCTACGTACAACATACTGTTTGTGATACGAAGTAATGAAATTTCCAAGACAACCATGAGATGACACCCACGCTACCATTCTATTCTACTCCGTATTTTGTTTTGCCACCCATCTCCACTGGCATCAATATGTGGTCGTGTTTATTGCATCCCTTCACACTCGCACTGCTCATTCATCTTAATTAGTAAGCTATATATACAACGTGTTTGCTAGTATCCAGTAGTCATACCGCCTGATACACCAACGCTAAATTTTCGTAGGAATACCTTTTGTGGAGGGATTTTCCTTTTTGCACGCAGATGAATGTAGTTATGAATGTTGTTTCGACAAAGCGATGTTACAAAACATGCCATCTTCCTAGTGTGTTACGATCATTGTTGAAGGAGGTGAAGAATGAAGATGCACGCCTATTGTTTTTGACTAAGTGTCGAAGAAGTGCCACACTATGTTGAGTTATTGGAGTCCAAACTCCTTGTTCTCAAACCCCTCTCACCCATGTTTTGGTCGGAGTTTTGTTGGTGCGTGATCAACATCTTCCAGTGTTTGTTTTCATCTTACAATGTCTGTTTTCATAGGGCAATGTTACAAAATATTCGACCTTGCTTTGAACAATATTTTCTCAAATGTTTTCACTATGTTTCATTCAATGGGCTTGCATTTTCAAATTTCAAAAAATCATGTAGGATGAGAGTTGTCTTGTAGTGGTGGCGGAGAGAGCACGCTACCATTGTAGCCTTGTCCTTGTTGTGTGGACGGATGAGCATAACCCCGGTCAAAAGGAGTCAAAGGTGGGCCCGCCCTGCAGAGCCAGCCATCAGCAGGACTTGTCCCTTCAATAGCCGCGCGACACGTGTCCTCCTCCGTCCTCTTTAGTCTTTACACCTCCGGCCATCTGCCTTCCTCCCCAAGAAGCCAAGAAGACTCACCTCCGGCCTCTCAGAGCGAGAGAGAGAGAGAGAGAGAGAGAGAGAGAGGGCGGCCATGGCGAGGAAGGTGAGCAAGAAGGACATGGAGTCCATGAGGGCCGGCCCATAGGCCGGGCAAACGGGGCGCCCGCCCTGGGCCCCCGGAAGGTAGGGGCCCCAACCCAAGTATTATTTCTCTATACTAGGTAGAAAGCCCAGAAAAATGACGAGAGTAAAGAAGGCACGTTCTCGATCTTTCCCATGTTCCTCGACTCCTCTTCCCCAAATCCCAGACTCTAAAACAGCGCTGCCGTTCCCGTCCCGTCTCCAATTCCAAGTTCACCCCCCGCCATTAATGGAGAGACTAGAGGC
Source organism: Bromus sterilis (assembly GCA_950022295.1). Taxonomy (NCBI): domain Eukaryota; kingdom Viridiplantae; phylum Streptophyta; class Magnoliopsida; order Poales; family Poaceae; genus Bromus; species Bromus sterilis. The sequence continues at coordinate 6,073,411 of OX465597.1, read as the reverse complement.
GCAAATCTGCTCACCAATTGGCTCTCCTTCCTTCTTCAACGTTCTTCTTACCCCCATCAGCTAGCCATTGGAGACTTGGAGACGGTGCGTGCTCTTCTTTTCTTCCTCCCCATAACCCCGTTCCTCCTTTCAATTAAACAGATGTGCCCTCCAATGACTCCATATCTCTTCTTCTTATCTTCTACTCTCCAGTCTTCGGTGGATGGATCTAAGTGTGAGAACTGTTGAACTGGAGAAAGGGGCCACCTACATCCACATTCAGTTGCTTTTGTTCCATGTTTTATTCATTTATGCTGCTTGTTCTTGTTTAGTGACATGTCCTCTAGAAAGTATTTATTTGGTAATAACAAAAGGAAGAGAAAAAAACAAAAAGATGAAGAGGCAAAATCCCTAAAAGGATCACTTAATAAAATTTTCACACGTGGTAATTCTTCTAGAAATCCCCTAGAATTGGCCATAGTAACTATGCCTTGAGAAGGAAAGTTTGAAAGAATTGAGTTATTATCGGGGTGAAGAATTTTGGAGTGAAGAGCACGGACGATTAGGGAGGATCCAGAAACAAATGTAAGTTCATGTCTTACTTTTTATCTGATGGCAACACGAAAGATCTAAGTAGCAACCAGTTTTGATAGGAATTTTTGTTTTGCAGAACAAATGAATCTCCATTCAAATTTGGGAATGCTAAGCTTTTGTCGAACTACATCATTTTATTATTATCATGGTGTCGTTCACTTGATTGATAAATAAATTGTACTACCAGTTTTAGAGCCCAAATTAAGATCATTAGACTATGCTATGTACTGAATATTACCTATTTTTAAAACATAATTTTTTTAAGCTTTTGAGTAAACAAGGGTCCCTTATTGTTGTCTTGCCCCTGGGCCCCGTGTATCTATGGACCGGCCCTGAGTCCATCCTCATGCAGGCCATGATGGCCGCCAAGAACGTGCGGGCGCAGCGCGACCGCCTCCTGCAGCTCCACCGCCGCCTGCAGAGCCACCAGCCCGACGCCGCCCCCGCCCACCCCGACGCCGACGCCGACGCCGGTGACGAGCTCGGGGAGCTCGCCTCGGACGTCTTCAAGGTCTACTACATCGGCCTGGAGGCCGGCGCCCGCATGCTCACCACCTGCGTCCACCTCGCCATCCAGAAGGGCGTCCGCCTCCCTCGCCCCGCCCAACAGGGCTTTCGCGGTCATGAACGACGAGCAGCTCCACGACGCGCTGCTCGCGCAGAAGCTCCCGCCCCGCCCCACCACCCAGGCCCAGGGCATCGACCGCGTCGTGGCCGCCGTCATGGCCGTCAAGCTGCTGGAGGAGCACCTCCTCCCGCGCTGCGTCGAGTGCCTCGCCGGCGGCCGGGCCCCCGTCCCCGGCATGATTCCCGACTCCTCCTCGCCCGACAGCAGCCCCGACAGGGACCACCACCACCCGCTCGCCGCCGCCACCGAGGCCCTCGCCAAGGTCGACCTCTCCGACGGCTCCGATGCCACCGGCAAGCCCCGTGACGCAGCCGCCGGCGGCGGCGGCGACGTGGTCAAGGCGCTGGACTACCTGTACCGCGCGAACAGGATCGTGAGCCTCGCCGTGAAGCACCTGGACATCGCCGTCTCCGTCCTCTCCCGCTTCATCGACGCCAAGAAGCTCCCAGGCCTCACCGAGTTCTGCAACGCGCACGCCTACATCTCCGAGGTCCAAGCATTTCTCTTCTCTTCTCTTCTTCCTGTCTATGAAAATGATGATCCCATTTCCATGGATCTGACTGTCGAATCCCATTTGTTGGCTTTAATCCAACTGTCGATTCAACTGATTGACTACATCACCTGATAGATCCAACTGTCGATTCAGATTGACTACATCACCTGATGGATCAAGGCTGTCGACCAAGCGACCCTCAGCATTGCTCATCAGTCTTTTAATTTATGCAGACTTATGGTTTCAGTTCAGTTTGGTCAGATAGATTAATCTGCTGCTATGCTATCATCTGTGCTTTATTAATTCCTGGACGGCACTTAATTAGCTTCATCTATCCTTAGTTCAATGCCGTAGCTGCCTCTTATTTGTGAGCGATGAAATCGAATCGCATGACAAAACTGAGATTTTGGACGAGCTACTGTCATGTGTTTTAATCGTGTTCTGTGGTGCCATTTTTCTGTTGGGATTCTAGCTTGCATCCCCAGTTTGTGAATCAGGTTTTCTTCTGCTTGGCATAACTGTTTTCTAGTGTGTTTGATTTTCTTCTGCTTGGCATAACTGTTTTCTAGTGTGTTTGATGATCCATCAAACATGCCTTATTTAACTGAAGCATCGTACATTCTGGTTTATCTTGATGAGGCACATTGTGCTTGCTGTCCCTGTTCATCCACCATGTCTGGAAACCTTCTGCTTAATGCTATTATCTGTGGTTTCTTGATGTCCATGATCCTTTCTTTGAATCGGTCTTTTGGTGATAGAGATAGCATTAATTAGGAGCAATGTAGTAGTGTAATATTGATCTGCATTTTATCTGTGGGACAAATCGACCCATGTAAAAATTGGGATTTTGGACATGCTACTACTATGTGTCCAGTTTGCTTGATGTTCAGTTTACAGTGTTAGTATACCATGCTGGTTATCTAGGACTGGGAGCTTTAATCAGGCACATACAGTTTGCTTGATATCCCAGTTTATCCAGCATGTTTGGTGACTTTCTGCCTTATGTTATTATGTGTGGTTTTCTGATGTCCCTACTGATTATTTCGAATCATTCTATTGAAGATAGAAGTATAGAATCAGCGTACATGATCTAGAACCTTTTGGTTTCTGTTGCATTGTTGATAGAAGCCGAGCTCCTACCAGTCGCTTAGTTCATCTACATATGCTCTCTAGTCCTTTTCCAAAAAAAAAAGCTCTGTAGTTCATCCTAAATTTTCATATCAGTGTAGTTGGGTGAGATTACTCTGTTGCATGCTACAATCTGTGCTAAATAAATTTATGGACAACGGTGGGCATCTAAATTAGCTTTATTAGGAGCAAATGTGGTACACAGTGTAATGTTGATCTGCATGGTGTATGTGAATGCGAGACAGCCGAATCAGACTGAATTGCAATTTCGTCGCATGTCGAAATTGGGATTTTAGACATGCTACTATTATGTGTTTAATCATTTATGGGATGACATTTGCTTCGACCGTAGGATAGTAATCTATTTTTATTAATGACTGCATGCATCCCCAATTCATTCGCAACTGTTATCCTGTATGTATGTGAATTGTGATGATTGATTGATCGATAGTCACCGATAAAATCATGGTAAATTGCCTCCTGCATATGTTGTACAGTATTGTGCCCCTTTGGCAACATGTGGTTTGGTAATCGTCTGCCCTGTCTTAGTTAATTTTGTGGTTAAAAATGAGATGGGGAGATTCAAATGAGAGTTAAATGAACTTATCTTGTACTTGTGTATACTTGTGAAATGGTTATTCAATGTCATAGATTTTTCTTTGTGCCACACTGTAGTCCTAAATCTTGGTGCTTTGTCCTCAATCAATGTGTTGCACGTCATCCCTTATGCAAAACGTGCGCCAGGGGAAGGTTGTGCGTTGAAGCTAACACAGACAAACATGTAGTGTTGTTGTTCTGCTTGTCCATCGATGAGGGTGTAAGTGGCAAAGGGGAGCACGTTGAGGACCGTATAGGCAACACTCAAACTTTCTCTACTCCTCACTTTTCATTCATAGCACTCCACATCTTCGGAAAACCATCCGAAGTAGCACGAGCAACTAAAAGTAACTAGTTTCAATAGTTGAGGGACTAAGATTTGTTGTTTTCAAAGTTGAGGGTCGATTGTATACTTTTAAAAGAGTTTAGAGATGAAAAATATATGTTTCCCAAAATTACATGTTTTAATCTTGTTATGCGATGTCATTTGCTCCAATCATGGGAATGATAGAAATCTAGACTAATGATGTGTGCATCAATCCCCGGTTTGTGAATAATTTCTTGAATAGGTTAATGGTGAATCTCGTCTTGTTTTGATGAACTAATTATATTTTTAAAATATGATTTGATGATCAATATTTACCAAGAAACTCCTAGACTACACCCTACATGATGGTTGGTTATTTGGGATAATTTATCCTGCAAAATGTGTTAGTTGTCCATTTTCCAGGATGTTTGGTGATCTCCTGCCTCATTTTACTTATTTTTTATATAATATTGTCGATACTTGTTGGATACAAAACAATGGAAGTTCTTGGCATTAAAAGAGATGAGGTCTATTGATTTCTATTATACATTGTATCATTTTAAATTATTGTGTATGTGTACAATGTTAGAGCCCAAACAAACACATACTCTGACCACTCCTTTAGAATATATGTGCCCAACTTTTAAAATTCACATAAAAAAGACTCGCACTTTGTACCCTTTTATTGCATAAATAATTGCCTTCTTGCTGAAGGAAACAAATGATTTTGCAGCATTGATGTCGTGATCCAGTTCAATTCTGGCGGGCCCATCCTATCGCCCCTCAATGAAATTAAAATTTTTATGTCGTCACTCCATCACCGTTGTAAGCTGCAAGCAGGAGAATGACACCTTATTTCCGAAGGACCCACCTTCAAATTAACACATTTTAGCACATCAATTTTTTTAGCTAGCCAAGATCACTATTTTACCACCCGCAAAAAAAGATCACTATCTTACCAAGATACAACATGATTTTAGTGGTATCGACCATTACCAAAGAAATGTTAATCATAACCCACACCGACTCAAGTTCAAGGAAGTAACCGGATACAATTATCTGCCGTGTATTCATCCCAAGATCACTATTTTACCACCCGCAAAAAAAGATCACTATCTTACCAAGATACAACATGATTTTAGTGGTATCGACCATTACCAAAGAAATGTTAATCATAACCCACACCGACTCAAGTTCAAGGAAGTAACCGGATACAATTATCTGCCGTGTATTCATCCCAGTGGCAGTTAAAAAGGTGATGAGATATAAAATAAGACCATATGTTAGACTATTTAACATGATAATAAAAATAAATCTGGGCAATGAAATGACAAAAAAGGAAGTAGTTCTCCTACCCTTGCATTATACACCAAGTACTACGTCCATTCCAATGAATATGGCTCGTGCATATTCCAAGATCTAAATTTGCCCATCAAACCAATCAACAAAATATGTGTGTGCTTTATTCATTGTAATGAAGTTAGTACTCCACATGGAAGCCAACAAGTGGCGGATGGTGTTGACCCAATACTATGGCTTTGAATTCAGGACAACCACCCCTCGCCCCAACTAACTTAGAGACCTCGATTTCTAACCCTTTAGAGGGATGCTAGATTACACTTGTTAATAACTAGAATTGATCCAACCATGTCAATAAAAAGCATGGTTAGTTATGTTTGTATTGCATGCCTTGGATTGTGCCAGATATGCTAGAGGCCCGTTGAATAATTACTAGAACAAAAATGAATTACTTGATCAATAAAGTAAAAAATAACAAAAAACTGCCAATGAGCAAGGATGATAACAACATAATTCGAGAACAAACCACTCAAAGACACCTCATACGATCTAGAATTTCATGTTAGTTATGACTAATATAGCCAATTGTACTCTTCATTATTTTTAGGGGCAATTTTACTCTTCATATATGTCAATGTATTTGTTAGACTCGTGCATTCAAAACCTTACTAAGAGCATTGTAAGGTACAAAAGTAAAAATGATTACACACTATAAATTATCTAACTGGCACTAACTAAAACGAATGTGATTGTTTTCACACACTCATGATCTGCTTAGTTTTAGATGAAAAATAATTAAAATAAATGTTACTACTAACAAAATTTGACAAACTAAAATAACTTACATTGGAAAATTCGTGTTATATATATTATCATTGCTATATTTTTAACGATAGAATTTTTTATTTTATAAAAAATATATTTATAATATTATATGTATGGAATATTATATAGTGAATATTCTATTAAAACTTATTTATATAGTGGTTAAGATTGTACACAATATGTTTAACAAGATTTTTTTTTGAATAAAATTAAAATAAGAAAAGCTAAAAATGTTTCGTATAACTAGGTGATGATGTAAACGAACATCCAAAATATCAATCGGAGGACTTATCGTTGCGATGATTAATATTGACCTCCTCAATTAATAGTTCGGGCTGTTGATTTCGTGCACTCGAGCTAGCGTTTATGGCTTGAACTTTTTTGGATAAGAATATGCATTCATATGTGGAAGTTTGAAGGCCAAATTATAAATATTTAACATTTAAATTAGAGAATAAATATTGGAGTTTTTAACATTTTAGTACATAAAAACACAACCATTGAATATACATGGATATGTATCTGATTGATAAATCATTAATATTTTGTGTGCATGTATTTTGGACTATAAAGATATAACTTGGTGAGTTTATTGTAACATTTTAGTCAACAAAGATGCTTTTAGAAAACAAAAAAATATCAATCATTCTTAACAAATTACAAAAATGTATGTCTGTCAGACTCGTCCGAGCGGATGGCGGGCTTTTTGGCCTGACTTGGGCCAAAGTGGTTGTCCAAGCAAACCTGGCACGCGCAAAACAACCCGTAGACCTAACCTGATCGAGCAGTCTTGCTTCGGCCTCGGCCTGGCCAAAGCCAGCTTTTTGGCTCGGCTCTGACCAAAATCGAGCGGGTTAAGCCGATGTCATCGATACTCCCCATCTCTTTCGTTCTTCCTTTTTCTTTCCTCCGGTTTCTCCTTTTCTCCTTTTCTCACTCCATTGCAAATTCACACATGTTGTAGATCAGTTCATTCTCCTTCAAATCCATAAAAAAATGAATTTGATGGTTATTTTCTACAATTAATGGAGAAGCTATTAGTGGCATTTGAAGCTTCGTAAGCTCAATTTCTCGGGTTTTTTGGATTTGTTGGAGGTGGTGGAGGGGGCGGACAGTGGAGCTGTTGGAGTTTTCACTGATTTCGACAGCTTGGTGAGGACTTCTAGGAAAAAAGTTTCCCTTGCTTTTTTCGGTTACATAATGTTTAGTATTAATTTTTTTAATACCAACAACATTTGTTAATGATATTAGTATATGTATTAGAGCATACATAATTGTTAAGTGAACGGATAAATGTGGTATAGGATATTTGTAGTACTGATAATTATTTAGGAGCATTCCTAGGAAAACACCTATTTGCATGACGTGCACTTTCTGCACGGGAGCAGAGCTGATCCTTATATCTGAGCCGATGGTAACGTCTTGTAAACCGTTGTTTTGCCGTTGTACCACCTATGGCAATGTAATGTGTTATGGGCCAGGAAAAAGACTGGCAACTATTGAACGTACGAATTCACATCACGCCTGTCAGGAGGTATGGAGCTGCGACGTGGCTCGGGCAACTCCAACAGAACGACTCAAATGTTCTTCTTTTGTTAGCTGACCCATTTTTATCCCAAATTTGGGGCGGATATGGATCCGCGTGGACTCCAGCGGACGCGATGCCTTGGTTGTCCCTCCTTGTCCTTCTTTGGTCCACGTGTATCACAAGCAAACTCCCACCTTCACCCCTGTGTGCCCCGAATTTGATTTCTCACGTACCTCGCCGCCATCGGAGCCCCCCGGTTCCACCCACCGCTATCACTACCACCGCCACCGCAACCCCGGCCCTATATATCTTTGTCTCTATCCACATCTCAGACGAAAGCCTAGCCACTCCATTCTACCCCAAACTTCTACCAGGCAATCTTCGACTTCTCCGACATTGCGAGCATTAGATTCGAATCCGAGTTCTTCTGTTCCATCAACTATGACCTCATCTCGTTCCGACATTGCGAGCAACGAGGACGAGATGGCCGTTCTCCTGGATCTAGGACGCTCCTGGGAGGAGAATGCCCAGCTGCGAACCTAACCCAAATGATGGGAATCCAGCGGCGCCAATTGCTCATATGAGTGGCGACGCAACACCACAGTGGCGGCACAACCCATGCGGTAGCATCTCGATCCCGCGGCATCAAGCTCCGAGTAAGAGATCAATGCCAGATATGTGAGGAGTAGTGTTGTGTCTGTCATCCTAGGATGAGGGCACGACAAACCACGAAAGCCCTTGATAATGAAATCCCTAGGAGAACCATGAGGCGATAATATAGGTCGCGCTCGCTGTCATTCTATTATATTCCGTTGTGCCATCCTCTCGTGGATCAATCTATGAGTGTGTTAAGCTAAAGTTCGACATGCTGGCTAGTATCCGGTTGTGCTCCTTTGAAGTGGCTATACATAAATCATGTGAAAGTTTAGAGAAATCATAGGGAGCGAAGGTTCTTTGGGAGACATGGCAAGCGCGAACGAAAAAGTGGTTGACTGCACACGCGTGACAACTAAAGGAAAAAAGCTACAGCGAATTGTCATGCATTGTATATTGTAATTACCGTTTGCATCTACAGTGATTCCCATAAAAAAGAACATTCGGGTTTGCCATATCCCTGAGTGAACGTTCGCTCTAAATTAGCGTCCAAAGTTTATTTTGGGTAAGTTGATTTTCTAAAAAGTTAGATGAAATAGGCGTCCTTCTTTCTTCTTCCTCGGACATACTTCCTCCTCCAACCATTATTATCACTTCCACAAAAACCGATTTACCTAAATTACAAATTCTATCTTGTGAAAGGGCTTCCCTTTTTGTACCAAGATTATGTTTCTACAAGGCATGTTACAAAAGCATTCCACTTTCTTCCTTGAGACCACATCTTATCATTTCAAATGATCCCTCTATGGACTTGCATTTTCAAAATTCAAAATTCAAAATTCATCCAGGGGGCCAAAGCTTGCCTCCTCCAAAGCTCCAACCTTTTTCTTCTCAACTCAACCTCCGGCCTCAGAGCGGCGAGCGAGAGAGAGCGGCCATGGCGAGGAAGGTGGGCAAGAAGGAGATCGACTCCGTGCTCATGCAGGCCATGATGGCCGCCAACAACGTGCGCCCGCAGCGCGACCGCCTCCTGCAGCTCCAGCGCCGCCTGCAACGCCTTCTCCAGGCCGCCACCCCCGAAGCCCAAGACCGCAACGCCAAGGTCGGGGAGCTCGCCTCCGACGTCTTCAAGGTCTACTACATCGGCCTGGAGTACGGCGCCCGCACGCTCACCACCTGCAACCACCTCGCCCTCCAGATGCGCGTCCGCATCACCCCGCCCAACCTGGCTTTCGCCGTCATGCCCGACGAGCAGCTCCACGACGCTCTCCTCGCGCAGCAGCTCCCGCCCCGCCCCACCACCCAGGGCCAGGCCGTCGACCGCGTCATGGCCGCCATCTTGGCCGTTAAGCTGCTGGAGGAGCACCTCCTCCCGCGCTGCGTCGAGTGCCTCGTCGGCGGCCGGGCTCCCGTCCCCGGCAAACCGTCCTCACCCCACGAGGACGACGACCCCTTCGCCGACGCCGCCGAGAGCCTCGCAAAGGTCGACCTCTCCGACGAAACCGCCGCCGCCAAGACCGGCAGCAAGCCCCGTGCCAGCAGCAGCACCGGCTGCGGCGGCGAAGTGGACAAGGCGCTGGACTACCTGTACCGCGCGAACAGGATCGCCAGCCTCGCCGTGAAGCACCTGGACCTCGCAGTCTCCGCCCTCTCCCGCTTCGTCGACCCCAAGAGACTCGCCGACCTCACCGAGTTATGCGACATGCACACCTACATCTCCGAGGTCCAAACAACAAACATTTCTCTTCTCTTCTTCTTACTGTCTCTGATGAAAATGATGATTAGAATTCCATGGATCTGACTGTCGAATCCATTTATAAATCTTGACTGCAGGAGGGACCCTATCCATCATCCGATTGACTGCTTCACCTGATCGACGCCATGCTCTCCTCCTTATGAGTCTTTCAGTTTATCATTCAGACTTTTGAGACTTTCAGTTTCAGTTCAGTTTGGTCAGATTTATCTGCTGCCATGCTCTGCCATTTGTGTTTAATCGATTCCTGAACAGCCGATGGCAATCTACTATCTTAGCTTCATTATTAACTAGGGGTAATCAATGTAGTGCTGTAATTTTGCTCTGAATCCTACCTGTGGGAAGATCGATTGGAACTGTAGGAGCTATCTTAATTAATTTGCTTCATCTATCCTATTATTAGTGCAATGTGGTAACTGTATTTTGTTCCCACTGAGATGCATAAAGGCCGCTTTGAATCTGTCATGGAAAGCATACGAAAAGTTTTAGTAGACTGGAGTGAGCAATTCATGTCCTCGGGTAACAAAGAGATCCTCATCAAATCTGTTGCCCAAGCGATTCCTACATATGTGATGAGTGTCTTTCGGTTACCTGCTTCGGTTTGTGATGAGATGACAAAACTGATGAGGCAATACTGGTGGGGTGTTGAGAAGGGCAAGCGCAAGATGGCTTGGTTGAGTTGGGATAAAATGATTTTGCCAAAGTCCAAAGGAGGTATGGGCTTTAGAGATATGCGTGCTTTCAACCAGGCCTTGCTTGCAAAACAAGCTTGGAGGTTGATTGAAAATCCGGATAGTTTGTTTGCACGTTTGCTGCGGGCAAAATATTTTCCCCATGGAAATTTAATCGACACTGTGTTCACCGGTAATGCTTTTGCGGTATGGCGAGGAATTGAATATGGGCTGAAGCTGGTTAAAAAAGGTGTTATTTGGCGTGTGGGCAATGGCACTGCGATTCGGACATGGCGCGTTCCTTGGATCCCTAGAGGTCCTTCATACAAACCTGTTTCGCAGAGGAGGAATTCAAGGCTGAGCCGCGTCTCTGATTTTCTCAATGAGGATGGTGGTTGGAGTCTGAACCTGCTAATGAATCACTTCTTACCTATGGACGTGCATGAAATTGTGAAGATCCGTACATCACCTCGTCAGCGGGAGGATTTCTTAGCATGGCAGCCCGATAAGTTTGGCAGGTTCACTGTCAAGAGTGCATACCATCTAGCTATGCAAGAGCATGAGTCTGAATTTGCTCCAGTGGCGTCTAGTTCGCAGCCAACAGGGGAGAGATCGATTTGGAACTTGGTGTGGAAGACCCGGGTGCCGCAAAAGATGAAAATTACAGCATGGCCGATGGCGACTGGCTCACTCCCTACTGCTGCAAATCTTCATCATCGAAACGTGGGTACCTCCGTAACTTGTCCGTGTTGTGGGAAGGAGGTTGAAACAATTTTTCATGCTGTTATTTTATGTGAGCAAGCAAGGTTGCTGTGGGAGAGCATGCGACGGGTGTGGCCGATTCCCGGGACGGCGGCGCTGCAGGAGGTTGGCGAGGATTGGTTGCTTCATATCCTGTCACAGTGCACGCCAAGCACAAGGGACATGGTGCTTATGCTAATTGGTGTTTTGGACATGCTACTGCAATGTGTTTTGTTAATCATGTTATGGGATATCACATTTTTTGTTCTGATTCTAGTATAGCATGGCGTAAGCGTAACACAGTAATATTCTGGTGTGATGTGTCTGTGATGATAGTCTTCTTTTTTTAGATGGGTGAATTATATAGTCACCAACATGTTGTTTGCTATTCTTCCCTCATGCTGGTTATGTGGGACTGGGAGCATCGATCAGGCACAGTTTGATTCATCATTCACATCTGGTTATCATGTGTGGTGTTCTGGTGTTCCTACTGATTCTTTGGAATCACTGTCTTGAAGATAGAAATATAGAACTAGAGTACATGATCTGGAATCTTTTGATTTCAGTTGCATTGCTGATCGAAGCCGAGCTCTTATCGGGTTGACGTAGTTCATCTACATTTGCTCTCTAGTTCATGCAACCTTTTGATATCAGTGTAATTGGGTCAGATTACTATGCTGCATGCTACAATCCGTGTTCAATTAATTTCTGGACAACCATGGCTATCTTGATTAGCTTCATTAGGGGCAAATGTGGTACGCAGTGTCATATTGATGTGCATGTTGTATGTGAATGCGAGACAACCGAATCGGATTGAATCGCAGTTTCATCGCATGTCAAAATTGGGATTTTGGACATGCTACTAGATCATATAGGATAGTAATCTAGATTGATTAATGAATGCACCCACCCCCAGTTCGTTCGCAACAATTATTTGGTATGGCTATGAATTGTGATGATTGATCTATGGTATGCATATGAATTGCTTCGTGCATATGCTCTATGGTATGCTGCCCCTTTTCTAGCATGTTGTTTGGTAATCATCTGCCCCGTCTTAGTTAATTTTGTTGTTATAAATAAGATGGGGCTGATTCAAATAAGAGTTTTTTTTTGAGGTAAAACAATACAACAAACTTAACGATGCCCGGCCATATCGGCCTGAGCATGAGCAACCACAATGGCTGGTACATCCGACTCCCACTCGATGGAACAACTCGGAGAACAACGTCTCCCTACAGAAGCTAGCTCGTGAGCAACAGTATTAGCTTCTCTTCGGCAAGCGAGGAGCTCATACTTGGCGAACCAAACTTTGAGCTGGAATTTGGTATCTTCAATGAGAGCAGAGTACGCTGATGAATCCACCTTGGCCAAGTCCATGGCTTCCACCAGCAGTTGTGAGTCGGTTTCGAAGCACGGCCTCACAATTCTCATCTCGGATGTAAGGGCCACCGCATGTGATAATGCATAGGCTTCCGCTGAAAACGCATCTGTTACAGCCTCCTGTCTTCCAGCTTTCGCATAGAGAATTGTACCAGCTCCATCCCTCATGACCACCCCCCATCCAGCATGATTTTCCCCGGGAATGAATGAGCCATCAACATTAACTTTAACTGAGTCCCCTGATGGTGGCTGCCACTTATCCTGATTCTTCTTTGGTTTAGGCGCAAAAACTTGTTGGTACTCAAGGGTATAGCACCTCACCCGCCGTGCAATCTCCAACGCTGAAATAGCATGATCCCCTTCCCTCATCTTGTTTCTGTTGCTCCACCAAAGCCACCGGAGAGTGAGGATACAGATCCTCTTCGATTCAGTGAGCTACCATAGGTAGTTCATCATTGTATGAACCGATGATATAGCTTCCATGTCCATCCTCTCCTTCTCCAGAAACAACTCCCTCCAAGCTTCTTTCACAACTTTGCATCTGATAAACAAGTGCCCACCGTCTTCCTCGGCTCTACCACAGAACAAACATTTAGTGCATTCCAGTGCCATACCCCTTGCTTTAAGATTTGTACGGAGTGCGAGGGATTCATGTTTCAAGCGCCATGCAAACATCTGGATGTTCCTAGGGCACGGTAGCTTCCACAGGCATAACCATGCTTGGTTTTGCTCACCCGTCCTACCATTCGAGGACGAGCTGCTTCCCTGGCCAACACTCCTCACCTGCTTCTCCACCTGAACTTGCAATTTATAGGCGCTCTTGATGGAGTGAATCCCTTTCGGGTCTGGATGCCAAGCTACGAAGTCTTGCACACCATCTCTGATTGGGATCTGAAGAATCACCCTTGCATCCTCTTCGCAGAAAGTTTCCCTGACTAGCAGCTCATCCCATGATCCCGTGACTGGGCAAAGAAGCTCACTGACATTTTGGAGCAGATTAGCTCCCGTTGGCGTCCTTATTCTCCTGTCCTGGTCTCTAGGAAGCCACGGATCCGTCCAGATTTTTACTTGTGAGCCATCCCCAATGCGCCAAATGTAGCCCTCTTTAATTAGTTCTAACCCGTGCAGAAGGCTCCGCCAGGAATAGGAGATCCCAGCTTTCGGTATTGCCTCCAGGACATTTGTATGTGGGAAATACCTTGCCTTTAGCATGGTTGCGCAAAGGGAATTGGGATGTTGGATGAGACGCCATATTTGACGTGACAACAGGGCTATGTTGAAGTTGTTCATATCCCTAAACCCTAGTCCTCCTTCCGACTTCGGTTTGGTAAGCTTCTCCCAGCTGATCCAATGGAGCGTATTATCCTTATCCTGTTGACTCCACCAGTAGGACCCCATCAGTGAGCTCAACTCTTGACAGAAAGCTTTTCTGAGGTAAAAGCAGGACATGGCGAAGGTAGGGATGTTGATACGTCCCAAACGTATCTATAATTTCTGCTTGCTCCATGCATGTTTTGTGTGACTTTGCCATGTTTTGCTTGAACTTTCATACACTTTTGAGCATATTTGGACTAATCTATTAACCCAGTGCACCCAGCTGCCAGTTGCTGTTTTCTGCTGTTTTTGTATTTCAGGTTTTTCGGCCATTAAAAGTGCTCCAAAGAATCCGGAAAAATCAGATAAAAAATCAGGGACCCGGAAGCTTTCGGAATAACCAAGGCAGCGGAGGGGGGCCACCACCAGGAGACCAGGAGGGTCCCTGGCACGACCCCACCCTAGGCCGCGCCAGGAGGCCTCCTGGCTGCCTGGTGGGTCCCCTCGACACCCCCTCCGCCTATATTTAGCCCTCGGGATGGAAACCCCTAATATTGATCTCTTTTCCGCGATCTCGCCTCTGTACCGCCGCCACCGCCGTTTCTAGATCGGGGTTTCCTGGAGAAGCTGCCTCGGCACCCTGCCGGGAGGAGGAACCACCTCCGGGAGACCATCCATAGCCATGGACGCCTCCCGTATGTACGGTGAGTAGTTCCCCTTGGACCATGGGTCTGTGATCAGTAGCTATGTGATGTTCTCTCCCCTCTTTGTGCCTCCACTTTCGAGACCTCGTGAGCTACCTCACATGATCGAGTCACCTTTGTAATTTTCTGCCGTTGTTATGCTGAGTTTGTTGGGATCTGATGGATTATGAGACTATGTTCAGATTGTGATGAGTAATATATTTGGTTCTTCTCTTTTATATTTTGTTCTTGAGTAAATTCTTGCATGTTCTCCGTTGCCGTAATTTACTTTGGCCAAGTGATTTGTTTCAACTCCAAGAGGGAGCGCTATGCTTGATTGTGGGTTCAGCCCCTTGATGTCTAGCTTGAGTGACAGAAACATGAGACTAGGGGATGTGTTGTTGCCTCCAGGGATAAAACAACGGTGCGTGTATCCGCGGATGCAAGGATTGTTTACTTTACGCAAAGTTCTTTTAATGAAGTTGTTTGTTGCTTTGGATTTACACTTTGGGTGGGATTCGCAACTTAATACCAGCGAGATGTTCTGGATAGATATCTCAAGGTGGATGATTCGTAGTAGATGCAGATGGATTTCGGTCTACTTACCTTGGCGTACTGCCCATTGCTTTTGAGACCTTCCTTTCTTTGCAGCATAGTTAGCATTGCGGTGCCTTCATAATCGTGTCAATTGCCCAACTGTTATTTGTTTACCTCGCTAGCACTTTTATCGTCTTTTGGGAGAGAGACATCACTAGTGAAAATCACGGGACCCCGGTCCATCTTCACATTACTGTTTACATCCTTAGTTTACTTTCCAGTTGCTATCACTATCATTATCTCTTGCGTTAATCCTTTGTAAACAGCAAGGCCGGAGGAATTGACAACTCCTCTGTACTCGTTGGGAGCAAAGTTATTTGTATCTGTGTGCAGGTCCAGGTGAAGTTAGCAACCCTAGGTTGTGAACGGCGACATTGTTCACTTTACTACCTTCTTCTATTTCTGCGAGTCCTACGGGAGACAAACCCTATCCTCTGTATAGGGGAAATTTGCTGCTACGCTACATCTCACCTTCCACTTGGGGTAACCAACGAAGAGTGAGAGATCCTCACCGTATCAAGCCAATTTCTGGCGCCGTTACCGGGGATTCCAGTCTACAAGATAGGGGAGTTGCACACTATCTTTTATCTTTGCTTTTTAGTCTTGTTAGTTTACCTTTTAGTTTTTTACTTTTGTGTCCCTTATCAAAAATACCAAAAATACCTACTGCTACTCCCTCCGTCCCATAATATAGTAACGTTTTGCAAACTAGGGAGTACGTCCAAAACGTATCTATAATTTCTGCTTGCTCCATGCATGTTTTGTGTGATATTGCTATGATCTAGATACACTTTCATACACTTTTCATCATATTTGGACTAACCTATTAACTCAGTGCACCCCAGTGCTAGTTCCTGTTTTCTGCTGTTTTTCTATTTCAGTTTTCCCCCATATAAAAAGTGCCAGAAAAATTCGGGAAAATTCAGATAAAAAATCAGCCTGACGGAAGATTCAGAAGAGCCCGGGAGGGGCCAGAGGGGAGCCAGGGGGGCCCAGGCGGCCACCCGGCGTGGCCCCACCCCTGGCCCACCTCTGGCTGCCCCCTTTCTCCTATTTATCCCCTGTCACGGGAAAACTCCAGAAGCAGAACCCTATTCCGCGAACTCGCCTCTGTTCCGCCGCCGCCACGCTTCCGAATATCGGGAGCACCAGAAGACCTCTTCCCGGCACCCTGCCGGAGGGAGGATTGACCTCCGGGAGTCTCCTCTCCACCATGGATGCTCCCCGGATGTCTCGTGAGTAGTTTTCCTTGGACCATGGGTCCGTGATCAGTAGCTATGTGATGTTCTCCTCCCCTCTTTGATCTTCATTGTTTAGACCTCGTGAGCTTCCCTACATGATCGAGGCACCTTTGTAATATTTCTGCTATTGCTATGTTGAGTTTGATAGGATCTGATGGATTATGAGATTATGTTCAGATTGTGATAGAGTAATATATTTGGTTTTTATCTCTTATATTTTTGTTCCTAAGTAATTCTTACATGTTCTCCGTTGCTTTTTATTGCTTTGGCCAAGTAGTAGGTAGTGACTCCAAGAGGGAGCGTTGTGCTAGATTGTGGGTTCATGCCCCCCCCCAATGACACGCTTGAGTGACAGAAACATGAGTCTAGGGGATGTGTTGTTGCCACAAGGGGGGAAAACAACGGTGCTTGTAACCGCGGTTACAAGGATTGTTTACTTTACGCAGAGTTACTTTTAATGCAGTTGTCTGTTGCTTTGGGTTTACACTTTGGGTGGGTCTCGCAACTTAATACCAGCGAGATGTTCTGGATAGATATCTCAAGGTGGATGATTAGTAGTAGATGCAGTTGGATTTCGGTCTACTTACCTTGGCGTACTGCCCGTGCTTTTGAACCTCTTCCTTTCTTTTGTAGCATAATTAGCATTGCGGTGCGGTCTTAATCCTGTCAATTGCCTTTCTGTAATTTGTTTACCTCGCATAGCAATTTTATCGTCTTTTGGGAGAGAGACATCACTAGCGAACATCACGTATCCCGGTCCATATCCTTATCATTGTTTTCACGCTATATTTACTTTTCTGCATTTACTTTCAAGTTGCTATTATTATCCCTTGCGTTTTATCCTTTGTAAACAACAAGACCGGAGAGATTGACAACCTCTTTGAACTTCGCTGGGAACAAAGTTATCTGTGTCTGTGTGCAGGTCCGCGTCAGTTGCTCCGCTGACACCTACTTATCATCTCTGGAGTCCTGCTTGAGACAAACCTTGGTATCTTCACCGAGGAAAAACTGCTGCTGCACTACATCTCAACCCTCCACTCAGGGTAACCAACGAAGGGGGCGAGAAGCCGTCCTAGCAGTTGCTACTTGTTGGATATGAATCAATGGAAGCTCTTGGTGTTAAAGAAGATGGGGTCTAGTGATTCTTATTATACACCACTATCATTGAAAATTGTTGGGCACGTGTACAATCCTAGAGCCAAAATAAACACATTGTTAGACCACTCCTTCCACATATATATCCGCAACTTGTAAAATTGAAATAAAAAGATTTGCACTTTTTATCGCAGAAGGAATTGCCTTCTTGTTGAAGAAAAGGAATTGTCTTCTAGCGCCGATGTTGGCTACCACACTGGAAATGCTAGGTTCCAGTTTACTTTCGACGCCCCCCACCCCCATCGCCCTGCTAGGAAATCAGTAGTTTTCTATCACCACTCCCTGTTGCAAACTGCAAGCAGAAGAATGGCACTTTCTGTTCCAAGGACCTGGCAATACTGGGTAGTGCTATTTTTTTCAGAAGAATGGAACTTACTGTAGCAGTGGCGCACCTGACAATAGTGCGCCATTGGTAAGCCTAGGGAGGGTGTTGAAATTTTGGGCAGCACTTACCACTGGCGCACCATGGTGCGCCACTGGTAACTGCTAACCAAAATTTTCACACACACACACACACCTGGGGAGGGTGTGGATCGCCTTCTCAATTTTAAAATAAAATAAAAGGAAATAATAGAAATTTCAAAATTTAAAATTCTTTGAGATGCCCACGTGTTATGTGCTCTAGTTGTTAGGAAAATTAACAAACATGAGTTTCGAATGGTGCACCACACCCATGATGCGCCACAACCAACAACCCCTTATTAACCCCTACCTCCTACCAGCATCCTCCACCACTTCTTCCCTTTTCTCCCTACCTCTTCTTCCTCCTCCCCTCCTCCATGCCCTCTTCCTTCATGGCTCCTCTTCCATCATAGCTCCTCCTTCTCCTCCTCTTCCTCCATGTCAACTCCTCATGGCCCCTTCCTCCATGCATCATCCTCCTTCCCTTCCTCCATGCCTCCTCCTCCCCTTCATCCATGCCTCCTCCTCCCCTTCCTCCTTGGCCGTGGACGGGGGTGGTGGGCCACGCAGCGGCGCAGGACATCGCGGATCCTTGGCGTGGGGAGTGTCACCGGGAGGAAGGCCGGCTCGACGAAGCTCATGTCGACACCATCCATGGCGGCCATGGCGACGACGATGCGCCTGCGAGAGAGATGGGGACGAGTTAAGAAGGAAGGGAGGAGCAGGAGAGGACGGGCGGCTCATCAAAGGGAAGGGCAGATGAGAACAAAAATTATTGGAAAAATGAAAAAAACGGTGCATCTGGATCCAGATTTCAAAATTGTACTAGTGGCGCACCTAGCAACTAGTAGTGGCGCGGTGCGCCACTTTTATTTAGATTAACAGTGGCTCATCGGAGGTGCGCCATTACTAATCATTACTAGTGGCATGTTCGCCATTAATGCCAAAATGTGGTGCGCCACCAATAGACTTTTTGCTAGTAGTGTCGCCACCTCAGACGACACCTGTAGGGGAGGATGTTACCTGCAGACAAACATGCGAGAGGAGTTGAGAAAAATTCCGGCAAGGCCTTGGCAACATTGGGTGGTGTGACGACACATATAAGTTCCGGCAAGGCCTTGAAAAATTATGGGGTGGTGGGCGGTAGGATCCGTCAGGGAGCAAGCGGATATAGAGGAAGGAGCAAGTGGTGAAATCGCGGGTTTGTGCGAGGTCTTGGGGTGGGTAGGGGATATCAGAGCATCTTCAGCCGCGCCCCCAAGAGGCCCCCAAGGCGGCGTTATTTGCGCCAAACGGACGAAATTCGCCCAGTCGCGCCCCAAGGGCCCAAATAGCGCTGGATTGGGCCAAAGTTGAGTTCGGCGACCCCAAGCCGACCCGGCACCCTGGGGGTCACTTGGGGGCGCCGGACGAAACAAAACGGCGCGAAAGAGGAAAAATGAGCGTGCCGTTTCGCGCGCGCCGCGCGGCGGCCCGACATGTCAGCGTGTAGGCATGCGTCGTCCTCATCCTCCCGCCTCGGCTTCCCAACGTCTGTCGCGGCCGCAGGGAATCAATGCGGCGCCTTGAGTAGCCCAACGGTCCGACGACCGCGCCGCCGCGTGTCCCGCCCCGGTGAGGCCTCCTTCCGCTATATAAAGTGGACTCGCCGAGAGACGCCGCACTCTCCTCCTCGCCGCGTTCTTCTCTCCTCCTCCTCTCGCCGCGTTCTTCTCCTCATGGCCAACCGTCACACCCTCGCCGTCTATGAGGCGGCCCTCCTCGCTAGGGCGGACTACCTCTGCCCGTCGGACACGCGCTTGCCGCGCGGCTGGGTGCTCAGTGCCGGCGGCGTTCCGGTAGTGCCTGTGCCTCGTGGGGCCCCCTTCGACCGGCGGGTCGATGCCATCCGCGCCTCCATGACGGAGGCCGAGCGCGCCGACCCGGCGAACGCGCCGGGCAACGTCGCCCGCTGGGCGACGCACTTCGAGGAGCGTCGCGACCAGGAGATCATCTCCACAAACAGCCTAGAACCGGTGTCGGGCCGGCAGAACCTAAACGGTCGGCGGCTGTGGTGGAGCGAGGAGTGACGCACCCTCCCCGCCGTCCTTCACTACATCGAGGGCGGCAACGAGCCGCGGCTCGAGTACCCGTGAAGACGACGACGTCTACGACGGGGACCCGTGAAGACGACGGCGGCGACAACGAGGGGGCGGCGCGGCAACGTAGTTTTTCATTTCCAACTTATGTAATAACCAAATATTATGAAGTTCGTTCAATTTCGCATAAATTTAGTAGAATTCGGTCGAACATGGGGCCGCCTTGGATGCGCGGCTGGAGGGCCGGTCGCCCCAAGCCGGTTTCGCCGCCCGAGCGCCCCCAAGCGGCACTAAAATAGCGCTGAAACCCAGCTTGGGGGGCGAACGGCTGAAGATGCTCTCAGCCCTGCGTGTCGACGATCTGAACTTCCGCAAAGCCCCCAAAGTTTGGTTCAGGTTTGCGGAAAAATGGATAGGAGGACGAGTCCAAGTACTACTTCCATTCCAATGAATAAGGCTTGTGTGTATTCCATGTAACTTTGGCCATCAATTTAACCTACAAAATACATCACGCGCCTTATTCCTAGTACTGGAGTTAGTACTCCTATAGTGCTGACTCGGCTTTAGGGCTATGAAGCGAGGGCAACCGCCCTGGGCCCGAGGAATTCAGAGGCCACAATTTTGACTCGTTAGATTACACTTTAGGGATAAGTTGAATTGATCTAACCTTGTCAATAAAAAGCATGGTTACTTATGTCCATATCGCAGGCCTTGGATTGTAGCCAATATGCTAGAGGCCCGCTAAATAATTACAAGGACATAAATGATTACTTAAGTTTTAAAATGAAAATAAACATAAAATACCAATGAGCAAGAATGACGACACAATTCGAGAACAAACAACATGGAGACACCTCACACTCTAGAATTTGATGTTATTTATGACTAATGTAGCCAATTGCACTCTACATATATGTTAATATATTAGTTAGAATTGTGCATTTAAAACCCTCAATGAAATTATTTAAGGTACACAAGTAGAAACAAAAAAGATTACACACTATAAATTATGCAAGTGGCACTAATTAAGACGAATGTAATTGTTTTTCATAATCTTATGATATGCTTAGTTTTAGGTGGAATACATTTCAACTAAATGTCAAAAACGGGGTTTGACAAACTAACATAATTACAATGGAAATTGTTGTTATATGTTATCACTTTTATATTTTTAATTATTTAGAATTTTTAAAAGAAACTTATAATTATAATAGTAGGCGCGCAGTGTATATTGTGTTAAAATATATCATACTGCAATTATATAGTTTTTAGGATTGTACACAAAATGTTGTATAATAAAAACATATACTTCACCGTCCATAAATACTTATCGTAGGAGTGGATGTACCTAGACGTATTTTAGTTCTAGATACATTTATTTTTATTCATTTTCTTTTACAAGTACTTTTGGAAGGAGGGAGTACTTGAGTAAAATAATATAAGAAAAAAATAAAAATGTTTAATATAAATAGGTGACGGCCAATAGGCTTCGTTTGTTTGAAGAGCTTTGAAAGGGATTGAAGGGGAAAAATCTCGCGTGGGCCAAAACCCTCTACAATCCACTTGGGCATGTTTGTTTCTCGTGGTTTGCCCGACCCATTCCCTCCCAACCCCCTCCGATCCCCTCCTTTCCACGCGGTTCTCCAGCCTCGAGGGCACAGGCAGGGAAGACTCCTCCCGACGCAGCAGCCGCCGCCCATTTCCTCCCGACGCGCCGCCACCAGATCGCTGTCGTTCTCCCGGTGAGTCTCTCCGCGCCGCTCCCTTTCGTCCCTCTCCCCGTCCACTCTCGACCATCCGTGGCTAGGGTTCATACAGCGCCGCCGCCTCTCGCCCCTCCGCGCCGCCCCTTCTCGACGATGGCTTGAGACGACGTCCTAGAACCTTCTGCTGAAACCCTCTCCATCTTCGCTGTCTTGTGGGGCAGGACTGCGAGTGGCTGCCGCCGTGCGCGCGCGTGGCAAGGCTGGCCGTCGGCTGTGGGTTTGCTTGGGGTGGAGTGTCTTTGGAATTTCGTCCCACTGGATGGGTGTTAGGAAGAACCAACCTGGATTGGGGCATGTGGAACCTGGGCTTCTGATTGCTTCTGTGCTTTCAAAAATTTTTAGCAACTTGTTAGGACAGTATAGGATTTAGGATATGCTTACAATTTTGCTTTCATTCTGAGTAAGTAAGTTACCTCAGCTTATTTTTGATATGTTGCTTCCAGTCAAGTGCCTACCTACTGAACTTGATGTCCATCTTACTCACTGTTAATTTGACCATTGCTTTCATAGTGAAAGTTTTTTACTCGGATAAATGTCAATAGTCTCAATCTGTTATACTCATGTAGTGGATTTTGAGTACTCCCTCCGATCCATAAAAAGTGTCGCCCACTTAGTACAAAGTTTGTACTAGCTTAGTACAAAATGAGCGACACTTTTTATGAATCGGAGGGAGTAGTATTTTGGACCCGCCCCTTATTTTGAACAAAACCGTAGCTTTTGCAGCCTTAGATACCTGTACATATATCATGTACCTGTGAAGAAACTTTGTTCTCTAGCTTCATGCACGGGCACATAGCAAAATTATATGTGCAGGTTGCAGCTGCATCCTCCGGCCGGCCGGCTGGAAGAAACATGGACATGATATTTGGAGTCTTACTTTAGTAGAGTGCTAATCTGATTGTGCTAATCATGATATTTGGGTTTACCATTCATGTTCAGTCGTCTCATTTCATCTTTACAGAGAAGATTCTATGTTTCTGACCTATAACAAAATTCAGGTTGTAACCTAGTATAATAGATATTGCATAAAAGCTTAGTTACTTGCACATTATATTGTCCCATGTTTTGTCTTCTTGATATTGTCAATATATTGTTATTGATTATTGGTCTGCCGCCTAACTGCCTTATTATTTCTGCTAATTTTGTATATCAACTGCCTGCTTGCTTGTACCTTTTCTTGAATAGCACACACTTGTTCCCAGAATTATGAACAGCCAAGGTTTAGTCTGTTGTTTTTGGTACTTTTTGCATAACCCGGTCCAAGATATTACACAGTAGTAAGCTGAAGTCCAGATTTCTGTACATGCAGATTTCTGTACCTTGCAATTTGCAATACTCTAGTTATGATTTGCCTCCGGGTTATTACATAGCTCAGTCCAAGTTTTCCTAGCTCATGTACATTCATTTTGTGTCTTCTTGTCTGGTTTGAAGTGAACCTGCATCCACATTGCTACTTCCTGTTCTTGTTGTGCTCTTTGAAATAGTTATACAGAGTGGACATCGACTACTTCCTTCTCTTGTTGTGTATAACTATTCCAAATTTTTGCTGGCTCCTGTACATTGATTTGTGTCTCCTACATTGATTTGTTGTCTACTATATTAATAAACTAGATGTATACCCCGCGCGTTGCTGCGGAAATTGCTATGAAAATTATATGCATGAATAAAAAACATAAAAATATGATACATTAAGTGGTCTAAGTGAAGATGCAACAGAAACATGTGTATATTCAAAATTATTAGGGTGGATAATAAATAATTATAATATGGTTGATATAGAGATTGTATATAGAGATTAATAAATATATTAGTTGAGATGAGATGGACAATTGATTGGCTAAGAAATGGATTATATGGATATTTTGCATGTGAAGAGAGACAATTTAAATGACCTAAATGGGTGACATGGATAATTGATTGGCTAAAAAAATAGATGACGTGGATAGCTTGCATGTTGAGATAGACAACTTAATGATCTATAGTGGGGTTTTGTCGTATAAGAAGTATAGATTTGTTGTCTGCTATACACAAAGCAGCCGAGTGCTTTTCTCTGTCAATTGGCAGTCTGAGAACCTGACGATATCTCTTGTGTGCAAACATGTGCAGCTCTGGAGGAGTGGCCCAAGCGGAAGATGGAGTGGGCGAGGCAACATGCGATCGAGAAGGACGGGATGATGCTCGGTACGAAGACATGGTGAAGCGTACCTATCGGTCACAGTAGCTGCATGATCTTCTACCATGTTTGAAAAACCATCTGTAATACTGCCTTGTTGGAGACGAAATGAATGAAGTTTAAACCTAACAAAATCGATGTGTGGTGCTATCTTGTTGGATATTGACTGGCCATGAACATGGGAAAGTTACTGCATTTTTAGTTTCTTGTTGGATATTGAATGGTGTTGTGTGCGCTCAAGCAATAAAGATTGCATTTTTAGCATCTTATATGAATATGGCAATCCCTGTCCATCAAACAAGTTTCTCTATAGAAGGGATTGTGTTCGGAGAGGTTTGAGGGGATTTGAGAGGATTGGGTGAAAGGAGGGGATTTGGTGAATCCCCTGGAATCCCCTTCTTCCCAAACCTATCCAATCCACCTCAAACAAATGAGGCCTTAGGTGGTGACTATTAGGCTTTTTGACCATATCGACTTCGCTTTATGCACCGTAAAAAACGTCAACACTTTTATCACATTGTGGGAGTAGGTTCATAATGTCGTACACCAACTCAATTTTATTTATTCATTGGGTTATCATCTTGTTGAGTTCGAGATGTCATTGGAGTAAAAGTAGTGTTCACATGTTTTCATTTCTCTTCATATGTTGTTGGATTTTTCTCTTCCTAGTGATGAATTCATTTCTACATTAGGTGTTGGCCTTCATATTAGGTCTTACTAGCCACATGTTAAATCCTCTCGCAACCTCCATATCCCAGACCCATTTAGAGGTCTTAGGGACAACCAGTGGTGGAGCGTGACTCAGATTTTAGGAGGGGATAATTGAAAGAAGTTGTCTAGAATCAATTGACGATTAGAGTGGCCGGAGGATCAAGAAAGTGATCACGAGAGGGGGGGGGGCAGAGCCCGGTATTGTCACGTCGTAGCTCCGCCAGTGGGGACAACAAGTTTGTTTATGACGCCTATGGTGTTGCGTGTCTCTAACATTAGGTCCCCGCCCGAGTCTACAGATTTGGTTCAATTCCACTTGTGCTCATTCATCGTTTCAGCATCGTTGGGCTGGATTGGATTTCTCCAGGTGCATGAGCAAGATGGTCATCGTCATCTTCGGATAGGGTGGCTCAAGCTTCCTCTCCTCGCGAAGATAATTTGTCTTCTACGATCGAAACCTTGCCGGTGGCAGCGATGGCCGAACTTCTCAATCTTTGTCGGTGGTGTTGTTCTCTGGAACACGTGTGGTTCTTGGTTTGCGATGCGGTGGCAGCAGTGTTGTCTCACCACACGCGTGGCGATTCGGTTTATGTTTTGGTAATCTTAGCGGAGTTTTTCTAATTTTCGATTTGTTTGGAGTTCTTAGTGTTACTCGAGTTGTTATCTGGATGGAGTTTTGATGTCTTTTAAATATATGCGGAGGTTTGCCAAAAACTAGAACTCTAGGATGTCAGTGTTCAATTATCTATCTTGTATCATGTCGCGTTGTCTGGCTCACCAACGTTATGTTTTCTTTGGAAGGCCATCTGCCTGGGGAGTGTCGATTCGGTGCCCGAGTGCATCTGCACCCGCAGAGATAAAAAATAAAATAATAAGAATGAAAAAAGCTCAAAAAAATTCAAATATTTTTGTGGTGGAAGATGCTTATGTCTGAGATGTTCGTGCAAATTTTGAAAAACTTCGGACATCTGGAGAGCTCTCGACAAAAAAACAAATTTGCAGTTTCTTTAACCGACACTATTCATGCACTATTCTGGACTGAATTTGTCTTTTTTGCCGTGAGCTCATTAGTTGTCCAAAAAATCTCAAAGTTTACATGAACATCTAGCTTCTAAGAATATTTTACTATAATAAATTTTGAAACTTTTTACGCTTTTTAATGTTTTTTTTAAGTATGCAGAAGCATATGAGCCTGAGCTCATATTTGAATATTCCATCTGTCAAATGGTTCTTTGCACCTATATGTAATGGCATTGTTTGTTTTCTATCACAAGGCAACTTTACAAAGACATTCCACCTTTGCCATGAACCACATTTTCTCAAACGTTAGCATTTTCAAATTTTGAAAATCAACGAGTTGTCTTGTGGTGGTAGCGGAGGGCTCACGCTACCCCTTTTGTCCTTGTGGGTGGATGGATGAGCATGACCACGGTCAAAAGGAGTCAAATGTGGGCTCAACCAGCAGCAGGATTCTCTTCTCAATAGCAGCTCGACACCTGCCCTCTCCTCGGAAAGCTCCAACCTTTCTCTCCTCCCATTCTTTCCCGAGACTCACCTCACCTCCGGCCGGTCTCAGAGCGCGAGAGAGACAAGCGGAGCGGCGGCCATGGCGGGAGAGGTGAGCAAGAAGGACATGGAATCCGTCCTCATGCAGGTCATGATGGCCGCCAAGAACGTGCGTGCGCAGCGCGACCGCCTGCTGCAGCTCCAGCGCCGCCTGCAGCGCATCCAGGCCGACGCCGCCGCCGCCGCTGAAGACCGCAACGCCAAGCTCGGGGTGCTCGCCACGGACCTATTCAAGGTCTACTTCATCAGCCTGGAGGCCGGCGCCCGCATGCTCACCATCGGCCTCCGCATCGCCGGCGAGAAGGGCGCCCGCTTCTCCTCCAACATGGATTTCGCGGCCATGACCGGCGACTTCGAGCAGCTCCACGACGCGCTGCTTGCGCAGAAGTTCCCGGCCCGCCCCACCACCCAGACCCAGGCCTTCGCCCTCGTCATGGCCGCCGTCCTGGCCGTCAAGATCAACCAGGAGCACCTCCTCCCGCGCTGCGTCGAGTGCCTCGTCGGCGGCCGGGCCCCCGTCCCCGGCGAGACCCCCGACTCCTCGCCCCACAACAGCCCTGGCAGGGACGAAGACCCGGTCGCCGCCGCCACCGAGGGACTCGCCCAGGTCGACCTCACCGACGACACCGACACCGCCACCGCCAAGACCGGCAGCAAGAAGCCCCGTGACACAGCCAGCAGCGGCGGCGAGGTGGACAAGGCGCTCGACTACCTGTACCGCGCGTGCCGGATGGTGAGCCTCGCCGTGAAGCACATCGACCTCGCCGTCACCGTCCTCTCCCGCTTCCTCGACCCCAAGGACGCCGCCAGACTCGCCGAGTTCTGCGACCAGCACGCCTACATCTCCGAGGTTTGCCGCTTGCTACCAAATCTCTGCAAAGTCCAACCTTTTTGTCTTCTGTTCTTCATCATCTCTGTACCGGCTTGAGTGATTATTCCATCAATCAAACTGTCCTGTTCATCTTGTTGCAGGAGGGACCCTATCCATCATCGGACTGACCAGCTCCCTGCTTCGTCTGATTCTGATCGACAAACAATGGGATTACTGATCGAAGCCATGCTACCACAGTTCATCTATGATCTCTAGCTACTTCATTATGCAGACTTATGGTTTCAGTTCATTTTGGTCATATTCATCTGCTGCTACCTGCTATGCTATTATCCGTGTTTTATTAATTCCTGGAAGGCATTGGTTATCTTAACTAGCTTGTCTATCGTAGAAGTGAACTGGTACCTGCATTGTGGACATCAAATCGAATTGCATTATCATATTGGGATTTTGGACATGCTACCGTGTGTTTTGGGTCTTTTTCTGTGATGTTATTTGTTCTGATGATCTGATCCTAGCTGGGATAGCATTAATCTAGTTAGATTGATGATGTGTGACATCCATGTTCAAGTGTTGGTCGATCAGTTCTGGAACTCCAGCATGCTGTCACTGTTCAAGTGTTCATCCAGCATGTTTGGTAATCTTCTGTCTCATGTTATTATGTGTAGTGTCGTCAACTCGTGAATCGTGACGTCCCTATTGATTCTTGAAACGATCCACTGAAGATAGAACCGGCTACATGTTCTGGAACACTCATGGGCATGTAGGATCGACACGCTACATTTATGTGCAGATCATGTGCAAGAACAAGTGGACATCTAGAAGTATGGAGTAATGGTTGGGCATTTGTGTTCCTTGTAGAATGTCTGCAATTTTGTGTTCCTTAGTTTTGTTCCTGCGGCCATCGGTTTGTTCTTCCAAACAATTGACACTTCTTCCAAATATCTGTCCACAACTTTCAGAACCAAAAACAAATTGCACTTTCAAACCTATTTATCACGAAACGAAATGTATTCCTTAAAAATGATTTTTTATATTTTGGTTAGGACAAAATGAGCAAATTGAGCATTTGTAGATAAGTCTCTTGATTTATCTAAAAATTTTAGCTAGTATTCTTTGTTGTTAGGACAAAATGAGCATTTGTAGATAGTCTTCTGATTTATCTACGATCTCTAGCTAGTATTTTTTGTAGGACAAAGTGAGCAAGATGAGCATTTGTAGATAGTCTTTTGATTTACCCACGATCTCTCGCTAGTACTTTTTTTATATAGGAAAAAATGAGCATTTGTAGATAGTCTGTTGATTTATCCATGATGCTAGTTCATTATCCAGATTTATGGTTTCATTCTAGTTTGGTCAGATTACTCTAGTACTATGCATTTTTACCAATTCATGGATGGCTGTGGCTATCTTAGCTTCATCGATTACGGGAATCAATGCAGTAGTTTAATGTGACCTGCATCTTATCTGTGCGTACATTCAAATCAATATGAGCCGTGCATGTTGAAATTGGGATTTTGGATACCCTACTATGCTTTTAAAGTTTTAATCATACTCAATGATGTGATTTTCTCTGATCAAGTTCGTGAGTAGTATTCCGCATGGCTTAATAATTCTGGTTTGGTTATGATTGAACTCATTGATGATCAGTAATCATGAACCACATCCTACATGCGGGCCGGTTTAGTTCACAACGAGAATGCATCATGCACCATATGGTTCATATTTCAGAATGAAGTTTTGTAATCTTTTGCCTCATCCTATTATTTTGTATGTAATCATGTCCCTACTAGCTAGAGAGAATCTATGGAAGTTCATGGAGTTCACAAACATGTCAATGTGTGCTACTCTACATTAAAAAATGCCGAATTCTTTTTAAACATCAAGTGATTCATAATATATACGGTTAAATATAATTATGTTGTACTCCCTCCATTCCTAAATATAAGTCTTTGCAGAGATTTCAATAGAAGCTACATACAGATGTATATATACATAGTTTAAAGCGTAGATACACTCATTTTGCTTCATATGTGGTCCATATTATCTCTACAAAGACTTACATTTAGGAACGGAGGGGTATGATGAGTGTAGACAGAAAAAACAAGCTCAAACGTGAAGCAATTGACACTTTGCCCTCAAATTCGACTCATTCCTTCTCAAAACCATGATTCTTCCTCGAAGATGGTTTGATTTCCAATCATTTTATGCGGCTAATTTTTTGAAATCTTCTCAATTATTTACCATGCTCTATAGGGATCATATACTGGCATCGATCATCTCAAGATTCATGTTTTTCATACTTAGTTTGCATTTTTCAGAATTAGAAAACAAGTGACCTCCATGTTTGAGGTCAAGTCCTGAAACCCCGATGTTTTGAATTTCATTTCATTTTTCTTGGACAAGGCTCAAATATAGAATCAAGGATACATAAATGATTTTTCAAACGATTTTTCCATTTTTAATGCTCTTGGAGCTCAAATTCGAATATTATATATTAAATAGATAAAATAAAATTAATGACTTAAATATAGAAAATGAACCTTAAAAAATCTCAAATTGTGACAAGAAATATGTGAAGGTGAAACCTTAGTTCTGGACTATTTTTTGTATAATGTTGCAATCTCTACAACAATTGTTGGTCCATGAAACTAAAACTATTTGAGATAACAAGAACATTTAGATATCTCATTATCAAGCTTATTTCACTTATGCCATCCTTTTTTGAATAACATCTTTGGTCTCACGGAATGTAATTAGAAACATATCTTAATTTATAAGAAACAGTCATGGTTTTATTGGGCAGACCGTGCCTCCGTCCACAAATATTTACTACTGTATCAATTAATACGTTCATGACATTAAGCGGAAGTTAAAGAGGCCAACCAGCGCCTTGGGGCCGGACACCTCGCCATTCTTCACCAACGACTTCCACTCCTTGGAGCCGTGCTCTCGGAGCTCCACCTCCGCGAGACTGTCGTCTGGCCTTGTGTAGTTGAATTTCAGCACCAGCTTTCTTGGTGTTTGATCCCTTCTCCGCCATGAAGTTCACCTTCAGGGCGCACATTGTGCCACCACAAAGCACATTGCGTCAACGATCAGCGCCGCCAACACCTCCACCCCCAGCATCCTTGTGGGTGGGGAGAACACCATCTTCTTGGTCGTTCGATCCAAGACCGGTGGAAATTTGATTCTTGTGTGTATGTGGCTGTCATCGCGAGCTATGTGGATACTTATGTCAT
The DNA here is from genome assembly GCA_950022295.1 of Bromus sterilis. Classification (NCBI taxonomy): domain Eukaryota; kingdom Viridiplantae; phylum Streptophyta; class Magnoliopsida; order Poales; family Poaceae; genus Bromus; species Bromus sterilis. The sequence goes on along the minus strand of OX465597.1, from coordinate 6,043,137 downwards.
CTTGTTTGTGAGGGATTTAGTATTTTTGTCGTCATTTCCTTAGACATACTTTGATTTAGGCTAATTTTGGCTTGTTGGATTTGTGTGGACAATGTCGTCAATCTCCTTTTATTTGATCTTCAAATTGGCAACATTGTGGAGCCACCACTTGTAAAAATATCCAAAAGCCTTATATCTAGTGCCTTAACTTCTTTGAATGAATTTCAATTTGGATCATGTCATCATGCTAACTTCATGGGAGTTCCAACTCACCCGCACACACCACGAAGCAAAAAAATAATAATAAAATTAGGCATTATGCCATGATCTTAACAAAAGGCACCCAAAAAAGCAGTTATGTAGAGCGAGCGTACAAAGTTATTAATGAGTCATGATTTGTTAAAGTTCGGCGTGAGAAAAAAAAACGATTTTCTCCCTCTGTCTCAAACTATTTGTCTTAGCCTTAGTACGACTTTGCATGAAACCGCATTTCCTCAAACGTTTTGTATATGGACTAGCATTTTCAAATTTTGAAAATCAAACAGAGTGAGCGTTGTCTTGTAGTGTGGTAGCGGAGGGAGCACGCTACCCCCCATTTGCTTGTGGATGGATGGATGAGCTTGATCACGGTCAAAAGAAGTCATAGGTGGGCCCATCCTGCAGAGCAGGAGAGCAGCGGAACAACTGCCTCCTCCCAAAACTCCAACATTTATTTGCCAAGAGCCCAAGACTCACCTCCGGCCGGGCTCAGAGCGCGAGAGAGACAAGCGTGTTAAACATAACGTATATATCTGTACTTATCTCTTGTAACCATATAGAGTATATCAGCTGTAATCTCTCCCTTCTCGTTGTAACCTCCTTGTAATCTCGCAACCCTTGTAACTCTCGGCCTTGTGCCCCATATAACACGAAGGCGTCACTGCCAGGAAGGCATACGCTTAAGCCTCATCTTTTCACATGGTATACAGAGCCTAACCTTCCCTCACATCTTAGATCGCATCTATGTCTAGCTCTACCGCCATGGCTGCTCCATCCATCGCCTCTCTCGGCCACACCATCTCTGAGAAACTCACCAGGGACAACTTCCTGGTGTGGAAGGCGCAGGTGCTCCCGTACGTCCGAGCAGCAGGGATGGTCGGGTACCTGGATGGAAGCATCGTCGAGCCCGCCGTCCATCTGACGGCGGAGAAGGAGGTCTCCGGGAAGAAGGAGATCGAGCGGACGCCGAACCCGGCGCACGCCATATGGGTCACCCAGGACCAGCAGGTCCTCACTTTTCTCCTCGCTACCCTGTCTCGCGAGGTCCTCCTGCAAGTCAGCAGCCTTGAAACCGCTGCAGGCGTGTGGGCGGCAATTCTGGAGAGCTTCTCCTCTCAATCTCGGGCGAAGGTAATTCAACTTCGAACCCAGCTGACCCGCACCCGCAAGGGAGATCTATCTGCTGCAAATTATTTCACTCGTATGAAGAGCCTGGCGGACGAATTGGCCGCCGCCGGGAAACCAATTGGTGATGACGACCTGGTGTCTTACCTGCTGGAAGGCCTTGACGGGGACTACAATTCCTTTGTCTCTGCCATCTCCATGCGGGTTGAGAAGGGCATCAGTCTCTCTGAGTTTTATTCGCTGCTCATGACCGCGGAGGCTCGTGTGGAGGCGCAAAACTCCTACAGCAGCGCCAACCTGGCTGCGAAAGGAGGTGGCCGCGGCAACAGCCGCTACTCCTCTGGTGGCTCGGGTGGGGGCAACAACTCCCGTGGTGGCCACAGCTACAACACCGGGGGCGGCGGAGGCCGCCACAACCCTTTAGGTGGCTCACGTCCAGACTCTGGAGATGTTCTCCGGTGTCAGATCTGCAAGTTCGAGGGACATGGAGCCTGGTGCTGCAAGAAGCGCTTCGACCGCGCCTTCAAAAACACTCCACCGCGACAAGGCCAAGGCAAACAAGGAGGAGGAGCTGGTGGCGGTGATCGATCTGCCAACACCGCCATCAACTCCTACGGTGTGGATACCAACTGGTATCTTGACACCGGCGCCACGGATCATCTAACGGGTAACCTGGAGAAGCTTGCGGTTCATGACCGCTACACCGGCACCGAGCAAATCCACACTGCTAGTGGACAAGGTATGGATATTGCACATGTTGGACATTCTGCTTTATCTACTCCCCAAGGTTCTCTTGCCTTAAACAATATCCTTCATGCTCCATGCGCTGCCACAAATCTTGTTTCTGCCTATCGACTCACCAAAGACAACAATGCTTACATTGAACTTTATCCTGAATACTTTTCTGTTAAGGATCAGGAAACCCGGAGAGTTCTTCATCAAGGCAGGAGTAGGAAGGGCCTTTTCCTTCTGTCCGGGCGGCAAGACGTTCCTGAGCGGCAAGTGTTTGCTGCTATTAAACCATCTATCTCTCGATGGCACAAGCGCTTAGGACATCCCGCTCTTCCGGTGGTTCACCAAGTTCTTCGCAAGTTTAGTCTTCCCGTGTCAAATAAACAAGATCACCTCTTAGTTTGTGATGCATGTCAAATGGCCAAGAGCCATCAACTACCTTATTCTCGATCCACTAGTGAGTCAAAAGCTCCTTTAGAGCTTATTTTTTCGGATGTTTGGGGCCCTGGACCTCTCTCTGTAGGCAGACAAAAATACTATGTCAGTTTCATTGATGATTTTAGCAAGTTCAGTTGGATTTATTTGCTCCAGCATAAATCAGATGTGTTTAAGAAATTTCACTTATTTCAACAACATGTTGAGCGTCTCTTTGATCGAAAAATTATTGCCATGCAAACTGATTGGGTGGCGAATATCAAAAACTCAACTCCTTTTTTGAGCGCATTGGCATTACCCATCATGTTTCCTACCCCCATGCCCATCAACAAAACGGTTCTGCTGAGCGCAAGCATCGCCACATTGTAGAAGTTGGTCTTTCCCTTCTTGCACATGCCTCTATGCCTTTGAAATTTTGGGATGAAGCGTTTCTTACTGCCGTCTACCTTATCAACAGAACTCTTAGCCGTGTCATAAAAAATACTTTTCCTCTTGAACGCCTTTTTGGTACCCCTCCAAACTACACACTTCTTCGCATTTTTGGTTGTGTTGTTTGGCCTAATCTCCGTCCCTTTAATAAACACAAGTTAGAGTTTCGCTCCAAACAGTGTGCTTTCTTAGGCTACAGTGCTCTACATAAAGGATACAAGTGCCTTGACATCTCATCTGGTCGTGTGTATATTTCTCGTGATGTTGTTTTTGATGAACATGTGTTTCCTTTTGCTACTCTTCAACCCCATGCTGGTGCCCAACTTCGCAAAGAAATCACCTTGCTCTCCCCACACCTTTTACCTCCACCAACCCACCCTAGGGGAGATGATGAACAACATGACCAAATGACAATTTCCAATACACTTGATCCTCTTTCGGTTGATGATGTGCAGGAAACAAGAGAGAATTCGGCTCCAAATGATAGCAACAACAGTGAAAATGGTGGTGATTTCATGCAGCACTCAGCCGGTGCAGAAGATCCCGGTAGCTCGGGATCCAGCGCCGCAGGTGGTGCTGCAGGCGGCAGCGGGATCCTGGCGGCTGTCTCTCCGTCTCGGGTGGAGACCCCGGGGCCCATGCGCACTGCTGGGTGCTTGTCCTCTGCGGGAGTAGCGACAGGTGACAGCGACCGGGCTGTTCCCCCTGTGCGCACCGCAGGTGGGTCAGGCGGCAGCAACAGCGACCGCCCTGGCGCTTCCTCCGTGCGGCCTGGTGCTTTCCCCATGCGCACCACCGGCGGGCACATTGATAGCGATGGGACATCTGCTGATTCCTCTGCACCGACATCTGCAAGCAGCATTGATTCCCACACTGATGCTAATTCTGTTAATTTATCTACTGATTTCTCTGATGTCTCTCCTACAGAAAATAGACTACAACAACAGCTTGCTCGCCCTGCACCACCTCCCCCTGTTCGGTCACGTACAAGATCTCAAAGTGGGATTATTCGGCCAAAAGAATTCAAAGATGGTTGTATTCGATGGGGATCTTTCTGCTCCACCGGTGAACCAGAGACCTTAGTGGAGGCTCTTGGAGACCCTAAGTGGAAGAAGGCCATGGATGAGGAGTACACTGCCCTAATGGAGAATAAGACCCGGCATCTTGTTCCACCTGTTAAGGAGAGCAACATCATAGACTGTAAGTGGGTCTATAAGGTAAAACGAAAATCCGATGGCACTATTGAAAGGTACAAGGCACGTCTGGTAGCCAAAGGGTTTAAACAAAGATATGGTATTGATTATGAGGATACTTTTAGTCCTGTCGTTAAAGCTGCTACTATCAGATTAATCCTTTCCGTTGCAGTCTCTCGTGATTGGTGTATGCGACAGTTAAATGTGAAGAACGCGTTCTTGCATGGTGTTCTGGAAGAAGAAGTTTTTATGAGGCAACCACCTGGATATGAAGTTCCTGGCTCATCACACAGTGTGTGTAAGTTGGACAAGGCGCTTTATGGACTGAAGCAGGCACCTCGAGCTTGGTATTCTCGGCTATCCTCAAAATTACAGTCTCTTGGTTTTGTTCCCTCCAAAGCCGATACCTCCTTGTTTTTCTATTGTCAACATGGGATTACTATGTTCATACTTATCTATGTTGATGATATTATTGTTACAAGTTCTTCATCTAAGGCTATAGAGGCACTCCTTCGTAATCTGCGTGTGGATTTTGCACTCAAGGACTTGGGCAGTCTTCATTACTTTCTTGGTATTGAAGTGAAACATGCAGGAAATGGGATCATTATGACTCAAGAAAAGTATATTCAAGATGTGCTCACCAGAGTAGGTATGCAAGGTTGCAAACCGTCATCTACTCTCTCCACGTCAGAAAAATTTTCACTTTATGATGGAGATGTACTGGGTGCAGAGGACTCTACCAGGTACAGGAGTATTGTAGGGGCATTACAGTACTTGACTCTGACTAGGCCAGATATCTCTTTTCCAGTCAATAAAGTTTGTCATTTTTTACATGCTCCTACTAGTGTACATTGGACAGCAGTAAAGCGCATCCTTCGGTATCTTCAAGCTACCAGGGGCTATGGTCTCAAACTTTCTAAGTCAGATTCCATGTTGGTGAGTGCATTTTCTGATGCAGATTGGGCAGGATGTCCAGATGACAGGAGATCTACTGGGGGTTTTGCTGTATTTCTTGGCAGCAATTTGATCTCCTGGAGTGCTCGTAAGCAAGCTACTGTATCCCGTTCGAGCACAGAAGCTGAGTATAAAGCATTGGCCAATGCTACTGCAGAGATTATATGGGTTCAAACTTTACTTACTGAGTTGGGTATTCATCATCCACAAGCAGCATCTCTCTGGTGTGATAATCTTGGGGCTACATATTTATCTGCAAATCCGGTGTTTCATGCTAGGACCAAGCACATTGAGATTGACTATCATTTTGTTCGAGAAAGGGTTGCCAACAAGCTTTTGAACATCCGTTTTATTTCGACTGGTGATCAAGTTGCAGACGAGTTTACCAAGCCATTACCAGTACGGCAGTTGGAGGCCTTCAGACGCAATCTCAACTTAGCTAAGTTGTGATTGAGGAGGAATGTTAAACAGAACGTATATATCTGTACTTATCTCTTGTAACCATATAGAGTATATCTGCTGTAATCTCTCCCTTCTCGTTGTAACCTTCCTGTAATCTCGCAACCCTTGTAACTCTCGGCCTTGTGCCCCATATAACACGAAGGCGTCACTGCCAGGAAGGCATACGCTTAAGCCTCATCTTTTCACAAAGCGGAGGAGCGGCGGCCATGGCACGAGAGGTGAGCAAGAAGGACATGGAATCCGTCCTCATGCAGGTCATGATGGCCGCCAAGAACGTGCGGGCGCAGCGCGACCGCCTGCTGCAGCTCCACCGCCGTCTGCAGCGCCACCAGGCCGCCGCCGCCGCCACTGAAGACCGCAACGCCAAGCTCGGGGTGCTCGCCACGGACCTCTTCAAGGTCTACTACGTCGGCCTGGAGGCCGGCGCCCGCATGCTCATGATCAGCCTCAACACCGCCGTCGACAAGGGCGCCCGCTTCGACCCCAACCTGCCTCTCGCGCTCACGCCCGACGAGCAGCTCCCGGACCGTCCAACCACCCAGATCCAGGCCATCGAACGGGTCATGGCCGCCTTCTTGGGCGTCAAGCTGCTCGAGGAGCACCTCCTCCCGCGCTGCGTCGAGTGCGTCATCGGCGGCCGGGCCCCCGTCCCAGGCAAACCGTGCCCTGACATGGGCGACGAGCTGGTCGCCTCCGCCACCGAGGGCCTCGCCAAGGTCAACCTCTCCGACGACCCGGACGCCACCGCCACCGCCGCCGCCAAGACCGGCAGCAAGGCCCGTCACGCAGCCAGCGGCGGCGGCGACGTGGACAAGGCCCTCGACTACCTCCACCGCGCAAACACGATCGCGAGCCTCGCCGTGAAGCACATCGACCTCGCCGTCACCGTCCTCTCCCGCTTCCTCGACCCCAAGGACGCCGCCAGCCTCGCCGAGTTCTGCGCCGAGCACGCCTACATCTCCGAGGTTTGTAATGCATCTTGCTACCAAATCTCTGCAAAGTCCAAACTTTTTGTCTTCTGTTCTTCATAAATCCAACTGTTCTGTTCATCTTGTTGCAGGAGGGACCCTATCCATCATCGGATTGACCAGCTCCCTGCTTCACCTGATCGATCGAGGCTGTCGACAAACAATGGAGTTACTGATCGAAGATATGCTACGACAGGCGTTTACTTCATCTATGATCTCTAGATAGTTCATTATGCAGACTTATGGTTTCAGTTCATTTTGGTCAGATTAATCTGCTGCTGCTACCTGCTATGCTATAAGGGCATCTTCAATGGTTGTAAGATAGGTGTTGGTAAGTTTGCCACCTATGATAAAATGATGATGTGTCATGCAATAAATGAGGTGAAAGAGCAAAGTTGTATGTAGATTAACCAACACCTCTTGCACAAGCTCCAAGGTAGAATAGAGAGCAATCACATTAACTTTCTCACTTTTTATTGAATGATTTACATACAACCTATTGAAGTATTTGTATGATAACTTGTTGGTTGATGACATGGACAATTTACCAACAACACTTACATACAAACTGTTGGAGATGCCCTAATATGTATCTCATTAATTCCTGGACGGCATTGGTTATCTTAATGAGCTATGTAGTCTATCGCAGTAGTGAAATGTCATAGTAGCTGCATTGTGAACATCGACTCGAATTGCATTATCACATCCGGATATTTTGGACATGCTACATGTGTTTCAGTCTTCTTATGTGATGCTATTTGTTCCGATCCTAGCTGAGATGGCATTAATCTAGTTAGATAGATTGATGATGTGTGCATCAACCCCAAGTGGGTTAATCGGTTCTGGATGGATGTAGAGGGTAATCTGGTGGTCTGGTTGTGATGGCCAATTAAGGACCTCCAACATGCTGTCTCTGTTCAAGTGTTCATCCAACAGGTTCGATAATCTTCTGCCTCGTGTTATTATGTGTGGTGTCGTGATGTCCCTACTGAGTCTTGAAACAATCTATTGAAGATAGAACCAGCTACATGTTCTGGAATGTACTCATGGTCGTGTAGGATCGATGCGTTGCATTCATTTGCAGATCAATCATCTGCAAGAACAAGTGGATGTCTAGAAATACGGAACAATGGTTGGGCATTTGTGTTCCTTGTAGAATGTGCAATGTAGATACAAACTACTGCAATTTTGTAGTTTCTTGTTTTGTTTCCGCAGGCGTCGGTTGGCTCAACCCGATTCCCCAAAACAGACACTTCTTCCAAACATTTGTCCACTACTTTGAGATAAAAACAAAATTCGCACTTTCAAAATCAATTATCGCCAAATGGATTGTCTTTCTTCACAATTTTTTTTTGTCTTTCATCGTTGGACCGACCACTTTCCAAAAAAAAAACACAATGAATCATAGGGTAAAAAGATTATTAATCACATTACCGGCATGTTTGGTTGACGACTAATCATGACAATGAACCAAGCACACATATGGTGTTATGGTTAGGCGATGTAATTTAGACTACAAACCAAATATGTACCCCTCCGTTTCAAGATAAATGTCTCAACTTTATTACAACTTTGTACTAATTTTGGGACGGAAGGAGTAATATGAATTTCACTAATCCATTCCATACCATCCTTTCCTCCTCCTCCTCCTCAACTGAGTCGATAAACCTCTAACCTAGAAATCAACCCAAGGTGGCTCTGCATTGTTGTCGTAGCTCAACATCACTTTCGATGGTGCCCCATTCATCTCACCTCTTCACCTCCAACTCCACCCACTTTCTATGAATGATTTTTTGTTTCTCTTGTTATGTTAGTTACTTTGATCTATTGTATTACAATTATTTTATCAATAACTCTGTAGAAATTGGTTTGACATACAGAGTATGTGCCAAAGAAACACCATGTATTTTTCATCAAGACGAGTTGTAGATCACAAGATGTATCCATTTTATACATTAAGGATTTTTTTATTTGCAAGATTCCAACAACACGGGAATATTTTTGAATCATCTTGAGAGTATGATAAAAATTGATCGAGTCCACGACAAAAAACATCTTCTAAAATTTAGTGCAAGTGAATCATAAGAAAATGTACTACTGTATGTTATTAAATACTACTCCATCCGATCCATAATAAGTGTCGCATATGGATCGGAGGTAGTACTGTAAAATGAAATAACTCATACGTATATGAAAAGGTCATAAGAAATTCAATCTTTCAAATTTCTTATACAAAAATAATTTGACTCAAACAGGCCCTGGAATTAAATTTGGGCCCAACACACCATCGACAGATTAGATTAAATCCAGCCGAGGCCCAAGAGACGGCGAGGCCAGGCCAACACGATGACTCAGCTCCAAGCCACTCCGCTCATAACCCTAAGCCTCTCCGGCCGGCGGAGCGCCGGCGCGGCGGCGCGGCCGCGGCGTGCAATGGCGACCTTCCGTTGCTCGGCCGCGGCCCGGAGCTACAACATTACGCTCCTCCCGGGCGACGGCATCGGCCCGGAGGTGGTCGCCGTCGCCAAGGACGTCCTCTCCGCCGCCGGCGCCAAGGAAGGCAAGCTAAGCTGAACCCCGCTTCATCCATTGCTTTGAGCTCCGATACGATGAACCATTTTTTTTTAACTTGCGCTTGCAGGCGTTGAGCTCCACTATCGGGAGATGCTGATGGGCGGCGCGGCGCTGGACGCGGTCGGGGTGCCGCTCCCCGACGAGACGCTCGCGGCGGCGCGGGCCTCCGACGCCATCCTTCTCGGCGCGATTGGAGGGTGAGTGAAGCGAACTGTCAGTAATGACAACCAGAGTAGTAACAGCTGATGACTGCATTTCGCTTGGTTTCAGAGCTTTTGATCTGCATCTGTGGTTTCAGTAATTGGATGTGATGCTGCACTTGCAGGTACAAGTGGGACAACAATGAGAAGCATCTCAAGCCTGAGACCGGGCTGCTCAACATCCGTGCCGGGCTTGGCGTGTTTGCCAATCTGCGGCCAGCCACAGTGTTGCCGCAGGTATTATCTCATTTAGTTTCGATGCATTTCACATAAGCACATAGCTTTCCTCTGAGAACTCCGCATTTCGTACTTCTGTTAGGTAGTTGGCTATATGACCATTAGCGCTTAGGTTGCATCCAAGGTTATATAAATAAAGAACAAGGTACTAGCAAATGAAGTCATAGCTGCAGGATTTGGGATGGATGGACTTGTATGTTTATATTATTACTGGTTATATGCCAAGAATAATGTGCTGGTTTGCTCAAATGTTCTCTGTGTCATTACTTCCCTCTTTGACCTGACACTTTTGTAGTTAGTAGATGCATCTACTTTGAAGAAAGAGGTAGCTGAAGGAGTTGACATCATGGTTGTTAGAGAGCTTACTGGAGGTATTGTTGACTGAATTACGATGAAACATGGATGATCGTTCCTCTTTCTTTGCTGATACATGTATTTCCAGGGGCATTCTGATGGAATTTGACTGTTATTCTGTGTGGCAGGGATCTACTTCGGCAAACCCAGGGGTTTTGGTAGTAATGACAAGGGAGAGGAAACAGGCTTCAACACTGAAATATATTCAGTTTCTGAGGTGGCGCACTGTTCCTCAGACATTTCAGCCACCCCCTTTTCAACTAGTTCTTGAATGACTGATACAGTGATAGTCCTTGCTGTCCCCGATGGCATAAGCATGACTAGATCTGCTGATTGTTTGATTTCGCTGTTTCTTTAGTCTTTACTCTATGATGTCAGGATGTGTTTTCTTGAAGAATGTGTAATTGAACTAGAACTATCAGTTTGATACCATTTTGTTGAATGGTGCATTAGTTAAGAACTAACTGTTTGAACTGCTATATCCCCAGATTGATCGTATTGCACGTGTTGCATTTGAGGTTGCCCGCAAGAGAGGAGGGAAACTATGCTCAGTTGACAAAGCGAATGTGCTTGAGGTACTTAATTATATTTAATCCCAAATGTGTTCTTGATTTGTTCGACTTGTATGGAAATTGGAACTTAGCATTGGAGCTATATTTGAGACTTGAGGGGCACCATATAATTTAATGTTTCTATAACTATCTTGGGCATCAAGTTGGATACAATTATTATGACATATCGTTTTGCTGACACAAGAATCCCCTTCGGAGTATAAGCTTATAGTTCTGAGTATTTTGGTCAAAATATTGTTTTAGGCATCTATGCTTTGGAGGAAGAGGGTAACTGCAATAGCTTCTGAATTCCCTGACATTGAGCTCTCACACATGTATGTTGATAATGCTGCAATGCAGCTTGTTAGGAATCCGAAACAGGTTTGTTTCTTTTATGTAAGTTCTTTCATGCCGAGCTGAGCAGAATGAGAATGTGTTGACCAACTGAATTCCCTGCATTGTCATAGTTCGACACAATTGTGACAAACAATATTTTTGGTGACATATTATCGGACGAAGCATCAATGATCACAGGAAGCATTGGAATGCTCCCATCTGCCAGTGTTGGTGAATCGGTAATAGAGACCCTCCAATGTTCTCTCAAATGGCATTAAATTGCAAGCACTCATATTTTTCTTCTGAAAATGCTTGAAGAAAGTGCTTATGGATCTTCTTTGCTTTGTAGGGACCGGGCCTATTTGAACCTATTCATGGTTCTGCCCCTGACATTGCTGGGCAGGTTGGTTTATATAGCTTCTAATTTCAGAACTTTTGTGTGCAAAACAAGGCAACCAGATTAGCTTTTAATGTGCAACTCTTTGAAATTCTGATTCCTCCTACTATTTGTTGAGTGCAGGACAAGGCGAACCCGTTGGCTACAATTCTTAGTGCTGCGATGCTATTGAAATATGGCCTAGGTGTCAAAAGTGCTGCAAAAAGAATTGAAACCGCGGTTACAGAGACATTGGACAGTGGGTTCCGAACTGGGGACATATATTCTCCTGGAACGGTAAGATTATCAATGGATATCATGTCTACATTAAATAGTTGCTACATTTATGTTGAAGAAGTTCAGTGTCTACTAGCTACATATTTTTCTGCCAAACAAATACTCCCTCCATTCCTTGATGTAAGGTGTATAGTTTTTTAAAATAACTTTCATAATATAGGGTGTGAGGGAGTTTGTTTCCAATAGTACCCATCCACCATATGTTTTTTCTTTTAATTAATCGCCAAACGTGAGCTGAAGAAAAGGAAAGAAATGATCATGCACGCTATGGATGGAAACCGTGAGAAATTGGTAAGTTTTTTTTAGGGAGATTAATTAGGATCAATAACTGATCTGAAAAGAGGGATTTTCTCACTTTCCTTTTTTCCTCTCTACTCCCACGAATCCTTCTAGGGGCTTTTTAGTCCAACCACAATCAAATATGCTCTGCAAACCCCTGCGTTAATATTCGTGTGAGAAAACTATACACCTTACTTCAAGGAACGGAGGGAGTAATTTGGATCTACCGATAGTCATTAACAAGCACTGGTTGCAACATCTCTCGCTTCCTCTTATTTTTGAAATTTACGTAGTAATGTTCTTCGTTGCAGACATTGGTCGGTTGTAAGCGGATGGGAGAGGAAGTCTTGAAGGCTCTGGAGTCGCAGAAGTAAACCGACGGCCATCGGTTGGTTGGTACCAAGGGTAGAAAAAGGCCCGCGATATGGGAAGCTCGAATGCGCACAGAGATTTGAACAGTCGAAGTGTGATATCGATTTTACTGTAGCAGGATTTAGCGGATGCGTTGTACCTTTTCCCTTTTGTCAATTGAATTCTGGTCATGATGATGAATAAAAAAAAGGGGGGAGTCATTCCCTTTACCTGGCTGAAAAGGAAGTTGTGATTTTTGGCATTGACAGTGGGGTTATTTTCACGAAGCAATCTATGCTTAATTTAGTTGGATTGTCGATGCTTTCTCATCATATTTATATTTGGAAGATGAGTTTTTTTTAGATAAACAGGGAGCTCCTCCCCAGCTTTATTTCATTGAAATAAAACCCCAAACATAGTCTCCAAAACAGTCTGGCTTACAGAAAATAAAGAGGGAACTCTACTCTGGCCGAGAACCAGGGGAAAGAGCTACAAATTCGGGGATACATTCTTGTCTAGAAAAACAAAGATTGATGATCATGGCGGGTCCAGCCAAGTGCTCAGCACTACGGCTTCCTAGTCTTCAGAGGGCCAATCGACGCCGCCCTGGGTGACCAGCACGCTTCCAGAGTCGACACTGGGCTCAATGCCAGTCCCTTGGCTCCAGGAGCTCCGCCAGAGAGCTTTCCAGTCGCCAGGAGACTATCCCTCAGCCACCTAGGATCAACAAAGGACGTCTGATCATCCCTTCCAGAGCTTCCACGAACCTGTCCAGCATCTCTCTGTGACTTTCTTTCGACAAGGGTGCCCAGTACCTGACAGTTTTGAGCACCATCCTCCACACCTGTGTTACAGAGGTCCACATTGCATTGTCAAAAATGAAAGAATTTATGTGTTTCCATTAACACCACATCAACGCAGACGTGACTGTGTTTAACGCAGAATTCTTATTGTTGGATAACCAGAATCGAGCTACTGATTCAAAGTTAGACCCTACTTCAATGTAGAAAAACCTCACTAACAAAAGACCAGCAATTCCTAGCAACTAAGCAACTAAAAAAGAGATGATCAATTGATTCATCTTCATTTGGAAGATGAGTACATACCAGGATCAATTGTAAAAGTAGTGCTGTAACCGTTTAAACCTGGAAGTGCTGTGCATCAATAAAGATGCCATTAAATTGATTTACAGGAAGAATATACAATCAGAGATAACAATAAAAAGTTGTTGTTTGAAAAAACAAAAAAAGTGAAATCCGACTTGCCGGATTCGAACCAGCGACCTAAGGATTTATCTGCAACACTACAGTCCTCCGCTCTACCAACTGAGCTAAAGTCGGCTTGTGATATGTTGCTACACACAGATCTAATATAGGCATGACTCATTAACGCAATGGTGACTCTCTTGAATTTGAAAATAGGAGGGAACAACAAACGTTAGACAGAACGTGCATCTTTTGACATTGGGAGCTGCACGACGAAGGTTTTGAACCAGCCAGTCGCATGGTGGCTAATGTCTGACTACACCGATCAAAAGCCTTTGTCCTCGCTCGTGTACATCTTGGTAAACTAATCAGTCGGGTCGAAGCTAAGATGTTGAACACGTTGAGTACAATATGCCATTAAAGCATCTTCAATAGAAGAGGTAGATGCATATTTTACATCACTGAGGCAAAAAAAAAATGCTTCAAAAGGTGACGTAGATGCAAAAAAAAAAATTACATCGCCTATCACATGTAATGCAAAATACAACACCTTTGCATCGCCTGTGCTAGGTGATGTAAACCTATATGCAAATTTAGGGTCACTAGATTTTAAGAGGATCTCCAACAGATGGCGTAGAAGCAAAATATCCTCTCGATCCCCTCCTCTGACATTGTCGCCACCGCCAATTCTGACAAGCTCCGATGAGATCTAGCCACCGCCCCCCGGTGCTCGATCCCAAGCCGTCGAAGCCCCTAACCATCGTCAACACCCCTACCCACCCCCACCGGCCATCCTTGATGTTCAGCCCCGTCGACACACCTCGATCCGCGCCACGACCGAGTGGTGCTCCTTGCGCGCCCATCATGGCGATATCCGAGCATCCTTGGCCGCCGGCGAGAAGAGCGGCCACGGGAATAGGCGAGCAGTGGTTGCCACACAACCACCCAATTTTATATCATCTCTTGGAGCATCTTTTTGTACATCATTTGTTGGAGTTGGGTGTGTTTTAATGATGTAAAATGTATTTTTTTGTGATGAATTAAGAATGCACTTTTATATCTTCCAAAATACATCATCTATTGAAGATGCTCTTACATTTATAAAACCAAAGGAGATGGTGGCAGACAGATTGGAGGGGTAGGTCGTAGGAAGCGTGCTGAGTTGTGAAGTTGGGAGAAACTAGACTGAGAAACCACCTTTAACCTGCTGAAACTCTTGAGGATGCGCATCAACATAATCAGCATCATCAACGAAATTCGAACAGAAAAAACAATGGGTTCTCATGTCAAAAGGATCTGTGTGCATGTGTGAGATATATATTCACAATTCCGTAACTGGGAGCAAAATATATTTCATCATCATCCATATGATATAGATATAGGTAAGGTTAGGCACGCAGACGCGGGAGTGCATGCCAAAATCACAAGGCACCATGCACCTGGTAGCTAATAAGCTAGCTAAGCCATGCTGTGTCAGTCAGCACCTACATATACCGCCGAGAGCGAGTAAGATTTCCCCACTTTCCGTCTCTATCAAAACTGTACAATTCACCAGCCGTGTCGTCGTTTCCCTAGGCAGCAGACTCCTAGCTAGCTAAAAATCTGAACATAGGGCGGGTGCTTCCACTGACTGACTGACTGACTCTAGTAGTATGTATATATGTCCACCTTCCATGTTTCCCTACTCTGGTCCGACCGCCTAGTTAAACCTGCGCTTCTTCTTGGTGGGCGTGTCGTGCACCTGCGTCTTCTCCCCGTACATCCTCAGCTGCAGGTTCTCAAAGGCTTCCGACACCGCTTCCACCTGCAGCAAAAAATTCAGGTCATTCCATCGCAATGGAACCGGCGTGTGTGCATGTATCTATCTGACGCTAACAGGCTGCATGTTTCCTTCACTCACCAGCTCCGGCTTCTTGGCGTACACCCTCACGATCCTGTCTTGGTTGCAGACAGGCAGCAGGTGGCTGACACGCTCGTCCGTTATCGGGAACTTCTCATCGCATCCGAAATCCTGGGGCGTGACAACAGTTGTACTCAGACCATTGCCAAGGCATAATAAGCAGCATACATATCCGAGACGGGAAGGGGGGTCGTGATTACCTTGAAGAACTTGATGCTGTGGAATGGCCGCCATTATGCGTTTAAGAAAGAAAGAAAAAAGGCAACTGGTTACAACTTGTAAGATTGAGCATATATATATACCCAAATGAATAATAACAGGCTGGGATCAGATGAATGTTGAAGCATAAAAAAACCTTTCGAGCGGGTTGTCCTTCCCACGCGTCAAGTCGATCTTCACATTGCTGACCGCCACATCTTCCTCCTTCAGCAGCACCTTTGAAGATTTCTGAAGACAGGGAAGGTTTGAGACAAAGAGCTTGTATAGTTAGTTTCAGGGAAGTCAGATAGTCCGCAACCAACCCAAAATCAGTAAAGAGGGGAGACACGAACCTGCGAGCAAACTATGTCTTGTGCAGTTATATTCTTGAAGTGGTCCAGTTTATCCTTTGGAACAGAGTACTGATTGCAGAACTGCAGCTCAAAGGAATTTAACTGAATCAACATACGCAAGACCACAACATAAAATCAGATGCTGCTCGTTATGTAAGTATGGTACTGAACAATATTAAACCTGCCTTGGAATGTGAAAAGGCAAGTAATCCAGTGCGATATTGGCAAATTATCACACCCGTCAAATGTTTCTAATACAAAATCAGTAATCACATGTGTGGACGCAGTCTCTATAATTTCCAGCACTACACTCCTAAACACCTAATACCTGCCAACTCACATATAAAGACAAACCAATTACTTATCTGCCAACTCAATGCAAGACGCACAAATACCACTATAAGCAAAACCTTGACCGAATTGACACACATAAACTGGTAATAGTTGCTTGCAACACTCAACATGGTATCGTGTTACAGGATGAGCAACATTCAAATAATATTGCATGTGTATAACGGTAAGATCCACAGTTTCAGCACAAATAGCTGTGAGAAACATGTGACAGAGAGGAGACAAAATAATAGAACAATATTACAACGGAAAAGAACTGCTACCTTGTAGAGCTCTCTCCGGCGAATACGTTGAATGATCTCCTTTGACTTCTTCAATTCATCGTTGGGAGCAGTTTCAATACTTTTGACGATTGTGTCATCTAACTGGAAATCCCAGAACTATACAGGTAAGAGGGGTAGACCAACAAAAGATACATCAACTTAACAAAAATAACATTATCTAACACCAAACCTTCCAAAAGTCCTCTGGATCATCTGCATGCAAAGATATTCCCAAGTATTCATTCGCTTCGACAAGAGCATCCACAAGCATCAGTTCAACAGCCTAACGTATTGATGACTGTTAGAAGCAGTTCCATTTATATATAAAGAAAGCAATATTCATGAGACTGCAGATAGCTGGAACTGGCAACGCCTTTTTGCAAGCATAATAGCTAACAGTATAATTGGTGATGCAACTTAAAGGACGTACAAAAACAAGAATGCAATATACAGGAGTACATATTTTTTGGTGCATAAACATTTAGCAGTATAAATTGGTGAAACAACTTAAGGACATCCAAAAATGAGACCACGGCAGCATAACTATTTTTATTTAAACATGAGAACTTCGAGGGCCTCATCTAAATACCTTACTATGATGATCATCTACAATACCCTATTATGACAACAGTTAACACTGTTGACGGGAAGTCTCGGAGTAATACAGTAGTATGGAGTTATGGGCTTTCTCTTGATGTAACCATGATATCTTGTAATGTAAATAAGACAATACTGTGTTGGAGTGGAAATACCCGGAGTATAAAGAACATGTACCTTTACTTTGGCATGGGTATAGACAGTCCGATGCAGATCAGCACGTGTTGAGAACAATTTATGGATGCTCAGATCTGTATTTCCAAGTGGAGCATACCAGTTCACATATTAGATACTCACACAGAAAAAGAAAACAATGGCAATGGATCAAACTGAAATAGATGACTGTTATATAGTAAACCTACAATCTTTGGCAGGGTAGCATATTTCATCACCCATCACTCGCATGCCTTCTAAAAGCCTGCATGAAAATTGACAACAAACCACAAAGGTATGATGATTATCGTGTTAACTAGTGTTTAAAAGAAGACAGGTGAATTTACCAAAAGAAGATAAGACAGCAATTCGAGTTCGATGACAAGTCACAAATTTAACACCTTCACAGCGCAACTATTATTCCAAATATTCAGCCACAATGATTTAGCCATGTCTCACATAAAAGCTTGAAAAGATAATGGGCGTTTGATCTTAAAAGGCCCTGTATGAACCAACTAATTATATGGAAACACACGTTTACCTACTAAAAAGCAATACCAAGATAGCTATCTCATCAAAGGGAAAGCTAAGAATCCTGAGAGAACGGGGTCTAAGTTGTCCACGTTACCTGTCCGTATTTTATTATCTTGGAAGAGATCAACGTCTAGCCAAAGTTCTATCTAAACGCTCATGATCACATAATCACATTGGCATTCTTGTCAACATATAAACGTTGCCAACAGTGTATCTAACATTCTTTCATCATCATACTCATATCTTCGATTATGTTAACATTAATAAATTTCCATTGATGATCTACATAATTATCTGGCATTGTCAGTTTGCACAACAGTGCAGATCTTGGAATCCCTATGTTTATATTCTAAACTAGATAACAGGGGCAATTGGGCAAAAGAAAGTCGGCACTTTTGATGGCAAAATATACCTCCAGTGCTGGAAATTGCTCCCGATACCACATGCTCTGCAATCACGGTCAATGTAGTCGAACCTGCATCGTTACTCTAGGTTATGCCATAACTAGATGATGGTAGACACAATGGTAGACTTATAGACGAAATTTAGAAGTACAATACAAAGAAGGCCCT
Organism: Bromus sterilis; assembly: GCA_950022295.1. Taxonomy (NCBI): domain Eukaryota; kingdom Viridiplantae; phylum Streptophyta; class Magnoliopsida; order Poales; family Poaceae; genus Bromus; species Bromus sterilis. Next base: position 6,024,921 of record OX465597.1, on the reverse strand, counting down.
TACTTGTCAACATCTATACCATTGCGCCCATTAGCAACAATGTCGTAAAGGAAACGCTTCTCCTTCACACCCTGTGAAGAAGAACCAATCTTCATTTAATCCAATTCATGTAAATCATTCTATTTCAATCAAAATGGGTGATTAAAAATGGTAGCAATATACATACTTCTGTTGTGGAGAAGTCAGAGCTTGCAACTATCATTTTCTGCAGAATTTTTTGAAGCAGCAGGGTAAGAGTTTAGTAACTTAGAACAACACACTGTGCCGCACTATTACAAGCTATACAGGATACCCTACAAATGAACTTCATGCCCTACTGCTGCAGGTTTTTCATTTCATTTTTTTAACAGTACTCCCTAGAGATGGCAGACTGAGATTGGACTGAATTCTGTATGACCCATAAGTAAAACTGCTTCAAAATTGAAATGAGAACTAAGTCTGCGCCACCACAAGTTCTTACAGTAAAATGCAGTTTACCTTGATAACTTTCAGATAATCAGGTTCAATATCTATTGCGTGTTTGTCAACGATACTGTCCAGAAGCAGCGCAGACATATGCTCATGAGACCTGAATAAACAAACGAGGTTTTATTTATTAAGATATTAAACCAAAATCTCCAAATAACTTTACCAGATTAAAAGGCATATGAAAACACATATAAGTGGATGAATAATCATCAATCATGCAATGTTAACATGCCCAGACACGTGGCACGATCGATGTCTAGGACCAAGGGGTCACAAGCTGTCAACATACGGCACCTTGACAAGTAGAATAAAATTGACTGTAAATAATGAAACTGGATTTCAGTTAAAAAATGAAAATGGAGAAGAGAATGCATCTCTCCAAGCAGAAGACAGGAAACTATAAAGAATGAAACGGTCTTAAATCATGTCTTTTAGCTGTGAGATTTAACCATAATAGAAATATTAATCGCCACAAAGGGGAGCTGCTCCAGTAGTTCAGGATATCCCAGCCCCACAAGGGTTGGCATTTGAGCCTTAACATGATGGGCACACAGCAAGTAGAAATAAGTATGTAAAATAACTGACAAGTTAGGAAATAATGATAGTGAACAGCATATATGAAAAGAGAATCACCATGTTGATCCCGGATTAACACGAGGAAGAAACTCATGCTCAAACAGATGACTGAATGGGCCGTGTCCAATGTCATGTAAGAGACCTGAACAGAATTATGAAAAAGATCATTAACAAGCAGATCTTTATGAGACATGGTTGAGAACACCAACCTGCAAGTTTCACAGTTTGCACATCAACGCGGTCAATGTCAAGCTCTTTTCCCTGATGAGTGAAAAAAATGCATAAGACTCTATTACTAATTACACTGTCACTTGCCAGTATATATCAGTCAAGACAGTGCTCAATGGTACAAACCTGGTACTTTTGAAGATTGTTCATAGCCTCCCCAGCTAGCCTATAAACACCTAATGAATGTTCGAAGCGTGTGTGGACGGCCCCAGGAAACACCAGATATGTAAGGCCTGATAAGAATACAGAGCATGTTATAATAACATGAGTAAAAATTAAACTGTAAATTCCATTAGAACTGGATTAGCCATGAAAGAAGCTCACAGCACTGTTCATTTTAGAAAGAAAATTTAAGAACATTCAAATGCAGGGAAGTCTTATATTAATTTACGGAGGGAGTATACAGTAAACACTACTTTAGGTATCTAAAACATCTTATATTAATTTACGGAGGGAGTATACAGTAAACACTGTTGCACAAAGAAGTCAACAGTTCGCCTGACAAGTTTTAAGTAGCAATGCAGGGAAAAAGCATATGAAATGGGACTCCATTTAGATCCTTGACACTCCCAGCTAGATAGAATGCAAAGTTCCCAAGATGGTTTCTCTAACGAGGGAAGAGAACTCACCAAGCTGTTTCAGATCCCTCAACCTGGATGAAATGATGCAACGAAATGAAAATATAATTAGGCCACCCAGGAAGTTAAAAAAGGCAAATGTGCAGCAATCATTTGGAAAAACTGAAGTCACCTCTGAAATTCCTCTGTATCCACAAATTCACGGGCCAACTGCACATCAGAGGAAGTAATTGTTATTACAGAAAAATGGAATAGCTTGAGGAACACACATTATTTGGGAAAGTATTTTTTATTATGGAAAATGAATAGTTAGGAGCAGAAATTATCTAAAGCTTCAATTCCTCAGTAGACAACAAAATCTATAGATAATTAGTAATAAGATGAACCATTTTTCATATGAAATAGACAATTAGTGTGATCATTATATACTAACTAATGACTGACATAAAGTGATTTTGTTGAAAAAAAACACAGGACGTGCAATGTTCTACTTGTAACGCATGCAGAGCACTGAAGCAAAAAATGGAAAAGCAACTAGCCAGCAGCAAGAAGACAAAGACAGTTATGCTTGACCATTAAATACTGTAGGACACAGAAAACTCCCGACAGAATACTCGGTGGTTGAACACCTTTAAATAAAGGAGTATACATATATTAAGTATGAATCCTGATAATTACTTGTAACACTGAAATTGGGCCAATGCTAGTGCCTTCAGATACTAGTGTCGGAATTATTCAAAATCAGGACACTGAAATCTCAAAACGGTATTTAGATTACTACTATCCATGGTGAAAAGCAAAAGGGCCCAACATAACTTAAAGTGCTCAGTAGACATACAGATAATCAGGAATAAGGCGAACTATTCTTTCATATGAAATAGACAATTAGTGTGATCATTATACATTGAAGGCTGACCACGCATCCAGGTAACACAAAGCAATTTTTGGGAAAAATAAACAGCAGGCATAGTGTGTTCTACTAGTACCGCAAGCAGAGTATTGAAGCTCAAAATGGAAAACCACATGGGCAACAGCAAGAAAGGCAGTCATGCATGATTATTAAGTACAGTAGGACGAGAAAAATCCTCGGTGGTTGAGCACGTTTAATTAAGGGAATATACATATGTTCAGAATGAAATCATGTTAACTACTTGTAACACTGAAAATGGACCAATTCTAGCGCCATCAGATACAAGTGCCCACAACTGATTTATTCAAATTCAGGATACTGAATTGTTAAAAATATGTACCGTATGAAAATTACTGCCCATGGTGGAGAGTGGAAGGGATCTAGTGGAGATCAATTAATCAAGGACATTAAGATGGACGTTACGAACTTCCATAAGCAGAGCAGCATCAGAGCACCACACAAGAGTAACTGTAGCGCAGTACAGCAAAGTACGAAAGCACCCAAGCCAAAAATAGCTATGAAGTGTTTTCTTCTGGTGCTTTAATACTACTCATGTTCAGTTACTTGGGAGACGCACGTTACTACTCACAGCGCAAGCATTAATAATAGATCAACAGGCCAATCAAGTAGTATTAATTATTCCATGGCTCTCAGGAAGGTTGACCTCAGGGGTCGGGTCAGGCAACAAGAATATTCTCTCGGGTGGAATGGAGGAAACAGGTCATACTCCATGATATAAGCAGAGGAGACGCGTAGAAAAAGTCGACCGAATTTTAAAATGGGAGGGGAGGGGAGGGAGCACTTGGCGGAGCCCAATTTTAAAACGGAACGGCACATGCGGGATGCTACGGTAGAACTAGACTAGAAGCAGTTGATACGGCACAGCAACAACAGCACAAACAAACTGCCCAAATTCTGAGGAAGGAGAAACAAAACAGCTAGTAGTGCTGGTGATACATTTTATAGGAGCAGATAGATAATGTGGTGGACGGGGACCTGCGCTGTCGTTGCTGCTTGGTCCCGTCGAGCACAACGAAACGAACCTGCTAGCACATCGACGACGGTGGGTGGGCAAATTGGTAGGGGTATCGACGGCATCGGAATCGGGCTAAAATCGCAGCGTCCGCCGAGGAAACGCGGCGGGATGGAACAAACAGTTAGGCAGAGAATGGGGGGAGAAACGCGAAAAAAAAAAACAATCTCGGGCCGCGCGCGCCGCGAGCAGCAGAGATTGGGGGTGCGATGAAGGTCGACAAGGAATCGCCAAACAGCCCGAAACCGACGGATTACTCTCCCAAACCCGTACCGAACCCCGCAATCCAACCAATCCTGCGATAAGGCACGGCAGCCGCCGCCGCAACAAAATAAGAGCAGAGCAGACAGCGCGACGCTAACCGGAGGAGGAGAGGATAGGGGAATGGCTCACGGGGTCGAGGGAGATGTTGCCGTGGAGGTTGTCGAAGACCTGCTTGGTGGAGCAGCGGTCGTAGTCGCCGTACAGGTGCTTGTTCGCCGTGGCCGTGGGCAGCACGGCCACCGCGCGGGGCTGCTCCCCCTCCGCCGCCGCCGCCGCGGCGCAGTACTCGCCCATCTCCTCTCCCCGAGTTCGCGGAACCCCCGCCGCGCTTTGGGGGGGAAGGTTCGAGGCGTGCGTGCGGCGGGCGAGGAGAGACAGGTGGGCGTCGTGCGTTTGGTTGTGGGGTTGGAGGAGGGAGGGATGGGGAAGGGAGAGACAGAAAGGCAACCGCGCCACTGCCAATGGCTCGGATTATTTATTAATGAGACCTGCTTTGCTAGTCCAGCGAGAGAATAAATTTGGAAGGAGTGGAAACTGCAGCGAGAGAGGAATGAGGAGGGATTTAATTCTTCCCAATTGACCGGAGGGCTTAGTTAGAGCATCTCCACTCGTTGGGCCCTCCAAGCTATTTTTCGACGCTATTTTAACGTCACTTGGGATAACGAAAATGACTCGGGGCCAATCGGTCATCTAGCCGTGGCCCCAAAAGAGACCCATGTTGGGCCAAATTCAACTAAACTGAACGAAATTTAGCGAAATTCATAATATTTTGTCATAATTTACATAAATAAAAAAAATAAAAAAAACTACTGGAAACTACGGTGGCTCCCACGACGCCTTCTCCCGCGACCCCGCCAGTGGCGCCGTCGTCGTCGCCCTTGGGCTACAACCACCGCCTCGGGTCGGCGCGCTCGGCCTCCGTCATGGAGGCGCGGGCAACCTGGACCTCCCTGTCGAAGGGGCGCCCTCACGAGGCACCGGCGGTACCGACGCGCCGCAGGCACTGAGCATCCAGCCGCGCGGCGGGCGCGTGTCTGGCGGGCAGGGTTAGCCCGTCTGAGCGAGGAGGACCGCCTCAATGACGGCGAGCATGCGGTGGTTGGCCATGGTGGCGAGGAGGGGCGAAGCGCAGCGAAGAGAAGAGTGCGGTGAGGTGAGGAGCAGAGGAGACGAGTGTGTGGCGTTTCACGACGACGAGGTCGCTTTATATAGCGGGGCATCGCGTACATACGGCGGAAGATGCTCTTAATTAGACTTTTTAGATTTATCGTTAGAAACACCGCAGCGCGTGTCACGCTGCATGGTTGGTGGGCCAGATGGAGAGGGGTCACTACGCCAGAATCGCTAGTTGCCTACGGCCGAAGCTATGCCGACGGCCACAGTCGGCATAGATGGAGGTATGCCGACGGCTTTTATTTTGCCGTCGGCAAAGAAAAGCCGTAGGCATATCTCCATCTATGCCGACGGTGGCCGTCGGCTGACGGCAAAGAAAAGCCGTAGGCATACCTCCATCTATGCCGACGGTGGCCGTCGGCAACCAGGGCCACAACCGTCGGCGTAGCTCTAGCCGTCGGCATATGTGCCACGTGGCACATGAGATACCGGCCGGCTAACGGCGTTGGAGCTATGCCGACGGCTTTACCGTCGGCAACATTTTTTTATTATTTTAATTAAATGTTTTTTCAATATTCAATTTTATTTATCTAAATTTTAGCATATGCAAATTATATATCAATTTGGGGTAGAATTTTCCATAGATTATGAATATACACTTTGTTTTTGTATTTGGATATGTTAAAAATGCAAAATAATGTACTTTTTCAAATAGGTCCTTATAGTTTATGAAAATCACAAGTAATTCATACATGCATGGATTTTGACAAATTTTATATGTTTATGGATCAGAATCTTGCAAGGGTTCTGTTGGCATACTATATTTTCAAATTTACATAGATTAAAATAATAGAATAATCAGTTAGTGTTTACGTCGAAACGAGCACAACGCGAGGCAATCTTAGGCATGACCGGTGATAGCTAGGGGTGGAATCTTGCAAACCTCTTGGTAGATCTCTTATTAAATGAGTACTTGTGCACCTAGAAATGATTTTTTGAAAAAATAAATAGCAAACTATCAAGCGCTTGTAGTTAAAATTTCACCCCGTTCCAACTGAATCAGTGGCAATTTGTCTTTTTCAGCAGAGGTGTACAAGAAACATTTTACATGGAAAGTTTGGTCAATTGCTAATAAAATATGGTCAAGTATATTACAAAAATGTATTGGTTCAAATTTACATCAAATATTTGGTAGATCCTTCACAAAAAGACCCTACTTTCGGCACTTGGAAAATGAAAAATGAATTTTTCGTGCAACGAAAATGAAAACTTCCTTTGGCAAACTTGTTGGCCATTCAAATATACACACATATGCAAAATATCAGATCGTTTGGTCAAACTATCCTTTGAAATTAGCACTAACATCGGGCATTTGGCTTGAAAGCCATGAACCTTCATACTCGATAGCCCATTTTGAGAAGACTTTTTTAATAGATTTGCATTATTCCAAGTTTGTTGGCTTGTATGGTTACTAGGACATAAATTAGGATGCAACGCGAAGGTTTTACATTTTTTTTATTTTTTTGAATTGTTTAAGCACCGATTTCAAAATGCGGTCAAAACGGGAGAGGGGGGCATGTCCGGTGATAGCTAGGGGTGGAATCTTGCAAACCTCTTAGTAGATCTCTGATTAAATGAGTACTTGTGCACTTAGAAATGATTTTTTGAAAAAATAAAGAGCAAACTATCAAGCACTTGTAGTTCAAATTTCACCCCGTTCCAGCTGAATCGGCGACAATTTGTCTTTTTCAGCACAGGTGTACAAGAAACAGTTTACATGGAAAGTTTGGTCAATTGTTAATAAAATATGGTCTAGTGTATTACAAAAATGTATTGGTTCAAATTTACATCAAATATTTGGTAGATCCTTCAAAAAAAGACCCTACTTTCGGCACTCGGAAAATGAAAAATAAATTTTCGTGCAACGAAAATGAAAACTTTCTTTGGCAAACTTGTTGGCCATTCAAATATACACACATATGTAAAATATGAGACCATTTGGGAAAACTATACTTTGAAAGTAGCTATAACATCGGCCATTTGGCTCGAAAGTCATGAATCTTCATACTCGATAGCTCATTTTGAGAAGACTTTTTTAATATATTTGCATTATTCCAAGTTTGTTGGTTTCTATGGTTACTAGGACATAAATTAAGATGCAACGCGAAGGTTTTACATTTTTTTGATTTTTTTTTGAATTGTTTAAGCACCGATTTCCAAATGCGGTCAAAACGGGAGAGGGGGGCATGCACGGTGATAGCTAAGGGTGGAATCTTGCAAAAATCTTGGTGTATCTCTGATGAAATGAGTACTTTCGCACCTAGAAAATATTTTTTGAAAAAATAAAGAGCAAACTATCAAGCACTTGTAGTTCAAATTTGACCCCGTTCCAATTGAATCGGCGGCAATTTGTCTTTTTCAGCAGAGGTGTATAAGAAACATTTTACATGGAAAGTTTGGTCAATTGTTACTCAAATATGGTCTAGTATAATACAAAAAGGGATTGCTTCAAATTGACATCAAATATTTGGTAGATCCTTCACAAAAAGACCCTACTTTCGGCACTCGGAAAATGAAAAATGGATTTTTCGTGCAACGAAAATGAAAACTTCCTTTGGCAAACTTGTTGGCCATTCAAATATACACACATATGCAAAATATGAGACCATTTGGGAAAACCATACTTTGAAAGTAGCTATAACATCGGCCATTTGGCTCGAAAGTCATGAATCTTCATACTCGATAGCTCATTTTGAGAAGACTTTTTTAATATATTTGCATTATTCCAAGTTTGTTGGTTTCTATGGTTACTAGGACATAAATTAAGATGCAACGCGAAGGTTTTACATTTTTTTATTTTTTTTGAATTGTTTAAGCACCGATTTCCAAATGCGGTCAAAACGGGGGAGGGGGTATGCCCGGTGATAGTTAGGTGTGGAATCTTGCAAAACTCTTGGTGTATCTCTGATGAAATGAGTACTTTTGCACCTAGAAAATATTTTTTGAAAAAATAAAGAGCAAACTATCAAGCACTTGTAGTTCAAATTTGACCCCGTTTCAATTGAATCGGCGGCAATTTGTCTTTTTCAGCAGAGGTGTATAAGAAACATTTTACATGGAAAGTTTGGTCAATTGTTACTAAAATATGGTCTAGTATAATACAAAAATGGATTGGTTCAAATTGAAATCAAATATTTGGTAGATCCTTCACAAAAAGACCCTACTTTCTCACTCGGAAAATGAAAAATGGATTTTTCGTGCTAGGAAAATGAAAACTTCCTTTGGCAAACTTGTTGGCCATTCAAATATACACACATATGCAAAATATGAGACCATTTGGGAAAACTATCCTTTAAAAGTAGCACTAACATCGATCATTTGTAAATGTGAGATATTAATTTGTTTTATTTTACGAAATTCAAATGAAGTAAAAAAATTATGGTACTCGAAATTTACAATTTTTTCTTACGTCTATTACACATAAAATGGCTCACTGTAAAAGGATTTGATTTTCTAAATTTTTAATCATTCTTTTTTATATTTTTTTAGTGGACAAAGAAACACACAATTGAAAAGGCCTTCTCATTGGTGGACACATTGATGCCACGGATCGATGACATGGCGCTAATCCAACCACCCATTTATCTCCCCACCGCCCATATCCATCCATCCATATAAAAAAGAAAAACAAAATCCCCCACAGCCCCACCTTATCTCTTCCCATCTACTCCCATCGTATACTCCCTCTTGACCGCGCCGCCTCCCAGGTTCCTTCCTCGCCGGAGCTCGCCGCCCCCTGCTCCTTCCTCGCTAGACCGCGTCGCCCCCTGCTCCTTTCCTCGCTGGACTGCCTCGCCGGCGCCCCTCTCTAGTCCGCGGCGCCGGAGCGCGCCGCCCTCCCGAGCCTGCCTCGCCGGCGCCCCTCTCCAGTCCGCGGCGCCGGTGCACGCCGCCCTCCTGCTACTTCCTCTTCAGCCGGAGTGCGGGGGGTAACCACGGCAAGCCACCACGGCCGGGCGGGCGACCACGCCGGGGCACCATAACCGGGCTTGCCCCTCCTCTCTTCCTCCCTTCTCTCCCTCATCTCTCTCTCCCCATGTCCAGGGTCGCCGCCGCCATGGATGCTCCGCCCCGCGCCGGACCTCGTCGACGTCGGCCTCCCCCACCGCGCCATACCACCGGATCCGGCCGCCCTCCTGCCCTCGCGCTCCTCCCCGACCTCAGCTCATCGCCGGAGGGTTGCTGCCCCTCGCCGGAAGCCGCTAGCGTCGTCGCCCCCTCCCGATATGGAGGACCAGAGGAGGAGCAGCACCGCCGCCAGCCACGTGGGCCGGAGCAGCCTCCGCTACAGCGTTCGGCCACGACAGATCTGCTACGGGTTGCCCGAATAAAAAAGAAAAAAAATGGTATTGTACAATGGCGGGGCCATGTGCATGTTTTTTTTAATACATCTATGCTGAGGGGAAGGCCGTCGGCATTATTTTGACTAGATGATCTGAGGTATTGAGACGTGTCCGACAGTGGGGCACCCAGATGCCGCTACGTGTCCAATCTATGCCGAGGGGACTACCATCGGCATAGCTCATTAACGGAGTTTGGTGAAGCTGTTACCTATTCTGTTTGCCGATGAGAATACGATGCCGACGGTCGGATAAAAGCCGTCGGCTTAATTATGTTGCCGACGGTGGTTCGAGCTTTGCTGATGGAAGAGACCCCGACGACCGTATGCCGACGGTAGCCGTCGGCATAGCCTATGCCGAAGGTTTTCTGGGCTATGCCAACGGCAAAAGCCGTCGGCAACTAGGCGTTTTGGCGTAATGGGTGCGGTGTGAATAATAGACGACTGCGACGCCGCGGCTGGGCTGGCTGGCTCAGGGAAAGGGAACGCAAAACGCAAGGAATGAATATTCTACTCCACTTTTGAGTTACTGGTTGTAGATTAGTAATGGAAGGAGTATCACATGGTTGAGTTACGTTACCTACCCGGCGGCATTAAGCGCATGCTTCACGTTACAACCTGTTTTAAGTACGCGGTTCCGACTCAAGAGAAAGTGAAAGATAATCCATGCACATGATTGCTTGCTCGCATATTTGGAAAACGTTCATCCTACATTTACAAAATTATAAATCACATGTTTACTAAAAAAATTATCATGCAAGAAAAAAAATGGTGAAAATCCAAGAAAAAATTCCTAGGTTGCATCAAACATATTTGAAAAACATTCATTTTATACATTGTACCAGGGAACTCTGCATCTTCATTCAGCTTCACCACCAACACCCCGGAAGTAAAGCCGGCTGGCACGTGTAGTGTATACAAAAGCCCAGGTTGCAGCTGGGAATGTGATTGACATCCTGGCATGTGTAGTGTATACACGGCTGCTTGTTCTGCGTGCAAACCACAAATCACAACATAATCTTGTGCTTCAGTTCACCATCTCCAGCTCTGAAAATCAACTGTGTTTTTCACTTCGCCTTTGCAATGGAACCACCAGGCATCAATTGATACTAGGAGAGTGAATCACACTGACAGTTCGTGATATTCGGTCGCAGTTGCAAAGTATCAATTGCACCGGTATGGAGTGAATCAAAGTATCAATTGATACTAGGAGAGTGAATCACACTGACAGTTCGTGATACTCGCAGTTTGATATGCTTGAAAAATTTCATCACGAAATGACATTCGTGGAGCATCGATTTTGTTTTTTTTTTGCTGCGTATTCCACGGATGTTATTTTGTGATGATATTTAACAAGCATATTAGAAATTTGTCAAATATTCGCCACAAAAATATTCAGATTTTTTTTTAAAAAATATTTTTTTTTCGATTTTACTGTTCACCGAGCTCATATGAGCTCGGATTCAATTGCTCTGCGTCCTTAATATAGTTTATTTAAATCTAAATAATGAATTTGGTTTAGAAATGTAGTTTATTTTTGTTATTTTCCAAAAAACTGCAGCAGTACAAATAAGATGACTTCATATCCCAGATGGATATATTTACATTTTGTAGTTTGTACTTTGTATTTATATATTCAAAGTTCAAAGAAAAAACAATTATTATCAATCTCACATAGCCGGCGAAATCTCTGCGCTTCTTCCGGCCGGTGCAGTGTGGCTGGAGCGAGTGAAGTTTTTTTTTGAGCAGTTTTTTTTTTTGAGCGGGTGGAGCGAGTGAAGTGAGAAGAGCAGGAGGCAGCGGAGTGTCGGCGCAAGTATATAAGTCAAGTCCAGCCCATTAGATCCAAACGTTCAGTTCCAGTGCACAGGCCCATTGTACGATCCCATTTGTATATAAAATCTCTACAAATCACTAGTTTTAGAGTACTCGTAGCAAATAGCGCGTTTCCTCCGCAAACGTCAAATGGCACGAGCTATTCCTGAGGTACGAGTGCCTTTTGCGGAGTCACGATGTTACCTTTTCACGGAGACGCAAATGCCTCTCGTAGAAAAACCAAAACGTATAGAACAAACGTGCGAAAACCAAAAAAGTTAAAAAAAACAACGAAAAAACCAATTTTAAACACAAAAATACGTACAAAAAAATTTAAAAATAAAATCCCGAGGGAACGTTGTAAACGCGATACGTGGCGCAGTTCGCTAGGCTGGGCCACCAACGAGTACTCTAGAACTAGTTGCTCTCACTTTTTGGAGTTATTTTTTTTAAATAATACTCCCTTCGATTCATAATAAGTGTCGCTCATCTAGTATAAAGTTTGCACTGGCTTAGTACAAAATGAACGACATTTATTATGGATCGAAGGAAATACCTTTTATTTGCTAAATTACAGAAATAATATACAGTTTTTTAAAATATATTGTATAATGGGCGAAACAGACTAGGCCCAATCGACCTGGCCAGAGCCGACAGCCCAGTCGGTACAGCCGTGGCCGACATCTTAACTGGGTGCATGCTAGAATATTAATTATTTTTTACACACCTTTCTCAATTTATTTTTATTAAAATTGAATATTTTTATAAACACGTAAACTTTATTAAAAGAAGATTTTACCCAGCGCGTTGCGGCGGGTACTATTAAAAAAATAATTTGATTTTCTAAAACATGAGAATTTTTCTGAAACATATTATAGTTTGATTATAAGTTGTTTTTCGAAAAAAAATATTGTTTAGAGTAAAAATTTCAGAAATTTTGATGAAAAATTCAATAATATGTGTGATTTTTTTGTTAATTTATTATCTTAACAATATGTCTATGAGATGGTATGAGACGAAAGAAAAGTTGAGTAGAGACAATAAAAACATATCCACTATTGACTAAGCCTAAAACAATAATAGCAACTATAGATGTGCATTCGTAAAAAAAATGTCGCATAGAAAAATAAAATGCGAGGTAATTTATAATTTTATTTTCTATAAAAATATATTTAAAAATCATGGAGTTGAGTGCATTTTTTAAATATCTATTGGTGATATGTTGCATGTGCATGCGGAATTAATGGAAGTATGTGCATGAAAAAATGGTGGAAAATAATTTTTGCATGGTGAACCTACTTGATGATGTGGATAGCTTGCATGTCAATATAAATAAGTTAGTGGGGATGAACTATTTAGGTATTATAGATATGATGAAATTTTTTAATACTACAAATACATTTCCTAATTTTTGTAAAAATTACATACTACACGAACATATATTAACACATGAAGATTTTAAAAGTTATAATATATTATAAATAAAAATATTAACAATTTTAAAATATATTATCTTATTTCATACTTAAAAAAAATAAAAAAAATCAAATGCATAAGTATTATTATAATTACATGAATATTATTGTAATTAAAATTATATAATTTAATTCTATTTTAAAAATGAAAAGAAAAACTAACACTTGCATGCATAAATTATAATTGTCTACCACCTTTTTTTAATGTATATCACTTCAGTGAAAAGAAAAAATGACAAAAAAGAAAAGAAAAATAAACACTGCGCCAACGAGTTCGACCACCTTTCTTTTTTGTGTACTTTGAATGCATCAATTATCTAGTCGAAGCACACTCGCAGAGTTAAACGGGCTTATGATATCTCAAATCGTTTTAATAATTATAAAAATATTATTTTTGTACTTTATTCGTCCAAATTAGATGACTTCCATTTGTTCACATGTGCATGTACACATGTACACAAATGAAAGCCATATAATTTTGGACAGTGGGGTATTAAACAGTCAAGTAATTAAAATAATTTAAAAAGTGTTCTATTTATGACCCATAATCTTGAAGGGACACTTGGCTATTAATTCTTTATTAAAGGAGGGACACTTGGCTATTTTTATATATTAATTCTTTTCAAATTTATCTAATTTTTGTTAAATAAATAAATTATATTATTGTAAAATATTCATGTAATTCTATTCATACTTATGCATTTTATTTTACTTGTATTATATTTCAAAATGTTCATATATATGTAATAAAAATAATATTTTCTAAAATATGTTCGTGTAGTATGTAATTTTTAAATGCTTTTAGGAAATGTATTTCTAGTCTTAAAATAGTTCGTCATGTTTTAATAAAGTTTATGTGTTTGTCAAAATATTTGTTTCAATAAAAATATGTTGAAAAAGGTGTGTGGAAATATAATTAATAGCCAAGCGTGCACCATGTTGGGCTGTCAGCCACAACCAGGCCGACTGCATGGTGGGCGAGCAACGAGTCAGCTACGCCTAGGTCGACTGGGCCCAATAAGTTTCGCCAAGGCCGACTAGACGATATATTTGAAAATTTTCAAAATTGTATATTATTTCTGTAAGTTAGTAAAGAAAATGTATTTTTTTTAAATAGCCTTTTTGGAAGTATGTAGTCATTCGTTCGCCCCCCCCACCCCACCGATGAACGAAGGATTCTTCGATTTTTTTTACATACAAAGCACGCCTCCCGTCTTGGTGATTTATTCATTCGGTTTTTTCGAACCCTCACCCCTTCCCGTTTGTCCGCCTCATACTCTCATCCTCTCACATCTCCCGCCGCAGCCTCTTTTAGGGTTCTTCGTCGACGGCGACGTTGCCTCCCACTGTCGTTGCAGACACCGTCTCCCGCCACAGCATGCGCTCCTGCAGCCAGACCCCGCCTCACCCCCACCTCCCTTGGTCCGCAGAACCCACCTCGAGCTCGAGCATGACGGCTCTCAGCTCCTGCGCTCGTCCTCTTCCCCACCCCCATCTGGTTCGGCGGCCAAGATCGAGCCCAACATCAGCCAAGACCATCGTTGGTCAAGTCTCTTTTCCCTTCTCCCCTCCATCCATCTCCCTGCATCAGCCCCGGCTCCTTTCGCCACTTGATGCCGCACAACCTTCTCCTATTAGGTGAGCCCTCCTACCCTTCAGCAAAAACGCTAGCTAGTGTTCAGCTTGTGCTGCGCTGGAGTTGACGGGACCGACGTGAGATCCATCTGGTAGACAGGGAACATGAACGTGTGTTAGATGGCGCGAGAGAATCAGGTCGTCACTTGTAAAATTGAGAACTTTGATGTTTTGATGAGACCGATACAAAGTACTTCGGTGGCTTCGTTATGTCTGTCTAGTGCACTTGTAAGCTCGGTGTGTCCGACTGACTTCACTCGGACTTTCCGAAATAAGCTCACTTGGTCACCATTGAGTCTCGTAGGCTTTTTGGTGGGATCGAGTGGGAATTTTGGAATTTACAAAATAGAGTCAGTTGGAAACTAACCTATCTAGAGAGCAAATCGGTGGAACCGACTAACATGCTCAGTGAGACTGAAATACTAGGGTTTAGCCAACCTCCATATCTAGATGACTCGGTTGATCTGAATGACAAAGAGTTGGTGGGACCGAGCCATATGCTCTAGGTAACAACTATATATATCTGAACAACTCGATGGGTCCGAATGGTTTTTACTTGGTGGGACATAGTTGGACTTTGGCTTTGAATATAGTGGCATGTGGGAGATGGTGTGAGTATTAAATATTAAATCTTTAATCACTTGAGCAACCAATCCTTCTTCGTTTAACGTCACCCTCTTTTGATAGTATTTACATTTTCATAGGATTCAATGTTATCTTGGATCACTCAAAAAGAAAATTCCATAGTGTACGTAAATTGGGCTTCTAAATAGGTTCATGAAAAACATTAATCCAATAACATGTATGTTGACATTATTTACCAAACCCACTAAAGGGTGTGTGTGTGTGGACCACTTTCACTCCACTCCTCTCAACTCGACTCCGCCCCAACCTCCTCTCTGGCGATTTCCGCCTTCCTGGCATGGCGGGCAACTAATTTGACTCGAACGTTCCCCGATTCGCGAAGTGGAAGCTCGTCCTAGGCGGGGACTAGGAGAAGTTGTACTTAGACGCAGCAGCCGGTGGCGGCATGGCCACCGCGACCCCCCCCCTCCGCCAACATGGCGGCGTGGTGCTCATCCATCTCCCTTTCCTCTTCCTGTATTCGTGAAACCTCACTAAAAGGATCAAGATGGATCTAGAATGGGTGAATAGATACAATTACAAATTTTAGTTATTTTTAACAATTTTAGACAAATGTGAAAAGAAAGTCGACCCATTTTGTTTTCTGGCAAACACGCGGGTGCTTTATATTTACAACACAAAGAAGCAAAACAGGCGACGGTAAAAATATCAACACTATATGCATAAAGGGCATCTGCGGGAGCACTGTTATTGATCCAAATGCGCCTTTTCACAGGTGCTCTGTTATAAATAACCTATTGGAAATGCTCTAACTCTACCAACATGAAACATCAAGCAAGCAGAGAATATGCACCCATAGAGCATGTTCAGGTTTACAACCATTTAACTTAACATACTTAGACTATGATGCTACTAAGTACAAGACTAAAACAACATAGTACAACTTCAGCCTGTCAGTTAAATCACAGTTCGTCAGGGAGCTGTTGGTGGGCTTCATTCAGAGTTCTTTGGAGCAAAAAACACCCTCACGAAAAACTGGCCATACTTAAGGAGTGAGTCATCAGGAGAACTAACAGGTCCAACATATCCATCACGAAACGTCCACTGAAACAGTGATTCGTCGACCCTTAGAAGAACGTCCAAATTTTCCTTTCTCTTCACTGCAACAATATGCTGGAACAGTTTCGCACTCCCAGATACTTCATCGTCAAACATCACAATCTCATCAACATAGTTGGCGGTTAAAGCAGTGAACCTCAGATGATGGGGATGGTCAACCTTTGCATAGACTTTTTGGATAAAGGGCTTTATTACTCAAAAGGTTTAAGTAAGTACACCCGGCCTCTGCATAACTAAGATGCACACAGCCGCAAAGTCATCAAAAAGAAAAAGCAAACGAGCGTACGACAAGTTACAAATGTAAAGAACTATCGCCACTCAAGGCAGCTTTATGCGTAGGTCACGCGGCCACCCATGTTGGATAAAAATATCCCTCGCCACTGCTTCCGGTCATGCACACGCCTCCATAAAAAGGCTTTGATATTCCACCCGTTGTAAGATGGACCACGAACGGAGAATATCCGTGCATCGATAAAGAACCTGCAACCAAGTGAAATTTTTATCAGAAAAGATCTTGTCATTTCTACAAAGCTAGAGCGACCATATTACGGCGAGCGCTCCTATGCTCAGAATGGTTTTAAGTTTATTATCTATCCCGTTAAGCCAATTGCCAAAGATATTAGCAACGGATGTGGGTTGATATAAATTTGAAGCCATTTGGATAGCTGACCAAATAGAACGTGCAATCTTGCAAGTGAAGAAAAGGTGTTTTATTGGCTCATCATGAGCACATGAAACACATTTCTTACTCCCTTGCCAGTTGCGTCTGACAAGATTGTCTTTCGTTAGAATGACACCTTTTAGAAGATACCATGCAAAGACCTTAATCTTTAGAGATATCTTCATTTGCCATATTTTATAATTATTATGGACTGATATTTCAGGTTGGACAAGCGCCCTATACATAGAATCCACAGAAATTTTTCCATTCCTATTGAGATTCCATCGAAACTCATCATGTCCTTGTGTCAGTTGCACTAACGCTAACCGATCTAACAAGGCATTCCAAGACGCTAGTCTAGGACCGATTAAGTCTCTCCTGAATGCAACATTAGGAGGTGACTCTTGCATGACCGTGGCCAGCGTATCTTCCTTATGTCGCACAATGTTATATAGCGCCGGATATTGATCTCGGAGTGTGGCATTACCTAGCAATCTATCCTCCCAAAATCTTATCTCCGACCCGTCCTTAATGCCGAAAACCCCAAAGCGATAAAAGTCTTTCTTTGTCGGCATGACACCGGACCAAAAATTTGAATCTCCAGGCTTCCATACAACCTGAGATAACGCTTTTGTGCCGATATATTTTCTCTTCAGGAGTGTTTGCCAGACACCATCCGAAGTCAGTAGCTTATATAGCCACTTGCCAAGGAGCGCAGAATTCTTGACCTGAAGGTCATGAATGCCCAATCCCCCTTGGTCCTTCGGACGGCAAACGACATTCCACCTGGTCAGTTGATATTTCTTCTTTTCGTTATCCCCTTGCCAAAAGAATCTCGATCGGAAATAATCCAATCTATGTAAGGCCCCTTTAGGCAAATGAAAGAATGATATCATATACAGTACCATATTGGTTAAAACTGAATTTATTAGTACCAGTCTTCCACTGAGGGACAACAATTTCCCTTTCCAGCTAGCTAGCCTTTTTTCCAGACGTTCTTTGACGCGCTTCCATTCCGCATTAGTCAGTCTCCTATAATGTGTCGGTATTCCCAAATACTTAATAGGAAATTGGCCTTGCTCGCATCCGAATATCTCGGCATATTGAGCCGATGCATCCTGGGCTTCACCGAAGCAAAATAATTCACTTTTGTGGAAATTAATCTTCAATCCGGATAATTTCTCGAATGCTGATAATATTAATTTCAGATTCACAGCTTTATCTAGATCGTGTTCCATAAAAAGAATTGTATCATCCGCATATTGAAGGATTGATAATCCCCCATCCACCAGGTGTGGGACTACTCCCTCAATTTGGCCGTCTACCTTGGCACGTTCAATCATGATCGCTAACATATCAGCCACAATATTAAACAGTATGGGCGATAAAGGATCACCTTGCCTTAATCCCTTTTTGGTTTGGAAGAAGCGTCCGATTTCATCATTGACGTTAACGGCCACGCTTCCTCCCGAAACACAACTATGGATCAAAGCACACCACTCCTCTGAAAAACCTTTCATTCTTAGAGTTTGTTGGAGGAACGACCACTTCACTTTATCATAAGCCTTTTCAAAGTCAATTTTGAAAATGACTCCGTTAAGCTTCTTAGTGTGCATCTCATGGACAGTCTCGTGTAAAACCACGACTCCGTCGAGGATATTCCTACCTTGCATAAAAGCTGTTTGTGTAGGTTTAACCACATGATCAGCCACCGAATTTAATCTAATGGTTGCGACCTTGGTGAAAATTTTGAAGCTAACGTTAAGGAGGCATATTGGTCTATACTGTTGAATCCTTTCTGCCTCCAAAACCTTAGGTAGCAAAACAGTTTCTCCAAAGTTAAGACGGAACAATTCAAGTTGTCCAACATGCCAACATTGGAATAACTCAATAAGGTCCATCTTAATGGCATCCCAAAAGTGTTGATAAAACTCAGCAGGAAACCCATCTGGCCCAGGAGCTTTATTATGCTCCATTTGAAAAACCGCCTTTTTAATCTCCTCTTCAGTGAAGGGCGAATTTAGAAAGGTATTCTCCTCATTAGAGACCTGGGGTATATCTTCCGTTCGAGTCTCATCCATGGACAAGATATCTTCAGGTGGAGCGCCGAACAGCCCTTTATAATAGCTTGTAATATAGGCCTTTAGCTGTTTTTGACCTTCAATCATACCTTCTTCCTGATTTAGAGCATGAATACTTTTTTTTCTATGTCTGCCATTGGCGACATTCTGAAAATATTTCGTATTCGCATCTCCTTTCAGAATGAAGTTAGATTTTGATCTTTGGTACCATCTGAGCTCTTCCACCCGCAACATTCGTGCCACCTCCGCATTGGATTGACTTTTAAGCTCAATCTCCTGCTGGGTTAGCACTCGTGTTTCTGCCGCGCGATCAAGCTCGTCAATGATACTACACAACCTCTCCTTCTCTTTTTTTAGAATCCCGGTTGTGTGCTTAGCCCATCCACGAAGATATTTACGCAAGTTACGGATTTTTGCGTTCCATCTTCGGACTGGGCTATTACCCGGGACCAGAGCTGACCACACCCTTTTAACCATATCATCGAACCCATCACGCAGCAACCAACCCAACTCAAATTTAAAGTGGTGTCGCACGTTTGGTTTCAATGTTCCGGTTGTTAAGAGTAGAGGGGCATGATCCGATAGATCCTCAATACGTTCAAGGGCGCGTACTGTTACTAATGGGTATTTGTCTTCCCAATCAGTACTCATCAGTACACGATCCAATTTCTCGTATGTAGGATCAGGTAGACTATTCGCCCATGTGAATCGTCTACCTGTCATATGAACCTCTCTCAAGTCCAAACTATCAATGACAGCATTGAACAAGAAAGGCCAATGATTGTCGAATCTCCCCTTGCTTTTCTCATGTGGAAACCGTAGTAAATTAAAGTCTCCACCTATTATTATAGGATGGGGATCATTATTCGCTAGGTTCACCAATTGACGGAGAAAAGCAGCCTTACGTTCCTCCTGAGCAGCACCATACACGGCAACCAGACTCCATATAAAACCATCTGCTTTGTTACGAATGTGGAATTTTATATGAAATTCCCCACTCGTATAAGCTAACACTTCCATGGAGTCTAAAAGTACGCTGAGTAGAATGCCCCCAGATCTGCCGCGAGGAGGGATAGAGTGCCAAGTAAAGTCCATGCCACCTGAAAGGCGGTCTAGGACACTCACGGGAAAATCCCTCCTCCCAGTTTCCGAAATAG
Organism: Bromus sterilis; assembly: GCA_950022295.1. Classification (NCBI taxonomy): domain Eukaryota; kingdom Viridiplantae; phylum Streptophyta; class Magnoliopsida; order Poales; family Poaceae; genus Bromus; species Bromus sterilis. The sequence continues at coordinate 6,004,824 of OX465597.1, read as the reverse complement.
CCAAAAAATCCAATTTATGATCCCGAACATATTGTGCAATATTCAAGTGCTTAGCCAAGTCACCAAGACCTCTGCTATTCATGAAGATGCCATTCATTGGGAAACAATTGGATATTTTGACTGTTTCTCGAACTTTCTCACTTTTTTATTCTTTTTGTCCTTGGCAGTTTTGGATTTACGACCTGAAGCATGAAGATCATAAATAGATCCAAGTTTGACCTCATCCATGTCCACCTCCGTCACCTCACCCACAAGATGCGATAGAAGCTGTCCATCAATAGTGGCATTCGCTTCTTCCTCATCTAAGGGTGTGGTGACCGACCTACTAGATGCACCTGGATGTACCGTGAGACGGTCATACTCCATGTGCTTCAAAGCGTTGGTCGAGACAAGTATATCATTTTCATTTCTACCTAGGTTGAGTCCTACATTGACTAGGTTTGAAGAAATCTTATGGGATGAAAAGGATAGAAATGACTTTTGAACTTTAGACGTACCCGAATGTGAAGTGTCGAAAAGTTCCGCCTTGCGTCTCATCGCCTTGGCTAGCGCATTTTCGTCGGTTGCCGACGAACCATCCGCGGCCACTGGGTGGCGCATGCTACGCCTGGGTGGAGGCCTAGGCTGCGCCTCCAGCCCAAGTCCTTGCACCACAGCGCCAGGAGGTGGAGTTGAAGAAGAAGACTCCCCCTCGGCCCCTTGTGGCCCTGCAAGAGAGGATGGCGCCGGCGAAACCTCCCCCTTGTCTCCCTGCGGGGCTGCATGAGGGGAAGACGCTGGAGGGGGAGGTTGCGTCCTGGGCTGCCCCTCAAGCCCGTGTCTTGGCGACGCGACACGAGGGGGTGGAGCTGGTGAAGATTCCCCCTCGTCACCATGGCGCGCTGCATGAGGGGGTGGCGTTGGTGAAGAAACCCCCTCACCCACAGCGAAAGCACCGACGATCTCCTCCGCTGACAATGACCTTTGCATAGACTTGTATGATAGCCTCAACACTTTGGGCAATGACCATGTAAGACAAGTCCAAGTTGCAATCCTCACCAGAAATCCGTCCAAACAACCCGTAATCAAAATTTGAACGTATTTCAATCTCAGCATATGCAGACAGCGTATGCTTGTCATCCGACCCATCACCTTCCTTGCTTACCCAGAGATCAACTTCTAGTAATGCGATGTCCAGTACATACATTCCTCGACACGGGCTAGAGAGAGGCAAGTAAAAGGATGAGGATCCCTGCAATTTGAACAAAACAACTTGTTGTTAGAATTGAGAACGAGCTACAACATAACAAACTCAAATAAAACATGCTCGTCGAGATCAAATGTTTGGTGCAAATCAGTTGATGGAATCAACACATTATTTTGAACAACACAAGTGCCCACCCTTGAAAATGAAAAAAAATGCAGCTGATTTCACAGATCGTTTAATGGACACAAGCAAATAATAAACAGGTCCAAAACAAAACAACTTAGATAGGACAAAGACATAATTTGTAAACAAATCCTTATTTACCCGCTTCCCAATCTCCACGGCGGCATCTCTAGGACAGTCAAAGACATAATTCCGTCGCGGGTCCAAGTCATCCCGAACGGCGAATATCCCATACACACTGGCGGGATAGGAGAGCCCAGAGCCTGATAAACTCATAGAAAAGATCTGTAGCATCTCATAGAATATATCCACGTTTATAGTTCTTTTTTTTAACATTTGTGTTATGATATAAACATCAGGAAAGTGGCAGCGGACGTACTTTTCCCCGGCGAAAACCCTCATATCCTCCGGTGGCGACATCGAGAGTTTGATCAGTAAGCTCAAATTCTTTCCCTTGTTGCCTTGCTGTCATGCGTGAGATCCCTCTCGCATGTTTGGGTGTTGGTGCGCTTAGGTTTGCAGGCTACATACGATCATGGTGGAATCGGGCTTGTCGAGTAGCGTATTCAAAGAACCCAGATCGAATAAGCATAGAAATAAAGAGTTAAAATTAGGAAAAGATCGTTAGGTAATCTTATCTAAGTATAAACGTGAGTGATGCTAGTTCTGATTAGTACAAGGCTTGACTTGAAACTGAGTAGTTTTAGTTTTGTCATGTTCATGCTAGCATGTTTGTTAGAGCGTGTTCAACGCAGATCCTCAAACCTTCTGTAACTGTTTGGATCGAGCGATTCGAACGTGTTTTACCATTTAATGTAGTGTTCAATCTATTAACGTAAATATAGAAAAGAAACATGAAACATACTATCTAAAAAGTAGTATATATACCACCTAAACATATGGTAGTATGTGTATGCATGTATACTTTGTTACGGTAGTTACTACAGAATGTATGAAAGAATAATAAAACCGGAAATCTCAAACGGCTCACAGGAGCGTATGCACTCACTAACTAGAAAATTCAAAAAACAATGCAAAGCAATTTAAAAAAATCTGAATTTTTGTGGAATCCAACATGTTCATGCATGTGACATTCGTGCAAAATTTCATGGTATTTCGATATTCGATTTCTAAAAAACCACGACCATCTTGATTCTTGATGAATAGTGCCATTTTTCAAAAACCCTCATAGTCCCAAAATTTAACATTTTTGCCGAGGATTACTCGAATGTTCAAACTTCACGAATTTTGGCATGGACTTCGCACACATGACCATCTTGCATCATACAAAAAATCCGAATTTTTTGGTTTTGTTTACTTTTCGAAATGATGTTCGTATTACTAATAGGAGCAAATGCACCTAGGACCCAAAAAACCGCGTCCAGTAGTAGGAAACATATATATAACCAAATCCAGCACATAGCCTGTTCAAATCAGGACTCTTAAGTCTTAACACGTACTCCCTCTGTTCCGAAATGTAAGCCGGCCTGTCACGTTTAAAATTTCTATCGAAGCAAAGTTTCCTCTCTTTCCCATTTTACCCTTGCTCCCTCACTCGCGTGACTCGCTCAGTCGCTCAGTCGCTCTTCTTCCCGTCTCGCCTGTCGCTCCCAATCCCTAGCACTCCACCGCTCGCCTCGCGTCGCCGTCGCCGCCGTATCCACCGCCGACGCCTCGGCTCTCGTCGCCGTCGTCGCTTGGCCGTTCTCTTTACTGCAGTAAGGAATAGACGCAAAGATCCTATTTTTTGTGAGGTGAGGAGGCTAGGAGGAGCTGGATCCCGATGAGGCCGCGCTCTGCGACCGTCAAGGAGAAGGCCACCGGCGCAGCGAAGCTGACTTTCTCCGCCCCACGCATCCTCCACCTCCTCCTCCTCCCCGCCACCTCCCCGGCGGGGGCGCTATATCAGAGGAGGAGGTGTGCCATGTCGCTTCTTCTTCCTCTTCGTAGCGTCAGCAGGGGCAGAGGCGGGATGGCGGTGGCGAGGAAGGACTCCGGCGTGCTCGCGCTCTTCGATGTCGACGGCACCCTCACCGCTCCCTGCAAGGAGGTGACGCCGGAGATGCCCGACTTCATGAAGCCCCTGCGCGAGGTGAGGCCGACACCTCCAGTTTCTCTATTTGTTCCTCTGGTCGATTCAATGAGATTGCTCGTCGTATTCTCTGGTTTTCTTTCTCTGGGAGCAGAATGTGACCGTCGGCTTGGATTCAGCAGCTCCGATCTGCTCGGCGGTGGATCTTTTACCTCCAGTGAACGGATGAACGGATGCGGCCCTTTTCCCTCCAGGAACGGATTGTCAAAATCTCCGAGCAGCTCGGCAAACCAGATACCCAGCCTGCCTTAATTTATCAGCCAAGTCTGCTTACATTCAGAGTTCCTCTTGACAGCACTGTGTGCTCACCTTGTCAAAATCAACATGACGATGGTACTTGCATAATCTGAATGTGCACTATGATATCGGTTCTGTAAAGACCACTAACATTTTGTTCTACAGGACACGGGACGCAGATCTTCCTTTGGAGCATCTCACTAAAAGGTGTTCACCCTGTTTAGTCACCGTGTCCTCTGAATCATGCCACTGCCTTCTCCTCTCAATTTATCTGTTTACTCACTGTCAAGAAAGTGTGCAATTTATCTGTTATCATGGATTCATTTTGCTAGAATGATGGTAAACCTATTCCATTTTCCTTGAACCTGATAATAAACCTGTTCCATTTTCCCCAAACTGGAGTATCCATTGCTTTTGTTAAATGAAATAGAGAAATGTCTCTTTGAACAGTTCATATCTTTTTAGTTACTCCAGTAGTGTATTTGTTGTTTAGGCTGTGCATAAACACTGCAAGGCCTTTAATTTAGATGATCCTTGTGTTTAAGTTGACAGAGTAGATAATGTTATGCATACAATATTCAGTTTTTTGTGCATACAGTTTTTCTTGTTGTTTAGCAGTAGCAATAGTTGCAAGTTACTCCAGTACATATGCTAGCAATAATAAACTTTTCTTTTCATTTAAATTAAAAGAAAACTTTCTTTCTTTTAATTTAAATTAATGAAATTGTTACATATGCTATAAGTACTCCTGGATTATATTTTTTGGATTGTTAATTTGTGTGTTGTAGTGTTTGATGTCGGAGGCGGAGGACGGCGGCAGCGTGCTCTGGTTCATGTCGAACATCGCCAACGAGCAATTCTATCCTTGCAGGATTGTACTCCAGTGAGTACTCCTACAAATTTAACTGAACCTACTATATTTTGTTAATCTAACTGATCCTTATCCTTTAAGTCTTCACCCGAGAGTATTTCTAGTTGTGCTTGCACTGCTTTAAATCTATATTTTGTTCAAGTTGTTGTTGCACTGCTTTAAATCTTCAGTATCCATTCATTTGGGAGTAGCAGTAGCAGCAACAAGTTGTCCATTCCATAGAGTAAATTGAAACAGAGAAATGTCTCTTTGATCAGTGCAATCCGTGCATATCTTGTTATGCGTTCACTAATTTCAGTGCATATGCGTTCACTAATTTCAGTGCATATGTTAATTGTATCTGCAGTTTTCGATGGTGGCGAGGAGCAGCCGGAGCATCGAGGAGCAACCGGAGCGTCGAGGAGCACATGAGGTAGCTTGCTTGCGGCTTGTATCTTGCTGTTTTGACAGCTCTTGCTTTGCTTGCTGATATTGAGTGTACCTTGCTCTGCTTTCTGGTTAAATGAGATTATCCTTTTCAATTAATTTAAATTAATTGAACCTTTTCAATTAATTTAAATTAACTTAACCTTTTCAATTAATTTAAATTAACTGGACCTTTAATTTAAAAACATTTACTCCAAAATCAGCCATTTATGTTTATGTACTGTTGTTGTTTGTGTGTGTGTATCTTCCATCTTTTAAATGTACTATTGCTCTGCTTGTTGCTTGCTAGTGTGCATTTGATTCTTTCTTGTTTAAACCTAGCTAGGAGTAATTTACTTTGCTGTTTTGGTTCATATGCTGTACTAGCTAGGAGTACTTAAATTGCTGGAGCAAATTACAGGTGATGCTTTGGTTCAAGCTTTGCATCACCTGCTAAGCTATGTCTTCAAATCAAATGCATCAACTGCTATCAAATTGCTGCTGGTGTCAAACTGGAGTACGTATGTCAAACTGCTGTTGTTGTTGCTATCCTAATGATCAACTATTGAATTGGATTTGCAGGAAAAGCCGAGATGTTAGAACTGCTGCTGCTGCCTGGAGGTGGAGCAGGGGCAGCAGTAGGCGCAAATGCTGGGAGGCCTGGAGCAGAGCTGCTGCTTCCTCGAGGCTAGGAGCAGGGAGCTTCTGGGGGCTGCTGCGCCTGGAGGAGGTGGGGAGGTCGGGAGCAGGGCAGCTGCTAGGCGCTGTTGGAAAATTCAGGCGGAGGTGGGCAGAGGCGCTGCTAGGGACCTGCTGTTGCTGCTCGACCTCTGGCGGATTTGTCGGAGGTGGGGAATCTATTGCTGGGCGATCTGGCGGAGGTGGGGGATCCAGATTCAAACGCATCGACGGGAGGAAGAAGAAAACGATTCAAATCAAGCTAGGGGCATAACCGTCATTTCGCGTTGTTTTCAGCTGGTCCGAAAATTGCTCCAACGACCTATAATTTGGAACGGAGGGAGTAGTAGCTAACACGGAAGTGACTAGTACAACTTTGAATGCAAGCTCGACACGCACAACCTACACGTCTCAACTCGATCACCAAACTTTAGCTAACGAACATGGTAGCACACGCAACATAGCAAAACTATAACTACTCAGTTTCAAGTCAAACCTTGTACTAATCAAACTCTAGTATTACAAACGCCCACAGGGTGGCCACAATCTCATTTCCCGGAGCTCACGTCTGACATGAGAAACAATAGCGTTTGAAGCACGGATGATGGCGTAGATTTAGACTAGGTTAATTTTTATTTGAAAAATATGCCCAAAATATTATGTATTTTGTCCACTTTAAATGAAAATTATTTAGTTTATTTAATATCATTTAAAATGTGTTCGAATCGTTTGATATACACAATTGAATGATGGGCTCCTATAACCGTATACGTGGATGCATCCGCGAATATACAATTAATGTGTCTATTGTAAGGGTTCGTTTTGAGGATGCTCTAATATTTTCCTTTTCTGACCTGGAACTACGCTTAAAACTGACAAGTACAAGTTCCCGGTCTCCCGTTAGTAACAATTTTGTCTCCGAAATGACATGACCAACAAGGCTGGAAATGTCATCTTCTTTCTGTGTTAAGTATTTGAGATTACCTTTGAGCAGTCGGCCTAGATCACACGTGGCATCGCAGTATATTGCAGCGCCGGTCGTAGCCCATCTAAAACAAGATTTTTTTTAAATAATACATTTATTAAAAAAAATTACGAAAATAATGCACGTTTTTAAAAAATTTCAAAAATAATACACCTTAGGCCACGGCGTGGCCAACTGGATCCCGTTGGTCACGGCCGTGGCCGATAGGGTTCCATTCGGCCTAGCCGTGGCCGACTGGAACACAGCAACATTTCAATCGGCCTGGTAGCCATGCAGTCGGCCTGGCTGTGGCCAATTGGCCCAGTTGGCCAACCCGTGGCCGACTGGATAAAAAATACTTTTTGGTAAAAAGAATATGTGCTCCATTGGCCTCACGAACTTTCGGCGCTAAGGACACCGGGATTGGGATGCTTTCGGTGGTGAGGTGACCGGGATTGGGATGCTTTCGGTGGTGAGGTGAAAGGGATTGAAACGCTTTCGGCGCTGAGGAGACAGGTTCAGACACTTTCGGCGCTGAGGAGACAGGGTTGGGACGCTTTCGGCGCCGAGGAGACATTGATTGCGCTAACTTTGAGGAAAGTAGTAGCGCACTGAGGCTCGTCGGTTCTTTAAAAAGACCTCATATTTGCCTCTTTTTCTCCTCATTCACTCTTCTCCTTTCGCAGTGATGGATGAAGGCTCAAGCTCGAAGAATAAGAAGAAATCAAGTGGTGCATCACCAAAGCTGGCTGAAGATAGTGATGATGACTTTATGCCAGACAAGCACGGAAACTTACCGTGAAAAAAAAAGGTAACAATATTTTGTTCAAACTAACCTTGAAATACGACCACCACCTCCGCAGCGCTTCACTTGAACAGCGGCAACACCATGAACACAACCACCATGAACACCACCTCCACCACCACCACCATGAACACCACCTCCACCCCCATCACCTCCACCACCTCCACAAGCTATCCCATCAACAGATCGAGGTATCCCTAACCTTCCTAAGCCATATGGAATATAACTACGGTGGAAAATGAGCTAATTATTGGTTGGAAATGGAGTATTAATTGGAGCAAAGTTGAACTCGTGAGAGAGAAGAAAGAAGGAAAGAGAGGAAGGAAGAAGAAGAGAGAGAGGAGAGAGGAGGAAGAAGGAGGCCGGCTGCTGTGTCCAGCCACCTTTCGGCCACGCCAAGGACGAGTGGCGCCCAGTCGGCCACGCCGAAGCCGACTGCATGCCCAACTGGGCCGACTCGCGGTGGCAGGAGCTAATCGGCCACGCCTAGGCCGACTGGGCTCTAATCGGCTGGGCCGTGGCCAACTGAGCCCAGTCGGCCACGCCCTGGCCTAAGGTGTATTATTTTTGAAATTTTTTAAAAACGTGCATTATTTTCGTAATTTTTTTTAATAAATGTATTATTTAAAAAAAAAATTCCTGAAACAAGACATCCGCCTCATAGGCATCTTGATAGTATGGAAGGAACAAGAGAAAATTCCGTGACATGAGAAGCACATTAATCTATCTGCAAGCGCAAAGTAGAAAAGAAGTAAATCACATTTGCCTTAACATGACAACAATATTTTTTATTGGACTAAATCGAATATATATATACACATATTACATCATAATCACTGAAAAATATTTGATTAATTGGCCAGTTTAAAAGAAAAGTTGAAAATACATTTGATCCATACTTATACAAGATTTAGACATATTTTGAAAAAGAGTGAATTTTCCTTCCTTTATGATAGGAGAGAAAAGGTCCTTTTTTTTTCAGGGAAGGAGCAAGAGGGAAGTTTTTTGCATGCAATTAGATAGCATTAAAAATTATAAGATAAAATTTCTACACGTCTAATTATTATTCACTATGTACTTTCTCTGTTTCAAAATAAGTGTCATAAATTTATTTAGATATGGATGTATCTAGATGTAAAACTACATCTAGATACATCCATATTTAAACAAATTTCTACACTTATTTTACGCCACTTCTGAAATTATTCAGTTTATTTTCACTATGTATCAACGTTACTGGGTGTATCTTATTGCTTCACAACTTGTGCATTGAATTTGAAATTAAGATCTTCTCATATATATAGATCCACATATATGTATTCATTTCCTCATTTTGAATTTGTAGATTTTCCTAAAGTTTGCATATAAGTATAAGGTACACAATCAAGGTCGTGCACACCGTGCCGAAAACAATATACCAGATGCACTACATATATACTCTGATTGTTCATGGTATGCAGTTTTTTCTTCTTCTGAAAAGCCTAAGGTATTTTGCCCACGTGAACAAATTTCCATTACGCCGCACATGGCCGACATAGGTTATCATCGGTACAAGTGTGTTTTCAGAGGGGGAGGGAGGGAGGAAAGAAAGTGTGTTCAGTTGTTTTTCTCAACTTTACAAGTTATCATCACCTATGCTTTGCTCATTTATTTTTTCTCTAGGAGAAACAAAATAATCCTGATAAAAAAAAGTTGCACCTTACAAAGATCCATGCCTTTCAAATAGAGAAAAAGGCTTGCTCATTACGAACATAATTGACGTGGCTGCACCTTAACTTACACCTGCTGCTCTTGCTCATTTATTTTGCCCTAGATGAAAAACACAAATAATTCAGATGAAGAAAAGTCGAACCTTTCGGACATCCATAACTTTCAGTTGGAGTAAAAAAGATAGAGATAATGTCTGAACTGAAACACTGAAAGTTCAAACTTGACAAATCCAACTAAGGCAACATTTCATCGATAAATAAAAAACCACAGTCAACATTTCTACAAAGCAAAGCGTCAAAAAACATTTCTACAAAGCACGGTGTCTACTATAAATACTAGCCCTGGATAGCAGATTTGAGACCTATCACAGCACCTGTGAGAACCAATAGCTGAAACAATGGGGTTTTCTTCTTCCTCATGCTCACGAGAGTCGTAGCTTCGGTGCTACTGCTTTGCCTTTGCATTCTGTTCTGCAGAGTACACGGAGGATCATCTGGCAAGGTAATTTTTGCTTCAGTAGGTTAATTAATTAGTGACGGGACTCCAATCTAACTCTCTGTATGCATGTATCTCTCTATGTGTGTGTAGCTCTACATAGTTTACCTAGGTGACGTGAAGCATGGACACCCCGACGACGTCGTGGCTTCGCACCATGACATGCTCACAACTGTCCGGAGGTAATCAGCGTCGAGAAATTATCATGTGATGTGACGTGTGCAGAGTTTCCGGAGGTAATCAGCGTCGAGCCGAGCAAAACACACACGGCAGCCACCACCAGGAGCTGGGACTTTCTTGGCCTCAACTATGAGATGCCGGCCAGTGGGCTACTCCATGGAAGCAACCACAGAGAGGATGTAATCATCGGGGTGATTGACACTGGTTAGTTTCTAGTTACCACTCTTATATTTCTTTACGGAGAGAGTACATAGAAGAGCAAACAATGAGCTGTCTAAAATCTTCTTTTAGATTAGTTGAAAAACACCCAAATATTAATTAATTAGAATGTTATTATAATAATTGGTTACAACAAATGTTACTATCATAATATGATAGTCTATTTTTTTTCCGCGTTTGAGAAGTAACCGCTTATTAGTTACCACATGCAAACACTAAAGAGAATAGTATCATCGTATGCGCGATTCATGGCAGTGCGACATTGATAAGAAAATTCTTCATGGCGGATTAAGTATTAATTGTAGATTGATCGAGTCAGTACTCACATCTTAACTTTTATCGGGCACAATTTCTTTCCTGTAATCAGGGATCTGGCCTGAGTCAAGAAGCTTCAATGATGAAGGGTATGGGCTGATACCGTCAAGGTGGAAAGGAAAATGCTAAGTTGGATCTGATTGGGGCATCAACAACTGTAGCCGTAAGATCATCGGCACACGGTTCTACAGCAACGGGATTATGGATGAGATACTCAAGATGGACTCGCTCTCGCCCCGGGACTACCATGGCCATGGCACACATTGTGCATCCATAGCTGCGGGCGTGCCTATGGAAGCAACCAGCTTCAACGGTCTTGCCAAGGGGGTTGCACGGGGAGGCACGCCACGTACTCGCATTGCGATGTACAAATCCTTATGGGGCGTTGATATTGTCACTGGTAATTCAGCCACCGTGCTTGCCGCCGTCGATGATGCCATCCACGACGGAGTTGACGTGTTGTCAATGTCATTCGGTGTCCAAGAGAACTCGTTTGGCGTTTTACACGCGGTTCAAAAGGGAATCACGGTGGTGTACGCGGGTGACAACAACGGGCCCAGACCACAGACGGTTGTAAACACTTCGCCATGGGCCATCACTGTGGCAGCCAGCAAGATTGATCAGTCGTTCCCAACGACGATCACACTGGGAAACAAGCAACATATAGTGGTACGAACATACGAAAGTAATTTAAGATGAAAACCAATATGAATAATCACAAGCAAGTTCTTAAATTCCTGGGCGAACTCTGCCTTTTCGTTTCGCAGGGACAGTCTCTCTATTACCAAGTGAAAAACTCATCATCCAAGAGCACTTTCACGAGTCTTCTAGCTGTGGCATCGTAAGTAAATTTAATCTATATTTGATGGGTTTATGGATTTGTTTGGCAATTCTAAAGCCAGCTTCCTCAAATTGCCTTTTAGGTGTAGCACGGATGTACTTAATGGCACGGACGTTAGAGAGAAAATCGTGTTCTGCTTTCCCATACGGACAGCTGATAAAGATGGCACGGATGCCGATACTAGCAGAAGGATTACCACGAAAGACCGCCGACCCATTTGACTATGGTGGCGGGAACATCAACCCTCAAGGTGCTGCCGATCCCGGCCTGGTCTATGACATCGATCCAGGCGACTACACAAAATTCTTCGGCTGTGGTGAGAGGACAAATTACTTTACATGCAACGCGACAAAGTTGCCAATGTACCACCTGAACCTACCCTCCGTCGCGGTCTCTGAGCTGAGGCGTCCGGTCACTGTGTCGAGGACGGTGAGTAACGTCGGCGAGATCAACTCTGTGTACCGCGTCACGGTGGAGAACCCGGTCGGAGTCAAGATGGAGGTGTATCCTTCCGTGCTCATGTTTGATGCGGGGAACAAAGTCCACACGTTTAAGGTGAAGTTGTCGCCGATGTGGAAGCAGCAGGGGGACTACACCTTTGGTAGCATTACCTGGCGTAATGACCGGAATGCGGTGAGGATTCCAGTTGCGGCTCGGATTACAGTTCAGGATTTCTATGCGGATGTTGGATAATTAACAACTATAGAATGAAACATCATATGGGGTTATTCATGTGTATGTGAATAAAAGAATAAGCGTGTCGTTTTTTATGAATAAATTTTCCAGTGTAAAATACTTGTATCTACCATAAAATAACGTTTTGTTTGGATCCTGTATTGTCGGAGCTATGTTCTTTTCTCTGAATTAAAGAGGGGGGAGGGAGTAAGAGCATCTTCAGCGGTTCGGCCTCCCAAGCCGATTTTCGGCGCTATTTTAGCGCCGCTTGGGGGGGCGCTCGGGCGGCGAAAACCACTTGGGGCTGCCGGCCCCCCAGCCGCGCCCCCAAGTGGCCACGGTTTGGCCGCGTTTGCGGTCCAGATTCGACCCAAAACGGCGTAAATTGATATTTTAAACGCAAATTCGACACAAATTCACCACAGTTCGACGCAATTCGGCGCAAATGTCGTCACAGTTCGGCACACAGCGTAGAATACAATCAGACAGTTCGGCACAAATACAAATCAAACTAGGCATTGCCTTTGCGCGTCCACAGATGATCCACTAGATCTTCCTGCAGTTGACGATGCACGTGCGGGTCTCAGATCTCCTGGCGCATGTTGAGATATGCTGTCCAATCTGGTGGTATCTCGTGATCAACAACTGCAAGAGGCCCCTGGTTGAGATATGGTTCAGTGTCATACACTGGATCCTCTTTCTCGCTCTCAATGATCATGTTGTGCAAAATGACACAACAATTCATCACCTCCCACATTTGATCTTTCGACCAAGTCTGAGCGGGGTACTGAACAACGGCAAATACCGGCCATCTTGGATAGATGCCATCCCTTGTTGTACTGGTGCCCATTGACCTCGAAGTTCACCAGAGGAGCATGACCTTCCACAAGCCCGGCAAAGACATTTGAGCACTGCAGGACGTTGATGTCATTGTGTGTTCTTGGCATGCCAAAGAAGGAGTGCCAAATCCAGAGATCATGTGTAGCAACTGCCTCAAGTACCACACTGCAGTGACCTTTTGCGCCCTTGTACATCCCCTGCCAAGAAAATGGACAATTCTTCAATTCCCAATGCATGCAGTCGATGCTTCCAAGCATCCCAGGAAATCCTCTTGCTTCATTCTCTGCTAGGATCCGAGCAGTGTCTTCAGTATTGGGTGCTCGCAAGTATTGTCCTCCAAAGCAGCCCATCACTTCTCTGCAAAACTTGTACATACACTCAAGGGAGGTGGACTCGGCCATGCGTGCATAGTCTTTCTGTTGATCACCAGGAGCTCCGTATGCAAGCATCCTCATTGTCGTTGTGCACTTCTCAAGTGTGGAGAATCCAAATGGGTCGGTGGAATCTTTCTTGCAAACGAAGTAGTTGTCGTACTCTCGAAGTGAATTGACAATGCGAAGAAAAAGCTTTCGGCCCATGCGATACCGGCGCCGAAATGTCTTCTCGCTATGTAGGGGAACATCGACAAAGTAGTCGGAGTAGAGCAAGCAATAGCCCTTAGAACGGCGCCTCTCCTTTTCCTTCCGGCGGCCCATCTTGGAGCCGCCCCGCTGCGGCACCGTGTTGGCGCCGAACAGGTCGGCCAAGGCGGCGAGCATCATGAGGTGCTCGTCGTCGTCAGAGCCGGCGGCGGACTCTTCCTCCTCCATCAGCGCGGCGAAGAGCGCCTCGTCGTCGGAGTCCATCTCGGCGGCGCAATTCGCCGAACACCTGGGGTGCGGTGTGGTCGCGGCTGTTCGCGTCGCGCCGGCCAAACGCCGCTGTACTAGGCAAGCTTGGAAGGGGAGGAGGTGGGGTGGAGCAGCGGCTTGTTTGGAGGCGGCGCAACGGCTACCTTGCGGCGGTGCGGCAGCGGCGGCGACAAGGGTGGTTGGGAAGAGGGGGTCGTTTTTGAAACGGTTTGCTCTGCCAGTGGATCAGCCGACTCTTTTCGTTTCGTCCGGCGCCCCCAAGCGACCCCCAGCGCGCCAGGTTCGCTTGGGATCGCCGGACTCAATTTTGGCCCGATCCGGCGCTATTTGGGCCCTTGGGGGCGCGACTGAACAGATTTCGTCCGTCCGGCGCAAATAGCGCCGCCTTGAGGCCTCTTGGGGGCACGGCTGAAGATGCTCTAAGCAGCGTAATGGATCACTATCACCTCTGAGTATCTGACCATGTGTACCATGCCCATCCAAAGTTCCAAACACACGGAGTCATGCTTGCAATATCAGGACGGAGCGCAAAATTAAACCGAAGCTTCACACCAAAAAGCAAGAGTGATAGTACAATCGTTCTTTTTTTTTTGTCGCCACTGACACCCGTCGGTGAGGGGTTTAGAAGCCCGATGATTGTATAGTAACATTTGATCTGGCCTTAATATTTGGTCTAGTGGGAATATAGTTCAGGTGCCCCCTCGATCGGTTGGCTTTTGCAAGAACAATAATCAATAACCATGATGGCGTGTGATTTACATCTTGTGCTACTAGCCATGATGCATCCAATGGGTGTCCTTGTGGGTATATGTGTTCCTTGGTAGCTGCCCGGAGGGGTACCCCCTACTGCCAATTCTTAATGCGACTCCCACATTTAGCAAGTGGTCTGCTTCCTTTCATGGCCATCACCCTCCTATAAACCTCGGTCGCCACTAAGAGCTCACAGTCACACATCCTCGTCTCACCATCTTCTCCGATTAAGTGCATGGAGTCTCAAGCTGCCCCTACAGCTGCAGCAGCTCCTCTAGACCTGTCTCTCACGCTGGGCCCTAGGGCTGTTACCCCTTCAGGCGGCGGCGGCCGCCGCGTGAGCTCGAGGCTCTTCTCTTGCCTCTTCTGCGAGAGGAAGTTCCTCAAGTCGCAGGCGCTAGGGGGGCACCAAAACGCGCACAAGAAGGACAGGGTCGTCAACAGCTGGAACACCCACCTCTACCTCACTGACCATCATGGTGCCGTGCCGCCGGCCATGGAAACGGTGCGTCTTGACGAGGATGACGACGACGACAAGTCCCAGAAGCTTGATCTTAGCCTCAAGCTTTAATTAGCTCCACTCCTGTATAAGCCGTACAGTACGTACGGTGCTAGCTAGCTAGCTCCATTGGCCATTGTTATACGTTCGAAATCCGGCCTCCTACTAGTGTATGCTTGCATTATCCCCCATGTATGAACTCTCAAGGCTTTTATCACTCTTATAGTCTTGAGAAGTAATGACTTTCTTCCTCTTTCTGCGGCATGGTGCTCTGTCAGTGATCGATAAGGATGAGAACATATCCAATGCCATGCATGTATATTAGTAGTTTTCTTTTCAATGCTTTGGGGTTTTCCGTTTTTCAACCGTGGATATAGCTTCGGTTTTCGTATAACTTTGCTATCTATTGTGTGTTGTTTTGTGTGTGTGTGTGTGTGTGTGTGTGTGTTAGTGCTGACTGTGCGCATCTTAGTTATGAAGATATCGGGTGTGTACTCATTATAGTTGTATCCCTCAATGCTATATTATGAGTCAATAAAGATTATCTTTTATCAAAAATATTAATTTTCAATTCAAAAAAAAAACTCATGATTCCATTTATTCAGATGTATCTAGTATTATATTTTGTCATATATGTATATCAGCACACAGAGATATTCGGGGACCTCTCATAGGTAAAATAAAACACAACTCTACGCTTTATTCCTACACCCATTTTTACATGCCATATTAATCTGAACTAACTTAGATATTTGAGCATTCTCTGTTGGTATTGCTCTGTATATTCATGATCAGAAACGGATTTTCGCTCTGCTTTATAGATAAAGCAATCATCGACACAACAATTCACAGCTCACGAAAACAATATGATAGGTGATGGGGCCACACCACAAGACATCCCAAATAAAGAGAAAAGAAAGCAGATAGACCTCAATAACCCTAGGGTGTTATTTGGGTGGTCATCTGGCGTGTCATCATTTTCAGAGGATCCAACATCCACCCCAAGTGTTCATGATCCAGCATTCGTCCATAAGATCCACATTATTACTGAGATCAATAGCCAGAACAAATGTCACCTCCTGCTGGTGCAGATAGCCTGAGTTTGAAAGGAACTCAACTAGGTTTAGGGTTTTCCACTCATGCCCCAGAGCCTCTCGTAGAAATCACCACATTAGGCGGGCAGATGAGCACACAAGATGTGCACAGGGGGTATGTGAACAAATTAAGCATTCATAGTGTCACATGTTGTACCCGTCTCCTTTCTAATTTCATGAGGTGAGACACTACCAAAGGAGGCTTTCAAAAGGAGTCGCCTCCGATGGATATGATTGCGAGAGACAATAGATCTCTGGCGGGCTAGTGAAATACAGTAATTCGCTACTTGTATGTCCTTCCTCATGTGATTTCCCCATTGGTCTTTGATATAGACTCCATTAACCCGTCACGTCTTACGGATAATAAAATTGCTACATTATACTCCCTCCGTTCCTTTATATAATGTGTATGTATTTTTTTCAAAAGTCAAACGAATGCATGTTTCACTGAGTTTTTAGAAAAATATATCAATATCTACAAAATCAAATTTTATACCATTTAATCCATCATGGCAAATAGTTTCATATTTTATTTACTAGGTATTGCGGATATTGATATTTTATTTTACAATCTTGGTCAAATATTCAAATGGTTGACTTGGACGAAAAACAATACACCTTATATTTTGGACCGGAGGGAGTATATTATTGCACCTGACTTCGCTCAAAAAGGACTAGTGCCCCCTCACCTATTGTATGTATGGTAAATCAATCAACCACTTTAAGGGATTAATTTCACCTTGTTTCTCCCTTATTTCGGAAACACTTAGGCCTGGATGAGGATGGTACTTGGATGTTATTTAAGAGCAAAATACAATACTAGCGATCATGGGTTCTGGTGTACTCACCTTGACCAAAGAAACTGCATTCAGGTCATTCCTTTTCTCATTTTCAAACATGTCAGAAATGGTCATACTATTCCACAAGATTTTACACACGTAAGCTTTATATCCGATCCATATATGCATGGTTTGCTCTTGTAAATTATCAAAATTTACAACTAGAGTTTCGCAAATTTTAGGAAGTGGATTCCCGTACATGTACCGAGGTTCCATAAATCAGTTCTGTCATTTAGACGTCGTACATGATCTGCAAGCAAATACATACATATGGCCCCGTTTCCCAGATCAATAATAAAGCAACAATGAGTTAAATATATTGCAAGTGGAGTTAAATTAACTAGAAATAAGATGAAGCTAACACCAAGACAAATACTCATGCAAGGGGCCAAGTGCACCTGCACAGACGAATGTCTACTGTTCAATTGAGTGGAAACGTAGAGTTTGTGTCTGGCCAGTCTTGGCATGCCAAGCCATGGTCTTTAGGGCTTCATTGGGAGGAATTTTGACTGGTTGGAGTGTGGAGGCATCTACTTTTGGTCATGTTGAGGTTTTCTTATTATGTGCCGACATGCATGTGTGGTTGTCACACTCGCACGTAACACTATTTTGTCCTAAATAGCCTTCATTAGCACGTACTTTGTTGGTCGCCTAAAAAGATGATTTGCATTTCCGACGACATCTGGAGGAGTGTAGCCAATCATACTGGTGTCTCTGGGTGCCTATGAGAGGGTGTGCCCCCTAAGCTAGTTATATTGGCGCTTATGCCATATCATTCTTAATGGCGTCTCATGCACGCGTCGTTATCTTATGCTGCAGATCTATCGAAAGACATATTTTCATTATGTATACTCCTTGTTGTTACAAAATATATTTTCCGTATTAATCAGAATTTGAAGACCGTGCCGCGCTGTTCAAACGACATGTGTATTTTCATGTGGGGCATATAACATAGGTGCTGATTAATTTTGTTACTAAATGATGATATATCTCATTCTAGTATCCCTTTTGCCTGATGTGTCACACTAACAACAACAAAACCTTTTCCCCCTAAGCAAGTTGAGTAGGCTAGAGATGAAATCCAACAGAAACATGTGAGAGCCCAACAAGGGTATATAAGTAAACAAAGTGATGAAATGTGAACTAAAGTTCTGATTTGCATATAGCACTATCAAGACCCAAATCCTTGGGGTACATTTCAATCATTCAAGTATATTTTTAATGCCTCCTCCATTTAAACATGGTGGCCCTATCTCTTTGAGTATTTTCACTAACTTTTAGAACAGGGAAAAGTATATTTTTGTCCCTTGACTGTTTCAAAAGTATAGAGATGGTTTCCCAAACTCTATAACCAAAGAATGTTAACCCCTCAACTTTCAAAATCATAAAGTTTAGTCACCCCACCCGTATCGCTTCCAGTGTTTTTTTTTCTTCGACGTGGAGTGATATACATGAAAAACAAAATGTAAAGCGGGGATGGATTGCATGATGCCGATAGATCTTTGTTAGAGAATCGACACGCAAATAATAATGAAGTAGAACGAAAAGCAACACAGGGGACACGCGGATTTAAACGTGGAAAACCCTTCCGCGAAGAAGGAAAAACCACGGGCGCCAGCCAACGAACTATTCCTTATTGTGGAGGTGTTACAAACGCCGAGGGATTTACAACTTGAGAAACTATCCCGTGCGGCGGCTTATAAGGTATATTTATAGACGGTAGGAGAGACCTAGGCCCAAGCCTACCGGCGACGGGCCTACGCTTCGCTTCGTCAGAAGTTTCCTCTTAACTTCATGAATGAATTTGGATCAACTTCAACAGTCTTGTCACTGACAAAGCGACCACATACGCTTTGTAGTCAACGTGAACATCGTCTTCCACTGAATGAGAACATCATCAAGAATCATAAATATTGTAATCCCTTTCATTCATAATAAATGTCGCTCATCTAATGTAAAGTTTATAATATCTTAGTACAAAATAATAAAGCCCCCATATCAAATCTAGGACTTCAATCCGTATGAACAAGTTCCGTCACAAGAAACCTAACCATGCAAGCCACCCCTAACTCGCCACATAGTCTTTTTTTTGAACATAGTCATATATTTTTCTTGCTTGCCTACATTTTTGGCGAGATCTGCCCACACTAGATTTTGTTTGTGGGTCCACCCTTGGAATGCATGATGAGAACTGCTGGTCGACAAGGAGCACTACTACCAAAACCGCTTTACTGTGGGCATGGTGGACCTCCAAATCCTTTGTCGTTACCTACAGTCGTTAGGGCCCAACCGTGATGCTTGCAACAATAATGCAACTCCCGCATTTAGGTGGTGCTAGGCTTCCTTTCATGGCAGCTAACAAACTTCACCACTCTAAAGTCTAAGCCAAAGCAGAACTATCACCTGATAGGCTCATGCTTGTTAGCTTGTATACCACACCACTACTAAAGCTTGGGAAGAAGGTGGAGGTACCTGCCGGCCGGCCGGTCGTTCTTCTCAGATGGAAGCTTCTCCTGCCCCGGCGGCGGCGGCGGCGGCGGCGGGAGGAGCAGCTGCTGCTTCTCTAGACCTGTCTCTAGCACTACCCCCCGTGACAATACCACCACCTTCCTCTTCTTGGGCTGCAGGAGATGTTCTTCCTTCTGGTGGCGCCGGCGGCGACGACCACGGCCATGGTGGTGGGAGGCTCTTCTCGTGCCTCTTCTGCGACAAGACTTTCCTCAAGTCACAGGCGCTGGGAGGCCACCAGAACGCTCACAAGAAGGAGAGGGCCGTCGGCAGCTGGAACGCCAACCTCTACCTCCCCACGGCGGCGGCAGGCACCCAACACGGCCAGCCGGCCACCATGACGTCCATGCCGGCGACCTTGCCGCCCGCTAGCACGCTTGGCGACGACCATGAGCAGCAGCAGCTTGATCTTAGCCTCAAGCTCTAGCTAGCTTGTCAACGCACAGTTCTGCATTTTCCTTCTCCTTAAATCAAGTAGCTTGAGCGTACGTGTGTAAATTCAAGCATCTGTGTGGAGGATTGGAGGCAACTTATTCTGATGATTGTTAATTTACGTGCACTTCTCGCGTGTTGTATGTTCTACTTTGCTGAATTTTGCCCCGACTAGCTTGACAAAAAAGAGTAGCTCAATAACGCATGTTCAAGGACAGAGATATATCACTACCAAACTCTTACTACCTCTGTAGCCACGATAGATCCGAAAATCCCAAACGACTCACGCGGGCATATGCACCCACTAATTAGAAAATTCAAAAAAAAATGCAAAGCAATTCACAAAAATCTGAATTTTTGTGGAATGCAACATGCTCATGTATGTGACATCCGTGCAAAATTTCATGGTATTTCGACATTTGATTTCCTAAAACCCATGACCATCTTGATTTTTGATGAATAGTGCCGTTTTCCAAAAACCCTCACAGTCCCAAAATTTGTCATTTTTGCCGAGGATTACTCGAATGTTCAAACTTCACGAATTTTGGCATGGACTTCGCACACATGACCATCTTGCATCATACAAAAAAACCGATTTTTTGGTTTTGTTTACTTTTTGAAATGATGTACATATTACTAATAGGAGCAAATGCGCCTACGACCCAAAAATCCGCTCTCCGATAGATCTGCCTATATATGTCCTCTCTAATCTGTATTGTAGGGCCGTGTTTGGTGTAGCCTGCTTTCCTTCCAGCTAGCAAACCTCTGCAGCCACCAGCACCACTCTCTAAGTTGTTTGGCTGGAAAACCATCGCATGGTACTTAAAACACCCTTCAGACAAGCAATAAAAGAACGTTACTAGAATAGATCGTTTTTGCAAATGCAGGCTCGTTTCAGTGTAATTTACACTAGGGGAGGAGGATGCAGGTGTGATCTTATGGGCGAGCGAACATGGTACTCCATAAAACACGGTTCAAAGTTTGTAGTGCCTAAAACAGGCTCCATTGGGCCAGGCTCTACAAAGACGAGAATAGGCTACAGGAAACCAAACATGCCCTAGGTGTTCTAGCGTGGAGGTGCCAAGGCCGGCGATGGCGGCGTTCTTCTGCGTCGTCTCCTTCTAGAAGGCATCGCCGTGGAGAAGCTACACGCCAACATCCGCTACTTCCGGGGGAAACCCTAGATCGGTCGATCGGATGATGGCGGCGCTCTTGTGTCGTTTCCCCCTTGGGGGCATCAATCTTGGAGGTGTGCATTGGTTCGAGGGACCAGTGGACGGTCTCAGCGGTGGGAGCGGCGTTCCATGATACACATCGACGACGTGGAGTCTCGGTTGCGAGGTGCAGCAGGGCCTTGGCGACGGATGCGTGATGATGGACGAGCGAAGGGAGGTGGTATCGTCTGGCGCTATGGTGGCGTCGACGGCAGTCCTGACGGGGTCAATGCGTCAGTTTTGCTTTGAAGATGGAGCAGTGGAAGACGGTGGTGACGGCCTCTACAGCGTGGGCACGCGGTGCTCGCTAGGAGTGCGCCGGACCGGTGTGTGATCGAGACCTAGCAATGCGGCTTGGTTGAGACCTTCGGCTTTGATGTTGTTAATTTGGTGTTACGTCTGGGTATGCGACCTCGATAATATACACCACTTCATCAAGAGGATAAGGGTAGCGACATCTATAGTCAAGATGGTGGCTTCAGGTTATTTGATGTATTACTTTGTAAGGTCTTGATAAATAATTAATAAAATGGCTGCATGCATCATCGTGATGCAGAGGCCCGGGGTCATCCTCCTTAAAAAAAGGTGTTCTAGCGTGGTTGGCTATAGCCGGCTGACACCCACAACCGTTGGATATTAGTGTTGCTTGCACTAGTTCGGCTCTCAGATCAGATAAAGCAAGTGGTTGGCGAACACAGAGTATGTAAGCTCAACCTCAAACGAGCTCGGGTGAACAGTAATACCAAAAATAATTAAAATAAAATTTAAAAATTCTAATTCTCAATGTTTTACATGTGTATAAATTTCATGGTGAAATCCCATTTGTGAAGGTGTGGGAAAAAAACAAAATGTATTCTAAAAAAGACAGCTTTTTAAATCATTTGGACCATTGTTTTTTTTTTCTCACACCTCCACCAATATGATTTCATCACAATTTTTTTACACATGTAATTCTTTCTAAATATTTATAAAAAATAGACTTTTAAAATTTTGTTTATTGCTCACACAGAAAGCATTTGAGCTCGAACAATTTCCGTGGTTGGCCCTTTTTCCTGGAGAAGAAGGGATCTTGTGGTCCGGACATGCGTTTGGTGTTGGTCTAGGAGAGATAAGGCGCAATATAGTAATGTCGGTACTTTTCTTTTTATAACATTTTTCCATTCCTTTCGGCTGGAATTGTTTGTCGCTTAAATAAATATATCTGGCACTAATAAAACATTACCTAGATCAATTTAATATATAATTAATTTCCACTGGAGGAAATATTATTTTGATGCCTAAAACTTTCTTCTGCTTTCAGTCCATCCTTTTTGTATGTGTGTTTTCCGCATTATGGATAGTTGCCTCGATCGATCCTCCATCTTCGGCGTTGTCGTTCTGTTTAATTCCTGTCAAAATTTTAGATAACTCATAATAGTTTAGTAAAATCTTTGTTAAAACTTGTCGAGAGCCTCAGAGCCCACAAGCTAAAGCTGTGCATTTTTTGCGATGAATTGAAAGTGACACTAATAGCTCGCTAAATCTTGCTATAGTGCTGATTTCAAAGTCATTTCGTTAAGCTATATATATCTTCCTTATTAAAGTTCATATAGATGATGTATTGATGCAAACTTTGACTATTTTACATTAGTTCCTTCACATTTTATTTTCTCTTTTCCTTTTTTTTCTTTCTTTCTTGGTTTTCACTATGTTACCCTGGTTTATTCGATTTACATTTGTTGTTTTCCTATTTTATTTTTGTTCAACACATGTTAATATTTTTCACATACATTATGCATTTTTTGTATACATAAATAACAATTATTATGCACTTTTATTTTTTTTTAAATACATGATTAAAATATATGTTCTTGATATATAAATATTTCATATACATCAAGGATATTTTATACACATCCTAATGTCAAATGCAAGCTCAACATTTTTTTAAATATAAGTTTTTATGTTAAGTATTTTCTCATACTCATTGTAGACTATTCGTATACATATGTAACATTGTCTTCATATACGTTTATCATTTTTAAAATACATGATTAGCATTTTTAATACTTCCTCCGATCCATATTAATGGACTTAAGTTTGTCTAGATACACATGCATCTAGTCTAAATACTTAACTAGATACATACGAATCTAGACAAAGTTGAGTCCATTAATATGGATCGAAGGTAATATATTTTTTATTTCTACATTTGTATACATATTTAATATTTTCTAAATATAATGAGTTTTTTCAAATCCATGTTTTCATGCCTACTATTTTTCGTACGCATATGAAATTTTTATTTTATATTCATTTAATTTTTTTTAAATATTTTGTTAACATTTTTTCAAACACATGTTTGCGTACATATGTTTTCAAAATTTAGTACATATATAACTCTTATAAAGAAAAAAACCCACTATAGGGTCTTTTTTTGCAGGGACACTATAGGGTCATTTTAAGTTGTCTATCTTTACATACAAGCTATCCACATCATGGTCGGCAATCTTCTTCCTTATTCGACGCCGACAATCTTCTTCCTCCTACACTCTTCATCTATGTCATAGTCGGCAATCTTCTTCCTTCTCCGACGCTGACAATCTTCTTCCTCCTGCACTCTTCCTCGCCATAGCCATACGCCCCATCTCTCATGTAGTGTATCAAGTGTTTCCGTCAAGTTAGCTATGGTGTGTTTCAGAGAGGAAGTTTGCTTGTTCTTTTGCTTTACCTTGTTATCTAATCGCAGACAAATTGGAAAACCATTGCTTCCTTCTCTTTTGAATCATCTCGTTTCCAACTAAAGTACCGTAAAAGTTTACCTGAATTTTATGTTGATTAAATTGTATGGGCACTAGTATGAGTGCTGAGAAAATGTCCCGAGAAATGTCATTTATCAAAAATTTCATGACTGGGTTGCGGTTCGATGTAAATTGAGTTCATGTGCAAGTTCTTGCTTCCTTGATTGCATACAAAACATATTGATGAACTGAAACATTATTTACCTACTCATTGCTATAATTTTTTGAGAGATTTTACGATGCATCGTGATACAGGAGGAAGTTGTATCATTTGGACGATTCAACGGTTCAAAATTACGTAGATACATCATGCATGGTGATGATCGGAGCTACGGCCAGACATAAGGTTGGCCGCCGGATTTATCTCCGCTCTTGAAGATGGTGGCGCCGGGTCTGCCAACTTGCCGTCCATGCGCAGCCCTCGTGCATGGGCGGCGTGGGCGTACTCTTCATTCGGCCACTGCCAGTAGCGGCGCCACGTTCGACCAACGCCCCAGGCAACAATGTTGCTACAATGCATCTACAGTATATATTACTGTTCATCCCTTTGCACTGAACGAAGGAAAGGACGCTGGTCTGGGGCCTGACGCCGCCCCTGGCCACTGCGATAAGTGATGATGCTGCGGTACCGTTCATGTGCCAGACCGGGCGACCCTGTCACACTGGGCTCACCTCTGGAGACGGCGCGATTTCCGTTCAGCTACCACGACGATGCCGGGATGCCTACGTGCATCCTCCGGCGATCCCTGCTTGTCGGATTCTCGATTGGCGGCGGATTGACACTCATGCGCGGCGCCCTACGCTCTCTTCTTCGATGATGCGTTGGGGTTGGAACCTATGTACATGTAGCTCTACACACTCTTCCTCGGCGACGCGACGGGTCACCAATTATGTACGACACGCGATGCACTCTTTGTCGGCGACACAACAGGGTCGGTATTCATGTGCAACACCCCGATGCACTTTACCACGGCGACACAACAGGGTCGACACTTATGTGCGGCGTTCGACACATGTTTCCACGGTGAAGCGACAAGGTCGGTGATGGAATCATCCATGACCTACATAGGTGATGACCGGCGTGTGTGCCACACGCCGGTCGAGTCCAGCACGGTGGCGACCGACATGAGCGTGCCTAGGTAGTGTCCGTGTAGTATATGTGCATGTATGTGTTCATCGGGTAGTTTAAATCAAGATCGAATCAAGCCGGTTTGTGGCCAGGTGTATGATCATATATCGACGGATAATCTAGCGGACGCAGCGGAAGCAAGATAGCATCCAAGTTATGCGGACGAGCAGGTGTGCTCACGATGAGAAGACCGGAACACCAGGGAGGCTCCGTACGCGCTACGTTCTTGTGAGCTACTCCCTCCAATACAAAATAACTGACTCAATTTTATATTAGCTTTAGTACAAATTTGTACTAAGGCTATGACCAATTATTTTGGAACGAAGAAAATACAAAAGTGCAAGAGTGCTCGTACGAGCATATAGTTAGTTGACTACACGCATTAGCTAGCTGATTAGCCGGATCATGCGTGTGTGCGCGCGTGTGTTAGTGGTGTGTCACCGCTGGATCGTGTGTACTAGGTGGCATACGCGCGCCGTCCAAAGTGTGACCGGACCAAAGGTTACATTTTTTACTGCGCGTGTATCACCTAGTATACGGGCTCCGCCGCCGGCACACACGTCACCATCATTATACATGGAGAACGCGAAGCAAAGAGCGAAGATTATGATTGAGCAGCTTAATCAAAAGTGTCTCACGATATTATTCGTGAGAGTAATTAACCGGATGCTTTTCGAAGCACTCGAAAATCAAGAGACCATGATCGTTCGATCACTTAGCCACGCCAGTAGACTTCACCTTTTTATTTCTGTTTGTACTTTTGTACTTTATATACTGATATGCCCGTAATATTTTTTTTCCAGGTGCAAAAGGAAAACACTTATACATACCTCTATTCTTCTATAGCGTATATATAAGGGTTCTTCATTCTCCTTTCCGTGTCCGGCTTGAGCCTGAGGATTCCACGTTCATTATCCCTTGGGGTAATCTTAGGAGGGTCGAGCCTAGGTCTGGTTGATCCCGTTGATTCATTATGAGTTTGCTTAGCAACTGCCTTCTTGTTCTTGTTCTTGTCCTCTTCTGGTCTTTTCCTACTAAGGCGCAGGTTGCGTTCGGTGACGAGCGATAATGCGAAGCGGTGGAGCTCTGCATCGTTTGTGGGTGCGTCTTCAGCATTCATGGTTGCGTACTTGCCTGTTTTCAGGTCCACCATAGCCAGCTTCTCCTTGAGCACCTTCTCGCCCATGTTGACTAGTTCCTCCATGTTTTCAGTGGTCGTGTTGTCCATTGGCAACATGGGCCTCGTGAACAAGGAAGCCTATATATATATACATAAATGTTTTACTATAAGTTTGTAGGCAGAATTGAGGTTGGGTCGACGTCAGTCATGTAAATAGTACTTCCTTCATAAACAAATGTAAACAATTTTAAATTATTATTTTAGTAATCTAAAATATCTTATATATTTATAAACGAAGGGAGTACGAGATAAGGAATAAAAAGAATGGGGTTAATTAGTTTTTCGATACGGTTGCTGATTACTACTCGTGTAGTACGTACCTGAGCCTGGATGCGGAGGTAGTTGGCTTTGTCTGTGTTGTGTAAGAGCATGCGGACGTACCAGTCGACCAACACGGCGCTGGCTTGCGAAAAGATGTCGATGATGGGGTTGTGGTTATTCCTCTGGTTGTACATCCAGTTTAAGGCGCCCCATTTGGCGCCCCTTCTCCATTATCTGCAGACCCGGTACCGATAGAGAGAGATGACCGAGGTACTTTTTGTAATCAACGCCGTCGGGGAAGTCTGGATTCTTTAGCAGTTGCTCCCTGGTGACCCTGGATATGGCGGCCATGGTGGGGTTGTTGGCGGCCACCCCGCCGTCGATGAGGTGGAATTCAAACATCTTCGTGCGGTTGGCGAAGACGGTGTCGAATTGGTGCGCCGGGAAGTAGGTCGGTGCTGCGGACGTGCCGATGCAGACGTCCGACAAAAACGGCTTCACCTCTGTCGGTCCTTGCAGGACGCGCTCTTCGTACGAGGAGAAGATGATAGGCTCCATCCGTTTGACATCGAACGTTGGCACCACGAGTCTGCTCAGCGTGTCGGCGAGGGTATTGTCGCCGGTGATCTCCTTGATCTTGTTGTGCAGGAACTCTCCATCGTATTTGGGCCCTAAGCATGCACGTACCATGCCTAGTGGCCCCCACCACCACCACCTGCGAATTGAAGCAAGTATAGTACATTATAAGTTGCAAGATAGAGTTTCTTATATATATGGGATCCGACCCATCCAGCAGAGCGAAGCAGCGTTCCATTCTTTTCGGCGGCATCCTTCCGCACATTGGCGGCGAGTGGAGTGCCACAATCCCATTCATAATTTTTGATCTACATAACCCACGACGTCTCCGGCATAAGTGCAAGGAGGATGTATAGCTGATATAGGATCTTGTGGAATTGGATTTGATTCTGCGTTCTCAAAAAAAAAAAAAGGTTGCAAGCTACTCCCTCTATCCTTGTTTATTGGGCTTTTTACTTGACGGGCTTGTTTATTGGGCAATGAGGAAATATAAATGAGCAATGCTTCAGTACACCCCCACCATATCAAACGTACAAAGGGTAATTTGGACCTTTCATATTTCTCGTAGATGTATACAATTTTTTAAAGGGTCGCATACGTATACGCCGGTGCATTTCCTATTTTCAGTTTAATACACAAAAATATTGAAGCAAAGACTCGAACTTAGGACCTCTGATTTTTTTTCCAGCAATTTGTTGTTTATTTATGCTCTTTTTTTTTATGTTTCGTTTCTTTCATCTTTTTTTCACAATGCACAAATTTTTCAAATTCAATGATTGTTTTCAATTTGATGGCATTTTTCCAAGTCAATGAACTTTTTTCAAAATCCGATAAAAAATCAATTTTTGAATATTTTTTGTACAAAATTCATGATTTTTTTTCAAAATAAATGAACTTTCTAAAATTGGATGACCTTTTGCATGAATATGTGAATTTATTTTGAATTTTTGAATTCTTATAATACATGAACTTTTTACAATTTGCTAAACTTTTTTTGATACATGAACTTTTTTTGCATGTTTTCATGAACTTTCTTTTTAATATACAATCTTTTTTCGCATGTTCAAAGATAGTTGTTTGGGTAAACCAGAAGGGCTAGTCTTAAAGCACTTTTTAAAATCCATAATATGGATCCAAATACTTTGCACACTCTCACATCACAATGGCAAGCATCCATGCCTAGTTCCATTGCTTTTTAGTATTGTATGAATTTTCTAGAGTTTTTCAGGTGAAAAAAACCCTAAATTACTGGCCAAACGTGACGCAACGCGCGTACGGCGTTGTAATTTGTTAAAAATTTGTATGAAGAGTTACCATGGCATGCGTATCTGCTGGAAACTTTTGGTATCATTCGGTGCATTGCAAAAAATATACCATGTTCAAAGGTGATGGTTCAAATAGGACAAAATGACTAGTCTCAAAGCAATTTTTTACATCCATCAAATGGAACCAAGTTTTTTCCGCACACTCGCATCACCATGGCAAACATACATGCTGAATCTCAATGCTTTTTAAAATTTTATGAAATTTCTAGAGTTTTCCTAGTGAAAAAACCATAAATTACTGCCCGAACGTGACAACGTGCGTACGGTGTCGGAATTCATTCAAACTTTGCATGAAGGGTTACCATAGGCATGCCCACCTGTCCCTAAAATTTGATATAGTTCCATTCATCGCAAAAAATATAGCATGTTCAAAGGTGATGACTCACATAGGTCGGAATGACCAGTCTCAAAGCACCTTTTTCACGTCCACCGAATGGACCCAAGTTTTTTCCGCAAACTCGCATCACCATGGCAAGCATCCATGCTTAATTTCATTTCTTTTTGCCAATTTATGAAATTTCTAGAGTTTTTCTGGTGAAAAACTCATAAACTACTAGCCGAACGTGACGCAACGTGCGTACGGTGTTGAAATTCGTTCAAATTTTGCATGGAGAGTTACCATGGGAATGCCCACCCCCTGCCAGATTTTGGCATTATTCCATGCATTGCAAAAAATATGCCATATTCAAATATGGTGGTTCGACTAGGTCGAAAAGGCCAGTCTCAATGCACTTTTTTCACATCCATCAAAGGTGATGCTTTGAGACTATTTGTAGCCAGTGTTAAATAAACAATGATGTACAATAAATACATATGATCATGAATAAATATATGTACAAAATGTTTTAAAATTTATTAATATTAGTATTTTATATAAATAATAAACAAAGTTTTAAATAATGCCACCATTTTATATTTTTTCTTAATCAAATGTTATTTTGATTGGCAATTTATTTATTCCCGAATATCTAATAATATAAATTATTTTAATTGTGTACGTAAAATTGATGACCTGTCCTGCATGTCAGTACATGTGGTTGAACAATTTTTTTATAAAATTGATAACTATTTATTATAATATAGATGAATTATGTACATGTCAGGACGAACATTTTTCATGTCATATAAATTTATTATATTATTTTGCATTTAATAATTTGTTAGATTAATTTTAAAAATAAATTTTATATTTACATGGATAATATTTTTAAAATTATAATTTCTACAATTTTACGATTTAGAAAAAAACTAGCAGTGTAAATGGGCCTGTAGCAGTATGTGACTTAGAGTTCTGGGCTGTGCATACTTGGCGGCGATAGGTAGCAGGAGGTTCGAGTCTTGGTTGGCGCATGTTTTTTCTTTTTGATGCAATTAACTCAGAGCAGCGTATACGTATATGTACACGAGTATTTCAGGGTTGTCTAAAAAAACACGAGTACTTTAGGGCAGGCCGGCGATATATTTTGAAATTAAGACCATCATATTTATACCCTTCGTGATGAAAGGGTATCGATTAATCTAAGGTCTTCATTTATTTAAAGAGGTGTATCGAAGAAGAGGTGAAATACAATAGGATGACGCAAGCTGTCTATAAAGGTTGTCATCTTAGATTTCTGATCAGGTCTTGTTCGGTTCAACAGAGTTCCGAGGGGATTCACAGGGATTAAATCCCCTACAAGTCAAACTCCACTCTAATCCTCTTCAAACCCTTTGTGAGGTGGTCTGACATTAGAGCTGCGACTATTATATGTGTAAGCTTGTAGATTGATTATAGATGATGTACCATAAAAATAGCATTAGCAGTTGGCTCACTTATTATTGGCCTTGCTCTAAAAGGCCAAGTCGGCAAGACAAATGGTTAATTTGGTCAGATCCTTTTGGTGATTCTTCTCTAAGGCTTACTTCAATGCAAAGATGCTGAGTATGGTGCTAAAAGAATTAAATAAGAAATAATGTTCTTCAATGCATTAGTATTTAGCTTGTTGTTGCTAAGATTGTCTCGTTTACTTATTTAGCAACTAAAGTCTTGCATGCATAGACTAGTTCATTTTGTTTTTATTGTTTTGCATAGATTTTTGTGACTAGCACCGTTTCCTTCTACTCCCTCCGGTGCATAGGGCCTATCTTCAAAAACCATTTTTTCCATTTTAGCCTAAGATTAAGCTCTGTAACATTAAATGCAGTTTAATTAGCACGCAACGCATGGCTATCCCTCTTCTCTCTCCTTTCTCCGTGCTCCTACTCCTTTGTGTTCACACACGTATGCAATCATTTTTCTGCATGCAACTAGTACTCCATCACATCATTCGCATGTGGAAACTACTATCTCAGTCAGAGTTTACAGGGCACACGCGTATCCCTAAGTCATCGATTTAACCAACAAAAAAAAGATATATATTATAAAAACATATCATCACAAACTTAAGATATTATATTTTCAAATGATATAAATTTTATAACATATGTCTTATGTTATGTTGGTTAAATTGGCGACCTAAGAATACGCGAGCGTCCTGTAAACTGTGACGAAGGTAATAGTACTGATGGAAGCTGATTGAAGGGAAGGTTAGCCAATAGATTTTCACCTTGGTCCCGCTGTGATTTATAAGAGGCCTATTACACCGGAATGGAGGGAGTAGTATCACCAAACGTCTTCTTTTCTATTAATTATGTTGTCACATATGATAGTTTGCTTTGTTGGCATGCTTAGCACCTATCAAAGTGAAGCGTTAGGAGTTGCCTAATGCATTGTATCTCATGCATGTGGGCGTGACACCATATGGCCCACAATCCCAATAAATTGTGGAGTAGGAAGATGACGACTTAATTGGTCGGACGAATTCAAGTGACACTTATGCATATTACCACATTTTTTAAAAAGGGGATGACACTCCATCCTCTGCATCACATGACGATAAATATAACCCAATGTTTTAAATACTAAACAGCTATAGCAAAACTATAGACGGCTATGTAAAATTATGATATAACCACATACTTTTTGGGGGCAGGAGCGAAGATCTTAGGCCCATTCTCAAGGTAGAACTGCTTGATTTCCTCGGGGGTGCACTTTGGCCGGTCGTGGTCATCTGGTGTTGCCAACATTGCCGCGATCAGGGCACCTGTGCTTGTGCCCGCGATAACATCAAAGTAGTCCGCTATCCGAGCATCTGGATTGTTCCCATCAGCAGCCTGAACAGAACAACCCATCCATAAAGTAATAGTACATGTAAAAAGAAAGAAATAAAAAGTTTAAATATATTTTTTGTACGGATTTCTACGTGCAATCTTACGAATATAGCATCGACTAAGACTTAGTTAAATCTCAGTCGACTGAGATTAAGCAATCCCCATCATTTAAAGACAACGTACGTACCGTGTTGCTCCCATCCAACGAAGGGAGTTTTTTTCTTTTTCCTTCTTCTTTTGCATAGAGACAAAGAGAGATTATGACTGACTTACTTGGAGCTTTTCCTCAAGGCTTTTTAGTACGACCGCCGGGATCAGCCCGCGTATCCCACCACCATCAATGCTCAACATCGTGATGAAGTCCCCAAGCCTAGGTGGTGGGAGCCGTGGTCGCGGTATCTGCTCCGCCGAATGGGATGATGTTTGCCCTTGTTCCAGAACTCTTGTTGACGGGAGCAGTTGCGGTAGTATCGGCTCCGTCGGCGTGGGTTCTGATCCTTGGTCCAATAGAGGGAGCTCTAGGGGAGGAGTTGGTACTTCCTCCTCCAGCGTGAGTAGTGGTGTCTCCAAATCGGCACCCTTGTTGCTGGCCATGCCTAGCCTGCATGTTAGATAGACATATATAGACTCAAGTTCTTGCAATTGGAATAAAAACCATATTCTGACTTTTATCTACTGATGAATATCCAACCAGAGTTTCCATTAAATTCATATCATAATGGATCCGGATTCCAAGAATAAAGGATTGTAAAACTTGCTTTTGAATGGATGATCAAAGCAGCTTGATAAGAACTTATGCCTAGCTAGCTAGAGCTAACATGATGTTGGGGCCTTTTAAGATGAGATTTTTCTATACGCATCTCGCGGCTATAACTGTTGCAACTATGGTTTATTCAAGGGTGGTACACACATTAGAACTGCCGGTGATTCTAGAGTTTTAGCAGACGCAAAACTCCTCGGTTGACTGGATTGATCCCTCTCATCCCCCATTGATCTGAGCCACTGCCTACCCAGGTCCAACTCCCTCCCTTCCCTATAACAGGTGGGTGCCAAATGACATATCGTTGGTTTGGTTGACGAACCATGGCACGCGGCAGATCAAACAAATAAGCGCCAACATGAAAGGAGGAAGAGATCCGGGAGGAGGAGTGAGGGATGGGGTGAGAGAGGTACGCCTCACCTGGCTTGGATGAGATCTCTCTGCGCTGCTCGAGCAAGGAAAGCAGGTGCGGGTTTGTGGTGTGGGTTTGCATGTATTTAAATATCAAGGGAGGAAGAGAAAGTCTTGGACGGTGCAACCTACCTCTAGATTAACAGAGGTCGTTGAATTGAAACTCCTCTTGCTCTGTCCCGTATATGGACGTCACAACTCACAACGGTAAACTATTGATATTCGATTATTATGATATAGGATGACGACCTAATCTAGGTTAATTATGACACTCCACTTAATCATACATGATTTATATACACCAAATGTTATGGTCATGACGTGATGTACTCCACTTGTTCCTGACTTTATATTAACCGTACTATGCATTAGGTAGATCTGCATTAGTTGAGAAGAACAATAATAACAAAGTTTCTTGGAGAAGGAAAACTGAATTAGAACTCTGAATAAAGAAAAAGCTATAGTAGGACTCTTTATTAGTTGCGCATTTGGTATGTAATATGCTACTACTTGTAAGGGATGTCACACTGATAAAAAATGCGTCACCCATAAGCTTTTATTAGTGGCGTATTTTTTGAAAATGCACTACCTCTAAGACTGAGCCAGCCTGGATACTTTGATTAGTGACGCATTTTACAAAATGCACCACTATTAATTATCTTAGTGGTGTCACATTTTGCCAAATGCGCCACTAATAAAAGCTTATGAGCGGCGCATTTTGATAATGCGCCACCCTAAGGAACTATTAGTGGCGCATCTATAATACCTAAATAGTTCATCCCCACTAACCTATCTATCTTGACATGCAAGCTACCCACATCATCAGGTAGGTCCACCATTTAAAAACTCTTTCGCTAACTCTTCATGCACATGCTCCCATTAACTTTGCATGTTCATGCAACCTATCACAAGTAAATAATAACTTTCTTATCCACTCAACTTCATAATTTATAAGCAACTTCTTTTTATAGAAAATCAAATTATGAGTGACATCACATTTTATTTTTCTATATGATTTTTTTATAAATACACATCCATAGTTGTTATCACTGCTTTAGGTTTAGCCAAGGGTGGACAAGTTTTCACTATCTGTATTCAACGTTGTTTTTTTCTCATGTCATTCCACCGATATATTGTCAAGTAACTAAATTTACAAAACAAAAATAAAACTCATTTTTGAATTATTCATCAAATTTTCTTAGTTTTTTTACTTTAAACAATATTTCTTCAAAAAAGAATTTATAATCAAATTATACTATGTTTCATAATTTTTCATATGTTTTAAAACATCAAATTCTTTCTAACAGTTCCGCAACAACGCTCGGGGTATCATCTAGTTTTGCAAGTGCGTCACCCCTAAGAAATTATTAGTGGTGCATTTCGTAAGTGCGCCAACCGTAAGGAGTTATTAGTGGCGCATTTTGCATATGCGCAAAGATACCACCCCTGGTCGCTATTTCAGCCTTAAAAAATAAAATAAATTGATAAAAATGTCAAAAAAATTGGAAGTGCGCCAACTCTAAGGAGTTATTAGTGGCACATTTTGCATATGCGCAAAGACACCACCCTGGTCGCCATTTCAGCCTTAAAAATAAAAGAAATTGATAAAAACGTCAAAAAATAATATCCTTTGAGATGCCCATGTGTTATGTGTTCTAGTTGTTAGAAAAATTAACAAACATAATTCAGACTTAATTTGCAAAATATCGCTGTGTTTCGGTAAAATGGGCATAACTTTTGCATACGGAACTCTAATGAAAAAAAATATATAAATGATCTACTCGAAAAGTTACATCCGAATTTATTTATCAAGGCAACCGATGAAAAGGGTCATTTTGTACATATTTAATTTGTTCTTAATATAATGGTTGTTTTTTCAAATCCATGTTTTCATGCGTACTTATTTTCGTACACATATAAAAATTTATTTTATACTCATTTACTTTTAAAAAATAAAATTTTAACATATTTCAAAACATTTGTGCATACATATGTTTTCAAAATTTAATACATCTATAACTCTTATAAAGAAATACCCCACTATAGCCGGGCATTTAAGTTGTCTATCTTCACATGTAAGCTATCCACATCATGGTCGGCAATCTTCTTCCTTCTTCGACGTCGACAATCTTCTTCCTCCTGCACTCTTCCTCCATGTCATGGTCGGCAATCTTCTTCCTTCCTCGATGCCGACAATCTTCTTCCTCATGCACTCTTCCTTGCCACGTCTCAAAAGTATCTATAATGTTTGCTTGTTCCACGCTTATTTTGGTGATAATGATATATGTTTTGATGCACTATCATATCATTTACAATTTATTTGGACTACCCTATTAACCTAGTGTCCAGTGCCTGTTTCTGTCTGTTTCTGTCCGTGCATTGCAAAAAAGGTGAAAAAACAAAGTGTTCAAAAAAATCCAGGAAAATTCTCAAAATTATTATTTCTCAGAAGACTCCAGAACCCCGAAGGGGAGCCGGAGGGGGGCCATCCCCCGTCCAGGTGGCCCCACGACGCGCTCCAAGGGGGGGGGTCCTCTAGCTGCCTGGGCCAGTGGGACCACCCCCGGTGCCGCCTTCGGCATATATTTACGTCGTCCCTCGAAAAATCCAGAAGAGGAACCTTTTTTTGAATACCCTAATATTCCGCCGCCGCTGCGATCCCGATATCGGGAGCACCAGAAGGTCCTATCCCGGCACCCTGCCGGAGGGAGGATTAATCTCCGATGGCTCCTCCACCACCATGCTCGCCTCCGAGATGCACTGTGCGTAGTCCCCCTTGGACCATGGGTCCATGGTCAGTACCTAGTAGATGTCTTCTCTCCAATCTTGCTCTTCAATGTTTAGCCCTTGTGAGCTTTCTATCATGATCAATGCACCTATGTATGAATTCCTGCTTTGCTATGTTGAGTTTGTTGGGATCCGATGGATTATGAGATTTTGTTCAGTTTTGTGAGAGTAATATATTTGGTTTGACTTTATATTTTTTTCTTGAATAGTCTTGCATGTTCGCCGTTGCCGTTTGTTACTTTGGCCAAGTAGTAGGTTGGAACTCCAAGAGGGAGCGTTATGCTAGATGATGGGTTCCTGCCTCCTGATGTCTAGCTTGAGTGAAAGAAACATAAGACTAGGGAATATGATGTTGCCACTAGGGGTACAACAGCAACGTGAATTGCATAGTTCGTCTTTTGGAAGAGAGACACTACTAGTGAAAGTCATGGTACCTAGGTCCATCTTCTCATCATAGTTTACACCATTTATATTTATTGTTTTACTTTTCCTTTCTGTTGCATTATTACTTCTCCTTTGTGTTTCACCCTTTGTAAACAGCAAGGCCGGAGAGATTGACAAGCTCTCTGTACTCGTTTGGAGCAAAGTTATTTGTGTTCTTGTGTGCAGGTCCACGTCAACTTAGCCACCAAGCAATTTCTAGCGCCGTTGCCACCTACTTGTCGTCTCTGAAATCCTACTGGATTGATAACCTTGGTATCTTCACCGAGAGAAATTTGCTGCTACCTATATCATAACCTTTCACTTGGGGTAACCAACGAGGAGGTGTTATCTACACCCATCATCCATCTCTCATCTAGTGTATCTAGTGTTTCCATCAAGTTAGCTACGGTGTGCTTCAGAGAGGTAGTTTGCTTGTTCTTTTGCTTTACCTCGCTATCCAATCGCAGACAAATTGGAAACTCATTGCTTCTTTCCTCTTATGAATCAAAAGTTGCCAACTAAAGTACTTTTAAAGTTTACCTGAACTTTGTGTCGATTAAATTGTATGGGCACTTGTATGAGGGCTGAGAAAATGGCCCAAGAAATGCCTTTTATCAAAAATTTCAAGACTGGGTTGTTGTTCGATGTAAATTGAGTTCATGTGCAAGTTCGTGCTTGCTTGATTGCGTACAAAACATTTTGATGAACTGAAACATTATTTAGCTACTCATCGCTATAATTTTTTTAGATATTTTGCAGTGCATCATTATACAGGAGGGAGTTGTATCATTTGAACAATCCAACGGTTTAAATTACATGGGCCTTACTTAAGCCCGAGTGCATAATGGTCCCAAAAAATAGTCATAAAAAATCAGTTCAAAGGGTAATATCATCCAAAAATTCAGACCGAACTGCCCTTGCTTCTTTTTGTGAGAAGGAAAAGTCAAATATGTTCAAAATAATTTTTGTACCGAAAATGCCTCTCAAGCCTCCTTATGAGACAGGTGACATCAGTGTATCATATTTGATTCTGGACCGTTCAATCTGGTCCGATGAATTAAAGGTCCATATTCATTTGATGCATCTTAAAGAACTCAAATTTTTCTATACAACTATATAGTGTAGGAATAACTTTGAATATCGGCTGTTGGATGAAGCCGGTCCAATGGTTGAGATGTGGCAAATTCGAATAGTGTTGGCCGTTGGATATTCTTTTCATGACATTAAGATTTTGTCATGTGTACTAATATAGAAGGTTCCACACTTCTGCTTATGCACAAACCTGGAAGCAAATACATTTCTCCTTCGTTCTAGACTCTTCCATACTTCAATTAGTCAAGTGTTTCTCTGTTAAAGAATTACCTTTCATGTTTGTTCTATTATTTAGGTTTTAGAATATGCACATAACACATACATTTCTCATTTGTTCTAGACACTTTCATAGTTCAGTCCCCCATGTGTTTTTCTTTGAAAAGAATTGATATCTATTTTTATTTTATTTTGGTCAAAGCTAATACAACGTCTTTCCAAAGTCCAACTTTCATTGCAAATGGAATACTCTGTTTTACTTATGTCTCTTGAGTTTTATGTAGTAGTATATACCACATAGTCATCAAATATTATGTCGGTATAGTTTGATTTTGAATGAGATGGGTGATGATCTTAAATTTTATTTGTGTGTGATTCTAAATAAATTTTTTGCCTATTATAATGTGATATGTTGATATTTGGTTACACTTCACTCTCATGTGCAAGGCACGTATAACTTACTAGTAGCTCTTAGTTAACATATAGCTTCTGACTTGAACTTGTGATAGTTTAATTATTCCTATTTTAATGGATCCAGTACCATATGTAGATGAACTAATTTTCAGATTCTCGTGATGGTATCTAGCCTCCAAAACGTACAAGAATAGTAACGGTGGTCTTATTTGATGACTAATTAAACTAGACAACCACTTTGTGAGCACTATCCACACCACATGATGTCATTATCTGTTCGATCATAACATGATGTCATCAGCACAAGCACGAACAAAAAGATGTTTAGTCTTCAATTTATTATTATTGTTGATGATGTTGTTTTTCGCTATCGCTCTTTCTTATAAATTTATTATGAGTATTTGCTGCTTCTCAGGCAGGAGTTAAAGAGTAACAATGGGAGATCTTGATGATCTTTAAAGTGTCAATAAAACACGAAATGCAGCTAGTGGAATACAAACATGGTTGCCATCATACATATGTTAAACTTGGTTGTCTACAAAATGTTTTGAGGACATGATGGTATGGTCATGAAGTGTGTTATCGACCGAAGTTACATTATGTTCTAATGACTGCATTATCACTGATCTGCAATACTCATGTTCCGCACTAGTATCAGTTTGGTAGAAAGATGATTAGTTGGGTATTGATTTTACAGTTATGTAGCAAGTTTCTCTTGTTTCGGCGTTGTTTAACACGTAAAGATTGGGTTTCTTGGTGATTGGCCTTATAAAGAAGTGGTGCTTGCGGATGAGGTCCTTTTTTTTATATATTTCTAACGCATTTTAAAGGAGAGTTGATGGACACACCGAGTGATGGTTCATTTTGAAATGAAAACTTTCTCCACAAGCATTCTTCCATGCGTTGTACCCTGTGAGAGGCTGGTCGATCGGCATTTACCATCGGCAGCTGGGCTTGCTAGTCAACGTGATGTAACAAGTCACCATCTCTGTCAATGTCTCCACCCAGCAGAGTGCAGAGGCTGTCCATGTCTCCGTTTCACCGCACAACGTACGTACCGTGTTGCACAAGCCGGCAAGGAGCAATCCGTCCATCCTAGTTGACTGCAATAGGACATTATTATCCCTGCACACGCCATGCACTGCAGCATGCATGGTCAGTCGTTTGTGCGCGAATAGCCGAATCTTGAGTAGAGTACATATTCAAAACTGGAAATTTCCCGCGATACAAAAACCGCCAGAACCTTGCCGGAGTTTACAAAAGACGAATAAAAACAACTTAGTCTAATCACCGTAGGTTGTCGGGAGTCGCCGGTAGGTCGTCCAACGCATCGAACCGCGCCCAGCCGCTCTGCTCGATGCGGGACATGGCATTGTAGGCGTCGGCATGCGCAGAGGCCATGGTGATGGGATGGAATGAGCGGATCTCATCGGATCCGCGCCCGGGGGAGCGCTGATGAACAAATTCGTGCGCACAACACCTCGGGGTGAGACTCGGGCCGCTAGGACAGGGAAGGCCTGAGTGACTGTAGGAGACGCGTGGCTAGGACTGGGGGAGCCTTGAGTGTCTGTAGGAGACGAGAGGTGGCAGCGCTCGATGGAGAGGTGGTGGTCGTCGACAGGTGGCTGGGAGGATCGATCGCGATGGCTTCGTGCGAAGGATGTTTCTAGTGCGAAGGTTTCTTGTTGAACCATCACGACGACCACGATTCCCCTTTAATAGTAAGTATGATAACTATATCCTTATTAAAAAAACATTGACGTGGAATACTTTTAATCTCATCCATCCAAAAGTAATGAATCAATCTCCCTAATTAAAATCTAATGGTTGTCAAGTTTGTACATTAAGATCGTCCTTTCTTATCCATAAAGAAAATATTATGCACATTTAAGGTTGGTTTGATGATTGCTACTGTAACACACAGTAATAAAGTGACATTGATTTTTATAATGAAATTTTCCTTCAAAAGTAATCTTCCATTTGTACTTTGTCAGAAGGTTGCTCCGCATTTGTCAACGTGATGTAACAAGTCACCCTGTCTGTCAATGTCTCCATCCAGCAGCAGCAGGTTGAGGCAGAGTGCAGAGGCTGCCCATGTCTCTGTTTCACCGTACGAACGTACCGTGTTGCACAAGCCGGCAAGGAGCAATCCATCTTACTCCAGTTGACTGCAACACGAAAATCCTTGGCCAGCCATTTCGTGCGAATCTTTTAGTTAGAAGCCTGGGACATGAGGTTTATCCGGTCTATGAACATGATCATGATGAAGATGCTGTGAAATATCCATCCCATTCGTTCATCATGTCACGTACTGTTCAAGTTTTGATTCCCCAGGTCCCTGTAAATATCGTATGCCTTCGTGAAGAGAGATTACACGGTTTGCTTGCTGTCCGGTCTGCTCCTGAATGCCCTGTCAAACAATATACATATTCGTTTTAATCTCAAGCAATTTTGAATGCTAAACATTCACTTATTTAAAGATGAAGGGAGTAATCAATAGGACGAAGCACACATTAATTTCCTTTCTAATATTCACTAGTTAATCATAACATGTTAACGATGCATTTCTACAGGCTCACGTTAATCTTAGAATACTAAAGATGATATGGAATTATCCCACACGGACACCTCTTTAGGCTTTGTTCGGCTGCAACAAATTGGAGAGGTTTGGCAGGGTTTGACGAGGGTTAATTCTTTTACGAGTCAAAATACCTGCAAATCCCCTCCTATCCTTCAATGGAATTAAACCATGTGGGTAACCAAAGGAAGCCTTACAAACTCTTCATCATGCTCTAAACACCTTTCTATCGTCTTTCGTGAGCTATTCAACCCTATCTATATATGTCGACTGAAATGGTAAGAAAACAAAAGCAACATTAATTAGACCACACGCGAGTAGATAATCTTCAAGTAAATTTAACAATCCATATTTTTGAATCACACAGAAGTCGTTAAAAGAGAAGGTTTCTTGTGTTGGAACCAGCCCTTCATGATTGAAATCTTAGATTTAGCAGGATGTCGTGTCCATACATGTATTCAAAGGGATGAGTGTATATCGGTGAATGTAGCATGCGTTTGTGTTAAAAAAAACTGACCAAAATATAAAT
The DNA here is from genome assembly GCA_950022295.1 of Bromus sterilis. NCBI lineage: Eukaryota > Viridiplantae > Streptophyta > Magnoliopsida > Poales > Poaceae > Bromus > Bromus sterilis. The sequence goes on along the minus strand of OX465597.1, from coordinate 5,964,291 downwards.
TTTATAGAGACACGGCCCTATATATAGCCCACACTGGGTATGCATCTTCTTACTAACCAGTTATTACTGCTCGTTGCTTCTTCCCATCGTCAGAAAGAAAAAAAGAGTCATATACAGTCGCGTGGCGGTCACATGGCGGCGACGGCGGTCAACATGGCGGCGACGGCGGTCAACATGTCGACGCTCGCAGCCAGGCTCAGCTCGGCGAGGAGCGCCGCTAGCGCCATCCGGGGCGCGCGCGACCGCCTGCAGGACCTCCAGACGAGGCTCCAGTCGACGGCGCCGGAGCAGATCCGGGCCATTGCCGGCGAGGTCCTCGCGGAAGTGCGCCCGAGCCTCTACCACGCCTACGAATCCCTCGTCCTGGCCTCTGCGGCTCCCATTGATGCCGCGGCTATCTCTCCCGAGCAGCTCTTAGACGCGGTGGCCGCCCGGCGGCCGGGCCGGGACGCGGGCGCCGACGAACACCTGAGCTTCGCCGTGAGCGAGGTGCGCGTCGTCCTTCGCGACCTGGAGCACGCCATCAGATGGGCCGCCGCTCCGTCCGGGCCCCGGCCCAGGAAGCGGGCAAGGAAGATGGACCGGGCGCTCACGTTCCTCGGCAGCGCGTGCGTCCTCGCCGTCGAGCACGCCGACCTCGCCGTCGCCTTCCTCGCCGGCTTCTGGACGCAAGCCCGACAGGAGCTGCCCGCCGGACGACGCCTGGGGCGCCTGGTATCGTCAGCCGCCGCACTCGCCGCGGCGAAGCGCGCCGCCGCCGCCATCAACGCCGAGCGCGGCCGGCTGCTGGAGCTCCAGACGGCGCCGAGCCATGTGGCCAGGGCCGTCCTCCGCGGCCTGCGCCCGGGCCTGGAACTCGGGCACCGCGACCTCCTCGCCTGCCTCGCCTTGCCATCCGCGGGCCTCTCGCTCGACGTCGACCAGTTGGACCAGCTGCACGGCGACTTCGACGCGCTGGTCGCCTGGCGGCCGAGCCCGACTGCCGACGCCGGCGAGCACCTGTGCCTGGCCATCACCGCGCTGCGCCTCCTCCTCGACCGCTGCTCCATGCTCTTGGACCGGGGAAGCGGGATGGAGATGGAGAAGGCGCGCGTCTGCCTTGACCGCGTGGGCATTCTCGCGAGGCTCGCCGTCGCCCACACCGACCTCGTCGTCGCCTTCCTCTGCGGCTCCAAGGCCTGCGTGCGCTCGCAGGCCGCGCCATTGCCTCCTTCGTCTTCATGAGTACCACCACCAGTAGTTATTAATTTAGACTAGACCTTCTGGTCTTATGCAAAATCAAGCAGGGTTTATCACTAGTGTAACTTATCTTTCAATCATGTTAATTTATCTGTTCAGAGGATTGTATTGTGTGTTTCATCTGAAATTTCATCTGTTACTACTCAAGAGACAGAGCCACAGTATTAATGATGAACACAATGAAACGTCCATTTTGGGTTGACAAGGCAATGGACGATCTTTGGCCTCCATTTTGGGTTCAAAGATTGTTCAAAGGAATTTTGATTTATTTTAGTGCACCTATGCATTCAAAACTTCTGCGGAATGTTTTCCAAAACTACATTCTATAAGATTTCTACCAAATGGTCTAACCTGTTGGAAAAATTGCTTGGGAGCATATGACGATGACTACAACATCAGTCACTCAAGTCATCCTAAACTTAGCGTGTGAAATGCTTCATAAGATCATGTTTAACCTGATTCCTAAAATGGATACCTCATTCGTTCATAGAACGATCCGAAACATTCCGCGCACACTGATGTGATAGCCGACCATCCAACTATAGACTCCAATGTTCGTCTTCAGGTTTCAATTTTTTTTAATAACGCTCAAAATAATTATAAAAATAGCACAATCGTCCATAATAGCATACATAGCATAAAGTAGTAAATTCATTCATACATTTGATTCAATTATAATGAAGCTCTCTTCAGAATGGGTAGAAGTCATCCGACAAAAGTCGTCCCCTCATCTTAAGCCAACAGTGCGTTAGTGTAAACGATCTGCTCTTTTTTTTCTTTGATACAGCATGACTGGCGTCCAAGGATCTCCATAGTTGGGTGCCCAGTTGCATCATACAATTCACTTGACGACTAACCGCACAAAAATACTTGTGAACGGAGTTGTAGATACTATGACACCGATGGGGTAGCGACTTGGCATTGCAGTCATGGATCATGTGCAAGTGCAAAGAGTAGTATCCGTTGAGATTTTGCTCATGAAACCAAGAATGAACGCTTTCTCAAATGCTCATACCTTCTTTCTTTCTGCCAAGGAAGTTCGTAAATACAGACAACCAAGCATTGCACAACAATCCGTTCATCATCATCGAGTATACTGCCATCGTGATTTATAGCAACAATTGGACGAACAAAAGGCGTGCAACTCTTGTACCGGCAGTCAAAAGGTGCCCACGGGGTAAAGGGTTTTCTCCGCGGGATGCCCTGTGCGCACGGGTCCCTGGACCCGTGCCCACGGGGTCATGCTCAGTCTTGAGCCCACGTGCGCACGGACCTCCTGGCCCGTGCACACGGGGTTGGTAGATTTTCAGCCAAGTACCCCGTGCACACGGGGTACTTTAGCCCGTGCACACGGGATCCAACCGCTGGATTTCTTTCTCTCACCCCTTGGGCTATATAAAGCATTCCTCCTCCTCCAACCCTCTCACTCCTTCCCCTTACTTGAACCTCCATTGCTAGAAACACTTTTTTGTTCATTCCTCTCAACTCCTCCATCCAAACTTCCACCAAACCGATTTGTGTTTTCCACAATATTTCATCACTGTTGACTTTTTTGTGTTCCAAAAAGTTTGTAAAGGTGTGATGGTCGCCTTCAACACCAACCCCGAGTGAATTGAGGCTCACCCGTTGGGGGTGAATCGAAAGGGAGAACATGGTGAGCTACGATGTGGCAGCTCTCTAAAAGCCTTGGCTTGAGCACCGCCCCAACGGAGATTACAACTCCCTCAAAAGAGGATGAACTTTGGTAGAAAAATCATCGTGTCTCATTGTCACTTGTTTAATCCTTTCCCCGCATTTTACTTGTACTAGCTTCATATGCTTGTTGACTTGCTAATTATATTTGTTGCCTAGCATTTGAGTTTGAGTTTGCTTGCCACATAGAGTTGCCCATCTAGTTCATAACTAGAGAATCTTATTTATCCTCTTGACCCTCACATGTCTCCTATCGATTGTAGACTTGCTTCTTTTCACATGTGTCATGTTCATTGCAGGACAGATCCATGTGTCATCACACTTCTTGGTGCATGCATTGGTCTCCTTCATATATGTTTTCAGCGGCGCCCATCAGATCCAAAGCTAGCGCACAACTGCTTGAAGCATATATCACCAAATATATGAAGCAGATGATGATAGTGTTAAATGCAAACAATGCTCTTGATAATGTTAGAAGAACTTTCTACAACCGTAAACTATCTCGATTTCTCAATCGAAGAAAACATACAATAAAGTTAGGAAGCATGGACATGAAGAAGCATAAATTACTACTTATCTCAACATAACTCATACCTATTGGAAGCATAGAATGTTGTAACTAGAAACTAGCAATGATTGTTGCCAACATGTGTGTGCATCAATCATTTTGTCATGTACAAACCAATTTCATCACTGAAGCAAACAAACTAGAATGTCGAAGCAAATATATAGTGCTTATGAAGCATGGATAATTGAAAAACAAAACCGAGAGTACGTAACTAGTGTGTTGTGACGAACGACGGAACGACGGGTGATTCACGGAATACAACAGCTTTGATTCAGAGTCGGGACTTCAAAGAGGGTACTCCGACACCTAGTTCAAACCTCCAGACAACCTAACGAGGAAAAAACACAGTGAAGATGGCGGGAACGACCACCTAATGAAGAAATGGCGGGATCTTGGCGGTGTTGCAGTGTCGGTCGTGGAGCGTAGAAGGTGAAATATGGGTGGTGCAATTGGAAAGGACATGTCCAGCATGGTTGAAGGCATGCTCGAAGGGAGGTCGATGGTAGATGATAAAGGAACGGAGGTCTGGTAGAGATGCAAGAGGCGAGGAATCAAGGGTTATGAGATTGTTCGTGCGTCAAATACGGGTGGCTAGCAATGATAGGATAGGATTACATGTGATACCTCTTTGGCCGTGGGACTAATTACGTATCGACGGATCACGTGTGGTCTGGTGATTGCTTCTTCAGTGTTTCCCATAACCAAATAATAATACTAACAAAGCTGTGCAGCTCTTGTACTAATGATGAACACAAAGAACCGGAGAAAACCACTTCCATGCATGCAACAAAGAACTGAAAAAGTAGCAAGTATATATGGATTTAATATTCTCTTATAAATCATATATAATTTACTCATTGTACAAAACTGCATCATCTGGTACAACACACAGTAATATATACTCGGTATACAATTAATTTATTGAAAAAGAATGTATCATCTGGTACCGCATACTAGGGACGTTTTTCCCCGGTGATATAGATTAGTATCGACCTAGGTCATGTCTGTTATATATAGTCCTTGAAAACCACTACATAGGATAAGTTGATCAAGTTGTAAATCCTTTGATTTTTGTAATCTTTCCATGATAGTAAAGTTTTCTGGTTCGCACCTGTGGATTTTATTCCATGTTAAATTCTTATATCCTCTGTGTTGATTTTGTTCTTTTCGTTATTATTTACAGTACCTATTAAATTTGTAACGTCTTGCTGCTTTGTCCTTACGCCTGCGTTTCTTGCGTGGGTACCGGTGCCAAGAAACAAGTCGCACAGCTGACAGCACGGGCAATCTTCTTCATCAAGTCTTGACCTTTGGAGGGGCAAAACACTGTGCATACCTAGGGTAGTAGCGTGCAGGAGTTGGGCTGCAGCCTAGCTAGAGGTCTACCTACCTGGACCCATGGCTGCACTAGGGTCAGCCTTGACAAGTTACAGTATTTACCGTGTCGGTGATGCACTCGAGTACTAGGGTCAGTCAATCAATTACAGTAATATTTCTCTCTCAATGATCGTGGAGTGATCAAATGCTCCTCTACTGATTCCATCGGATTTGTTGGTGGCTCTCTCGGTAATATCTGATCACACTCTGGATGAACCGGCATTTGGCCAGTTGATTAAAGATGTTAAGTCCTGTCTAGTAGAGAGGGAGTTCAAAATCCAGAAAATTCTTAGATCTCAGCATATGCATGATAACAAGATATTCCAATCTGAGTCTAGACTTTTGAAAAGATGTATAAAAAAGCTTTAAAATTTTCTAATTTCATTATGGTGAAAGATGCTTAGGGACTAGATGTTTGTGTAAAATTTGAATTTTTTTTGAACATCTAGGAAGCTCACGGTAAAAAAAGAAAAATTCAGTCCAAAATAGTGCATGAATACTGACGTTTACAATGATAGCAAAAAGAAAAATTGATGACAAATCAAAAAATGAGTTTGATTTTTTGTTCTGTTAATTTATTACCTTGATAATATATTGATGACATAATATGATACGAAATAATATTGAATAGAGACAATGAAGACATCATCCTACTGAACATAAAATAATGATAGCAACTACATAAGTGCAATAATAAAAAAAAATTGTCGCATAAAAAAATAAAATGTGAGTTAACCCATGATTTGATTTTTTTATTATTAAAAACGTCGCTTATAAATCTGAGTGCATAGAAAAGTTAATATTAATTTGTGATATGTTGCATGCGCATGTGGATTTAATGGAAAATCGCTTATGTGACATATTTTGCATGATCTAGTGAAAAAGAAAACTTAAATGCCTGACTTTGGGGGCTGTTGAGATGGATACTTTGTATGTTGAGAGAATTGAGAGCATCTTCTTAAAAATGTAAGATTATGGCCAGACGTTTCGTAGCATCGCTTATTGGTTGCAATGGTCTTCGAAATTTGTTTCAAATTCCGTATTAGCAGATTGCTCTCCGATAAAAGACCACCTTCTAGCCGCAAAAAAAGACCTCATTCTCTAGTTCGCTGATCACTCCGCGCTGGAATACCATATTACAGAAATTGGAGTACGCTAAGGGCATATACAACCGTTATTAAAGAAATTTTACTTTACAATTTAGAAATAATACTAATTAGTGTATAATGGATTATATTTAAGTTGCGTCTTTAACAACCAAACGTTCCTAAATATATGATGAAAGTATTGTTGCAAAAAAATCGTCTAATATATAAGAGATGGCAATTATTTTCTTAAAATTTATTTCTCCTCCTCCCCTACATTTATCCTTTGTGACACTTTTGAAATAGCATCATTGTACGTGTCTTAATTTGGCATAGTACTTTTAGAGAGAAAACTGTGTTACCGTGATATTTTTGTTCGAATGAATTGATCAGTTCATGCCTATTCATTTGCGACCTAGGCCAGGACCATCACTCACAAAGTCAAGATCTCGTGGCAATGAAAGGGTCACTTGCAATCGTTAGTACTGCTTATGTTACGTAATTCCCGGATTTGCTATACAAGCATTCCGACCAACATGCGTCACCCCATTCAACCGAAGAGCAACACCGACTTATCACAAACCTTGGACTTTTTTCTTCCAAAAGGCTAGCCTGATAGGAGGGGCTGTTCCGGATGCGAATTGGTGTAGTTCGAGCTACTTGTAGCTTTTTTATTTTGAAAAAATCGAAAAAATATTTAAAAATTTCAAAAAAAATTAATTTTTTTTCTGTGGAAACTTATGTGTACTCTGCTCAAACGTGTAAAAATTCATTTCAAAATATTGTAATATGCAGTCTGCCTAAAAATAACATAATTTCGACCCAAGAACAAGAAAAAAAAGCCCATTTAAAATCAGGTATTTGTCTTTTTTATTCCCGTGGCGCATTAAGGCATAATGGTATGAAAATTGGTACAAATCTCCTATACATTTGTATGTATATTCATAAAAAAATTAAATTTATTTTGAACTATTTTACTATTTTTTATGATTTTTCTAAAAAAACGAGTTACAAGTAGCTCGAGCTACATTGACATTTTTCGGGGTTGTCCCCCGCCTTATAAGTCATATTATGTCTCCTCCCACAACCAATGTGGGACTAAACCCAACAATCTCTCCCTCACACATCGATCACCATGAGCACGCCAACACCAGCGGTTCCAACCCATTAACCTTGTTCGACCATCCGTGAGTGTATCGAGATTTATTCCGGGCACATGGACTCTAATACCACCTGTTACACAATTTATGGGTCAACTGTACAAGCGTTTCGACCCATATGCGCCATCCCACCAAACCGGAGAGCAACACCGACTTATAATAGCCGTTAGACCCTCTTCTCCCAAAAGACTAGCTTGAGAGGAGGGGTTATCCCCTACCTTATAAATCATGTTATGTCTCCTCCCACAATCGATGTGAGACTAGACCCAATAGTTTACCTATCAACTAGGCATCTTTAACTGTCAACCGAATACACTATTAGTCGTGTATGCCAACCACGACTAGCTATTGGCATGTACTCCCTTCGTCCGTGAATAAGTGTACTTCTAGATTTTGTCCTAAGTTATAGTTTTACAATTTTGACTAACTTTATAGATAAGATTATTAACATACATGGCATCAAATTGATATTTTATGAAAGTACATTTCAAAACAGATCTAATAATACTAATTTAGTTCAATAAATGCTGCTAGTTTTTCTTATAAAGTTGGTCAAAATTTTGAAACTTTGACTAAGGAAAAAAGCTATAAATACACTTATACGCGTACAGAGGGGGTACACATGTAAAGCTAATGACTAATGGTTAGTGGTGAATAGAAGACAAATGATGAAATAAGTTCCCCGGGGGTCAGCGGTGCGCTTCAATTCGAAAGAGCATCATTTCGGGGGATTGATACCTCTCTCACTCGACGCCTCAATGGTCATGACTCAGTTCCCGGCCAAGCAAGTGTTGATCTTAGTTGAATGTTAAGGACCTCCTTCGAGTGTGTACTATCTGCTCCCAGGAGCATTTGCTCTCTCGTAAATGGTATAATTTGAAGATTTTTTTTAAAATCTCATTGTTTTAGAAACATTGACATTTTTTTTTGTTTTTCATCGTTTTGTTTTGCCATGGTTTTCTCAAATGATGTCACATGATGGAATTTTGCAAGCATTTACCAATGTTTGATTAAAAGAGAATTGATTTTTTGTATTGTGTTTCCTTTTTTTATTTTTTTACTAATGAGAGATCAAATGCTCCCAAAATTAGAACAACACTTTCGACCTCCTTCACTGATCACTCCGCACTAAAGTACAATATTACATGAACTAGGGCATGCTAAGGGCATATACAATGGTTATTAAAGTAATTTTATTTTAAATCCATCATATAATTAAGAAATAATAATAATAGGTTTTCAATAAATTATATCTTAATCGTATCTTTAACAACCAAGCATTCCCAAATATGAAATGAAAATATTGTTGCTAAGAGATCATCCTTTTTATAGAAAACAAAAACCCTTTATTAATTTTTCCTGTCATCCATCCCAACATCTCTCCTATGTGACACTTATAAGAGCATCATTATATGCATTAATATAGCAAAATATTTTTTAGAGAAACTCTTGTTGCCATAATATTTGCTTAGATGAACTGATCACTGCATGTCTATCCATTTGCGACATGGCCTAGGAATATCACTCATACCCTAGATCTTGTCACAATGAAAGGGGTTCCTTACAATATTCTTGTTTTTAAGGCCACTTATTTTTGCCAAGGCTAGTTTTCACCCACAAGGAAATCAAAGGAAGTCGCACTTGCTTTGGGTAACAGGAGGTCAAGCTCGAAATTGTAACTCAGCATAGTTGATTTGGCTTTTTTTTTCTTTTTTTGTGCTGTTTGAAACAACTTTTAGCAAGTTTTCTTTGCTTTTTAGATTTCGTCATTAGTTTTGTATCCCCTTTTATTTTTTTGTTCTTTTGCACTTTTATGTATTTTTTTCTTGATTTTTTATGTTTCTTTTGTTTACTTTTTCTTTCATTTTTCTTTTTTTCTTTATTTTAGTTTGGTTTTCTTTATTTTTATTCTTTTCTATGTTCATTTCATGGTGTAATATTGTTTCTTTCTTCCGTTTATTTTTATATTTTCCCTATTTTCTTCAATAAATTTCTACATTTTTTTCATCCACATTTAACATTTTCCATATAAATCAGAAATATTTTGTCAACATATTTATTTTTTCAAATATAATGTTAACATTTTAAAAAGGTATACATTTTATTGTCCGATTTTTTCGAACCCATGTCTACATTCTTTCACACACATTACACATTTGTGTATACATTGATTTTTTTTATCTAAATACATAATTAAAAGTTTTCATACAGTCCCTCCGTCCCGAATTACTTCTTTGCACAAAAGAGTGTGTCTATATGTATTTGATGTATATGTTTTGCTGTCTACTATATTTTTCATTATTTTCTACATATGAAACATTCTTATACAGCTTCACCATTTTTATTTATATGTAATTTCTCATACACATTTTACATTTTTGTATAGACTTGAAATATTTTTAATACATAATTTTCTAATACAATGTTAATCTATATATTTTTAAATATTTTTATCATATAATTTTTTTCATACACATTGTACATTTTTCATATACATTTAGAATATTTTGTATACAAATTTAACATTTTTCAAATACAAAACTATTTTTTTGAAATATGTATTTGATTACCACATCATATACATTATTTTATACACCAACAATATTATTATACATATTAAATATGTTAAATTCCTGTTCATGATGTTTAAAAAAATATGTTTTGATGTCTATTTGTTTACATATTTACAAACATGATTAGTATTTTGTTTGAATATGATTTTTGTTAATATTATATTTTTAATATATATATTTGAAAAAAATAGGAAAACATCCAAATTTAAACAATTAAAGATCACACAAAAATAAAAATAAAAGAAGATAAAGATGAAAGAAAAATCCTATCGTCCTTTCGCCCACTAGACAGGTCCATTGCCACGCCTCACAAAAGTGACATATTATGGTGCGGAAATTGCAATTTGAGGCTGGGCTGCAGGGAGCCCGTTTCAAAATTTGATTTCCACTTGGTCAAAATTTTGAAAACTTTTTGTTAATGAACACACACACATATGAAACATATGTGCAGATTTGCAATAAAAAAATCTCTCATCACATGCGTACAAAAAAATAATAACTTATTGTTAAAATGGGCCAATTTTTTTGATTGTTGGACTGGTGTTTTATCTTTTTTGTACAGCTTAAAATACAAAACTTATTTTCAAATTGGGCGGAAGTTTTTGATTGTTGGCACTGGAGATTTCTTTTTTGTACAGCTTACAAATCATAATGATTTCAAATGAAATTTCACATGCTTGTGCGAAACACATATAAGTTCCCGCTGATTTTTGAAATATTTAAATATCATTTTTGAATTTTTGAAAATAAAGTTCACCCTAAATCTCATCCTCCAAAAATCTGCATTAACACATAGTGCACCTATTTAGCGGGTAGCGTTATGGCGACCAAATGCATATGTGCACACTTTCATCGTGGTTCCGCCCAACTCGGGTGTCCATTTTATTTTACATAAAAAAAATTGTATTACTACTTCTATTCACATGAATTTTAAACAAAATGTTTAAACATTTTCTATATCTTCATGCAGTTTTTAATAATTACATAAGCGTTTTTAAAATTTCTTAAACATTAAAAACATGAATGAGCACTTTTGTAAAAATGTGGGTTCACCATTTACTAGAAAAATGGTTACCATATATTAAACAATGTTTAACTGTTTATTTCAAAAAATGATCATATACGTATTTTAATGTTCCCATTGTGGAGGAGGTGGTAGTTGTTCTGTCTCCTTGCATTTTTTTGTTTAGTTTTTTTGATTTTGTTTTCATTGGGAATCAATACATGGTTAACTTTACATGCTGAACATTTTTCTAGGTCTTTTATGGGTTTTTTTGCGAATAGATGCATAAACAATAAAGTTACGACCAAATTAAATAGGTTTGGAGAGCATGATGGTTGCTTGACTTGAACAATATCTTGCCCCGTTTCTCGATTGCTTCCCAACACATTGTCTTGTTCTTTTGTGTATTTCGTGCTTCATCACTTTGAAGGTCTTTGTCAACCGAACTTCATTCAGCTACACATTCTTAATCTTGATGAACGTCAAGTTCTTTAGCACATAACTGATAGGGTAGTAAATATGTTCCTTTAACATCAAAAAAAATTCAATCATGACTCTTTCGTTTTGCTTGCCATGACATATCGCAATGATGCTTGCCTTGTTGGGATTTAATTGATTTGGAATATACACTATTTAATTTGGATTTTTAACCGAAGCACTTTCATCACTGGAATCAACTTTCTTTTCATTTGTTATATCAATTGGAAGATTTTTTTTTATTTAATAGATTAAACACATGTAATATTTGATTTGGCCTTTTGAATAACTGAATTAACTCTATTATCCGAATCGCCATTATTTCATTGGCAATTCTACCCACTTGTAATGCATTTCAATTTTTACCTTGTATTGCAGCAAAATCAACAAGAGTTTCCTATTTTTTCGTTCAAGGAGAATACAATTGCATCCATCTCAAAAATACGTAAGAGTTTTCCCAATAATCCAATCTCGTCAGAATTGTCCCCGATGCTTTTGGAGTTTTTCTGGTAGTGGGATGTTGCGAAATTATGTAATTGTGTAGGGTATACATTATATGCTATGGTACTAGGTAATGTCACATGTGCTCCAGTAGAACTTATTTGCATATGACCATGAATGTGGGGAACCGAATTATGAATATGAACAATTGTCTATGGTGCCAAAAAATTAGTGTCATGAGACATAGCATATGATGGGCTGGGTAATTGGTCCAATAGCAAGTAGCAGCATGGCCAATTCCCCTATCCATTGACATGTTCAGATTCACGTACATATTGCAAGTTAGTTTCCATGAATAAAAGAGTGAAACACCTTCTTGCATGTTATTGACAATCTATAATACCTAAATAGTTCATCCCCACTAACTTATTTATCTTGACATGCAAGCTATCCACATCATCAAGTAGGTCCACAATGCAAAAACCTTTCCACTAACTCTTCATACACATGCTTCCATTAACTTTGCATGTGCATGCAACCTATATCAACTAAATAATAACTTATTTATGCACTCAACTTAAGAATTTATAAGAAACATTTTTTATAGAAAATCAAATTTTGAGTTACATCGCATTTTATTTTCTATGTCACATTTTCTATAAATACACATCCATAGTTGTTATCATTGTTTTAGGTTTAGCCAAGGGTGAACACGTCTTCTCTTTTTCTACTAAATGTTGTTTTTGCCTCATATCATTTCGTCGATATATTTTCAAGTATCTAAATTAACAAAACAAAAATCAAACTCATTTTTGAATTTTCATCAAAATTTCATAGTTTTTTACTTTAAACAATATTTCTTTCAAAAATAAATTTATAATCAAATTATGTTATGTTTCATATTTTTTTCACATGTTTTAAAACATAAAAAAAAATTAACAGGTCCCGCAACAACGCGCGGGGTATCTTCTAGTTTTAACAGTTTCAGAATGATTATCAGAAGCTATCATGTTGTTCACCAGCATAAAGATTTATGGTGATGCCAATGCATGGTGGTTTACATATACTAGTAAATAACGTGCGGTAAAAGAGCATCTAGCAGGGTTAGAATCGCTATTCACTTGCTGAGCGTGCGAACGAGGTGAATTAGCGCGGTCAAAACGCAGGAGAAGTGCGGTCAAAACGCAGGAGAAGTCGGGTAGGCTAGCATGATTTATAGGAGGAATATCATGTTGCTAGAATTATTAGAAGATGAAGCATAAACATTTTTTTGTATCGATTCTTGTACATAACTAGATGCTTGATTGATAAAACTAAGGCCAACTGATACACTAATCTATACTTTTTATAAAACAAAACCCCACTATAGATCATTTAAGGTGTCTATCTCAACATGCAAGCTATCCACATCATTTATTCTTTTAGCCAATCAATTATTCATGTCACCCACTTAGGTCATTTAAATTGTCTCTCTTCACATGCAAGCTATCTACATCATCCATTTTTTAGCCAATCAATTGTCCATCTCATCTCAACTAATATATTTATTAATCTCTCTATGCAATCTCCATATCAACCATATTTTAATCATTTTATTGTCCATCCTAATAATTTTTAATGCATACATGTTTCTGTTGCATATTCACTTAGACAACTTAATGTATTATACATTTATACTTTTTATTATGCACATAGTTTTTATAGCAATCCCCGCAGCAAGGCGCGGAGTATACTTCTAGTTCATTAAACGATCTAGCTAAAACATATGAAATATTTGAATTTCCATAGATGAATTGTATAGTATATCTTTTATAAAGTAAAACCCCACTAAGATGCATTTGTGGTGGCTATCTCAACATGCAAGATATCCACACCATCCACTATTGTAGCCAATCATTTTTCAATGTCATCCACTTTCATTTATATGCATCTTATACCCTTTAAACTTACATTTTAGAGTTCTTATTGAGATCTCTGTGTAGTCACAACAACCATGATATATAGTTAGAAACTTCATCCTCATTAGAGTCGTTAAAATGTGTGCCCGTACACGAACACGTCCTCGTGTACCCCGTCATGGAGTGTGTTATGCAGGGCAACATCATCAGAGGAGCCTCACCGGAAGCGTGAGACACAAAACTTGTCGGTGAGGTCATTTGAGAACCGAAAACCTCAGACACCCAGGAGGGATCTTGTCAGGGAGTGTGACAGCTATAGCTCCCCTTAGTCGACATGATCGCCCCTTCGGTAAAAAACTTCGCTGCCCTACGATACGAAGAACAACAAAGAATGAGAAAGAAGAAAAATGAGAGGGAAGGAAAATGTAAAGATGAAAATTATAGATTTATTTATCGATTATGTGTTGTTTCATCATGGTTCACCCCTCATTTATATATGAGGCGATTGGACTTTCCATACAAGAAAAGGACTTCAAATCCCATCTAAATCTTACCAAATTATCTAAATCAAATTTAGGAGAAGCATGAGACATAAGTTTAGGTTTTGGGACCCATAGGTCGCATACGTCCTTGTATGGAGATGAGCCCAAAATCGTAAATTTCTGCTTCGATGATACGAACAACTTTCATATGTTGAACATCTTTCGAGTCGAGGTCATATTGAGGGCGTTTTGGCTCGTATTCTAAATGTGGTATCTAAAAACAATACAAAACTTTGGTCGGACGAATGCTCGGATTGCCCCTCCGAGCAATAATATTCTCACAACAAATTTAGGAATATCTAGTTATTAAAGATAAACTAAGATAACCCATTGTACCTCATTCTTTTTGTCATATTTTCAAGGTGTGTCTAGATCTCAGTCAATTGAGATTTAACGAAGTCTCAGTTAAGTGATGGAACATGTAAAAAGAAAGATTTTTTTCTTTTACACGATTCTTCATGCGCGATCACACAAATATACCATCGACTAAGACTTGGTTAAATCTCAATTGACTAAGATTTAACAATCCCCGTGTCTAAATTACGTGGTGGAACTAAAACAAAATTACCATATCAACCATTGTAAGTGATTAGTTGTCAAGTAAACGCCCCACGGGGAGCTGCCGGACTTCTGGCATGTCCGCTGGTGTGTAATGCAATATCCTCACATGGATGAGGAACATGCATGGTTGCATCGCATGCATCAAACATGGAATCATCCTCATATCGCACATGGAGTACATGTTACTGGTGAATCAAGTAATAAGGCGACCGTCTCCAAATGGCTGCTTGGCCACGGGACCTATGGAACAACTGGTCCATCCAGATCCTGGTGCTGCTCAGCCTCGGCCTCCAGGCCGCCCTCTTCCTCTTCGCCGGGATCCGCCGGCGTGGGGCGCACCCCGTGCTCCGGTTCCTGCTCTGGCTGGCGTACCAGCTCGCCGACTACACCGCCACCTACGCCCTCGGCCACCTCTCGTTCAAGGGAGCGCCGCGGGAGCACCCCATCGTCGCCTTCTGGGCGCCGTTCCTCCTGCTGCACCTCGGCGGCCCCGACAACATCACCGCCTACTCCCTGGAGGACAGCAAGCTCTGGAAGCGCCACCTGCTGCACGCCGCCCTCCAGGTCTTGGGGGCCGTGTACGTGCTCTACGAGCACGTCGCCGACAAGGACGCCTTGCTCCGGCTCGCCTCCGCCTTGATGTTCGCCGTCGGCGCCGTCAAGTACGGGGAGAAGACATGGGCGCTCATGCGCGGCAACCTGGACACCATCCGGGGCTCCGTGAGGAAGCAGCCGCCCGCCATGCACCGGCATTTCCACCCTCAAGACAGGGTGCTCAAGGACGAGGCCTTGGACGAGGAATCCCTGGTGCGGCGCGCCCACGCGCTGTTCCACATCTGCAAGCGCGCCATCGTCGACTACCCGGTGATCGAAAACGACGACGGAGCCGACGGGCAGGAAGGCGCCACCGAGATGGTGGCCGGGGTGAAGCTATGGCGGCTGATGGAGACGGAGCTCTCCCTCATGTACGACATGCTGTACACCAAGGCGCCGGCCATCCACACCTGGTTCGGCTACACGGTGCGCCTCGTCTCGCCGTTCGCCATCGTCGCCTCGCTGCTCCTGTTCAAGCTCGTCGGCAAGCACGCCCACCGCGGGGCCGACGTGAACATCACCTACGTGCTCTACGGCGGCGCCTTCTTCATGGAGACGACGTCGCTGCTCAACGCGCTGGGCTCCTCGTGGACGTTCGCCTTCCTGAGTACCACAAGGTGGCGCTGGCTTCGGTACGCGGCTCTGTGCAACGAGAGGTGGGATCGGCTCAGGCGCCTTGTTGCGACGCTTCACCATCTCGTGAGGATCGGAGGAGGAAGCCGGTACAGGTCGAGAAGGTGGTCACGCACCATGGGGCAGTACAACATGCTTCACTTCTGCACTCGATCCGACGACGTCACTGCGTTATTCACCAGGCCTCTGCTGGGCAGCTTGGCCAGGACAGTGGGGCTGGGGCTCAACGAGTGGTGGAACAGGGAGCATTACTCATGGGACATGGAGATGCCCAGCCATGTCAAGGATCGCATCTCTCAACATATGAAGAAAATGTACATGGAAGGGGATGGGATCAACTCGCTGGGCATGCTCAGGAAGAGGTGGGGAGTTGAGCCGCTGCTTCGCAGGGGCTTGCTCCATGGCATACTCAAGGACTCGCTGGGTGTGGAGTTCCAGGAGTGCATCATCATCTGGCACCTCGGCACCGACATCTTCCTCGCCAAGAGCGATCGGTGCGACGACGAGGAGTCTTCTCTCGACGTCAAGGCGATCCGGGTGATCTCCAACTACATGATGTTCCTCCTCGTGCAGCAGCCGGACATGCTGCCAGGGATCTCCCAGAACAGGCTCTATCAACGGACCTGTGAAAACCTAGTCGACACTCCTAGCCCTAGGCGCCACGGCATGGGCATCTTTGCTAAGCTCAAGAATCTGTTCCGCCTGCACGACGACCCCGGTTCCGATGCCAGGGTCGCCGACAGAGAGGAGCTTGCGAAGATGTTGTATGATGAGTATGAGAATAAAGGCTTCAGCCATGATGCCCCTCGTCTCCCCTATGTAGCCAACCTTGCAAAGCAGCTGCTGAAGATGGAGAGAGATGGCACGACGGACTCGGTGAAACTTGTCCTTGATGTGTGGACAAATATTCTTGTGTATGCAAGCAACAAATGCAGCAGGAAGGCCCATGCCCAGAAGCTCAACAGTGGCGGCGAGCTGACGACCATTTTGTGGCTTATGGCAGAACACTTCTACCAAATTTATTATGAGAGTACTAGGAGAAAAGAGAAGGATCATTTATCAGCACAAGAACAGGCATCAGCAGTCAGGCAGGGAGATGATGATATATAATTCTCATGCGTGCTATAGCTAGCTACTACCATTTTCTTTTTCTCTTACTCTTGATTCTTGAAGGCCGAAGCCATGCAAGTAAATTGTATCTAGTTCCCCGTCTACAGTTAAGGTCAGGATGCATTTGATTGATGCGTCTCTTTACGATGCATGAAGTGATTATGGATCGTCTGTCGGACCAGATTGAATGGTTCAGATCCGAGTATGATACGTACTACACTGATATCATATGCATCATGAGAAGGCTCGAGGAACATTTTCGATATAAAAATTATTTTGAACATATTCGATTTTTTCTCTCACAAAAAGAAGCAAGGGTAGTTTGGCTATGATTTTTTAGATGATATTACCCTTTTGGATCGATTTTTTTTTCTTTGGGTGACCTTTTTTGAATCATTATGTTCTTGGGCTTAAGTAATTAAGGTCCATGTAATTCAAACCGTTGGATCATTTAAACGATACATCTTCCTTCATGTATCATGATTAAGCGTAAAATCTCTCTTGATTGATAACCATTCCAACTCTTTAGGACTAGAGCAGAAAACCCCATCTCCATGTTTCAAGCCCATCCTGCTTCTTCTACTCTGGTAAACAAATTTGTCTCTCTTCTGTACCAATTGACTTATTTCTTTCGTGTCAGCGACCTACAAGTACAGTGAGCGAACTAGAGAGGGTACATATGCATGTGCAACCTTTTGTTACAAAGATGCGATGTATAAGAGATCTTGCATATAATATTCAACAATCTTGTATGTGTCAGTGTCAAGTTTTGTGTCAGTGCCAAGTGTACGTATGCATCAATAAGCTACGCACTGAGAGTAAACGAGCTACCAATTGATAAGCTGGTCACTAACATGCAAGCACGTAGGGTAACATGCCCCACGAGTACATGCATGATTCCCGACCATCTCTGTACTTAACTCTCTTTTTTTTGGCTTCTTCTGAGAAGTATTGAGTTAGTATCCATGTTTTCCATAGTTGTGCATGCTTCAACCTGGGACTCGATCAACTACAAGGTGATGATAGATTAGAGTTTGAGCTTGTTTTACAGCCGCCAATGTGTTAAGCTAGCACGAATTGAACTAGGGTTTGTATAGGGCACATCTAGATGTGCTCTATCTTAGGCTACATCTAAATGTTCAATCAAAGTAGGAAGGAAAAAATATAAATATATATCTAAATGTGTTTTTATATAAAATCAATAGTATATGATTTAGATGTGCTTTATCTTTGGGCACATCTAGATGTGTCTTAGCAAATCTGATTGAACTAACACACTAGGGTCTAGCTTTTTGATAAAAGACGCTTTTATTATCTTAAAATGTAGTATCAAGACGATACAAAACATTATGACTAAGTACATCAGATCTTTGCGTAACTAGGATACACATAACCAAACACGAAAAGTCTGACAAGATGAAATGTAACAAACCCGACAAATCTGCAACAATAGAGTCCTATAGATCGATACTATGCATGTGTAAAAAATGGTGGTTGATTGATCGGGAGGTTATGATGTCACCTATATTGGGGAAAACCCCTCCGTAGTCGCCTGCTCCAACCGTGGATACATCGCTTTGAACATCGGTTGGTGCTCCGATCGTTGTAGCGTACACGTACCACGTACGATGCAAATGCGTACAAAGGAGAATAACCTGCAAATGAGAATATTGTTGTCATTAAAAACCAAATCATTTGTACATAGCCAAAGTGACCAAATTAAGGCATTCACGAGAAATATTTGGTAGGTTATTATTCCATGATACTCCCTCCGATCCATAATAAGTGTCGCTCATTTTGTACTAAGCTTTGTACTAAATGAGCGACACTTATTATGGATCGGAGGGAGTATATTATTATTTTTTATCTCAAGCACTGGTGTAAAAGGCTAGGTATTATTCTCGAAGACCGCATTGCGTAGCCATATGTCTTTCTAGAAACGAATCTTGGACCCTTTTTTTTGCGAAAAAAACTTCCCATATATATTCATCTTCAATTATGGCAGTAGAACGAACATCAGAAATAATAAAAATTACATCCATATTCGTAGACGACCTAGTGACGACTACAAGCACTGAAGCGAGCCAAGGACGCGCCGCTGTCATCACCCCTCCATCACCGGAGCCGGGCAAAACATGTTGTAGTAGACAGTCGGGAAGTCTCCGTGCTAAGGTCCGATAGAACCAGTACACCAGAACAACAACCGTCGTCATTGAAGAGTAACATAGATCGAAAGGATCCAACCTGACACAAAAAATGTAGACAAACTACGAATAGATCCGAGCAAATCCACCAAGGACAGATCAGCCGGAAACACACCTCCACACGCCCATCGATGACGCTGGACGCATCACCGGGATGGAGGCTAGGCGGGGAGACCTTTATTCCATCTTTACGGAGACGCCACCATCTCGTCTTTCAGAGCAAGACACAAACCCTAAAAAACTTAAAAACACAACTAAAATTAGAGCCCTCCCACCGGTAAAAGCCAAGATCCACCATATCACCATGACCCTAAGGCCATCGGAGATGAGGCGGATCGGCGGCGGCGGCTGATGCATGGCTAGGTCAGAGGAGGCGGCGGCTGGTGCATACGTGCGCGGGTTATGTTGCTAGATTTTATTGCAAATATACCTTAGACCCGTTCTTTATTAGAAAAGACCCAAACAAAAAGAGATATTTCTTTGCCGCCATCAGTCCAACCCAGAAGTGTGAGTCGATAGGTTTCCAATATGCCCGAGTCATCGTGTCTTGTCTTAGATACGTATTGCGCAACATAGTTTGCCTGCCAAACAACCATCCCCAGTAGAAAGTTACTAAGTAGGGTCTTATTCTTGACTTGCGCAGGTCATATATTTCAAGGCCACCTTGGTCCTTCGGCATACAAACCATGTTCCATTTCACTAGCCATTTTCTGCTATTTTGAATTGAGTTCTTCTTCCGTACTCCTCCCCCCCCCCCTTCCTAAGAGAATCAATGGCTGAGATTAAATCTTACCCTTTCACAGCCAGGGGCAAGATGGGCAATAGGAAAAACTAGGGCTTTGACTTAGCCAAGGTGTCTGATCTAGTCGGCGACATAGCACATGGCATAAAAACTGAAGAGCTGACCCGATGTGTAAATTACATTTTGCATCAACCAATGACCCCATCTGAATTTTTGAGTTCACTTAGAGGGGCATACATGGCCATCATTGTCGAAGCTGATTCCGGTGGATCCGTAGGTAGGGTATCCCTGCTAAGCGATTAGATCGTATTGGAAATACGGGACTGGTTTACACAGGTTCATCCCTCGGTATCGAGGTAATACCCTACTCAGGCTCATGTTGTATTATAGTGATCGGATATGCCGAGTACACGATACAATCGAATGATTGATCTTCGTCTCACTTGAGATGGTGTATCGACTAACCCAACCCTGGTTTATAAAGGCTAACGGCCCCCTAGGGTTACATGATCCTAATCGGCTACGTCGATGGAGGGGACTCCTCCACCGATACAACTACCTTGTTTTATATGACAAGGCTTCGGAGATATTCCTTCTATATGGTCCATGGATTGACATGATGGTCCAGGGTGAAAACCAACCTGGGGTCCTCCGGTCGCCTTCTTGGGTTGTCTAACACATCAATATCAATATTTTATTTATTTATTTCTCTCTAGTCCTTTGCACTTTTAAGAACTAAGGAGGTATTTATGACGCCTTCGGATGTTAAGAACATTCCTTCGGTGGCGTTGCCTTTCCTATCAAATGGTCATATTTATATCTTATATCCATCTCATACAATACGTTGTTTCTCATATCAAATGGCCATATTTTGTTTGTCCAATGATAAGAGACGAATAGGCTGCACGACTTTGTGCACTTGCTTACAACTACAAGTGAATAGATGTCTCTTTTGCAGTCACTATAAGGTCTTCTACGTCAGTACAAAGTCAATGCAAGTTTGTACAAAATGTATTTATTTTTGACTTTTCTAATGTTGATAGAATTCCTTTGGATATTTAAATGATGGCATGCTCCTTCTCTTTCATTCGATCAAGGTTTCAGTTAAAAAAATGTTACTACCTCTCATCCATAATAAATATCGCTCATGTACAAACTTGTACTGCCTCCGTTTGCAAATAGATGATAGGATTTTAGTTTAGATTTGAATTAAAATCATATTATGTTAGCACTATGTAACCACTACCTGCAACTCCAGTTAGCAGCAGAAATTTTCATCCACTCACACTAATAAGCAAGGCGACACAAGGCAGCGGAGGAGCTCAAGATAACATACTTAAAAGACGAAACCTGTGACAATCAATGGTACACATGTATATTATACAGTACTGTAATAAACTTACTAACTGTGATAAGTACACATCTATATTATACATAAACAACATAATTACAGAGTTGAAAGTTACAGTACAGTCACCATCAAAGCCACTCGTATCACATTCAGGTCTGCCAAGTAGCAGAAATGGAAGAAAACAAGAAACTGATCACATGGGCAATATTCCACACAGGGAAAATAGGGCCCGAATGAATCAACAAACCATTTGCCACAATATGTTTACAATGAATAACTACGATGGGATGAATGTGGTCAAGATGAATCAACAAACATCTACGATAAATGTATTTACAATGAACGACTATGATAGTGGTGTAGTAAATCATTGTCGCTCAAAGATAAGCTCAGGAGGTGTGGGGCAATTTGGCGATAAGTAGCCAGCCTTATTGTCCTTCACATTCTCTTCAGCCTGGATGAAACAAAATTACATTAAACAGACTGACCATTTGATTTGATATTTACAACAAATAGACAACACACTATAACAACATATCCTGCTATTACAAGGACAATTTGAATATTCCAGGATGTTTTGCCTCAATTAGCAAACGATTTTAGTTAAGAAATACTCCCTATGTTCCAAATTAGATGACTTCTCTTTATATACATGTTTAGCTACACATGTACACAAAAGGAAGTCATCTAATTTGGAATGGAGGGAGTACAAGTGAGCAAGACATCACAGCTTAACCATGAAAGAAGAAGAATCATGTGCATTTACTGTTAATGCAAAATGCTGCAAGTTTCTTTGATGGCCTTTTAGACAGGGATGAGTTCCATAGGAGTTGTAATGTTGCTAGTGCATTTGATATCCAGATGATAATTAGGAAGTAGACCTTGCACAAGCTGTATGATACGATGTCTGATGGGACTCATGGTGCTCAATTATCACCAATGTTCAAAGGTAATGAACACATTACAAGGGATGCACAACAACTAAGGATAGCTCCAACCATACCTATCACTATTTGCGTGCCTTGTAATGAAATTGCAATACGGAAATTACAATCTAGTAGTTTTCAAAGAAAGCACAGGAAATCTACTGGCTGTTTGGATCCTAAGCTTATTGGCCTCACGTGCAACCTAATAGGCTTCGAATAGTTAGGATTTACACATAATTAAAGTGAGCTCACGGAGTTTGCGCCTAAATTGATGCGATCTGTAGATGATTTCTACTGTATGCAAAAACTTCCGTCGATGCGCAACGATCCAGAGATAAATCGACCGATCTACAGTCCTTACACTCGTACCCAAAGCACAACACGTCCCTCGGATCTGACGGAAGGGGATGTGATGAAACCCATGACTACCAGAATGAGATATATGTCGGTAAATAGCGAATTCGCAGACAGGGGCAAAAGAATCGAGCATACCCGCGCTGGCTGCAGCTGCCAGTCCGTCGCGTCGCCGCCTGCCCCGGCCGTCTGCACCGACAGCTCCGCCATCCTGGCCTCCTTGCGCCGCGCCGCCAGCGAGGAGATCGGGCCACGCTCCGCCGGGGATTCCGCCTGGTAGACCATGATGTCGCCGGTCGATGTGATGTTGAGGACGGGGAGGCAGATCGAGGTCGGGATCGTCGGGTGAGGCGCAGATCGAAATGGGGATGAGATTGATAGATTGGGGATCGAGTCGTGGGCGGAGAGATCGAGGGGAATGTGACGAGACGGTCTGATCTGAACCCCGCAAAACCCTGCTTAATGCTTATATATCCTCCCAAGCGCGTGACATCTGGGCTGGGTTGGGCTGGTTTGCAGCCTACCGATCGTTTTTTTCCCGTTCAGCAGCATTGTGTGTGTGTGTGTGTGTATCCAGGCCTGTGATTCTGGAAGCAGCAGATCGCTTTTTTTTCCATGAATTCTCAGAGGTTTTTACAGGGCAACCCACCAGCAGCAAAAATCATTTCTGTCTCGATTGAGAAAAAAAAATAGAAGGAGAGAGCCCACAGATTCAGCCCGTAATTCACACTGGATTAAGGGCCTTTCAGACGGGCCCTTATTGTCCGTCCACCGGAGGGAGGGGGACTTTGAGAAGATATAGTTGGGCCTCAGCAAGAGCAGCCCATCTAGTAGAAGGGAGGAGAGGGGGAGAGCACTGCAGCCGGGCCGGGCCCTTGAAAAGCAACTCATTCTTCTTCTTCTACGCTCTTTCCACAAAAATGAGGAAAAATTCCACTCAAAAAATTTTTGAGGAAAAAAAACTCTCTAATCTCTAATGAGAAAGAGTCAACATAAGAGAACGTTCTTCAAACCCTACTTTGCACACTGTATGGAAACGGTAGACCCTAGGTAAAACGATTTACCTATGGATTGCCTGATTCAATTTCAACTTCCCCAAGAAGAAGATTCAATGAGCCTCTGCTTGCAAGTATTCGCCAATTCCTCTCATTGCGTCACCAATAGGTTTACACATCAAGAAAGCATAGATTGTTGATTCTCAAGGAAGCATAGATTGTTGATTGTCAAGGAGGCATGGATTGAAAAATGAGAGTAAGGCTTGGTTGGTGGCCAACATGTTGGCATGGCAACTTTGGGCAGCTCCAAATGCCAAGTTTCGGCAAACTTCGAGGGATTGGCCAACAGAAGTTGGTTAGCTAGTTTTTGAAAAACAGCCAACCATGTTCAGAAGAAGAAAAAAAAACTTAAAACAGGAAGCAGGTTCTTTTTGAATCAACAACAACAGAAAACCAGATAAAAGTTGCATAAAACTTCAAAATAAACTCACCGTTGGTACATCCATCGGCCCAGAAAATCTTGCGCAAACATGCCGTATCTTCTGCAGCTGATCCAGATTTTGTATCTCCAGAGGTTTCAGAGCAGACGGCGAGTTCCTGCTCCTGGTTGCCAGCCAGAGTACCTAGGTTCTTGAGGTTGTGAACCACGCCGCCGGCCTGGCTCTTGGGTATGTACGCCGGCCGCGGGGTCGCACTGCCGGTATGAGATCACCACGGGGATCCTCCCGGAGGACCTGCGGGACGCGCCGGCGGCGTAGCAAATGGTTGGAGGACACCCCCCCTCAAGGGTGAGCACCTCATCAGACCATCGTGGTGGTAGACGGCAATCAGCATGCTAATGGCCAGCCTAGCTATGGACCCTGCATCTGCTGGCGGGACGAGGATCAAATGTGTCCTGGCTCCGAGCATGAACCAAATTTGTGTGGATTCGGTGGTTCGTTTCCAGTATGGAAACTCGCCGGGCGCAGCTGCTCTGCTGCATAGCACATCCTCCTGACCATGTGTGTTTGAGATATAAGAAATGTGCAATGGCGGAGCCAGCCCGGTGGAATAGGCAGAGTGCCATATATATAGGCCAGGAATTGTGGTGGGTTCTCTACCAAACAGCCCCGCTGCAGGCGGCCCTTTCGAGGGTTTGTTTGTCAGAACTCGGAAGAGTACATAAGAGCATCTTCAACAGTACATCTAGAGAACACAGTGGGATGTTGAGGAAAATTGTGGTATCCTCGATCCATCAGAGATTAAATCCTTAGCTTTGGTGTCTCATTTAAAGGAGAATTTTTTTAGGTGAGAAGTGACGTTTTCATCGATAGTGAGGTGTTTATGACGACTTCGTTAAATCTCAAGACTCGCTGAATCAAAACCAATCTCTAAGTGCTTATAGGAGTAGGGTGTGTGTGAGGTGAGAGGTGAGAGGTGACGTTTTCATCGGTAGTGAGGTATCCGAGGTGACTTCATTAAATTTCAAGACTCATCGTATTAAGATCAATTTGTAAAAAAATGCTCATAGGAGTATGGTACGTGTGTGCGCGTTCATAAGAATGAATGTATGCACGTACTTGTGAGCTTCTATGTCTGTACTTTATTCCTAAAAAAAGTTGTGTGCAATAGTTTTTACGAAATGATGGTAAATTTTACAGGAAATTTTCTAAAACCAAATTATATCAGATTCTCTAAAAAAAGCATCCCTTCATACTGCAAAGGACCCTCAAATCGATGACTCATGTCATGGTGGCTGACGATGGACCGACGTGGCGCCTCGACATCAGATCGGCTGCATGGCGGCAGTGGGGCGGGGTGGCGTGGCAGTGAGGTAGAGGAAGGGCGGAGACGAGGCAACGCAACGGTGTGCCGATGGTGGTACGGGGATTTCTGGTGGGTTTTTGCCTTAAAAAAATATAGGTTCGATATCATTATGTAAACTTAAGAGAATTTTGAGGTTAAAATCATACGATACTGTAATTTTTCATATTTTCATTTTCTTTTGGAGATATTTTTTTTGCCCCAACTTCCAATATATGGTGATTTCTTATAAATACAAACATTTTTGGAGATGCTCTAAACTAAACTGCACGCCGTTAGCTTTGACCGTTATGACAGATGGAGCCTACATGATGGTTTAAAAAATATATTTTTTAACGAAACAACATTTTTCCCAAAAAAATATTTTGGTCCAAAAGAAACCAATATTTTTCGGGGAAAAATAAAAAAACATTCACCCGAAAACATAATAAATTTATGAAGAAAATCATTTCCCCGAGAAATAGGAAAATATGTTTTCAACCCCAAAAGAATAATTTTGGGCCCAAAACTACTAATTCTTCCAAAAGAAATAAAAACCTTTCTCAAGAAATCAATTTCCCCCTATGAATAAAAAAAATCCCCTAAGAAAATTAATTTTGGGCCCATAATAAACCATTATTTTCTTTTAAAACTAAAAAACTTTGTAAAGAAAATCATTTTCCTCGAAAAAGAAGATGTTTCCGTGTAAAAAATTCCCTAAAAATAATAATTTCTGAATAAATTCATTTTCCCAATGAAATAAATTAATGAAGCACACAGTATCAAGCATAGGAAAGTAAAACAAGAGCACCTTCAAATCTTTCAACATGAAGAGAGGTGTTCTATTAACATGAAAATTCCGACAACCATATTTTTCTCTCTCATAACAATTTTTAGAAGCATCATGAACAAACTCAACAATATAATCATCCCATAAAGCGTGCTTTCATAACCTACAAGCACAATTTCATTCACAGGGGCATAATGGCCATAAGTATAGAAAGCATCAATTTCATCAAAAGAGTCCATAGGAGCATTCATCCTCCTTTGGAAAGCATAGAAGGCAATTATATAATGTAAGAGTAAAAGAGTTACTCATTAGAAGGTAGGCATGAGTAGCTAGTCCATTCTTTCTCCTTTTGTACGTCACTCTCATCTTTTTCATGCAAGGAGCTTGCAGTTTCCACTATTTCTTCTTCCATATATTTCTACAAGGCATTAGTCTCTACCTTTCGAGAGAGTTTTCTTAAGATATTCAGAAATATAATGATTATCATTGTAATTATCAAAGCAATATTTAGTCATAGCAATACTCTCAGATTTGTAAGGGGCATCATCAATATTTTAAAGGAAGGAAGTAATTTTATAAGCACCCTTAAAAGCAACAAAGTTTTCAATATGTTCTTCATCAAAAATATTATAATGTTCCTTCGCATAAGATCCTAAGGTTTCATTATCATTACACCAACATTGAAAAGAAAGGTGTTTAAAATCCATGTAGCAACAATATTTGTCACAACAAAATTTTTTTATCAATAATAGAGCACATGTTTATCCCTTTCCGAGATAGGCGGTATTCCTTATAATACCTCTATTGTTCCTCCATGAACCTACCTTGCCAATAAGATCTAGTTTCAAATAAAGTAAGCATTATTAGCAAGGACAACAAAGCAAGTAAAAAAGTAAGAGTGTACTTCTCAAGTGAACTTATAAGTATAGTTACGCTCCCCGGCAATGGCACCTAAAAATAGTCCTGATAAACAAAAGTGTAGGGATCGCAACAGTCTTCAAGGGAAGTGTAACCCAATTTATTGATTCGACACAAGGGATATGCCAAAGAATACTTATAAGCCTTAGCGGATGAGTTATCAATTCAGCCAAAGGTAGAAAAGTACTAGAAACAAAAGTGATGTGAAAACAACAGCAGTTTGAGAGCAATAGTAACAGTGGAGCCAGAAAATATCTTGATGACGTGTTGACAGGTGTAACTTTTTCAGACTTCTCCTGTCACCAGCACCAAAATAGTAACAGTAACAGTAACAACGGAGGCAATGATGATGAAAGATGGATTGGGGTTCATAAATTCACTAGTGGTAACTCTTCAAAAAAAGAACAAGTGTTGGCTAGACAAATTACAATTGAGCAATTGAATTGAAAAATTGTACCAACTCTAGAAAGAGCATCCTAGTCTATGAACCATATGTATGCATGTATTCCATAGATAGTTGTATGTGCTTGCCATAAGAACTTGCGCAACATCATTTATCCTACCATCTTGTTTTTGCGTTGCCAATCATGGAACTTATAGAGATTAAGGTGCTCCTTTGACAAAGCATCGTAACAAAGCATGAAAACTCCATGAACACATGTAATCCTCAAGTTAAAAGCCTTTCCCTTTGATATTGCAAGACGTCACCATTGGGGTCTCCGGTTTGATAATTAACAGGTCCACACGACTATAGATAAGATCTAGAACAACAATTGTATTGATACAAACATAAAGAGTTCAGATATGAGATCATGCTACTCGTGCACTGGTAACAAGCATTATGAACAAAAATATTGCAGCAACAATAATTCATAAACATGTAGGACCGATCATAATGTAACAATTCATCAGACCCAACAAACAAAACACCAATTACATCAAATGGATCTCAATATAAGGAAACTCAATGTTTTGAAGATTGAGTACCATCTAGGCAACAAAACATAATGTATTGAAGATCAAGGGGGGAGAGAGTACCATCTAGCTATCGATATAAACCCTTAGTTCATGGGGGAAATATGCATGAACCATCATGGAGGCAAGAAGTTTGATGAAGATGGCTCCGGGGGTCAATCCACTTCCCAGTAGGGTGCTGGAACAGGAGCATGTTGACCCCCGAAACTAGGTTTCGATGGCAGAGGAGAACGGAATTGCTTCTGGAAAGATTTGCATATCCCCGATCAGTTTTGTGTCAAGAGGCATATATAGGCCAAAGGAGGGCCCGTGAGGATGTCCCCACTTCCCAGGCGACCTGAGGGCGTGTGTAGCGTTCTGGTTGCGCCCTCTGGACGCTTGGGGGCCGTGGACGCCACTTGAGGTTCCTCCTGGCCCCGGGGGTCTTGTAGTGAATAAGAATTTTAAGATTTTTTCTGGATTTCCTGAGCACATTCATTTTTGGACTTTTTTTTATGGATTTTCTGGATTTAGTAGGTTAGTCCAATAAATGCTATAAAATGATGTAAACATCTAGTAGAAGCATGTAGCAGTGACACCAACCAAGCATGCAACGATAATTTTTTTTATATATACGTTTGAGACATATCAATCGCCCAAACGACTTCCTGAGTAGGGCAATATGTTTTAGTTCATCATTTTATGACTAAGTTTCATATTTGTGACACAAAATTTCTAATTGTTGTTTCCTTTTATTTTTTTCTCAAGTCATCCCTTCCGAAGCAAGGCATGACTTCTTATGGAAGTTCAACATTTGTACTGGTATAGACTAGATTTCAGGTCACCTTTATGAAGACGTCGACCTCTATGAACCACACTTGTCTCATCACTAATGAGACACACCAAACCTATCTCGATTGCCCTAGCTGTACAACCCTTGAACAAGACCACGAAACAGAATTTCGGGAGAGGGTCATGTTCTACCTTGACTACGACCGTGAAAGGACCATGGGGTACTACAATCCTGATGGCACCTTTGGTTCCATTATCCAAACTACGACCCTAAGTCGCACTGAAGTATCTAGTTAGCAGGCACGACATATCGTCATAATATGATAGTATTTCGTTAAACATGTGTTATATGCTATCTACGAGTCATACTATGTCAAGTAGTACTTGGTTGAACTTAGATGTTATCATTTATCTCTATTTATAATGTAAAAAATTAATGTTAGTTGATATTACTGATGTTGCTAAATTACAAATTGTTGCCGTTTGGTTGGAATAACCTTGTTGTGTTGCTTTTATACATAAAAAGGAAAATTTAGCGGTGTGTCCCTATAAGGCATGCCACTAGTAATGAATATTACTGATGGTGTGCCTTTGCATCACACACCACCAGAACTGGTGGCGTGCCAAGTGCTGGCAAACAACCACTATATTTGTTAACGATGACATGGTACCTCCCATGTCACCAGTAATAGTTATTAGTGGCATGGGGATGACACGCCACCAAAAGAATTTTTTACCATGTTATCACTAGAGTTTTCTGGACTAGTGACAGCAATAGACTTTTCTTATTTAGATTTTCCCTAAATTTGTATTGCTCCAAGATTTACAAATAACTAGCAATAATAGTGAAGGATATATTAGGGTAAATTATCCATCAAGATATTAAATTAACTAGGAGCTGCAATTATAAATAGTTTTATAGTTTTTGATACTTTGGCAAAATTACAACTAAGCAAACTATTAAAAAAACAAATTATTTTCTTTTGCTTTTAGATATGAGAAATATAAATATCCGTGTACCTCAAAATGTGTAGTACAAAATTTCAGAGGACCTTATAATATCTGGAATTAGACTCGTGCTCAGATTCTATTCTAAGCTGTATAAATTTTTGAAATAGTGCAGAAAAGCAACAAATGTTTGTATTTGGTCTTCTATCGAGGGATGGCCTAGAAGTGATAGTCATGTTAACCATTCTTTGTTATGAAGATCATCATTGTATTCTCAAAAAAACATTGACACTCTTTCTAAACCTCTGGCAATTGAGGTGTTGCCTTAATGCATTTGATTATCATATAATAGATGAGAACTAATTTTGTTTGTATTGAGATAGTTTAAGACTGTAAATATAGACCATTGGTATACATATTTACTATTGATTTAAACTCGCCAAATATTATACATGGTTGAATTAAATTATTCATTGGTAGCATTCACATACAGAAAATATTTTTTTACCATCTATATGTTGAACTACGAGCATGGTTTAAGATTTGGGATGTTGATGCGTCTTCAATGTATCCATAATTTTTGTATGCTAGATTTGTGCGATATTTTTATAGTTTAGTTGGATCTAACCTATAAATTCAGTGTCTAGTGTCAAATCATATTTTTTGCTATTTTGAATTAAAAATATATCTAAGAACCTCAATTCTTTAAAATAAAAATTCTGCGGGCCTTAGAACACCCAGAGGAACACTGGTGCAAAGGAGGAAGACTAGGGGGAATAGTGCCAACCCCAAACACCTTGTGGATTAGGCCACCTAGGTAGGGAGCCCCATCTTACCAGGGGTCCTCTAACTGCCTCCCTTTGGATATTGATCTATATAATCCCCTAAACACTAGCTATATTTTTACAGAACGTTTTCACTGCTGCCACTTCATGCTCTGAGGCAAACTTCATTTCAACCCTCTCATGGCACTCTGCTGGGAGGTGTAAATCTTCATCTTCGGCCTCTTCATCGAGCCTCACTTCTACCATGATAGTGACGGAGTAGTCCACCCTCGAGGCTAGATGTTTCTAAGTAGTAGATATATGTAATATCTCTCTCTTTATTGACCATATGAATTGCCACCATCATTGTGATCTTGGGCATTGATGACGTCCTTATTTATATTGTGTATATTATTTGGTGATGAGCTCTTTATGTATTGCATCTTTTCATGTTATGCTCTTTGGGAATTTATTTGATCATGTGATAAATATTTAGCATAATTTCCAGAGACTCCTTGTGTGACATATGGATGACTTAATGGGTTAAGACTACAAAGATAAAGATCATGTGGTGATATCTAGTACTCCCTCCGTTCCTTGATATAAGGTGCCTAAGGTTTTTGCACGGATATTAACGCGTACGTATAATGCTACAATTGGACTGGTCTTTCCCTAGAAAAAATCGAGAGAAAACAATTCGAATCAGCCAATAATAGGAAAGAGACCCTCCGTTCTATCTCTTTCCGCAGGTATATTTGCCTAGACGGGTGGTATAATACCAATATGCCATGTGTTTTGGATTTTTTCTCAAAACCTTAGGCACCTTATATCAAAGAACGAGGGAGTATAATTTTTGGAGAAACTGAGGTGACATTGGCGTGCTCAATACATTAAATTATAAAGAAAAGTTTCAAGTGTTGTACTTTGTGAGGTCATCATATCATGTATGAAGTTAATTATGTGAGGGAACTTTGCGAGGTTATATCATGTATGAAGTTATTGATGTTGAGAGTTGAGATAGTGAAACTATGAATCCCAGATATTTTTTAACAATTAAAGCCTCATTCCAATCACTTTTACTTATTACCACCTTTTTTATTTAGAAATTAGAAAAATATATTAATATCCATATTATTTATCTATCTATCATTCAATTTATCAATCTCTTTGTCGAACTACTTCACCAATATAATTGAGAATTGTATTACGTGTGTTTGAGAAACAAGAGACTACTTGTATCTTTTTGTATGGTTTCTTGATAGAAAAATACATCCACCCTATGCCTCTTGCGTATTGATAAAGCATAGGTCATCGATTTGAATGTAATTTGCTGATGACCTGCAAACCTTTGCGCTTGGAGATCCAGCAATTGTCTACAAGAATAGAAGTGCATAGTAGACATACGTGATAGGTCGGAATGACGACTCTCAAGGGATCCAGGGGTCGCACCACATGCAAATAGATGAGATGTTTCCAATTACACAAAGCATCACCTTTTCACAAGATCAAGGCATGTTCTAGTCCTCACCAAGCCGGCAACGTGTTGCTGATACCTCCAATTTGCATCACTATTTTATATCATAATTTGTTATTATTCATTGATATGCTTCATGTTATGATGCCTCCCTTATGTTATTTTTCCCTATTTTGCATACTTTACAGTTTCCTATAAATTAGCTGTTAGAGTTAGGAAACAACGTAGAAAAGCACATGTCAAGTGGACATACTTCTGGAACTTCAAATATCATGAAATTTTGGGAAACACATTTTCCAGAGAAAAGATCCAGAGAGACAAAAGAACCCCCGGAGGGGGGTGCACCAGAAGGGGAGGCGGCCAGGGGGCACGACCACCCCCTAGTCGCGCCCTCTACCAACATGGGAGGTGGGACCCACCTCTCGGGCTCCCCTTTGGCGTACTTAGCCCTCCTGACCTAAGATTCATCGGGGGGCCTTCACACAATTCATCTGCTGCCGCTACAATGCGGAAACCAAATAGAGAGAAGAAGACCTCTCTAGGAGATTTTGTCAGGGAAACTCCCTCCTAGAGGGGGAGATCATCACCGTCATCATGCCGGGCATTATCGGGATCATCATCAACATCATCTCCAACAACAGTAGCATCCTACCCTTCATCTCATCTCATCTCATCACACCATTGTGGTTATATCTTATGCTATTCACTGGGATCACTTTACCAGTGTTGATTACCTTGTTGTAGTTGATGCTATTGAGTTTTATCATTGAATCCTTGTTATGACCAGATTGTTCTTCATATATTTACCCCCCCTGATCATGATCTCTTTTATGTCTTATGAGTAGTTCGTTTAGTTCTTGAGGACATGGGAAACGTCTTGTTGCAAGTATTCATATTTTGTTGAGTAATATTTGTTGGTTTGATATTTAAGTTGTGGTGCTATTCTTCTAGTGGTACTATGTTAACGTTGACTACATGGTATTTTACCTTTTATGGGCCTAGAAGAATGCAATGTGTATTAATGTTTATTATGGTGGGTTGCCGAAGTGACAAAAACCCGAATCCCAGTTTGCAAGCTTTTACATAAGGGAGTGTAGGATCCTAGAGTTTATGTCTACGGTTAGATTTATCTTAATTACTTTCTTATAGTTATGGATGCTTGCAAGAGGTTTGATCGTAAGTGGGCATTTGTCTTGGATGAGACGATGCACTAGCATAGGTTCACTCACACAACACTTATCAAAACAATGAATGTTAGTGAGCGGTATATGGTGAAAGTGACTTGACGGAACTTCCTGTGTGTCCTCTGGAACACTTTAGTCTTTATAAGTAACACCTTCAACTTTTCCTTTGAGTTAAAAAATATTGGGTCACTTGCTGCACTTTATTGTCCTCTAGTTTTATTTATTTGTTGTTAAATTTATCTATCACATTACAAAAGCTCCTACAAAGTTTCCTTTGCGGTATTTATAGTGAAACCTTGATTGAAATCACTTATCAACACCTTCTGCTCCTCATTAGGTTCGACACTCTTACTTATCAAAAGGACTATAATAGACCACTTACACTAATGGGTCATCAGTTGTCAGTAAAAACTATGTCAACCATGTTCCCATTGGGGTAGTACTTCGAGCATATAATCCTAGCGCACATACTTCTTGTTTACCCAATCAAATATCATGCCTGCGTGGCCAATAAATCTTGGTTGAAAGCTCTCATGTCTCTAGAACCTATACCACCTTTCGATTTTAGTAGGATGATATTCTCTCATAACGTCCATGCCATCTACATCCTACCCTTCTCCACATCCCACTAATATTGTTGTATCATACAAGAAAAATCATCGCACACTACTACAAGAACCTTAAGTATGCTCATAACATAGGTGAGAATTTCCCACGCCATAGATTTTATAAGAACTCATTTACATGTTTCTTAGGACATAGTGAATGTCAATTTCCTCTGCCTTGGTGAATTCATCATATGGTTGCAGCGATACTACCTAAAACCAAACTAGCAAAGGGTCTTGCTCCATAATCATCCCCCAGTCACCTAGACAGTCTACTTGTATGGCGAACAATTTTTCTCTAGTTACCCTAAAGCGCACCTGATGTACAAGATTCCATACCGTGGGCATCTCTCGTGAAAGAGCGTGGCTTGGCCAAACGATTTATCAATTTCTACCTTTGCAAGAGAGAGTTACCAGACACTTTCGCGGAGTTCTTTCTCTTCCTCAACAACTAGCATGTCATTGAATTCATCCTTCTTCAGAGCCATCTTGTCGAAGAAGTCGCTGAGGCCATTAGGGTATGTTCCTTTTGAACCGAAGTTCGCCTCAGAGTTTGCATCCTATCACTGGCAGATCTAGTGGGGGCGACGTGGGTGCATTGCCATCCCGTCCAAAGTTGCAAATTATTTTTCTAATAGTAGTTAGTTTAATCCTACGTGTATTATAGAGTTAGCATAATAAATCTATATTATATTTAGCATTTCATTGTGAATGATAAGGTTAGCACCCCTGTTATCAAGCTCTAGGCCTGCCGGCACTACCTCCTTTGTCGAGACCATCACACCCATGAAATTCTAACCTATGGAGGACAAGGGTTGGGTGATGGTGATCCTATATATAAGGGGTTTTTAATGTGATTCTACCCAGAGACCAACGAGTACTCAACGGCGGGCGATCACCGTGTGAAGGATAAACCCAATCCTTGGAGCGGCTATGCGGGAAATGAATATCTTACCCATTTTGTTTATGCAAAACGGTACAAATGCACCCTCTCTCCTCTAATCATGGATGTATATATCCAAATTAAATGAAATGAAATTAAAGGGCATGGCGAGTCTAAAGCTTCAACCAGTGGATTCATTTTTTTTCATAGCTCGCCATTAGTGCTAACATCATCTTTGGAATATATTTTGCCGGGACAAGATTATGCGGGCCACTGTGCTATTTGGCTTAAACATGTAGGGCGGTAAACAAGAATATCCTAACCGGTTGTCAGTAGCTAGCAACGCTCATGTGTACGCACATGAGGGGCGTGTAGCTTTCACGTGGGTTTGGTCCTGATGTGTACCACTTGCCCACCTCTTCATACCCACCATTATTGATTTGAACAAGATTGGCCCGGTTCATAATTTGAGTTCAAAGAGTATTCCTGATTCATTTCCTTTGGATAGTTTTCAGCCCCAAAACTAAATCAGAGATCATTTTTGAAATCGACAAAGCAGGAAACAAAATAGCAGCTTTTTGAAAGAGGAGGGGTCAATGGTTGTCTCTGTCAAAAGAACAAGTGGCACCTTTGAATATGTAGGCCGTCGCGCTCAAGCCTGGCTGGAATCCACTCACTTCAATTATATATTCGGTGTTGAAGTCATTGTGGAGTTGCTTCCACGTTCCCTCCACCGAAAAATGGCACATTATGAGGAAAAAGGTGCTGATTAGGTATGCTTTGCGCCTACCGCTAGCCTCGCTGGCGTCATGGAACACCATTACGTGAGAACAGGCCAATAGCCTCGCGTGTTAATAGTTCTTTACGAATGATGTGTCGATGCCCAATTGGAGCAACACACCACGATGACAATGGCACTTTCGGCTGGCCGCTGTATTTGCAGTTTCACACCCAGTAAAGGTGGTTAATTATTGCTTACTCATCCCTATGGTTTCTTGAGAGATATGGAAATGGCAGAAATCCCCCCCCCCTCATTGCTCCCCTGAGCAACCAGGGGCAAACCCTAGCTGCCGCCGGAGCGCGTTGGCGGGCAAAGCCCTATCGGATTTGGCGGCGGCGGGGCGCCCTCTTCCTCGTGCATGGTTGGTGGCGGCACGGGATGACTCCTCTGAGCAACAACGTCGCACTGGTGAGGGGTGTGTCGTCGTTTGCACTGCTGTGCTAGAGGCGCGTGAGCAGCTTCGTGGTGGGGCTCTTTGGCGGCGGCGAACGGGAGTGGAGTCGGCATAGATCTACGCTCGACGGGAGCTTGCGCGGGCTGGTGCTGGCGGCTGGACGCTCCAAAGTTGAGCTATGACCGATGGTAGCAGGCGACACGAGTTGCGGACGTCCGTCCCTATCGTGGACGCGAATGGCGGTGGTGGTTGGTGGGTGTGTTGGTTGGTCTCCAGGTGTTTTGGCAGCTGGACTGTGGTGGCAGGGCGGATGGGTTCCCCGGTGAGTATTTTTGGTGGTGGGCGATGGTCCTTGGGGTCTTCCTTGGCGGTAGCTAGATCTAGGTCGGTGGCCTTGTGTGGTTCTTCACCGCCCGCTGAGGTGGGGCGGCACATAAGGTGTTTGAGGGGGAGGTGGGCTGGAGGGATGGGCAGCGCCAACTGCTTGGGCCACCCATCAACGGTACAGGGTGTGCCGGCCTGGATACGTCCGCTCCTGGCCCCGCCCGTGTGCAGGCTGATATTAGCTCTGACGATGTTCAAGGTGGGACGTATGCTGCGTTTCATCGGTCGAGGGTGCCCCTTTGGTCCAAGGACGGTCTCTTTGGATGGTCTTGGGGTGTCTGGATGATGGCGATTGCTTATTGGCTTCTCGCCCTTCGTTGGTTACCCCAAGTGAAGGTTTGAGATGCAGTGCAGCAGCAGTTTTCCCTTGGTGAAGTTACCAATGTTTGTCTCCAGTAGGACTCCAGAGATGATAAGTAGGTGTCAGCGGCGCAACTGACGCGGACCTGCACACAGACACAGATAACTTTGTTCCCAACGAAGTTCAGAGAGGTTTTCAATCTCTCCGGTCTTGTTGTTCACAAATGATAAAATGCAAGGGGTAATGATAGCAACTTGAAAGTAAATGAAGAAAAGTAAATATAGCTTGGAATCAGTAATGAGGATATGGACCGGGATACGTGATGTTCACTAGTGATGTCTCTCTCCCAAAAGACGATAAAACTGCTATGCGAGGTAAACAAATTACAGAAGGGCAATTGACAGGATTATGAACGCACCGCAATGCTAACTATGCTACAAAAGAAAGGAAGAGGTTCAAAAGCACGGGCAGTACGCCAAAATAAGTACACCGAAATCCATCTGCATCTACTACTAATCATCCACCTTGAGATATCTATCCAGAACATCTCGCTGGTATTAAGTTGCGAGCCCCACCCAAAGTGTAAACCCAAAGCAACAGACAACTGCATTAAAAAGAACTCTGCGTAAAATAAACAATCCTTGTGACCGCGGTCACAAGCACCGTTGTTTTCCCCCTTGTGGAAACATCACATCCCCTAGACTCATGTTTCTGTCACTCAAGCGTGTCATCAGGAGGCATGAACCCACAATCTAGCACAACGCTCCCTTTTGGAGTCACTACCTATTACTTGGCCAAAGCAATAAACAACAACAGAGAACATGCAAGAATTACTTAGGAACAAAAATATAAGAGATAAAAACCAAATATATTACTCTATCACAATCTGAACATAATCTCATAATCCATCAGATTCCTCCAAACTCAACATAGCAACAGCAGAAATATTACAAAGGTGCCTCCATCATGTAGGGCAGCTCACAAGGTCTAAACAATGAAGATCAAAGAGGGGAGGAGAACATCACATAGATACTGATCACGGACCCATGGTCCAAGGAAAACTACTCACGAGACATCCGGGGAGCATCCATGGTGTAGAGGAGACTCCCGGAGGTCAATCCTCCCTCCGGCAGGGTGCCGGGAAGAGGTCTTCTGGTGCTCCCGATCTTGGAAGCGCGGCGGCGGCGGAACAGAGGCGAGTTCGCGGAATAGAGTTCTTCTTCTGGAGTTTTCCCGTGACGTAGATTAAATAGGCGAAGGGGGGCAGCCAGAGGGGGACCAGGGGCCCCAGGCGCCCCCCCTGGCGCGGCCAGGGGTGGGGCCGCGCCGGGTGGCCGCCTGGGCCCCCTGGCTCCCCTCTGGCCCCTCCCGGGCTCTTCTCGAAGCTTCCGGCACGCTGATTTTTTATCTGAATTTTCCTGAATTTTTCTGGCACTTTTTATATGAGGGAAAACTGAAATAGAAAAACAGCAGAAAACATAAACCGGCACTAGGGTGCACTGAGTTAATAGGTTAGTCCAAATATGATCAAAAGTGTATGAAAGTGTATCTAGATTATAGCAATATCACACAAAACATGCATGGAGCAAGCAGAAATTATAGATACGTTTTGGACGTATCAGCGATGACCC
Organism: Bromus sterilis; assembly: GCA_950022295.1. Classification (NCBI taxonomy): domain Eukaryota; kingdom Viridiplantae; phylum Streptophyta; class Magnoliopsida; order Poales; family Poaceae; genus Bromus; species Bromus sterilis. The sequence continues at coordinate 5,926,181 of OX465597.1, read as the reverse complement.
TGGCGATGAGAGGTGTGTCGTTCGAAGGTGGAGCACGCTTCTTAGGTGCGGGCGGGTAGCCATGGTTTCGTGGGTTGCTTGGTTGCGGGGGGGGGGGGGAGGGTGTGTCAGAGGGGATGGAGCGTTGGGGTATATCTCTTGTCAGTTCTTGTAATGGTCGTTGGTGGCCGCTCCGTGGACGTCGTGTCCTTCATGTGAAGGCTCCATCGCGGATGTCCCGCTCCTTGCTTGTGGCTTTGGATGAAAACATGATCTGCAATCGGACGGTGGAAGTTATCTGTGGTCGTACCCTTCTGGGAGGCACCGTCTTGGAGTCCCTACTTCATCATGGTCCGTCTCACCCCTCCTTGGTCGTTTCATGGTGGAGGGCTCTGTTGTCTCCAAGCGAGTCTTCTTCGCCCATATTTAGTTTGCTTGGGAGTCGTTGGAGTGGTGTGGCAGTGCCCGACACCTTTGTATCTAGCCTTGGTTGTGTGTAATGTGAGGATGTGGCGTGTGTTTGTATCAGTTTACTCGAATGTAATGTGGTGTTGGTTGCCTTATAATATAAAGCGGGGCGAATGCCCTTTTCAGTTAGAGATATGAAATGAAATAATCAGGTTTATTTTTTTTTACTCTTCAATGCCTCCAATTATCGCCCACAAAAGAAGCCAAAGCTTGGTGTATCGCTAGGACTAAGCATTTTAGATACATCATTGTTGTGAGAATAGACTTTTGACTTTTTTTATCACATTCAGACGCTTTTCGTGTACATACATTAATACTCTTCGTAATCAATTAGGGCTCCTCTAGTTCACAAGATTTTTAAATGTAGGAATATAAAAAACACAAAACTAAGATCAGAATACATGAGCAGAACAGAGGATCCACAAATATAGAAATCATATTAAATTGGATGTTTGATCCACAGGAATAAAAAACACATGAACAGTAGTGAACACGGTTAAAGCAAAGTCGAATCACATGAAATATGTATAATTAGAATGTTGTTATGTCACAAAGGGCCTTAGTCTCGTTCTTCATGCATAAGAATTTCAAAAATAGGTCCAAGTGGATGTTAGAATTCCCGTGTTTTTCCATTGAAACAGTTCTTATAGGATATTTCCCCCATTTTTACTTTGTTCATTTCCTTTGGGCCAAAGGCAGGAATAATACTACTATAGAAAAACATATTCCAACGTTTTCCCTCCACATTCCTTTGAACCAAAGAGGCCTTAAAGGTTTTCCCTTTTTTTTCTTTAAAATAGTGGCACCGCGACAACTTTTGCATTCACATTTGTTTAGTTTTGTGTTTTTGGTTAAAAATGGGCCAAGACTACCTATTGGAGGTATGTTTTAATAAAGGGGCAACCCTGAGGACGGACTCCACGAATCAAAGATGGGTGGGAGGCATGCATTCTCTGCTATCCAACCAAGAGGAGCTTGGTAGTAGAGTTTTTGGTTCAATGGAAATAAACCAAAGCACTATAGAGAACGGGATGTGCACACGGCTCACATATAAAGAAGGGGCAACATGAGCATGTCCCCACATAGCATGGAAGGGCAATACATTGGTAATTGGTATACATATATTCTTTCGACTGGATGTCTCTACCATTGTTGCTACCATGCACCCAAGTAACCTAATTTTGCCACAACATCCAACACCATCCACATTAAAAATGATGGATAAAAGGAATTGATCACCCCAAACCATTTACAGGAAACCATCGATCTCTCGCCTACAATGCCACTCTCGGCCCTGTTATTTGAACCATGGAAGTGACAGTGCCTATATCATAGTGTATATAGCCCCCCTCATCATCTCCATATCCTTATAATCGTAGTCATAGTTACCATATTTTTCTTGATCATTCTCAGTGATCATGTGGTGCAAGATCACACAAGCTTGCATTATATACCATAGAGTTCGCTTATTTGAAAATTTCAAATGACCCCTCACCATTGCAAAAGCAAGCTTGTGGAACATGAAATGGTCTCTACATCCTTCTTTACTTTTTTTTATAAATATACTATCTTTTTATCACGTGGATCCACAATAGTTTTCAAAGAAGTGGACTGAGAAGGGTATATGCCATCAGTAAGATAGTACCCCTATGGTATACTTATCACCATTCACCTTGAACTCTGTTTGTGGAGGTATACCTCAAGTAAGCGTTTGAAAGGGTGGTGATCTCTACAAGAAATTTATATCATTAAGAAACCAGGAAGGCCACATAAGGAATGCCAAATCCACAAATCCGCTTGCAACGACTTTAAGAATCATGGTGCTACAACGACTTCAAGAAGCACAGTTTGCGGAGCTATACTTTAAGTAAGTGTTTTTGCAGTAGATTTTGAGATGCTTATGATAAAAGCTTTATTTCTTTATGATTAATGCAAGTCTTTGAGATCTATGCTTCCACCTTATATAAAAGTATTGCTAGACCCTTCGATACTGCACATTACTCACTCTCACATTAAGGAATGGTGCATACTTTGGTGATACATCCAATTCCGTGGGAGGACTTCCACTTTTCCTCCTACACATAAACCCAAATATATTCTAAAAAACACCACCATACCTACCTACATATGGCATTTCTAGATCCATTCCGAGTATATTACCACACACTACCATTTACATTACGTATCTAGAGATATGTTTTTATTGTCATATGATTTGCATGATCATAAGATAGTTAACGTGATATTTATATGGTTCGTCCATTTTTATGCCATTGCTACGCTAGATCATTGCTCATCCTGATACACAAAAGGCATCATATAACAAGTTGCATTTCATGTTCACAGCAAGAGTTAGCTATGTTTGTATTTATATGACGTTGAATAAGTGTAATTATCGTCATTTAAGTTGTTGCTTCTACCAAGACACAATAAAAATGAGAAAAGAAAGGAGATCCAAAAAAGAGAAAGGATAAAAAAAATGTGTCAGAGAGGCACCAAAAAAGTGAGACGGAGAAGGAGCAACAATATTATTCTTTTTAGATTATACATATAAAGTGCTTCAAAGTAGAACCGCTTCATTGCATTTCATTGTTGAGATTTCATGACTTGATGCATACTAGTTGGAAACCTTTCATTGTATAACTTGGCTTGTATATTCCAGTGATTAGCCTCCTCAAATGAGCTCTGGGTATTCATGAGAAGGCAAGTTGGATGCACCCCCATTAGTCCATAGGAGAGCTTTAATTTCATATATAGCTCCATGTACATCCTCGTTGTATGGCAATCTCTACTTGGACAATATTGATCCTAAGGTCTTCCTCTCTTGTCCTAATTGTCAGCTTTGTTGTCACAAAACTATCTTGTTTGGCATTTATTCAAACCCCCATCATTTTTCTATTTGCGCTAGTACATAAAAGCCTATCTATGGCGTACCAAAAAGGGCTGCACTATTTATAATGGTGATGGTGTGCCAGATATGCAAATGCCAACAATGCTATACATTTTAAAATAAAAAAGAGCGGCGTAACATTTTGCACCATGCATGACATCAACACATATGAAATAACATATAATGTCCAAGAGCAAACAACATATTAGTCAAATGCACTAACGTACATGTATTGTCGTACACATGCAACCTAACATATATATTGTTCAAATAGTACTACTTATTAACACACAACTACGTGTTAACACTTCTCTTACACGACACCTCGCTCTTCAATGGTGTCTATAACGATGATCATCATCAAGTCGTGGCATGTTGTGTTCCTGATAGTGATGAGAATGTGTTGTCCAATCTGCAGATTCTTCCCAACAAGAAAGTCCCTCCACCTGCCCTTCGTGCCTGCTAAGATAATACAACTGTACAATATCCACCTTGTAGGCATAGGTGGTGAGGGAATCCTTTGCTCCAAGGTGTACTCCAGCAAGGCCATCCACCACGATGCCATAGGCCTGAAATATGCTCCTAGGAATTTTCTGGAACTAATATATATCGCATATGTCAAATAACAAGCTTCGCACCGCAAACACATTTTTGAACAAACTAAGATAATCGATCAAATTCTAAACTAAATAATTTATATACTGAGTATATCAATGAGATGGTACATTTTTTGTAATGAATTTACATAACATACCATGACATGGATAAAAAGATTAGTCCTTGTCAGCAGGTCACGAATGGCACCTCGATGTAGTCTCTATGTGGCGGAATTCTATCATAGAAGTTCCTCGTCTCATCATCATTAAGTCTGATCGATGGGCCAACGATGACATTGTCCATTTGGTCTTCCTCGTCTTCATCAGCACGATTGAGATATATAACAACAATCCTCGGTCTTAGCCTTCTAAATGAGAAACTAAGCAACTCATCCTACGGAGCAAATTGTTGGTGATGAAATGCCTCCAATCTTCTCCTCCCATCTTGGTCTTCGTGGATCCTTATGTACCTCCGTTGCGTAGGGGCCTCCACGAGCGTTGAACTCTACACTATCGTCCATAATCTCATTGAAATCCTACCTTGTCACTTTGCATGGAACTATATGTGTAACAAAAAATGTTCATTAACGATAAAAGCACAAAGAACTAATGAAAAATCTAACAAGTCATGTAAGCAGAGACGATGGTGGATTACCACAGAGTGAGCAAAATAAGGTTGAAAGTAGACACCGAATAGTGTGGCAGTTCCAAGGCTCATGTCGCACCTTGATCCACACACTTAACACACAGTAGTCATTTTCCTATAGAAAGTATAATGGATTCAAATCAAACTGTGCTACTAAGCATATTATTAAATTCTACACAAGTGTAAAGTAAGCATATCAATCACATTATCTACACTAAGCAAGAACAAATTTTCCTTAAACAAGTGTAAACTAAGCATATCAATCACATTTACTCGTTTTTCTAGGTTCTTAAGAGATTTGTGTTTAATGATAATGTTCTATTCAAGTGATGACATTCACATACAAAAATTATCTTTGTTTATCATCTTACATGCTCGAGTATGAGAATGGATTAAGATTAAGGATGTCGATATAATTTTTATATGTTTCATACCATTTTTTAATCAATTATAAATATTTCGGTAGCAGTTTTTTTGATTATTATTGAACTAACCTAGTAAGAAATTAGCTTGTGTCAGTTTCTCTTCTCCTTGTTTTTTTGGTCACCTATTTTATTTTTTAGAAAATTATGTTTTCTTGTAAGTTCTTGTCCCTTCCTTCACTTTGTACAATGTAGTCATCAAAATATCTTGGTAAATCATTTATTATCACAGCCATCCATTTGATGTTGTAGCGAATGTTTAGCAAGAAAGTACCATCTTTTTGGCAGCCGGCAATCGCGTTTTCTTTCTTCCGCAAAAATAAATAGATCTGGTGATGTGAATATCTCAGATCATAAAATTTAAGAAAAACAAAGACTCTCCTAGCATGCATGCCGTTTATACTAAACAATTTTATTTTAGTTAATTCTAAGTATGTATTATTGCGATACAACCTTAGTATAAAAAATGTAGGACTATAATTTTTGTTGTGTCTAACATTGTTCATTAAAATCTTTGTTTGGAACATTTAATAAAACACACATTTCATCAAAAACTTATAAACATATAAAAATATCGCATTAATGTAAGACACAAGCGACTCACATGTACTATGTGGTATATATATGTTTCTTTTTCAATATCCTTAACTATTTGTATGGAGGGTTTAAATTGTACAGGTCTAACAAATATCTTCATAGAGATTTGTAGAGTAGAACTATCGTGTTCTAACTGTAACTAACAGTAAATTCTATAGTTTTAAATCTGCCAATAAGTTGTATTTTCTTGCAGTAAGTTTGTAACTCTTCTATGTAATGTCTCTTATTTTAGAATGAAATGTGGAGCAAAGAAATGATCGATAGAGAAACATATGTTATTTTCTAATACTCAACCTTAATTTATATTTATACATGCACTCAACCTTGGCGTTGTTCTATCGATTACTTTGGAGACTCCAAGGTCTAAATGGGGGTCCTCCCCCCCCCCCCCCCCCCCCCCCCCCCCGTTTCTCAAACTACAACAATATAACCTCAATTCTAAACCCCATTTTTTCCATGGTAGGTTGTATTTAAGGGGATCATTAATTTAACACATAGAATTAAATCATAAATGAATTTGTGCGAAGTTTTGCATCGGTAGACATCCTGGGACCTAGGCCCCACACCTGGAGATGCCGAGAGTGAGCAGACCCCCTCCAGGCGGCCAAAGTCCCAGGGTTCTTAAGCAATCCAAAAAGTTTATGTAGTTATCCGGCCTTCAACCGCAAACTCGTCCCCAAAGTTACGGAACTTCCCTATTCTTTCAGAGTTTTTGGAGTTTCGAATATCGGGGGAAAGGTAAAAATTGGACGAGACTCTTACCATACCAAGAATTAGGGGGCTTAGGTAAAGATATGGCTATGGTAGGGTACATTTCACCTTAATGGAAGTAGTAGAGTTACTTAATAGGAGAACAATCATAAGTATGTTTAGTCAATGAGTTTTGCTAAATATTATATTAGTATTATCCCTAGAACACCACATTTAATATCAACCATTAATATGTAAAAGTATCCAATTGCGAGGAACTTTTGCTCCCATTTGAAACCACTACATTCATCACAACCACCACCACACACACAAGCTCTATTTTATTTCTTGTAGTCCTTTGTTTGCATCCCCTAACATTTATTTTTGCCGTGTTAAGAATTGTAGTTATCTCATTACATTATACAAAAAAGTTCATCTATGACGTGCCAAAAATGGCCTTTGTTGCCGTAGACACCGGACGCCAGCAGTATGACGCCGGTGATAAGGAAAACTGTTGGCGTCGAGTGTATACGTCAACACTATCTTACATTCTTAAGAAGTTGCTCCCCACTACTACCAATTCTCTCAATATGCACACACTCCATCTCATCATGCATGTCGCATCACCATCCATTAGCATATTTCTCTCAACATGCAAGCATGCCATCTCATCACCCAACATGCATGAGAAAGACCCACCTCAATATGCCACTATGCATAATAAAAACCCACATGCAACATGCATGCATGAGAATTTTTATTTTATTATGATATTTATATTAAATCCATATATTAGTCCAAAAGTTATTGTTTCAAATATACATGCTTCATTTAACCAAACATTTTCAATGAAATATCTTGCAAAAAATTTCCGCAACAACGTGTCGGGCATCATCTAGTTATTAATAGTTATGGTGTGCGAAGTAGTGCCATGCCAACATTTTTAATTCCTATGCATTAAAATAATTCATAAAATATTAATTTACATGCCATATCACATCATATATAATTTGATTCAGTTCAATAAAATAAATCACGGTACGAAATAGAGAGAACTTAACAATTCAACATAAATTACAGTACAATATTATTCATACAAGTTTAACAAACGAGCTAGTAATAATTGACTTGATGTTCCTGACTAGGTTTTTCTTGTTCGAATCGAAACCATATGCAAACAAAGCAATATTTTTATTTCTCTTCTTTACTCGCTTAATTAGGTTGGTCTCTTGCTTAAGTGATCCATCTCCTGCTTCGTTTTTCTAACATTTTCCCCCATAAACTTGATGATCTCGATATTACACCTCGCACAAAATAGCATCACATCCACCCCTTCCTCGAGGGAAGTCCAATTGATGACATCGAGAATCACATTATCGAAAAATTGACGAAATTTCCATTGTAGCTTCGACGATGCAAATATAAAATATACAAGTTAATAACATATTATAAGTCTAAATCCATCTACAACTATAAGTAAATTAGCAATACATAAAGACTACAAATTAAGTCTAAATTCAGCTATAAATACAAATAACTTTAAATCTAAATTCATTTGAAACTATAAATAAGTTTAAGTCTAAATTTATCTGCAACTATAAATAACTTTAAGTCTAATTCATCTACAACTATAAGTAAATTTAGCAATACACAAAGACTAAAAATTAAGTATAAATTCAGATACAACTACAAATAACTCTAAGTCTAAATTTATCTACAAATATAAATAACTCTAAGTATAAATTAATCTTTAACTATAAATAACTCTAAGTCTAAATTCATCCAAATAACTATAAGTCTAAATTCATCTATAACTACAAGTAAACCTAGTAATACACAAAGACTACAAATTAAGTATAAATTCAGCTACAATTATAAACAACTCTAAGTCTAAATTCATCTACAATTACAAGTAACTCTAAGTCTAAATTCATCACAACTACAAATTATTGTAACTCTAAATTCATTTACAAGTACAAATAACTCTATGTCTAAATTCATCTACAACTACAATTAACTCTAAACCTAAATTCATCTACAACTACAAATAACTCTAAGTTTAAATTCATTTACAACTACAAGTAAATCTAGCAATACACAAGTAAATTGCACCTTTGAAGGCAGCGGGCGAGAGGGGTGCGTCGATAGACAAGGAGAGGCCCGAGGACGAGCCAGCCACATCGGAGGGTGGTGCAGGGAGGCCTGACGACAAGTCAGAGGCGGTGGAGGGGCGGTGCAGGGAGGATAGAGGACGAATCAACGGTGGTGGAGGGCGGTGCAGAGAGGGTCGAGGATGAATTGGCGATGGCGGAGGGCAATGGAGACGCCAACACTAATTGAAAAAAAAACCTAACGTGTTTCAAATTTAACGTGCCAGCAACTAAAGTTGGGGATACGATTTTTTTTCTACTAGTGTTGCATTTTATCTTAGTTGTATAAAGTTTAGGCATAGTAGACATTAAGTGCATGCATCGTTGCGTAAGTGACCTACGAAACTTGAGATATTAGGAAACCTACCTTTAGCTCCCGTTGGTTCGACACTCATATACTTCAACATCCACATTAAAAAGTACTACTATAGCTTCTGACACTTGGGGATTATCCGAGTACACCACAAGTATTGAGTAATAAAATAGAGTATGATGTTATATAGTTGAAAGCATAACCGCTACAAAGAATTTAATGCAATCTTTTTACCCTTAGCAAGGCAAATCCTTCCAAACTTTTTTTCTCTTACTGTCACCAAAAATACTTCACAATACGGATATACTCTATCTAATGCACAATACTCCCCCTATTGTTCTTCCATCTAATCCAACCAATGACAAAACTATTGAAACAAATAGCAACATACATCCATAAAATTATCCATACAAGCTTGCTAAAGTGGACATAATTAAAGTAATTATTCATCTCATATCAGAAGATTCACCGCATGGATTACATATAGATGATCACAATCGTGTGTGGAAGCTCATGTGATCTAAATATTAAATCACATAGAGATATCTTGCTACATATCTACCACTACGAACCCATAGTCCGGGGGATGGACCGCTCACACATCATGGCGAGTTACAGAGAGGTGATGTTGGTGATGATAAACCGTGGATTCCCCTCCGGCAAAGTAACAGAAAAAAAAATCATGCCTCTGCCTTGGATCGTGAATATCTTCTTGTTGCGGCGATTTTTTTTATCAATAAGAGGTTCATGGGATATATATAGGACTTGCACCAAAAGGAGGGCATCATGAAGAGCACCTAGGACCCACGTGCCTCCTGGGTTAGCCTCGTGGAGAAGGCATGTGGGGCCCATGGGTGAACCCTCCTCCCTCCCCCCCCCCCCCCCGGCACACCCACACCCACTTTGGTAGGTCTCTATTTCTAAAATCGGATACATAAAATAAAAAGGCAATGTGTCTTCTGGTTGGTAATTCATCGGTTGGTCCAATAAGTATAGAATATAAAATGCAAAAAATGTAAGAAATAGGCATTGAAATTTCACAAGTTATGGATACGTTAGGACATATCAATGACCCTTCTAGGGTTTAGAACGGTGACATATGATGTTAATGTGGTAGCAGAGAGGAGAGCTCGCGCGGGGAAGAGAAGGCAGTGATCGGACATCACGTGGAAGGGCGATCACACTACAAATCAACGACTAGGCGGGTGGGGGAGGGGGTATGGGTGGGTGTAAGAGCCCCCAAGCTTAGGGGATGAGAGGGATTTTGTGGGGTCCTCCCTGTTTTCGACGCCCTAGTAAGGTCTTTTGGCAGCAGTCCAGAAAAATATATTTGCTTGCCTGATCAAAAATATATTTTGGCAGCTGTAGTTGCTCTCATATGCTTAACCTGTCAGGCACCATGATATTAGGTGGAGTTAATTTTTTAAGTAAATGTTAGGTGCAGTTAGTTAATTTGATCAACGCCATTCAACCAACTTATTTTAGGAATGAACTACTAGCCAATAACATAAACTTCGAATGTTCTAACACAACCACTCTGCTAAATATTACACCTTTTTTCACCAACTAGCATGGATCTATGCTAAACAAATCCCGCATTGCTAAGAGCCCCTGACAAAAAGTTATAATACAACGGTAAACTTTCCGTCTTCTTTCTCCAGCATATGAGTCGATGGTAATTTGCCACCGCAGCCCCTCCCCACCCCCCCCCCCCCCCCCCGCGTCGCCCCCCTGGCGACACGGGGAAACCCTAGCCGCCGCCCCTCGCCCGCTGCCGTCGCGCCGCCGCCGGTGGGCCTGCCGGCGAAGCCGCGCAGCGCCCCAGGATGGCGACGACGGGGCGGATTAGTTTCTCTCGCAACTCCCCGCGTCCCTGAGATCCTCCGTCGACGTCGCATAGCGGACGACCTCCCCCACCCCACCCCACCCCGGCTGTTGTTGATCTCGCTGGTCCGGCGGCCACCCTTACAGCCCTCCCCCCTCCCCGACGGTGCGTCCCAGCCCCTGCTGGTGTTGCTGGCCATGTGAGGGGCTTGGGATCTGCGGTTGGTCGCGGGGGCGCACACGTCCCGCCTTCCGCGCAGGTGCCCCCGTCTCCGGGGTCCTTCCTCCATCGTGAGCCATGGTGACGGCTCAAGCGTGGTGGTGGCGAGGAAACAAGGATTTGGCAGTTTCGAAGCTCCCTGTGGCGGCTCCTTGTCGGCGTTGCTCCGGCCCCGGTGGCCTTAGGCTCGCGTCTCTCCGGTGCCTACGGTTGTCGGCGTCTCTGCTGGGCGGCTCTAGCTCCGGCTCACCAGCGGTTGCGTTCCTTCCAGCTTGCCTGGATCACCGGCGTCCCGACGGTCAAGGCCACGTTAGTTTGGATCTGCGTCCTCCAGTCCAGCTCGCCGGCGTTGATGATCACCGTCGCCTCATCCCCAACATGGTCTGCTTCGATGTCTGCCCTTCCCTATACATCTCAAAGCCGCCTCCTTTTTTCAGATCCAGTGCTCGTATGTGCGGAGGTGATGCCACCCGCCAATGACATATGCAGCCCCACCTACCCATTCCAGCATGGTGGTTCCGACTTGCGATGGCTTCCTCTCACCTCTGTCCAGATGCGAAGGCTATGGGATTGCACAGCCTCAAGCTAGGAGAAATCCCCGCTCAGCAAGACGAGCTGACAGTGGTGACAATCGTGGGTGTCGTTACCTTCTTGGAGGCGCGGTCAAGGCCCTCAGTTGTGCCCCTCTTTGAGCTTAGGGGAAACCCTAGGTCTGGTTCCTCGGATCGGATAGCGACGGTGTCCCAGCATCGATCTCCTTCTTGAAGGCGCTATCTTATCGCTCGCGGTGTCCTTGGCTCTATGGTGTTGTGTTGTTGGAATTCTTGCTGTTTTGGCATCGCCACTATTGGTTCGGTCTTGGTAGGTTTAGCCGTGGAGTTCCATTTCCTCTCGGGTTGAGCATCCCTTGTCTCTCTGCTCCGGACATCATGTTCCCGCCTGCCTACGTTTGTGTCATGTGGTGTATCCCTCGATGTACTCATTCTTATCTTCTATCAATGATGATACGCAAACTTTGCGTATTCGTGAAAAAGTAATTTGCCACCGCAGCTGCTGCGTTGTCGGAGGCTCAGAGCCACATTGTTGCCTCTGCCCCCTCCAAGCAATAATTGAGTTTTTTTTTGCGGGATAAGCAATAATTGAGTTACATAGCCAGTTTAACTTTTGCTAAAAAAAACATACCCCGGCAAAAAAAAATACTTTTGCTAACATAGTTATTTTAAGCCCGAAATGCTAGCAGTCTAAATCGAATGAGGCAGAGACATGGTAATAGATCAGACGTAGATAGATTGAATGGAAAATAGAGCGCTGAAAATGGTTCCGAAGTCCGAACGAAGAATTCCCTTCCAAGTGGCGCCAAACGTTGGCCGTTCAAATGACGGAGCGTCGGCAAGTGTGACCGGCAGCCTTGTACCATTACCAAATGGCGCCCCTCCGGCCAGTCTTCTTATTTCGCCGGCTGCTACGTTGGCCATTGGAGACCGCCGCCGGCCAGAACCGAACATGTCCTAGTCCGGTAAAACTTTTTTCTTCTTGAAGAAAAGAACAAGAGCAAAGCGGAGAAACTAAAGGCTAGCTGATTAAACAGCAATTATTTTCCGTCTGCGTTAGTTTACAACGCAAACCTTGTAATAAGTAATTTATTTTCTTCCCCTGCTGGAGGACGCCGCCGGCGAGGGGACAACCCAAAGGCTAGCAACAAGACTAGAATCAACGGAATCCTGCTGTGGAGATTTAAAAAACCCTCATGGATGCGTGACAGGCAGGCTGCTGGTGGAGATGGCATCGATTGATTCAGCATAGTATTCATTCGAGGACAGCGAAGCCGGAACAAATTGTACTCCGGTGATGCCGCCGAAAGTTGTTGGCACATGAGAGCATCGATCTAGATGCCAACCCAGAGCATGCATCCGGCTGGCCTCCAGCTCCAGATCTCACCTCACCTCCCTCCACTTCCATCCAGCTCGAGTCAAACTGATCCAGCTCCCTCGTTTTATGATAGAAGCTGGGCCATATGCTTAGTTTACGTCGTTCAAAGCTCGATTCGTTTCCACCTTTACATGTCCGTCTGTCTGTCTCGAGCTTATTAGTTTTAATAGTTTAGATATTAGGTACACACACACTCCCTCCTACTGCATGCATGATGGATCGAGTCCGGTGGAGGAATTGTATGCTTTGAATCGTGTGAATTGCGTCCTTGTTGTCTCTATAAAATTTTGCATTGACTAAAGACTAGCTAGTAAGAGATCTGTTCAATAAGACGCATGTGCATGGAAGAGCAGCCCATGTGCGAGTCAAGTCATAGAAATCACTTCGATTCATCGCATACAATTTCCTATCAGTTAACTCGCAATTCGCATTCAAGCCAAAATTAAGGGAATTTACGAATCAAGAAAGCTTACAAAGTCTCACCTGAGACTCTGAGAGCCATAAGAGGTACCGAACTGAAAGAAGAAACTTTTGTCCTTCATAAGGACAGCCCAAATTTTTTGCAGTTACCCGGGTTCAATTCCACAACACTTGTGAGATTGCTTTGGACACCACGTACTTGTTACAGATGAGTTTCTCCCATCCCATACACCATCTTCAGTACTAAGAGGTTTATGGAGCCGTTTGCTTGGCCTCCTCTCAGACAGCCACTGCTGCCGCCTGCCGCGCCCAACGTTTTGTCCCTAACCTGAGCCTTCGACATCGGCTCGTCGCCACCCCCTGCATCACCTGTACCCAACCCGTGAAGGCTACCATGAAGCTTTTACATCTCAGTGTACCTCCATACGGTTGCATGTACATAGTGGAGTAGCATCTTCAGTTAGTTTCGCGGTTTCTTCTGATCGATGGCAGCAGCATTCGGCTACACAACCAGCTGCCCACACATCTGCATTTTGGTTCTGACAAAGTGACCATCAGGAAACTTCAGGGTGTACACAACACATTACATCTGGGAACAGTTTCCACTGCCATGTTATTATGTTAAACGGAGGACACAGTGCTAGGGCGCTGAGGACGACGAAGGTGATGATCCTCGCCAGGCTGATCTGTGTAGGGCCATTCTTCTATTTTCTTTGTTCCATGGTTCACTTTTGGTAATGCCAAGAAAGGAACTAGGAAGGGAAAGTTTACAAGCTTATGAATAGCTGGGCTTGTGCTGAACATTGCAACAGATGTTTTTGTTTGACTTGCAGTAGACTGCATCACAAACTTATCAACAACTGGGTTTCTTATATCTTTCTGTACTAAGCATCAGATTGTATAAAAGAAAAAGTTCTTACAGTTACATAGTATTACATTGCATGTCCATGTACCAGATAATGTACTGCCCATCTTTCTAGTTAAGCAAGCAAATCCCTAAGACTGGAACACTGGATAAATTATTTATCTTGAAAGAGATACTAATGCATGAATTTAAGAATTATACTTCAGGTTGGATTTGCTTGTATCCGCGGGACTTAAGTTTTGGGCACCACATTGTCTAAACGAGTGTTGTGCTTGTGCAGCACACAAATAACAGAGGTACACACAGTGCCATAATATAAATCAAATGACAGTCCAGAGAAGAATATATGACTTCACAATCCAGAATGCATGCGGTGTTTGTGGCTTCAAATCATAACTTCAGAATTTCCAAGACACCTTTAGCTGCTGAAATGCACATATGCAGCTACCCATCTTCTGTCAATCACTCTGTCAGAGTAGAGTGCATTTCTGTATTAAGCTGTTGATAATAAACTGGAGGTACGGAGCAGAGTATACAAGTATAAATGAGGCACAAGCCTTTTAGACAGAAACCCCAAGTACATGGAAGCACAAAACGTCATTTGCAGGTGAGTAAACAAGCTTTCTCCTGCTCCACCAGCAGATTCCATTCTACTGCTGCATCTACTGGTGAAAGCAGATGATGGCAAATGTGATTGATACAACAGCAGCATGCCAATACGGATCAATTGTACTTGAACACAAGTCACTAGTCCCGAAGTCAGGAAATCATACAGTTACAGTACCAGTTGCCAACGAAAATAAACATCAGGTCCTGTGCAAGACTAGACAAAACTTACTAGGGCAGAACCATAAATTAAACTGGGGAACACCCAGAGGCTACTTAGTAAATTGCAGATGGGAGGGAAACAACGACCATATAATAAGTAATGAACTGTGCTTTTTCGCACTAGCTGACCAATCTTGACCGCAGCCCAAGTTTCATCAGGATCTTGAAATAGCTTGGCAGCATAAATGCAGTTACTCTTGCCTCCCCATCTTTCAGGCCTCATGCAAGAAAATGTCGGATTCCTCTTATCAAGGCTAACAAACAGGGCATGGTTTTCCAACTTCTCCATCTTTACCAACGTAGCTGGCTCAACTGCAAAGTCGATGCGGAAGACATCAAAGGTGCTACTATATGAGCCATTCGACTCGACAGAGCTTACCGAGAGGTCAACAATGAGAAGCATGTCACTGCAGGCCACCAACCATGGGTTAACAGGAAAGGGTTCCCACATAATTGATACTTCTTGCATGCTGAACTGAGGTGTTAAGTGTAAAGTGTGGAACCTCACAAAACTATCTATGACAAAGATATCACCTTTGAAAAGCACGATCTGGTTGATGGTTTCATCATCAAGAGCAAGAGGGTGCTCTAACCAGTAGTTTGTTCCAATATGCCACTCAAACATGGAAGATGTTGAGAAAAGGAGGAGGCAGGAGCTCGGTGAAATTAATGGAGCCGTAAGGAAGCCTATGTTACAACAGTACCCAAGTTCATTGTTGGGTGGGAGTTTGGGGGGGGGGGGGGGGGGTTCACCTTGGTGCCGGTGTACACATCAACAAGGAGGCAATGCTCCTCGTAGGAGAAGATAAGATACCCACATGAGCAGCCTAAATAGCGCATTTTATCTGGAGTATTTTGAGGCACCGAACACGTAAGGGATAAGTTTTTCTTGCTAGGATCACTAAGCTGCCATTTGCAATTAGATAAAAGAATGGGCTTGCTACGGTCGTTACGTGGACGAACATAAGAACCATCCGGTTTGAAGTGGAGTGGTGGGAAGCTAAAGGTATACTCAAAGGGCAATGTAGATACTGCAGCGCGCCAAGAGCGGCAAGTGCCAATGAAAGCCAGGAAGTCATGGAATGAGTTAAAGAGAGCAATAATTTCGTGAAGCATGTTGTCCAGGAGATCTGCACAAACATGAGGTCCAGACAAAGGCGAGGAGGTAGAGGCGGAGGTGCCACAAGTGTTCTTAGGGGATCTCTCCACAGGGGTAACTTCTCTGCCACATAGAAATCAAGAATAATTGGTCAAAAATAGAGAACTGAAACATAATAGAATTAAGGTTTGAAAAGTTAACACACAACAACAAATGCAGTAGGATTTAAATCAACAATAAGGAAAACAGGACTGTAAACGGGGACATGCCAAACTTCAATCAGAACAAGCTACGTCAAAACCACGTACGACTTGCTTTTTTCTTCCACGATGGAATAACTAGAATCTTTTGCGTGACATTCATATGCACAGTTGTCTGTTTTCAACTCAAGGTGGAGGGATCCGCAAAATAAATGGCAATCATTAATGATTTTTCTAGGCATAAATACACAATAATATGCTCCTCATTTATCTAGAAAACTTTGCGTGATCATTAACTTATCTATATATACTAGTTATCTTGGTCGTTAAACAGAAGTGAGCGGTTCTCCAGGTAGCCTCATGAGTCATGAATATTAGGAAGACCAAATGAACACGGGACTACGTGGCGATGAAATGAGAAGCGCCCTTTTTTGACTTAATGTGGATCCAACACATCCGCTCAGTAAACTAAATCACATCATGTGATGAATATACATTTCCAGAACATTAGAAGTGAGATAATCCCCTCCCCTGTTCATGTGAACAACTTTGATTTGTTTTAGCCCTCCCCTGTTCATGTGGACAACTTTGTATTTTTTTTCTTAGTTTTTTCTTTGCCAACAACCAGAGTAGCCACAAAAGTATCCATCGGAATCACATTTGACATAAAGTCTCACTTCATCATTAAAAAGAGTGGGCGATGTTGAAGGCAGCAGCAGCAGCATGACCAAGGCTACCCAAAATTGGAATAGTCATATACCAAGTAATTCAGTAGTAATGCGCAAACTATTTCTCCGTTCAGATAAATGAAGTAACCGAGAACAGATGTGGCTTGAACTTGTTCTATGCGGATGAAATGCACTAAATCAGAATATTCCCACGGCCTATAGGCAGTGATGAGGCCACTGCACTAACTGCGACTGCAAATTCACCAAAGTACCCCAAATATGAAAACTTCAATCCCAGTTCGCCGAAAATACGCTCCGAATATCGCTACCGGTCCACCAAAATACGCGAAATTTCTCCTCCCTTCACTACTGATATATTGATTGGATCCGCCCAAATCCGTTCAGTACATACATAAAACAAGAAGTGGATAATAAAAGGGAGGAGAAAGTTTAGGGTGGAGTGCGGACCTGTAGCTGACGGTGGCATCTGACATGGGCGAGGGTCCGGCGATCTGGTGCGGCGACCCCGCTCTTCCGCCGCCGCCGCCGCCGCGGCTCAGGGTTCCGGCCATGTGCATCGCGCGCACGATGTTTTTTTTTCCTTTGAGGGGTGCGTCGAGGAAAACAGAGGGGCTCGTTAGTATTGGGCCTCGCCTGCAGGAAAAAACAAATCAGAAGGTCCACCCACTTCGGCCCACATGTGCTTTCTAACTGTGGAAAAACATATTTTTTTACATAAATTAAATTAGTCACAGGCGCGAATCAACCTGTGGTTGAGTTGGTTAGGTGGATGGTTGTATCCCCAGCCCATCAAAGTTTAAATCTCAGATTTGAGAATGGTGCTCGCATTTTCCTGGATTTATTTCAGGGCTTCCGGTGATGCGCTTTCAGTAGGAGGAGACGTTCTCGTCGAAGACGAGATGATGTACCGGCTCAGTATTGTGAAGATGCTCATAGGGGTAGGATGTGCGTGTGTGCGTCATAGGGGTGATTGTATACTCGTGTATGTGAGCGTCAGAGTTGTACTATAATTCTCAGAAAAAAATGTCACATGCCATAAATTTAGTGACTGTCTAATCAACAGTCAGCTGTTTTTCGTTTTTATTCTCAGTCGAATTTTATCCTATAGGTGATTTACAGATGTCCCGGTTTTCCATTGAATCAGGATCAATTAACAGAGAAAATTCGATTGGTTTTACTCAGGTTTCTCAGTCGAATTCTGCATCATGGTCCATCACCCCCTTGTCACACTTTTTCAACGGGCTTGTATCCCAATGGGCCGGATTCATGTAACCCGCTAAGCTCACCCCCAACCCACCACAACACACCACGACTGGCTCTATTCCCCCTCCTCCCTCCTCCCACCCTCACCCCCTTGTCCCAACCCTGCGACATTAACTTTGGAACAATAACTAATTCCTTTCCCACCACAAGTATGGTGCCCAGTATTATTTGTAGTGTCTGGTGCATGCAGAGTCTTAACAAACAATGATCAGATTGCATGGGGCGGCGCGGGCTCGATCTTGGGATCTGTGACACCCCCAAAATCAGGCCGTGTACAGTAATCATACACGCAAGGTACACGATCGAGATCAGGGACTCACGGTGAGATATCACAACACAACTCTACAAATAAAAATAATACAAGCTGTTTAATACAAGCCAGGGGCCACGAGGGCTCGAATACAACAACTCGAGAGCGCAAAGTTAGCGGAAGAAAAAGTATCTGAGTACAGACACGAGAATACAAGGTTGCCTTAAGAAGGCTAGCACAAAAATCAACAGATCGAAAAGGCGAGGCCTCCTGCCTGGGAACCTCCAAGCTACTCCTGGTCAAAGGGGAACTCGACGTCGTAGAAGGCATCGGGGATCTTCATGTTGCGGTGGTCGGCTTCGGGGATCTCCTGCTCCTGGACTCCAACGTCGACTGCAGCGGCCGATCAGGCAAAACAGTAAAGGAAATAAAGCAGGTGAGTATCTAGCATACCCGCGAGTCTTACGTCCGCTACTAAGCATTATGCATTGTATCAACGGAAAGAAGAGGCTGTATATAGTGGACTGAAAGACAGAAATCCAGAGCAAGGGTAAGAAGTTAGGCCTATCGAAGACTAGCATCTTCCAACGATGTCTTGCAGCATGAGGTAAGAATCAGCCAACAGTTTATATAAAGCATAAAGTAACAATGCAGCAGAAGTTGCTGCAACATTGTATAATAGTAAGTTGTAATAATTAACAATGCCTCCGAGTTCACCTCCTCGACATCCCCGCGAGGAAGAAAACCCGGAACCATACAGTTTAATAATAATAGTTTCTAGTGGTAAGATCCAGCTTCAACATAAAGCGTCCTGTTACCGTGGACACGGCTATTCGAATAGATTAATCTTCCCTGCAGGGGTGCACTTGTGTTACGCTACACGCACGGATCTCCAGGGTGGCGGGCACCTTGTTAGGGAACGCTCCACCGAGGCTATCCGACACTTCATAGCCCATCTTTCAAACTCAACAGAGAGGCCATCCGCCGGTCTAAATCCTAAGTACGCCGGGCCTTGGACCCCAACCCGAACGTACTCCTGCACGGTGCGTGGCTGGCCGGTGAAGTTAAAGCAAATCCAAATAAGACATCACCGCGCGAGAAAATAAGACAACACCACTTCCCGGCAATCAGCCCGCGGTACTGCTGACGTCTGAAGAGTCCTCGGACGACACTACGAAGCAGAGGAGCCCATAACTCGTAATTCCCACGGGTAGGTAGTGCGTACATGGCATATAGCCAACTCAAGACATTCACTGAACCATTTAGCATTTTAATTAACCTGCGTGACAACCGTTATCGTTGCCTCGACTTAACTGACCCGCGGACAACGACATCAGCCAGGACCACCAGTACATCGGTGCCTGCCCCGTCGTCCCATCAAGTCACTGCGGTTACCAACAAGGTGAACCGTCTCCTTACCTTGTCTCGCGTGTGCTCCTGGAGGAGCTCGACTTTCGTGGTTTGGTAACTCTCGCGGCCCTCTATCTAATCCTAGCTAGCAATGCGCAGGGCTCACTGCTGAATAATGCATAATAATAATAGGCAGCATAGGATAAAGGAGGTACATCAAGGGGTGACAAAAACAGGCTATGCAATTGAATAGGATTGTAACGTAGCAGCAGCAGTAACAATGCCTAGTGCAAGAAATGTACGGAAAGATAGGCGATATCTGGGGAAGAGAATGGCTCTGCTTGCCTGCAAGCTCGACGGTAGGGGTACGGTCGTCGACGAAGCAGTCGTACTCAGCCGTGGTGTAGTCGACGGCAGCAGCGGGGTCTACCGGAGATTAAGGGGGGAAGAAACAGTAAATACACAACAAGCATATACAAACAGATGCATGACATGACAGATGAAATGTTAACGGTGTTCTAACGCAGTGCAATGCACGTTGCTCGGAGCGGGAATTCATCCGGGGATGAACTGCCAGCTCCGGGTGATTACCGGACAAGGTGTCCGGAGGGGGAAGGATCAAGCCGGAGGTGTCGTGGACATCCGACACATGCGTGGGTGGTGTATCCGGGTTAGTTGATTTATTCCGAACAACTTTCATGTTCGAAATAAATTCATCCGGGTACTTTAACAATACCGGACAAATCATCAAACTAACGGTCCGGAGGGGGGGAACGGTTCGATGTTTGGCATGTTAGAGGGGTGTGGTGGGGGTATGAGTAACGTATTCGTAATCGTGGATCCGTTCTGAGTAACTTTTGTATACAAAAGTTTTTCATCCGGACAACTTTTATCAGTACCGGGAATTATCGACAGACGAACCGAAGGGGGGGGGGGAATTTCGATGTTCGGTATGTTAGAGGGGGGTGGTAGACATATGGATAGCGTATTCGAATTCTTTATATTTTTCTGATCAATTTACATGTATAAAGTTTTTGAATCTGAATTACGGTTTAAAAGTTATTTAATTCCCAAGTTTAAATCATTTTTAAATAATTTTCTGAATTTCTTTTATTATTTAAATAGCAACATTATCCACAAGTTCTGTTGACTGGTCAAACCTGACATGGGGTCCCACATGTCAGCCTCACAGTATTTATAATACATCTTATTAAAACTAAAACAGAGCCAGGGCCCACATGTCATACCCACTGGTTTTAATAAAATCATTATGTTTATTTATCACTGAAGTGGGACCCATGTGTCATTGACACATGGGTAAATATCTCAGTTTTAGTATAATATAATGGTCTGGGCCCACTAGTAAGCCTCACAAGGGGGTTAATCTCCTTTAATTTTTTGTTTGTTTAGGGGCTAATCCAAAGGGGCCACCGGTCAGTGGGTGTGGGGGCTTAGCCCACGGCAACTGCACGCACGGCGGCGACGGCCAACTGGGCGTCTCCAGCGGCCATAGGAGCGGCGGATGGTGGGGATCGGAAGGGGGCATCGATGCGCACCCACTGGTCGCACGGGCACGGGCTATCGTGGCCGGGAGCAAGGGTACGGCGGCGACCCGTGGCAGCAACGGGCGGCGCTGCTCGGGCATGGCGCTAGAGGGTGCTTGCGAGCAAAATAGAGGAGGGGAACGGTGGGAGGGCTCACAGTGAGCACGACGGGAAGGCAGTGGGCTCGGAGAGGCATCGACGACGGCGAATCGCGGCGAAGCTCGTTGGCGACCGTGGCGAGGAGGAGGAAGGGGGCGGCATCCGTGGGGCGTCTCCGTTCAATTCCTCGCGCAAATCGAAGAAGCCGAGGATGGCGCTCCTCCTGGACATCACCTTGGAGCTCGGGGAGGAAGGTGGCCGCGGCGGCCATGGTGGCCCGGCCACGGTTGCGCCAGAAGCTGCACGGGAGAGGAGGGGAGGGAGAGGGGAATGGTACAGGGGGGGCTCCAGCGGGTGGGTGGCTTCAGCCTTATCCAGAGGGGGCAGGTGAGGTGGGGGAGGGAGCAGGTAGGGGAGGGGGGGCCGACGGCATGGCCATGGCGCGCCCTGCTCCCCTGTTCGGCCGACTGTGCGTGGGGGAGGGGTAGAACAGGGGAGTGGTTGGGGAGGTGAGCGGGGCTAGGGGTGGGCTGGGCCAGGGGGCCTTGCCCACCGGCATAGGTTAGGGTTTTGTTATTTTTTTGTGTTTTTCCCTTACTGTTTATATATATTAAATATTTTTGTATTTTTGTAAAATATGTAATAGGTTCCATAATTAGTGTTAAGCTCCATATCAGTGCTACAAAAAGTTTGGGGCATTTATAAACTCATTTGCATTTTGTTTTATTTAAAAAGATATTAAATGGTATTGTTTTGCTACTGTTTTATCTGTTTAACATTTTTAAACATGGTAATAAAATCCCATATCACTTTTATTATGGCCTACAGATTATTAGGCATTTTATAAAATTGTTTCCATAATTTTTAGTTCATTTAAAATTCCCACTTGTTTATTTTATTTACCATAGCCATTTAATAATTCTCAAACATTTATTTTTATTTCATAATACTATACCATTTTAATAAAACAACCATTGCTATATTATCATGGCCTAAGATTGCTAGGCATTTTATTTAATATGTTTCATTAACTTTGGTTTAACTAAGGTTTCCATTTTCATTTAAATTTTCAAAACAATTTTGATAACCCCACAACATTGGTTTCACAATCATCATAGACTTGTGATTATTCTAATGACTAAGGGTGACTTGGTTTAACCATGATCTTGTTGATTGACTGGCCTCCACAATTCTTGGAGCAAAGTTTTATAATTTACCCCATTTGAAAAATTTATCCGGGTTGGAAATTGACAGAGCTATGATCAAAGGTGATCATGGCTTGATCATCAACAGTAACGATCACTAACAGTGGAATCACTGTAGTGATTACTGTTACTGATTCTGAGGGTGTTACAGGGTCGCAGCAGGGAGCTCCTCGAGGCGAAGCCCTCGGCCATGGTGACCTGCACGCTACGGGAAGAGAAGGAAGGGAATGAGGGAGATGGGAGAGAGGAAGAAGAGAGAAAGGGAGGGAGGCGCGGCGCACTGGACCTGCGGCGAGGACGGTGGCTCGCCGGCCGAAGCAACGGAGGCGGCGCGACGGCTTTGGGCGCGAGGCGTTCGGGCTGGGAGGAGGAGCTCCACAGGAACGGGGCTTCGGGCGGCTGGGTGACGTGGACGGCCCTGGGCCGTTGGATCCGCCGATCCGACGGTCCAGATCGAGGGGGTTAGGGTTTGCTGTAAAAATAGGCTAAATTGCGAAAATTGGGACTATTTTTCCAGGGGGTTGGTGGCTGCCTATTTGGCTTAGGGGAAAACCTAAGTGGGATGGTGGTCTACTTATAGCCCAGGTGGCTGGCAGTTTGCAAAAACATCTCCGGTTTTCCTCTCGCGCGCGCGGTTTACGTTTCTGACCGTCGGGGGTCCGCAGGACCTCCGACTCGGGTAAAACTTTAAACTGCGCGATCAGCGCGTCGAGCCGGCGGCGTTCACCTCGCGCTGAAATCATTACGAGAACACTTTCCGGTGCGCTATAAAAATATCTCGCTTACTTATTAAACGGGGTTTCCGTTCTATTGGCGACGGGTGGTCTTGTGCCGACTTTTGCGACGGTGATCAGGTGAAACCCGATGTCGCAAGGTCGAGTGTCAGGATGGCAAGGGTCGGTCTCCGTCCGATATGAGATAAAAGGGAAAAATATAATCACCGATCGATAAATTGGGGACGCAAACATCGCAAACAAATCAAACAATTAACTAATTCACGCAGAAAACAAAATTTTTAATTTTAGTGAAAATCTGGGTTGTTACACTTACATTTGAGTTCATTTCCTCCATGGAGTGGTCACTGGTCTCGCCGTTGTTCCAGGACACCATAGAGGAAGAAGCTCGACAACGACCAGAGGCGACGACGATGAGCAGCAAAGAGCTATAGAGAAGAGAGCAAGCGAGAGATAGAGTGGCGACGACTGTCTTGGTCTCCGTCTAGGCGGTCCGACCGAGCCGTTAACGACTCACCGTTGCCGCTGATGTCACATCATCAATCTGCGATGTTAAAACGGACTAAACAGACTTGAAATTAATCATGGTGTTTTTTTTTCATAGTCAATCGTTACACGTGGCGCAAATTTTTATAAACGTATTGTGATGGTTTTCTGCTAATTGAAACAGTAATGTGATGGTTTTATACATTTCACTCCATAATACTGGAGCAACATATATACTTGTCAGGAAATCCAGCGTTTCATGCATGTTCCAAGGATATATAAATTGACTATCAGTTTGTGGGAAAAAGCTTTTTGATGTTTGATTTGTTTCTTTGAAAGACCAAATGGCAAGTTCAAATAAAAAAAGACCAAATGGAAAATGAGTTGCCCATGAAAAATCAAGACGAGTGCAAGCCCTATATCAACTTGTCCAGGTTGTGATTGAAGATGGGTATTAAAATATATAGGAACATTTTAGATATTTATAGGAGCTTCATGTGTACACTGTTGGTTACGATATAAAACCGAAACAACTTCCGTCTTTATTGTATCTCTGTAGTTGATCTTGTAACCCCTCTTTTTTGTTATTAACACTCGATCACATTATTAATTTGCATTTGGATACAATGGCATATAATGGAAGGGTTGTCATCAGCTATGCAGAGAGTGGACCAGCCCTTACTTGTGAAAGTAGAGTCATATTCGGGCTTCAAGATGATCAAGAGCTTGGACTGTGACAAATCTTCTTATGCTTCTCTGGTTAGAGAGACTAAGCTTAATCTGTCATTTTGTGAAACTTGTATTACTCATATCACTTGTAATCAAAATAAAGTTAACTAGAAATATAACCCGCGCGTTGTAGCGGGAATTTCTGTAAAAAACTACATTATATAAATAAAAAGTATGATACATTAAGTTATCGAATTGAACCTAAAAAATTCAATTTGTCATAGTTGAGATACTAAATTTATTCGACACGAAAAAGTTTTTTTAAAAATTGTTAGCGTGGACAATATAATAATAAAAATATGGTTGATATGGATTTTGCATAAAAAGATTATAAGTAGAGATGATATGGATATTTGATTGACTAAGAGAATGAATGATGTGTCTAGCTTGCATGTGGAGATAGATAATTTAAATGACCCTATAGCGGAGAGGACATGGACATTTGATTGACTAAAAGAATGAATGATGTGGATAGCTTGCATGTTGAGATAGACAAGTTAAATGACTCTAAGTGGGGTTTTGCTTTATAAGCAATATAGATAGGTGGCTTGCTAGTTTTAATAGGATAGAAGGTAGAACGATGACCTGGATCGGATCCGGGCCGCATACTGTTCTTGAGCTAGCCACTGCTGATTGTAATCCCATGTTGGTTTGAGTAATACTTCCTCCGTCCCGGTTTATTAGGCCCGTAAGCAGCATAATCATGTCCCTTTTTACAAGGCCTCGTTTAGGAAGTTGCGTGTATTTTTTTTATTGGTTACATAAGGAGTTATTGTTGTTAGTCCCATTGCTAGGAAATTAATACACTGCATGCAAGTTTTTTCATTGGCTGCATGTGAAAACTAGCATATGAGAGAGTGCATTGGAAATGAGATGAAGTAATTAATGTGAGTAAATTACTATGTGTCTTGGTATAAGAGAAGAGATTTTTTACGGTACATCATACTACCAAAAAAAATAGGTAGTATATAATTAATCCAGGGGTAATTATTGATTCCTTATTTTTTATCTATAAGGATATTTTAGTAATTACTCTTAATTGTTAAGGTAAGATATCTTGGATTCGTCCTGCATGCTGTCCTTGCTCTTGCCCATGCGGCTAGGCAGCAATCAGCATCAGCAAGGACGTGCTCTGCTCGCCGGTCTAAGCGAGCATATGATATGATTAGGAGGCAGTTCCGGCGGATGGCCTCATGCACCCCCACAAGAACCCCCTCGTCGCCGCAGATGGCGCGTTCAAGATACTCCGCAAACCCGCGACGCGCTCTCCGCCACCGGTTAAGCGATGCCGCATCCGCGACGGCCGTGCTTAGAACTGGACAACAACGGAGCGGCAACGATGCAGCCGCTGCAGGACATCACCGACGCGGCAATGACAGCACCGTACGTATGCCGCCGTCGTCTATAAGTACACGCCGTCCCCGCCCACCACCAAGAAGCTTACCATGATACCATCACTTCATCGCCCGGAGCCACGAACTCTCCAGGCACCCCAAGGTTGATTCCTTCCTTGCCACTTCGAAACGCCGGTATGAGCAAAGCTCATGTGCCTCCAGGACTTCGTCCGCACTAAACATCACAGCTGCCGAGCCCATAGTATGTAGAGAGCAGCTGTACCGAAAATGCTCCTGGCCATGAAATATACTACCAGAACTCTGTTGTAGTATAGTTAAATCTGGGACACTCAAACAAGAAAAATAAACGGCCACAATTATGATGTACTGTAAAATTTCTCGAAGAGAAATTGTCCTTATGCCTAATAAACCGGGACGGAGGGAGTACAAGCATTATCCCCGCAATTTTTTTTCTAACTATACTAAATGTACAACTTGGCAGCTAGATGCATGCGTTGTTCTGCTTTTCTTTTTTTATCAAATCAAGGGAGGGCAATCGCCTACGACACGAAGCACCAGCTGCCCCATGCTGAGCCCAAGAAAAAGCCAACGACGGCGTGGATGTTGGGAATCCTCTCCAACTCCCACCTCCATGAGAGAGCCAACCAGAGGAAGAAGAAGAAGCTGGGTGAGTTTCCGAACACGCAGTCAGCACCCATTACCAAATTATTTAGCTTGGTGCTTTCTGATTCCAAAGCACACAAACGCATGCAAAGGTATGAAACGAGGTGCCTCACCAGTTCGCCTAGCTAATCAACTATACTCCCGCTATACTAAAACTGTTGAGCCATCTTGATCAGCCGAGTAGATGAAAATTTAAAACAAGCTAGTTGTCCACCCAAAAGCGCGCAAGCGCGCGCACACACACACAAAAACTAGTTGTCCACTCAGCTGATTTGTCCTCTTCTTCCTCCACTTCTATCTACGTGCTAACGTTAGACAATTAACTGTAAACAAAGACAAATACTAGAACTACAAAAATAGCCCTCGGTGTAATCATTGATAGGTTTCCCCGTGCAGTGGGTCATGAAGCCTTCATTCTAGAAGTTTCATCAACTTAACGGACATGAAGAGGACTCCATGTTCTTTCCAGTTTATAGGTCGGTTTGATCATATAACCCTAGACCCGGCTTCCATATATAAGACGAGACTGTGGATAGTTATAAGGACATCGACTTCTGATCATCAATCTGTGTAGAGTTAGATGCATTGCAACCACCTCTCTCAAAGTGTTCTTTCCCTCATAATCAAAATCAAGCAGGAATAGGGTATTACCTCTCACACTACAAAATTGGTCCTATTTTCGAGCACACATATGCATATGCACAATGCATTAGCATTCGAGCCCTCTTGTTCGCTCACTGTAGTTCTAGGTCACTAGACACAAAAGGAACAAGTCAATTGGTACACAAGAGAGCCGTTTTTTTTCGCGGGAGACTTTCCCGTGTGGTGTGGGCAAGATGGGCTGGAAAAACAAGGACATGAGCTTTGTGCTCTATTTCTGAAGAGGTTATGGTAGTCAATCAAATGCATCTGAATCGTTATTTAAGACAATTTACATGGCTTGAGCCTTCTTCAATCAGTCAAGAATACAAAGAAGAGAAAAGGCGTGAGAATTATATATGATCATCTCCCTGCCTGGCTGCTGATTCCTGTCCTTGTGCAGATAACTGATCCTTGTCTTTTTTCATATTTTTCTCACAATAAAGTTGGTAGAAGTGCTCTGCCATAAGCCAGAGGATGGTGGTCAACTCACCACCACTGTTGAGCTTCTCGGCATGGGCCTTCCTGCTGCATTTGTTGCTTGCATAGAAAAGAATGTCGGTCCACACATCAAGGACAAGTTTCACCGAGTCAGCCGTGCCATCTGCCTCCATGTTGAGCAGCTGCTTTGCAAGCTTAGCTACATAGGGGAGACGAGGAGCATCCTGGCTGAAACCTTTGCTCTTATACTCGTCATATAAGATGTTTGCGAGCTCGTCTCTGTCAGCGGCCCTGGCATTAGAAGCAGGATCATCGCGCAAGCGGAATAGATTCTTGAGCATAGCACAGATGCCCATTTTCTGTCGCCTAGGTCCAGGAGTGTTGACTAGGTTTTCACAGGTCCGCTGATAGAGCCTGTTCTGGGAGAGTCCTGGTAGCATGTCGGGCTGTTGCACGAGGAGGAACATCATGTAGTTGGAGATCACCCGGATGGCCTTGATGTCGAGAGACGCCTCGGCGGCGGCGGCGCGCGGGCTCTTGGCGAGGAAGACGTCGGTGCCGATGTGCCAGATGATAATGCACTCCTGGAACTCGACACCCAGCGAGTCTTTGAGTATGCCTTGGAGCAAGCCCTTGCGAAGCAGCGGCTCCTCGCCCCACCTCGTCCTGAGCATGCCCAGCGAGTTAATACCTTCCCCTTCCATGTACATCTTGCGCATATGATGAGAGATGCGATCCTTGACATGGCTGGGCATCTCTATGGCCCATGAGTAATGCTTCCTGTTCCACCACTCGTTGAGCCCCAGCCCCACTGTCCTGGCGAACCTGCCCAGCAGAGGCGTGGTGATAACACTAGCAGAGCCTGTGCAGGAGTGCAGCATGTTGTACTGCCCCATGGTGCGTGACCACCGTCTTGATCTGTACCGGCTTCCTCCTCCGATCCTCACGAGGTGGTGAAGAGCTGCCACAAGGCGCCTAAGCCGATCCCACCTCTCGTTGCACAGAGCCGCGTACCGGATCCATCGCCACCTTGTGGTGCTCAGGAAGGCGAACGTCCAAGAGGAGCCTAGCGCGTTCAGCAGCGACGTCGTCTCCATGAACAAGGCGCCACCATACAAGACGTAGGTGATGTTCACGTCAGCTCCGCGTTGGCCGTGCTTGCCGACGAGCTTAAACAAGAGCAGCGAGGAGACAATGGCGAACGGCGAGACGAGGCGAACCGTGTAGCCGAACCAGGTGTGAATAACCGGAGCCTTGGTGTACAACGTGTCGTACATGAGAGAGAGCTCGGTTTCCATGAGCCGCCATAGCTTCACCCGGGCCAGCATTTCGGTGGTGCCTTCTTGTCCATCCGCTGCAGTGTCGTCGTCTTCGATCACCGGGTAATCGACTATGGCACGCTTGCAGATGTGGAACAGCGAGTGGGCGCGCCGCACCAGGGATTCCTCGTCCAGCTCCTCGTTCCTGAACACGCTGTCGCGAGGGTGGAAATGCCGGTGCATGGCGGGTGGTTGCTTCTTGACGGAGCCTCGGATGGTGTCCAGGTTGCCGCGCATGAGCGCCCATGTCTTCTCCCCGTACTTGACGGCGCCGACGGTGAACATCAAGGCGGAGGCGAGCCGGAGCAAGGACCCCTTGTCGGCGACGTGCTGGTAGAGCACGTACACGGCTCCCAAGACCTGGAGGGTGGCGTGCAGCAGGTGGCGCTTCCACAGCTTGTTGTCCTCCAGGGAGTAGGCGGTGATGTTGTCGGGGCCGCCGAGGTGCAGCAGGAGGAACGGCGACCAGAAGGCGACGATGGGGTGCTCGCGCGGCGCGCCCTTGAGGGAGAGGTGGCCGAGGGCGTAGGTGGCGGTGTAGTCGGCCAGCTGGTACGCCAGCCAGAGCAGGGACCGGAGCACAGGGTGAGCTCCACGCCGGCGGATCCCGGCGAAGAGGAAGAGGGCGACCTGGAGGCCGAGGCTGAGGAGCACCAGGATTTGGATGGACCAATTGTTCCACAGGTCCAGCGGCCAGGCAGCCATCTCGTCGTTACCCACTCCACTTCCAAGTCTCAACTAACAACTACTCCAGCAGCCTAGCTAGTAGACTAAGAAAAACTGATGTGAATGCCTGCCAGCTTGTAAATGCGGCTGACCACATAGATAGAACAAATGCTGGAGGCTCCTCTCTATATATTGCTGCCACAGCCCAGGCCTCCGCCTGGAAAGTTCATCTCACTAACAGCATTTTAATGTCAAAGTTGCTGCTTTAGCTCCATCTGTAGATCTCTTACTATTCGAAGATGATAGCCTGTTTTTTTTATAGCAAGTGCAAAAGACCCGAAGGAATGAGAGCCTGGGGGCAAAGGGTGAACAAAAATAAATCTGCTACCCTCTATTCTTCTTTAGTAAGGGGTGCCAGGAGACAGTCAGAAACCAAGTGAGGGCTTGTTTGATTCATAAGGTAGAAAAATCATAGGAACATGAAAAACATAGGCCGATTGCAATGGCATGCCCACTTCAATCCTATAGAATTTTGCTTGCACCAAAGTTTGTTTGATTCCATCAACGGAATTGTAGAAAGAGGTTGGAGTGAATGTTAGGATTCCTATAGAAAGTAATACAAAAATTCCTATGAAAACAATTTCTATGAATCAAATGAGTAACGTAGAAAAAAAACTATGAAATAAAATCATACAAAAATCCTATGAATCAAACGAGCCCTGAAACTTATTTTACAATCCTTAATGAGACGGTTGAATGAAAAGTATTTGGGGATGCCTACTCATGTGGGTTTATCCAAAAAAATAGATAATTCAAACAATTAAAGAGAAAATTTACGGTACATTATCACGAGGGGAGGGTGTATCATGTTGATTATCACACAGTTGGGAACTACCTGAGTCTTATTAAAGTTCAAGGGCATAATCGTCCTATGAAAAAGTTGATACAAAGGGTAGTATCAGCTTAAAATAATAATTAAATGCAATTAATTTAATTACAATTACACCACCATTAATTATAATTAAATGATATACATTACTCCGTGTTTGAATTTAATTAGAATTGTTCCTCATCGAGCCATTCCTCCTGGAGCCCTAATGTGTCCGCCCTTAGTCGTCATCGTACTCCCTCCTCCCCTCTCCCGCACACCATAATACACTACGGCACAACACGCATACGCCGACGGCCGAAAACCGTCGGCGTAGAGCCAAATGCCGTCGGCGTATCACTGTCGGCTTAGGTATTCCTCGGGTTAGCCTCCGATGCCGTCGGCGTAGAAATATACGCCGACGGCCAGGCCGTCGGCGTATGCTAGGTGGGGTCTGCACACAGACTAACGGCCGTTTGGCCTGGTGGTCAGCTACGCCGACGGCCTGGCCGTAGGGGTATCCTCGTTTGAAAAAAAACATATTTTTTTAAAAAAATTTATTAATTTTTATTTTTATTGCTACGACAGCATGGCCGTAGGCGTAACCCCGTTTGAATTTTTTTAAAAAAATTCAGAAAAGAATTGAATTTTAATTTTTTTTTATTTCTACGCCGACGGCAAGGCCGTAGGCGTATCCCCGTTTGAAAAAAATAATTTAAATGTTTTTAAATTATTTTTTGGAAAAAATATATTTCGTTTTAATTTTGAAAACACATTTTTCATTTTCCGAGTGACAAAAGTAGGGTTTTTTTTTGTGAAGATTCTACAAATTATTTGATGTAAACTTGAACCACTTTATTTTTGTAAAATACTAGACCATATTTTATTTACAATTGACCAAAGTTTCCATGTAATATGTTTTTTATATACCTCTTCTGAAAAAGACAAATTTTCGCAGATTCAGCTGGAACGGGGTCAAATTTGAACTACATGTGCTTGATAGTTTGCTCTTTATTTTTTGAAAAAAAATTCATTTCTAGATACACAAGTAGTCATTTCATCAGGTATCCACCAAGACTTTTGTAAGATTCCACCCCTTTCTATTATCGGTCATGCCCTCTGTTTTGACCACATTTTGAAATCGACAAAAATAATTCAAAAAAATAAAAAAATTGTAAAACCTTCGCGTTGCATCCTAATTTATGTCTTAGTAACCATGCAAAATAACAAATTTGGAATAAGGCAAATATATTATAAAAATCTTTTCAAAATGAGCTATCGAGTATGAAGATTCATGACTTTCAAGCCAAATGACCAATGTTATAGCAAGTTTCAAAGGATAGTTTTCCCAAATGATCTCATATTTTGCACATGCGTGTATATTATATTAGCCAACAAGTGTGCCAACGGAAATTTTTATTTTCTTTGCACGAAAAATCCATTTTTTATTTTCCGAGTGACAAAAGTAGGGGTTTTTTGTGAAGGATCTACCAAATATTTGATGTCAACTTGAACCACTTTATTTTTGTAAAAATATTAGACCATGTTTTATTTACAATTGACCAAAGTTTCCATGTAATATGTTTTTTATATACCTCTTTTGAAAAAGACAAATTTCTGCAGATTCAGTTGGAACGGGGTCAAATTTAAACTACATGTGCTTGATAGTTTGCTCTTTATTTTTTGAAAAAATCATTTCTAGATACACAAGTAGTCATTTCATCAGGGATCCACCAAGACTTTTGTAAGATTCCACCCCTATTTATTACCGGTCATGCCCTCCGTTTTGACCACTTTTTGAAATCGACAAAAATAATTCAAAAAAAATAAAAATTTTGTAAAACCTTCGCGTTGCATTCTAATTTATGTCTTAGTAATCATACAAAACAACAAACATGGAATAAGGCAACTATCTTATAAAAGTCTTTTCAAAATGAGCTATCGAGTGTGAAGATTCATGACTTTCAAGCCAAATGACCGATGTTATAGCTAGTTTCAAAGGATAGTTTTCTCAAATGATCTCATATTTTGCACATGTGTGTATATTATACTAGCTAACAAGTTACCAAAGGAATTTTTTAGTTTCTTTGCACGGAAAATCCATTTTTAATTTTCCGAGTGACAAAAGTAGGGTTTTTTTTGAAGGATCTACCAAATATTTGATGTCAACTTGAAACATTTTATTTTTGTAAAATACTAGACCATATTTTATTTACAATTGATCAAAGATAAATTTTCATAGATTCTGCTGAAACGGGGTCAAATTTGAACTACATGTGTTTGATAGTTTGCATTTTATTTTTTCAAAAAATCATTTCTAGATACACAAGTATTCGTTTCATCAGGGATCCATCAAGATTTTTTGTAAGATTCCACCCCTATGTATTACATGTCATGCCCTCCATTTAGACCACTTTTTGAAATCGACAAAAATAATTCAAAACAATAAAAAAATGTAAAACCTTCGCTTTGAAATCCCCGTTTGAATTTTTTATTTTTTCAATTTTTTTATAATTTTTTAATTATTACATATTTATTATTATTATTATTTTTTCTACGCCGACGGCCTGGCCGTAGGCGTATCCCTATTTGAAATTTTTTATTTGTTTTAAATTTTTTAGTTATTATTTTTATTTTGTAGGCAGGTTGTCCTCATCTCGCCCTTCCGGCACATGATCTGACTTATGCTGGATCTAGGTCACGCGACGGTGAACCTATCGCATGGACCTCTCCCATTTAAGTGACTAGCTCTCTCCTCTTGAATTATCCTCTGTGCATAATACTGATAGTATCACAATTAGAGCTGCTTAGTTGATCACAACTAGTGGTTTAAAAATATTTTATAACTCACTGAGATTATGTAATTATATTAGACTTTAGTTTGGGTTCGTTGGTTGATTTAACATGGCATATTTAGTCACAACTTGTGAAAGATTTGTTAACAACTAGAGATTTATTAAGTATTTACTTTGGATTTTTATTAGATCTATGAGGATATACTTACTTGAGTGTGTTCTCACACGAACACGTCACCGTGTATCCTCGGCGTCGGGGGTGATAAACCATAGCTCACGTCGACGGAGACCCGTCTAGATGCGCGGTACGCAGGCAGTCCACCGGGCGCTTTTGTCCCCGAAATCCCACACTCCTGGGAGGGACCACGTCAGGATGCACGGCGGCCATGGGCTGCCCTAGGTCGACATGATCGCCCCTAGGGCCTCGAGGTTCACCTCCCTACAACAAGAAGAACAAACGAAGAATGAGTCAGAAAGATACAAATGTAGTGATAGATGAACACAAAAAAGTTGTAGATGTGTTTGTTTAATTGTGTGTTGTTCAATGGGCCATCACCTCTCACCTTTATATGAGGTAGCTGGACCTTTCGTACAACAAAATGACTCTAAATCCCGTCCAAATCTTTTCAAACCAATCCGAACTCGGATTACAGGTGTTCCCAAAACAATATTTAGGATTTTGGGATGTTGATGCCGCATACGACGTCGGATGGAAAAATTATATTCATCAAAGTTTTCGCCCTTGACGAGGCAAAGAACTTTCATGTTGATTTTTTTTATTTAGGTCCATCTTCAGGGCCTAATTGCTCACACTTTTCATCAGACATTGGTTGCACGAGTGTCTTGTCCAGGGCGTCACGTTTTGGGTCTCAGTGGTCACATATATTACCGGATGGAAAAACTCAAAACATAAAAGTTGTCCGCTTTGACAAGACAAAGAACTTTCATGTTGAACATTTTTTTGATTCAGGACCATCTTAAAGGTCGAATTACTCACGCTTTCCATCAGACATCAATCCTATCTATATCTCTTATAAAACAAAACCCCACTATGATGCATATATAGTGTCTATCTCAACATGCAAGCTATTCACATCACCTACTATTGTAGCCAATCATTTGTCCCCGTCATCCACTAAAAAATCCCACTAAAATGCATTTATGGTATCTATCTTAACATGTAAGTTATCCACATCGCTCATCATTGTAACCAATCATTTGTCCATGACATCCACTTTCATTTAAACGCATTTTATACCCTTTTAATATACATTATAGAGTTCTTATTGAGACTTTTGCTGCAACACGCGGGGTATTCTTCTTGTATACATAAATAGATGATCCCCACTACTCTAATTATCTTGACATGCACATATGCCACCTCATCAAAAGCCCTTCATAAAATGCATGAAAAAGAGTTTTTCATTATTGATTAATCTCCACTACTTCTATTTAGTCAACATGCATTCATTCCATCTCACTGGACATTCTACCTCATCAAATTTTCCCATTATATTATGCTATTTTTATTTAAAAAGTATTTTTAATCATATAAGAATCCAATATATTTTTATTTCATAGATTATTAATCAAAACATGCATGTTTTATATAACCAAATCCTAAAATATATTGCAATCAATTCCCGTAGCAACGCGCGAGGTATCATCTAGTTGTATAAGCGTCTGGCTCCGGGCGTCAGTTTTTTGTTGTTGATACTTGATAGGTATTCATTGTGCTAGCTCTAACTTTTATATACGATCTCGGATTGAGATAGTCCAAATATCAAAATCATCGCCTTGATGAGATGAAGATAATCCATGTACTGAACTTTTCCATATGAGGCCATCTTGGAAAAAGTTGGATGCGCAAGGCTTGGAAGTTGGATGCGTTGTTTACATTCTGAATCAATCCTCTTCTCACGTAGCCGACGCCTTTGTTCATTCTAAACGTTTATCCATTTATGTTCCTGCAAAGTTCCTCGTGGAAAACCTTCCATGACTCCTCCTTAGTGTTGGAGCCGTATTTTGGATACCATCAAGTGAGTTCTTGACAGTGCCCGCACCATACAGGATCTGGAGCCTTCGGCCTGGTCTGGTCTAGTAGCCATAAACATGGCGCAGGAGGAGGGAGGACGAACAACACTAACCCAAGTCGCGATAGGCTTCTTTTTAGTGACCATGGATGCAGATTCTGAGAGCAAATAATCATCATACACGTCGTTCTCATTAATCAACTTGAAGAAGTAGCAGTGGAACTCAGCATTTAAAGAACATGAAAAATGTACCTGCACGATTAAGCAAAATAGTTGGGCAGAAGTCCTTGGCCTCTCACCTACTATCGATTTCCACAACAGTAGTACGTGTGTCTAGCGGTGTCTTTGTGAAATATTGGTAGATGTAGGCATCTTAACCACATGAACAATTAGGAACAAGAAACCTAGGTGGAATAGGAGCATCTTTGCATGCTTTAGTCGGGTACTTTTCCTTGCTCCATTGCGCGCGATTCATAATCCGCGTGACCTCGCCCCAATATGTCTGCTCTTATCACTAAAGGAATCTCAGATACCGCTATCTTGAACAAAGATTAATCTGTGGTGACATACCTCCAAGAACATGTGCCATGTACAATGTAAGATAGCATAACATGACTTAATAGATTGTCAAAGTCATAACAGAATAGAACATGTCACGCATTGCACTGTGTTGCCACCACAAAATACATAGATAATATGCTCCTCATCTGCAGTGAACCTAAGTATGGCATTCAACCGGATGCAAGCTTACACCTTAACGGGGCCTCGACAGGCATGGTGTTGAAGACGTATAGCTCCCACTCTGTATCATACAACATCGATCTCTAAGTACAGGATGTGGCCAACCTTCAGTGGCGCAACTACCATATCTTGCCGGCCTGAGGCAAGGTGAGGTAGATTACCATACCTTGCCAGCCTGATCTTCCAGTAGCATCTTGGCTCAAGCCTGAACTTCATAGTACGAGGCCTCTTGAATTATAGTTGCTTGGCGAATTCAATCTGTATGAAAGGACTCGGAACAGTCACATCGGTAGCATCAAGCACTACCACATACTTCATGCTTGCCCTAGGGTCGTGCCAATGACTAACATCGAGTGGATTACCCCTTCTCTTCTTCGCAGTCGGAACCAAATAAATTCATGGGGATTGATTGCCTTGCTTCTTGCTTTCAAGATGTCTCCTGTGGAGACACACATCACCTCTCTTCTTATTAATGTCCTTCATGGGCTAGGACTCAGGGTGTTTGAAGGTAGGTCGCTTGATGGACGACCTAGAACAGCCACAAGAGATACGCATCACTTAGTAGTTCAAATAGTCTGGCATCAAATTTGGACTAGGACAGATGCCATGAACTCTAGATTCATAGGAGAAGGCATCAACTCCAGATTCAGAGGAGAAGGCGTCAGCTTGAGAGTCAGAGGATACTGAGAGTGGTTTCTGTTGGAAATTGTAACGAGATACGGTGGAAATATAAACCGTATACTCTAGAAGGTTCCAGGTTGTTTGTAATCTGTTGTAATCCGGAGGTGACAGGCTGTTGAGATCAAGCCAATCCTTGGCGTGTAAGTTAGATAGATACCGATCTCAACAGCCTAACAAACCTGCCGATTCCTTGTACCTGTTGCCTATATATTAACACGGAACGTGTCCCTGCTAGGCATACGCTTAACCTATTTTCTTTTATGGTATCAGAGCCTCTCCTCTACTCATCCAACGCAACCATGTCAAGTTCCACAACCGCCGCTGCCACATCTGCGCTCATCCCCATCGCCGAGCGCCTGCACAAGGGCAACTTCCTGGTGTGGCGTGCGCAGGCCCTCGCCACCATCCGTGGCGCTCAGTTGGTGGCGTACCTTAGCCCCGACTACCAGCTCCCCATGGAGAAGCTGCTGGACAAGGAAGGGAAGCCGACGGATGCTTCCAATCCGGCGCATGAAATCGCCTCTGCTCAAGACTCACAAGTTCTCAGTTTTATTTTCAATTCTATCTCTCCTCCTGTGATGGTTCAGGTGGCGCACTGTACTTCTGCATCGGCGGCGTGGGCAGCCATCGGGGCCCTATACTCCTCCCAGACGAGGGCCCAGCTGATGAACACGCGGATCGCCCTGTCCACGACCAAGAAGGGCAGCTCCACCATCGCAGAATACATCGGGCGCATGAAGGCGCTCGGTGATGAGATGGCATCTGCGGGAAAACCGCTAGATGATGAAGACATGGTGTCCTACATCCTTGCGGGGCTTGATTTCGACTATATGTCGTTCGTGTCCTCGATCTGCGCTCACAAAGAACCAATGAAGGTCGGGGAGCTCTACTCTCAGCTTACTAGCTTTGAGAACCGCCTCGCCATGTTCGATGGCGGGTCTTCATCGCACTCATCTGCAAACGCGGCATCACGAGGCCGTGGTGGTTTTAACCGCGGTGGTGGCGGCGGCCGTGGTGGAGGCCGCGCCAGCGGCGGCCATGGCGGTCGCGGCAATGGTGGCCGCGGCAATGGAGGCGGCGGCTGAGGCAACGGTGGTGGGCGTGGCTACGGCTATGGTGGAGGCAACAACAACCTCCCCGACGTGCTCTGTCAGATCTGCAAGAAGCCCAACCACACCGCCATTGAGTGCTACCGTCGATTTGACATCTCCTTCACCAAGCCAGAGAAGAGCGCGGGATCAGCCACAACGTCGTCCTATGGGGTCGACACCAACTGGTACCTCGACACGGGGGCCACTGATCACATCACGAGCGAGCTGGACAAGCTGACCATCCGCGACAAGTACAACGGCAACGAGCAAGTCCACACCGCCAATGGAGAAGGTATGGATATTAGCCATATTGGTCAATCTACTCTTCGCACTCCTACTCGTGATCTTCATCTCAAAAATATTCTACATGTTCCTGATGCCATAAAAAAAATCTTATTTCCGCCCATCTTTTGTCTAAAGATAACCACACCTTTCTTGAGATTCATCCACGATTCTTTTTCGTCAAGGAACAGGGAACGAAGGAAACCCTCCTCCACGGCAGATGTAGACAAGGTCTTTATCCCCTATCATCGGCTCCGTTGAGTTCGAGAAGGCAGGCTTTTGGTGTCAGCAAGCTACCTACTGAAAGGTGGCATAGCAGGCTTGGACACCCGTCATCCACCATAGTTCGTCATGTTCTTAGTCAAAATAATATTCCCTTTTCTGTTAGTGAGTTGAATAAAGAGGGTTTGTGTGATGCTTGTCAAAAAGGCAAAAGTCATCAACTCCCTTATCCCACTTCAAATAGTGCTTCTAGTGCTCCTTTAGAGCAAGTTTTTTCCGATGTATGGGGGCCTGCCCGTGATTCTATCAATAGAAAAAACTATTACGTGAGTTTCATTGATGATTACAGTAAATTCACTTGGATTTATCTTTTGAAGCACAAATCTGAAGTTTTCAAAATCTTTCATGAGTTTCAATCTCTTGTAGAAAGACTTTTCAATCGCAAAATCATCACCATGCAAACCGATTGGGGTGGTGAATATGAGCGTCTAAACTCCTTCTTTAGACAAATTGGCATCACACATCATGTTTCTTGTCCACATGCCCATCAACAGAATGGATCTGCCGAAAGAAAGCATCGACACATTGTAGATGTTTGTCTATCTCTCCTTGCTCATGCCTCAATGCCATTAAAGTTTTGGGACGAGGCCTTCCTTGCTGCCACATACTTAATCAATCGTACCCCAAGCAAAGTCATTAATTTTGAAACCCCTTTGGCTCGTTTGTTTCATGAACAACCCAACTACCTTTCTCTCCGGGTGTTTGGATGTGCTTGTTGGCCAAACCTCCGCCCTTACAACTCAAAAAAATTAGAGTTCCGTTCAAAACAATGTGTTTTCTTGGGGTATAGCAATCTTCATAAAGGCTTCAAGTGCCTTGACGTTGCTACTGGCCGAGTGTATATCTCACGAGATTTTGTTTTCGATGAGACGGTTTTTCCTTTTGCTAAACTCAATCCCAATGCCGGTGCACTGCTACGTTCCGAAATCCTCTTATTGCCTGAAAAAGATACCTTCCAGCCTATTGATCACGAGGGCGAGCGATTAGTTGATCAACAGGTTAATTTCCTGCCAAATAATACAATTCTGCCTAATATTGCTGCTGCTACTAACTGTGAAGAAAATCTGGAGAATGGTCGTCATTTTATGTGTGCAGAAGAGGACAACGGTGGTGCAGAACACGAAGCGGATCCGGCTGGTGCTGGCGCTGCAGAAGCAGATCCCGAGGGTGATTCTGTCGCAGGTGCCAGCCCGGGAAACGGAGGTGATGCCCTTTCGGGATCGCGGA
Source organism: Bromus sterilis (assembly GCA_950022295.1). NCBI lineage: Eukaryota > Viridiplantae > Streptophyta > Magnoliopsida > Poales > Poaceae > Bromus > Bromus sterilis. The sequence goes on along the minus strand of OX465597.1, from coordinate 5,886,613 downwards.
CGCTGCACCGCGCGCGTGTGGCCCAGGCGGGGCTGCATGGTGCGGACGTACCCGACAACGACATCCGGATGGAGCCAATACGTGCTGAGCCGAGCGAGGCCGGCACGGCATCTGGGCCACCGCCTGGATTCTCTGTGCAGCAGCAACCAGATGCAGCTCCTCCAGTGCCCATGTCCAGAACACGATCTCAGCATGGAATATTGAAGCCAAAAACACGTACAGATGGTACGGTCAGGTATGACAAGGCTAGTAGAGTCCGTTTCAGTGGGCTGACTGTCACAGGTGAACCGAATAATTTAGAGGAAGCCTTGACAAACAAAAACTGGAAAAATGCTATGGATATGGAATATGATGCTCTTATGAGGAACAAAACTTGGCACTTAATTCCTCCTTCTAGGGATAAAAATATTATTGACTGCAAATGGGTTTTTAAGATCAAGAGAAAAGCAGATGGGCAGATAGAGAGATATAAGGCCAGACTAGTTGCTAAAGGGTTTAAGCAAAGATATGGCATAGACTATGAGGATACTTTTAGCCCTGTTGTTAAAGCTGCTACTGTCAGGCTTATTCTTTCTATTGCAGTATCAAAACAATGGAGTTTACGGCAGTTGGATATGCAGAATGCGTTCCTTCATGGCTTTCTAGAAGAAGAAGTATATATGAGACAACCACCTGGGTATGAGGTAAAAGGCAGACAAAATTATGTTTGTAAACTTGATAAAGCTTTGTATGGACTGAAACAGGCACCTAGAGCTTGGTACTCCCGGTTAAGTGAGAAACTTCAAGACCTTGATTTTCAGTCATCAAAAGCAGACACCTCATTGTTCTTTTATCACAAAGGCAAAGTTACCATTTTCATGCTTGTTTATGTTGATGACATTATCGTGGCTAGCTCATCACAGGAAGCAACAAAGGCTTTGCTGGAAAACTTGAGAAAAGACTTTGCCTTGAAAGATCTCGGTGACTTGCATTATTTCCTAGGAATTGAAGTAAAGAAGGTGAAAGATGGTATACTTCTAATCCAAGAAAAATATGTTCAAGATATCCTTAAGCGTTCTGGTATGATGAATTGTAAAATATCAAACATGCCGTTATCTACCTCTGAAAAACTGTCCAAGGAAGAAGGTGAATTGTTAAATGATGAGGAGTCTACAAATTATCGAAGTGTTGTAGGTGCCTTACAATATTTGACATTGACAAGACCGGATATTTCCTTTCCTGTTAATAAAGTGTGTCAATTTTTGCATGCTCCTACGTCACTTCATTGGACTGCTGTAAAAAGGATACTCAGATATCTTAGAGGTACTGCCAAGACAGGTTTAAAATTCACCAGGTCAGCTTCAACACTAGTAAGTGCTTTTTCAGATGCAGACTGGGCAGGATGTCCTGATGACAGAAGATCAACAGGAGGATTTGCTGTTTACTTTTGTCCAAATTTGATATCTTGGAATGCACGAAAGCAAGCTACTGTCTCGAGGTCTAGTACAGAGGCTGAGTATAAAACTTTGGCTAATGCTACAGCCGAGTTAATTTGGGTACAAACTTTACTCAAGGAAATCGGAGTTCAGCACTCTCCAGTGGCCTGTTTATGGTGTGACAATTTGGGTGCTACATACCTTTCAGCAAATCCTGTGTTCCATGCAAGGACCAAACACATAGAAGTTGATTATCACTTTGTTCGGGAAAGAGTAGCTAGAAGACTTCTCGACATTCGGTTTATCCCTACAGGTGATCAAGTTGCTGATGGGTTTACTAAAGCCTTATCATGGCGACAACTGGAAAATTTCAAGAACAATCTTAACTTGATAAAGTTATGATTGAGGGGGCGTGTTAGAATTGTAACGAGATACGGTGGAAATATAAACCGTATACTCTAGAAGGTTCCAGGTTGTTTGTAATCTGTTGTAATCCGGAGGTGACAGGCTGTTGAGATCAAGCCAATCCTTGGCGTGTAAGTTAGATAGATACCGATCTCAACAGCCTAACAAACCTGCCGATTCCTTGTACCTGTTGCCTATATATTAACACGGAACGCGTCCCTGCTAGGCATACGCTTAACCTATTTTCTTTTAGTTTCAACTTAGGAGCCATTTGCGCATGCATACAACACAATGCAATGTAACCCCACTGATGAAAACACGAATTACCTGAATACATAAATAGGATTCAATTGGAAACAAACATTATTTACTTACTGCATTGATGAAAACTTATTGAAAAATTTAGTACTCCCTCCAATCCATATTACTCCCTCCGATCCTAAAAAAGTGTCTTGAAAAAACAACTAGGATAGTTATAACTTATAGTGTAACTTGCGACACTTTTTTAGGATCGGAGGGAGTAATTGTTTTGAAATGGATGTATCTAGCACTATAATACATCTAGATGCATCCATTTCAGACCCTCTATGTAAACCCAATTCAAACCAATTCAAACCCTCTATGTATTTCAATCCATCCAAGCGGAACCCAATTCAAACCCTCTATGTAATTATACACCGCTCAATACAAAACATGAGAAGGCATCAACTAGAGATATTGTTTGTGTAAGCAGGTGTACGACCAATCGATCCAAGCGAAACCTAATTCAAAATTGCTAAGCAATTATACATTACACACTACAAAACATCAGAGGCATCAAATAAATCTTGTATGTAACCAATTATACATCCTATCCGAATCAAATTCAAATCTTATTTGCAGCACACAACGGAGAAGGGGAGCTAGCGGGCAATGGTAGAGGGGTTTACCAAGCACAGGGAGTCCGATACCGGTGAGCAGAGATTGCGGGGTGTGGGCGCGAAGTTGGCTAAGAGCGAAGATTGGAGGGGTGTGAGGGGAAGACGGAAGAGAATGCAGCAGGGAGAGAAGGGGAGAAAAATATTAATGATAAGAATCGAATCATACAAAGCAACGTGTCGGGAAGACACAGAGGGAACAACTTTCGTTTTGACGTGACTCTGATGGTCACACCTGATGCATTGACTATCGAAACATGACTAACCGTTGGTCGTGTTAAGGCACGATAACCACTTGTTAGTGCGACTAACTATGAATATACCACATCAAGCAGTTAACCGCATTCTCGAGGGACTACGACACACGACAACAATAGGCTAGTGTGCCTAACTTTGTTAAATACAACCATGACAGTGAGAACATATAACGTAACCGACATACGTGCCGAGTACTTGTAAAAAAGGATTATTAGTTTGTCACCTTAAGAAGCATGTCATGCAATGCACGACTAACGGGAAGTCGTGTCTCAAAGGCACCACGTCGGACAAAGGACCGACGACCATTGAATGTTGATAGTCAAATACGACAAGCAATTACGTCGCCATATATGTAACAGTCATGACAAATGGTTAGACATGTTTCAAAGGGATCAGGGCCATGGGTGCGCTTAAGTCCTAAAACAGGTCATAACTGAAATAGAAATAATACACAGTGCAAATGCGGCCCCTATGAATTAACAAACATGTATCACAAATATCTTCAAAACGAATGTAACAGGTATATGAATATGCATGGTGACTTGGTGAGTATAAGCATTACAAGTATCGTTTTTATATAGCTCGACCTCCCCAAAAGAAGTACAGTATAAGCTTCTACAGGACTCATTTTCATTCGAAGGTAAGATCATCGTCTGCTTTGCGGCGTGGCGATAAGTGGCTGTCATCTTTGGTCTTGGGGCTATCATCAACACTCTTGGGGCTGTCATCATCATCCTCTTTTTCCTGAATGAGAGAATTACAACATCAAAATTGTGTAACAAGTTACACCAATTGGGCATTTGATAGATGTTTGTGCACTGGTAGCAATCAGAAAATAGGCTTTCGCCCTGCTTTATAGATAAAGCCACGACCACAAGACCAATCCACAAGTTCAGGTTACAAGTTACAACAGAGCAAAACATCCGCTGTGGGCACAACACAAGAAGCTCAATACATAAAAGGGATACACCAGAAGGTGTTTTGAAGGACCAAATGGTTTACTGAAGAAAATGAAATGCAAGTGAACTAGACAAGACAAATAATCAGATTAGTATGTAAAGTTTCATACAGCCACAGAGATAAGATGTATTGGAAATGGGTCGATGTTTCAGAATATAATAAGTTAACGATGAAAGAAGAAACATGTGCAAGAGGCTGTAAGTTTGTTTTCTGGTGTTGTAGGCAGGGATTAGTTCAATACGACTTGTACTGTGACTCTGTGAGAGTCCGTGACTACTGCATTTGATATCTGGACAGTGCTGAGCAAGTGGAACTTGCACAAGCCGTATCATATATGGAGTAGTTCTAATCTAGGTATTTCCAAGCTGCACTCCAATGGCAGGTGCTCCCTGCATTTGTATCTATACCAGACAAGGTAATTCTCAGCATTGCTCAATGGTAATTATCACATTACCATGTATCTCTGGATAACTCCTGCCTTTTGCATTTCTACTGAAATGCTGAATGGTTGCTGCTAGTTGTTTTGGCATCCTAAAAAGTACAACCTCACTACCTCAGAGGCTTTGAAGCAAGCAGAATCTATATGCGAAGCTGATAGGACTGATACTTGCAAGTAATCAAACTCCATTCCATTCTGTGGGTGTTTAACATAATTTCTCCAGAAAAAAAAAGACATGTGGTTTGGAGTGTTAAACTAACAACGCAAAATCACCCTCCTCAATGCTTTCCAATCCGTGAGGAGTCCCTAGTCCACCTACACATTCCTCTAGAATCACTTCAATCTAGCTGAATAACAAAGAATGAAGAAGGGAATTCCCAAAAACTCCGCCGTATAGTATTAGTATAGGTAAGCTAATACAAAAGTCATGGAACGAATAGCACATCTGACAGACCATCGGTAAACACAGGAAGAACACCCAGGGAAAAAAAAAGACATACCCGCGCAGAAGCACAAGGAGCTGGGCGCCAGTAGCTCGCATGGGCGGCCGGGCGGCGCGTGTCCAGCGGAGCGATCGGTGGACGCCGTGTAGTGTTTCCGCGGCGCGAGGTGGCCTCCATGGTGAGGGCGTTGGCGGGCGGAGGCGTGGGGCTGGCTGGGGTGGAGGCGAGAGGAGGAGGTGGGCGAGGGAGGGGAGCCTGGCGTACCCTGTAAAACCCTATGGATCGTGCTGGGCTTTGGCTGGGCTGTGCAGCCTAGCCGGCGAAATGCATTCACACATTTTTTTTTGATCCAGGCCAAGAAGATAGTTACACAGGAATACCACCAGCCAGAGCCCAGGAATTCCAGAACTTTTGATCCAGCAGGTCAATCATCATCAATAGTAAGGGGTTGTTTTTGAGAGCCCAAGAAAACTTAAGAGTTGGCAAAAAAAACAAGCACAAGCACAGCAGGCCTGTTTCCTTGAGATAGATAGATTTGCTGCAGCAAGCCCATTATCTAAAATGGAGCTAGGCAGAACCTCAAAGAAGAAAAAAAAACTCCAAACAAAAGTCAAAGCATTCGGAAAAATTCCAGATTTTCTATTTACTTTTGCGAATAAACCCCAAAATGTTCATTACGGAAAATTGTAGAGCGTAGAAGAAAGTTTTACCTTACTATTGTCGGATCCACGATTCAGCTCCTCCACCACATCATCAGTGCTACCCTTCTCGTCTTGTAGGCAAACAGGATTTCCATTGACCTCCACATCTTGGAAACCCTGTTTTTCTCTTCCATACGCCCGGAAAAATTTCACTATTGAAGCAACAACGGAGCGAGGCACATGAAGACTGCCGCTGGGATCTTAAGAGTTGCGCCGACCGACAGAGGCAAGAATCCCCGCTGTAAGAAGTGTTCATTTGGTTTTGTTGAGTTTGTAGCGTAGGGTGGAGTTGCTGGAGTATGTATGCGTTGGGGTTCTGTGGCTTTTTTCATAGGAAGGATTTGGGTGTGTTCTGGGAGTAGAGGAGGGTGCCATGGGAGAAGGAGGGAGATGGACCTGTGATATGGCTGTTTCAGTTGTGCATATTAAGGGGCTTTCCACTGAGAGGATACTAATTAAGAGGAAGGAAAAAGTATAAAGCAAGAACCAGCAGGGATTATAAAACAAGAAACTGGGCAGAGCAACTCCAACAACTCGCAGACGAGCACCGTGGTAGAAGTAGAAGACCGCTAGCTACGTCCTCTTAAGCAGCCTCATCACCATGGCGAAACCCTGGCCTTGTCGACAAAAACCGCTAGCTGAGGCCCTGCATCTGCGCATGGGAGGAAGATATATGAACTGAAAGCGTCAGCGGAAAGGGAGGCTCACTTGCAGGAACTCATCGCCGGTGTGCTAAGGGGGCAGAGCAGAGACCCTGCTGCCGTGCTTGCATATGGCGCCTCCTCCTCTTCATGTCTATTGAGAAATATAGGGGCATCCGCTGCTGTCCAAAGGTCGAAGGCAATATATATGGAAGATGGTTGGAAGTAGCTAGCTGATGGTCGGGCTCCCGTAGTGGAGGGATTATAATTTGGGCGACGCTAGGCGGCGGGCAATCATAAAAGATTTGCCGCCTCGGTGGCCACTAGGGAAGGTAGTGGCCGTCTGATTTATTTACATAAGAGTGGTGTTGCTGTTGTAGTACTAAATGTAAAGAAGACAATGAGAGATTAAATGATTCACTAGTTTCATTGCAATGTGAGAGACCCACTTATATACATGATGAGGGGGTGCATTGAGGAGACATCTCTTCCTCAATAGACACCTCCTGGGAGGCATCCCTCCCATATACAATTGATCACATGTTTTATTTCTCAACACTCCCCCTTGATCAATTCTTCATCTATGTATTGCAAACTAAAAACTCCTCCTAAAAACCCTGTGGGAAAAATTGAGGAGAAACGTTATAACGATATGCCATTGAAAAACTCCTTTAAACTCCAGTGGGAAAAATTATAAGGAGAACCAATATGCCATATATCCGCACTTGTATTTATATTGTCTCGTTAAAAACCTTATATGAGAAACCATCATGGAAAACTCATTAAGGGAAAAAGAGTACAATATTAATGATCTGAAGATCACCAACAGGTTATAACTTGGGATTTTACTCCCCCTAAACTTCACAAACCTCAATGTTATCTCATACCAATTCCACGAACCCAATTCTGGAATATAAACTTTGGTAGAGATATTGTGAATATCACAATAATTCGTTTGCAAATTATCCTTGTACATTTATGTAATTCATGAGGATAAATATAACCCATAAGCAATACAAGTGACATTATCTTAGCAGATAATGATAGCAGATTCCATTGAATCTCCACATGATCTCACATGTGGTCAGTCATTCTGCGAAGCAATACAGATCTTGTGATGCTTCAAATAAAATAATTATTAACAGAATGATCATTGGAAGGACCCATTTAGAGTCTATTCTGAAGACTTCCCTCAGAATACTCTTCCAATAAATCCAATCTTTGATATGGCAGTGTTGGGATAAGATTATTAGCCACTATCAGCATATCACACCATGGTCCCATCTTGATTCGCCCAATGGAATTAATCAAGACATTTTGTGTTTTGAACATATATGAGAATATTCCTTACACAAATCTTATACCTTTCATTGGGGATTGCACTCTCAATAAATTGCCAACAAATATAATGTCAGGCCTGACGTATTTTGTAAGATATATGAGTGGTCCGATGGTATTCAAATATGGAACTTCCTGTCCACTATCCCTTCACCATCTCCCTTAGATCTTAATGGTCTTGTATCCCATGTTAGGTATAATATGACCGTATGTGTCTTTGATACGATATATCCATATTGAACTTCTCCAATATTTCTGAATATATGAAGACTGATATACATTTATTCCCAAGGGAATACACTCAAGCTATAAGCTTAGCATCATTTGGTTTGACCCAAATATCCGTCTTGCAATGATTGTGTGTATCTCATATGTCTTGTATAGACATTGATGATAAAATCATCGACATCATTAACATGATCTAAATCCAATTCAGGATATCTTCATGAATACACATCAACAATCATTAGTATTAGAGTAATCCTTATCAAGGATTAACTCGCTTAGTCGGTTGTACCCAAGGTTTAAAATAGCGGGATACGGGATATATCGGCTGGCTTTTTTGGCAGCTATTTGGGGATATTTGATACAAAGAATGTAGCTATATCGGCGATATATCGGGCTATTTACTGATATTCAATGAATGAAACAAATATCGGCGAGCTTTCCTAAAAGATATATCGACCAAATATCGGCCAAATATCGGGCTATCTTAAATCATGGTTGTACCACACAACTCTCCGACCTCTTCAAAATCATAGAATGACTTCTGAAGCTTCACACACACATGTTGCGATTTATCATTGGATTCGGAATATTAAGCCATTTCAGCAACTTCAATATATATCCGAACTTAGTGATCCATGTGAGTACATAGCCACTACATACATCAACCGCATGGATTTGTACTGCCAATTGAGTATCGAAACATAATTCCACTCATACCAAGAAGGTATATTACATCATAACCGATGCTGGGTCTCTGCGGAAACCCTTGTGCTACAAAGCCTCGCTTTATCACCACCTCATCTATTTTCTCTTCTGAACGAAAAATCACTTCTCTTCCCTACGGAAGATACTTATGAGAAGCAGGTTTTACTATGGTAAACACCTCTATTTTTTATGAGCGAGTGCTACTCTTCCTAAATTGCTTCCTTTCATTTGAATCAATACAAGTGCAAACAACACTCTCCATGGATTTTGATTCAGGGCCCAAAAGGATTTTAGCAATTCTCAAGAAGAAATTCATGTCGACATATGTAGACTTTTCATATACGATTCTCATGAATCAATATCATTTTGTGGAATTGTCATTACGCCTCTTAACTCCTTGTGATTTCCCACAACAACAGAGTCAAGGTGTTTCGATGTCCCAGCACCAATAATATGTGTGCACATCTGTGCTGGGCTTCGGATGATGCACATCCATCATGTATCATTCAACCCGAGGTTGAATCACATTTACTAATTGAGGAGATCATTTCCTCTATTTCCGCGGAAACATATGAGAACTTAATCTCATATAACCAAAATTCTCCCCCTCTTGCTCTCATTGGGATATAAGTAGTTTATTAGGTACCTCTACTCGTTCTGGAACGTGGCTTCAGTGACACATTTGTCATCAATAAATGTACATGGCAGATTATTTGCAATACATTGCAAATTTCTCATAACCTGAACCCACAGTTCAGATTCTTTAGTACGTGGAGAAAATTTCTATGACATTTCTTATGCATTTCCTGGCATTCTATGTGGTACATTTCTCCCCCTAATACCTGGAAATGTCCTTATTGCAAAAAGCAATCAGCGCACGGGCTGACAATAACTCCCTTGCTAGGGTTAAGGTATTTGACGGATTAACAATCATACCACAGTCATTCCTCACATATGTCCCAAACATATGTGAAGGCCCTTTATGTACGTCGGGGTGGTGATATCGGTATGCAACCGAATTACCACAGATGGGAAATACTCCACTGATTTCCACGTACAAACTGCAAGGGGATGCAGTATTATATGCATTTGGTCTCGGTTAGACCAAATATGCAGCATGTGAGACCGCATATTACCACCAACAAAATGTTGGTCAATCTCAATTCTGTAACAATGGCCAAGAAAATTGACTCTCTTTGATAAGAGATCTAGCCACACCATTCTAGGAAGGTATACACAACATACTGAATATGACCATTGAATGTCCGTGAATAAAAGTTCAAAGACATTTTCATTCCAATGGAACTATCCCATATTTAGGATAAATTGCTCTAAATTTGTCAATTTGAGCAATTAATTCAGTAAACGCATGGTTTTGTGTGGATGATTCGCACCTAAGACCATCTTCTAGATGTGTCTATAAATACCATGAAGTACCAACATAACCCAGACAATGGTGAATATCCCACATTATTCTTGAATACATTCATGAATAATGAGTGGCTCATTTCAAATTTTAAGGTGAGAGTGCCTTAAAATTAATTCCCCTATGGCACGTGCAGTGCACATAAAATCTTCTGATTGTTGGAAATATTCCAATTTTGTTGTGGCCAACAGAAATATCAATAATTTTTCATATCGTCCTATACCAAACCGGTAAAGGAGGAAAAATTATCTTGTACGCAACAATATTGAGTATGATTGATCCATACACCCATTTTTCTCAACTGTCATGTCTCATGGACACGATGTTACAAATTATAGTACATATAGTAATATAATTTATCTTTAATGATACATTCCCTTTTGAGATGTACACTCCATTTCTGTATGTCATATCACACTCACTTTATGTTCAAATCCTCGTGGTTCTTTAACTACAAAACTGCTTAGTAGTGTAAACACTAGCATGAATTTCAGATAATGGTATAGCACCCATTAGATGTACCCGACGATTCTTCATAAGAAGTTCATCTTATTTTCACTCTGAAATGAAGATGATAGTTTCTTATCATCGTAGGAGAACATAAAGTGTAGTAAGGTCATACAGTCAGATCAAGATCTGAGACTGCCTTATCACACACTATCAACTTGATGTTGATTTATAGACAACAGAATTATAAGCCACAACAGACTTAGAATTCAGAATACGAATCAAAGTCATTCGTATGATGCTTATGACAACATATCTCTCCTAAATGGAGTCCCAAAAGGAAACGGAATTCATCATCCGTTAAATACTCAGTTTGAGAACTGAATCACTAGGATGACATATAAATGCAAATCTGCATAAATAGCCATGACATTCTCTGAAGGTGGAGTTTCTATGGCGACAAGGCCACGGATCGACAAAATCATTAATGTCCATGACCCATGTTAAAAAAAAATACTCCCACCTTTTGTCATCTCATCATATTTCCTTTTGAAAAAGGCCAGCCATAAGTTGCATGAAATATTCATGCATTCATTTACTCAAAGTAAATTAAGTATGATGAAAATGCTATGGCTAAGCACAATCATGATCATGGTGATTCATAGTGACCCATAGGGTAGCATTCCACAACAAGATAATCACCACGATGTGGTGTAGATCTTCAGATTAAAGGTCGTCACTCCAAAATGGATAAAGCTTTAATTCATCTAACGCATACATGTAGTCAACAACCTAGTGGTGTCTTATACTTATGAAGGGTTTTCCACCGATCATAGTCCCCACAACCTTATGTTATTTATAACACATGAAGGCAAACACCACAAAGTGGCATAAACCTCTCAGTTGTGCATGAAATTTAATTCACTTCTATGATTACGTCTCATAAGTTGTGTATGCATGGAAGGTAAACACCAAAATCTGCAAGCATCTTGCATGATTCTCTTCATAGCATCATGTGTGATAATACTCTTCACCAATGTCTTGGATTCCACTCCTGCTGGAGTATTTGACATTGTAGTCATAACCAATGACAAAAAGCTATGAAGCTGCCAAATATTTGGAAAAACAATATGAAGGTAGTCACCAATGATGTAGACATCATAGTTTTGAACGAAAAATATTTCATTCCTATGACATTATGCCGTAAGTTTTGTGCCTTCATTTTTGCTTTAAACACATGGAGATAATCACTACCTAATAGTGTAGATCTCTCTCTTATGGAGCTTCTCCCAACCTTGTGTTACTTAAAACACATTGAAGGTAATCACCACATGGTGGTGTAGACCTCACAGTTGTGAACGAAATAGTTCGTTTCCATAAAGCAATCCATAAGTTGTGTGCAAATCTGATAGTAGTCATTATGTTCAAATGACATAATACATACCTCACAATAATAGTGGATAATCTGCTATCAAGCAGTAAATACCATTTATCCATTAACTTGTGATCCACAAACATAAATTGGCATGGTCAACAGTGTCATACACTTCACTACCTTATTTTTCCCAAATTTGCAAGCAAATTCCATATTCTATGTGAATAGTGGAAACAACATATTGCTTTGCAACAGTATTATCAGCGTAATACAAATACATGCAAAAGTATACATACTTTTGCAATATATGATGATCTGGAGGATCTCATACGGTCATTTTACATGATGTAAAATGTTGCATAATTAATTATTATGCACTTCAGCATGACCCAAAGGTCTATCATTTATATTTGCTCTGAAGCCTTAGGCATAAAACGCAAATAACAGCGATAAAAGTGCTAAAAATAGCAAGCCGATGGCTAAACTATAAAATCCATAAGTTTCAATAAGCCTTAAAAGCTTATTAGCATGTTCTGATAAGCCAAAGAGTTAATCCAGAACATGCAAAGATTTATCCATGATTTGCATATATCTGAGGATTGATTTGCAAAATCATCAAAGAGATACTAGAATTTATCTTCTTCTCCCTGTGCGGTTATCAATTCCATGAAAAGGAATTTTCCTGTAACCGCCGCCGACCGTCCTCAGATTGAGGCCATACCTGGCCAGATGGCGCCGCCCGGCAGGGTGACGGTCTTTGGCCGCCGCCGCTCGCTTGAGGGCGCCGCCCCGCTGGATGGTTGTCCGCTTTCGCTCGAAACCGGCCTCTGCGCGGCGCCGAACCGGCGCCGCCTTGAGCAGGGCCGTGGGTGAAGGCTGATGCCACCGCTGCTAGTTCGTCGACGACGATAACAACGACATTATCGTGAAGAAAGCCAGGAATTGATCGTTCTCTTTTCGGTGCTGGGCTTCCGTAATCGCTCATCGTTGCTGATCTTGGATGGCATCATGATCCGCCGCGTTCCAGGGTCATGCATGCTTCATCTTGCCGTTTTGCGTCTCATGTATACATGAAAAAAAAAATCAATCAATCTTCTTGATTAGTTTCTTGCATACGCACAGAATGAACAAAATTAAGCATCTCTGATGGATTTTCTTAAACAGAGGCATGCATGCCTATGCATGTTCCTCGTTCGTAGACGATCTGAGGCCCTGCAGCGTTCTGTGGCTGTAGCACAGCCACTGTGCGCTCTGCCAGTCTTACGCGCTGAGGCGGCGGATGATCATCGATCCATTTTGATGTCTTTGAAGAAATTGGCCCTGCTCCTGTTATGTCAAGACTCAAGACCGAGGGCCGCCATGTTCTTCTGCGTCGGAGTACAACAGGAGAAACATCTTCGTTGTCGTGGATGACTGCTAGCCGCCGCATCCACGCTTGTCAAGGTGTCGCGCAGCCGAGCCGGCGCGCTGCAGAAGCGGCCGACGGAACCATGCTCATCACGCCGGATCGCCGGGTTCGCAGGTTGCCTCTTCTGCCGGTAGTCCGGTACACACCCTGGAATCAATGCCCCGTTGCTGCGCTGGGACGTACTGAGTTCGTGCGAAAACAGCCGTCGCTAGGATGGCCTAGTTGCTCTCAACGGAGAAACTACAGTGCTGATAACGTGTTGTAGTACTAAATGTAGACAATGAGAGATTAAATGATTCACTAGTTTCATTGCAATGTGAGAGACCCACTTATATACATGATGAGGGGGTGCATTGAGGAGACATCTCTTCCTCAATAGACACCTCCTGGGAGGCATCCCTCCCATATACAATTGATCACATGTTTTATTTCTCAACAGTTGCAACAGAATGCTTGTTACAAATTCTTTGAATTGTTATTTTCTTTTCTGCAATATAGGTGTGAGCATCGCATATCGCATGTCACGTGAGATACATGCTGTACCAACGAACAAAGATTGCATGTTGCACCAGCAAACAAAGATTGTGTTGCAGATATATTTTTTCGTCTTCATCTTTTTGCAACATAGGTAATGTTGCCGAAGGACTTTTGCAACATGAATGATGTCGTATTTTTATTTTTCATTTTCATCTTTTTGCAACATAGATGATGTTGCGAAAGTACTTTTATAATATTAGATGAAGTTGTAAAATTTATATTTACATGAAAGATGACGTAACACGGAAATGATAGAAGGGGAAAGTGGTCACCTCGGTTTGCAACAAGCCGTCCATTTCAAAAGGAGGATCGCAACAAGGGTTCAGTTGCAAAGGATTTAGCTCAGTGTGGTTCGTGGAAGAGTGGTCGACGCGTGCGCGAGATCAGAAGGGTGAGAGAGATCATTTTCTTTATAATTTTTGAAGATAATTATTCACTTTTTACATTCCCCTTCATCCGCATCACTCCTCTGGATGGCTCGGGCGAATCCCTAACTGCAGCCCCGATCCGTGTGTGGCAGCGCAGACCTGATTCTTTTATGGCGATCATCGTAGATAGGGTGATGTCGTAGGGGTGGTGCACGGGACGCATCCTGGCACTTCTATGGAGACCATCGCCGATGGGGTGGTGGTGAGGTGACTCTACCCACCTCCTCTCCTACCCGTCATCACCTCCTCTCTGGCGTGTGAAGACGAAGGGAGACTCGCTATCGCCAATCCACCAAAACCGTGACGTCTAGATCAAAACCGCATCAAGGATGAGCCAGCATTGCCGCTGAACAGCGCCTACGTGGTGTTCAACCACGGGGATATCACTGCTGCACCAGACTTGGCGCGGCAAGACCATAAAGGAGGAGGTGCCACCATGCACCGATCGCGAAGGAACACGGCCTCCTCCTTCACTATCTCGACTGCGGCGACCGTGGCTCCTCATCGCGGGCCATCGTCTACGCAGATTAGAGGGCCTCCAAGGAGGAGACGTGGAAGGAGCAGCGCACTAAGAAGTGCCGCTCCTCGATCGCCAAATCTGATGAGTCGCACGCTTGGGTCCTCGTGGAGCCCTGGGTCCGTGATGGTTCGATCAACATGGCCGAGACGTCTAAGCGGATCCTCCGTCAGATGGGCAAAGATCTTGACAAGATTGTCGAGAAATGGTCTCTCAACGAGCTCGTCGTAGCTGGTAGCGCCAAGGGCAATGGCTCGTTCATGGGTCGAGTTGTTGTTTCTCTGATGCCATGATCATCCTTTTGTGAGGCCGCCCTTCACACTGTGAAGGAGTACGAGAGATTCCACACAAGCGGCTGGCGATGATCGGCAGGGTTCTTCCGATCTCGCGCCTTTCTACGGTAGGAAGAAGGATGACGGAGATGTTGGATAGCAGCTCGACCAAGCGTACGAGGTCTCACCATATGCAATTATTTTAGCTATGTTTAGTTTTATTAGTTGAAAGGATAAAATATCATTCAATTCATGTAAATTATGTTTGAGTTTCAATGAAACTTTGTCTCAGTTTATATAAATTTGCTTGAATTTACTACTCCGTGTTCTTTGTAAATTATGTTCGAGTTGAAGGGAGTAATTTTTTGTTGAACCCCATGCGAACATTTGCGTTTAATTTAACTAGATTCTATATCAGTGTTCTTTTTTCTGTACCAGTGTTCGTGAGCTCGCCTAGACCGATCCCAAACCAATTCAATCAGCGAATGAATACAACGTTCGTTTTAAGGATCTATCTTGGAGATGCCCTTACTCCCGAAACGTTCCATGAGTGGGCGAGTTTGGTGAAAAAATAATAGTCAAGCACAACACATCTTCTTCTTCTTCTTTTGAGATGAGTCACACAACACTAGCTCTAAGCTACACCGACGACAGTGCACATAATTTAAAAATAGGGGGAGAGGCGTTTGAACTACCATGTGTTCGTTTTTTGCCCCGGTTAATAGATTCCCTGCGGTTTTGTTATAATCCTAGTTAAAATGGTTGCTGATTTACTCCACGAGGTTTCTGTAATTGGTTTTCAGGGCGAGTCAACATGGTTAGTAAGTGGTTTCGACCTAATAAATCTCTAGTTAGGTCAGGTTGTTTACACAAAATTGACCAAAACCACTGGTAGAAAAAGGCCCATTTGTCCCGGTTCTAGAGGGTCATTTGTCCCGGTTCCGGAACCGGGACACTAGTGGACAGACCCCCATATTATCCCGGTTCATATGGGCCTTCGGTCCCGGTTCCACACCCGGGACCAATAACTCGGGACCAATGATGATCCCGGTTGGCCCACGAACCGGGACCGAAGAGGCTCCACGTGGCCAGGCGCGCAGCGAGGGGGGGAGGGGTCATCGGTCCCGGTTGATAGGAAGAACCGGGACCGAAGAGGCTCCACTGCCCTCCTTTTTAGCCCTATTTTCTGATTTTTTTTCATTTATTTATTTTGTGTTTTGTATTCAATTAAATGGTACCATATATATATATAAATTAAAGCAACAATGAAGGAACCACAATATATATTACACATTATCGTCACGAATATATCATATACACCATCTCATTCCTCGTGCTTGGTCGAACATGTATTACACAAACGATACTCACACGAGTTCGATCTAATTTACATCGGTCCTTGGACGCTTGTCTTCCAAAAAATGAGGGTGAAAGAACTCTCCGGTCGGAGCTATTACATGGTCTAATAAGAATCCGGCGATTTCCTCTTGAATTGCTCGCACGCGTTCTCGTGGTAGAAGACCGTCCCGCATTCGTTCGATCTAATTAAAAGAAATGGGTCAATATATATGAATGAAACTAAACACAATTTAACGCAATAAATTAAAGTATTGAATGTTGTTTATCGTACTTTAATTTTCCTTATGTTTCGGGTTGCGGCCGTCTCTTTGTTCGTCTGGCGAATGAACTCGCAGACATAATATCCACATAAGTTATTCCCGGGTCCCTGTCTCAAACACTTTACGAGAACGGAGATCAATGAATATTATAATCAGCATGATAATTATACTGAAACTAGAATCAAAAAGATGCACGGATCTAGCAAGTAGTACTTACATTCAGTGATTCAAATGTAAGCTTTGCCGGAAGACCCGGTGTTTTGGCGGTGAACCGTTTCCAAACCCTCTGGAGGCATGCTTGCATGTCCTCCCATGATTTCATAGATTTGCGTCCCGGGTCCATGACTTTTACTACTTCTTCGTCCGGAACAATGATCAACAGAATAAAGTGGAAGCTGCACACACATAAAGAGTCAATTATACGCTTAACACCGAGCAAGCAAAATAGAATGTGTGCGAGACAGTAACACTCACTCGAAGTTGTACGGAAATAGTATTTCCCTTCTTGTGCCGAAATACGTCAACGATTGCAACAAGTTGTTCTCTGTCTGGTTGGGCTTCTCTTTGAGAGTTCTTTCATGAACGAACTGGCAGTCAACGAACCCAATGTCATAGATTTGTCCTTTCTTGCATTCGAGAATCTTCATTCTGCATATATAATTAGTTTAGTGATGAGTGTAAGATTGTACATGAAACGAATGAACTGAGCTAGAAAGGCTTGATCACTGAAATTAATGGTACTTACAGACAATATGCACTGACGATAGATTTGTCGATGGCGTCTCCATTGTAAAACTGAAATAATTCTGAGAATTCAATCAGATCGAAGCCTTGTCCATGCCCGTAATGCTCGTTCTGAAATTTAGTGTAGATCTAGTTTTCGGATTTAGTAGATTTTTCCATGTACCAGTCATGCAATTTTCGCATATTTGTTGGTAGATCGTTGACTAACTCGGGTTTGACGAGAGGATACCCGTGTTGGTATTGGTATGCCGGTACGAATTCCTCGTCGTTCCCGAACTCATCCAGACGGCTCAGGTAATCAGTAATAGACAATCCTACTGCCTGGGCTTTTGCTCCGTACTGTCTTATAAACTCCGGATCTTTGTTCGGATCATACGCATCGACCTGATGCTGCTGGGGGCGCGACCAAGTGTGCACTTTGAGTGGTTCGATCGATTGTTCTTTCTGTAGTCCGAGCTGGGCAATCTCTTTTCCGACTCTCCGCTCTTTTGCCTCAGCCGACTTTGTAATAGAGCGTTCATAGTCTGATGTGAGCGGTATGGGGTTGTGAAGCTTCTTCTTCAGTTTCGCGCACGCGGCGTGATCTTTTGGGGTGCGCGGGAACAATGGCTCTATCGGCTTCTTCTTGTTGGCCACATCAATCTTCCACTTTTCATAAGACATTTTTGTGGACACTTCCAGTTCCTCAGGTGTCATCTCTCCGGGTAGCTTCTTCATATTCTGATGAGGAACTTTTGGGAGGGGTGATCGCTTACGTTTCGGTGATTTCTTGCTGCCCCTCCTAGTATAGGTACGCTTCCGCTTCTGGCTCTGAGGCTCAGAAGATGGAGACGGCTGAGGCGACGGTGGAGATGCCTGAGGCGACGGTGGAGACGGCTGAGCCGGAGAGTGGTGAGGCGGTGAAGGCGATGGTTGCGGTGAAGAATGGTCACGTGGCGGCGAAGGTGGATTGCTCTTCTGAAGAGTGGGTGACCTTGGCGGCACATAATTTGGAAGCACGATGTGCTCCTTTCGCCATAGAACACTCCCCTTTTTTGCTTCCCCTACTTCTTTCAGCTCCCCATCTTCACCTGCAGGGTGGTCCAGCTTCAGCTCCTCATAATCATCCATCACATCATCCACCATGACGACAATGTACCCTTCTGGAGTCGGTTTGCAATGATAAGTTGGTTTCTCCGGGATTGATAGGGCCATGCCGACCGCCACCGTCACCTTTAAGTTCATCACTTGCACCTTAAGCTCACAACGTGTGCTCTCCGTGATATAATCCACTGGGTAGCGTTTAGGACCAGCCGTTGTCAGTGCATCATCATCATCCTGCTGGAGTTGCGTGGAAGCTTGGGAGCTTTTTCGATTCGATGAGGCGCCGGTAGCATCGAATCCAGTTTCTAACAAGAGCTGTTGAGGTTGGCCGCCACTTTGCTGGCTAAGTCTGCCGATCAGCTCCTCCGCCCGCTTTAAGCCTTCTTCTACATTACGCAGCCGCTCTATGGTAGCCGTTTTCTCAGCCTCATTCGCCACTTTCTCTCTCTCAGCCGCCGCTTTCTCAGCCGCATCCCTTTCCTTCCTCCTCTGATGGCTTTTATCTAGATATTTCTTGCTTTCCGAAGGGAAGGCAAGTTTCCAACACTTGGATCCTGGCGTGCCTCGTGCTCGTCCTGGGTGTTCTTTATTTTTTAGGGCGCGTGTGAGCTCGTCGTCCTCTCTATCGGGAATGAACCGTCCCTCTTCAATATCACGTACTGCTTCGATGGGAAGCAGGGGATCATCTATGTGTGACTGGTTATATATTGCCTTCCCATCTTGGCCCAACGTGCCCCCATGGCCGTAAAACCAGTTTCTTGTCCGTTCGTTCCATGTTGTAGGCTCTGGAGTGATCCTGGCATCAAAATACTTGGCCTCAATTGCCTCCCACCTAGGCATGCAACCGGCGTAGCCAGCAGGCCCCATTTTATGGTGGTAAATCTTCTTAGCGGCATTCGTCTGATTTATTTCAGACCTTTGCTGCGCGTGCTCCGATTTCTTGTACGCCACATTTCCAAGTGCTTGATAGTTTGCTCTTTATTTTTTCAAAAAAATATTTCCAAGTGCACATTTTGACCCCCCTCCCCCGTTTTGACCACATTTTGAAATTGGAAAGCACTACAACTGGACTCAGAAAAGGTTGAAACTTGGCATGGTATCATCATTTGATCCACATAGCATGTGTGCAAAAGTTGAGAGGATTACGACAAAAACTGGATGCACTTCGTGTATAAACTGGACCATCTCTTTCAAAGTAAGAGGGTTTCAGACGAAAACTCATCTGTTTCAAAGCCCATTCATGTGTGCAAACTGGACAACTGAAACAGTGGTGTCACATCATGTTCAAACTTGGCTAATTGCAAACATCACAAAAAAATCACCAATGGTTCAATACATTATTACACATCACTTGTTTCCTACATTGCTTTTGATCGCTTCTTGGGCCGTAACCACGGAGCATCTTCATTGCTTAATGGGATAGTTGGGTCAGTTTTCACTGTGAATGGAGGAATTTCATGAAACTTATCGTAATCTTCGGACATGTCTGTCTTGTCCTCGACTCCCACGATGTTTCTTTTTCCTGAAAGAACTATGTGACGCCTGGGCTCATTGTCTGATGTATTCGTATCCTTGTTTTTCCTTTTTTTTCGGTCTAGAAGACTTGTCCTTCACATAGAAAACCTGAGCCACATCTTTGGCTAGGACGAATGGGTCGTCTGTGTGACCAAGATTCTTGAGATCCACTGTTGTTATTCCGTACAGCTGGTCGACCTTTACCCCATCTACATTCATGTTGACCCAACTGCACCGAAACAAAGGGACCTTAAAAGTAGGTCCATAGTCAAGTTCCCATATCTCATCTATGTAACCATAGTATGTGTCCTTTTTACCATCCTCGTTTTTTGCATCAAAGCGGACACCACTGTTTTGGTTAGTGCTCTTCTTATCTTGGGCGATCGTGTAAAATGTATTCCCATTTATCTCGTACCCTTGGAAAGTCAATACAGTCTCAGACGGTGTCGCGGCCAGCAAGTAGAGTTGATTTCCAATAGTGGTGTCATGCCTGAGACGTAATTCCAACCAAGTGCCGAAAGTCTCCATGTGTTTGACTTGAATCCATTGGTCATCCTCCCCCGGGAACTTGGAGCGTAGAACATTCTTGTGTTCCTCGATATACGGTTGGACGAAGATAGAAGTTTGTAGAACTGTGTAGTGTGCTTGAGTCAAAGAATGCCCGTCCTGAAATATCTTTGCTTTCTTTCCTAGCGTTCCTTTTCCACTCAGTCTCCCCTCATACCGCGATTCAGGAACACCAATCGGCTTAAGGTCAGGAATAAAGTCAACACAGAACTCAATGACCTCCTCTGTTCCATAGCCCTTGGAGATGCTTCCTTCTGGCCTTGCACGGTTACGAACATATTTCTTTAAAACTCCCATGAACCTCTCGAAGGGGAACATATTGTGTAGAAATACAGGACCTAGAATGGCAATCTCATCGACCAGGTGAACCAGCAGATGCGTCATAATATTGAAGAAGGACGGGGGGAACACCAACTCAAAACTGACGAGACATTGGACCACATCCTTCTGTAGCCTTTCCAGACTTGCATGATCGATTACCTTCTGAGATATTGCATTGAGAAATGCACATAGCTTCACAATGGGTACTCGAACATTTTCTGGTAGAAGCCCCTGCAATGCAACCGGAAGCAACTGCGTCATAATCACGTGGCAATCATGAGACTTGAGGTTCTGGAATTTTTTCTCTGCCATATTTCTTATTCCCTTTATATTTGACGAGAAGCCTGCCGGGACCTTGATACTTCTAAGGCATTCAAAAAAGATTTCCTTCTCTGCTTTGGTAAGAGCGTAGCTCCTTAGACGCCCTTTATCAGTATGCCTGTGGTATGGGTCTTTCATAGGTTGCTGGTCCTCCCGTGCTTCTGGTGTAACTTTTGACTTCCCATACACGCCCAGGAACCCTAGAAGGTTCACGCAAAGATTCTTCGTCATGTGCATCACGTCGATTGAAGAACATACCTCTAGGTCTACCCAATAGGGTAGCTCCCAAAATATAGATTTCTTCTTCCACATGGCCGCGTGTCCGGTAGCGGCGTCTTTCGGAACAGATTGACTGCCAGGACCCTTTCCAAAGATTACTTCTAGGTCATTCACCATACCAAATACATCAGCACCTTTAGGGAGCTTAGGCTTTTTCCGGTGATCTGCCTCACCGTTGAAATGCTTGCCTTTCTTTCTCACGATATGATTGGGCGGCAGAAATTGACGACACCCCAGGTACACAACCTTCTTACATTTATCCAAATATATACCTTTAGTCTTATCTAAACAGTGCGTGCATGCATTGTATCCCTTGTTTGAATGTCCTGAAATGTTACTAAGAGCGGGCCAATCATTGATGGTTACGAAAAGCAACGCTCGCAGGTCAAATTCCTCCTGTTTGTCCTCATCCCACACGCGTACACCTGGTTTGGCCCACATCTCCAAAAGTACATCGACTAATGGCCTTAGGTACACATCAATGTCGTTGCCGGGTTGCCTCGGTCGTTGGATGAGCACTGGCATCATGATGAACTTCCGCTTCATGCACACCCAAGGAGGAAGGTTGTAGATACATAGAGTCACAGGCCAGGTGCTGTGACTGCAGCTCTGCTCTCCAAAAGGGTTCATGCCATCTGTACTTAGAACAAACCATAAGTTTCTTGCTTCATCTGTAAAGTCTGAGTGGCCTCTCTCGATTTTTCTCCACTACGACCCATCAGCGGGGTGTCTCAACTTCCCGTCTTTCTTACGGTCTTCTTTGTGCCATCGCAGCAACCTGGCATGCTCCTTGTTTCTGAACAGACGTTTCAACCGTGGTATTATAGGAGCATACCACATAACCTTAGCAGGAACCCTCTTCCTCGGGGGCTCGTCATCTCCCTCAGCATCACCAGGGTCATCTTGTCTGATCTTGTACCGACTCGCAGTGCATACCGGGCATTTATCAATACTCTCGTACTTTTCACCGCGGTATAGGATGCAGTCATTAATGCATGCATGTATCTTCTGCACATCTAATCCTAGAGGGCAGATAACCTTCTTTGCTTCGTGTGTTGTTGCGGGCAATTCGTTATCCGGTGGAAGCTTCGACTTCATTATTTGCAGTAACTTCTCAAATCCGGTGTCAGAACAACCAAAATCTGCCTTCCATTTCAACAGTTCCAGTGTGGTACCGAGCTTTGTGCTGCCATCTTCGCAATTTGGGTACAAGGGCTTTTTGTGATCCTCTAGCATGGTCTCCAACTTCTCCTTCTCTTTTCCTGTTTCACAGTCTCGCTTTGCATCAGAGATGACCCGACCAAGACCATCAATGGTCTCATCCGATTCCCGTTGTTCTTCTTCATTGTCACCTCGAGGAGCTCCATCTTCTTCATTGTCTTCCATTGCAGTGTCACCGAATTCTTCATGGGACATAGGATAGCTATCATCATCCTCCTCTTCTTCATTTTCTTCCTGCCTAACCCCTCTTTCTCCGTGCTTGGACCAACAATAATATCCGGGAATGAAACCTCTCCGAAGCAGGTGGCCTTGAAGTGTTCTCGAGGAAGAGTACTCCGCCACGTTCCGACAGTCAATACAGGGACAAGGCATAAAATTATCCACTTTGTTTGCATTAGCCACATTGATTAATGTATGCAGGTTTGTAATAAACTCGGACCCGCGTCGATCGCTGTACATCCATCGCATCCGTGCTTCGATCTGCGTCATATAATTAACCATTACAATAACTTCGTGAATAGTGAAAAGACCACTATATATGCACACGTGCAGTATTTTTGTATCAGTTATAGATGGAGAAGATAAGGTTGCTAACCTCGGCCGAGGATACGGTGTTCTGAGGACCTAAGTGTGGCTCGGACATTTCGTCGAACAACTGGTGTGCAATCAAAGTAAAAAAATTCTAGCACCCACCCCACCCGAACACAATCCTGAAATTTTTTGAGGCAAAATGGCAAAGTGCTGGCTGGGGGCTTATTTAGCCAGGGCAACAGTCCCGGTTTTTGCCAACAACCGGGACCAATGCCTCGCAGTGCGCCACGTGTTGGTCGCCAGAGCATTGGTCCCGGTTTGTGGAAACAACCGGGACCGTTTCCCCACATGAACCGGGACCGTTGCCATTTCCAGACGAACCGGGACCGTTGCCCGGCATCGATCCCGGTTCTGAAATGAACCGGGAGCGATGCCTTTTTTGGGCTGGACGAAAGGGGGGTCTGTCTACTAGTGGGACTAAAGGGTCGTTACTAATGCCCAAAGCCTTTAGTCCCGGTTTGCCCACGAACCGGGACAGATGGGACTCCACGTGGCCTCTGCGGCTTGCCCGGGCAGGAGGGCCTTTTGTCCCGGTTGGTAGCACCAACCGGGACCAAAATGCCTCCACGCATCAGCAGTTCCGTGTCTGGGGTTTTGTTTTTTTAGAGAGGGGGGATGGGGGGTTTTGTAGGGTTAATTTAGGGGTTTCATATATTGTAGCTAATAGAGAGAGGTGTCCTCTCTTATCTCCGTGCTTGGTCGACGCTACGTACTATACGTATAGAGAGGACTCGACATGCTAGCTAGTAAGCAAATGAAGGAATTAAACCATTAAGTACAGAAGATCGTCATGAACATATACAGAGAGAAGTGAGATTGTTCGAACAACAAGTTTTCGTATATCTATACGACGCTACCACTAGTAGAAAAAGGCCCATTTGTCCCGGTTCCAGAGGGCCTTCTGTTCCGGTTCTGGAACCGGGACTAAAGGGTCATTACTAAAGCCCATGACCTTTAGTCCCGGTTCTCTTACGAACCGGGACAGATGGGCCTCCACGTGGAAGCCGGCTGGAGCGGGGGCTGGAGGACCTTTAGTCCCGGTTGGTGTTAAAAACCGGGACTAAAGGAATTTTTTCGAATTTTCTTTTAATTTTTTTCATTTTCGAATCTTTGAATTATTTGACAATTTAATCTCTAATCACCCCTCCTCACTGCTTCAGAATTTAATCTCTAATCTCTAATCAACACTCATTCCAAATCATCTAACTTCCCGGCCGGTCAGATGTGCCTCCACGTGGCAGCCGGCTGGAGCGGGGGCTGGAGGACCTTTAGTCCCGGTTGGTGTTAAAAACCGGGACTAAAGGAATTTTTTCGAATTTTTTTTTAATTTTTTTCATTTTCGAATCTTTGAATTATTTGACAATTTAATCTCTAATCACCCCTCCTCACTGCTTCAGAATTTAATCTCTAATATCTAATCAACACTCATTCCAAATCATCTAACTTCCCGGCCGGTCACCCATCCTCTCACTACTCCAGCCCGAGCACGCTTAACTTTCAGGTTCTATCTCCCCTAGTTTCCAAGTCTGCACTTGTTGTTTTCCTGACAATAGTAAGATATCAATCATTATAACCCTTAGGTCTTGATATCAGATGATTTAATTTTTTGAATTCCAAACAATTATTAAAAAAACAATCACGATTAACAAACAACAATGATGTCACGATTAACAAAAAAACAATCACGATTAACAAACCAAATATATATATATATATATAATTCATAATATTTATTACAGAAGATCGAAGCTAGAAGCGTCTAATCTAACGACTAGAGCTAAACTACTCGATCTTCTGCTTCTTGGCGGAGGTCCCGGCGCCCTCATCGTCGTCGCTGGGCGCCGCCCGCTTGGTGGCCTCCTCCGACGCGACTTTCGCCTCCACACGCGCCGTCATCTCGGCCCTCTTCTTCTCCTTCTTCTTGGCCCTCGCCTTTGCCAGGTTCGCGCGGGACTTCTCCGCACGATCGGCACAAAGAAGTTCCCGCGCCTCCAGCCGTTCCAGCGCCGCCAGCCGTTCCAGCGGGTCGTCGGCGGGCGGCGGGCTGTCGTCGGCGGGCGGCGGACTGTCGTCGTCGGCAGGGGGCGGGCTGTCGTCGGCGGCGCGCGATCGTCGCCCGCGCTGAGCTCGAGGCCGCGGCTTCGGAGGCGGGTCCCAAAACTTGCGCCTTTCGGAATTGTCCTCGTCCGACGGGGTGTCGGAGTCGGACGGCCATCATAGCGGCGACCCCGACATGGCGGCGAGAAGCTCGTCGGGCGCGAGAGGGATGAGAAGGGAAGATGAGATGAGTCGGATGAAGTGCTCCTGGCCTTCGTCTACTTATAGCCTGAGAAGCTTGTCGGTCGCGCGCCCGACGAGCTTACCAACGCGCGCCGCACGGGCATGGGAAGCTCGTCGGGCGCGCGCGGGAAGACGAAGCGCCGTCATTGGTCCCGGTTCGTAGTTGGAACCGGGACTAAAGGTAACCTTTAGTCCCGGTTCCAGCTACGAACCGGGACCAGTGGATGGAGGCCCATACGTCCCGGTTCGTGTCTGGAACCGGGACTAATGGGTCCAGACGAACCGGGACCAGTGCCCCACGAGGCCCGGCCGGCGCCCTGGGCGCACGAACCGGGACGTATGCCCCCATGGGTCCCGGTTCGTGACTGAACCGGGACTAATGGGTTGGCCAGGTCTGAACCAAAGCCCTGTTTTCTACTAGTGTACTGGGTACATATATACAATATAAGATCTCTTACAACACCCTAACATCTGAAATCAAGTTCCATATGGTATTCTCCCTCTTTCCTGATGACGTGTTCAAGAAAGAATCCAGCCAATTCCTCTTGAATTGCTATTATGCGATCTTGTGGTAGGAGTTCTTCCTGCAGCTCCCAATGCTAATTTGAAGAAGGGGGTCAATACATATATATGAATGAAACTCAACACAAATGATGGTAATAAAATAAAATTGTGAATATTATTGCTTACGCACATCAAACTCTTTTTTAGAGTAGCCGCCCTGCTTAGAGATCGTAGCGTTGTAGATGTACTCGCGTACGTAGTATCCACAAAGATTAGTCCCTTCTTGCTGCCACAACCACTTTACGAGAAATAGAGGTCAATCGAACTGATAATAAAGCATTATATAAATTGTATTGATGAAACTAGCTAGAATCAAATTAATGGGAGATGCGCGGAACTAGCTAGTAGTACTTACTTTCGGGCGTGTAAATTTCAACTCCTTCGGCAGTCCCGGAGATTTTGTGGTGAACGTTATCCAAACCCTGCAGACATAGAAAATAATTATTACCTAATATCAGGAAATGAACAAAGTTGCCGAAATGCTACGATAATGATCGATTGCACTTAATTCTTAAGCATTTCAGTGATGATCGCATACGTCTTGGGATCTTTTCGTCTTGAGTCTAACACGGTTACTAGTCCCTCCTCAAGCTTAATCTCTAGGAGAATAAAGTGGAAGCTGCGCACGCATGCATAACTCATCAATTACATTACTATAACCTCGAGTAAATAAAGGAAAATCGAATATGCATAGTATAACACTCACTCGAAGTTGTAAGGAAAGATTATTTTTTGTTTGTTTTGATGTTGAAGCAACGATTGTAGCAAGTTGGCCTCGGCTTGTTTGGGATTCTTTTCCATCGCCCATTCATCAAAGAGATTTAGGTTAATGAACCCAATATTATAGATTTCTCTTTGCTTGCATTCGACGATCTTCAATCTGCATGATATAGTGAATTATATGTACATGCAATGAAAGAGCTGAGCTATATATAGAGACTTAAATAAAGAAGTAGTACTTACAGACAGTAGCAAGTGACGATTACTTTATCGATGGCCATTGCATTGTAAAGCTGGAATAACTCCTCAAATGGAACACACAATGTGTCAATTCCAAGGAGGTCGTGCTTGTCTTTAACCATAAGCAACACATTATCCAACCCAGAGTTCTTGCAGGTGTCCATGTACCACTCATGGAATCTTCGCATCATCGTTGGTAGCTGTTGATCATGTCTAACGAGAGGATACCCGTGCCGGAATTTGAGTTCGTCCACCTGGAGTGGATCAAATTGTATATCGTCTGGCAGGTAATCACCAGGATTGGTACCGGGCACCACCCCGGCCGGCAGATTTGCGACGACGATATCACTAGACACCTACAGCGGGGGGCACAATTGTTTCGCCTGTTCGCCGAGCTGGGGAATTTTTTCCCTCTTGCAATTTGTTGTTCTCTCCTTTGGTCAGTTGCAGTGCTTCCGGACCGGCGCGTTTCTTGCACTTTCTTTTTAAGAGCGCGGACATGGTTGTCATCCAGCGGAGCCGGTGCTGGTCGCTTCAGGGCATCCAAAGTGCGCTTCAATTTCACCTCATCTATCTTCTCCTTCAGAGGTGGATTTTTATTTTTTAAAAAGGCATCCACTTCGCCTTTAGAGATCTTCGCGCTTTCCTCATCGCTCCTCTCGTATGGTAACGGCTCAAGAGCCTTGAGAGATGATGGACCGTATTGGAATCGCCTCCCACCACTGGTTGTACTGCTAGACGCCGGAGCGACGGCTGCTATTTTCCTTTGTTGCTTAAGAGGCGCCGGAGCAGCCGGAGCGCCGGTGGCGGCTCTCTTCTGCTTTTGCTGACGAGGCGGAGGAGGAGACGGGCTGCTCGGATGCGCCGACGCAGGCGGAGAAGGAGGCGGAGGAGGAGGCGGAGGAGGAGACGGGCTGCTCGGACGCGTCGACGCAGGCGGAGGAGGAGGCGTGCACTGATCAGTCGCCGGAGGAGGAGGCGGAGAAGGAGGCGTGCCCTGATCTCTCCCCGGCGGAGGAGGAGGCGGGCCCTTACTCGTCGGAGGAGGAGGCGGAGGAGGAGGCGGGCCCTTACTCGCCGGAGGAGGAGGAGGAGGCGTAGGTGCCATCCAGTTCGGAAGCTTGATGAATTCCTTCGGCCATAGACATGAAGTCCTCAGAGCATTCTGCAGGAGATTTTCCCCTTCGCCGGTAGGGTAGTCAAGCTCGATCTGCTCATATCCCTCCATTATTTCATCGACCATCACAACAACATAGCCTTGTGGAATCGGAAGACAGTGAAAAGTTATGTTGGGTCGAGGAGGTGCAACATGGCCGATAGCCACCTTGGGTTTGAATTGCATCAATTGCTTCTTAAGGTGGCATTCTTGAGACTCCGTGATTTCATCCACGGGGTACCTGGAAGCCGTCAAATCAGGTTGCGCAATGACCTCGGTGGAAGTCACGCTGCTTCTCCGCTGAGATGGCGGGGTAGCTTCTAGGGTAGCTTCGTCAGCTCGATGCCTCTCCTCTAGCGCTTGTACTCTTGCATGCAGGTTTTGTATTTCTCTTTGCTCCTGTTTCCTCTTCCTCTCCCTGCTTTTGTAACCGCCTGCGTCGAGAAACCCATGCTTCCACGGAAGGGAGCCTGCCGTGCCTCGTGTTCGTCCTGGGTGCTCAGGATTCCCGAGGGCCATTGTGAGCTCGTCGTTCTCTCTGTCGGGAACGAACGTCCCTGCCTCCGTTTGGGCGATTAACTCCTCAAGCTTGGTGATCGGTACTCTCAGTTGTTCGTTCGTCCAAAAGCACTTCCCTGTTTCAGGGTGCAAGGTTCCCCCAACCCCGAAGAACCAATTCCTTGCACGCTCTGGCCAGTTCAATGTCGTTGGTACGATCCCTTTGTCAAGAAGGTCCTTTTCAGCCTTCTCCCACAACAGTCGGGCTTTGTGGTAGCCACTTGACCCCGTGCAATGGTGATGCTTCTTCTTTGCAGCATTTAGTTTGTCTATCGCTGACATCTTCTTACTCTTCTCCGATGTCTTGTGGGCCACAAATGCGGGCCACTGTTCTCTTATCTTCTCAAATCGGCCGGTGAATGTTGGAGTCTTCTCTTTGTCGACAAACGTTGTTTTTAACTCATTCTTCCACCTCCTGAATAGCTCTGCCATCTTCTTAAGAGCATGAGTCTTGACCTTTTGCTCTATAACTGGCTTTTCCGGACGCTCCTCTTCCGGTAGGGTGAAATTTTCCTTCAGCGCGGTCCAAAGATCATCTTTCTGTCTATCGGTGACAAAAGACACTTCACACTAGTAGAAAAAGGCCCATTTGTCCCGGTTCCAGAGGGCCTTCTGTTCCGGTTCTGGAACCGGGACTAAAGGGTCGTTACTAAAGCCCATGACCTTTAGTCCCGGTTCGCTTACGAACCGGGACAGATGGGCCTCCACGTGGAAGCCGGCTGGAGCGGGGGTTGGAGGACCTTTAGTCCCGGTTGGTGTTAAAAACCGGGACTAAAGGAATTTTTTCGAATTTTTTTTAAAATTTTTTAATTTTCGAATCTTTGAGTTATTTGACAATTTAATCTCTAATCACCCCTCCTCACTGCTTCAGAATTTAATCTCTAATCTCTAATCTCTAATATGGATTAATCAACACTCATTCCAAATCATCTAACTTCCCGGCCGGTCACCCATCCTCTCACTACTCCAGCCCGAGCACGCTACACTTTCAGGTTCTATCTCCCCTAGTTTCCAAGTCTGCACTTGTTGTTTTCCTGACAATAGTAAGATATCAATCATTATAACCCTTAGGTCTTGATATCACATGATTTAATTTTTTGAATTCCAAACAATTATTAAAAAACAATCACGATTAACAAATCAAATATATATATATAATTCATAATATTTTATTACAGAAGATTGAAGCTAGAAGCGTCTAATCTAATGACTAGAGCTAAACTAATTGATCTTCTGCTTCTTGGCGGAGGTCCCGGCGCCCTCATCGTCGTCGCTGGGCGCCGCCCGCTTGGTGGCCTCCTCCGACGCAACTTTCGCCTCCACGCGCACCGTCATCTCGGACCTCTTCTTCTCCTTCTTCTTGGCCCTCGCCTTGGCCAGGTTCGCGCGGGACTTCTTCGCACGATCGGCACGGCGAAGTTCCTGCGCCTCCAGCCGTTCCAGCGCCGCCAGCCGTTCCAGCGGGTCGTCGGCGGGCGGCGGGCTGTCGTCGGCGGGCGGCGGACTGTCGTCGTCGGCGGGGGGCGGGCTGTCGTCGGCGCCGCGCGATCGTCGCCCGCGCTGTCGAGGCCGCCGCTTCGGAGGCGGATCCCAAAATTTGCGCCTTTCGGAATTGTCCTCGTCCGACGGGGTGTCGGAGTCGGACGACCATCGTAGCGGCGACCCCGACATGGCGGCGAGAAGCTCGTCGGGCGCGAGAGGGATGAGAAGGGAAGATGAGATGAGATGAGTCGGATGTGCTCCCGGCCTTCGTCTACTTATAGCCTGATCGAGAAGCTCGTCGGGCGCGCGCCCGACGTGCTTCCCATGCGCGTGCGGCTTCCCAACGCGCGCCGCACGCGCATGGGAAGCTCGTCGGGCGCGCGCAGAAGACGAAGCGCCGTCATTGGTCCCGGTTCGTAGCTGGAACCGAGACTAATGGCCTTGAATGTAACAGTCGGGCTTGAAATTAAGTTTGATTGTGATAATGTGATGTCACCGTCACCTATCTCTTTGTTGTTTGTTTGATTTTGTTTTTTTATCAAAACCCAAATGAAACAAACCAGTCCTCGTTACTTGATGTGGGTATTAGTGGGCCTTGTTTTAATTGACTTTTTTTGCATAAAATAAAACACACAAAACAACAAACGGGAAGAAAATTGGCAAAATAAATATATATGTGTTAATTATCACAACCAAATGGTACATTATCACAACAATATTAGTACTAGTACTTCTATGGCCAGTTTGATTGGAAAACAAAAACAAAAAAAGTATAGCAATTTCATTATAGGACGTCAACGGAAGAATACTCCATATCCTGTACTCTGTCATGGTGAATTTCAGACGGAGCACACTTGGTTGGCAGATCTCGCAAGTCTACCGACCAGGCGGGAACCGTCTATAATACCCGTACGGTATTTTCATCCCATACGGGTTTAGAGACGGTCCCCGCCTCGTGGGCACATCTGGAAAATCTACCAACCAAACGAGCTCCGTCCGAAATTTCCCCGGACAGAGTACAGGATACAGATGAATTTCTCCGTGTACGGCCTTTAGTGAACTTGTTATGCTACGATAAGTCCACGCGGACCTGTGCTTATAAACAGGTCTAACTCCACTTCGGCTAGCGAGGTGGTACTAATTTCACTTGGTTACAGGCCATCCTTTCGTCCCGGTTTGTGGCTGGAACCAGTACTAATGGCCAGCCTTTCGTCCTGGGTTGAGCCACAAACTGGGACTAGTGGTTGTGGGCCAGGAGCGAGGCCCATTGGTCCCGGTTCTTGTCTAGAACCGGGACATATGCCCCTAGAAGAACCGGGACCAATGCTCCACGAGGCCCGGCCGGCCCCCGGACGCACGAACGGGGACGTATGACCCCCATGGGTTCCGGTTCGTGGCAGAACCGGGACAAATCGGCTGGAGAGGCCTGAACCAAAGCCCTATTTTCTACTAGTGTCAGGGTCTCCGGCCTTCGGCTTATTCCATTGCTGGATGCTGATCGGGATCATGTCCCTAACAAGAACCCCGCACTGAGCAGAAAATGCATCTTTGGTCCGGCTGGGTTCAATCGGTTGGCCATCTTTATTGATGCTGGTGATCGTGAACCTTTCATCCGGGCGCAACTTTTTCTTTGGGCCTCGTCTCGTTACCGAAGTTTGGCTCGATCCGGATACGGAGGGCTAGAAAAGAAGAAAGAAGAGAGTTAATATGTGTACACAGTCCAAAACAATTAATGCATCAATTAGCTAGTCAGCACAGGCTTAATTATTATATATACCTCGCCGGACTTTCCAACAACTCCTTCCTCCGTTCGCTCACAGGAGCCATCATAAGCATGTCCTTCCACCTCCATTGTCCGATCACCGGAGCCTGCTTCACCCTCTTCTTCCAGACCATCGGTGTCGTTCAGAAATTGGAAGACATCACCTCCTACCCGGACGATGTCGCCCACCAACAACGGTCCTTCGCGGATGATTTCCCCCAACATCTCTTCTTGTTCTAAGTTTCTTTGATGACCGTCCATAGTTTCTGCAAAATATTAATTACAGCATGACACTTAATATACAAACATGATATATATAGCATGGATATATTAGTGTGCCAAACATACAAGTTTTGCCGAAAAACATGGGGGCATGTGTTGACACCAGTTTTTGGCACGACAATGAATCTATATAAGATGGCGCCCTGAGCCAGACACCCGTGCAACCGATGTTAGATGGAAAACGTGACATGACGCCCGGAGCAAGACCCCCTCATGTCATGTTTGTCTAGTATCAAAGGATTCAACAAAACCATGTCTTCAACATTAGGCGAAAGTAAGAGGCGCATGATGGTACGAAGCTCTCCAAAGTTATTTTGGAACGGAGTCCCAGATAGGATAATTCGCTTTTTGATACAAAGTTCAGCAAAAGCCTTCCGAATATCGCTATTTGGAAGTCCTTTGCTGAAATTCGTACCAAAAAGCGAATTATCCTATCAGGGACTCCGTTCCAAAACAACTTTGGTGAACTTCTTACCATCATGCCCCGGTTACTTCCGGCTAATGATGAAGCCATGGATTTCTTCAATACTTTCACACAAGGCACTACCCTAGTTCCCGACCATCGACCCCTCGGTGACCCTCGACCCTCTACCCTAGTTCCCGACCATCGACCCCTCGGTGACCCTCGACCCTTTACCCTAGTTTCCGATCATCGACTTGGTAAATTTGGGTGGCCTCGGCGACGCTTTAAAAATGGTGTTTCGGCTCTTGAGAGTCCGGTACTTCTAAAGTTATTCAAATTGCTCAAGTTTGTATGCACCATTATTGCAACAATGAATACATAAATCTTTGTTTTTATTTTTCAACATTTGTAAAGTACATAAGTTTCTGGAATTTCCGATTTAAATTAAATCATTTAAGCTTTATTGCGTCATGCCTGCGTCATGCTGACGCAGGGGGGTTGACTGGTCCAACTGACCAGTGGGGCCCTCTGGTCAGTGACTGGGTCTTCATCCCTCTGTTAAATTAAACCGGCTGGTTTAATTAGGCATTAGGGCCCACATGTCAGTGGCTTGGGGGGGTTAGCAGGGGGGTTAGGGGCTAAACGTCCAGAGCTGGCCGGCGGCATGACGCCGGTGCCACTGTGCGCGGCGGCGCCCTCCCGGAGTCGAGC
This sequence comes from Bromus sterilis, assembly GCA_950022295.1. NCBI lineage: Eukaryota > Viridiplantae > Streptophyta > Magnoliopsida > Poales > Poaceae > Bromus > Bromus sterilis. Next base: position 5,853,334 of record OX465597.1, on the reverse strand, counting down.
TCCCGGGCACGGGGAGGCACGGGGAAGGCACCCGCAGGTAGCCCGCGGCCTCCCGCACCTGATGGTGGACACGGGGGTCTCGGGGGAGGTCCGAGGCGACCACGGCGACGAGCCCGGCAGCGGCCGGAGCTTTGTCCACGGCGGGAAGGCGAAGGAGAGCGCGGGGAGGAGCGCTGGGAGGGGGAAACTAGGCGGTGGCTCACCCAGAACGCAACGACGACGGGCGCGGGCGGTGGCGACGGAGACGGAGGGGGCGGCGGGCGGTGTCGGGGCAGCCTGACGGCGTCGGTGTCGTCTCCGGCGTCGTCGGGGGCGGCGGGCGGCGTCGGGGCAGCCTGACGGCGTCGGTGTCTTCTTCGGCGGGTGCGACGGGGGCGGCGGGCGGAGGTTGGGCAGCCTGACGGCGTCGGTTTCGTCTCCGGCGTCGTCGGCGGAAATGGCGAGATTAGAACTGAAAATTTACAAGTGCCATTTATATACCCAGAGTATTGGTACCGGTTCGTGCCAACAACCGGGACCAATGCCCCCCTTTAGTCCCGGTTGATGACACCAACCGGGACCAAAGGTTTTTTTCAGCAGCCGAAAAGGCGGCAAACAGAGACCTTTGGTTCCGGTTGGTGCCACCAACCGGGACTAAAGGGGGGCATTGGTCCCGGTTGATGGCACGAACCAGTACCAATTCTCCCCTTTAGTTCCGGTTGATGCCACCAACCGGAACCAAACGCCTTGCGCCGCGGAGCGGTGGGATGTTTAGTCCCACCTCGCTAGTCGAGGGAGCGCTCGAGCGGTTTATAAGCGCTGCTGCGCGTACCATCTCGAGCTTCTCTCAACTGCAGGCTTCCGGGCCTAATCTGGTACTACTTGCCTGTGGGCCTATTGGGCCTATTGCGGGCCTGAATCCTGGCCCATGGTTGGGTTTCTAGTCGTATTCAGGCCGTGGTGCCCCAATAGGTGGCATTTTTTTTTCTTTTTTCCAGTTTTTTTGTTTTCTTTTTTGCTTTATTTAATTTTCCAGTTTCTAGCACTACAAATGAACTCCGAAAATGTTGAAACTTGGCATGGTATCATCATTTGACCCACATAGCATGTGCTAAAAAGTTGAGAGGGTTACGGCAAAAACTGGATGGTGGCGGTGCCGCGGAAGGGGAAGACTTCGCGAGAAGAGAAATAGTGGAGGTTGGCTTTGCGCGTGCTTTTAACCTCACCCGGGTCTGAATCCCACCAATCAGGAAGAAGTACACGGATCGCGTGTTTCTTTTAAGCGCTTGTGAGTCGTTAGATCCGGCTTGTGAGTCGTTGGATCTGGGAACCGGCCTGTACACAGTTAAGGTCTCGCGCTAGTACCGGTTTGTGCTAGCAACCGGGGCTAAAGAGGCACACGACCCCTATATATATCCCACCTCTCGGACACTCGGTGTGTACGAATTCAAATCATTCGGATTGGCCTGCATACGCCCAACGGTGCACTTGATGTGCGGGCACTCACGAGCCACAGTTGGGCTGTATGCAGGCGAAACCGTGTGTTTTGTTGATGTATCTAGAAATCCTTCAGTTCATCGACCAAATACAAATCATTCGGATTGGCCTGCATACGCCCAACGGTGCATTTGATGTGCGGGCACTCACGAGCCACAGTTGGGTTGTATGCAGGAGAACCGTGTGTTTTGTTGATCTATCTACAAAGGGATTTCATTTTTTTTGAACTTATTTGAAATCCAGACTTTTTGTGTGTTCAAAATGAACCATTCAAAGCCACATCATCAATTTTCAACCCTTTCTGACTTCATCTGTCTTCACATTTTCTTCGCTTGTGTCCTTTGCTTATTGCGCCGTAACCATGGATATTCTTCATCGCTTAACAGGGTGCTTGGATCAGCCTTGACTTTGAAGGGAGGAATTTCATGAAATTTTTCATAATCTTCAGACATGTCCGTCTTGCCCTCCAATCCCACGATGTCACTTTTTCCTGAAAGAACTATATGGCGCTTTGGCTCATCGTATGATGTATTCGCTTCCATATCTTTTCTTTTTCTCGGTTTGGTACACATCACTACTTGAAAAACCTAATTTGCCGTCAGCTTCTGGCTTTGCCGTCAGCAAATTCACGGGGCTGACGGCATAGGGTCTTTGCCCTCAGCCAGAAATAAAGCTGACGGCAGAGATTGGGCTGACGGCATAGAGCAGCTTTGCCGTCAGCTACCTCACTGTCGTCGGCTGGCTGACGGCTTAGGTCATACAGCCTGACGGCAAAGAACGGCTGACGGCATAGAGGGGATCCTAGCCCCACGTCTGAGCCCGCCTAACGGAAAGCCGTCTATGCCGTCAGCTGGCTGACGGCAAAGACTAACGGATTACTTTGCCGTCAGCTAGCTGACGGCTTAGCCGGGGGTTATCCCCCACGCATGGCCAGGACCCCACCCCTCACACGCACATCTGGATCTCGCCCAGGCCGGTCCTCCCACCCCGTCGCCGCCGCCGTCCTCCCGCCCTTCTCGCCGTCCCCGCCCACCACCGTCCTCCCACCCCGTAGCCGCCGCCGTCCTCCCACCCTTCTCGCCGTCGCAGCCGTCCCCGCCCGCCCGCCGCCTTCCTCCCCACAAGCTCGTCGTCGCCGCCCCTGTCTCCGCCGCTGGTGAGCTGCGCCACCTCCTCCTCTCATCTCCGCCCTCCTCTTCGCCTAATCTCCTCCCCTCTCCTGCAGGTGCCCCGTCGCCACCGCCACCCCAGCCCGCCGTCTCCGCCACCCGGCCGGCACTACCCTCCCCCTCTGGCCACCACTCTCCTCCAGGTGAGAGCTCTCTTTCTTTTTTCATTTTTTGTTAGCAATTAGTAGTGAGCATTTTCTTGCATTTCCATTTCCATTTAAACAGTAAGAATTTAGTTAGTAATTTAGTTAAAATTTATTAAGTAATTTGAAATTAGTTAGTGCCCTTAAGTTGGTAGGTTGAGCATGAGGTTTAGGGCTCCGTTTGATTCATAGGATGATATCCTATAGGAAAAATTCCAATTGGAATCTTGTAGTGCAAACTTCATAGGAAAATTCCTATAGGAACAATTCCTATGAATCAACAATGGGAGTCGATGAGAAAGGAGGAGTAGGGCTGGACGAAAAGCTCGTTACTCGCGAGCATAATGATCGCTCGGAAAATCGGCTCGTTAAGGCTCGTGTTCGTTAGTTAACGAGCCAAGCTGAACAACACTTTTTGCTCGTTAATATTGCTCTGTTTTGGCCTTCGTGCCGATGACACTATCTAGATAGGTAGTTTTAGTATTGAAATGCAAAGTCTTCGCGTAACCAATATGCGTCTCCCGTTCGAAAGGGTTACGGTTATAACTATGCATGCATTTGCATATTTATGACGGTGATTCTTTCGAATTGTCCAACGTTATCCATGGACAGCCCGGGTATGTGTAGATTGGGTCATTTTCCCATGCTTTGTTCCGGATCCGATGCAGAGTTTCGACAGCGCCTCCTTGTTGTTCTCCGAGTACACATCCTCTCGGTTAATTTCCGAGACGTGTATTAGGAGAACAGCGGGGAGGTGCTGCCGAAATTTTGCGTTGGATCGGGAGCAGAGCATGGAAAATGACCCAATCTACACATACTCGGGTGGGATTAGGACCCATCTTTACCTAGTAGCTGGTAGGTGTGCATGTCGTGCATCCCAATGTTTTAACCATGATTAAAAAATGACCATAATTAATTTGACATACTTGATGAACTGATAATTTATATTGTTCATATGTGGATACTATATAGCTAGCTTGACAGAATGACTGGTCGTGAATGGATGTACTCCGGCAACCCTAGTCAGACAGACATGATCGATGAATGGTTGAGCAAAACCTATGAATTCCTGCAAACGGCATTTTCTAGAGGCCAGCCAAAAACATGGTGCCCCTGCACTAAGTGCAAGAATTATTCGCGACAGACAAAGGATGTAATGGGTAAACACTTGCAGATGCGTGGTTTTACTCCCGGCTACACCTTGTGGACATTTCATGGTGAGTCGGCCCAACGTAATAGAGACGAAGTTTTGCGTCGGCGCACCGACGATTATGGTACAGGGATTGAAGACATGGTCAATGATTTTGATGATGCTCGGAACAAGGACGAAGAGATGGAGGAATCCGCAAAGGCCTTCTATGCCATGTTGGAGTCTTCAAAACGTCCTCTTCACGAGCACACTAAGATTTCTTAGCTAGATGCCATCGCACAAGTAATTGCTCTGAAAGCCCAATTCAACATTGGAAGAGACCTGTTTGACTCAATGATGACCCTATTTGGGCGGTTTCTACCCGAAGGTCATATTATGCCTTCAAACCTATATGAGTCAGACAAAATCCTTAGTGCACTCAAGATGCCGTATGAGCAGATACATGCTTGTGAGAAAGGATGTGCCTTATTTAGGAAAGAGTATGCGGACGAAACATATTGTCCATTTTGCAAGTCCTCCAGATATGTTGAGGTAGAAAACGGTGAAGGTGAGAAGAAGCAGAGCAAAATCCCTGTGAGTGTTCTACGGTATCTGCAGATCCTACCAAGACTTCAACGACTTTACATGCTCGAAGAAACAGCAAAACAGATGACATGGCACAAACATGGAATTAGGAAAGAATTAGATGAAAACGGAGATCCGATGTTGGTACACCCTTCGGATGGTGACGCATGGAAGGCATTTGATGCTAAACATACGGAAAAAGCTAAAGAGCCAAGGAATTGCCGAGTCGCCATCGGTCTCGATGGGTTCAATCCTTTTGGTATGACGGCTACCCAATATAGTTGCTGGCCTGTGTTTGTTATTCCGCTCAATCTTCCACCATCGTCCATTATGCAAAAAAGCACATATTTCTGACGTTGATAGTTCCAGGGCCAAACTATCCGGGGAAGAATATGAGTGTGTACATGCAACCGCTGATGGATGACTTGAAAGAAGCTTGGGTGAATGGGGTCAACACATACGACGCAGCTAAGAAAGAGAACTTTCAAATGTATGTTTGGTACCAATACTCGTTGCATGATCTGCCGGCATTTGCGCTTTTCGTTGCCTGGTGTGTGCATGGAAGGTTCCCATGCCCACAATGCAAAGCAGCTCTTAAGTTTTATTGGTTGCCGGCGGGTGGAAAGTATTCCTGGTTTGACTTGCATAGACAGTTCTTGCCTATGGACCATCCATTCAGAAAAGACAAGAAGAATTTCATGAAAGGTAAAGTTGTCAAACACTCGGCAACACCTGCGTTGACGGGCACACAAATTCATGAACAGTTAAAATCTATGGAGCCTGATCCAAACCGTCCAGGGTATTTCTTGGGTTATAATGAGGAACACGCCTGGACCCACAAGCCATGCATCTGGGATCTCCCCTACTTCGAAGACCTCTTACTACCACACAACATTGACATGATGCACACTGAAAAGAATATCGCCGAGGCCCTTCTTGGCACATTTTTCGGCACTGATAAGGGCAAAGATAATACAAAGGCTAGAGTTGACCAGGAGACTCTTTGTGATAGGCCATCACTAAACATGCGACAACCTAAAGGAAGAAAAAATTGGTCCAAGCCACCTGCCTGGTACAATCTCGAGAAGGGAGCAATAAGGGAAATCCTCTTGTGGGTGCAACAAAAGTTGTTGTTCCCTGATGGGTATGCTGCGAATCTAGCGAGGGGAGCGAGCATTGAAAAAATGAAAAATTTTGGGCTCAAGAGTCATGATTGGCACATATGGCTTGAGCGGATAATGCCAGTGATGTTGCGCGGCTATATCCCAGAGTCTGAATGGCTAGTATTGGCAGAGTTAAGTTATTTCTTCCGTGTTCTTTGTGCTAAAGAGTTGTCGCGTGCCGTGATAGATGACATGGAAGAGTTGGCGCCTGAGTTGCTCTGCAAGTTAGAGAAGATTTTTCCACCGGGCTTCTTTAATCCGATGCAACACATGATTTTGCATCTCCCGACCGAGGCAAGATTGGGTGGCCCTGTGCAAAATCGTTGGTGCTATGCAACTGAAAGAATGCAGAAGACACTTAGAGCAAAATGTAAAAATAAACGTAGAATTGAAGCATCGATGGCCGAGGCGTTCATTACCGAGGAGGCGGCAAACTTCGTAACAGCACACTATGATGCCACTTTGCACAGCTTGCATAATCCAAAGCCTCGGTACAATGTGGGCGACCCCAAACGACGTGAATCCAAACTCAGCCTCTTCAAAGGGAAGCTCGCTCCTTCTGGTGTGGGAAAATCAAAGTTGCTGGGCGTCGAGGAGTGGCGCACACTAACGATGTATATATTGAACAACTTAACAGAAGTTCGGCCGTACATCGAGTAAGTCCTCGATACATTGTTTCGCAACTTTTTAACAAGTTTTGTGTCTAACAACTGTTATTAATTGATACATTCGATACGTCGAACAGTTCTCGAATGGTGTTGCAATCGAAAAAGAATCCATTCTCGAGTATGAACTTCTTGAAAAGACAGGAGGCGGCTATCCCGGTTTCATCTCTTGGTTCAAAAAAATAGCTAAGTCAGATGAGCAAGTCGACGATGAAGTGAGACAAATAGCAAATGGTTTTGAATTTAAGGTCCGGACATTTCAGAAGTAAGACATCAACGGGTATCGCTTTCGTACTGCTAGCAAAGAGCTTTCAATGCCCGGTCGAAAAACAACCAATTCTGGTGTCTCTGCTATAGGCGAGGGAGGTGTCGAGTATTATGGAAGACTTGAAGAAGTTTACGAACTTCATTATTATGGTGAAAATCCTCCAAATGTTGTTGTGTTCAAATGTCATTGGTTCGATCCTACTAAGACAAGACGGGCTCATGAACATGTTGGGCTAGTCGAAATCCGACAAGACAGGAAGTTAAGCGGTGATGATGTCTTTATTGTGGCTCAACAAGCCACCCAAGTTTTCTATCTGCCATACAGTCGTCAAAGTGTTAAGAACCTGGAAGGTTGGTATGTCGTGTACGATGTGCCGCCCCATCTTAGCCCACCTCCACCAAACGAAGAGGATTATGAACCTCAAATTGACCCAATAACATATGATGGAGAATTCTTCCAAGAATCACGTGGTGTGAGACGTCGTCTCCGGAACTGCTCTACGTCCACCCTGAACACGGAGGAACAAGAATCACGTGATGATGAGGAAGAAGTGGAAGTAGAAGAGGTTACCAATCCGGATGAGCTAACAATGCTTGATCGGTTACAAAAAGGCCTTCCACATGATGTCCCTGAACCCGATGACGATGTCATTCATGACGACACGTATGATACTGATGATGATTATGCTTCAGTTGACCTTGGAGAAGAGACAGATGATCCCGACTATTAGTACTTTGTATGCATCCAAACATTGTTGTTTAATTATTTAATTAATTGTTTAATTATTCATGTATTTATTATTGTTCACTTAATTATTGTCTTTGAATTTGTACTAAGTATTTAACTATGTATTGTTGCAGGTGGTGAGACATGGCAGGCGGGGATAAGTTAAGGATAGCACCTGGCCAGCTACGGAGACAGTTGTTGCAGAGCTTTGCCGAGGAGCCCCGTGGGAGAGGCGGAGGAAAGAAGAGAGGCAGAGGACGTGGTCGCGGGAAAGGGAGGCTGCCTAATAGGAGCCCGTCGCCACCACCCTCAGCTACTTCAGTCTCAGCCACTTCACCCCTGCAGACAAGGGTGTCACCGGTGCGGGATCCTCCCGTCCAGGAGCGGACACCGATGCAGGATCCTCCCGTCCAGGAGCCCACACCCTCACACGAGGAGTGGGGGAGTTGGGGGCGAGACGGTGAGGGGGCTGGGGCGGATGCGGAGGCTGAGGTTGAGGTGGAGGATGAGGGGGCTGAGGCGAAGGATGAGAGGGCTGAGGCGGAGGATGAGGGACCGTCTGCCAGCAAGTCGGTCTACCAACGTGGTATGACACGAGTTCCAGACCGATTAGAGTTGCAGCACAGGGCGCTGATTTCGCCAGATGGCGAGAAGTAAGTTGATGTCTATTGTGTACCTTATATCATTATTTTTCACCAAGTAGCTAATGTCTTTGCCTTCTCATTATGCAGGGGGTGGAATTACCCGGAGAATACCCGGAATCCAAACTGCCTCCTTGGTGCTTTGCTTAGGGAGCACTTTCCCGGGCTAGTGCAGTTGCCCGGGGAGGGTATGGTTCCCGAGCCAGGACTCAAGTGGGAGCACTACCAAGCCGCGCTTCTCCCGGAAAACACTCACGTGAACGGTGTTGTTTGCGCGAGCGTGGCTGACAAGGTGTTGGCTGATTTTTGGGTAACTATTATTTTACCCAATAAAAAGTATACAATATCCAATGTTATATCTTGTTATTTCCTATTCATCTGTGCATATATATGGCATAATTGCAGAGTTACCATAGGGTCGAGGAGGGGACGGAGGAGGCGGCCAAGAAGAATCTCGAGAAAGAGTGCAAGAGATTATTGAATAACACGAGGCATGAGATGCGTGTTCAGGCCGTTCGAGATTGGTACGCCAAGCAAAACGAGCCGAAGACGAAGGCTGAATGTCGAAACCTTTTCCCTGATAAGACCGAGTACATGGAGGTACGTAGATTCCTTAGTTACATTCTTTATTAGTTTTGTTAGGGCTAGTTACAATACTTAGTTTCATTCATAGGTGCCCCCGAGATGGTTGGCCGATAAGATGGATTGTTGGGAGATGATAGTGGACAAGTGGTGCACAGAGGCTTGGTTGACCACCCACAATGTGGCCAAGGAGCGTCGTGCCCAATTGGTTGGTGTGGCACACCACCAAGGAAATGCCAACATCAAGCAATACGCCAAAAAATGGGCATGTGTGCCTTGTTTTCTTTCATCATTAATTCATTTGTGCATGATTTTTGTTGTACTAACTCTTTGCCTTTTCTTCTAGGCCAAACACCATAACCAGCCTGAGCCTCAGGGATACGCCGCGTTTGGCATGGCCCATAAGGGCTCGTACAAGACGGCGACACCATATTCTGAGGGGGACGGGCCATCGGCATACACAAGCCTATCCGCCTACAACAAGATGACGTCTTATTCTCAGGTTGTCAAACAACTGTGCGGCCCTGACTTCGACCCGAGCCTGAATCCTATGGATGCGGAGGCGTTGATGATCTCTGGTGGCGGTAAGAGTCATGGCACGGTGGCCATGTGTGATGGCTTCGTCCCTATCACTGAGTCTCTATCTCAGATCAAGGCGAGGCAAACTAGCTCGGCTCCTGTAATACGGCAGCGCGCGAGGCCAGTTGATCTTGCCATCGAGGTTAGTTTTCCTTCATTATTTCTTTAGTCCATTTGACCCTGGATGGATGATGACGAGAAGTGGTTGTAGGCCGCACTTGAGAAGGAGAGGGAGGCCACCAGACTCTTGTTGGAGGAGAGGGACCGTAATACACAGAGGCTGCTGGAGGAGGAGAGGGCACGCAATAATGCCCATGCGAAGGCTATGCACGACTTCGTTGCGGTAAGTCAGTTGTGTGAGAAGCAAGACTATGTGTGAGAAGCAACAAGACTATTTCTTTGACTTCTCGTCAACTAATTTGCAGGCTATGTGTGAGAAGCAAGGTTTGCCCCCCCCCTCCGCCGATGCCTTCTCCGGTGGGAACGGTGAGTTCCCTTTCAATGACCAACCTTGCACGGTCTTATATCATTGTATGTTGCCATGCTAACCACATATTTCAACTCTTGCCTTGTTGCAGCATCATTCCAGAGTCGCATCCCACAATCCCTCTCCCGGTGAGAGCCCAACCAACCCGGCGACCAACCGAGATGGTGCTTCTCCTCCGTGACTTGGCTTATTTGGTAAAAACATGACATAATTACTTGATAACACCAAAAATAGCATAATTAGTTGATATTAGAGCTCAAAAATGACATGCTTAGCTCAACTTAGACTATGCCATGCTGTAGTTAGCTTAGTAAATTCTAGTTAGGCAAAAATAGCATAATTAGTTGATATTAGAGCTCAAAAATGACATAATTACTTTAGAAATTTTCAAAAGAAACCATAAGAGAAGAACAAAACAGAAGAGAAGAACAAAGAAGAGATGAAGAAATAAGAGAAGAAGAAAGAGGAGAAAAAGATAGATTAAGAAGAAACAAATCTTCTTATTCTTCCTTTTTCTCTTCTTTCTTTTTCTCCATCTTTTTCTTCTTCTTCTTCTTCTTCTTCTTGTTCTTGTGTCCTTCTTCTTCTTCTTCTTCTTCTTCTTCTTCTTGTTCTTGTCTTCTTCTTCTTCTTGTTCTTCTTCATCTTCTAATTACTTAGCGCTAAATTCTTTCTTCTTCTCATTATGCAGATTTTGATAAAGCAGCATGGCACATGGATGGATGCTCCAGGGACTCTAGCTAGTTGTAGTCTTAGATGCTTTGTAATGCACTTTGTAATGCACTTGGGATTCTTTGCGATACTTTGTGATGCCATCTTTTTTGTTTGCACTTTGTGTTATTTATATCGTGATGTTTTGTGATGCTTTGCGATGCTTTGTGATGCACTTGTGGTGCTGTTTAGGGCCTGGCAGAATATTAATTGTGTTATATATATTGTTGTTTAAAAATGCAGGGAATTAACAGAAACTAAATTTAAAAAAAAACAGGGAAAGTCTTTGCCGTCAGCTTCCTGACGGCAAAGCCTTTGCCGTCGGTGGGCTGACGGCAAAGGAGGACACGTGGCAGCTAACTGTTAAATCTGGCAACTCTGGGACGACCAAATGTCCCAGGTTGCCAGCTTTGCCGTCAGCTGGTCTCTGGCTGACGGCAAAGGCAAGGACCCCACGTGGCACTGATCGCAACTCCCCTGACAAGCATGGCCCACAAGCAGCAGCTTTGCCGTCAGCTGGTCTCCAGCTGACGGCAAAGCCTGCCGTTAACCCCCCTAACGGGGCTGGGCTTAAATCGTTGCCGTCAACGTTCTATGCCGTCAGCCTCGGCTCCCTAGCTGACGGCAAAGCCTTTGCCGTCGGTCGATTTCCAGCTGACGGCAAAGAAGCTGTTTACCGATAAAATCGTGGCCAGTCTCTTTGCCGTCAGCAAGCTGACGGCAAAGCCTTTGCCGTCGGTTAAAGTGGCCTTTGCCGTACGGCAAACTAGCAGATTCCAGTAGTGCATGTCCTTCACATAGAAAACCTGCGCCACATCATTGGCTAGGACGAATGGTTCGTCTGTGTACCCAAGATTGTTCAGATCCACTGTTGTCATTCCGTACTGTGGGTCTACCTGTACCCCGCCTCTTGACAGATTGACCCATTTGCACTTAAACAAAGGGACCTTAAAATCATGTCCGTAGTCAAGTTCCCATACGTCCACTATGTAACCATAATATGTGTCCTTTCCCCTCTTGGTTGCTGCATCAAAGCGGACACCGCTGTTTTGGTTGGTGCTCTTTTGATCTTGGGCGATCGTGTAAAATGTATTCCCATTTGTCTCGTATCCTTTGTAAGTCAATACAGTTGAAGATGGTCCCCTGGACAACGAGAACAGCTCATCAGAAACAGTGTTTTCACCTCCGACACGTGTTTCCAACCAATCGCCGAAAGTCCTGATGTGTTCATGTGTAATCCAATTGTCACACTCCTCTGGGTGTTTGGAGCGCAGACTGTTCTTGTGTTCATCGACATACGGGGCCACCAAGATAGAGTTCTGTAGAACTGTGTAGTGTGCTTGAGACCAAGAATGTCTGTCCCTGCATATTATTGAGTCCCTTCCAATCGTGCCTTTTCCAGTCAGTCTCCCCTCATACCGCGATTCAGGTAGACCAATCTTCTTCAGGCCAGGAATGAAGTCGACACAAAACCCAATGACATCCTTTGTTTGATGGCCCATGGAGATGCTTCCTTCTGGCCTAGCGCGGTTACGGACATATTTCTTTAGAACTCCCATGAACCTCTCAAAGGGGAACATATTATGTAGAAATACGGGGCCCAGAATGAAAATCTCGTCGACTAGATGAACTAGGACGTGCGTCATGATATTGAAGAAGGATGGTGGGAACACCAGCTCGAAACTGACAAGACATTGCACCACATCACTCCTTAGCCTTGGTAGGATTTCTGGATCGATCACCTTCTGAGAGATTGCATTGAGGAATGCACATAGCTTAACAATGGCTAATCGAACGTTTTCCGGTAGAAGCCCCCTCAATGCAACCGGAAGTTGTTGTGTCATAATCATGTGGCAGTCATGAGACTTTAGGTTCTGAAACTTTTTCTCGGCCATATTTATTATTCCCTTTATATTCGACGAGAAGCCAGACGGGACCTTCATACTGAGCAGGCATTCAAAGAATATTTCCTTCTCTTCTTTGGTAAGAGCGTAGCTGGCAGGACCTTCATACTGCTTTGGAGGCATGCCGTCTTTTTCGTGCAAACGTTGCAGGTTCTCCCGTGCCTCCGGTGTATCTTTTGTCTTCCCATACACACCCAAGAAGCCTAGCAGGTTCACGCAAAGGTTCTTCGTCACGTGCATCACGTCGATTGAAGAGCGGACATCTAGGTGTTTCCGGTAGGGTAGGTCCCAAAATATAGTTTTCTTCTTCCACATGGGTGCGCATCCCTCGTCATCATTCGGAACAGATAGTCCGTCGGGACCCTTTCCAAATATTACGTGTAAATCATTGACCATAGCAAGTACGTGATCACCGGTACGCATGGCGGGCTTCTTCCGGTGATCTGCCTCGCCTTTGAAATGCTTGCCTTTCTTATGACATTGATGGTTGGTTGGAAGAAATCGACGATGCCCCAGGTACACATTCTTCCTGCATTTGTCCAGGTATATACTTTCGGTGTCAGCTAAACAGTGCGTGCATGCGTGGTATCCCTTGTTTGTCTGTCCTGAAAGGTTACTGAGAGCAGGCCAATCATTGATGGTTACAAACAGCAACGCATGCAGGTCAAATTCCTCCTGTTTATGCTCATCCCACACACGTACACCGTTTCCATTCCACAGCTGTAAAAGTTCTTCAACTAATGGCCTTAGGTACACATCAATGTCGTTGCCGGGTTGCTTAGGGCCTTGGATGAGAACTGGCATCATAATGAACTTCCGCTTCATGCACACCCAAGGAGGAAGGTTATACATATATAGAGTCACGGGCCAGGTGCTGTGATTGCTCCTCTGCTCCCCGAAAGGATTAATGACATCCGCGCTTAAACCAAACCATACGTTCCTTGGGTCATCTCCAAACTCATCCCGGTACTTTCTCTCGATTTTTCTCCACTGCGGCCCATCAGCGGGGTGTCTCAAATTCCCGTCTTTCTTACGGTCTTCATTGTGCCATCGCATCAACTTGGCATGCTCTTTGTTCATGAACAGACGTTTCAACCGTGGTATTATAGGAGCATACCACATCACTTTGGAAGGAACCCTCTTCCTGGGGGGCTCGCCGTCAACATCACCAGGGTCATCTCGTCTGATCTTATACCGCAATGCACCGCATACCGGGCATGCGTTCAAATCCTCGTACGCACCGCGGTAGAGGATGCAGTCATTAGGGCATGCATGTATCTTCTGCACCTCCAATCCTAGAGGGCATACGACCTTCTTTGCTGCGTATGTACTGTCGGGCAATTCGTTATCCTTTGGAAGCCTCTTCTTAAATATTTTCAGTACATCCTCAAATCCCTTGTCAGGTATACCATATTTTGCCTTCCACTGTAGAAATTCTAGTACGGTATCGAGCTTTGTGTTGCCATCTTCGCAATTGGGGTACAACCATTTTTTGTGATCCTCTAACATCCGATCGAACTTTAGCTTCTCCTTTTCACTTTCACACTGTCTCCTTGCATCAACAATGACCCGGCGGAGATCATCATCAGGCACATCGTCCGGTTCCTCTTGATCTTCAGCTTCCCCCGTTGCAGCATCACCGTATTCAGGGGGCACATAGTTTTCATCGTACTCTTCTTCTTCGCCGTTTTCCATCGTAACCCCTATTTCTCCGTGCTTGGTCCAAACATTATAGTGTGGCATGAATCCCTTATAAAGAAGGTGGGCGTGAATGGTTTTCCGGTCAGAGTAAGACTTTGTATTCCCACATATAGAGCATGGACAACACATAAAACCATTATGCTTGTTTGCCTCAGCCACTTCGAGAAAATCATGCACGCCCTCAATGTACTCGGAGGTGTGTATGTCACCATAAATCCATTGCCAGTTCATCTGCGTGCATTAAGTGTGTCAAAAACCATTATTACAGAACATCATGAATATATAAGTGACCAAATTAATAGAAGTTTATCATCACATTAAAACCAAAGTACATACATAGTTCTCATTGAACAACATACAGCTCTCCAGAGCATCTAATTAAACCATACATTGAAACTATGTAAAACATTTCAATGCAACAACAAATGCGACATAATCGCAACCAAGGTAACAATTGATCCAACGACATAATGATACCAAGCCTCGCTATGAATGACATATTTTCTAAACTTTCTAATCTTCAAGCGCATTGCATCCATCTTGATCTTGTGACCTTCTACGACATCCGCAACATGCAACTACAATATCATCTTCTCTTCTTCAACTCTTTTCTTCTTTTCTTCAACTCTTTTTAATTTTTCTTTTAAATACTCGTTTTCTTCTTGAACTAAATTTAACCTCTCGACAAGAGGGTCGTATGTAATATCCGGTTCACATACCTCCTAGATAAATACATCTATGTCAAGTTGTTGTCGGCATAATTACCATAAACACTAAATGAAACAAATAGTTATAAAAGATAATATATACCACATCCGAATCATAGAGAGTACGAGGGCCGACGGGGGCGGATACCAAAACCATCGCACTAGCTATATAATAACAAGCAATAATACAAGTAAGAAAATTAGACAATTATCTATCTAATCATACAAGTAAGAATTTTTTTCTTTTATAAAGAAGATAAGAACAAGAGGCTCGCCACGGTGGTGCCGGCGACGAGATCGGCGCGGGCGATCGACGGTGGTGAAGACGGGGATGGGACGTGACGGACCGCTAAATCTGGACAAATCTTAAGAAAAATGAAGCTTGGAAGTCGAGTTTGGAGAGGAGAAAGCTTAAGTAGTGTGGCTCGGGCATTTCATCGAACACCTCATGTGCATAAGAGGTGAGCTAGAGAACCACAAAGCCCTCCCCTTGCCCTCCTCGAAAAAACAGAGCATCAGTGGAGTGCTCCGCTCGTCGGCGAGGGATATATATAGCCAAATTATTAGTCCCGGTTTGTGGCTGAAACCAGTACTAATGGCCAGCCTTTCGTCCCGGGTTGAGCCACAAACCGGGACTAGTGGTTGTGGGCCAGAAGCGAGGCCCATTGGTCTCGGTTCTTGACCAATGCTCCACGAGGCCCGGTCGGCCCCCCGGACGCACGAACCGGGACGTATGACCCTATGGGTTCAGGTTCGTGGCACAACCGGGACAAATCGGCTGGAGAGGCATGAACCAAAGCCTTGTTTTCTACTAGTGAACGACAAGCCTCTCTCATGTCAGCGCGCATTCGCACTCTAGCAGAAACAGTAGGCCCCGCCGCGCAATATTCGACTTTAATAATGATATACTCTAAACATGATTACGATCGAGCCTGTCATTCTCCTTGCCTAGTAAGCTGCTGGTTTGGACTTGCCACCCACAATTATATACGTTGTTCGCAATATCTGTCTGTGTCACTACGGATTAGATCGCACGCTTTAAACAACCGATGGTTAGGTCTGCGATGGCACTACTCTGGGATCATGGTGGGAAAGACTAATCTCGCGCATTTTGCTAATTAATCATCATTGATTGCTCATGACGTGTCGTGTCCCCATCGGACCAACGCAACAGACACAATTGACACTTTCGGCCTGGTGCATCATTCTTTTCTCAAAAAAGGCCTCCAGATCTATCCAAGTACACCTATTTTTTGTAGGATGGACAAAAAAACACTCTCTCCAGTCGGAAATATTTGAATGCTAGATACAGTGATTTGAAAGATAAATACTCCTTCCGATTCAAATTAATTGACATACACTTAGTACAACTTTATATTATAGTTTTATTAAGTGTGCGTCAATTAATATGGATCGGAGGAAGTAATTTTGATCCAGGGAAGTACAACCTTGCATCACCGGGATGAGCTGAATAAAGGTGCGTTCGATCCTTCACAGCTTCTGCACCTACTTCTTCGTCGGGCGTCGGTTCAGCTAGACAGGACATCCATCACATATATATCGGCTACAACTATTAAAGCAGGCCGGCTCTCAGATTGGCGATCACCGGCTCATTCCAAAGGTAGAAGATGGCTCCTTAAGGATCAAGATGTCAAAAAATTCAAATCTATAGGGTGATTGGCGATACTAGACTTTAGTCCATAGTGGAGCTGCCGAGCTCGTGTCCTTTTTCCAAGAGAAAAAACCTAACCCGGAAATTAATAATTAGCACTAAGAGAGCATGCCGAACATGCTTCTTAAAGAACTCCCTTTATCAGTTCACTTTATCAGTTGTTTCGCGTGGTATTCATATAATTTAGAAATGGTAGACAACTGAGAGGTGCTTTACTAGGTCTGTAAAAACATCTTCTAAACGTCATTTTTTGGCACGATGGTCGGGGGTAGTAGTTTTTTTTTCCCTGGAAAAAGATTAAAAAAAATTGGGTCCTTTCCTTTGGCCGACCATGATCAGCAAGCGCATCGGCTGGAGACCGTTGCTGGCGAGGTAGACCTAAGAGCATCTTCAGCCGCGCCCCCAAGAGGCCCACAAGGAGGCGCTATTTACTCCGGACGGACGAAATACGCCCAGCCACGTCCCCAAGCGCCTTTTTTCGTCGGATTTGCCCAAAACTATGTCCGGCGATCCCAAGAGATCCCGGGGGGCTGGGGATCTTTTGGGGCGTCCGGCGTTATTTTTCATCGTTGTTGGCCCACAGTCAGCGTCCTTTCTCTCCCTCCTCTGTCCTGTCTCCTCTATTCTCTCTCCGGTGGGGGCGAGGTAGGCCGCGGACGGGTTTGCCCGGGAGGTCCCGGCGAGGTGTTGTTGCCGTGCGTGGCCGGGAGGACCAAGTGCCCCTGCGGTGCAGCGCCAACTCGCGGCCCAACTTGTGCAGCCGGTCAAGTGCTGCAGCGTCTGCCGCTGCGTCCCGGCGGGCACCGGCGGCGCGGACACGGGGAGCCGGGGAGGACAGCCGCGATGTAGCAGGGGAGGAGGAGGGCGGCTGCACAACGAGGAGGAGCGGTGTGTATGGTGTGTGTATAGGTGGTGTACGGGTTGTGTATGATGTGTGTACGGGGTGTGTATGTTGTGTGTACGAGCCGACTCTCGTCCCTTGGGGAGGCGTTCTTGGGGCCGTGGCTGGGTAGTCGGCCGTCCCCGAGATGTTTTTGCCACCGAGAGGCCCCCAAGCGGCGCTATTTTAGCGGCGAAATACGCCTTGGGGGTCGAACGGCTGGAGATGCTCCAACCGGCAGTACGCGCGCCACGATTGCTGGGGAGCGGGGCGGTGCGGGGGAGTCGCTGGGAAGCGAGACGGATGGGTCAGGGGGCAGGGAGCAAGAGGAGCGTTTCTGTCGGCGATCACTACCGGCGAGCCGGACTTGGACGGAGGACAGGGACGGTGCGTGTTAGGATCAAGCTAGACTAAGGAAAATTGGAGATTACTTGCTATGTTGTTCCACCCATCCATCCTCACAGCTACCGAATTCAAATTACAGCCGGTCAAAGCCATCTAAATCCTATCCACTCTTACATACAACGTCGTTCAGTATTTTATGACGATCGACCGTTACACCCGCTTAGCGGGCCCAGTCTTGGCCTGCAAGCCACTGGGGTAGGTGATGTGCTCGAGTGGGCCGGTCGGACAGCCCAGCCAGGCTCACGAATTCTTCTGGTTCCCGCTCGCCAGGTTATCTTGATCATCTTCGTCAGCACAGTCGCTGACATCCCCCCTTCCTTTAGAACCGGCTTGACCCCAAGCCGGAGCTCGCGGAAACAATTGACGAAGAGCATCGCGGTCCTCCCAAGTAGGATCACCAGATGAATCACCACGCCACTCAACAAGAACTTGAGAAATGGATCTGTTGTCTGCCCTCCAAACGCGATGTTGCAGCACCCGAAGAGAAACTTGAAACTGAGCTTGAGGTGATGGTAAAGAAGCATGCACCTGGTGGGCTGGCGGCAAGAATTGCTTAAGCTGTGACACATGAAAAACAGGGTGAATCTTACTATCAGGAGGTAATTAGAGACGATAAGCAACATCACCAATCTTGTCCAGGATCTGAAACGGTCGGAAATAATGGAATGAAAACTTGTGATTTGCATGATGCGCGGCAAATGATTGCACGTATGGTTGCAATTTGAGAAACACAATCCCCAATAGTGAAGTTCCTATCCGTGCGATGTTTGTCTTCCTGGGTTTTCATACGTTGTTGGGCACGCAACAAGTGTTGCCTGACAGACGCTTGAATCACTGTCCAATCCGACTCCCGCTGCTGCAAATCTAATGGAGCCACAGTGTAAGAGGAAGAAATACCAAAGTATCTAGGAGTGTAGCCATACAAAACTTCAAAGGGACTCTTATTCAGAGAGGAATGCCGTTTGGTGTTGTACCAAAACTCACACAAAGCTAACCACTTGACCCATTTCTTCGGATGGGAAGAAATAAAGCACCTCAAATAACACTCGACTTGCTGATTGATTCTCTCTGTCTGACCATCTGTTTCTGGATGATAGGCCGAACTCATATTCAGCTGAGTCCCTGTGCGTTTGAGCAAATTCTGCCAAAAGGCGCTAGTGAACACTGGATCACGATCTGAAACAATGCATTGAGGCATACCATGAAGTTTGTAAACATTTTCCAAAAACAGATCAGCAATCTTAAGAGCTGTGTATGGATGGCTGACAGGAATGAAGTGACCATATTTTGTAAACTTAGCAATCACCACCATAATACAGTCAAATTGATCTGAAGACGGCAGACCTGAAATGAAATACATAGTAACTGTGGCCCAAGCTCCTTGTGGAATAGAAAGACGAGACAGTAATCCTGGATAAGAAACCCGCTCAGGTTTTGCCAAAAGCTAGCGACAAGCACTAAATCAACGAAGGCCTGCTGGAAAAGATTAAAAAGCCAGGCCGCCGGCGATGGACAGGACAGAAGCGGCCGGCCTGGTATAAATTACACTGCGTTGCCATATTTCCGGCGATGCCACCGAGGGCTGTTACATGGGCGTCCATCTTGATGCCAGCCCAGAGCATCCGGCTGGCATGTGCACCCATCTCCGCTCTGCTTGTCCGTGCTCTCCCATAAACCATTTTTCAACATCTCAACCGATGGCAGACACATGCTACATGTACATGAGATATCTTCAAGCGCGCATAGGCATGTCTACCTGCCAGTCAAGTAAACTATGGCTGCCTCATCGATATTCGTTACGTCAGAATGCACTCTCCTATTGCTTGACGGAAGAATTGTATCCTTGTTGAGTTTTGAGTTTTATATTGGTCTTTTTTAGGGTACCTTTCACTAATGCTCCATGGTGACTAGTATGAATTGAATGCACGGTTGAGATGAAGAGGCATAGATTAAGCCCAGCCGGCCCAGTAAGCTGGTAATACGTTTGTTTTTATTTTTTGGAAAAACTAGGGACGCAGTTAGATGCATTAACAAGTCGAGCTCACACCCGATCCGATCGCCGCCCACCTCACGCCCCAATCCCGTCGCCGCCCACCTCACGCCCAATCTCACGGTCGCCCTACCTCACGCTCGATCTCGTCGCCGGCCGACCGCCACTCCTACTCCGCGCCGCTCGTCCTCCCATGCATCTACCGTCGCCGACACACAATCGACCTAGTCTACTGCGTCCGTCCGCCCCTTCAACTCTTCTCCTTACCGACCAATGAACTCGTTTGTGCTGCAACCCAGCAATTGAATCTCTCTGAGGCACAAGGTACATTTTTTTTGTTTGTGCGTGTGTTTTCTGATTGATGCATCCCAGTTGAAAGCTGGAACCGTGCCTTCTTTGCCAGTACTACTCATCCTGAGCATTAGCAAATGCATTTGATTGGTACCCTCTGTATAACGATTCAATATAGAGCAATTACAGGAAAACCTATTAAATATGCATTGTCAGATTTGTTGTAGTAGAACTTGGTCATGAAATGATAGACTATGTCTAATTCTCTTGTATAACAGCCATGGGTTTTACAGTAGAACACACGAATTCCTAAGCTTACTTGATAATCCATCACCATGTTAGACTGGTCGATTAACATGTTTATTCATTTGTATGGCAGAAGCTTGTTTTACAGTACCTTTCTTTGAGACATGATTTATTTGAGTAGTAACATGAATATTAATTTGCTGATATGCAGTTTTCAGAGATGGAGCATGAGGAGTATGGTGAGTACCTCTGCGTGGTTAGCAAGACCCTCAGAAGCGAGGACGAAGGATTCCAGTTTTAACTATTGAGTTTATTGTAATTTGTAAACCCAAGAAAGAACTTTTTTTTGTAGACATGATGTGTGAGTCAACATGAGAATTCCAAGGAGATAACATCAGAGTACCACCAATGGTTCACAGATTTCAGATTATACCCAGCCTTGAGAGATCCACAAATAGTAGCAGAAAATGGAAGGCCGCAATCTAAGTAATGTTACTAGAACAATCATACAAAACCCTCACTAAACATCTCTCTCATGCAAGAACAGATCATGCACAACATAACCAGATAATTTGGGAGTTTCAGCAGATATTCCATTCTTTAAGTACAAAATCTGCTTAAATATCTATACCTACAAAGACACCAAAATACCAGATTTGTAGGAAGCGAAATTACAAAGTAAAGACAAGAATATCATAAAATCAGCTGATATCTGCACTACTCTTCGGCTACCAACACATGCCAAGGCCAACAACCTAGCATTTTCACTGCAAATAAGCATACAAAGATCCATTCATGGTCCCAAGCAGCCCATCCGGAAGAATAGCAACGCCCTGTAGCAAGAATAGTTACACACGTGTCACGTGAGTTCAAAGTTAAATATTTACCTAGTCAAACTTGGCATGTTCCGAATGCAAACTTAGCACCTAGTTGCCAACCAACACCACGGCTAAGTACAGAGGGTGCGAGAGGTGCCGCACTTGCAAATCTTGAAACATCAATGGACGAACCAGTAGACTACAAATATAGAAGGAGATTGATTATTTTATCAGTTAAGAATCTCAAATGAGTACAAATATAGGGTGGAAACTGATACTCCTTGCCTAGAACACCATGTTCACATGTCTAGTGAAAAAATCTTATACATACTCTACAGAACTCAAATTGAAGGATATCATATATTCCTCTGTGAACTGGCACTATAGGTGCAGGACACAAATATAAATCTTATCTTTTGGTTTCCTTTTCACAATGCATCTGATGATACATGCAGGTGGTGCAAGAATATTTAACACTTGCAGAATTGCACAACAAATACTTTTAGCAAAGAAACATCATATTCTCAATATCTGTAACAACACACCTAACTGGACATGACACTTCATCAATTTCTGTACGTACGTTTTTGCAAAGCATCCCTACAATTCAAAACCTATACAGCCACATATATGGAGAACTCACAGAGAGTCAAATATTTGATAATAGGGTTTAATCCAAAATCCATGAACGCAAAAATGCAAAGACAAAATTGTTGCATGTAAGACAAGAGTACCACAATAAAACATCATAACTTAAGGGGCATGAATCTCTCACGAACCATAAAATTTAGGAACTTACTCCCAAGGAAGGTCGCCAACGAGCATCCAGTCAGCATCCAGTCTGACATACTCCTGGTCCGGAAGAACATCCGCCCTAGAACCATCAGTGAGCCTGTCTCCTGTTGATGTTTTGTAAGAGCTGGTTTTTCCTGTAATACCACAATTTGAAGCATGAATCACTTTCCTTGAATATCATTTTTTTAGGAAAACATAAAACACCTATGGCAGTAACTTCAGAGCAGAACAAGGTATCATGGCATTCAGGAGAGGTAATGTAGCACTGGAATCACCCATGAAGCAGACGCAATGACTCCTGTTGAGGTCATAAACAGAGGCATGTCGGCCAGGAAAGAAATTAAAATGGACCACCCAGCTAATCTGCCCAGCTCAACACTTTCATTGACATCCTAGAAGCCAATTCAAGAAAAGAGTACTACACTAGTTAACAACCCCTAGCACCCATGTACTACTTTGCCTAATCCAATCCATGGCACAGAGCCACACAATCAAACCCATGGAGTAAAGAATGAGCCCCAAATCTGAAGACGAGGTGGAGGAGCACACGAACCTGATTGTACTGGACATCAAAGATGTAGGAGATCATCATGGGTGTGACGCACCTCATGGTACACCTGCCGACTCCGGCAGATGGAATGACGCCGGTGACGCATCCGGCAGGTGCAGGAGCAGGGCCGAGCGTGAGCGCGGCATCGACGGCGACGACGGAGTACCCACTGGGCGTCGACAAATCCACTAACCCTAGCCCTGCTTCACCACTCACTGAAATCGGAGCAGAAATTTGGGGTTTCCCATTTTGCCTTTACATTCCCATGTCTTCCATTGCCTCGTTGTCCATATCCTCGTCGCTTTCCGAGCCGTTGAGCCCGGCGTTGGCAGCGTCGGACTCGATGTCGGGGCTCCGGGGGAGGGGGGGGCAGGGCGGCGGCGCGGGCCAGAGCAGACGATGAGACGTGCACGACGCACTGCAGGGTGTAGCCGACGAGCCAGACGCGGAGCGGCTTGGCGGGGCTCTCGGCGGTGGAGGCCGCGAGCACCGCGGCGGCGACCAAGGCGACGTCGAGCGCGACGACGAGGCGGTAGTGGGCCCAGTCGGCGCGCCGCCGTCTCGCGCACCAGCATTGACCGCCGCCGGGGGCGAGGCAACGGCGGAATGGTTCCCGGAGCCTAAGTGGTGCGGTGCCAGCGGACGGTGCTCCGGCGACGGCGACGGCGTCGGAGGCGGAGCACGAGGGGGCAGGAAGACAAGGAGGGCGCGGGCGCGGCCCCCTCACCGATGAGATTCGGCGGCTGCGTGTGAGAGGGGAGCGGGAGCGAGGTCCACGGTGCGGTGCGGTCAGCCGGTGATTGATCTGGTTGTTTTGTTTTGGGCCAGGATTATTTTCTCTTGGGCCGCGTGAAATCTGCGGTGCGGTGCAATTTGACAGTAGTATGAAGTTTTATATTTCATGTCGACTAATGACTCCACTAAGAGATCTGTTCAATAAGAGAGACGCGTGTGTGCATTGAAAAGCAGCCCATGTGGGAGCAAAGTCATAAAGATTAGTTTCATTCATTGCGCATAATTTCCTATCAGTTAACTTGTATTGGAGCAAAGAAGGTGTTTTTACTAGTACCGCAAGTTTAACATTGGTCAATCCCAAACAATCAAGCAAGCTTACAAGTACAACCATACAAAACTTGTAGACCCAGGTTTTTGATAATATTATATAGGCGTCTTTAGTATTAGTATATACATTTTAAACATGGTCGAGTAAATGGAATGACTCCTATGATATCATAGCAAAAATTTCTTAAAGTTTTCTTCCAAGGCTTAAAACTTATGGAATTTAAAACGTTAAATACTGAAAAAATTCTCCCCTGTATCGTTATAATGAAATAGAAGTTCATTACATATGTATTTAGGATCAATAAAATCAGGCGTGGATTCGATCAGGCCTCATCGGTTATCAAGATTGATTTGACATGTTGTTTGCTATCGATAGGAAGATGACCAATGGATGTTAGATCTTCATCCAAGAGTTGAACATATCAACTAGAACAATAGAGTTACATTCCTTCAGCAAAGTCTGAGACATAACCATCCAATTTATCTAACCAACTAGCTAACTGGAACCATTCCATTCCAACTAACCTCAAATTCTAGAACATCTCAATTCTATTCCAGAGAATGCCTTCAATCAAGAACTAACTTATATTATTACACCTATGGCCCTTTGGGTAGTGCGAGCTACAACACCTATCATGCTAGATAATTCAAATATATTATTGCTTATGTCTAAATATGTGTATATGGAGCATAGACCTTGGGAATTCGTTGGGCCGGGACGGGCTTCTGGCCAGCCCAAACAAAGCGTGACGCACGAAATTAAGGCCCGAACCAGGCCCGACACGGCCAAAAAACACGAAAGCCCGATGAGTCATCGGGCCATGGGCCACAGGCCTTTGTTAAACAGGCCAAATGGAAGGCCCGAGCCCGGCTATTGGGCCGTGGTTTCCAAGCCCAAGCCTGAGATTTTGGGCCAGGCTGTTCGGGTCGGGCTTCCCATGCCCAGGTCTAATGGAGCATAATCATTTGATTCTTTTGAACCAAATAGAGATGTCAGCACCACAAAGCTTTTCCATATGATGAAATTGCAGAGTATACATTCCTTTTCTCACCTTTGACCGATTTCATAGTTACGACATACGACTACATTAGCATCTTTAAAATCTTCCACGTCAAAAGTATGTAACGAAACTACTTGATCTCTTCAATCTAGAACAACACCTTTTATGCACTTTCATTGACCTCTCCCAAAAAAAGCATGAAAATCTAGTAATCCCTGACTATTATTCATATAATCATGTTTAGATTCAAACTGGGTTACTGAGATGGATTTGCCATATTTGTGCGAGTGCCAGCCATGTTCTTGGTGTTAGGTTGAGATGAAGATGACCGGTTACCATAACATCCTCATCGAAGGGTCAACATCAACTGTAACCGTCCAGTTACATTCATTCGGCCAAACATGAGTTCATTCTATTTATTTTGCCTCTATCTAAATTTAAAGCTCAGTAGAAAAGGCGAGAAATAAGGAAAGGATGGTACAAAATACATTCGATTGTATATCTCTATTTGCCGAGGATCCATTGCTCGCTATGTCATACAAACTTGCAATAAAACAAAAATTCCAATTTTTCAAGAGTCGGAATGAGACGAGAGAGATTTGAGCGGCATCATTGTGACCTTGCCATAAGTGCAATCCTCTTAACTAGCTGCTGCAATGCAAATATGCAAGCACCCAGCTTGTATCAATCACTCTATCAGAGTAGAGTGCATTTATGCCTTAAGCTATATATTGGTAATAAATTGGAGCAGAGTACGGAGCTTTTCTATATATGATTACCACTACATAGTATACATGATCGGATACATGGAAGCACAAGACGTCATTTGCAGCAGCTTGCCAACTGAAAAGGGGAAGAAAAGCACCATCCAGTAGATTCATTCAGTTCAACAATTAATGATCCAAGCTGGAAAAGAAAAACCAATGATCCATGGTGATGTTGTAAAGCACCAGCATGTATACATAATATAGAGGAGGTAAAGCTGAATAAAGGATAATTTTGTCCACAATAGAAATATCTCAATTATCAGCACATGGTTGAAACCCGCGTGACCATACTAGTGCTGCATCTACTGACGCAAGCAGATGATGACAAATGGAATTCCGATGTTCATCACAATACAACCAGGCGGGCGTAACAGCAGCATGCCGATACGAATCAATTGTACTTAAACACAAAATGTTGGTCCCAAAGTCAGGAAACCGTTACCGTTACAGGACCAGTTACAAACTAAAATAAACGCCAGGTCTTGTGCAAGACTAGACAATACCCCACGAACAGCATTACTAGCCAGAACCATAACATAAATTGGGGAACACCCAGAGGCTACTTAGTAAATTGCAGATGGGAGGGAAACAACGACCATATAATAAGTAATGAACTGTGCTTTTTCGCACTAGCTGACCAATCTCGACCGCAGCCCAAGTTTCATCAGGATCTTGAAATAGCTTGGCAGCATAAATGCAGTTACTCTTGCCTCCCCATCTTTCCGGCCTCATGCAAGAAAATGTCGGATTCCTCTTATCAAGGCTAACAAACAGGGCATGGTTTTCCAACTTCTCCATCTTTACCAACGTAGCTGGCTCAACTGCAAAGTCGATGCGGAAGACATCAAAGGTGTTACTATATGAGCCATTCGACTCGACAGAGCTCACCGAGAGGTCAACAATGAGAAGCATGTCACCACAGGCCACCAACCATGGGTTAACAGGAAATGGTTCCCACATGATTGATACTTCTTGCATGCTGAACTGAGGTGTTAAGTGTAAAGTGTGGAACCTCACAAAACTATCTATGACAAAGATATCACCTTTGAAAAGCACGATCTGGTTGATGGTTTCATCATCAAGAGCAAGAGGGTGCTCTAACCAGTAGTTTGTTCCAATATGCCACTCAAACATGGAAGATGTTGAGAAAAGGAGGAGGCGGGAGCTCGGTGAAATTAATGGAGCCGTAAGGAAGGCTATGTTACAACAGTACCCAAGTTCGTTGTTGGGTGGGAGTTTGGGGGGCGTCACCTTGGTGCCGGTGTACACATCAACAAGGAGGCAATGCTCCTCGTAGGAGAAGATAAGATACCCATATGATCAACCTAAATAGTGCATTTTATCTGGAGTATTTTGAGGCACCGAACACGTAAGGGATAAGTTTTTCTTGCTAGGATCACTAAGCTTCCATTTGCAATTAGATAAAAGAATGGGTTTGCTACGGTCGTTACGTGGACGAACGTAAGGACCATCCGGTTTGAAGTGGAGTGGTGGGAAGCTGAAGGTATACTCAAAGGGAAATGTAGAGACTGCAGCGCGCCAAGAGCGGCAAGTGCCAATGAAAGCCAGGAAGTCATGGAATGAGTTAAAGAGAGCAATAATTTCATGAAGTATGTACAATTGTCTGTTTTCAACTCATGGTGGAGGGAACCACAAAATAAATAGCAATCAGTGATGAGTTTTCTAGGCATAAAGACACAATAATAAGCTCTTCATCTTATCTAAGACAACTTTGCGTGATCAGAGATGCTGCTATTGCTGTAAATTGGTTGAATTATAAATCATTTGATTTTTTGTTGAATTGGCAGTTACAAAATAATATTAAAATAGAAGAGAGAATATAGACGTGTATATAGACGTTCTGCTGTAAAACTAAACGTGTATACGAATGAATATTTTTAAATCATGGTCTATATGGATATATAAACGTCCAAATATACACGTGATGTTGGAGATGCTCTAACCGTAAAAAAGACATAGTTTTTGAAATAAACTAAATTAGTCACATGCATGTATAAATACATGACATTATGAGTCTATTCCATATAACCCTGTGAGAATTTTAAGGGTTGGTTATTTAACTATGACACCTTGATTTAATAAGAATGGTGGACTATTAATATCTACGAGACGCGCTTTCTTTTTCGGAAGCCCATCTCCAAGGAACTTGCAAGGTAAGTGTGCTTGTAATGAGCGTACGAAAGAGGAGCAATTTGAGCATTGGTGATCTTCTGGGAAATTGGTCTCAAACGCGCACAAAGGAGGATAAAGTGCACAGGAAAAACTAATCTTGATCTATGGAAACAATCTAGATCCCGCCAGGCGTAACCGCCGGAACCGGTGGTTGTGGCCGAGGTGTTACATTAAACCCCTAAAACAAAATCGAGTATTTTTACCCCTAAAGTTTTAAAAAAAATCAGTCAAATCACCCTAGATTTGTGCCAGCAACTGAAAGCAACTATATTGTTGGTTACAAAGGCATTTGGAAAGTTACAATGCCATTGAGGATTAAAATTTTCCTATGATTGATGATCACAAACAATGTCTTGACCAAAGACCAACTCAAAAGGTGATGTACTGGAAATGGTATGCTTCATTGTATGCATATTGGCTAAAAATTCTCTTGTAGTGTAGTACTCAGTGCTTTTGAGTTGATCAGGTCCCCCCCAAGATGTCCATGACCTCATTGGGGGCCCCGGTTAAATACCCCCCCCCCCCCCATTCCGACCCCTAGCCAACGCAAATTAGGTCTGATGGGTGGGACAACTCACTGTTGGATTATAGATATAGTGGTTCCTCCTTCTTTGGCCGGGCTTGGAACCGGCTATGCAGTAGTGAGCGTTCTTATGCTCATAGCAACATAGGCGAAGTTACCCACCCCAAAAAAGAATAGAAAAAAAACCGAAAAATAAGAAAATAGAAATCCCCAAAGAACTAGTAACAAATATAGATCAAGAAATTGTCCATGATAGTGAATCCTGATAGAAGTACCGAAAGGTATGAAAGAATTAAAACTACTCTGTTTTCTTGTGTTTTAAGTTTTAGCTCCTTTATATAATTTCCATTTTACCACTATCGAGTGTACGTAGTCCAGTGTGTGTGTTGTTGTCCCCTAGCTGGCTGAAGAAGTCATCGAGACATAGTCAATACGGATTAGTTATGCAAATAAATAAATAGAACTACAGCCTGCCTATAAAAGAAAAACATATGTACGTACTAGATTGAGCCGATTCATGTGCAATACACCTTCTCTAACAAGTAAACAGTATACAGAAGCAGACTAAGTTACCTGAAGCTTATGCCCCCCTACGTGCTGGTAGGCTCAACATATGAAGCACATACAGACCGCCTTCCATCTTACCAAAACCAAATGCATGGCCAGAATCCTCATGCTCGATAACGCAAGTTTTTCTGTCAAATATCACTTTCACAGGATATTCCACAGTAAGTTGGCTCACGGATATGAGAAGTATACCCAGGCCCGGGAGCTGGAAAACATTATGAAGAGTTATCTGGTTCCCGTAAACCGAACCCACTCCGGTGACTGGCATAGGACATCCGGTTATTCCAACCACAGTGTTGTCATTACTTGGTGGCCAGGTCTGTAAATTTTGGAGACCATCAATTCCTGTCACGTGCCTGCCCGCACCAGAATCCAAAACGAACACATCTCTGGGTGGCTGTACAGCCGAAAAATCCGCAGTAGTACATCTCCTGCACATTGACGTTCAAAGTTAGGAGGGGATATATACAATGTGATTGAGCTGATCGATATATATGGAGCAGCATGTGTACGGCATTACATCTTGGTTACGTCCACACCCGCAGTACCACCAACTTGTGATGATGGTGCATGATCACATATGGAATAATCTTGCTCGTCCATGTAATCAGCTTGCTCCCGGTCCTGGATGCTTTGAGACAAATAAAGAACATTCATGCAAATTAAGTTCGCATATAATGATTGAATAGAATTCTAGTTGCGGCACATACTTGATGGATGGTTCAACATTGTTGGAGCAAACTTGTGATGGTGCAGCACATATGCCCAGCTCACCAGCAACTTGCTGGGCTTTGCTTTGAGAAGACAAGAAATTATTGTCGGTAGTCATCATACTCGTCCTTGAGCTTTTCGTGCAGGAAACAGAGGGTTGTTTAAAAAATTCAACGATTTCCATAATGCAGCAACTCAACATATATTTGTACTAGTATGTAATTTTGGAAGGAAAGTACTGTGCACGTACCAAGAAAAGTATAAACGGTCAACTATGCATTGACCTTCTCCCCGATGCAGCACTGGATAGATTCTTGAGTTGTCTCTGGATGGAAGATAGATACTCATAAATTCAGTTTTAACCCACACGGTAATGTGTATGATATCATTCTTTCTGCTACCTAAAGGGTCTTACATAGATTGGATTATTTTCGATCGAGATTCTTC
Source organism: Bromus sterilis (assembly GCA_950022295.1). Taxonomy (NCBI): domain Eukaryota; kingdom Viridiplantae; phylum Streptophyta; class Magnoliopsida; order Poales; family Poaceae; genus Bromus; species Bromus sterilis. The sequence goes on along the minus strand of OX465597.1, from coordinate 5,823,780 downwards.
TGGCAAGGTGATAATGAGAAAAACAAGTATCGACTGACCCGGTGAAATGTCGTTTGTCGTGTGAAGGACCAAGGGGGCTTGGGTATTCATGACCTTCAGGTCAAGAACTCTGCTCTTCTCGGTAAGTGGCTATATAAGCTACTGACTTCGGATGGTGTCTGGCAAACGCTCCTTAAACGAAAATACATCGGCATAAAAAAGTTATCTCAGGTTGTATGGAAGCCTAGATCAAGGACGGGTCAGAGATAAGATTTTGGGAGGATATATGGATAGGAAATGCCACACTCCGAGATCAATATTCGTCCCTATATATCATTGTGCGACATAAGGAAGATACGCTGGCCATGGTCATGCTAGAGTCACCCCTAATGTTGCATTCAGGAGAGACTTAATCGGTCCTAGACTAGCGTCTTGGAATGCCTTGCTAGAACAGTTAGCGGTAGTGCAGCTGTCACAAGGCCACGATGAGTTTCGATGGAATCTCAATAGGAATGGAAATTTCTCTGTGGATTCTATGTATAGGGCGCTTGTCCAACCTGAAACACCAGTCGATAATAATTAGAAAATATGGCAAATGAAGATACCTGTAAAGATTAAAGTCTTTGCATGGTATCTTCGATAAGGTGTCATTCTAAACGAAAGATAATCTTGTCAAGCGCAACTGGCAAGAGAGTAAGAAATGTGTTTCATGTGTTCATGATGAGACAATAAAACATCTATTCTTCACTTGAATCCAACCGTCATCTACTGGCTCAAGATCCGCCGTGGCAGGGCGGGACCGGCCCGGCAGAGGGGCGCATGCCGAAGAGGACACGGAAGGCGTGGGACCCTGGAGGTGGGCGGGCGGCCGGGAAGGGGCGTTATCTGGACGTAGGGTGCCGGAGTGGCCAGCCGACGGTTGGGGCTGTGGATTGGGATGGCGGCCGCCGTGGATCCGAGCGTTGGAGCTTAGGGGAGCGCTAGGGCGAGACGAACGTTGGGAAGCCATCTTTGTTGAGATGATGTCCTTTTGTTTTTTTTTCCTTTTGGTGACTTACAGCTGCGTGCTATGCAGAGGCCGGATGTACTTACTTAAACCTTTTAAGTAATAAAGCAATTTATCAAAAATGTATATATACCTACATACTACACGAGAGCATGAGGGAGATTAAATAATCTGTAATGTTCTTAACATCAATTTGATGTTTTCAATGGTCTTCATTTTTTCCAGTACTGTTGTGATTGTCAAAATTTTAAAAGTTTAAGCAACACAGATCCTGAATACACAAGTACATATGAGTTCTAATGTACAAGCTATAGACTTGTTGAGTTAACTGGCATGTTTAATTAACTATCAGCATCTACCGAGTTACACGTACCTATGAAATGCACCATCCTTGCCAGATGGCAACGTAGAGGGAACATCAGATGCTGCTGGTGCTTGTGGTTCCTTGCTGGGGCTTGACGTGTCTGAGATTGTCCTGCTGACAGGTTCGCCCCCGAGCGGAGGATGCGGCACTATATCTATGATGCTGCAGCGAGTAAATTGATTATCAACTACGTACATATACTTCAGACTACACCAGAGCACAAGGAAAATGAAATAATCAGTAAATTTTTTGGATCACTAATATCAATTTGATGCTGTTATTCCAGCAGTGATTGTCAACACTTGAAAAGTTTAAGTAACACAGATCCTAAATAGACAAGTACTCCTTCCGATCCATAATAAGTGTCGCTCATTTTGTACTAAGCTAGTACAAAAATTGTACTAGATGAATGACACTTATTATAGATCGGAGGGAGTACATACGAGTGCTAGTGCACATGTCATAGACTATTTGTCGAGTTAACTGGCTTGTTCTTAATTCAAATTAACCTTCAACATCTACCTAGTTACACGTACCTGGTTGCACGGTCCTTGCTAGACGGGAGAGCAGAGGAAACACCAGATGCTGCTGGTGCCTGTGGTTGCTTGCTCGGACTTGACGTGTCGGAGATTGTCCTGCTGACAGGGTCGCGGCCACGTGTTTTGATTAACAACAGAAAAAAGGGAGATGGAAATTTTTCGCTCCAGCATGGTCTCATTATAAAAGTTCTTGATTGTTTATCTATGTCTAAACAGTTAGCCTGTAACAGGATACTGCAGCTAAGTGTGGCAGGGTATCGGTTGAACTCACAGTTAACTATATTAGTTTTGGTAGAATGTCGTGCCTTTTGGAACAGACGTTTCGTGTTATATAGATGGGGCACACCTCCCATAGGCGCATATATACATCCAATGTTTAAAATAGACAGCTATTTCATTTAGCCCCGGCATTTTCAGAAGCTAAGAAAGGCTATAGTCTAGGCTATAGCGGCTAACCCATTTAGCCATTTTTTAAAAACAAAGAAAATATTAGTCAACTTCTAATATACTAAAGCCCCTAGGGGTAAAATGCATGAGAATCAATTGAGTACTCAATTTTGACTTGGTCCAACCTTTTGGCTATGTCTTTAAATTATTAGCCATGGGATTCAATTGAGTAGCAAATTTGAATTGGTCAACTCCTTGCCTATATAAATTATTATTATTATTATTATTATTATTAAATATATCACATTTCTTATTTTTTTAAGTTGAATGCGCAACATAAAAATATTGTCAACATGTATCTTTTTTGAAAAACTTGGATGTCAATTTCAATATGATTTGTATGTTCATGCTATACTGAACTTGTTTTGAGCTTACAATCAAAACGTTATTGCAATACACAATTATTGATTTCGCGGTCAATTGATTCGGCTCATGCGGTAGATGCCACTACAACAACTTTCAAACACGACATACACAACAACAACAACAACATGATATTTCACTTTAACGTTAGATCTAAACAAGGTTAATTGGTGTTTCAAAGGCCAATTGACGAAAATGTTTAATTTTTGAAGCCTCCTCATTCAGTTGAGGTTTTTAATTTAAAACTAGACACGATTTTGACTATGTGGTGACATTTTTCAATGGATGCATCCCTTTGATAAATGATTTGATGTTGTGAGCCTTGATTGGCGGAAAGAAAGCGCAGGGCCGGTCCACACATTTTCGAGGCCCTGGGGCGATATGATAAAATGGGGCCCTTGTATATTGCTAAAACAGAGAAGGAAACTATGATTCAAATCATGATCCAAGTTGCAACTCATTCAACTATTCAACCGAAACAAGTATTCAACTATTCAACTCATAAATAATATCAAATCAGATTGAATAGAAAGAGATATTCGGAAAACAGGGAGTTTAGCGGCTAAAATGGAGGCTAATTAGGGCTATAGCCGGCTATTAGCTGGTTTTTTTCATTTAGCCTATAAATGGCATAGTCTTAGCCTGAGGTCTCTCAAGAGGCTATAGCCGGGCTATAACCAGGCCATAGCCGGCTATTTAAAACATTGCATATATCAGGTGGTTACAAGTGCTGGGAATCCAGAAAGGCATAACAGACTAACAACTAGATAATTTCCTAGGCTAACAGACTACAGAAAGATGTTACATAACCTAAAGATCCTAGCCCAGATACACATATGTTAACAAACTGCTTGTTTATTCAGAGAAAATATTCCTGAAATCTCTTCTAATGTGAAACCAAGGTAGTATTATATAACCACTTCTATAGTCTGGTTGAAAATTAGAACTACTTAATTCTTAGATGCATCCGTACCTGGATAATCTCACGCCACAACCAAGAGCAAAAATCAAAGTGTTAATTATCATGACGTTGTATGTCATCCTCCTGGACCAAATGCAATAAAGTTAACAAATGAACTAGACGACACATCATAGAGTGATTACACTAGAAACATAGAGTTAAGGTAGATCACATGCTTTTTCTTGCTAGAGAAGGCATAAAATTACTCACATAAGCAACGCTAGCATGGAGGATGCAGAGATTTTACTTATCCAAGTAGATTTTTTTCTGTAAGCAAAAAATGAAAGCAAATTTATTGCTTTGAAAATTGAAATTCAGAAAGCGAACTTTCTATCATGGTTGCATACTTGGATCATATGTACCTGAAAGGAGGAGGATGGCGAAGCCAAGCAGATCTGGCCGCGACCACTAGAAACAAAACACAAAGGGGTGCAACAATGACGGCTACTGATGATCCGTAGAGCTCATCCAGTAGGTTGTAGAAGCAGCCGACCAGAAAAAACCTGATCATGATAACAAGGAAAATTAGACTAGAGAAAATAATAAGCCGTGGGTATGACTCATAGGTCCCAAATTAGACCAGAAAAAATAATAAGCCGTGGGTATGACTCCTACTAGTCACACCCTAGCACAAGAGCATAGCAGTAGTCGTAGGTCCTGACCTAGATCCACTTCGTCCTTAGGGCAACTCCAAGGACACGATTCAAACGCAAACTAATTTAGTTTGTCTTTTGTTTGTTTGGATTGTCTCGACGGATCTAATGTCTACGGTATGTTTGATTGAGTCGCCGGGTGCCCAATGGTGTAGAAAGGATGTAAATGTAGATAACATTTAAAAAAATAAAAGTCATTAATACTTAATTACACATTATAAAAAATAAAAATAAAAAAACCCTAGCTCGATCTGCTTGAGGGCGGCCTCCTCGTTGTAGCCCGGTGGGACGTGTACGACGACTGTGATGGGGTGCGCTCCTCCTAGGCCTCGCCTTCACAGGGAGCGGTGCCCCCTAGATCTGAAGGCTGCGGCCGCACTGCCTCGGCGGCACGTAGGAAGGTGGCGGAGGACCGAATACGGTCTTGGCCACCCTACCATGTAGGACGGGATTTTCCGCCTTCTGTTCACGAGAAAGAAAACGCGCGATAAATATAAGCGATATTTGGATCACTGTAGACCAAGAATGCGTTGTTTTTAGCCACGCGAACCCAACCGAACCCAAAACGGATAAATGGGTCGCACACTTTGAGTTGCCCTTGCATCCTCTCGCCTGGATACCCACAGTGGCTCAGTCCCCGACATCCTCTCACACCGGATCCAATCTGGCCCCGCAGGAACTCGAACCCGCATTAGCGAATCTCAAAATTGAAAATGTGAAGGCAACTTGCGAAAACTTACAGGTTGAACAGATCTTCCTCGTGCAGAGTAGACGCCATCATGGGTTGCTCCATACGAGTTAGGGAAATACGGTTGGGAATTTAGGGAAGAGGCATTGAGTGCTGTGTGTCTACTGATGGGGTATTTATCGGGGTCAGAGTAGATTCAAGCATATGCAAAGCTCACTCATATGAGCGGGAAGGGTGGTAAGCGCAACTCTCTCTGATTAGTGAGCGCTTTTTTATATGCAGGTATCGATTTTCTAGTAATTAAGACTGGTTGTTAACTTGTTAGTCGGTACACCCGCAAAAAAGAAACTCGTTATTAGTCAGTACACTCGGTACGAAGTTGCCTTTTAAAAACGAGGCATCTTCGCAGGGAGTCAAGTCTTGGTGAATAGAATAGCATTGGTCACTAACTGTAACAGAGCAGTAGCAGCTAGCCGGCCTTGGTTCCATAAACTGCTAATATTTTTATTTTTATTTGCGGGTTGCTTATGCAGGTGGTGGGTCTTGGAGTGTATTCTACGGTTGAGGTTGCCGTTGCACATTATGCAACACATCTTGGCACAAAGAATGGCAACAACCTACCATGAGGAGCAGTTGGTCTTATGGTCTTAATCTTATAATTGAACTGCTACTGTAATATGAGCAGTGCAGCCAAACATGATTGCCACTACCTATTGTCCAGCACATCAACTAAATTAAGAAACAAACTTTGTAGAGCGAATGGCATCAATTTTGATTGAGGTGCCGGTGCCAGAGCCGAAGCCGGAGAGCCCGGCAATATTTCTGATTGACTATGTGCCCGAACCCGAGCTCTAGTACATCCTGCGGAAGTACATCTTGATGTTGCTCACACTTGTGGCTACTGTTACATACGGTGTGGGGTTCAACCCGCTGGGGGGAAGAAAACGATGGCGCCGTCAGCCACCTTGCCGGGGAACCCATCGTCCAGGCGACCAACAAACTCCGATATCTGGTGTTCTTCTACTGCAACGCCGTCGTGTTGGTTTGGTCGATCTTGGTCATCGTCCTCTTCCTGCTCCTCTCCATCGACCTGCTTGAAAAAAAGATGTGGGTCTGGACTCTGGATGAAGCCACTGTGGTTGACTTGCTCAGTTTCATGGGTGCCTACGCTGCGGGGAGCTGTCGCAACATGCTCACAACCGTCTACACCTCAGTGCTAATTAATGGTTACCGGAGTCTCTACCTAGTACTACCTCATAGTCCAGGTAGTGATGCCGTTGCCAGTTGCCACCACGACCAGAGTATCCTACTCTTTTCGATATTCGACGAGAGTATCCTACTCTATTCAATATTCGACGAGGCCAGTGGCACCGCAAGGTGCTGTTGCTGCTCTCGACGTTTGCTGTAAGCATCACCTACGTGGCCGGGCTGAACTCACCAGGCGGCTTCTGGGATAACACCGTGGGTGGCCACCACATGGGCGACCCCATTCTCAACGACAACCACCACAAGGCACGCTTGACAACATTTTTCGTCTGCAACTCAACGGCTTTCATGGCGTCGCTGCTCTTTGTCATGCTGCTTCTCCGAAGGAAGCTTCAGCAGCATATGGTGCGGGCTCGCGAGATGTTCGGATGCGCTCTAGTCTTGCTGGTCAGCCTCGTTGGGGCCTTCGCCGCTGGCAGCTCCAGCGTGCCTCAGTGCCTGTGGGTACCGCCTACTAGGGTGTGGTTGCTGGCGGCACTCTAGTATTGATTGTTGTTCTACAACTTGTGCCCCAAAAATACAACTTGATGATCAGTCAAGTAATAATACAATGTCAACAAATAATTCGATGGCCAACAACTAATGACAGGTAATTCATATGCATTATATTCTACTTCCTCGGTAAAGAAATATAAAACTGTTTAGATTACTATAAAGTAGTAGCTAGTGATCTAAACGTTCTTATATTTCTTTACTGAGGGAGTACTTCTTATCCTTAAGTAAATCATTGTCAATATTAAAGGTTTTGAAATGTTTTTCCTAATCCGTCGCAGATTTCTCCGAAACACAGATACTATTCGGTGCATGTCTCGCTCTCTTGTTCTGTTGCTGGCCACTTTTGCAACGGCCATCTTTTTTGAAAGTAACCGCAGGAGCTCTGCTTATTCATTATAGTGAGAAGAGAAATACAAAGTACAGAGGTAGGCGACAGCCGGAACTGCCATTACACATCATTCATTCCTCACTAAGAAAACTGGAGGGGAAAACACGGGAGAAGAAAGACTCAAACGTCTAACCCGCTAAATTGATGCCTCTCCTCGCACGGCTGAGCATAGCAACTTCATCTCGGATTACACTTGCCAGATTTGCCGGGGTCAATTCCTTTTGCTCGAAAATACGCCTGTTCCTCTCCTTCCAGAGATTCCACGCTTTGTAAGCCGAGATAGTGAGCCTCTCCTTGATCGCGGCCTTAAAGCCCGGACTGGAGCACAACCAATCCCACCAGCCGCACACCTCAGAGGCGGTTGAGGCAGCAGTGTAAGCAGCCCCATGACTGGCCCGTTAGGCAAGCCAGGTTTCCTTAGCGTAGACGCATGTAAGCGTGATGTGAGCAGCCGTCTCTTGTTCCTGATCACACAGTTTACAGATCTGATTGCATGGCCACCCACGCGCGCCCAGCCGATCGGCAGTCCAATTACGGTTTTGCAGGAGCAGCCACATGTAGAATTTTACCTTCCCCTCCATGGTACATCTCCAAACTCGTTGCAGGCGCGTTGAGACCACTCGAGGGAAGAACTGTGCGGCGTACGCAGAGGCCGCAGAATAAGCGCCCCCCGTGGTGAGAGTCCAGCGTATTCCATCCTTTCCCGGGACCAGCAGGACATTTTGGACCCTCTCCCAGGTGGTAACAAACTGGTTAACCTGCGCTTCAGTGTCCATGCGATTCAGTCCAGTCATCCATTTGCCATTCCTAAGGGCCTCCCTCACTGTGATCTTTTTGAACGTGGCGAGCCTGTATATATCAGGCGCTAAAAAGCACAAGGCCGCACCATCGACCCATCGATCAAGCCAGAAACTTGCGATCACGCCATCATTGATCTCAATAGTCAATACTCGTGCAGCTAGCGAAAAGCTTCATGTCCCGCGCATCACACTGAGTCGCGGATCCCTTCCAAGGCCGGTCACTGCCATCCCATTTGAACCACTCCCATCGTATCCGCAACGCCCTGCTGAAAGACGCAATGTCCTTGACGCCAAGGCCCCCATATTGTTTAGGGGAGCAGATCTGCTTCCAGTTTACCAAACATCTTCCCCCTGGGGCGCGATCGCCAACATCCCATAGAAAATTTCTCCTCATTTTATCAACTCGCTTGATGAACCATTTGTCGGGCTGGAAGGCAGTTAGGAAGTATGTGGCTGTCGCCGTGACCACCGAATTGATGTAAACCAGCCTCCCCATCCTATTCAGTAATCTCCCTTTCCTTGGCGCCAACTTCCCAGCGATCTTGTCCAGTAGGGGCTGTAGCTCCACCCTCCTTGGCTTTCGGATACCGAGCGGGAGGCCTAGGTATTGGCAGGGAAGTTGCCCGATTTGTCCCCCAAATGACGATAGGGAGGCCTCCAGCCCCGCAGTGGCACTCGCAATCGGGTATGCGACAGTCTTGTTGAAATTTGTCCTCAGCCCAGAGGCGTTCCCAAAGACCTCCAGGATTGCCTGAACCACAATAAAATCAAAATCCACAGGGTTTAGGAAGAGTGCAACGTCATCCGCGTAGAGACTGCATCTGAACCGAGCAAAACGCTGCCGTAGAGGGGATAGGATGCGCCTCTCGGTGGCCATAGTGAGCAATCTCTGCAAAGGTTCCATTGCGATGATGAACAGGAGCGGCGACAACGGGTCTCCTTGTCTCAGTCCTCGTCGATGCACGAATGGCTTCCCTGGTACTCCATTAAGATGAACCCTTGATGATGACGAAGCGAGAACCAGAGAGATCAGGTTTCGCCATCGCTGCCCAAAACCCATGGCCTCAAGCACCTCTAGAAGATAGACCCACCCGACGGAGTCAAAAGCCTTGGCCACATCCAGTTTCAGAAACACCATTGGCGAGTTGGCCACATGCGCCGCCCTCAACACATTCAGGACATAGAGAAAGTTGTCTTGGATCGAACGGCCCTGGATGAACGCGCTCTGGCTGTTGGAGACAAGATGCTGGATCTCCGGAGATAGCCTGCCCGCGAGAAATTTGCTGAGGATCTTTTGCACACTATGCATCAAACTGATTGGCCTGTAATCCCCATAATCTTGGGCATCCTCCTTCTTGGGCAGAAGCGCAATGTTAGCTGTGTTCAGTAAGTTCCAGTTCCTACCCCCAAGCCCATGGGCGCAATTAACCGCCGCAAGGAGATCATCCTTGATAATGTTCCAGCACCGTTTGAAAAAAATACCCGTAAGGTCGTCGGGTCCTGGCACTTTTTCACCGTGCAACTCATGAACAGACGTCCTGAACTCCTCTTCGGTAAAGGCCTCCTCGAGAGCAGAAAGGTTCCGACGAGGTAAACCTAAAACCTCCCATCTTAGCTTAGCAGTGCGCGTCAATGGGGTTCCCAAAAGCCGCTTGTAGTGCTCAAGAATGATCTCGGCCTTTCCATCATGATCAGATATGCGTTCCCCATCACGACCGAGACTTGGGATGTGATTCCTTCGCCGCCGTCCATTAGCCTTAAGGTGGAAGAAGCGAGTGCTTCCATCTCCTTCCCTGGTTTCTGTAATCCTCGATTTTTGCCTCCATATAGCACGATCAATGGCGGCCAGTCCTAGCAGCTTGGATTTCAGACTACCACGCAGCCTTCTCTCCTCTAAAGTCAGAACTCTCTCCTCCTGGGCCAGATCGAGGCCAAAAATAACCTCGCTAGCAACTCCCGACATGAAGGCCGCCCACTTCACCTTTTGCCTGCCCCAGACTCTGAGTGCCTTGGCCGTTCTGGCAAGCTTAACATGCAACACACGCACCGGGTCTTGCGAGCATACCTGCTTGCTCCAGACAGTGCAAACCACCTGAAGGAAATCGTCAAAAATTACCCAATGATTCAGGAACCTGAAAGCCTTGCAAGCCCGAGAGTCCATGATACGTCCAAAACGTATCTATAATTTCTGCTTGCTCCATGCATGTTTTGTGTGATATTGCTATGATCTAGATACACTTTCATACACTTTTGATCATATTTGGACTAACCTATTAACTCAGTGCAACACAGTGCCAGTTCCTGTTTTCTGCTGTTTTTCTATTTCAGTTTTCCCCCATATAAAAAGTGCTTCAAAAATTCGGGAAAAATCAGATAAAAAATCAGCGTGAAGGAACCTTCCGGAAGAACCTGGGTGCGGCCAGAGGGCCACCACCAGGGGCCCAGGCGCCCTGGTGGCGCCTCCTAGGGCTTGGCCACGCCAGGGGGGCGTCTGGACCCCTGGTGGCCCCCCTGGCTGCCCCCCTTTGCCTATATATTCTCCGTCACGAGAAACTTCCGAGAACAGAACTCTTTTTCGCGATCTCTCCTCTGTTCCGCCGCCGCGCTTCCGAGATCGGGAGAACCAGAAGACCTCTTCCCGGCACCCTGCCGGAGGGAGGGCCGACCTCCGGGAGTCTCCTCTCCACCATGGATGCTTTCCGGATGTCTCGTGAGTAGTTTTCCTTGGACCATGGGTCCGTGATCAGTAGCTATGTGATGTTCTCCTCCCCTCTTTGTTCTTCATGGTTTAGACCTCGTGAGCTGCCCTACATGATCGAGGCACTTTTGCAATCTTTATGTTGTTGCTATGCTGAGTTTGATGGGATCTGATGGATTATGAGATTATGTTCAGATTGTGATTGAGTAATATATTTGGTTTTTATCTCTTATATTTTTATTCCTAAGTAATTCTTGCATGTTCTCCGTTGTTGTTTATTGCTTTGGTCAAGTAGTAGGTAGTAACCCCAAGAGGGAACGTTATGCTCGATTGTGAGTTCATGCCCCCTGATGACTAGCTTGAGTGACAGAAACATGAGTCTAGGGGATGTGCTGTTGCCACAAGGGAGAAAACAACGGTGCTTGTAACCGCGGTTACAAGGATTGTTTACTTTACGCAAAGTGTTTTTTAATGCAGTTGTCTGTTGCTTTGGGTTTACACTTTGGGTGGGGCTCGCAACTTAATACCAGCGAGATGTTCTGGATAGATATCTCAAGGTGAATGATTAGTAGTAGATGCAGTTGGATTTCGGTCTAATTATTTTGGCGTTCTGCCCGTGCTTTTGAGCCTCTTCCTTTCTTTTGTAGCATAGTTAGCATTGCGGTGCGTTCATAATCCTGTCAATTGCCCTTCTGTAATTTGTTCACCTCGCATAGTAGTTTTATCGTCTTTTGGGAGAGAGACATCACTAGTGAACATCATGTATCCCGGTCCATATCCTCATCACTGTTTACACGCTCATTTACTTTTCTGCTTTACTTTCAGTTGCTATCATTATCCCTTGTGTTTGATCTTTTGTGAATAACAAGACCGGAGAGATTGACAACCTCTCTGAACTTCGTTGGGAACAAAGTTATTTGTGTCTGTGTGCAGGTCCGCGTCAGTTGCGCCGCTGACACCTACTTATCATCTCCGGAGTCCTACTGAAGACAAACCTTGGTATCTTTACTGAGGAAAATTTGCTGTTGTGCTACATCACGTCTTCCACTTGGGGTTACCAAAGAAGGGTTAGAAATCACTATCATCACCTCGCACAACAGTCCATCTTCCTTAGCACAATGGGACAGTGATCCGACACATTTGTGGAATCCGCAGAAAGTTGGAAATGCGAGAATGCCGCCTCCCACTCGCCCGTGACCAGGACCCTGTCGATCTTCGTCAGCGTTGCGTCTTCACGCTCATTGGACCAAGTAAACCTCCTCCCAAGCAGAGGCAGGTCGATCAACTCCATATCCTCAATAGCCGCCCGTAACCGGCCCATCATCCGCAAGTTGAGACTGGAATTGCTCTTATCCGCAGCCTTGCAAATCATATTGAAGTCTCCCATAATCGTGCATTTAGGGAGAACCAGGGGTTGGATCCTTTTCAGCTCATCCAGAAAGAGCAACTTGTCCGCCTCCAATTGAGGGCCATAAACGCTAGTTACAGACCAGCAGCCACCATCCGCTTTGTTCCTAATAGTGCCAGAGATCGAAAAATCTCCCCTAGCCGCCACAACCTCAGAGATTTCGAAGTCATCAGTACAGGCAATCAGAATCCCCCCTCTCGTGCCAATAGCAGGGAGATCAATGAAGCAATCCGCGAAACAACCTCCCAACGTTTCACAGACCAAACCTCTCGTCATGACATCAATCTTGGTTTCCTGGAGACAAACAATATTACATTTCTGCTCCTACACACACATCTGCACTGCCCTTCTCTTAGCTGGGTTATTGAGACCACGCACGTTCCAATTCAGTATACAAGGCTCCATTAATCCAACCGAATGAACACAGGGCAGCAAGGCCGCCCATGACCACGAACAGGGGCACCTTCCACATTCATCAACCCAATCCTCAGCAAATCAACCGAAAACCCCACCCAACACTCGGGGCTCAGGCTCATACACGCACCCACCCTACCACAGATCCAGCACAACCGAACTAACATTAGGGAAACACGACACAACCACACCCACACACCTAGCAGCGGCTTCCAGAGGCTTCTTGTACCTTGTCGCCTCCATGAACCGCAAGTCGATGGCCGCAATGAACCGGCCATCAGCGAGTCGATGGCCGCAATGAACCGGCCATCCAGAGGCTTCTTGTACCTTGTCCATGGTGGATAGGCCGGCGGAGGGCTTGGCGGCCAGCCTCCCACTGGCCCTCTTCCCCAGGCTTCCCGGCTCCTGGCCACCGCCGCCGGCATTGCAGGGTGCGGGTGGGGGGAGCAGCGCGGCAGGGGGAGCAGATGTGCATAGCACGAGAAAGTCCTGGAGGGGGTCGCCGCTTTCCCCACCAGGCGCACCATCAAGAGAAGCAGACACCTGGGCCACCAAGAAGGGCTAGATCCACCTGGTGGTGTTTCGCAGGAAAACGGTAACAGTTACCTGGCTGGCGACCCGATCCTCTTTGACGGTGAATGATAGTCGCTACAGGATCTTCTTGTACTGCAATTCGTTTGCATTTGTGTGCTCCTTGGTTACCATCATACTACTATAAATTTTGAACCTTTTGGTGAGTAGGGCTCACATGGTGGAGTCGGTTATGATGGTGCAGTTGTTGGGCCTCATCGGGGCGTATGCTGCCGGGGCCAGCAAGGACCTAAATACCTCAATCCAAATAATTGCCTTGGCAGGTGTCGTCCTGTTCTACGTGGTGATCCATGTTATCTTCTTTACACTGGAACAAGAGGACATCGATTTTTATGTTGAGCAAGTGAAGGTGGAGAAGACACTAGTAAGAAAAAGACCCATTTGTCCCGGTTCCAGAGGCCCATTTGTTCCGGTTTCGAAACCGGGACTAAAGGGTCGTTACTAATTCCAAAACCTTTAGTTCCGTTTGGGCCACGAACCGGGACAGACGGGCCTCCACGTGGCCGTTGTGGCTTGCCCAGGCGGAAGGGCCTTTTGTCCCGGTTGGTGCCACCAACCGGGACGGGTAGTTTTTTTTCTTTTGAAATGATGGGGGGTTTAGGGGTTTTTGCAGGGGTTAATTTAGGGGTTTCATATATTGTTTTAGCTAGCTAATAAAAAGAGTTGCGTACTCTCTTATCACCATCTAGGAGAGAAAGGATTCATCTCATATATATCATCATGATCATAATTAATATCCAACACACAAAGGTTCTTTGCTAGTTTAACTTCGCTAATATCAAACACAAAGTTCCATTTCCATAATATTATACCTCGACTCCTCATATATATCCCCTATGAGACTGCTCATTCTCACAAGGGTATATATAAAAAAACCAAAAGACACCTTCATTTCCATAATGTAATATGGAGAAGACCTTGTCCCAATCTTTTATATTCTTCCGAATCACTATCCGTTTCCAATTTTTTATTCTTAAGGAGCCACCATCACGTTCACTTTCAGTGGAGTAGCCAGTCTTGAAGAGTTCTTTCCATGGCCGCCGGCATCCACAACTGTAAGCCACAATTGTAAGCTCGCCTCTAGAAGGCATCCATCTAGGCATACATTTTTTCGGGATTTTTTGTTGAAAACATATGAGTAAAATACTTAGTAATGCGGTATAGTTAATCTTAGGGCAAAAGATTTCTGAAAATGATGAAGTAGTGACAGAACAGTAAAAAATCTCACAATGATATAGTTTGATACATATACCGGCAACAACTCGAGAACAAATGGAACATATGGCGTATAAGATTTGCTTGCAAAGCCAGTTACATCTTCAAGAAAGGAGATGTAATCATCTTGTTCATCCATGGTTAGCTCCTCAACCCCACCATTATAGAAAGCTTTATCGAATATCTTGCGTACATCCATCAGAGCATAGAGATAAACTGGCAATTATAACAAAGTTGTCAACTTGGGAAGCAAAAAAATAAGGAAAGGAAACAAGTAAAATTTGGTTAAGAAACTCACGTTGAGATAGAACCAGCTTCTTGTCGTCCACTAGCATCCAAATATCCTTATTTTTAAATACATCTCGGCGAGGTCCAAGATCAAAGGTTATTTGCATACCCTCTTGTAATGCATATGCCTTGCACAATGCATGCCAATTTGGACAAGCAAAATAAGTGCACCAACATTTTTAGTGCTATCAATGCTCAAAGTTATACCATGTTTCGTCGTCTTTAGTTTGACTTCCTTTGTTTCATTCTCTTGTCAATCATTTAATTTAACAAAGTCACATACTTGGCGTCTTGCATAGCATGGGATGCGCTAGTTGATTATAAAAAAATTACACGTCAAAACAAAAATATTAGTGCGAAGCATGCTTAAATAAGAAGGATAATGTCGACGCAGAAGTTGTATATATATACCGTTATTTTTATGAAGTCACGCCTAAGCGTGAGGGAGAAATATATTTCTTCATCCCCATCCAACTTTGGATACCTGCTGTCGCACCGACCCGAGTTATCATCACAATAGGGGCACTGGACGAGTTGTTCATCGTCAGCCATTTTCTGTGTTCATATATAAAGATTAGTTCGGTGTCGTCGTCGGCGTCGTCTTGAGCCAAATGGCGAGATGGGAACGACGACTGGAAGGCGGGGGATTATATACCAAAAGACGGTTGGTTCAAAGTTACACTAGTAGAAAACAGGGTTTTGGTTCAGGCCTCTCCAGCCGATTTGTCCCGGTTCTGCCACGAACCGGAACCCATGGGGGTCATACGTCCCGGCTCGTGCGCCGGGGGCCGGCCGGGCCTCGTGGAGCATTGGTTCCGATTCGTCTGCGGGCATATGTCCCGGTTCTAGACAAGATTCGGGACCAATGGGCCTCGCTCCTGGCCCACAACCACTAGTCCCGGTTTGTGGCTCAACCCGGGACGAAAGGCTGGCCATTAGTACTGGTTCCAGCCACAACCCGGGACGAAAGGCTGGAAATTAGTACCACCTCGCTAACCAAAGTGGAGTTAGACCTGTTTATAAGCACAGGTCCGCGTGGACTTATCGTAGCATAACAAGTTCACTAAAGGCCGTACACGAAGAAATTCATTTGTATCCTGTACTCTGTCCGGGGAAATTTCGGACGGAGCTCGTTTGGTTGGCAGATTTTCCAGATGTGCCCACGAGGCGGGGACCGCCTGTAAACCCGTATGGGATGAAAATCCCGTACGGGTATTACATACGGTTCCCGCCTGGTTGGTAGACTTGCGAGATTTGCCAACCAAGCGTGCTCCGTCTGAAATTCACCATGACAGAGTACAGGATATGGAGTATTCTTCCGTTGACGTCCTATAATGAAATTGCTATACTTTTTTTGTTTTTGTTTTCCAATAAAACAAGACACAAGGTTCCCATAATGAAATTGCTATACTTTTTTTGTTTTTGTTTTCCAATCAAACAAAACTATGCAGGCCGACTGTTACATTCAAGGCCATTAGTCTCGGTTCCAGCTACGAACCGGGACCTCCAACCATTGGTCCCGGTTCGTAGCTGGAACCGGGACTAAAGGATACCTGTAGTCCTGGTTCCAGCTACGAACCGGGACCAATGACGGCGCTTCGTCTTCCGCGCGCGCCCGACGAGCTTTCCCATGCGCGTGCGACTCATCTCATCTCATCTTCCCTTCTCATCCCTCTCGCGCCCGACGAGCTTCTCGCCGCCATGTCGGGTCGCCGCTACGATGGCCGTCCGACTCCGACACCCCGTCGGACGAGGACAATTCCGAAAGGCGCAAGTTTTGGGACCCGCCTCCGAAGCTGCGGCCTCGACAGCGCGGGCGACGATCGCGCGCCGCCGACGACAGCCCGCCCCCCGCCGGCGACGACAATCCGCCGCCCGCCGACGACCCGCTGGAACAGCTGGCGGCGCAGGAACTTCGTCGTGCCGATCGTGCGGAGAAGTCCCGCGCGAACCTGGCCAAGGCGAGGGCCAAGAAGAAGGAGAAGAAGAGGGCCGAGATGATGGCGCGCGTCGAGGCGAAAGTCGCGTCGGAGGAGGCCACCAAGCGGGCGGCGCCCAGCGACGACGATGAGGGCGCCGGGACCTTCGCCAAGAAGCAGAAGATCGATTAGTTTAGCTCTAGTCGTTAGATTAGACGCTTCTAGCTTCGATCTTCTGTAATAAATATTATGAATTATATATATATATATATTTGGTTTATTAATCATGATTGTTTTTTTTTAATCGTGACATCATTGTTGTTTGTTAGTCGTGATTGTTTTTTAATAATTGTTTGAAATTCAAAAAATTAAATCATGTGATATGAAGACCTAAGGGTTATAATGATTGATATCTTACTATTGTCAGGAAAACAACAAGTGCAGACTTGGAAACTAGGGGAGATAGAACCTGAAAGTTAAACGTGCTCGGATTGGAGTAGTGAGAGGATGGGTGACCGGCCGGGAAGTTAGATGATTTGGAATGAGTGTTGATTAGAGATTAAATTGTGAAGTAGTGAGGAGGGGTGATTAGAGATTAAATTGTGAAGTAGTGTTGCCTTTTTCTACTAGTGTTAATACACACACAAAATTATGAAGTCGAATAAAAATGCAGCAATAATATTTTAAAACAAGGTTGCATAGTGCCTTATAAGTAATACAACGGTAAACAACATGACTAATACAGTAAACAACGTCGGGTGCGGTGGAAGGTGGCCACCCAAAGAAAAGGAACCACCACGAACTCGTAGCTCGGATGAGATCCCTGAAGAACCTTCCAGGTCCTTCATAACCCGGCGTCCAACGCCACCAAGTAGCGACGGACGTGCTCGTCCTCCTCCCTGACACGTCGGCGTACAATCCACTCGGGGGCCGGCTGTCTCTGCACTGACTGTGGCCCACGCGACCGTCACCAAAGAAAATCTGGGTCGACGACAGGACCCGGATTCCTCACTAAGCGGCGCGCCTCGGAGATCACCTCCTAGTGCCAGCCCGGGGGAGCCCAGTCCTGAACATCGCCCATCCCATCAAACGGATGCTCTCCGACGCGGTGACGACGGGGATGCGGACCAGGCATCGTTGCCGAGAACTTATTTAATATATGCAAAATTTTATTAACATGAACGAATGAAAAAATTATACTAGCTAACTAACAAATTAACAAAATAAGACAAAAATACTTAGCGAATACGTCAAGGCTGTCTATCTATCTATATATACTAGCTAAACTATCTATATCTATTATACACTGATTTTACTCTATCAATTATATATATATATTATTAGCTATATATATCTATATTTAATTATATATATATATATATATATCTATTTATCTATCGATTTTGCACAGATTCTACTGCATGATTTATGTATCTATCTATCTAGCTATATCTACTGCACAAGATCTCGCGACTCACCAATGGGCGAGAGGCGCCGGCGACGTAGATCCAGGAGCGGGGCGCGGCCGGCGTCGTGGAGGAATGTGGGGGCGGGGGCGGCGGTGGAGAGGAGAAAGGGGTCGGCCGGGCGTGCGGGCCGGGCGGCGGCGGCGTCGGTGGAGGTAACGGGGCGGCGGAGGAGCGGTGCGGCGGCGTCGGTGGAGGAACGGAGCGGCGAAGTCGTCGGCGATGGCGGGGGCGAAATCCGGCAGCCTGACGGCGTCGGTGTCGGTGTCGGCGTCGTCTTGAGCTGCTAGCCTGCAAATGGCGAGATGGGAACGGCGGGCTCGAAGGCAGGGGATTATATACCCAGAGCATTGGTCCCAGTTGTTGGCATCAACCGGTACTAAAGGATTTGACCCACATAACATATGTGCAAAAGTTGAGAGGATTACGGGAAAAACTGGATGCACTTCGTGTACAAACTGGATCATCTCTTTCAAAGTACAAGGTTTCAAACGAAAACTCATCTGTTACAAAGACATTTCATTTTTCTAAACTTATTTCAACCCAAGACTTTTTTTGCATTCAATATGCACCATTCAAAGCCACATACCAAAATTTCAACCCTTTCTCACTTCATTTGCTATTTTTCACGCATTTAATGATTTATTTTGAGCTAAATGACCTTGAAATTAGAAAGCACTACAACTGAACTCGGAAATGGTTGAAACTTGGCATGGTGTCATCATTTGACCCACATAATATGTGTGCAAAAGTTGAGAGGATTACGGCAAAAACTGGATGCACTTCGTGTACAAACTGGACCATCTCTTTCAAAGTATAAGGGTTTCAGACGAAAACTCATCTGTTACAAAGACATTTCATTTTTCTAAACTTATTTTAACCCAAGACTTTTTTTGCATTCAATATGCACCATTCAAAGCCACATACCAAAATTTCAACCCTTTCTGACTTCATTTGTTATTTTTCACGCATTTAATGATTTATTTTGAGCTAAATGACCTTGAAATTAGAAAGCACTACAACTGAACTCAGAAAAGGTTGAAACTTGGCATGGTGTCATCATTTGACCCACATAACATGTGTGTAAAAGTTGAGAGGATTACGGCAAAAAATGGATGCACTTCGTGTACAAACTAGACCATCTCTTTCAAAGTACAAGGGTTTCAAACAAAAACTCATCTGTTATAAAGACATTTCATTTTTCTAAACTTATTTCAACCCCAAGACTTTTTTTGCATTCAATATGCACCATTCAAAGCCACATACTAAATTTTCAACCCTTTCTGACTTCATTTGCTATTTTTCACGCATTTAATGATTTATTTTGAGCTAAATGACCTTGAAATTAGAAAGCACTACAACTTAACTCAGAAAAGGTTGAAAATTGGCATGGTGTCATCGTTTTACCCACATAACATGTGTGCAAAAGGTGAGAGGATTACGGCAAAAACTGGATGCACTTCGTGTACAAACTGGACCATCTCTTTTAAAGTACAAGGGTTTCAGACGAAAACTCATCTGTTACAAAGACATTTCATTTTTCTAAACTTATTTCAACCCAAGAATTTTTTTGCATTCAATATGCACCATTCAAAGTCACATACTAAATTTTCAACCCTTTCTGACTTCATTTGCTATTTTTCACGCATTTAATGATTTATTTTAAGCTAAATGACCTTGAAATTAGAAAACACTACAACTGAACTCAGAAAAGATTGAAACTTTAGTATGGGGGAGCTGGAGGAGGCTGTCATGAGACGTGCTTGGACGATCTCTACGCCATGTTCCTCTACCAGTAGGCTAGTTTTTTTTATTTCCGTCGTTTATGTAAAATTCCAAATATTAATGAAATCCGTCGCTAAAATAGCGCCGAAAATCGGCTTGGGGGGGGGGCGAATGGATGGAGATGCTCCAAGGCAGCAGCATGACCAACACTACCCAAAGTAGTACGTAATAGTCATCTATGGAGTAATCAATGGTGATGCTTAAACAACCCTCAAAAAATAGTGATGCTTAAACTATTTCTCGACTCAGAGAAAACAAAGCAATCGAGAACAGTTCTGGCTTGAACTTGTTCTGTCTTGATGAAATGAACTAAATCGGAATATTCCCACACCTTATAGGCAGTGATGGACCTGAATTTTCTGCCTGATGATGTACCATGCCAAAATTACAGTACTAATTCACCAAGAATTACACTCCAAATATCCCTGCCAGTCCACCAAAATACTCGAAATCTCAGTACTAATTCACTAAATCAAGACTAGTGATTCTCTTCTAATCTGAGCTTGAATCCGCCCCCATCCGCACAAGTGGATAAAAAAGAGACGAGGGCAAGTTTAGGGTTGTGGTGAGGGGGCAGACCTGGAGCTGAGCCAAGGTTTCGGCGCTCTGGTGCGTCGACGCCGCTCTTCCGCCGCGGCGGCGGCTCAGGCTCCCGGTGGGGAGGCGCTCGTTAGTATTGGGCCTCAGCCCGCAGGAAAACAGAGGTAGGCCCGTGTACGGCCCATGGCCCAACAAGGTTGGCCCAGTACGGCCCGCGTGTACTTTATAACAATGGAATTATAGAAAAAAAATGACTTTAGTACTAGTAGCAAAATGGAATTAATTAAATAGATACATCATGTTTCCAAGTTGCATGCATGTGTATCAATGTGTGTCATAACGACTTTTTTCCTGAAAATATTTGATAACAAGTTAAGTCCATTAGCCCTATGAAAGTTTTAAGGATCGACTATTTATCCCCTATTATAAAATCTGGCATTTAACCCCTAAAGTCTACAATCTCAATTTCTTCATATTTGAAGGAACTATCATGCCAGATAGGCCATCCTTCTTCCGATGATCCACATTTATCTTCTCTTCCGATTTCTCAATATCAATCACCTCACCTGAAGCGAGAAAAGAAGTTGGACAGAACACTAGGGTGTCCAGGAGCAGGAGACATGCCTTAGCAATTGGGTGCTTAGCTTGCTCATCTCCTCATTGCAAGGAGCCCCAAATACTTCTCCACGAGGGACTCAGCTTCTATTGCCACACCAGAGTGCATAGCCTGCTTCACCACCTCATCACAGCTCTCGCATAAGAAAACTTAGCAATTGACCAGAGCTTATCGGGGGAAGCTTCCCAAAAAATCATATTATCATCAGCAAACAACAAGTGGGACACCTAAAGAGCATGAAGACCCGTGTGGACTTTCCTGGATAGATAATTAGGCCCACGGAACTTGAGTACACCACTACATGAACAAGGCAAAATAATGTCACCGTCACCAAGAAATAGGACCACTCTAATGAATACCCCTCGAAGGTTTGAGATAACTGACCCACTTACCCACACACGAGAAGAAACACTATCAACTTCTACATGCTTCATACAAAAAGAAACACTAGCTTCGGGATGTGGGCGTTACTCGGGAACAGTTTATGTGCTCTGGTATGTCATCTAAGAAAGAGAAAAGAACAGAATCAATGGAACAACCAACACTCCCATGTCAAAGAAAGAAATATAAGCATAAAAGTTAAGGCAATGTACAAGGGGATACAACTAAGCATCACATGCTCTGTCCATGTTCCACAAATTTACCGGACTGCGACAACCAAAATTAGCCCATAAGACAATACAACAACAACAAAATCAACTACATTCCTGGGGCTTAGTTCCCCACGGTGCCTTCTGCTGCTGCTGCTGCTGCCGCCATGTGTCCTTTGCTCTGCCAGTACTGATAGGCATAGTAAACGGAGGACACAGCTAAGATGCCAAGGACGACGTATGTGATGATCTTCACCAGGCCAATCTGGGTAGGTCCTTTCTTCTGTTTGCTCTGTGCCAGCAATGCCTTTGGCTTGATCTTCGCCATGGTTCACCTCTGGTAATGCCAATGGAATGAATCAGCATAGAGAAGTGTTACAAAGTATAAAGAATTGCAATGATTTTTTGCTTGATGTGTACTGCATCGTATGCTTACAGGTTGAAACTTTCCTACAATTATATTGCGTTATTCATGTGTCAGATGATTCACAGCTCACTTTTCTAGCACTTGATGTTATACAAAGCAAATGCCTAACACTAAATAGAAGTTTTGCTTGAGATAGCTACTTAGTGATGTATGAATCCAAAGATCAGTTGTACATCACATAGGTAACAGAGGAACACCCAGTGTCATAACTTGGTAAATAGGACAGACTAGCGAAGATGGTATGCTCAGAACTTCAAAATTCAGATTGCAGGTGATGTTTTTAACTTCGAAACCACAAAAATGAGGCCTTGTAGATAACCGATTCAAAAGTTGATCCCAAGTGCGTACGAGTGAAGGTAAATTTGCATAAAAGACTAATGCGATATGTGTGGGTAAATCTAGATCCCACCGAACATAACCATCGGGAACCAATGGCTATGGCCGGGGTGTTACATTAAACCCCTAAAATAAAATCGGATATTTTTGGCCCTATAGTTTAAAAAAAAACAGTCAAATCGCCCTAGATCCTGTTTTAAGCTGTTGTACATGTGGTGCAACTTGCTAGGTATTTTGCGGGCTACGTATGCCTTCTAGGCCATCCGCTTAACCACATTTATGTTCTCTTTTGATTTCTCAATCTCAATCACTTCACCAAAAGCGAGAAAATTAAGATTTCTGATGGTCGACCTGTTGACAAAACACTCTAGTTGTTGCTCGCGCGGAGAGCCGGTGCTTGTGTGCAACTGTGCATGGGTGTCTGGGAGTAGGAGACATTCCTTAGCAATTGGGTGCATATCTTGTAACATCACCTCAATTGCACACCAGAGGGCACAGCCTGCTTCATCACCTCATCCCCGAGCTTATTGGGGAAGCTCTAAAAAAATCATACAAATATCAGCAAAAAATTTGGACACCGAATGCCCCCATGCAGACTCCTGGGTAGATAATTAGGCCTACTGAACTTGAGTAAACCACTACATGCACAAGGCGAAATAAGGTCACCCTTATTTCAAAAAGAAACACTAGTTTCAGGATGTGCGCATTACACTCAGGAACAGTTTATGTGCCCTGGTATGTCATTTGAGCAGGAGAAAAGAACACTATCAATGGAAAAAACCAACACTCCGTGCCAAAGAAAGAAATATAAGCATAAAAGTTAAGGCAATGTACAAGGGGATACAACTAAGCATCGCATGCTCTGTCTATGTTCCACAGATTTACCGGACTGCGACAACCAAAATTAGCCCATAAGACAATACAACAACAACAAAATCGACTATATTCCTGGGGCTTAGTTCCCCACGGCGCCTTCTGCTGCTGTGGCTGCTGCCATGTGCCCTTTGCTCTGCCAGTACTGATAGGCATAGTAAACGGAGGACACGGCTAAGATGCCAAGGACGACGTAGGTGATGATCTTCACCAGGCCAATCTGGGTAGGTCCTTTCTTCTGTTTGCTCTGTGCCAGCAATGCCTTTGGCTTGATCTTCGCCATGGTTCACCTCTGGTAATGCCAATGGAATGAATCAGCATAGAGAAGTGTTACAAAGTATAAAGAATTGCAATGATTTTTTGCTTGATGTGTACTGCATCGTATGCTTACAGGTTGAAACTTTCCTACAATTATATTGCGTTATTCATGTGTCAGATGATTCACAGCTCACTTTTCTAGCACTTGATGTTATACAAAGCAAATGCCTAACACTAAATAGAAGTTTTGCTTGAGATAGCTACTTAGTAATGTATGAATCCAAAGATCAGTTGTACATCACATAGGTAACAGAGGAACACCCAGTGTCATAACTTGGTAAATAGGACAGACTAGCGAAGATGGTATGCTCAGAACTTCAAAATTCAGATTGCAGGTGATGTTTTTAACTTCGAAACCATAAAAATGAGGCCTTGTAGATATTGAATTCCCATGTTGATTGACTTAACTAATTAACTCACACGACATAGGAGGATGGCTTTTACAAATTATTATGGTTTCTAAGTAGAACCTAAATTAGTAAGTAGTAGAGTGATTGGGGTGAAAACAGAGCATTACTTAAGGTCCTGGAAGTCATGTCGTGACCACAGTTCAGAGACCTCGACATTCCTTTTATATATATTTTTGTCATTCAAATTTTATAAATGAGAGCTTAGGAGATTAGTGCTTTCAGTAAAGAAACAAGCAGAGCTGTAACAGAAAATATTATAAAGGAAAATTCAGATAATGTTACTGGCTTGTAACATTGTTATAAGGGCAGCCCTCCGATGGACTCACAAGTGATGGGGGCATTATCCTTCTATACCAGGCTACATTGCCTGAACTCCCCTACCTAACATAGCAGGTAACATGATAACGACAGTCTACCCTTAAGCCTTAGCTTGAGATTGAAAGTCTACGTCCTGCTTTTCTAATGGAAGAGATCCAACAGGTTACAAGGAAAATTGTTGCAATCAGTAGTTACAACACTAAGCTACTAAAAGTAACCTAAGGCTCCATGGTAAGATAATTTAGACAGGAAGTTTACACGCGGAGTCAAGAAAGTATACTGGTCAAGCTCTAGTTCATTCTAGCTGGAATCGACATATGGGAAACTCATTGCATTCTGACAAACAATCTACAGTCCCAGTGTAAATCTGCACACTCAATCGCCCCCTTTACATAAAATGTTCTAATGCCCCGCGGATGTCTGTCTGCAATTTGTAGAGACATCCAGAAGCTACACGGTTCCATCTACCACTAGACACATCCAGGTATTGTTCTGTCACTAAAATTCAAGGGCCTGCTAAACTGGCTCGATAATTGGGAAGCAAGACTGTCCTAAATTGATAAGTGCCCAATTGTGCATGAGCATACATGACCCCAATCACCCAGATCTCCATGGAAGCAGAGGAATAAAAATCCTGCCGCCATACGGCCTACAGCGGTCACCGTGGCCCGTGATTGGGCCGTGCGATCTGGTCTGGTTACAGGACCTACCAGATCGGGCGCCGCAAGCATGGCATGAGAGAGATAATATGAGGCACGGTAAGGTATGTTAGTGGGGAGAGGAGAGACCGCCGGGATCGGGCGGGGCGGAGGAGGGGCACCCTGATCCGGAACCAACCCCGACAAAGATCGTACTACAGTACCAGAATTGAACCCCGATCTTTGCAGGGGGATTTCGGCGGCGGCGACCTGGATCTGGGAACGGCGGCCACGAATCGGAATTAGATCGCGCGATTAGGGGTCACGTACCTTGGGTTCGCGGCGGAGATGGACCGGGGGAGGAGGAGCAGGAGCAGGATGGGGTGCTCGATCGGAGGAGGGGGGGAGACCAGGGGGAAGGAGCGCGCGAGGAAGAAGACGAAGACCAAGAGATAGATGGGGACGGACGATCGTGGGGGAGTCAGCGTACGTACGTATATGCACACACGGGCTGTATAGTGCCACGCATGCAGCTTACCTGGCATGCGCCATGAGGTGGCTGCCACGTTGGTGAGCGAATGGTTTCTTTTTTGTATGAAGCTTGATATAAACGCAGAAGCTGGCCCACATATAAATACACTCATCATCATAAACGGAAAAAAAATCCGTGTATACCGGATGCAGACTTCTGCTCGTGCGTACCCGAGGCGATCTGCTGCCATCTGTCCTCGCAATGCATCCGACGGCACGCTTTAGGGTGGGCTCTCCTTCGGCTCATTCGCGACTCCAGCAGGCTCGGCTCTTCCTCTGGTGCCGGCTCTACCTACGAGCTGCCGACTCTATCCCTTGATAGATCTGATCTTCCCACACCTGATCCCATCTGCTCGCGAGCGAGGGTACACAGCTATGGCGGATGATCCATCTCATCTCCGAAACTCTGCCAGTTTTGAAGCCGCCTCCCATCAGCACAGCGGTGCCTCGCTCAGTTCCTCTCCCGTGTGGAAAAGAAACTGCCCCACAGGGCACAACAAGCGCCGCAGGCGGCGACGATGAGCTGAGAACTCAACCACCATGGCAGGATGTCATCACATATAGAAATTTCCTCAATCAAGCATCAAATTTGAAGATACAACATAAACACTATCAAATGTTAAATTGTTACATACATGCAGCCGTACATCCATCCTTAAATTCATACAACCCTACGGCCACGCGCCGCCCGCGGCGTGGTGCGTTTGTGCGATCATTGTGGCCGCCAAGCACATGAACTGTTCCAGTGGAATAACTTGAGCATTGAACAAATGCACCAACTACCCGCAGCCCGGAGCCTTCTGGAAGGGCAAGTCGGTACGCTGCCGCAGCCGTCAGTCTGTTCGCCGACGCGGAGTTCAGCCATGGAACCATGATCTGGGAACGAAGCACATGAGCCGGGAACGTTTCAATCAGGAGCCGAGCGAGGGCGCACGAGCCGAGGAAAGAAGCAATTGGAGCGCGCCGCCGGATGCATTGCGAGGACAGTGTTGGATATATGCTCTAGAGGCAAATAATATATGATTATTCCAATATATCTAAGCAAGTTCATAACCAGTTTCATACCGTGCTAGAACTGCATCAGCGAAACAATGATGCAGGTGTGGTATAGAAACCCCCAGAGTTCCTAGTTAGCCTCTACATCGATAACTAGTTCATGGTCAACATGATGGTCGTGGTTTCGCGATCATGGACAATTAAGTCTCTTGACTATGAGGTTACCTCACGGGTTAAGTGACGTGATGAACATTACCCAAAGTAAGCATTACAGCATGATCAAATCTTATGAAGGTTCAGTGTTGTAATTACAGAACGTGGTAGACCGTTCCTTTGATCGTGAGTACGTGCATAATCACTATCTTCCCGGATGCTTTGACTTACATCCCACCACCTGACTGAAATATGCGGGTCATAACGGTTGTATCTTAGGTATTCCGTGGAGATACGTTGAGGAGTATTGTTTACAAGAGCGGGATTTGTCAATCCATATAATGGATAGATACTCGGGGCCCACTCGGT
Source organism: Bromus sterilis (assembly GCA_950022295.1). Taxonomy (NCBI): domain Eukaryota; kingdom Viridiplantae; phylum Streptophyta; class Magnoliopsida; order Poales; family Poaceae; genus Bromus; species Bromus sterilis. The sequence continues at coordinate 5,796,932 of OX465597.1, read as the reverse complement.
GAGATTCCATCCATAAAGCTGCGCAGCGTGTGACTAGGTCACGGGGATGAATATCACGGGAACGAGTGAATAAGGATTTGTTCAGAACGAGGTTGAACCAGACATAGGATGTCATTGATCGAATCTCGGAACAATCCAGTATCGCTGACAAAGGGAATGCTATACGGCGTAAGGTCCAATCGGTGTTTGATATCCGGAATGCACAGGGGTCATTATGGGCATCCAGGTCCCGCTGATGATCATTGACTGTTGCCTCTGCTCGGTCATGACTGGAGTGTTCTCGGACCGTAGGGTAACACACTTAAGGGCTCGATGAAATCGGAGACCTTTTCGGAACTATCGGAGTTACCGGAGAATAAGAGAGAACTCCGAAATCGGTTTGGAGAGAGACGGAAAAGTTCCGTGGTTTCGAATTGTACGGAAAGTTATTTAGATATGTTTTATTATTTAATTAATGAATTAAATATTAAAATATAATTTAAATAATTAATGGAATAATATTCTTTTTAAGTTTTGTTTTTTCTTTAAGAAAGAAGAAAGAAAAAAAAGAATAAAGAAAAAGAAAAAAAAGGTGTGGGGCGCCATGGGCCATGGGGCCCATGTGGCCAAGTGGCCACTATGCCACCACGCCATGGCCTAGTGTGGCCGGCGGCCATGCATGCATGCGTGGCTATGCATGTGGTACTTTTAGTACCACATCGCCTAGCTATGTATATGCACACCCCTTTTCCCCCTATATATAGATGTGGTGGGTAGCCCTTTTTCAACACAGAAAATTCCAGAAAAATACAGATAAATTCTGTAGATCTCTCTCTCCCTATTTTTCCCTCCTATGAGCGGACTCCCCTTGTTTGGAGTCTGCACTGGGTTGGGGATGTCTCCACTATACGCACGCCGTCGTGCTGCTGAAACTCTGGTTCTGGAGGTCTGCTTCCGCCACCTTCGCTGGATCGGAGAACGGAGGTCGTCATCGAGTCTCGTACGTGTGCGAGTACTACCAGGTGCTGCACGTGTGGCACTACACCCATCGGGGTGCTCAACACAGCCAGGGGGCTGTGAAACTTGATCGGCTACATCAACCACGTTTGCGGGAACGTTTCCCGCGCAACGGACTACACCCCGAGGTATGTTATTTCCGCACTGCTTTCCGTTACGGTAATACGGCTAGCTAGATCTTGGATTATGGGAACGCTAGTTAGAAAAATTTGTGTTTTCTGCTGCGAACCCCAACAGTGGTATCAGAGCTAGGTCTATGCTTAGTATTACTGTACGGATAGAACACATCGGGGATGTGGGCGTTGATTGTATGATTTTTACCCTCCCACGTGTACTTGTTCACATCTGCGGCATTGTTTGATGAAGCGGCCCCCGACCGGCTTTACGCGTACTCTTACGCGAGACTGGTTCCACGCTTGACATGCGGCTTGTACCGTATAAAGTGGCTAGGGGGGTGTCTGTCTCTCTACTTTAGCGGATGTGGCATTTGCAACGGAGGGCCCCGTGCGGGGTGTAATAGAGACAATCGTATGGTTGACGTTGTGGTTGACTCGTAGGTTAAAACTTGTTTAACTATGAAAGCCCTAGCAGCCACGTAAAACTTGCAATATACAACTAGACCGTCTAAACCTTGTATTGCTAAGTGGGGGCTATCGTTTGTTTGTATATGATGTAGTGATAGCTTTGCTATGTGTTACTAGTAAGTAGTAATCGTCATCATAAAACAAACTAAAATGGAGACACTGTAGACTTAGTGTTGCCATAGCTCAGACATCTTAAAACTTGCTAGTATAGGATACACGACGGTAGCATGTGATAAGATGATCCCTTAACAAAGCCAAACACAAGTATTCTACCGAAGTGTGCACCACCTGGAAGGTTCTCCCATATGGCTTGATGCTCCGTACATACCGGAGTTGTCCTACATATTAAATGGAGTTCGCATGAGGTTGGGTTCGGCAAGCCTGGCATATGCAAATATGGCCTTGCTGAGCAGCATATAACATGGAGGTTAATTTGGCGAGCCTAGCATATGCAGATATGGCCTCGGAATACTAGAGATCGAAAGATCGAGCATGAGTCACAGTATATATAAGATAATGTGATCGCACAATTTGTTGTCTACCTTTGAAACTAACCCGTCGGCCGTGTGATATTCGAGGTCGGGCAGTGAATCTGGATCATGTAATCACTAAAACTTCTTAGGGATGAAATGTTTTGGTGCGAGCTCATATATAATATGATTATATGAACTCATTGTTGTGAACTAGTCTTAAATGTGTTCCTTGCAATTATGTTTGTAGAAAATGAATGCACTAGAGCAACGGGAACTATCTTTCTTCATGGAAGGTGAAAGACTTAGAGAAAATGGGTCAAACTTTGCTGATTGGTATTCACGCCTTAGGACGTCGCTCAAGAAAGCAGACATCTTGTTTACAATAGAAATGCATGTGGAAGAACATCCGGACGATCATGTTGGCGATCAAGAGATACTTGATCATTATGCTCGCCGACAGAAATGCTCCGTAGTCAGGAATGTCATGATCTTCAGCATGTCAGAGGTTTTGGGCATACAGTTTCAGGACACTGGCCCATATGACATGATGGACACGCTAAAGACAATGTTCATACGTGAGTTCAGAATTGCCAGATTTGAGTTAGAAAGCAAGTTTATATCTACAAAGATGGAAGAACACACAAGCCTTGATGATCACTTAGACAGGATGCATGAGATGTACCTGACCCTGGTGGAGGACTATGAATATTGGACAATGAACGAAAGCACCACGGAGGAGTTTGCAATAAATACGTTATTGCACTCACTCCCTCCGAGTTATGGTGATTATGTTCATAGCTATGTCGGAAGAGGAGCTAATATGAGTCTCCAGAACTTCATGACTGATCTCTTGGCCGCAGACATTGCTCCTATCGAGGATGCAGAAGTCGTGGATGGAGAAGGTATATACTTGATATACTTTATAAGTGTTTACTCCCTTATACAACATTTGCAGTAAATGAGTATGTGATACTTATTTTGTTTTATGAAAACAGGACCTGCTGTTGCATGGACGGGAAGAGGTGAAATCAAGGATTGATGGATATCAAGTCAGTTGATGGCCAGCATGGATTCCGCCGAGACATCTATCATAGGAGATACTTAGAGTATTAGATAAATCGTATGTAATCATTATAAATGAACACTTAGTTGTGTGTCTTGCATCTCGCGAGACAAAGTTATTGATGTAATGAGACAAGTCAGTTGTTCCATCTTTATGAATAAAAGTGTGCTTATACTTTGATTACGTCTTGATTTATGATATGATAGAAAGCATTTATAATACTGCTATTATTGTCAAGAAATATTCAATGTTTAATGATAAAGTTGTCTTGATTATAACAAGCCAAAGATCTGATTGCATGAGGTGACTTCATAACTGATGAATTCATTAAATGTATGATCTATTAACTTGTGAGTTCATTATCGAATGAAAATCATAACTTGATTGCATGAGATGGATTAGATACACGATCTATAAACCTCTGCAATAAATATAATCATGACAAGGTTCTAGCAAGTAAAACTTGTGCCATTCATTATACATAAATGATGTACTAAATGGGCACGTGAGTTATCATTAAAGACTTCATATGATTAATTGAAAGTTGTATTCAATTGAGATCATAAAACTGAGATTCGGGAATCACAGTGAGAAGTGAGAATACAAGGATACAAATCACTACGTTACGATCCGAAGTGATAAGTATTGATATTGACATAATGGGAGACTTGTGGAAGTTGTACCACAAACTACAATGGAAGTTGAAAGTACTAGACTACTTAAACCATTCGTAGTCATACTAAACCATAGTATGGTCTAAACGTTCTTTCCCCTAGCACTGTAGTTATTGTAAAATAAGATTGTTTAATTCATTAAGTTTAAACACCCACTTCATGAATAGGAAACCATCATAATTCTTAACAAGACATGATAGCTCCATAACTGATGGTGTTGTAAGGTTTCTTAAAAGAAAGAATTTATTTGTAATAAAACTACGAGCAATTGAAATTACATATTCTCCCCGAATAGCAAAATTTTTGTTGCTTAATTGGTAATACGAGAAAAGTCTCTCGACACGGATCCAATGGGAGATAATGGAAACTTTGACCGGGGTATTGGACCTTGCCTTCAGAATATCAGAGTATTGCAACGGAAGCATGTTCCGCTGTAATGACGCTATATAAGAAAGGATATGCCAAAGATGATTGATCTTGGTATATGAGTTGAAGCTATTGTTGAATTTAGAAGGTTGTCATGGATACGTTCTGTACAGAACAATAATCATGAGTCTTCTTAGTAAAACAATAGGGAATAATATTGCTTGAAGACACAAAGGAATGATGGTAGCCTAGAACACGAGGAGAAATGAAATAATATTGAGTTACATTAAGGATGGCTCACGTCCTGTGAAATAAATCAGTTATTTCATATTCTCGACAAACTGGAGAGTTATTGAGAATAATGTAATGGGCATAAGGCATTATTTGGTTATGACCAAAGTTCAATGGTGATTGACTACGGAAACGTAGGAATGCTTTAATCAATAAAATATTTCATTTACACTACGATGGACCATAGCCTGAAATTGCATCTCAGTCAAATTGGGATTTGAAGGAGAATTGCAATGGGCATGACGAAGGTTTATTTCGTTAAAAGGATGGACTACAGTACCTCAAGACAGGAACCCTCAACCTTGATTTGATCAAGTGATTTTGTGATGACCAAAATATTGAGTGGGCCTGCAGTTTCATGAAACTGAGTGGGAGATTTGAAGACTTCCCGGAAACTTGGAATGCAGAGGGCATTTTCTGAGTGGGAGCTTTGGAAGCATTGTCATTATGTGAGACATAGTGAACAATAAAATGACTTGATGAAAGCTGAACCACAAATATATGAGTATAAGATGGATATTTTTGAGTGGGAGCATGATCATTGTCTCAAACATATATGCATTGATATGTGAGAAGAATGATCTCATATGTATATATATGGATATGCATTGATTGTGTATATAGAGAATCGTCTTATATACATATGTGCATTATGATATATATATATATAGCATAAGGCAAATAAAATACAAGATTGCAAGAATCTTCTTTTATGTGAAATACCAACACATTACACGTTGAAATCTATATGAGTAGATTAAGAAACGGATAATGAAACGAAGTGAAGGTTGGAATAATCTTCTAGACAAGAAACAGGTTCTTGTGGCTAGAAATTATATAATGGATGAAATCCAAATATCACAAGCAATGTCTTGATGGAAGAATAGAGATGCACCATGTACTGGACATGTGATCTTATATGTTCTTGACATATGATTCTACCATATAACATGCGTTGTGAATCCAACAACAGAATGACTCAAAAGTTCTTGGAAGAAGAACAGATTCCGATGTGCTTTAGGAGTAAAACACAGAATCTGAATAAAGTCCATGCATTCAGTATATGAGGAATACTGAGGACTATTCTCTAAAATATAGAAAGGATAATAGACTTGAATGTAATGCAAGATTACAATTGCAAGCCATATTATGGGTCTATATGGAATTAGAGACATCACCAAAGACATGAAAGGAATGTGAGCAAAATTCACGGTACTACAAACATAATACTACTTAAGAAAGTAGACGTATGGATAAAAGTTTAGCGTTAGAAGTATTGGACTTCTGGCAGAGTGTATTTCCCAGTATATATGACTAAGGATGAGTCTTCTAAAGACTGAACCAAGAGATCATTGGAGGATACTGTGAAATAATAGTCTCACTCTCCCGCGAAACTTATATCCAACCATTATATGATAATGGGTGGTATGTCAAAAGAGCTTTTGACCTAAACCAGTTGCAAAGGAAACATACGAATATGAATTGGTGCAGTTCGTTGACGAACCCTCTTCCATGAGCATGCATGATCAATGAACACTTATGTGATAAGATGATTATAATCGGAAAAATGCGGCTAAATTATTAGCACTCTAGTGCAAGTGGGAGACTGTTGGATATATGCTCTAGAGGCAAATAATATATGATTATTCCAATATATCTAAGCAAGTTCATAACCAGTTTCATACCGTGCTAGAACTGCATCAGTGAAACAATGATGCAGGTGTGGTATAGAAACCCCCAGAGTTCCTAGTTAGCCTCTACATCGATAACTAGTTCATGGTCAACATGATGGTCGTGGTTTCGCGATCATGGACAATTAAGTCTCTTGACTATGAGGTTACCTCACGGGTTAAGTGACGTGATGAACATTACCCAAAGTAAGCATTACAGCATGATCAAATCTTATGAAGGTTCAGTGTTGTAATTACAGAACGTGGTAGACCGTTCCTTTGACCGTGAGTACGTGCATAATCACTATCTTCCCGGATGCTTTGACTTACATCCCACCACCTGACTGAAATATGCGGGTCATAACGGTTGTATCTTAGGTATTCCGTGGAGATACGTTGAGGAGTATTGTTTACAAGAGCGGGATTTGTCAATCCATATAATGGATAGATACTCGGGGCCCACTCGATGAGATTCCATCCATAAAGCTGCGCAGCGTGTGACTAGGTCACGGGGATGAATATCACGGGAACGAGTGAATAAGGATTTGTTCAGAACGAGGTTGAACCAGACATAGGATGTCATTGATCGAATCTCGGAACAATCAAGTATCGCTGACAAAGGGAATGCTATACGGCGTAAGGTCCAATCGGTGTTTGATATCCGGAATGCACAGGGGTCATTATGGGCATCCAGGTCCCGCTGATGATCATTGACTATTGCCTCTGCTCGGTCATGACTGGAGTGTTCTCGGACCGTAGGGTAACACACTTAAGGGCTCGATGAAATCGGAGACCTTTTCGGAACTATCGGAGTTACCGGAGAATAAGAGAGAACTCCGAAATCGGTTTGGAGGGGAGACGGAAAAGTTCCGTGGTTCCGAATTATTCGGAAAGTTATTTAGATATGTTTTATTATTTAATTAATGAATTAAATATTAAAATATAATTTAAATAATTAATGGAATAATATTCTTTTTAAGTTTTGTTTTTTCTTTAAGAAAGAAGAAAGAAAAAAAAGAATAAAGAAAAAGAAAAAAAAGGTGTGGGGCGCCATGGGCCATGGGGCCCATGTGGCCAAGTGGCCACTAGGCCACCACGCCATGGCCTAGTGTGGCCGGCGGCCATGCATGCATGCGTGGCTATGCATGTGGTACTTTTAGTACCACATCGCCTAGCTATGTATATGCACACCCCTTTTCCCCCTATATATAGATGTGGTGGGTAGCCCTTTTTCAACACAGAAAATTCTAGAAAAATACAGATAAATTCTGTAGATCTCTCTCTCCCTATTTCTCCCTCCTATGAGCGGACTCCCCTTGTTTGGAGTCTGCACTGGGTTGGGGATGTCTCCACTATACGCACGCCGTCGTGCTGCTGAAACTCTGGTTCTGGAGGTCTGCTTCCGCCACCTCCGCTGGATCGGAGAACGGAGGTCGTCATCGAGTCTCGTACGTGTGCGAGTACTACGAGGTGCTGCACGTGTGGCACTACACCCATCCGGGTGCTCAACACAGCCAAGGGGCTGTGAAACTTGATCGGCTACATCAACCACGTTTGCGGGAACGTTTCCCGCGCAACGGACTACACCCCGAGGTATGTTATTTCCGCACTGCTTTCCGTTACGGTAATACGGCTAGCAAGATCTTGGATTATGGAAACGCTAGTTAGAAAAATTTGTGTTTTCTGCTGCGAACCCCAACAGTGGTATCAGAGCTAGGTCTATGCTTAGTATTACTGTACGGATAGAACACATCGGGGATGTGGGCGTTGATTGTATGATTGTTACCCTCCCACGTGTACTTGTTCACATCTGCCGCATTGTTTGATGAAGCGGCCCCCGACCGACTTTACGCGTACTCTTACGCGAGACTGGTTTCACGCTTGACATGCGACTTGTACCGTATAAAGTGGCTAGGGGGGTGTCTGTCTCTCTACTTTAGCGGATGTGGCATATGCAACGGAGGGCCCCGTGCGGGGTGTAATAGAGACAATCGTATGGTTGACGTTGTGGTTGACTCGTAGGTTAAAACTTGTTTAACTATGAAAGCCCTAGCAGCCACGTAAAACTTGCAATATACAACTAGACCGTCTAAACCTTGTATTGCTAAGTGGGGGCTATCGTTTGTTTGTATATGATGTAGTGATAGCTTTGCTATGTGTTACTAGTAAGTAGTAATCGTCATCATAAAACAAACTAAAATGGAGACACTGTAGACTTAGTGTTGCCATAGCTCAGACATCTTAAAAACTTGCTAGTATAGGATACACGACGGTAGCATGTGATAAGATGATCCCTTAACAAAGCCAAACACAAGTATTCTACCGAAGTGTGCACCACCTGGAAGGTTCTCCCATATGGCTTGATGCTCCGTACATACCGGAGTTGTCCTACATATTAAATGGAGTTCGCATGAGGTTGGGTTCGGCAAGCCTGGCATATGCAAATATGGCCTTGCTGAGCAGCATATAACATGGAGGTTAATTTGGCGAGCCTAGCATATGCAGATATGGCCTCGGAATACTAGAGATCGAAAGATCGAGCATGAGTCACAGTATATATAAGATAATGTGATCGCACAAGTTGTTGTCTACCTTTGAAACTGACCCGTCGGCCGTGTGATATTCGAGGTCGGGCAGTGAATCTGGATCATGTAATCACTAAAACTTCTTAGGGATGAAATGTTTTGGTGCGAGCTCATATATAATATGATTATATGAACTCATTGTTGTGAACTAGTCTTAAATGTGTTCCTTGCAATTATGTTTGTAGAAAATGAATGCACTAGAGCAACGTGAACTATCTTTCTTCATGGAAGGTGAAAGACTTAGAGAAAATGGGTCAAACTTTGCTGATTGGTATTCACGCCTTAGGACGTCGCTCAAGAGAGCAGACATCTTGTTTACAATAGAAATGCATGTGGAAGAACATCCGGACGATCATGTTGGCGATCAAGAGATACTTGATCATTATGCTCGCCGACAGAAATGCTCCGTAGTCAGGAATGTCATGATCTTCAGCATGTCAGAGGTTTTGGGCATACAGTTTCAGGACACTGGCCCATATGACATGATGGACACGCTAAAGACAATGTTCATACGTGAGTTCAGAATTGCCAGATTTGAGTTAGAAAGCAAGTTTCTATCTACAAAGATGGAAGAACACACAAGCCTTGATGATCACTTAGACAGGATGCATGAGATGTACCTGACCCTGGTGGAGGACTATGAATATTGGACAATGAACGAAAGCACCACGGAGGAGTTTGCAATAAATACGTTATTGCACTCACTCCCTCCGAGTTATGGTGATTATGTTCATAGCTATGTCGGAAGAGGAGCTAATATGAGTCTCCAGAACTTCATGACTGATCTCTTGGCCGGAGACATTGCTCCTATCGAGGATGCAGAAGTCGTGGATGGAGAAGGTATATACTTGATATACTTTATAAGTGTTTACTCCCTTATACAACATTTGCAGTAAATGAGTATGTGATACTTATTTTGTTTTATGAAAACAGGACCTGCTGTTGCATGGACGGGAAGAGGTGAAATCAAGGATTGATGGATATCAAGTCAGTTGATGGCCAGCATGGATTCCGCCGAGACATCTATCATAGGAGATACTTAGAGTATTAGATAAATCGTATGTAATCATTATAGTATGAACACTTAGTTGTGTGTCTTGCATCTCGCGAGACAAAGTTATTAATGTAATGAGACAAGTCAGTTGTTCCATCTTTATGAATAAAAGTGTGCTTATACTTTGATTACGTCTTGATTTATGATATGATAGAAAGCATTTATAATACTGCTATTATTGTCAAGAAATATTCAATGTTTAATGATAAAGTTGTCTTGATTATAACAAGCCAAAGATCTGATTGCATGAGGTGACTTCATAACTGATGAATTCATTAAATGTATGATCTATTAACTTGTGAGTTCATTATCGAATGAAAATCATAACTTGATTACATGAGATGGATTAGATACACGATCTATAAACCTCTGCAATAAATATAATCATGACAAGGTTCTAGCAAGTAGAACTTGTGCCTTTCATTATACATAAATGATGTACTAAATGGGCACGTGAGTTATCATTAAAGACTTCATATGATTAATTGAAAGTTGTATTCAATTGAGATCATAAAACTGAGATTCGGGAATCACAGTGAGAAGTGAGAATACAAGGATACAAATCACTACGTTACGATCCGAAGTGATAAGTATTGATATTGACATAATGGGAGACTTGTGGAAGTTGTACCACAAACTACAATGGAAGTTGAAAGTACTAGACTATTTAAACCATTCGTAGTCATACTAAACCATAGTATGGTCTAAACGTTCTTTCCCCTAGCACTGTAGTTATTGTAAAATAAGATTGTTTAATTCATTAAGTTTAAACACCCACTTCATGAATAGGAAACCATCATAATTGTTAACAAGACATGATAGCTCCATCACTGATGGTGTTATAAGGTTTCTTAAAAAAAAGAATTTATTTGTAATAAAACTACGAGAAATTGAAATTACATATTCTCCCCGAATAGCAAACTTTTTGTTGATTAATTGGTAATACGAGAAAAATCTCTCGACACGGATCCAATGATATCCAATGGCTAAGACGGCTAACAGCATCCCTCTACCGAATGCGGTGAAGAGACCATGGTGAACCAGGCACGAGCAGTCGCAGACGCAACCGTGCTTCCATCTTCGTCCTTCGGTGAGAGACGGTGTACTGTAAAAAATTATGGCCTCGGTCTACCACTCCATAAACTGAGTATCTGTAAAAAAAAAAGTATTGCATGTCATACGATTCGGGACCCATAATTTTTGTGTAGTGTAAGATTTACTAAAGCTATCCAAGTTTAAAAATAATGTGAAAAGTAGTTTGTTTTTTTAATACCAAAAAAAGTTAGTTATTAACCAGGGATTGATCACATCAAGCAATACATGAACATGCGCGAACGCTTGTAGCCAACGATGATACTTGTTGTAGTGGACATGAACTGGACTTGTACAGGACATGAACTGGATTAGGACTCAAATTACATACTAGGCATACGTACGAGGAAATAATCAATCAAGGCGGTGCCGCAGCCATCGAAATTCACAGGTGAAAACCCTAGGATTCGCCGTTGCCTGTGAGCCCCCTACGATGGCCAAGACGGCTAGCAGCGTGGAGCGCGGTGAGGAGACGACCATGGCGAACGTGGCATCGTGCAGTCGCAAGCGCAACCGTGCCGCCGTCCCCTTCGTCCCCGACGAGATCATCCTGTGGGAGATCCTCGTCCGCCTGCCGGCCAAGGAGCTCCTCCGCTGCCGCGCGGCTTGCCGGTCCTGGCGCCGCCTCACCTCCGACCCCGCGTTGCTCCTCGCCCACCACCGGCGCCAACCGTCGCTCCCTCTGGTCGAGTTCACCAGGGCCAAGGAAACCGTCCGTGCCACAGTCGATGCCTTTGATCTCCGGCGATCCCCCGCCGTGCGCCGGCCCGTCCTGGGGTTCAACATCGGCCTCAGCAGGTACCCCCGTTACGTCGAGATCCACGCCTCCTGCGACGGCCTCCTCCTCATGTCCTTCTCCGGCCACGACCGCCTCCGCCTCTGCAATCCGGCCACCCGGCAGTGGCTCACGCTCCCGGATCTGCACGGCGACGCTGTCGCGGCGCTGTACACTCACCGTCCATCCGGCGAGTACCGCATCCTGTACTGGGAGCAGTCCAACTACAAAGTCGATGCTAGTGTTGTCTACTATGTACTCACTGTCGGCTCCTCCCAAGGACAAGGACAAGCGAGGTGCATCGGACTGCCGTTGGCCTCTGTGTCCATGAAGAAGGAGATAACCTCCTGGACCTCTCCGTCCGTCCTACTACATGACTGCCTACATTGGCACCATTACAACCTCACCGGCGCCGGCTACAGCAAGATCGTAATTTTCGACACGGTGGCGGAGTCATTCAGGTGGATGCAACCTCCCACGGTCAAGACTTCATCACGCTTGTCACATTTGCTCCAGATTGATGGTACGCTCGGCCTCGCCCATATCGATGTTCGTGATGCCGCCATGACGGCGGAGGTGTGGGTGTTGCAGGACTATGAGAAGGAGGTTTGGTCGTTGAAGTTGCGAATTAAATTGCCAGGTGAGGAGATGAGGAAATATGCAACTACAAGCCGTGTCGATTTTCTATACGATGGCGTGGTTGTGTCTGCCAATGGAGATGTGTTGTTAGCAGGTCGCAGTCGCGATGGTCCGTACTATGAGTTCCTCCTGTTCCACTGTGACGGCAAGGGCAAGCTGGTGGAGAAATTTGTATGTGATGTCCAACCATCGCTTGGTGCATTGTGTTTCAAAGAAAGCCTAGTCAGCCATGGCTTCTTCAAGAGGAAAGATGGCAAACGCTTCAGGATGCCACGGTCTCTAAGAGGCCTGTACTAAAGAGCTCCTCCGCTGCTAGTTGCTCTGTACATTTTGAAGGGAGAATATGTATTGCTTTTGGGTGTTATGAATCTGTGGTGTTGGACTTCCCTTAGACTATTTTTGGCTCCTGCGTGGGCGTGATGTGATCTAGACTTATTATGTTGATTCACATGGTCCATGGCCTGGTGTTTCGAGATCAAGCACTAGGCGGTGGGTTTCCCTTCGGTGCGTAGGACTCGCTTTTCGGCTTTTGGTGTATTTCCGTTAAGCAATTAATGGAAAGGGGTAGAGCCCGGTTCTAAAAAAAATATGTATTGCTTTTGTGCGATGTTTCTCTCAGCTTTGCCTCCATGCATGCTTGTACCAATTATATATGCTATTGTCACCATCCGGGTGGGGTACGGCACTACGGGACTAAGCGTAAACGCCGACGGCCAGTGTCTACGCCGACGGCCAATTGTCGGGGTCCTCGGCGTAGATCTTGAGGAGAGGAGGACGGCTGCGTGACCGTCGGCGTAAGAAAGCTGTCGGTGTAGATGGAGCTACGCCACCGTCGGCGTAAGAAAAGCCGTCGGCATATAAGCCGAACGTGAGACGGCGTTAAACGGCCTAACGGCACAAGACCTACACCAACGGCATTGCCCTCGGCGTACGTTTTTTCCTACAAAATCAAAAAAATCAAAAAAATCGAAAAAAAAATCAAAAAGGGATACGCCGACGGCATTGCCCTCGGCGTAACAGTAAAAAAAATAATTTAAAAAATTGGAAAAAAATGAAAAAAATAATTAAAAAATTCAAACGGGGATACGCCTACGGCCAGGCCGTTGGCGTAGCAAGAAAAATATCGAAAAAAAAAACATAAAAAAACTGAAGTTACTACTTGTGTACCTAGAAATGATTTTTTTTCAAAATAAAGAGCAAACTATTAAGCACATATAGTTTAAATTTGATCCCGTTCCAACAGAATCTGCAAAAATTTGTTTTTTTTTCACGAAATGTATATAAAAATATTTTACATGGAAATTTTGTTAAATTGTGAATAAAATATGGTCTAGTATTTTACAAAAATGAAGTGATTCAAGTTGACATCAAATATTTGGTACATCCTTCACAAAAAAACCCCTACTTTTGTCACTCGGAAAATGAAAAATGGATTTTTAGTGCAAAAAAACAAAAACTTTCTTTGTTAAATTTGTTGGCTAGTATAATATACACACATGTGCAACATATGACTTCATTTGGAAAAATTATCCTTTAAATCTAGCTATAACATCGGTCATTTTGCTTGAAAGTCATGAATCTTCATACTCGATAGCTCATTTTGAAAATATATTTTTAAGATATTTGTCTTATTTCAAGTTTGTTGTTTTGTATGGTTACTAGGACATAAATTAGGATGTAACGCGAAGGTTTTATATTTTTTTGATTTTTTTAGTTATTTTTATTGATTTCAAAAAGTGATCATAACGGGGGGCATGGCCGGTGATAGCTAGGGGTGAAATCTTGCAAAACTATTGGTGGATCTATGATGAAATGACTATTTGTGTACCTAGAAATGATTTTTTGAGAAAATAAAGAGCAAACTATCAAGCACATGTTGTTCATATTTGACCCCTTTACAACTGAATCTGCATAAACTTGTCTTTTTCAGGAGAAGTATATAAAAAAAAATTACATGGAAACTTTGGTCCATTGTGAATCAAATATGGTCTATTATTTTACAAAAATGAAGTGATTCAAGTTGACATCAAATATTTGGTACATCCTTCACAAAAAACCTCTACTTTTGTCACTCAGAAAATGAAAAATGGATTCTTCGTGCAAAGAAAATAAAAACTTTATTTGTTAAACTTGTTGGCTAGTATAATATACACACATGTGCAACATACGACTTCATTTGGAAAAACTATCCTTTGAATCTAACTATAACATCGGTCATTTGGCTTGAAAGTCATGAATCTTCATACTTGATAGCTCATTTTGAAAAGTTATTTTTAAGATATTTGCCTTATTCCAAGTTTATTGTTTTGTATGGTTACTAGGACATAAATTATGATGTAACGCGAAGCTTTACATTTTTTGAATTATTTTTATCGATTTTAAAAAGTGATCAAAACGGGGGGCATGGCCGGTGATAGCTAGGGGTGAAATCTTGCAAAACTATTGGTGGATCTATGATGAAATGACTACTTGTGTGCCTAGAAATGATTTTTTTGAAAAAAAATAAATAGCAAACTATCAAGCACATGTTGTTCAAATTTGACCCCGTTCCAACTGAATCTGCATAAACTTGTCTTTTTCAGGAGAGGTGGATAAAAAATATTTTACATGGAAACTTTGGTTAATTGTGAATAAAATGTGGTCTAGTATTTTACAAGAATGGAGTGGTTCAAATTCGCATACTAAATAGTGGCACACTATTGGCTAAGTGCGCCACTTGTAATAGACAAAAAAAATATCAACTTTTTTTCAAAAATATATTTAAAAATGTTTTCATAATTTGATAGGTAACCGATCGGGAAGTTTTAATTTTTTTTCCAAAATTTCATCACACCTATGGAAATAAACAAGGTTTAATAGGATTGATATGATACATATATCACCAAGTGTCTGTTAAGCGAGCTGGACTTGGACTCGAATGGAACCGAGAAGTTAAGCGTGTTGGGGTTGGAGTAGTGTGAGAATGGGTGACCCTTCGAGAAGTTTGGACATGAAGATTAGTTTGACTTGAGATTAAGCATAGTGATCCATGATTAAGCATAATTATCTTTAATTAAGAAAAATGTGGAAAAACAAATTGAAATAAAAATTTGAATAAAAAAATCAATTTTTTAAACGGGGATACGCCTTAAAAATTTCAAAAAAAATTGAATTTTTAAAAAAAAAATCAAACGGGGATACTCCTACGGCCTTGCCGTCGGCATAGCAATAAAATAATAATTTATAATTTTAAAAAATAATAAATATCTTTTGATTTTAAAAAAAAATCAAATGGGGGATACGCCTACGGCCAGGCCGTCGGCGTAGGTGACCACCAGGCCAAACGGCCGTTAGTCTCTGCGTGGACCCCACCACGAATACGCCGACGGCCTGGCCGTCGGCGTATATTTCTACACCGACAGCATCGGAGGCTAACCCGAGGAACACGTAAGCTGACGGCGGCCCTCGGCGTAGGCCTATGCCGACGGCATTTGGCTCTACGCCGACGGTGGCCGGCCGTGGGCGTATCAGTGTTGTGCCGTAGTGCGGTCCACCGTTTGTTTGGAATGAACTGTTTTTATATCAAAATGGTGTAAATAATTATTTTTTAGTTTCACGGCCGCGAGCAAAGATATTTGTTTTACAACAAAGGACCTGCTATAATTTGAAAGAGGGTTGTTGTTGCAACCTCATAAAAAAAACTCATCAAAAAAATCTGCAACAGAGAAAAGTTCTAAAACAAGATCTTTGTTGCATAAAAGTTCTACAATAAGACCTCTGTTATGAATTTTTTTGCAACATCATATTTGTTACAAAGATGGTTGGACACACGGTCGATTGGATGATCATCTGTTGCTCCATCTAGTGGTTAGAAAGATGATCGATCTTTCTTATTTTATCCATCGACCGATGTGTGGCATCACCTTTGTTTTTATAAGTTGATAGCTAATTACATGCCTGTTGCGATGAGGACACAAATATTCTATCAATGTAATATGAATAATATCAGACATATATTTTTAGGAATCCCTAATAGGAATTACTTCGTGGACTTACTTCTTACTCTTGCACTGATCAAACAAACTCACAACCACCATCCCCTTGCTTGCTACTCATTTGTAAACATAGAAATGAAAACGGCACGCATAAGCGGACAAGAACTAAACGAGACTAGCCAGAGCTCTCTTTTAATTAGGCGTACCTATCATAGTTTAACTATCCATCCAAATTAGTTGTCAAAGGATAGAAACTTAGTATATTTAGCCTATTTAAAAAAATATGCTTTAAAAAACCAGCAAATAAACCGATGAACCGATAGTCTTACCGATAAAAACCTAAACCGATGAGATCGTCGGTTTGATTACCGGTCCGGTTTTAAAAACTATGGTACGTATACGAGGCCTCAAAACGACGGATCCGGCGAGTACCGCATCCTGTACTGGAAGCATCCCGACAACATCGGTGATGACAGTGATGATGTTGTCTACTACGTCCTCTCCATCTTGTCCATCGGTGATGACGGACAAGAAGCTAGCGAGGTGCATCGGGCTGCCGGTGGCCTCTGTGTCCATGAAGGATGAGATAACCTCGACGTGGTTTATTCATGCCTGCGCCTCTCGGTCCGTCCTGCTACATGACTGTCTACATTGGCACCATCAAAATGTCAGCAACGGCGGCTATAGCAAGATCGTAATTTTTGACACGGTGGCCGAGTCATTCAGGTGGATGCAACCTCCCACGACCAAGAGTTCAGTACACTTGTCACATTTGCTCCAGATTGATGGTACCATCGGCTTCGCCTATATCGATGTTTATGATGCCGCCATGACGGCGGAGGTGTGGGTGTTGCAGGACTACGAGAAGGAGGTTTGGTCGTTGAAGTTGCGAATCGAATTGCCGGGTGAGGAAATGAGGAGATATGCAACTACAGGCCGTGTCGATTTTCTGTTTGGCGGCGTGGTTGTGTCGGCGTGGTTGATGCCGGCGACCAGAGTAGCTCGGGCCAGAGCTCGTCGAGCAGGATTCAACGTGGGCCGAGCGTCGACTTGGAAGTAGCAGTGGTCCTGGAGGATTTCAGTATGGTTGTCGGGCTGGCGGAGGACACATTGGTGTGCTCTAAAATTCTCTGCGAGCTTAAATTGCTGAAATATAATTTGGTGCTTGGTGGGGATTAGTTTCTGAATATAATTTGCTGCAAACTGTAGTTTAGTTTGTCTAGCGCTTGGGGATTACTTTTGGGGTCCAGTTTAGTTTGTGAATATTGTTAGCTTCAAACTGTAGTTTAGTTTGTCCAGTGCGCTTGGGGATTACTTTTGAGGTGAACTGGCCATGTAATCACTCTGTCGAACACCTTGCATGCGTGCTCGGTTACATGCCGATTTTGGCTCCCCTCTGTGGAACCCAACCTTATGTACATGCTTATAAAAGATGTCATCCGTAGAATGTTTCTCAAATTTTGATTTTATATGTTTGGGTTGCCACACTGTTTTTATACAAACCACATTTGTAACCAAATGTATCAAAAACAAATTGAGCTGCCACATTAGTTTTTATACAAACCAAGATTGGAAAAACCAAATGTATCAAAAATATAGATTTGACACCACATTTCTCACCAAATGGCACCATCATGTGTAAGCAAATTGTGATCACACATGAGCTCCAAAGGTAGGGTAAACACCCCCATTTGTAAGCAAGTTTTTTTCCACCATCTCTAAAACAGCCAAATAAATTAGAGGTGCTATTATATGATAAAGTAAGAACATGTGCGCTGGTTTTCCATTTTTTTTTATTTTTTTGAATTTTCCATGCTCAATTCAAATTTGGTCAAACCCAAGTTTGACCAAGATTTTGACAAGTTTTAAACTTGAGAATGGAAAACCAAGCATGGTTCCTTCTTAGTCACCATAAAATGAAGCTTTTGTGATGTTTTTGAATGGTTGAGCTTGAAAGTATAAAAACCACTTTGTGTTCACCCATGAGAGTTCATATTGGAGGTTAGAGATTACACTAGCATATGTTGCTTTAATGCATTTACACCTAGTTTATCAATTAGAGGTGCTATTATATGACATGTGCACTGGTTTTCCATTTTTTAGAATTGAAAGCCAAGCATGGTTCCTTCTTAGTCACCATAAAATGTAGCTTTTGTGATGTTTTTGAATGGTTGAGCTTGAAAGTTTGAAAACCACTTTGTGTTCACCCATAAGAGTTTATGTTAAAGGTTAGAGATTACACTAGCATATGTTGCTTCAACGCATGTACACCTTGTTTATCAATTGGAGGTGCTATTATATGACAAAATAAGAACATGTGCACTAGTTTTCCTTTTTTTTAATTTTCCATGCTCAATTCAAATTTGGTCAAACCCAAGTTTGACCAAGAGTTTGACAAGTTTTAAACTTGAGAATGCAAAACCAAGCATGGTTCCTTCTTAGTCACCATAAAATGAAGCTTTTGTGATGTTTTTGAATGGTTGAGCTTGAAAGTATAAAAACCACTTTGTGTTCACCCATAAGAGTTCATATTGGAGGTTAGAGATTACACTAGCATATGTTGCTTTAATGCATTTACACCTTGTTTATCAATTAGAGGTGCTATTATATGACATGTGCACTGGTTTTCCATTTTTTAGAATTGAAAGCCAAGCATGGTTCCTTCTTAGTCACCGTAAAATGTAGCTTTTGTGATGTTTTTGAATGGTTGAGCTTGAAAGTTTGAAAACCACTTTGTGTTCACCCATTAGATTTCATGTTGAAGGTTAGAGATTACACAAGCATATGTTGCTTCAACGCATGTACACCTTGTTTATCAATTGGAGGTGCTATTATATGACAAAATAAGAACATGTGCACTAGTTTTCCTTTATTTATTTATTTTCCATGCTCAATTCAAATTTGGTCAAACCCAAGTTTGACCAAGAGTTTGACAAGTTTTAAACTTGAGAATGCAAAACCAAGCATGGTTACTTCTTAGTCACCATAAAATGAAGCTTTTGTGATGTATTTGAATGGTTGAGCTTGAAAGTTTGCAAACCACTTTGTGTTCACGGATGAGAGTTCATGTTGGAGGTTAGAGATTACACTAGCATATGTTGCTTCAATGCATGTACACCTTGTTTATCAATTATAGGTGCTATTATATGACAAAGTAAGAACATGTGCACTGAAATTTTCCATATATTTTTTTATTTTCCATGCTCAATTCAAATTTGGTCAAACCCAAGTTTGACAAAGATTTTGACAAGTTTTAAACCTGAGAATGGAAAACCAAGCATGGAAAACCAAACATTTTTAAACATGTTTGTAGGCACAGCAGCAGGATTTAAATCTCACGGTGCGCCTTTCATGTGTTGGGCCACAGCCCACCTAGTAGCCCAGTGTCTTTCGGGTACCATTCTCTCTTTCGCAGGCCGCGGCCCAGCCTCCCTTTCCCGTCCTTTATTTATACGGCGAAATGTGTCGTACCCTAGCTATTCCGCATCCAGATCTGCTCCACTCTCGCCGCCGGTGACCACATTCCAGCCGCCGGCGACCACTTTCCAGCCACCGGCGTCCACTTTCCAGCCACCGGCGTCCACTTTCCAGCCGCAGATCATGAGGCCCGGATCTTCCATCTCTCGCGGTGGGCATTCCGGCGGCGGAAACCACAACGACAGCGGAGGGGCAAAGCGGCCGGCGCCGGACAACGACCGCGAATGGGCAGCGCGGGTTGCTTCCGACGCTGCTCGGAAGCGCGACACCCGTCGGTACACCAACTGGGGGATCGCGTCGCCGCGTCTGTATGCTCCGCGCGAGGTGGAGGAGTACGACCGCATTGAGGCGGCGACGCGAGGCAGCTGCGCCGGTGGTAGCTCCTCTGGCGCGGGTGGCGCGGGGAGCTCCGCCATGGCACGCGCTCCTCTGCCGCCTCCGAAGAGGGAGGAGGACAAGCAGGGCTTGGCACCGGGCCCCGTGCACCCCCGGCTTTCTTCCGGGGGACTACGTCGACGACGGCGACACCGACGTCCTCGTCGAGATCATGGAGCGGACCAAGGCCGACGAGAAAAATCTCAAAGAGCGCCGGGAGATGGAAGAGGAGCTCGACGAGTTCCGCCTCCGCCAAGCCATCGATATTTCCCGTGCCGACAGGCCGTGGGGCGCCTCCGACTCCGACTCCGACTGAGCGGCGCCACCGCCTCACCGTCGTCGCGCCCCTGAGGCTCGGGGAGCCAGTTTTGGAGATCGATCTAGGGACAGGAGCTGCGCGATCTAGCTAGATTAGAGTAGATTTAGGTACTCGAAGTAATTGATGTAAATCGGTGCGAGCTCAGGTCAGCCGTATGGCTTTCTCTCCGACGAGCCCGTCATTGATGTAATCGCAACCCGTAATCAAAGTAATCGAAACTATGTTTGCTAAAATATATCTAAGTTGTTTGAATTTGGTCGATTTCGGTTGAATGGTTGTAAAAATGTGCTTCTTGTCTGAAGCGGAGCTCGCCAGCGTTGTCGTGCTTCGTCGCCGGAGAAGAAGAAGAAAGAGGATTCGCGCGAAGGGGGAAATGATTTAACTGTACTCGCCGCCATCTGGGTTCCACGCCGACGTGGTCGCTGCCATCTGGGTCCCACGCCGACATGGATAAGCTGTGGGTCCCGCTCGGCTCCAACTAATCCAGACAACAATTGTGCTTAAGGCCCATGTCGTGCCTTGGTTATTTTTGCACACATACATGTCGCACTACATCCATTCTAACGAAATCCGTCGCTTTGCAGCCAATTCACGGGAAAAACGTCGCACAGGAGCTATTGACCCGTTTCACTACGACAGCAAGGGCGAGCTGTCGGACAATTTCACAGGGCAGAACGCCCGCAATCCAAGGCTTCTTGGGTTCTATTTCAGAGAAAGCCTGGTCAGGCATGTCTTCTTCCAGAGGAAGGAAAACGGCCGCAGCCGTGTGACGGTGCCACGTTTCTGTCAAGGGGAACATTTGGTGCTTCTTCATGATCACCAGGCTTATCTATATATGTGAGTGTCTGGAAAACAATTTTTCTATGTAGGATATGGAGGTTGGACCAACATCTACTTTCCTTGTTTGCATGTCTGATCTCTGATGTCAAAAAAATTATATGAAATCTTCTTTCAGATGTTTCACGCTTGTCATTTTTGTTTTGTTTCATGTACTTCTGCTCTCTGCATCATATATGCATCTAATGTAAGATACTAAGATCTCATTGAAGTTGCAATGATGACGACCCGAAGGACAAGAGCATGTCCTTCCATGAATTGCTACCATTATATCACAGTAATAATATATATGCAAAATAGATTTCGTGAGCTAGAATATGTCCTCAAGGATGATTCAGTGATACTGGGTAGAATAACATTTTTTTGACAACATCTTTCTTAGGTGGTTGCTTGTATTATATTGGGTACAATCAAATCTACAATCAGAAAATAAAATGTTCATGCGAAAACATCTTAGAAAATTATTCTATTTACGGAGAGATTCCGCAAACAAAATAATTTTAGAGGAGACTCACTAGTAGAAAATGGGGCAACCGTCTAAGCCTTTAGTACCGGTTCCCTTACGAACCGGTACTAAAGGTGTCTTTCGTACCGGTTTGGGCGTCCAGGCGGGCGAGGAGCTTTCGTACCGGTTCGTGAGGAGCTTTCGTACCGGTTCGTGTTACGAACCGGTACTAAAGGGTTGGCGTCAGCCAAAAAACCTTTAGTACCGGTTCGTGACACGAACCGGTACTAAAGGTTTTCCTTTCGTACCGGTTTGTGTTACGAACCGGTACTAAAGGGTTGGCGTCAGCCAGAAAACCTTATATATTTAGGAAATTTAGAATTTTATATTTTTTTATTTTTTTTCAAAATTAAAATTAATAATTGTCAGCTAAACTTTTTTTGCATCCAACATGCAGCATTCAAAGCCACATATTAAAATTTCAACTCTTTCTGACTTCATTTGCTATTTTTCATGCATTTAAAGATTTATTTTGAGCTAAATGACCTTGTATTGGAAAGCACTACAACTGAACTCAGAAACAGTTGAAACTTGGCATGGTATCATCATTTGACCCACATAGCATGTGTGCAAAAGTTGAGAGGATTACGGCAAAAACTGGATGCACTTCATGTACAAACTGGACCATCTCTTTCAAAGTACGAGGGTTTCAGACGAAAACACATGTGTTTCAAAGGCATTTCATTTTTCCAAACTTATTTCAACTCAAGACTTTTTTTGCATCCAACATGCAACATTCAAATCCACATACTAAAATTTCAACCCTTTCTCACTTCATTTGATATTTTTCATGCATTTAATGATTTATTTTGAGCTAAATGACCCTGTAATTGGAAAGCACTACAACTGAACTCAGAAAAGGTTGAAACTTGGCATGGTATCATCATTTGACCTACATAGCATGTGTGCAAAAGTTGAGAGGATTACGGCAAAAACTGGATGCACTTCGTGTACAAACTGGACCATCTCTTTCAAAGTACGAGGGTTTCAGACGAAAACACATGTGTTTCAAAGGAATTTCATTATTCTGAACTTATTTCAACTCAAGAATTTTTTGCATACAACATGCAGCATTCAAAGCCACATACTAAAATTTTAACCCTTTCTGACTTTATTTGCTATTTGTTATGCATTTAATGATTTATTTTGAACTAAATGACCCTGTAATTGGAAAGCACTACAACTGAACTCAGAAACGGTTGAAACTTGGCATGGTATCATCATTTGACCCACATAGCATGTGTGCAAAAGTTGAGAGGATTACGGCAAAAAATGGATGCACTTCGTGTACAAACTGAACCATCTCTTTCGAAGTACGAGGATTTCAAACGAAAACACATGTGTTTCAAAAGCATTTAATTTTTCCAAACTTATTTAAACTCAAGACTTTTTTGCATCCAACATGCAGCATTCAAATCCACATACTAAAATTACAACCCTTTCTCACTTCATTTGATATTTTTCATGCATTTAATGATTTATATTGAGCTAAAAGGACCTTTAGTCCCGTGCGATCAGCCAGAAAACCTTATATATTTAAAAAAATTAGAATTTTATATATTTTTATTTTTTTCAAAATTAAAATTAATAATTGCATCTGCATAAAGATTACTATTACCTTTAGCAAATTATAAGATTTTCAAATTTTCAGGTTTTAGGTTTGGCAAAAAAATATTAAAAAATTAAAAAAATAATTAAAAATAATACAAATTTAAAAAGTTAATTTTATCTATTTATTCAACATTATAATTACATCATTAATTTTTTTATTAAAAGAATTATCTGGAATTTAAACAATAAAGAAATGTGACATCGACCAACATGTTAATAGGATTGATATGATACTAGTATCAACAACATGCGTGCGAAGCACTTGGAAGTGGGTGGGAAAGGAACTCGGAAGTTAAGCGTGCTAGTGTTGGAGTAGTGTAAGGATGGGTGACCTACTGGAAAGTTTGACCACAGGTAAATAATTTGACTAGAGATTAAGTGTAGTTAGACACTAATGGAAATACTAGATATTCTAAAAAAAGAGGGAGTGAAAAATAATTTGACTAGAGATTAAGTGTAGTTAGACACTAATGGAAATACTAGATATTCTAAAAAAAGAGGGAGTGAAAAATAATTAGAAAAAAAATGAATAATTTTTTTAACGAAATAGCCTTTAGTACCGGTTCGTGTTACGAACCGGTACCAAAGGTCTCCAGCCCCGCGGGCTCCTCCGTGACCACGTGGAGGCACCTTTAGTACCGGTTCGTAAGGAACCGGTACGAAAGGGGGGAGGGTTTTAGTACCGGATCTTTAGTACCGGTTCCAAAATCGGTACTAAAGGTCCTTTGGAACCGGTACTAAAGGGGGGCTTCTCTACTAGTGACTTCTGATACACAAAATTATTCTATTTACGGAGAGATTCCGCAAACAAAATAATTTTGTGACTGACAGGTTTTGTTGTTGTTGTTGTTGTTGTTGTTGTTGTTGTTGTAGAGATTCCGTGAATTATTTGCTATCCTGTAATTATGGGTATATTTGCTGCTTCATTATCGTTGAATAGCCGATGTGGCTGTCCATACAATTGTATGCATTATCTGAAAGTAGCACCACCATCTGCGCAGTTTGTAATTGTTGAACTTTTTGTTTCGTGTACTTCTGCTTTCTGTATTATATATGCATCGAATATAAAATCTTGTAGAAGTTGCAACGTTGATGACCCGATGGACAAGAGCATGTTATTGTGCGAATTACAAATTGTTATATCACAGTAATAACATATATAAAAAACAGATTTGACGACCTACAATACATATATCCCCAATGTACAGTTAAGTGTCCAGCTATTCAATGATAGACTATGCAGGGAGTACTTCTAGTGACAACTGATTGGTTAGAATCAGAATTTTGTGCCAACATCTTAATTAGGTGGTTGTCCCCCCCCCTGAAGCTCAAGCGTGCGCCGCCGGGGGCATCTCTAGTGTTGCCAGTAGTCCCCTTCCTCGTGCCCCTTCCCCCTCGCCGCCGCCCCGACGTGCTCGCGGGCGGTGGCGGGGTGCTCTCCTCCCTGCACGTGGATCCGGAGGGCGCGGGCCCTAGGGGTCAGGCGCGGCATGGCCCTAACCTAGGGGTGAGGCGGAGGTTCGTCCTCGACTGGTGGCGGCGACGCGTCGGTCTGCGGCGGCGCGAAGGGGCTCGTCGGGCGGCGGGAAGTGCGGGATCCGACGTCGGCGGATCTGGCCGGATCTGCCGCTGATCTTGGAGGCCGGGGCGGCGTTCACTAGTAGAAAAAGGTCCATTTGTCCCGGTTCCAGAACCGGGACTAAAGGGTCGTTACTAATGCCCAAAACCTTTAGTCCCGGTTTGCCCACGTGGGCTGTTGTGGTGCACTGGGGCGGAGGACCTTTAGTACTATTACCAACCGGGTCTAAAGGCCTCCACGGGAAAAAAAATCATTCAAATTTTTTCCCTCTTTCTTTTTTCTATTTTTTCAAAAATTGTATTATTTCCATTATTTGAACAAAAAAATTTCACTCCTTTTTTATGTATTTTCACAATTTCTATTATTTGAGTTATTTGACTAGTTTAGTCTCTAACTACCCTTAATGTCTAGTCAAATTACTTAGTCGTAGTCAAACTTTCCGATCGGTCACCAAACAGGGCCTTAGACTACTCCAGCAATAGCACGCTTAACTTCTGAGTTCCTTCCGTCTTCACTTCCAACTACACCTCGCACACGTTGTTGATATTAGTATCATATCAATCTTATTAACCTCTTGATTGCAATGTCACACTTCTATATTGCTTTAATTCCAAATAATTATTTTAATAAACAAAAATAATGAAATAATAACAATCTTCCATAAAAATATAAAAATATTGTTTTTTTAACCTAAAATTTGAAAATTTTCATATTTCCCTCAATAGTAGTCGGAAAACCCTTTTTTCATATTTCCCAACTTTTAATTTCTATCCCAACTTTTGTTGGATTATTTTATTGAGGAGAATAATGAATGGGTAAGTGGATGGACGCCCTTTAAATTTCTACCCCAACTTTTTTTGAATTATTTTTCCTTCAAATCTTAAAAGCATCATAACTTTTTTTTCTGTTGGGTTTTTCTGTTTCATATAAAAAAACTTTTCATCGGAGGTCGTATGCAAAAGTTATGACTATTTTACAAATTCTAGAGAGATTTTGTAAAAAAAAAATCAAAAATCATGCTTGTTAATTTTGCAAAAAAAAATCATTAAATGCATGAAAAATAACAAATGAAGTTAGAAATGATTGAAATTTGAGGATGTGGCTTTGAATGGTGCATATTGAATGCACAAACATTTTTTAATTGATTAAGTTAAAAAAAAGAAATGTCTTTCTAACAGATGAGTTGTCGTCCGAACCCTCACACTTCAAAGGATATGGTCCAATTTGTTCACGAAGTGCATCCAGTTTTTGTCGTAACCCTCTCAACTTTTTAGCACATGCTATGTGGGTGAAATGATGATACCATGCCAAATTTCAACCTTTTTAGAGTTCATTTGTACTGCCTTTTCAATTTTACGGTCATTTAGCGCAAAAAAAATCATTAAATGCATGAAAAATAACAAATAAAGTTAAAATGGGTTGAAATTTGAGGATGTGGCTTTGAATGGTGCATATTAAATGCACAAAAAGTTTGAAGTTGAAATAAGTTAAAAAACAAATGTCTTTGTAACATATGAGTTTTCTTCCAGAACCCTCATACTTCGAAGGAGATGGTCCAGTTTGTACATGAAGTGCATTCAGTTTTTGTCGTAATCCTCTCAACTTTTGAGCACATGGTATGTGGGTGAAATTATGATACCATGCCAAGTTTCAACATTTTTAGAGTTCATTTGTACTGCCTTTTCAATTTCAAGGTCATTTAGCGCAAAAAAATAAAATGCATGAAAAATAAAAAATGAAGTTACAAAGGGTTGAAATTTGAGGATGTGGATTTGAATGGTGCATATTGAATGCACAAAAAGTCTGGAGTTGAAATAAGTTAAAAAAAAGAAATGCCTTTGTAACAGATGAGTTTTTTTCGAAACCCTCATACTTCAAAGGAGATGGTTCAGTTTGTACACGAAGTGCATCTAGTTTTTTCCGTAATCCTCTCAAATTTTTAGCACATGCTATGTGGTTGAAATGATGACACAATTCCAAGTTTCAACCTTTTCAGGGTTCATTTGTAATGTTTTTCAATTTAATGGTCATTTAGCGCAAAAAATCATTAAATGCATGAAAAATAGCAAATAAAATTAGAAAGGGTTGAAATTTCAGGATTTGGATTTGAATGGTGCATATTGAATGCACAAAAAGTCTTGAGTTTAATTAGTGAAAAAAAACAAATGCCTTTGTAACAGGTGAGTTTTCATCTGAAACCCTCATACTTCGAAGAAGATGGTCCAATTTGTGCACGAAGTGTATCCAGTTTTTGTCGTAACCCTCTCAACTTTTTAGCATATGCTATGTGGGTGAAATGATGACACAATGCCAAGTTTCAACCTTTTCAGAGTTCATTTGTACTGCTTTTCAATTTCATGGTCATTTAGCGCAAAAAATCATAAAATGCATGAAAAATAGCAAATGAAGTTAGAAATGGTTGAAATTTGAGGATGTGGCTTTGAATGATGCATATTGAATGCACAAAAAGTCTGGAGTTGAATAAGTTAAACAAAATGCCTTTGTAACAGATGAGTTTTCGTCCGAAACCCTGATACTTCGAAAGAGATGGTCCAATTTGTACACGAAGTGCATCCAGTTTTTGCCGTAACCCTCTCAACTTTTTAGCACATGCAATGTGGGTGAAATGGTGATACCATGCCAAGTTTCCACCTTTTTAGAGATCATTTCTACTGATTTTTCAATTTCAAGATCATTTAACGCAAAAACAATAATAAATGTATGAAAAATAGCAAATAAAGTTAGAAATGTTTGAAACTTGAGGATGTGGCTTTGAATGGTGCATAGTTAATGCACAAAATGTCTGGAGTTGAAATAAGTTAAAAATAAATAAATGCCTTGTAACAGATGAGTTTTCGTTCAAAACCCTTATAAAGAGTTAAACAGAATCTGGTTTTGATTAAAACACCTATTTAAAATATCCTAAAAATTCCCATATTGAACAAACTGATAAAACATACTAATATTAAACAACAGGAAAAATAATCACTCGAAAAACTATTTTTAAACTAAAGTTATTCACAAACTAGTGATTCACACAAATTTTAAAATAATTCAAGTTGAAACTATTTAAATTTGAAAACTACTGGCACTAACAGAAAGTTTATAAAAATTTTGACCTAAAGAAAAAAGATTCATTCAAAAACTCTAAATATTCTAACAGTTATTCAAAATCTAAAAACAGAAACTCTTCTGTTTTAAAAAAGAAAAAAGAAAAAAATTGACTTTTAATACCGGTTGGTGTCTCCAACCGGGACTAAAGTTCCTACCTGACCTTTAGTACCGATTCAAGCCACCAACCGGGACTAAAGGTTGCGACACCCTTTAGTCCCGGTTCGTGTATGGAACCGGGACAAAAGGGTCCAGACGAACCGGGACCAATGCCCCACGAGGCCCGATCGGCCCCCTGGGCGCACGAGCCGGGACGTATGCCCCCATGGGTCCCGTTTCATGACTGAACCGGGACTAATGGGCTGCCCAGGTCTGAACCAAAGCCCTGTTTTCTACTAGTGGTTCCTTGGTTGTGGCGGCGGTGCGGCAACGGTCCTAGGGTTCCTCCAGTGATAAGTTCTTGATCAACATCATGCTTTTCTTCTCTGATATGGGCGGAGTGCCGAGTTCCGGAAGGCTCCGCCGATGAACTACCTTGGGCGCATCATGCATGTCTTGAGATTGCTGGATCAGAAGATAGTCGGTCGTGTGCACCCATTACCGACCGTTAGGTTTCGGAAGGGAGCGGATAGAAGCTCTGCTATCTGTTGCCATCATAGAATATTCTCGTTCCATTTTGAAGACAAAGGGCGAAAATGGCATGGAAGATAAGATCTAAAGACTAGTAATGGTGGCTCGAGGCTTTGCCATGACGAGGAACTGGCTTGGTAATTCGGAAATTATAGCAGCATCATGCAAGTGGGGACGGCAACACAGGAGAAGTTCAACGTCTTATCTTTCAGGATGAAAATCCAATGTCTGGTCTTAATTGGTTGTGTCTGGCAATGGCTTTGTGTACTCATTGTTTTGAGAGTGAGAACTTTCTTTGGGGTAAAAATCCATGGTCTATGATCAGGTGGCGACGATGTCTCTGCACTGTTTCCTTCATGAAGGCGTCGCTATTGGAGAATCTGAACTTTAGGTGTTGTCTTGGCAGTGGTTGCGCTGTTACTATAAGGATTGGAACATTGTTGCGGAACTTTTTTTTTGCTTCTTCTTATTTTTTGTTTTTTGGCTGAGTGCATCCATTGTACTTTTTGGGCATTACGTTGTTGCAGAGGCCGGTGTAATTGGTATTTTTCCGATATTAATATATTTTCCTTTTCCAAAACAAAAGTAACAAAATATCCATGCCAAAACATTTTAGAAAATATTGGCCTATCACACCTGGTGAATTCACTTTGAGGAGATTTCTGGTGCACAGAATATGATATTTGCCTAGGTTTTTTTGTAGCCTTTGCTTTAAAAAGAGAACCCCCTCCTATCTTTTTCTACAGAGCATTTGTCAATTATCTGCTCTTTTCAGATACCCGATACACGAAGGAGGGAGGCGGACGTGGGCATAAAACCTGATACCCAAAGCCCGAACCCGAAAAAACCGAGCACATTTTCGGTAGAAAATTTAGAAACCCGAAATTTATTTGGAAAATTCGGGTTTATACTCCCGGTACCCAAACAACCCTAATAAACCGAAAAAAGAAAGCCCACTAAAAATTCATGGCCTAGCCCAAAATTTGCCAAGCCCCAAAAAACCTAGGCCACCAGTGGCCACATCGTTTGTAGCCCACTCCCCTCATTTGTCCCCCATTGACACATCCCAACGAGACAGCGATCAAAACCTCACCTTGCCCCAACTTTTGACCCCTTCGCCTATGAGTTGGACACCGTCGTCGCCTACAAACTGGTCGCCATTGTTGCTTGCGACCTGGCTGTCGCCACCGTTGCCTATGTCTTGCGACACTCTCGCCCCTTCAGCGTATCCCATGACCCTCACCTGAGATCGAAAAGGAGCAGCATCGCAACACTGCCAGGCCCACAACGGCGATGTATGCCTAGTTCCGATGACCACGTCTGCCTCCCTCCTTCCCTCTCATCGAACCTTCCTCCCCCAAGAGGTCAACCCACCTTGCAGCTCGCCACCACCGCCACCACCCCAACTCCAGATGCCGCGCCACCGGGGTCCCTTTGCACGCCCGCAACGCCAGATCCGCGCCATCGGGGTCCCTATGCATGCCCGCAGTCCCACCCCACCCCCACCCCCGACGCCAGATCCGGCGAGGCCTCACCCGTTTGTCGCGTCTGTGTGTAGTTTCTCACCACGCCTACGCACGCACCGCACCCGTGTTCGCAAGCTCGCTGCCCCCGCGACGCTTAACGGTTGTGCTCCAGTTGCGGGGGCCAGCCCACGCCGAGGCACCCCAACCAGGAGGAGCAAAAGGCCTCGCGGCCGCCGAGCCGCACAGGCATTGCCCGACGGCGGCGAGGGGATAGGGCCGATGCTCGCGGCGGTGGCTAGGGTTCGCTCCTAGCCACCCGCGGGAGCGACCATGAGCGACTCGAAGATGTAATGTTCTATCAGGGATTATGATGTGGCTTGTTGTTGTGGTAGTGGATTCGGTGTTGTACAAACCTAGTGCTTCATGAGTACCTCGAACATCTGTGAGCATGGAGGAGCAAAACAATGCCACTTTTTTTTGGAGTGATCAATTGATATTTAAATTGCTGATTTGAAAAGAATTCCATAGATAAGTTTTTTGTCTGCCATTAAAACTGAAATCGTGCAGATCTATCTCATTCATGCATGTTAACGCTGACGAACATCAATTTGTTTGTATTGTATAAGCAAACATTTTCTTAAAATCTCAACAACCGCCATGCTGCACTGGTGATTGCAACGAAGGTCATGTTGATCCGGCGATTCAACAGCAGGATAGGCCGCTGATCAGCCGATTAACACGTAGCGTTGTCCTTTCTTTTCTGTAATTCTACCGTTGTTATTTACCTAGTAGAACATGAACCGGATTAGGATTTGAAACTAACATAACTAGCTGCCTAGGAGGAAATAATTAATCCATCAGCCTCAAAACTGATGTGGGCAGTTTTTCAAAACTGATTAAGCGTGAAAGTTATCATCCTCGCACAATAAAATTGTCATCCTTGCATACTAAAGTTGTGGATTTATCACATCGAATAATAACATGCCCAAAAGCTTGTAGCCAAGGATACTTCTTGTATTGGACATGGAGAAAGTATCCGGTGAAAACCAAGTTTCAGTGAAAGCCGGTGAAAACAATGAAAAAACATGTTTAAAAGTTCTAAAAAAATCAAACAAAAATGTAGTATGTTTCAAAGATTGAGTTCTATGGACACGAAAATTTTCAAGTTAGAACTCAAAATTATTTAGAAGGTATGAAAATGACAAATTCAGCTATGAATAGTAACATTTTGAAGCACTATTCATGTCCGAATTTGTCATTTTCATAGCTTTTAATCAATTTTGAGTTTCAACTTGAAAATTCTAATGTCTATAGAACTCAACATTCCCAACGTAATGCAATTTTAGTGATTATTTTGTAGAACTTTTAAACATGTTTATACTTTAGTGGACTAGGGACTCAAAGCAACAAGGCGAGTTTAAAAAAAAAGTAACAATGCGTACGTACGAGGAAATAATCAATCAACCCGACTCCAAAAAGAACGGGATAATTAAGTTTGATTACTTCCCACCAAGGCGCGCCGCAACGAGCGAAATTCAAAGGTCAAAACCCTAGGATTGGCCGTCGCCGGTGAGCCCCGTAAGACGACCAAGACGGCTAAAAGCGGCGCTTGTTAGAATAAATCCGATGCGCGTAGTAGATCATCCGAGGATCAAGCAATCACACGAGGCACGACACCGAGATTTGTTCCCCAGTTCACCGAACATCGGCTACATCTCCGGGGCCTGACTATGGGCGCTCCTCCCCATGACACCGCTACAATACCGCACTCCGGCCACCCGGGCGCCGGCACACGCCGCCGGCTCCCCCTGCGTGTCTGTGCTATTATGTTGGCATAGGTTACAACCGTGGGGTGCCCCTCATTATATGAGAGCCCAAGGATACAACGTGTCCGACTCCAACACTACACGTATCCTACCCACACTACAACTCCAAGTCCAATGTAACCTAACTATAGTACACAATATTCGACACAAACTATCCAAACTCCACCTTGGCGAATATTCTCCGCCACCTTGAATTTGTCCATGCGTCAAACTTCCATGTACTCCGGACTTGAGTTGTCTTCTTTGTAGCTTACTGAGAGCTACCCGACGAGTCTGCCCCAGACCCGCCGCCTCCGTGAGATCCTTCCGCTATTCCTGCAACTCCAGTCTCCGTGACTCCACCTGCAATAGTGCTCCCTTGCAACTTGTAAAGATGCGAAGCCGTCTTCTTTCCAATCATCACAGTCACCTCATCTTCCATGATATTCAAGGTCTTCTTATCCCGATCACAACGGAATTCCATACCACCATCATGAAGAACTCCAAGCGAAATTAGATTCCTTCTTAGCCCTGGCACATGCCTGACTCCCCGAAGCATCCGCTCAACTCCGTCAAACATCTTGATTTTGATGTCACCTATTCCAGCAACACGATAACCTGTGTCATCGCCCACATAGGCTGAACCAAACTCACCAGACTTATACGAAGAGAACCACTCCCTATTGGGTGTCGCATGAAAAGAGCTAGCTGAATCCAACATCCACGCTTCACTTTTGGTTGACCGTCTGTCTGATACTACGAGAACATCACTACTGATGTCTGAGTCATCACCACGAGCTGCCACATTAGCACTAGATCCACCATCTGGACAGTCCCTTCTCATATGTCCCCACTGCTTACACTTGTGACACTGTACTTTCTTTTTCTTTTTCTTGTTCTTCCCTGCCTCATATCCCTTCCTCCACGCTTCACCTTTGACTAGCAAACCTTCACCATGAGTGACTTCCACCGCGTTCTTCTTTCTCATATCATAAGACAATAATGCCGCAGTAATATCCTCATTCTTGACGGTCTCCTTGCCGTGCGTCAAAGTAGCGATCAAATGTTCATAGGATGATGGCAATGAACAAAGAAGAAGAATCGCCCTATCCTCGTCAGCAACTGCCACACCCAAGCGTGTTAGATCCGTCACGACTTGATTAAAGGCGTTCATGTACTCCACAAGATCCGACCCCTCCTGCATCTTCAGCCCATACAACTTTTGCTTCAAATACACCTTGGTCGTCGCAGTCTTGGACATATATTGACTTTCCAGCTTCTCCCAGATCTTCTTCGACGAATCCTCATCCATCACATGATAAATAACCTGGTCCGACAGACACAACCGTATAGTTCCGGCTGCTTGCAACTGTAACTCCTCCCAGTCTTCAGCGTCCATCTTATCTGGCTTAGCATCCCGCAACGCCTTCAAGCATCCTTGTTGTGCCAACAAATCTTTCACCCATGTCTGCCATAACCCAAAGTTTCCAGTTCCGTTGAACTTCTCCATCTCAAATCTGGTACCCGTTGGCGCCATGATTCTTCGTATAACTGACACTGTGAAAAATTATCCAAGCTTTTCCACGTAATGCCCAAGTACACGAAGTTGTACTTGTAGCATCTTCACGTGAGTTGCTCTGGCTCCGATCCGAACGCTAGCTTTGCCTCTTTGCGTGCCCTGCTTTCCGACGTACGCATATACCGGTAGCTTGATGGATTTTCCCTTCCGCCTCAAATCGATCTGCCTCTGCAGCGGACACGAAACGCCGCTGCCTTCAGGGACTCGGTCCCGTTTTGGTCTCAAAACAAATCTCGTATGCCTCAGCCTGTTAGCTCCCTACACGACGTCGCACGTGTAGCTGCACGCCTTCCGCGAACCGCCAAGCAAGCCGCCGGCGCTGCCGCTTCCAACGCTCACCCGCCGCTGCAATCCTCGATCTTCAACCTTGCTCTGATACCACTTGTTAGAATAAATCCGATGCGCGTAGTAGATCATCCGAGGATCAAGCAATCACACGAGGCACGACACCGAGATTTGTTAACGGAGTTCACCGAACATCGGCTACATCTCCGGGGCCTGACTATGGGCGCTCCTCCCCATGACACCGCTACAATACCGCACTCCGGCCACCCGGGCGCCGGCACACGCCGCCGGCTCCCCCTGCGTGTCTGTGCTATTATGTTGGCATAGGTTACAACCGTGGGGTGCCCCTCATTATATGAGAGCCCAAGGATACAACGTGTCCGACTCCAACACTACACGTATCCTACCCACACTACAACTCCAAATCCAATGTAACCTAACTATAGTACACAATATTCGACACAAACTCAACAGCGTTGGTGCCGTCGAGCGCGGTGAAGAGACCATGGCGAACGGGGCACATGTCGGTGCCGCCGTCCCGGTGCTCCCCGACGAGATCGTCCTGTGGGAGATCCTGGTCCGCGTGCCGGCCAAGGAGCTCCTCCGCTGCCGCGCGGCCTGCCGGTCCTGGCGCAGCCTCACCTCCGACCCCATGTTCCTCCTCGCCCACCACCGACGCCAGCCGTCGCTCCCTCTGGGCCTGTCCTAGGGTTCACCTCTCTCCCCGTTACTACATGGTGGAAGTCTCCTGCGACGGCCTCCTCCTGCTATCCTTGTCCGGATTTCGGAACTCCTGCAATCCGGCAACGCGGCAGTGGCTCACGCTCCGGGAACACTCAATGTCGCTCGGAGGGGACAATTACCACCACAGCGACGGCGACACGGTGGGCGAGTCATTTAGGAGGATGCAACCTCCCACCGCCATCAGCTCAGCACGTGGTGGGCGGCCACACGTACGTGCTTACGATGGACGGTACGCTTTGCGTTGGCCACGTCGATGTCGATGCCATGACCGCCGAGGCCTGGGTGCTGCATGACGGCCATGAGAAAGAGATTTGGTCACCAAAGTTCCGAGTTAGATTGCCGGTTGAGGAGATGGGCAAAGATCCTACATATGATGATTTTCTCTGCGACGGCGCGGTGGTGTCCGAGGACGGGGACATGCTGATAATCGGTGGCAATCGTACGCCCTCCCTCTCCCTGTTTCACTGCGACAGCAAGGACAAGTTGGTGAAGAAATTCCTAGGATGTGAGAAGGAGGTTGAACCATCGCTTCTTGCACTCCGTTTCAAAGAAAGTCTAGTCAGGCATGGCTTCTTCAAGAGGGAGGATGGCATACGCTTCAGGAATCAGGATGCCTCGTTCTCTCCGTGGCCTGTACTAGACTAGACTAGACTAGAGAGCTCCTTTGAGTATTTGGAATGTTATGTATGTACGTAGGCTCAGTATATATCTACTTTGCTCGTGTTTGCATCTCGGGTTAAAACCATTTATGATGCAAATGGTGATGTTAATGTTCTCATCATGCTTGTTCAATGTACTTGTGCTCTGTTTACGTTTTTTTGGAGAATGATGCTCACCTGGTATATCTAGAACACCTTCTAACAATGAATAAGAACAGTCTCTCCTGCAAACTGCATTTGTTAGTCTCTTACTCCCCCGATCCATAACAAGTGTCGCTCATTTTGGATCGGAGGGAGTACAATAATAGACATACATGCAATATAAAGTGCTCTTAATCTTTTGCCTATATATATTCATTATAATTGCTTGTTAGTTATTTTTTTCTAGTAAGTTAGTCCCCCGTATTTGACTTTCGAACAGGGCCCCGGATTTTACCGGCCCGGCCCTGCTTTGTAAGGCCCGATATGCGGTACTGTTCCAGATCTAGGTGTTTCCACCCAGACCCGGGGACGAAGCATATATCGGTCCCTTTGCGACATATGACAAAGCCATATGCCCCGGATTTCCAACATGATATCACAACATTACAGATACAAGGATACAACGTCTCATATAATCGGCATACAACTGCCTTAATACAATACAACAGCGGAAGATACATGTCTGAGTACAGACTGCAAGCAAATGCCTATTGGCAAAGAGAAAAACATCGATCCCATAACCACACGGGTCCAGGCCCTCCGCCGGGATCCGCCTAACTAGTCGTCGTCGATTCTCCACGTGAAACGTCGATCACCATACCTGTTGTCGATCAGAACCCTGAAAAGAGTTTGGGGGTAGTATCATGAGTACAGAAGTACTCAGCATCCAACTGTAGTGGTCATCTGACCCAGCAAGGACTTCATCACTCGTCATTCTAGGACAACTAGTAGTTTACGGTAAGGATGGGGTAAGTGGTGAGGTTGCTGCCGCACTAGCATTTATGAAGTGACTAACGATCTAGAGAGTAAGGTAAGAAGTCAAGCATTCGATGAGGAATCGCCTCCAACAAGTCTGCTATCAACTACTTACGCAATCACAACACCTATCCAATCCTTGTCCTCCTCTTCGCATCCCGACGAAGAAGAAGCAGTCAAGGCACACACACGTTGATCAAGTTATATTAAGATTATCTCAGTTGTTGTTGTCTATGAACAAGGAGTAGGTCTCAAGTCGTCCATAACCGTGGACACGGCTTCTCGAAAAGATTTAACCCTGCAGGGGTGTACCAACTGCCCGTTACAAGGCTCCGCACGCACGCCCATCTCTCTCAGTTGCTACCCATGATAGACAACCATTTTATGATTTAGTCCCAAGAGATCCGGAACGACAGGTCCCTCTAACTAACAACGCACAAATCCGGGTGGCCCCCGGTGAGTCGACATCCAACTCAAAAGACGGTCGCGCTCTCGAGTCGGCCTCTACCGTCTGGACGAGGTCGGGTTAGCTACCCAAAAAAATGTGGGCAGCCCCCTACCTTCCAGGTGTGGACCAACAAAGGAACTATGTCTCCGCTGGCCCGAGTTGTTTGAAAATCTGCGAGGTCGACACTCGCACACACACGTTTTGCAAAAGGTAAAACCAGCTTGGGCCACCACTAGAAATGTTTGAAGCTAGATAGGTAAGAAGAGGGGACCCCGTAAAATCCCACACGCGGTTAGGCACGCTCAGTCTTAAAACCAATACCCGGAACTCGGATCCTAGGTGATTCGAATGGAACAAAGCGTCGGGGCGGGATAGCCTAGACCTTCCATCCTTCGTCGAATATAGTCAACATTTATAATAATCATATCATCAACAACAATAATAATAATGTGATATCCCAAACCAAGGAGTAACAGAGTAACTTCGTAGCATCCTAAGCATGCATACTAAGCAGGGGCTGAGCAACGAGCAATAGTAACATAGCAGTACAAGGTTTTCTAGGAGGGTACATGGCTGTATCGGTTTGAAAGAGGTTGTAAACATGTGGTAGGATCAAACATCGAACCTAACCTAGACTAGCATGCAAACCGCTGGTTGAAATAGAATGGATCATAAGTAATGTATAGTCCTTGCCTGTTGATAAGTCGGGTTCCGAAGATGTAGTCGATCGCACGCTCGCATCGTCTCCGAAAGGTACCCGCGGAAGCACACAAGACGGTAAACACTGGAAGGCAATCAACGGTGCACCACTATTACTACGGAGCAACACAAGATCAAAGAGACAACACAAGGCACGGCAACGCGATAAGGACCTAACGTCGAGAGCGGTTACTAGCAGGTTAAGTGAGGTATTCGTCACACACGAAGATACCGCACGTTTACGGTGGTTCAAGTTGTTTAGCTACACAAGATGAGCAAAGGTTGTTTACATGGCATATCACTCAAGCATGGCATAGCACACAACATGACAAGAGGTGAAGCATAAAGTAACTATCTAATCTAGTCACTTTAAGTGGGGGGTAAAACCTATACATGGAAAACTATTGCGGACCCCACGATAAATATTGCATTTGGTACCGTTTTTCCCTAAACAACATTTTATTATTTTTATTAGCAAGCAAGAACAGCATAAAGACAATCTACATGCAATTCTAGTCAAGTTACATATAAAGAACATTTTAAACGGAGCAACGGTTAAAAAGTTATTGCATTAACAGTTTACAATGGCAAGCAGTTATAAATAGCAGGTAAACAACATGTAAACAAAGTCAAACATGGCAACACGCAACATTTTATTAATCTACACAAAATTCTAAGCAAGTTACATGTTTAAAGCGTTGCGATCCGGGCTACCGTTAAAAATATATCGCCGTTGCAAAATTACTACACAATCTGCCAATTAATAATAACCTAGAGACAAAAAAAATGTCTACGGGCTGAATCTTGTGTTACTGGGCCGAACCCAACAAAATTAATTAGAAAAAAAGAAAAAAAAAGGGGAGGGCGCTCACCCGGCTGGGCCGGCCCAAGAGGCCGCGGAGGCGGCTGGGCCGTGGGGCGTTGGTGGGCCGCCTGGGGCGCCCCGGCCCAGATCGGCGGCGGCGGTTGGAAGAGGCCGGGGTCTCGGAGACTCCCGATCCCATGCACCAGGTCGCCGGCGGCGGCTGCCTCGGTGCTTCGGCGAGGGGCGAGACAGGGCGCGGCGCAGAGGGGCAGGGGCGGCCGGATCTCACCGGATCCGGGCTGCGGCGAGGTGAGGTGGAGCGGGGTCGCGGCGGCCGGTGGTGGGCCGAGCTCGTGCTCCCTGTGTTCAAGGTGGCGGCGACTCCATGGCATCCGGGGGCGACGTCTGCGAGGGGAGAGAGGAAGGGAGGTCAGAGGAAGAGAGGAAGGAGGAGGGCGCGAGGCAGAGAGGAGGGGACGCGGCGGCGGTCCGGCTGGCCGGCCCCGGCGGCGGCCGGTGGCTTGCTGCCCTCGGCGTGGAGGCGGCGGCGCGAACGAGGCGGCTCGGGAGGTTGGATCATGGGCTTGTTGTGGAGGCCACGTGGACGGCTGGGAGCCCTCCGATCTGGATCTGACGGTCCAGATCGAGGGTCGGGGCTAGGATTTCGGGATTTTGAGGCAGATTGGGCAGATCTGTGAATTTTCAGGGGGGTGGCTGCAATTTTGTGGCTAGGGAAACCCTAGAAAGGGGTGGGAGTGTGGTGGTCTTTATATAGCCCAGGTGGCTGGCAGTTTGCAATAACATCCCTGGTTTTTCTCTCTCGCGCGCGGTGTTTACATTTCTGACCGCCGGGGGTCCGCAGACCTCCGATTCGGGTAAAACTTCGAACTTCGTGATCAGCGCGTCGAGCCGGAGGCGTTCACCTAGCGCTGGAACCATTCCGAGAACATTTTCCGGCGCGCTATAAAAATAACCCGTTTAATTATTAAACGGGGTTTTTCGTTCCGTTGGCTGCGGCTGGTCTCGTGCGGTTTTCACGACGGGATCGGGTGAAACCCGGTGTCGCAAAGGTCGACTGTCAGGGTGGCAAGGATCGGTCTCCGTCTAATACGAGATAAGAGGGTGAAAAATAATCGCCGATCGATAAATCGGGGATGCAAACACCGCAAAAATCAGACAATCAAACAATTCATACTGAAAACAAAATATTTAATTTTTGTGAAATCTGGGCTGTTACATGCTTGCTCTTATGTCATCATTGTGAGCTCCTCTCCCAAGGACAGAAGTGCATGGGGATATGTGAGTGGCCTCACCTTCGATGAAGAAGGTAGTGGAAACGGTGGCCCCTAGCAGCAATATGTCGCCATAGCAAACAACGATAGGTTGGGGCGTGAAGTGGCAGCGGGACTAGTGGCGACTGGTGAGACAGGTTGAGGAAGAGATGCGAGAGAGTTGGGGTAATTAGCTTGAAAGAAGAAGAAAGTGGGCTAAGGAAACTCGCAAGGATAGTTACAACCGATTGTCTGCTCAAGTTCAAGAGAGTTTTCAAAGTACAAAAACGTATCCTATGTTTTCAAAGCGAAAGAGTTATTGACCAGATTTAATGGCATTAAAGCATCTCTAGCCGATCCCCTAGAAAGCTATACATAAGTAAATATTTAAGTTTACTCCTCTAAATCAAACTAGTTAGTCCAAGTCATAAACCGGTTAGAGGAGTAACAAATGTACTCGGCCTTGCGGAGGAGTAAATATACTCGGCTTGGAGGCGAACGAGTAAAATCTCTTCACTCCCCTCCGACCCCGAATCCTATTCCGCTGCCGCGTCGCACCTCCACGCTGCCGCTGCACGGTGAATCGAAATCACTAGTTTAAGAGTACTCGTTGCAACGAGTATCCCGTTTCCTTCGCGCGCGACACTTGGCGTTTCGCGCGTGCGCCAAGTGGTACGATCAGGTGCTTTTTCGTTTTTCCTGTCTTTTAGAGGCACGACACGAGTGCATCAAAAAAGGCACGAATGTCTTTTCATGTTTTTCTGTTTTTCCTGTTTTTATAGGCACGAGTGCATCAAAAAAGGAGGCACGAGTGCCTCAAAAAAGGCACAATAGTGCCTTTTCACGTTTTTTTGTTTTTCCTGTTTTTTGAGGAGGCACGAGGCACGACTCGTGCCTCCCGCGGAGGTAAGGTCGTGCCTCTTTTTTTTCGAATTTTTTCTTGATTTTTTTCACCAAAACGTATAGAAAAAACATGCGAAAACCGAAAAGTCGAAAAAAACACCGAAAAAACCAATTTTAAACATAAAAAACGCGTACACAAAAATAGAAAAAACGAAATCCTGAGGGATCGCTGTGAGCGCGACACGTGGCGCTGTTCGATGGAACGGGCTGCGAGCGAGTAATCCCTAATTAGTTGCTCCCACGGTGAATAGAATCGTTTGCCTAACAACAATTGGGCTGCTTTCAGGGCCCCCCCCACCCCCCACAAATGAATTTTGAATGGTCCATTTTGCCGATCACTTTTTGCCATGTCAGTATGTAAATAATTTTAGCATTGTTGCCCTAAAAATAAGGCCAGGAAACCCCTTTCCAATTAAAAAATACGTATTAAAGAACAATGAAGGCATGAGAGAGGGCCTAATTAATCTACCGTTGGTTAGTGCTTTAATACTCGTGCAAGCCATCATTTTCCAGTTTGACGCAGTAGTCAAAATTTGGGGGCAAAAACCCTAACCGTCAGCCGTCATTGGCGATACCTCGGCGATGGCTGAGACGGCCAGCGGCGGCGCTGGATCCATGGACTATGCCGAAGATAGCTATTTGTTGAACGGGACGCCGCGCAAGCGCGACCGTGCCGCCGTCCCCGTCCTTCCGGAAGATCTCGTCCAGTGGGAGATCCTCGTCCGTTTGCCGGCGAAGGAGCTGCTCCGTTGCCGCGCGGCGTGCCGCTCGTGGCGCCGCCTGACCTGCGACTCGGCGTTCCTCCTCGCCCACCACCGCCGCCAACCGTCGCTCCCGCTGGTCCTTTTCAGCGCCACAGACCATCCCTTGACCAACGATGCCACCGTCGACGCCTTGGACGTCCGTCAAACCCCCGCCGTTCGCCGGCCCATCCTCGGGTTCGACGACTACAACAACATTTACCGCCGCAAGTTCACCGTCCACGCCTCCTGCGATGGGATGCTCCTCCTGTACCTCTCCAACCACCGCTTCTACCTCTGCAACCCGGCCACGCGGCAGTGGTGCGCCGTCCCGGGTCTGAGCGGCGGCAATGTGGCCGCCCTGTACCCCCTCACCGCCCGTCCGGCGAGTACCGTGTCCTCTACTGGAAAAAGGGAGCAAAAAGCAAAACCATCGTCTACTACGTCCTCACCGTCGGCTCGCCCGTGGCCTGCCGGTGCATCGGTCTGCCACTAGCCTCCTCGCCGTCCATGAAGAAGAGCGACACAGCCCGGTGGGCTGTCCATGGCCCGCCCGTCCTGCTGCGTGACTGCCTGCACTGGTTCTCGTGTGACAGGAAGATCGTGGTTTTCGACACGGTGGCCGAGTCATTCAGATGGATGCAACCTCCATCAACCACCAGAGGCCTACCACATTTGTTCCAAACAGATGATGACACGCTCGCCATTGGATATCTGGATATCCATGCCAAGACCACGCAAGTGTTGGCGCTGCAGGACTATGAGGCAGAGGTATGCATGGTCATCAAAGTGCAGAATTGCATTGCCAAAGGAGGAGATTCAGATTGTATGTGGAAATGTTTTGTGTGAGAATGGAGATGTGGTGGTACATGTAATCCATCGTTGTTGGCGGTCCTATTCCCTGTATCACTACGACAGCAAGGGCGAGCTGTTGGACAAAGTCTCATGGCAGCACGTCAATCCAACGGTTCTCGGATTCTATTTCAGAGAAAGCCTGGTCAGTCATGTCTTCTTCCAGAGGAAGGAAAACGGAAGCAGCCGTGTGACGGTGCCACGTTTCTTTCGAGGGCTGTAGGGGAACATTTGATGCTTCTTCATGGTCTTTCCCCATGCTTAACTATGTGAGTATCTAGAAAAACAATTCTACGTACGAGGGTTGTTGGACCAATATCTACTTTGCTCGTTTGCACGTCGATCTCATGTTAAGACAATTATATGAAATGTTATTGCACATGTTTCATGTACTTATAATAAAAGTTTATAGAGGTAGTACTAAGATCTCATTGAAGTTGCAAGGATGATGACCCGAAGGACAAGAGCATGTCCTTCTGTGAATTACTATCATTACATCACAGTGATAATATATATGCAAAACAGATTTGGCGTGCTAGAATATGTCCCCAAGGATGATTGAGTTGGTGATTCATTGGGTGGTGGTTCTAACTTTGCTACCAAGGAGGGTCTACTACGAGGAGCTGGTGGATCACAAGCCATCACCGACGGTGGTGGCTCTGGTGGTTCCACTGCATGTGAGAGGCGCCGGCATGCATCGGTGTTCGT
Source organism: Bromus sterilis (assembly GCA_950022295.1). Classification (NCBI taxonomy): domain Eukaryota; kingdom Viridiplantae; phylum Streptophyta; class Magnoliopsida; order Poales; family Poaceae; genus Bromus; species Bromus sterilis. The sequence continues at coordinate 5,754,331 of OX465597.1, read as the reverse complement.
GCTCCCTCACCGCTCTCCACATTTCCTTCGCCGCTCTACAAGGTTGTGTGCTGCTCACACGGGTGCGGGGTAGCTCTAGGTTCCTGTCCTACTAGCAACCGATTCTGGTTGCTAGCAGGTGAGGAATCATACAAGGAGGATGGTGTTTTTTCGTCTTTTAGGTGTGAGTCTCCTGGCCCTTCTAGGTATTTCATTTCCTGCTCTAGCATTGGTATTAATGTTGGTTCTGGGATTGCTGCTAGATTTAGGAAGAAAAGTAGGGTTCATGAGTGTGGTTATCGAATTAGCTATCCTTCTGATACAGAGGATGGTGATGGGAGTCTGAATTCTGTAGGTTTGGCGGATCAGTAAGATCATCTTTCCTGTTTTACTGCGATTAATTCTTCTTTAATTGATTATGATGCTTGGGACGCTACATATGTGAGAGATTGGGACAACCGAATGAGTTACTCCCTCCGACCCATATTAATGGGCACACATTTAGTATAAATCTAATACAAAGTTGTATTAAGTGTGTGTCCATTAATATGGATCGGAGGTAGTAGAAGATTTTGCTAGATTTTGGATATGATCTTTTAGCTATGGCCTTGATTTGGGGGTAGTTACTGGTTTTCTTTCACCCAATTTGGGTGCCAACGATGGATAGAAAGTGTGTGGGATAGGATGAGGAACCCATTGGGCTTTGCTTTCCTTGAGGACGGACTGAGGGAGGAAATGAACCCATGTGATGCCCTTTTTTAGGGGGGGGGGGGGGGGGGGGGGCTTTATAAACCTCCTGTCTATGCTTGATGAAGTAGACCAAGAAGAGGAAGTACGGTTTATCCTTGAGCCGCATGAGGCTGGTGAGGTGGATATGGCTTACAACAATGGTGGAGGTAGAGGTCCTAACAGATTCAATAGGAAGTACGAAGGACCCCCTTGAGGTAATTCGAGCAACTTTAGTGGTAGAAAGGTGAGGCAGACATATGATCATGCTGGTGGCAACAAGTCCTCTCTGTATGGGAGAACGAGATCCGAGGAAACTTTTGAGTGATTCTTCTCGTGGATCTAGACTTTTCGATGATGCTGATGTCCGCAACTCTTTCTTGATGATGCTGATGTGATGACGCTGCAGATTGGAGCAGCTTTTCGATGGTTCCCATCTATTTCTTCCGTGATGGTTAACATGTCCATCTGTTAATTTTGTTAGTAGTTCTTCTGAATTAGAGGATATCAAATTTGCAGTTAGGCTCCTTGTCCTGTTTTTTTAATTTGAAGCATGGTTTGGCTGTCCCGTAGAAACAGTAATGCTCTTAACATGGTTTAGACTATGAAATAGTGCCATCAATCAATATATCACACTACACGAAAAATATAGGTCGCCGTGTGTTTGGGTATAAGCTGAGTGTTTCCCAAAAACCACTTGGCAACTCCGAAGCACTCGGCATAGCAAGCCAAAAACACTGTCTTATAGCGGCACTCAGGCAGCACTCCATCATCCTTGGGGACATATTCTAGCTCGCCAAATCTGTTTAGTGCATGTGTTATTACTTATTACTGTGATATAACGATTTGTGATTCACAGAACGACAGGATCTTGTCCTTTGGGTCATCATCCTTGCAACTTCAACGAGATCTTACATTCGATGCATATATTATACAGAGAGCATAAGTGCATGAAACAATATAAACAAGCATGATACATGTGCAATAACATTTCATATAATTGTTTTAACATGAGAGAGACACGCAAATGAGCAAAGTAGATATTGGTCCAACCTCCCTCCTACATAAAAATTATTTTCTAGATATTCCCATGGTTAAGCATGGAGACCATGAAGAAGCACCAATGTTCCCCTACAGCCCTCGGGAAAACCGTGGCAGCTTCACACAACTGCTGTCGTATTCCTTCCTCTGAAAGAACACATACCTGACCATGTTTTCTTTGAAATAGAGTCCAAGAACCCTTCGATCGATGCGCTACCATCCGACTTTCTCCACAACAGCTCGCCCTTGTTGTCGTAGTGAAACAGGGAATAGGACCAACAATGATTTACCACTACCAGTACCAAGTACTACCAACACACATCGCCATTATCACATGTAAAATATCCTCCTTTGGCAATTTTTGAACATACCTTTGCCTCATAGTCCTGCAGCAACAACACTTCCGCGGTCCTGGCATAAGTATCTATATAGCCAATGATCTATCTGAAGCAGAGATCGATGTGCTGAGTTGTTGGCGGCTGTGGGAGGTTGCGTCCACCTGAATGACTTGGCCATTGTGCCAAAAATTATGATTTTAATGTCAGGGACTTGGTCGGCGTACCAGTGCAGGCAGTACGGGCGGGTGGTCGCAGGCATGGACATCCCAGCGGGCCGTGTCCTTCGTCATGAGCGGCGAGGCCACCGGCAGCCCCATGCACCTATATTGTTGTGCCTCCTGGGAGGAGGAGCCGACGGTGAGGAGGTAGTAGATTACGCTGTACATGTTGTTGTTTGGTTCCTTCCACTAGAGAACACGGTACTCGCCGGAACGCCGTGTTATCCTGGTGGTTCAGTGGCGCGCTGTTCTCTCGAGATTTGCGCCAGACAGAGGTGGTTAGCTGTGGAGGTTGCTGTGATAAGCATTGTTACAGGTGTGGTCTTCGTAGGCCTGCAGGCACCCCTGGGACCTGCGCGTCCTGTCCTCTCTATCGCTGCTCATCCTGTAAATGTCTGTCTTGATCTAAATCTGCCAAAGGAGGAGATTTAGATCAAGACAGACATTTTCTTCGCTTCCAACCTTACTAACAGATTTGGCGAGCTAGAATATGTCCCTCAATGTACAGTTATGAGTGTCTAGCTATTCGATGATAAACTATATATATGCACGGAGACCTCCCTTGACCGGGTAAAATTGGAATTCTGTGCCTACATCTCAGGTTATTGCTTGCATTGGGTAGAATCAAAAGTACAATCAGAAAGTAGAATATTCATGCCAAAACATCTTAGAAAGTATTGGCCCGTCACTGTCCGTTTCTCTACACACCACACCTGGTGCATTGACTTTGAGGAGGAAATTTCTGATGAACAGAATATGATTTTCTCTTGTTTACGGGAGTTAATTGCATAAAACCACCACAATTCAGACATCATTTGCGAAAAACCACAACTTCGCTAACAGTTTGCCATTTGCACCTATTTTTCAGTAATGAAGATGCGAAAAACACTGATTACTCAAAGTGACATGGCGGCCCTCTTTTTTTCTCTCTCTGTCTTTGTAATTCACAGTTTTTCACGGTGAGGAATCTTGCTACAGTTTTTTTGTACTGTATATATGGAAGTGAAGACAGGGCTAAGAGAGAGTGGCGTTTTAGAGGCCGAGCTCCATGGAGCTCTTTATTTTTGAAAAAATCTAATTCTAATTTTTATGTTTCGAAAAATTCTGAAAAAAAAATATGCGTGTATGTAAGGATGTAATCCACATGTGTGTAAAAATTCATGATGAAATACCTTGAGTTACGACCTATAAAAAAAAGACAAATTCATGGCCTGAGAGAATGAATAGTATCATGTGTTAAACAACCTTAGATTTGTCTTTTTTGCACAGCCCTCATTTCAGTGTATTTTGCCCTGAAAATTTATACACATATGTGTTATGCCTCCATGTATATTTGTGTTTTGTTTCAGAATTTTTTGAAACATAAAAATATGAATTTTGAAGAAATTTGAATTTTGAATTTGGAGGCCTCATTGGAGCTCGGTCACCAAAAGGGATTTCCGGGGCTAAGATCCCTTTTTGGTTATGAAAACTGAATGAAGACAGGGCTAAGCGCCTCTAGACTATCTCATTTTTGCTGGTTTCTGGCTTCGGCTTACCCTATGGTATCCAAAGAAAATTTGTACATTTCGGTTTCACAGCTGATGTGTCTGTAACAGGAAACTCAACCATACATCTTGTGATTACAACCTGCAACAGATGGGGTTTACTCGACTTGCATTCTGATGCGCTGGGACTTGGAGCTTGTTCTCCTCTTCTGATTTCAAAAGAGCATACAAATTCATTTGCGAAAGTGAAATGGACACAACTTTGACTCAGTTGTGAATGTGAAACAAGAACGGATTTTCATTCACCAAGGGCAATAATTGCAATGATTTACAGCACTAGAGCTCTACCTCCCAATTTTACGAGCAGTCTTAACATGGTGCCTTTAACCTCATCTTTTCATATGGAAGGTAAGAATATATAATAGATCTGAGCCGTTGGTTTTATTAAATAGTGGCCCTAGTAAGCAAGAGAAATAAAATTGCTACAAAAATCTAGCCCAAGAAGATTCATCTTTTGTCAAGATAGGGCAGAATCGGCCAATCTCATCGCACCAAGATCTAATTGTCCATAAATATCTAGACCATTTCAGCAAAATCGTAGCAACAGAGAACAGGAGCACCAAACCAACAAGAATGACACCCGTTGATTCACCATGCCGATAAGCAGAGGACGGGAAATAAACTACGGAAATAGTATCCAAGAAGATGTGTGTATAGAATCCAAATAGATGTAGGAAATGATATCCAATGTAGTACTACATAACACCTTCACAATCTACTGACCATGTGGTCAAAAATTCCTTGTGTCTTATATTTTCTTCTTATCAATGTTCCATGTTTAGGGGTCGTCGAACCCAGGCCTGACTCATGTATGCCTTCACTTTGCAATTAGGTATGTTGTCCTACTACATGCCATGCTGTTAAACAGCCTCATCTCGTAATCTTCAGTCAAAATTGGGCTAAGCTATCTTCTACGCTGCTTCGATCCTCTTCTCGCCTCCGCTATGTGCCTCTCCATGTTGTCCTTTTCCCAGAGGCGCTTCATGACGAGATCCTCTTTCGTAAACTCATCTGAAACACACAAATATTCACATGTCAGCACCAATGGATTCAACTCACGTTAATGGGCCACTAGCTCAGTGACACAAAACAGAGCGTGTGTGCAACTACGAAAATAACATCGGTAGGTATGCATTACTGTATGGTTCAACCAGTAACTCCTCAGTTCAACAAGTGGGACATTGGCAGGAAACATTACCATGCATGCAAGTTATTCTCCGCTGCTCCTACTTTACTGGTACCATTACACTGCCAGACTACAATGAATGGATGGGTCTCCATCAAGCATCTGCGTGTGTGTTGAACATCGAATTGGACATGCTACCACAGCTCTTATACATGTCTGACAGGCGCATCACATGTTCCGACTCATGCCCAATCTTGTGGCTGTAACCAACCTACTCGTGGTTCAAGATAACGTTTTTCTTGCTATCAATGCATCGAGTTCAAAGCTTTTTTGCGTCTTCTCTAGAAAAAATAAAGGTGTACTTCTATTGATGATTGAAGCAATCTGATAGACTGGAAATGAAGAGCACAATATTTAACAACCCGAACAAAAAGCTGGCCAAAAGGTAATATGGTATGACAAAATACTACAATTGAACACATCAACAAATGAAAGTGGTAATTACCAATATTTTGCCATGTGTTAGCTGGCATCCTAAGGGATTTCCGAGTCAAATAGCAAGCATCCTCCCATGCATATGGTGATTTCTTTATCCGGTATCTCCAAAACCAACAAATTTGCCAAGTAAGCAGCTGCCAAAAAAAAACATTATACAATTAAATTCAGCATGCTTCCAGTAAATTTTCAAACCCCATGCAGGTATCTACAAGAGTTGAAACCTTCAATGCGTCATTTGCAATTTACTCTGTTCAAAACACAATCTTAGAAGCGATGAACTAACCTTGCCAATTAAGTAAGGCAGAAGTATAAATTGGACACCGTAGAGATTCCACACCGAGGGTTTCTGAACTCCCTGAATTTGCAAGTCAACTTCATTTCTAAGCTCATCTTCAACTTTTCTACATGAGAAATAACACTGTTATAGCCAGGCATAGTAAACCAATTGATATGCGAAAGAGTGCTTCACTAGGAAGTATCCTTAATACTCCCTCTGTACAGAAATATAAGAAGTTTTAGACCATTGTACAGATGGAGTAATATGCCAAAATTGTATCGTTAATAGTAACAAAAGAGGAAAGCCTAACATGTACTCAGTATCTTTCTAAACTACTCCCTCCGTTCACAAATAAATGATGTGGTCTTAGTTTAAATTTGAACTAAAACCACATTATCTATTTGTGAACGGAGGAAGTATGTAATTTCTGAAAGGAACAACAACCTAATGGACAGCGGAATCTATCAAGGTTTCTCAAATATTCTCAAGATCATGTAGACATACACAGGTCCTCAAACTTTATGATCTCATTTGGATGTAGACAACAGACAGAACTGGGCAGTGCAAATCAAAGCAGCTCTCAAAATCTCAGACAGAAAATTTCAGCCTGAGAATAAAGATTATTAGTTGTCATTCTTACTTATCGATCTGCTTGTGACCCTTTTTTTTGCTTGCAATTCCTCCTGTTCGCTCAAACTCCAATGCTTTTAATCTATTTCTGTAAGCAGGAGTTTGCTTCACACTTTCGATGGCCTGCACAAAAGCAGCACATTTTCAATGTGTGTTGCTGTTAACAGATACATAAGATATATTGTTATGCTAAAACATGTACTCCCTCCATCCCATAATATAGTAACATTTTTTTAGCTAGACTAGCTCAAAAAACGTTACTACATTATGGGACGGAGGGAGTAGCTTTCTTTCTATCACTAAAATGGAGAAAAGAATACATGATCGTATGCTTATGCTGACATTCAATGGCATAACAAAATGTTCATGTCGACCATTTGGTTTATAAACAGCCAGTCAAAATAGCAGACTAAAATCCCACAACCTTACTTTTGCCTTTCTGTTCTAAATCCATACCTGACTATACGTTGTCAACTGGTTTATGTATTGGAATGCTGACACAATTATAAGAAGGCCAATCAACACAGAACGAGTATCCTATCACAAGAAGGAGGCGAGTTAGCTGCAGTAGTATAGGAATGATGCAAAGCATTGCTATTAAGCATAGCATTGGTACAAAAAACTAACCGTTTTATATCCGTAGTAAGCCCTGTAGTATTGAGCAGTGTTGTAGAAGAACTGAAATGAGATCAATACATAGCACCCGCAGATGGAATCAGTATTAAGTATTAACAGTGCTCAGTTGAAAGGAAGAGCGGACTAGGAGGCCAAAACAATGTCATTTCAATTATCAACACTATCTAATATGGGAAACTTCAGATCTATCAAACGAGCAACGGAGCATATTTGTACAAATGCATTATTTTCAATGTTAGCCTATATTAGCATCATGCTCACATGTACTTCCTCCATCCCAAAATAAGTGTCACTGACTTAGTACAACTTTGTACTAAATCAGCGACAGTTATTTTGAGAAGGAGGGAGTAGAACTTTTGTTTCATGTGCATTGTCTTTTTCCCATCTAAACTCTGCATAACCAAACAAGTGGACTTTCTCACAGTAAAGAAGGCAGAAGGTCAATTTTGCAGCCACGCTACACATTAATAAGAATGTAAGAATATATGTTCCACACTGTAGAATGCCTACTGATTAGTATCTATCTGTCAGCTTACAGGTCTGTAATGTTTACAGATATTTCTCATGTGGAAGTACCAACATTCATTCTTTTTGCACATTCCAAGACTGAAGGTATGTCAACCATGTATTTAGTTTTCATCTATATTATTATTCTTGGATTTCAGGAGATCCCTTATTCTATGAATCAAAAGTAAAAAAATCATCAGATTTAAGGTCAGAAATAGCTTCCATGTCCCGTGTAGGGGAATTAAAAAAAAAACCGTGCTGGTACACAAATGAAACTGAAAAGTATTCACTAGACACCTTCCCTTCTAATAATTTTTCCCTTAGCATCACATGTGTACAGATAGACTATCCGTACCGAATGACTAATGGCCATGAAGCCAAATCTACCGAAAGGAACGTCTTTAGAAAAAAGGTAAATAAACAGAAACAGTTTGGCATGCTGAAGCCAGACAAGGGAATGAAGGTTTACCTCCTCCGGATGTGCAACAGCATAGTCATATTTCTCCCTAGTTTCTTCATCCTTTAGTATCTGATAAACAAAAGTGTAGATACAGTCAAGAACCAAAAAGAAACTGGAAGTGACATATTAGGAAGATAGTTGTCATGTTGAACAGGGCAGATACAAAAAGCAGTCAACATAACATTGATGTGTTCCATGAAATGAAACTCTTCATAAGTTTCATAGCCTGAATGATGAAATAGCTCAATTCACGCAAGACCAACAATAATTCAATGCATACAGCAAATTCCATAAGAGAGCTGCAGACTACAGAGTGGAACTACCAATCAGAGGGCACGATTAAATAAGAAAGATGTTCATGGTGAAGATTTCAGTGAGCTCCAAGCCTCCAACTACATGCTTGATAGCCTAAACTAGTGTCACCACCGCGCCGCCATCACATGACAGACAGCCATTACAGCAGCTGGTTCCACAGCAGTAACTGTGTAAAAGTGTTTCTTCAAAAAGAGATCATAACAGGGTACGGGGGGTAGGCATTAATTGTGTATTTTTCCACTGCTTAGTACATATCCTGCTTAAGCGCAAGCCTAGCACGAATAATCACTAGGCGTTATGTTGTCGCCTAGTGCCTTGGCATGATTAAGCACTAGGCTTTATGCTGACGCCTAGCACCTTGGCACGATTAAGCGGTAGGCGTTATGCTGTCGCCTAGCGCCTTGGCACGCTTAAGTGCGCTGTATTTTGTTTTCACTCTGGTAGCCACTGTGCTGAATTGTGCAACATTAACAGATGAATTCCATACATATAATGGTGAGCGCGTGAAAAAGATCATGCGCGATACCCGCGAACTAACACATGGAATTGGACCAGCAGGTCTTGGGAAACATGAGAAGCTCAGCCATTAGAAGCAGGAAATGCGGGACTGCCAGATACCTCGTACGCATTGGCGACCTTGACGAAGAGCGCGCGCGACTCCGGGTCAGGGTTCTTGTCCGGGTGGCTGCACAGCACAGGGTATCCCCAAGAAATGGGTCGGATTAGACGGGTATGCCATGCCGGGGCAAGAACGCGGGCGAGCAGGAAGGGGAGGGGAGGAGGGAGCTCACTGTTTGAGGGAGAGCTTGTAGTAGGCCTTCTTGATCTCCGTGGCGTTGGCATCCTGCTTCACCCTGCGCGAGTAGCATCCGTGAGACGGCGAGCGAGAAGGGGAGGGAAGGAGGGAGTGGGGGGGAGGCGGTGGGCGTTACCCGAGGAGGTCGTAGCAGTCGTCCTCGTCGCAGTAGATGGCGTCGGAGGCCGGGAGGAGGAGGAGGAGGACGGCGAGGAGGAGGAGGAGGGCAGAGAGGGGACGGGCGGCGGCCATGGATGGATGGAGGCGGATCTGCCTTGGCGGTCAGATCTGGCTTTGCCTCGGGACGGGGAGAGGGGGCCGGCCGGGGAAGGAAGAAGGGAGAAGCACTCCTCTTCTACTACTCCAGTTTTATTTCTTTTTTCCTTTTTTGCCAATTCTATCTATTTCGAAATTGGTCAAAACAAATCTGTTATGAAACTCAAATTTTATCGCACTACAAAATTTTAAGCACTAGTAAAAAAAATACTAGCTTTGCCTACCAAAGTGTTCTGAGTTGAAATTTGGATGCTTGAATCTCTACATGGTTTATGCGTGGGTGAATGTAGCTCTCTAAAGCCATCTGCCATTCTAATTCACTGCCATATGGGCCCCTGTTGCCAGCTTTAACAAGCTGTGGCGTTAGATTTTTTATTTAGTCAAAACTGTGGCGTTTGATGTGTGGCCTTCCTGTGTCATGGACAGAAAACAGTGCTAGACAACTACTGCCGCAGCTTCATGGGTGTACTATATTTTTGTACGAACTTTCCCAAGTTTTGGTCACCTAAAAAATGCATACCCCATCTATTGGCCTTCTAAGCCAATAAAAATAATCAAGATTAGTTTCCCTTTCTTTTGAACATTTTTTCCCATTTTTAACTTACTCTTGATTTATGTTTGTAATTTTTACTTACGTTTATACTCGAACATTTTCCCGTGGTATATAAGGCTTCTTTTGCGAGGAGTATATATTTACACACATATGAACAAGTTTTATAAAATGCATGATTTTTTAAAAATACATTAACTTCTAACACATAAATATATATTTTCCATATATGAACTTTACTCAAATGTGCCATGAAAATTTCATATATGAACTATTTCTATGTACACGCATGAATATTTTTTAGATTTTCTCAATATATTTTCCCTTCCTTAAGACTATATTGTGTCAACATTTTGAAACCACTTTAAATAAAGAATTTTAAAAACACAATTTTGATGGGATGTGCTCGCGACCAATCCATTTATTGCTGCACATAACTATTTCCAGCAATTAGCGTAAAATAGCATGACTCTCCCTACGGGGCTCCAAGCGAACAACCATGTCTGTAACTACTGGATCGGTCGCCAAACAAAAAATATATCAATATTTAAATATGAAAGTTACGCTATCGAAACTACTAAGGCCCTGTTTGTTTGGGCTTTTGCTTCTGTTTTTGCAGCTTTTCTGTTTTGGCCAAGAAGCCATAAAAGCTTCAAAAACACCTATTTAGGCGGAAATGCCTTTTGGAGCTCGGGTTCACTGGCTCCCTTTAAATTTGAACTCGAAAATTTATCAAAATTCATATTTCTACGTTTAAAAAAAAATTGAAAAAAATACAGATATACGTGAAGGTATAACTCACAAGTGTGTAAATTTTCAAGACAAAATATATTGAAATGAGGGCTGTGCAAAAATAACAAATCTGGGGGTTGTTAACACATGATACTATTCATCCTCCCAGGCCATGAGTTTGTCTTTTTTACACAGGCCGCAATTGAAGGTATTTCATCATGAAATTTTACACACGTTTACATTACATTCTTACATACTTGCATGATTTTTTCAGATTTTTTTTACATCAGAAAATTTAGATTTCGAATTTTTCAAAAAACCGGGCTCCATGGAGCCCGGGAGCCAAAATGCCTCACTCCTATTTAGGAGTTTTTATGGCTTTTGATGAATCAATATAACAATATTTAGTTTTAAAAGTCATAAAAGCTCCAAAAGCACATATTTAAAAGTTTTTATGGCTTCATGGTCAAAATGAAAAAGCTGCAAAAGCAGAAGCAAAAGCCCAAACAAAAAGGGCCTAAGTCCTTCGTATGTTCCTATGTACCCAGGCATTGGCACACACAATTTCTACAAACATGCTAAGATAAAGTATCTAGGAACCATATAGATAATTGGGCTAATATGTAGGATAACATGCAAATAACACTTCACAACCATGTGTGCGTGTCTAGCAGACCGATCCATGACAACAGTCCACACACTACTACCATCATGCACAACCTACAGTATTGTGGATGTAAAAAAGAGAAATTAGCATTTTTTGACATAAAAACAGAGAATAAATGCCGCACGAGTTGTTCTACCTTCTACCCATGGATACTTTATTCGAACCAAGCTCATGTTGAACACAGTAGCCATGTATATACCAAATTCCCTGCAAGTTCATGCGGGCTAACTACCCGCTTCCCCAAGACACTTTTGTGTGAGATTCATCGGCCATCAGATCCTAGGTAAAGGCTATTTAAGTTGTCAGTTCAGGCTGGTAAACTGTGTTGTTTTTACTTCGATCCGAACCTCTCCCATATATCTGAGGGGGCTATTTTCCTCTGAGTTAAGCGAATAGGCGACCGAGTACTCTTGCATGTCGTTTCTTCATGATGAGGTATCTGCTACGGGTGTCATTAGGGACGTGGCGTTGGTGATTGACCTTTTAAGGTCAATTTTGCATGGTGGGTCGTTTGGTTAAGCGATGGAGTTGTTGACTTGTGGATCATTTGTCTTTCGAAGTTGGTGACGAACGTATTTTGTGTAGATCGGTGGACTGAAAAGTTCCATAAATGGTGTCAATTGATTTTTTGGGATGTGTTCATTTGTTGTTGCATTTGTGTCTCTAGGTTGGGGTTTATTGTCACCATTATTTTTTCGGCAACTCTGACACACATAACCATGTCAAACTAGCATCCACACTAACTAAAACCAACTTAGCATCCACCTCATCGGTTAACATTGAGCATATTTTATGAAGATGATCATGACTATCGGTCCCAAGCTCACCCAAAATCTCCCCCGAAGGAGACGAATACAGTTGGGCGCAGCGAAGCGCGCCGACCCATCTAGTACCATGCAAAGTGCCACATTACAAGTGGGGTCACACGGTTCTCAAAGCACCAATTTTTTTAAGGAACTGAAGGAGGAGCTCGAAGCCTTGCGATCTGAGGCTTTGACGGATACATCACCTGATCGACGAAGATCTCTGCAAATTAAAATTGAGGAGACAATGGAGAGCGAGGAAATATACTGGTTGCAGAGAGCTCGGGAAAACTGGCTCAGGAATGGCCACAAAGACACAAGTTTTTTCAACAACTTGGTCATTGCCTGAAAAAAACTTAATTTTATTAAACGTTTAATGGATGATAGCGATAATTGGAAAGATGATCATGATGCTATGAGGGCACTCATTGATAGCTATTTTCATCAACTCTTCACAGCTGAAGTCACTAAACCGAACTGAGACATTCTTAAGAAGGAGGTGAAACCAAAAGTGACTGGGTATATGAATGAAACACTGATAGTCCCTCACACCGAGGAGGAGATGAAGAGGGTGTTTATTCAACATTGGAGATATTAAAGCCCTAGGAGCACATGGGTTGCATGTTTTCTCTTATAACTAGATGATACCCCGCGCGTTGCTGCGGGAGCTTTTAACAAATAATTTGATGTTTTAAATTATGATAAAATTTTGAAACTTAGTATAATTTAATTATTAAATATTTTTTGAAAAATAGTATTTAGTATAAAAATCTAAGAAAATTTGATGGAAAACTAAAAATGAGTGTGATTTTTTGTTTTATTAATTATTACCTTTAGAATATATCGGTGGAATGATATGAGACAAACAACGTTGAGTGGAGATATCACCCTTAGTTAAACCTAAAACAATGATAGCAACTACATATGTGCATTCATAAAAAAATGTCGCATAGAAAATAAAATGTGAGCACTCATAATTTGCTTTTCTATAAAAAAGATTGGTTCTAAATAGTGAGGCTTAGTGCATAAAAATGATAATAACTATTTGTGACTCGTTGCATGGGCATGCAGATTTAATGAAAAATGTGCATGAAGAGTTAATGAAAAAGATATGGGCCTACTTGATGATGTGGATAGCTTGCATGTTAAGATAAATAAGTTAGTCAGGATGAACTATTTAGGTATTATAGATTGGTGGTTGCTAAGCTTTTGAATGCCCTTAGCACCTTATCTAAGCACCAATGCATTGGAGGAAGCCCCATAATTTACAGGGCACGCCCATACCCCTAGGTCGTTAATTAAACCAACATAAAATAAAATATATATTACCCCTAGGTCGTATCGATATATTTTAAATGATATATTTTTATAATACATCATATATATATATATTATGTTATGTTAGTTAAATTGATGACTTAGGGATATGCACATGATCTGTAAATTGTGACGAAGGTAGCACTAAAAATATACCCGTGCATTGGTTTGAATTTCTTGAAAAATTATATTGCGTAAATAAAAAAATGTATGATACATTAAAAGGCCGTTTGGATGTCCTCTGCTCCTCGAGTGGGAGGGAGCGGAGCGGGCTGCCTCGTATTGTATTTTGCAGAGCTGCTCTAAGTGCGTTTTCTTTTTTATTGGAGCGGAGTCAAAGTGGGGGAAATCCGTACGCAGCCTAACTTATCTAAATGAACATGCAAAAATTAATTTTTCATAGTTGAGATACTGAATTTATTTAACCCAAAATATGTGTGTATTCAAAATTATTATCATGAACAATAAAATGATTAAACAATGGTTGCTGTGAAATTTGCATATAGAGATTACTAAATATATTAATGGAGACAACATGAATAATTGATTGGCTAAGAGAATGAATGATGTGGATAACTTGCATGTGAAAATATACAACTTACAACAACTCTAGCAGATCCGCCGGAACATATATATCGGGGTTTTTTTTGCGGACATGGCGATTTTCTCTTCATTGCAGAACCATCATATCGTCTGCGGCCATAATTTTTTTGTGGGCCGCCCGCAAACGAATGCTTCGACCGCTGTATCTATTACTCTGGATGGAGGATTTATTCTTCCGCGATGGATTTCTTTCTGCATTTAGCTTTTAGGGCGAACCGCATATATATTACGCGGGCTGAACTTATGGCGTATATGCTAGAGTATCTCTTAAATGACCTATAATGGATGACATGGACAATTAATTGGCTAAAAAAATGAATGACGTGGATAGTTTGTACTCCCTCCGGTCGTTTTTAGTCTGCATATAAGTTTTGTCCGAAGTCAAAGTATCTCTACTTTAACCAAACTTGAAGAAAAAAGTATCAACATTCACAATGTCAAATTTATATGGTTAGATTCATCATGAAATGTAGTTTCATAGTATATATATTAAGTATTGTAGATGTTTATATTTTTTAATAAAAAATTGGTCAAAGTTTGTAAAGTTTGACTTGACACAATTCTAATACGCGGAGTAAAAAGGACCGGAGGGAGTATATTTAGATAGACAACTTAAATGGCCTTATAATGGAGTTTTGCTTTATAAGTACTAGATGATAACCCGCGCGTTGCTGCGGGAATCAGTTGCAATATATTTTGAATGATTGATTGCATGAAACATGAATAGTTGAATTTATAGTATATAAATTAAAGTATAAAAAAACATTTTACGTATTGTATTTTATTATTGTGTGGTTAAAAATATTTATTAAATATAAGTAATGTAATATAATGGAAAAAAATGCATGTGTCATTAAATGGATGTGTGCATGAGATCAACTAATAATTAAGAACTTGTTCTCATGCATATTGTGGTAGGTCTTTGATGAGGTGGCATGCTTGCATGTTGAGATAAATAAAATAGTGAGGATGATCTATTATAGTATGATAGATTCTATATGTATAAATGTATGTACGATACTCCCTCCGTTTCAGTTTTATTAGGCCCAAAGACCAAAACTCTAAAACCAAGGCACACAAAGCTAGAGGAATTATATTCTGGTTCGTATCGAGGATCAAGTGTGCAAGGTAGATTTTCCGATGAAAAATAACCTAACACAACTACTTGTGCATGATGTTTGCAGAATACCTAATAGTTCGTGCTACCTTGAGTTTGATGAGTGGAAGAAGGCGGATCCTAAGGGGGTGTCGCTGCGTCAGACCTTGATAAGGTTTCATGGGGCCCCGTCTAAGCCCCTCAATGAATTTTTGGAAACCTGGAGCATTGGGTCGTTGATTGGTAAGACTAAGGAGGTGGACATGCCTTTCACTCGCATCAATGGTGTTACGAGGTTACGTGTCAGGGTCACCGAGATCGATTTTGTATCGGCGTTTGTGCCATGGACATATATTATGGGGTGACTTATGATCTCAGAGTGGAGATTGAGGAGCATTCTCTAAATAATAATGACATGGAGGGCATTGATGAGGATATGGAGGATGGAGGTGATGGAAAACATGATGATTTGATGGACCACAATGAGAGTGGGGATGTCAGTAGGTCTAACTAGATGATACCCCGCGTTGCTGCGGGAATTTTTCAGAAAAAAAATAAGATTTTTTTTTGAAACATGAGAAAAATTATTAAGTGTAATATAATTTGATTATAAATTCTTTTTTGAAATCAATACCGTTTACAGAAAAAATGTAAGAAAATTTGATGAAAACCCAAGAAAATGAGTATGATTTTTGTTTTGTTAATTTATTAGCTTAATATATGGTGAGACAATATGAGATGAAAATAATGTTGAGTAGATATAGTGGAGACATTTCCACTATCGGCTAAGCCTAAAGAAATAATATCAATTATTGATGTGCATAGAAAAATAAAATATGAGATAACTCATAATTTGTTTTTTTTATAAAAAAAGTCTCTTATAAATTGTGAGGCTAAGTGCACAAAAAGTTATTATTTATTTAGCTTGAATTTGCATGCAATTAATGGAAGCATGTGCATGCATAGTTAGTGGATTTTTTTTGCATGATGGACCTACTTGATGATGTGGATAGCTTGCATGTCAAGATAGATATGTTAGTGGGGATGAACTATTTAGGTATTATAGATTATAAAATTGACACCTCGTTGGTGATGATCTTGTGAAAGAGATCCTAAACGTTGTCAACACCAGAGTAACCTCTGAGGACTGGAACATCACTACTGTTGTTTTGATTTCGAAGGTTGACACTTCAGAGAATCTATTTCCTGGGATGAAGTAGATATTGCTTGTGGGGCATGTAAAAAATATTGTATCTTCATCTATACCCTCCTTCAGAATATATGATGATACGTCTATTGTGATGAATAGACCATGCCCAGATTTTTCTATTGCGGTTACTATTGTTTGTCTTCCCTCTGTATGAAGCATTGTATTTTTAGCAGGCTAGAGCTTAATTTGGGTTAGTACATCTTGCCAACTGCTTCTCTTATTTATGTCATATTTATTCTACATTTAAATGTTCCCTATCTTGAGTTATTAAAGACTTGCATTGGTTCCTTCTCCAAAAAATTTGTGTGTTCTTGCTCCTGCAGGAAGGATACAGGGCTGTCCATGGGCCTGTGCGGGCAGTGCGACCGCACAGGGCCCCTGATTCTGGGCCAATGTACAGTATATATATTTTGTTTTGAGCCCTTTTTCATAGCTCACACAAGGCGGCTCTTAGCTAGTCTCTTGCGCTCCGAACTGGGCCTTCTCATCGATCTCCCGAACGGAGTTCTTTCCCGAGTCCCCGATCGACACAACCTGCAGATGGATCTATCTACTACCGATCTTTCAAAAGAAACTACCGATCTTTCCTAAGAGGAACTGACAGAAGTATGGCGCCGCCACATGTTGACGGAAGCTAGCGGCGTTCACTCGTTTGGTCAGTTCGTTTTCTGCCCAGAGGCACAACCCATACACTTGCTCGCATGTCAAATTGATTCGATGATTCGGCCTTCGAACGATCGGCAAGTCAAAAATCCCAACATACAAGTAGAGTGGCAGATACTAAGGTGAGGGCAACACCGATCTATCCACCCTGTGCGTTCAAATTGAATCCCTTTCTAATTTAGATCCATATATGCATCTGCTTTATCAATCAAAAATTTAGGGAAGATATATAGTAGGCTAGTTGATTAAGTTGTCACACACTACGATTTCGATGATAGTTGTTCTTTCAAAATTCAAGTTCAGTCAATTTTTCATATATTATCTTGACTAAGCCTAAAATTTATGTAGTGTTTGAGTTTAATCATCTACTAATATTTGTATCATATAAAAATGTGCATTCTAGAAATTTTAGGGTTCTATTTTTCATTTCGCACCGGGGCCCCCGATTTTTGGAGACGGTCCTGGAAGGATAGTCCCTTATCTCATGGTGAGGCAATCCATATGCTTTGTTCATTAATAGATTTGGCTGCTCCCAGGTTGATCAAATCTAAGCTTGCGAGGTTTTACGTTTACTTTTTCTTGCTACTATCTCACTATAGCATAGCAATTGAGTTTTATAATCTGATGGTTTAGTCCATGCACACTTAAGGAGATATTCAGTTCTAAATCAGCCAGAGAATTTCAATATGAAATTTCACTGCAAAAATATCTCGAGAATGAGATGCTCACAATCTTGAATAGTTAAGTAGTTAAATTCTTTGCAAGACAAGAAGGTGCCAACCTCTTAAGAGGACATAATGTGATAAATGTGTGTGTTGTACCTTTTTTGTAGCTTCTTTTCTTATTGATGTGCATAGATTGCTTGTATGTGGCCATATATTTCCAAAAGTTACTGTCATTCTATTGTACAAATGGACAGACACAAATTTAAGTTGTTTCATGTGGCCGTATATGTACTAATGAACATTATTTGATTTGGTAAAATTATAAGTTATTCCCTTGATTTTTGGCTTTCTTGTGTTTTTGTGGTCTCAAATGGTGACTGGTATCTTATCTTTTTAAGTATTATCCTTTATGTTTGTCATTGGAAGATCATGTAGTGTTGTGTTTTTATTTCAAAATTTGTTTTCCCTGTTATCTAGCCTCACATTAGATTGTCGTCTGCGTGGTCACCAAGCCATGATCCTTTTTAAAAAGGGAATGCATAGGAACGTCTCAGACACCCTGCTCAAACCCCTCACGTGTGAGACCAAAAGTTGAAGCAAATTTAAGTTAAGACCCAACTTAAAAAATTAAGTTATCTCCTACCATTGCACTACTTGACTTTTTTTATTGGCTTCCAATATATATGCACTTTATACAAATGCTATGATGTTTCTTGACAACATGTTTTATGATTATATATTGATAAAAAAATCCTACCATTCCATTGGAAAAATAGAACAACGCGGCAACGCGCGCCATTAATGATCTAGTACTCTGTGTAATAGAACCCTTTATCATCATAAGGCATTTGAGATTAGAGTCATCCCACTCAGCCTTTATAACATCATAATCTTCTAGAGGGCATCATAATTTTCATCTTTTCTTTAGGTGCCTCAGGAGGATCATTAAGGAGAGCATAATCAATATTGAGTAAGGCTATCGTTATTTCAAGCTTCTACTTCCATGTTGCATAATTTCTACCATTAAGTTGCTCAATGCCATTAAGCATTCCAGCAATATGAGCGACATTATATGCTGCAAAAGAAAATTCAAAATGCTTTAGTAAGCATCATCATCATCATAATAATTAAATTTTATTGATCATATTCAAATCAGTTTTGGCCAGAAATGAAAATGAGCAACAAAATTTTGTGGAAAAATTGACAAATAAAAGCCATAATTTAATAATCCTCACTTCATTAGTTTATTTTACTAACCCGGTTCACATTAGCTTTGGCCAGAAGTGAAACGGATCAATAAAAGAATGTTGCGGTTCAAATGCCCATCAAACAACTTTGGTCAGAATGGCAAAGCATAAAACCACACTTAATTTGAGGATTCATTAAACTTTATTTCGCAGCGGAAACATTATTCCATAATGATCATCATAATTCTTCATCATCAAAATAAAATGCCATAATGAAAAAATAACTAAACATAATTAATTTGCAGCATAAATAATTTAAACATGGAATAACATGGTATATCAAAATATAACAGAAATTAACATACCTAAGCAATGAAATTGTCATAAATAACCATAATAATTCATGCATCAGATTTAGCCCTAAAAAATTCATTTAATAACATAAAATACAAGCATTAGTTTGCTGGCTTGGGCCCTAGCGGCCTGCTAGATCGGCCACTGCGAGCAAAACTGCCGCAGCCCGCAGTCCCTCGAACCCCCCGCACGCGAGAGAAAGAGAGAGAGAGAGAGGTAAAGAGCAGTGGCGACGCCGGCCACAGCGGAGGAAGGCAACGGCGCCGGTGAGCCTCACTCGCCGGGGTCCCGTGCGGCTTTTGCCTGCGCGAGGCTCAGTCGAGCGGGGCTTTGCCGGCGTCCTTTGCGCGTGCGGGCATCCCTGCAGCGACGACGTCGAGCGACGCCATTAATGCCGGCGCAGCAGCTTCACATGCTCGACGCACGACGGCGTCGAACACTCTCAGCCCCCAGGTAAAGTCCACTGCCTTTAGTTCCTTATAAGATTAGGATTAGGGTTCATCGGTTTTTCTTTTCTTCTGGATTTAGGGTTTCGGAAATTGGGGCTCTCATACGAGCTTGCTTCAGTTGACTCAACCCCCACCGTAATCGTTCTTAAAACCGAAACCATAGCATCAACCACGGCAGGAAATTCATAAAATTTCTGCAACTAGGGTGTCGGTTATGGGAGAAACACAAGTGTTCATACATAATTAGTCCTTTCCCATCAATTATTGCTTAGACCGAAACCACCGTCACAGTAATAAGAAGGAAACAGAGTAAAAAAAGAAGAAGAAGGAAACAGAGGAGTTGCAATTCCTAGGGTTTCTTTGAATTGGGGATTTTTTACTTTAGGCTTGCTTAGTAGGAGTAGCTTTAATCCCCTTTAATTCATCACTAAATTTAATTCTAGTAGCGAAAATTATTAAATCAAGCATGAACAGAAATAATTGCTTGATATTTAGCATGAACTAGACTTAAAACTAACAGATCAAAGCTGATATTAGCATGCTACTAGGCTCTTATACCATTGTTGAATCCTC
The DNA here is from genome assembly GCA_950022295.1 of Bromus sterilis. Classification (NCBI taxonomy): domain Eukaryota; kingdom Viridiplantae; phylum Streptophyta; class Magnoliopsida; order Poales; family Poaceae; genus Bromus; species Bromus sterilis. The sequence goes on along the minus strand of OX465597.1, from coordinate 5,734,092 downwards.
CAGGTTCATATTAGCATAAGTTTGAGTCACAAAATACTTAGGAGATGGATATTACCTTGATCACCAGACCCTGCCATCTCCTCCTTCTCTGGTTCAACACCACCAAGTGATTGATCTGGTGGTTGTGGAAGTGTCCTTCCAAGTGCTGGCTGTGCAGGTTTGATTAGTAGCCAGTTCTTGAGAGAGAGAAGTGTAGTGAGTATGTATGTATGTGTGTGTGTTGGCTTAGAGCAGCAGCCGGTCACACCTCTCCTTTTATCCTTCTCATTTTATTAATGCACAGTGCACCAGGGGAACCTCCACCTGGTTGGAGAGGGGCTGCCCCTGATCAGGGCAGCTCAGCTGGTTCTGTAGCTACAATAGCCACCACTTACTGTAGCAACCGCCTAACTGTGGTACTTCAGATATTTTCGTAAGTTTAGACTATAAATCATAATAACCAGCCTTTAGCATAATATCCAACAAAAAGTTCCGTCACCTAGAGCTTCAACTTAGCTATGTCTATGTGTTGGGAATTCCTTGTTGCTTGCCTTGAAATGGACAACTATGTAACAAAAGCTGTCTATATTAATTTCCAACAGATAATTTAGCAGTGACCTCCTTTGTATATGTTCATAGCACAATAAATATTGTTTTTTGGTGGGAAATAACGACCAGGTGATCGGTCATGGAAAAACATGATATATAAATTTGTTTCTAACATCAGACGTAATATATATTTTCTATTTTTCTACAGATTCCAGGTAATTACAACACCTTATAAGAAATAATAATATATATGTTAGAGGAAAGCAGAGAGGTTATCCCAATGTCTCACTAGATCCCAAACATATATCCTTGTTGTTAATATGTTGCTTTCTAATATTACAGTGGAATATGCCTGACGAAATGGCTCTCCAGTGTCGTTTTGAAGTCCTTGCTGTATGTGTACGCATCCCTCTTGTCGAGGAACAACAGTGTCATGCTCTTTGCTAGGCTCGTAACTCGTTGCACAACTGGGAATAGAGTAGGATACTTAAATGGTGCTAGATTTGTGGTCTTCCATGCATCTTCAACAAAGGAGCTTATCCTTGCCAGGGCAACCTCACTAGGGACATTGTGTTCCTCGATGTAGCACTCCACAGAACTGGCTACATCCATTTTGTTCCTACCATTCTATGAATAATGCAAGAGAGTTAATCAATTAATAAGCCCATGTACACAACTAACTCATTCTTTCTATGGATGTGAAAAGATACTACAATACCTTGAATGCTGACATGTCATCCATGAAACGTGACACCTCTCCACAAGCCCATATAGTATCAGTGTTTCCAATGGCCCAGTCGAATGCCTCTTTGGTTGCTTCATGACCCATGCCAACAAGCAAACCAATACTTAACACTTGACCACCCGCTGTTATGACAGAAACATTCACTTGATCTTTGAAGCTTGGAGTGTAACCATGATGAAACCATTCTGCTTCTTGGAGATAATATTTGGATAATGTTTGGAACTGATGTTAAAAAGAGAAAATGCATTAGTATTTTGCAAAGAGTTATATACCATATATTTTACTGAGAAGTACAACACACCTTTTGCGGGAGAAAAGAATGGGCTAATAATATGTACACTACTATAGAAACTATTTTCACCGCCAGTTTCTACACATGTTGGCAAGGCTCAATGGGCTCTCGCCGTATGATCCAGCAGTGAAAACTGTCTGGATCAAAACCTCTTTCTCCTCCTCTTCTTCATTTTTTTTCTCAAATGTGCAAAAGATTTGTGTATCATTGCATTAAGAAGTTGCCCTCAACTCCCACCATACCTTCACTAATTTTACATCCTTTTTTTACCAAGTTGCTCGTGCAGTCTCTCAATTCTCAAAGGATACACACTATTTTCTTGTTCTAAGGTTAGCAACCCTTTAATTTCCTAGCTTGTCCCTTTGGTTAAATTATGAATGAAAATCATCTTTCTTTCTTTTAGAGTGCTTCTTGATCATAGCACCACCGGACTTTACGCCGAGCCGGTAGTGACGAAGTTTATAAGAAGTGTCTAGGAGCCATTGGTCATTAACATATATTGAAAATATCATGAACGATGGAAAATGACATTAATATAAGGAGTGTTTTCCATTGTACTCCTAGCCATAGTGAGCTCTTGTTCATTTGTGTTTCAATAGATTTAGAGAAAATTCTGTACAATTGTTGTACTTGGAGAGATACGGATATTGCAATTAGGGCTGAAAAGATCGAAAACCCAGAAAGATCATCAACTGAGAGGAGGCATTACCCCTTTAATATTGTAAACATTACGATACTTTTCATGTGACTCCAACTCATCCTCAAACTCCCTGAAGGTGCTTATCACCTTGACGAAGAATTTCTTTAGGTACTCAGGTAGAAGGGAAACATCATTCTCATCCCATCTGCATGCAGGGCCATCACCATTATATTTTAGGATACTGGTGGCCATATGGTGAATTTTATTTTCCACATAATTCAACAATTAGCTAAACCCTCTCGTACTTGTTCATGTTTGGTTCTAATTTATTAGGTTACAAGATAAAAAAACTAGACCCACCTTTCAATAGCTCTGTTGAGCTGCCGGGCCTCCTCCAAAGTTGCATGCACATCGTAAGTGTCATCTAACAAAGATGTTAACAAGAATAACCTAGTCAAGATCATACGTGCACGTGTGTGCCGTTGCTCATAGTGCACAGTATAGGACCAAAAGTAACACTCGACAATGCGGTCCCTCACGTAGCCTAATCCAATTTCTCCGGAGAGGGTTTTCCACCATCTGATATATATTAAGTACATACTTTAATCAATCAACACCTCACAGTATAGAAATGTAAATTTATTGTCACGTCACTAGTTTTGTACAGATTATTACTCCCTTCAATTAATAACATCTATTCTGATATTTTGATATTCAAAACAGTGGATCTTTGTCTTGAAAACTTATTCATTGCATCATAAATTTACAAAATTTTGCAAATATATTGCAATGTAAAACAGTATCCAGGAGAAGTCCTCAAATAGTATAGCTTGCAATACTTACTGAGAAATTTCCTTGAGTTCTTTTTGATGAAGATGTTGAAGAAGGTTGAAATCTAGCTTGGCAAGCTCCAATATCATGGGGCTGTACATTTGATCCTGTATGCTATACTCTGGGATAAAAGATATTGTTTCCTCCCTCTTTAAGGTCCTTGGCAATGGTATTGCAAGGGCACGACCAACTTGTTCAGCTAAAGGGGACTTGAGACTAGTCCTTGTTAATTCCAGATGCTGCCTTGAAAATAAGATAGCATCTTCCAGTATCCCCTCATCGTGAGTAAGAAGGTGAGCTGCATTATACAAACTCAACAAGCCCTTTGGGTCATTTTTTATACCATTTAAGAAGCTCCCATCTTCATTCTTGAACTTTTCAAATTCATCTGTGAAGTACACGTAAGTACTTAGTTCATTTATATTTAAGTAGATAACCTTAGCTTACCTCATTAGGTACGGTTATTAATGCTTCTGATTGCACCATACCGTACCTGCAGAAACCCATAACCCATGCTGCCTAAGTAAGCGAAACCGAAGGGCAACCTCATGTAGGCTTGAGCCATTGAATTCAGTTCTATGAATGCTGGTTAAGGCAGTGGCTATCTGTTCCTCAAAATGGTGATCTATTCGAATACGTTGGACCACATCTACTAGGTTCATTTTGTCCACAGCATTCTTGCAAGCCTGGAACATACCACTTACCTCTACTTTTAAATGGTCGATTCTCTCTGCCATCTTTTCATCTGAAATCTACTTATTGAAAGCATAGAGAATCAAGATCAGTTGTGTTAAATCTGATAGTACATGAAAAGAAAACAGAAATGTGCCAGGAACGTACGTACTTGTCCATTAAGGTGAACGTATAGTGGTTGCAAGGTTTGATCCTCTGAGAAAGAGAATATTCAGGTCTCGGTTTCGATTCACCGTGGGAGCGAATATTCAGGATATAACGGTGTGTTGTGCATTCACTGTTGTTAGGTAAAGATTTTAGGAGACGATTCTTTTTAACCGTCTCCGTAAATCCCAGGCATTAACCGAGGCGGTTCAAATGCCCGCCTGCCTCCGAGCCCCTTTGCCAAACGCCTCGGTCAACATTTATTATAGTAGTGTGAACTGACTCAGGCCTTGTTTGGATGTCAATATATTCACATCAATCACATGTGTGAGTTAGATTAAAGTGGAAATTAGTTTAGTTTCCATCTCAACGCATGTGAATAAAAGTAAATATCTGGTCATCCAAACAAGCCCTTAAGTGGATACAAGTCTAACTTACCATTAACACTACATGGTGTGTGGGCAAGCTCATCATCACAGATGTGCTGTGAAAACTTCGACCATGTTGGGACATCCCTGGATTAGAGAGCATCTGACTCCCACTAAATTGGATGAATACTCTCTTATAGGGTCATCCTAGAAAAACCTAAGCACTTTTCCTATTGCTAAACATGCCACGTAAGTAACTTAGGCTCAATACTTTCATTGATATGTCTCAAAACAAACCCACAATCCCCTTCTCCCAAGACTGTCAGATTCACACCACACCAACAACACTTGTTTAGATAATGGAATCATAGTACCTCAGCCCCCACATCAATTGATGCTTTAGCCGTCATCAACACTGACATAAGCACTGATGCCACTCTTTGAAACAACCAGATCATTTCGGATTATATGAGATCACAAAAAGATATTTAAGGACACCCATTTGGGGCATATAGCTTCACTATATATATATATGCGCACAGTTTCCTTATGTGACTCATTTGTATACTGAAGTTCAATATAGAAGTTAAGAGATTGTGAGATACATATTGACAGTTCAAATGCAATCCCTAGTGAAAACGGAATTATATAAAACACAAAACAAGAGTATTTGCAGTAAAGAGAGAGGATGTATATGAACGTGTACCTGCAATGGCTCTGGGACAAATTTGATAAAGTAATCCCCCCATACTGTGGGGTGAAACACAGGTGCAAGCATAGATGCTGTGCCCGTAGTAGCCACGCATGTGTATGTATATATGTCTTATTTTTCACAATCCATTTGTGCAATAGGTTCATGCGCATTTATAGGCAGGCTGTTAATCACTGTTGCATTCCAGGTTTTTCCTCTTTCGAAAAAGATTCTTGACACCGACAAGGTTGGAGCCTACCGGAGACAAATGTCAATACATGGCTACCAGTCTCACAGTTGGTCCCCACAATTCTTTGCCCAGTCGCAAGTGGGCGAATTTGAAATTCTTAGGTAAATTTGAACTATCCATTTTTCTCGAAGAAAAAAGGACAGGGGCACTACCACTGAAAACATGTGCAACTGATGAGTGGCCAAGGCAATGGACCAAATTTGACCATACAACGGAGAGATTATGCATGTGTGGCTACCTAGGAAAGATCAAAATTGGCCGTAAATGGAGAATGGCCCTATCTCCTCAAGAGTAGGGTCCTCAAATCTCTCAAGCAATCATTCTTGGGGCTCTAGAGGAGGCCCCTACTTTTCAGTTTTGCAGTTTAATCATGGCAATGTTATTAATTTTGATTTTTAAAATATAGTTTTTGTAATAAATTCAAAAAACATATGCCTTATTTAAAAAAAAGTAAACTTATGATCCCGTCGGCCTCCCTTAGAGGCCAAAGAGGACATTTTCATTCATACTTAGCCCAAAGAGGTCTTTTCGGTCTGTGCCTAGGTAATCTTTGGTTTGCTTAGGTCGAAGAGTACTTTTTAGCTTCGCTTAGGCCGAAGAGTCCTTTTTTTCCTCCAAAATGGTTTCTCTGTCCAGTACATTAGTTTTCCTTCTTAACCATCTACACTCCTGTTATATTTTACCGCCACTCGCATTAGTGATCTGTCCAGTATTTTAATTTATTGTGGTAGTATATCATAATTTCTATTGTTTGGCAATATTTTCATGAGATTTTTAAGCTAATAATTTTCTAAACTAGAAAAATATATTTTAAATGCACGATTAACATTTTTTCTAATATATGTTTTTGATTTATAGAATTTCCACAAACATTGTGCATTTTTCTATACGCCAAAATAGTTTTTATATACACGTTTAACATTTTCCAAATACATGATTAATATTTTTTAAACATACTTTTATGTCTATTTTTTCCATACAGATTGCATTTTTCTATATGTCAAAAACATCTTTTATATATGCCTTTGTCATTATCTAAATACATGATGAGCATTTTTTAAAACTTATATGGCATGTTTTATATATGCGTTTATCATTATCTAAATACATGATGAACATTATGATAGATTTTCCATGTTACTTTCAAGTTTCCTAGTTGTGATAATCTCATGAAAATGTTGCAAAACAATAGAAATTCGCACATAGTACAATAATAAATAAAGATACTAGGCATCTTCGGCCTATGTTTGACCGAAAAGGTCCTCTTCGGCCTAGAGGAGGCCTAAGGATCATAGTTTTGGTTTTTTTGAAATAAGGCATATAATTTTTTAATTTATAACAAAAAAACATTTATTAAGTAAATTCATTAATACACCATGACAAATTTATTGGAATTAGCATGCCAATTTTATTAACTAGATCCTGCCAATATGATTATTTAGACCATTGCAAATTTATTAGAATTAGCATGGAAAATTTGTTACTGGATCATGACAATTTTATTAATTAGACCATGATAAATTTATTGGAATTAGGATGACAATTTTTTAAAATACCTATTAATTAGACCATACAAATTTATTGGAATTAGCATGGAAAATCTATGAATTTTCAATATTTATACTTGTCTTTTAATGGAAACTCTATGAATTTTATATAGTCATGGAAAATCTATGAATTTGCCAGAGATTTTTTGTCACATAAATTAAAATGTTTTGCAAATATTTGTATGTTTTTTTAATTCTGAACTTGGGGTAGCATAACTTGGTGCGAATTTTGTATGATTCTCTGTCATTTATGTATCAAAAGAATTCATTTTTCATTTTGATGGCAACTTTTTTTTCTCCAAAAAATGGGATAATTGGGCCTACCCAATTTTCCCCTATGGGCTCCATGTGTCAGATGGAAGTCGCATGAAAAGCTTCACAAGTTGGTCTTTGGGGAACGTCAACGACCTATCTCGGTACTTCATATGGCAATTCATGTTCGAAATAAAACAAATTATGGTCGATTTGTTGACAAGTAAGAACTAGTCTGTCTGAATTTGTCGGTGTGTCTGATTGCTGCTGAACATCGGCGTATCCTAATTCTCTAGTCGACAAAAGTGGTTGTACCATTAACTTAGTTGTCTTTACTTTTTTTAATTTATTTTCATCTAAGCACCTAAAGCATCATAATGTAGTTTTAAACCTGAAGTTGCTTACCACATAAACCATGCGGGTTGTTGATTGTCTGGGCTGGTGGTGCGCTATCTAGACTTTGTCCACTTATTGGGCTGATAGTGCTGTTTTTTGGTTGTTTAATTGGGATGTTGCTAACCCTAAAATAAATGGTTGTTGTTTATCTATGAGCTTCTACGCTGGGCTTTTTACTAAGAACTAACCCTTTCATGACAAAAAAATAGGGTATAGGACATGTATTTCATTTTTTTGCCATTTTCAAATCTACAATAGACAAACACATTACTAGACCAGCAGCGCAACACACGTTTTTTAGCTACATACTGTTTTCTTTGGATAGATAAGGAACACCATAGATTGTTTTTCTATAAAAAAGAAACACGTGCGTTGACTCCACAACTAAAACATTGTTCATAAATTTAAAAGAAATTTGAATTTTAAAATATGTTCACAAAATTAATATTTTTGAAAAATTTAAAAAATACCCATGAAGCTTAAACATGCCCGTCAAATTAAAAAAAGCTCACAAATTAATGTTCACCGCATATTTAAAAAAGTTTTATTGCACATAGAAAATTTATTAAAAAATATTTTAAAATATTTAAGAAAATATTCAACCCTTATTTTAAAAGGTTCACCGAGTATTTAAACAATGTTCCTCGCTAAGAATGTTCAATGTTATTTAAAACATAATAAAAAATATTTTATCACATTTTTAGAATGTACATCATTAATTAAAACTGGTTTAACATTATTAAAAAATCATTGTGTATTTTAAAATTATTTTAGTTGTATCAAGATATGTTAACCCTGAATTTAGTTTTCATCTTTTATCAAATGTGTTTATAGGATGTTTATCACGTATTCAACAAATATTCAAATTGCCCGCATTTGTGGTTGCAGTCGCGTTGTACATGCAACTCGGACGGGCTCGGGAGGGGGTGGCAATTGCATGTTCAATGTGAACATGCAAGCGGATTGGGTTCGGGTGGAAGTTGTGTGTATATTTAACCGGGTCACGTGTGACACCCTGATTTTCGCTCCCCTATTTTTCCATCGCAAGATTTGACTCCTGTCTTCTTCTTTCGATGTTATTAGATTTTCTTTGGATCATGGGTACATAAAGATGGTTATGTGGCAATGCCTTTCCCCTCAAACCATAGATCCCTCTCAACCCAGCCTTTCCCCTAGAGCATTCTCCCGGGATTTTCCCGCTAGAACCCTACCTTTCGGGTTACCGGCGTGAAAACCTTGATCCCTGCAGTTGCAAAGGAACCCCAATTTCCTTTGATCCATTGCCTCCCAAATTCCCCTAGACCCTCTCCTATACCTTTAGCCCCTCGATATGCAAAAATATTGCGTAAGTCATGTGCAATGTTTTTCATTTAAAAGTAATTCAATTTTCTGCCAGTTAATGGAATTAAATCCAGGAAAATACTTAGACATCTCTAAAGGTTAAATCCAGGAAAATCCAAGAAAACTTGTGGAGATGATCTTTGTGATCCTGGTGACCTCTCCTATAGATATTGTGTAAGCTAGGGGGTACTCAAATGATTTGAAACTTTTCACACATGTTCCTACTCCCAAATAACCCTTGTACCCCAACTTTGAGAAAAATTCACCCAACCAATGTGACACTACCTTCAATTTTGCATTTCTTGCAAAGGAAGTGCTAGATGCAGTATCAAACTACATTACTCCAAGGACCAGCTCATTTAGCCTTTCCCCGACTCCCACAATGCAACACAAACACCTTATGTGCAGATCACTCTCAGGTCCATTACATCAACGGTTTGCCCCTATTTCATCCCATCAACCATAAATGCACCACCTGTGTTTGTGTAGATCATTTGGACAAGGTTGGCTGGTCGGTGCCAACCTTGGCCACATGTTAGCCGTGGTGACTGTGCGTTTGGCCGGCTACATGCGCGCTCCGTGCGTGGCCGGCCATGAGCAAGCTAGCTCCGACAGCTCTAGCTCGTCTGGTCTCATCCAGGAGCTCCCCACCGTCCACAGACCCCCTTTCCCAGATCTTCCCCTTCTCCACGCCCTCGCCGCAGCGCATGGCCACCGTCCCGTCACCGTACAGAGTCGCCTCTGTCCTCGTCCCCATGGCGTGTTCTCCCCCTCGTGCCATCACCTCGCCGGAAGGCCCCCAGTTAGGCACCGTCCCGCTCGATGGGTCGTCTTCGAGCTCCAGGGCGTGGACCGGTTTGCCCCGCGGCCGTGCTTATCCCTTTGCCTCGGATTTGGTTGGATCGTAAGAATAACTGAGATATGGATTATCTGCTTCACATGCTTTACATTCAATATTTACTTTATCATTAATATTGCTAGATATTTATTCTATGCCATAATAAATAATATTGCTCTAATAACTAATGCATGCTTGAATGCCATAGATTGCTTTGCTTGGTGTATATGTTACTTGATTTGCTTGCTTGCGAGTACATTAAAATGTACTCACCTGGCTTTCTCCTTGGCTATTCACGTAGTCAGGTTTACAAGTTTACCTAAGGATCCGTCTTCCCCTAGGAGAAGCCGGAGCGTTTGCGATCTAGAAGAGTAACCCAATCAGATCCCTGTGGATTGGAGCCGCTCCAAGTCCGTGCTGCCATAGATAGTATATTTCGATACCCCCATCTCTGTAAGGTAGCATATATGGTTGTAATATATTGATTCAGGTAATCCAGGCCCCTTTGAAGTTCCTGGGCTTCGTGGTGGAGATAGCGCTGGGCGCGACCGTGCCATCGGTGCGGCTGGTGTGGAGGCTCGGAGCCTGCCACATTCAGGAATCTCACTGCTGGAGGCGCGAGTTGTGCGGGAAGCCGTCGAGCCACGCCATGCGGCTGTTGAAGGACGCCAAGGGGGAGGTGGATGTGGTGTGAATGCGCTTCGTGGTGGACCTCATGGTGCAGCGTGGCCTCCCACATTTCACCTTCGCGGTGCTCGGCGCGAACGACGCCTGCATAGAATATTTCATCGCAGCAGTGACGGTTTTTTAATTTCTACTAAAAAGGTATGCCGACGGCAACCCCGTCGGCACATAATATGCACCGGAGCAATCAGAGGATGACACGTGGCGCAAACGATGCTTGACGGAGTTGTCGTCTACTTTTTTTGCCGAGGGTATTCTATGCCGAAGGCCGCGCAAAAGTTATCTGTGCCGACGACTTTCGTACGCCAACGAGTTTTTCAAGGTTTGCTCAGGATATCTTTACCCCGTGGACGACCCCTCCGCCGACCACCCGTTCAACTCGCACGGCCCGCACGAGTGCATTAAGTTCCTAGAGTACCAGCTCTACACGCTGAACAAGATCCCGGACCTCAACAAGCTCCCGGACCCAAGGCTCTTCGCCACACACATCCCATTCGTGTCGCTGCCGAGGTCCATCGCAGCTTCGGGCTGCAAGATCGTGTACGTGTGCCGTGATCCCAAGGACACCCTCATCTCTAACCGCACCTTTGTGAACAAGTTCAGGGTCAAGGCCGGGCAGTAGCCGCTCTTCGTCGAGGCCGTCGTCGACTCCTTCTGTGATGGCCTGATGCCAGGCGGTCCGTACTGGGACCATGTCCTCGGGTATTGGCGCGCGCATCTCGCGCACTCCGACCGGGTGCTCTTCTTCCGATACGATGAGATGAGTCGAGACCCTATAGCACATGTGCGTATGCTGGCCGTGGGATCAATGTTTTAAATAACCGGCTATAGAAAATAGCGTCGATCCTTAAAATAAGGTTGTAGCCGAGCTAAATGGGTCTATAGCCGGAAATTGTACATGAATTCATTTAACCTCAAGATTCTCAAAAGTTTATAGCCGAGCTATAGCCAATTATTTAAAGCATTGCGAAAATTGTACATGAATTCATTTAACCTCAAGATTCTCAAAAGGCTATAGCCAGCTATTTAAAACATTGAGTGGGACACACCCGTTCAAGGCGGAGGAGAAGGATCTCGAGGTCATCAGGCTATGCTCGTTTGAGCGCATGAGTGGGCTTGAAGCCACCAAGGAAGGCAAGACGGAGCTAGGGGTCGGCGACGTGGAGAACAATTGGTTCTTTCGGCGCGGCATGGTCGGAGATTGGGAGAACCATCTCACATCGGAGGCGGCACGGAAGATCAACGACATCACCGAGGCCATGTTCAGGGGCTCCGTCCTCGATGCCGCTGGCATCCAACAGGTCACATCGAAATGTACCTTTGTAAGTCATCTTATTGGTTAAGCATCTGTTTCCCTGCGGAAGAATAATTATAATACTTTTTTTTATAAAAAATAAAATTATGAGAAATCTCACATTTTATTTATCTATATGACAATTTTTTTATGAATGCACAAATGTAGTAACTATCATTGTTTTATAGGTTTAACCAAGGATGATGTCTCCATTGTGTGTTCTCAATGTAGTTTTCGTCTCGCTGATATATTATCAAGCTAATGAATTAATAAAACAAAAATTACACTCATTCTTATATTTTTCATTAAATTTTCTTAGATTTTTACACTAAATAATATTTCATTGATTTTTTTTATAATCGAATTATACTATGTATCCGCCGCAACGCACGGGATATCATTTAGTTTACACAGTGTTTATAAAAATAATGTCCTTGGGCCAACCTTTATAAAGAACTAGATAATTACCCGCGCTTTGCTGCGGGAAATGTTAGCTTCTATATAGGCATATTGGATGAAAAGCATAGATAGGATGAATGGAAAGGAAACATACCATCAATTAAAGATCCAATGAAATATCCACATTTACATTTGAATTGTTGAAAAAAATACAGACATGATGAGATTCAACACTAACATGAGAGCATTGAAATATTTCTAATAAACATGTCTTTCCTATAGTGACGTCAACATAGATATTAATTCACCTAGATGCAAATTTTCAATATGCTATAAATTCTTAAGCACTACAAAAATAAAACTTATTTATTATGGCATGAGAATTATTATGCAAAAAGGCTTCATGAATAACATACATACATACATACATACATATTTATTATGGCATGAGAATTATTTTTGAAAGACTTATAGTTAGTCATAGATCGTAGCTTGTCTACAAAATCTACTACTCAAAATGAATTTATATTTCCTAGTGCGATCAAAGTAAAAATTTATAAATTATAATCAGCAAATGATGTTTTGAGATATGTATTTACCTTTATCAGATGATCCGTAATAATCAAATAATCCATGCAGCTAGTTCATCCACGATTTTCATTACAACATGCAACCAACACTTCAGGCTTACATGAAGTTAAAAACTATTATTTTGTTTACTTGATTGGGTTGTCAATTGCAATCTTTTCTCATGAGAGGAACTAAAATAGCAAAAAAAAAAAACCCAGGGAAAATAACCAAAAACTACTTGTAGAATGGAATCTTCATATTTACTTTAAATATTATGATTCATGACCACTCCATCAAGATCGACAATGTGTAAGGCAGCATGATCTCATGTAAAGCTGAGGCATGATGGTTAGACAATATATGCTAGGATAACTGGAAGTATACTTTCAGCATGGATTATCCTCAATACTAGCGAAACAATCCGTGGTACTCAAGAATTGGTTGGCTATATGATGGACCAATATATTTTTCTTGGTTCGACAACATGCCTGTCAACAATCCGGAACAACAACCAATAAACGTGTATCGTTGGATGGAAAACAATAACATTCATTCCTCTATGAACATAACTAAAGAAGGCATAAAAAACTAATCAACAAATAATGCAGGATAAGCTCACCGTAAAAGTGCAAGATAGTTGAGTATGATTAGGAATGGATCAAAGGAGGAAAAGGTTAACTTGATACGAATCAGATGCCATGAGGAAAGTACCAGTAGTCAGCTGGCCACCGGGGCTTTAAACTTCACCTATAACTTAGCGGAAACAGTTGTGCAGGAAGCAAAATCGATCAACAACAATTCATGCCCTATTCACCTATAATTTGTGAGATAGTTAGTTGCTCTCGCGCGAGTTCGTCGACACTTCTGAAGGAGAGAAAATAGGGGTAGATGTTCTTGATCCAGCGTTGCATGCAGCATCAGCCGCGGAGCGTGTACACGACGACCTGGAGGCACTCGTCTTGAAGCTCTTCGTCAGTGCTTGGGAAAGCTTCGGGTCGATGCCTCCTCCTGATCCACCTTGTCCAAAACGACGGTATGATGGGTGTCGAAAATGGGGCTTCAAATTCTTCAATCCAACACACATATTTTCTTGGAGCAAAGCCTGATAACCTGGCTAATCCTCTGAGCAGTGGCGCTAGTTCGGTGAGGGGATAGACCAGATACGTTCCTTAAAGGGAGATTAACCCCATTCGTTACTATTGCATTTGCTCAGTGGAGAAGATGAAGATGATTTGGCATAGAATATGAAGAGAACTGTGGAAAATCAATCGGTTCAATGGGAAGTGATGGGGCTTGTAGGGGAGGGGACGCAGTTGAGGCGCAACATTAGATTAACCCACGGAATAGTGGATGGAAAAAATTATGATATGTGGAAGCATGGATTTTTTTTTCTTAGATGGCATGTGTGGGGCATGTGTGATGAGGTGGACATATTGCATGTTAAGATAGAACATATAGTGGGGGTGAACTTCTTAGGTATATAGGATATGTATCTGCTTGTTTCCTTATTTATGCTAATACAAATCAAGAGTGCAATTTCTTGTACGTATGTTGCGCCCTCAATTACTTATACAACATTTGCATAAAGATCATGAATCATAATACGGGTTGCAACAGGAATCCTCACAGCATTCTGGTCCTTACGCCAAGTAATGCTCCCAAAGGTGTAGTCCCCTTGCAGCTTCCACATAGGCGACAACTTTATCTTAAACGTATGAAATTTGTTCGTGGCATTGAACATGAGCATCGATGGCTCAACCTCCATCCTGACTCCAGCCGGGCTCTGCACTTCTACATGGTATACGGAGTCAACCTCGCCGACGTTCGTCACCGTCCTCCACACGGTGATTGGACGCATCAGCTCAGAGACCGCGATGGAGGGCAGGTTCAGGTGGTACGCCGGCAGCGCTGTCGCGTCACAGCTCACGTTCGTCCTCCTGACAATGGTGCACCTGAAAAATTTGTTGTAGTCCTGTGGATCGATGTCGTATACAAGGCCGGGATCGGTTGCGCCACCCGGGTTGATGTTGCCGCCACCATAGTCAAATGGGTCGGCGGTCTTCTGGGGTAGCCCTTCCGCCAGTACCGGCATGCCGTGCTCGTCCGTTACATAAGCTTCAGCACCATGTAAAAAAAGATGAACTAGGAATCCTTAAAGTCTCTACCTCTACAAAGTTGTTTTTTTGGATAAATGACTTTATTACTTAAAAGGACCTCTACAAAGTTGTGGTAGGCATTAGCTTCTTTTTACCTGTGGTGATGATGGCTGATTTTATCGCGGCAGGAGACCAATCTGGGTGTTGCGCTTTCAGTAGCGCGACGATGCCCGATACATGTGGGGCGGCCATTGACGTCCCGGACATAAATTCATAGGAGTCTCTCACTGCCGCCAAGATGTTGGCTCCAGGTGCAGATATGTCAGGCTTGATAATGTCCGGGTAATCACGGGATGGACCTCTGGAAGAGAAGGATGCCACTTTTGACCCCAGTATATGTTTCCCTGTAACGGTGCGCGCTGGTTCGATCTTTGCCACTGGATTGCTGCTTACACAGCAAAATGGTTACCTCCATTAATTGACCAGAAGGGCTTGGTTGATGGAATTGGAAGTCGCTGCAGAAAACTAGATGAAATTGCATATATACCTGGTGGTGTCCCAATAATATTCGCCTATCTTCTTCGCAGTGTCAAGATCCACCATAACGCAGGCAATGCCTTGGCAAGCACTTGTTGCTGTGATAATACTTAGTTGGTCCGTCTTATATTGGGCGAAAATGAGACCAGATCCACCGCCATTAGAGACGTATTGTGCCGCCTGTGCCATAGTCGTCAATGTTGTATCTTGATCACTCGGCAACGGCAAGCAGACAAGGATTCTCCCTCTTACGTCAGTGCCATTAAGTACATCTGTGGTACACCTAAAGCTGCAAATTGAAGTTGGCTTTAGAATTGCCATATATTCTGCAGTAGTTCATAATAATAATAAAAAGGTAGTTTTGTATTTACTTACCGGTCAGTAAAGAGGAGACCAGTGAAAGTGCTCCCGGAAGAGTTCTTGGCTTGGTAATAGAGAGACTGTCCCTACAAAACACAACGGACAGAGTTAGTTTGCTGAAGAGTTAATTTACACACTCCCTTGTGGAGTTGTGGTTATTTAGTACTTTCTCCTATCCATATTAATTATTGCTAAAATAGATGTATATAGCATAAAAATACCTCTAGATACATCCGTTTCAACGACAGTTAATATGAATCGGAGGGAATATACCATGGATGTACTTAATGGCATGACCACGTACTATTATTTGTTGCTTGTTTCCCAGCGTGATGAGTGTGGGAAATGACCGATCAACCGTGCTCGCGGCCACGGTGATGACCCACGGTGAAGTATTCCCAACCGTCTGCGGTCTGGGCCCATCGTTACCGGCTGTGTACACGACGGTTATTCCCTTTTGAACTGCGTGTAGAGCGCCGAATGAGTTCTCGTCGATGTCATTGAGGGAGAGAGACAAGACGTCCACTCCATCATGGATCGCGTCGTCCATGGCCGCAAGAACACCTGCCAAGGTGCCGACCACGCGGCCGTCGCTGGTCCTCCAAAGCGCCTTGTACACCGCTATGCGAGCGTGTGGCGCGCCTCCCCGTGCAACTCCCTTGGCTAGGCCGTTGTAACTGGCTGCCTCCACGGCCGAGCCCGCCGCAGTGGAAGCGCAGTGAGTGCCATGGCCGTGTCAGTCTCGAGGCGAGAGCGATTCCATCTTGAGGATTTCGTCGGTCAGTCCGGCAGCGTAGAACCGTGCGCCAATGATCTTGTGGCCGCAGTTGTTGATGTGCTGATGGCATGATCCAAGCTAGCCCTTCAAATTAATTATTTTGTGAGTTTTGTTTCTGAAACCAATTCAGAGCTATGACTATATATTTTTTAGATAATTTTGCACAAATTTGAGTCAATTGTGAAACTATTTTGTACATATATTTATATGGATCTATTCATTCTTTTATGATAATATTATTTCTAGAACCATATACATACATGCAGCTTTAAAGCTACAAACTGAATATAGAGTAGATTCTGAGATGCTTTAATTTTCTACAAACTGAAAGCTACAAATTGATTGTTCTATTATCGCAAAGTAGGAGAGAGAGAGTTATTGTGCAAATACATCAGGTATAGGGTCATCCACATTACATGTTTGCAGAAAAATGCATACATGTTGGTTCTCAAAATTTAGCATAAAACCAGAAGAACGCGCCGTGCAGTTTTATCTAAGTGACAAGCAAGCTCCCGAAAGACGAGAAGTAACTTTGAGCTACCGCCTCAAGTCAGTTTTTAGTGGTTGAGCTTAGCAATTTTACTTTTCGTGCATCTCTGATGTCCAACGCTACTATAGCGGGCGCAGCGAAGCGCCGCCCCATCTACTTCCTTGCATTGCATAACAGGAACGGCCTTGGGCCAGGTGAGTGTATATATGTGTGTATATAATTCTCTGTGTTCATACTGTGTTTCTAATAAAATGGGCTCGAGCTAGCTAGCCTTTACAAAGAATTTATATCCATTTGTTTCTCTTATTTATCCAATTACAGATTCACAACACAAATGCTTGTGCGTATGTTACGCCTCCTGTTACTTATGCGACATCCGCGTAAAAATCTTGAACAGTAATTCGGCTTGCAACAGGAATCCTCACTGCCTTGTGGTCCTTACGCCATGTAATGCTGCCGAAGGTGTAGTCGCCTTGCAACTTCCACATAGGCGACAACTTTACCTTAAAGTTATGAACTTTGTTCGTGGCGTCGAACACGAGCACCGTTGGCTCAACCTCCATCGTAACTCCAGCTGGGCTGTGGACTTCTGCGTGGTATACGGAGTAGACCTCGCCGACATTCGTCACTGTCCTCCACACAGTGACTGGACGCCTCAGCTCAGGGATTGCGATAGAGGGCAGGTTTAGGTGGTATGCGGGTAACGATGTCGCATCGCAGCTCACATTCGCCCTCCTGATGGTGCACCCGAAGAATTTGTTGTAGTCACGGGGATCAATGTCGTATACCAGACCGGGATCGGCTGCGCCGCCGGGATTGATGTTCCCGCCACCGTAGTCAAACGGGTCAGCGGTTTTCCGAGGCAGACCTTCTGCCAGTATCGGCATGCCACGCTGGTCGGTTACATGGGCTTCATCACCAACAAAACAAAGGTAAATAAGTCACAAACTGGTGAACTAGGTATTGGGTGAGCTGCTTAGAGAAATGGCTAGGTACAGTCCGCATACCAGAGGTCATGATGGCCGATTTAATCGCCGCAGGAGACCAATCTGGGTGCTGAGCTTTCAACAGCGCGACGACACCAGCTACGTGTGGGGTTGCCATTGACGTTCCGGACATAAACTCGTAGGAGTCTCTCACAGCTGCCAAGATGTTGGCTCCAGGTGCAGCTATGTCAGGCTGTTGAAAAATCAAGACCGCCAGTGTGAGACAAAAGATGATACAAGGATGTGATTATGATAGGCTTGACTTGATAATGGCTCGCTAGTCCATTCTTGCCACACTTTATATCGTATGTACCTTGATAATGTCAGGGTAATCAGGTGATGGACCTCTAGAGGAGAACAATGCCACTTTTGGCGCAGATATCTCTTCCCCGACAACGGTGCGCGCCGGTTCGATCTTTGCCATGGGAGAGCTGCTTAGTTACAAATAAATAAGCCCATTGATCGATCAGAAGGGGTTTGATTTGATGCAGCCGCATCAGATTAAATGTAGTAACATTGGTTGCGCATATGTACATACCTTGTGCCAACGATGTAATTTCTGATCTTCTTCCCGGTGTCAAGGTCCACAATGACGCAGGCTATGCCTTGGCAAGAATCTGTTGTTGTGCCGTCTAAAAGGTCCGTTGTATATTGAGCGAAAATAAGTCCTGATCCCCCGCCATTCAGGACATACTGTAACGCGTGCCTGAAAATGATGCCTGGGACCATTGCGTTTGAATCGGCTGCCAAGGGAGAACAGAGCAGGATTTTCCCTTTCACGTCCTTGGCAGTGGCATTAAGATATGCTATGGTACAGCTGGATACACAAAGAAAAGTGAAGTTCACTTTAGAATTGCAGTACACATATTAAGAAATGTAAGAAGATGTAGGTGCGATGAGCAAAAATCGATTGACGCAAACCGATTTTCGTGCAATTTACATATGGTTAGTCCCAAATATACTTACTCATCCGACACAGTAAGGCCGCTGAAACGGCTGCTCCCGGACGATAAGTTCACCATGGGATAATTGAGGGACTGACCCTGCAAGAATAAATGGCCAGTCACAATTTGCTAAGGAAAAATAATATACATACACATTTGGAATTGTGATTCTTGGGAGTTTTTTCTTTCTGTCTTACATTGTACTTACCAGTATATGTTGCTTGTTTCCAAGTGTGATCGCGGTCGGAAACGACCGATCAACCTTGCTCGCTGCCACGGTGATGACCCACGGTGAAGTGTTCTCAAGGGTCTGCGGCCTAGGTCCGTCGTTCCCGCCCGCATACACCACCGTGATCCCCTTCTGTACGGCGTGCAGGGTGCCGAAGGAGTTCTCGTCCGGGGAGGCGAGGGACAATGACAACACGTCCACGCCATCATGGATCGCATCATCGATGGCAGCAAGAATGCCCGATGTATCACCAAAGCCGTCGGCACCCCATAAGGTCTTGTAGACGGCTATGCGAGCATGTGGTGCGCCTCCCCGTGCAACCCCCTTGGCGAGGCCGTGGAAGCTGGCCGCCTGCACGGCCGAGCCTGCCGCGGTGGATGCACAATGCGTGCCGTGGCCGCTATCGTCACGAGGAGAGAGCGAGGCCGTCTTGAGGGCCTCTTCGGGTACTCCCATGTTGTAGTACCGTGCGCCGATGATCTTGCGGCTGCAGTTGTTCTTGCCCCAGTCTGGCCCGAGTTGGCACTTTCCTTTCCACCGTGATGGTATTGGCGGGTACCCTTCATCGCTAAAGCTTTGCGACTCCGGCCAGATCCCTGATTAGTAGGTTTGTGTAAGAAATACATGGAGCCAGCCAAATTAAAATGGGAGTGAGTGGCTCGGTCTGACATGAAAATAATTAGTTCTTCTTCTTCGTCAACTACCAATCTACGGCCATCATATATACTAAGATTTTTCTTAGTTCATCCGATCGTAATTACTTGTTCCTCAAATAGATTTTTCTAACATTGTTTTAGTGCTAGGTACACCATTTGAGCAACAAGTATTTCCGACCGGAGTATATATCTGTTCTGCATTGACGTGAATTCTTAAGTTTTATTAAAAAAAACAATTATAATTACGAATAGCTATCTCCCCTGCCCTCTAAAAATCAAATTAAAACACACGGATGACATATATTGATGTGAAACAGTTCGATCAATTGCTATGCCGAAGCTAGGTAGTAATGGTAATTGAGTGGTAACTAAATACTAACCGGTGTCAACCACTCCGATGATCACATCCTCCCCGTAGTTGGTTCCATTGAGAAACCCACTGCTAGACATCTGGTAGTTGAGCCCAAGAAAGTCCCAGCTCCGCGTGGTGCTCGCCTTGTGCCTTCTGCTTGGTTCGACGCTGATGACCTCCGGAAACTCTGCACGCATCACACAAGCATGGCATCAGAAATTTTCATACAATCAAAATGACCGAGCTGGATGATGAGTCCTGACCTGCAAGTTTCTCTGCTTGCTCCGGTGTGAGCATGGCGGCGAAGCCGGAGAAGCCATGCTTGTAGTTGTACACCACGGAGGCCAAAGATTGTTCCTTGCTTCCGAGAAGAGTGGTGAGCATGTCATGGTGCGAAGCCACGACGTGGTCCGGGTGCCCATGCTTCACGTCCCCTAGGTAAACTATGTAGAGCTATACATATAGACGCATGGATACATATAGAGGTGGGTTAGCTAAAGCTTTCAACGAACTAACTGAACTTCCGGATCGTGCTTGCTTAGTGAATTACCCTGCGAGATGATCCTCCGTGCACTCTGCATAGCAGAATGCAAAGGCAAAGCAGCACCCAAGCTAGACGGTGACGAGCGCGCGAGGAGGAAGAAGAAGAAGAGAAGAATCCCTTTGCCATTGGTCGCTTGATTCTGAGATGTAATGTGTAATGTGTTGGGACTCGTCTATGGTGCTGGCGTATGAATTTATAGTGGACATATGTCGCGTGTTGATTAGAACTTAGAACTAGTCCAATGTTCCAACCATCACCTCTTCTTTTACCCTTTTCAAAGCGAACGAGCCTTCTCAACGATTTTCCATAAAGAACTAAGCCGCCACCTAACGTGATTTTTTACATGAGTTTTGTGACCAAAACGAAGGCACCCCTGAGCTACCATTGATCCATACACGCGTAGCCAAGTCAATTACACAGAGCAGGTATGGTAAGCATTGATTAAGTCATCTCTTTAATTGGAATGTGGTGGATTCGTGGTTAACACTAAACTAAGCACGCCGACGGGGGCGATGAGTACATTGACAAGATTTAATCATTGAGACACGGTCCTCTCTCAGAGACTCACACACATTAACAAAATCGTATTGATGACTACCTCTACGATTGCTTTTCCCTGAAAATTGCTCCACTTGAACTTGTTTAACCAGTTTGAAGTTCACATAACCAGTTCAAATATATCGCTGAAAGAGTAATCCCAAACCTGATCAAATCCGAATATAATTTCTCCGGTTGAAGGTTTCGATCACATCACGTCAAAGATTTATTTATAGGATGAAACGATTATGTTACTAGTAAAAAAAACAAAATATTGTTTGGTTACTAGAAATATAATAGTAAGGGTGGGTTGATCGGCTAGTCTGCCGGAGTTAGATGGTGATGTCGGCAATGTGCATGACGTTTGCCATCTATTTTCTTTAATCTGGGCTGACTGAGATAGGAAGGAAAGGTGCGCGTTCAGGGGAAATTGTCTATGGCATATGTGGGTAATTTCTTTCAACACCAACCTAATTTAATCTAATGGTTGTGGTTTGCAGATCTACTAATCGATGGTCAGATGTTTTTGATTAATGTGGGATTTTCTAGCTAATTCTCTACTTTTGATACGTATTTTATCTTTAATATATAATAGATAGATAGATAGATAGATAGATAGATTTCAGGACCTACATCAGCCAACCATCTTTTCTGAAATCCACTAAACGAATTGCATCTAGCACAAATATTTAAGTAATGTATGTACATGCATGTGGTGATTAACATGTACTCAATCTCTAGGGCGGCGATGTGCACGACGCATGAAAACTTGGGCGGTGAAAGTTTCAAATTAGTCTAATTTGATTGTTGCAAGACATCTCTCATGTGTTCTTGGATGGAATGGAGCATCTACTCAATCATCCACCTCAGCATCGGGTGATCGAGGAATATAGTTGTTGGTTCGATCCTTGCTGCCAGTGGAAGCGATCAAGAAAACATATCGTACTAAACTAGCTAGGAAAGCAATCGGGCGGTTAGTAGATGCATGAAAAATTGGGCAGAGAAATTTTGAAAATAGTATAATCTAATTTTAATTACTGCAACACATCTCTCATGTGCTATGTGGATGAATGGAACATCTACTCGATCATCTACGTCACAATGCATCGGGTGATCGAGGAATATAATTGTTGGTTTGATCCTTGCCGCCAATGGAAGGCATCAAGCAAGCTGTCAGTACAGTGCCCCCATATTAGCTTCATTATGTGTGCCGAAAGATGACATCATAAACCATTCATGTGGTGAGTCACTTTATTAAGCTATTACTCCCTTCATTCCAAAATAATTGAACTTCTAGGTTTGTCCAAAGTCAAAATTTATCAACTTTGACCAACTGTACATCAAACAATATCAACATCTACATCACCAAATTTTCTTTAATATTTTTATTAATAAATATATTATCATATTATGTATATTTGACATTTAGATATTTTCAGAATTTTTCTATATATTTTTATCAAACGAAAAATGTATTCAGTTAGGACAATCATATATAATACTTCAATTGTTTTAAAACGGATATACGGAGTAGTAACTAAGAAGACCACGCGCAATGAAGATCGAAGGCATCTTTCGTACGGAAGATCACGTGCAATGAAGATCGAAGGCATCTTTCATTTCACTAAGTAGGGAAGTATTAGGTGCTTTCAAAGCTAATATGCTCCCATGATACAGAAGCACCTAGGTCGTCGGATATGAGATTTGATGCACGTTTGAAAATATTTATATTTTTGCGTAATTAGGTGACTCCTTAACGTTCATTTTGCAATTTTGCGAAAGCTTTGTAGGTGATTGTTGAATCTAAGATCTAACGGCTCAGATGATTCGGTAGCATGAGCCTATAAGCTCCGGAAGCACGTGATATGCTATTATGCTAAGTAACAAATCCCAACAAGAACTACCTAGGTCGGCATGCAAATCGACTAATTATTGACTAAGGTGCCAATCTACTAGATTTGAAAACAAGAATTAATTTCATAATGGACTTCAAATTTGAATGTGGTGCCAAGTTAACACAGCTCCGGTGATGAACGAGGTGAAACAGATTTTAGAGGTTACACAGGAGGTGTTCGAGCCTAAGTATCTTGGACTCCCCGTGCCCGATGGGAGAATGCACAAGGGCCGGTTGAATCTGTTATGGAGAGCATACGGAAAGTATTGGTTGACTGGAGTGAACAATTCATGTCTTCAGGCAATAAGGAAATTCTTATTAAGTCTGTGGCCCAAGCAATCCCCACATATGTTATGAGTGTTTTCCGATTGCCAGCATCGGTCTGTGATGAGATGTCAAAGCTGATGAGGCAGTATTGGTGGGGTGTGGAGAAAGGCAAGCGCAAGATGGCATGGCTTAGCTGGGATAAAATGATACTTCCAAAGTCCAAAGGAGGTATTGGCTTCAGGGACATGCGTGCCTTTAATCAGGCCTTGTTGGCTAAACAAGCTTGGAGACTAATTGATTGCCCGGATAGTTTGGTGAGCAGGTTATTGCGTGCACGATATTTTCCTCATGGCAATCTGATTGATACGGTGTTCACCGGGAATGCATCGGCGGTGTGGCGGGGGATTGTATACGGCTTGGAACTGGTTAAGAAAGGTATCATTTGGCGTGTTGGTAATGGTCAGGCAATTCGGACCTGGCGTGATCCTTGGATCCCAAGGGGGCTTACCTTCAAACCAGTTTTGCAGAGGGGTAACTCAAGGCTAAGCCGTGTATCGGATTTTCTAAATGAGGATGGGTCCTGGAATGTTCACCTTCTGAGAGATCATTTCTTGCCTCTGGACGTCATTGAAATATTGAAAATTCGAACGTCCCCTAGGCTGGGTGAAGACTTTTTGGCGTGCAAACCAGACAAGTTTGGGAGGTTCTCGGTCAAAAGTGCGTATCATCTAGCTATGCAAGAACATGAAGCTGTGTTTGCTCCAGCAGCGTCAAGCTCGCAGCCTTCAGGGGAGAGGTCTATTTGGAATCTTGTGTGGAAGGCCAAGTTACCACAGAAGATGAAAATTACTGCGTGGCGTGTGGCTACGGGTTCTCTCCCAACTCGTACCAATCTGTATCGCCGGACTATGGGTACTACTGCTATTTGCCCACGCTGTGCCAAGGAAGATGAAACGGTATTTCATGCTGTGATTTTATGTGAGCATGCACAGGAGCTTTGGGCGAGCTTGCGTAGGGTGTGGCCGCTCCCAGGATCAGAAGTCTTGCTGGAGGCGGGGGATGACTGGCTACTGAACATCCTAGCGCATTGTGGTCCGACCGTTAGGGATATGGTGATCATGCTTATATGGAGGGTGTGGCAAGAACGTAATGATGTGGTTCATGGCAAGGAAAGCGTTCCAACTGAGATATCTTCGACATTTTTGCAGAGCTACTTCACATCTATATATCAGGCCAACAACTATTTTTTCCAAGAGTTGATCAAAGGCAAGATGCCGGTCCTCTATTCTGGACTTGAGTTTGGCAGCGATAGGTGTCCCAGCCATCCAGAATCAGGGCTGTCATGGGTTCCTCCTGTCCCTGGTCTTCTTGCACTGTCCGTGGATGGATCTTTAACCCGCTGGACGGTTCTGCTGGTGCTGGTATGGTTCTAAGAGATGGGTTGGGCAAGGTTATCTTTGCGGCGTATAAATGTCTATTGCACTGCAATGATGCACTTGAAGCAGAGTTGCAAGCAATTATGGAAGGGATGAAACTAGCTACGGAGCATACAAGATTACCTGTGTTGGTGCAATCGGATTCATCCACTGGCCTCCTCTCGTTATCCTCTAAAGCATTGAACATGTCACCGTATGCTCATGTCGTATTGGAGATTCAAGAATTCATGGTGGCTCGGGAGTTTATTCCGTCGAAAATTCAAAGGGTTCAAAATAGAGTAGCAGATCGACTGGCGAATCATGGTCGTACTAGTTGTAGCACTGCATATTGGCTACAAAAAGGACCCCCTTGTATCGCTGAACTTTTGTCAGCTGATTGTAACTCTATGATCTTGGAATAAACCCCCTTTATATCACAAAAAAAAAGTTAACACTCTGCATTAGGCTATGTGGTGAGGAACAAGTACGAAGCTACTAGGTGTTGAAATCCCACAAGCGGTTGTATCAACAAAACTGCTTAGTGTACTTCCAAGTTGTAGGTCATCATCAATTACTATACACGGTTTACAATTTCCAACCGCATCAACCAAAGAAATAACCATCTATGCTAGATTATTATAAGCGGCTTTGTAAATTGGGGACATGACAGCTTTCGGGCCTCAATTCTAATCCCCCTTTTCTACTAGTGGAGTAACATTGATGCTCACGCAGCTTCTACTAACCCAACGAAGATGATGCATGCGTACATGATACGAACGTGGACCACGTGACTGAAAATCATGCACACATGAGGCAAGAAACCACTTGATACATCTTAACCGTATTTTTTTCATGTTATTTTTTAGAAGAATTGATTTTATTGAAGCCATAAAAAGTACTCCCTCTGATCCATAATAAGTGTCGCTCATTTTGTACTAAGCTAGTACAAACTTTGTACTAGATGAGCGACACTTATTATGGATCGGAGGGAGTATGAGAAAAGGTTTTGCATCGAAAAGCTTTCAAAGGGTAATGAGACCCACCAAAGGGGGGCCTCACAACCACCATGCTCCCTAGGAACGTGGCTAAGGGGGGTGGCCATGTGGGCCCTTCTAGGACTATCCAATGCCTCTCAACTCCTATGACTTTGTTTTGCCCAAAAACCCTGATTTAGAAGAACGTTTCGGATGCCACATGTCTCTTATTCAAAGTGATTCGATGTGGAAGCATGTTTTGATGCTCTACCAGAGGGGGAAATTTTGATTACAATAGAACACATGCAAAGAAAAAGCAGCACCCAAGCTACACGGTGATGAGCGCGCCGCGAGGAGGAAAAAGAGAGGAATCCCTTCGCCATTGGTCGCTTGGTTATGAGATGTAGTGTGCAAATGTGGTGGGACTCGTCTATGGTAATGGAGTATGAATTTATAGTGGACATATACCGCGTGTTAGAACTAGAGTCCTATGTTCCAACCCTCACCTCTTCTTACCTTTTTCGAAGCAAACGAGCCTTCTGAACGATTTCCCATAAATAATTAAACCGCTACCTAATCTTTTACACGAGTATTGTGAGACCAAAACGAAGGCACCCCTGAGCTCTACCATTGATCCAGACATGAGTAGCCAAGTCAATAACACAAAGGTAAGGTAAGCATCGATTAAGTCGTCCCTTTAATTGGAATTTGGTGGTTAAACTAAGCTAAGCACGCGGCGATGAGTAACACTGACAAAATTCAATCATTTAGACACGGTCTCTCTCTCTCTCTCTCACACACACACACGTACATTAATAAAGAATGGATAGATCTATGATTGTTTTTCCCTGAAATTGCTCCACTTGAACTTATTTAACAAGTTTGAAGTTTACATAATTAGTTCAAATATATTGCCAAAGGAGAAGTGACAAACCTGATCAAATTTGAATATATTCTATCCGGTTGGAAGTTTAAAAATTGATGCCGGTATTTTTGTGTGAAATGATATTTGATATTGTCATTATTGTCTTGTGCTTCCTTTCATGAGTTTCTTTAGTTACTTCACTTTTTTTGAACTCGATATGAAAGAGACAAATAACAAATTAGCTATGATGTTTTCTATAAAAGATACTATTTTTGTTTTCTATGAACAAACAGAATAACATGTTTCTTCAGTTTCTGTCATTTTTCGCATCTCTCGATGTGTATAGCTTATTTGACTCGGTTTTTTTAGTTTATTCTATTTGTACATTTTCATGCAGTTTAGGGTTAAACTTGTGCGCATGTGATTTCATCTAATGTTCGTTTTGTCCTTGTGCATCTAAAGCATGGTTCGCCGTTTGTGGTGTTGTGTCGTAGGAAACTACAATTATTTTATTTTATTTTAAGAACGGAAGCTACAATTATTAAACATGTTTATTCCTCAGCATATCAATGTTTCTTTTTCAAGCCTATATTTCATCACCAATTATATGAATGGCCAAGTTCCCCTAAACTGGTAATTGTTTAGCTACGAACGTGACCAACTTCAATCCGATGATGAACCGAGTTTGTAGAGATAAATGTATGCTCGTGTATGTGAATATGTGTGTTGTACTGTATCTTAAAAAAAACTAACCTGCATTCAGTAAGTTTTTTCTTTTAAACCCTGCATCCACAAATCCATCCACGACGCTACTGAGGTCTGAGGATTTTTTTGTTTTTTTTAGCGGGACTACTGAGGTCCGAGGTGGGCGGAGCTTTGTGGGGGCCGACCTAGGCCGTGGCCCGCCCAGGAATTAGGCCCAAATATATATATATATATATATATATATACCTCTTACTTCTTCGTCCTAACCGTGCCTCCTCAAAAAAACAAACCTAGCGATTAGCAGATTCTCAGAAAAGAAAAAGAAAACCTAGCGATTAGCGAATCCCCAATTCCCCATCCTCTCTCGTCCCTCGCACGCAGCAGACAAGGGGAGCACCGGCCACCGACCACCGTAGTGGGATTTCCCCCGTCATACCATACGCCGCCCGCCAGGATCTCCCGCAGCCGGCGCCCGTCGCCTCGCCATCCCGCAGACGGCTGCTGCTCTCTTCCAGTCCTAGGCTGGTGGCAGGTAGAGTACATGATTTACTTCTTCTGCTGACTTTGTTTGTGCTCGACTGAATTTATCCACACACACACAATAACCGGGAGGCATATAAACTAATTACGTTGAGGCACTAGCAAATTAGTATGATCTTTTTTTCAGTTCTTTATACCTTGTGATGAGTAATAGTCTGATCTTGTGTAAATTGCAATGTAAGTCCATGTCTAATGTCTCAAAAACATTGTATTAACTAATTTAATAGTGTTTCATGGTTGAACTATATATATTTTGTGTATATATACACACACACATATGCAGTGCCTGTTTTATATTCTGGCTCAATCTTACAACACTGTGATTTTGATTGTATCCACTAGAGTAGACTGCTTGTATCATATATTAATGCTTATGATTTATATTTTCCTTCTTTTTTTTGCTTATTTTTTAATGTGGCCCGTCCAGCTTTTTGTTTCAAGCTCCCCCACGAGGGTGCCGCCATGACAGAAGACATATTGCCTCCAACGTCCCCACATCGACGCTTCCGGATCCACCCCAGTGAGGACGGTGTCGCCGGCATGATCCGCCGCCGAGGCTTTTCCCCGCCGGCGCCTCCGCTCGAAGACAACGACATGCTCGAGGAGATCCTGCTCCGCCTCCCGCCCAAGCCGTCATCCCTCCCGCGCGCCTCCGCGGTCTGCAAGCGATGGCGAGGCATCCTCACCGACCCCAGATTCATGCGCCGCTTCCGCGAGCACCACCTGGAGCCGCCTCTCCTCGGCGTCTACCAGTTCCAGTACCGCAATCAGGTTGAGTTCACTCCCACCCTTGCCGCTCCGGACCGCATCCCTCCTCAGCGCTTCGACCTACGAATCCGCGACGTGGACAGTCGAAGCCACTTCGGGCCCCAATCCCAACTTCTCGGGTGCCGCCATGGCCGCGTCCTCGTCCTACACCGGATACGTGGAGTGCTCCTTGTGTGCGATCCCATCACCGGCGACCAGCGTCATGTGCCAATTCCGCCCGAGTTCAAGAGGGGCTTCGTCAAAGGCACGGTGCTCTGTGCTGCTGCACGCGACAAGGGCCACGTGCACGGCAACTGCCACTCTGCCCCCTTTAAGGTGGTCTTGCTACTTATCCGCACTAAGGATTACCCGCTTCTCGCCTCCGTTTATTCATCCGAGACCGACGCATGGGGCGATTTCATCTCAACGATGATATTTTCGGACCATTTTGAGGGATATCCGAGCACTCTTGTGGGTAATGTTCTTTACTGGCCGTTTATGTATAAGAAAGGCGGTATACTAGAATTTGATATGGATACGCAGAACCTAAATGTGATTGAGGGGCCACCTGGTATGAAGCTTCCTCGCGACTATCAGATCATCCAGATAGAGGATGGCGCTCTTGGTGTTGCAATGTTGTCTCGCCGTTACCATGACATTCAAATGTGGCAGAGGAAGGTCGATTGCCATGGTGTTGCCACATGGGCGCTATCGAAGACCATTGAAATGCATAACTTTCCTGGGCTCCCACCTCAGGCTCAAGGAGAGGAGGCTTGGGTGAAACATATAGTAGGACACGTTGAGGATACTGATGGAATATTATTATATGTGAAGTGCTATATCTATATTGTTCAACTTAAGTCGATGCAATCTAGGAGACTTTTTTGGACTCGTGATGTTACTCACTATCATTCTTTCAAGAGTTTCTATGCGCCAGGTGATTACCCTGCCAGTCCTCATATTGTAGGAATCTCCTTTTTGTGTGTTATCATTCAATGTAATTATCTCCATGCTTGGACCTGATACGCTTAAACCTCATGGCATGCACAGTCATATGCATTATACAACATCTCATCCAGTTGAAATCTTGATGTGTGCAGGTGCAAGGAAGAGTAGCTAGCTTGCCCGGCCTGTTGAAGGATCTCTCTCATCTTGCTGCTCAAGCTGTGTTATCATATACGAGTATCAGGCAAAAACGAGTGTTGTGTACTCGTTGCATATTGTTGGCTGTAGTAAGGTTTTGTGGTTGAGAGAACAATGAACATTGTAGCTGCATGGAGACTAGAGACTATATGCGGTTTATATTTGCGTGTTGTACCCTGAAGGAAGAATTTGCAAGCATAATTAATGAGGCAGTGAGAGAGGGAGAGGGAGTCCTGTAAGGAGATGTGTTTGGACATGATTAATCCATTCAGTTGTTCGGATATATATATATATATATATATATATATATATATATATATATATCCATGTTAATCAATGTGTTTGTGGTCTCATGGTGTCATGTGGGTCGCGCCATCTTTGGCGATGTATCGGTCGTGCCGTCTTCGGCGTTGGTATCTTCTTTCTTTTCTTAATGAAATACATGCAGCTCTGCTTCACGGTTTTGTAAGAATAAAAGATGCAGGTCATGTTCAACTGGTCGATTTGGCACCTACAAGGAAGGTGCATTGTTTCATGGGAGCACAGAACAGAGATGAGTGCCTCAAGCTCCTGCAGCAATTCAGATTAGTGATCCAACATCAGAGCACCTGCAGTACTACTATTTTTTTCCTGGGAGTACTTTGTATCATCAGAACAAATCTCAGGCTAGTCGATGTATTTGCATAAGGTTAGTTTACCAAAGGGATATAAGCTTTTGTGATTGAGAGAATCATTAATTAACAGTGCGGCTGCATGCAGACTATTTTGTGATCTATATTTGCATGTCGTAACATGAAGGAAGAATCTGTTGTAAGCATAATGCGACAGTGAGGAGTCCCCAATAGAGAAGAAAATTTGTTTTAATACATGTAGGAGCATATATGTATGGACATGATTGATTGATTGATTCAGTTGTTCGAATATATATAGTGCCATAGTATTGAACTGTTTTTTTTTTGCCGTCCCTACTTTGCTTGGGGAAGAGAAAAGAAGAGCGAGCAGAGTGCGGAAAAGAGATGGGCTGATAGTGTAGTGTGACAACATGGTAGGGCTGTTTGGTTCGGAGCTAACTTTGCCATAATTTTTTTGCCACACTTGCCGTACTACCACAATTTTTTTGCCACACTTGCCGTACTTGAGGTGGTCAGCCACACTTCGGCTTGCCTAAGGAAATTTTGCCACACTTTTTGTGTATATAACATGTGGGACATAAAAGAATCTTGCCGCAAGTGTGACAAGAACCAAACACTTACCTAACTTGGTCAAACTTGCCTAACATGAGTTGTGCCAAAGTGTGATAGAGTGTGGCTGGAAATCAAACAGCCCCACCAGTATAGTGACAACATGAGCTTTCAATCTTTCATGCGATTGAGAGAATACAGTAAGATATAGTGTAGCTGCATGGGGACTGGAAATTGTTCACATGCTTAGGGCGAGAACGTGAGTTCTTGGCACAAGTTGACTGTCTCAACCCGAGTTGTACAAGTCTCAAAGATAAGGTGAATTGTTTGGTTGCATTGCTCAATTATTTCTTCATCTTTTGTATGCATTGTGGCTATCTTATTTTCGTGTATCTCAACATTGCTCAAGAATTGTTTACGGCCGGATCAAAAGGCAAGGAAATAGGTTCAAAGAATGGCAAGGCATTCAATTTGCACCACTATTGGGAGGTGATTGGAGTTTATGGGAAGTGGAAGAATCTTGAATAGAAGGGGAACTCCAAATAAGAAGTCAAAGAGCTCGATTGAGGATGCTTTACAAGTTGACATCGATGAAACGATGATGACAAGTTGTAGAAGGGAGGAGACAATGACTACAAGTAAGCCTTGGACAACATCTTGCAATGAGGAAGGAGATGGTTGAGAAAATAGAGAACTTGAAGGCCAAAGAAATGGATGATATGATGGAGGTCTAGGATAGAAGAACGTCGATAAAGGATGGGATGGCGGCGATTGGGAAAGAAGGCTTGTACAACACCTGCTTCTTCCGTTCAAAATCATCACACGACAAATACTACAGGATTGGTTGTCAAACGAAAGAACAAGTTCGAACGAATAACGAATTTTTGATTCTTCAAAACGCAATGGCGATGTCATCATACATACAGGTCCCAAAATGAAGAGCTTCTTCACTACTAATCCGGGACTGAAGAAGATAGAAATAGGGGAAAGCAGCGCAAGAACAACAAATTGATCAGTCAGTCAGGGGTTCTTGGCCTTGATCCTGAGCTTCCGAGCGATGGCGGCCGCCCTCGGATGCCCGGCCTTCCGGCCGCTGCCGCCGTCGCCGCCGCTCTGCTCCATCTCCACCCAGTTGATCACCCTGAGCACGAGCGACTGCGGGCAGTTCTGCGCCGCTGCCCCTGCCGCCGCCGACGACTTGCTCGTGCTGCTCCGCTTCTTCTTCAGGCCGGCCTCCAGCGCGGCCTCCACGAACTCCATGAACCAGCCCCCGGCCTCGGCCTGCATCTGCTTCGCCATCCTCAGCGACGACCCAAGAGGCGAGCTCGCCGCCGCTGCAGGAGGACCGGACGACCTCTTGTTCTTGTCGTCGCCGTCGACGGACGTCTTGTCCGCGGCGGTGCCCAGGCACTTCCTACTGGCACTCGAGCTCCGGGCGCCGCCGTCCTGCCGCGAGGAAGGATCCTGCAGCGTGCCCGGCGCGAAGGACACCGACTTGGACACGCCCCCGAACCCGAGCAGGCCTCGCCGCCTCGCCGGCGTGGTCGTCCTGTTCTGGGCGATCTCCTGCAGGACGTTCGGCGCCGGCGTCGCCTCGACATCGGCAACAGCGGGCGCGTCATTCGTGGCCGCGGCGGCGGCCATGGAGGTGGCCGCCTGGATCGACTCGATGTCGGCCACGGCCTGAGCCGCCTCCTGGTGGAAGCTGAGGAAGCCGTCGAAGCACGCTGCCGGCGCATCCGGCCTCGCCGCCTTGCTCACCTCGGCGAACATCCTGACGACAAATAATTTCGTCAGTTTACAGCAAACAGACAGTGTTAAAATCACAATGAGGAAAAAGAAGCACCATTGATGGACATACTTGTAGATCCTAACTACGTTCTCGGTGGCCGACGCGTTGCGCAGCGCGTCCAGCGCCACCTTCTGCGCCTGCTCCCTCTGCTCCATGGCTTCCTGAAATGAAAATTTTGCAGCATCGGTTAAGTTTAGAGTTCATTCAGATACGAGTAGAACAATTGACAGTGACAAGCTAAGCTGAATATATGATCACACACCTTGCCGAGTGCATTGAGCTTCCCCGGCACCGGCACGCGAGCGGCGGACGACGGGGGCCTCCTCTTGGAGGACGTGGCAGTGCTGCCGACGTCGTCGTCGGAGACCGGCGAGGAGGGCTCCTCCTCCCTGGCCCTCCTGCTCATGGCCCTCGAGACCGTGCAGCTCATCGAGCTCTTCTCCTGCACATTCAGTTTAACTTCAGTTCAGCTCAGCTTCAGAGATAACTCCTGGAGATGAAAAATGTTCAGTTCAGGCGTGCAGATGACATACAGTTAGGAACGGGCTCCTGGGGATCTTGTTGGGAGGCGGAGGAGGGTCGCCCCGGTCGGCGGCGAAGCTCCGGCTGCGGCTCACGAGCCGGGGCATGACGCTGGTGCTCTTCCTGACCGACGCCGAGCTGCGCGCCGGCGAGGGCCGCTCCTTGACCGGCGTCCTCTCCTCGAAGTTGAGCGCGATGGACCTGACGACCTTGGGCGACGCAAGCACCCCTGCAGCGGCGCCGCTATGATTCTCAGGCCCCCACGACCCCCTCCTTGGCGCGGCGGACTTCTTGGCCGGCTCAGGCGTGCCGACGACGAGCGGGTGGCGGCCGGGGATGGGCCTGGCGCCGACGACGACGGGGACGGGGGAGCCCGGGTCGAGGCGGTCGACGTGCACGAACTGGCCGAGGCTGAGCTTGTTTGCGAGGACGAGGTCGGCCTGGGCGGGGGGCAGCGTGGCGTAGATGGAGTGGGAGGAGTCGGAGACCTTGACGTAGAAGCTGCCGTGGCGCGGGAACAGGTCCACCTCGTCCATGTCCGCGGGGACGATGTCCGTCACCTGAAGCACCGCCGTCCGGTGCTCGCCGACGGGCTTGGCCGCGCCCGTCTTCATCCCGTCCAGGAGCTTCAGGAGCACGCCCGCGGACAGCGTCGCCATGGCCGCCGGCCTCGATCTGGCACAGCCGAGAAGAAATCGGGGTTAGTCCAGGCGGCGATCGGTGTGTGGGAGGGGATCGCAAGAAACGAATTCTTGATCTGATTGATGAAATCTCCAGCAAAATTGGACGACGGGCCGTAAAACTCGACCAAACCGGAGCCAATCTGCGCCCAAACGGGGCGAATCCGAGGGGAACCTGGGCTGATTCGGGAAGGAAAACCTTGGCCGGATCAATTCTTGCCGCATCAAGAACAGGGGCGGATATCTTGCCGCATCAAGGACGGCGATCCGCCAAGAAGGCCGCGCGACTAATTAGGTAGAAACAGGGGAGGGAACGGGAGGAGGGACTGGTTAGTACGTACCTGGGAGAGAAGACCGGAGATCGATTTCCCGGCCGGCCGCTCGGCTCCGCTGAACGGAGAACAGGGGAGCTTTTCACCTACGACGGGATCCCCGGCCGGCTGTGACCTGGGAGGGAGGGGGCGGGGTTGAGAGGGAGGGGGAGGGGGGGGGGGGGGAGCTGGAGTGGAAGGTTTCAGCTGGTCGGGGAGCAACGGTAAAAGGAGGAGAGGGAGAGCTTGCGGCGGCGGCGGTGGACAGGGGAGGGGAGTAGAAGAAAGATGAAAACGAAATCGGAACGTTGGGCAACGGTCGAGTTTGAGCTGACGGGGCGAAATGACGGGGATGCCCCTGACGACACCTGTCACGTGACCTGTGCTTTGTTTCATTGCAAAGTTGTCTATTCAATTTCTAATGATGAGTAAATGCAACATTTTGTTGCCTTACAATCTCGTCCCTTAATTTTGAAAAAAAAAACTCACATGGATTGTCAAACTTGTCTGTATATTCTTCAATGTAGTACAAACACCTGTGTTTCGCTGCGAGACAATGAACAAAATGACAATGCTACCCTTTCTACCTTGTCTTCGTTCCCTCGTTCATCGCCAACACCAATCGTAAAATGACTTGTGCTCTTCTTTGTCTTATTCTCTTGAGTGTCTTCGTTTTCGATTGCGTTTGACTAGAACTGTCCGACTTGTCTATGCATGTTTCTTAAATGTCGAAGACCTCCGTACGTCTTCGGTGCTCGATAACTGCTAAAATGGCGCCACTACTTACACACTCACCACCTTCTTACGAGACACAACTTTTTGAACTTAGTTAAGTTATGAGCAACTTCATTTGTATCCCGACACAACTTTCTAAACCTTGAGCCACAATGATTGTTCTAACGCGAGTTCGACGACATTGTAAAACGAATAACCCACCTTCTTAGGCTAGGTTAAACCCGGGCATTTCTCGGGCCGGGCCTGGTTCGGGCCGGGCTTGAGAAAGCCCGATGCTGAAAACTCCAAGCCCGAGCCCGGCCCGACCCGACCATCGGGCTGTAGAAATCGGACCCGAGCCCGGCCCGAACATGGCAAAGCCCGACAAGCCCGACCCGATCCTTCGTTAATTTACGTTTCCTATAAGCCCGAGCCCGGCTCGATCAGTGTATTAAGCCCGATTGTGAAGCTCGAGCCCGGCCCGAATGACAAGCCCGACCCGGCCCGGCCCGGGTTTTTCGGGCCGGGCTCGGGCCGGGTCGTCGGGCCGGGCTGCCCATGCCCAGGTCTAGGCTAGGTCATAACGAAAAAACCCCATCAATGGAGCAGACTAGGCACGACTCGAGAGGCAAAGCAACCCCCACGACCCCAGAAAGGCTAGGCAAATTTCCTTTCGTGTTGTAACTAGAGAACAATGGGTACACCACAAAACTAGATGTCCAATGTAGCAGACCCACTTGTTGTGTTCTCTATTTAGAGGTCTTTGTCGATAGAGTCAAACAATGACACAAAAAGAGTAGGGCATCAAATGGGGACTTCAAGTTTTCGAAAAACTTGCTGGATTTTGTTTCTTCTTCACATGACTTGGAATGTTTTTTCATATTTTATTATCGAGGTGTGTTATGTAAAGTGTTTGTTGGTTGTTTTTTATAGGGGGTAAATCGTGTGCCCATTCATTTTTGAACGATAACTTAAAGAAAAAAATAAACGAAACTGCTATGTTGCTTATATTGAGAAAAGGGAAGAA
Source organism: Bromus sterilis (assembly GCA_950022295.1). Lineage (NCBI taxonomy): Eukaryota > Viridiplantae > Streptophyta > Magnoliopsida > Poales > Poaceae > Bromus > Bromus sterilis. The sequence goes on along the minus strand of OX465597.1, from coordinate 5,698,303 downwards.
GATACTTTTTCTAAAAAATAAGGGTGGAAAGAGATAGTGAGATACGACGTTTCCTTTGAGGCTCACGACTTCAAATTGTCACACAAACATATACATTTTTGTAGACATAAACCACCCACTTCATAAACTAAATAAAATGGCAATACATGACGTATCTGTTGGATATATGCTCTAGAGACAAATAATATATGATTATTCCAATATATCTAAGTAAGTTCATAACCAGTTTCATACTGTGCTAGAACTGTATCAGTAAAACAATGGTACATGTGTGGTATAGAAACAACCAACGTTCTTAATTAGCCTCTATATCAATAACTAGTTCATGGTCAACATGATGATCGTTGTTTCGCAATCATGGACAATTAAGTCAATTGACTGTGAGCTCACCTTATTGGATGAATGATGCGATGAACATTACCCAACGTAAGCATTGCAACATGATCAAACACATGAAGGTTCAGTATTGTAATTACAGAACGTAGTAGACCGTTCCTTAGACCGTGAGTACTTTCATAATTGCTATCTTCTCAGAAGCTTTGACCTACAACCCACCGCCTGACTGAAATATGCTGGCCATAATGGTGTATCTTGGGTATTCCGTTCAGATATGTTGAGGAGTATTGTTACAAGAGCAGGGTTTGTCAATCCATGTGATGAAAAGATACTCAGGGCCCACTCGGTGAGATTCCATCCATAAAGTTGCGCAACATGTGACTAGGTCACGAAGATTAATATCACGGGACGAGTGGATAAGGATTTGTCGGTAACGAGGTTCAACCAGACAAAGGATGTCGTTGATCGAATCTCGGACTAATCTAGTATCGATGATAAAGGTAATGTTGTACGACGTAAGGTCCAATCGGTTTTGATATCCGGAATGCACAGGGGTCATTATGGCATCCAGGTCCCGCCGATGATCATTGACCGTAACCTCATATCTGTCATGATTGAAGTATTCTCGAACCGTAGGGTAACACACTTAAGGGCTCGATGTAACCGGAGACCTTCTCGAAACTATCGGAGTTACCGGAGAAATAAAAGAGAACTCCGAAATCATTTCGGAGGGAAGAAGAAAATTTTCGTGTTCCGAATTGTTCGGAAATTTATTTAGATATATTTTATTATTTAATTAAATAAATTAAATATTAAAATATAATTTGAATAATTAAATAGAATAAATATTCTTTTATTTTTTTTCTTTAAAAGGAAAAAAATAGAAAAAGAAAGAAAAAGAGGCGGAGCTGGTGCCATGGGCTTGTGGCCCATATATGGCCACCTAGCCACTTGTGGCTGGCGGCCACATGCGCCAAGGCCATGCATGCCACGTGTCGCGTTTTGGACGCACAACGCGCAGCCACCGTGCAAGTTAGATTCAGCCACAGTTTTCCGCGCGACCACAGTCCTGCCACAGCTCAGTTTTTCAGTCACAACTCCACAACCACAGTTTGTTCAGCCAAAGCCATAGTTTTTTCAGCCACAGCCATAGGTTTTTCAGCCACAACCCAGTTTTCAGCCAAAGCCACAGTTTTTTCAGCCACAGCTCCCTGCCACAGCCTGCCACAGCCCAGTTTTCAGCCAAAGCCACAATTCTTTCCAGCCACAACCCTGCCACAGTTCAAAGCCACAGGTCCGCGCGCAGCCACAGTTGTTGTTCGCGCGAGACAAAGTAAAAACGCGACACGTGTCGGATCCAGAGAGCGCGAAAAGTGACCTTTGCGGGGGCGCGCGAGAGGGTACCCGCTAATTAGTGATTGACACCACACACGGCGCTAGCAACTAGCAAATGTGGTACAAGTTTATTACCACATTGCTAGTTGACAGGCATTCGCGCCCGATTTTTCTTTATATATAGATACGGAGGGTGCCCCTTTTTATGTACAAAAAATTCCAATAAAAATACAGATAAATTATGTTGATCTCTCTTCCTCTTTTCTCCTTCTTTGAGCGGACTACCCTTGTTTGAAGGTTGCACTTGGTTGGCGATGTCTTCACTATACGCACGCCATCGTGCTACCCAAAGGTCTACTTCCGCCACCTTCGCTGGATCAAAGAACGGAGGTCGTCATCGAGTCTCGTACGTGTGCGAGTACTACGAGGTGCTACACGTGTGGCACTCCACCCATCCGGGTGCTAACACAGCCAGGGGGCTATGAACTTCGTTCGGTGACATCAACCACGTTTGCGGGAACGTTTCCCGCGCATCGGACCACATCCCGAGGTATGTTATTCCGCAACCCTTTCCGTTACAGTAATACAGCTAGCTAGATCTTGGGTTATGGGAAACGCTAGTTAGGAAAATCTGTGTTTTCCTCTGCGCAACCCCAACAGTATCATGAGGGTTTAAAAGCCAAAGGTGGCGACCCCGATCTAAACCAGCAGATTACTTCACATGATTATGGGCATCTATATTTGAAACTCTACTCTCATGCATAAAATGATAAGAATTAAAATTTTCTTTCCTAAGGTTAGTCTCTTTGATGATGACACCATGTAGGCCTACAATTAAGCTACGGCTCCCTACTCTCAAGAATCACGCAACCGGCCATCCTACAGATGATGTCAGGGGTGACGCACCGGCTAAGCCCATCATCCAGAGAACCCGTAGTCGGCGGGCCCCACCAGGATCCTATGAGGCTGAAAGTAGGGGCCCACCCGAATGTAGAATTACTCTATTTTAACCCGTAGGTCGACCTATAAGACCCCCGAGAAGCCCTTCAAGTAGAGGGTCGGACTTTATTAGATTCATCCCACCATGGCCACTTAGAGACGCGGGAGAGAGCAGAGCCCCGATCCCTCTTCTCCTTCCTCTCATATAGCTCAAGGAACACCATTGTAGCCTGTGTGATTATAGTACACAAACATGTAGGAGTAAGGTTGTTAACTCTTCACGAGGGCCCTGGACCCACGAGGGCCCTGAATCGGGGTACTCCGCGATGTCCTTCATTGTTATTGTGCCCAATCTCGTTTCCGGCACCATCAGCGTTCATCAAATCTTTCCCTCTATTTTAGCCATCCCCATGGCATCTGTCGTCACATTTCAATGACAATATGAAAAGAAGAATTGGCATCCTTAGTCTAGCTATCTTGGGTAGAAGTAATGGTCAAAAGCAAGAGAAAACTATAGGCGCCTACCATAAATCATCTCATCGGTTTCCCTCTAGACCAATGACGACCCTCGAGATAATGGGCATGTGTGATTTGGTTTCAGGCTAAAGAGAGGTCTTCTTCTTTGATTTTATATATAAAAAACCATATAGTCACTAGTAGAAAACAGGGCTTTGGTTCAGGCCTCTCCAGCCCATTAGTCTCGGTTGTGCCACGAACCGGGACCCATGGTGGTCATACGTCCCGGTTCGTGCGCCCGGGGGGGCGGCCGGGCCTCGTGGGGCATTGGTCCCGGTTCGTCTGGGGGCATATGTCCCGGTTCCAGACAAGAACCGGGACCAATGGGCCTCGCTCCTGGCCGACAACCACTAGTCCCGGTTTGTGGCTCAACCCGGGACGAAAGGCTGGCCATTAGTACCGGTTCCAGCCACAAACCGAGACTAACGATTTGGCTATATATACCCCTCGCCGTCGAGCAGAGCACTCCACTGGTGCTCTATTTTTTCGAGGAGGGCAAGGGAGGGCGTTCTGGTGCTCTAGCTCACCTCCAATGCACATGATGTGTTCGATGAAATGCCCGAGCCACACTACTTAAGCTTTCTCCTCTCCAAACTCGACCTCCAAGCTCCGTTTTCCTCAAGATTTGTCTAGGTTTAGCGATTTATCACGTCTCGTACCCTTCTTCACCATCGTCGATCGCCCACGCCAATCTCGTCGCCGGCACCACCATGGTGAGCCTCTTGTTCTTATTTTCTTTCTAAAAGAAAATAATTCTTACTTTTATGATTAGATATATACTTGTCTAATTTTCTTATTTCTTTTTATTATATAGTGCGATGGTTATGGTACCTGCACATGTCGGCCCTCGTCCTGTCTATGATTCAGATGTGGTATATATTATCTTTTATAACTATTTGGTTCATTTTTTGTTTATGACAATTATGCCGACCAACGTGACATATTTATTTATCTAGGAGGTAGTTGAACCGGAAATTCCTACCGACCCTATTGTCGAGAGGTTAAATTTAGTTGAAGAAGGAAACAATAACTTGAAGGAAAAAATAAAAAGAATTGAGGAGGAGAAGATGCTATTGGAGTTGCATGTTGCGGATGTCATCAATGATAACAAGATCAAGATGGATGCAATGCGCTTGAAGATTAGAAAGATTAGAAAATATGCAATTGATACCGAGGCTTGGTACCATTATGCCGTTGGTTCAATTGTTACCTTCGTTGCGATTATGATCGCATTTGTTGTTGCATTGAAATGTTTTACATAGTTTAAATGTATTCCTTAGTTATATGCTCTGGAGACTTGTATGTTGTTCAATGAGAACTATATATGTACTTTGGTTTTACTGTGATGATGAACTTCTATTAATTTAGTCACTTATCTATTCATGATGTTCTATATATAATGGTTTTTGACACACTTAATTATATATAATGCACGCAGATGAACCGGCAATGGATGTACGGTGACAGACACACCTCCCAGTACATTAAGGGCATGCATGAGTTTCTCGAACTGGCTGAGGCAAACAAGCAGAATGGTTTTATGTGTTGTCCATGCCCTACATGTGGGAATACGAAGTCTTACTCTGACCGACAAACCATTCACACCCACCTGCTTTATAAGGGATTCATGCCACACTACAATGTTTGGACCAAGCACGGAGAAATAGGGGTTATGATGGAAGACGACGAAGAAGAAGAGTACGATGAAAACTATGTGCCCCCTGAATACGGTGATGCTGCAACGGGGGAAGCAGACGATGTTCCCGATGAAGATCAAGAGGAACCAGACGATGTGCCCGATGATGATCTCCGTCGGGTCATTGTTGATGCAAGGACACAGTGTGTAAGTGAAAAGGAGAAGCTGAAGTTCGATCGCATGTTAGAGGATCACAAAAAAGGGTTGTACCCCAATTGCGAAGAGGGCATCACAAAGCTCGGTACCGTATTGGAATTGTTGCAGTGGAAGGCAGACAATGTTGTGCCTGACAAAGGATTTGAGCAGGTACTGAAAATATTTAAGAAGAATCTTCCAAAGGATAACGAATTACCCGACACTACGTACGCAGCAAAGAAGGTCGTATGCCCTCTAGGATTGGAGGTGCAGAAGATACATGCATGCCCTAATGACTGCATCCTCTACTGCGGTGCGTACGAGGATTTGAACGCATGCCCGGTATGCGGTGCATTGCGGTATAAGATCAGACGAGATGACCCTGGTGATGTTGACGGCGAGCCCCCCAGGAAGAGGGTTCCTGCCAAGGTGATGTGGTATGCTCCTATAATACCACAGTTGAAACGTCTGTTCAGAAATGAAGAGCATGCCAAGTTGATGCAATGGCACAGAGAGGACCGTAAGAAAGAAGGGAATTTGAGACACCCCGCTGATGGTTCACAATGGAGAAAAATCGAGAGAAAGTACCGGGCTGAGTTTGGAGGTGACCCAAGGAACGTATGGTTTGGTTTAAGCGCGGATGACATTAATCCTTTCGGGGAGCAGAGGAGCAATCACAGCACCTGGCCCGTGACTCTATGTATGTATAATCTTCCTCCTTGGAAGTGCATGAAGCGGAAGTTCATTATGATGCCAGTTCTCATCCAAGGCCCTAAGAAACCCGGCAACGACATTGATGTGTACCTAAGGCCATTAGTTCAAGAACTTTTACAGCTGTGGGATGAAAACGGTGTACGTGTGTGGGATGAGCACAAAAAGGAGGAATTTGACCTGCATGCCTTGCTTTTTGTAACCATCAATGATTGGCCTGCTCTCATTAACCTTTCAGGACAGACAAACAAGGGATACCACGCATGCACGCACTGTTTAGCTGACACCGAAAGTATATACCTGGACAACTGCAGGAAGAATATGTACATGAAGCATCGTCGATTTCTTCCGACCAACCATCAATGTCGTAAGAAAGTCAAGCAATTCAAAGGCGAGGCAGATCACCGGAAGAAGGCCGCCATGCGTACCGGTGATCACGTACTTGCTATGGTCAATGATTTACATGTAATATTTGGAAAGGGTCCCGGCGGAGTATCTGTTCCGAATGACGATAAGGGACGCACACCTATGTGGAAGAAGAAATCTATATTTTGGGACCTACCCTATTGCAAAGACCTAGAGGTCCGCTCTTCGATCGATGTGATGCACGTGACAAAGAACCTTTGCGTGAACCTGCTAGGCTTCTTGGGCGTGTATGGGAAGACAAAAGATACACCGGAGGCACGGGAGGACCTGCGACGTTTGCACGAAAAAGACGGCGTGCCTCCAATGCAGTATGAAGGTCCTGCCAGCTACGCTCTTACCAAAGAAGAGAAGGAAATCTTATTTGAATGCCTGCTCAGTATGAAGATCCCTTCTGGCTTCTCGTCGAATATAAAGGGAATAATTAATATGGCTGAGAAAAAGTTTCAGAACCTAAAGTCTCATGACTGCCACGTGATTATGACGCAACTGCTTTCGGTTGCATTGAGGGGGCTTCTATCGGAAAACGTTCAATTAGCCATTGTGAAGCTATGTGCATTCCTCAATGCAATCTCTCAGAAGGTGATCGATCCAGAAATCCTACCAAGGCTAAGGACTGATGTGGCGCAATGTCTTGTCAGTTTCGAGCTGATTTTCCCACCATCCTTGTTCAATATCATGACGCACATCCTTGTTCATCTAGTCGAAGAGATTTTCATTCTGGGCCCAATATTTCTACACAACACGTTCCTTTTGAAAGGTTCATGGGAGTCCTAAAGAAATATGTCCGTAACCGCGCTAGGCCAGAAGGAAGCATTTCATGGGCCATCAAACAAAGGATGTCATTAGGTTTTGTACACGAAGTGCACCCAGTTTTTTCCGTAATCCTCTCAACTTTTGCACACATGTTGTGTGGGTCAAATGATGACACCATGCCAAGTTTCAACCTTTTCTGAGTTCAGTTGTAGTGCTTTCTAATTTCAAGGTCATTTAGCTCAAAATAAATCATTAAATGCATGAAAAATAGCAAATGAAGTCAGAAAGGGTTGAAATTTTAGTATGTGGCTTTGAATGGTGCATATTGAATGCAAAAAAAGTCTTGGGTTGAAATAAGTTTAGAAAAATGAAATGTCTTTGTAACAGATGAGTTTTCGTCTGAAACCCTTGTACTTTGAAAGAGATGGTCCAGTTTGTACATGAAGTGCATCCAGTTTTGCTGTAATCCTCTCAACTTTTGCACACATGTTATGTGGGTCAAATGATGACACCATGCCAAGTTTCAACCTTTTCTGAGTTCAGTTGTAGTGCTTTCTAATTTCAAGGTCATTTAGCTCAAAATAAATCATTAAATGCATGAAAAATAGCAAATGAAGTCAGAAAGGGTTGAAACTTTAGTATGTGGCTTTGAATGGTGCATATTGAATGCAAAAAAACTCTTGGGTTGAAATAAGTTTAGGAAAATGAAATGTCTTTGTAACAGATGAGTTTTCGTCTGAAACCCTCGTACTTCGAAAGAGATGGTCCAGTTTGTACACGAAATGCATCCAGTTTTTGCCGTAATCCTCTCAACTTTTGCACACATGTTATGTGGGTCAAATGATGATACCATGCCAAGTTTCAATCTTTTCTGAGTTCAGTTGTAGTGCTTTCTAATTTCAAGGTTATTTAGCTCAAAATAAATCATTAAATGCATGAAAAATAACAAATGAAGTCAGAAAGGGTTGAAATTTTAGTATGTGGCTTTGAATGGTGCATATTGAATGCAAAAAAGTCTTGGGTTGAAATAAGTTTAGAAAAATGAAATGACTTTTGTAACAGATGAGTTTTCGCCTGAAACCCTCGTACTTCGAAAGAGATGGTCCAGTTTGTGCACGACGCGCTTTTAACCGTACGGATTCTCCGGCATACGTTCGACGGTGCATTTGATATGCTTGCACTCATGAGCCACCGTCGGACCGTATGCAGGGGAAACCATGTGTTTTGTTTGATTGGAAAACAAAAACAAAAAAATATAGCAATTTCATTAGAGGATGTCAACAGAAGAATACTCCATATCCTGTACTCTGTCATGGCGAATTTCGGACGGTCCTTGTCTGGTTGAAAGATTCGGCAAGTCTACCGACCAGGCGTGGGCCGTCTGAAATACCCGTACGGGATTTTCGTCCCATACGGGTTCTCAGACGGGCCACGCCTCATGGGCACATCTGGCAAATCTTCCAACCAACCGAGGTCCGTCCGAATTTCTCCCGGACAGTGTACCGGATACAGATGAATTTCTCCGTGTACGGCCTTTAGTGAACTTGGTATGCTACTATAAGTCCACGCGGACCTGTGCTTATAAACAGGTCTAACTCCCCTTCGACTAGCGAGGTGGTACTACTTTTAGTGGTTAATTACGGTGGGAGAGGCCTTTGGTACCGGTTGGATGCACCAACCGGAGCTAAAGGTCCTTTTTCAGAGAAAAATAATACCACCTACTGGGCTGACACGGCCTGGATACGACTAGAAACCCACTAATGGGCCAGGATCCAGGCCCGCAGCAGGCCCAGAAGCCCACAAGCAAGCAGTAACAGTGTAGGCCCGAAAGCCTGCGGTTGAGAGGAGCTCGAAGTGTTACGCGCATCAGCGCTTATAAACCACTTCGGCTGTCCCTCGACTAGCGAGGTGGGACTAAACATCCCACCGCACCGCGGCGCAAGGCCTTTGGTTCTGGTTGGTGGCACCAACCGGTTCCAATGCACCCCTTTAGTTCCGGTTGGTGCCCCGAACCGGTTCCAATGGGCTCTGTTTCCCACCCTTTCGGCTGCAGAAAAAATAGCATTGGTCCCGGTTATTGGCATCAACGGTACGAATGCACACCTTTAGTACCGGTTGATGCCACCAACCGGGACCAATGCTCTGGATATATAATCCCCCGCCTTCGAGCCCGTCGTTCCCATCTCGCCATTTGCAAGCTAGCAGCTCAAGACGACGCTGACGCCGACACCAACGCCGTCAGGCTGCCGGATTTCGCCCCCGCCGTCGCCGACGACTTCGCCGCTCCGTTCCTCCACCGACGTCGTCGCACTGTTCCTCCGCCGCCCCGTTTCCTCCACCGACGCCGCCGCCGCCCGGCCCGCCCGGCCGGCCCCTTTCTCCTCTCCATCGACGCCACCGCCCCCACATTCCTCCACGACGCCGGCCGCGCCCCGCTCCTCGATCTACGTCGCCGGCGCCTCTCGCCCACTGGTGAGTCGAGATCTTGCCGCCGGCCCGCTAGCTAGTATAGATTAATTAGTATGGATAAATAGATATTAGTCGAGATAAATATATATAATTAGTATAGATTAATAAATAGATGATAGATATAGATAGATAGACAGATAGATAGATAGAGCAGTAGAATCTGTGTAAAATCGATAGATAAATAGATAGATAGATATATATAATTAAACATAGATATATATATTTATAGCTAATAATATATATATATATATATAATTGATAGAGTAGAATCTGTGTATAATAGATATAGATAGATAGCTAGATAGATAGATAGATATATAATTTGTAAGACAAAAATACTTTGTAAGACAAAAATTTATTTAATAGATAGATAGATGTGTATAATACTTTGTATAATAGATATAGATAGTTAACTAGTATATAGATAGATAGACAACCTTGACGTATTCGTTAAGTATTTTTTGTCTTATTTGGTTAATTTGTTAGTTAGTGATGTCTACGCACGCTTCTATTCTTGTAGACTATGTTGGGCCTCCAAGCGTAGAGGTTTGTAGGACAGCAATAATTTTCCTCAAGTGGATGACCTAAGGTTTATCGAACTCAGGGAAGTAGAGGTTAAAGATGTTCTCTCTCAAGCAACCCTGCAATTAAGATACGAGAAGTTTTTGTGTCCCCAACACACCTAATAGAACTAGGAGTTGTATAGGTTCACTAGTTCGGCGAAGAGATGGTAAAATATGGGTGATAGATGTGACAAAACAAAGTAATATAAATCTGTAATAAAAAGTGCAGCAAGCAAACATGTAACAAAAGTGAGTGCAAACGGTGTAACAATGATGGAAACAAGGCCTAGGCTTCATACTTTCACTAGTGGCAACTCTCAACAACATTAACATAGTCTAATCACATGATATTTCCCATAAAACATGCAATGGAGACGCACTCAGAGGTCATTCCTTTGTGGTCAAGATATGATGAGAATTATGTAGGGCTACAAAAGCACATCTCAAAGTTCGTAGTTCTCAATCTATGGATTTCCCAATGTCACCGCGGCCATCCAAAAAGAGTACCACAATCACCACAACATATCTCAAGGATAGTCAAAGATAAGCACCAAGAGACTCGCAATCTTTAATCAACACACAAAAGAGGAAATCACTCATGATAATATTCTTCTAACTCATGTCCAATAGACGGCTGTCACCTTGGTCTCGGGGATTATACTAGATAAGATCAATTGATTACATCAATCCAATACATAGAGGAAGGGGAAATATCATGGGATCACCCTAGATTAACATAGCCTATGATCACAACGAAGATCACATCATGGGAGAGAGAGAAGAAGAACACATAGCTAATGGTAGAAACCTTAGCCCTGAGGGAGAACTACTCCCGGTTCATGGAGGGAGGAAGCAACGTCGATGGAGATGAATCCGGGGGCACTTCCCCGTCCCGGCAGGGTGCCAGCACAGGAATTTTGTCCCCCCGAAACTTGATGGCGATGGCGGCGGAGATCGAAATTGCTTCTGGAGAAAAGGGGTCTGGAATCAGGGTTTCCTCCGCGAGGGTAAAAAAAGGGCCAAAGGGGCACCAGGGGGGGCACAGGGCAGCCCGGCGCGGCCTAGGGTGGGGCCACGCCAGGGACCCTTCTGGAGTCCCTGTGGTGGCCCTCCCCTCCTTCCTTGGTGATTCCGGAAGCTTCCGGGACGTGATATTTTATATAATTTTTCCAGAATTTTTGGAGCACTTTTAATGGCCGGAAAACCTGAAATACAAAAACAGCAGAAACAGGAACTGGCAACTGGGTGCACTGAGTTAATAGGTTAGTCCAAATATGCTCAAAACTGTATGAAAGTTCAAGCAAAACATGGAAAAGTCACACAAAACATGCATGGAGCAAGCAGAAATTATAGATACGTTTGGGACGTATCAACATCCCCAAGCTTAATTCCTGCTCGTCCTCGAGTAGGTAAATGATAACAAGCATAATTTCTATGGTGACATGCCACACAACCATATAAATACTTTTAAGTAAAGCAATCAAAGCATGCAATTCAATTCAAGTCTTAACAAGCAAGAGTCTATATTAGCATTGACACAAGCAACAAAAGAACAAAAGGTGCAAGAGCTCTCGTTGTCCGTGACTCGAATGTCTCCAGATGGTGTTTGCGTGCAAGCAGGGGACTGGGAAAAAGAGAAAAAAAAGGTTGTTGAGAACTACTATCTACTAAAGTTTCACACTTAGTCTCCTTTGGATTCTTATCTGGACTCGTCCCCAGACCACTAGCCAGGTACAAGTCAAACCGATCCACTCCCTTTCGATATTTTGAGCACTTATGCAATGGATGAGCGTGAGCAAGAAAGTTGACACCTAAAAGGCGAAACAGAAAGAAGGTGGAGGAGGAAGACAAAAAGGTGTGAAAGGCTCACATCAATGAGGACAATCATAGGCGAGAGAAGGCCATATGATAGATATAATGTGAGGAGTAGGGATTGCCATGCAACGGATGCACATGTGAGCTAAAAGCTCTCCAAGGGAACTAGTGGGGGTGCATCTAACTTGCTTTCTCAAGAAGACCTAGAGCTCGTTTGAGGAGGCTCATCATTGGAATATACAAGCCAAGTTCTATAGTGTGAAGGTCCCCACATAGCTATATGCATGATGATGATCTCTATGGAGTACAAGGGATAGAGGATGAAGTAATAGTGTGGATCTCTCAAAAGGAATAGTGGTGTGCCCCCTTCTCTCTTTTTATTTTTATTTTTCTATTTTTTCTATTATGGTGGCCTCAATGACTCTTTCTATTTAACTCTCATTTGTCCTCTTTGGAATCTTTTGATTTTGTCCTCTTTGGGTTCTTTTCCTCACTTTAGGGGAAACACTCTATATTTTACAAGAATATAGGAGATCTTTCACACTTTACAAAAGTACTCACATAAAGAAGATATAACTATCATGATGCAAATGTATGCCTCTGCCTGGATAGCAGGATATGCAATGATACTAGCGCGTCATGTAGCAATAATTAGGGCAAGGCCCAACTAGCATGCGGCTCATCGATCAAGCAAGTAGCATGTATGACATGAAGATCAAGTCATGAGAAGGTGGATGTTGCATGGCAATGTATCTCGGAAAGGCTATGGAAATTCCTTGTAGGTAGGTATGGTGGCTGTTTTGAGGAAAGATATAAGGAGGCTATGATGACAGAGCGTATCGTGCCAAGGGTTTGGATGCACCAGCGAAGTATGCGCCAACTCTCAAGGTGAGAAAGGGAAATGCACGATACCGAAGAGGCTAGAAAAAGTATAGGTGGGTGGAAGTGTCAACTTTCGAATACTCACATTAGTCCGAAGAACTCATGCACTTATTATCGGTAACTCTCAATCTAATCAGGAGGTTCACAAAGAGACAAGTACCCCGAGGAGGAGTGTATGGGGGTTTGGTTATCCTTGCGCATCCTCGACTCATGGTACGTGAGTGTACTCTAATATTCGAACCCTCCAGAGGTTAGTGATCCATCTAGTAGCTAGAGTTCTCAACAGGGGTTGTTGGTTTTCGAAAAACACACGGATTGCCCAAAATACGACATCTATCACTAATAGGCTCGAGCTCTTGACACCAAAAGTTCAAACATTACTCTAGTCAATACCTCAAAACTATTGCAAGTTACTACTACAAAGAGAATAGCAACTTCAACTACCTACTTCTAGTCAAGACACAAAACTCAGTGCAACAGGCAAACTCTCTAACAAGATAAAACATGCAACCTATAGAAAGTTCAACCTAAAACAAAAGAAAAGCTCTAGAAAGACTAAATCACTACAACTAAACTGAGCAGCAGCTAAGAAAAGAAAAAGAACAACTCACAACTAAGGAAATAATCATGCAAATCCTATGAGGAGTTCTAGTTCAAACGGAGCGTGTTTCTCTCCCACACAAATTAAGACGGGATCTAACTTGTTATGAATAGGAAGCAAAGCTAAAGAAAACTAAAAATAAAACCTAAGAGCGAGACGCTCCAAGCATAGCACATAACGCATGAAGTGATAAAAATATAGTGAGACGAAGGACGAACTGATGATTGTCGATGGAGAAGGGGATGCACGGGGGCATCCCCAAGCTTAGACGCTTGAGTCTTCTTGAATATTTTTTGGGGATGCATGGGGGCATCCCCAAGCTTGAGCGCTTGACACTCCAGAATCTTCTTTCATCATCTTCCATCGCACACTTGAAAACTTCCTTCATACATAACTTATCATAAGCTGATTAGAGAAGTTAGTACCCTTAATAAATAATTTTTTCCACTGGATATAAAGATATTCTTGAAGATATACTGTTTCTCAATATTTCCAAAAGGTTTTTGCAAAGAAAAATCAAGCTTAAGGTTTGCAAATGTTAGGAGATTCAAGACGTGGCAGAATCTGTGAAAAACAGAACAACAGGTAGTAAAGAATTATTTAGGGGTACTTCTGCAACTCGAATATAAAAAACTCAAAACAGACGTTGGAAAGTCAATTGTATGGAGCACGCTGTCAAAAAATTCAAATCAAAAAGATGATCTGGTGATTTTAGGCTAATTTTTTCATCCAAGGACAGAATCTGTTTTCTGGACGGCATGTCACAACTTTTGAACTTTCTTGCAATCGGAGGCTAGACTTGGCACAAAGATTGAAAATAAAGATACAATGATGTTACTACAGTAGTAACAATAATCAAGACCACTAAAAACTGAAAGTAAAAACTCAAACTAAAGATAACAAGGGTTGTCTCCCTAGAGCTCTTTCTGTATAGCCATAAAGATAGGCTTAAGATTTTAATGATGCTCTCGTAGGAATAGGAGTTGAAGAACAAAAGAGAGCATCAAGAAGCAAATACCAAAGACATTTAAGTCTAACATGCTTCCTATGCAAAGGGATATTGTAGAGAAATAACTCATGGAAGCATAAATATATTAGCATAGGAAGCCAAAATAAGTGCAACTTCAAAACCTTCAACATAAAGAGAGAGAACTTGATATTATTGAAATATCTATAAGCATATGTTCCCCTCTCATAATAATTTTCAGTGGGATCATGAATAAACTCAACAATATAAGTATCACATAAAGCATTGTTACCATGATCCACATGCAAAAGGGTACCCTTACTCTCCACATAAGCATAATCTTTCTCATTGGTAATAGTGGGAGTAGGAATATCATAAACAACTTGAACACTATAGATTAATTGTGTATTAGGAAGATGGTGTTCAACAAGGGAGTAATTCCCTCCATGATTATGGCAAGTTTCATAAGGATAATTTCTCCTTATGTCATAGGTACCTTTATAATCACTAAAGATAGGAGTTATAACATCATCATAGTAGATAAGAGCATTATCATTGCTAGAAACTATATTTGTAAACATGTTGTCTTTATTCTTACTAGCAAAAGAATTATCAATTACCACATCACTAATGGGTAAAGGACTTGCAATCCTATCATCCCCAAGCTTAGAGCTTTCCATATCATCACTCTCAAAGTTAGTACAAAAAAGATTTTAAAGATCATAAGTAGCATTATCATCATTTCCCCAATCACAAAAAGTAACATGCATATCATAATCAAAATCATCTTCAATAGTGCCTACGGACTTAACATCAGGATAATAATGAATGCAATCAAGCTCACCGTCCTCCAAATTTTTTTATCCGTTAGGATAAAAATTGATGCGAGGAATATGCTCAGGCCAGGTTGATACCCATTATTCTTCCTTCTTGCTCCTCTTCCTCCTCCTCTTCTTTTTCTTCTCATTTACCTTAGGAGGGAGTGGTTGGAGATGAAGCTTCTCCACATATCCTGGTTTATCATTAGAAATAATAGGGGAAACTTGGGAGAAACTCTCCTTTTTATTAGTAGAGATATAAGAGAAATTTTATACTTTGGTAAAGTTCCCTCCTTTCTAATCTACTTATGTAATCATTTTCATAGCAATTAACAACACAATAGAGATGGCAATTTTGCAAAGTGTTGCTAATTCCTAAGGCATTAACATCTAGCCAAGCAGTCTTTTCTGATAACTCTTCACACATCAAAAATAACATAAGTTCATCATAAAGATCAGAAGTGATCTTGTTATCACACAACTGATTAACAGTTATGCTTTGAAAGTTCATGCATTGAAAATTAAAGTGACCCTCTATGCAGCAAAGTTCACAGGTAAAAGTCTAAAGGTCACACAATTCTCTAGCAATTTCATTTAAATCTTTGACCCAAGTGATTGTTCTTTCATGCTTATGTTGCTTACAATACTTGATTTCTTCAATCATAGGCCTTTCACAAGGTCTATCCACTCCACAAAAATTAACATGCTTATATAAAACTTCGTTTTCAGGAATTGGATCATGCATGTTGCAATCATCATGAACAATCTCATTTTCTTTGCAAATCTCTTTAAAAGGTTCATGATGCTTGATCCAATTCTCCTTAGGCATATTAAGATGTGAAGCAAAAGATTTGAGGAAATCAATAAGGAGTTGAGAATCAAGCCCAAACTTAGCACTAAACTTATTAAAACTTGCAGTTTCAACAAAGGACTTAATGCAATCATACTCATAATTTATACCTGACTCTTTACCTTTGTCAATCTCCCAATCTTCAGTATTGAGTTGAATTATTTCAAGGAGTTCCTATTTAGCGTCAATCTTTTCGTTTGTGAAAGAACCCATAGAGGAAGCATTGAGCAAGTCTTTATCCTGTCGAGAGAGCCTCGCATAAAAGTTAGTAATAATTATATCTTTGGGGATCCCATGGCCAGGACATTTTAACATTAAAGTTTTCAGTCTCCCCCAAGCTTGAGATATGCTCTCTCCGTCATGAGGATAGAAATTATAAACATAATTCCTATTCTCATGAACTTCATGAAGAGGATAAAACTTGGAGTAAAAGAGAGACTGGATCTCTTCCCAATCCCGTAGGTGAGAATCATCTAGTAGCCTATACCATTCCAATGCTTTTCCTTTCAGTGACAAGGAAAATAATTTCTTCATGACTTCACCTCTTGTCAAACCTGATATCTTAAATAACTCACAAAGTTCTGTAAGTTTCAACAAATGAACACTAGGATTGACTGTCCCATCATAACAATCATTAATAATTATTTCAACTATCCCAAGTGGTATTTTGAACGGGATACATTCAGTAGGTGGAGGAGACTTCTCTACCACGGGCGTGGTAAAGCGGCCTTCCCCAAACAGCGAACTAAGAGTGCAGTTTTCCATAAGCATAACTAGTGAAAATAAAAACAAGAAACGAAAAGATTTAATTGCAAGATCTAAAGATATACCTTCAACGCTTACCTCCCCGTCAACGGCGCCAGAAATAGCTTGATGTCTACGCACACTTCTATTCTTGTAGACTATGTTGGGCCTCCAAGCGCAGAGGTTTGTAGGACAGCAACAATTTCCCTCAAGTGGATGACCTAAGGTTTATCGAACTCAGGGAATTAGAGGTTGAAGATGTTCTCTCTCAAGCAACCCTGCAATTAAGATACAAGAAGTTGTTGGGAAACGTAGTAGAAAACAAAAAAATTCGGCCTACGAATCAAGAACCCAAGATCATCCAAGAAGATTGCATACAAGGTTTTAGGTCATGGCTCACCAACCGATGTAGCGGAAGTAGAGTTGGTGAAGCTGGTGGACGTAGTGGAAGTAGATCTCGCAAGTTCTTCCACGAACAGTCCCTCGATCAATCCCACGAACAAGTCCCGCGATCTAGTCCCACGGACAAGTCCCATGAACAAGCTCCTCGAAGAAGGGTCGAAGGTACGACCCCTCCATTAGTATCCACACATCCCGTAGCAGCAATCCAGCAGCGCTTCGCCGTCCAGAGATGAACGCCACCGAGAAAACTAGAGGGAGAAAACCCTAACGGATTCCGATCTAGAACAGCGTTTAAACCGGGGTCTCATTGTGGAGCAACGGGGTTTAGAGGAGGGAGGGTGGCGCATAGGCCTTGGGGACAAGTTGTGCTGCGCCCCCACCCCTCCCCCACATTATATAGGTGGCCAAGAGGCCCTTGGGGCGCAATAAGGGGGGTGGGGAGTCCAACTTGGACTCCCAAACCTCCCAAACCTTCCCATCGGAAACCTGCCATATTGGAGAGTTGGACTTTCCACCTGGAGGGGGATTCCTTCCCCTTGGTGCGCCCCCCACCCCTTGGCCGGCCAGGGCAGCCTAGGTGGCTTGCCCCCCAAGGCTAGGGGCGCAGGGGAGTGGTTGGTACTGCCCGGAACCTTCCGGAACCTTCCATGACCTTCTAGAAGCTTCCAGGACCTTCCGGAACATACCGGGACCGTTTCGGGACATTCCGGACACTTCTGGAGCACTTCCAGGACCTTCCGAGACCGTTCTCGGACGTTCCGGAGCCATCCGGATAGTTTCCAAGACCATCCGAGTTACAGTTTAAGCCACCCGATGACCGCGAAGGTTGTCGGGACACCCAGCGATTATCCGGAAACTATTCCGGTTGATCCAGGACTTCCCCAGTACCATTCTCATATGTTCCAGAACCACCTGGGACTACTCCAGAGTGATCCGGACATAAACTTAAATACCCAGAACTAGTTCTGGTGCCCTTATGAACAATTCCATAAATCTCCGGAACTACTTCCGGTACCCGTATGAACTATTCTGCTTTGCTTCCACTAAACCTTCTACCATACTAGTATTCTAACAGACTACTGCTCGTTAAGTGTGTGACCCAATAGGTTCGGTATAATGCGGACATGACTCAGAACATCTTCCGGACATAGGTCAACAGCCTTTTGTCAATAGCCAATAATCAACAGCGGAGCCATGGACACCCATGTTGACTCCCGCACATACACGAAGAAACTTCGAGTGAACCATTATGTTTAGTCATGTACCATTCCCTTTGCTTCGCGATATATGACAAAGTTAGAGGAGAGAAGTTTGGCACCCATGTGTAACAACTTTTGAACACAAGCCACTCGTTATCCTCTTTGCTCGTTTGTCCCTTTTCTCGTTATCGTATTCCGGTATCCCCGTGACTGAATCACAATGCGTCTGGCCAGACTATAATGGATACCGTCATACCGAGTGGGCCCGAAGTGAATATCTTCTTCATCGTGAAGGAGCAAATCCCATTCTTGAACTATCACAGTCACTAGCCACACCATCTGACATACCCAGAACTTATTTTACTACTTCCCATTTACGGGAGGATTCATCTAAGAACCAAAGCATGTCTTCCTGTGTGAAGCAACTCGATACTCTCATGGTCTAAGGAATTACGTATATGATAACATTTCATGATATGACTTATAACGTAGTTACGATGTGATCTCTAAGTATATCATTCAATACTGGGGTCGGTTCAACATCATTGTTCTGCTAACAATATGTTCCCATTGCTACTGACATCCTTGTTACAAGAACAATGTCCATGATTAAGAAAACGTAATCATCAGTTAGCACATGAGCTGGTCTTAGAGGCTAAACCAGGAACTCTTGGTGTTTACATTTCCACACATGCAAATGAGTTTTCTTCTGAATCTCACAGTCAGGGTCATTGCAATTATAGCACAGAAATATAAACATTAATTACGAACGTGGAAATATATATATAATAACATTTTATTATTGCCTCTAGGGCATATTTCCAACAGAAGTTTCTTGTGTCCCCAACACACCTAATACAACTAGGAGTTGTATAGGTGCACTAGTTCGGCGAAGAGATGGTAAAATATGGGTGATAGATGTGGCAAAACAAAGTAATATAAATCTGTAATAAAAAGTGCAGCAAGCAAACATGTAACAAAAGTGAGTGAAAACGGTGTAACAATGATGTAAACAAGGCCTAGGCTTCATACTTTCACTAGTGGAAACTCTCAACAACATTAACATAGTCTAATCACATGATATTTCCCATAAAACATGCAATGGAGACACACTCGG
Organism: Bromus sterilis; assembly: GCA_950022295.1. NCBI lineage: Eukaryota > Viridiplantae > Streptophyta > Magnoliopsida > Poales > Poaceae > Bromus > Bromus sterilis. The sequence continues at coordinate 5,679,029 of OX465597.1, read as the reverse complement.
AGGTCATTCCTTTGTGGTCAAGAGAGGATGGGAATTATGTAGGGCTACAAAAGCACACCTCAAAGTTCGTAGTTCTCAATCTATGGATTTCCCAATGTCACCGCGGCTATCCAAAGAGAGTACCACAATCACCACAACATATCTCAAGGATAGTCAAAGACAAGCACCAAGAGACTCTCAATCTTTAATCAACACACAAAAGAGGAAATCACTCATGATAATATTCTTCTAACCCATGTCCAATAGACCGCTGTCACCTTGGTCTCGGGGATTATACTTGATAAGATCAATTGAGTACATTAATACAATACATAGAGGAAGGGGAAATATCATGGGATCACCCTAGATTAACATAGCCTATGATCACAACAAAGATCACATCATGGGAGAGAGAGAGAAGAACACATAGCTACTGGTAGAAACCTCAGCCCCGAGGGAGAACTACTCCCGCTTCATGGAGGGAGGAAGCAACGTCGATGGAGATGAATCCGGGGGCACTTCCCCGTCCCGGCAGGGTGCCGACACAGGAATTATGTCCCCCCGAAACTTGATGGCGATGGCGGCGGAGATCCAAATTGCTTCTGAAGAAAAGGGGTCCGGAATCAGGGTTTCCTCCGCGGGGGTAAAAATAGGGCCAAAGGGGGCACCAGGGGGGCCACAGGGCAGCCCGGCGCGGCCTAGGGTGGGGCCGCACCAGGGACCCTTCTGGAGTCCCTGTGGTGGCCCTCCCCTCCTTCCTTGGTGATTCCGGAAGCTTCCGGGACGCTGATATTTTATATAATTTTTCCAGAATTTTTGGAGCACTTTTAATGGCCGGAAAATCTGAAATACAAAAACAGCAGAAAACAGAAACTGGCAACTGGGCGCACTGAGTTAATAGGTTAGTCCAAATATGCTCAAAAGTGTATGAAAGTTCAAGCAAAACATGGCAAATTCACACAAAACATGCATGGAGCAAGCAGAAATTATAGATACGTTTGGGACGAATCAGTTAGCTAGTATAAATTTTTCACTCGTTCAGGTTAATAAAATTTTGCATATATTAAATAAGTTCTCGGCAACGATGCCTGGCCCACATCCCCGTCGTCGCCGCGTCGGAGAGCACCCGCTTGATGGGATGGGCGATGTTCGGGACTGGGCTCCCCCGGGCTAGCACTGGGAGGTGATCTCCGAGGCGCGCCGCTTAGTGAGGAAACCGGGTCCTGTCGTCGACCCGGATCTTCTTTGGTGGCGGTCGCGTGGGCCACAGTCGGTGCGGATACAGCCGGGCCCCGAGTGGGTTGTACGCCGACGTGTCAGGGAGGAGGACGAGCACGTCCGTCGCTACTTGGTGGCGTTGGACGTCGGGTCATGGAGGACCTGGAAGGTTCTTCAGGGAACTCATCCGAGCTACGAGTTCGTGGTGGTTCCTTCTCTTTGGGTGGCCACCTTCCACCGCACCCGACGTTGTTTACTGTATTAGTCATGTTGTTTACCGTTGTATTACTTATGAGGCACTATGCAACCTTGTTTTAAAATATTATTGTTGCATTTTTATTCGAGTTCATAATTTTTTGTGTGTATTAACTTTGAACCAACCGGGACCTATTATCTTGGTATATAATCCCCCGCCTTCCAGTCGTCGTTCCCATATCGCCATTTGGCTCAAGACGACGCCGACGACGACAACGAACTAATCTTTATATATGAACACAGAAAATGACTAACGATGAACAACTCGTCCAGTGCCCCTATTGTGATGATAACTCGGGTCGGTGCGACAGCAGGTATCCAAAGTCGGATGAGGATGAAGAAAGATATTTCTCCCTCACGCATAGGCGTGACTTCATAAAAATAACGGTATATATATACAACTTCTGCGTCGACATCATCCTTCTTATTTAAGCATGCTTCGCACTTAAATTTTAGTTTTGACGTGTAATTTTTTTATAATCAATTAGCGCATCCCATGCTATGAAAGATGCCAAGTATGTGACTTTGTTAAATTCAATGATTGGCAAGATAATGAAACAAAGGAAGTCAAACTAAAGACGACGAAACATGGTATAACTTTGAGGATTGATGTCACTAATAAATGTTGGTGCACTTATTTTGCTTGTCCAAATTGGCATGCATTGTGCAAGGCATATGAATTACAAGAGGGTATGAAAATAACCTTTGATCTTGGACCTCGCCGAGATGTATTTAAAAATAAGGATATTTGGATGCTAGTGGACGACAAGAAGCTGGTTCTATCTCAACGTGAGTTTTTTAACCAAATTTTACTTGTTTCCTTTCCTTATTTCTTTGCTTCCCAAGTTGACAACTTTGTTATAATTGTCAGTTTATCTCTATGCTCCGATGGATGTACGCAAGATATTTAATAATGCTTTCTATAATGGTGGGGTTGAGGAGCTAACCATGGATGAACAAGATGAGTACATCTCCTTTCTTGAAGATGTAACTGGCTTTGCAAGCAAATTTTATACTCCATATGTCCCATTTGTTCTCGAGTTGTTGCCGGTATATGTATCAAACTATATCATGGTGACATTTTTTACTGTTCTGTCACTACTTCATCATTTTCAGAAATCTTTTGACCTAAGTTTAACTATACCGCATTAATAAGTATTTTACTCATATGTTTTCAACAGAAAATCCCGAAAAAATGTATGCCTAGATGGATGCCTTCTAGAGGCGAGCTTACAGTTGTGGATGCCGGCGGTCATGGGAAGAACTCTTCAAGACTGACTACTCCACTGAAAGTGAACGTGATGGTGGCTCCTTAAGAATAAAAAATTGTAAACGGATAGTGATTCGGAAGAATATAAAAGATTGGGACAAGGTCTTTTCCATATTACATTATGGAAATGAAGGTGTATTTTGGTTTTTTTATATTTACCCTTGTGAGGATGAGCAGTCTCATAGGTGATATATATGAGGAGTCGAGGTATAATATTATGGAAATGGAACTTTGTGTTTGATATTAGCGAAGTTAAACTAGCAAGACCTTTGTGTGTTGGATATTAATTATAATCATGATGATATATATGAGATGAATCCTTTCTCTCCTAGATGGTGATAAGAGAGTACACAACTCTTTTTATTAGCTAGCTAAAAATATATATGAAACCCCTGCAAAACCCCCTTAACACCCCCACCAATTCAAAAAAAAAACTGCCCGTCCCGGTTGGTGGCACCAACCGGGACAAAAGGCCCTCCCGCCTGGGCAAGCCACAACGGCCACGTGGAGGCCCGTCTGTCCCGGTCCGTGGCCCAACCGGGACTAAAGGTTTTGGCATTAGTAACGACCCTTTAGTCCCGGTTCCAGAACCGGGACAAATGGGCCTCTGAAACCGAGACAAATGAGCCTTTTTCTACTAGTGAGTGTTATTTGTCTAGTAGTGACAAAGTCATAGTCTTTATTAGAAAGATCAACTACTTCCTTCAATCAAATGATAGATACATCCATTCAATCGATAAGTACTGTTAGCCGGAGGAAGTACCTTTGAAAGACCAGAATCAAGCCAAACTATAGTTCTCCTCACAATTCTGGCATACTTCTAATCCATGTTTTCTGAAAACCAATGACCACTTTTTATTAAAAAATCATTGTTTTAAATTTCTATTGATTTTTTAAATGATGTTATTTCTTTTTATCTATATTGACATATTTTAGTACTGATTGGATTAAAAAATAAAATGAAAACCCTAGGAAAACCAATAGTAAAACCAAAATACAAAAAAACAGATAAAAAATCTAGAAGCATCCTAAAAGCGGAAACCTAATACTAGAACTTGGTGGGCCCAACAGTTACGAACGCAAAAAATCTCCTATACCTCGCTTACTGCAAGGTGTGTATGGCCTAGATCGCCATCCCAAATGGGTCGGGGCTGGTTTCCGTTATAGCACGGCATATATATACACGCTACATCACATCTTATCCGTGTTTTCTAAATAAGTTTATGTTCACACGTTTTAAACATTATACATGACATTAAAAATACATTGAAACATTCAAATAGTAAATTGTGATTTTTTAAAAATGTTCACATGTTCAAAATATGCAAGTGATCTTAAACAAAATTAATAGCATTCAAATAAATGGTGACTTTGAATATATGTTTACATGTTCTGAGGATTGTATGTGACATTTAACAAGAATATTGATAGCACTCAAAAAATTTGTGTCATCACAACAAAGTTTCACACGTTCCAAAAAATGTACTGTATTTGACATTTGCAAAAAATATTGATAGCATTCAAGTAAACTGTGACTTTTACAAGAATATTCACACATTCGAAAAAATCTACGTGAAATTTATAAAATCCCCAAAAGAAAATCCTCCATGGAAACTGAAATCCCCAAAATAATTGAGCGTGAGCAGAAGAGCAGATCCAGGACGTGGTCTCAGAGTGACGCGGTTTGGGGTTGCTGTTCACTCGCACGTGGTATGAAGACCCATATAAATAATAATGTCTCCGTCCATCATCATCATTGTCTGGTTGATTACTGGCAACAAATTGACGATCTGCTTTTCTAAATCGTCGCAGTCGTTCGTTGTTACAAACCTAAAAGGAACTCTAGCGATTCTTTAAAAGTCACCGATCCTTATAATATGCACTAATTTATAGTTTTATAAGTAATATATACCTCTATTGGAGTTTTGAAATCACTGTCTCAACCAACGCTTTGAAGCATATGGAGTATGACCGATTAAAAGTTTATCCAGGTGCATCTAGTAGGTCGGTTACCATCCCCTTGGATGAGGAAGAAGCGAATGCCACTATTGATGGACAACTTTTATCACATCTTGTGGGAGAGGTGACGGAGGTGGGAGTGGATGAGGACGAGCTAGGATCTATTTATGATTTACATGCCTCCGGCCGAAAATTCAAAACCGCCGAAGACAAAAAGAACAAAAAAGTAAGAAATTCGAGAAACAGCCAAAATATCCAATTGTTTTCCAATGAACGGCATCTTCATGAATAGCAGAGGTCTTGGTGACTTGGCTAAACATTTGAATATTGCCCAATATGTTCGGGATCATAAATTAGATTTTTTTTACTGTCTCCGAAACCGGGAGGAGGGATTTTCCAGTGAGTGTCCTAGATCGCCTTTCAGATGGGATGGACTTTACTCGGCACTCGATCCCTCCTCGTGGACGTTCTGGCGGTATCTTACTCGGTGTACTTTCAGACTCTATGGAAGTGTTAGCTTATACGTGTGGGGAATTTCACATAAAATTCCACGTTCGTAACAAAGCAGACAACTTCATATCGAGTTTAGTCGCTGTATATGGTGCTGCTCAGGAGGAGCGAAAATCAGCTTTTCTCCGAGATATGGTAAACCTAGCTAATAATGATCCTCATCCTATTCTAATAGGAGGAGATTTTAATATGCTAAGGTACCCGCATGAAAAAAGCAAAGGTAGTTTCGATAATCATTGGCCTTTCTTGTTCAATGCTGTCATTGACAGTTTGGACTTAAGAGAGGTACATATGACGGGTAGACGGTTCACATGGACGAATAGTCTATCTGAGCCAACATACGAGAAACTGGATCGCGTACTGATGAGTACTGATTGGGAAGATAAATACCCATTAGTTACAGTACGCGCCCTGGAACGTATTGAGGATTTATAATATCATGCCCCTCTACTCTTATCAACTGGCACATTGAAACCAAACATGCGACACCGCTTAAAATTCGAGTTGGGATGGTTGTTGCGTGATGGGTTCGATGACATGGTTAGAAGAGTGTGGTCTGCTCCGGTTCTGGGATCTAGCTCCATTCGAAGATGGAACGCAAAAATTCGTAATTTGCATAAACATCTTCGTGGATGGGCTAGACACACTGCCGGGATGCTAAAAAAATAAAAAGAGCGCCTGTGTACCATCATTGACGAGCTTGACCGAGCTGCAGAGACATGAGTGCTTACCACGCATGAAATTGAGCTTAAAAGCCAAGCCAATGCGGAGGTGGCACGAATGTTGCGTGAGGAAGAACTCAGATGGTATCAAAGATCAAAATCTAACTTCATCCTGAAGGGAGATGCAAATACGAAATATTTCCAGAATGTTGCCAATGGCAGACATAGGAAAAAAAGTATTCACGCCCTAAATCAGGATGAAGGGATGATTGAGGGTCATGAACGACTCAAGGCTTATATTACAAGCTATTACAAAGGGTTGTTCGGTTCTCCAGCGGATGATGTTTTATCCATGGATGAGACTCGGACGGATGACATAGCTCAGGTCTCTAACGAGGAAAACGCCCTTTTGAATGCTTCCTTCACCGAAGAGGAGATTCAAAAGGAGGTTTTTCAGATGGAGCGTAATAAGGCACCTGGGCCAGATGGCTTTCCCGCTGAGTTTTATCAGCACTTTTGGGATGTGATTAAGTCGGATCTTTTTGAGTTGTTCCAATGTTGACAGGTTGGACAACTTGAATTATTCCGTCTGAACTTTGGCGAAATTGTTTTGTTGCCTAAAGTTTTGGAGGCAGAAAGGATACAACAGTATAGACCGATATGCCTCCTAAATGTTAGCTTCAAAATTTTCACGAAGGTCGCAACCATTAGAATCACCTCGGTGGCTGATCATGTGGTCAAACCTACACAAACTGCTTTTATGAAGGTAGGAATATAATGGATGGAGTCGTGGTTCTCCACGAAACCGTCCATGAGATGCACACTAAATAGCTTAACAGAGTCATTTTTAAAATTGATTTTGAAAAGGCTTATGATAAAGTGAAGTGGTTGTTCCTCCAACAAACTCTGAGAATGAAAGGTTTTTCGGAGGAGTGGTGTGCTTTGATCCATAGTTGTGTTTCGGGAGGAAGTGTTGCCGTCAACGTCAATGATGAAATCGGACGCTTCTTCCAAACCAAAAAGGGGTTAAGGCAAGGTGATCCTTTATCGCCCATATTGTTTAATATTGTGGCGGATATGTTAGCGATCATGATTGAACGCGCCAAACTAGAAGGCCAAATTGAGGGAGTAGTCCCACATCTAGTGGATGGGGGATTATCTATTCTTCAATATGCGGACGACAGAATTCTCTTTATGGAACATGATCTAGATAAAGCAGTGAATCTGAAATTAATATTATCCGCATTCGAGCAGTTATCCGGATTGAAGATTAATTTCCATAAAAGTGAATTATTTTTTTTCGGCGAGGCCCAGGATGCAGCAACTCAATATGCCGAGATATTCGGATGCGAGCAATGTCAATTTCCTATTAAGTATTTGGGGATACCGATACATTATAGGAGATTGACGAATGCGGAATGAAAGCACGTCGAAGAACATTTGCAAAAAAGGCTAGCTAGCTGGAAGGGGAAATTGTTGTCCCTGGGTGGAAGATTGGTACTGTATATGATATCTTTCTTTCAACTGCCTAAAGGAGTCTTACATAGATTGGATTATTTCCGATCGAGATTCTTTTGGCAAGGGGATAACGAGAAAAGAAGTATCGACTGACCAAGTGGAATGTCGTATGGCGTCCGAAGGACCAAGGAGGCTTAGGTATTCATGACCTTCAGGTCAAGAACTGCGCTCTCCTTGGTAAGTGGCTCTATAAGCTACTTAAATCGTATGGTGTTTGGCAAACACTCCTTAAGCGAAAATACATCGGCCCAAAAGCGTTATCTCAGGTTATATGGAAGCCTGGAGATTCACATTTTTGGGCTGGTCTCATGGCGACAAAGAAAAAAATTTATCGGTTTGGGGTTTTCAAGATTAAGGACGGGTCGGAAATAAGATTTTGGGAGGATAGATGGCTAGGAAATGCCACACTCCGAGATCAATATCCGGCCCTATATAACAATGTGCGACATAAGGGAGATACGCTGGCCATGGTCATGCAAGAGTCACCCCCTAATGTGGCATTCAGGAGAGACTTAATCGGTCCTAGACTTGCGTCTTGGAATGCCTTGCTAGAACGGTTAGCTGTAGTGCAGCTGTCACAAGGTCACGATGAGTTTCGATGAAACCTAAATAGGAATGGAAAATTCTCTGTGGATTCTATGTATAGGGCGCTTGTCCAATCTGAGATACCAGTCGATAATAATTAAAAAATATGACAAATGAAGATACCTCTAAATATTAAAGTCTTTGCATGGTATCTTCGCAGAGGTGTCATCCTAACGAAAGATAATCTTGCCAAGCGCAACTGGCAAGGGAGTATGAAGCCCTTTATCCAAAAAAAAAACCCGGCCTTTTGATCTCAACTACGCAAAGGCCGGGTATACTTGCTTAAATTTTTTGAGTAATAAAGCCTTTTATCCAAAAAAAAACCTCTATTGAAATTCGAACCGTAATTTACAGTCCCTTTCGAAATTTTGCTCGTAATATGGTAATTTTATGCTATGAACTTCAACCTGCCGTTAACGGCCGTGTCGGGAGCCGTCTCGGGGTCACCACGTAGGCACTATCAGGTGGGCCAGGCCTGTCAACGGGAGTGTCAATTCGTGTTCAATCGACGTTTAGTGGTATTTGCGACAACCAACCTCAGATTTGGTAGTTTTTTGCGATTGAAACGTAAAGTGGTAGTTTTTCAGAATTTTGCGCGTATTGTGGTATTTTTATGCTATCTACTCACCACATTGTCTTAAGGTGCGGTTTTGCTGAGCAGTTCTAGAGTTCCATCGGCGTCCAAATCCCTGACAGTGCCTGGCCGGGTCGGCGATTTGGAGAGCCTTCCCCGTCCACTGCAACTCCCCAGTTCACCTTACTTTGCTGCTGGCAACTCTGGAAACACCGGAATGGTTTTGTCGCTCAGGCGAGTGTGCCATCGATTGCCTCTCTGCGGAAGCAACTTTTCCTGCCTTCTAACTCTTCAATTTAGTTAACTGTAGGCAATGGTCTACCTAAAATTATCTGTAGCCTCTTCTGTAAGCTACCGTGGCAGTAGGCATTTTCAATGAAATTCTACAAAAGGATCACTGGTCCACTTGCAGCTTTCTACAACATTAATTCAGCGATCCAGGGACTGCCGTGAGAAATTCAGAATATTGATCGATCCATACAACAATATATGCACAATCAGACAGCCGCCTCCCTCCCGGGCGGCTCCGGAGGCGACCCCTCCCGCAGCACCCAAGCCTCTCCCAATCTCTTTCTCCTGCCGCCGCTGCTGCCGATGCCGGCTGCGGTGGCGACGCCCCTCTCGTCGAAGGCGGTGGGTGGGCAGGGGAGGTGTCCCTCGGCGGCGCATCATGGGAGGAGGTGGGGCGTGGCCTGAGGCATAGGGCGGCGCGGCCGTCTCGGCCGGGGCTTGAGGATCTCCGGCGGCGGATGGTGCTGAGGAGATGGTGGTGCGCCGCCGGCGAGAGCCATGGCGTGGGATCTGGTCGCCTATGCTCGGATTTGGGTTGTGGCCCGATCTGGGCTGTTGGGGGCCGGCCAGGACTGCGGCGGGAGGTTCTGGTCGTGGCTTAGATCAAGCCAGAGACGTCCTGCAGCTGCGTACTAGACTGCCTTCTCTTCTACTGCCGTTCATGCTGGGAGATGACTCGCGGCGAGGGGGCTTGCGAGGCTTCAAAATAATGGCGGTGGTCCTAGGGTTCCAACTAGCGTCAAGACGATGATCTGCTGACGCCGGTCCTCTTTGATCTGGCTGGAGTGTCGGGTTCCGAAAGGCTCCGTCGGCGATCTTCCATGGGCGTTAAGGCCTGAAGATTGCTGGATCGGTTGGGATTCGGTCGCAACGCAAGGAGTGGCGCGAAGCTCTGCTTCTTTTGCCATCATGGGCAAATCCATGGTGAAGTCAGAGGTGAGAATGTCATGAAGGCTGAGATTGAAGGACTTGCAATGGTGATCAAAGCCTTTGCGTCGATGAGGAACTGGCTTGGAGTTTCAGGAATTGTGGCAATGGTATGTAAGCGGGGGCGGCAACACATGTGAAGTTCAAAGCCTTGTCTCTCAGGATGAAAATCCAAGGTCTGGTCTTAATTGGTTGTGCCTGACAATGGTCTTGCTGAAGAGATTGTTTTTAGAGCGGGGACTATCTTCAGTGTGAAAACTCAAGGTCTGGCCTTAACTGGTTGTGCCTGGCACTGTTTCCTTCTTGAAGGCGTTGCTTTTGAAGAAATTAAACATCAGGTGTTGGCTTGGTGGTGGTTGTGCTGCTGCTGCAATGATTGTAACTCTGTAGCTGGACTTTTCTTTTTTACTTCTTCTTTCTTTCTTTTTGGTTGGCTGAGTGCATTCGAACTGCTTTTTGGGCATTGCGTAGTTGCAGAGGCCGGGTGTAATTGATATCTTTTCGATATTAATATATTCTCCTTTTCCAAAAAAAAAACAATATATGCACGTCAAACTTTGGTCACATTTTGCTAAAAACCCACCCTATATTCAAACAGAGGGAATCACATTGTCTCGGTTGTCCAATATTAGTAATACTCCCTCCATTCCTTAATATTAGGTGTATAGTTTCTTTCAAAAATTCAAACTTAGTTAACTTTGACCTGATTTGTAGATAAATATATCGATATAAATTATGCCAAAACAGTATCATCAGATTCATCCTGAAACATATTTTTATATTATAATTATTAAACATCAGAGACGTTGATAGTTTTTGCTATCAATTTGGTCAAAGTTATACAGGTACCAGATCAACATACCAAATTAAAAACTAACACAATAAGTTCAATACAGGTAGCAAATAAGCACACCAAATTGAAAACCAACACCATAATTTGGAGGCTGGAGAAGAGCTTAAGGGACCATCAGTGCAAATGCCTGCATGTACGTCCGCCACTAAAGCCTTATTACAGATATTAGTAAATCATGATCATCATCTCGGAGAGGCTAGATGCAACTCAACGAAATAATGAATCATATAGACGAAGGGAAAAGATGATTAAGATAGCACGAAGAAAAGCGGTAGGTTGTTCTTCGGGCATGGAAATACAGTAGTCCAACTTCATATATGCTGTCGTCTGTATTGGACGATGGAGGGAGACATCTACGGAGTCTGCTTGAAAAGCGGTAGGTTGTTCTTCCTTTCACCGTGTTGCTTGAAACAACAGAGATTGGTAGTTGGCACCCGCTCCATATTTCCTGCCTGAAAACAAGAATGGTCAAAACTCTCGATATATGCTTGGTCTTTCTACTGTATATATACCTCTTATATAAAGTTATAATGCCACAAATATTTGTATAATGAGGTCCATAAGTTATATTGGCAAAAACATTACTAAAGAGAAAATAAATTGTGGGTGTGTATCTCTGGAATTGGAATGTAATTTTCCATATAATCATGCGATCATGGCTAGCTACATTATTACAAAAGCTGGAATAGAGGAACGTAACAAGAGAGACACAAGTGTGGAGGTGGAACGTACATACCAGCCGCTATCTGCAGAGTTGTATCAGCAGCACATATCGAAGTCAAAACTCTGACTTGCCATCATGTCTATTTCAATGCGAGGATTGTTTGGGTGCATGTTCATAGCAGTCCTGATGGTATTCTCTACACTTACACTTTTCATCACAGATTCAGTAGCACAGCCGCAGCCGATTTGTGCGGAGAACTCTTCAAGTGCTAACAAGTGCTCCATGCCGACTGGCCCGGACCCATTCTCCTTCCATCCATCAATGTTGTCACCTAGCTGGAGGCTCTGAAGCATGGGCATTGCATCAGCCTGGAAGGTCAGGCACGACATGCTGCTCAAGTACAGTCGGCAACGCGCTAGAGCAGGAAATGCTCTCCCATAGATCACAATCCTCTCCATCATGGGGCGGGAGATGTATAAATAGAGGTAAGTGAGCGAGGGCAACTCAGCAAGAATACCAACATCCTCCTTGGGCACCGCACGGACTGTCAGTTTCAAGTCTCTGAGGTAGTGGAGTTCCCCCATCCAGTTAGGGACCCTAGAAAAGTAGCAGAGGTCGCTTGACATGTGGAGTTTCTCAAGGCGTCGAGGTGGTGGTGTTAAGGCCATCAAGCCATCAATGCATCCGGAGATTTGAAAACACAGGTGCTCCAAGCTAGCAGAAATTTTTCCTAGAGAAGTGCGTAGAACATCTATGCGTTTTTCCCTGTCGACCGGATAATCGTTGAAGGCGACACATAGATACCTCAGATCGGTCAGCTCTCCAAGTCCTTCGATATTACGCAGTGAGTGCGTCTCCAAATCAAATGTATGCAGATATCGTAGGGACTTCATGTTTCCCATCCCTTCAGGCGGCTCATGGTCACATCCGCCGGAACATCGCCCACCATCATCCAGTTCCAAAAACATCAAGCTTGGGAGATGAACTATATCCGACGGGAAATTCAAACAGCTCCACGCATAAAGTGTTTGTAACTGTTGTAACCCTCTAATCTTTGTTGGTAGCTTAAAGCAAGTCCAGCAAATAATCTTTAAATATCTGAGCTGATAAAGTTTACACAGTCCAGAAAGGTCGAGTTTACTATGGCCGAGAACAATATGAAGAACACGAAGGAACTTGAATTCTGTAAGAGGAGGCATTTTCTGAGAGCTTCCAAAGATCATAACTGACCGAACTTGTGACAAACTAATGTTCTCTGGAAACATTGGTCCATTGCTTGCACCATCCAACCGGAGAGACAACCGGCGGGGCTTGTATTCCAGTCCTACAAAGGCTTGTGGGTTGTCTACTATGGTGAAAAAATTCTCATCTGCAGACTTGCTCAAGATGAGATCAAGTATCATGTCATGTACTTTGCATTCTGTCACTGACCCTTCTATGTCAAATTCCACAGGTTGAATAAGGTTCCGATTAACAAGCTCATTGAAATAATTCCTTGCAGCCTTCTCCACATCTGCTCCATGTGCATCACTAACAAATCCTTCGGCCATCCATTGGCGTTCCAAATCAACCCTCGGTATTTTATAGTCCTCCGGGTACATACCAAGATACAGCAAGCATGTCTGGAGATGACTAGGAAGGTCTCTGTAGCTCAGGTTCAATATCTGCCTCATCCCATCTAACGTGATAGTTATTTTTCCTGAGGTCGAAGAATCCCGTATATGTCCTGAGCCCAAAGAATCATGTACATAATCCCACCTTTCTTTTTGGTTGCGACCTTCAACAGACAATAGGCTTGATATACTACTAATTGCAAGAGGCAATCCACCACATTTCTTCAAAACTTTAACTGAAACTTCTTTCAGATGAAGAGGGCAAGCTTTTTCTGAGCCAAATATCCTACCAAAAAACAGTATCCTTGAGTCTTCGTTGCTAAGAGGTTCCATATTGAAAATGTACTGTTGTCCCAGCAAGCAACATTCCTTAGCCACGCCTTGAATTCTTGTAGTTACAATTATTCTACTGCCAAGATCATTTTCTGGGAAAGCACATTTAATAACACCCCATGCTTCTGCACTCCATAGGTCATCAATTATAATCAGGTACCTGAAAAGAAGATTCATATTCAGTTACACAGACTAAATTATCACTCAATATTAACATATATAACATAAAATAAATTTATTTGATCAAATATACATAATAGAATATTACTTTATTCTATCCAATAATAGTTGTCTGATTGGAGAAGAAGATTAGCTTTTTTTAAGGGTTTATGAATCTTTATTCATCAAGTCTCAGCGGGATACAAGCCTGATCGTGTGGTAACAAAAGCCAAACATGGAGACCCACAGATAGACTACTAGAGCATCTCCACCGGCGCTCCCAATACGGCTCCAAATAGCCGTATTGGGGGTCCGCCCAAAAATTTGCTCACAGCTGCGCTCCCCAAACATCATAGCTGCCGTTTTTCCAAGCCCAATAAAATCGCTGGCAAGCCCAAACCACCCCCTACGCACAAGGACCTCTTCGGGAGCGCCGACACTTCTCGCCACGTTGGATTCTCGCTGAGGGACCCGCATGGCAGCCGTCCAAACGAAATAAATCCGTTCCCTCCAAACTTTTCCCTCCTTGCCTCCATTTCCCCCTCCTTATTTCTCCATTGGCGCTCCCTCCCAGCCATCCGAGCTTTCATTTTCCCCCTTTCCTTGCTCTTCCTCTACCAATCTCGCCGTTCGCCGCCAGCTATCGCCATCCCCGCACCACCATGCCACCAAAGAAGAAAGCTTTGGGGTTGGCCAAGCCGGCGAAGGAGGCGCGCAAGCCATCGTTGAAGGAGAAGCCGGGGAACATGTCCAAGAAGGAGTGGGACGCCGAGCAGGAGAGGGTGAAGTTCGCCACCATGGATAGGAAGAGGCGCCGGCACCTCCAGATCGAGAAGGAGGCGCAAGCGGCTGCTATGGCAGCGATGCCCAGCATGGGTCTCGGCATTGCTGACGGCCACGTCTACCAGGCCACGCAGTGCACGCCGGGGAGCACGAACTCGCCGTCCTACTCGGTGTACTTCAGGAAAGGTACCCTTCGACGCCCCTCTCACAGATCCGGTTCTCCAATGACATTGCTGCCGCCACTCGACACGGCACCTGCATCACCCTCGACCTCAACCACTCCTACCCCAGCACGCCGATGACGCCGCGAATGCCTTTGAGCAAATGACCGGCGAGCGCTACGAGTACGACGAGGTATGTTACACCGCCGCCCAAGTGTCCGTCCAATTGTGCATGGTCATGTTATTTCTTCTCTGACCGACGCTGGCATTTGTGCTGGAGCAATGGGCGCGCGTGCGTGTGCAGGCCACGGACAGCGAAGCCTGCATCGGCTTGTTGCGTGCTCGCGGCGCCGGCCCGGAGTACGTTCCCGCGGGTGGTGAGGAGGACGAGTAAAGTGAGGATGAGCTCGATAACGGCGTGGAGAGTGACATCATCGACGTCGAGACCAGCGCCATCATCAAGAAGAAGAGCGGTACCCGTGGACCAAAATGGAGGTCTTTGGAGGACCAATGCCTCGTTGAGTCTTTTTGTTTTAGAAAAGGATGATGTACCCCAGCCTCTGCATATGGGCGATGCATGCAGCCATTTTATTAATTATTCACAAAGTCCTTACAAGGTAATACATCAGTAAGCCTGAAACCACCATCTTGGCAACACATGTCTCTACTCCTATCCCCGTGATGAAGGGGTGTCGAATGTCCGAGCCTAATACCAAGCAGACATCTAATGTCGGATGCCCCATCCAAGCCACAATACTTGGACTGGGTTACAAACCGGTCCGACGCACTTTCAGTGGGCACCACATGCGCACACTGCAAGGGCCGTCACCTCCTTCATCAATCGATCCATCCTCAGATCAGATACTGAAGCATCGGCCTTGCCAAGCCTGTCTGCCATCGACGCCACCATGACGTCACACAGCCTCCTCCTCCTGCGCGAGTCCATCGCCACCCATCGGATGCCGAGTCTCCACTGCGCCACGCCGCCGAGATCCGCCGCCATCGATGTGTAGGATGAAGCACTGCTCCACCACCTACCGACGCCCAACCACCAAGCCGTCCACATGTCCGTCCAGCTGATGAATGTCTCCAAAGATGATGCCCCCATGGGGGTGACGATGAAGACGTCTCCATCATCCGATCCAGGAGGCCCCTCAATGCCTCTAACGAGGGCTACGACGCCCACGGCCGCCGCCGTCAATGGTAACCTCCTCCAGATCTGAGGTTTCCCCCGGAAACAATGGAGCGAGGGGCGCCCTACCATCGCCTCCAACGAGGAAAACGACACCCACAAGCGCCGCCGTCGAAGGTAGCATCCTCACCCACTTCAGCAGCTAGGCCACCATCTCCTCCTCCAGTTGATCCGCCGTTGGGAAGCCACCGCGAGGTAACACCCACCGATCAGATCCCTTTGGACCGACGATGGAGATAGCCAAAGGTAGAGGAGGTCACATCGCTGCGTGGCCGACGCCATGGCCACACACACGTCATCCCGAGGCGCCCGCTCAAGATCCACCATCACAGCCACGCCTCCAAGCCGCGGCGGAGGGACACCCCACAGCCGCCATCATCCCCCCGCATGGGCTTTGCCCAGGCAGGATCAGGCGGCGAAGGGAGGGGAGGGGAGGGGAGACGGACGGGAGGCGGAGGAGATCGGGATCTGGAGCGGAGGGGCGATGGACGGGCTGAGGGGATGGGAGGGTAGGCGGGCG
Organism: Bromus sterilis; assembly: GCA_950022295.1. Classification (NCBI taxonomy): domain Eukaryota; kingdom Viridiplantae; phylum Streptophyta; class Magnoliopsida; order Poales; family Poaceae; genus Bromus; species Bromus sterilis. The sequence continues at coordinate 5,663,003 of OX465597.1, read as the reverse complement.
GCGACGTGAGGGAAGGGGAGGCGGAGGAGATCGGGATCTGGAGAGTGATTGAGGCTGATGATGCGAAGAAGCTCTCCTCATGGGGTCATGGAAGGTGGTGAGCCTTGACCCCGTCACCGGCGCCAACCAAACCTCGGTTACATAGTACCAACGTATACATGATCAATTCAATGAGAGGAGGAACTTTGGCGAGTTTGCGGCGGTGAACATGATCCACGGGGGCTTGTCGGCCCGGTGGACCACCATCAAGGAGTGCAACAAGTTCCATGGCCACTATGAGACCAACATTTGGCACAAGGAGAGCGGAAAGACCATGGTGGACGTTGTAAGTCCACCGACTTGTTCAATATTATAGTTCAAATGTTTGTGCATCTACGTGTATTCATTTTTTTTCCATTCATTTATGGTCTAGTTGTTGGAGACGTTGGATCTTCACAAGGCGAGCTACGGTGAAAAAGAATTATTTTTCATGCATTGCTTCGAGCTCCTCCGAGGGTGCAAGAAGTGGGATCGTGTTCGCATCAACCTCAAGGCCGGCAAGCCAGAGAATGAAGCTGAAGAAGGGCTCACGGGGCCGGCGGTGGGTTCGGCTGCCTCTGCCTCGGAAGGCCGTCCCATCGGCCTGAAAAATGACAAGCTTGAGAAGAGTGGCGCCGTCTCATTGGCCGACTTCGATGCTACCATCAAGGACATAATGCAATCTTGCTCTACCAACAACAAGGAGTGCAACGATCGGAGCGATGCCCTATGGAAGGCCATGTTGGGGAAACAAGAAGCCAAGTTGGAGCTCGAGAGGGAGAAGGTCGAGGCCGCCAAGATGGAATCCCAAGCCGGCATGCTCAAGGCGATGAACGAAGCCTCTCAGTTCCATTTGTCGAAGATGAATGAGGAGGCAAAGGTCCTGGCGGCGGACTTCCTTGATGGATCCATTGTCCAGGTTATGGTACAAGATGTACCGCGAGCGCATCGGCAAGGATATGGCGGCGGCACTAACAGCGGCAGGGACACCTATGGCCACGGCAACACCAGCATCGACATTCCTCTCGGCCCCGGTGACAACACCGGCTTCGGCGACATCTGCAGCACACGAGATGAGGGCACCTACATCGCCAATGGTGATCGACGAGCCAACAGTGATCGACGAGCCGTTCTTCGTTTGATTGCGTTCGTTCCTATCGATGAGATGCATGTGATAGTTTTTGCGAACTATGATGTCTATTTGGGCGCCGGTGGTGACGGCCAGAACTTGTTTAATTTCGATGTTGAACCTTTCAATTTCAATTCGAAAACCCTTCGAATTTACATTTGTGTGAGATTTTTGTGAATTGCTGACGCATGCCCATTGGGAGCGCCACTCTAAGAATGCCCTCCCCAAATTGGGATGCAGTTGTCGACGCCCCCAATATCGATCTGCCGGCGACGTTGCAGGCTACGTTTTGGGGAGCGACAGTGGAGATGCTCTTAGTTGTTATTTCTTGGAAAATGTACTTTATCAAAGACAATATACAATTTTGAAGTACGTTAGTTGGCTGCCAGCTCCCCGCGGCTAGCCGATTCTATACGCCACCACAGACTACCCACGTCGCTTGACATACCCCGTGCGCTGCCCCCGATTTCCAGCGCCGTTCTTATCGGGAGGTTCACGACCGAGGCTTCTAGGGTGTGTGAGAATATTTTTTTGTTCCAGTAGTGTCTATTGTAGGTTCATGAAGATGTAGAAATAAGTTTTTGCGAGAACGAAATAAATAGTTGTTCAATTATACATAAGAATAGACATCAATTTGGGACCCCAAAACAAATCCTCCCTCCCTGACCCGTGAGGCGCCGCCGCCGCCGCACTGGGTCGTCACCCTCCTTCACGTCCAGCTCTCCTCCCACCGCGCTCACCAGCTTTCGCCGCCACCGAGAAAAGTCCATGTAGTATGTCCCCGCTCTCACTCAACAGGTGGCGGCGGCTGGTGTTTCGGGTGGCGCGCGCTGGTGATTCTGGTGGCGGCAGCTTGTCAGCTGCATCCCGGCGGTGATTGGCGCTGTGGTGGCAGTCGGAGACCTCTGGCAGTGGATCTGAGGGCGGCGAGGTGGTTGGAGGTGTTTCCATCTAGGGTTCCTGGATCGGTGGCGCTTCTGCCCTCCTCTCGTCAGCTGGGATTTTGCTCGGAAGTCCTCCAGGGTCTACTTTGAATCATGATAACGCACAAGGCGGAGGCCCTATGTTTGGTGGAGGTGGACATCTTCTCCGTCGAAGGTGGTCGGCCTAAGGCTGGATTGGCGGATCTTGCGATCCATCATCTAGTCCTGGCAGCGAGGCGAGGAGACCTGGGTGCCGGTGAAAACCGAGCCGTTGGCAAGCGATGGCGGCGTTACCACGTCGTTACCTTGATGAAGACATCGTCGTTCACCTTGTGTCGACCCCAATTGTGCTACTCTGGGGGAAATCCTAAGATCTTCGGGTCAGGCTATGGCGGCGCCACGGTGTCGCGTTCTCTCTTGGGAGCATCGCTTGTGGAGCAACGCCGAATGGAAGAGGCAGTGCAGGTGGAGTGGTGTTCACTCTACCGCGTCGACGGCGGTGGGTCTTGGCGGCATGGTGCAGCAGGGTCTCGGCGGCGCGCAGGATGATGGTTTCACGCAGGGCGGTGGGCGCTGGCTGGCGCCATGGTGGCTTCATCGGCATGATCGAAGAAGTTCCTGCTGATCTTAACCTTGAAGGTTGCTCGGTGGTTCGACCGCCGTGTCGGCTCCTTTGGCGTGTACATGAGGTACTCGCCAAGAGTCTAGTAAACCGGATGTGCGCCCTCGTTTCGCCTAGAGGGTGTCTCCGGTTACACGATTGTTCCCGGTTCCTAGTTGGTGGAGGGATTTCATTAATTTCCGGGCATAAGGCCTTGTTGACATGATTTTCACCCATTGTCGTGTTTGTAGGTGTTGTATGGTGGCTTCGGGTTTGGTGATGTATGTTCTTTATCCGTTGTTTGTTGAACGTTTTATTAATAAAGCAATAAAGGCAATATGCATCTCTCTCATGCAGAGGTCAGGGATCGCATTCCCCATTTCGAAAAAATATTATACTCCCTCCGTCCCATAATGTAGTAACGTTTTTTGAGCTAGTCTAACTTAAAAAACGTTACTATATTATGGGACGGAGGGAGTACATAAGAATATACAAACATTAGCTTGATTAGATAGAATAAATTCATCAAATATTGTTTTTATGTTACATATTATGCATCTTCAACAATGTCTTCATATCAAAATATAAAAGACAAAACCAAACACTAACGAAAAAAGTAAGAATGAGTACCTCTCGTTCTGTAAATGTTTTCGGAGTTTGTCGAGAAGAATCTTTAAATCACAATCATGAACAGATTGACCACACCCAAGTTGAGAGAGTAAACCACCAAGAAGATTTTTATAATCTGGCTTTTGAGACACAGACACAAAGGCATGGCAGTGAAATTCTTCTTTGAGCTTACAATACACAACATTAGCGAGTGTGGTTTTTCCTAGACCTCCAAAACCCACAATGGATATCACCTTCTGTTGTTTCTCGGCATCTTTTAGCCAACAAACAAGCTCATCTGTTGGCCCTTCCATGCCAACAAGATCAGCTACATTTGCATAGAGTGCAGTGACTCGCTGATCAATGGCCACATTGCTGGGTGGGGTGATATCAACATCATATCTTCTGCGTCGCTTACTTGTTTCATTCACAAGCTTCTTTATGTCCTCAATTTGCCCAGCAATCCGATGACGGGCTCTGGAAGTTTTGAGGCGTCGTATAGTCTTTCTAACAATGCCAGAATTTCCACCGTTCTCACCAATCTTGGTTATAAAGTTATCAATTATATCCTCAACGTCATATGACATCTCCCTCACTTTGTCTCTCCACCTCTTGGTTTGTAGATCAAGCTTCTCCACAGTTGCCAACCTCTCAAGAAAATCCTTCATGCCGCTAAACTCATCACGGATGAACTCCACCTCCTTCCGCAAGTTTTTCATCTTGGCAAACTGCTCCCCCATTAGGGTAGTTAGCTTACCCAGGAGGGAGTTCATCATGCCAGTAGAAGCACTCGCTAATATTCCCACCATCTCTTGCTGGCCAAATCTCTATCTTCAATCTCTAATTATGTTTGTATGGTATCTACAATAGATAACATAGGTCAGAATCCCAGAACGAATTTTATAGCCAGTTGGAAGGAAGGCAATAGTAGGAAAATACACAGAACCAAAGTATTGAGACTTGTATTTTTCATCCATTTGAAACCACGATGACACTGGTTAACATATGGAGGTTGTTTCTATTCCGTTTCTAACCCAAAGAAACAAATCTGAGATTGGAGAGGGACATACTTGGGTTAGACCATGATGGAGAAGCCTCCGGTTGCTCGCTCGAGAGGTGCTCCACGCACCGCCCTGGCTGCTCGTTGCCGAACTCTACTCTGGTTGAGCATACACTTCTCTTACACTCGACCAAAGCAACTACAGGATTCAGAGATTAGGGCAAACTGGAGTGGCTTCTGTATTGAGTTATTGTGAAATGGAGACTCTGCACCTAGAGGGTTCACATTCGGAGTACCCTATAGAGTTAATGGAGTAAGTTGGACGCAGCTTCGGTGACTTAAGTCACCGTGACTTTGAGTCGATGACAGGTGGGCCAACCACCTACTGGACCCACATGTCAATGACTCAAGTCACGGTGACTTAAGTCATTGAAGCTGGATCCGAATAAGTTCGGTTTCTAACTTATTATTTCCCTGTGAACTTTTGTCTAGATTAACGTCAAGACCGACAATTCATCTGCGACCTGCGTGAATAAATGTCACAACAAGATTAAATTATCTTTGATTATCCTCTAGATCCACGCCACTTAATGTTACCGTGCACAAGAACCAAGCTGTAGTACACGGTGTTTATCTAATTAACTTGCACTAATCATCTAGATCTACGCCAAAGAGGTAAAAAACAAACAAAAGATTCCTGCTCCCATGTGCAGGCTCGTGAAGACCACATCGTACACATTTAGCGATGCACTATTCAAAAACTCATTCAGAATTGGGTGGGTCATGGCTCATGGGTATGGCTTGTTTGCTTCAAGGCACGGATCGATGGTGGAAAAAGTGGTATTGCTCGCTGGTCGGGAAGAAACAATACTATTTCATCGAGTATAATCTTGGCATGTAAACGGAACAACGTCACAAACACCAAAAGGAAGCTGTGAAATATAACTATCATTTCGGTAAAAATAAGCCAGCATTATTAATTGAATCTAGGCACAAGCTGCAAGTGAGTGACCTTACCAATGCACAAGCACGATGCCTCTAATAAACCTTCAAGAGAAACTTCTGATTTACTATATTGCGCTTCATAATTTTTTAAGTGTAGCACTGCTGACTGAAGACAATCATACCAATCTTAAGCATACAATAGTTGATGCCCACTACACCAAAACGCCTAGTTGCCGACGGCAAAAGCCGTCGGCATAGCCCCAAAAACCCTCGGCATAGGCTATGCCGACGGTGGTCGTCGGCATACGGCCGTCGGGGTATCGTTCGACAGCAAACCTCGAAAACCCGTCGGCATATAAAGGGTCGTCGGCAACTGATTTATGCCGACGGCTTTTCCACGGCCGTCGGTATCCTAATCTCGTCGGCAAAAAATGTTGACGACGGCTGGAACAGACGCCGTCCACGCCACGAAGAGCTTCCGTCAGTGAGATATGCCGACGGCTAAGCCATCGGCTTAGCTGGACACGCGGCAGCTGCTGGGAGCTCGTGGTCGGGATCTATGCCGACGGCATTCCCGTCGGCTTTGTGAGACACGTGTCAACACCGTAGCGGTTCTGGCGGAGGAGGTATGCCGACGGCATATATATTTACCAAAAATAAAAAAATGGCCCGGCCGCAGCGCGAGCACGGCGCGGCCAGGGCGCTAGCATGGCGAGGGTTGGGTGGCGATGGCGGGGCGCGGGCGGCGCGCAGGATGCAGGCGCGGGGGTCGTTCTTCCCCGTCGCGGTCGCCGGTCGTGGTCGCCTGTCGTGGGCGTGGTCGCCCCGTCGTGGCCGGTCGTGGCCATGGTCGTGGTCGCCTCGTCGTGGCCCGCCGTCGTCGGTCGAGGGGAGGTGTGGCGGCGGCGTACTCCTGGCGTGGGAGGAGGGGCAAGCGACGTGGTGGCCCGGTCGTGGCGTGCCCGCCGTGGTGCCCCGCCGTTGCCGCATGTGAGTGGAAGTCTGGCCGCGCCCCCCGCCCTTCGCTGCGCTCGCCGGGGTGGTGCGCCTGCCGTGGTGCCCGGTCGTGCCCCTCTCCCCCCGTGGTGCATGTGTGGTTGGGAGAGAGATGAGGATTGAGTAGATAAGGGATAAGGTGGGCTAGATGGGTGGATAGCTAGATGGATGGATGGTTGGATTTGTGCCATGTCAGCGATCCAGGGCATTCTCTATTGACCAATCACAAACAAGCAACCCATTTGTGTTTCTTTATGCACTTTAGAACTAAAGGAAAAAATGAAAAAAAATCAAATAATAAAATCATTTTGTACATATACATTATATGTGTAATAATTGTAACTAAATTTTTAAATTTGGAATACCGTAATTTTTTAATATATTTGCATTTTTTCTAAATAAAAAATCATTTTTCTACACTTAAACAAAAGGGAAAAGGTTTTTTTGTATAAATACATTGGAAAAATTATTTTAAAAAAGTGTGCATATTGTAATTCCCAACAAGTTTGTTTAAGGAAGTTTTCATTTTCGTTGCACCAAAAATCATTTTTCATTTTTCGAGTGTCGAAATAGGGTCTTTTTTTGAAGGATCTACTAAATATTTGGTGTCAATTTGAACCAATCCATTGTTTTCATATACTAGACCATATTTTATTAACAATTGACCAAACTTTATATGTAAAATGTTTCTTATACACCTCTGCTGAAAAAGACAATTTGCCGCCGATTCAGTTGGAACGGGGTGAAATTTGAACTACAAGTGTTTGATAGTTTGCTCTTTATTTTTTCAAAAAATCATTTCTAGGTGCACAAGTACTCATTTCATCAGAGATCTACCAATAGTTTTGCAAGATTCCACCCCTAGCTATCACCGGCCATGCCCCCCTTCCCCGTTTTGACCGCATTTTGAAATCAGTGCTTAAACAATTCAAAAAAAATCAAAAAAATAGAAAACCTTCGCGTTGCATCCTAATTTATGTCCTAGTAACCATACAAACCAACAAACTTGGAATAATTCAAATCTATTAAAAAAGTCTTCTCAAAATGGGCTATCGAGTATGAAGGTTCATGGCTTTCAAGCCAAATGGCCGAAGTTATAGCTCATTTCAAAGGATAGTTTCCCCAAATGATCTCATATTTTTCATATGTGTGTATATTTGAATGGCCAACAAGTTTTCCAAAGGAAGTTTTCATTTTCGTTGCACGAAAAATCCATTTTTCATTTTCCAAGTGCCGAAAGTAGGGTCTTTTTGTGAAGGATCTACCAAATATTTGATGTAAATTTGAACCAATACATTTTTGTATTATACTAGACCATATTTTATTAACAATTGACCAAAGTTTCCATGTAAAATGTTTCCTATACACCTCTGCTGAAAAAGACAAATTACTGCCGATTCAGTTGGAACGGGGTGAAATTTGAACTACAAGTGTTTGATAGTTTGCTCTTTATTTTTTCAAAAAATCATTTCTAGGTGCACAAGTACTCATTCCATCAGATATCTACCAAGAGGTTTGCAAGATTCCACCCCTAGCTATCACCGGCCATGCCCCCCCCCCTCCCCCGTTTTAACCGCATTTTGAAATCGGTGCTTAAACAATTCAAAAAAAATTAAAAATATATAAAACCTTCGCGTTCCATCCTAATTTATGTCCTAGTAACCATACAAACCAACTAACTTGGAATAATGCAAATCTATTAAAAAAGTCTTCTCAAAATGGGCTATCGAGTATGAAGGTTCATGGCTTTCTAGCCAAATGGCCGAAGTTATAGCTCATTTCAAAGGATAGTTTCCCAAAATGATCTCATATTTTTCATATGTGTGTATATTTGAATGGCCAACAAGTTTGCCAAAGGAAGTTTTCATTTTCGTTGCACGAAAAATCCATTTTTCATTTTCCGAGTGCTGAAAGTAGGGTCTTTTTGTGAAGGATCTACCAAATATTTGATGTCAATTTGAACCAATCCATTTTTGTATTATACTAGACCATATTTTATTAACAATTGACCAAAGTTTCCATGTAAAATGTTTCCTATACACCTCTGCTGAAAAAGACAAATTGTCGCCGATTCAGTTGGAACGGGGTGAAATTTGAACTACAAGTGTTTGATAGTTTGCTCTTTATTTTTTCAAAAAATCATTTCTAGGTGCACAAGTACTCATTTCATCAGAGATCTACCAAAAGGTTTGCAAGATTCCACCCCTAGCTATCACCGGCTATGCCCCCTTCCCCGTTTTGTTCGCATTTTGAAATCGGTGCTTAAATAATTCAAAAAAATTAAAAAAATATAAAACCTTCGCGTTGCATCCTAATTTATGTCCTAGTAACCATACAAACCAACTAACTTGGAATAATGCAAATCCATAAAGGTATGAATTACTTGTGATTTTTATAAACTATAAGGACTTATTTGCAAAAGTACATTATGTCGCATTTTTAACATATCCAAAAACAGAAACAAAGTGAATATTCATAATATATGGAAAATTCTACCCCAAATTGATATATAATTTGCATATGTTTAAATTTAGATAACTCAAAATGAATATTTTAAAAACATTAAATTAAAATAATAATTGAAAAAATGTTGCCGACGGTATAACCGTCGGCATAGCTCTAGCGCCGTTAGTCGGCAGGCAGACCACGAGCCACGTGGCATATATACCGACGGGTATAGATATGCCGACGGCCTGGATCATCTTTGCCGACGGCCAAAGATATGCCGACGACCACCGTCGGCATATCAATAGCTAAGCCGACGGCTTTTTGTTGCCGAGGGTAAAATGGAAGCCGTCGGCTTAGCTTCAGATATGCCGACGGTGGCCGTCGGCATATCTTCGGCCGTCGGCAACTACAAATTTTGGTGTAGTGAGGCCTGCATTGATAAATTCAAGTTAGTAGAATAAATAGTGTTGAAAATAGCAACTACTTTGTTTATTGTTACCTGATTGAATACCTAGCTACACTCAATATAGCACAGTGAGTATATCGAAATTATCATCCTTGTCTCATTTCACAAAAGTATCATCAGGAATTCCACCTGATAACATCCAAAAAAGGTCTAATCTTTCCTGATAAGTTGAAGACAATATTTGAATTGTAAAGATATGCTATAGTGGTAATATGGAATCGGAACACATAATTGTTCGACCCGTGTAGCACACAAGATGTGCACAGTACAAGGTAGCATCTGTTAGTACAGAATCTAGTTCAGGTAATTTTCGGCTTCACCATTTGGAGATTCAAGTCCTCCCAATCACTCAGCCCAAGGGTCTGATACGAGTAAAATCTGAAAAGGGAACAAAATTCATCCTGGTTGTGAATCATGTGAACGAAGTAGTTGGAGATCTTGAAGGCATCAAATGTCATATTTGCTCCTGCAACCTAATGTGGCAAAAAAAAGTCATATATAAAAAATGGAAGCTTGAAGGTTGAAGAATCAGAAGTACTGTACCACCACAGCACCACTGACGGTGCTGGCCAAGGGATACAAGAGGGGGGAGCTTACGGCAGCAGCGTCCTTTTTTCCATGCTGATTTAGTGATCTGCGATGGGACCAAGATGTTGGGGAATCCCTCCTTAGTTTGTTTCTCGATCAAAGTGTGTTTCCCTCGGCGAGTCAGATCTGTCTATCTAGTAGAATTTGGTGGGTGTTCGGGGCCCAATTCAACACAGCGTTCTAATTTGATGCCCACAGTAGCATTCCGTAGGGATAGCTGGGCCAGTGCGGGGACTAATGGAGATCGAACGGCCAAGCACATCTAGCAGCGCGATCCAACGACTAAAAATGCCTAGATAATGAGAGATCGCCCTCTGCTCTCAGTTATAATATCCGCATCCCACAGCCCGAAATCCCTCTTTTGTTTCTGCCAAAAACTAGTTTCTTTAGAGGAATCCCTCGTTAGTTTGTTTCTCGATCAGAGTGTGTTTCCTTCGGCGAGTCAGGTCTGTCTATCTAGTGGGCTTTGTTGGGTGTTCGGGACCCAATTCAACAAAGCGGACTAATTTGATGCCCACAGTAGCATTCCCTAGGGATAACTGGGCCAGTGCAGGGACTAATGGAGATCGGACGGCCAAGAACATCTAGCAGCGCGATCCGGCGGCTAAAAATGCTCACATAATAAGAGAGCTCCCTCTGCTTTCAGTTATAATATCTGCATCCCACCGCCCAACATCCCTCTTTTTTTCTGTCAAAAACTAGTTTATTTTAGGGGACTCCGTCGTTAGTTTGTTTCTCGATCAGAGTGTGTTTCCCTCGGCGTGTCAGGTCTGTCTATGTAGTGAGCTTTGGTGGGTGTTTGGAACCCAATTCAACACAACAGACTAATTTGATGCCCACAGTAGCATTCCCTAGTGATACCTGGGCCAGTGCGGGGACTAATGGAGATCGAACGGCCAAGAAAATCTAGCAACGCGATCCAAAGGCTAAAAATGCCCAGATAATGAGAGAGCTCCCTCTGCTCTCAGTTATAATATCCGCATCCCACAACCCCAAATCCCTCTTTTGTTTCTGCCAAAAACTAGTTTCTTTAGGAGAATCCCTCGTTAGTTTGTTTCTCGATCAGAGTGTGTTTCCTTCGGCGAGTCACATCTGTCTATCTAGTGGGCTTTGTTGGGTGTTCGGGACCCAATTCAGCAAAGCGGACTAATTTGATGCCCACAGTAGCATTCCCTAGGGATAACTGGGCCAGTGCACGGACTAATGGAGATCAGACGGCCAAGAACATCTAGCAGCGCGATCCGACGGCTAAAAATGTTCAGATAATAAGAGAGCTCCCTCTGCTTCCAGTTATAATATCCGCATCCCACCGCAAATCCCTCTTTTGTTTCTGTCAAAAACTAGTTTATTTTAGGGGACTCCCTTGTTAGTTTGTTTCTCGATCAGAGTGTGTTTCCCTCGGCGAGTCAGGTTTGTCTATGTAGTGAGCTTTGGTGGGTGTCCGGGACCGAATTCAACACAACAAACTAATTTGATGCCCACAATAGCACTCCCTAGTGACAACTGGGCCAGTGAAGGGACTAATGGGGATCGAATGGCCAAGAACATCTAGCAGCGCGATCTGAGGGCTGAATATGCCCAGATAATGAGAGAGCTCCCTCTGCTCTCTGTTATAATATCCGCATCCCACCGCCCCAAATCCCTATTTTCTTTCTGTCAAAAACTAGTTTTTTAGGGGAATCCCTCGTTAGTTTGTTTCTCGATCAGAGTGTGTTTCCCTCGGCGTGTCAGGTCTATCTATGTAGTGAGCTTTGGTGGGTGTTTGGGACCCAATTCAATACAACAGACTAATTTGATGCCCACAGTAGCATTCCCTAGTGATACCTGGGCCAGTGCGGGGACTAATGGAGATCGAACGACCAAGAAAATCTAGCAGCGCGATCCAAAGGCTAAAAATGCCCAGATAATGAGAGATCTCCCTCTGCTCTCAGTTATAATATCCGCATCCCACAGCCCCAAATCCCTCTTTTGTTTCTGCCAAAAACTAGTTTCTTTAGGGGAATCCCTCGTTAGTTTGTTTCCCGATCAGAGTGTGTTTCCTTCGGCTAGTCACATATGTCTATCTAGTGGGCTTTGTTGGGTGTTCGGGACCCAATTCAGCAAAGCGGACTAATTTGATGCCCACAGTAGCATTCCCTAGGGATAACTGGGCCAGTGCGGGGACTAATGGAGATCGGACAGCCAAGAACATCTAGCGGCATGATCCGACGGCTAAAAATGCTCAGATAATGAGAGAGCTCCCACTGCTCTTAGTTATAATATCTGCATCCCACCGTCCCAAATCCCTCTTTTGTTTCTGTCAAAAACTAGTTTATTTTAGGGGACTCCCTCGTTAGTTTGTTTCTCGATCAGAGTGTGTTTCGCTTGGCGAGTCAGGTATGTCTATCTAGTGGGCTTTTGTGGGTGTTCGGGACCCAATTCAACACAGCGGACTAATTTGATGCCCAGAGTAGCATTCCCTAGGGATAGCTGGGCCAGTGTGGGGACCAATGGAGATCGGACGACCAATAACATCTAGTAGCGCAATTCAACGGCTAAAAATGCCCTGATAATGGGGGAGCTCCCTCTGCTCTCAGTTATAATATCCGCATCCCACCGCCTCAAATCCCTCCTTTGTTTCTGCCAAAAACTAGTTTTTTTAGGGGAATCCCTCGTTAGTTTGCTTCTCGATCAGAGTATGTTACCCTCGGCGAGTCACGTATGTCTATCTAGTGGGCTTTGTTGGGTGTTCGGGTCCCAATTCAACAAAGCAGACTACTTTGATGCCCACAGTAGCATTTTCTAGGGATAACTGGGCCAGTGCGGGGACAGATGGAGATCGGACGGCCAAGAACATCTAGCAGCGCGACCCGACGGCTAAAAAATGCTCAGATAATGAGAGAGCTCCCTGATGGACGTGATGCTAGGTTGAGACTCCAAGCGCAGAGAGTGTATCAAGTGCAAGCTTTTTCCCCACGAGGGTGACTCGAGGGTTTATATCGAACTCTTGGGGAGCCAGTATTTCCGCAGTTGTCTTCCAATCTTCCTCCAGGAGCCTGTAAACAAGTAGAGAATTTTGTGCCCTCAACCTCACCAAGTGGTTGTCAAGCACAAGGTGTGAGACTTCTAAATTGCAATGCAAAACTGAAAGTAAATATGCTATAATTAAATCTACTACTAAATGCAAATAAGAAAATAAATATGCAATGGATTGTTTTTGTGTTTTTGTGATGCAAATAATAAAGTGTAATTCGAATTGGAGATGCAAGTGGTGATGGTGGATTTCGAATTGTGAGGTGTGATGCAAGGAAAGTAAAGTGCAAGTAAATAAATGCAGCAAAGTAACTAGTGTGTTTTCTTATAATTAAAATAGGACCGGGGTTCATGGTTTCACACTTGCATTCTCTCAAATAATGTAGACGGTGGACATGAAGAATTACATGTGAGATTACAATAGCATGTTTAACATTGAGTACTTTCATATGGGCATCACATCCTAGCATAGAGATCTCTACGGTCATATTGATCCCTCTTATACTCCACCAAGATGCGAAATAAATCATAACACCTCGATAATTAAGGAAAAACCAGAGTATAGCTTTAAGCATTATGACATGAAGTTGAAGTAAGAACTTGCTAGATCTAGTCATGGAGATTGATCAAAGCTCACATCAAATCCCCGGTAGCAAGGTACTCCTTTTTATCCCTAGTGAGGTAACTAAGAAAGGTTTAACAAAACCAAAGTGGATCGCTGAATTTCTGTCACTTTCACAGCACTAGCCACCCCCCGTTACTCCAACTAATGCACCCGTCACCCCACACACGCTCTCAAGAACTAGATTGATCAAAGCTAGCAAATAAGAACGGGGTACATAAGATACATCTACTCAAATAACTCAAGGAAAACAATTGCAATCTCAGATTCAATAACTCATAGAAAAGATCCACCACATAGGAATTACAACGGTGCCCGTAATCATGTGAGGCAGCTCATACGGATCTAATTAGTGAAGCACATAGAGAGAGAGATACAAGTGCTACTTCCACAAACCCATAGCCCTGGGGTGGACTACTCCCTCTTCATGGAGATGATGATGGAGATGACGTTGGAGGGGTAGGAGATCACACCGGCAGCTCCCCGCCGGAGTTTTCCCCCTCCAATCTTGAACTTCTGGTCTCTGTTTCGGTGTTTCGGTGTTTCGGCGGCGCTCCTCTCCGTAAGGGTACGGGGGACACTATTTATAGTCGGTTTTAGGTCAAGACGGAGTCGGTAAGTCGAAGATGGAAGGAATTGGGGCCACAGGGGCCAAAAGGGGGCCCCACACGCGGCCAAGGAATCTGGCCGCGTGGAGGGTCCTCTTTTGGGCCTCCTTGCCCAATTCCCGTGGATCCTTCGCCCGCAAGTCTTCTCCTTCCAAAAAAATGACCCCCGCAGATTTTCAGGTGATTTCGCGGAAGTTTGCCCCCTGAAACGTCAAAAATATAGAAAACGGGGTTTCTGACAGGCAGGGTTAATTCCATAAAAGTTGGGGGACTTTGTAATTTAACCCCAAAATACTATAAAACATTGAATTATACCCTTATATGATGCAATATGTAATAGAAAACCATGTGAAAATATGCAAAATTCATCTATGCATTTTACATGCATCACTCCCTCTGCTCTCAGTTATAATATCCGCATCCCACCACCCCAAATCCCTCTTTTGTTTATGTCAAAAACTAGTTTATTTTAGGGGAATCCCTCGTTAGTTTGTTTCTCGATCAGAGTGTGTTTCCCTCGGCGAGTCAGGTATGTCTATATAGTGGGTGTTTGGGACCCAATTCAACACATCAGACTAATTTGATGCCCACAGTAGCATTCCCTAGGGATAACTGGGCCAGTGCGGGGACTAATGGATATCGGACGACCAAGAACATCTAGCAGCGCGATCCGACAGCTAAAATTGCCCAGATAATGAGAGAGCTCTCTCTGCTCTCAGTTATAATATCCACATCCCACCGCCCCAAATCCCTCTTTTGTTTCTGTAAAAAGAACTAGTTTTTAGGGGAATCCCTTGTTAGTTTGTTTCTCGATCAGAGTGTGTTTCCCTCGGCGAGTCAGGTCGGTCTATCTAGTGGGCTTTAATTTGGTGGGTGTTCGGGGCCCAATTCAACACAACATGCTAATTTGATGCCCACAGTAACATTCCCTAGGGATAACTGGGCCAGTGCGGGGACTAATGGAGATCGCACGGCCAAGAACATCTAGCAGCGCGATCCGACGACTTAAAATTCCCAGATCATAAGAGAGCTCCCTCTACTCTCAGTTATAATATCCGCATCCCCCGCCCCAAATCCCTCTTTTGTTTCTGTCAAAAACTAGTTTATTTTAGGGGAATCCCTCGTTAGTTTTTTTTCCGATCAGAGTTTGTTTCCCTAGGTGAGTTAGGTTTGTCTATCTAGTGGGCTTTGGTGGGTGTTCGGGGCCCAATTCAACACAGCAGGCTAATTTTATGCCCACAGTAGCATTCCCTAGGGATAACTGGGCGGACTAGTCGAGATTGAACGGCCAAGAACATCTAGCAGCGCGATCCAACTAAAAATGCCCAGATAATGAGAGAGCTTCCTCTGCAAACACTCAACAAACACAACCTACCTTTGAAATTTAGAAAATTAACAAAGACGAGTGTAATTAATTAAACAAATCCAGATGTATGTGGATAGATACTTGCCTAAATCTTGATCAAGATGATTGAGAACCCGTAAAGAAAAATCATGTTGCCAAAGGCTTGCAGACTCTGCTAGAGTTTCTGCATCATGGTGACACTTTTGCTAGCGGTGTGGATGCTGATGGCGACACTAGTGAGGTTACCTTGGATTCCCTAATTACTAATTCAATGTCATATAGTAATATTTTCTTCTTACCTTTCTATGATCGATGAATCACCCATGCAGAGCTTCCTGATAACATGTTCCGAGTAAAAATCAAGAGAGAATCAAGAGTGCAATATAAATGAAGCAAGTGTTTTCATTATGAATTAATGGTTATCACATATTATATAAAAGTTTAGAAGTTGCCTCTACAAAGCTTCGGTTCTCAGGGATGCGATCCTGATAGCCACCGATATGAGAGTTACCAAAGTAGGAATCACACGTGGGGAATAATGGGATTCCCTAACTAATCACATGTATTAATTAGTGGTAACAATAACATCCCTTCATTTAGGTGTGTGTCCAACTGGATTGTGGATCCCTATAGGCCAGAAATAAATAAATAACTACCACACTACAATATTTTCCATTAGAAAACCCTATCAATATTTCTTCGATTCTATCGAACGACCAAAAATTTGTTCTCACACATAGTGAATGTCGTGGAGGATGCTGATAAATACTTCGAGTTGAGGAAGGACTGTTGTGGTAAAAAAATCTTTGTTCTAGAGAAATGCACGGCTACTTTCAGGATTCTTTCTTACAGGAAAGCCATGCATATATGCTCTTGATACTGAGATCCAAATAGGAGAGACCACATGCTTGAACACCATAGTGCAATTTGCATGCACAATGGTGAAGTTGTTTGGAGCAGAGTAAATGAGAGAACCAACTGTGGAGGATACGAAAAGATTATTGGTGATTGGGGAATTAAGATGATGTCTAGGTATGCTCGATTCAGTTGATTGTATGCTCCCGCAAAGGAAAAACTACCCCCAAGGTCAGACCAAAAGGGTCACCATCATATTTGAAGCAGTTCCATCGAGGGACTTGTAGATTTGACATACTTTTTTGGCACACATGATTCTAACAATGTGCTTCAACGATCTTTGTTGTACAAGAGAATATGTGATGAAGACGCTCCATCGTACAACTACATCATCAATGTGCACAACTAACACATGGGGTGCTACCTTGTCGTCGGCATCTATCCTCAGTGGGCGGCGTTTGTGAAGACTCTATCCAATTCAGAAGTATTCGTGAAACTGCAATGATGTAGGAACCTAGGACACTTTGGCAACTTATGATATGTTGTGTAATCCTACACAATAGGATTCTCGAGGATGGGTGCGAAGGGGTTCACACATCAGTTATATCTGACATAAATGCAAATAAAAATTGATCAATTTTTACAGCGATAACTTCAAAATCAATAGATGTCTAACAACTTCTCAATGATCTTCTGGGATATATGTGGGTGCACACTGAATCAATTTATTACTATATTTTGTAATTAAATTATGTACTATGTTTTTTATGTTTGAACAATATAACTGATGTATGAACTATTTGCATTTATGTCAGATATTTATTTTCTTGTGTATAATGATCCTCGTTTATGTATTTGCATGAAGGGGTTTGGATTAGACAGTCTGGTTGCACATGCTATTAAACCCCCCTCATGGTCTCGAACAAGATCCTTCTCGCAGACAAAAATACCTAATCAAGTGCTCGTTAGAGGATCCAGCACGTGATCGAACAAAAACTGACTGGCACGGATAGCTGGATGTTCATGCAGCAGAGGAGACAAATGCTAAAAAAGTATTGCTCTCTCCGATCCAAATTAATTGACACACACTTAGTACAAGTTTTCGGAGGAAGTACTAAAAAGCATGGCATCTCCGTCCATCCATCGTGGTCGCATTGATCAATCAATTGCACCAAACACTATATGAAAAGAAGAATTTGCATCCTTAGCCTAGCAATCTTGGGCAGAAGTAATGGTCAAAAGCAAGAGAAAACTATAGGTGCGTACCATCGATCATCTCATTGGTTTCCCACTAGACCGATACGGGCCTCTAGCTAAAGAGTGCTCTTGTTCTTTGATTTTATATTAAAAGTAAACATATTGTCTTGTTTCTTTGTAGTTAAAGATTGTATTCCTCTAGTAGTGACGAAGTTAAGGAGTGCGAATTTCTGGAGGCCGAGCTACACGTAGCCCTTTATTTTGAAAAAATTGTAAAACATATATAAAATTCCGAAAAAATCCAAAAAAAAATCCATGGAAACTTATATGTATTCCGTATGAACATGTCAAATTTGGCTTGAAAATATTGTAATGTGAAGTCTGCACAAAAAAAAATCAGCCCAAAACCAACAACAAAAAGACCCATTTAAAATCAAATATTTGTCTTTTTTTCATACGCCACATGTGAAAGTATAATGGTATGAAAAATTGCACATATGTCATATACATGTGTATATATATTCATAAAAAAATTCAATGATTTTTAAATAATATAAAATACATTTTATGACTTGTTCAAACTAAAGGGCTACGTGTAGCTCGGTCTACGTTAGCATTATCCGAAAAGATCAACTACTTCCTTCGATCAAATGATAGATGCATCCATTTTGAGCGATAAGTACTTTCAGCCCGAGGAAGTACCTTTGAAAGATCAGAATCAAAGCCAGATGACAGTTCTACTCACAACTCTTGCATACTTCTAATCCATGTTTTTTTTAAAACAATGTACATTTTTTATATAAAAAAATCATTATTTTAAATTTCAAAGGATTTTTTGAAATGTTGCTATTTCTTTTTATCTATATTAATTAGCGCTGAGACGGATGTACGTAGACATATTTTAGTACTGAACACATCAGTTTCAGTACCAATTAAATATGGATCAGGGGAAAGTGTATTTCTTTAAAACATGAACAATTTAAAAAAATGAGGACATTTTTAAAACTATGAACATTATCTGGGAGTGGATAAAAATAAAAATAAAATGAAAATCCAAGGAAAACCAATGGAAAAAGAAAAATGCAAAAAATCAGACAAAAAATAATTCTAGAAGCATCCCAAAACAGGGAACCTAGTGCTAGAAATCAGTCGTACCAACAGTTCACCCTCACATCAGTATCTAGGTACGAAAGCAGGAAAATGCAAACACAGACCGAGCTACACGTAGTTTTTTATTTTGAAAAAATTATAAAAATCATTTACATTCTTAAAAAAGTATTGATTTTTTTATAAATATACATACACATGTACATGACATATGTGCAAATTTTCAGACCATTATACTTTCACATGTGGCGTATAAATAAATAAAAAATATTTGATTTTAAATGGGTCTTTCTTTGTTGTTTTTGGGCTAATTTTTTTTGTGCAGACTGCATATTATAATATTTTGAAACGAAATTTGACATGTTCGTGCTGAATACATATAAGTTTCAACAGAAAAATATTTGGATTTTTTTAAAATTATTAAATATATTTTACGATTTTTTTAAATAAATGGTTACGTGTAGCTCGGCCTTCACAAACTCGCACTCCTATATACCTCGCTTACTGCACGACATATATAGACGTTACATCACAACAATACAGCATATAGATGTTTTTTAATATGTTTATGTTCACACGTTTAAAATTATATGTTGAAGCATTCTAGTAAACTACGAGTTGTAAAAAATGTTCACATGTTCAAAAAATGCATGTGATCTTAAACAAAATTAATAGCATTCAAATAAATGGTGAGTTTGAAAAAATGCTCACGTGTTTTGTGGATTGTACGCGACGTTTAACAAAAATGTTGATAGCACTCAAATAAATTGTTTCTTCGCAAAAGGTTGCACGCGTTTCAAAAAGTGTATGTGACGTGACAAAAATATTGATAGCATTCAAGTAAATAGTGACTTCTACAATTCACGCATCCATAAAACAGTACGTAAAGTTTTATCAAAAAAATGTTAATAGCATTCAAATAAATTTCACACGTCTGCAGTAGTATTATGCATTCAAACCTCCCTAGTGGTCTCGAAGAAGATCCTCCGTGGAAAAAGAAAATCGGTGAATAATTGAGCGTGAGCAGCACGGCAGATCCAGCACGTGGTCTGAGAGTGACGCGGTTTGGGTTGCTGTTCTTCAGACATAGTAATAAAGATCACTCGCACGTGGTATGAAGGCCCGTATAAATAATGATGTCTCCGTCTACCATCATCATCATTGTTTCGTTGATCAAGAAAATGTATTACCTCTTATTCATATTAATGGACTTAACTTTTTCTAGATGTATATGTATCTAATTAAGTATTTAGACTAGATGTATGTTGTATGTGTATCTAGACAAACTTAAGTCCATTAATATGGATCAGAGGTAGTACATAATTCGATACAGAATGAACATAATAAAGATTAAAAATTATTCCCTTAAAGTAAAACGATTAGATTGCCTTTTTAGGAAAAAAGATTGGATTGTTACCATCTCTTGTTTGATGCATTGCAAGAATATATATTAGAACTGTTGACCGTGAATAATGTTCAGGATATTTTTAAGATTCATGCAAACTATTAAAAGGCTTGTGATGTACCCAAGCATAGTGATTCTCCACCTACTCTCATGATTAATGATGAAAGAATTGATCATTCACATGTGCCATCATGGCGTTGTCATTCCATCTGAACGCCTTAGTTTCTGAAGACCATCTAGAAACTTAACATTCTGAAACAGCACATATTCAGAAAGAAAAATATACAGTATACTACTCTATAGATTTCAGATAAACCTGAAGCTCTCTCATAAGCAGAGGAGCCATTAGCCAACCAACCCACTAATAAACCAGCTAGGAAGAACACTAGTATTTCTTCGCAAAAAAAAAGGAAGAACACTAGTATTACAAGGGGAGAATCTTAAGCCGAAAACAAATTAACATCACATAGAACATTGCTGCCCCTACTGATGCAAAAAAAAAATGAAAAATCAATAACCCGCATCTAGCACAACTGCAAGCTCATCAATCAATCAATCAATCTGTCAGCTCGATCCATTCCCCCCTGCATCCGGGCATCAGCTAGCCTCGATCAGTCAGTTGGTCCCGTCGCCATGGCAAAAAAGGAAGGAAGGAAGACAGATCATGTCATGAGGATCGACGGTAAGACGGTTGAGGCGGGGGCGGCGAGGCCGCGGATCCTCTGGGCGATGAGGCCGGCGTCGAGGCCGATGCGGGGGCAGAGCGCCTGGGAGTGGAGCGTGTAGAAGATCTTGTCCCCGACGGCGGAGAAGCTGGCGCTGACCACGTCGGCGCCCTCCTGCTCCAGCACGGCGATCACCTGGTGCAGCTGGAACGGCCGCCCGGCCTCCGTCGCCAGGGCCACGTCCAGCGTCCCGTCTTGATGCCGGACATCGATCACTGGCAGCGTCGCAGTAGAGGATGATGATGCCCCCTTGTAGTCGCCGATGGATACAGAGGAGGAGCAGCCGGTGCCGGAGATGGCGGCCTTCTTCCGGCGCTTGAGGTCGTCGATCCGGGCCTTGAGCTGCTTGATGTACGCCGCCGCGCTGTCCAGCTGGTCAAGCTGCGTCGCCGCGTCCTGCACATTCAGAACCAAACAATCCGTTAGATAATGAACTTGCACACACAAACAAACCATATCCTGCCGTTGCTGGTAACGGCTAGTAAAACAAACATTTTATCCATCCATTGTAGGCACCATCTTGCAGTTTCAATCATAAAAGACCAACATCTTGTGCTGCTGACCTATCCACAAATTAATCTTGAGATTATGCGTGGGAGAGGCATGCGCATCGAATCAGAGGAGCGACCTTATATCTTGGGTAGTTAAAGTGTTAAAAACTGACAAAATAGTTGTAATCTGCAAGGATCTGGATGCCTTTTGCTGGCTAATCAACACGAGACCAAAAAGGATTTAAGGTTGTTAATTGGGTACAGTATTTGACCTTGCTGCTGCACGCCGGCGAGGAAGATGTGGAGTAATGGCGCTGGAGGTGGAGGTCGGAGGAGGATGAGGCTGGTGGGATGAGGGAGGAGAGCTTTTGGCAGAGTCCCTTCATGTGCATCCTCCGCTTCTTTTCCACGTCCTTGCGCTCCAGTATCTTGCTGATGCAGGTGCTCAAGTTGTTGTTCCCGTCGGCCACCATGGCCGCTGCGGCACCTCCGCGGCCGCTCTGCCTCCTGCTCTTCATCGCCGAGGACGAAGAGAGAGAGAGGGTTGGGTTGGGTTGGGTTGGATTGCAGTAGGGAGAAGGGGAACAGGTGAGGTGTGAATGTACGGAGGGTGTGAGCTTATTTATACAGCAGCAGGAGAGAAGAGGAATGGCTTTGGTTTGGTTCCCCTGTTCTGATTTGGGCGGAGGAGGAAGACGGACGGAGTATATATGGTGAGTGGAGGCGGAGCTTAAAAAGGAAAAAAAAAGAATGATAAGAAAGGAATCATTTGAGTGAGTGAGGGAGTGGTGGTCAAAGGTCAACCCGATCTAGTCCGGGTCCACCGGAACGTGTTTCGCTGCCGCGTGGCCTGGGTCCCACCAACCGATTCTTCCTTCAAGGCCTCTCCAGCCGTTCGGCCCCTAAAGGTCCGTTTCGGTGCTATTTTAGCACCATTTAGGGGCCTCTCAGCGGCGAAACCGCATCGGGCTCGACCGGCCATCTAGCCGCGGCCCCAAACAAGAACCCTAAGTTCGACGAAATTCATCCAGACTAGGCGAAATACAACTAATTTTAAACGAATTCATAATAGTTCATAATATTTGGTCTAGTTTAAATAAACATTAAACTTAAAAAACTACTGAAAACTAAAAAAAGGCTGGTACTGGAGGCGCGGCTGGTTGCCGGCCTCGATGTGGTCGAGCACGAAGGTGAGGTTGCGGCCCTCCGCACTCCACCACCGCCTCCGCTCGCCGGCATTCTGTCGGCCCGCCACCGGCTGCAGGCTATTCGTCGACGTGATGGCCTGGGCACGGCGGTTCTCGAAGTACGCCATCCAGCCGGCCAAGTTGTCCGGCGAGTTCGCCGAATCGTTGCGCTCTTCTTCCATCATGCCCTGGCGGACGGCGTGGACCTCCATGGCGAACTCGGCGCCATCCTTAGGTATCGACGGCACCGGCACACCGCCGTTGCTGAACACCCAGGCGTGGGGGGGTGGGGGTGTGCCCGGCGGGCATGGGAAGCCCGCCCCGAGCGAGAAGCAGTGCCTCGCACCGCTGGAGCATGCGATGGCCGGGGAAACGCTCGCCCATGGTACACAGGCGTCGGCGGCGAGGAGAAAAGAGTGAGCGGCGAGGCAAGCGCGCGGGGAGGATAGGAAGAGCTGGTGCGCGGGGATGAGGACGTCGCGGGGGATCGACGCCTACAGGTGAGTCCGCTCGATGCGGTGCACGCGAAAGCGCTGGGGTGGTTTTCTTTCGCACCAATTTGTTTCGTCCGGCGGCCCCAGAGGACCCCCAGCGCGCTGGGTTCGGCTTAGGATCGTCGAACTCAATTTTGGCCTAATCCGGGGCTAATTGGGATGTTGGGGCGCGGATGGACGGAAATCTTTCGACCGGCGCAAATATCGCCGCCCTTAGGTTCTCTTGGGGCTCGGCTGGAGATGCTCTTAGCGCGCATGTTTGTTTTCGACCGCTTGCTTTCCACCCATTCGTTACCTGCAGCTTTGAGGAAAAGTTCCATTTAAAACCATCAAGTTCGTACGTAGTGGTTCGATGATTCAAACCTAGAAATCAAAATTCCTATCGTTCACATCCTGAAATATTGAATTCCAGTTTAAATGATCTATTAAAAAAGATAATCAAATTTTGTACCTGTTTGACGCATCAAGGAATTGAGGATACCTTGTCTCCACGTTCTCGGGCAGTTGAGGATACTCTATATTTTTTCCTTTTTTGGTTTTTGTGGTTTACTTTTTTTTCATGAAAAAATAAAATTTTATGCGTTAACTTTAAAAAATGTCCCCACTCTCAGATTTTAAAATTTTAAAAATAGAATTGACTTTACATAAAATTTAATAATTTTCCCACTTATAAATGTTAGGTTTGCTCATTATCTTTTCTTTTTTTATTATTTTTTGCATCACTTTACAAAAAAATGGCACTAGAAAGTTTATAAAATGTTCGCACATAAAAAGTGCTAAAATGCGTTAACAGATTATTTAAAATTTTCACGCTTCAAGAATGTGTTAAAATCTCCACGCACTTAAATGCTATAAATAGTTGACACTAACACATTTTTATTTTTTAATTAGGTTTAACTTTTTTAATGTGTAAGGATTTTTTAAATATTTCAGAACACTTCAATCTCAGAGGAGAGTGAGCGTGGAAGCATCTGCGCTAACATTCCCAAACAATAGCACATTATCTAAGTGTGATCAATTTAAGAAAATGTGTTAACACATTTTCCAAGTGTGAACATTTTTGAAAATATTAATTTTTTAGTGCGAACATTTTTTATAGAAATGTAAAAAGTGAATAAAAAGAAAAATAAATGAAATAATATTGGACCGGATGACCTGGTGGACCACGACAAACGTGGCGATGTGTACGATGGTACTAGGAGGACTAGCAGGGTTCTGAAAAATATGTCTACTAGTGGGTCTGCTCCATCGATGTCACAGACTGTGGGCTCCACTTTGGGTCGTTTGGGTCGGCTTTGGGGCCTAGTGGTCTTTGGAGCGATGGGGTGGAGGCGGAGGATCCGTCAGAGCAGGAGGCTCTCTCGGTGTCTCGGGTTTTGAAACTATAGAAACGATCGTGTTTTAACAGGACAAATATCAGAAACTCTTTAAGGGTTATCAATTGGGAATCTGGATGCATGGGTTCATACGTGGTCCTTACTTCAACATGCGAAAGTTAGAAAGCTTTTGACCTTAGGATGCAACTATTAGGAAACGATAGCACGAGCTACTACATTCGGTTTAGGGTTTGGGTTTAGGATATGTGCTTAGGTAATGTGTCTTATTTGTGCTAGTTTGTGGCCATTCACTTTCATTCTACTATTTATTGTGATAATGTAGTTATACTCGCACTTTACTACTTATTTTTCTAATAACTAGTTATGTGCTTCGCTTGATGCAGAGGTCAGGTGCTATCCTCCTTTCCCGAAAAAAATAAAATGCTATACATGGCTTGTGTTATCTTCTCTCTGGTGTGAACGTCATAAATAAAGTTAAGTAGCAGACGAATTATGCAGCCTCTTGCACTAGGCATATACATTAATAATGTTGTTAGCTTAGCTGTTACACACATGTATATATTTTTGATAAACAATGATTCATCGCTTAATATTTTTATGCATTACACGGGGTCTCTTCCTAACTAGGATGCACACAACTACTTCAAATTCGACACAAAAGAGAAAGGTAAAACTATTGGACACATGTATATGTAAACACTAGGTACAAAAAAAACACTGTTGCACACGTGTAGATATAGACATCAGGTACACGATCACTATCATTGGCAAGAGAGAAAACAGGAACAAAGTATTTTCTTTTGACACAGAAAAGGAAAACAAAATCGCTATCAACATTACGTCATATCGACCATAAGCGCTCCAAAGCCGCCTTTTGCAACTTTTATTAAACGTGGCCTGCCTTTCACTATCATGCACGTACGCCTTCTTCCAAAATAATATCGTGAACATAAAACCAATTAAACCAATTAATGATTTGAACGCCTGTGTCCACATAAAACCAAGCGAGATATAAACTGACAGGGAAGTGAGACGACTATATATGCTTCGGATAATATATCAACTCGTACGTTGTGCATTTGAGGCAGAGAAAACGTATATATTCTGTGACACACCCTGAGTGATGTGACATAGGCTCTGCATGGACATCGTGTCCATTATTATAATCCCTTTTGTCCTTCTCATTTTTGTTTCTGTATTTTCAAATTCCTAGTATTCTTTGTTTTATCGGCCATCTACATCACTGTGGGGCCAGTACCCTCGAACGGCATACTCAACCCCCGACGAAATAGCTTAAAATGTCATATGCATGCGCTGTGGAATCAAGTAGTATTTTTCATCAAAAAAATTCTTTCTTTTTTAATGGAAGACCTATGCAAAATTATAGGTACATCTACTTGCATTCGCACTGTAAACACAACATGTAATGTACACCTAGCAGCTGTGACGAGTATAGGAGTTGTCAATTCACCCAACTTCAGCACTTTAGTATGACTAGTGGCATTTAATTAATTGAAGATGTAGTTGTGGCAATTAGTATTACTCCCAATAATGATTAGACCAATCATATTTATGCATGGAGCTAAAATCATTAAATAAAAAACAACATCTAAGAAACAATGCATTGTGGGGGTTGTATCTTAAGTTTTTATTGCTCCTATGATATTGTGCTAAGAAACAATGCATTGGAAGAGCCCTTATGGTTTCGTCTAACATAATGAAAATGGCAAGATGGAGACATGATAACAGTTAAATTAAGCAGTCACATGCGGCATTTTGGTGGAGTTTTATGCTCCTTTGCGCACTACCTCGGCAGGGCAAAGATTAGTAAAACATGTACTCCCTCCATTCCAAAATGTAGTGCGTCCTCGGTTTCCGCGCTTCAACTTTGATCATATATTTGACCAATGAGACCAATTGCGGCGGAAGCAAAAATTGTATCAATGAATTTGTATTCGAATGAAGTTTTCAAATATGTAATTTTCATTCCCGTCGCAAATGGTCTTGTTGATTAAATTTATGGTCAAAGTTGAACCTTGAGAAGCGCGGGCGCACTATATTTTGGAATGAAGGGAGTACTAGCTCCGATCATTATTAATGGACACACACTTAGTATAACTTTGTACTCCCTCCGTTTCTTTTTACTCCGCATATAAGGTTTGGTCAAAGTCAATCTTCATAAAATTTGACCAAGTTTATATTAAAAAGTATCAACATTTACAATATCAAAGTTATATAATATAAAAATTAATTTCATGATAAATGTAATGATAATTTTTTTTATATTGTGGATGTTGATAGATTTTTCTATATAGTTGGTCAAACTTTATGAAAATTGACTTTGACCAAACTTTATGTGCGAAGTAAAAAAAACCGAAGGGAGTACTACAGTTGTACTAGGTGTGTGCCCATTAATATGGGTCGAAGGGAGTAATAATTTAAAGTCATCATCTCACCATGTTTTGATCTCGATATCATGTCAAATTTAACACTCGGTAAAAGTTAACATCGTTTTTCAGAGTAGTACAGTACATAGTTACTCAAGATTTCAGGTAAACCTGAGGCTCACTCAGGAGAAGAGCAAGGAGCCATGAACCTACTGAAAGATTTAACCCAGAGAAGCGAAGAACGGCACAAGCTGAAAACAATTTAACATCACAGAGAAATCGCGCTGCCCCGACTGATGAAAAATAATCAATCGATTACCCGCAGGTCTACTGAACGAGTAATCAATTGAGCAGCTCGATTAATTCATCTGCGCATCACCTAGGCTCTTCGATCAGTCAGTTGGTCCCGTCGCCATGGCAAAAATAAGAAGAAGCTAGAGTGACAAAATCACGTCAGGAGGATCGACGGTAAGACGGTTGCAGCGGGGGCGGCGAGGCCGCGGATCCTCTGGGCGATGAGGCCGGCGTCGAGGCCGATGCGGGGGCAGAGCGCCTGCGAGTGCACCGTGTAGAAGATCTTGTCGCCGACGGCGGAGAAGCTGGCGCTGACCACGTCGGCGCCCTCCTGCTCCAGCACGGCGATCACCTCGTGCAGCTGGAACGGCCGCCCGGCCTCCGTCGCCAGCGCCACGTCCAGGGTCCCGTCCTGGCCCCGCACCTCGATCACCGGCAGCGCCGCCGTCTGGCCCTTGTAGTCGCCGGCGGAGACGGAGGAGGACGTCGTGCAGCCGGCGGTGGTGCCGGAGATGGCGGCCTGCTTGCGGCGCTTGAGGTCGTCGATCCGGGCCCTGAGCTGCTTGATGTACGCCGCCGCGCTGTCCAGCTGGTCTAGCTGAGTCGCCGCGTCCTGCACATTCAGAACCAAGCAATCCGTCAGATCATGCCATCAATCATCATGCGCTTGCAAGAAAAAAACGATATCTTGTCTGGTAGAGGAGCTTAGAAGTCTGAAGCGTATCAGAGGTGATCTCCAATCTTTGGTGGGTGGCCGAAACGAGATCTACCAAACATTTATATTTTTTCTGACCATAAGGTAGACAATCTTACTGGTACGTGGTACCACCTACAGCGGTAATATCTGTGTGTAAAGATCATTTTGTTGCTAGTATCCGGCACGTCACCATCGCAGAGAGTTTGTGGCACGTTTAAGGTGCACTTGACCAGCATCGATCAATTTGAGATTCAGACAAACAGGGAGAGCAGAATAATTGAGTGGACCATGGAGATTGGAGCATCTGCTCCGTCCGGCTCCCCACATCGCACACGTAATTTTTTTTTGTTAGAAAAAACATGTGGATTTACACAAGATTTGGTGACAGTTACGCTTTTTTTTATCTTGTTTTGGTAAATACCACAGTACATATTCTTTACCGCATGTGACTAGTAAGCAGTGCTGGGTAAGAGTGCGTGAAGTGACAGGTGTGAGACTAGATGAGATTGGGGAAGCAAGAAAGGAACAGTGTGGTGGTTTGCAGGCGAATGAACAACGGGAGACCAAGAGGAAGAGAAGAGAAGGGAAGTTGTTAAGTTTTGGAGAGTAAGTTTACCGACCTTGGTGCTGGAGGGCGGCGAGGAGTTGGAGGTTGAAGAGTAATGGCGCTGGAGGTGGAGGTCGGAGGAGGATGAGGCTGGTGGGACGAGGGAGGAGAGCTTTTGGCAGAGTCCCTTCATGTGCATCCTCCGCTTCTTCTCCACGTCCTTGCGCTCTACTAGTACCTTGGCGATGCAGGCCCCGGAGAAGCTGCTGCTCAGGTTGTGGTTCCCGTCGGCGACCATGGCTCCACCGCGGCCGCTCTGCCTCTTGCTCTTCATTGCTGCTGACGAAGCGAGAGAGAATTTGGGTTGAAGGCTTTCTTGAAGCTAATGGTTGGATGGATGGATTGAAGTTGGGGGAGCAGACTGGGTGTGGTGTGGAATGGGGATGGAGGTTGGAGGGGAGGGGAGCTTATTTATTTATACAGCAGCAGCAGCAGCACAGCGGGAAGGGAATGCTCTGTTGTGCTCTTGACGGAGGAGGAAGACGGACGGCGACTGGTGATTAATTAAATTAAGAAAAGCGTGGAAGCTAAAAAAAAAAGAAAAAGAATGATAAGATAGGGGAATCAGTTGAGTGAGCGAGTGGTGGTCGGAGGTCAACCGCTCCGCTCTGCTATGGTCCACCGGTTGTATGCCGCGTGGCGTGGCGTGGGTCCCACCTAGCCTCCTGTAGAGCAAGCCTTGTGTTGCTTTCCTTTCCCTCCTGGATCGCGTGCGTGAGAGAGAGGGAGGGAGGGAAAGAAATGAAAGTGCAACAGTACTTCTCAGGGTCCGCACGCCCGCCGTTTCATCTCAGGGTCAACGGACCATCAGCCAGGCCGTCGTCACCTTGCCCCTGCCTGCCTGCCCCGTCCAATTTACATTCTTTTTTCTGATTCTTTGATCATAGATGATCCACAAGTGGTTTGTTAATCCATTCTAAAAATGTGCCGATGAAATACAGCAAACACGTACGTACGGTGTGTGCTGCAACTTGCTAAATGAGGGACGACCGATCACCGTGTATGAACGCGTTCGGGTACGTATATATCTACTAATTGTAAATGCTAGCTCTAAGCATTAGCTGACACCGTCCTTAGAGTGATCTAGGCATTCATTTTTTCCTTCCAATTATAGTACAGTAGTATATGCGAACAACAACAAAAACAACGGTCTAGGAGATCATACAGTGCTATGCATGCCTGCCTGCTTTACTCTAGTTATTTTCTCTCTGGTGTCAACTGAAACATCGCTAATGTTACTTCTCTACGGTGTGAATTGAAACATCAATAATAAGTAAGTATTATATAGCAGATGAATTGTTCAAGAGTGTGAAAGCAAGTTGATGTACGTATAATTTTGTTTAGCTGGTGGCGACCAAAAGTCAAAACCATAACCGTGTGCAGGATGCATACGCACGTTGGCGATGTCAGCTGGACTAATTTTAAAATCTGACACTTCTCTGCTAACATCGACCATGTGTGGCCCTGTCTCATTAAGAAACTATATCAGCATCGGCAGTAGGATCAAAGTGTGCTTAAAATATTTGCCGGGCCTCATCGTGTCGCAGTAGTGTACGCGCTTTGCCTCTTATCAACTAGCTAAATTTCTTTTTGTCCTGGCTAGCTTATAGGAAGCCAATTTCATATTTTAAAATTTCTTCCAAACTAATGTCTTGATTTAAAAACTTAATTCGCGAGGGGGCATGCACGGCCATTTTAAGCAACTTCGTCGGCGGTTAGAGTATACCGTTTTTGGGGCACTGGCCCAATAGTGATGTAGACGGCCGAGCAGGCGATGAGGCACTAAAAACCGAAATTATGTTCTCTCCATTCTTTTTCCCCTGATAATCTCTAACTTTCGTCTCTTAATTCTAATATTACCTCCAATTCGTATTAATTGATTCATTTTTTTCTAAATTCGTATATATCTAGTTAAGTATTTAGACTAGATACATGTGTATCTAGACAAACTTAAGTCTATTAATATGAATCGGAGGGAGTATCAGAAAGTGTTAAACTTTTGCCTTTGGCCCCTCTCGACACACACATGCAAGACGCATAGATTTTGTTAAGAAAGAATGAGCACATTGAGACAAAAAGAAATTAAATGGAAAAATAAATATGAGTCAGACAAAGACTTTTTGGGAGTTTGAAATACAAAAATAGAAACGAGGACAGGAAAATTGGGTTATAATAAGGGACATGAAGTCGAGACACAACCCATGTCACATCACCCCGGTGCTTCACGGGACATATATATATTATCCGAAGCTAATCAAACATATACTATATCCCATGCTGCAAGCATGGTCGTCTCATCGCCCTGTCAGTCTATATCTCAATTTCCATGGAGTAATTAGTTTGGTTTTAAGTGGAGACACACGTCCAAATCATCAAAATAATTATTTTTGTGAGGCAGTCCAAATCATCACGTGATCACTAATTAGACACCGTGACTGCTCTAGCTATGATCCATAAATTTTAGAAGGCGTGGGTGCATTATTGTGAAAGACAGGCCCCGTTTAATTAATAGAAGTTGCAAAAGGCTGCTTGGAGCGCTTATGGTAGATAGGACACGTAGAGGTTGATAGAGACTTTGTTATGCTTTTTCTTCTTCTTGCAGATGACAGTGATTGTGTTTTTGTGTACGAAGGGTGTCTATATATACACGTTTGTAATAGCCAAGCTAACAGCCCTACTTTTATTAGTGTACATATGTAACCCACCCACGTGATGTAGTGTGACGTGTATAGGAGTTGTCAATTCACCTAATTTCAGCACTGCAGTATGACTAGTGGCATTTAGTTAATTGAAGATTTGGTTGTTGTGGCAATTAGTTAATGTGTTCATGGTTTTGTCTGACGTAATGAAAATGGCAAGATGATGACATGATAACGCTTAAATTAAGCAATCACATGGGGCATTTTAGTGGAGTTCATACTCCTTCGCGCACCACTCTATCTGGAACGATGACCATACTACGAATTACTTAGATTAGTAACATGCATATATTACCACTTCTAAATGTTATACATGATTTTATATATTAGCTTATAGATTCGTTTGATTTTGATTTATGTGATGTGACGGTAATTATCTAAATTTGTTTCTAATTAACTACAACCATGTATAAATAAATTTAACTTGAAATATATAATGTTCCTTTTTTTTGAACCGAACCAAATATATAATGTTCCTACCTAAATTACTTTCATTATGATCAACCTAATGTGCAACTGATAATGGCGTTTATTATAAGAGTTGTCAATTCACCTAATTTTAGCTCTTCGACATAGCTAGTGGCAATTAATTAAGTGAAGATGTAGTTGTGCCAATACAATATTAATGTGTTTATGGTTTAGTCTGACATACTAAAGATGGCCAAAAAGTGACATGATAACCATTAAATTAAGCAATCACATGTGGCATTTTGGCGGACGTTATACTCCGCCGCAACCTCGTTGGACAACAATTAAATAAACACGAAGTAAACTAAAGTCATGATTTCGCGATCTTTTGATCACGATATCACATGTCAATTTTTTGGGGAAATAATATCAAATTTAACACTTGGTAAAAGTTAACATCGTTATCCAAAGTGGGAGACTTCTCATTTAAATATTCACGGGAGTTGTTCTTTTGGGATTATGTGGGAGTTGATCCACATGTTGTTTACATAAAGTCAATTTTACCTTTTACAGAGCTATCGTTGTGGGAGACAACCAGAAACAATCTAATAAAAGAATTACTGATGTGAAAATAATAATAATGCAGTCACTTCCACGAGCCAAATAAAAAAAGTACAAAAGGACGTGTAGATTGATTCCTTGCTGGGGACTTTTCGGTCCACCATTTGAACAGTACGTGGCCAATCATCGATGATGAAGAAAGCGAAGTGGAGCATGGGCCCAAAGGCCATCACATTCCTCTCCATTTAGGCACGTTTACATGCAAGGTAGCTCTCACTTTCAGACATCAATTTTCTTTGGAACATGAACATACATATATTTGCTGAGTCGTAGATTTATTTGTTAGGCACGATTCATAGTACTTTACTCAATCTTTCTACCATATGCACCCTGACATCCATCTATATCTATATTCTCTTTTGTTTCGTGCCACTTTAGTATCATATAGATTAAAAAATAATTGATTTTAAAGCATTTAGCGTATTTGTGATTGAACAAAACAATGCTAAATTTGAAAGATCAATCTAGTGCAAATTCAACTGAATTTATCTGATAGAATGGTAAAAGCATTTAACCGCAAAAAGAAAAAACAAAACAACGCGGAACACTTACCCTACGACACTTAAATGGTGCGTGGGGACGAACTTTCATTCTGGCGTTGTAAATTTTTAGTCATCTGAAAAACCTCTCTATGGCTTCGCGCGCTAAACCATTAATTTGGCTCTGTAATTATTAGCGCGTCTATTGGAGATGGTCTTAGATATGGAGAGAGCTCCAAACGGGAAATGCTAATGTGGACCGAGCTTAATGTAGCTCGGTATTTTGAAAAAAAAATCATAAGAAATATTTAAATAATTCAAAAAATTGAATAATTTTATGACGGTACATACGCATGTATACGACGTATGTACAGATTTTCATACCATTATACTTTAATACATCGCGTATAAAAAATATATTTGATTTTAAATGGGACATTTTTTCGTGTTTTTGGGGCGATTTTTGTTTGTGAAGACTGCATATTACAATATTTTCAAACGAAATGTAAAAGTTTGTGCGGAGTACATTGCTACCAGGAGTCATATCGCGACTCCACTGGGTCAAAATTGTCATATTGGGGGTTATAAACTTATCATAGTGATTAGGCTCACATGAAGACTCATAGAGTTTCTCTTAGGGGTTATAAAAATTTAAACAAAGTACGAATAACGCATAATTTAGCACGATGTAATGATATGAACCCTAGAGGATATGGTAAAATTTTGATAATGTTTCAGTAAAGGCTCCCAATATTTTGATAAACGATCGCCGCTTCATGTGTTGGCCTTGAGTTTTTTTTCCTACACTCAACACATACCATTGCATGTAATATATAAATTTTTTAGCATTTTCAGATTCTTTAAATGCGTTTATGAACATTTATATACTTTAAAAATAATAAGTAGTAAATCAATTAAGAATTTATACAAACTAGTACTACGAAACAACTTTTACACGATCGTGGTGGCGGCGGGCGGCGGCTCGATCCTTTGACATCGTAAACCAGAGCAGGGCGTTACCCTCCACTGGTGGCGGAGCAAAGGATTTCATTTGTCGCTGCCTTGCGCCTCTGAAGCTCATCATGCCAGGAGCGACGAGACCGTGGCAGCGGCGGCGAGGCCGCGCAGCCTTTGAGCGACGCCGGTGGCGTCGAGCCCGATCCGGGGGCAGAGCGCCTGTGAGTGGAACGTGTAGAAGATCTTGTCGCCGACGACGGAGAAGCTGGCGCTGATCACGTCGGCGCCCGCCTGCTCCATCACCGCGATCACCTCGTGCAGCCGGAACGGCCGCCCGGCCTCGCTCGCCAGGGCCACGTCGAGGGTTCCGTCCTGGTGCCGGACATCGATCACCGGCAGCGCCGTAGTGGAAGATGATGATGATGCTCCTTTGTAGTCGCCGGTGGAGACGGAGGAGGAAGTGCAGCCGGCGGTGGTGCCGGAGAGGGCGGCCTGCTTCCGGCGCTTTAGGTCGTCGATCCGGCCACGGAGGTGCTTGATGTACGCGGCCGCGCTGTCCAGCTGGTCCAGCTGCGTGCTCGCGTCCTGCAAACACCACACAACCAGATGAATCAGTTTGCAGAAACAAACATTATTCTGCTTGTAATGACTAGTAGAATAATCGATCCACTGATTGGCATCATCTTGCACTTGCAATATCATACACTACACAGGCAGCAGCTTTTGGTGCTGATCTTTCTACAAGTCAATATTCAGATTTTGTGTGGAAAAGGCATGTGCCTCGAATCGAATCAGAGGAGTGATCTTCAATTAATCTTGGGTAGTTAGTTGGCTGAAAGTATTCTTGGGGATCGATCGATCGAACTTTTTATAAAATTTTCTTGGCTATAAGTAGCCAAGCAGAAGACTTAGAGGATGTTTGGATACTCTCTAGTCATGCGACTAGTAGTAGTCAGACTAAAAATTTTTAGTCAGGCCCTATTTGGAAGGTGACTACTACTAGTCAGCATTAAATGTTTCAGTATTAAATTCTTCTCTCTCCCTTCCATTTATCTCTCTTCTCTCCTTTGTGCAACAGCAACAGCGATGGGATGGACACGCCAATTAATTAGAGAAGAGACTTTTAGTCACTTTTAGTTGAGGGTGAGGTGACTAAAGACTAAACTAGTTTTAGTCACCCATTAGTCAGGGGTGTTTGGAGTTTTACTGACTAAAAGTGACTACTACTAGTCACTAGTGATCCAAACACCCTCTTATTCGGTGGATGGATGGGGAGCAAACGAGTGAGGTGGTACGTACATTGGTGTCGTTTTCTATGATTGGGTCCTACCCTACCCTAGTGCCACCGAATCAATCAATCAAGCGTGCACGTGCCGGAATGAGGAGATACTAGTGTATGTTGGAGCTAGGGAGCATATGTTTCTTATGCTGTGAAAAGTGGCGGCCACCAACCAATTTGGGACATATGCATGCAGATGGACAGCACAGCAGAGTAATAATTCAGTGGACCAGGGAAGTACTCGAATCAGAGTACTCCTACTAGCCTATGTGTATTTATTTTATATTTCAGGGAGTAGAAAATACTAGTGGACTTTTACATGTGACAGTGACTGTTTTTTTACCTTTGGTAATTAGTGTGTGCCCTGTCGGTGCTGAGAGCTGCTGCGTGAGATGATTAAGCTGCCTTTTTTGGGGGGGGATGGACAGTAGAAAAGAAGGAGGAGGAGGAGGCTAATACCTTGGTGCTGGACGGCGGCGAGGAAGAGGATGAATAATGGCGGAGGTGGTGTGCGGGGATGAGGGATGAGAGCTTGAGGCAGAGGCCCTTCATGTGCATCCGCCTGTTCTTCTCCACGTCCTTGCGCTCTACTAGTACCTTGCTGATGCTGCCTCCTACCCCCCCGCCGCCGCAGCCGTTCATCAGTATCGCGGCACCGGCGGCTCCTCTGCCCTGCCTCCTGCTCTTCATCTTCTTATGGAGTTATGGGTTCCAAAGAGAAGATAAGAAGAGAGGAGAAAGGGAGCAGTGGATCCAAGGGGAACAGCCAACACGTAAGAAGGTGAGATGAGCCTGAGGTGTGGATTGAGGGAGCTGGAGGTTGGGTTAAGGGGTGGAAGGTGAGCTTATTTATACACCAGAGCGGAGCATCATCATAATACTAGAGCAGAGGTGAGGTAATTTGGGATGGAATTGGTAATTTGGCAACAGATGGAGCTACAATGGGAAAAAGGCAATGGCAAAAAAGGAGATGGAATGGAATCGGAGGAGCGGCGAGACTGACCGGGGAGTAGCAGCAGAGATGCCTTGCAAAAGTGGCAGGCGGTGGTCAGAGTCAGAGGTCAACCCCCTGCCCCCCTGCCTCCTTCCTTCTCCGGCGAGTGAGATGAGAGGCCGCGAACGGACGAATTTCGCCCAATCACATTCGCAAGGACTTAAATAGCGTCGGATTGTGTCAAAAGTGAGTCCGACGATTCAAACCGTCCCTCAGCGCGTTGGGGGCTCTTGGGACGCCGGATGAAGCGAAACATCACATGGGACCACGGTGTCGGCGAGAGAGGCCATTTCTCCCGCCATTTTCCTCCCTTTTCCTCCCTCCTGCCCCGCAGCTCCCGCCATTTTCTCTAGATTCCCCCCCATGCCACCGAAGAAGACGAGATATGTACCCACCGCCGCGCCGATGCACCACCAGTTCCACCGCCGACCCACAAGCAAAGGAAACAAAGAGCCCCCAAGGACAGGCCGGAGGGTTTGACGGACGGCGAGTGGAAGGCCGACCAAGATCGTTGCTCGTGGTCGACAACCGACCGGCGCAGGAGGCTCTCCGCGACGAAATTCCGGGACGCGACGGCCGTCACGGAGAAGAACCTGGAGGCCATTCAAGAGGCGGCGGCGATGGTGGAGAAGAATGCGAAAGCGTCGAAGGCGGCGGCAGTGGCGGACAAGAAGGCGAAAGCGGCGGCGCCGGCTGCCGAGCGGCTCCAATCGGCCATCGAAAAGTGCATCGCCGACGTCGCAATCAGGGAGGAGAAGGCCCAAGCGAGGTGGTCCGAGTTGCTGACGAAGCAAGACGCCAAGCTCGACCACCTCAGGACGAGCGCCGCCGCAAAGAAGAGGAACACCGACCTCACGTTTCTGGCGACGATGAACCTGGCGGTGATGGACGCACCGGTCAGGGAGTGGTTCATCTCCGAGTGCGCCAAGATCTTGGCTCAAATGGCGCCGCCCGTGACCACGCCGCTCGCGCCGTCCGCTGCCTCTCTTACGCCGACTACGACACCGTCTCCCAGGAGCACGCCGTCCACTCCAGAAACGCCGTCCACGCCGACCGAAGAACTCAGCGAGCCACTGGCGTCTGCCGTCGACCTGAACGTCCCCCTTTGAGGATCGTCGAACCTTGCAATTTTTTGAAGCGGGAAGACAAATTTTCGAATTTCGCCGTTTTGTTTGGGGCCGACCTTGGGGCCGCGGCTGGGAACCCGGTTGACTCAAGCCATTTTCGCCGCCCGAGTGTTCCCCAAACGGCACTAAAATAGCGCTGAACCGAACGACTGGATATGATATGAGAATAATCGCCCGTCGATGTCGCCCGCCCAAAGCCAGACGTGCTTGGCCGCCACGCGTACGTGCACGTTGCGCTCGCTGCTATAATGTGCGTGTTGCTTTCGTTCGTTCCTTGCTGGTTCAGATCCGTTCAACGCAATTCCTACGTCCGTTTTCATCCATCCAGATTCATCTCATCTCCCACACGAGGAGTGAAATGCGACACCTCACTCAAAGCAAACACGTGAAATGCGATACTGAGTAATATGCATGCACGCGAGTGATGGCATCGAGCAGTAGTAGACGGTGCACGCGGTTTCAAGGGTAAACCGAAGCCGGTCGTCGCCATGCATGCATCTTTGCTCGGCCTCTGCGCCGTCCAGTTTCATTCTTCCCGCCCATGTTATGGTATGGATCCTCGCTTTTATTTTTTCGTCTCTTTAGATACATCAAGTCCCAGTCCACAGATCAGGTCAATATGGAGATGCAGGAATGACATTGTGTTTAATAGAAACAAAACTTTTAACTTCTTGCAGGTTATTCATACGGTGGCGCATTTGGTGCAGCTATGGACGTTTCTACTACCGCAAGACCAGCGGGATATTATGGTTACTGGATGCAACCGTCTGCTGATGGTAGCGCAGGATATCTTCAGCCAGGCTGGCTGGCAGCATACTAGTCGACTACATGATGCTTAGTTGTCATATGCATGCATTTTTTCGCTGGTTGATTCATGTATCAATATTAAGCGATCTTTGAGTTTGTAATAACTTCGAATGATACTATGCTAATAAAGGGCTGTGTGCATCGACTGATGCAGAGGCCGGGATGTTACCCCTTTTCAAAAAAAAAATCCACAGATCCAGTCCTCGCTTTTATTTTTTTTAGTGTAGCTAGCATATCGACTCACCACGAGCCAGCTTCCGTGGCTACAATGTGCTACAGTAGATGACTGTAGCATTAAATAAGCCTACGTTTTACCCTCACGCCCCCGGCCTAGGTCAGGGTAGCCTGGAGCCTATCTACGCCCCCTGGCTATCATGCCAGAGAAGGTCGGAAAGCGCAAAAACGAAGTTTGGAGGAAGAGTGGAGAAAAGGATTGAAGTGAAACGATTAGGATTCCATTCGAAAAGAGGATGAGATCATATTTGTGTGATGTTAGGGTGGACCACATTATGGACCGAACACGTTCCGACATCCCTATATCCATCCACCCAAACTATTGGGCTACGATTGTGAAATGTTTGAAGGCTCCGGTTGTTAATGCTCTCAGCTGCCTTTAATACGTTCTAAAAGGGCCTATCTTTCGCACCATGCACACATGCCTGTCAAACTGATCAATGATAGAAATAACAATGCCCCATTAATCAATGATCACATGATGATCTCGACGTCTGTCTCCATTAATAGCCAAAATACACCATGGAAATTGAGATATGGACTGGCAGGGCAGTGAAACAACTATCTATATGCAGGATGGGTATCTTAATTAGCTTACAAACTCGTTGTGAGTTTAAAGGCGGAGATGTGAAATAGATTGCGTTTTCCCATTCGGTTGCTCCACTCATTTTAATCTGTTTTTAGTGTTTGCTTGAGTTGCTTCTTTCTCCTTCTGTAGCCAATTAGAACAATTGATTACTCTATAAAATAGCATAACATAGCGTAACTCAGTAACCGTAAACGGAGCCAAAATATTAATTCACATTATTCGTAGAACTACTACCTCCCATGCAAACGTATGACAATCTAGACGAGAAGAATCACTGCCTAGTATGCATCCAATACACCGAGGAATTATCATGTACATAAAGTAGGGAAAATACAACAAGTACTGTTTTGCTCCTGAGCTTAAATGAGCTCAGGGTGATCAGTAAAAAAAAAAATCAATTCTCATTTTTTTAAACGTCAACAAATGTTTGAGTGTCTGACATATAAGACTTGGAAAAAACATTAACATTCTAGAATGCTTTAAAAATTAGCATTTTTGGAACATCATATTTTTAGAAGAGTTCCATAAATGTCATCTAATGATGAAGTTTTACATGCACTCAAAATATTTGTTAATGTTTACCCAAAAAATGAAAAATATTTTAATTTTTATATTCTATTTTCAACTTTATCGTTCACTAGGGAACATTTCAGCTTGGGAGCAGATAGGTTGTGTCTGAAAAATACTATGTTTTACCGAATTATGAAAAAAATTAGAGAAAAATAAATTAAAAGATGTTAAAATTAGGAATATTAGAATTAAATTTGATTTTAAAAATATTAGAATTAGGAAAAGATGTTAATATAAATATGACAAAATAAACTATAAATTGAATGGAAGCATAAAATATCTAGAAATTTAGAAGAAAAAATACTGAAAAGTTTTTATAAATATGAAAAAAATTAGGACCTAAAACAAAAAATAGAATAAGGTATTAATACTTACAATCCAATTTTTTCCAGAGTTTTACCGATTCCCAATTCTTCCACTATTTTGCCATTTAAAATTTCAAAATCTATTTCTTATTTCAATATGCAGTTTGTTAAATTTTTTATTTTATTTTTACATACCTTATTTTTACAAATTCGTGCTAACATATGTGTGTGCGTAAGGGACTATTTGTAAATGTTTAACACTTGAATGGGCCCAAAAATTCTTGCGTTGTAGAGAAGACGCCAAAATTAGACTTTGCCAAAAAGAATAGAGGGAACAAAAATTCATTTTGGTACATGCCACGCTGGCTGCCCGTTTACATCACTACTGGGCCAGTACCCTGAAACGGCGGCATACTCTAACCATCGACGAAGTAGCTTAAAATGGCATGCATACCCTGTGGTAATAATCAAGAGAATTGCGTAAGCTAGCCAGGACAAAAAGAAAAGCTAAATTAATAACTATTCCATCCGTAAATTAATATACTCCCTCCGATCCATATTAATTGACGCATACTTAATACAAACTTAGTATACAGTTGTACTAAGTGTGTGTCAATTAATTTGAATCGGAGGGAGTAAGATATTTTAGATTACTAATATATAGTTATTTAAATTATTTTATATTAATTTATAAAAGAAGTACTAGCTTATAAGGCGCAAAGCGCGTATAGTACCGGTACACTATCACTGCAGGCAAATATATTTAGTCACACTCTGATCCTTGTCCATTTTCTAATTTGTAGATGAGATAGACCTCACATGCATGCTCGATGCCTCGTACGTGGCTTAATTAATTAAGCTTGATGATTCCGACAGCGACCCAGCAGTTAGCGCGTTAATGAGACAGTGTCACAATTTTAAACCAGCAAGCAAGCATTGCCAACGTGCGTGCGTGCCATCCTACACACGGATATGGTTTTGACTTTTGACTTTTGGTTGCCACGTGCTATACAAACATCTACTTGCATTCACACTTTAGTGACGCGTACATCAGTTGTCAATTCACCAAAATTTAGCACTTTATACCTTTTATTTAGTGTCAAATTATCAAACTAACTCAAGATGGTGGTCTGTGTTATGGTTTATGACGTGGGGAAGATGGCGAGAGCGAATAGATTAAGCAATCACGTGTGACATTTTTGCCAAAGTTGTATACTTCTCGATCATCATCGCCCCGTGCATAGATTATTTAAGCGGGGACATGTATATAAATAAAAGTCATCTAATTTAAAACCAAGGAAGTACCAAAAAAACAATCACTTCAGCGTGGTACATACTTCTACATCACAAAAAGTGTGTATTTTTACTACTTCATCCGATCCATATTAATGGATTTAAGTTTGTCTAGATACTTAATTAGATACATACGAATCTAGACAAAGTTGAGTCCATTGATATGGATCGGAGGTAATAACTAAAATCATATCGACTACAATATATTATTGCCGAAGACAATCGGAAGGAATCCAATAAATTAAGTACTTATGTGAAAAATAAAAGATAAAAATAGGTATAATAGGATTTAAGCAACGAAAGTAGATGCCATAATCATATTCGCAAGAAATACAGTATGGTGATTTTTTTTGTTAGCAACACATGATCACTTCCACGTGCTAATTTTTCGTTTTTCAAATGGACTATGGATTGATTCCTTTGGGGTGACTTTTCGGCCCACCATTGCAAGCTCGCTCAATCTCCCCATCTCAGGACGAGGAAGAAAGCGAAGTGGAGCATAAGCCCAAAGGCCATTTTGGCCGGCTGAATGATCTTAGTGCAATTTATTTTATTAGGCACAGTATATACTTTAGTCAAACTTTCTACCATACCCCTGCCACCCACTATATATACTTTCTTCTGTTTTACAGAAATCTTAATCAACTAAAAATCTTGTAATTCCTTTTTGCCAAAGAATTGTCATCTTAATTGTAAATTTCGAGTGGTCAAAGTCATGGTGTCGTAGGTATTTTTGTTCCTTTCCCCCGATAATTTGTTCTCACATCGTTAGTGCAGAATATATACTCTGGCAAATGCCTCATGCACTCACAAGGTTGAATCTCTTTATTCTCTGGTAGGAAGCACTAGCCAGGCTCGGAATTCATATTTAAGTCCCACGACGAAATTGTGGCTGTTTATACTTAATTAATTACTGTAAAATCGAGCTGGTCCTTTGCTCCCGGCAGTGCGATAACATATTGGACAACTAGAGGATACCCCGCGCGTTGCTGCGGGAATCAATTGAAATATATTTTGGATGATTTGATTGTATGAAACATGAATAATTGAATTAATAATATATAAACTAAAAGTCAAAAATACATGTTATATATGTGTGTTGTATTTTATTATTGTGAAGTTGAAAATATTTATTAAATATAAGTGACGTAGTATAATGAAAAACTTTTTCATGCATGTTGAGTGAGGTGGCATGTGTCATGAAATGGATGTGTGCATGAAAAGAACTAATAATAAATAGTTTGTTCTCATGCATATTATGGTGGACCTTTGATGAGGTCGCATGTGTACGTGCATGTTAAGATAATATAGGTAGTGAGGAGCAACTTATTAAGAATAGTAGATGCATGTTGAGTGAGGTGGCATGTGTCATGAAATGGGTGTGTGCATGAAAAGAAATAATAATAATAATAATAATAATAATAATAATAATAATAATAATAATAATAAAGAGCTTGTTCTCATGCATATTGTGCTGAGCCTTTGATAAGGTGACATGTGTGCATGTTAAGATAGTAGAGGTAGTGGGGAGCAACTTCTTAAGAATAGTAGATGCATATTGAGTGATGTGGCATGTGTCATAAAATGGATGTGTGCATGAGAAGAACTAATAATAAAGAGTTTTTCTCATGCATATTGTGGTGGGCCTTTGATGAGGTGTCATGTGTGCATGTTAAGATAATAGATGTAGTGGGGAGCAACTTCTTAAGAATAGTAGATTGGAGGTGCAATACATTCCAAAAAATATTTTCTACAATTTCTGCAACCAAGATATATCATTGTACCGGATTAGTTTGGGATGCCTCCTCAGCACTCTACGGTGTCAGGACTGAAATCAGCATATATCACAAAAGACTTGGCATGAAAGTTATAGTGTACTAGGGTATCACTAAATAACCTTATTGGTTCATACAACATCAAAACAATAAAAACATAACATTTAGAATGAACAATAGTTTGCGGAATAGTTGGAACAATTTGGTTGAATGTTTGGCTAGAACGCACACCTATAAGTCAAGATGATGGAATAATTTGTTTTCTTTTGTCCTAGCAGGCATCCTAATTAAGGGGGTAAACAAATGGGTAACTTTACTAGGAATTTGATCGATAAAAAACACTAGATATAATGGTTGACTCCCCAAATTTTTAATAGCATGTGAGAATGGGCAAGAAATGAAAGACCTACTTTATGGTGATGCTTTGTTTGGGGAGAACTATTCCGATGACAAGTATGAGGACATGAGACATGGAAAAATAATATCCATGTGATTAGAGAAGCTATTAAAATTTTGGCATTCTCCATCCAACTACTTTGCATGGTTTTTATCTCGCTAACCGGCAACCATTCACCATGCTTTGGGAATTTTGTAAAGATTTTTAATACCTTATATTTGTGTTAGATTGCATGGTTATTATCGCCCTAGCTTGCAATCATACGAAATGTACAAAGATTTGTAAAATCTTATATATGCTTTTCAAAGGATATATTCAATTGAACTTACCCATAATCATCCATCGAGCTTACAAACAAGAGACGACCCAATATTTGGGAGCGGGTACCCCTACATTAGAATGAACAAATTCAAGATGGCAGAGGAAAAGTTAGGTGACTCATTATCTATCAATATGCATCACAAATTGATTCTGTATTCAAATTGCAACACATGGAAGATTATTAGTTGAGATGATGACGCTGGAAAAAATGAGGAAGTTATATTTATATAGCTCAATCGGCTATGCCATGTGTCATGATAAATTCCATATATTAAATGATTCACATAAGTGAGTTGATGAACTCGAAAGGGTTTTTGCAACCTTAGGAACATGAAGGGTATTATTGAGATGAAGATAAGGCGTGGAAGTACAATTCTTATTGTGACCACGATGAATAATGTGCATATCTCAGCTGTTGGCTAGCTATGTGCATTTGTTCCTTCCGCTTGCACTAGATGTGGAAGGTGAGACGATCTAGATCACTTGAATCATGGCTCCCATATATGCATACTAGTTTTTATCGATGTCGTTGGTTGATGTGTCAGTTGACTGGTCATTACGACCATCTCCTAGTACGCACTAGGGCCTCCGAAATATCAGGGCTGTCCGTGGGTGTGCGTTTATTCTACAATGGTGGCACTAGTATGATACCATAAAAGTAGCGACAACTGATTGGCTAGTGCGAGGCAATATTATGTGATACCAAATACTTGAGTTACAAATTGGGATTAGATAGGTTATAACTAACAAGGCAATTCGGTGTATACAACACAGAATCTAGGAGGAACAGGTAAAATACAACACATTTAGTATACTAAGTCTTGTTAGTATAAATTATAGCAGGTCATTATAGGTTGAAGATTATTAGTATAAATTATAGCAGGTGATTTTCTATGTGACGTATATTTTATACAGTTATGTGGTTTTTTGTGTGCACAAATCGATTTAGTATCATACCAATGCTCCTAGTCGTTCAGAAATTCTTGAAACATCTATGCCAATTCTGGTGCTGAAGGCCTGCACAATACCAAGAGAGAAATTTGTAAAACAATGAACTTAATTTGTTACAAAATAAATAAATTTTAGTTTGATATTTAGATGGAAACCAATCACTCCTCAAATAATACAGAATCACTTTATAGCCGCATGCATCTAACTAAATTACGTATATTCTAGCTGGCGGAGAGGGAATGAATAAAAGAACATATCCTCTAAGTGATGTATGGCAAATGTGTACATCTAAGGCTGTTTTCAAACTTTTTGGCTGGCTTCCTTCCAGTTTTTGTAGCTTGCCATGGTTCTACATCAAATAAAATGATTCCGCAGTTACACATACGTATACATGCACTGCTCTGATTTTTTACAGGGACGCTCTTATATTCTCTTTTGTGCCTTTTACTTGTATATATATATATATACGTCGTCAGTTCATTTCCATGTTACACCAAAAACAAACTGTACCTCTGAATAAGTATGAACACATATTTTTATAAGTACATCGATACAATGTTCCAATAAGAAAAAAAACTCTTAACACAAAAATAATTTTATTTAGCACTGATGCTTTCAAATATGAATGTAATGATAAATTTTCATGCCACATATACTATATTTTATTGGTCTAATTAAGTAAGGGTTAAAACTGAAATCCTAGGCCTCGTGTGCAACTTACATTTTGCAATATAGACATATTTACTAGTTGCAAATGCAAAATGCTATACTTATATTTTTTGTGTACATACCTGGGAGTGTATAATGTAGAATATTTTGTGGCCAGCAACAGAGTGATTGGCATTGACGATAGCGCCCCCTTCTTCCTCAACTATGGTGATCAACGCATGGAGCTTGATTGGCCTCTCTGTGTTGCATATCAGTCTCAGCTCCATACTTGATTCGTCGGGTTGCCGCACCTCCACCACCGGTGCCGATGAATCCAAACATTTTTCTCCTTCCGGTGACCTTGCACCGCTACTCGTGGTACTGGTGGTAGTGGGCGTCGATACCTGACTAACTCC
The DNA here is from genome assembly GCA_950022295.1 of Bromus sterilis. Taxonomy (NCBI): domain Eukaryota; kingdom Viridiplantae; phylum Streptophyta; class Magnoliopsida; order Poales; family Poaceae; genus Bromus; species Bromus sterilis. The sequence continues at coordinate 5,618,040 of OX465597.1, read as the reverse complement.
TTTTAAGGTAGCCATGGCCTGTGCAGAGATCTTCTTATGTTGTAGCTCATCCACCCTCTCTTTAAGCTTCTTGATGTATGTTGCTGCCACATCCAGGTTGCCTAGCTGAGTCATTGCATCCTACATACACATTTAAGACATGAAAATATGGACATATTACGTTAGCAAATTTAATTTTTATTTGATGACAGGATTTCCTTGGCTCTGATAGCCCTTCTGTACAGGGTCGGTCCATATATTTACGGGGAGAGGGGCAAGATAACAATGAGGGGCCCTTAGACGCACTATATACTCAAAAGTATGTTGTATTTTGATAAGCAAAATAGAAAACCAGCACATGTTATAGATAGATTATTTTTGGACGCTAAGATGACACAAAATATTTTTTTATTAATCCATAGATGAAGACAACATGATATCAAGGAAACAATATTGCTGTTTTAGGAAGATTTCCTATGCGTCACACCTTAAGAGAGCGGAGACCATTCTTTTTGTGCAAAAACTAATAAGTTTTTCAAATAGTTGTTGCTTCAATTTTTTGATTTGCCATGAGATATAAAGTGAACAATAAGATTTACATATGTTTCTAGACCCTCCAGATTTGTCCAATGAATGATTGATACACTCCATGTTTTTCAACTATAATCACTCAATTTTCTTCACCCTAACAATAATGATCAGATCTAAAAAAAACATCTAACACTCTAGGAAGAAAAGTCATCGATAATCGCATCAATATTTATTTCATCCATCTTATCTTTCTCAATACATAAAGTAGCAAGATCTTTCTAGTGACATTGATGATCTTTAATAGTTTCTTAACAATTTCAATTTTGAAAAGCTATGTTCAGCGGATGCTAACTATCACTAGTATAGTATAAAAATTGATATTCAGTTAAAATATTTGAAAAATAGTCTATGTCTATAACAAACTCAAATATCTCAATTGCACGCATTAGCACATCTGCATGGGGCAAAGTTTTTTGTAGCATCCTTATTTCATAAAATAGATCATCTAGTTCAACATCAAGTAATCCATTTTGATAAAATATTTCTACATACTTAACACAACTTTTGCGCAGTTTAATTTAAGAATATAATTTCAAGTCTTTCGAGCTAAGTAAAAAAGCCAAATATTTTTTTGAATTTTAAGAGACGGGATCGAGCGTACAACTGGCCTTTGACAATTTGATTAGGCCTCTATTTTCTAATACTGCATTATGGGCTTAAGGCATGAATGATTTTATACTAATAATATTACAAAACTAGTACCTGGGCTGGGGCCCCTGGTGTTCGGGGGCCCAGGGAGGGCGCCCCTTTTGCCTACCCTATGGGCCGGCCCTGCTTCTGTATCTAGATAGCAGAAGAGTTAAAAAAAATCTAGTCTATGTATGGTGATGCACATGATTACACATAGCAAACCTTTTTTGGATTTCAAAATAATATTACCAATTTTCATCTCACGTAAAAACAATTGTGGATTTGCTTTAACACATAATTTTTTTGTATTTTGCAGTTATTTTTTCACCATACTCGACAAGTTGTGAGCTTCAATAGCGGTCCCACCGCTTGGTGCTACTGAATAAGTGCCACCTAAATTCTTTCTTATCTATTTTTATCTTTTTGCGGGAAATATATATACTTTTATCTGTGTGCATTTCTTTGTTCATCTACAAGATCTTAGTCCATACTATTTGCATCTCCATTATCATTTTTTGAAAACAAGCTTTCACCCTGCTACATAGATATATTCAACACCTGATACAACCAAGCTAGCTGTAGCCGCAACACACCCAAGCCCAAAGGAAAGACAAGAGAAACAAAAGAGAGAGAAAATGCCAATACCGGTAGATCGACGAAACAAGGATGACCCGCCACCACTGCGCCCACCGGAGAAGTCTCGATTATCAGTTGAGATTAGTTTCTAAATGTTGTCATGCTACAATTCCAGATGCCCAGATCCATCCTTACCTTGTCCCTCCAATTAAGTTACTCTTATTATTAGCTGAAAATGTTTGCATGAACAGCCACATAAGCCGTCCCGTCTCATGAATGCACTTAATAAAACAATATTATATGCATCCTCTGATTTGTGGATATGCGAATTCAGAGAGTACTTTTGCAAGATTACAAGATGAACACAATATATAATCCGTGCAAGCTGCAAACGGAAAGACTCCACATTTCAGACATAACAGTTAGATATTTCCCGAGAACTTGAGGGACTTATTTTCAAAATATGGCAAAAAAAAAAGAGCCCGATTGAGGAAATCAACACACCAAGAAACTAAACGCCCGAAGAACTCAAATGCTCCTTAACCGCAAAAAAAATTCAATTGCTCCACCCGTTGAAAATATATTTCATGTGATGAGAATGAATATACTAACGGCTATTGATTATTTTCAGTTATGAGGGTAGCTAGATATGTATACTGTATACTTTTCTTCTGGACGATTTAAGAATATTAGGTCACGATATAAACATAGAGAATTGGAGAGGAACAGCTATTCCTAGCTATGCACACTGTTCAGTTTTATGCAATTAATGAGAAAATTAAACATGAGAAGAGTGTTCTTAATTAGCTCTTACAGCGTGGGGTTTGTGTTCTTTGGGGATGAGGGACGTGAGCTTCTCACAGAGCGCCTTCATGTGGTGCCTCCTCTCCTTCTCCGACTCCTTCCTCTCCATCGGTACCGTTGCCGTTCTGCCGCTCGATCTGGTCCTCTTCCCGGGCTTCGTCGGCTTCGCCTTCACCTCCATCTAGTAACTCAGTACATAAAGATCGATCAGCGGCCGGTTCCATTGTCTTGCATCGAAATACAACCCAAATGAAGAAGAAGAAGAAGAAGAAGAAGAAGAAGAAGAAGAAGAAGAAGAAGAAGAAGAAGATACCGAGGTGCAGGCAGCTGCCAGCTTCATGGCGTCAGCTTGGTAGGATGAGATGGAGGAAGAAGAACAAGTGCGTGGGTGGCGTACTGGCGTGGTTCAAATGGGTGGGCGTGTACGGATAAGGGCCTGCCGAGAGGAGGTTAAATAAACGGAGTACTAGTAAAAAACTGAGTATTACTTGGAGAGGTACGTGGCATCGATCAGAAGTGTGAAACAGTACGTACAGATGCTATTGGTTCATGCACCGATTGGCAAATATCGCCGTGTTTCTACGTATACGTACAAATGCTGAATGTGCATGCAGATCGAGAGCTCCGTGTCTGTCGGCAGCGCGACACTGCATTCAATGCCGTGACAAAAGGTGACAGCACCGTGTACGTACATGGATCCATTGGTTAAGCAAGATCCAGCGTACTGTATATAGGAACGACATGCATGCATGATTGAGTGCAAGTGGGAGCTAGCTGGGATTTCTGCACATTTTTACCACAATAAACTTACTCAAACCAGTGATTGCTAATTAACAAGGATTGCTGGTTGGAGATGGAGATTGAGGATACAACGGTTTATGAAATTGTGGTATTTATTGAAGCCAAACATCTTAATTTTTCAAACACTATGTTATCTTCAAATACTTCATAAAAACTTAGCTTCCAAACAGCCTTTTATTCTCTTATGCTTCCAGAGTTACAAATTGCTTTCCCTGGTGTGAGTTATTTGCCAGCATTTTCATTTTGACTTAGGATGGTGTGGCAAGACTCGGTTGTTATGGTTCATAGATACGTTTACACAATGAAAAAAAGATCTGGTTTTGATAGTTTTGAATCAGTGTCTAAACATTGAATAGTAATAAGAAAAATGATCATGTGAATATAACTACAACTACTTTCATGTGGCCCATCGAATATCCAAGATTTCTAGTGAGATGAACATAATTTCCCCTTTTTAATTTATGCCCTAAGTCATCTCTCCTGTAAAATTTACCGCTGGGCTAAAATTAATACTCCCTCTTTTCTAGAATAAATGGCTTGCTTTGTTTTGTCACGTCGGATCTTGACCAACAGAGGCATATAGATAGATGATGCTGTGATGTACATCCATATATATTCTAGTTATATTTATATCATAGTTATATTCCTAGCTTGCTAGCTTGCCGCACATTATATTGTTCGGAACTGAGAGCGTCCACGTCAACTACTAATTGACACCACTCCAATACTATGTGTCTGGCCAAATGTGGAAAGAGATAGCTAGCTAAGCAGTTAGCTATATGACAAAATAATTGCACAAATAATGCGTTGCTGAGTAGTTTTTTTCTGGAAAAAATATATTTAATGTGAACACACCAAGAATGTATGTGCCGTCATAACTTGTAAACGATGTAGATGTCCTTGGAGGCATCAGTTAGATATTAAGTTTTTTTTTCCTTTTCAAGGTCACGCCTACAATAAAAACCGGATCACAATCATTTAATGATAGATAAAACAATAGCCCTGTTTGGATACTCTAACTCAGTTAGAGGTTAGAGTTAGATTCTAACTCTAGACTAACCCTAAACTAACTCTAAGCAAAGAGGTGTTTGGATGGTGGGGTTAGATTGACAATAAATGTATCATCCCAATCATTTGACTACTTTATTCAGGATTTTGTATGGTGGAAGTAGTAGAAAAAGTAACCTTGTCTGGGCCCATCTAACTCTAACCCAAATAAACATCTCTTGGGTGGGTTAGATTTTTTGGATGAGTTAGATGCATCTAACCAACTTTAACCCTCCTGTTTGGATGTTTTGGGGTTAGTTTGGTACAATCTAACTAACTCTAACTCTAACCCATCGATCCAAACAGGGCCAATAATGCTACACCTACATAAAGTTTTAGGTAAACTTAGGTAATTTACATTCCCCATAAACAAAACAGCCCCCCTAATTAAACGGTGGGCCCTACACCTCTTCTAATCCCAGTCAATTACTGACAACTCAATATTTCGGTAAGTTTAGTGTAGCATTGCTCATAGGTAAATCACCATCGACTAGATAATAAGGTACCACCGCTGCAAATTTTGGTTGGCCTTGGACCACACAGATAGGACCGCTAGATAACATGTCAACTACAACATTTTGGAATTAGTATCATGGAGAGTGGGCCTCCTTGATGCAACATATTTTTCTTTCCTTGTTTGGAAATCAAGGTTTTGCTGTAGAAGTGTCAACTTTACATTTTTATTGTTAGATAGGATTCTTAAAGTTACTCACCCATAAAAAAATGATCTCCTATTTTTTCAATAGAATTTTCTACCAATCAATCAACTGGAATTCCCTTTTTGTGGTTTGTTAGCCGGCAGCGGCGGCGTCAGGCCCCAGGCAGGCCGGGCAGCCGCCTGGGGCGTAGGGGAGTAGCTCTTTCATACACTGTAGCAATTTTAACCACTGTTATGCACTGTAGCTACTGTAGCATTGAAGCTTGCCTGGGGCGTACGTGCATCCTGCCGCCGCTACTGTTAGCCGGTGTTTCTATGCAATTTTTTTGAGCAAAATCTGTAGAATAGACCCCTACTATACGTTTTTCTTCACATTTTATTTGTTTGCTCTATGGTCGCATAGTTATTTGACGCCAGTTGCACATCTCAAAATAGCCACCAACCATGTTCATTCAAATTAACCTGTTTACTTGTATGTTTTATTTGATTTTGTAGATTCGATTTCTCTTAAATCATCCGGTCTCTTTTATTCTGCTCCAGGCTGCACTTTTGATTTAACCTGTACCAGCGGAGCATCTAGAGATGTGCAGCAAGTAATGTGCAAACTGTATTCATTTAAGATTTTCTTTATAAAATCCACTCTCTTTTTTGTAGTTCTGAATCGACCCCGAAAGGTTTTTAAAAACGCCAGTCGACTGAGCAGCTGTCAGACGAGATTTTTGTAGGGTGAAGCCGCTGGTGGATCGACAGAGAAGTTCTGTGGATGAGCCGCTGATGTTGGTTTGTCACACTAGCTATCTTGGTTTGGTCCTGATGGCAATGACCTGCACCCAGACACGGGAGAAGAGAACCAAGCAAGCAGAGCTGCGTGCGTAGGCGCGGGTGACGCAAGCAAGGGTGACGCATGCAGCAAGTGTAGTACGTAGTCAAATCTTTAACTGCTTTTGGCTATTGTATCCAGTGGCTTGGTCGCTCTCTCCCTGTACTGCAGGTGCAGTAAGACGTCTGTTGAAGATGAACCAGACAGAGCTCTCGGCTGACCCTGACACTCATGGACCTCCATAGTGTTCATATCTTCTTTTGTTCCTTTCCCTGCCGGCCGGTAGCCACCCGATGGATCCGAGCTAGGCATGTGACTATCCACTGATGCCCGTGCGATAGATATGTTTGTATGCAGAAGCTACATATCCATAATTTTCTTTCATATAAGCTTCATCTTGCCGCGACAGTCGGCCGGAGTCGTTGGGAAACGAAGGCGGTGGCGGCGGCCAGTTCAAGAAGAGCTGACGACGTCCACGAGATTTAGGGATTTGAGGGAGTAAGGAAATAAAAAAACCCGCTTTAAATGTATTCCGGTCTGGCGGTCTACAGAGTTCTAGCCAAAGGGGAGAGGGACAATGGACACAGTTGACCTTTTTTTAAAATTTCAGACAGCTCACTCATTTTACTCCCCCCCCCCCCCCCACCATTTGTGCTCGTACGCCTAGGGCGGCTTGGGGGCGACTTCCTCGTCGCCGCGCACAACCCCTCTCCCGCTCCCCCACCCCACCGCTGCTGACGCCCACCCGCCGGTCTTCGCCACGGCCCTTGCCCTGGTGGTGTCGCCTCCAAGGCCGCCGCCGTCGGGCGTGCTGCTGTTGGGCTCGTGTTGCCGGCCTAGCCCATCGTCCTTCCGGCGGATCTAGCTCGTCCCTCCCTGGTGCATATAGATCTGGCGATCGGCCAGGGTGGTGGCCCTACGCCTGCCGATCCATCCCTTGTGCTGTCGAATCCCGGGCTTGGGCTGAAGATCCCCTCCGGTGTGGGTGGATCTTCTCGTCGGGGGGCGTCGCAAGCGCCTCTTCTTCTGCGGTGGTGGTGGTTCGGTTCCCGGTCGCGGTGTTCGGGCGGTCGTCTGGTTGTTGGATGGATGCGCGAGGTGGGTGGAAGCCGGGACGATGGTCCCGGGCAGGGTGGTCGGCGTTGGATTTGCGGCTAGGGGCAACAATAGGTGATGTACCGTGATCTCGGGTGCGCGGGTGGCGAGCTCAGAGTGTTTGTGTGTTGGGTGCCCCATGGCCCTGCGCACTATCTCTTCAAAGATCGCCACTTCCTCTCGGCAATGCATTCTCCCGGCTAGATCTGGCCCATTGCTTGGCTCTGTTGGATTCTTCGAGCTCGAGAGTCGGGTGTTGCGGAGTGGGACCGGGCGAAACCCTTGACCGTCGGTAGAGGTCACGACGTTGGCGATGTTTGTGACATTGATTCCCTCCTTGGAGGCCTCGTCGAGGTTTCCTCCCGCATCCTTCCCACGCATCTTGGATTTGCTGAAAGCCTTGTTCCCCGTGTGTCGGCGACAATGTTGCGTTGTCGCTCCCCTCCCTGCAGGCGTCCGTCGAGGAATGCAGACGCGAGGTTGACTCTCAGCCAAGGGGACTAAGGTGGCTGCTAGCGATTATCTTCTTCGCGATGGCGGTGATTTTGTAGGCCGGTATTTGTTGTGCGACTTCACATTCTTGCTTGCAATGTTTCGGTTTGGCGGCAGATCTTGGAGAGGTGGTGGTAGGATGTGCAGATTTCTACGGTGATTCGGGTTGATCTCCCTCTCCATCAATGTTACGTGTGTCCATCTGAGCTCTAGGGTGACCAGTATGCCGGACGACGGTTCTACGCTCCACAAGCCAGGGAAGGAGGGTTGTGGCCTTCTTCGGAGGTATCGGCGGATGTGATGGCGAACTCAACTGGTCCTGTGTGGAGTGGATCCTAAAGCTTCTTCCGATGGTGGTCACTACTTCCTCGAGTTTCGCCTGTTCGTTTAGCTTGTTTAGAGGTTCGTCTGTAAGCTACCCAACACCATGTATCTTTTGATGCCTTCTTCTTTCGTGGTATGTAGCTCGTTGTAATCTTAGCCAGTTGATGGCTTTGTTAATTCAAAGACGGACTAGATTCGGGCCCTTCTGGGGCTTGGTCTCAGTTTTTCATTAAAAAAATTCAACAAGGAATGAATCGGATCTGAAAATATTTCACAAAATGACATTTTTCTTGACATCTGAACCTTAGCATGAAGCCCTGGGGTGGGGCGCTATGCAATTCAAAATAGGCAAGGTTTATCTATTTCACAAAAAAGAGAGATGATGAGGACTGAACCGCAAAATACTGACACCGACATGAATCTGTATTTATTTGTTTATCGGCGGGGATATTGGGAGCTTAATTGGTCAATGAATAGGGTTAAAATCCATATCCAATAGGATGTGAAGGATCTATCTCGGTGGCATCTTATAACCACATGTTGGTTCGATGCTCCAATAGTGAAAGTTTGGCAAGGAAATCTGCAATCCTATTTTGACTTCAATCTAGTTTCACTAAGGAAGGCTCCCTCCCTTCCTTGATTGACTCTTTAAGTTCTTGTACCAAATGGCTCAGCTAAGATCTATCAGTTCTATCACTTTCAGTAGTTTGATCAGATTGGCTTAGTCCACCTAGACGAAAAAATGACAAGTGGTATATGTACGTGTTGTCACTAGTCCTTCATTCAAGCAATGCGTTTTGATTCAAGTGGATCGCCACATCTAGGCACATACAAGAGGGCTGCAAGGATTACGTCCATTGCTTCATCCCGGATTACCAAAGATGTCCCTGCATTCTTCTCCTTATCACATAACACACCATCCATTAAAATAGCAATACACCGAGCAGCAAGACTACAATCTGATTTGCAAAGACGACAAAGGGTAACAACAAAAGTGCACAAACGATTTGAGCACAAGCAGCTTGGCCAACGATTTTATCGTGTTGCCAAGCGACGCAGTCTGATTTCCCATGATCTTGTTGCCACTCCATAGGCATGCTCCTTGCGACTCTATTCCTTAGGATGTTATCGTTGAATTTAACCTTACTCGCCCCCTAGGACCGCGACAATTCGAACTTCTCTTGCTCTGAGGCGGTCATGTATAATGACTGCATTAACGACATCGCTCTCATTGATCTCCCAGTGATCGTATGTACATGTTGTCCAACTGGAAGGCATCCTCTATTCTTGCCCGCCTCGACCGGGTGAAAGAAAGTTTCAGCGCCTTATTATAGGGCATCAATTGGATATGCTCTTATTATCTATATATATCGAATAGTTACGCATGTTAAAAACAAACTTGAAGTAGTTGTGGCTAGTGCAGATGCGATGTTGTTGACAATAACATTGGCAAAGACCAATCAAAGCAGACTTTGGTGACAATGGCGTGCAACAACATCTGAAATGGAAGGTAGACAACCTAACGTGAAAAGTCATGTGAAGCGGTCCCCAAAAACATAATTTCCCTCTCCAAATGCAGGATCACAAGAGAGAGGTTGAGGAGACATACTCTCCCGCATGTCGATGCATGTTGGCGTTCGGGAGGCAAACCCTAAATCGATTTCAATTGTGTATTTGGTTGTGGCTAGTAAGCAGTATTTATAGGAGAACCCATGAGGTACCGTGTGGCAATCACGATCTCAACCGGGTCGGTTTCCAACTTACGGATCAAGAAAATAACCAACCCTTGCTGATAAGACATAAAAAATAAGATGCCATAAAGAAGTCGCGCTCTTGCAAGGCCATATACCTGATTTTGACGGACCATTCATGTGCATGTCGCATGTCCACACCCTTCACATCGACCTCGACCCATTCCCGTGATTGTGACCGAGCAAGGTTAAGCCAAGTGAGATGATCGCGCCCATGGTGCTCTCTTTACCTCCTCATACCAACAACTAAGTTTTGTTTATAAAATGGCATGACACTTCCTTCACTAGCACTATGAGATTAAACTTTGCACCTCCACTTACGATTTATACAGGGGCCTTTGAGATTTAGGGATTTCAAAAAAATCACATGGGCCTAGCTAGCCATATATTCTAATAACCCACCCCCAAGATCTTAAATGTCCATTTAAATATATATTTTGATTTTACTAATTTCTTACTGTACTAATATTTCAACAGAGATTGTTAAGTTAAACTTCTGCCTAAAGATTTAAGCTACATACATTCACAACGTGACAATGGAATAAGCCTTGAGTTGTGAATTTTGTGCGAAGACGTTGCTCCCAAAGTCATAAACAATACCTATATAGCATTAACCTATCCCTTAGGTGGAGCTAATACGTCATACTTCATGTCTCTTCCTGAGCTTACGTGATAACACGCAATTCTCATAGACTGGGACGTTAAACATTCAGATTCGGGGATCATATAAGTGTGTTATTTCATGAATGATGTATAGATAATGTATTTGCTACATATAGCCAACATAAAAACATTAAGGCATATTTCCAAGTTTCAGCCTTCCTTACAGATCTAGGCCTTACAACTTTCAGAGTTTTACAACTTCTCCTAGAGGAGGTTATATATTACTCCCCTCAGTTAACTCATAGCTTGTTTTTCTCGAGTACTAATTACATAATCTCCAACCACTAGGTTAGTAGTATGGTGTAACACACACGGATATCATAATGATCTCCCTTGATGCGTTATCTATCAAATTTTGTATAGTCCTTTTGTAAGGAATTTTCCTTATTTTTATATGTTTGAATATAGTCAACAACTATTACTCCAGAGTTTCTACATTTCCTAACAGACTTCAAACGCCATTTCACGTGTCTTCATGACTCCACATTATCCTTAGAATTGCTCACTTAGAAAATGCTTGTTTAATTGGAACATTTCATAAGAGTTGCCGACACTGGTAATCCAATCACATGCAAGTACATCAAGAGCTCACATAGCCAATCTGCCTCAGTAACTGTTGTGTCAAAATGTTCTGCTTCCATTTTTAAACTCATCAATATGCTATGTTTACAAGATCTCCATGATATTGTGCCACCTCCATTAGTAAATGCAAACCCCTTGTGGCACATTGCACTTCAACATTGAAAATCCAGTTCGAATCACTTTATCCTTCAAGCACGACAGGCTGCCCTAAATAGTGAATTCGATAACTCATTGTACCCCTCAGATAACTCAAGACCATCTCACTCCAGTTTGACATGAACCTTCTGAGTTTTATCACAATAAAATAGATATTTGGCTATGGGATTATTGTGCTAGCTAAGTACGTGAGTTAACCAACAATTTCAGAACAACTTCAATTTTTGTCTAGTTTTTATGGAGTGTAACACTAGGACCAAAAGGTGTTGGGAGAAGACTTGCCATCTAAAAAGCGAACCTGCTCAAGACCTTCTTCCCATAATGACATTTCGCTAAAGTAATATAGCACATTCACATCCTTAAATAGTTTATTGTTTAGAATCACATCAACTTCTCCTGGATATTTCATATATAGATATTTTGATAGAAAATAGTTGACCTCATTGGTCACATCAATGTTTGTACATAATGTATGTCGTCTCCATACAAACATAATATAACACTTTCTAACCCACCACGGTGATAGAAAACACACCTATTGGCTTCATTAATGATATATCTTGCAGAAGCTAGATTTCTATCAAACTTCTTATGCCATTGCTTAGGTGCTTGTTTGAGGCCATACAAAAGTTTAACAATTTGCACACCTTTTTCTCTGCACTCTTCACCACAAATACATCTGGCTAATACATTCTCTTCCAACTCTCCATTTAGGAAAATCGTCTTTACATTCATTTGAGGAACTATAAGACTATATGAGGTAGCTAGGAAAAGTAGTAATCGAGTGGTTGTCAGTCTACCGATGGATGACAACGTATCAAAGAAACACCCACCTTCTTTACGAGTGCAACCCTTGGCTACAAGACGCACTTTGTATTTATTAATAGTTCCATCAGGCCTTAGATTCGATTTGCCCACCCACTTGTATCTCACTGGTTTACAATCGTAGGGTCATTCAGTTAGTTCCCAAGTTCCACTAGAAAGAATCGACTTATTATGGATGGATTCTTTCTATCAACTATATCTAGAGATGCATGTGCTCTACAATAGACTTGAGAGTATCGTACATTAGTACACAAGGTATACATGAAATCATTACCAAAATATTTCCCACTATTGTGTCTCTTTGCTCCTCACATGAGCTTCATTGTTATCCTTCTCAAGGAATTCGTGATGTGGTTGCTAGGAATACTCATTAGCAGTACTAGATTCGGGAATTACATCAGAAGAAATTCTATCAATGCTATGCATATCTTTTATGCGAAAAATATTCTGAAAATTGTTGCATCATGATATTCTATTATAGTATCAACATACAAATCAGGCATCTCAGATTTAACCACCAAAATAATTGTGGGCAATGCTCCAGTGAACATATCTTAATACACAATCCACCTTTTGGTCTGAATTCACGTTTATGAGAGATTGGAACATTGACTTTCGCCAAGCATCCCCATGTGAGCAAATAAGTAAGTGATGCTTTTTACTCTACACACTTCTTATAAGGTTTTTTATCTTTATTCTTGTTAGGAACTATATTCAGGACATGACATGAAGTCGAACAAGTCTCCCCCACCACTCCTTAGTGTCGCACATGATATTCACCAAGTCATTTAATATGGGAAAATATTATCCACCACAATCTAACCTATGAAGCTTGATCATTCTCTCTAATTGATTTAACTCCAGTCTTAGAGATTTTAGGATATTGTAAAGCTTTACCCCCCCCCCCCCCCCCCCCACACACACACACAGAGAAGACAAGAGGATATGATAGAATGTATTTTCCCCCCAGGACACATGCATTCAAGCAGGGGTAAACAAATTAGCCTTTTCACTAGGAACATGATTGATGAGAAAGAAATTATATGCAAATTTTGAGTCCCCAAATTTTAATAGCATTTGTGAATGGGAAAGAAATGAAAGTCATTCTTTGAAAATATGGCGAGGCTTTGTTTTGGGAGAACAATTTCTCTTACAAGTATGAGGACATGAGACATGACAAAGCAAATACCAATGTGATTAAGTAAACCGTTAAGTTTTTGGTATTATCCACCAATTCTTTTGCATGGTTATTCAAATTACAAACACATGGAAGCGTATTAAAACGACATTATTGAAAAATAGGAAAACCGGATGGCCTGGTCAGCTATGCCATGTCTCGGGATAAATTCCATAAACATATATGATTCACATAAGTGAGCCGATAAAAACAGGAAAATGTTTTTGTAGCCTTATGAACATGAAGGATATTATGAGAGGAAGATTAGTCGTGTAAGTACAAATTTTGTCACGACGAGCATGATTAATGTGCATACCTCACCAGTTGGTTGTGTGCACTTGTTTCTTCCCGTTGCACTAGTTGTGGGCGGTGAGTCAATCTAGTTCACTTTTGAAATGAACTGTGGATCCTCTTATTTGCATACCAGTTTGTATCCATGATGTAGGTTGAAGTAGAACTTGTAGGTTAATTATCTTCACCATGGAAGGTATGGTCAATGTTCTTCCAGTACATTAGAGCAACAAGGCCCGCCATGCTGCATTGGCTTCATGAGCAATCATCATTGTCATAGTTGCAGTATTGATAATAATTGTCCACAAAAATTTCTTCCTTGTTGATCGTGGTTGAATCCATCGAGGCCTCCATGTCCATTTCTTGATTAACACCACCAAGGCAGACGCCTGAATCAAGGTTGGCTGAAGATTTGTCTGTGAAGGAGAGGTTTTTACTAATTTATGGGTTCAAATGATATCAGGTAGGAATATAACTCACTAAGGGATGACTTCTTGGTTCCTTCCGTGATCATTGGAAACCCATGTCCTGATGGATCGAGAGATATCGGCGCAAGCAGGGAACACAACATCTGGTCCTGCTCGACCCAAGAATCATACTCGGGTGTTTTCTCCTTCTTGGATTCGTCTTTATTTTTGTTGACGACACGCTCCTTGGGTGGAGTTGTGCTAGTTTCATCGGCATATCCGGGGACCCGATCAACACACATGCACTTCAAGGCCTGAGTTTTCCACATAAGAGGAGCTAGACATTGGTACTTCTTCATACTACAAAGATTGCACTAATATGATACCATAAAAGAGAGGTGCACTAATAGGATACCACAAAAGTAGCAATAGCAGGTTGGTTTGGGATGTTAGTGTCAGCGTTCAGTAATTATATATTATCAACGACTTGACATACAAGTTGTAGTTAGTTATGGTTATATGAACTAACAAGCCAATTTCGTTCAGAATCTAGGAGGAAGAGATAAGATACAAAACACTTAAACTTATATTTTTTTTACATGTTCGACAAGCTATGGCAGCCCGAAACTAAATTATAACAAGTTATTATAGATTAATTAACATTTTTCATCCATTTATGCCGTACTTGTGGTCAATTAATAAATAGATACATTGTACCATCCGATGGATGTTTATTTAGGCAGTTCTGTGGTATTTAATTTTTGTCGCAAACCGAATTGCTATCATACCAATGCTTCGAGTCGTTCGGAAATTCTTGAAACATCTATGCCAATCCTGGTGCTGAATGCCTGCACAATACCAAGAGAAGAATTTATGATAATTTACTTAATTTGATGCAAAATAGATAACTTCTAATTTGATATTTAGATTAAAACCAATTCTCCATGACATAGTACGAAAATCAGTTTCGAGACGCATCTAATTGAATTACATACATTATAGCCAGCGGAGATGGATAAAAGAGAACGAACTTATTAATTATCTGATATATGGAACGTGTGTACATCTAAGGTTGATTTCAACAAGTTTTTGTTTTTGTTTCCAGCCACAGTTTCGCAAATGTGTATGTTCACCACTCTCATTTTGACACTCTTTTTTTTCTTGTGCCTTTGACATGCACACATGTCGTTAGTTAATTTCAATGTTACACTAGAAACAAACAGTACCCCTTAATTAAGTATGGAAGCATATTTCTATAAAGCTATCGATCCAACGTTCGAAAAGGGAAAGAAATCTTTATACCCAAAAATCATTTCATTTAGAAACTACTCACTCCGTTCCGAATTACTTGACATGACTAGTAATACTTTTAAATTTAAATCTGATGAAACAATTTCATGCTACATAAACTATACTTTATCGATCTAATTAATTATTGCTCAAAACCTGAATCCTAGGACGTACTTATGTGCGCCTTGCACTTTGCAATATAAGATGTATTTACTAGTTACAAATGCAAAAGGCCATACCTATATATTGTACATATTTACCTCGGAGTGTATTGTGTAGAATATTTGGTGGCCAACAACAGAGTGATTGGCGTTGACAATATTGGCCCCTTCTTCCTCAAGGATGGTTATCACCTCATGGAGCTTGATCGGCCTCTCTGTGTTACATATTAGCCTGACCTCCATGCTTGAGTCATCGGGTTGCCGCACCTCCACTACCGGTGGTGCCGATGCGTCCAAATATTTTTCTTCTACCGGTGACCCGTCATCGATGCTCCTGGTAGTGGTGGTAGTGGGTGTCGAGATGCCACTAACTCCTCGTAATGTAGCCATGGCTTGCGCAGAGGTCTTCTTATGTTGTAGCTCATCGACCCTCTCCTTGAGCTTCTTGATGTAGGTTGCTGCCACATCCAGGCTTCCTACCAGAGTCATTGTATCCTACATGCACATTTAAGGCACGCCGATGTTAATAGATTATGGGAGAAATTTTTATTTAATTTGTATTTGATGACATGATTTCCTTGGCTTGGATAGGCCTTCCTTCTTTAGCTAATGAAGAGTTGTTCTATTTATGGTGATGCCAATGATTACACATAGAAACCTTCTGGATTTCAGAAATATATTACCCAAAATAATATCATCTCACTAAAACGGTAAAACCAACTGTGGATTTTCTTTAATTCAGAGCAGGAATTTTGCAAGATTGCAAGGTGAAGATAATAATTCTTGGAAGCTGCCAACAGAATTGCTTTACAGTTCAAACGTGACAGTTAGATATTTCCTGTCAACTTGGGATTATATTTTCAGAATATGGCAGAAAAAATGAACTAGATCGAGGAAAGCAACACATTCCAAGAAAACTAAATGCCTCGTACAACTCAATTGCTCGGGCCTTTGATATCATATTTCATGTGATGAGAAAAGGGAAAAACTATACTGATGGCCATTGTATTTAGTTATTTTCAATTATGAGAGTAACTTGAGCAAGATCTGTATTTCTGCCTAAACTGAAAATAAATGCCCAAAAAACACTGCTATTAAAATATTCAGAAACTATATAAGCACATTCTTTTCATGACAGGATGAGATCACGACATCAACATGGAGAACTTGGGGGAAAGAGCAAGCTAGCTACTAGATATCAGTATATCACACCGTCGAGTAATACGCAATGAGAGAAATAAAACATGTGAAGAGAAGCGTGTTGGTTGTTCTTACAGCGTGGGGCTTGTGTTCTTGGGGGATGAGGGATTCGAGCTTCTCGCAGAGCACCTTCATGCGCTGCCGTCTCTCCTTCTCCGTCTCCTTTGCCGTCAGCGCGCCGGCCGTGCTGTGGCTTGCCCTCGTCCTATTCCCGCCCCTCGCCGGCTTCGCCTTGACCTCCATCTAGCTCACCAGGTTGAGATCGATCAACATGCCGGTGTCAATGGCCGCAGATCGAAATGCAGCCGACATGGACAGAATGGTGAAGAAGAAGAAGATACCGAGGTGCAGACAGCGGCTAGCTTCATGGCGGCAGCTTGGCACGACGAGATGAATGAAGAAGAACAAGTGCTTGCGTGGCTTGGTTTAAATGGGCGTGTACAGATAAGGGCCGGCCGAGGAGGCCTATGGGAGTATGTCAAATACTCTACTTACTACTATGTGTTTATATAGGGGACACCGCACACGTAGCTCAAGCTAGCTAGATATTGTAGTGTTTAAATATTTAGCAACCACATATTATACGGTATATGTGGCTGAAATAGTGGATTGCAGTACGTACACATGCCATTGGTTGCAGAGGGTACATGGACCCATCGAGAAATTTCAACGGAGCTTTGTTATACGTACAAATGGCGAATGGACATGCACAGCTCAGTGCCCGTGGGCACGGCGACACGGCAATCAATGCGGTGACGAAGTGACAGCAGCGTGGACATGGATCCATTGGTTAAGCATGAATTTTCACAAACAGTCGGCCGTGGGCGATACGAACGACATGCATGCACGATTGAGCGCATCAAGTGGGAGTGGGACTCCTGGAGTTTGTACGTACCTAGCTAGCGAGCCATTGTTGCTCTTCACCACAATTAACTTGTTAGGAAAGAAGATCTCCAGGGAAGCAGTGATAGAGGATAGGATCGATCCTTAAAACGATTAATAAACAAGGTACAAAGTCGTGTCCTATTACGATAATTGTATCTTAGGCCTCCTATATAATGTGATGGTAGAGTGTGTCGGCGCCTGTGTGGCCGGTGTGCGGTACTGTAGCAGTATCATGAGGAGGAGCGCCCATAGCCAGGCCTCGAGGATGTAGCCATGATGGTGAACCTTGTTAACAAATTTTGACATTGTGCTCATGTGATTGCTTGGTCCTCGATATGACAACTACGTGCTTCTGATTATTCTAACAAGTAGTATCAAATCTTAGGTGCCCAGAATCAAATCTCGGTGAACTCACGGACACTAGTGGAGAGACCCCCATATTGTCCCGGTTCAAATGGGCCTTTGGTCCCGGTTCAACACCCGGGACCAATGCTGGTCCCGGTTGGCCCACGAACCGGGACCGAAGAGGGGGGAGGGGTCATTGGTCCCGGTTGATAGGAAGAACCGGGATCGGGCCTCCATATTTTTTTATTTTTTATTTTTTATTTTTTTATTTTTTTATTTTTTTTATTTTTATTTAAAATTTATTATTTAAAATTTATTATTTAAAATTCATTATTTAAAATTTATTATTTAAAATTTATTATTATGGTTATTTTTTATTCTATTCAACACCTATCCCAACTCGCTTAACAGACACTTGTTGATATTTGTATCATATCAATCATATTAAACCTTGTTGATGTCTAGGACCTTGTTGATGTCTATGTTGTGATGAAATTTAAAAAAAAATTTAAACTTCCCGATCGGTTACCTATTATATTTTAAATGTTTTTAAATTATTTTTCTGAAAAAATATATTTCTTTTTAATTTTGAAAACACATTTTTCATTTTCCGAGTGACAAAAATGGGGTTTTTTGTGAAGATTCTACCAAATATTTGATGTAAACTTGAACCACTTTATTTTTGTAAAATACTAGACCATATTTTATTTACAATTGACCAAAGTTTCCATGTAATATGGTTTTTATATACCTCTTCTGAAAAAGACAAATTTCCGCAGATTCAGCTGGAACGGGGTCAAATTTGAACTACATGTGCTTGATAGTTTGCTCTTTATTTTTTGAAAAAATCATTTCTAGATACACAAGTAGTCATTTCATCAGGGATCCACCAAGACTTTTGTAAGATTCCACCCCTATCTATTATCGGTCATGCCCTCCGTTTTGACCACTTTTTGAAATCGACAAAAATAATTCAAAAAAAATAAAAAAAATGTAAAACCTTCGCGTTGCATCCTAATTTATGTCTTAGTAACCATACAAAACAACAAACTTGGAATAAGGCAAATATCTTATAAAAGTCTTTTTAAAATGAGCTATCGAGTATGAAGATTCATGACTTTCAAGCCAAATGACCGATGTTACAGCTAGTTTGAAAGGATAGTTTTCCCAAATGATCTCATATTTTGCACATGTGTGTATATTATACTAGCCAACAAGTTTGCCAAAGGAAGTTTTTATTTTCTTTGCACGAAAAATACATTTTCCATTTTCTGAGTGACAAAAGTAGGGGTTTTTTGTGAAGGATCTACCAAATATTTGATGTCAACTTGAACCACTTTATTTTTGTAAAATATTAGACCATGTGTTATTTACAATTGACCAAAGTTTCCATGCAATATGGTTTTTATATACCTCTTCTGAAAAAGACAAATTTCCGCAGATTCAACTGGAACGGGGTCAAATTTGAACTACATGTGCTTCATAGTTTACTCTTTATTTTTTGAAAAAATCATTTCTAGATACACAAGTAGTCATTTCATCAGGGATTCACCAAGACTTTTGTAAGATTCCACCCTATCTATTACCGGTCATGCCCTCCGTTTTGACCACTTTTTGAAATCGACAAAAATAATTCAAAAAATATAAAAAAAATGTAAAACCTTCGCGTTGCATCCTAATTTATGTCTTAGTAACCATACAAAACAACAAACTTGGAATAAGGCAAATATCTTATAAAAGTCTTTTTAAAATGAGCTATCGAGTATGAAGATTCATGACTTTCAAGCCAAATGACCGATGTTACAGCTAGTTTGAAACGATAGTTTTCCCAAATGATCTCATATTTTGCACATGTGTGTATATTATATTAGCCAACAAGTTTGCCAAAGGAAGTTTTTATTTTCTTTGCACGAAAAATCCATTTTCCATTTTCTGAGTAACAAAAGTAGGGGTTTTTTGTGAAGGATCTACCAAATATTTGATGTCAACTTGAACCACTTTATTTTTGTAAAATATTAGACCATGTGTTATTTACAATTGACCAAAGTTTCCATGTAATATGGTTTTTATATACCTCTTCTGAAAAAGACAAATTTCCGCAGATTCAACTGGAACGGGGTCAAATTTGAACTACATGTGCTTGATAGTTTTCTCTTTATTTTTTGATAAAAATCATTTCTAGATACACAAGTAGTCATTTCATCAGGGATCCACCAAGACTTTTGTAAGATTCCACCCTATCTATTACCGGTCTTGCCCTCCGTTTTGACCACTTTTTGAAATCGACAAAAATAATTCAAAAAATAAAAAAAATGTAAAACCTTCGCGTTGCATCCTAATTTATGTCTTAGTAACCATACAAAACAACAAACTTGGAATAAGGCAAATATCTTATAAAAGTCTTTTTAAAATGAGCTATCGAGTATGAAGATTCATGACTTTCAAGCTAAATGACCGATGTTACAGCTAGTTTGAAAGGATAGTTTTCCCAAATGATCTCATATTTTGCACATGTGTGTATATTATATTATCCAACAAGTTTGCCAAAGGAAGTTTTTATTTTCTTTGCACGAAAAATCCATTTTCCGAGTGACAAAAATGGGGTTTTTTGTGAAGGAACTACCAAATATTTGATGTCAACTTGAACCACTTTATTTTTGTAAAATATTAGACCATGTGTTATTTACAATTGACCAAAGTTTCCATGTAATATGGTTTTTATATACCTCTTCTGAAAAAGACAAATTTCCGCAGATTCAACTGGAACGGGGTCAAATTTGAACTACATGTGCTTGATAGTTTGCTCTTTATTTTTTGAAAAAATCATTTCCAGATACACAAGTAGTCATTTCATCAGGGATCCACCAAGACTTTTGTAAGATTCCACCCCTATCTATTACCGGTCATGCCCTCCGTTTTGACCACTTTTTGAAATCGACAAAAATAATTCAAAAAAAATAAAAAAAATTGTAAAACCTTCGCGTTGCATCCTAATTTATGTCTTAGTAACCATACAAAACAACAAACTTGGAATAAAGCAAATATCTTATAAAAGTCTTTTCAAAATGAGCTATCGAGTATGAAGATTCATGACTTTCAAGCCAAATGACCGATGTTACAGCTAGTTTGAAAGGATAGTTTTCCCAAATGATCTCATATTTTGCACATGTGTGTATATTATACTAGCCAACAAGTTTGCCAAAGGAAGTTTTTATTTTCTTTGCACGAAAAATCCATTTTCCATTTTCCGAGTGACAAAAGTAGGGGTTTTTTGTGAAGGATCTACCAAATATTTGATGTCAACTTGAACCACTTTATTTTTGTAAAATATTAGACCATGTGTTATTTAAATGGAGTATAATGCAAATGAATTGCAAATTCAAACTCCAATTTGAATTCAAGTTAGCCAAGTTATAAATGCTATTGTGTGATCAAAGTAATTCATATTGAAATGTGTATGATATGCCTCTGATGTGCAATTGAAAAGTGTATGATATGCCTCTGATGTGCAATTGAAATGTGGTATGTTGCTATGGTTCAAGTTGCACAAGCATTTGAAATGAATTTGATTTAATTCTAATTAATCCAAATAGCAAATGCTACTGGTCCCATTTTAAATTCAACTCAAACATAGTTCAAAGTTGGATATTTGGATAGATTATTTTCTCCTGATCATTTTTCATATATTATATGTTAAATTTGGAGTTAATATGAATTTTCTATGAATTTTCAAAGTTTCACTTAATTTCTGCCATTTTCCGATTTATTCTTTAATCAGAAAAAATAAAAAAATGTAAAACCAACGGTCCCGGTTTTTGCGACAAACCGGGACCAATGCCTCGCCAGAGCATTGGTCCCGGTTGTTGACAAAAACCGGGACCATTGTAAAACCAACGGTCCCGGTTTTTGCCACCAACCGGGACCAATGCCGGGACCAATGCCATATCCAGACGAACCGGGACCGTTGCCCGGCATCGGTCCCGGTTCTGTAATGAACCGGGAGCGATGCCTTTTTTGGGCTGGACGAAAGGGGGGTCTGTCTACTAGTGGGATGGTCGATCATGGTTAATAGATTCGAAACGCTGGTGTTAGCGGGCCCATGGTGACCTATGTGTTAGGAGAAGATTGTTAGTTTGGTTCCACATCGATTATGGGAGAAGACATAACATGATCTATCAGGCTAGTTTTTAGGGAGAAGATGGTGGTTTAAAGCCTGTGATAAGTCGGTGTTGCTTTTCGGTTGGGCTTGTTGACGCATATGCGTCGGAAACACTTCATAGCGAACCCTGAAAATGGGTAACAAAAAGTCCACTGTTACTGCCAAGGGAGCTCGGACGAACAACGAGTAGACCCATTATCGATCGGCCTCCTATCCAAAAACCCAAGTCCGCTACAAATTTGGACTGAAAATAGACCGTGACGGACTAAAAAGGGACATCGGTCCGTTTACGTTCCTGCATTGAATCGCATTTTTTGGCCGCACGGAGCCAAGCGGACCAAACGGGATGATTTGAGGATGACCCGTTGGAGTTGCCCATATGTCTGAAATGTGTTTATTGGAATATTCTATTCTTGTTTTTTGAACGTGGTTCAATATCACTTGATTCTTTTATGTTGATGTGCTGCCGCGGTTTCAATCTGCATCGGCTGAACTTTTAGACATGCTCAACTAGTACTATCTTTTTTTTTTGTTACTGCATTGTGTTGTATTTATTTAAGTTTACATATATAGAATCGATTGATATGTTTTGCTCAGCTGTCACACCATATTTTTGCTGTGTCCATAGACTTTATGTCTATGGAGGGGTGGATAGCTCCTGATGTTCCACGGATGACCGGACCAGAGCTGCGTGATGGAAGCACGGGTGACGCATGCAGCAGCAAGTGTAACTGGATGTCACGTACACAACAATTGATTTTGGTGTACGCATGGATCCGTTGAAGAAAATAAGAGAAGAAAGAGATGGAGCTAGCGCTAACGTCGCTGGCAATCATCGATGTCCGTGGAGCATCTTGTGTTTCTTTCCCTGCTCTGGATTTGCTCTGTTTTTTAGAGGTTCGGGCCGAGAACCAACGATCTATTAAAACTGTCCTACATACTTGCTTTTTGATATGTATATTTTCGAAACAGTTTGGGGCATCCAGAAATAAGTTTGAAAGTGCAGTTGCATTCATTTCAGTTTTTATGCATAACTAGCAAGGTGGCCCTCGCAAATGTGAGGGCTAGTACTGTCATAGTATAAATTTTTCGTGGTTCATATTTTGTATGTATTTTCTTGGTACAATTAAGTATTTTTTTTTGACATGATCATGTACTATATTATTTGCATTTTTGTAATAATTTGTTTATGTTCATATTCTCCCTTTAATTCATATTAATTGTCATTGAAATGGATGTATGTAAACATATTTCAATGCTGGATACATTTGTTTCAGCGACAACTAATATTTGTCGGAGGAAGCAGTATTATACTTTTTCATGTTTTTTTGTCATAATTTGCAGCATATTGAAATTTATATTTGGGCTCATATGTATGTAGCTGAGTGGAGTTTTATTGTTTTATAAAAATAGTAATTGTTTTTTCTTTGTTTTTTCACAATCTACAACAACACAACAAATTTTTCAGTGAAGACAAACAGAATTAGAGCTGGATACATGTATTGAAAGGTAAATCTTTTCAAGGAAATTAATGGTAGAACTAAAATATCTTTGGACTTGTATTGTATGCTTAGGCCACTATAAATTTACGGTAACACACTGCAACTAAGGAGTGACAATCTTTAGCCCCACGAACATGTACTTCATTATGGAAACATGTTGTTTTAAATTTAATGAAAGGGAAAAAACTAATTTCAAATAGAAGAAAAATGATGAGGCTTTTTTCTTTTAGTTGACATTATAGCAATGACTATATTGTCAAATGCAAGGAGTGATTGTGAAGTAAATTCTGAATCCGTATTTATGTTCAAAGTAACAAAGCTGATGATATTGGAATGTGAGTTGTTGCAATTGTCAAGTTAGAAGCATACATCACCTATTGGAAGAATAGTAACATGTTCTACTCTAAGTACAAACATGTAAAAAGTGATATTGTTATACATTTTCCGAATAATGCCAATCAAAACATATATGCATTCAATTTTTCACCCTGTTTGCAGATAAGTGTTAGGAAAGCTAATTCAATCCCAATAAGAATGACACCATTTGCAAGCGCATTTTTTCATCACTCATGCTTTGTGCTATGTTTACCATAACATCTAAACAATATTTTTTATGACCTCCTACTAAATGGTTTATGCCTGGTGTGGAATTGTTTTCTTTTGTGGGGATAGTATTTAACCTTGTATGTGGATAAATATGGATCTTTTGATTCCTTTGCTCAAAAAGATACCTGGAGTGTAAACTCATTATTATATGGTAAACTTAACATATTAAATTCACATCTTATGAAATTAGACATACATGCAGATAAAAATGTCTAAAATTGCATGCCAATATCTGTTGTTCTAAATGCTAATGAGAACTCGCATTCTCTACCAAATTAAGGGTCATAAATTTGTATTCTTTTGTTATTAATTCTTAATTCTTAATAGATTAATAATATTCCATTATCGTTCTAGAATGAAAAATGACTTGAGATAGTATTTTAGGTAATTATTCAGCGACTCTCTTTTAGATAGAGTTCAAGAACTTTGCATACTCCTTAACACATGTTTTGCCTATATTTAAAGTTAATTTAATATATGTTTTGTCTTTATTTAAAGTTAATTTAATACTTAGCATATTCTACTGGCTGCATGCTGCATGTTCCTCCGGCCACTACATGTCAAGTTGCACGTTGCTTTGGCCAGCTAGCATATATGCACCGTCCGGGCTCGTATTTCTAACTACGTCGCAGGTAAAAAAAAAGGCAAAGTCACCAGGCCCTTTCTAGGAAAAAGGTCAAAAAGAGAAACGTGCGTGTCTTACTTTAATTTAGATGACCGATGCCTTTTCTTGTGTAATTATACTGGTACGTAATTATAGATAGATCTAGACCATTACATAACAGATCCAACCATCAAAATAATTTTGATGATGTGGATCAATACGGTGTCTCTATTAATAACCTCGTATTTTTCTTTTAGTATATAATAGATAGATGACATCTTTAACGATGACTCTTAACGAATATAGTATCCATTCGTGGATTTATTTTAATGTAGTCCATGAATAGTGATATGAGAACCAATATCTAACTGCATCCTATAACGTTTATTTTTGTCTTTTTAGTCGGCACCACTCAAAATAATAGAATGCGATAATAGTTTAAATGTAAATATTACAATTCAACAATGTGTTAAAATAAAATAAATTAGTTCAAACTGGAATTGAACTCGTGCATTGTTTTAGTTGTTCATTTAACTGTTCATAGATGCTCAATCAAAATTTTAAACTGCTCATGAGTTGTGTGAAGTGGGCATCTGAAGAAAAATAGTTGTCCATCAATGTTAAATGCATGTTTCGACCTGGCACTCGATGACCCTTGATCAACCGCCTTAAATCGAGAACATGATCTTCCACACGCTCCGTGTATGCAAGGACTGCATATATCATTGTCGTTTCATTCACTTATCCTTCTCGTCGAACGATTCAATAAAGTCGTTGTAGATGTACTCCATGTCCGAATTCGTTGCTTCAAAGAAGAGTTACAGAATATATCAAAAAATTGACACCGGCATTTCGCCAAACATTTGTTGGGTGTGGTGAATCCATTCTGGGGGCGGATGGTACTTGTATGGCAGATGTATGAGAGATGAAATGGCGATGTTGGCAAAGAGGCATGGCAACCAAGTGGCGCAACTGGGGTTAGACATAGCTTTGGTGGATGCAAAGGTGGTACAACGGCTACAACGGCATGGCAAGGGAGTAGCGTCGTTCATGGATAAACGCACGACTGTGTTCAAACAGGACGGTTACATGCAGATGCAGGTTGCCGCCATACGGGACGGGAGGGATCGGAGAAGGAAGCAGATCTAGAGCTGCGTGCGTACGTAGGGGCTGGTGACGCAAGCAAGAGTGACGTATGCATCATCAATGGTGGAGTAGTTGTCAAACCTTGAACTGTTCTTGGTTGCTTGATTCCTCTGCATGCATCGAGACGTACGTACGTTGAGGCGTCCAGAGCTTTATTTAGCTCGCCGACGCTGTCTGTCTGTCTGTCTTCACGTACTGCTGCTATTGTAGATCTTGTGTTTCTTTCCTAACTCCGCTGTGTTCCTCTTCAAGTCCAAGCTTCCCAATGAGAATTGTAGTATATCACCAGCGTATTTAGAACGTACCAGAAGCAGAGCAGCATGGTGACGCAAGCTAGGGTGACGTTAGTACACACCATGCATGTGTAGCAGTCACAAGTTTGAACTACTTTTGGCCATGTATCCAGACATGCATCCAGTGGTAATTTGGCTTGGTGTGAAGATGGGTTGACGTCCATTAGGAAACGACGGGCGGACCTACGTACACGCGCAGGGAAACCAAGAGGAGAGGAGAGCCAGACACAGCTTTCGTTGATGCTGACGCCGACGCTCAGTGTAAATATCTTCAGTTTCTTTCGCCTCTCAATGGATGGATGCAAGCAAGTAGGCCTGTGTCTCTGTGATGTCTATGAGTCTATCTATCTATGTATGTTAACCGGATACCATGGCCGTACGTGACAGATACGTTAGCTCCATCCGTTTCTTTCATATCAACAAAGATATTTTTCTAGTACAATATCACTATCTCAGTATATAGGTCTTTCTTCTATCTTCTTTGGGAATGGAATAGGCATCTTCACGGAGTTTCGTTGTCGTTCTGCTTCGCTTGTTGTACTAGGGTTGCCCTCTCACTGCTCTAAAACAATGTTTTGCATTTGTATTATTATTTTCAAGGACAATACATATATAGATGGTCACAAATGCTTCCTCCGTTTCATATAAATTGTCGTTGAGATGGATATATCCGATCAAATGTTTAACTGCAGATATCCTTTTGCAGAGTATTATAACGCAGTTCCTTTGGTTTGGTGTGCATGTGCCCCAAATTTATCTTAACGTGTTTTTCTTAGAGATTATTGTGGTTGGTGTTGAGAACTGTTGATCCGACATCAATATATATATGTGTTATCTTTCTCCTTTTTTTGAGGCTCTCGGGAAGAATAAGCATTACTCCTTTCGTCTCATAATGTAGTAACATTTTTAAGCTAATTTCATTAAAAAAATGATACTCCATCCGATTCATATTAATTGACGCACACTTAATACAACTCTAGTATAAAGTTCTACTAAATGTGCGTCAATTAATTTGAATCGAAGGGAGTACTATATTATGCGAGAGAGGTAGCACCTCTTTATTTGCTGTACAGGAAGAAACCTGCACCGGAGGATATGGAATGTATGGGACTCTTGAGTTGGTAGTACATGCCCGACATATCAGATAGATGGTTGGCAGCCGGCAGGGACACGGGAGAACCAGCCAGAGCTTGCATGCGTAGACGCCGGTGACGCATACTACACACCAACAAGTGTACGTGCAATTTCATAAATTTAGCTGATTTTTGGTGTTTTCATCTGTCTTTGTCCCGCTCTCCATGGATGCGGCAGGCAGCCATGCATTGAAGAAGATGCAGTCATCGACCTCCGTGGCTGCCTGTCTTCCTGTGGCATCTTCTGTCTTCTTTCTCCGTCGCCCGGCCGCAGCCTTTTGGAGTGATCCAGGCCTAGTGACTGATACATCCATTGGTTTCTTTCGTAGTAGTATCAAATATTATCTTCTTATGGAAGTCGATCTAGTGGCCGCTTCTTCTTTATTTAGAAAGAAAAGAGTGGTTGGCATATTTCCCTCCATGTTGTGCAATTAAGAACAATGTTCTTGTGTTTGTTTTGCAACCGTCTTTCATGCCGCATGCCCTTTTATTGAATTTATAATCAAGTGAAAACTAATATAATTGATGTCTTGTAGGCTACGGTAGCAAGTATAATAAGATGATGTAAGCATACTATAAGGATTTAATAGAATATTCTTGCTGATTTCAAAGAGAAGGGAAAGGAGAAAAGAGAGGTAGATTGTAGATTATCAGTCAGCTGCAACATGCTCCCAATTTTTTTTGTGAGAGTGTGGCGTGAGCCATATGTTAATAAACTGTATCTATTTGCAGTTTATTAATATACATGTTGACTATAAGTTGATTTAAAATGACATGCAAAATTATATAGCCGGCAGCTAGCAATAAAATTAATAAGCAAGGTCTTAGTCAATAGGCTACAAGATGTTTCACATCAACCAATTCTTAGCTGAAGGAGAGATAACACAGGAAACAGAAGGAAGCCGGTATTAAATCAACTATGCATGCAGCCGGCGCAAGGACTAAGGCTGCCCCAATGGGTAGTAACTTACACTAGTAACATATGCATTTTTACTATTGTATGTTGTTATCTTCACGGTGGATACTAACATATATGAAATATTATGCAAGATCTTATTTATTAGTTTATAGACTCATTTTTCCTTGATATGTGTGGTGTTACGGTAACTACCTAAGACTATTCATAGTGAAAGTAACATCAATGGTAACATCATACATATCTAGGTAAAATAAATGATGTGAAAAGTAATTAATGAAGAAGAGAGGCATGTGATAACTTAGGAAATTACTCACATTAGGAGTAACATCACATATACCAAGATAATATGAGTCTACAACATAATAAATAAAGTATTTTATGACACCACATATATATATATTACTCCCCACTATATAGAGATAGTAAACATAGACTAGTGAGTTATGCAAACAGTTACTTCTCACTATGGCTAGTCTAAGTTACACAAACAGTTACTTTCCACTATGGCTAGTCTAAATCTATAATACATAAATAGTTCATCCCCACTAACCTATTTATCTTGACATGCAAGCTATCCACATCATCAATTAGGTCCACCATGTAAAAACTCCCACTTATTCTTCATGCACATGCTACCATTAACTTTGCATGTGCATGCATCCTATTAAAAATTAATAAAACTTTTTATGCACTCAACCTCACAATTTATAAGCAACTTTTTTTATAGAAAATCAAATTATGAGTTACATTGCAATTTATTTTTCTGTGTGTCATTTTTTTAATATAAATACACATCCAAAGTTGCTATCATTATTTTAGATTTCGCCAAGAGTGGACACGTCTTCACCATCTCTACTCGACGTTGTTTTCGTCTCATATCATCTCGCCGATATATTGTCAAGAAACTAAATTAACAAAACAAAAATCAAACTCATTTTTGAGTTTTCATAAAAAAAAATATTTTTTACTTTAAACAATATTTATTTCAAAAAAGAATTTATAATAAAATTATACTATGTTTCATAGATTTTCATGTGTTTTAAAACATCGAATTCTTTGTTAATAGTTCCTGCAGCAACGCGCGGGGTATCATCTAGTTACACAAACAATTCTCTCCTCATTAACTACATACTACATGATCAAATTTATCTTAAAATATGTGATGTTACTACCTATTTTACTCCTACTGTGACTCTTCTTTCTACTAGTCAACCACAATCTGTGTTTCCTGCTTTTCTCTCCAAATAAGCATTAAATACTATAGCCAAAGTACAACTAGCTTATTGTATATGTAGATTTTGTAAGAAGGCTTTATCATGATGTGGCACTAGTATACCACGGGTAGCAGGCTTTTCTATTAATCTTACTCTGATGCCGAAGTGGCCCTAGAAGTTGATGCTAACTCTTTCATGCACCCTTAACGATGCAAAAGCAAAATAAGAGATAGGTGTCAATGGCTTTCTGACACGTCTATCTGCTAAACAAAATTGGTTAATCATAAGCATATAACGTAAAATAATGCTAATAATGAAAAAATAGGATGGACTTTCAATCAAAGATAAGACAGATAAAATCATTATATGTGCCTCACAATTGATAGAACATCATCTCACGTTGAAACAATGATATGTGCTCCTTAGTGAGTCATGATGATGTCCAACATATCACTTAATTTGAAACAAAGTTAACACAAGATATATGTCGGAGGATGACCCTCGGCAGGACCAAGGAAGCGAAACAAGTTTTCAAGACAAACGAATGATGTACATGTACATGGCCGACTGCTCGGATGCCCGATCAGTTGCTCGGTTTGGGTCGAGCAACCGGGTGGGCAGCCGGCCGCGTAGCTGGCCTGTCGGTCATGTACATGTACGCGGCATGTTTGTCTTGAAATGTTCTTTTGCCTCCTTGATCCTACCGGGGATTATACCCCGACAATATATATTATAATAATTATATTATTTTAAAATATGACATTTAAAGTTTATGCTGATATAGTTTTTATAATATATATCGTGTGTTATGTTGATCAAATTGATGATTTAAGAAGATGCGCATGCCCTGTAAAATATGAAAAAAAGGAGTAATATAAATAATGGGCAGTTCTCTATTCCATGCATTCTAGTTTGTGCTCCTCGCAATAAGAAAATGCTTGGCAAATGTTTTCTCTGCCACATGCACAAAATATCTGATGAATGCATGGTGCGGAAGGACGCAAAGAAAATAAAAATGGATCGGTTTTCTGTGGAAGCTCACAGGCTACTGGATGGCACGGATATGGCCGGATAGATATCCTGAGCTTCTCTGTCACAAAAACCAGAAAGGGGCAGGGACGATAGATATGCACATGCAAGCATGCAGCTATGACAAAAGCCAATGCATCATCGATCTACATGCTAGCTACCGATGCATTCATATGGATCTACAGCGAGCATTTCTTAATCCTGCGCTGCAAGGACCATGCTCAATAATCCAATTTATTAAGTTTGTGAGCTAGCTTAGTGTGGTCCGGTACTAGTAGCCATTAGCTGGCTGCATATATATTTTTGTATAAATAATTGAGGTTTTGCTCAAAGATTATCATGCTTTCTTTCTTTTTGCATTGCCGAGTCTTCCCAAGAGGCCCGTGCATATTGGTCCTTGAGCACATTTACAATTCACACTGTTCCTCATCAACTCTAATCGTTAAGAGAAAGGAAAGCTGCCTTGCATTGTTTGAATCATGGAGATTTGTGGTCTCATCACTCGGGTGTAAATCATGTGGCAGACGCCATTGGTACAGCTCAACACCGCCGAGTTAGTCAAGTCTCATTTGTTGCTGAGACAAGTCTGAAGATGTAACTCGAGACCTTTTAATCACTTTCACAATGGATATCCCACTTGTCAATCACAAGACACAAGAAGGCAGAGGACATGCATGATAGTATACACATGCCACGTTGACGCGCAACTTGCCCACTGCATCGGGATCATCTGTACACACACAGCACAGTTTCATCATCTTATGATCATTACGGCCTGCATGTAAGTGCTCAACAGGAGTAGGCATGTATATATAGTGCACCAGATCGAAGCCAGTGGAGGCCACCGCTTCGCATTTTGCCAAATACTGCCCGTGACCACATCACTTTCAAGTTCCCGGCGGCCTCCTTTGGTTTGAAGGAATTCTGTAGAAATTCCAATGGATAGAATTTCTATAGAAATTTTTTATTTAAATCTCTTTGGTTTGTAGAACAGAGGAATTCTTCCTATCCTTCATATTTCATAGAAAAATAAATATTAGCCTAGACTCAATAAAAAAATTAGGATGTGAAACAAAAAATATCTTTTTTCTTATACCTATTCATAAGGTTTGAGATATATGCCATCTCATTCCTATTCCTATGATTTTCTTACCCTATGAACTAAAGGAGGCATCTGCAACCGACCGCTTCATATTCGGCTCAAATGTCCAAGCGACCTGCCCGGTCATTGTTCAAACAAAATTTTACCACCTAATAAGATCTAACAAACTCGAAACGTCCAGATTGATTGAGAAAAAAAAATTCCACCTAATAAGATCTTCCAAACTCTGCCTAAACGTCCAGGCTGATCGGCACTTTCCATACCAAGATGACATGTAGGGAAGATATGGGGACACCTCGACATGTTCACCATGTCAGATCCATCCCACAATGATTCACCTCGACCACACATATATTCGTCCCTACCCGCATCCTGAACAAAACCCTAGCCACTCCTCCCCCAAGCTCCAATCTGGTGATCTTCGACCTTTTTCGGCATGGCGGGCAGTGGATCTGATTTCGAGTTCTCCCAATCCGTCGACTGGGATCTCACCCTATGCGGGAATGAGGAAAAGATGACCCTCTGACTGGTTATCGGCTGTTCTCGGGAGGAAATCCCATCTCCGCACACTAGTAGATAAAATTATATCTATGTCATAACAAAAAGGGCCTTTCTGATATGGGCACCACACGCTAGCAACATAGCGCCAGTGAGAAAAAACAATGCTTGTGTTGGCAGGCCACGCCAATAGTACAGTGGCCTATCTATGGCATTGTAAATAATACCAGGACATAGATGTGTATTCTGCACTTATAGAAAAATGATATAACCTACATTTAAATACTAAAACATTTAAACCCTAAATAAAACTAGCTCAATCAGATCCAACAAAGTAGTTCACAACCCTCAAAATCATCATAATTAAAGGACAATTTCAAACTAAGTACGAATGATAGCCTCAATCTTACGAAGCTTCTCATTCTTCTTCTCTAAGCTAATGATATTAGCTACGTGCATCACCATTAGTTCACTACTACTTGAGTCAAGATGGTTCACATACTTCTCGAGTTTCCTCTTTTATCCCCCACATCAAGCTTGTCATGAATGAACACGACCTTGTCATGAAGGAGCTCATCGCGCTCTTGCCTGAGCTGACTGACATCATTAAGAAGGGTTCTGAAACCTTTCATGATGTTTCTTGATGATGATCTTGAGAAGCTCCGCTTCGGCGGACTTGTCGTGAGTCTCGTAGATGTTTGCCTACAAAAAAAGATGGCATTTACACACTAATCATGCGCATGCCAGGTAAACTTGAATAAGATAAAGTGTGTGGTTTGTTACGTTGTTGATGTTGTTGTTGCCGCTACCTTGGTCTTAGACAACTGCGTAGTGAACATCCATTTGCCGCTAAACAATAAAAATTAATATAAACTATTCAATTACTCACAAGTGCAAAATTAGATTCTTTGCGTGGTAGAGAAGAATGTTGGATAGAAAAGTAAAAACAAATTGACATGGCATGGCATGGTAGATTGGCATGGCATGTTATTGTTGTGTGGAAAAGGAAGTAGATAGATGTTGAAGATTATTGCGTCACTTGTTACAACAAGTGAGCAACACAAGAAAGGTTGAATGGTGCAACTACACTACACACAAACAAGCAAAGGAAATGCAACATAATAATATGACACAAAAAGATGAACTTAAACATGGAATGGTAATTATGAAAATCATGATAGGGATAGAACATAACATGGCATGATCTATAATAACATGGCAAGAATATTTGAACATGGCATAATAAGGAATTGAGAAAGACATGATATGGGATTGCCCGCACATAAAGATAGACTAGCACAATAAAAAATGGAAGCGTGGTAAGAAGTTTCTTCTAGATAGTTATAATATTGACAAAAATATAATGTGAAATATTATCATGATATATACTATGTAAATTGAGGTTTTTTAGTGCATGAGAGTGTGTAGAACAGTGGCAGTAAACCATGTAATGCCTCCTTGAGTTTGTAGGAATCTTGTAGTAATTTCATAGGATAGGATTTTCAAAGGACAAATTCCTATGAAGCATTATCCTAGACTCAATGGAAACCATGTAATGCCTCTTTTAGTTTATAGGAATGGATTCCCTTTACTATGTAGGATAGGAATGTATTAATTCTTTACATTTCAAAGGAAAAAAGCATTAGCCTAGACTCAATGAAAAAATGACCATCGTATGCATCAAATGTCATTTCTTTCCCTATAAAAATTGAGATGCATGTCATGTCACTTTCTATAATTTTCCTATTACTATGATATTACTATTCTATGAAAAGGAGGAAATCTAAATAGCGGATTTTTAGGAAACAAAGGAACTGGTTGGCTGGAAGAAAGAGGGTTTTGACATCGACACACGGCGGCTATGACTACGACCTCGACACACAACATCTATGGCTAAGCGGAGAAGATCGGAAATGATGGAGGAGGAACGATCTCACAGAGGCATTGGTCTCTTCGGACGGCGGTGGGATCGGGGCAGCGTCGGCGGTGTCGGTCACCGTCGGTCGGGGCAGTGTCGGATTATGGCAGAGTCGGGGCAGCGTCGAGCAGTGTCAGCTGTTGGCGGTGGTTTACTGAGGGCGAGAGGGATTTACGGAGGCTTTGCACTGGAGGGGCGGAAAGAAAGATAAGTGTGGTAGTTTTTTTAGACAAGATAGGCGTGGTAGTAATACCCTAGTTGCTGGTGTGGGCCAGACAAGCCCACACCATCAATTTTTATACCTTGTTGTATAAATATTGTATATATATAATATTTCATATTTAGTATTTTATAGATATATTATTTAAACATATATTAATTTTTTATTTCAAAATAATAACATTTTTATACATTGTTGTATAAATATTGTGTATATACTATTTCAATTTTTATAGATATATATTATTAAAACATATTAGTTCATATTGTATTACTTTATAATGGACATAGTGTCATATAGTGTTATATATCTTATTTCATATTTAATTAGTTTCTTACATGTAAATATAAAAATCTATATAATGAGCTTTTCTAAGCACGATACGAATTGTTGGCACTGTAATCAAGTACCCTTAATAAAAGTAAAATGAAATATAACAAAAAAAAAGTAGTGACGACGTTTGATAGTGCTGATGTTGGATATTATACAATGCCACCTATGTTTTCGATCTATTGGACACGATGGTCTCACTTACAAGTAACGTCCCTAATAATTAATGCGACTGTTATATTAACATAATTCTGGCGTACCAAAAATTGCAACGCCAACATTAATGCGCCAGTTAGATTAACATCAAACTGGTGCTCCACAGATTGAAGTTGTAGATAAGTGTTTTTCTAGTAGTGGTAGTCGGAGCGGCTTCAACTTTATTCCGTTGCTCCGATGCAAATGGTGCTTGGATCGGGCAGTGAGGTTGGCTTGAGGTGCCTGCCCGCGGTCTCGCAGAAGTGGTGGAACAACCCCTATGGTGGCTCCTCGTCCCCTTCCTGTTGGCTTCAAGTCGGAGCTCAACATTGGCATGTGTCATGACCCAACCCGTGCGAAGGAGTGACATCCATAGTGTGTGAGGATGAAGACGCGACAAGCGGCGGATGCCCTTGAGAATATGCATTGAAATTTTTATTTTGAGGGACACGGTTGTGGGAATGGACGGGGTGACCGCTTATGGCGTGTTGGCAGTCCGCATCATTTTTTGCTTCCTAGCCAGCCAGGCTCAACTGATACAAGCAAAGGTGATATAGGGAAAAAATTGTGTTGTGCACTTTGTTTGATAGTCTAAATGAGGCTTGCCCGCAATAGGGAAACTATTTGTGTTCGACGTTTTGTACCTTGTGTTGGCTTGGGTGATGTAGTACATCGTGTTTGGTTGCATACATGCACCCTGAAGTGGCTATTCATAGCTGATGACTACACATGAATAGAGGTTATGGAAGTGATGTGGTATGGTCATCCAGTTGTTTGCACTCCGACGAGATGCTTGCTCAGCACCACGACCACATGTGGCACTCCTGCGAGCTGCTTGCTCAACACTGCCACCACCGCCTTGTAAGCCGATCGTTACTTGTTGTGCTAATGGCCGACCGATGACGTTGTTGGAAATATGCCCTAGAGGCAATAATAAAATGTTATTATATATATTTCCACGTTCGTAATTAATGTTTATATTTCTGTGCTATAATTGCAATAACCCTGACTGTGAGATTCAGAAGAAAACTCATTTGCATGTGTGGAAATGTAAACACCAAGAGTTCCTGGTTTAGCCTCTAAGACCAGCTCATGTGCTAACTGATGATTACATTTTCTTAATCATGGATATTGTTCTTGTAACAAGGATGTCAGTAGCAATGGGAACATATTGTTAGCAGAACAATGATGTTGAACCGACCCCAGTATTGAATAATATACTTAGAGATCACATCGTAACTACGTTATAAGTCATATCATGAAATGTTATCATATACGTAATTCCTTAGACCATGAGAGTATCGAGTTGCTTCACACAGGAAGACATGATTTGGTTCTTAGATGAATCCTCCCGTAAATGGGAAGTAGTAAAATAAGTTCTGGGTATGTCAGATGGTGTGGCTAGTGACTGTGATAGTTCAAGAATGGGATTTGCTCCTTCACGATGAAGAAGATATTCACTTAGGGCCCACTCGGTATGACGGTATCCATTATAGTCTGGCCAGACGCATTGTGATTCAGTCACGGGGATACCGAAATACGATAACGAGAAAAGGGACAAACGAGCAAAGAGGATAATGAGTGGCTTGTGTTAAAAAGTTGTTACACATGGGTGCCAAACTTCTCTCCTCTAACTTTGTCATATATCGCAAAGAAAAGGGAATGGTACATGACTAAACATAATGGTTCACTCGAAGTTTCTTCGTGTATGTGCAGGAGTAAACATGGGTGTCCATGGCTCCGCTGTTGATTATTGGCTATTGACAAAAGGCTGTTGACCTATGTCCGAAAGATGTTCTGAGTCATGTCCGCATTATACCGAACCTATTGGGTCACACACTTAACGAGAAGTAGTCTGTTAGAATACTAGTATAGTAGAAGGTTTAGTGGAAGCAAAGCAGAATAGTTCATACGGGTACCAGAAGTAGTTCCGGAGATTTATGGAATTGTTCATAAGGGCACCAGAAGTAGTTCTGGGTATTTAAGGTTATGTCCGGATCACTCTGGAGTAGTCCCAGGTGGTTCCAGAACATATGAGAATGGTACTGGGGAAGTCCTGGATCAACCGGAATAGTTTCCGAATAATCGCTGGGCGTCCCGACAACCTTCGCGGTCATCGTGTGGCTTAAACTGTAACTCGGATGGTCTTGGAAACTATCCGGATGGCTTCGGAACGTCCGAGAACGGTCTCGGAAGGTCCTGGAAGTGCTCCAGAAGTGTTCGGAATGTCCCGAAACGGTCCTGGTATGTCCCGGAAGGTCCTGGAAGCTTCTAGAAGGTCATGGAAGGTTCCGGAAGGTTCCGGGCAGTACCACCCACTCCCCTGCGCCCCTAGCCTTGGGGGGGAAGCTACCTAGGCTGCCCTGGCCGGCCAAGGGGTGGGGGCGCACCAAGGGGAAGGAATCCCCCTCCAGGTGGGAAGTCCAACTCTCCAATATGGCAGGTTTCCGGTGGGAAGGTTTGGGAGTCCAAGTTGGACTCCCCACCCCCCTTATTGCGCCCCAAGGGCCTCTTGGCTACCTATATAATGTGAGGGAGGGGTGGGGGGGGGGGCGCAACACAACTTGTCCCCAAGCCCTATGTGCCTCCCCCCTTCCTCTAAACCCCGTTGCTCCACAATTAGACCCCGGTTTAGAAGTTGTTCTAGATCGGAATCCGTTAGGGTTTTCTCCCTCTAGTTTTCTCGGTGGCGTTCATCTCTGGACGGCGGAGCGCTGCTGGATTGCTGCTACGGGGTGTGTGGATACTAATGGAGGGGTCGTACCTTCGACCCTTCTTCGAGGAGCTTGTTCGTGGGACTTGTCCGTGGGACTAGATCGCGGGACGGTTCGAGGGATCAATATCCTCGCGGTTGGGAGGTCATTGAAATTCCTAGCTGCGGGCATCTGCACCGACGGTCTTCACCAACTCTACTTCCGCTACATCGGTTGGTGAGCCATGACCTAAAACCTTGTATGCAATCTTCTTGGATGATCTTGGGTTCTTGATTCATAGGCCGAAATTTTTTGTTTTCTACTACGTTTCCTAACAGACGTGGTCATAATCGTTTAGTTGTAGTAGTACTCAAATGGTTCATTGGTCACCCGTGGCATTCCCGCAAGTTTCTTGAGCAACGCCATCTCGCTGGAAGTACTGCTCCGGTGAACATTGTCAGGGATCACATTATCATTATTTATTGATGTCTCATCCATCGTCGGTAATGTCGAGTGCCTCCCCAGCGAAAACGACGAGGTTGACTTTCAACCGTTATGCTCATGGACAATCGATGATGTGCCCATGGTCGTTCATTTGTACCGATATCAAACGGGGTACATCGTCATTCGTGGCACTTTGCCGAGCTGCTAGCTCAGTGTCACCATCATCGCCTTGTAAGGCGGGGTTAGCAGCTAAGTGAAGGAAATTAAAAAAAATCGATAAAGGGCACTTTATTACTTAAAAGGGTGAAGGAAATTAAATAGTGTCATTAAAATAGATCACACATATATATTTGTACATTTCAACAAAGAGGTGTAGATCTACTTGTCTATGATCGTCGAAATAGAAAACATGCAACATGAAATTTTCTTGAAACAACGAGATGACGCTAGTGATGAAATAAAATTTATAACGATCAATTGTGTGCGATGAAATTTACAAAATTGTCCAAATATCTCCAAATGTAAAAACAATTTTCAACAATTACAATCAAGGAACTACATCTTGATCGTCTCACTGGAGCCATGACATCCATGTCCAAATTTTCCGTGTAGAACTTAACTCGAAATGAAGCACCATCGTGTAGATTAGAAGGGGTTAGATGTAAGAGATTAAGAAAATAGGTTACAACAGAACACGTGCAAAATCACGTTACACATGTACCCATGCTGTATGAGATCACAAACGAGTGCATCGATCAGGCCAGCCACCCCACCTCCCCTCCATCTCGAGATCCTGGTTGGGAAAAAACAGCCGACTCGCCATTCTAAACGAACCTGACTCCGGGATGCTTTAAGCATCACATAGGCTAAACATTGGGTGTAACACATGGTACCAAACGGGTTTGCACCCAGCGGGCTTGATTGAGGCCGGTCCAGTCTACCAAATGTGTCCTTATATTCTGCAGATTAACCGATGTAGATGCTCTAGACACCCACGGGAACCCTACTACTATGGAGGCATAACTTTGTACAGTCATATGACCCATTTTTTTGTCATTGTTAAAAATGATATATTTTTTCCATTTATGTGAGCAAGAATTTCCAAAAAAGACCTTGTGTCTGATAAAAATATTGTTGCCCATTGATCATGCAAACCATGTTTTGATTGAGGAAAAGCCAAGATATTTTCTACACCGACATACATGTCGTTGATTTAAAAGATATCAACAACGGGGAGGTTGGAATTAAGAAAACATACTAAAATGGGTTAGAGTTTTAGGAGACATACATTTTTATGAACTTATGGAAAGGGTTATTTGTCGATTTTCAGCGGGGTTTAAATTATCGGGTACCCAAGCTGGATCTCATAAAGACATGCATTACTACATCATCATCAGTTGAGCGTTACTTGCCATCAGGACAAGCATTACTGCAATTTAGTTAATCTAAGGTAATGGCCTCATTTTAATGAGCTACTAGATCGTCTGTTTCTGCATCCATTCATCTTTGTGATATAATGTAATTAAGTAATGTAATTATGTGTAAGTGCAATATAATGGTCAAATAGCCCAGTCGACTCTGTCATGTGTAGTGATAAATTGCATCAAATAAGTGTATCTTTGAACAAAAACTAGGGCTTTTTTACCCTTAGAAACATGAAGGATATTATTGCGATGAATATTATGGGTGGAAGCACAAATTTTGTAGTGATCAACATAACAAATGGGCATATACCTCACCCATTGGCTGCACTTGTTTCTTCCACTTGTACTAATTGTGGATGGTGAGTAAATCTAGCTCACTTCTGATGTGATTTGTGACACCCTTATCTGCATACAATTTTGTATCGATGTTATATGTTTCTATAGAATAGGAAGACTGATTATCTTCGTCGTGGCAACTATGGTCGAAACACTTCATACAAATTAGGGCAACAGGGTTTACCATGCTTACAAGATGGCTGCATGAGCATTCACCATTGGCACAGTTGGAGTATTGACAATGATTTCCCTGTCATTTACTCCCAGTGGATCATGGTTGACACCACCGAGGCCTTCAAGCCTATTTTCTTGATTATTTTCAGCAAGGTGAGCGCTTGGATCAAGGTCGCCTAATGATTTCCCTTCGAAAGAGAGGTTCTTCTGCCCCAATATGTTCAAAAGAGGTCAGATGGAAATAAAACTAAATAAGGGATTCTAACTTGTTTTGAATTGTAATCAATTAAAACATGAGGTTTTAATTGGAGTCAAGGCCACAAAACCCATAGGATACCAGATCCTCCCCAACAAGAGAAGATCCCGCCACAACCATGGTCTTCGCGATATCATTTACTTTTTTTGAAGTAGTCGTTTACTGAGATACCTTTCTTCCTTACGTTCGCCAATTGCATACCAAGAAGTAAGGTCTTTGACTTGGATCGAGAGGGATCATGCAACCCAAGGAAGGGCAGAGCTAAGCCAGGGTTGATAGTTGACACGATCGACACATGTCTCGGCATATCTGGAGATATCGACGCAAGAAGGGAAGGTAACATTTGGTCATGCCCAACCCAAGATTCATACTCAGGGTTAACTTTCTCTTTGTTGATGACATGACCATTGGGTTGAGCTGCGCTAGTGCCACTAGTGTAGCTGCCGAACCAATGACCATAGATACACTGCATGGGCTGAGTTTTCCTTATGAGAAAGTTACATGAATCGAGCTTCATATTGATAGGAATGACTGGATGACACAAGCATGTTCGGAAGGAGGAGATAGACATGTTACTTTTTTATACTAAAGATGAGGCTCTGATATGATACCATAAAAGTAGTGACAACATATACTAGTTTGAGATGTTGGTGATAGGGTTCACCCAATATATATTACCAAAGATTTGACATAGTTGTAGTTAGTTACGGTTATAACTAACAAGCCAATTTAGTTTTTGCAACGCCGAATCTAGGAGGAAGAGATAAGATACAACACACTTAAAGCTCTATCTCTTAATACTTACTCCCTCCGTTCTGGTTTATTAGGCCCTTAAGCAGCACAAGCATGTCTCTTTTTATAAGGCCTTGTCTTGGGAAGTTACATGCATGCATCATTTTCATTGGTTACATGAGGAGTTATTGTTGTTAGTCCCATTGCTAGAAAATAAATACACCGCATGCAATGTTTTTCATTGGCTGCATGTGAAAACTAGCATATGAGAGAGTGCATTGGAAATGACATAAAGTGATTAATGTGAGCAAATTATTATATACCTTGGTACAAGAGAAATGGTCTTTGGGCCCAATAAACCGGAACGAAGGGAGTACATCTAGCTATGGCAGCACAAAAAATATTACTATAATTTATAGCAGGTGACCATGGATCGATGATTATGAACATTCTTTTAATCGTTGATCACATTGTGAAGTCAACATGGCGAAGGCACTAGAAAGTTAGTGTGTTTACATCCTCTACTCTTAGATAATTAATAAGTAGGCATCATATGCCATCATGGGATGTTTATTTTGTATTGTTTTTTGGTATTTATTTGTGCACAAATCGATTTACTATCATACCAATGCTCCCAAACGTTCAGAAATTCTTGAAACGTCGATGCCAATTCTGGTGCTGAAGGCCTGCACAATACCGAGAGAGGGATTAAGGACACTAATTAAACATATTTTTTCATGGAAAATGAATAACTTTTAATTTGAAATTTAC
Source organism: Bromus sterilis (assembly GCA_950022295.1). Classification (NCBI taxonomy): domain Eukaryota; kingdom Viridiplantae; phylum Streptophyta; class Magnoliopsida; order Poales; family Poaceae; genus Bromus; species Bromus sterilis. The sequence continues at coordinate 5,576,792 of OX465597.1, read as the reverse complement.
ATGGAAACCAATTCACCATCACATAATACAAAAATCATTGCTCAGCCGCATGTAATTAAATTATGTACATTCTAGCTGTTAGAGATGCACGGAAATGAAAGAACCTATTAAGTTATATATGACCCGTGTGTACATCTAATTAAGTTTGTTTTTGGCTCCCCCGTTTTTTGTTTCTTGCAATGGTTCTACATCCTAAGAAAATGATTATAGCAATCTATTGTTCTCCAGTTTCACGCGCCTATATGTTCACCTCTCTCATTTCTTTACAGGGACGTTCTCATATACTCTGTTGTGCCTTTTACTTGTATATATGTTAGTTGGTTCAGTTTAATGTTATACTAGAAAAAATAAAAAGCACCCCTCAAACAAGTATGAACACATTTTTTTAAAAAGCTAGCAATCCATTTGTATCAAGTAGGAAAAATCTTTTGACACAAAAATCATTTCATTTTAAAATTAATGCTTTTAAGTATGAATTTAGTGGTACAATTTCCATGCCACATAAACTGTATTTTATTGGTCGTAGTAATTACTTATTGGTCAAAACATTAATCCTAGGACTTGTGTGTGCCTGACATTTTGCAACATATATAGACGTACTTACTAGTTGCAAATGCAAAGGCTATACCTATACGTGTACATTATATATACGTACCCGGGAGTGTATAGTGTAGAATATTTTTTGGCCAGCAACCGAGTGATTGGCGTTGACGATAATGGCCCCTTCTTCCTCAAGTATGGTGATCACCTCATGGAGCTTGATCGGCCTCTCCCTGTTGCATATCAGCCTCACATCTATGCTTGAATCGTCGGGTTGCCGCACCTCCAATACCGGTGCCGATGCCTCCCAATATTTTTCACCTTCTGGTGACCCCGCACCGCTGCTCGTAGTAGTGGTGGTAGTGGGCATAGAGACGCCACTAACTCCTCGTAAGGAAGCCATGGCTTTCATGGAAGCTTTCTTATGTTGTAGCTCAATGGCCCTGTCCTTAAGCTTCTTGATGTATATTGCTGCCACATCCAGGCCGCCTAGATGGGTCAGTGTATCCTGCATACACATTTACAATGTGAACTGATTATGAGGGCTGATTTAATTTTCTTATTTGACGACATGATTTCCTTGGCTCAGATAGCCCTTCCTTCTCTAGATAATGGAAGAGTTTCCATTTTATTTTCCGTCCTATGTATGGTGATGCACATGATTACACATAAAAAGCCTTTTTTATTTAAGAATTATATTATCCAAATCATCTCACCTAAACCAATTGTGGATTTGCTTTATCCCACAATCTATTTCTACTTCACAGTCATTTCCCCACCGTACCTTACATGCCGTGAGCTTCAAACGAACCTTTACAAATGGTTTCAACAGCGGTTTCGGCCGCATGGTGCTAATGAATGTGTGCCACCTTAGACTAGCCATAGTGGGAGTAACATAAGTAGTAACATAATTGCCACATAAGCAAAAAAGATGATGTGTCGAGTACTTAATAAGGAGAGAAGCAAATAGAGTAACATAATATGTTGCCATCACATAACGGTTCTCAATGCAAAATGAGTCTAGAAAGCAATTAATGAAGTTCTCTATGTTACTACTCATATGATACTACCCACTATGAGGGTAGTAACATAGACTAGTAACATGTGCATGTTATAGTCTAAGTTACTCCCCACTATGAGCAGCCTTAGGGCTCCTCCAATGCATTGTTTCTTAGACTGGTCAGAATGGGGAGTAACTTAGACTAGTAACATACACGGATTTCGAGTCTATGTTACTACCTCCACAATGGGTAGTAATATATATGTAGTGTCATATAAGACTTCATTTATTAGATTATAGACTCATATTGTCTTGGTATGTGTGATGTTACTCAAAGAGCTAGTAACTAGCTAAGTTACTACAAACATCTCTCTCCTCATTAACTCATTGCCACATAAGCAAAATTGCTGAGTTGGACTCTATGTTACTGCTAAGTTACTGCCCATTGGGGCCAGCCTTAGGGCACTCCCAATGCTTGTATCTTAACACGAAATCATAGGTATTTAGCTTATGTGACATAGTATTTAATGAAGAAAGAGAGTGATGTTGTATCTTAGCTAAGATACAACCTTTGCACGTGGCCATATACAAAAAATATGGTTAGACCAATTACATTTATGCATGGAGGTAAAATCATTAAATAAGATACACTCTCTAAGAAACAATGCATTGTGGGGGTTGTATCTTAAGTTTTTATTGCTCCTACATAATGCATTGTTTTTTAGTGGTTGTATCTTATTTAATGATTTTAGCTCCATGCATAAATGTGATTGGTCTAACCATGCTTTTTGCATATAACCACATGCAAGGGTTGTATCTTAGCTAAGATACAACCTCCCTCTCTTTCTTCATTAAATACTATGCCACATAATCAAAATGTCTATGATTACGTGATAAGATACAAGCATTGGGAGTGCTCTTAATGTTTTCACATGCCTCGTCTTATTCTTTCTTATCTTACAGCTCTATGGTATTTTCATCCGTGTGCATCCTTAGTGGATATTGGGGCTGTGACTTGATTCTTCAATTATCTGGAGATCTTACTCCATACTATCTGCATCTCTATTATCAGCTGAAACATAGTTTCCAAATGTTGTAATCTATCCTACAATGTTGATTCATCCTTAGCTTGTCCCTCAATTAGATTACTCTTATTATTGCTTGAGAGTGTTTGCATGAACAGACACATAAGCCATCACGTCTCATGGGTGCCACTAATAGAAAACAATTTATATGCATATCCTCTTATTTGTGGATATGCGAATTCAGAGTAGGAGGTTTGCAATATTGCAATATGAACAGAAAAAAACATTTCACGATGCAAACCGATAGATTTGGCATTTTAAACGTGATAGTTAGATATTTCCAGGGAGCTTGGGGGCTTTATTTTCAAAATATGGCATAAGACATGAACTCGAATACTCGGTTGAGGAAAACAACACACCTCAAGAATATTAAATGCCCGCAGAACTCAATTTCTCCCGCCATTTCATGTCGTGATAAGTACTATGCTAATGGGCATTACATTTAGTTGTTTTTATTTATGAGGTCCACTTGATCTGTATACTACTTGAAGTGAAACACATGACAGACAAAGCACCCTTAAATTACTGTTCACCACTTAAATAATCACAATATATAAATTATTTTCTTTCCTGGATGGGATAAGATCACGATAAAACATCCACGGAGAATTGAGAGAAGCAGCAAGCTACTCCCTCCGTCCCATAATGTAGTAACGTTTTTTGAGCTAGTCTATCACGTATGTAATCAGAACGGTAAACACGAGAAGAAGCGTGGTCGTTCTTGGTTCTTACTGCGTGTGGGTTGTGTTCGTTTGGGATGAGGGACATGAGCTTCTCGCAGAGCTCCTTCATGCGCTGCCTCCTCTCCTTCTCGGAATCCTTCTTTGCCAACAGTACCGCCGTCGTCGGCGCTCTGGTCCTCTTCTCGCCCCTCACCGGCTTCGCCATCACCTCCATCTAGCTCACCGGGTAGAGATCGATCAAAATGCTGGTGTCAATGGCCGCGGATCGAATGCAACCAATGAACGGAACTTGAGAAGAAGAAAAAGAATGATACCGAGGTGCAGACAGCTGCTAGCTTCATGGCGGCAGCTTGGTAGAATGAGAATGGAGGAAGAAGAACAAGTGCTTGCGTGGCGTGTACAGATAAGGGCCGGCCGAGGAGGCCTATGGGAGAATGGCAAATACTCTACTACTATGTGTTTATATAGGGGTACACCTCCTTTTCAAAACAAAAAAATAATATATAGGGGGCACCGCACACGTAGCTCGAGCTAGCTAGATATTGTACTATTTAAATATTTAGTAACCTATGTATATATGCGAGGTATATGTGGCTGAAATAGCGGATTGCAGTACGTACACATGCCATTGGATGGAGAGGGTGCATGGGCCCATCTTGAAGTTTCAACGGAGCTTCGCTCCTGCGTTTGTATACACAGTACGTACGTACAAACGGCGAATGGACATGCAGAGCTCAGTGCCCGTGGGCACGGCGACACGGCATTCAATGCGGTGACGAAGTGACAGCAGCGTGCACGATCGACCGTATAACAAACACTCGGCCATGGGCGATACAGGAACGACGCGCATGATTGAGCGCAAGTGGGGGGGGGGGGGGGGGGGCCTGACTCCCTCCCATTTTCTACTTAGGCATTGTTGCTCTTCACTTCACCACAATAAACTTGGTCCTCCTAGTAGTAGAAATGAACTGCATGTGCTTTCTTTGGTCCACTTGGAAAACGAGGGATGATATACTTTTTGCTCAAATCAATTATTTTAATAAAAATAATATACTAATATTGCGAAGATATCAATTGCACCCAACCTCACCAACAACACAATACCTAATGGTAGTACAGATGCACTGCTCAAACCACTTGCTATACATGTGTTTGGTTTCGTAGTGTTTGCTATAGGTGTTTGCTAATAGGTGCTCCAACGGTGTGTGCTATACATGTTTGCTAAAATATTGGTGGGACACTGTGTCGCAATAGAAGGATTTGCCGTTGATGGGACAGATGCCTCCTGCTCATGAAGTTTTAATTTATGGCAATTGACATAACAAATAGTCAACCGAACAATAAATGGACCCATGTTATAACGGGGAATCTTGTTAATAAAGTAAGGCTGCTCCCAATGCTTTATCTTGGATGGGTGCTAAGCATGGCAACAAAACAAAATATCCTATGTGGCAACCTAATTAAAAGGAGAGAGAGAGAAGTTTGATGACCCCAGGAGGAAACGGTGATAGTAACGAAAACCTATGCAAAATATTAAAAATGAAAGGAACTAGCCTATGCATGCAAGACTTTAGTTGATAAATAATTAAATGAGGCAACCTTATAACAAGTACAATAAGATGATGTATGCGGGTTGTAACCATTAAAATATAATATCTTTGCTTAGTTGGAGGAGAGAGAAGATAAGCGGGCTAGTAATTAATAGCCAGCTGCAACACGTGCTCCTAGACACTTTGTGAGATAAAAATATGGTGTTGGTAAAATATCTATATCATCAACGAACAAGCTATCATACAAGTAACTCAATGGATTGTATGTAAGTCATCCAAGAAAATATGAAAAAATAAATGTGGTTGCACTCTATTCTACCTTGGAGGAAGCCTAATACCAAGGATGGGCTTGATCGATGGCTCATGATGGTAGTAACCACCAACATGATTGAACCGGAGCAACATGCCTAGGCAATGGTGTTAAATGTATGCATTAAGAAAGGGTTTGCTTACATGCATGCTTTTTGCATTTCCCACTAGTCTGCCCAATGATGTAATGCAAGCTTTGAGTCATGTTTTGCAAATTTGACGTAATGCAAGCTTTGACGTAGTTGCCCATAAAACTCAGCCACCAACCTTCTTCCACCTCCCCTTTGTACTGTAAATTCACCAGCCTGAGACTGCATATGAAGAAATGGCCTTCCCGCAAAAAAAGGTCATTTTGAATGTTTTTGACGGGCCTGATTGAGGGATGCTTTAAGTATCATGTGAAGTAGTTTTTCTGTGCAAACCAGGAAGCCAAACAGCTCAGTGTTAGCCCCTCAGAGCCCTTCGGGCTTGATGCAGCATACCAAACTCACCCTAAGTCAACCGAGAACTCGCATGGCAAAATCTAGTAAGTCAATTGGAAACCTATCAAAAAAAATGCAGTGAGTGGATTGAAAATTCATTCCCAAAAAATGATCGTACATATGGGATGGAGGGAGTAGAAAACAAGCCCCACAAAGTGCGATAAGTGGATCTTCCTGAGAGGAAAATATTTTTGGTTTCATTTTTTTGAACGTTATTTTTGGTTACATAGTTCTTCACTATTTTTTTTCAACAAGACATAATAGAAAGAGAATACACTGAACATTCCAGGCAGAGAAAGTTGTTCTAAAAAATATTTTTATTTACGGTTAAAATATAAATTACAGTGTCACTCTATGAATTACATGAAAAAACCAAATGATAGGTTTATTTAGTACTCCGCTCATTGTAGCATAGACCCCGTTTGAAACAAGTGCATACAAAAAAATAGACTCCTAGTTAGTTGGTTGAAGATTATAAATTTTTCAGGAAAAAAGCACGTCGATGTCAGCTATGACTAATGGAAACCACCCCAATACGACATGTACGTCCATATGTGGAAAGAAATAGATTGCTAAAATTGCAGCTATTTGACGAAAAAATTACAGAATAATGTGATGTTGACTAGATATGGTTAGTACTAAAGGACAATGTTGAGGGAGAATATGCCTCGAGATAGCATTTATCTTTTTCCGAGGGAAAAATTATGTGGACATCCTTGGATGCAATGACATTGCTGATAACGTAGCTAGTTAGGCACATATATATATATCTTAGATATTTTCCTTTCTTTTGAAGGCGGCTATGGCCCATGGAAAGAAATTCGTATGGTCATCATATTGAATGGTAGATAAACCACCATCGGCTAGATGAGGCACCGGCGCACGGCTGCTGTAAATCGTTCGCTAGGGTTGGACCTTTCAACAGGGACAGCTAGCTAGCATGCCAACAACAAGATTTGGAGCTATCAGGGAGATTGGTTTTCCTTGATGTCACCCTTCTGATTTTTGTTTCCTTGTCTGGAAATCGTGAGTTTGCAGTACAAACGCTTAACTTAACTTTATTATTACTGCTATCGAAATGTATGTACCTTTCTTGCCACATCGAGAGGGATGCCCTTAGGCGCTAGCTTCGTCTCGTTCCTAATTAAGTTTCATAACTAACCCCCTCCCGTGCTGCCCTTGTGAGGCAAGCGGGAGTAGCCCCGAACCCCCCCCCCCCCCTCCCGGTGCATCGGTCTCTCCCTCCTGCCGGCCCCACACGGCACGACAGGGCAAATCCTGGCCGGCACCGGCGGCAGCGAGGTCTTCTTCGCCTCTCCGTGCGGCCTCCCCACGTGAGTGGCCCGGGCCGCATCTGGGCCTGGTGCTGCCGTGGGGCGCCACGACGCGGCGGCGCAACAGCGAGGCCTCCCGCCGGCACCCCGATGCGGATCTTCCTCGGCTTTTGGTGCGACATGGCGGGCTGCGGGATGGGATTTCTCGTGGCGGCGGCGGATCTGGCCCCTTCCGGTCTGGCGGCGCCGACTGTGGGGCGACGGACCCCCGCATCGTGGTGGCTGGTCGAAGCTGCTTACGACGACGAGCTGCTCATTCGGGGATGTCACGGCGGACGCCGGCCAGATCTGGCTGGATTAGTCGCTGCGGTCTATCCTTCGGCGAGGATTGCAGAGTAGCATAGACTACGCCTGTCGCATCCTTGCTGCTCCTAGGGGCCATGGTGGTGTGGTGGTGGTGGTGGCAGGTGGTGGGGCGTGTTCGGCAGGACATTGACGGATCTGGGCGGAGGCCGTCTTCTGGGAACGACGGCTTTGCCGGTCTGGTCTGTGGGGCTGCGTGGGCTGAGACGGCTTTGGTGGTGGTGCGTGCATGTGTTGCGACGACCAAATCGTGCGGCTCGGAGGTTGGTTTGGGGGCAGGGATATGTCGGGGCGGCGGCTCCGGATTGTGGTCCACATGGTTGCTTTCCGACGGGCGCCAGTATGGTGGTGGTGGCTCTCCCTCGGGGTGTGTGGGCAACAGGTGATGGAGTGGCAGGTAGCCCGGACCTTCTCTCTGGGGTGGTGTCCTGATCCGGATCTGGAGATTAGACCTCCCCACTATCCTCCTGTCGGCATCGATGACACGAGCGAGTTGCCATGTATTATAGGATCAGCTTTGTAAGAGGGATTCTTCACCATCTTATATCGTTCAGTTGTGCACCTTGTTTGATTTTTTTTATCTATAAAAGGAGGGGAAAGTCTGTTTTCTGTTCTTTCCACATGCCGGTTCCTCAAAAAACAAATTAACTAGTTGAACTTTGTGGCTTGTTCAACGGTTTTCATTTAAGATTTTATTTGTAAAACAATGACATTTTTTAGTTTTCAGTGGACTGGCAGGTTCCCAAAATAAATATCAGCTGTGGGACCCGTTTTTAGGTGTGATGCTGGTGGACTGGGATTTCTTGATGTCTATGGTGGCTAGCTCCTGATGCCGATGACCTGCACCCATGCGGGCAACCAAAAGCAGAGCTGCATGCGTAGGCGCTGGTGACGTGAGCATGGGTGACGTATGCAGCAAGTGCAGCAGTCAAACATTTCTTAAGTAGTATAAACTGCTTTTTGGGTGACAAATATTTCTTGGCCGATGTGTCACTGCGGCCAGCCGTCCATCGAAGAAACGACGGGCAGGGAAAATAAGAGAGAGCCAGATATGTCGAGCTCTCGCTGACGCTGACACTCATCTATCTCGGTGTCCATGCGCACTCCCTCCAATCTAGGCATGTGAAGCTATTTATCAGACTATCCATCGGTTTCTTTCGTATCAAAACCTTTACACAAGTTTTGTACTCCCTTTTTTCTTTAGATCCATTGGTTGATGTCGACGGTAAGATGCAAACTATCAACGATGGCATAATGTAGACAAATGGTTTTGTAGTGGTGGTTGTCGCATATCGCATGTAGCTGCTGGGATCGTGAATTTTTTTTTGTGGCAACAACATTTGAATGACGTTGAGGGTGATGCTATTTGAGAACCCGATTTTGAGTTCTGGGGTGAAAGCTTAGTCTTGACGAGTTGATTAAACCTGGCAATAACAATGCTTTTACCAAGATGAAAAATCAAGATTTTGGTCTTGGGTGGTCTATCCGATGGTAGGTCGTGCTTAAGCGTTGCTCCCCTCTTAAAAGCATTGTTGTTGAAGAATTTGTTGTCCGTGTGATATCATAAGATGATTGGTGCGATTGATGTAGTTTGCCGATCATGAATTTGACTGCTTTACAAAAATATTGGCATACATATAACTTTGATCTTATATGATTTTATTATTTTGTTAACGGATTTATTGTGTTTAAGTGAGTATCATTTATGTGGATCTTATTAGTTATGTAGAGGTCAAAACGTATACCATGTATTTTGATTCGATAATCATCCTTTATCAAAATTATCTTATCAATAATGAAAATTGGAAGTACTATCAGAAAGAGTGGGTCTCCTCGATACAACCCTTTTTGTTTGTTTGTTTGTTTGGGAATCAAGAGTTTGCAGTAGAAATGCCAACATGGTACAGAGTATTTTTGGTGGCTATAAAAGCAGAGCAGCATGCGTAAGCGCTGGTGACGCAAGCAAATTTGACGTCTGCAGCAAGTGCGGTATGGTCACACACTTGACAACTTTTGGTTGAAGAAACGACGCACAAAGACAAGAAGACTAGAGCTCTCTCTGACGGTGACATGTACGAATGTACCTGTCGATCTCCGTATCCTTTGGTATCTTGTGTTTCTTTCCGAGGCAGCCGCAGCAGCCGATGGAGTATCAAAATCTAGCTTCACCGGGTACCGTGGCCATGATAGATAGAATATCCGATTGCGTGCGTAGCTCCGGTGACGCATGCAGGGATGACGCATGCAGGATCAAGTGTTGTGGTCAAACCTCAAACGTTTAGCTGTATGCAAAATGCAAATGCAAATCATCTTGGTCCGCAGCCATGCCGGCCAGCCGTGCTTCGATACAAGAAAGGGATCGAGGTGAGCTCTCGCCGACGCTGACACACATAGAGATTCGTTCGCTGTGGCTGTCTGTCTTAGACTTACATAGACATCTTGTGTTTCTTTCCCTACCACAGCTAGCCTCTCCATTGATTAAGCTGGTAGGGATGCATCACTGCTTGGATCAGTGGAACAAGCATGTGTGTTTGTTTCTTCTCTTAGAAAGAGAGAAAAAGGCACTGTAAGGCCCTGTTTGATTCAGCTTTGAAAGTCACAGCCGAACCAAACAAGATTCCATCAAAGAGTGAACCTTTAAACAACCGGATTCCACCAAAGCGCAGCTGAAAAATACACGTACGAACGAACCAAAGAGCGAACCTTCGAACGATTTTTAAAAATCTGCTGCGGAAAATCAAAATCTGTCCGGGAGGTGCTTCCGAATTTTCGCAGCGGATTTTCGGCAGCAGATTTTCAGAAATCCACAGCCGAACCAAACATGGCCTAAAAGAAGCCACACCGCAAACGATATTAGGATTATGTTTGTTTGGATTTATGCTTCAGTTGTTATATTTTTGTTAATTTAAAATATGTTTTTTTATTTTAAGGGCTTTAGGTCTTTATATTTTGGTTTATATCCTGATATCATGATATCAATTCATAAGCTAAAAGCTCCGAATTACAAGTTTTCTTAAACGTTAATCCAAAGTGGAAAAACTCCACTAGATGAAGCATAAGACCAAACAAATAGACCCTAGGTGTAAAGGAAATCCTCATATGAACTGATCTTAGGAAAACACGACAAAGCCACTAGAATGTACTACTACGCGGTAAAGCAAATTGAACACTCGGTAGTAAGCCGCCGCGAATAAGCACAGAAGAGGCATGACATGACTATTGTAAAATGCAACCAAGCATGACGACGACAAGTGAACATGCAGCGCATTGAAGAAACCACCGGACTTTGTCGCACTATCACCATCAATTTACCGCCTTAGCGGACCGGCTGTCCTCTCGCTTCCAACCAAGGACTGTTGACCCTACCGGCAAGCAAGAAGGACGAGACGAAGACATTGCCATGTGTAAAAGATAGGTGCACTGCCCGATTAGAACTCCAGACTATCTCAAACATCAGGATGCTATCGAAAGAAACCCAAAATCACCAGCTACACCCTTCAAAAGGATCACGGCGCAAAGCAGCACCACCATGTCCGCCAGAGCAGACCACCCCGAGCATTTTATCTAAGAGGGGATGCAAACCCTGCAAGCATCGTCGCAATTAGCGGCAAGGAGGCAACCTTTCTCTCAACCCTCCTCCTGCGCACCTCACCGAGGGTATTCTCTTTTCTCTCTCGAGAAACTAGCAGTTTATAAGGAAAACTAGCAGAAAACCGATCGCCAAGGGTATTCGAGCTACCAGATCCTCCACGATAGTAGACCCCACAACGATGAACCGAGTAATCCAGGTCATGATCAAGACTGGGCCGCCACCGAAGGCCACAACTTCGCAAGGCGTAAGGTTTTGTGGCATACATACAAGTTTTGCTTCGGTATCACCCCCCTCCCTAGAAAAGTTTATATATTTTGATGTAGATTATATATGAAGATTAAAGTTATTCCGTCAATTAAAAAATTAGATTGTTCCGATCTCTTGTTGATGCATTGGGAGAATAGATGTTAATTGTCGTGACTATGAATGTACAAGAATAATCTTTCTATGTAGCTTTAAGATTCGTGTAAACATTCCACGGGAGTGTACCGAGGAAAAAACTCATACATTAATACACGCAAATTTAATATTTCCTAGGCTTGAGATACGCATTAAATATTTAATCTTAATCTGATTTACGCAGTAAACATTTCTTGGAGTCTAAGTGCATGAACAAATATTTGCACCATAAAATGTGCTGTGAATGGTTGATACAAGCATGAAAAATATCTGATGGATGCAGAGAGAACTGGATCTTTATGGAAGGTAGTCCTACTACGCTAGGCGCCGGTGACGCGAGCATGGGTGACGCATCCACAACCAAGTGTACGTACGCTCCAGTCACACCTTTAAATGCTTATGCTGCGTTCTTCTTTTGTCCCTTCCACCCTCTCTGGTCTCTGCCGCCATTGAAAGAAGAGGAGAGCTCATCCATCGATCTCCGTGGTTGTCTGTCTTGACGTAAAATCGATCTCCCGTTACTAAAGTCTAGGAGTACTAGTTCTTTCTTTTTCTCGAATGAAAAGAGTAGTTAGTTTGGCATATTTCTCCATGTGTAGTCACTGCGACCCTGCCTGAATTTATGCGCATAGGCTTTCGTGTAAAATTAACATAGGTAAAGTTCAACAAAATTCAGATTTAAAAGAATAAAAGATCTGAGAATTTATAGTAGGAGTAATTTAATTCATCTTCACCAATCAATTCCGGAATTTTCAACCTAATTTGCTTCGTAATTTATTAGAACAAAAAAGTTAAACAGATACGCAAAATGGATTGACTTACTCGTTTTTTGTTAAGAACTTACCTTTTTTTGGGGGGGGGGGGGGGTTGGCATTCCTTCTCAGCTTATCACATTGGTGTTGACGTGCCCTATAGCGCCAAAGGTAAGGGGGTGATCGAAGGTATTTGGCCTACTAATAAGACGGAGAAAACCAAGATGAGGTGGCTTCCTCCTCCTGATGTCTTCAAGATCAATGCCGATGCAAGTTTTGTGTAGAGTTTAAGTTGTGCGAGTGTAGGGGTCGTGGTCAGAGACTCGGATGGTAATGTCATCATCTCGTCTTGGGATTTTATTCGGTCTTGCAATTTTGTGGATGAAGCAGAGATGCGGACGTGCCTTGCTGGTCTCTATATTGGTATGACCCTTCATAAGCCTATTCTCTTGGAAACTGATTGTTCGTTCGTGGCTTCTTTTCTTGCAAATGATATCTTAGACAGGTCTCCGCTCACTGATCTGAAAAAGGAGGCGCTCAACATCTTTAAATTTATCAAGCATTGCAAGATTACTACGATTAGTCGTTCAGCCAATGGGGTGGAGCATGAGATTGCTAAGTTTGGTTTTGATAATAGGTCTTATGGTGTTCTTTGTAATAATTTTCCGCCATGCGTGGCGTATGCTGTAAAGAATGATTGTAATAACCTTTCAATTAATTAATATATGGGGTGGTGTTTTTCAAAAAAAAATGCCGAGAAAACATAGCTTAGCTCGGCGATTCGTTCCTCTACTCATTTAGCACATGGGACCCACATATCGTATTTCTTGTAAATAGTGTATTTTTGTTAAAATCTCGTAGAGTTGTGGTTTTTTATTACCTTGACCCAACATATTTTCTATTTGTCCATTTTCCATTTGATATTATCACTACTAAAAAATAGGCTGTTAGTGGCACTTATTTTTACTAATAATTGCGCACTAGCACACCACTACTAACAAATACTAATGGCACACATTTCGTGCGCCATTAGTATTTCAGGTAATAGTAGGGCACCATATAGTGCGCCATTACTAACACTTCAGGTGCGCCACTACTAACAAAACAAATTATTTATTTTTTCAATAATTTTTTCAAATTTTGCTTAATCTCAGCTCAGTATCCTTAATCTCGGATCAAAATACACTCTATGGTCAAACTTTCAGGTCGATCACCCATCCTCACACTACTTCAATCTGAGCCCGCATAACTACTCAATTCCATTCAACTCCAGCCCAGCACGCTTAACAAGCACTTTTTGATATATGTATCATATCAATCCTATTAAACCTTGTTGATGTCCAAGACCTTGTTGATTCAATGGGTGTGGAGAAATTCTGATTTTTTTTCAAACTTTCCGGTCGATCAGCTATTAGATTTTGAACATTTTTTCCATAAATATTTTTTGAAACAAATTCATTGTTTTCAAAACAAATTCTATTACTAGTGGCGCACCTAGCAAATAGTGCACCATTACTACCTTTTTTAAAAATGATTTTTTTTTTAATATTTTAGAAAATTTTGAAGGCGGGAAGATCATTACTAGTGGCGCCTAGGAAATAGTGCGCCATTATTAAGTTTGAATATTTTTGTCTCTAGATCTTAAAAGCACCGTAATATTTTTTTTCTGTTTGGTTTTTGATGATTCTATAAAATCGTACGGTCTTTCTCATCGGATGTAACTTTTGATCATCGGAGTTTGTATGCAAAAGTTATGACCATTTTACCGAAACACGGCTGCTTTTTGCAAACAAACTCAAATTTCATGTTTTTTATTATTTTAACAACTCGAACACATAACACATGGCACTACTGAAAAACATGATATTAATGACGCACCTATTTTGGCTACTAATGGCACACATTAGGTGCGCCATTACTAGCACGCCATTAATAACTTTTAGTAATGGCGCACATTTGATGCGCCATTAATAACTTTTAGTAATGACGCACATTTGATGCGCCATTACTAATAGTGCACCATTACTAACCCTTAGGTGCTCCACTACTAATAAAGCCAAGTGCGCCATTAGTAACCTTAGAGGTGCGCCATTAGTACTAAAGTTATGTGCGCCACCAAGAAGGGCTGAAATGCGCCACTAGTTATATATTTGGAAAAAAAATACAAATTTACAGAAAACAACCTATAAGGAAAAATAATTTAAAAACAAAAGATGAAATACAACCATAATTTTTATAATAGCAAGAATATTACAATGTCTTTATAAGTATCCATTAAAAGGAAAATTGCAAGGAAATAAAAGAAAATCCTATAACTAATCTTCTACTTCCTCCGTCCAAGAATAACTGTCGGAAGGGGAGGAAATTTTTAACTGAAGTGTTTACATTACGACCCGTTATATTTCAAATCAAAATCAATCGAGTCTACGTCCGATCGGCAGCAGCGCCTCGTCCTGGCATCAAGTAGAGCCAGATCTCAGCTCTTCGGTAGCTTGTCACCACCCTCCCGACAGCCTCCGACATCACGTACCCACCCTCCCGACAATTTTGAACTGAAGTGGAAGTTACTCAGTTAAAATTCAGTACTCCATTGCCCAAAATAATTCAGTTATTTTTCTAAAGATCACTGAATTAACCAAGCACTCCAGGTCAGGTCCAGTTACTCAATGCAAAATGTTTAAACCTATCATCCATGGAAGGTCACCAATTTTAATTGAGCAGTAGCTAATTGAGAAAACACCCTGGGCTTATGCATAACACATTAGCTGCAGAAAGTACTCACCTTGCGGTGATTATTTCACAGGGATAAACCTCCAAATATAACCACTATACCACACTATATAAATTGTGAATCAAGGAACTGCTGCAATTGACATGAGAAAATCAACAATATATGCTCACCTCAGGGAACAAAGTCAGCTCCATATATATGCTAGCTCCGGGGTAAATATGCCACAATATCTCACCTTGTGAAAAGAGCATCTTATTAAACAGTCAGTCACAAACATTCTAATTTCTTGACAAAATTACAGTAAATTACTTACTTTCGGTATACAAAGGGGATAATTATCATATTAATTACCTTATTTGAGGTAAATTAATTGTTGAAGTTAACATAAAAAATGTAAATTAGACGAACCGTAAACTGTTCAAGGTAACAGAAAATGCAAACCGCATAACAAAAAAAAAAGCAAGATTAGCCTCTTGTTTCTCATTAAGTTTGGACTTTGGACAAAATGTGTTTTGATTGATCATACAGTAGATTTACAACATATCAGCAGACAACACATTACATCATATTAGGTGGTATTTACAAAGCAAGATAGAATCTGAAACATTTGCATTGTGGAATGAGAAAAGTAAATTTCCATCGCAAGACATGTACAATATTGGTGGTGAAAGTGTAAAATTAACCGAGGCAAATGATTACATTAAGTTATTTTGCTATATTAATCTCTTCCTCGTCTACTACGTTACAGTTACTGCATACTACTTTTTTTGTGAATAACTGCATATTACTTTGACCGCTTCTTCACTCAGAGGTATTAGCTGTTCCTGCCTGAATATTTATTTTAAGGAACCTTGAGTCAAGTATGGATGTTTTTGTCTGTTCCTTTGCTAGTGGCTGGAAATTCAATCACTGAAACATGCTCAAGCTGCGGTCAAGCAGGTGTATCAGGTTGCCATCTCCTTAAAACAGACAAAATCCAACCATCCTTTTCTGGGCAGGTGCTAGTGCAGTGCTACTACGGATGAGCACCAGCCCAGACACAAGAGACAGAGACAATACTTTAAGTTTCCCTGCTTCAGACATTACTAGCAAACAGATTGACCCTGGTCATTTTTTAAGATGAATTCATTGACAGTGACCAGCTCGAAGTGCATACATGTTTGATGTTATTTTCTGCATCCAAATGCCATTGGAATTATATATTACCGTTTCTTTATGTCCATATCAGCTAAGTTTCTGGGGTGGTCAAAATCTCCTATTCTTAATAGCTAGCAGCCACTGTGTGACCATATGTCCTGAATAGGAAACAATACAGCTATACACTTGGGGAAACAATTCAATTGAGGGATCAACCAACCAACGCTGCCATGTCTATCTGTTTACGGAATACCGCAGATGTTTACAGTTTGTTTCACACAACCATGTTCATGTGATTTGCTCGAGCTATTTTATATTAGAGTGAGGCGTGTAGGAAGAGTTAGGAGTGTAGGGAGGTTGGCAACTCACAGCGTCCCTACGGCGAGCAAGCGCTACACGGGGTCGAACGCCATGACGGAGGCGGCGTAGTGGACGTCGTAGTGGAACTCGCGGCGATCTGCGCGTCCAGCTGGGCCACATCGCCGGCCGCTCCTCCTCATCCTTTTTCTCGTCCTCCTCCCTGCAGCAACAAAGGAGAAAACGGAATCAGCAACACGAACGCGGAAAACACCAGCATAAAACTCCACCAGACAGCCTTAGCGTCGTGAGGGGCGGTCGCGCGCTGGATCCGAGCGCAGTGGCGGATCCAGGAATTCAACATTGGGTGTTCATTTTTTTTGACCCTAACAGAGAAGCCAATTGGTTCAGACCAATACAAATACAAACAAAATGTTCATAATAGCATCTATATATCTCAAAAGATTAAGAAACTTGCAAAATAGAGATGAAAATCACATTGGTCTTCTCTTGTTTTCTGAATGTTCTGTTGCCTACAATTCAAGGATAGTGGCCTCATTCAGTTCAAAGGTTCTATTGTACAGAGCTATTATATCTTTCTAAATGCAAACAGAAGCTACACATGTACATGTCAACTAATGAAATTTCAGATTGGAACTTTGAGAGGATTCACCTAATCACCTTAGGCCTAGAGATTGAGATTGTTGGCAGCTGGGCAGAAGTGGCTGGTTGCTATTGCCTAGTGATGGGCTGTTGGCAACAAGTGGGGATGCTACTGTCTCTCATGCAAATATAGTACTATCTATATATACTTTTTGTTTCACAGATATTTTTGGGTGTACATCTGTACACGCATGACCAATGCTGGATCCGCCTCTGTCCGAGCGGGGGTGGGGCGAGGCCGCCGTTGCCGCGGAAGATGGCGGCTGGATCCGCGCCGATACGGGTCGGGGGAGGACACCGTGGCTGGTGGCGGAGGGGCGGCACCTGTGAAGATCCGGGGGGGGGGGGTGGATCTGTACAGTTGCCGACGAGTGGAGAGAAGACATCCCGAGACCGAGACGGCGACTGCCGCGAGGAGGCGCGAAGGGGACCGGAGAGAGGAGGGCAAGGGTCGCCGCACATGAAGAGGAGGGAGCACTGGGAGGCGGTGTGGATCGAGCCCCGGGGCGAGGCCGAGAGACGCGCGTGTGTGTGGTGAGGGAGAAGAGGATATGGTTCCGTGGGAGAGAGAGAGACGAGGGAGATGGTGGGCGGTTGCGGCACATACATACAAAACCGCAATGGCGCACCTCTAAGCAATGCGCCACCATAGCTATTTTTCTGCCTGGGACCACTTCCCTCCAAACTAAGCAGTGGCGCACGTCACAAAATGTGCGCCATTAGTATAAAAAATAGCAGTGGCGCATCTAGGAAAAGGGCGTCATTACTATGTTCAGGAGTGGGTCAAAGCTTGGTCAAACATAGTAATGGCGCATTTTTTACCACGTGCGCCATTACTATTTTAGGTACTAATGGCGCACTATGTATAGTGCGCTATTAGTGTCCATATTATCTATAACTTATTTTCTAGTAGTGTGGGCATCTTAAAGGATTTAAAATTTTGAAGTTTCTATCTTTTTTTTTCTAAACTGAAAAGGCGGACGACGGGGGAGGGGGGGTCTTTGTTTTAGGGTGTCAATTTTGGGCACTTTTCTATAGGTGTGCCATAGGTAACCTTGGTTAAACATAGTAATAACACACTTTTAGAAATGCGCATCATTCCTATGTTAAATTCCAATGGCGCACATATATAAAATGTGCCATTGATATGTCTAGGAATTGGTCAAACCTTGCTCAAACTTAGTAATGACGCACTTTTGACCAGATGCGCCACTGCTATTTGAGGTACTAATGGCGCACTATGTAGAAGTGCGTCACTACTATATAGCAGTGGCGCACCACATCTATAATGCGCCATTAGTGCCATATTAGCTATAACTGTTTTTCTAATAGTGTTTTAATAGTGTTTGACACGAAAAAAAGGAATGTAAGCCACCCATACAAGATAGGATGGAGGATTGTATAAGTGTCTCGCTTTTGCACCGGGGAACAAGTAATGTTGCGGACGTGTCAGTGTACAAAATACACAAATACGATAGAGAAAGAAAAGGTGAGGCCTGCTGGTGCGGCCATGTGATCAAGCGATCATGGTCTCCTGGTTCCCGGGTGCCTCGGAAAGCAGGCCCCCGGTTCATACATAAATTGCATACACACTTATTCTCATAAAAACAACATAAAACTATCTACCAAAAGCATTCAAATGCAACAACAAATGCGATTAACATTGGAACTAAGGTAATAATTGATTCAACAGCATAATGATACCAATCCTCTTTATTAACGACATATTTTCTAATCTTTATGATCTTCAAGCGCATTACATTCATCTTGATTTTGTGATCATCGACAACATACAACTCCAATTTCATCTTCTATTATTCCATTATTTTCAAAAAAAAATCAAATACTTGTTTTTAAAACTAAATTTAACTTCTCAAGAGGGTCGGTTGCAATCTACGGTTCACATATCTCTTAGATAAAAATATCTATGTCAACTGGATAGGCATAATGGTCATAAAAATGCAACAAATAGTTATAAAAGAGAATATACCACAACCTAATCATAAACCGAACGAGGGCCGACTGGCACATATATCAAAACCATGGCGCATTATGTATAACAAACAATCATACAAGTAAGAAAATTATACAACTATCTAAATCATACAAATAAGATTTTTTAATGAAAAAGATAAGAAAAACAAGGGGCTCGCCAAGGTGGTGCCGGCGACGGGACGGTGTGGGCGATCAATGGTTGTTAGGACGGTGGCGGGAAGGCACACGTACACATATGCAAACTAAGAAGTTAATTTGAGCTCAAAGTGCATATAAATCAAATAAACTCCCACATTATTACTCCCAAACTAAAACCCACAAATCACTTTACTTACACAACATTGCAATACCTAATCTAGCAATGCGAGATGACAGGACAAAGTTGCTAACCTTAGTGAACACTTGGGTAGATGGGGTGCCTCAAATCTTGACAAATCTTGGCAAAATTGGAGGATGAGCTCGAGCAAGGATGATAAAACTGAGAAAGGATGAGCTTGGGCTCGGGCTGGACGAAGCACTATATATAGTGATATATTTAATCTTGGTTTGTGGTACCAACCGAATCGGGACTAAAGGTCCATCTCTAGTCCGGTTGGTGCTACCAACCGGGACTAAAGAGGCTCGCGGAGCGCCCAGCCTGACGCCAACCTGCCTACCAACCGGGACTAGAGAGGCTCGCGGAGCGCCCAGCCTAACGCCAACCTGCCACCACCATTTTAGTCCCGGTTGGTAGGTTGGCGTCAGGCTGGGTCCCTACCTAATGAACCAAGACTAAAGCCTATCCTCATGATCCGGGACTAGTGGTCATATTACCTTGGTTTCTAACTGAGAGAAAATTACTACTGTGCTGCATCATTCTTTCCTCTTGGCGTGCCTCAACAGTTGTGTGTGATTCACGCCATCAGCTGTGAAGGCTCTTGGGGCATCTTGTAACCAAAGATCGGTTCGATGCTCCAATTGCGAAAGGCTGGCTAGGAAATCTGCACGCCTATTATGACTTCAATGTAGTTTCAATAAAGAAAGCTCCCTCCCTTCGTTGACTGTCTCGTTAGTTTCTTGCACCTGGACCAGATGAGATATATTTGATATTTTCTATTTCAGTAGTTTGATCAGATTGGCGCAGTCTGTCCGGAGGACAAAAGGACCGTCGGTATATGTATGTGTTGTCACTAGTCCTTCCTTTGCCGCATTGACACAAGTCCTCCGTGATGTTGTGCCACCTCTCCATTAGTAAATTCATACCCACTTGTGGCATCGAGGCATAGAGCTCATCAACATTGAAAGTCCAAATCAGACACTATAACCTTTTAGCATAGAGGGGTGCCCTAAATCATGAATTCCATGAATCATTGTACCCCTGAGATAACACAAGATACTATCACTCGGATTTGGCGTGAACCTTCTTAGGTTTCCCTCAAAGAAGTAGATATTTGGCTTTGGCATTGTTATGCTAGCTAACTAGATGAGTGAACCAATAATTTGAGAATATCTTAATTGTTCTCTAAATTTTTTCCGGTTCTTACGGATTGTCACTCCAGGACAAAAAGTGTTGGAGAAGACTTGCTATCTATTTCGTTAAAGTAGCCATACTCTCATCCTTAAATAGTTTATTGTTTAGGATCACATTAGCTTTTCCTGGATATTTCATATTATTTTTTTGATAGAAAAGACTAGACCTCAGTGATCACATCAATGTTTGTACACAATGTATGTCATCCACATACAAACGTAATATAACACTTTCTCCCCCACCACGGCGAGAATAAACTCACCTATCAGGCTCATTAATGACAAATCTTGCAGAATTTAGAGTTCTGTCAAACTTCTCATGCCGTTGGTTAGGTGCTTGTTTGAGGCCATACAAAAATTTAACAACTTGCGCACCTTTTATCTTCACCATTCACCACAAACACATCGGGCTAATCCATATATATTTTCTCTTCCAACTATCCATTTAGGAAAGTTGTTCTTACATCCATTGGATCAACTATAAGACTATATGAGGTAGCTAGGATAAGTAGTACTCGAATGGTGGTGAGTCTAGAGATGGATGAAAAGGTGTCAAATTAATATTCGCCTTCTTTATGAGTGCATCCCTTGGCTACAAGCCGGATCTTGTACTTCTTAATAGTACCACCAGGTCTTAGCTTATTTTCGAACACCCACTTGCATCTCACAAGTTTACAACCATAGGATCATTCAATTAGTTCCCAAGTTCCGCTACAAATAATGAAATACATCTTATTATGGATAGCTTCTTTCTAATCATCTATATCTTGAGATGCATATGCCTCTGAAGTAGACTTGAGAGTGTTGTCCACAAGGTATACATGAAATCATACCAAAAGATTTCACAATCTTGCTCCTCGCATGAGCTTCATTGTTATCCTTCTCAGGGACTTCGTCATGAGGTTGTTAGAAATACTCATAACCTATACTAGATTCAGGAATTATCACAACATAAATTCTAGCAATGATATGCATATCTTTTATAGGAAACACATTCTGGAAAAAAATTGCATCACAAAATTCTATTATAGTATCAACATGCATAACATGTATCTCAAATTTAACCACTAAGTAATTATGGCAAATCCACTGAGCATATCCTATAAATACACAATCCACCGTCTTTGATCTGAATTGCGTTTATCAGATATTGGAACATTGACTTTCGCCAAGCATCCCCATGTGCACAAATAAGTAAGTGGTGGTTTTGACCGAACACGCTCCTCATAAGGATTTTTATCTTTATTCTTGGTAGGAACTATATTCAGAACATGACATGAAGTCAACAAAGCCTCCCCCACCACGCCTCAGTGTCTAACATGATATACACCAAGTCTTCGATATGGGAAAAATACTATCAACCACAATCTAACCTAACACGTTTGATCGTTCTCTGTAATTGTTTTTTAACTTCAGCCTTACATATTTTCAAATAGTATAGATCTTGACAACACACACACATAGAAGACAATAGATTTTTTTCCATAGTAGACATTCTAAGGGGGTAGATAAATTGGCATCTTTACTAGGAAACTGATCGATGAGAAAGACACTATATGTAAAGGTCGTATCCCCAAATTTTAATAACATTTGTGAATGGGAAAGAAGTGAAAGTCCTACCTTCAAAATATTGTGATGTTTCGTTTTGGAGAACCATTCCACTTAAAAGTATGAGGACATGAGACATGACAAAGAAAATACCATTGTGATTCAAGAAACTGCTAAGTTTTTGCTATTCTCCACCCAATCAGCTTGCATGGTTATTCAAAGTGCAAACACATGGAAGCTATTTAAAACGACATCATTGGAAAATAGTAAATCCAGATGACCCAATCAACTATGCCATGTCTCGGGATAAATTCCATTAAAATAAATTATTCACGTAAGTGAGCCGATAAACACACACACAAAATGTTTTTCTAGCCTTAGGAACATGAAGGATATTATGAGATGAATATTAGGGATGTAAGTACAAATTTTGTAGCGGCGAGCATGACTGATGTGCATACCTCACCAGTTGGTTGCGTGCACTTGTTCCTCCCCCTTGCACTAGTTGTGGACCGTGAGTCGATCTAGTTCACTTGTGATGTAAACCGTGGCTCCCTTATATGCATACCAATTTGTATTCATGGCATAGGTTGATGTATAATTGGGAGGTTGATTATCTTCACCATGGAAGTAATGTTGAAGGTCCTTCCAACACTTTATGGAAACAAGACCCGCCTTGCTGCATTGGTTGCATGAGCACTCATCATTATCATAGTTGGAGTATTGAGAATGATTGTCCCCACTATTTCCTTCTTGTTGATCGTGGTTTACTCCATCGAGACCTCCATGTCCATTTCTCGATTAATGCCACCAAGGTAATCGCGTGAATCAAGGTTGGCTGAAGATTTTCATATCAAGGAGAGGTTTTGTTGCTAATTTATGGTTTAAAAATATTTCAGGTAGGAATATAACTCACCAAGGGACGCCGTCTCATCGATCGTGATCATTGGCAACATGGGGTTGTAGTTGGAGTCGAGTCCACACAACACATAGGAGATTTCATCACCCTCAGCAAGAGGAGATGGTTTCACGGCTATGCCATCACCGAGCTCATTTACTTTGTTGAAGTACTCATTTGTCGAGAGACCATTGTCCCTTAGATTTTCCAATTGCATATGGGCCTCAAAGTCCTTTTCGTTGGATTGGGAGGACAACATGCACCCAAAGGAAGACCATGGATCAACCATGGTTGACACGGCCAACGCATGTCCTGACGGATCAAGGGATATCGGCGCAAGCAAGGAACATAACATTTGGTCCTGCTTCACCCAAGAGTCATACTCGGGTTTTTTCACATTCTTGGGCCCGCCTTTGTTTTTGCTGACGACACGCTCCTTGAGTGTAGCTTGGCTAGTTTCATCCGCGTACCCGGGGACCCGATCATCAAACATACACTGCAAGACCTGAGTTGTCCATATATGAAAATTCATTGGGACAATGTTCAATGGGACACAAGCTTCACATTGATAAGATGACTGGACGAAAGAAGCATGTTTGAAAGGAGGAGCTAGACATTGGTGCGTGTTCATTTTTGTGTGTGGGGAAGGTGTGTGTTCATACTAGAGATGTTACACTAATATGATACCATAAAAAGAGGTGCACTAATACGATATCATAAAGTAGCAATAGCAGATTCGTGTGACAAGTTAGTGTCAGGGTTCCGTAATTATATATTACCAAAGACTTGACATACACATTGTAGGTAGTTACGGTTATAGTAACTAACACGCTAATTTGCTTCCGAATCTAGGAGGAAGAGATAATATGCAAAACACTCATAACAAGCTATGGCAGTCTGAAACTAAATTATAACTACTGATTATAAATTGAGATCAACATTTTTCCGTCCATCCATCCCGTACTCACAGTCAATTAATAAATAGACACCATGTACCATCCATGGGACGTTTATTTTATACAGTTCTGTGGTATTTATTTTTTGTACAAATCTAATTACTATCATACCAATGTTTCGAGTCGTTCGGAAATTCTTGAAACATCTATGCCAATTCTGGTGCTGAATGCCTGCACAATACCAAGAGAGGAATTTATGATAATTTACTTAATTTGATGCAAAAAGGATAACTTCTAATTTGATATTTAGATGAAAACTAATCCTCCATGACATAATATAAAAATCGGGTTTTTAGACGCATCTAATTGAATTACATACATTATAGTCATCGGAGAGGGACAAAAAAGAAAGAAATTACTATGTAACGTAGTTTTCAACGAGTTTTTATTTCTTCCTACGGTTCTAGAGCCTATGAAAATGATTACAAAGGAATCTATGGTTCTGCAGTTTCACATACGTGTATGTTCACCACTCTCATTTTTCTACAGGACACACTTGTTTTTTCTTTTTTGCCTTTTATATACATATATTCTGTTAGTTAATTTTAATGTTACACTAGAAACAAACAGTACCCCTTAATTAAGTATGAAAGCATTTATAAAGCTATCGATCCAATGTTCAAAAAGAGAAATAAATCTTTATACCCGAAAATCATTTCATTTAGGAACAAATAATACTTTTAAATTTGAATCTAATGATACAATTTTCATGCGACCTAAACTAAAAGAAAGGCCTATGCCAAGGAAATCATGTCATCAAATAAAAATTTAATCAAATTTTCTCCCATAATCTATTTACATAGTAAGTTCTTTCTTTTAATTTATTGATGTAATTAATTATTGCTCAAAACCTGAAGCCTAGGACTTGTGTGCGCCTTACAGTTTGCAACAAAGATGTATTTACTAGTTAAGAATGCAGAAGAGGTATATTGTACATATGTACCTGGGAGTGTATTGTGTAGAATATTTGGTAGCCAACAACAGAGTGATTGGCGTTGACAATATTGGCCCCTTCTTCCTCAAGGATGGTTATCACCTCATGGAGCTTGATCGGCCTCTCTGTGTTACATATCAGCCTCACCTCCATGCTTGAATCATCGGGTTGCCGCACCTCCACTACCGGTGCCGATGCCTCCAAATATTTCTCTTCTTCCGGTGACTCCTCACCGCTGCTCCTCGTAGTGGTGGTAGTGGGCGTCGAGATGCCACTAACTCCTCGTAAGGTAGCCATGGCTTCCGCAGAGGTCTTCTTATGTCGTAGCTCATTCACCCTCTCCTTGAGCTTCTTGATGTATGTTGCTGCCACATCCAGGCTTCCTAGCTGAGTCATTGTATCCTACATAGCATTTAAGGCATGCCGATGTAAATAGATTATGGGAGAAAATTTGATTTAATTTTTATTTGATGACATGATTTCCTTGGCATAGGCCTTCCTTCTTTAGCTAATGGAAGAGTTGTTCTATGTATGGTGATGCCAACGGTTACACATAGAAACCTTTTGGATTTTCTTTAACCCAAAATTATATTAAGTACCTAAAATAATATAATCTCACGAAAACCAAGTGTGGATTTTTTTAACCCACAATCTGTTTGTACTTTACAGTTATTTCCCCACCGTACCTCGAGAAGGCATGAGCTTAAAAATTGGTTAACCTCCACAAATGGCTTCGATAGCGGTTTCTGCAGGGTGGTGCTAATGAATGTGTGCAACGTAGATGTTTTCACATACCTTCAGATCGTTCTTTCTTATCTTCCGGGTCTGATATTTTCATCCGTGTTCATCAGGCGCGCTGTGGCTTAATTCTTCAGTTATCTAAATATTTTACTCCATAGTATCTTCATCTCCAATATCAGATGAGATATAGTTTATTAATGCCGTCGTTCTACATTGTCGATTTACTCTTAGCTTGTCCCTTTAATTAATTTATTCTATTATTAGCTCGGAGAATGATTTTGCATGAACACATAAGCCATTCCATCCGATGGATGCACTTAACAGAACAATATTATATGCATCCTCTTATTTGTGGATATGCTAATTCAGAGCTGGACTTTTGCAAGATTGCAAGATGAACATAACAATTCTTGGAAGCTACCAACGGAAAGACTTTGCAGTTCAAACGTGACAGTTAGATATTCCTGTGAACTTGGGTTTGTATTTTCAGAATATGGCAGAAAAAAATGAACTAGATTGAGGAAAGGAACACATTCCAAGAAAACTAAATCGCTCGTAGAACTCAATTGCTCCAGCGTTGATACCATATTTCATGTGATGGAAAAGACTATACTGATGGCCATTGAATAGTAACTAGAGCAAGATCTGTATTTCTGCCTAAACTGAAAATAAATGCCTAAAAAACACTGTTGTTAAAATATTCAGAAAATATATAAGCACATTCTTTTCTGTACGGGATGAGATCCGACATAACTTGGGGGAAAGAGCAAGCTACCTGCTCCTACTACTAGATATCACACGTTACCGTTGAGTCATACGCAATGGGAGAAATAAAACATGTGAAGAGAAGCGGGTTCTTAGTTCTTACAGCGTGGGGCTTGTGTTCTTGGGGGATGAGGGATACGAGCTTGTCGCAGAGCACTTTCATGCGCTGCCGCCTCTCCTTCTCCGTCTCCTTTGCCGTCAGCGTCGTCCCAGCCGTGCTGTGGCTTGCCCTGGTCCTCTTCCCGCCCCTTGCCGGCTTCGCCTTCACCTCCATCTAGGCCACAAGGTAGCGACCGATCAGCAGCCGCGGTCTTTTAATTAATATTCCGGACCCAAATGCAACCGAAATGGAGAAGAAGAAGATACCGAGGAGCAGGCAGCTGCTAGCTTCATGGCGGCAGCTCTAGCTAGCCACAGGATGAGAATGGAGGAAGATGGACAAGTGCATGCGTGGCGTGGTGTAAATGGATAAGGGCCAGCCGAGGAGGCCTATGCAAAAATAGTACTCTACTACTATGTGTATATATAGGGAGCTCGATTTATAGTATTAAAATAAAGTGTGTATGTACTATACATACGAGGTATATGTGGCTGAAATAGCGGATTACAGTACGTACACATGCCATTGGTTGGAGAGGGATCCAGAAATATCAACGGTGCTTTGCTGCTGTGTCATTGCTGTTATACTAGTATACGTACAAATGCTGAATGCACGTCGGCAGCGCGACACCTCATTCAGATGTGGACATGACAGCAGCGTGGACATGGATCCATTGGTTAAGCACGATTTTTCACAAACACTCGGCCGTGGGCGTTACAGCATTACATGGACGATTGTCGATTGGGCACAAGTCACAAGTGGGAATGGGGCTCCCGCAGTTTGTGCCTAGGCATTGTTGCTCTTCGCCACAATTTGCTTACCAGAGCAAATACAATAAAATGACGTAGGTGAATTGAAAAACTCAAAGAATTACATTTTTGCCAAGTTGAAGAAAGAGAAGAGAAGTAGGCTATGAAAAGCCAGTTGTAACACGTGCTCCTAGGGTTATTGTGAGAAAAATATATGTGGGTCATACATTAAAGTAGTTCAAACATAAGGCATCTACTATTGTATTTGTTAGCTATAAACTTGGTTATAGATGACCTAGCGACATCATATAGTAACAATTGGCTATATTATTAACCATGCTTTAAGGAAAGAAGATCTACATGGAAGACATGATAGACGATAGGATCAATCCTTAAAAGGTTTAATTACTGGTTGTAAAGGGTGATTACTCTCTTAGAACATGGATGAAAAAAAACCGATGCTTAAAAGGTACCATTTTGAAGTCTTTTTCTTTCTTTTCGGGAGCATCAAAACTTTGCAAGAAGCTGGTTGACCATATTTTCTGGTACAAAGCGTTAGTTTTATACTTTTTGAGTGCACAATTAACTAGGGTGCATTTGAGAACAAAATAGAATATTCCGACTCACTAGTAAAAACTTACCTAAGAGGTATGAAGTGGCTGAAACAGAGTTTTTTGCAGAACAAAACTCTGAGGCCGAACCATTACGTTTACGGATCCAGACCATTATGTTTACGGATCCGGTCTGCCGCAAACAGCTTGCCACGGATGGCCTGCCACAATTTTTTTTTAATCTTGAGTGGGATATGGTCCCTCCAAACCTCTTTGTTCAAGATGGCACGACTACAAGGTAGAGTTTAAAATAAATAGATTTAATCAAAAACCTGCCTAAAATTGTAAGGGGCCTGGACACAACGCCCGGAAAGTCCAAAAGAATAGGAATCGGAGCAGTGAGACGGTGCCAATCTGCCAACTCTATGTGGCAGTCACTTTGGTCTTTGGTGTACGCATTTCTAACTACGTCGAAGAAAAGAAAAGAAGAGCCAGACAGAGTTAGTAGCTCGCTGACGTCGCAGTTGTATTCATTTAAGTGACGCCAGCAAAGGTGACGTATGCAGCAAGTGTAGTAGTCAATCAACCCTTTAAGGTCGCTTCCTCTGCAGCCAGACGTCCGTTGAAGGCC
The DNA here is from genome assembly GCA_950022295.1 of Bromus sterilis. Taxonomy (NCBI): domain Eukaryota; kingdom Viridiplantae; phylum Streptophyta; class Magnoliopsida; order Poales; family Poaceae; genus Bromus; species Bromus sterilis. The sequence continues at coordinate 5,548,558 of OX465597.1, read as the reverse complement.
GACGATGACACTCGTGGATCCCCGTGCCTGTCTGTCTTCACGTGGTACCGCTATAGTAGATATCCTGTGTTTCCTTTCCGAGCAGGCTCTCCCTTATTATCCTCTTCAAGTCCTTGTTTCACAATAAGAATTGTATATCACCAGCACATTTATGGGTAGATAAAGATCCATTAGATGAGGCGCCATTGATGTCAATCATTTTGTAAGGGCAACTTCAACGGAGTGAACTATTTACCCGTTTTTTGTCTGCCGGTGTCGTATGGATCGACGCGGATCTAAAAAGAGACCCAACGGGCGCCGCAAATGTACGAGTGTCCATTTTTTTGTCTGCTCCGACCTAATTACAACTTAAATCTGCACATGATTTGGGTCTGCGTGGACACGTTGTGGATGCGAGCCGAATGTGTTCGGTGCCCTCCCCTTGCCCTCCTGTTCCAGCATGCCACTGGTCATCTTTCTAACATTTTTTGTGCTATTTCTGCGTCCCAGGTGCCTCTGCGGCAAAGTTTAGCCCCACCTCACCGGATGAGGAACTCTCATATAGGTGTTTATAAGGAGGGGTGGGAGGAGGGCAACTTAGAAGAATTGTCTAATAGCAAAGCTAAAAGAGGGTGTGATCGTGCAAATTGTATTCTGGTGCTATACATGTAATAACATGAAAAAATCAAATTCATGACTACAGCAGAGGGAATTGTTTATGTATAGTTTCTTTCTCTCTTTTCATTAACCTTGTATCATTTATTTGAAAATTAATAAAAGTACACAGCAGATCCTTTTGTTTTCCTCAAAAACTTAAATATTAACCATGGCAAGAGTATTATTATAATTTTAAAAGATAGTACAAAGATAGACACTTACAAATATTCTCTCTGTTTCATATAGACTGTCATTGAAATGGTTTCATCTGATCAAACGTTTAACTGCAGTGATCCTTTTGGAGTAGTATTCCAATGCATTTGTTTGGTTTGGTGTGCGCGTGCGACAAATTTATCTTCGTGTCTTTTTCTTAGAGATTATTATTGTCGATTTTGAGAACCATCGATCCGACATCAACATCGGTGCAGTTTTCATCATTTTTCTGAGGCCTGAGAAAGAATAAGCATTGCTTCTTTAATTGCCCGTCGATTCGACATCAACATCTGTGCAAATTTTGTCCTTTTTCTGTGGCCCTGATAAAGAATAAGCATTGCGTTTTTATTTGCACGTCGACCCGACATCAACTTCGGTGCAATATTTATCCTTTTTCTGAGGCCCTGAGAAAGAATAGGCATTGCCTCTACATGAAGAAACCTCCACCGGAAGATGAAGAAACCTGCACCGGAAGATGTTGGGATGAAAACCGTGTCGATATTCCATGGAAGATCGCTGGGTACTTGGTGGAAGTGACGCCGGAGAACCAGGCAGAGCTTGCAACTTGCATACGTAGGCGCCGGTGACGCAAGCACGGGTGACGCATACTACTACAAAGCACCAAGTGTACGTGCCATTCATGAATTTAAGTGTTTTTGGTGTGTTCGTCTTTGTCCCACTCCCCATCTCTGCGGCAGGCAGGCATTGAAGCCATGGCTGCCCGTCTTCCTTTGGGATCTTCTGTTTCTTTCTCCGTCGGCCGGCCGCAGCCTTCCGCCTTTGGATCGATCCAGGCCCGTGGAATATCTGCACCCGTACCAATCCCCTCTGACTCATATCTCCATCGATATCTTTTTGTATCAAATAGTATCTTTTTATGGAAGTCGATCTAGTGGCCGTTTATGCTTTATTTAGAAAGAAGAGACTAGTTGGCATATTTCGCTCCATGTTGTGTAATTAAAAATAATTTGTTGTGTAGTGAATCAACCTATGGTTGAAATGGTTAGCAGGATAGTCCCAGTTCAACCGAGTTCAAGTTTCAGATTTAACAATGATGCTCATATTTACCTATATTTATTTCGGGCTTTCTGGTAATGTGCTTTTAGTGGGAGGAGATGTTTTTATTAACTACGAAGCGTTTGTTGTGACGAATCATTGGGGTGAGTGTACGCTCATATATGTGAGCGTCTCCGACGTACTTTGTTCTAAATAAAATAGTCTTTTTATTGAATTTGTAATCAAGTGAACTTATACCTGAGAAACATGTATATCTTAGAGAAAATATAAAATGATGATATAAGCAGGCTATAAGGATTTAAATTGTATATTTTTTCCGAGTTCAAGGAGAGGGGAGAGAAGAAAAAAGAGGCACACTGTAGATCAATTGTAACACGTGCCATATATTTTAATAAAGCAATATGTATTTGCAGTTCAGTTTACTACTATACCACATGTTGATTATAAAACTGATTATAGATGACATGCGAGGACATATAGCCATCAACTAGCTATACTATTTTTTCCTTTTGCAAGTAGCTAGTTATACTATTAATCACACTCTTAGACTGCTCATAGTGAGAGTAACATAGGTAATAACATAGATGTCACATAAGCAAAAGAGATGATGTGGCAACAATTAAAGAATAGAAAGATGAATAGAGTAACATAATATGTTACCATCACATAGCGGTTCTCAATGCAAAATGTGTTTACAAAGCAATAAATGAATCTCTCTATGTTACTACTCACATGACACTACCCACTATGAGAGTAGTAACATAAATTAATAACATGTATATGTTACTAGTCTAAGTTACTCCCCACTATGACTAGTCTTGTACGGCCTCCTTTTCGGTTTATAAAATAATCCATATCCCTAGGTCTAGAAACTTCTAATGTTCTTAATTTTGGAATGCTACCCATATCCTCTGCTGCTTGTGATGTGAAAGATGGTAGCACTGCTGAATTTTTGTTTGACAGATGGGATAATATCTCAAAAATGGAGGTTTGACTTCACCTCTTCACATTCTCTCAAAACCCTTTAATTTATTTAAAAGCCATTGTAGCTCAATCTGAGCTACAAGATCATTTTTACTTACCTCTATCTGATACATGATGTAGACATGTCTTTCCTTTTTCTTGGAATCCTTCATGAGTTTGTTGGCGTGCTTTTCCGCTAAGTTCTCCACACTAATGATCTACTCCCTCTGTTTCAAAATAAGTGCCGCAAATTTATCTAGATATGGGATTAATCTAGATCGATATAAAACTAAATTTAAATACATCCATCTAGAATATTTAATTTAGGACGGAGGCGGTAGTATAAATAATGGTTAGTTCACTTTTCCATGCATTTTAGTTTGTGCTGGTATATACATTGTCACATGCATTTCCCCAATAAGAAAATGCGTGACAAATGTTTTCTCTGCCACATGCACAAAATATCTAATGAATGCATGGTGCGGAAGGAATCGAAGAAAAGAAAATTGGATCGTTGTTTTGTGGAGCTCGCTGGCTACTGGATGGCACGGATATGGCCGGATAGATATCCTGAGCTTCTCTGTCACAAAATCCAGAAAGGGGCAGGGACGATAGATATGCACATGCCAGCATGCAGCTAAGACACAAAAGCCAATTCAACATCGATCTACATGCCTAGCTACCGATGCATTCATATGGATCTACAGCGAGAGCATGTCGTAATCCTGCGCTGCGCAGGTAAGGACCATGCTCAATCCAATTTATTAAGTTTGTGAGCTAGCTTAGTGTGGTCCGGTAGTAATAGCCATTTCTGCCTGCATATATATTTGGGTATAAATAATTGAGGTTTTGCTTACTAAAGTTTATCACGCTTTCTTGTTACATTGCCGAGTCTTCCCAAAGAGGCCTGTGCATATTGGTCCTTGAGCACATTTACAATTCACACTGTTCCTCATCAAAGGCATCTCCAGGTCAATTCCCTAAAAAGCATACACTATTTGTCCATGGATCATGTCCGGAACATGATCATCTAGGCCTGCAGGAGTGAATCATCCAACCATAAACAATAAATTCAGGAAAAAAACTGAAGCATGCAGACCAACAGGATAAAATACATGGAAGAGAGAAAGAAAAAGTACCACATGCATGGTTACATGAGGCTGAAGATATCTTGTCCGGACACTTCGAATGTTTACCGGAAGACGCACCCCAGTGTAAGGTTCCGATTCGCGGGAACAAGAACATCCTTACCGGCCCTTGGACATATAAGGACTACAATTGATGGAAAAAACCCAGTAAAAGTGGTCGCAGGTCTATGGTTCGAATGTTTACCGGAGTTTTAGGGCCTCCCTTGGAGATGCCCTAAGGGAACAGAAAAATGTCTTGCATTGTTTGAAGCATGGAGACTTGTCGTCTCATCAGGTCTCAAGGGTAAATCATGTCGTAGCCGCCATTGGTACTTCACAATACGCATGTTGAGCTAGGGCATCTACAACGTCGATTCACAAACCTCCCACATTCATTCGGTATGGATTGTTCGAACCACTTTTGTCATTCAACACAATCTTGTATCTCTCTGCAGGATGGTCCACATGTCTATTTTCGAACAGTCGAAACGTCCGCATCCAACATCCAGATCTCACCCGAAAATCCCTTTGTGCAAGATGAGAGCCTTGGTCGTTGGCAAGGACGTTGGCATCCGATGCCGGCTAAACGATGCGGAACCGGCCACTGCGGCCGTCATTGATGCCCAGCTAGAGCCGTCACGGTCGTTCCCTAGAGAGACCTGAATGACGCATCGGTTGAGAGCACTAGTCTTCTTGTTTGTTCAATATTTAAAGGATGCAATGGGACGATAGCTCGTTCATCGCCTGCACGCATTAAACAAGCGCGGTGATAGAGAAACCCACACTGGTGCCCCTAGCCGGTGCCATTTTTTATATGGACTCTCGCAGGACCGTGGAACATACCACACACCGCCTATTCCGATGTCTTCTTCCTCCACCTCTACCGTGATGGTGCGAACAGGCCCCTGCGCCGCCTCTACACTACAATGTGCAATACTTGTGCTCAAATAGAAGGTTCAGGCGCAACACCTACATCGGTTGCCGCTTCGTACTTCGGCCTCGCGACGGAGTCGGGCTGCCCACAACAGGACGGACCTTGACGGCTGGTTGCCTGACATCTGATTTATGTATATTATATTCAAATTTTAATGAATTTCTTTTGAGTTTGTGCGAATTTTCCAAATTTTTAGTTTAACTTTCGGCGAACATTATTCTACTAGGGTTAGGTCAGCTCCCACATCGGTGTCCGCGGGCTAGTCCTCCTAGTCTGCGGACGGCTGCGGCGTCATTTATAGGGGCGAAAGTTGGAGATGGCATTTATCAAGTCTCTTTTGTTTCTCATACACATTGAGAGCAACTCTAGCAGATCCGCTAAATTGAGATACTGCAAATATGAGATGTCACTCGCCCTAAAAGTGTTTTGCGATATGAAATCGAACTTGGCAGAACAGATACGCCATCGCATGTGCCATATTTAAAAATTTGCAAACTTCAATATTTCGCAGTTACATTCCTAGATGAAACATTGCCGGAATACGGAAAGATAGCAACAAAATAAAAATAAGCTGAAATGCCAACGCCTGTGTAGCCAGATCAGTGGCCGCCATGTAGGTGCAAGTGGTACGCCGACTAGATGAAGACTTATGAGAAGTCGTACTCCTCCCGTCCGGCCTCCAGAAGGTCGCGGACGTCGTCCGCACCGGCCACCACGGCCTCCTTGGCATCGACGAGCTCGCGCTCCGTGGCACGGAAGCACGCCGTCGATTGCCAGAGGAGGTCGCCGAGCTCAAGGAGCCACGCCCAGCGGCTACTCCGGTTGCGGGAGAGGGCGCCACGTGTGCGGGCTTGCACTGACCTCGCCGGGTCGACTGAAGGAGGTGTGGGGTGCGCGAGGAGATCGCCTCGGCATCGTTCCGAGTCCTCTTGGACGGAGTGGAGGTGCTCCACCCTCCACGACTGCTTCCTCCTCCTCTGGCCATCGGGATTTCTTGCCGGAGTTTGCGTGGGATGCAGCGGCGGGGCAGATAGATGCGGTGGCGGGGAGGGGATGGAATGCGAGACACCAACCCTATCTCCCCTTCTGTCCCGTACATATAGTGTCTCGGAGAGGATTTTGCAGGCTGTTTGTGTAATTTTTACGGACCGATCAAGATTTGGCGACTCTGTCCGAATTATGAAATGCCCACATACGCCAAAAAAACTGTGTATATATACGTATCAACGGTGGGATGACGCATCTTTTAGACTTGCTCCGAGTAAAGTCTGAAAATGTAACTGGATACCTTTTAATCACTTTCACAATCAATAACCCACTTGTCACTCACATGTCACAAGCAAGCAGAGGGCATGCATGACAGTACACATAGCACACGTTGACGTGCCACTGGCCCGCTGCACCTCGTGCTGCAATACATCTGTACACACACTGTACAGTTTCATCATCTTCTGATCTTTATTACCTCCCGCATGTAAGTGCTGGACAGGGGTAGGCATGTATGTACACTACAGTGCACCATAAGGCAGTGGAGGCCATTGAAAGTACATGTAGTTTTCATATGGGTTTTGATAATTAATGACAATTCTTATGAACTAATGTTTGCATTGAAATATGTATTTGAAGGAAAGTTACGTCGACAATGCAGGAAGCACATGGTTCATGAACACAAATATATGTATTGAGGCATGGTAATTACTGATAATTTCAATAAAACAACAATGACATCAAGTATCTATGAATGGTTGTCACATGGATAATGCTAAGAAGAATGGACGAATTTACAATAAATTCAATCAATAGTAGATCAGTTTTTGGGTCTCACGTGATGAACACGACCTCGGATTGGAATTTTTCAAACAACAAAGTCTCTCATCTCAACAAGAAGAAGACTTTTCATGTTGGACGTTTTCACATCTGAGGTCATCTTAAGGACTCAATAATCCGTGCAATATATCAGACATGTGTCTCTTGAACTGGACACCACTTGATCATGGAGTAAAATAAATGTTGAGCAAGATAGAGATAAAGGATTAAATTCTTGATGGTCAATACTCAAGCACAACTTATGTACCAAATTGGATCTTGTGGCATGGTAAGAAATTATCAATTGTGCTTTGTGTTCTAATCCATACGATGTATTTCTATATCTTTGAGGGTTAGGTGATTCTCATGGGATTGCATCAAGAAAGAGCTCAGGTGCCCATGAGAGGATGAAATCAAGTGTAATGGTCATCAAGTTATACAAGGTCAAGTTCAAGATATGCATTTCAAAGGATTACATGCTTGAAGCTTGCGGATAATCATGTGGTGGCACATATGAAGATCGTATATAATGCAAAGTTTTCCACATGGCTTATGGGGAAACTATTTGAAGTCTTCACCGAGTTATGTGACCAAGATTGCAAGGACATCTTGATCCAAGCATGAAACCAACATCAAGTTCAAGTGAAACGCTCAAGTCCAACGTATTGTGTTGTGGATTGTTGACCATCGAAAAGGATACATGCTCAAGAATGGATTTCTGGAAGCTATAGTATAGCTCTTTTATTATTCATGAGTTATAGGGATCCCACACTATTAAGGGGATGAAAGGGGTTTAGTAATGGACTTGCTCAAGTCAACAATTCCTAACTCAATTGCACTCCTATCCTTTATACCAAAAAATGGGAAATCCAAAGACAACTCATTCCCCAAATCAAATGACATATCCTTTAAATACTTTGCATCTTTCATTTTGGTTTATATTGGGTGGTTCTCTATGTGAGGATCTTGAGATTTTCAATAGCTTTAAAATAATCCCAAGATCATCAAAATCGGAGTTCGTATGTAAAAATTATGCACATTTCAGTATTGGGTTTAAGTTGTTCTTTTTCTGGATGGGCGTCCGATTCCCACCAAAATTATGGTGTCCAGCTAGTCAGTAGTGCTCGTTCTTTTGGACAGAAGTCCTACGACATTCGTACATCCGATCCTACGGACGTCCGAAACTCAACGAATGTCCGAAACTTATGCAGCTAGACTGCTCCAACGGTCACTTTGACTGTTGAGCTATATATACCCCTCTACCAATCCGGTAGAGGGATGAGCAACACATTGAAAACACCTAGAAACTCTAAAGGGCTCCCTCTCCTTCCTCCCACACCAAATCTTAGATTCTGGAGTGATTTCTGAGAGTTCTTGAGAGAGATTTCAGTCATTGATAGATCCACTCCCTCTCCCTCTTTTGACCAAAGGAATTTTTGATTTAAAAAAGTCTTGAGCATTTCCCCCTTGATCTTGTTACTCTTGGAGGTTGGATATTCCTAGGCGGTAGGAGTGCTCTGGTGAGGAATCAACTTGTGATTTCCCCCCCGAAAAGTTTGTGAAGTTTTGGAGTCCGCCTGAAGGTCTATCACTAGTGGTTGGAAATCGCCTTCGTGGTGATATCTCAAGGGGAATAGGGTGAGCGTTTGTGGCGTGGTGTGTCTTCTTAGTAACATCCACCCCTCCAAATGGTGAGTAGCTTTGCACCAAGGAAGTGAACATCGGGATACATCCTCGTCTCCGTGTCTTCGGTTATCTCTAACCCTAGCTCAATACTTGTGGCTTACTTTGGTCACTTGACCTTGCATTCACTATATCTTATTGTCCTAATTATATTGTGTTGGTTATCATATCCTAGTTATCATTTTAGGCCAACACATTATACTTCGCAATTCATACGATCTACTATTGCTCCATATTATTATTAGTGTGAATTGGTATATTGTATCTCACATATCCACATCTTGTGATATATATCTTGTGTAAGTTTGTGTAACTTATTTGTGCCTATTAGTATCCTTATTATGTTCATAGTGTTTAGAATAAAATTGTTGGTGCACTCAGTTGAGCCTAGTATATCTAGGATTTGTGCTTGTTATGTATCCGCTAATTCTATTTCCGCATCCGAATATAGTTAAATCCGTAAAAAGTTAAAAAAGCCTATTCACCCCCCCTCTAGGCGACATCGTGGTCCTTTCAGCCACCACTTCACATTTTTCAAAATACTGCTCATCACCACACCACTTCACATTATTACTAATGCATTGTTTCTTAGGATTTATATCTAATGTAATGATTTTAACTTCAGCATACATATGTGATTGATCTAGCAATCCATTTTGCATTTGGGCACGTGCAAAGGTTATATCTTAGAGCAAATACAATAGAGTTGAGTCAACGGGCTATACAAGATAAAATATAATATATTTTTACTTAGTTGGATGAAATAGAAGAGGAGAGAGAAGGTAAGCGGACTCTTGGTGAAGAGCCAGCTCTAGCACGTACTCTTAAGTACTTTATGAAGATGAAAGGCGGACTATATATAATAAAAATAGTATATTTTTCTGACTAACTATTGTACTTGTTGGTTATTAGATGGGCTATAGATGACATGGCTGGCTATACTATTAATCATGTTCTTAGCTAAGATACAAAATCCATATCTTTCTTCATTAAGTGTTATGCTATATAAGCAAAATACATATGATTACGTGCTAAGAATCACGCATATGGCCTCTAACCAATGCGTGTGTGTGCTTCGTCGCGGTCAATTCATGAGCCGCCGCCCGGATCCACCACTGCCTATCTCTATCTAGATTTAGTTCAAGTAAGCTACAGTGGATAAACTCCGGCGATGAACGATGTAGCGCGATACGGCGATGAACTATGTAGAGGGACCTATGTTTTAACCTAAGTTTTAGATTTGTTGTTTGATATGTGAGATCTGTTTTGTCCCATCCAGATCATCGTTAACTTAACAGATGATCCTTAATTATATATTATACAGAGTATGTGGTAATTTATTTAATCTTATGTTAGACCTGTTTATGTAAGTGCTGACTCGCAATTATGATAATGTCACTCTAACTTCCACGTGAATAACATCTAGTTATGCTCTATCTCAAATTTGTTGTTTAGGAGCTGAGATCGAAAATTTCATTATCGCCCATGGGTGAAGGTCTAAAGTCGTGTGTGATGCACGTTCTACGCAGACAGTTGATCTAATAAACCTATGTGCAATAATATTTCCCTCATCAATTTCTTCGTCGACCGAAAAAAAACCCACGCGCGACGACAAAAGCCATGTCTTTTAGGCCCTATGCCCTCCTCCCCCCCATACGAAACCCTAATTCTGCCTGGCTTTTGCTCATATGGATTTCTCTCCCATTTCTTGTTGTTAGGCCTAGGAGGAGATCTTGGACGTTTGACTCCTCCAAGCCGATAGAACACATTGTTGGTTCTGCGTGAAGTGTATTTTTCCAACAACATGCTAACTGTCGGCTTTGGTCTTGGAGCTTGTTTCTTCTTGCCATTGACCTTCCATACTCCAATCTCTGGATTCTTGGGCTTGATCATTCTTGGTGGAGCATTGTCCTCAACTACATTCTTCTCCTTGGCTGACTCGGCCTGATCTAACCGAATTAGCATCTTCTTGTTTTGAAACTCGATCATATTGACAGGAAAAGGATCACTATCGAGCTTCATCTTGGAGGCTTCTGTAAATGTCAATCGTCCTTCACTAATGGCCGATTGTACCTGCCGTCGAAACATATTACAATCATTAGTAGAATGAGAAAAAGAATTATGCCATTTGCAATATGCTTTTCTGCCCAATTCTTCAGGAGATGGAATTATATGTCCTGCTGGCAACCTAATCTGTTTTCCCTGCAGCAACATGTCAAAAATCTTATCACATTTACTAATATCAAAAGTATACTTGATCTCTTCTTTCCTGGTAGGTGTAGGCTTCAAGGCAGGACACACAAAAGGTTTTGATTTTGGTGTTTGGATCGACTCGGCTACGCAAACTTCCATGTCATCATCACTAGCCGAATCACTATCATACTCTACAGTGTTAACCGTAGGAGTAACTTTTTATTTTCCTCTATTATCTCTAAACCGACTAGCTTGCTTAACATCTCTAACTCGGTTTTCTTGTGCCAAAGCTTTTTGCAATACTTGATTAACATCTAGAAACTCTTGGCCCTCTAGCTTGTCTTTGATGTGGGTGAGTAAACCGGAAAAGGCAAGATCAGCCAAATCCTTTTCGGCTATAGTTAAAGTAAAGCATCGGTTTTTTGTATCTCTAAACCTTCTAATGTAATCATGAACCGATTCATTGTACTTCTGCCTAACCATAGTCAAGTCGGAAAGCCGAAGCTCAGTTTCACCACTATAAAAATACTCATGAAATTTCTGCTCCAATTGTGACCATGTTGTAACAGAATTAGGAGGAAGTGATAAAAACCAAGTAAACGCAACACCGAACAAGGATATGGGAAATAGCTTAATTCTGTAAACATCCGCTGTGCCAAATTCACTAGTTTGCATTAAAAACTGCCACACATGTTCCAAAGTTGGTCTACGATCTTCCCCTGTAAACTTAACAAAATCTGGAATTCTAACTCCACGCGGATATGGTATAGAATCAAAGGATTCGGGGTATGGTTTTTGATATGCTCGTGCTGTACCCTTAGGTGCTAAACCATACTCTCTAAGTATATCAGCAAGTTGATCCTTCATACTAGGGGGCGTAGAATTTATTTGTGGGGGAGACGGGATAGCAATACGTGATAAGTTTTCCGGCAAAGAGACTTGAGTATGTGAAGTTTGCAACGGAAAACTACTAGCATTACCGAATTGGTTGTAACTCGGTTGTGGGTTTGTACCGAATTGTGTGTAACTCGGTTGATCATTGTAAGCTACTGTCTGATAATAGGGTTGCTGCAAATTAGGGTTTAAGACACCACTTCGGTTATGATTTGGTGGAACCAAAGTAGTAACAGTAGGATGAGAAACACTAGGAACGAAAGTATTAGCCGAACTACCAACAAGGTTCTGGCCATTATGACTATTACTTGTAGCAACATATGGTTGAATAGCACTATTTGATGCATCAGGCACATGAAAATTATTAGGGATTGGTTGTGCTCCGAGTGGATTGTAGCTCGGTGCATGGTGAGGCATACCAATTCCATACTCTTTACTAAGTTGCACTTTAAATTCTTCAAACTTATCAGTCATGTTTTTATCAAGTGCATGCATAGAATTACCATATTTTCTAGCTACAGAGGTATCAATTAGATGAGCAAGTTCCTCGGTGGATTTCGTTACCTCATCGCCGGGTGGCTTAGATGCACTCGGTGTGACACTTGGTGTGGCCGCCTTCTTGACCACGCCGTTCCGCGTCTTCTGGAGTCCCGCGAGCCATTGTCGTGGATGTAAATCTGACAATGAGTATAGGGGTATGAAAGGAGCTAAGTGAATCTGTACGTAGAGTGGGTTGACGCAAGAGGATTATACAGGTTAGGCCTCTCCGTGGAGATAAAAACCTTAGTCCTGTCCCAGACTTACTGGGGTGCTCTTTCTTCAGAAAACTGAGAAGGGAAAAGTGTGCGCGCGTCCCCATGCCAGAGGGGAGGGGGTGGCTTATATAGAGTGCGCCCCTGCCTCCTTAATTCCCTGGCATAAATGGGTCTTAATTACAAGATTACATACGTACTTAATTAAAAAACGGTCAGCCCATTACTACTAATAAAGGGGGGGGACGCATGCAACATTAAGTGCCTCCTGTCCGTTGCGTTTTCCATCTTCCGAGTAGTGGGGGCTCGCCGGTTATTTCCGAGTATCGCTCTACTCGGATCTTTTTGAGTTTCCGAGTAGATGTTTACTCGGAAACGGCTCCTGGTCTCCGAGTAACGTGTAACTCGGAGGCAGCCAATGCTTCGTGTCTTTTGGTTGACCTTATTTTGCTTGATGTGTGTCTTCTGGGGGGGAACCCAAGGCTTAGGGATACCCCTGGGTTTCCCTCGCCTAGGGGTATACCATTAGTATTACCACGACGGCCATGCCTTCCTCTGTTCTTCAAGTGCGAGCTCCATCTCCAATCGCAACTCTTCCGTGAGATCTTCAAGTTCAACAGGGATGATGTTGTCGGAGTCGATGTCGCTGCCGTTCTTGAGATTGAAGCTCATGGCGCCCGAGTTGGTGATAATCTTGTCCTTGTTCTTCGTCCGAGTTAGATCTAACTCGGCCTCGTTCCCCAGCGGAGTCGCCAATTTGTGTTGACGAAGAATTTGTTCGACGCAACACAAGACTTGCACCGCGCAATTGTTTAGAGTAAGGGAGTCGCCACTTCGTTTTACGTTACGAAGAACGGATGATTTACAAGCAAATCAACAAAGAGATCTTCAATTTCGGAGAAGAACCGGGAGCTTTACGAGCAAAACACCAAAGATGACCTAGAACTAGACAGAAAGTAGAAGAACTTGAAAAGTAGATGTGTTTTTGGGTATATGTCGATTGTGTCTTCTAATCGGCCGTCACCTCATCTATTTATGAGGGGGTTGGACTTTCCCTACAAGAAAAGGACTCAAATCCGCGTCAAAACTGCCAAAATCGCGATCAAAATCGGACCCGGATCGGGGGGCCGGACGTCCGTACTTTTTCCCGGACGGTCCGGAACGCAGGGTCGGACGGTCCGGCTTCCAGGTCGGACGGTCCGAGCTAAGGGTCAAAATCCTTCTGTAACTGGGTTCTTCAAGTCAAACGGTCCGACTTCGGAGTCGGACGGTCCGACCTTAGCCCGGACGGTCCGACTTGGGGTCCGGACGGTCCGACGTGGGCCAAAATCTTTCTGTAAACGGGGTCGTCAAGTCGGACGGTCCGACTTCGAGGCCGGACGGTCCGACCTTAGCCCGGACGGTCCGGTTTCCATCTCGGATGGTCCGACCTGACTTTTCAGCGCTGCACTGTTTTGGCCGTAACTTCTTCATACAAACTCGGATTTGTACGTTTCAAATATCAAAATCGACCGGTTCGACGATACGAAGCCGCCTCATGTAGAACATTTCTTCATTTGAGGATGTCTTGAAGGCTTTATTGGCAGAATAGTGCTTCGGTTGTTTTGATCTTATCGCTTCGAACATAGTTTCGGCCTTTAAGATGGAATCGGATGGCGATGGCTCGAACTACAAAAATGTTAATATCCACAACACCCAACTATATATTATATCTCTCCTGAAGCAAAAACCCTCGGAGACCAAAGGATTTTTCCTGAAGAAATTCCGATCTCCACTGCCATCGACAATAAGCTTTGGGGGAGGGGGATTTCTTGTTCTGGCACCCTGTCGGGATGAGGATTCAACCCCGGATCCATCTCCATCAATGTTTCTTCCTCCCATGATGATGTGAGAGTAGTTCCTTCTCCCGGTTGAGGATCTTACCAGTAGCTATGTGGTTACCTCTTTCTCCCTTGTTGTGATCTTGATTGTGATCATGAGCTATGTTAATCTAGTTTAATCCCATGATGTTTCCCCCCTCTATCCATGTATGTATTGGATATGATCTGCTCCTTTGATGATATTTCCCGAGTCTACGGTGATGCAGGCACTCCATGATTCGGGAAATATTGATCATGGGTTCTTCTTTTTGGATTGAATAGTGGAATCATTCGAGTATCTTGATGCTTATGTTTAGTATATTTTTTTTGTACTTCGGTGACAGGATGAACATTTTGTCATATTAGCAAAAGATTATTCAAGAGATATACTGTGGTGTTTTTAGTACTATCTTTGGATGCTTTCAGTGAAAGCGCGGGGGAATCCATAGATGTGGAATACAGACTTTAAGGTGTTCGTTTGTAGCCCTACGCAATTCTCGTCATCTTTTGATCCACACATGAATGATCTCCGAGTAATGTCTTCCCTGCATGCTTTTGAGGGTTTATGATGAGTTTCAATTATTTTAATGTTGTTGATAGTTGCCACTAGTGAAAGTACGAAGCCTAGGCCTTGTTTTCAAGCATTGATACACCGTTGTTAGTTACTTTTATTGTATTTTACCTTTCTATAATTTTTATTACATATTTATATTACCTTGCCTTGCCACCCATATCACCCATAGTGCACATATACAATATACCATTGTATTGGGTGTGTTGTGGAAACAAGAGCTTTTTTTCTTTTGTATTGCAAGATTTCTTGAGAGAGGCTATCTTCATCATACGCCTCCCACGGATTGATAAACCTTAGGTCATCCACTTGAGAGAAATTTGTCGTTGTCCTACAAATCTTTGCGCTTGGAGGTTCAATAGTCTACAAGTATAAAAGCATGTAGTAGACATCAGACACTACCGTTCGTCAAATCGCGTTAAATGATAGTTCTTGGGGATTTTCTGAAGGCATGGTTGGCAACTTTAATTCTTATACCGAGTTTGCTAAGCATGTTCGTGACTATATGAAGTCGAGGTTGGCCTTCTTTCCCTCACCATCAGAGGCTACCCATGAGGCGAAGACCCCTCATAGTGCCAAGTGGCAGTAGACCATCATCGTGGAGATCTCCAACGATGAGTAGCTCGGTTTACCGAATTACTCTGTAGTTTTAGCTTATTCAGCAATTGTTTTACCTAGTGTCATTATTCTTGGTAAGTCTAGGCCACTGTTCTAACTAGTTTTAGCTATGTGTGCCATTGTTCTAGCTAATTAAGTGTTCCATTATTCTAGCTCCCTAAGTATGTCATTGTTCTAGCTAGTTAAGTGTACCCAACTGATGTTCAGTTCTGAAATAAATATTTATGTTGAATTATACTTTTATAGCATTATGTATCATTTTTGTAATTTTTTATTGAACTAACCTATTAACACAGTGCCTAGGCCAGTAGTTGTTATCTCCTTGTTTATTTACATTACAAAAAACCCTAATTTCTGGATATCTAAAATATATGGGGATTTTTTATGATTTTTTCTGGAGCAGCTAGAGACCAGGATCAAGGAGGCCACACGACCTCCTGTCATAACCTAGGGGGGCACCTTCCTTGGTGGGCACCTGCACCGCCTTAGGTCAATTCTTTCACCTAAAGTTAGTGTATATTCTAAAACCACGGAATACGTCCAAGACATCTGCTTCCGTTGTTGCATGCTCATGGACGTCGATGAACCAACATGGAGGCAGATTCTGACTGGTTGTCGGAGGGGCGGTCAATCACCGGAGGCTCCTACATTATCATTGTTGTTACCATGGTGATGTGTGAGTAGTTTTCTCAGACCTTTCAGTCCATGGCTAAAATTATTTGGCATATCTCTCTTTATCTCTTGTTTGGATGTTCAATATACCATGGTCCCTCTTCTTTCTATGGAGGTTGGGATTGATCTGATGTAATATACGATGTGTTTGTGGGGACATGATGATGTAAGTTTAAGGATCTGATTGTTCATGTTAACTTAATGAATTAATGACTTTTGAACTAATGTTTATGCCTTGGCTACGTGTGTGGGAATGATCTTTAAAAAAAGTGGTGCATAGTAGTTGCTTCAATCTCGCGGTGTTCTATATCCTAGTGAGTTTGTTTGGGATAAGACACCATATTTTTATTGCTGCCACTAAGAAAAAAACACTGTGGAATGATGTATTGAATATATTTTTCTCTGGTTACATTATGTAATCTTGCTTTATGCATTACTCTGTTTGTTGTAAACTTTTAACTTCGACATGCATGTTGGATAGCGGTCTTGGGAGTGGAGTAATAGTACTAGTTGTAGATGGGGCAACAACGTCTAATTGTCATGGACGTAATGCCTATAATAAATTATGCCATAAATGATGAAAGAAATAAACTATCACAACATGTCAATTGCACAACTATAATTTGTACAACTTCATCTTGCTTTATAATAGAGATGTCACAAGTGGATGCTATGCCTAAATAACCAGTTTTCTTATTTGGATAAATTAATCCCTATTGATTATATTTAAATAATTGGAACTTGGATCATGACATGTAATAGGTCCATTTCAATAAAAAATATATGTAGATTTCAATCTTGCCAGTCTCACCATGTTTGCATCCACTAAAATAAGAATAGATATTAAATGACATTAAACACCTTGTTTTTGTGCGGTAATCGGGATTTGTACTTAGAAATTCTTCCCACTCCACTTAAATTGACTAGGTAGCACAGTTTCATTCCACACCATCATATTGTCAAGCTAATCCATATTTAAACTTGACGTGTAGCTAAATGAGATTGGACTAAATATGGAGTTTTTTTTGGAATGCAACCTAGTTGCATTTCCGACTTAACTTAAGTTGTGTAGTAATTTAATTCAGATCACATGCACTTGATCCTTTCCATGCCATCTAAAAGCATAAGAATGTGATCAGAGGCAGAGGGGGTGAATGATCACTTAAAAAATTCTCCGAAACTTCAAAGCAAAACATGAAAGCTGCTGAAAAGTAAGAGGAATGCAAAGGAAATCAATACAGAGAAACAAATCGAGACAGAACTTAACGAAACTAAACTAGTCAAGGGGAAAAATCGAGACAGAACTTAACAAAACTAAACTAGTCAAGGGGAAACATCGAGATTAAACAAGCAATATATATAGTAAATACTGAATGTAAGTGCGGAAGGGAAACGAGTCTGACTCAGCGATGTTTGGTAAACCAATTCACACTCTGCAAAGTGCTACATTTGGTTGGAGGGACTGGTGATTGAACACCTGGAGCATAACTCTCTCCGTCCTATTCCCCATCGAAACAAACTCCCAGAGCTTGTCTAGTTCTTACTCGTGGTAGATGATTCAGGGCTTCTTCGAAACCTTCACAAACATTCCCTTCACAGTAACAATTACTCTTCGACTGCTGAAAAGCGACGACTAACCGTCTAGAAGACTTGCATATCTCCAAGATAAAAATGTCAGCTAATATCAACCTAAGTCTATGTTAATTGCTCAACTAAGTATGGGGCTTGGGTTTTCTCTCGAGATCTTACTTGGGATGCTCACAGTACTTGTGTTTTAGAATATTCAGCGGAGCAGCCAACCGCAAATGGCTGGCGGGTGAGGGGTATTTATAGGTGGCGATCCTAAGGGCGAAATGACTGAAGTGACCCGATATGACAGCTTGACGCTTGTCCACAACGGTCGAATTTCAAATCAAGGCGCAACTTTACTTGAGGAACAAGAAAGCAGACTCGCCGAATGAGTTCTCTCTCGGATTCACAGAGTGTGATGACTTTGCCTTCGAGTTATAACTCAACACAGTGAGATTTAGCTCGGTAGGCAACATTTCTGGGTTTTGTGTTGAGCTGAGCAGGTTCATTTCAACCTAGATCTCAACTAGCGAACCCCTCTTGATAGTACGGTTTTTCCTACGACTCAAATAATACAAGAGACACTTAGAAAAAAATACTACGTCTTCATCCAGCTTCAGCTTTCTCCTCGTTGCGTTTTTCTTTGAGAACACCTTCTTCTACACTGACATTTTTAGGGGTCGTCCTTCTTCAAAGGATTCGCACTGAATTGTCCTTCGACCTTCTATCTACAAATTCCATTCTTCAGGAACCTAAGTATCTGTTTATAATCGAAAACAATATTAGTTCCTCTACTCCTTTGTCCAACAATCTCCAAAACCTAAGGGGCAAAACTTGCCTCTTACACCATCTCATTGCATATCATGAACATCATGGATCTCTTCTCATAGTAGTAATTGTGCATTCTTTGTTCGGTTTCCAGTGTCCTTTGATTCTACGTGGATAGGACTCGAAGATACAACGATGAGAGAAAAGTTTTGAGTTTATGGTTTTAATGCTAAGATCTATATCTCGGCTAAGATATGGTTACTTTATTTTCCTCATTTAATAGGGTGTCACATCTTTTTTTTTTCCAACATCGTATTTTTACAAATGAAATTGTGCCAAGATATAAGCATTGGGATTGTCATAAATAAAAATTAGATGTAACACCCTATTTTAAGAGCGAAGAACGACTCACTAAATTTTAATCAGCATATATTTCCTTGTTGTAATAACATAAGAGCTCATACTTCATCTCTGACAAAACACAATACCAATAAATGGGTGCTCTTTTAGATACAACAATTATATAGTCTAAGATATAATGCATATGATATATCTCCCTGGCCAACAACTTAGAAACATTATGCAAAAGATATATAAAACATTATATCTGTGTTTCAAAAGATATATCCAAATTGAAACTATTTTAATCATCTAGAGAGCTTAAAAAAGGATGACCCTAGATTAGGGAGAGGGTACCAATATCAGAATATACCAGTTCAAGAGGGTAAAGAAAAAGTAAGGTGACTCATTGCCTATTGATATGCGCGTATCACAAATTTAATCTTTATTCAAATTTCTAACACATGGAAGAATATTAATATGATAAAGAAAGATAGCCCAATCAGCTTTGTCATGTCTAGTGAGAAATTCCATCAAATAATTGTATCGATGAAAAAAGAGAGGGGTTTTTGACCCATAGAAACATGAAGGATATGATTGAGATGAATATTATGGGTGGAAGTACAAATTTTGTAGTGTTCAACATAACAAACGGGCATACCTCTCCCATTGGTTGCACTTGTTCCTTCCCATTGCACTATTTGTGGATCCTGAGTAAATATAGGTCACTTATGATGTGATCCGTGACTTCTATATATGCACACCATTTTTTATCGATGTCATACGTACGTTTGAATATAATTGGAAGACTGATTATCTTCATCATGGAAGCTAAGGTTGAAGAATTTCCAACTCATTAGGGCAACAGGGTTCACCATGCTGCAAAGTGGGTTGCATGAGAATTCACCAATGGCATAGTTCGAGTATTGATAATCATTTCTATGCCATTTCCTCCATGTGGATAACGGTTGACACCATCAAGGTCTTCGCGCTCTTTTTCTTGATTATTGCCACCAAGGAGGGCGATTGAATCAAGGTTGCCTGAAGATTTTCCTTCGAAAGAAAGGTTTTGCTGCCGAATATGGTTTCTAAAGAGATCAGATGAAAATATAACTCAACAAGGGACTCTGACTTGTTTTGAATTTTAATAAATGAAAACATGGGGTTTTAGTCAGATTCGAGGACACAAAACACATAGGACACCACATTGTCCACAACTAGAGGAGATTGCATCACTACCATGGTATTAGCGAGCTCCTTTACTTTCTTCAAGTAGTCGTTTGCCGAGATACCTTTCTTCTTTATGTTTTCCAATTGCATACCAAGTTACCAACCTATAAAGTATTTGCCTTGGATCAAGTGGAGAACATGCACCCCCAAGGTAGGCCAGAGGTCAGCCATGATTGATAGTTCACACGATCGACACATGTCTCGGCAGCTCTAGAGATAACGACGCAAGCAAGGTATGTAATATATGGTTATGCTTGACCTGCATACTCGTGGTTTTTCACCTTCATTGGTCAACTTTATCTTTGTTAATGACAAGATCATTGGGTTGAGAAGCACTAGTCCCATCGGTGTAGCCGGCGACCCGATTACCATAGATGCCTTGTATGGGCTAAGTTTTCCTTATGATGAGAAAGTTCTATGGGTCGAGCTTCACATTGATAGGATGATCGAACCACACAAGAATATTCGAAAGGAGGAGATAGACATGGTGTTTTTTATACAACTTAATAGGTGACTCTCTTATGATACCATTAAAATAGCGATAATATACTATTTGAGATGTTGACGTTAGGGTTCACTCAGTATGTATTACCAAACACTTGACCTACAATTTATAATTAGTTAGAGTTATAACTAACTAGCCAATTCAGTGTATTCAACACCGAATTTAGGAGGAAGAGATAAGATACAACACACTAAATCTTCCCCTCTTTGAACACGTAAAACAAGGAATTAAAGATGATTATGGATTGAAGATTGTGAAGTCAACATGCTGAAGACACTAGAAAGTTAGTTAAGGTGTTTACATCCCCTACTCATAGTCAATTAATAAATAAACATTATGTACCATCCTGCTCCTAGGATGTTTATTTTATATTGTTTTGTGGTATTTATCTGTGCGCAAATCGATTTACTATCATACCAATTCTCCTAGTCGTTCGGAAATTCTGGAAACGTCGATTCCAATTCTGGTGCTGAAGGCCTGCACAATACATAGAGAGGGATTTATGAAATTAATTTACTACTTCCTCCGATCCATATTATTTGTCCCAAAATTGATGTATCTATCATTAAAATGCATCTAGATACATCCATTTTAAGACAAGTAATATGGATCGGAGGGAGTACTTAAATTTCATGAAAAACGAATTGCATTTAACTTATATTAATTAGCTTAATTTATGAGAAATGAATAAATTTTAATTTGATATTAACATGGAAACCAATTCTCTATCAAATATAGAAAAAATCATTGTTCAGCCGCATCTAATTAAATCATGTACATTCTAGCCGTTAGAGATGGATGAAAAATGAAAGAACCTATTAAGTAATGGAACCTATTAAGGGGCACTTCTTCGGTGATTGGCGAGTACTTCCGCTAGAATTATTTCTATCCGTTGATCAAGCACAACTAAATCAAATAAATTAATATTTAGTACTCCCTCCGTTCACAAATAAATGATATGGTTTTAGTTTAAATTTAAATTTAAATCATGTCATGTATTTGTGAACGGATCGAGGAAGTACTTCTTTTATTTTTACCGTTAGATTAACTTGATTCAATGGTTCCTAAAATCTTCAACCATGGTAAATTTTGTATTAAGGGATATATGACACGTGTGTACATCTATGGTTTTTTTGGATTCCCACTTTTTTTTGTTCCTTGCTATGGTTCTACAGCCTAAGAAAATGATTATAGAGAATCTATTGTTCTCCATTTTCACGCGCCTATATACTCAGCTCTCTCCATTTTTTTACAGGGAAGTACTCATACACTCTTTTGTGCCTTTTACTTGTGTTGGTTCAGTTTAATGTTATGTACTAGATAAAAAAAACAGCACCCTACACATAAATATGAACACATATTTTTTATAAGGCTAGCGATCCAACTGTATCAAGTAGGGAAAAATCTTTTGACACAAAAATAATTTCATTTTGACACTAATGCTTTTGAATATGAATGTAATGGTACAATTTCCATGCCCAATGAACTGAATTCTTTTGTTCATAATTAATTATTGGTCGAAACTTGAATCCTAGGACTTGTGTGTGCCTGAAATTTTAGCACCATAGATGTAATTACTAGTTTGTAATGCAAAAGGATATACATATACTAGTTGTAATTATATGTACGTACCCGGGAATGTATAGTGTAGAATATTTTTTGGCTAGCAACGGAGTAATTGGCGTTGACGATATCAGCGCCTTCTTCCTCAAGTATGGTGATCACCTCATGGAGCTTGATCGGCCTCTCTGTGTTGCATATCAGCCTCACCTCTATGCTTGAATCGTCGGGTTGCCGCACCTCTACTACGGATGCCGATGCCTCCAAATATTTTTCACCTTCTGGTGACCCTGCACCGGTGCTCGGAGTAGTGGTGGTAGTAGGCATAGAGATGCCACTAACTCCTCGTAATGTAGCCATGGCTTGCACGGAGGTTTTCTTACGTTGTAGCTCATCGACCCTGTCCTTAAGCTTCTTGATGTATGTTGCCGCCACATCCAGGCTGCCTAGATGGGTCATTGTATCCTGCATACACATTTAAGACATACAATGTGAATTGATTATGAAGGCCGATTTAATTTTCTTATCTGATGACATGATTTCTGGTTTATGTATGGTGATGCACACAATTACACATAACAAGCCTGTTGGATTTCAAAATTATATTACCCAAATCATCTCACTTAAACCAATTGTGGTGGATTTGCATTCACCCACAATACGTTTGTACATTGCAGTCATTTTCCCACCGTGCCTTACATGTCGTGAGCTTCAAAAGTGGTTAACCTCCACAAATGGTTTCAATAGCCGTTTCCGCCGCATGGTGCTAGTGCAATGTGTGCCACCTTAATGTTTTCACATACGTGGTCATTCTTTCTTATCTTACAGCTCTATCATATTTCAATCCCTGTGCCTTAGTAGATCTTGGGGTGTGACTTAATTTTTCAATTATCTGGAGATCTTACTCTATACTATCTGCATCTCCATTATTAGTTTCTAAATTTTGTCGTCCTACAGTGCCAGATCCATCCTTAGCTTATCCCTCCAATTAAGTTACTCTTATCAGTAATTAGCTGAGCATGATTGCATGAACAACTACATAAGCCATCCAGTCTAAGAGGTGCACGTAATAAAAAAATGTATACCTCATTTTTTCTATAGGTGATTACCACCAGCCTCTGCATCAAACGATGCACATAACCATTTATTATATGTTTAACCTCTTATTTCTGGATATGCAAATTCAGAGTAGGAGATTTACAATAATTGCAATATGAACAGAATAATTCTTTTAAGATGCAAACCGAAAGACTCTCGGCATTTCAAACGTGGCAATTAGATATTTCCACAGAACTTGAGGGCTTTATTTTCAAAATATGGCAGACGAAATGAACTCGGTTGAGGAAAACAACACACCTCAAGAATACTAAATACCTTCAAAACTCAAAAAAATTCACCCGTTTATACCACATTTCAAGTCATGATAAGTACTATGCTAATGGACATTACATTTAGTTATTTTCACTTATAAGGTTAACTTGATCTGTATACTACCTGAAATGAAAACAGATGACCAAGAAGCACTCTTAATTACTATTCGTCACTTAAATATTGACGATGCATAAACTAAGAGTATTTTTCCTAGGCGAGATAAGATCGCGATATAAAAATCCAGAGAGAGTTGGAGAGAAGCACCTAGCTAGCCATCACACTGAGAAAGATAAATATGTGAAGAAGCGTGGTCGTTCTTGGTTCTTACAGCGTGTGGGTTGTGTTCTTTGGGGATGAGGGACACGAGCTTCTCGCAGAGATCCTTCATGCGCTGCCTCCTCTCCTTCTCCGAGTCCTTCTTCGCCAACAGTGCTGCCGTCGCCGACCCTCTGGTCCTCTTCCCTCCCTTCGACGGCTTGGCGATCACCTCCATCTAGCTCACCAGGTAGACATCGAACAGCATGCCGGTGTCAAAGGCCGCGGATCGAAACGCAACCCAAATGGGCTGAAATGGAGAAGAAGATGAAGAAGAATTATACCGAGGTGCAGACAGCAGCTAGCTTCATGGCGGCAGCTTGGTTAGATGGAGGAAGAAGAAGGTTTAAATGGGCGTGGTACGGATATGGAAATATGGGAAATGCTACTCTAGTATGTGTATATATAGGGGACACCGCACACGTAGCTCAAGCTAGCTAGATATTGCACTAGTACTATTTTAAATATTTAGTACTATATGTATATATACGAGGTATATGTGGCTGAAATAGCGGATTCCAGTACGTACACATGCCATTGGTTGGAGAGGGTGGGTGCATGGCCCCATTCGAGAAATTTCAACGGATATGCAGAGCTCAGAGCCCGTGGGCACCGCGACACGGCATTCAATGCGGTGACCAACTGACAGCAGCGTGCACGATCGACCGTATAGCAAACACTCGGCCATGGGCGATACAGCAACGACATGCATGATTGAGTGCAAGTGGCGGGGCCTGTGACTCCTACCATTTTCTACTCAGGCATTGTTGCTCTTCAGTCTTCACCACAATAAACTTGGTACTCCTGGTTGAAATGTAACTGCATTTGCTTTCTTTGGTTAACATGGAAAACGGGGGATGATATACTTTTTGCTCAAACCACTTGCTATACATGTGTTTGGTTTGATAGGGTTTGCTAAAATGTTGGTGGACACTGTGTGTTTCGCTAATAGGTGCTCCAACAATGTGTGATATACATGTTTGCTAAAATGTTGGTGGACACTGTCACAACTCAATAGAGAAGGATTTGCCGTTGATGGGACATATGCCTCCTGCTCCTGAAGTTTCCATTTTGGCAATTGATAAGCTCGTTCTCATTTTAAAAAAAGGGTCAATAGCTCCTGTGCGACGCCTTTGAAACGAATTAGAAGGAAGGTGACGTCGTTGGGGTGTGGAATAGCTCTCATGCTACATTTTAGAAGCCCAAATAGCCACAACCGTTCTAACTATTAAAACAGTCGTCAACGGGGCGTGAGGTTATGTTTAGGCAAGTGGATCCCACATGATAGTGCATCTAGTGTTGAGTCTCACTTGCCAGTGCATCTAGTTATGGGTCCCACTTGACAGTGCATCAGGAGAAACATGTCCACGTGTTGCTCCCTGTTCGTTCTCGGTGGTGGTGACTGCAGCGGCGAAGCTTTCGTTCTCGGCTACGTCGGTGGCGAATCTTTTGTTCTCGGTGGAAGTGGCAAGACATGGTTAGTGTATTCAGAACCTTAGTCATGTTTCCCTCCTTGTCTAGTTAGATCTTACTACGCCGCCTCTGTTTTCAGACAATTTGAAATCCATATTTTTGAGGCGTTGCATAGGAGCTATTGGCCTTTAAAATAATAGTCATCTGACCAGTAGGGGGGGCCATTTTATAAAGGTGAATCTTTTGGATAGAGTACTAACATGGATAACCTTGATCGATGGCTGACTAGCTCATGATGGCAATGACCACCAAAACGTGGTTGAACCGAGCAACATGCCTAGGCAATGGTGATAAATGTACGCATTAAGAAAGTGTTTGATTACTTGCACGTTTTTTGCGTTTCCCACTAATCTTCCCAGTGGAGATTGTTTGACGTAGTGCAAGCTTGATGCAGCTTATAAACACACCCTAAGTAAATTGAGAATTCGGTCGGCAAAATCTAGTAAGTTAACTCGAAACCTATCCCAAAAAATGCAGTCAGTGGATTAAAACTCATTCCCCCAAAATGGAGTAGATAGAAAACAAGCCCCACAAAGTGCGGTAAGTGGATTTTCCTGGGAGGAAAATATTTTTGGTTTCATAGTTGTTCACTGCTTTTTGTCCAAGAAGACACAATAGCAAGAGAATAAACACTCAACAGTCCAGACAGTGAAAGTTGTTCTGCAAAATATTTTTCTCTACCAGTTAAATAAAAAATTAGACTGTCACTCAATCAATTACTTGAAAAAAAACAAATGATACGTCTATTTATTACTTTCCTTTTGAAGGACAAATAATTGTAATGCCAATATCTGGTAGTAGTGAGATATATTCCAAGAAAAAAGAATGCAACCATAGAAAGAAATGGTGCATATTTTTGTTTATATAATGAGTGATGTTATCAATTATCATTTCTGAAGTTGATTGCGCAAAAAATGTTTTGTATGACTTTGACCAACAAAGGCACATATACACAATGTTGATATAATGTACATCCATATAAGTGTAGTTATAATCCTAGCTAGCTAGTTGGCTGAACATTATATATTTTAGGGAGAAAGGGTGTCGATATCACCTATACTAATTATTGACACCACCCCAATATGACAAATATATGCCCATATGTGGAAAGAAATATATAGCTAAATTTCAGCTGTTTGACAAAATAATTACGTAATAATGTGATGCTGACTAGATATGGTTAGTGCTAACTGACAATGTTTAGAGAGAATGCACCAAAGATAGCATTCATCTTTTCCCGAGGGAAAAAATCATGTGGATCAGTGGATTTCCTTGGATGCAGTGACATTGTTGATAACGTAGCTAGTTAGGCATTATCTTAGATATTTTCTTTCCTTTTCAAGGCCATGTTCCATGAAAAGAAATCTTATGGCCAACATATTGAATGGTAGATAGATGTGGCACACCGGCGCACGGCTGCTGCAAATCGTTCACTGGGGTTAGACCTTTCAACAGGGACAGCTAGCTAGCATGCCAACTACAAGATTTGGAGCTATCAAGGAGATTGGTTTTCATGACGTGACCCTTCTGATTTTTATTTCCTTGTTTGGAAACCGTGAGTTTGCAGTACAAACGTCAGCTTAACTTCATTAATTACTGCTATATATCCAAATCTACCTAGCTTGCAAATTTGTTTATTTTCATATTCGTCGATTGGGGTGGGGTGGTGGTGACGGGGGGTTGCCACAAGACTGTTTTTTCAAAATACCCAGTAATTGTTTTTTCTAGCCCGTGCTCGCTCTTCCTTATGTTAACCTCTTATCCATCGGTCCAAACCTTTTTTTATATGATTTAAAATTACTTGATTATGTTTAGTTTTACTATGCCGCTGCGGTTTCAATCTGGACTGGCTGAAGTTTGTGGCATGTTCAACGGTTTTAATTAAAGTTTATCTTTGTATAAAAAATGTCAGTTTTTTTAGTTTTCAATGGACTGGGAGGTTCCCAATATAAATAGTCAGCGGTGGGACCCGTTTTTAGCTGTGATGCTCGTGGACTACGTGATACCGTGGAATTTCTTGATGTGTACGGTGGCTAGCTCCTGATGGCGATGACCTTCACCCATACGGGCAACCAAAAACAGAGCTGCATGCGTAGGCACTGGTGACGCGAGCATGGATGACGTCTGCACCAAGCGCAGCAGTCAAACATTTTGTAAGTGCAAACTACTTTTGGGGTGACAAATATTTCTTGGCTGCTCTGTCACCGCAGCCAGCTGTCCGTCGAAGAAACGACGCGCAAGGAAAAGAAGCCAAGGGCAAGGTCTGTCGAGCTCTCGCTGAGGCTGACACTCATGGAGATCTACGTATCCATCGGTTTCTTTCGTATCAAGATCCTACACAAGTCTTGTACTTCCCTTTTTTCTTTAGATCCATTGGTTGATTTCGACGGTAAAATGCAAACAATCAGCAATGGCATGATGTAGAGGAATAGTTTTGTAGTGGTGGTTGATGCATATGGCATGCACCTATTGGGATCGTGAGAAAAAGTGATGGCAATAACACATAAAAGCAACTCAAGAAGATACGTTGTCTCGCCTCGATCCGTATATATGCGGATTTTTGACGAATGAGTGAAGTTTCAGTCCAAAGCAGAAGCACCATAATTCTTTCGGCCTGTAACTTTTTGTACGATTGGCCTGCAAAACACCGCTATATCTACGATGCGAGGGGAAATTTAGGGTTTTTGTCTCCCATCCATTCCCTCGCCATCGCCACGATTTCTTTCCTTCCTTCATTTGGTTTGAGTGGAGTTTCCGCCCGTGGCGCTACCGGTGGCTGCCACGGGAGACGTGTCGGTCCGGAGTCCCTGCTCAGATTGTGTTTCTTTCACAACGTCGGCGATCTAACCTTCGACCGCGCTTGGGAATGGTTCATGCATCTCAGCCACTACGCCCTTCCGTACAACACCGAGGAGATCCATGCCGACATCCGACTCCGGGTCGCTGTCAATGTCGTGATACGCTGTGAAGATGGCGCATGAGAACTCCACGCTACCGCCCAAGCGTCATACGACCTCGTAGTCGAGCGATACATAGATGTGTGCGGCTGCTTCAACCTCGACCCACTAGTAGAAAAAGGCCCATTTGTCCCGGTTCCAGAGGGCCTTCTGTTCCGGTTCTGGAACCGGGACTAAAGGGTCGTTACTAATGCCCAAAACCTTTAGCCCCGGTTCGCTTACGAACCGGTACAGATGGGCCTCCACGTGGCCTCTGCGGCTTGCCCGGGCAGGAGGGCCTTTTGTCCCGGTTGGTAGCGCCAACCGGGACCAAAATGCCTCCACGCGTCAAAATTGTGAATATTATTGCTTACGCACATCAAAATCTTTTTTAGAGTAGCCGCCCTCCTTAGAGATCGTAGCGTTGTAGATGTACTCGCATACGTAGTATCCACAAAGATTAGTCCCTTCATCCTGCCACAACCACTTTACGATGAATAGAGGTCAAAATCAAACTGATAATCAAGCATTATATAAATGGTATTGATGAAACTAGCTAGAATCAAAATAATAGGAGATGCGCGGAACTAGCTAGTAATACTTACTTTCGGGCGTGTAAATTCCAGCTTCTTCGGCAGTCCCGGAGATTTTGTGGTGAACGTTGTCCAAACCCTGCCAGACATAGAAAATAATTATTACCTAATATCAGGAAATGAACAAACTTGCCGAAATGCTGCGATAATGATCGATTGCACTTACTTCTTAAGCATTTCAGTGATGATCGCATACGTCTTGGGATCTTTTCGTCTTGGGTCTAACACGGTTACTAGTCCCTCCTCAAGCTTAATCTCTAGGAGAATAATGTGGAAGCTGCGCACACATGCATAACTCATCAATTACATTACTATAACCTCGAGTAAATAAAGGAAAACCGAATATGCATAGTATAACACTCACTCGAAGTTGTAAGGAAAGATTATTTTTTGTTTGTTTTGATGTTGAAGCAACGATTGTAGCAAGTTGGCCTCGGTTTGTTTGGGATTATTTTCCACCGCCCATTCATCAAAGAGATTTAGGTTAATGAACCCAATATTATAGATTTCTCTTTTCTTGCATTCGACGATCTTCAATCTGCATGATATAGTGAATTATATGTACATGCAATGAAAGAGTTGAGCTATATATAGAGAGTTAATTAAAGAAGTAGTACTTACAGACAGTAGCAAGTGACGATTAATTTATCGATGGCCATTGCATTGTAAAGCTGGAATAACTCCTCAAATGGAACACACAACATTTCAATTCCAAGGAGGCCGTGCTTGTCTTTAACCATAAGCAACACATTATCCAGCCCAGAGTTCTTGCAGGTGTCCATGTACCACTCATGGAATCTTCGCATCATCGTTGGTAGCTGTTGATCAGGTCTAACGAGAGGATACCCGTGCCGGAATTTGTGTTCGTCCACCTCGAGTCGATCAAATTGTATATCGTCTGGCAGGTAATCACCAGGATTGGTACCGGGAACCATCCCGGCCGGCAGATAATCACCAGGATTGGTACCGGGCACCATCCCAGCCGGCAGATTTGCGACGACGATATCACTAGACACCTGCAGCGGGGGGCACAATTGTTTCGCCTGTTCGCCGAGCTGGGGAATTTTTTTCCCTCTTTCAATTTGTTGTTCTCTCCTTTGGTCAGTTGCAGTGCTTCCGAACCGGCGCGTTTCTTGCACTTTCTTTTTAAGAGCGCAGCCATGGTTGTCATCCAGCGGAGCCGGTGCTGGTCGCTTCAGGGCATCCAAAGTGCGCTTCAATTTCACCTCATCTA
Source organism: Bromus sterilis (assembly GCA_950022295.1). Taxonomy (NCBI): domain Eukaryota; kingdom Viridiplantae; phylum Streptophyta; class Magnoliopsida; order Poales; family Poaceae; genus Bromus; species Bromus sterilis. The sequence goes on along the minus strand of OX465597.1, from coordinate 5,518,727 downwards.
TCTTCTCCTTCGGAGGTGGATTTTTCTTTTTTTAAAAGGCATCCACTTCGCCTTTAGAGATCTTCGCGCTTTCCTCATCGCTCCTCTCGTATGGTAACGGCTCAAGAGGCTTGATAGATGATGGACCGTATTGGAATCGCCTCCCACCACTGGTTGTACTGCTAGACGCTGGAGCGACGGCTGCTATTTTCCTTTGTTGCTTAAGAGGCGCCGGAGCAGTGGGAGCGCCTGTGGCGGCTCTCTTCTGCTTTTGCTGACGAGGCGGAGGAGGAGACGGGCTGCTCGGACGCGCCGACGCAGGTAGAGAAGGAGGCGGAGGAGGAAACGGGCTGCTCGGACGCACCGGCGCAGGCGGAGAAGGAGGCGGAGGAGGAGGCGTGCACTGATCAGTCGCCGGAGGAGGATGCGGAGAAGGAGGCGTGCCCTGATCTCTCGCTGGCGGAGGAGGAGGCGGGCCCTTACTCGTCGGAGGAGGAGGCGGGCCCTTACTCGCCGGAGGAGGAGGAGGAGGCGTAGGTGCCGTCCAGTTCGGAAGCTTGATGAATTCCTTCGGCCATAGACATGAAGTCCTCAGAGCATTCTGCAGGAGATTTTCCCCTTCGCCGGTAGGGTAGTCAAGCTTGATCTCCTCATATCCCTCCATTATTTCATCGACCATCACAATAGCATAGCCTTGTGGAATCGGAAGACAGTGAAAAGTTCCGTTGGGTCGAGGAGGTACAACATGGCCGATAGCCACCGTGGGTTTGAATTGCATCAATTGCTTCTTAAGGTGGCATTCTTGAGACTCCGTGATTTCATCCACGGGGTACCTGGAAGCCGTCAAATCAGGTTGCGCAATGACCTCGGTGGAAGCCACGCTGCTTCTCCGCTGAGATGGCGGGGTAGCTTCTAGTGTAGCTTCGTCAGCTCGATGCCTCTCCTCTAGCGCTTGTATTCTTGCATGCAGGTTCTGTATTTCGCTTTGCTCCTGTTTCCTCTTCCTCTCCCTGCTTTTGTAACCGCCTGCGTCGGGAAACCCATGCTTCCACGGAAGGGATCCTTCCGTGCCTCTTGTTCGTCCTGGGTGCTCAGGATTCCCGAGGGCCATTGTGAGCTCGTCGTTCTCTTTGTCGGGAACGAACGTCCCTGCCTCCGTTTGGGCGATTAACTCCTCAAGCTTGGTGATCGGTACTCTCAGTTGTTCGTTCGTCCAAAAGTACTTCCCTGTTTCAGGGTGCAAGGTTCCCCAAACCCCGTAGAACCAATTCCTTGCACGCTCTGGCCAGTTCAATGTCCTTGGTACGATCCCTTTGTCAAGAAGGTCCTTTTCAGCCTTCTCCCACAATAGTCGGGCTTTGTGGTAGCCACCTGACCCCGTGCAATGGTGATGCTTCTTCTTTGCAGCATTTAGTTTGTTTATCGCTGACATCTTCTTACTCTTCTCCGATGTCTTGTGGGCCATAAATGCGGGCCACTGTTCTCTTATCTTCTCAAATCGGTCGGTGAATGTTGGAGTCTTCTCTTTGTCGACAAACGTTGTTTTTAACTCATTCTTCCACCTCCTGAATAGGTCTGCCATCTTCTTAAGAGCATGAGTCTTGATCTTTTGCTATGTAACTGGTTTTTCCGGATGCTCCTCTTCCGGTAGGGTGAAATTTTCCTTCAGCGCGGTCCAAAGATCATCTTTCTGTCTATCGGTGACAAAAGACACTTCAGGGTCTCCGTGCTTCGGCTTATTCCATTGCTGTATGCTGATCGGGATCATGTCCCTAACAAGAACCCCGCACTGAGCAGAAAATGCATCTTTGGTCCGGCTGGGTTCAATCGGTTGGCCATCTCTATTGATGTCGGTGATCGTGAACCTTTCATCCGGGCGCAACTTTTTCTTTGGGCCTCGTCTTGTTACCGAAGTTTGGCTCGATCCAGATACGGAGGGCTAGAAAAGAAGAAAGAAGAGAGTTAATATGTGTACACAGTCCAAAACAATTAATGCATCAATTAGCTAGTCAGCACAGGCTTAATTAATATATATACCTCGCCGGAATTTCCAACAACTCCTTCCTCCGTTCGCTCACAGGAGCCATCATAAGCATGTCCTTCCACCTCCATTGTTCGATCATCGGAGCCTGCTTCACCCTCTTCTTCCAGACCACCTTCCAGACCATCTCCGCACACTAGTAGATAAAATTATATCTATGTCATAACAAAAAGGGCCTTTCTGATATGGGCACCACACGCTAGCAACATAGCGCCAGTGAGAAAAAACAATGCTTGTGTTGGCAGGCCACGCCAATAGTACAGTGGCCTATCTATGGCATTGTAAATAATACCAGGACATAGATGTGTATTCTGCACTTATAGAAAAATGATATAACCTACATTTAAATACTAAAACATTTAAACCCTAAATAAAACTAGCTCAATCAGATCCAACAAAGTAGTTCACAACCCTCAAAATCATCATAATTAAAGGACAATTTCAAACTAAGTACGAATGATAGCCTCAATCTTACGAAGCTTCTCATTCTTCTTCTCTAAGCTAATGATATTAGCTACGTGCATCACCATTAGTTCACTACTACTTGAGTCAAGATGGTTCACATACTTCTCGAGTTTCCTCTTTTATCCCCCACATCAAGCTTGTCATGAATGAACACGACCTTGTCATGAAGGAGCTCATCGCGCTCTTGCCTGAGCTGACTGACATCATTAAGAAGGGTTCTGAAACCTTTCATGATGTTTCTTGATGATGATCTTGAGAAGCTCCGCTTCGGCGGACTTGTCGTGAGTCTCGTAGATGTTTGCCTACAAAAAAAGATGGCATTTACACACTAATCATGCGCATGCCAGGTAAACTTGAATAAGATAAAGTGTGTGGTTTGTTACGTTGTTGATGTTGTTGTTGCCGCTACCTTGGTCTTAGACAACTGCGTAGTGAACATCCATTTGCCGCTAAACAATAAAAATTAATATAAACTATTCAATTACTCACAAGTGCAAAATTAGATTCTTTGCGTGGTAGAGAAGAATGTTGGATAGAAAAGTAAAAACAAATTGACATGGCATGGCATGGTAGATTGGCATGGCATGTTATTGTTGTGTGGAAAAGGAAGTAGATAGATGTTGAAGATTATTGCGTCACTTGTTACAACAAGTGAGCAACACAAGAAAGGTTGAATGGTGCAACTACACTACACACAAACAAGCAAAGGAAATGCAACATAATAATATGACACAAAAAGATGAACTTAAACATGGAATGGTAATTATGAAAATCATGATAGGGATAGAACATAACATGGCATGATCTATAATAACATGGCAAGAATATTTGAACATGGCATAATAAGGAATTGAGAAAGACATGATATGGGATTGCCCGCACATAAAGATAGACTAGCACAATAAAAAATGGAAGCGTGGTAAGAAGTTTCTTCTAGATAGTTATAATATTGACAAAAATATAATGTGAAATATTATCATGATATATACTATGTAAATTGAGGTTTTTTAGTGCATGAGAGTGTGTAGAACAGTGGCAGTAAACCATGTAATGCCTCCTTGAGTTTGTAGGAATCTTGTAGTAATTTCATAGGATAGGATTTTCAAAGGACAAATTCCTATGAAGCATTATCCTAGACTCAATGGAAACCATGTAATGCCTCTTTTAGTTTATAGGAATGGATTCCCTTTACTATGTAGGATAGGAATGTATTAATTCTTTACATTTCAAAGGAAAAAAGCATTAGCCTAGACTCAATGAAAAAATGACCATCGTATGCATCAAATGTCATTTCTTTCCCTATAAAAATTGAGATGCATGTCATGTCACTTTCTATAATTTTCCTATTACTATGATATTACTATTCTATGAAAAGGAGGAAATCTAAATAGCGGATTTTTAGGAAACAAAGGAACTGGTTGGCTGGAAGAAAGAGGGTTTTGACATCGACACACGGCGGCTATGACTACGACCTCGACACACAACATCTATGGCTAAGCGGAGAAGATCGGAAATGATGGAGGAGGAACGATCTCACAGAGGCATTGGTCTCTTCGGACGGCGGTGGGATCGGGGCAGCGTCGGCGGTGTCGGTCACCGTCGGTCGGGGCAGTGTCGGATTATGGCAGAGTCGGGGCAGCGTCGAGCAGTGTCAGCTGTTGGCGGTGGTTTACTGAGGGCGAGAGGGATTTACGGAGGCTTTGCACTGGAGGGGCGGAAAGAAAGATAAGTGTGGTAGTTTTTTTAGACAAGATAGGCGTGGTAGTAATACCCTAGTTGCTGGTGTGGGCCAGACAAGCCCACACCATCAATTTTTATACCTTGTTGTATAAATATTGTATATATATAATATTTCATATTTAGTATTTTATAGATATATTATTTAAACATATATTAATTTTTTATTTCAAAATAATAACATTTTTATACATTGTTGTATAAATATTGTGTATATACTATTTCAATTTTTATAGATATATATTATTAAAACATATTAGTTCATATTGTATTACTTTATAATGGACATAGTGTCATATAGTGTTATATATCTTATTTCATATTTAATTAGTTTCTTACATGTAAATATAAAAATCTATATAATGAGCTTTTCTAAGCACGATACGAATTGTTGGCACTGTAATCAAGTACCCTTAATAAAAGTAAAATGAAATATAACAAAAAAAAAGTAGTGACGACGTTTGATAGTGCTGATGTTGGATATTATACAATGCCACCTATGTTTTCGATCTATTGGACACGATGGTCTCACTTACAAGTAACGTCCCTAATAATTAATGCGACTGTTATATTAACATAATTCTGGCGTACCAAAAATTGCAACGCCAACATTAATGCGCCAGTTAGATTAACATCAAACTGGTGCTCCACAGATTGAAGTTGTAGATAAGTGTTTTTCTAGTAGTGGTAGTCGGAGCGGCTTCAACTTTATTCCGTTGCTCCGATGCAAATGGTGCTTGGATCGGGCAGTGAGGTTGGCTTGAGGTGCCTGCCCGCGGTCTCGCAGAAGTGGTGGAACAACCCCTATGGTGGCTCCTCGTCCCCTTCCTGTTGGCTTCAAGTCGGAGCTCAACATTGGCATGTGTCATGACCCAACCCGTGCGAAGGAGTGACATCCATAGTGTGTGAGGATGAAGACGCGACAAGCGGCGGATGCCCTTGAGAATATGCATTGAAATTTTTATTTTGAGGGACACGGTTGTGGGAATGGACGGGGTGACCGCTTATGGCGTGTTGGCAGTCCGCATCATTTTTTGCTTCCTAGCCAGCCAGGCTCAACTGATACAAGCAAAGGTGATATAGGGAAAAAATTGTGTTGTGCACTTTGTTTGATAGTCTAAATGAGGCTTGCCCGCAATAGGGAAACTATTTGTGTTCGACGTTTTGTACCTTGTGTTGGCTTGGGTGATGTAGTACATCGTGTTTGGTTGCATACATGCACCCTGAAGTGGCTATTCATAGCTGATGACTACACATGAATAGAGGTTATGGAAGTGATGTGGTATGGTCATCCAGTTGTTTGCACTCCGACGAGATGCTTGCTCAGCACCACGACCACATGTGGCACTCCTGCGAGCTGCTTGCTCAACACTGCCACCACCGCCTTGTAAGCCGATCGTTACTTGTTGTGCTAATGGCCGACCGATGACGTTGTTGGAAATATGCCCTAGAGGCAATAATAAAATGTTATTATATATATTTCCACGTTCGTAATTAATGTTTATATTTCTGTGCTATAATTGCAATAACCCTGACTGTGAGATTCAGAAGAAAACTCATTTGCATGTGTGGAAATGTAAACACCAAGAGTTCCTGGTTTAGCCTCTAAGACCAGCTCATGTGCTAACTGATGATTACATTTTCTTAATCATGGATATTGTTCTTGTAACAAGGATGTCAGTAGCAATGGGAACATATTGTTAGCAGAACAATGATGTTGAACCGACCCCAGTATTGAATAATATACTTAGAGATCACATCGTAACTACGTTATAAGTCATATCATGAAATGTTATCATATACGTAATTCCTTAGACCATGAGAGTATCGAGTTGCTTCACACAGGAAGACATGATTTGGTTCTTAGATGAATCCTCCCGTAAATGGGAAGTAGTAAAATAAGTTCTGGGTATGTCAGATGGTGTGGCTAGTGACTGTGATAGTTCAAGAATGGGATTTGCTCCTTCACGATGAAGAAGATATTCACTTAGGGCCCACTCGGTATGACGGTATCCATTATAGTCTGGCCAGACGCATTGTGATTCAGTCACGGGGATACCGAAATACGATAACGAGAAAAGGGACAAACGAGCAAAGAGGATAATGAGTGGCTTGTGTTAAAAAGTTGTTACACATGGGTGCCAAACTTCTCTCCTCTAACTTTGTCATATATCGCAAAGAAAAGGGAATGGTACATGACTAAACATAATGGTTCACTCGAAGTTTCTTCGTGTATGTGCAGGAGTAAACATGGGTGTCCATGGCTCCGCTGTTGATTATTGGCTATTGACAAAAGGCTGTTGACCTATGTCCGAAAGATGTTCTGAGTCATGTCCGCATTATACCGAACCTATTGGGTCACACACTTAACGAGAAGTAGTCTGTTAGAATACTAGTATAGTAGAAGGTTTAGTGGAAGCAAAGCAGAATAGTTCATACGGGTACCAGAAGTAGTTCCGGAGATTTATGGAATTGTTCATAAGGGCACCAGAAGTAGTTCTGGGTATTTAAGGTTATGTCCGGATCACTCTGGAGTAGTCCCAGGTGGTTCCAGAACATATGAGAATGGTACTGGGGAAGTCCTGGATCAACCGGAATAGTTTCCGAATAATCGCTGGGCGTCCCGACAACCTTCGCGGTCATCGTGTGGCTTAAACTGTAACTCGGATGGTCTTGGAAACTATCCGGATGGCTTCGGAACGTCCGAGAACGGTCTCGGAAGGTCCTGGAAGTGCTCCAGAAGTGTTCGGAATGTCCCGAAACGGTCCTGGTATGTCCCGGAAGGTCCTGGAAGCTTCTAGAAGGTCATGGAAGGTTCCGGAAGGTTCCGGGCAGTACCACCCACTCCCCTGCGCCCCTAGCCTTGGGGGGGAAGCTACCTAGGCTGCCCTGGCCGGCCAAGGGGTGGGGGCGCACCAAGGGGAAGGAATCCCCCTCCAGGTGGGAAGTCCAACTCTCCAATATGGCAGGTTTCCGGTGGGAAGGTTTGGGAGTCCAAGTTGGACTCCCCACCCCCCTTATTGCGCCCCAAGGGCCTCTTGGCTACCTATATAATGTGAGGGAGGGGTGGGGGGGGGGGCGCAACACAACTTGTCCCCAAGCCCTATGTGCCTCCCCCCTTCCTCTAAACCCCGTTGCTCCACAATTAGACCCCGGTTTAGAAGTTGTTCTAGATCGGAATCCGTTAGGGTTTTCTCCCTCTAGTTTTCTCGGTGGCGTTCATCTCTGGACGGCGGAGCGCTGCTGGATTGCTGCTACGGGGTGTGTGGATACTAATGGAGGGGTCGTACCTTCGACCCTTCTTCGAGGAGCTTGTTCGTGGGACTTGTCCGTGGGACTAGATCGCGGGACGGTTCGAGGGATCAATATCCTCGCGGTTGGGAGGTCATTGAAATTCCTAGCTGCGGGCATCTGCACCGACGGTCTTCACCAACTCTACTTCCGCTACATCGGTTGGTGAGCCATGACCTAAAACCTTGTATGCAATCTTCTTGGATGATCTTGGGTTCTTGATTCATAGGCCGAAATTTTTTGTTTTCTACTACGTTTCCTAACAGACGTGGTCATAATCGTTTAGTTGTAGTAGTACTCAAATGGTTCATTGGTCACCCGTGGCATTCCCGCAAGTTTCTTGAGCAACGCCATCTCGCTGGAAGTACTGCTCCGGTGAACATTGTCAGGGATCACATTATCATTATTTATTGATGTCTCATCCATCGTCGGTAATGTCGAGTGCCTCCCCAGCGAAAACGACGAGGTTGACTTTCAACCGTTATGCTCATGGACAATCGATGATGTGCCCATGGTCGTTCATTTGTACCGATATCAAACGGGGTACATCGTCATTCGTGGCACTTTGCCGAGCTGCTAGCTCAGTGTCACCATCATCGCCTTGTAAGGCGGGGTTAGCAGCTAAGTGAAGGAAATTAAAAAAAATCGATAAAGGGCACTTTATTACTTAAAAGGGTGAAGGAAATTAAATAGTGTCATTAAAATAGATCACACATATATATTTGTACATTTCAACAAAGAGGTGTAGATCTACTTGTCTATGATCGTCGAAATAGAAAACATGCAACATGAAATTTTCTTGAAACAACGAGATGACGCTAGTGATGAAATAAAATTTATAACGATCAATTGTGTGCGATGAAATTTACAAAATTGTCCAAATATCTCCAAATGTAAAAACAATTTTCAACAATTACAATCAAGGAACTACATCTTGATCGTCTCACTGGAGCCATGACATCCATGTCCAAATTTTCCGTGTAGAACTTAACTCGAAATGAAGCACCATCGTGTAGATTAGAAGGGGTTAGATGTAAGAGATTAAGAAAATAGGTTACAACAGAACACGTGCAAAATCACGTTACACATGTACCCATGCTGTATGAGATCACAAACGAGTGCATCGATCAGGCCAGCCACCCCACCTCCCCTCCATCTCGAGATCCTGGTTGGGAAAAAACAGCCGACTCGCCATTCTAAACGAACCTGACTCCGGGATGCTTTAAGCATCACATAGGCTAAACATTGGGTGTAACACATGGTACCAAACGGGTTTGCACCCAGCGGGCTTGATTGAGGCCGGTCCAGTCTACCAAATGTGTCCTTATATTCTGCAGATTAACCGATGTAGATGCTCTAGACACCCACGGGAACCCTACTACTATGGAGGCATAACTTTGTACAGTCATATGACCCATTTTTTTGTCATTGTTAAAAATGATATATTTTTTCCATTTATGTGAGCAAGAATTTCCAAAAAAGACCTTGTGTCTGATAAAAATATTGTTGCCCATTGATCATGCAAACCATGTTTTGATTGAGGAAAAGCCAAGATATTTTCTACACCGACATACATGTCGTTGATTTAAAAGATATCAACAACGGGGAGGTTGGAATTAAGAAAACATACTAAAATGGGTTAGAGTTTTAGGAGACATACATTTTTATGAACTTATGGAAAGGGTTATTTGTCGATTTTCAGCGGGGTTTAAATTATCGGGTACCCAAGCTGGATCTCATAAAGACATGCATTACTACATCATCATCAGTTGAGCGTTACTTGCCATCAGGACAAGCATTACTGCAATTTAGTTAATCTAAGGTAATGGCCTCATTTTAATGAGCTACTAGATCGTCTGTTTCTGCATCCATTCATCTTTGTGATATAATGTAATTAAGTAATGTAATTATGTGTAAGTGCAATATAATGGTCAAATAGCCCAGTCGACTCTGTCATGTGTAGTGATAAATTGCATCAAATAAGTGTATCTTTGAACAAAAACTAGGGCTTTTTTACCCTTAGAAACATGAAGGATATTATTGCGATGAATATTATGGGTGGAAGCACAAATTTTGTAGTGATCAACATAACAAATGGGCATATACCTCACCCATTGGCTGCACTTGTTTCTTCCACTTGTACTAATTGTGGATGGTGAGTAAATCTAGCTCACTTCTGATGTGATTTGTGACACCCTTATCTGCATACAATTTTGTATCGATGTTATATGTTTCTATAGAATAGGAAGACTGATTATCTTCGTCGTGGCAACTATGGTCGAAACACTTCATACAAATTAGGGCAACAGGGTTTACCATGCTTACAAGATGGCTGCATGAGCATTCACCATTGGCACAGTTGGAGTATTGACAATGATTTCCCTGTCATTTACTCCCAGTGGATCATGGTTGACACCACCGAGGCCTTCAAGCCTATTTTCTTGATTATTTTCAGCAAGGTGAGCGCTTGGATCAAGGTCGCCTAATGATTTCCCTTCGAAAGAGAGGTTCTTCTGCCCCAATATGTTCAAAAGAGGTCAGATGGAAATAAAACTAAATAAGGGATTCTAACTTGTTTTGAATTGTAATCAATTAAAACATGAGGTTTTAATTGGAGTCAAGGCCACAAAACCCATAGGATACCAGATCCTCCCCAACAAGAGAAGATCCCGCCACAACCATGGTCTTCGCGATATCATTTACTTTTTTTGAAGTAGTCGTTTACTGAGATACCTTTCTTCCTTACGTTCGCCAATTGCATACCAAGAAGTAAGGTCTTTGACTTGGATCGAGAGGGATCATGCAACCCAAGGAAGGGCAGAGCTAAGCCAGGGTTGATAGTTGACACGATCGACACATGTCTCGGCATATCTGGAGATATCGACGCAAGAAGGGAAGGTAACATTTGGTCATGCCCAACCCAAGATTCATACTCAGGGTTAACTTTCTCTTTGTTGATGACATGACCATTGGGTTGAGCTGCGCTAGTGCCACTAGTGTAGCTGCCGAACCAATGACCATAGATACACTGCATGGGCTGAGTTTTCCTTATGAGAAAGTTACATGAATCGAGCTTCATATTGATAGGAATGACTGGATGACACAAGCATGTTCGGAAGGAGGAGATAGACATGTTACTTTTTTATACTAAAGATGAGGCTCTGATATGATACCATAAAAGTAGTGACAACATATACTAGTTTGAGATGTTGGTGATAGGGTTCACCCAATATATATTACCAAAGATTTGACATAGTTGTAGTTAGTTACGGTTATAACTAACAAGCCAATTTAGTTTTTGCAACGCCGAATCTAGGAGGAAGAGATAAGATACAACACACTTAAAGCTCTATCTCTTAATACTTACTCCCTCCGTTCTGGTTTATTAGGCCCTTAAGCAGCACAAGCATGTCTCTTTTTATAAGGCCTTGTCTTGGGAAGTTACATGCATGCATCATTTTCATTGGTTACATGAGGAGTTATTGTTGTTAGTCCCATTGCTAGAAAATAAATACACCGCATGCAATGTTTTTCATTGGCTGCATGTGAAAACTAGCATATGAGAGAGTGCATTGGAAATGACATAAAGTGATTAATGTGAGCAAATTATTATATACCTTGGTACAAGAGAAATGGTCTTTGGGCCCAATAAACCGGAACGAAGGGAGTACATCTAGCTATGGCAGCACAAAAAATATTACTATAATTTATAGCAGGTGACCATGGATCGATGATTATGAACATTCTTTTAATCGTTGATCACATTGTGAAGTCAACATGGCGAAGGCACTAGAAAGTTAGTGTGTTTACATCCTCTACTCTTAGATAATTAATAAGTAGGCATCATATGCCATCATGGGATGTTTATTTTGTATTGTTTTTTGGTATTTATTTGTGCACAAATCGATTTACTATCATACCAATGCTCCCAAACGTTCAGAAATTCTTGAAACGTCGATGCCAATTCTGGTGCTGAAGGCCTGCACAATACCGAGAGAGGGATTAAGGACACTAATTAAACATATTTTTTCATGGAAAATGAATAACTTTTAATTTGAAATTTACATGGAAACCAATTCACCATCACATAATACAAAAATCATTGCTCAGCCGCATGTAATTAAATTATGTACATTCTAGCTGTTAGAGATGCACGGAAATGAAAGAACCTATTAAGTTATATATGACCCGTGTGTACATCTAATTAAGTTTGTTTTTGGCTCCCCCGTTTTTTGTTTCTTGCAATGGTTCTACATCCTAAGAAAATGATTATAGCAATCTATTGTTCTCCAGTTTCACGCGCCTATATGTTCACCTCTCTCATTTCTTTACAGGGACGTTCTCATATACTCTGTTGTGCCTTTTACTTGTATATATGTTAGTTGGTTCAGTTTAATGTTATACTAGAAAAAATAAAAAGCACCCCTCAAACAAGTATGAACACATTTTTTTAAAAAGCTAGCAATCCATTTGTATCAAGTAGGAAAAATCTTTTGACACAAAAATCATTTCATTTTAAAATTAATGCTTTTAAGTATGAATTTAGTGGTACAATTTCCATGCCACATAAACTGTATTTTATTGGTCGTAGTAATTACTTATTGGTCAAAACATTAATCCTAGGACTTGTGTGTGCCTGACATTTTGCAACATATATAGACGTACTTACTAGTTGCAAATGCAAAGGCTATACCTATACGTGTACATTATATATACGTACCCGGGAGTGTATAGTGTAGAATATTTTTTGGCCAGCAACCGAGTGATTGGCGTTGACGATAATGGCCCCTTCTTCCTCAAGTATGGTGATCACCTCATGGAGCTTGATCGGCCTCTCCCTGTTGCATATCAGCCTCACATCTATGCTTGAATCGTCGGGTTGCCGCACCTCCAATACCGGTGCCGATGCCTCCCAATATTTTTCACCTTCTGGTGACCCCGCACCGCTGCTCGTAGTAGTGGTGGTAGTGGGCATAGAGACGCCACTAACTCCTCGTAAGGAAGCCATGGCTTTCATGGAAGCTTTCTTATGTTGTAGCTCAATGGCCCTGTCCTTAAGCTTCTTGATGTATATTGCTGCCACATCCAGGCCGCCTAGATGGGTCAGTGTATCCTGCATACACATTTACAATGTGAACTGATTATGAGGGCTGATTTAATTTTCTTATTTGACGACATGATTTCCTTGGCTCAGATAGCCCTTCCTTCTCTAGATAATGGAAGAGTTTCCATTTTATTTTCCGTCCTATGTATGGTGATGCACATGATTACACATAAAAAGCCTTTTTTATTTAAGAATTATATTATCCAAATCATCTCACCTAAACCAATTGTGGATTTGCTTTATCCCACAATCTATTTCTACTTCACAGTCATTTCCCCACCGTACCTTACATGCCGTGAGCTTCAAACGAACCTTTACAAATGGTTTCAACAGCGGTTTCGGCCGCATGGTGCTAATGAATGTGTGCCACCTTAGACTAGCCATAGTGGGAGTAACATAAGTAGTAACATAATTGCCACATAAGCAAAAAAGATGATGTGTCGAGTACTTAATAAGGAGAGAAGCAAATAGAGTAACATAATATGTTGCCATCACATAACGGTTCTCAATGCAAAATGAGTCTAGAAAGCAATTAATGAAGTTCTCTATGTTACTACTCATATGATACTACCCACTATGAGGGTAGTAACATAGACTAGTAACATGTGCATGTTATAGTCTAAGTTACTCCCCACTATGAGCAGCCTTAGGGCTCCTCCAATGCATTGTTTCTTAGACTGGTCAGAATGGGGAGTAACTTAGACTAGTAACATACACGGATTTCGAGTCTATGTTACTACCTCCACAATGGGTAGTAATATATATGTAGTGTCATATAAGACTTCATTTATTAGATTATAGACTCATATTGTCTTGGTATGTGTGATGTTACTCAAAGAGCTAGTAACTAGCTAAGTTACTACAAACATCTCTCTCCTCATTAACTCATTGCCACATAAGCAAAATTGCTGAGTTGGACTCTATGTTACTGCTAAGTTACTGCCCATTGGGGCCAGCCTTAGGGCACTCCCAATGCTTGTATCTTAACACGAAATCATAGGTATTTAGCTTATGTGACATAGTATTTAATGAAGAAAGAGAGTGATGTTGTATCTTAGCTAAGATACAACCTTTGCACGTGGCCATATACAAAAAATATGGTTAGACCAATTACATTTATGCATGGAGGTAAAATCATTAAATAAGATACACTCTCTAAGAAACAATGCATTGTGGGGGTTGTATCTTAAGTTTTTATTGCTCCTACATAATGCATTGTTTTTTAGTGGTTGTATCTTATTTAATGATTTTAGCTCCATGCATAAATGTGATTGGTCTAACCATGCTTTTTGCATATAACCACATGCAAGGGTTGTATCTTAGCTAAGATACAACCTCCCTCTCTTTCTTCATTAAATACTATGCCACATAATCAAAATGTCTATGATTACGTGATAAGATACAAGCATTGGGAGTGCTCTTAATGTTTTCACATGCCTCGTCTTATTCTTTCTTATCTTACAGCTCTATGGTATTTTCATCCGTGTGCATCCTTAGTGGATATTGGGGCTGTGACTTGATTCTTCAATTATCTGGAGATCTTACTCCATACTATCTGCATCTCTATTATCAGCTGAAACATAGTTTCCAAATGTTGTAATCTATCCTACAATGTTGATTCATCCTTAGCTTGTCCCTCAATTAGATTACTCTTATTATTGCTTGAGAGTGTTTGCATGAACAGACACATAAGCCATCACGTCTCATGGGTGCCACTAATAGAAAACAATTTATATGCATATCCTCTTATTTGTGGATATGCGAATTCAGAGTAGGAGGTTTGCAATATTGCAATATGAACAGAAAAAAACATTTCACGATGCAAACCGATAGATTTGGCATTTTAAACGTGATAGTTAGATATTTCCAGGGAGCTTGGGGGCTTTATTTTCAAAATATGGCATAAGACATGAACTCGAATACTCGGTTGAGGAAAACAACACACCTCAAGAATATTAAATGCCCGCAGAACTCAATTTCTCCCGCCATTTCATGTCGTGATAAGTACTATGCTAATGGGCATTACATTTAGTTGTTTTTATTTATGAGGTCCACTTGATCTGTATACTACTTGAAGTGAAACACATGACAGACAAAGCACCCTTAAATTACTGTTCACCACTTAAATAATCACAATATATAAATTATTTTCTTTCCTGGATGGGATAAGATCACGATAAAACATCCACGGAGAATTGAGAGAAGCAGCAAGCTACTCCCTCCGTCCCATAATGTAGTAACGTTTTTTGAGCTAGTCTATCACGTATGTAATCAGAACGGTAAACACGAGAAGAAGCGTGGTCGTTCTTGGTTCTTACTGCGTGTGGGTTGTGTTCGTTTGGGATGAGGGACATGAGCTTCTCGCAGAGCTCCTTCATGCGCTGCCTCCTCTCCTTCTCGGAATCCTTCTTTGCCAACAGTACCGCCGTCGTCGGCGCTCTGGTCCTCTTCTCGCCCCTCACCGGCTTCGCCATCACCTCCATCTAGCTCACCGGGTAGAGATCGATCAAAATGCTGGTGTCAATGGCCGCGGATCGAATGCAACCAATGAACGGAACTTGAGAAGAAGAAAAAGAATGATACCGAGGTGCAGACAGCTGCTAGCTTCATGGCGGCAGCTTGGTAGAATGAGAATGGAGGAAGAAGAACAAGTGCTTGCGTGGCGTGTACAGATAAGGGCCGGCCGAGGAGGCCTATGGGAGAATGGCAAATACTCTACTACTATGTGTTTATATAGGGGTACACCTCCTTTTCAAAACAAAAAAATAATATATAGGGGGCACCGCACACGTAGCTCGAGCTAGCTAGATATTGTACTATTTAAATATTTAGTAACCTATGTATATATGCGAGGTATATGTGGCTGAAATAGCGGATTGCAGTACGTACACATGCCATTGGATGGAGAGGGTGCATGGGCCCATCTTGAAGTTTCAACGGAGCTTCGCTCCTGCGTTTGTATACACAGTACGTACGTACAAACGGCGAATGGACATGCAGAGCTCAGTGCCCGTGGGCACGGCGACACGGCATTCAATGCGGTGACGAAGTGACAGCAGCGTGCACGATCGACCGTATAACAAACACTCGGCCATGGGCGATACAGGAACGACGCGCATGATTGAGCGCAAGTGGGGGGGGGGGGGGGGGGGCCTGACTCCCTCCCATTTTCTACTTAGGCATTGTTGCTCTTCACTTCACCACAATAAACTTGGTCCTCCTAGTAGTAGAAATGAACTGCATGTGCTTTCTTTGGTCCACTTGGAAAACGAGGGATGATATACTTTTTGCTCAAATCAATTATTTTAATAAAAATAATATACTAATATTGCGAAGATATCAATTGCACCCAACCTCACCAACAACACAATACCTAATGGTAGTACAGATGCACTGCTCAAACCACTTGCTATACATGTGTTTGGTTTCGTAGTGTTTGCTATAGGTGTTTGCTAATAGGTGCTCCAACGGTGTGTGCTATACATGTTTGCTAAAATATTGGTGGGACACTGTGTCGCAATAGAAGGATTTGCCGTTGATGGGACAGATGCCTCCTGCTCATGAAGTTTTAATTTATGGCAATTGACATAACAAATAGTCAACCGAACAATAAATGGACCCATGTTATAACGGGGAATCTTGTTAATAAAGTAAGGCTGCTCCCAATGCTTTATCTTGGATGGGTGCTAAGCATGGCAACAAAACAAAATATCCTATGTGGCAACCTAATTAAAAGGAGAGAGAGAGAAGTTTGATGACCCCAGGAGGAAACGGTGATAGTAACGAAAACCTATGCAAAATATTAAAAATGAAAGGAACTAGCCTATGCATGCAAGACTTTAGTTGATAAATAATTAAATGAGGCAACCTTATAACAAGTACAATAAGATGATGTATGCGGGTTGTAACCATTAAAATATAATATCTTTGCTTAGTTGGAGGAGAGAGAAGATAAGCGGGCTAGTAATTAATAGCCAGCTGCAACACGTGCTCCTAGACACTTTGTGAGATAAAAATATGGTGTTGGTAAAATATCTATATCATCAACGAACAAGCTATCATACAAGTAACTCAATGGATTGTATGTAAGTCATCCAAGAAAATATGAAAAAATAAATGTGGTTGCACTCTATTCTACCTTGGAGGAAGCCTAATACCAAGGATGGGCTTGATCGATGGCTCATGATGGTAGTAACCACCAACATGATTGAACCGGAGCAACATGCCTAGGCAATGGTGTTAAATGTATGCATTAAGAAAGGGTTTGCTTACATGCATGCTTTTTGCATTTCCCACTAGTCTGCCCAATGATGTAATGCAAGCTTTGAGTCATGTTTTGCAAATTTGACGTAATGCAAGCTTTGACGTAGTTGCCCATAAAACTCAGCCACCAACCTTCTTCCACCTCCCCTTTGTACTGTAAATTCACCAGCCTGAGACTGCATATGAAGAAATGGCCTTCCCGCAAAAAAAGGTCATTTTGAATGTTTTTGACGGGCCTGATTGAGGGATGCTTTAAGTATCATGTGAAGTAGTTTTTCTGTGCAAACCAGGAAGCCAAACAGCTCAGTGTTAGCCCCTCAGAGCCCTTCGGGCTTGATGCAGCATACCAAACTCACCCTAAGTCAACCGAGAACTCGCATGGCAAAATCTAGTAAGTCAATTGGAAACCTATCAAAAAAAATGCAGTGAGTGGATTGAAAATTCATTCCCAAAAAATGATCGTACATATGGGATGGAGGGAGTAGAAAACAAGCCCCACAAAGTGCGATAAGTGGATCTTCCTGAGAGGAAAATATTTTTGGTTTCATTTTTTTGAACGTTATTTTTGGTTACATAGTTCTTCACTATTTTTTTTCAACAAGACATAATAGAAAGAGAATACACTGAACATTCCAGGCAGAGAAAGTTGTTCTAAAAAATATTTTTATTTACGGTTAAAATATAAATTACAGTGTCACTCTATGAATTACATGAAAAAACCAAATGATAGGTTTATTTAGTACTCCGCTCATTGTAGCATAGACCCCGTTTGAAACAAGTGCATACAAAAAAATAGACTCCTAGTTAGTTGGTTGAAGATTATAAATTTTTCAGGAAAAAAGCACGTCGATGTCAGCTATGACTAATGGAAACCACCCCAATACGACATGTACGTCCATATGTGGAAAGAAATAGATTGCTAAAATTGCAGCTATTTGACGAAAAAATTACAGAATAATGTGATGTTGACTAGATATGGTTAGTACTAAAGGACAATGTTGAGGGAGAATATGCCTCGAGATAGCATTTATCTTTTTCCGAGGGAAAAATTATGTGGACATCCTTGGATGCAATGACATTGCTGATAACGTAGCTAGTTAGGCACATATATATATATCTTAGATATTTTCCTTTCTTTTGAAGGCGGCTATGGCCCATGGAAAGAAATTCGTATGGTCATCATATTGAATGGTAGATAAACCACCATCGGCTAGATGAGGCACCGGCGCACGGCTGCTGTAAATCGTTCGCTAGGGTTGGACCTTTCAACAGGGACAGCTAGCTAGCATGCCAACAACAAGATTTGGAGCTATCAGGGAGATTGGTTTTCCTTGATGTCACCCTTCTGATTTTTGTTTCCTTGTCTGGAAATCGTGAGTTTGCAGTACAAACGCTTAACTTAACTTTATTATTACTGCTATCGAAATGTATGTACCTTTCTTGCCACATCGAGAGGGATGCCCTTAGGCGCTAGCTTCGTCTCGTTCCTAATTAAGTTTCATAACTAACCCCCTCCCGTGCTGCCCTTGTGAGGCAAGCGGGAGTAGCCCCGAACCCCCCCCCCCCCCTCCCGGTGCATCGGTCTCTCCCTCCTGCCGGCCCCACACGGCACGACAGGGCAAATCCTGGCCGGCACCGGCGGCAGCGAGGTCTTCTTCGCCTCTCCGTGCGGCCTCCCCACGTGAGTGGCCCGGGCCGCATCTGGGCCTGGTGCTGCCGTGGGGCGCCACGACGCGGCGGCGCAACAGCGAGGCCTCCCGCCGGCACCCCGATGCGGATCTTCCTCGGCTTTTGGTGCGACATGGCGGGCTGCGGGATGGGATTTCTCGTGGCGGCGGCGGATCTGGCCCCTTCCGGTCTGGCGGCGCCGACTGTGGGGCGACGGACCCCCGCATCGTGGTGGCTGGTCGAAGCTGCTTACGACGACGAGCTGCTCATTCGGGGATGTCACGGCGGACGCCGGCCAGATCTGGCTGGATTAGTCGCTGCGGTCTATCCTTCGGCGAGGATTGCAGAGTAGCATAGACTACGCCTGTCGCATCCTTGCTGCTCCTAGGGGCCATGGTGGTGTGGTGGTGGTGGTGGCAGGTGGTGGGGCGTGTTCGGCAGGACATTGACGGATCTGGGCGGAGGCCGTCTTCTGGGAACGACGGCTTTGCCGGTCTGGTCTGTGGGGCTGCGTGGGCTGAGACGGCTTTGGTGGTGGTGCGTGCATGTGTTGCGACGACCAAATCGTGCGGCTCGGAGGTTGGTTTGGGGGCAGGGATATGTCGGGGCGGCGGCTCCGGATTGTGGTCCACATGGTTGCTTTCCGACGGGCGCCAGTATGGTGGTGGTGGCTCTCCCTCGGGGTGTGTGGGCAACAGGTGATGGAGTGGCAGGTAGCCCGGACCTTCTCTCTGGGGTGGTGTCCTGATCCGGATCTGGAGATTAGACCTCCCCACTATCCTCCTGTCGGCATCGATGACACGAGCGAGTTGCCATGTATTATAGGATCAGCTTTGTAAGAGGGATTCTTCACCATCTTATATCGTTCAGTTGTGCACCTTGTTTGATTTTTTTTATCTATAAAAGGAGGGGAAAGTCTGTTTTCTGTTCTTTCCACATGCCGGTTCCTCAAAAAACAAATTAACTAGTTGAACTTTGTGGCTTGTTCAACGGTTTTCATTTAAGATTTTATTTGTAAAACAATGACATTTTTTAGTTTTCAGTGGACTGGCAGGTTCCCAAAATAAATATCAGCTGTGGGACCCGTTTTTAGGTGTGATGCTGGTGGACTGGGATTTCTTGATGTCTATGGTGGCTAGCTCCTGATGCCGATGACCTGCACCCATGCGGGCAACCAAAAGCAGAGCTGCATGCGTAGGCGCTGGTGACGTGAGCATGGGTGACGTATGCAGCAAGTGCAGCAGTCAAACATTTCTTAAGTAGTATAAACTGCTTTTTGGGTGACAAATATTTCTTGGCCGATGTGTCACTGCGGCCAGCCGTCCATCGAAGAAACGACGGGCAGGGAAAATAAGAGAGAGCCAGATATGTCGAGCTCTCGCTGACGCTGACACTCATCTATCTCGGTGTCCATGCGCACTCCCTCCAATCTAGGCATGTGAAGCTATTTATCAGACTATCCATCGGTTTCTTTCGTATCAAAACCTTTACACAAGTTTTGTACTCCCTTTTTTCTTTAGATCCATTGGTTGATGTCGACGGTAAGATGCAAACTATCAACGATGGCATAATGTAGACAAATGGTTTTGTAGTGGTGGTTGTCGCATATCGCATGTAGCTGCTGGGATCGTGAATTTTTTTTTGTGGCAACAACATTTGAATGACGTTGAGGGTGATGCTATTTGAGAACCCGATTTTGAGTTCTGGGGTGAAAGCTTAGTCTTGACGAGTTGATTAAACCTGGCAATAACAATGCTTTTACCAAGATGAAAAATCAAGATTTTGGTCTTGGGTGGTCTATCCGATGGTAGGTCGTGCTTAAGCGTTGCTCCCCTCTTAAAAGCATTGTTGTTGAAGAATTTGTTGTCCGTGTGATATCATAAGATGATTGGTGCGATTGATGTAGTTTGCCGATCATGAATTTGACTGCTTTACAAAAATATTGGCATACATATAACTTTGATCTTATATGATTTTATTATTTTGTTAACGGATTTATTGTGTTTAAGTGAGTATCATTTATGTGGATCTTATTAGTTATGTAGAGGTCAAAACGTATACCATGTATTTTGATTCGATAATCATCCTTTATCAAAATTATCTTATCAATAATGAAAATTGGAAGTACTATCAGAAAGAGTGGGTCTCCTCGATACAACCCTTTTTGTTTGTTTGTTTGTTTGGGAATCAAGAGTTTGCAGTAGAAATGCCAACATGGTACAGAGTATTTTTGGTGGCTATAAAAGCAGAGCAGCATGCGTAAGCGCTGGTGACGCAAGCAAATTTGACGTCTGCAGCAAGTGCGGTATGGTCACACACTTGACAACTTTTGGTTGAAGAAACGACGCACAAAGACAAGAAGACTAGAGCTCTCTCTGACGGTGACATGTACGAATGTACCTGTCGATCTCCGTATCCTTTGGTATCTTGTGTTTCTTTCCGAGGCAGCCGCAGCAGCCGATGGAGTATCAAAATCTAGCTTCACCGGGTACCGTGGCCATGATAGATAGAATATCCGATTGCGTGCGTAGCTCCGGTGACGCATGCAGGGATGACGCATGCAGGATCAAGTGTTGTGGTCAAACCTCAAACGTTTAGCTGTATGCAAAATGCAAATGCAAATCATCTTGGTCCGCAGCCATGCCGGCCAGCCGTGCTTCGATACAAGAAAGGGATCGAGGTGAGCTCTCGCCGACGCTGACACACATAGAGATTCGTTCGCTGTGGCTGTCTGTCTTAGACTTACATAGACATCTTGTGTTTCTTTCCCTACCACAGCTAGCCTCTCCATTGATTAAGCTGGTAGGGATGCATCACTGCTTGGATCAGTGGAACAAGCATGTGTGTTTGTTTCTTCTCTTAGAAAGAGAGAAAAAGGCACTGTAAGGCCCTGTTTGATTCAGCTTTGAAAGTCACAGCCGAACCAAACAAGATTCCATCAAAGAGTGAACCTTTAAACAACCGGATTCCACCAAAGCGCAGCTGAAAAATACACGTACGAACGAACCAAAGAGCGAACCTTCGAACGATTTTTAAAAATCTGCTGCGGAAAATCAAAATCTGTCCGGGAGGTGCTTCCGAATTTTCGCAGCGGATTTTCGGCAGCAGATTTTCAGAAATCCACAGCCGAACCAAACATGGCCTAAAAGAAGCCACACCGCAAACGATATTAGGATTATGTTTGTTTGGATTTATGCTTCAGTTGTTATATTTTTGTTAATTTAAAATATGTTTTTTTATTTTAAGGGCTTTAGGTCTTTATATTTTGGTTTATATCCTGATATCATGATATCAATTCATAAGCTAAAAGCTCCGAATTACAAGTTTTCTTAAACGTTAATCCAAAGTGGAAAAACTCCACTAGATGAAGCATAAGACCAAACAAATAGACCCTAGGTGTAAAGGAAATCCTCATATGAACTGATCTTAGGAAAACACGACAAAGCCACTAGAATGTACTACTACGCGGTAAAGCAAATTGAACACTCGGTAGTAAGCCGCCGCGAATAAGCACAGAAGAGGCATGACATGACTATTGTAAAATGCAACCAAGCATGACGACGACAAGTGAACATGCAGCGCATTGAAGAAACCACCGGACTTTGTCGCACTATCACCATCAATTTACCGCCTTAGCGGACCGGCTGTCCTCTCGCTTCCAACCAAGGACTGTTGACCCTACCGGCAAGCAAGAAGGACGAGACGAAGACATTGCCATGTGTAAAAGATAGGTGCACTGCCCGATTAGAACTCCAGACTATCTCAAACATCAGGATGCTATCGAAAGAAACCCAAAATCACCAGCTACACCCTTCAAAAGGATCACGGCGCAAAGCAGCACCACCATGTCCGCCAGAGCAGACCACCCCGAGCATTTTATCTAAGAGGGGATGCAAACCCTGCAAGCATCGTCGCAATTAGCGGCAAGGAGGCAACCTTTCTCTCAACCCTCCTCCTGCGCACCTCACCGAGGGTATTCTCTTTTCTCTCTCGAGAAACTAGCAGTTTATAAGGAAAACTAGCAGAAAACCGATCGCCAAGGGTATTCGAGCTACCAGATCCTCCACGATAGTAGACCCCACAACGATGAACCGAGTAATCCAGGTCATGATCAAGACTGGGCCGCCACCGAAGGCCACAACTTCGCAAGGCGTAAGGTTTTGTGGCATACATACAAGTTTTGCTTCGGTATCACCCCCCTCCCTAGAAAAGTTTATATATTTTGATGTAGATTATATATGAAGATTAAAGTTATTCCGTCAATTAAAAAATTAGATTGTTCCGATCTCTTGTTGATGCATTGGGAGAATAGATGTTAATTGTCGTGACTATGAATGTACAAGAATAATCTTTCTATGTAGCTTTAAGATTCGTGTAAACATTCCACGGGAGTGTACCGAGGAAAAAACTCATACATTAATACACGCAAATTTAATATTTCCTAGGCTTGAGATACGCATTAAATATTTAATCTTAATCTGATTTACGCAGTAAACATTTCTTGGAGTCTAAGTGCATGAACAAATATTTGCACCATAAAATGTGCTGTGAATGGTTGATACAAGCATGAAAAATATCTGATGGATGCAGAGAGAACTGGATCTTTATGGAAGGTAGTCCTACTACGCTAGGCGCCGGTGACGCGAGCATGGGTGACGCATCCACAACCAAGTGTACGTACGCTCCAGTCACACCTTTAAATGCTTATGCTGCGTTCTTCTTTTGTCCCTTCCACCCTCTCTGGTCTCTGCCGCCATTGAAAGAAGAGGAGAGCTCATCCATCGATCTCCGTGGTTGTCTGTCTTGACGTAAAATCGATCTCCCGTTACTAAAGTCTAGGAGTACTAGTTCTTTCTTTTTCTCGAATGAAAAGAGTAGTTAGTTTGGCATATTTCTCCATGTGTAGTCACTGCGACCCTGCCTGAATTTATGCGCATAGGCTTTCGTGTAAAATTAACATAGGTAAAGTTCAACAAAATTCAGATTTAAAAGAATAAAAGATCTGAGAATTTATAGTAGGAGTAATTTAATTCATCTTCACCAATCAATTCCGGAATTTTCAACCTAATTTGCTTCGTAATTTATTAGAACAAAAAAGTTAAACAGATACGCAAAATGGATTGACTTACTCGTTTTTTGTTAAGAACTTACCTTTTTTTGGGGGGGGGGGGGGGTTGGCATTCCTTCTCAGCTTATCACATTGGTGTTGACGTGCCCTATAGCGCCAAAGGTAAGGGGGTGATCGAAGGTATTTGGCCTACTAATAAGACGGAGAAAACCAAGATGAGGTGGCTTCCTCCTCCTGATGTCTTCAAGATCAATGCCGATGCAAGTTTTGTGTAGAGTTTAAGTTGTGCGAGTGTAGGGGTCGTGGTCAGAGACTCGGATGGTAATGTCATCATCTCGTCTTGGGATTTTATTCGGTCTTGCAATTTTGTGGATGAAGCAGAGATGCGGACGTGCCTTGCTGGTCTCTATATTGGTATGACCCTTCATAAGCCTATTCTCTTGGAAACTGATTGTTCGTTCGTGGCTTCTTTTCTTGCAAATGATATCTTAGACAGGTCTCCGCTCACTGATCTGAAAAAGGAGGCGCTCAACATCTTTAAATTTATCAAGCATTGCAAGATTACTACGATTAGTCGTTCAGCCAATGGGGTGGAGCATGAGATTGCTAAGTTTGGTTTTGATAATAGGTCTTATGGTGTTCTTTGTAATAATTTTCCGCCATGCGTGGCGTATGCTGTAAAGAATGATTGTAATAACCTTTCAATTAATTAATATATGGGGTGGTGTTTTTCAAAAAAAAATGCCGAGAAAACATAGCTTAGCTCGGCGATTCGTTCCTCTACTCATTTAGCACATGGGACCCACATATCGTATTTCTTGTAAATAGTGTATTTTTGTTAAAATCTCGTAGAGTTGTGGTTTTTTATTACCTTGACCCAACATATTTTCTATTTGTCCATTTTCCATTTGATATTATCACTACTAAAAAATAGGCTGTTAGTGGCACTTATTTTTACTAATAATTGCGCACTAGCACACCACTACTAACAAATACTAATGGCACACATTTCGTGCGCCATTAGTATTTCAGGTAATAGTAGGGCACCATATAGTGCGCCATTACTAACACTTCAGGTGCGCCACTACTAACAAAACAAATTATTTATTTTTTCAATAATTTTTTCAAATTTTGCTTAATCTCAGCTCAGTATCCTTAATCTCGGATCAAAATACACTCTATGGTCAAACTTTCAGGTCGATCACCCATCCTCACACTACTTCAATCTGAGCCCGCATAACTACTCAATTCCATTCAACTCCAGCCCAGCACGCTTAACAAGCACTTTTTGATATATGTATCATATCAATCCTATTAAACCTTGTTGATGTCCAAGACCTTGTTGATTCAATGGGTGTGGAGAAATTCTGATTTTTTTTCAAACTTTCCGGTCGATCAGCTATTAGATTTTGAACATTTTTTCCATAAATATTTTTTGAAACAAATTCATTGTTTTCAAAACAAATTCTATTACTAGTGGCGCACCTAGCAAATAGTGCACCATTACTACCTTTTTTAAAAATGATTTTTTTTTTAATATTTTAGAAAATTTTGAAGGCGGGAAGATCATTACTAGTGGCGCCTAGGAAATAGTGCGCCATTATTAAGTTTGAATATTTTTGTCTCTAGATCTTAAAAGCACCGTAATATTTTTTTTCTGTTTGGTTTTTGATGATTCTATAAAATCGTACGGTCTTTCTCATCGGATGTAACTTTTGATCATCGGAGTTTGTATGCAAAAGTTATGACCATTTTACCGAAACACGGCTGCTTTTTGCAAACAAACTCAAATTTCATGTTTTTTATTATTTTAACAACTCGAACACATAACACATGGCACTACTGAAAAACATGATATTAATGACGCACCTATTTTGGCTACTAATGGCACACATTAGGTGCGCCATTACTAGCACGCCATTAATAACTTTTAGTAATGGCGCACATTTGATGCGCCATTAATAACTTTTAGTAATGACGCACATTTGATGCGCCATTACTAATAGTGCACCATTACTAACCCTTAGGTGCTCCACTACTAATAAAGCCAAGTGCGCCATTAGTAACCTTAGAGGTGCGCCATTAGTACTAAAGTTATGTGCGCCACCAAGAAGGGCTGAAATGCGCCACTAGTTATATATTTGGAAAAAAAATACAAATTTACAGAAAACAACCTATAAGGAAAAATAATTTAAAAACAAAAGATGAAATACAACCATAATTTTTATAATAGCAAGAATATTACAATGTCTTTATAAGTATCCATTAAAAGGAAAATTGCAAGGAAATAAAAGAAAATCCTATAACTAATCTTCTACTTCCTCCGTCCAAGAATAACTGTCGGAAGGGGAGGAAATTTTTAACTGAAGTGTTTACATTACGACCCGTTATATTTCAAATCAAAATCAATCGAGTCTACGTCCGATCGGCAGCAGCGCCTCGTCCTGGCATCAAGTAGAGCCAGATCTCAGCTCTTCGGTAGCTTGTCACCACCCTCCCGACAGCCTCCGACATCACGTACCCACCCTCCCGACAATTTTGAACTGAAGTGGAAGTTACTCAGTTAAAATTCAGTACTCCATTGCCCAAAATAATTCAGTTATTTTTCTAAAGATCACTGAATTAACCAAGCACTCCAGGTCAGGTCCAGTTACTCAATGCAAAATGTTTAAACCTATCATCCATGGAAGGTCACCAATTTTAATTGAGCAGTAGCTAATTGAGAAAACACCCTGGGCTTATGCATAACACATTAGCTGCAGAAAGTACTCACCTTGCGGTGATTATTTCACAGGGATAAACCTCCAAATATAACCACTATACCACACTATATAAATTGTGAATCAAGGAACTGCTGCAATTGACATGAGAAAATCAACAATATATGCTCACCTCAGGGAACAAAGTCAGCTCCATATATATGCTAGCTCCGGGGTAAATATGCCACAATATCTCACCTTGTGAAAAGAGCATCTTATTAAACAGTCAGTCACAAACATTCTAATTTCTTGACAAAATTACAGTAAATTACTTACTTTCGGTATACAAAGGGGATAATTATCATATTAATTACCTTATTTGAGGTAAATTAATTGTTGAAGTTAACATAAAAAATGTAAATTAGACGAACCGTAAACTGTTCAAGGTAACAGAAAATGCAAACCGCATAACAAAAAAAAAAGCAAGATTAGCCTCTTGTTTCTCATTAAGTTTGGACTTTGGACAAAATGTGTTTTGATTGATCATACAGTAGATTTACAACATATCAGCAGACAACACATTACATCATATTAGGTGGTATTTACAAAGCAAGATAGAATCTGAAACATTTGCATTGTGGAATGAGAAAAGTAAATTTCCATCGCAAGACATGTACAATATTGGTGGTGAAAGTGTAAAATTAACCGAGGCAAATGATTACATTAAGTTATTTTGCTATATTAATCTCTTCCTCGTCTACTACGTTACAGTTACTGCATACTACTTTTTTTGTGAATAACTGCATATTACTTTGACCGCTTCTTCACTCAGAGGTATTAGCTGTTCCTGCCTGAATATTTATTTTAAGGAACCTTGAGTCAAGTATGGATGTTTTTGTCTGTTCCTTTGCTAGTGGCTGGAAATTCAATCACTGAAACATGCTCAAGCTGCGGTCAAGCAGGTGTATCAGGTTGCCATCTCCTTAAAACAGACAAAATCCAACCATCCTTTTCTGGGCAGGTGCTAGTGCAGTGCTACTACGGATGAGCACCAGCCCAGACACAAGAGACAGAGACAATACTTTAAGTTTCCCTGCTTCAGACATTACTAGCAAACAGATTGACCCTGGTCATTTTTTAAGATGAATTCATTGACAGTGACCAGCTCGAAGTGCATACATGTTTGATGTTATTTTCTGCATCCAAATGCCATTGGAATTATATATTACCGTTTCTTTATGTCCATATCAGCTAAGTTTCTGGGGTGGTCAAAATCTCCTATTCTTAATAGCTAGCAGCCACTGTGTGACCATATGTCCTGAATAGGAAACAATACAGCTATACACTTGGGGAAACAATTCAATTGAGGGATCAACCAACCAACGCTGCCATGTCTATCTGTTTACGGAATACCGCAGATGTTTACAGTTTGTTTCACACAACCATGTTCATGTGATTTGCTCGAGCTATTTTATATTAGAGTGAGGCGTGTAGGAAGAGTTAGGAGTGTAGGGAGGTTGGCAACTCACAGCGTCCCTACGGCGAGCAAGCGCTACACGGGGTCGAACGCCATGACGGAGGCGGCGTAGTGGACGTCGTAGTGGAACTCGCGGCGATCTGCGCGTCCAGCTGGGCCACATCGCCGGCCGCTCCTCCTCATCCTTTTTCTCGTCCTCCTCCCTGCAGCAACAAAGGAGAAAACGGAATCAGCAACACGAACGCGGAAAACACCAGCATAAAACTCCACCAGACAGCCTTAGCGTCGTGAGGGGCGGTCGCGCGCTGGATCCGAGCGCAGTGGCGGATCCAGGAATTCAACATTGGGTGTTCATTTTTTTTGACCCTAACAGAGAAGCCAATTGGTTCAGACCAATACAAATACAAACAAAATGTTCATAATAGCATCTATATATCTCAAAAGATTAAGAAACTTGCAAAATAGAGATGAAAATCACATTGGTCTTCTCTTGTTTTCTGAATGTTCTGTTGCCTACAATTCAAGGATAGTGGCCTCATTCAGTTCAAAGGTTCTATTGTACAGAGCTATTATATCTTTCTAAATGCAAACAGAAGCTACACATGTACATGTCAACTAATGAAATTTCAGATTGGAACTTTGAGAGGATTCACCTAATCACCTTAGGCCTAGAGATTGAGATTGTTGGCAGCTGGGCAGAAGTGGCTGGTTGCTATTGCCTAGTGATGGGCTGTTGGCAACAAGTGGGGATGCTACTGTCTCTCATGCAAATATAGTACTATCTATATATACTTTTTGTTTCACAGATATTTTTGGGTGTACATCTGTACACGCATGACCAATGCTGGATCCGCCTCTGTCCGAGCGGGGGTGGGGCGAGGCCGCCGTTGCCGCGGAAGATGGCGGCTGGATCCGCGCCGATACGGGTCGGGGGAGGACACCGTGGCTGGTGGCGGAGGGGCGGCACCTGTGAAGATCCGGGGGGGGGGGGTGGATCTGTACAGTTGCCGACGAGTGGAGAGAAGACATCCCGAGACCGAGACGGCGACTGCCGCGAGGAGGCGCGAAGGGGACCGGAGAGAGGAGGGCAAGGGTCGCCGCACATGAAGAGGAGGGAGCACTGGGAGGCGGTGTGGATCGAGCCCCGGGGCGAGGCCGAGAGACGCGCGTGTGTGTGGTGAGGGAGAAGAGGATATGGTTCCGTGGGAGAGAGAGAGACGAGGGAGATGGTGGGCGGTTGCGGCACATACATACAAAACCGCAATGGCGCACCTCTAAGCAATGCGCCACCATAGCTATTTTTCTGCCTGGGACCACTTCCCTCCAAACTAAGCAGTGGCGCACGTCACAAAATGTGCGCCATTAGTATAAAAAATAGCAGTGGCGCATCTAGGAAAAGGGCGTCATTACTATGTTCAGGAGTGGGTCAAAGCTTGGTCAAACATAGTAATGGCGCATTTTTTACCACGTGCGCCATTACTATTTTAGGTACTAATGGCGCACTATGTATAGTGCGCTATTAGTGTCCATATTATCTATAACTTATTTTCTAGTAGTGTGGGCATCTTAAAGGATTTAAAATTTTGAAGTTTCTATCTTTTTTTTTCTAAACTGAAAAGGCGGACGACGGGGGAGGGGGGGTCTTTGTTTTAGGGTGTCAATTTTGGGCACTTTTCTATAGGTGTGCCATAGGTAACCTTGGTTAAACATAGTAATAACACACTTTTAGAAATGCGCATCATTCCTATGTTAAATTCCAATGGCGCACATATATAAAATGTGCCATTGATATGTCTAGGAATTGGTCAAACCTTGCTCAAACTTAGTAATGACGCACTTTTGACCAGATGCGCCACTGCTATTTGAGGTACTAATGGCGCACTATGTAGAAGTGCGTCACTACTATATAGCAGTGGCGCACCACATCTATAATGCGCCATTAGTGCCATATTAGCTATAACTGTTTTTCTAATAGTGTTTTAATAGTGTTTGACACGAAAAAAAGGAATGTAAGCCACCCATACAAGATAGGATGGAGGATTGTATAAGTGTCTCGCTTTTGCACCGGGGAACAAGTAATGTTGCGGACGTGTCAGTGTACAAAATACACAAATACGATAGAGAAAGAAAAGGTGAGGCCTGCTGGTGCGGCCATGTGATCAAGCGATCATGGTCTCCTGGTTCCCGGGTGCCTCGGAAAGCAGGCCCCCGGTTCATACATAAATTGCATACACACTTATTCTCATAAAAACAACATAAAACTATCTACCAAAAGCATTCAAATGCAACAACAAATGCGATTAACATTGGAACTAAGGTAATAATTGATTCAACAGCATAATGATACCAATCCTCTTTATTAACGACATATTTTCTAATCTTTATGATCTTCAAGCGCATTACATTCATCTTGATTTTGTGATCATCGACAACATACAACTCCAATTTCATCTTCTATTATTCCATTATTTTCAAAAAAAAATCAAATACTTGTTTTTAAAACTAAATTTAACTTCTCAAGAGGGTCGGTTGCAATCTACGGTTCACATATCTCTTAGATAAAAATATCTATGTCAACTGGATAGGCATAATGGTCATAAAAATGCAACAAATAGTTATAAAAGAGAATATACCACAACCTAATCATAAACCGAACGAGGGCCGACTGGCACATATATCAAAACCATGGCGCATTATGTATAACAAACAATCATACAAGTAAGAAAATTATACAACTATCTAAATCATACAAATAAGATTTTTTAATGAAAAAGATAAGAAAAACAAGGGGCTCGCCAAGGTGGTGCCGGCGACGGGACGGTGTGGGCGATCAATGGTTGTTAGGACGGTGGCGGGAAGGCACACGTACACATATGCAAACTAAGAAGTTAATTTGAGCTCAAAGTGCATATAAATCAAATAAACTCCCACATTATTACTCCCAAACTAAAACCCACAAATCACTTTACTTACACAACATTGCAATACCTAATCTAGCAATGCGAGATGACAGGACAAAGTTGCTAACCTTAGTGAACACTTGGGTAGATGGGGTGCCTCAAATCTTGACAAATCTTGGCAAAATTGGAGGATGAGCTCGAGCAAGGATGATAAAACTGAGAAAGGATGAGCTTGGGCTCGGGCTGGACGAAGCACTATATATAGTGATATATTTAATCTTGGTTTGTGGTACCAACCGAATCGGGACTAAAGGTCCATCTCTAGTCCGGTTGGTGCTACCAACCGGGACTAAAGAGGCTCGCGGAGCGCCCAGCCTGACGCCAACCTGCCTACCAACCGGGACTAGAGAGGCTCGCGGAGCGCCCAGCCTAACGCCAACCTGCCACCACCATTTTAGTCCCGGTTGGTAGGTTGGCGTCAGGCTGGGTCCCTACCTAATGAACCAAGACTAAAGCCTATCCTCATGATCCGGGACTAGTGGTCATATTACCTTGGTTTCTAACTGAGAGAAAATTACTACTGTGCTGCATCATTCTTTCCTCTTGGCGTGCCTCAACAGTTGTGTGTGATTCACGCCATCAGCTGTGAAGGCTCTTGGGGCATCTTGTAACCAAAGATCGGTTCGATGCTCCAATTGCGAAAGGCTGGCTAGGAAATCTGCACGCCTATTATGACTTCAATGTAGTTTCAATAAAGAAAGCTCCCTCCCTTCGTTGACTGTCTCGTTAGTTTCTTGCACCTGGACCAGATGAGATATATTTGATATTTTCTATTTCAGTAGTTTGATCAGATTGGCGCAGTCTGTCCGGAGGACAAAAGGACCGTCGGTATATGTATGTGTTGTCACTAGTCCTTCCTTTGCCGCATTGACACAAGTCCTCCGTGATGTTGTGCCACCTCTCCATTAGTAAATTCATACCCACTTGTGGCATCGAGGCATAGAGCTCATCAACATTGAAAGTCCAAATCAGACACTATAACCTTTTAGCATAGAGGGGTGCCCTAAATCATGAATTCCATGAATCATTGTACCCCTGAGATAACACAAGATACTATCACTCGGATTTGGCGTGAACCTTCTTAGGTTTCCCTCAAAGAAGTAGATATTTGGCTTTGGCATTGTTATGCTAGCTAACTAGATGAGTGAACCAATAATTTGAGAATATCTTAATTGTTCTCTAAATTTTTTCCGGTTCTTACGGATTGTCACTCCAGGACAAAAAGTGTTGGAGAAGACTTGCTATCTATTTCGTTAAAGTAGCCATACTCTCATCCTTAAATAGTTTATTGTTTAGGATCACATTAGCTTTTCCTGGATATTTCATATTATTTTTTTGATAGAAAAGACTAGACCTCAGTGATCACATCAATGTTTGTACACAATGTATGTCATCCACATACAAACGTAATATAACACTTTCTCCCCCACCACGGCGAGAATAAACTCACCTATCAGGCTCATTAATGACAAATCTTGCAGAATTTAGAGTTCTGTCAAACTTCTCATGCCGTTGGTTAGGTGCTTGTTTGAGGCCATACAAAAATTTAACAACTTGCGCACCTTTTATCTTCACCATTCACCACAAACACATCGGGCTAATCCATATATATTTTCTCTTCCAACTATCCATTTAGGAAAGTTGTTCTTACATCCATTGGATCAACTATAAGACTATATGAGGTAGCTAGGATAAGTAGTACTCGAATGGTGGTGAGTCTAGAGATGGATGAAAAGGTGTCAAATTAATATTCGCCTTCTTTATGAGTGCATCCCTTGGCTACAAGCCGGATCTTGTACTTCTTAATAGTACCACCAGGTCTTAGCTTATTTTCGAACACCCACTTGCATCTCACAAGTTTACAACCATAGGATCATTCAATTAGTTCCCAAGTTCCGCTACAAATAATGAAATACATCTTATTATGGATAGCTTCTTTCTAATCATCTATATCTTGAGATGCATATGCCTCTGAAGTAGACTTGAGAGTGTTGTCCACAAGGTATACATGAAATCATACCAAAAGATTTCACAATCTTGCTCCTCGCATGAGCTTCATTGTTATCCTTCTCAGGGACTTCGTCATGAGGTTGTTAGAAATACTCATAACCTATACTAGATTCAGGAATTATCACAACATAAATTCTAGCAATGATATGCATATCTTTTATAGGAAACACATTCTGGAAAAAAATTGCATCACAAAATTCTATTATAGTATCAACATGCATAACATGTATCTCAAATTTAACCACTAAGTAATTATGGCAAATCCACTGAGCATATCCTATAAATACACAATCCACCGTCTTTGATCTGAATTGCGTTTATCAGATATTGGAACATTGACTTTCGCCAAGCATCCCCATGTGCACAAATAAGTAAGTGGTGGTTTTGACCGAACACGCTCCTCATAAGGATTTTTATCTTTATTCTTGGTAGGAACTATATTCAGAACATGACATGAAGTCAACAAAGCCTCCCCCACCACGCCTCAGTGTCTAACATGATATACACCAAGTCTTCGATATGGGAAAAATACTATCAACCACAATCTAACCTAACACGTTTGATCGTTCTCTGTAATTGTTTTTTAACTTCAGCCTTACATATTTTCAAATAGTATAGATCTTGACAACACACACACATAGAAGACAATAGATTTTTTTCCATAGTAGACATTCTAAGGGGGTAGATAAATTGGCATCTTTACTAGGAAACTGATCGATGAGAAAGACACTATATGTAAAGGTCGTATCCCCAAATTTTAATAACATTTGTGAATGGGAAAGAAGTGAAAGTCCTACCTTCAAAATATTGTGATGTTTCGTTTTGGAGAACCATTCCACTTAAAAGTATGAGGACATGAGACATGACAAAGAAAATACCATTGTGATTCAAGAAACTGCTAAGTTTTTGCTATTCTCCACCCAATCAGCTTGCATGGTTATTCAAAGTGCAAACACATGGAAGCTATTTAAAACGACATCATTGGAAAATAGTAAATCCAGATGACCCAATCAACTATGCCATGTCTCGGGATAAATTCCATTAAAATAAATTATTCACGTAAGTGAGCCGATAAACACACACACAAAATGTTTTTCTAGCCTTAGGAACATGAAGGATATTATGAGATGAATATTAGGGATGTAAGTACAAATTTTGTAGCGGCGAGCATGACTGATGTGCATACCTCACCAGTTGGTTGCGTGCACTTGTTCCTCCCCCTTGCACTAGTTGTGGACCGTGAGTCGATCTAGTTCACTTGTGATGTAAACCGTGGCTCCCTTATATGCATACCAATTTGTATTCATGGCATAGGTTGATGTATAATTGGGAGGTTGATTATCTTCACCATGGAAGTAATGTTGAAGGTCCTTCCAACACTTTATGGAAACAAGACCCGCCTTGCTGCATTGGTTGCATGAGCACTCATCATTATCATAGTTGGAGTATTGAGAATGATTGTCCCCACTATTTCCTTCTTGTTGATCGTGGTTTACTCCATCGAGACCTCCATGTCCATTTCTCGATTAATGCCACCAAGGTAATCGCGTGAATCAAGGTTGGCTGAAGATTTTCATATCAAGGAGAGGTTTTGTTGCTAATTTATGGTTTAAAAATATTTCAGGTAGGAATATAACTCACCAAGGGACGCCGTCTCATCGATCGTGATCATTGGCAACATGGGGTTGTAGTTGGAGTCGAGTCCACACAACACATAGGAGATTTCATCACCCTCAGCAAGAGGAGATGGTTTCACGGCTATGCCATCACCGAGCTCATTTACTTTGTTGAAGTACTCATTTGTCGAGAGACCATTGTCCCTTAGATTTTCCAATTGCATATGGGCCTCAAAGTCCTTTTCGTTGGATTGGGAGGACAACATGCACCCAAAGGAAGACCATGGATCAACCATGGTTGACACGGCCAACGCATGTCCTGACGGATCAAGGGATATCGGCGCAAGCAAGGAACATAACATTTGGTCCTGCTTCACCCAAGAGTCATACTCGGGTTTTTTCACATTCTTGGGCCCGCCTTTGTTTTTGCTGACGACACGCTCCTTGAGTGTAGCTTGGCTAGTTTCATCCGCGTACCCGGGGACCCGATCATCAAACATACACTGCAAGACCTGAGTTGTCCATATATGAAAATTCATTGGGACAATGTTCAATGGGACACAAGCTTCACATTGATAAGATGACTGGACGAAAGAAGCATGTTTGAAAGGAGGAGCTAGACATTGGTGCGTGTTCATTTTTGTGTGTGGGGAAGGTGTGTGTTCATACTAGAGATGTTACACTAATATGATACCATAAAAAGAGGTGCACTAATACGATATCATAAAGTAGCAATAGCAGATTCGTGTGACAAGTTAGTGTCAGGGTTCCGTAATTATATATTACCAAAGACTTGACATACACATTGTAGGTAGTTACGGTTATAGTAACTAACACGCTAATTTGCTTCCGAATCTAGGAGGAAGAGATAATATGCAAAACACTCATAACAAGCTATGGCAGTCTGAAACTAAATTATAACTACTGATTATAAATTGAGATCAACATTTTTCCGTCCATCCATCCCGTACTCACAGTCAATTAATAAATAGACACCATGTACCATCCATGGGACGTTTATTTTATACAGTTCTGTGGTATTTATTTTTTGTACAAATCTAATTACTATCATACCAATGTTTCGAGTCGTTCGGAAATTCTTGAAACATCTATGCCAATTCTGGTGCTGAATGCCTGCACAATACCAAGAGAGGAATTTATGATAATTTACTTAATTTGATGCAAAAAGGATAACTTCTAATTTGATATTTAGATGAAAACTAATCCTCCATGACATAATATAAAAATCGGGTTTTTAGACGCATCTAATTGAATTACATACATTATAGTCATCGGAGAGGGACAAAAAAGAAAGAAATTACTATGTAACGTAGTTTTCAACGAGTTTTTATTTCTTCCTACGGTTCTAGAGCCTATGAAAATGATTACAAAGGAATCTATGGTTCTGCAGTTTCACATACGTGTATGTTCACCACTCTCATTTTTCTACAGGACACACTTGTTTTTTCTTTTTTGCCTTTTATATACATATATTCTGTTAGTTAATTTTAATGTTACACTAGAAACAAACAGTACCCCTTAATTAAGTATGAAAGCATTTATAAAGCTATCGATCCAATGTTCAAAAAGAGAAATAAATCTTTATACCCGAAAATCATTTCATTTAGGAACAAATAATACTTTTAAATTTGAATCTAATGATACAATTTTCATGCGACCTAAACTAAAAGAAAGGCCTATGCCAAGGAAATCATGTCATCAAATAAAAATTTAATCAAATTTTCTCCCATAATCTATTTACATAGTAAGTTCTTTCTTTTAATTTATTGATGTAATTAATTATTGCTCAAAACCTGAAGCCTAGGACTTGTGTGCGCCTTACAGTTTGCAACAAAGATGTATTTACTAGTTAAGAATGCAGAAGAGGTATATTGTACATATGTACCTGGGAGTGTATTGTGTAGAATATTTGGTAGCCAACAACAGAGTGATTGGCGTTGACAATATTGGCCCCTTCTTCCTCAAGGATGGTTATCACCTCATGGAGCTTGATCGGCCTCTCTGTGTTACATATCAGCCTCACCTCCATGCTTGAATCATCGGGTTGCCGCACCTCCACTACCGGTGCCGATGCCTCCAAATATTTCTCTTCTTCCGGTGACTCCTCACCGCTGCTCCTCGTAGTGGTGGTAGTGGGCGTCGAGATGCCACTAACTCCTCGTAAGGTAGCCATGGCTTCCGCAGAGGTCTTCTTATGTCGTAGCTCATTCACCCTCTCCTTGAGCTTCTTGATGTATGTTGCTGCCACATCCAGGCTTCCTAGCTGAGTCATTGTATCCTACATAGCATTTAAGGCATGCCGATGTAAATAGATTATGGGAGAAAATTTGATTTAATTTTTATTTGATGACATGATTTCCTTGGCATAGGCCTTCCTTCTTTAGCTAATGGAAGAGTTGTTCTATGTATGGTGATGCCAACGGTTACACATAGAAACCTTTTGGATTTTCTTTAACCCAAAATTATATTAAGTACCTAAAATAATATAATCTCACGAAAACCAAGTGTGGATTTTTTTAACCCACAATCTGTTTGTACTTTACAGTTATTTCCCCACCGTACCTCGAGAAGGCATGAGCTTAAAAATTGGTTAACCTCCACAAATGGCTTCGATAGCGGTTTCTGCAGGGTGGTGCTAATGAATGTGTGCAACGTAGATGTTTTCACATACCTTCAGATCGTTCTTTCTTATCTTCCGGGTCTGATATTTTCATCCGTGTTCATCAGGCGCGCTGTGGCTTAATTCTTCAGTTATCTAAATATTTTACTCCATAGTATCTTCATCTCCAATATCAGATGAGATATAGTTTATTAATGCCGTCGTTCTACATTGTCGATTTACTCTTAGCTTGTCCCTTTAATTAATTTATTCTATTATTAGCTCGGAGAATGATTTTGCATGAACACATAAGCCATTCCATCCGATGGATGCACTTAACAGAACAATATTATATGCATCCTCTTATTTGTGGATATGCTAATTCAGAGCTGGACTTTTGCAAGATTGCAAGATGAACATAACAATTCTTGGAAGCTACCAACGGAAAGACTTTGCAGTTCAAACGTGACAGTTAGATATTCCTGTGAACTTGGGTTTGTATTTTCAGAATATGGCAGAAAAAAATGAACTAGATTGAGGAAAGGAACACATTCCAAGAAAACTAAATCGCTCGTAGAACTCAATTGCTCCAGCGTTGATACCATATTTCATGTGATGGAAAAGACTATACTGATGGCCATTGAATAGTAACTAGAGCAAGATCTGTATTTCTGCCTAAACTGAAAATAAATGCCTAAAAAACACTGTTGTTAAAATATTCAGAAAATATATAAGCACATTCTTTTCTGTACGGGATGAGATCCGACATAACTTGGGGGAAAGAGCAAGCTACCTGCTCCTACTACTAGATATCACACGTTACCGTTGAGTCATACGCAATGGGAGAAATAAAACATGTGAAGAGAAGCGGGTTCTTAGTTCTTACAGCGTGGGGCTTGTGTTCTTGGGGGATGAGGGATACGAGCTTGTCGCAGAGCACTTTCATGCGCTGCCGCCTCTCCTTCTCCGTCTCCTTTGCCGTCAGCGTCGTCCCAGCCGTGCTGTGGCTTGCCCTGGTCCTCTTCCCGCCCCTTGCCGGCTTCGCCTTCACCTCCATCTAGGCCACAAGGTAGCGACCGATCAGCAGCCGCGGTCTTTTAATTAATATTCCGGACCCAAATGCAACCGAAATGGAGAAGAAGAAGATACCGAGGAGCAGGCAGCTGCTAGCTTCATGGCGGCAGCTCTAGCTAGCCACAGGATGAGAATGGAGGAAGATGGACAAGTGCATGCGTGGCGTGGTGTAAATGGATAAGGGCCAGCCGAGGAGGCCTATGCAAAAATAGTACTCTACTACTATGTGTATATATAGGGAGCTCGATTTATAGTATTAAAATAAAGTGTGTATGTACTATACATACGAGGTATATGTGGCTGAAATAGCGGATTACAGTACGTACACATGCCATTGGTTGGAGAGGGATCCAGAAATATCAACGGTGCTTTGCTGCTGTGTCATTGCTGTTATACTAGTATACGTACAAATGCTGAATGCACGTCGGCAGCGCGACACCTCATTCAGATGTGGACATGACAGCAGCGTGGACATGGATCCATTGGTTAAGCACGATTTTTCACAAACACTCGGCCGTGGGCGTTACAGCATTACATGGACGATTGTCGATTGGGCACAAGTCACAAGTGGGAATGGGGCTCCCGCAGTTTGTGCCTAGGCATTGTTGCTCTTCGCCACAATTTGCTTACCAGAGCAAATACAATAAAATGACGTAGGTGAATTGAAAAACTCAAAGAATTACATTTTTGCCAAGTTGAAGAAAGAGAAGAGAAGTAGGCTATGAAAAGCCAGTTGTAACACGTGCTCCTAGGGTTATTGTGAGAAAAATATATGTGGGTCATACATTAAAGTAGTTCAAACATAAGGCATCTACTATTGTATTTGTTAGCTATAAACTTGGTTATAGATGACCTAGCGACATCATATAGTAACAATTGGCTATATTATTAACCATGCTTTAAGGAAAGAAGATCTACATGGAAGACATGATAGACGATAGGATCAATCCTTAAAAGGTTTAATTACTGGTTGTAAAGGGTGATTACTCTCTTAGAACATGGATGAAAAAAAACCGATGCTTAAAAGGTACCATTTTGAAGTCTTTTTCTTTCTTTTCGGGAGCATCAAAACTTTGCAAGAAGCTGGTTGACCATATTTTCTGGTACAAAGCGTTAGTTTTATACTTTTTGAGTGCACAATTAACTAGGGTGCATTTGAGAACAAAATAGAATATTCCGACTCACTAGTAAAAACTTACCTAAGAGGTATGAAGTGGCTGAAACAGAGTTTTTTGCAGAACAAAACTCTGAGGCCGAACCATTACGTTTACGGATCCAGACCATTATGTTTACGGATCCGGTCTGCCGCAAACAGCTTGCCACGGATGGCCTGCCACAATTTTTTTTTAATCTTGAGTGGGATATGGTCCCTCCAAACCTCTTTGTTCAAGATGGCACGACTACAAGGTAGAGTTTAAAATAAATAGATTTAATCAAAAACCTGCCTAAAATTGTAAGGGGCCTGGACACAACGCCCGGAAAGTCCAAAAGAATAGGAATCGGAGCAGTGAGACGGTGCCAATCTGCCAACTCTATGTGGCAGTCACTTTGGTCTTTGGTGTACGCATTTCTAACTACGTCGAAGAAAAGAAAAGAAGAGCCAGACAGAGTTAGTAGCTCGCTGACGTCGCAGTTGTATTCATTTAAGTGACGCCAGCAAAGGTGACGTATGCAGCAAGTGTAGTAGTCAATCAACCCTTTAAGGTCGCTTCCTCTGCAGCCAGACGTCCGTTGAAGGCCGACGATGACACTCGTGGATCCCCGTGCCTGTCTGTCTTCACGTGGTACCGCTATAGTAGATATCCTGTGTTTCCTTTCCGAGCAGGCTCTCCCTTATTATCCTCTTCAAGTCCTTGTTTCACAATAAGAATTGTATATCACCAGCACATTTATGGGTAGATAAAGATCCATTAGATGAGGCGCCATTGATGTCAATCATTTTGTAAGGGCAACTTCAACGGAGTGAACTATTTACCCGTTTTTTGTCTGCCGGTGTCGTATGGATCGACGCGGATCTAAAAAGAGACCCAACGGGCGCCGCAAATGTACGAGTGTCCATTTTTTTGTCTGCTCCGACCTAATTACAACTTAAATCTGCACATGATTTGGGTCTGCGTGGACACGTTGTGGATGCGAGCCGAATGTGTTCGGTGCCCTCCCCTTGCCCTCCTGTTCCAGCATGCCACTGGTCATCTTTCTAACATTTTTTGTGCTATTTCTGCGTCCCAGGTGCCTCTGCGGCAAAGTTTAGCCCCACCTCACCGGATGAGGAACTCTCATATAGGTGTTTATAAGGAGGGGTGGGAGGAGGGCAACTTAGAAGAATTGTCTAATAGCAAAGCTAAAAGAGGGTGTGATCGTGCAAATTGTATTCTGGTGCTATACATGTAATAACATGAAAAAATCAAATTCATGACTACAGCAGAGGGAATTGTTTATGTATAGTTTCTTTCTCTCTTTTCATTAACCTTGTATCATTTATTTGAAAATTAATAAAAGTACACAGCAGATCCTTTTGTTTTCCTCAAAAACTTAAATATTAACCATGGCAAGAGTATTATTATAATTTTAAAAGATAGTACAAAGATAGACACTTACAAATATTCTCTCTGTTTCATATAGACTGTCATTGAAATGGTTTCATCTGATCAAACGTTTAACTGCAGTGATCCTTTTGGAGTAGTATTCCAATGCATTTGTTTGGTTTGGTGTGCGCGTGCGACAAATTTATCTTCGTGTCTTTTTCTTAGAGATTATTATTGTCGATTTTGAGAACCATCGATCCGACATCAACATCGGTGCAGTTTTCATCATTTTTCTGAGGCCTGAGAAAGAATAAGCATTGCTTCTTTAATTGCCCGTCGATTCGACATCAACATCTGTGCAAATTTTGTCCTTTTTCTGTGGCCCTGATAAAGAATAAGCATTGCGTTTTTATTTGCACGTCGACCCGACATCAACTTCGGTGCAATATTTATCCTTTTTCTGAGGCCCTGAGAAAGAATAGGCATTGCCTCTACATGAAGAAACCTCCACCGGAAGATGAAGAAACCTGCACCGGAAGATGTTGGGATGAAAACCGTGTCGATATTCCATGGAAGATCGCTGGGTACTTGGTGGAAGTGACGCCGGAGAACCAGGCAGAGCTTGCAACTTGCATACGTAGGCGCCGGTGACGCAAGCACGGGTGACGCATACTACTACAAAGCACCAAGTGTACGTGCCATTCATGAATTTAAGTGTTTTTGGTGTGTTCGTCTTTGTCCCACTCCCCATCTCTGCGGCAGGCAGGCATTGAAGCCATGGCTGCCCGTCTTCCTTTGGGATCTTCTGTTTCTTTCTCCGTCGGCCGGCCGCAGCCTTCCGCCTTTGGATCGATCCAGGCCCGTGGAATATCTGCACCCGTACCAATCCCCTCTGACTCATATCTCCATCGATATCTTTTTGTATCAAATAGTATCTTTTTATGGAAGTCGATCTAGTGGCCGTTTATGCTTTATTTAGAAAGAAGAGACTAGTTGGCATATTTCGCTCCATGTTGTGTAATTAAAAATAATTTGTTGTGTAGTGAATCAACCTATGGTTGAAATGGTTAGCAGGATAGTCCCAGTTCAACCGAGTTCAAGTTTCAGATTTAACAATGATGCTCATATTTACCTATATTTATTTCGGGCTTTCTGGTAATGTGCTTTTAGTGGGAGGAGATGTTTTTATTAACTACGAAGCGTTTGTTGTGACGAATCATTGGGGTGAGTGTACGCTCATATATGTGAGCGTCTCCGACGTACTTTGTTCTAAATAAAATAGTCTTTTTATTGAATTTGTAATCAAGTGAACTTATACCTGAGAAACATGTATATCTTAGAGAAAATATAAAATGATGATATAAGCAGGCTATAAGGATTTAAATTGTATATTTTTTCCGAGTTCAAGGAGAGGGGAGAGAAGAAAAAAGAGGCACACTGTAGATCAATTGTAACACGTGCCATATATTTTAATAAAGCAATATGTATTTGCAGTTCAGTTTACTACTATACCACATGTTGATTATAAAACTGATTATAGATGACATGCGAGGACATATAGCCATCAACTAGCTATACTATTTTTTCCTTTTGCAAGTAGCTAGTTATACTATTAATCACACTCTTAGACTGCTCATAGTGAGAGTAACATAGGTAATAACATAGATGTCACATAAGCAAAAGAGATGATGTGGCAACAATTAAAGAATAGAAAGATGAATAGAGTAACATAATATGTTACCATCACATAGCGGTTCTCAATGCAAAATGTGTTTACAAAGCAATAAATGAATCTCTCTATGTTACTACTCACATGACACTACCCACTATGAGAGTAGTAACATAAATTAATAACATGTATATGTTACTAGTCTAAGTTACTCCCCACTATGACTAGTCTTGTACGGCCTCCTTTTCGGTTTATAAAATAATCCATATCCCTAGGTCTAGAAACTTCTAATGTTCTTAATTTTGGAATGCTACCCATATCCTCTGCTGCTTGTGATGTGAAAGATGGTAGCACTGCTGAATTTTTGTTTGACAGATGGGATAATATCTCAAAAATGGAGGTTTGACTTCACCTCTTCACATTCTCTCAAAACCCTTTAATTTATTTAAAAGCCATTGTAGCTCAATCTGAGCTACAAGATCATTTTTACTTACCTCTATCTGATACATGATGTAGACATGTCTTTCCTTTTTCTTGGAATCCTTCATGAGTTTGTTGGCGTGCTTTTCCGCTAAGTTCTCCACACTAATGATCTACTCCCTCTGTTTCAAAATAAGTGCCGCAAATTTATCTAGATATGGGATTAATCTAGATCGATATAAAACTAAATTTAAATACATCCATCTAGAATATTTAATTTAGGACGGAGGCGGTAGTATAAATAATGGTTAGTTCACTTTTCCATGCATTTTAGTTTGTGCTGGTATATACATTGTCACATGCATTTCCCCAATAAGAAAATGCGTGACAAATGTTTTCTCTGCCACATGCACAAAATATCTAATGAATGCATGGTGCGGAAGGAATCGAAGAAAAGAAAATTGGATCGTTGTTTTGTGGAGCTCGCTGGCTACTGGATGGCACGGATATGGCCGGATAGATATCCTGAGCTTCTCTGTCACAAAATCCAGAAAGGGGCAGGGACGATAGATATGCACATGCCAGCATGCAGCTAAGACACAAAAGCCAATTCAACATCGATCTACATGCCTAGCTACCGATGCATTCATATGGATCTACAGCGAGAGCATGTCGTAATCCTGCGCTGCGCAGGTAAGGACCATGCTCAATCCAATTTATTAAGTTTGTGAGCTAGCTTAGTGTGGTCCGGTAGTAATAGCCATTTCTGCCTGCATATATATTTGGGTATAAATAATTGAGGTTTTGCTTACTAAAGTTTATCACGCTTTCTTGTTACATTGCCGAGTCTTCCCAAAGAGGCCTGTGCATATTGGTCCTTGAGCACA
Source organism: Bromus sterilis (assembly GCA_950022295.1). Classification (NCBI taxonomy): domain Eukaryota; kingdom Viridiplantae; phylum Streptophyta; class Magnoliopsida; order Poales; family Poaceae; genus Bromus; species Bromus sterilis. The sequence goes on along the minus strand of OX465597.1, from coordinate 5,475,154 downwards.
TTTACAATTCACACTGTTCCTCATCAAAGGCATCTCCAGGTCAATTCCCTAAAAAGCATACACTATTTGTCCATGGATCATGTCCGGAACATGATCATCTAGGCCTGCAGGAGTGAATCATCCAACCATAAACAATAAATTCAGGAAAAAAACTGAAGCATGCAGACCAACAGGATAAAATACATGGAAGAGAGAAAGAAAAAGTACCACATGCATGGTTACATGAGGCTGAAGATATCTTGTCCGGACACTTCGAATGTTTACCGGAAGACGCACCCCAGTGTAAGGTTCCGATTCGCGGGAACAAGAACATCCTTACCGGCCCTTGGACATATAAGGACTACAATTGATGGAAAAAACCCAGTAAAAGTGGTCGCAGGTCTATGGTTCGAATGTTTACCGGAGTTTTAGGGCCTCCCTTGGAGATGCCCTAAGGGAACAGAAAAATGTCTTGCATTGTTTGAAGCATGGAGACTTGTCGTCTCATCAGGTCTCAAGGGTAAATCATGTCGTAGCCGCCATTGGTACTTCACAATACGCATGTTGAGCTAGGGCATCTACAACGTCGATTCACAAACCTCCCACATTCATTCGGTATGGATTGTTCGAACCACTTTTGTCATTCAACACAATCTTGTATCTCTCTGCAGGATGGTCCACATGTCTATTTTCGAACAGTCGAAACGTCCGCATCCAACATCCAGATCTCACCCGAAAATCCCTTTGTGCAAGATGAGAGCCTTGGTCGTTGGCAAGGACGTTGGCATCCGATGCCGGCTAAACGATGCGGAACCGGCCACTGCGGCCGTCATTGATGCCCAGCTAGAGCCGTCACGGTCGTTCCCTAGAGAGACCTGAATGACGCATCGGTTGAGAGCACTAGTCTTCTTGTTTGTTCAATATTTAAAGGATGCAATGGGACGATAGCTCGTTCATCGCCTGCACGCATTAAACAAGCGCGGTGATAGAGAAACCCACACTGGTGCCCCTAGCCGGTGCCATTTTTTATATGGACTCTCGCAGGACCGTGGAACATACCACACACCGCCTATTCCGATGTCTTCTTCCTCCACCTCTACCGTGATGGTGCGAACAGGCCCCTGCGCCGCCTCTACACTACAATGTGCAATACTTGTGCTCAAATAGAAGGTTCAGGCGCAACACCTACATCGGTTGCCGCTTCGTACTTCGGCCTCGCGACGGAGTCGGGCTGCCCACAACAGGACGGACCTTGACGGCTGGTTGCCTGACATCTGATTTATGTATATTATATTCAAATTTTAATGAATTTCTTTTGAGTTTGTGCGAATTTTCCAAATTTTTAGTTTAACTTTCGGCGAACATTATTCTACTAGGGTTAGGTCAGCTCCCACATCGGTGTCCGCGGGCTAGTCCTCCTAGTCTGCGGACGGCTGCGGCGTCATTTATAGGGGCGAAAGTTGGAGATGGCATTTATCAAGTCTCTTTTGTTTCTCATACACATTGAGAGCAACTCTAGCAGATCCGCTAAATTGAGATACTGCAAATATGAGATGTCACTCGCCCTAAAAGTGTTTTGCGATATGAAATCGAACTTGGCAGAACAGATACGCCATCGCATGTGCCATATTTAAAAATTTGCAAACTTCAATATTTCGCAGTTACATTCCTAGATGAAACATTGCCGGAATACGGAAAGATAGCAACAAAATAAAAATAAGCTGAAATGCCAACGCCTGTGTAGCCAGATCAGTGGCCGCCATGTAGGTGCAAGTGGTACGCCGACTAGATGAAGACTTATGAGAAGTCGTACTCCTCCCGTCCGGCCTCCAGAAGGTCGCGGACGTCGTCCGCACCGGCCACCACGGCCTCCTTGGCATCGACGAGCTCGCGCTCCGTGGCACGGAAGCACGCCGTCGATTGCCAGAGGAGGTCGCCGAGCTCAAGGAGCCACGCCCAGCGGCTACTCCGGTTGCGGGAGAGGGCGCCACGTGTGCGGGCTTGCACTGACCTCGCCGGGTCGACTGAAGGAGGTGTGGGGTGCGCGAGGAGATCGCCTCGGCATCGTTCCGAGTCCTCTTGGACGGAGTGGAGGTGCTCCACCCTCCACGACTGCTTCCTCCTCCTCTGGCCATCGGGATTTCTTGCCGGAGTTTGCGTGGGATGCAGCGGCGGGGCAGATAGATGCGGTGGCGGGGAGGGGATGGAATGCGAGACACCAACCCTATCTCCCCTTCTGTCCCGTACATATAGTGTCTCGGAGAGGATTTTGCAGGCTGTTTGTGTAATTTTTACGGACCGATCAAGATTTGGCGACTCTGTCCGAATTATGAAATGCCCACATACGCCAAAAAAACTGTGTATATATACGTATCAACGGTGGGATGACGCATCTTTTAGACTTGCTCCGAGTAAAGTCTGAAAATGTAACTGGATACCTTTTAATCACTTTCACAATCAATAACCCACTTGTCACTCACATGTCACAAGCAAGCAGAGGGCATGCATGACAGTACACATAGCACACGTTGACGTGCCACTGGCCCGCTGCACCTCGTGCTGCAATACATCTGTACACACACTGTACAGTTTCATCATCTTCTGATCTTTATTACCTCCCGCATGTAAGTGCTGGACAGGGGTAGGCATGTATGTACACTACAGTGCACCATAAGGCAGTGGAGGCCATTGAAAGTACATGTAGTTTTCATATGGGTTTTGATAATTAATGACAATTCTTATGAACTAATGTTTGCATTGAAATATGTATTTGAAGGAAAGTTACGTCGACAATGCAGGAAGCACATGGTTCATGAACACAAATATATGTATTGAGGCATGGTAATTACTGATAATTTCAATAAAACAACAATGACATCAAGTATCTATGAATGGTTGTCACATGGATAATGCTAAGAAGAATGGACGAATTTACAATAAATTCAATCAATAGTAGATCAGTTTTTGGGTCTCACGTGATGAACACGACCTCGGATTGGAATTTTTCAAACAACAAAGTCTCTCATCTCAACAAGAAGAAGACTTTTCATGTTGGACGTTTTCACATCTGAGGTCATCTTAAGGACTCAATAATCCGTGCAATATATCAGACATGTGTCTCTTGAACTGGACACCACTTGATCATGGAGTAAAATAAATGTTGAGCAAGATAGAGATAAAGGATTAAATTCTTGATGGTCAATACTCAAGCACAACTTATGTACCAAATTGGATCTTGTGGCATGGTAAGAAATTATCAATTGTGCTTTGTGTTCTAATCCATACGATGTATTTCTATATCTTTGAGGGTTAGGTGATTCTCATGGGATTGCATCAAGAAAGAGCTCAGGTGCCCATGAGAGGATGAAATCAAGTGTAATGGTCATCAAGTTATACAAGGTCAAGTTCAAGATATGCATTTCAAAGGATTACATGCTTGAAGCTTGCGGATAATCATGTGGTGGCACATATGAAGATCGTATATAATGCAAAGTTTTCCACATGGCTTATGGGGAAACTATTTGAAGTCTTCACCGAGTTATGTGACCAAGATTGCAAGGACATCTTGATCCAAGCATGAAACCAACATCAAGTTCAAGTGAAACGCTCAAGTCCAACGTATTGTGTTGTGGATTGTTGACCATCGAAAAGGATACATGCTCAAGAATGGATTTCTGGAAGCTATAGTATAGCTCTTTTATTATTCATGAGTTATAGGGATCCCACACTATTAAGGGGATGAAAGGGGTTTAGTAATGGACTTGCTCAAGTCAACAATTCCTAACTCAATTGCACTCCTATCCTTTATACCAAAAAATGGGAAATCCAAAGACAACTCATTCCCCAAATCAAATGACATATCCTTTAAATACTTTGCATCTTTCATTTTGGTTTATATTGGGTGGTTCTCTATGTGAGGATCTTGAGATTTTCAATAGCTTTAAAATAATCCCAAGATCATCAAAATCGGAGTTCGTATGTAAAAATTATGCACATTTCAGTATTGGGTTTAAGTTGTTCTTTTTCTGGATGGGCGTCCGATTCCCACCAAAATTATGGTGTCCAGCTAGTCAGTAGTGCTCGTTCTTTTGGACAGAAGTCCTACGACATTCGTACATCCGATCCTACGGACGTCCGAAACTCAACGAATGTCCGAAACTTATGCAGCTAGACTGCTCCAACGGTCACTTTGACTGTTGAGCTATATATACCCCTCTACCAATCCGGTAGAGGGATGAGCAACACATTGAAAACACCTAGAAACTCTAAAGGGCTCCCTCTCCTTCCTCCCACACCAAATCTTAGATTCTGGAGTGATTTCTGAGAGTTCTTGAGAGAGATTTCAGTCATTGATAGATCCACTCCCTCTCCCTCTTTTGACCAAAGGAATTTTTGATTTAAAAAAGTCTTGAGCATTTCCCCCTTGATCTTGTTACTCTTGGAGGTTGGATATTCCTAGGCGGTAGGAGTGCTCTGGTGAGGAATCAACTTGTGATTTCCCCCCCGAAAAGTTTGTGAAGTTTTGGAGTCCGCCTGAAGGTCTATCACTAGTGGTTGGAAATCGCCTTCGTGGTGATATCTCAAGGGGAATAGGGTGAGCGTTTGTGGCGTGGTGTGTCTTCTTAGTAACATCCACCCCTCCAAATGGTGAGTAGCTTTGCACCAAGGAAGTGAACATCGGGATACATCCTCGTCTCCGTGTCTTCGGTTATCTCTAACCCTAGCTCAATACTTGTGGCTTACTTTGGTCACTTGACCTTGCATTCACTATATCTTATTGTCCTAATTATATTGTGTTGGTTATCATATCCTAGTTATCATTTTAGGCCAACACATTATACTTCGCAATTCATACGATCTACTATTGCTCCATATTATTATTAGTGTGAATTGGTATATTGTATCTCACATATCCACATCTTGTGATATATATCTTGTGTAAGTTTGTGTAACTTATTTGTGCCTATTAGTATCCTTATTATGTTCATAGTGTTTAGAATAAAATTGTTGGTGCACTCAGTTGAGCCTAGTATATCTAGGATTTGTGCTTGTTATGTATCCGCTAATTCTATTTCCGCATCCGAATATAGTTAAATCCGTAAAAAGTTAAAAAAGCCTATTCACCCCCCCTCTAGGCGACATCGTGGTCCTTTCAGCCACCACTTCACATTTTTCAAAATACTGCTCATCACCACACCACTTCACATTATTACTAATGCATTGTTTCTTAGGATTTATATCTAATGTAATGATTTTAACTTCAGCATACATATGTGATTGATCTAGCAATCCATTTTGCATTTGGGCACGTGCAAAGGTTATATCTTAGAGCAAATACAATAGAGTTGAGTCAACGGGCTATACAAGATAAAATATAATATATTTTTACTTAGTTGGATGAAATAGAAGAGGAGAGAGAAGGTAAGCGGACTCTTGGTGAAGAGCCAGCTCTAGCACGTACTCTTAAGTACTTTATGAAGATGAAAGGCGGACTATATATAATAAAAATAGTATATTTTTCTGACTAACTATTGTACTTGTTGGTTATTAGATGGGCTATAGATGACATGGCTGGCTATACTATTAATCATGTTCTTAGCTAAGATACAAAATCCATATCTTTCTTCATTAAGTGTTATGCTATATAAGCAAAATACATATGATTACGTGCTAAGAATCACGCATATGGCCTCTAACCAATGCGTGTGTGTGCTTCGTCGCGGTCAATTCATGAGCCGCCGCCCGGATCCACCACTGCCTATCTCTATCTAGATTTAGTTCAAGTAAGCTACAGTGGATAAACTCCGGCGATGAACGATGTAGCGCGATACGGCGATGAACTATGTAGAGGGACCTATGTTTTAACCTAAGTTTTAGATTTGTTGTTTGATATGTGAGATCTGTTTTGTCCCATCCAGATCATCGTTAACTTAACAGATGATCCTTAATTATATATTATACAGAGTATGTGGTAATTTATTTAATCTTATGTTAGACCTGTTTATGTAAGTGCTGACTCGCAATTATGATAATGTCACTCTAACTTCCACGTGAATAACATCTAGTTATGCTCTATCTCAAATTTGTTGTTTAGGAGCTGAGATCGAAAATTTCATTATCGCCCATGGGTGAAGGTCTAAAGTCGTGTGTGATGCACGTTCTACGCAGACAGTTGATCTAATAAACCTATGTGCAATAATATTTCCCTCATCAATTTCTTCGTCGACCGAAAAAAAACCCACGCGCGACGACAAAAGCCATGTCTTTTAGGCCCTATGCCCTCCTCCCCCCCATACGAAACCCTAATTCTGCCTGGCTTTTGCTCATATGGATTTCTCTCCCATTTCTTGTTGTTAGGCCTAGGAGGAGATCTTGGACGTTTGACTCCTCCAAGCCGATAGAACACATTGTTGGTTCTGCGTGAAGTGTATTTTTCCAACAACATGCTAACTGTCGGCTTTGGTCTTGGAGCTTGTTTCTTCTTGCCATTGACCTTCCATACTCCAATCTCTGGATTCTTGGGCTTGATCATTCTTGGTGGAGCATTGTCCTCAACTACATTCTTCTCCTTGGCTGACTCGGCCTGATCTAACCGAATTAGCATCTTCTTGTTTTGAAACTCGATCATATTGACAGGAAAAGGATCACTATCGAGCTTCATCTTGGAGGCTTCTGTAAATGTCAATCGTCCTTCACTAATGGCCGATTGTACCTGCCGTCGAAACATATTACAATCATTAGTAGAATGAGAAAAAGAATTATGCCATTTGCAATATGCTTTTCTGCCCAATTCTTCAGGAGATGGAATTATATGTCCTGCTGGCAACCTAATCTGTTTTCCCTGCAGCAACATGTCAAAAATCTTATCACATTTACTAATATCAAAAGTATACTTGATCTCTTCTTTCCTGGTAGGTGTAGGCTTCAAGGCAGGACACACAAAAGGTTTTGATTTTGGTGTTTGGATCGACTCGGCTACGCAAACTTCCATGTCATCATCACTAGCCGAATCACTATCATACTCTACAGTGTTAACCGTAGGAGTAACTTTTTATTTTCCTCTATTATCTCTAAACCGACTAGCTTGCTTAACATCTCTAACTCGGTTTTCTTGTGCCAAAGCTTTTTGCAATACTTGATTAACATCTAGAAACTCTTGGCCCTCTAGCTTGTCTTTGATGTGGGTGAGTAAACCGGAAAAGGCAAGATCAGCCAAATCCTTTTCGGCTATAGTTAAAGTAAAGCATCGGTTTTTTGTATCTCTAAACCTTCTAATGTAATCATGAACCGATTCATTGTACTTCTGCCTAACCATAGTCAAGTCGGAAAGCCGAAGCTCAGTTTCACCACTATAAAAATACTCATGAAATTTCTGCTCCAATTGTGACCATGTTGTAACAGAATTAGGAGGAAGTGATAAAAACCAAGTAAACGCAACACCGAACAAGGATATGGGAAATAGCTTAATTCTGTAAACATCCGCTGTGCCAAATTCACTAGTTTGCATTAAAAACTGCCACACATGTTCCAAAGTTGGTCTACGATCTTCCCCTGTAAACTTAACAAAATCTGGAATTCTAACTCCACGCGGATATGGTATAGAATCAAAGGATTCGGGGTATGGTTTTTGATATGCTCGTGCTGTACCCTTAGGTGCTAAACCATACTCTCTAAGTATATCAGCAAGTTGATCCTTCATACTAGGGGGCGTAGAATTTATTTGTGGGGGAGACGGGATAGCAATACGTGATAAGTTTTCCGGCAAAGAGACTTGAGTATGTGAAGTTTGCAACGGAAAACTACTAGCATTACCGAATTGGTTGTAACTCGGTTGTGGGTTTGTACCGAATTGTGTGTAACTCGGTTGATCATTGTAAGCTACTGTCTGATAATAGGGTTGCTGCAAATTAGGGTTTAAGACACCACTTCGGTTATGATTTGGTGGAACCAAAGTAGTAACAGTAGGATGAGAAACACTAGGAACGAAAGTATTAGCCGAACTACCAACAAGGTTCTGGCCATTATGACTATTACTTGTAGCAACATATGGTTGAATAGCACTATTTGATGCATCAGGCACATGAAAATTATTAGGGATTGGTTGTGCTCCGAGTGGATTGTAGCTCGGTGCATGGTGAGGCATACCAATTCCATACTCTTTACTAAGTTGCACTTTAAATTCTTCAAACTTATCAGTCATGTTTTTATCAAGTGCATGCATAGAATTACCATATTTTCTAGCTACAGAGGTATCAATTAGATGAGCAAGTTCCTCGGTGGATTTCGTTACCTCATCGCCGGGTGGCTTAGATGCACTCGGTGTGACACTTGGTGTGGCCGCCTTCTTGACCACGCCGTTCCGCGTCTTCTGGAGTCCCGCGAGCCATTGTCGTGGATGTAAATCTGACAATGAGTATAGGGGTATGAAAGGAGCTAAGTGAATCTGTACGTAGAGTGGGTTGACGCAAGAGGATTATACAGGTTAGGCCTCTCCGTGGAGATAAAAACCTTAGTCCTGTCCCAGACTTACTGGGGTGCTCTTTCTTCAGAAAACTGAGAAGGGAAAAGTGTGCGCGCGTCCCCATGCCAGAGGGGAGGGGGTGGCTTATATAGAGTGCGCCCCTGCCTCCTTAATTCCCTGGCATAAATGGGTCTTAATTACAAGATTACATACGTACTTAATTAAAAAACGGTCAGCCCATTACTACTAATAAAGGGGGGGGACGCATGCAACATTAAGTGCCTCCTGTCCGTTGCGTTTTCCATCTTCCGAGTAGTGGGGGCTCGCCGGTTATTTCCGAGTATCGCTCTACTCGGATCTTTTTGAGTTTCCGAGTAGATGTTTACTCGGAAACGGCTCCTGGTCTCCGAGTAACGTGTAACTCGGAGGCAGCCAATGCTTCGTGTCTTTTGGTTGACCTTATTTTGCTTGATGTGTGTCTTCTGGGGGGGAACCCAAGGCTTAGGGATACCCCTGGGTTTCCCTCGCCTAGGGGTATACCATTAGTATTACCACGACGGCCATGCCTTCCTCTGTTCTTCAAGTGCGAGCTCCATCTCCAATCGCAACTCTTCCGTGAGATCTTCAAGTTCAACAGGGATGATGTTGTCGGAGTCGATGTCGCTGCCGTTCTTGAGATTGAAGCTCATGGCGCCCGAGTTGGTGATAATCTTGTCCTTGTTCTTCGTCCGAGTTAGATCTAACTCGGCCTCGTTCCCCAGCGGAGTCGCCAATTTGTGTTGACGAAGAATTTGTTCGACGCAACACAAGACTTGCACCGCGCAATTGTTTAGAGTAAGGGAGTCGCCACTTCGTTTTACGTTACGAAGAACGGATGATTTACAAGCAAATCAACAAAGAGATCTTCAATTTCGGAGAAGAACCGGGAGCTTTACGAGCAAAACACCAAAGATGACCTAGAACTAGACAGAAAGTAGAAGAACTTGAAAAGTAGATGTGTTTTTGGGTATATGTCGATTGTGTCTTCTAATCGGCCGTCACCTCATCTATTTATGAGGGGGTTGGACTTTCCCTACAAGAAAAGGACTCAAATCCGCGTCAAAACTGCCAAAATCGCGATCAAAATCGGACCCGGATCGGGGGGCCGGACGTCCGTACTTTTTCCCGGACGGTCCGGAACGCAGGGTCGGACGGTCCGGCTTCCAGGTCGGACGGTCCGAGCTAAGGGTCAAAATCCTTCTGTAACTGGGTTCTTCAAGTCAAACGGTCCGACTTCGGAGTCGGACGGTCCGACCTTAGCCCGGACGGTCCGACTTGGGGTCCGGACGGTCCGACGTGGGCCAAAATCTTTCTGTAAACGGGGTCGTCAAGTCGGACGGTCCGACTTCGAGGCCGGACGGTCCGACCTTAGCCCGGACGGTCCGGTTTCCATCTCGGATGGTCCGACCTGACTTTTCAGCGCTGCACTGTTTTGGCCGTAACTTCTTCATACAAACTCGGATTTGTACGTTTCAAATATCAAAATCGACCGGTTCGACGATACGAAGCCGCCTCATGTAGAACATTTCTTCATTTGAGGATGTCTTGAAGGCTTTATTGGCAGAATAGTGCTTCGGTTGTTTTGATCTTATCGCTTCGAACATAGTTTCGGCCTTTAAGATGGAATCGGATGGCGATGGCTCGAACTACAAAAATGTTAATATCCACAACACCCAACTATATATTATATCTCTCCTGAAGCAAAAACCCTCGGAGACCAAAGGATTTTTCCTGAAGAAATTCCGATCTCCACTGCCATCGACAATAAGCTTTGGGGGAGGGGGATTTCTTGTTCTGGCACCCTGTCGGGATGAGGATTCAACCCCGGATCCATCTCCATCAATGTTTCTTCCTCCCATGATGATGTGAGAGTAGTTCCTTCTCCCGGTTGAGGATCTTACCAGTAGCTATGTGGTTACCTCTTTCTCCCTTGTTGTGATCTTGATTGTGATCATGAGCTATGTTAATCTAGTTTAATCCCATGATGTTTCCCCCCTCTATCCATGTATGTATTGGATATGATCTGCTCCTTTGATGATATTTCCCGAGTCTACGGTGATGCAGGCACTCCATGATTCGGGAAATATTGATCATGGGTTCTTCTTTTTGGATTGAATAGTGGAATCATTCGAGTATCTTGATGCTTATGTTTAGTATATTTTTTTTGTACTTCGGTGACAGGATGAACATTTTGTCATATTAGCAAAAGATTATTCAAGAGATATACTGTGGTGTTTTTAGTACTATCTTTGGATGCTTTCAGTGAAAGCGCGGGGGAATCCATAGATGTGGAATACAGACTTTAAGGTGTTCGTTTGTAGCCCTACGCAATTCTCGTCATCTTTTGATCCACACATGAATGATCTCCGAGTAATGTCTTCCCTGCATGCTTTTGAGGGTTTATGATGAGTTTCAATTATTTTAATGTTGTTGATAGTTGCCACTAGTGAAAGTACGAAGCCTAGGCCTTGTTTTCAAGCATTGATACACCGTTGTTAGTTACTTTTATTGTATTTTACCTTTCTATAATTTTTATTACATATTTATATTACCTTGCCTTGCCACCCATATCACCCATAGTGCACATATACAATATACCATTGTATTGGGTGTGTTGTGGAAACAAGAGCTTTTTTTCTTTTGTATTGCAAGATTTCTTGAGAGAGGCTATCTTCATCATACGCCTCCCACGGATTGATAAACCTTAGGTCATCCACTTGAGAGAAATTTGTCGTTGTCCTACAAATCTTTGCGCTTGGAGGTTCAATAGTCTACAAGTATAAAAGCATGTAGTAGACATCAGACACTACCGTTCGTCAAATCGCGTTAAATGATAGTTCTTGGGGATTTTCTGAAGGCATGGTTGGCAACTTTAATTCTTATACCGAGTTTGCTAAGCATGTTCGTGACTATATGAAGTCGAGGTTGGCCTTCTTTCCCTCACCATCAGAGGCTACCCATGAGGCGAAGACCCCTCATAGTGCCAAGTGGCAGTAGACCATCATCGTGGAGATCTCCAACGATGAGTAGCTCGGTTTACCGAATTACTCTGTAGTTTTAGCTTATTCAGCAATTGTTTTACCTAGTGTCATTATTCTTGGTAAGTCTAGGCCACTGTTCTAACTAGTTTTAGCTATGTGTGCCATTGTTCTAGCTAATTAAGTGTTCCATTATTCTAGCTCCCTAAGTATGTCATTGTTCTAGCTAGTTAAGTGTACCCAACTGATGTTCAGTTCTGAAATAAATATTTATGTTGAATTATACTTTTATAGCATTATGTATCATTTTTGTAATTTTTTATTGAACTAACCTATTAACACAGTGCCTAGGCCAGTAGTTGTTATCTCCTTGTTTATTTACATTACAAAAAACCCTAATTTCTGGATATCTAAAATATATGGGGATTTTTTATGATTTTTTCTGGAGCAGCTAGAGACCAGGATCAAGGAGGCCACACGACCTCCTGTCATAACCTAGGGGGGCACCTTCCTTGGTGGGCACCTGCACCGCCTTAGGTCAATTCTTTCACCTAAAGTTAGTGTATATTCTAAAACCACGGAATACGTCCAAGACATCTGCTTCCGTTGTTGCATGCTCATGGACGTCGATGAACCAACATGGAGGCAGATTCTGACTGGTTGTCGGAGGGGCGGTCAATCACCGGAGGCTCCTACATTATCATTGTTGTTACCATGGTGATGTGTGAGTAGTTTTCTCAGACCTTTCAGTCCATGGCTAAAATTATTTGGCATATCTCTCTTTATCTCTTGTTTGGATGTTCAATATACCATGGTCCCTCTTCTTTCTATGGAGGTTGGGATTGATCTGATGTAATATACGATGTGTTTGTGGGGACATGATGATGTAAGTTTAAGGATCTGATTGTTCATGTTAACTTAATGAATTAATGACTTTTGAACTAATGTTTATGCCTTGGCTACGTGTGTGGGAATGATCTTTAAAAAAAGTGGTGCATAGTAGTTGCTTCAATCTCGCGGTGTTCTATATCCTAGTGAGTTTGTTTGGGATAAGACACCATATTTTTATTGCTGCCACTAAGAAAAAAACACTGTGGAATGATGTATTGAATATATTTTTCTCTGGTTACATTATGTAATCTTGCTTTATGCATTACTCTGTTTGTTGTAAACTTTTAACTTCGACATGCATGTTGGATAGCGGTCTTGGGAGTGGAGTAATAGTACTAGTTGTAGATGGGGCAACAACGTCTAATTGTCATGGACGTAATGCCTATAATAAATTATGCCATAAATGATGAAAGAAATAAACTATCACAACATGTCAATTGCACAACTATAATTTGTACAACTTCATCTTGCTTTATAATAGAGATGTCACAAGTGGATGCTATGCCTAAATAACCAGTTTTCTTATTTGGATAAATTAATCCCTATTGATTATATTTAAATAATTGGAACTTGGATCATGACATGTAATAGGTCCATTTCAATAAAAAATATATGTAGATTTCAATCTTGCCAGTCTCACCATGTTTGCATCCACTAAAATAAGAATAGATATTAAATGACATTAAACACCTTGTTTTTGTGCGGTAATCGGGATTTGTACTTAGAAATTCTTCCCACTCCACTTAAATTGACTAGGTAGCACAGTTTCATTCCACACCATCATATTGTCAAGCTAATCCATATTTAAACTTGACGTGTAGCTAAATGAGATTGGACTAAATATGGAGTTTTTTTTGGAATGCAACCTAGTTGCATTTCCGACTTAACTTAAGTTGTGTAGTAATTTAATTCAGATCACATGCACTTGATCCTTTCCATGCCATCTAAAAGCATAAGAATGTGATCAGAGGCAGAGGGGGTGAATGATCACTTAAAAAATTCTCCGAAACTTCAAAGCAAAACATGAAAGCTGCTGAAAAGTAAGAGGAATGCAAAGGAAATCAATACAGAGAAACAAATCGAGACAGAACTTAACGAAACTAAACTAGTCAAGGGGAAAAATCGAGACAGAACTTAACAAAACTAAACTAGTCAAGGGGAAACATCGAGATTAAACAAGCAATATATATAGTAAATACTGAATGTAAGTGCGGAAGGGAAACGAGTCTGACTCAGCGATGTTTGGTAAACCAATTCACACTCTGCAAAGTGCTACATTTGGTTGGAGGGACTGGTGATTGAACACCTGGAGCATAACTCTCTCCGTCCTATTCCCCATCGAAACAAACTCCCAGAGCTTGTCTAGTTCTTACTCGTGGTAGATGATTCAGGGCTTCTTCGAAACCTTCACAAACATTCCCTTCACAGTAACAATTACTCTTCGACTGCTGAAAAGCGACGACTAACCGTCTAGAAGACTTGCATATCTCCAAGATAAAAATGTCAGCTAATATCAACCTAAGTCTATGTTAATTGCTCAACTAAGTATGGGGCTTGGGTTTTCTCTCGAGATCTTACTTGGGATGCTCACAGTACTTGTGTTTTAGAATATTCAGCGGAGCAGCCAACCGCAAATGGCTGGCGGGTGAGGGGTATTTATAGGTGGCGATCCTAAGGGCGAAATGACTGAAGTGACCCGATATGACAGCTTGACGCTTGTCCACAACGGTCGAATTTCAAATCAAGGCGCAACTTTACTTGAGGAACAAGAAAGCAGACTCGCCGAATGAGTTCTCTCTCGGATTCACAGAGTGTGATGACTTTGCCTTCGAGTTATAACTCAACACAGTGAGATTTAGCTCGGTAGGCAACATTTCTGGGTTTTGTGTTGAGCTGAGCAGGTTCATTTCAACCTAGATCTCAACTAGCGAACCCCTCTTGATAGTACGGTTTTTCCTACGACTCAAATAATACAAGAGACACTTAGAAAAAAATACTACGTCTTCATCCAGCTTCAGCTTTCTCCTCGTTGCGTTTTTCTTTGAGAACACCTTCTTCTACACTGACATTTTTAGGGGTCGTCCTTCTTCAAAGGATTCGCACTGAATTGTCCTTCGACCTTCTATCTACAAATTCCATTCTTCAGGAACCTAAGTATCTGTTTATAATCGAAAACAATATTAGTTCCTCTACTCCTTTGTCCAACAATCTCCAAAACCTAAGGGGCAAAACTTGCCTCTTACACCATCTCATTGCATATCATGAACATCATGGATCTCTTCTCATAGTAGTAATTGTGCATTCTTTGTTCGGTTTCCAGTGTCCTTTGATTCTACGTGGATAGGACTCGAAGATACAACGATGAGAGAAAAGTTTTGAGTTTATGGTTTTAATGCTAAGATCTATATCTCGGCTAAGATATGGTTACTTTATTTTCCTCATTTAATAGGGTGTCACATCTTTTTTTTTTCCAACATCGTATTTTTACAAATGAAATTGTGCCAAGATATAAGCATTGGGATTGTCATAAATAAAAATTAGATGTAACACCCTATTTTAAGAGCGAAGAACGACTCACTAAATTTTAATCAGCATATATTTCCTTGTTGTAATAACATAAGAGCTCATACTTCATCTCTGACAAAACACAATACCAATAAATGGGTGCTCTTTTAGATACAACAATTATATAGTCTAAGATATAATGCATATGATATATCTCCCTGGCCAACAACTTAGAAACATTATGCAAAAGATATATAAAACATTATATCTGTGTTTCAAAAGATATATCCAAATTGAAACTATTTTAATCATCTAGAGAGCTTAAAAAAGGATGACCCTAGATTAGGGAGAGGGTACCAATATCAGAATATACCAGTTCAAGAGGGTAAAGAAAAAGTAAGGTGACTCATTGCCTATTGATATGCGCGTATCACAAATTTAATCTTTATTCAAATTTCTAACACATGGAAGAATATTAATATGATAAAGAAAGATAGCCCAATCAGCTTTGTCATGTCTAGTGAGAAATTCCATCAAATAATTGTATCGATGAAAAAAGAGAGGGGTTTTTGACCCATAGAAACATGAAGGATATGATTGAGATGAATATTATGGGTGGAAGTACAAATTTTGTAGTGTTCAACATAACAAACGGGCATACCTCTCCCATTGGTTGCACTTGTTCCTTCCCATTGCACTATTTGTGGATCCTGAGTAAATATAGGTCACTTATGATGTGATCCGTGACTTCTATATATGCACACCATTTTTTATCGATGTCATACGTACGTTTGAATATAATTGGAAGACTGATTATCTTCATCATGGAAGCTAAGGTTGAAGAATTTCCAACTCATTAGGGCAACAGGGTTCACCATGCTGCAAAGTGGGTTGCATGAGAATTCACCAATGGCATAGTTCGAGTATTGATAATCATTTCTATGCCATTTCCTCCATGTGGATAACGGTTGACACCATCAAGGTCTTCGCGCTCTTTTTCTTGATTATTGCCACCAAGGAGGGCGATTGAATCAAGGTTGCCTGAAGATTTTCCTTCGAAAGAAAGGTTTTGCTGCCGAATATGGTTTCTAAAGAGATCAGATGAAAATATAACTCAACAAGGGACTCTGACTTGTTTTGAATTTTAATAAATGAAAACATGGGGTTTTAGTCAGATTCGAGGACACAAAACACATAGGACACCACATTGTCCACAACTAGAGGAGATTGCATCACTACCATGGTATTAGCGAGCTCCTTTACTTTCTTCAAGTAGTCGTTTGCCGAGATACCTTTCTTCTTTATGTTTTCCAATTGCATACCAAGTTACCAACCTATAAAGTATTTGCCTTGGATCAAGTGGAGAACATGCACCCCCAAGGTAGGCCAGAGGTCAGCCATGATTGATAGTTCACACGATCGACACATGTCTCGGCAGCTCTAGAGATAACGACGCAAGCAAGGTATGTAATATATGGTTATGCTTGACCTGCATACTCGTGGTTTTTCACCTTCATTGGTCAACTTTATCTTTGTTAATGACAAGATCATTGGGTTGAGAAGCACTAGTCCCATCGGTGTAGCCGGCGACCCGATTACCATAGATGCCTTGTATGGGCTAAGTTTTCCTTATGATGAGAAAGTTCTATGGGTCGAGCTTCACATTGATAGGATGATCGAACCACACAAGAATATTCGAAAGGAGGAGATAGACATGGTGTTTTTTATACAACTTAATAGGTGACTCTCTTATGATACCATTAAAATAGCGATAATATACTATTTGAGATGTTGACGTTAGGGTTCACTCAGTATGTATTACCAAACACTTGACCTACAATTTATAATTAGTTAGAGTTATAACTAACTAGCCAATTCAGTGTATTCAACACCGAATTTAGGAGGAAGAGATAAGATACAACACACTAAATCTTCCCCTCTTTGAACACGTAAAACAAGGAATTAAAGATGATTATGGATTGAAGATTGTGAAGTCAACATGCTGAAGACACTAGAAAGTTAGTTAAGGTGTTTACATCCCCTACTCATAGTCAATTAATAAATAAACATTATGTACCATCCTGCTCCTAGGATGTTTATTTTATATTGTTTTGTGGTATTTATCTGTGCGCAAATCGATTTACTATCATACCAATTCTCCTAGTCGTTCGGAAATTCTGGAAACGTCGATTCCAATTCTGGTGCTGAAGGCCTGCACAATACATAGAGAGGGATTTATGAAATTAATTTACTACTTCCTCCGATCCATATTATTTGTCCCAAAATTGATGTATCTATCATTAAAATGCATCTAGATACATCCATTTTAAGACAAGTAATATGGATCGGAGGGAGTACTTAAATTTCATGAAAAACGAATTGCATTTAACTTATATTAATTAGCTTAATTTATGAGAAATGAATAAATTTTAATTTGATATTAACATGGAAACCAATTCTCTATCAAATATAGAAAAAATCATTGTTCAGCCGCATCTAATTAAATCATGTACATTCTAGCCGTTAGAGATGGATGAAAAATGAAAGAACCTATTAAGTAATGGAACCTATTAAGGGGCACTTCTTCGGTGATTGGCGAGTACTTCCGCTAGAATTATTTCTATCCGTTGATCAAGCACAACTAAATCAAATAAATTAATATTTAGTACTCCCTCCGTTCACAAATAAATGATATGGTTTTAGTTTAAATTTAAATTTAAATCATGTCATGTATTTGTGAACGGATCGAGGAAGTACTTCTTTTATTTTTACCGTTAGATTAACTTGATTCAATGGTTCCTAAAATCTTCAACCATGGTAAATTTTGTATTAAGGGATATATGACACGTGTGTACATCTATGGTTTTTTTGGATTCCCACTTTTTTTTGTTCCTTGCTATGGTTCTACAGCCTAAGAAAATGATTATAGAGAATCTATTGTTCTCCATTTTCACGCGCCTATATACTCAGCTCTCTCCATTTTTTTACAGGGAAGTACTCATACACTCTTTTGTGCCTTTTACTTGTGTTGGTTCAGTTTAATGTTATGTACTAGATAAAAAAAACAGCACCCTACACATAAATATGAACACATATTTTTTATAAGGCTAGCGATCCAACTGTATCAAGTAGGGAAAAATCTTTTGACACAAAAATAATTTCATTTTGACACTAATGCTTTTGAATATGAATGTAATGGTACAATTTCCATGCCCAATGAACTGAATTCTTTTGTTCATAATTAATTATTGGTCGAAA
Organism: Bromus sterilis; assembly: GCA_950022295.1. Lineage (NCBI taxonomy): Eukaryota > Viridiplantae > Streptophyta > Magnoliopsida > Poales > Poaceae > Bromus > Bromus sterilis. The sequence goes on along the minus strand of OX465597.1, from coordinate 5,457,043 downwards.
CTTGAATCCTAGGACTTGTGTGTGCCTGAAATTTTAGCACCATAGATGTAATTACTAGTTTGTAATGCAAAAGGATATACATATACTAGTTGTAATTATATGTACGTACCCGGGAATGTATAGTGTAGAATATTTTTTGGCTAGCAACGGAGTAATTGGCGTTGACGATATCAGCGCCTTCTTCCTCAAGTATGGTGATCACCTCATGGAGCTTGATCGGCCTCTCTGTGTTGCATATCAGCCTCACCTCTATGCTTGAATCGTCGGGTTGCCGCACCTCTACTACGGATGCCGATGCCTCCAAATATTTTTCACCTTCTGGTGACCCTGCACCGGTGCTCGGAGTAGTGGTGGTAGTAGGCATAGAGATGCCACTAACTCCTCGTAATGTAGCCATGGCTTGCACGGAGGTTTTCTTACGTTGTAGCTCATCGACCCTGTCCTTAAGCTTCTTGATGTATGTTGCCGCCACATCCAGGCTGCCTAGATGGGTCATTGTATCCTGCATACACATTTAAGACATACAATGTGAATTGATTATGAAGGCCGATTTAATTTTCTTATCTGATGACATGATTTCTGGTTTATGTATGGTGATGCACACAATTACACATAACAAGCCTGTTGGATTTCAAAATTATATTACCCAAATCATCTCACTTAAACCAATTGTGGTGGATTTGCATTCACCCACAATACGTTTGTACATTGCAGTCATTTTCCCACCGTGCCTTACATGTCGTGAGCTTCAAAAGTGGTTAACCTCCACAAATGGTTTCAATAGCCGTTTCCGCCGCATGGTGCTAGTGCAATGTGTGCCACCTTAATGTTTTCACATACGTGGTCATTCTTTCTTATCTTACAGCTCTATCATATTTCAATCCCTGTGCCTTAGTAGATCTTGGGGTGTGACTTAATTTTTCAATTATCTGGAGATCTTACTCTATACTATCTGCATCTCCATTATTAGTTTCTAAATTTTGTCGTCCTACAGTGCCAGATCCATCCTTAGCTTATCCCTCCAATTAAGTTACTCTTATCAGTAATTAGCTGAGCATGATTGCATGAACAACTACATAAGCCATCCAGTCTAAGAGGTGCACGTAATAAAAAAATGTATACCTCATTTTTTCTATAGGTGATTACCACCAGCCTCTGCATCAAACGATGCACATAACCATTTATTATATGTTTAACCTCTTATTTCTGGATATGCAAATTCAGAGTAGGAGATTTACAATAATTGCAATATGAACAGAATAATTCTTTTAAGATGCAAACCGAAAGACTCTCGGCATTTCAAACGTGGCAATTAGATATTTCCACAGAACTTGAGGGCTTTATTTTCAAAATATGGCAGACGAAATGAACTCGGTTGAGGAAAACAACACACCTCAAGAATACTAAATACCTTCAAAACTCAAAAAAATTCACCCGTTTATACCACATTTCAAGTCATGATAAGTACTATGCTAATGGACATTACATTTAGTTATTTTCACTTATAAGGTTAACTTGATCTGTATACTACCTGAAATGAAAACAGATGACCAAGAAGCACTCTTAATTACTATTCGTCACTTAAATATTGACGATGCATAAACTAAGAGTATTTTTCCTAGGCGAGATAAGATCGCGATATAAAAATCCAGAGAGAGTTGGAGAGAAGCACCTAGCTAGCCATCACACTGAGAAAGATAAATATGTGAAGAAGCGTGGTCGTTCTTGGTTCTTACAGCGTGTGGGTTGTGTTCTTTGGGGATGAGGGACACGAGCTTCTCGCAGAGATCCTTCATGCGCTGCCTCCTCTCCTTCTCCGAGTCCTTCTTCGCCAACAGTGCTGCCGTCGCCGACCCTCTGGTCCTCTTCCCTCCCTTCGACGGCTTGGCGATCACCTCCATCTAGCTCACCAGGTAGACATCGAACAGCATGCCGGTGTCAAAGGCCGCGGATCGAAACGCAACCCAAATGGGCTGAAATGGAGAAGAAGATGAAGAAGAATTATACCGAGGTGCAGACAGCAGCTAGCTTCATGGCGGCAGCTTGGTTAGATGGAGGAAGAAGAAGGTTTAAATGGGCGTGGTACGGATATGGAAATATGGGAAATGCTACTCTAGTATGTGTATATATAGGGGACACCGCACACGTAGCTCAAGCTAGCTAGATATTGCACTAGTACTATTTTAAATATTTAGTACTATATGTATATATACGAGGTATATGTGGCTGAAATAGCGGATTCCAGTACGTACACATGCCATTGGTTGGAGAGGGTGGGTGCATGGCCCCATTCGAGAAATTTCAACGGATATGCAGAGCTCAGAGCCCGTGGGCACCGCGACACGGCATTCAATGCGGTGACCAACTGACAGCAGCGTGCACGATCGACCGTATAGCAAACACTCGGCCATGGGCGATACAGCAACGACATGCATGATTGAGTGCAAGTGGCGGGGCCTGTGACTCCTACCATTTTCTACTCAGGCATTGTTGCTCTTCAGTCTTCACCACAATAAACTTGGTACTCCTGGTTGAAATGTAACTGCATTTGCTTTCTTTGGTTAACATGGAAAACGGGGGATGATATACTTTTTGCTCAAACCACTTGCTATACATGTGTTTGGTTTGATAGGGTTTGCTAAAATGTTGGTGGACACTGTGTGTTTCGCTAATAGGTGCTCCAACAATGTGTGATATACATGTTTGCTAAAATGTTGGTGGACACTGTCACAACTCAATAGAGAAGGATTTGCCGTTGATGGGACATATGCCTCCTGCTCCTGAAGTTTCCATTTTGGCAATTGATAAGCTCGTTCTCATTTTAAAAAAAGGGTCAATAGCTCCTGTGCGACGCCTTTGAAACGAATTAGAAGGAAGGTGACGTCGTTGGGGTGTGGAATAGCTCTCATGCTACATTTTAGAAGCCCAAATAGCCACAACCGTTCTAACTATTAAAACAGTCGTCAACGGGGCGTGAGGTTATGTTTAGGCAAGTGGATCCCACATGATAGTGCATCTAGTGTTGAGTCTCACTTGCCAGTGCATCTAGTTATGGGTCCCACTTGACAGTGCATCAGGAGAAACATGTCCACGTGTTGCTCCCTGTTCGTTCTCGGTGGTGGTGACTGCAGCGGCGAAGCTTTCGTTCTCGGCTACGTCGGTGGCGAATCTTTTGTTCTCGGTGGAAGTGGCAAGACATGGTTAGTGTATTCAGAACCTTAGTCATGTTTCCCTCCTTGTCTAGTTAGATCTTACTACGCCGCCTCTGTTTTCAGACAATTTGAAATCCATATTTTTGAGGCGTTGCATAGGAGCTATTGGCCTTTAAAATAATAGTCATCTGACCAGTAGGGGGGGCCATTTTATAAAGGTGAATCTTTTGGATAGAGTACTAACATGGATAACCTTGATCGATGGCTGACTAGCTCATGATGGCAATGACCACCAAAACGTGGTTGAACCGAGCAACATGCCTAGGCAATGGTGATAAATGTACGCATTAAGAAAGTGTTTGATTACTTGCACGTTTTTTGCGTTTCCCACTAATCTTCCCAGTGGAGATTGTTTGACGTAGTGCAAGCTTGATGCAGCTTATAAACACACCCTAAGTAAATTGAGAATTCGGTCGGCAAAATCTAGTAAGTTAACTCGAAACCTATCCCAAAAAATGCAGTCAGTGGATTAAAACTCATTCCCCCAAAATGGAGTAGATAGAAAACAAGCCCCACAAAGTGCGGTAAGTGGATTTTCCTGGGAGGAAAATATTTTTGGTTTCATAGTTGTTCACTGCTTTTTGTCCAAGAAGACACAATAGCAAGAGAATAAACACTCAACAGTCCAGACAGTGAAAGTTGTTCTGCAAAATATTTTTCTCTACCAGTTAAATAAAAAATTAGACTGTCACTCAATCAATTACTTGAAAAAAAACAAATGATACGTCTATTTATTACTTTCCTTTTGAAGGACAAATAATTGTAATGCCAATATCTGGTAGTAGTGAGATATATTCCAAGAAAAAAGAATGCAACCATAGAAAGAAATGGTGCATATTTTTGTTTATATAATGAGTGATGTTATCAATTATCATTTCTGAAGTTGATTGCGCAAAAAATGTTTTGTATGACTTTGACCAACAAAGGCACATATACACAATGTTGATATAATGTACATCCATATAAGTGTAGTTATAATCCTAGCTAGCTAGTTGGCTGAACATTATATATTTTAGGGAGAAAGGGTGTCGATATCACCTATACTAATTATTGACACCACCCCAATATGACAAATATATGCCCATATGTGGAAAGAAATATATAGCTAAATTTCAGCTGTTTGACAAAATAATTACGTAATAATGTGATGCTGACTAGATATGGTTAGTGCTAACTGACAATGTTTAGAGAGAATGCACCAAAGATAGCATTCATCTTTTCCCGAGGGAAAAAATCATGTGGATCAGTGGATTTCCTTGGATGCAGTGACATTGTTGATAACGTAGCTAGTTAGGCATTATCTTAGATATTTTCTTTCCTTTTCAAGGCCATGTTCCATGAAAAGAAATCTTATGGCCAACATATTGAATGGTAGATAGATGTGGCACACCGGCGCACGGCTGCTGCAAATCGTTCACTGGGGTTAGACCTTTCAACAGGGACAGCTAGCTAGCATGCCAACTACAAGATTTGGAGCTATCAAGGAGATTGGTTTTCATGACGTGACCCTTCTGATTTTTATTTCCTTGTTTGGAAACCGTGAGTTTGCAGTACAAACGTCAGCTTAACTTCATTAATTACTGCTATATATCCAAATCTACCTAGCTTGCAAATTTGTTTATTTTCATATTCGTCGATTGGGGTGGGGTGGTGGTGACGGGGGGTTGCCACAAGACTGTTTTTTCAAAATACCCAGTAATTGTTTTTTCTAGCCCGTGCTCGCTCTTCCTTATGTTAACCTCTTATCCATCGGTCCAAACCTTTTTTTATATGATTTAAAATTACTTGATTATGTTTAGTTTTACTATGCCGCTGCGGTTTCAATCTGGACTGGCTGAAGTTTGTGGCATGTTCAACGGTTTTAATTAAAGTTTATCTTTGTATAAAAAATGTCAGTTTTTTTAGTTTTCAATGGACTGGGAGGTTCCCAATATAAATAGTCAGCGGTGGGACCCGTTTTTAGCTGTGATGCTCGTGGACTACGTGATACCGTGGAATTTCTTGATGTGTACGGTGGCTAGCTCCTGATGGCGATGACCTTCACCCATACGGGCAACCAAAAACAGAGCTGCATGCGTAGGCACTGGTGACGCGAGCATGGATGACGTCTGCACCAAGCGCAGCAGTCAAACATTTTGTAAGTGCAAACTACTTTTGGGGTGACAAATATTTCTTGGCTGCTCTGTCACCGCAGCCAGCTGTCCGTCGAAGAAACGACGCGCAAGGAAAAGAAGCCAAGGGCAAGGTCTGTCGAGCTCTCGCTGAGGCTGACACTCATGGAGATCTACGTATCCATCGGTTTCTTTCGTATCAAGATCCTACACAAGTCTTGTACTTCCCTTTTTTCTTTAGATCCATTGGTTGATTTCGACGGTAAAATGCAAACAATCAGCAATGGCATGATGTAGAGGAATAGTTTTGTAGTGGTGGTTGATGCATATGGCATGCACCTATTGGGATCGTGAGAAAAAGTGATGGCAATAACACATAAAAGCAACTCAAGAAGATACGTTGTCTCGCCTCGATCCGTATATATGCGGATTTTTGACGAATGAGTGAAGTTTCAGTCCAAAGCAGAAGCACCATAATTCTTTCGGCCTGTAACTTTTTGTACGATTGGCCTGCAAAACACCGCTATATCTACGATGCGAGGGGAAATTTAGGGTTTTTGTCTCCCATCCATTCCCTCGCCATCGCCACGATTTCTTTCCTTCCTTCATTTGGTTTGAGTGGAGTTTCCGCCCGTGGCGCTACCGGTGGCTGCCACGGGAGACGTGTCGGTCCGGAGTCCCTGCTCAGATTGTGTTTCTTTCACAACGTCGGCGATCTAACCTTCGACCGCGCTTGGGAATGGTTCATGCATCTCAGCCACTACGCCCTTCCGTACAACACCGAGGAGATCCATGCCGACATCCGACTCCGGGTCGCTGTCAATGTCGTGATACGCTGTGAAGATGGCGCATGAGAACTCCACGCTACCGCCCAAGCGTCATACGACCTCGTAGTCGAGCGATACATAGATGTGTGCGGCTGCTTCAACCTCGACCCACTAGTAGAAAAAGGCCCATTTGTCCCGGTTCCAGAGGGCCTTCTGTTCCGGTTCTGGAACCGGGACTAAAGGGTCGTTACTAATGCCCAAAACCTTTAGCCCCGGTTCGCTTACGAACCGGTACAGATGGGCCTCCACGTGGCCTCTGCGGCTTGCCCGGGCAGGAGGGCCTTTTGTCCCGGTTGGTAGCGCCAACCGGGACCAAAATGCCTCCACGCGTCAAAATTGTGAATATTATTGCTTACGCACATCAAAATCTTTTTTAGAGTAGCCGCCCTCCTTAGAGATCGTAGCGTTGTAGATGTACTCGCATACGTAGTATCCACAAAGATTAGTCCCTTCATCCTGCCACAACCACTTTACGATGAATAGAGGTCAAAATCAAACTGATAATCAAGCATTATATAAATGGTATTGATGAAACTAGCTAGAATCAAAATAATAGGAGATGCGCGGAACTAGCTAGTAATACTTACTTTCGGGCGTGTAAATTCCAGCTTCTTCGGCAGTCCCGGAGATTTTGTGGTGAACGTTGTCCAAACCCTGCCAGACATAGAAAATAATTATTACCTAATATCAGGAAATGAACAAACTTGCCGAAATGCTGCGATAATGATCGATTGCACTTACTTCTTAAGCATTTCAGTGATGATCGCATACGTCTTGGGATCTTTTCGTCTTGGGTCTAACACGGTTACTAGTCCCTCCTCAAGCTTAATCTCTAGGAGAATAATGTGGAAGCTGCGCACACATGCATAACTCATCAATTACATTACTATAACCTCGAGTAAATAAAGGAAAACCGAATATGCATAGTATAACACTCACTCGAAGTTGTAAGGAAAGATTATTTTTTGTTTGTTTTGATGTTGAAGCAACGATTGTAGCAAGTTGGCCTCGGTTTGTTTGGGATTATTTTCCACCGCCCATTCATCAAAGAGATTTAGGTTAATGAACCCAATATTATAGATTTCTCTTTTCTTGCATTCGACGATCTTCAATCTGCATGATATAGTGAATTATATGTACATGCAATGAAAGAGTTGAGCTATATATAGAGAGTTAATTAAAGAAGTAGTACTTACAGACAGTAGCAAGTGACGATTAATTTATCGATGGCCATTGCATTGTAAAGCTGGAATAACTCCTCAAATGGAACACACAACATTTCAATTCCAAGGAGGCCGTGCTTGTCTTTAACCATAAGCAACACATTATCCAGCCCAGAGTTCTTGCAGGTGTCCATGTACCACTCATGGAATCTTCGCATCATCGTTGGTAGCTGTTGATCAGGTCTAACGAGAGGATACCCGTGCCGGAATTTGTGTTCGTCCACCTCGAGTCGATCAAATTGTATATCGTCTGGCAGGTAATCACCAGGATTGGTACCGGGAACCATCCCGGCCGGCAGATAATCACCAGGATTGGTACCGGGCACCATCCCAGCCGGCAGATTTGCGACGACGATATCACTAGACACCTGCAGCGGGGGGCACAATTGTTTCGCCTGTTCGCCGAGCTGGGGAATTTTTTTCCCTCTTTCAATTTGTTGTTCTCTCCTTTGGTCAGTTGCAGTGCTTCCGAACCGGCGCGTTTCTTGCACTTTCTTTTTAAGAGCGCAGCCATGGTTGTCATCCAGCGGAGCCGGTGCTGGTCGCTTCAGGGCATCCAAAGTGCGCTTCAATTTCACCTCATCTATCTTCTCCTTCGGAGGTGGATTTTTCTTTTTTTAAAAGGCATCCACTTCGCCTTTAGAGATCTTCGCGCTTTCCTCATCGCTCCTCTCGTATGGTAACGGCTCAAGAGGCTTGATAGATGATGGACCGTATTGGAATCGCCTCCCACCACTGGTTGTACTGCTAGACGCTGGAGCGACGGCTGCTATTTTCCTTTGTTGCTTAAGAGGCGCCGGAGCAGTGGGAGCGCCTGTGGCGGCTCTCTTCTGCTTTTGCTGACGAGGCGGAGGAGGAGACGGGCTGCTCGGACGCGCCGACGCAGGTAGAGAAGGAGGCGGAGGAGGAAACGGGCTGCTCGGACGCACCGGCGCAGGCGGAGAAGGAGGCGGAGGAGGAGGCGTGCACTGATCAGTCGCCGGAGGAGGATGCGGAGAAGGAGGCGTGCCCTGATCTCTCGCTGGCGGAGGAGGAGGCGGGCCCTTACTCGTCGGAGGAGGAGGCGGGCCCTTACTCGCCGGAGGAGGAGGAGGAGGCGTAGGTGCCGTCCAGTTCGGAAGCTTGATGAATTCCTTCGGCCATAGACATGAAGTCCTCAGAGCATTCTGCAGGAGATTTTCCCCTTCGCCGGTAGGGTAGTCAAGCTTGATCTCCTCATATCCCTCCATTATTTCATCGACCATCACAATAGCATAGCCTTGTGGAATCGGAAGACAGTGAAAAGTTCCGTTGGGTCGAGGAGGTACAACATGGCCGATAGCCACCGTGGGTTTGAATTGCATCAATTGCTTCTTAAGGTGGCATTCTTGAGACTCCGTGATTTCATCCACGGGGTACCTGGAAGCCGTCAAATCAGGTTGCGCAATGACCTCGGTGGAAGCCACGCTGCTTCTCCGCTGAGATGGCGGGGTAGCTTCTAGTGTAGCTTCGTCAGCTCGATGCCTCTCCTCTAGCGCTTGTATTCTTGCATGCAGGTTCTGTATTTCGCTTTGCTCCTGTTTCCTCTTCCTCTCCCTGCTTTTGTAACCGCCTGCGTCGGGAAACCCATGCTTCCACGGAAGGGATCCTTCCGTGCCTCTTGTTCGTCCTGGGTGCTCAGGATTCCCGAGGGCCATTGTGAGCTCGTCGTTCTCTTTGTCGGGAACGAACGTCCCTGCCTCCGTTTGGGCGATTAACTCCTCAAGCTTGGTGATCGGTACTCTCAGTTGTTCGTTCGTCCAAAAGTACTTCCCTGTTTCAGGGTGCAAGGTTCCCCAAACCCCGTAGAACCAATTCCTTGCACGCTCTGGCCAGTTCAATGTCCTTGGTACGATCCCTTTGTCAAGAAGGTCCTTTTCAGCCTTCTCCCACAATAGTCGGGCTTTGTGGTAGCCACCTGACCCCGTGCAATGGTGATGCTTCTTCTTTGCAGCATTTAGTTTGTTTATCGCTGACATCTTCTTACTCTTCTCCGATGTCTTGTGGGCCATAAATGCGGGCCACTGTTCTCTTATCTTCTCAAATCGGTCGGTGAATGTTGGAGTCTTCTCTTTGTCGACAAACGTTGTTTTTAACTCATTCTTCCACCTCCTGAATAGGTCTGCCATCTTCTTAAGAGCATGAGTCTTGATCTTTTGCTATGTAACTGGTTTTTCCGGATGCTCCTCTTCCGGTAGGGTGAAATTTTCCTTCAGCGCGGTCCAAAGATCATCTTTCTGTCTATCGGTGACAAAAGACACTTCAGGGTCTCCGTGCTTCGGCTTATTCCATTGCTGTATGCTGATCGGGATCATGTCCCTAACAAGAACCCCGCACTGAGCAGAAAATGCATCTTTGGTCCGGCTGGGTTCAATCGGTTGGCCATCTCTATTGATGTCGGTGATCGTGAACCTTTCATCCGGGCGCAACTTTTTCTTTGGGCCTCGTCTTGTTACCGAAGTTTGGCTCGATCCAGATACGGAGGGCTAGAAAAGAAGAAAGAAGAGAGTTAATATGTGTACACAGTCCAAAACAATTAATGCATCAATTAGCTAGTCAGCACAGGCTTAATTAATATATATACCTCGCCGGAATTTCCAACAACTCCTTCCTCCGTTCGCTCACAGGAGCCATCATAAGCATGTCCTTCCACCTCCATTGTTCGATCATCGGAGCCTGCTTCACCCTCTTCTTCCAGACCATCGGTGTCGTTCAGAAATTGGAAGACATCACCTCCTACCCGGACGATGTCGCCCACCAACAACGGTCCTTCGCGTATGATTTCCCCCAACATCTCTTCTTGTTCTAAGTTTCTTTGACGACCGTCCATAGTTTCTGCAAAATATTAATTACAACATGACACTTAATATACAAACATGATATATATATAGCATGGATATATTAGTGTGCCAAACATACAAGTTTTGCCGAAAAACATGGGGCCATGTGTTGACACCAATTTTTGGCACGACAATAAATCTATATAAGATGGCGCCCTGAGCCAAACATGGGGGCATGATGAAGCCATGGATTTATTCAATACTTTCACACAAGGCACTACCCTAGTTCCCGACTATCGACCCCTCGGTGACCCTCGACCCTCTACCCTAGTCCCCGACCATCGACCCCTCGGTGACCCTCGACCCTTTACCCTAGTTTCCGACCATCGACTTGGTAAATTTGGGTGGCCTCGGCGACGCTTTACAAATGGTGTTTTGGCTCTTGAGAGTCCGGTACTTCTAAAGTTATTCAAATTGCTCAAGTTTGTATACACCATTATTGCAACAATGAATACATAATTTTTTTTTAATTTTTCAACATTTGTAAAGTACATAAGTTTCTGGAATTTCTGATTTAAATTAAATCATTTAAACTTTATTGCGTCATGCATGCGTCATGCTGACGCAAGGGGGGTTGACTGGTCGAACTAACCAGTGGGGCCCTCTGGTCAGTGACTCGGTCTTAATCCCTCTGTTAAATTAAACAGGCTGGTTTAATTAGGCATTATGGCCCACATGTCAGTGGCTTGGGGGGGGCGGGGGGGTTAGCAGGGGGATTAGGGGCTGGCCGGCGGCATGACGCCGATGCCACTCTGCGCGGCGGCGCCCTCCCGGAGTCGAGCTCCCGGACACGGGGAGGCACGGGCAAGGCACCCGCAGGTAGCCCGCGACCACGGCGACAAGCCCGGCAGTGGTCGGAGCTCTGTCCACGGCGGGAAGGCGAAGGAGAGCGCGGGGAGGAGCGCTGGGAGGGGGAAACGAGGCGGTGGCTCACCTAGAACGCAACGACGACGGGCGCGGGCGATGGCGACGGCGACGGAGGGGGCGGCGGGCGGCGTGGGGGCAGCCTGACGGCGTCGGTGTCATCTCCGGCGGGTGCGACGGGGGCGGCGGGCGGAGGTTGGGCAGCCTAACGGCGTCGATTTCGTTTCCGGCGTCGTCGGGGGAAATGGCGAGATTTAGAACTGAAAATTTACAAGTGCCATTTATATACCCAGAGTATTGGTACCGGTTCGAGCCAACAACCGGGACCAATGCCCCCCTTTAGTACCGGTTGATCACACCAACCGGGACCAAAGGTTTTTTTCAGCAGCCGAAAAGGCGGCAAACAGAGACCTTTGGTTCCGGTTGGTGGCACAAACCGGGACTAAAGGGGGGAATTGGTCCCGGTTGGTGGCACGAACCGGTACCAATGCTCCCCTTTAGTTCCGGTTTGTGCCACTAACTAGAACCAAACGCCTTGCGCCGCGGAGCGGTGGGATGTTTAGTCCCACCTCGCTAGTCGAGGGAGCGCCCGAGCGGTTTATAAGCGCTGCTGCGCGTACCGTCTCGAGCTCCTCTCAATTGCAGGCTTCCGGGCCTAATCTTCTACTACTTGTCTGTGGGCCTATTGGGCCTATTGCGGGCCTGAATCTTGGCCCATGGTTGGGTTTCTAGTCGTATTCAGGCCGTGGTGGCCCAATAGGTGGCATTTTTTTCTTTTTTCCAGTTTTTTTGTTTTCTTTTTTGCTTTATTTAATTTTCCAGTTTCTAGCACTACAAATGAACTCCGAAAATGTTGAAACTTGGCATGGTATCATCATTTGACCCACATAGCATGTGCTAAAAAGTTGAGAGGGTTACGGCAAAAACTGGATGGTGGCGGTGCCGCGAAAGGGGAAGACTTCGCGAGAAGAGAAATAGTGGAGGTTGGCTTTGCGCGTGCTTTTAACCTCACCCGGGTCTGAATCCCACCAATCAGGAAGAAGTACACGGATCGCGTGTTTCTTTTAAGCGCTTGTGAGTCGTTGGATCCGGCTTGTGAGTCGTTGGATCTGGGAACCGGCCTGTACACAGTTAAGGTCTCGCGCTAGTACCGGTTTGTGCTAGCAACCGGGGCTAAAGAGGCACACGACCCCTATATATATATCCCACCTCTCGGACACTCGGTGTGTATGAATACAAATCATTCGGATTGGCTTGCATACGCCCAACGGTGCATTTGATGTGCGGGCACTCACGAGCCACAGTTGGGATGTATGCAGGCGAAACCGTGTGTTTTGTTGATATATCTAGAAATCCTTCAGTTCATCGACCAAATACAAATCATTCGGATTGGCCTGCATACGCCCAACGGTGCATTTGATGTGCGGGCACTCACGAGCCACAGTTGGGCTGTATGCAGGGAAACCGTGTGTTTTGTTGATATATCTAGAAATCCTTCAGTTCATCGACCAAATACAAATCATTCGGATTCCCTGCATACAACCCGACGATGCATTTGATATGCGGGCACTCACGAGCCACAGTCGGGTTGTATGCAGGAGAACCGTGTGTTTTGTTGATCTATCTACAAAGGGATTTCATTTTTTTGAACTTATTTGAAATCGAGAATTTTTGTGTGTTCAATTTTCAACCCTTTCTGACTTCATCTGTCTTCACTTTTTCTTCGCTTGTGTACTTTGCTTATTGCGCCGTAACCATGGATATTCTTCATCGCTTAACAGGGTGCTTGGATCAGCCTTGACTTTGAAGGGAGGAATTTCATGAAACTTTTCATAATCTTCAGACATGTCCGTCTAGCCCTCCAATCCCACGATGTCTCTTTTTCCTGAAAGAACTATGTGGCGCTTTGGCTCATCGTATGATGTATTGGCTTCCATATCTTTTCTTTTTCTCGGTTTGGTACACATGTCCTTCACATAGAAAACCTGCGCCACATCATTGGCTAGGACGAATGGTTCGTCTGTGTACCCAAGATTGTTCAGATCCACTGTTGTCATTCCGTACTGTGGGTCTACCTGTACCCCGCCTCCTGACAGATTAAACCATTTGCACTTAAAGAAAGGGACCTTAAAATCATGTCCGTAGTCAAGTTCCCATATGTCCACTATGTAACCATAATATGTGTCCTTTCCACTCTCGGTTGCTGCATCAAAGCGGACACCACTGTTTTGTTTGATGCTCTTTTGATCTTGGGAGATCGTGTAAAATGTATTCCCATTTATCTCGTATCCTTTGTAAGTCAATACAGTTGAAGATGGTCCCCTGGACAACGAGAACAACTCATCAGAAACAGTGTTGTCACCTCTGACACGTGTTTCCAACCAATCGCCTAAAGTCCTGATGTGTTCATGTGTAATCCAGTCGTCACACTCCTCTGGGTGTTTGGAGCGCAGACTGTTCTTGTGTTCATCGACATACGTGGCCACCAAGATAGAGTTATGTAGAACTGTGTAGTGTGCTTGAGACCAAGAATGTCCGTCCCTGCATATTATTGAGTCCCTTCCAATCGTGCCTTTTCCAGTCAGTCTCCCCTCATACCGCGATTCAGGTAGACCAATCTTCTTAAGCCCAGGAATGAAGTCGACACAAAACCCAATGACATCCTCTGTTTGATGGCCCATGGAGATGCTTCCTTCTGGCCTAGCGCGGTTACGGACATATTTATTTAGAACTCCCATGAACCTCTCAAAGGGGAACATATTGTGTAGAAATACGGGGCCCAGAATGAAAATCTCGTCGACTAGATGAACTAGGACATGCGTCATGATATTGAAGAAGGATGGTGGGAACACCAGCTCGAAACTGACAAGACATTGCGCCACATAACTCCTTAGCCTTGGTAGGATTTCTGGATCGATCACCGTCTGAGAGATTGCATTGAGGAATGCACATAGCTTAACAATGGCTAATCGAACGTTTTCTGGTAGAAGCCCCCTCAATGCAACCGGAAGCAGTTGTGTCATAATCACGTGGCAGTCATGAGACTTTAGGTTCTGAAACTTTTTCTCGGCCATATTTATTATTCCCTTTATATTCGACGAGAAGCCAGACGGTACCTTCATACTGAGCAGGCATTCAAAGAAGATTTCCTTCTCTTCTTTGGTAAGAGTGTAGCTGGCAGGACCTTCATACTGCTTTGGAGGCATGCCGTCTTTTTCGTGCAAACGTTGCAGGTCCTCCCGTGCCTCCGGTGTATCTTTTGTCTTCCCATACACGCCCAAGAAGCCTAGCAGGTTCACGCAAAGGTTCTTCATCACGTGCATCACGTCGATTGAAGAGCGGACATCTAGGTGTTTCCAGTAGGGTAGGTCCCAAAATATAGATTTCTTTTTCCACATGGGTGCGTGTCCCTCGTCATCATTCGGAACAGATAGTCCGCCGGTACCCTTTCCAAATATTACGTGTAAATCATTGACCATAGCAAGTACGTGATCACCGGTACGCATGACGGGCTTCTTCCGGTGATCTGCCTCGCCTTTGAAATGCTTGCCTTTCTTACGACATTGATGGTTGGTCGGAAAAAATCGACGATGCCCCAGGTACACATTCTTCCTGCATTTGTCCAGGTATATAATTTCGGTGTCAGCTAAACAGTGCGTGCATGCGTGGTATCCCTTGTTTGTCTGTCCTGAAAGGTTACTGAGAGCAGGCCAATCATTGATGGTTACAAACAGCAACGCATGCAGGTCAAATTCCTCCTGTTTGTGCTCATCCCACACACGTATACCGTTTCCATTCCACAACTGTAAAAGTTCTTCAACTAATGGCCTTAGGTACACATCAATGTCGTTGCCGGGTTCCTTAGGGCCTTGGATGAGAACTGGCATCATAATGAACTTCCGCTTCATGCACACCCAAGGAGGAAGGTTATACATACATAGAGTCACGGGCCAGGTGTTGTGATTGCTCCTCTGCTCCCCGAAAGGATTAATGCCATCCGCGCTTAAACCAAACCATACGTTCCTTGGGTCATCTCCAAACTCAGCCCGGTACTTTCTCTCGATTTTTCTCCACTGCGACCCATCAGCGGGGTGTCTCAAATTCCCGTCTTTCTTACGGTCTTCATTGTGCCATCGCATCAACTTGGCATGCTCTTTGTTCATGAACAGACGTTTCAATCGTGGTATTATAGGAGCATACCACATCACTTTGGCAGGAAACCTCTTCCTGGGGGGCTCGCCGTCAACATCACCAGGGTCATCTCGTCTGATCTTATACCGCAATGCACCGCATACCGGGCATGCGTTCAAATCCTCGTACGCACCGCGGTAGAGGATGCAGTCATTAGGGCATGCATGTATCTTCTGCACCTCCAATCCTAGAGGGCATACGACCTTCTTTGCTGCGTACGTACTGTCGGGCAATTCGTTATCCTTTGGAAGCCTCTTCTTAAATATTTTCAGTACATCCTCAAATCCCTTGTCAGGTATACCATACTTTGCCTTCCACTGCAGCAATTCCAGTACGGTATCGAGCTTTGTGTTGCCATCTTCGCAATTGGGGTACAACCCTTTTTTGAGATCCTCTAACATCCGATCGAACTTCAGCTTCTCCTTTTCACTTTCACACTGTCTCCTTGCATCAACAATGACCCGGCGGAGATCATCATCAGGCACATCGTCCGGTTCCTCTTGATCTTCAGCTTCCCCCGTTGCAGCATCACCGTATTCAGGGGGCACATAGTTTTCATCGTACTCTTCTTCTTCGTCGTCTTCCATCGTAACCCCTATTTCTCCGTGCTTGGTCCAAACATTATAGTGTGGCATGAATCCCTTATAAAGCAGGTGGGCGTGAATGGTTTTCCGGTCAGAGTAAGACTTCGTATTCCCACATATAGAGCATGGAAAACACCTAAAACCATTCTTCTTGTTTGCCTCAGCCACCTCGAGAAAATCATGCACGCCCTCAATGTACTCGGAGGTGTGTTCGTCACCATACATCCATTGCCGGTTCATCTGCGTGCATTAAGTGTGTCAAAAACCATTATTACAGAACATCATGAATATATAAGTGACCAAATTAATAGAAGTTTATCATCACATTAAAACCAAAGTACATACATAGTTCTCATTGAACAACATATAGCTCTCCAGAGCATCTAATTAAAACCATACATTGAAACTATGTAAAACATTTCAATGCAACAACAAATGCGATCATAATCGCAACCAAGGTAACAATTGATCCAACGGCATAATGATACCAAGCCTCGCTATGAATGGCATATTTTCTAAACTTTCTAATCTTCAAGCGCATTGCATCCGTCTTGATCTTGTGACCTTCTACGACATCCGCAACATGCAACTCCAATATCATCTTCTCTTCTTCAACTCTTTTCTTCTCTTCTTCAACTCTTTTTAATTTTTCTTTTAAATACTCGTTTTCTTCTTCAACTAAATTTAACCTCTCGACAAGAGGGTCGTATGTAATATCCGGTTCACATACCTCCTAGATAAATACATCTATGTCAAGTTGGTGTCGGCATAATTACCATAAACACTAAATGAAACAAATAGTTATAAAAGATAATATATACCACATCCGAATCATAGAGAGGACGAGGGCCGACGGGGGCGGATACCAAAACCATCGCACTATATAATAACAAGCAATAATACAAGTAAGAAAATTAGACAATTATCTCTCTAATCATACAAGTAAGATTTTTTTTCTTTTATAAAGAAGATAAGAACAAGAGGCTCACCACGGTGGTTCCGGCGACGAGATCGGCGCGGGCGATCGACGGTGGTGAAGACGGGGATGGGACGTGACGGACCGCTAAATCTGGACAAATCTTAAGAAAAATGGAGCTTGGAAGTCGAGTTTGGAGAGGAGAAAGCTTAAGTAGTGTGGCTCGGGCATTTCATCGAACACCTCATGTGCATAAGAGGTGAGCTAGAGCACCACAAAGCCCTCCCCTTGCCCTCCTCGAAAAAACAGAGCACCAGTGGAGTGCTCTGCTCGCCGGCGAGGGGTATATATAGCCAAATCATTAGTCCCGGTTTGTGGCTGGAACCAGTACTAATGGCTAGCCTTTCGTCCCGGGTTGAGCCAGAAACCGGGACTAGTGGTTGTGGGCCAGGAGCGAGGCCCATTGGTCTCGGTTCTTGTCTAGAACCGGGACATATGCCCCCAGACGAACCGGGACCAATGCTCCACGAGGCCCGGCCGGCCCCCGGACGCACGAACCGGGACGTATTACCCCCATGGGTTCCGGTTCGTGGCACAACCGGGACAAATCGGCTGGAGAGGCCTGAACCAAAGCTCTGTTTTCTACTAGTGACCCTTGTGGAGCGGTAACCTCAAGCGACCTCCGGTGAACTCATATTAGGTGTTTTTTTAGTGTTTGTGAGCTTCAGTGATGTTCTGGTTATAATTTATACCACGAAACATTATGTCTTCAAATTTGTACTTATGTCATATGAGTATGCCGTATCTATTATGTCGTGCCATGTGTAGTGCTGCATAATCATTTTGCGGCGATCCGCATATGGATTTTGCGGGCATAGAATTTAGCGTATCTTCTAGAGTTTCTCTAAGAGCATCTCTAGCAGATACATAACATCACCCTCGATGTCACTTAGAGCTGCTCTAAGTGACGTCGAGGGTGATGTTATTCTAGCATCCGATCTCGAGTTATCTGGTGAAAGCTTAGGTTTGATGAGTTGGTTATGCCCGTCAATAACGATGTTTTTACCAAGATGAAAATCTAGATTTTAGCCTTGGGTGGTTTATCTGATGATAGATAGTGCTTAAGCGTCGCTTCCTTGTTGAAGGCATTGTTGTTGAAGAATCTCCTCGCCCGTGTCATATCATAAGTTGATTGATGCGGATATGATTGTTGATGTAGTTTGTCGATCACGGATCTGATTGCTTTGAGGGGTTTTTTCTTCACGCGTACGTATAACTTTATTATTTTATTGATGGATTAATTGTGTGCATGTTAGTATCATTTATGTGGGTCTTAACTATGTAGAGATCAAAACGTATAGCATGTTTATATACCCATGATGCTTGATTTTGATTCAATAATCATCCTTAATAAAAAAATATCACATTAATTGTGACATTTGGAAGTATTAGAAAGAGTGGGTCTCCTGGATGCAACCCTTTTTGTTTCTTTGTTTGGGAATCAAGAAGAGTTTGCAGTAGACATGCCAACACATATAGCTTTATTATTACAGGTGTAGAGAGTATTTTTGGTGGCTACAAGCAGAGAAGCATGCGTAGGCACTGGTGACGCGAGCAAAGGTGACGTATGCACCAAGTGTGGTCTGGTCACACACTTCTTGACAACTTTTGGTTGAAGAAACGACGCACGGGGACAAGTTGAGGAGAGCTCTCGCAGACGCTGACACGTACTCTGGATGCATGCATGGATGGATCCAAGCAAGATATCTATCAATATCTAGCTTCATCGGGTACCGTGATTGTGAATTGGTGATAGATAGAATCCGATTGCTCGAAAATGAACCTTGTTCTGCAAGATCGACCAGAGGTCAGCCGGTGATGCAAGCAGGGGTGACGTACGCATGCAGCAGGCGTTGTGGACAAACGTTTATATCCATGTATCCTTTTGCCTATGGATCCAGAATTATGCAGTAGTCACTTCGGTTTTGTGTGGGCGTGCGACAAATTCATCTTCGTTCGCAGCCATGTAAGCCGTGCGTCGAGAGAAGAAAAGATCGAGGCGCAGAGACATCACAGCTAGCTCTCATCGACGCAGACAGATATCTTGTGTGTATTGCCGGCCGTTCGGTCACAACCTCTCTTCATCGATCAAGCTAGTCGGCCTGTTATTTCTATCTATCAAACATGAAAGAGGCTGAACTACCGCAAAACAAAATCAAGCCCGACAACAACAAGCCAACATAAGCCACACGAAAGAAACCATCGGACTTCGTCGCACCCCATCACCATCAAACTACCGATTGAGAGGACCCGATGCCCTCGATCTCGCTCCCACCCAAAGAGCGTTGATCATGCCGACAAGCAGGAATGAGAGAGAGAGAGAGACAAGACCGATGCAAACGAGACCATTAGCGACTAAAACTGAGGTGTTCTTGAATAAAACCCCAAACAATCTTGAACACACCGCCGCAACCGGGAGGATATCCGCATTCACCAACGACATACATCCCCAAGAGGGTCGCAGTGTAAAGCACTACCACCACGTCACTGGAGTGGACATGAGTCCTCAACCTGAGTGCAGCCGGCAAGGCCGCGCGGGGGGGGGGGGGGGGGGGGGGATATATAGTGTCACAAAGAGGGATGTGACACCTCCAAGCATCGCTGCCAAGGCGGTAAGCTTTTACTCAGCCCCTCCCACACACCTTATTGAGTATATGCGAGCTATCAGACCCACCACGACGGTGAACCGATGATTTGCAAACTAGTGTCAGGGCTCGAAGGCCATCGACGACGACCACTTCATGAGGCACAAGTTTTTGTGTGTATACATGTATCCCGTGGTAGATGCCTCTCATCCCTGGTCTGCTCAACGATATCGTAATTTGGGAGATCCTCGTCCG
Source organism: Bromus sterilis (assembly GCA_950022295.1). NCBI lineage: Eukaryota > Viridiplantae > Streptophyta > Magnoliopsida > Poales > Poaceae > Bromus > Bromus sterilis. Next base: position 5,437,357 of record OX465597.1, on the reverse strand, counting down.
CTTGCCTTTCGAAGCCCTCCTACACTGCCGCGTCGTCAGCCGCGGTTGGAGCCGCACCACCTCCAGGCGCGATTTCCTCCTCGCCCACCACGTCCGCCAGACAGCCCCCCTCGTCGTCTCCGGTCAGAATTATGGTGGACACAAATACCACTGAGACATAATTACCTTAGACCATCGGGCCTCTGCGGACGCACAGCCAACACGTCGCTCAACTTGACGAGAGAGACTATTGCCTGGTGGCCTCCTACGACGGCCTCCTCCTCCTTTTCCACAATAGCTACATGAAGGATGCCTACTTCTCCATCTACAACCCGACCACTCGTCAGTCCGCTCCACTACGAGTGCTTTGTCACTTCGCCTTGGGGATGTATCCGCATCGCCCTAGCAGTGAGTATCGAATACAGTTCTATGTTGAAAATGAGGAAAGCATGTTGTATGATAAAAATGAGGAAATCGATTACCATCATATGGAAATCGATGATTACGAGGAGGAAATATTTTTCCTATGATGCTGCCTGCTACATCTTTGCATTGGGCTCCATCTAGCCTTCGAGGAACATAGGGTGCCTTCCGGAGTCCGAGCCAGTGCTTTCAGACGGTGGGGCTAGGTCAGTTGTATTGTTCTGTGGTAACTTGCATTGGCACATTGACCAAAATGAGAGTGAAAGCAACATGATAGTGGTATTAAACACCACAACTGAGTCATTGCAAAAAATGCATGCTCAAGTTGTTTCCATTACATCAAACGTTCCTGCCTACACTGACTTGTTTGACATGGATGGCATGCTCACCTCCTATAATGAGGTTACCATAAACATCTATATCACAGTGTTACGAACTATGAAAGTGAGATCTGGACCTTTAAGTACAAGATTGAAATGTCGATTACTGAGATCTAGATGATGTATGGTCAACTTGACAAACTGTGGTACTCCCTGGAGATGGCAAGTTGCTTGTGTTAGTCCAGTGCGCGGGTGGCTAGTTCAAATGGACATGGATGTCAACTTGGTCGGCACTTTCCATCGCAAAGAAGTCAAACTTACTAAAGCTAAAAAAAATGTTCCACATACTTTCTGTCCAACACTAGAATAATAGATGGTTCATCTCGAGGCTGAGGACAGTTGACTGAACTAGTGATTCACAGCATCCTAAATACTTGTATCCTCTAGACTTTCAATATGTATGAATCAAATTCACTATTGGCCTACTAGCATCTTTGTTGATGCATATAAAGTTTTGATTACGAAGGTCACATTGTTCCGTCAATTTATGTTGACAGCCTTCCATGTTAACGGTAGTGACCGTTGTGCATTTTAATTCTAAAAAATTCAGATCATTTTGATGTGCAGAAATGTTTGTCAACTATTCTATGTCATTTTGCTATTATCTTGAACTCGATAATTGTTTTACCCTTTTAACTAGTGATCTTCTTAGTGCTTAGTACTTACTAAGAAATCTACTTGCCTTGTGCCTATTTCAGTATTTCTTCATTTGAAGACTGATTTCGCCTCTTTATCTAGTATTTTTACCTAGGAGATTATCTATGGCGTTCTCAATACTTAATATTTACCAATCAACATGTTATGTTGAAGTAATTTATGTTTCCCCTAATATTTGGTCGAAACATGATATCAAGAACTAAAACCAGATGCCGAAGAACAGTTAGTCAGGTCACAAATTGTGCTCCTCTCGAGACATTGTAACTGCCAGCCATATTCATTTTTCCTCTGATGACGTAGCAAGACCACCTCAACTACTCTTGGTTGAAAGGGGTGTTTTCTACTTGTCTCAACTAGACGACAACAAAAGGAATTATGTTACTGCATGGTGAAAGGATCGGAATGTCGACTAGAGGGGGGGGGTGAATAGGCGACTAACAATTTTTATGACTCCTTAATAAGTTTAGGCTCAACAAGAAAAGTAAGTTGTCTAGATATGCAACTAGGTGAGATCCTATATGACAACTAGACAACTACAACAAGAAAACAAGCAAGATATAAGCAATGAGAAGTAACTTGCAAAGTAAAGGTAGAGAGAACACGGAGACAAGGATATGTTACCGGAGTTCCTTCTCTCTCGAGAAGTACGTCTCCGTTTGGAGAGGGTGTGGAGCACAATGCTCACACGAAGGCCAACGAGGGCCACCCTATTCTCCTCACGCTCTCACCAATGCAAGATGTCGTGAACCACTACACGGTGCCCTTGAAGGTGGCAACCAAACCTTTACAATACAAGGTTGGGGAAATCTCCACAACTTAATTCGAGGCTCCCAACAAACCACAGAGCTTCACCACAATGGAATGTGGCTCCGAGGTGACCTCTTCCGTCTAGGGCACCAACGCACCCAAGAGTAACAAGATCCACAAGAGAATAATGGGGGGAATCAAATATCCTTTGGTGGAAGTATCGATCGGGGCCTCCTCTTCCAAACCCTAGAGAATCAACAAGTTTTGATGGCTAGGGAGGGAGATCGGACAAGAATAAGCTTTTGGGCGTCAATGGAGGAGCAGCAATAAATGAGGTCCCTCTCCATGGAGAAGAAGACCCCCTTTTATAGGGGGCGCATTAAACAGCCGTTGGACCCCCACCAACCACGGTACTACCGCTCTTAGAGCGGTACTACCGTGGCGCGGTACTACCGCAGTGGGTGCGGTACTACCGCGCTGCCGTAGTACTGCAGCCTAGTGCCGTGCCCACTACCGCTTTGGACAGTGAGATTGCGGTAGTGGTTACGGTACTAACATGTCGTACTACCGTAGCGCGGTACTACCGCGCTGGGTGCGGTACTACCGTGGTATCGTAGTGCCGCACTCTAGTGCCGTGCCCACTACCGCTCAGTCAGTGACTTTGCGGTAGTGGTTGCGGCACTAGACTGTCGTACTACCGTACCGCGGTACTACCGCGCTGGTTGCGGTACTACCGTGGTACCGTAGTATCGTACTCTAGTGTCGTGCCCACTACCGCTCAGTTCAGTGAGTTTGCGGTAGTGGTTGCGGCACTAGACTGCCGTACTGCGGTACTACCGCAGATGGTACGGTACTACCGCATGAGAGGTACTACCGCACACCAAGCGGTACTACCGCCTCAGCAGACCCAGGCTGGAATGGCCTCCTATACTGACTCCTCCGAAGGCGCCAAGAAGATATGTGGGTGCAGAGAAAAGTGTAGTGTGATGATTCCACCCATCATATCACCGCGGATCCCCTCTTAATAGTACGGATTTCCTATCGACTCAACCACCAAAAAAGAATCCGAGAGGGAAACTCCGTCTTCACGTTCCATCAACCGAGGGGATGATATCCGTCCTGTGCCATGGCTTAAGTTATCTGAAATACTCAAGCAACACGGTTAAACCGCAAATATGTTGTCATCAATCGCTAAAACCAATCATGGGGAAATATGCCCTATCAATCTCCCCCTTTTTGGTGTATTGATGACAACAACCGATTTGCTCAAAAAGATAATAGGGAATGAAACATATGGCATGGAGCCACAAAATATAGGCTAGCTCCCCCTAGATGTGTGCACCCTTTGAGATTAACCTTTGGATTGCATGGTGCACACATTAGAATGGACACTACCCCTATATTTTATCTACCATGCCACACAAGCTACCAACAACAATTATATGAGCGAGAATTAGCACAAGCATAGCATAAGCAACATATAAAGTACTTTAAGCAAAGGGTAGCGTATGTCTCACACCGTACTTCACGAAGGTCTCACAAAGAAAACGAACAACGAAAGCAAACACACGGAGTTCACAAGTGGCGGCAAAGGCAACACAGAAACACACTTGTGACTCGACAACCCTGAAAGAAAGCAAATCGAGGTCCTAAGCTCTCTCCCCCTTTGGCATCGAGACGCCAAAAAGGCAGAGAGTGACGTAACGCCCCACGGTGGTGGACTACTCCTCCGCCTGATAATCGTCATCATCAGACTCATCCGAAGATCCCGCCTCTGACTCCTCAGCAGGCTCCTCAACAGTCTCATCAGCAGGTGGTGCGGAAGCAGACGTGCCGGCAGTGTCTTCGTCAATCTCCCATGTGCTGAACTGGTAGATCAATTGATCCTCTTCAGTGATCTTCCCTTCAGATCCGGACTGCACTTCCATGCCTTGGTGCCTGTAGAACAGCTTCTGACGCTGGCGTTTTTCCTTCTCCCTCTTGTGAGCCAGATACATCTTGTGCTGCATGTGAGACTGCATGCAGAACAGCTTATTCACCTTGCGAGTGAGCTTAGCCGCCCAACCCGGCTGCTCCAAGTCCTGGGAGGAAGACCTCCCACTGCCACCAAAGCTCGTACCAAAGCGAGTGCGGCGGACGCTGCCACCACCAGCCGCAGGCTCATCAGCATCACCAGCTCCACCCTCCTCATCAGCCATCTCCGCATCAGAAGCAACTGGGGAACCCTGAGCAGCAGCCTCACCACCAGCCCAGTGGGCCTTAATCCGCAGCTGCACCACCTCATGCCTGGTAAGATGCCCCACCCGAAGAGGATCCTCATAAGTGTCACTCCAGACCTTCTCAAACAACAGCTGAAGGTAAGGCCCATAGATAGGGACCTTGCGCTCCATAACTGCAGTGTAGAGCTCCTCATACATGATTGAGCAGATATCCAGAGTCATCGTTGTCCCGCTGTACTCCTGGCAGAGAAGAATCATGTTGACCAAGTAGCTATGGATCTTGTCCAAATCGCCAACCCGAGGGAACAGAGAGGTCCGGAAAATCCGGTGCATAATATCCAGAAATGGGGTGAGCAACAACTTGTGCTTCTCGTTGCCCTTCGCATCATAGTAGACAACAGAAGTCTGATAGGGGCCCAACTCACCCTTCTTCTTAGCAGGGGCAGAGGTGTGAGGACGCAGCCCCACCGGCTCATTGGCAGTGGAGTAGGGGACCTGCAGAAGATCCATGAATACCTTCCACTTGCAGGTGAGAACATCATCATCACACATCCAGGTGATGTTCCTATCTTCATCATTATGGAAGAAGACGGTGGCGAAGAACTGGGCCACAAGATCAGCGTCAAAAGGGTTGTTGAAGGAAATGATGTGGCGAAGTCCAAACTGATCCACCAGAGCAAGAGCATCAGCAAAGTAGTCCATATGCTGCTCCATGTATGCCAGACTGACGGACTTCACATTGGGCACAAACTTGTTCTTCCTGTCAGATATGAGCAAGTAGAAGACATCACGCTGCTCCTTGTTCCAGAACTTGGACTTCATCAAGGAAGGATCACGAGGCTGCCTGTAGGGATTGACCCTACGGTAGTCCCGGTACTCTGGCAGAGGGAGCTCGACCACTGGCTTCTTCTTCGGCTTCTCTCGGTGAGCGGTCTTCTTCATTGAACTGTATGGTGCTTTGCCCTTGGCTGGAGCCTTTCGCTTCAAGTGCGAACGAGAGCCACCACCTGACCAAACCCAAAACAGACAGACACAAAAAGAACAAGAGGATGAGATGCAAAAGTCCAGGAGATGAAAAATAGAGCAGAGAAGGTGATACAAGTTGCAGGTTCTGGAGGTACGGTAGTACCGTGGTAAACGCGGTACTACTGCTCCACGGTAGTACCGTAGGGTACTACGGTAGTACTGCTCGAGCGGTAGTACCGCAGTAACACTGCGGTAGTACCGTGCAGACAGCTGAGACCACGGATCTGAGATCCGGTACTACCGTGCCTCGAGAAATCACAACCACGCCAACAAATCTACTCTATGCCTATCTAGCAATCCTTCCATGTCCTCAAAATGCCTAGGAATAGCCAAAAACCTAGTGGATCTAAAAGCATTGCCCTAAACACAAAAGCTCAAGAACACGAGCCAACACGAGGGAGAAACGGGGAAATACCGGGATCCATGGCACACGGGGGAGGTGGGGATCGATCCCACCGGAGGAGAACACGGAGGGGAGCACGGATGCGGCACTCCGGGGAGGGCGCCGCGGGAGGGCCTTGCTGCTTCGAGAGAGGAGAGAAGGGGAAACTGAGTGGGGTATGGGGACAACTTCCCGTACCCCTTCGGTTTTGACTCTCCCCGAGACTGCGGTAGTACCACACTGGGCGCGGTAGTACCGCTGGCGCGGTAGTACCGCTTCCCCGTGCGGTAGTACCGCAGGAAGCAGAAAGCACATCCAAGGTTGCAAACAAGGAGGACTTTTGCGCGACGGTTAAAGGGGGGAAAGGCTTAGGATGGAGACAAGACAAAAACACGACTGGGAAGGGTCACTTCATGATCAAAGAGCACATGAACAAAAGAGAAATCTTGAACTGACCAAAAGGCAAAACAAAGAAAAACGGACACAAGAACACAAACACTCTCCAACGAAGAGGGGCGGTGGCCGAAGCCACCATGTTTGAGCTTATTTGGTATGTCACCACAAAGATGTATCTTGGGTTCATGGTCAATGCTCTTCTTTGAAGCACCGTTATCACCTTGGGTGACCTAGAAAGGCCGCCGAAAGTGACCATAGTGAAAGAATTGTTTCTCTTTATGCATAATAGGTGGAGTGGTTGCCCATTAATTAAGCAACACTCCCCCTATGTCCATGGCTACATTCAATCTAGATACCTTGTTGAGATGGGGTGTGTGTGCCAAGTCTTCAAACCGCATTACTCGAATCAATGATATTTAGCTCATGCCTTAACTCTCGGAATCTTGCTTCATCCAAAGGCTTGGTGAAAATATCTGCAAGTTGATCTCCGGTGCCCACATATGAAAGATCAATATCACCCCGCTTCACATGGTCTCGAATGAAATGATGTCGAATTTCAATATGCTTCGTCTTGCTATGTTGAACGGGGTTGTAGGCAATCTTGATAGCACTTTCATTGTCACATAATAGAGGCACTTTGTCACAAGTGACACCGTAATCCTTTAAAGTTTGCCTCATCCACAATAATTGAGCACAACAACTTGCGGCAACAATATACTCGGCTTCGGTAGTTGAGAGAGATACACAATTTTGCTTCTTGGATGACCAACTCACCAAAGACCTACCAAGGAATTGACATCCTCCGGAAGTGGACTTCCTCTCCACTTTGTCTCCCGCCCAATCCGAATCCGTGTAGCCAATGAGATTGAAGATTGAGCCCTTAGGATACCACAAGCCAAAGTTTGGGGTATGAACCAAATATCGAAATATTCTCTTGACAGCCACCACGTGGCTCTCTTTTGGTGCGGCTTGAAATCTTGCACACATACCCACACTCAACATGATATCCGGCCTAGATGCACAAAGGTAAAGCAAGGAAACGATCATGGAATGATACTCCCTTTGGTCTACCTCTTTGCCGCTCGGGTCGAGGTCAAGTTGACACTTGAGTGGCATGGGGGTCTTGGCTCCTTTAAGACCATCATACTTGAACCTCTTGAGCATGTCTTGAGTGTATTTGGCTTGGTTGATGAAGGTTCCCCTAGATAATTGCTTCACTTCAAAGCCGAGGAAGAACTCCAACTCTCCCATCATGCACATCTCAAACTTGTTGGTCATTAGCTTAGCAAATTCTTCATTAAAAGATTGGTTAACCGAACCAAAGATAATGTCATCAACATATAGTTGGCATATGAACAATTGCCCACCAACCCTCTTAGTAAAAAGAGTGGGATCGATTTGCCCAATTTGAAACCCATAATCGACTAAGAACTTGGTAAGGTGATCATACCAAGCTCTTGGGGCTTGTTTTAGGCTATAGAGCGCCTTGTCGAGTTTATAGACATGATTAGGGAAATTGGGGTCCTCGAACCCGGGGGACTGCTTGACTTATACCAACTCATTAATGGGACAATTAAGAAAAGCACTCTTCACATCCATTTGATATAGCTTGAAGTTATGATGAGAAGCATAAGCAAGAGCTATACGAATGGACTCAAGGCGAGCCACGGGGGCAAAAGTTTCACCGTAGTCAATACCTTCGACTTGGGAAAAATCTTGTGCCACCAACCTTGCCTTGTTCCTTATGACAACACCATTAGCATCTTGCTTGTTCTTGAAGATCCACTTGGTCCCAATAACATTATGATCACCTTTGGGTCTCTCCACTAATGACCACACCTTGTTGCGCTTGAAATTGTTGAGCTCATCATGCATGGCCTCAAGCCAATCCGGGTCTTCAAGCGCCTCAAAAACCTTTTGGGGTTCAACACAAGAAACAAACGCATTATGGGCACAAAAGTTTCTCAATTGAATACGAGTTGTTACCCCTTTCTTGATGCTTCCGAGCACTTGATCCACCGAGAGATCTTGAGACTTTAACCGGGATGCAATCTTGAGTGCTCGACGTGCTCTTTCTTCCTCCATGGCCTCTTGAGATGGCTCGAGAGGAACATCTTCGGAAGAGGGAGCATCAACAAGGACTTGCTCAACATCTTGAGTTTGTCCTTGAACTTGAACTTGATCTTGGTCATCATTGGGTGCGACACCCTCAACGTTGATGTGATCTTGACCTTGATCTTGTTCGGTAACGAGAGGGCCTCCATCTTGTTCTTGGTTGGCTTGTTGATCTTGAGGAGGTGATGGCTCCACTTGAGTAGAGCATTGTCCTTCTCCTTCCGCCACAAGGGGTTCCTCAATGGGTAGGAAAAATCCCACACCCATTCTTCTTATGGCTTCCGGAGGAATTTCATCACCTACATCATTAAGATCACTTTGCCCCACTTGGGAGCCATTATGTTCGTCAAACTCCATGTTGCTAGATTCTTCAACAAGCCCGGAAGACTTGTTGTAGACTCTATACGCGTGAGAGTTTGAAGCATACCCAACAAATATGCCCTCAATTTCCTCAGACTCAAACTTAGACAAACGGGCACCCTTTTTAAGAATGAAACACTTACACCCGAAGACCCGGAAGTACTTGATGTTGGGCTTCTTCCCGGTAAGGATTTCATATGGAGTCTTGTTCAAGATCTTGCGGAGATAAAGACGATTGGTAGCATGACAAGCGGTGTTGATGGCTTCCGCCCAAAATTTGTAGGGACTTTTGAACTCCGCCATCATTGTCCTTGCCGCATCAATTAAAGTGCGATTATTTCTCTCCGCAACACCATTTTGTTGAGGGGTATAAGCAGCGGAATATTGATGTTTGATCCCCTCATCACCAAGAAATTCATCCAAGGTATAGTTCTTGAACTCGGTGCCGTTGTCACTTCTAATAGCCAATATCTTTGAGTTATGTTGACGTTGAGCTTCATTGGCAAACTCGATGACGGTTTGTTGAGTCTCACTCTTCCTCTTGAAGAAATAAACCCATGTGTATCTTGAATAGTCATCCACAATCACCAAACAATACTTCCGTCCGCCAAGACTATCATAGGATGGAGGCCCGAAGAGATCCATGTGAAGGAGCTCCAACGGCCTCTTGGTGGAGATGATGTTCTTGACGGGATGTTTCTTCTCGTGAACCTTTCCTTCAATACAAGCCCTACAAGCACGATCTTTGGCAAAACTAACATTTGTTAGTCCCACAACATGATCACCGTTGAGGAGGGTTTGCAAAGATCTCATATTGACATGGGCTAGTCGGCGGTGCCAAAGCCATCCCACATCAGCTTTAGCCATTAGACACATGGCGGTTTTGGTGGGAACTTTGGAGAAGTCGACTACATACATACCGTCCTCCACGTGTCCAACAAAGGCTACTTTAAGAGTTTTGCTCCACATCAAGGTGACCAAGTCTTTATCAAAGAAGGTACAAAGACCCATCATAGCAAGTTGACGAACGGAGAGTAAATTGAAGGCACAAGTCTCAACGAGTAATACTTTCTCAATGGATGAGTCCGGAGAAATTATTACTTTACCGAGACCCAATACCTTAGACGTGTTTGCATCACCAAATTGGACACGGGTGGTTCAAGATGGTCCATATTCAATGTCCACCAACATGTCCTTGCTTCCGGTCATATGACTTGTAGCCCCGCTATCAAGTATCCATGAGCCACCATCGGAAGCCGCCACCTACATGGAATCAATGCTTGGTTTTAGGTACCCATTCACGAATGGGTCCTCTCGCGTTAGTAACAAGGGTCTTAGGGACCCAAATAGACCAAGCAATATATTCATCATAAGAACCAATAAATTTGGCATAGACATGCCCATCGTTAGTGCAACAAAGAGCATAAGAAGGATTAGTTGGTCTGGCAAAGTCATTGGGGATGGCATCAGCCCTTTTGGCAACACCACCCTCATTGACCTTTTCCACTTTCTCTTGAGGCTTCTCCCCTTCCTTCACGAATGCTACATCTTTTGTGGGAGGGGGAGCTTTTCCTTTCTTCTTCTTGTTCTTCCTTTTCTTGTACTTCTTTTTGGATGAACTAGCACCAAACCCAATGCCTTCATTGCCAATCACCTCCTTTTGGGAACTCAAGAGATCATTGAGATTCTTTTCTCCTTGGATGCAAGAAACAAGTCCCTTCTCTAGTTGTGCCTTCAACCTAGCGTTTTCCTCAATAAGAGGGATATGGTCACAACAAGGATTAGTGGAACTAGGTTTCTCTATCATAAGAATAGGTGAAAAAGTATTAATCTCTTTAGTGAGTTTAATGGAGGTTTCCTCATGTGCTTTCTTGAGAACCATGAGTTCGTGTTTTAAGGACTTGTGGTCCTTTTCAACTTTCTCATGATCCACAAGAAGTCTCTCATGAGCCTCCACAAGTTCATCATTTTTAGTCTTTAGGTCACAAGCAATGGCATTAGCATGTTTAAGATCAACTTTGAGCTTAGAAGTATCACTAGCATATGTCTCCTCGAGAGACAACTTAAGCTCACGCTCTTCTTCAAGAGATTGAGATAGCTCTCCTATCTCATCCGCATAGTCTCGACTATGACCTTGCAACTCGGTGATGGACTCCTCAAGTTCCTCAATGTGGGCATGAGCTCCACCTAATTGCTCCAAGAGAGCCACAAAGTGTCTCTTGGCCTCACCTTTGAGTTTGCTCATGAAAAGGTCAAACTCATTTCCTTCTTGAACCTTGGGTTCCTCATTATCCTCCACACAATCCAACAAAGATGGGTTAGTGGGAGTAAATGGTTTAAGGGGAGGAGTTAACGAAGTGGTCTTCGCCATGAGACACTTGTGGATGATGTGAGGATTTTCGTTGGGGGAGTTGAAGAGCGAAGACGATGAGGGAGACTCCATGGCGATGGCGACGGTGGCGGTTGTCACAATCTCACCACCTTCTTCATCATCCTCATCATCGAAGAAGTATTCTTCATGAGCCACCAACACACGTTGTGGCTTCTTCTTCACAAAATTCTTGTTCAACGGTGACTTGGACTTGTCCTTCCGAATGAGCTTGCCACCATGATCTTCTCTCTTCTCATATGGACAATCCGCAACGAAATGACTCACATTTCCACAATTGAAGCAAGTTCTTATTCTTTGTCCCTTGGGCTTGAAGCTACTAGTGTTGGACTTGAAGTTCTTCTTGTTGCTCCAAAATTGTCTTGATGCAAGAGCCATGTGCTCATTGTAAGCATACTTGGTGTCTTCCGGACCGACATCCTCTTCATCAACATCTTCCTCAAAATGAACTTCCTTTGCCTTCAAGGCGAGGGATTGCATCTTAGGACCTCCATGGCGTGTTATCTTCATCTTGGCCGTGTCATTCAAAATCTCCATGGCCACAAATTCATCCAAGACTTGGTTGGAAGTCAAGTCACGGAAATCCGGTCTTTGACGAATGACTTGAGTGAGATGCTCTTTATAGAGAAGCATAGCCGAGATGAACTTCCTTTTGACCCAATCAGGATCGGAATGTCGACTAGAGGGGGGGTGAATAGGTGACTAACAATTTTTATGACTCCTTAATAAGTTTAGGCTCAACAAGAAAAGTAAGTTGTCTAGATATGCAACTAGGTGAGATCCTATATGACAACTAGACAACTACAACAAGAAAACAAGCAAGATATAAGCAATGAGAAGTAACTTGCAAAGTAAAGGTAGAGAGAACACGGAGACAAGGATATGTTACCGGAGTTCCTTCTCTCTCGAGAAGTACGTCTCCGTTTGGAGAGGGTGTGGAGCACAATGCTCACACGAAGGCCAACGAGGGTCACCCTATTATCCTCATGCTCTCACCAATGCAAGATGACGTGAACCACTACGCGGTGGCCTTGAAGGTGGCAACCAAACCTTTACAATACTAGGTTGGGGCAATCTCCACAACTTAATTGGAGGCTCCCAACAAACCACGGAGCTTCACCACAATGGAATGTGGCTCCGAGGTGACCTCTTCCGTCTAGGGCACCAACGCACCCAAGAGTAAGAAGATCCACAAGAGAATAATGGGGGAATCAAATATCCTTTGGTGGAAGTGTAGATCGGGGCCTCCTCTTCCAAACCCTAGAGAATCAACAAGTTTTGATGGCTAGGGAGGGAGATCGGGCAAGAATAAGCTTTTGGGCGTCAATGGAGGAGCAGCAATAAATGAGGTCCCTCTCCATGGAGAAGAAGACCCCCTTTTAGAGGGGGCGCATTAAACAGCCGTTGGACCCCCACCAACCACGGTACTACCGCAGTGGGTGCGGTACTACCGCGCTGCCGTAGTACCACAACCTAGTGTCGTGCCCACTACCGCTTTGGACAGTGAGATTGCGGTGGTGGTTACGGTACTAACCTGCCGTACTACCGTAGCGCGGTACTACCGCGCTGGGTGCGGTACTACCGTGGTACCGTAGTACCGCACTCTAGTGTCGTGCCCACTACCGCTCAGTCAGTGACTTTGCGGTAGTGGTTGCGGCACTAGACTGTCGTACTACCGTACCACGGTACTACCGCGCTGGGTGCGGTACTACCATGGTACCGTAGTACCGTACTCTAGTGTCGTGCCCACTACCGCTCAGTTCAGTGAGTTTGCGGTAGTGGTTGCGGCACTAGACTGCCGTACTACCGTACTGCGGTACTACCGCAGATGGTACGGTACTACCGCATGAGCGGTACTACCGCACACCAAGCGGTACTACCGCCCCAGCAGACCCAGGCTGGAATGGCCTCCTATACTGACTCCTCCGAAGGCGCCAAGAAGATATGTGGGTGCAGAGAAAAGTGTAGTGTGATGATTCCACCCATCATATCACCGCGGATCCCCTCTTAATAGTACGGATTTCCTATCGACTCAACCACCAAAAAATAATCCGAGAGGGAAACTCCGTCTTCACGTTCCATCAACCGAGGGGATGATAACCGTCCTGTGCCATGGCTTAAGTTATCTGAAATACTCAAGGCACACGGTTAAACCGCAAATGTGTTGTCATCAATCACTAAAACCAATCATGGGGAAATATGCCCTATCACATGGACTATGCACCGTTGAAAGACCATTGATCAATTTGTTACTGCATATGTATTATGTGGCAGTAGATACTTCACTAAGAAAATGCTCAATTTCACCCAACATTGTTTTTGTGACCAATATGCCGGTAGGAATATAGAAAATTAGGATGGCCAAAAAAGATCATCCACATTGTTGTGAACAAAACGGGCAAAGACATGTTCAATCCTGGGTCTTCCACAACATACTACCAGACTAGATCATATATATCATGCCCATGCTGAAACAAAAAATTGATACCATGCCACCAAAGATGATATCAACACCGAATATGAATAGACTCATTAAAGATGGACACAATTACCAATCACAGAAGATTCACTATGCACCGGTCAATAATTCAGACGAAACAAAACACGAGTTCTTCCTTGTTAATCATCAGACAAGGCGACATCTACTGATCAATCCATCGGCACCAGCAGTTTGTGTCAATAAGTGTATGATATGTTTGCCCCAAATTCTAACTCTCTATCACCTAAATCCCGCAACATCTAGCGGAATCTGTTGACACGAACTCTATATCACAGACCCTCAATCAAAAAACGACCGCAATTGCGTTTTTTTCTCAAAAAACTATCGGTATTGTACTAACAGTGTTCAAAAAACAGTGCTTGGATTAAAGAGTTTAACACTAAAATTAACTAATAGGCCCACCTATAAGAGATGATGTGGCTATAAAATAGGACACTTAAAACTGCCGAACATCAAGGAAAAGGGGATGGCAAGCCCGAACGTTTTGAGTGCAAGTTTAGTTAAAGTGAGGTGGCAACTTCATTGTTAGAACATGTCAATTTTCCAAAGAGATGGCAATTTTCTTGTTTCCCCTTTTTATTGTTTTTTTCTAGGTGGCATTATTTGTTCAAAAAAACATCAGGACCCGCTTCCAGGCGACATGGCGGATGCCACCAGTGCAGGAGTAACGCCTCTCATCCCTAGCCTCAACGATATCGTAATTTGGAGATCCTCCTCCACTTGCCTTCCGAATCCCACATAGCTGACGCGTCGTCAGCTACGTTTGGCGCTGCACCACCTACAGGCGCAATTTCCTCCTCGCCCACTATGCCCGCTAGCCAGCCCCATCATCGTCTCCGGTCATAATTATGGTGAGCATGACCACCAACGAGAAAACATTACCTTAGACCACCGGGCCGCCACGGACGCCCAGCTCCAACGCGTCGTTCAACTTGACGAGAGGGATTGTTGCCTGGTGACCTCCTACGACGACCTCTTCCTCCTTTTCCACAACAGCTACATGAAGGACGCCTACTTCTCCATCTACAACCCGACCACTCGTCAGTCTGCTCCACTACCGATGCTTCATCACTTCATGGCCTTTGGGATGTATCCGCGCTGCCCAACCGGTGAGTATCGAATACTATTCTATGATCAAAATGAGGAAAGACTGTTGTATGATAAAAAGGAGAAAAGGGATCAGGAAATCGATTACCGTCATGTGGCAATCGATGATTTTATGATGAAATATATTTCCATGATACTGGCTGCTACATCTTTGCATTGGGTTCCATCCAGCCGTCGAAGAACATAGGGTACCTTTCGGATTCCGAGCAAGTGCTTTCACACGGCGGGGCTATGTCAGTTCTATTGTTCTGTGGCAACCTACAATTGCACATCGACCAAAATGAGACAGAAGGGAACATGATAGTGGTATTCCACACCACAACTATGTCGTTCCAACAGATGCATGCTCCAATTGTTTCCATTACTTCAAACGTTTCAGCCTACACTAAACTGTTGACATGGATGGGATGCTCATCTTATTCAGCTACAATAAGGCTACCATAACCATCGATATCTCGGTGTTTCAGAACTACGACAGTGAGGTCTGGACCTTTAAGTACAAGATTGAAATGCCGGTTACTGAGATCATGATGATGTTTGCACGACTTGACGATTCTTGGTATGTTGTGGTCATCCCTGGAGATGGTGAGTTGCTGGTGTTAGTCCAGTGCGCCAGGTGGCTACTTCAGACTGACATGAATGGCAAGTTGGCCGGCACATTTGTAACACCCTCCGATCCAGTAACAGTAATCACTACAGTGATTCCACTGTTAGTGATCATTACTGTTGTTGATCAAGCCATGATCACCTTTGATCATAGCTTTGTCAGATTCTCACCCTGATAAATTTTCAAATTATAAATTCTCTTCAAAAATTGTGGAGGCCAGTCAATATAGCAATGGTTGTTTTATTAAAATGGTATAGTAATATAAAGGAATAATATTTAAAATAAAAAGAATAGTTGGGAATTATTAAATGGCCATGGTAAATTTAATAAACAAGTAGGAATTTTAAATGCACTAAAAATTGTGAAACCAATTTTATTAAATGCCTAAAAATCAGTAGGTCTTATAAATATTGGAATATGAATTTATTAAGATATTTAAATAATGCAATTAAGTGATAACAGTAGCCAAACAATGCCAAAAAGCCTTTCAACATAAATAACAATATTTAAATGATTTTTATTAATGCCCAAACTTTTTGTGGCACTTAACTATGATGGAACCATAATTTTGGAACAAATTTTATGTGGTATAAAAATATAAAAGACATTAAACTAATTACAAACAGAACTAACAGAAAAGAAAACAAAAGGGGGAAAAACACAAAAAAATAACAAAACCCTAATCTAACGCCTGGGGTGACAGCCCACCCCAGGGCCCAGCCCGCCCCTCTCTTCTCTCTCTCCCTCACCTGCTCCCCCCCCCCCCCCCCCGTGGCGTCACGGCCATGGCCATGGCCACTACCTGGCCGGCCCCCTCCGTTCACCTGCTCCCCTCCCCTCTCTCACCTGCCCCGTTGACGATAAGGGTTCCCACAGCTGCCCCCTGTCCTCACTCCCTCCCCCCTCGCCTCGCTCTCTCTCTCTCTTTCTGCTACCGGTAAGGACCGCGCTTCCGCGGCCACGTCCTCGTCGCCGGCGCGGCCACCCTCAACCCCAGGCCACATCGGGTTGTCCTGACGCACCCCCTTCCTCGTCTGCTTCACCCTGCGCACGGAATCGACCGGCCATGCCCCGTGCTCATCGTCACCTTCGTCTTCCCCAACCACGGCGGTCGTCGCCATTGGTGTCGATTTGCCCCACCCCGAGCTCCTCCGTCTTCAGCGAGCGTTCCCCCGTCACCGCTGTGAGCTTATGCCCCTCCCTCATCTCCCCGTTTTCGATTTCGCGGCTTCTGGCTAGCTCCCCACCGTAGACGCGTACCGTCCGCCGCCGTGATGGCCATGGTCGTGCTCCCCGTGCCGCTCAGCTCGCGCCAGCGGCACCATTGTGCTCCCGTTGCGCCCTAGACCCGATTCGCCAGGTTGCGTTTTCAAAAAAACCCATCAAGACCGCGTTCCCGTCGTCACCCGAAAGGCAGCCGCCGCAGACCTCGTCGCCGGCATGGTTTCCGGCCACCCCCGGCGCCGCCACCACCACCATTTTCCTCGTCGTCGCCCCCTGGTTCGAATGAACCCAACCCTGCTCCAAGCCGTGGCCGGAATCGTGCGGGGACTCGACCTTGTCGGCGTACTGTCGCCGGCGAGTCGCCGGTGAGCACCCTGACCCACCGCCATGTGGGCCACGTTCGTCAGACTCTTAATTAACACTAAAACCCACCCCCCCTGACACTGACTTGTGGGTCCAGTGCCCCTAACCATCCTACTAATTAAACAGAAATGGAAATAAGCCCTGGGCCTATGACATGTGGGCCCATCTCAATTAACCGCCTGATTAACTTAATAAAATAATTAACCAAATCTGTCTCTATGACATGTGGGACCCCACTGTTATTAAATTTAATCAGGTGGATTATTAATACTATGAGGCTGACAGGTGGGTCCCCTCTGTCAGTTGACCAGTCAACAGAACTTGTGGATAATGTTGCATTTTAATAATAAAAGTAATCCAAAAATGGTTTAAATTGTTTAAAACTTTGAAATTCAATAACTTTTAAACCGTAACTCGGATTCAAAACCTTTATACATGAAAATTGATCAGAAAAATATAATGAATACGGATACGCTATCCGTATGTCTACCACACCCCTCTAACGTACCGAACATCGACATTCTCCCTTTCGGGCCGTCTGTCGAAAATTCCCGGTACCGATAAAAATTGCCCGGATCAAAATACTTTGTATACGAAAGTTACTCAGAACGGATCCATGATTATGAATACGTTACTCATACTCACACCACACCCCTCTAACATGCCAAACGTCGAACCGTCCCCCTCCGGTACCGTCAGTCCGATAATTGCCCGATACCGATAAACCCTCCGGATGAATTTGTTCTGAACATGAAAGTTGTTCGGAATGGTTCAACTAACCCGGATACACCACCCACACATGTGTCGGATGTCCACGACACCTCCGGCATGATACCTCCCCCCCTCCGTACACCTTGTCCGATATTCACCCGGAGCCGGTATTTCATCCCCGGATGAATTCCCGCTCCGAGCAACGTGCATCGTACTGCGTTAGAACCCCGTTTACAATTCATCTGTTATGTCTTGCATTTGTATTGCTATTATTGTTGTGTATTTATTGTTTCTCCCCCCCCCCTTAATCTCCGGTAGACCCCGCTGCTGCCGTCGACTACACCGATGCTGAGTACGACTACTTCGTCGACGACCGTACCGCTACTGTCGAGCTTACAAGCAAGCAGAGCCATTCTCTTCCCCAGATATCGCCTATCTTTCCGTACATTTCTTGCACTAGGCATTGTTACTGCTGCTGCTACGATTACAATCCTATTCAATTGCATAGCCTGTTTTTGTCGCCCCTTGATGTACCTCCTTTATCCTATGCTGCCTATTATTATTATGCATTATTCAGTAGTGAGCCCTGCGCATTGTTAGCTAGGATTAGATAGCGGGCCGTGATCACTCTGGGAGTGATCGCGGGAACGATATATTACAACTGCAACAGGTACGACTCAATGCAGACGCCCTAGGGAACCTACAACGGCGAGACTCTGCCGAGTCGCTTCGATTTTGGCTTACGAGTGGAATGGACTCGTATTTCACTCTCGTCGGCTCAGTAGCGTAGCATCACCGGGATGATATGAGGTTTACCTCTTTAGTTCATTCCGCTGATGTCTCTGTCAAATCTCTTAAGTGTGCCATCGAGGGTGATTCCTCCTGGTTTCACTTAATGGTAGGAACTCGAACCAACTGGTGTCCTTAAAGGTAAGAAGTCGGGCGACCCAACGGTGCCCGCGAGAGGTATTGCGACGGGACGACAGGGAGCGTACGACCAGTGTACCGGTGTGCTTGGCCCCTGATCGTTGGCCGCGAGAGTTACCAAACCATGAAAGTCGAGCTCCTCCAGGAGCACACGCGAGACAAGGTAAGGAGACGGTTCACCTTGTTGGTAACCGCAGTGACTTGGTGGGACGACGGGGCAGGCACCGATGTACTGGTGGTCCTGGCTGCTGTCGTTGTCCGCGGGTCGGTTAAGTCGAGGCAACGATAACGGTTGTAACGCAGGTTAATTAAAATGCTAAATGGTTCAGTGAATGTCTTGAGTTGGCTATATGCCATGTACGCACTACCTACCCGTGGGAACTACGAGTTATGGGCTCCTCTGCTTCTTAGTGTCGTCCGAGGACTCTTCAGACGTCAGCAGTACCGCGGCCTGCGCCGGGAAGTGGTGTTGTCTTATTTGCTCGCGCGGTGGTGTCTTATTTGGATTTGCTTTAACTTCACCGGCCAGCCACGCACCGTGCAGGAGTACGTTCGGGTTGGGTTTCCAAGGCTCGGCGTACTTAGGATTTAGACCGGCGGATGGCCTCTCTGTTGAGTTTGAAAGATGGGCTAGGAAGTGTCGGATAGCCTCGGTGGAGCGTTCCCTAACAAGGTTCCCGCCACCCTGGAGATCCGTGCGTGTAGCGTAACACAAGTGCACCCCTGCAGGGAATATTAATCTATTCGAATAGCCGTGTCCACGGTAACAGGACGCTTTATGCTGAAGCTGGATCTTACCACTAGAAACTATTATTATTAAACTGTATGGTTCCGGGTTCTCTTCCTCGCGGGGATGTCGAGGAGGTGAACTCGGAGGCATTGTTAATCATTACAACTTATTATTATACAATGCTGCAGCAACTTCTGCTGCCTTGTTACTTTATGTTTTATATAAACTGTTGGTTGATTCTTACCTCATGCTGCAAGACATCGTCGGAAGATGCTAGTTTTCGCTAGGCCTAGCTTCTTATCCTTGCTCTGGATTTCTGTCTTTCAGTCCACTATATACAGCCTCTTTTTTCCGTTGATACAATGCATAATGCTTAGTAGCGGACGTAAGACTCGCGGGTATACTAGATACTCACCTGCTTTATTTCCTTTACTTTTTTGCCTGATCGGCCGCTGCAGTCGACGTTGGAGTCCAGGAGTAGGAGATCCCCGATGTCGACCACCGCAACGTGAAGATCCCCGATGCCTTCTACGACGTCGAGTTCCCCGTTGACCAGGAGTAGCTTGGAGTTTCCCAGGCAGGAGGCCTCGCCTTTTCGATCTGTTGTTTTTTTTTGTGCTAGCCTTCTTAAGGCTACCTTGTACCTTTGTGTCTGTACTCAGATACTATTGCTTCCGCTGACCTTGTGCTCTTGAGCTGTTGTATTCGAGCCCTCGTAGCCCCTGGCTTGTATTAAACAGCTTGTATTATTTTATTTGTAGAGTTGTGTTGTGATATCTCACCGTGAGTCCCTAATCTCGATCGTGTACCTTGCGTGTATGATTACTGTACACGGTCTGATTTTGGGGGCGTCACAAGTTGGTATCAGAGCCGACTGCCTGTAGGAAGCCCCTAACCACTCCTTGGTCGAAGTCGAGTCTAGTATTTGCAATACTACTTGCTAACTTAATGTTTGGCTTACGGGCCCACATCGATGTCACTACGTGTGGTATCTTTGGTATTAGGATCTTTTTCTCCGTACCTATGCTCTGGGACTCTGTTCTCTTATCCTTGCTGGTAAAGTTTTAATAACTCTGGCTTAGGTTCACGTACCTCCTTCCTCCCGGAGAGCTCTGCATTCCCGATGATCGCCTGATTCACCTGAAGATTTCGACGATTACTCTCTGATCAATTCCCGAGATCCTACGTGTTCATCGCCTTTGCAATCCCATGCAACCAATAAGTCCGTGTGGATAATTGCATCCACCTCCCGATCTGAAAGTCATAATTCCCTTGTACTTAAGCATCGAATTATTCCGATGCTTCCATCATCTGATGCCTTTGCATTCTTTCTCCTTCTGGTTGAGTGCCGATACTCACACCAGATTCTTTGCGAATCACCCGACCTTTGGTGGATTATTATCCGGATAATCTTACATGGCTTCTTCCATGTGTCAATTGGATTCATCGTGTGAAATGCCCTCCATGCCCCTCGATGATTTGCGTTATCGTCGACAACCTCCCTTGTCTCCGTGCCAGTACAACTTGGTCGTGTATATCGTGCTCTGCTTTCCCTTGGGAAAGATGTACACCTGATACTTGGGTATCATCACAATTTCTTTTCCATTGGTCTGTTTAATCTTTCTTGTAATGTATGTTATCTAAGCAGTGAAATTCCCTGCTTATGTAAACACTTTGGTGTGCTACATTGTCTGTACAACCAGTTACGATTGTTGATGACTTTTCGGTGACCACCGATGGACGAGAACTTTGCCAATTGGTCCGCCTCGTCTTAACGAGCAGGAAAATGGTTCTCTTCGTCCCTCGCCCTTGGCACTGATGATGTTGCCGACATAGTTGACAAGTTGTTCTCTGACAAACCTTGCCTCGTGCTCGAATGGAATGTCGCCACCCTTCTTACCTTCTGTGGGCCCATAACCCACAGTTCCACAGGACCGAAACCTGACTCTTGTCCTCTACCTTGTGATATTCCGTCCGATATCAGACTCAGTGCTTGTGTCTGATGATCGGGGCCCCTTTCCCATCTTCCGTCATCGGCATCGAATACGTACCTAACCGCTTGAAACTTCTCACGATGTACTTCCCTGATGTTAAACTCGGAAGGACTTGTACCCCATAACCTTGAGCAACCCCATTCGATTGATCTTGTATCGATCCGACCCCCCTTAAGCTTTACCTCTTAACCTATTCGTAAGTGCGATGAAGCCCCGAGGAAAGGATGAAAACTCATCGAGATGCACCGATGCCAAGAGATGAAGACCTCAACATGAAGGATTAACTTCTTCGAGTAGGACAACAAGAGCCAGAGGATTTGTTAAGAGGCGAGACCGAAACTCTACCCCTTACACTACTTCTAATTCTCGGGACGAGAATTCTTTGTAGTGGTGGAGATTTGTAACACCCTCAGATCCAGTAACAGTAATCACTACAGTGATTCCACTGTTTGTGATCATTACTGTTGTTGATCAAGCCATGATCACCTTTGATCATAGCTTTGTCAGATTCTCACCCTGATAAATTTTCAAATTATAAATTCTCTCCAAAAATTGTGGAGGCCAGTCAATCAACATGATCATGGTTAAACCAAGTCACCCTTAGTCATTAGAATAATCACAAGTCTATGATGATTGTGAAACCAATGTTGTGGGGTTATCAAAATTGTTTTGAAAATTTAAATGAAAATGGAAACCTTAGTTAAACCAAAGTTAATGAAACATATTAAATAAAATGCCTAGCAATCTTAGGCCATGATAATATAGAAATGGTTGTTTTATTAAAATGGTATAGTAATATAAAGGAATAATATTTAAAATAAAAAGAATAGTTGGGAATTATTAAATGGCCATGGTAAATTTAATATACAAGTAGGAATTTTAAATGCACTAAAAATTGTGAAACCAATTTTATTAAATGCCTAAAAATCAGTAGGTCTTATAAATATTGGAATATGAATTTATTAAGATATTTAAATAATGCAATTAAGTGATAACAGTAGCAAAACAATGCCAAAAAGCCTTTCAACATAAATAACAATATTTAAATGATTTTTATTAATGCCCAAACTTTTTGTGGCACTTAACTATGATGCAACCATAATTTTGGAACAAATTTTATGTGGTATAAAAATATAAAAGACATTAAACTAATTACAAACAGAACTAACAGAAAAGAAAACAAAAGGGGGAAAAACACAAAAAAATAGCAAAACCCTAATCTAACGCCTCGGGTGACAGCCCACCCCAGGGCCCAGCCCACCCCTCTCTTCTCTCTCTCCCTCACCTGCTCCCCCCCCCCCCCCCGTGGCGTCACGGCCATGGCCATGGCCACTGCCTGGCCGGCCCCCTCCGTTCACCTGCTCCCCTCCCCTCTCTCACCTGCCCCGTTGACGATAAGGATGCCCACAGCTGCCCCCTGTCCTCACTCCCTCCCCTCCCCCCCTCGCCTCGCTCTCTCTCTCTCTCTGCTACCGGTAAGGACCGCGCATCCGCGGCCACGGCCTCGTCGCCGGCGCGGCCACCCTCAACCCCAGGCCACACCGGGCTGTCCTGGCGCACCCCCTTCCTCGTCTGCTTCACCCTGCGCACGGAATCGACCGGCCATGCCCCGTGCTCGTCGTCACCTTCGTCTTCCCCAACCACGGCCGTCGTCGCCATTGGTGTCGATTTTCCCCACCCCGAGCTCCTCCGTCTTCAGCGAGCGTTCCCCCGTCACCGCTGTGAGCTTATGCCCCTCCCTCATCTCCCCGTTTTCGATTTCGCGGCTTCTGGCTACCTCCCCACCGTAGACGCGTACCGGCCGCCGCCGTGATGGCCATGGTCGTGCTCCCCGTGACGCTCAGCTCGCGCCAGCGGCACCATTGTGCTCCCGTTGCGCCCTAGACCCGATTCGCCAGGTTGCGTTTTCAAAAAAAAACCATCAAGACCGCGTTCCCGTCGTCACCCGAAAGGCAGCCGCCGCAGACCTCGTCGCCGGCATGTATTCCGGCCACCCCCGGCGCCGCCACCACCACCATTTGCATCGTCGTCACCCCCTGGTTCGAATGAACAACCCTGCTCCAAGCCGTGGCCGGAATCGTGCGGGGACTCGACCTCGTCGGCGTACTGTCGCCGGCGAGTCGCCGGTGAGCACCCTGACCCACCGCCATGTGGGCCACGTTCGTCAGACGTCCAGTGCCCCTAACCATCCTACTAATTAAACAGGAATGGAAATAAGCCCTGGGCCTATGACATGTGGGCCCATCTCAATTAACCGCCTGATTAACTTAATAAAATAATTAACCAAATCTGTCTCTATGACATGTGGGACCCCACTGTTATTAAATTTAATCAGGTGGATTATTAATACTGTGAGGCTAACAGGTGGGTCCCCTCTGTCAGTTGACCAGTCAACAGAACTTGTGGATAATGTTGCATTTTAATAATAAAAGTAATCCAAAAATGGTTTAAATTGTTTAAAACTTTGAAATTCAATAACTTTTAAACCGTAACTCGGATTCAAAAACTTTATACATGAAAATTGATCAGAAAAATATAACGAATACGGATACGCTATCCGTATGTCTACCACACCCCTCTAACGTACCGAACATCGACATTCCCCCCTTCGGGCCGTCTGTCGAAAATTCCCAGTACCGATAAAAATTGCCCGGATCAAAATACTTTGTATACGAAAGTTACTCAGAACGGATCCAGGATTATGAATACGTTACTCATACGCCCACCACACCCCTCTAACATGCCAAACGTCGAACCGTCCCCCTCCGGTACCGTCAGTCCGATAATTGCCCGATACCGATAAACCCTCCGGATGAATTTGTTCTGAACATGAAAGTTGTTCGGAATGGTTCAACTAACCCGGATACACCACCCACACATGTGTCGGATGTCCACGACACCTCTGGCATGATACCTCCCCCCCTCCGGACACCTTGTCCGATATTCACCCGGAGCCGGTATTTCATCCCCGGATGAATTCCAGCTCCGAGCAACGTGCATCGTACTGCGTTAGAACCCCGTTTCCAATTCATCTGTTATGTCTTGCATTTGTATTGCTATTATTGTTGTGTATTTATTGTTTCTCCCCCCCCCTTAATCTCCGGTAGACCCCGCTGCTGCCGTCGACTACACCGATGCTGAGTACGACTACTTCGTCGACGACCGTACCGCTACTGTCGAGCTTACAAGCAAGCAGAGCCATTCTCTTCCCCAGATATCGCCTATCTTTCCGTACATTTCTTGCACTAGGCATTGTTATTGCTGCTGCTACGATTACAATCCTATTCAATTGCATAGCCTGTTTTTTTCGCCCCTTGATGTACCTCCTTTATCCTATGCTGCCTATTATTATTATGCAATATTCAGCAGTGAGCCCTGCGCATTGTTAGCTAGGATTAGATAGCGGGCCGTGATCACTCTGGGAGTGATCGCGGGAACGATATATTACAACTGCAACAGGTACGACTCAATGCAGACTCCCTAGGGAACCTACAACGGCGAGACTCTGCCGAGTCGCTTCGAGTTTGGCTTACGAGTGGAATGGACTCGTATTTCACTCTCGTCGGCTCAGTAGCGTAGCATCACCGGGATGATATGAGGTTTACCTCTTTAGTTCATTCCGCTGATGTCTCTGTCAAACCTCTTAAGTGTGCCATCGAGGGTGATTCCTCCTGGTTTCACTTAATGGTAGGAACTCGAACCAACTGGTGTCCTTAAAGGTAAGAAGTCGGGCGACCCAACGGTGCCCGCGAGAGGTATTGCAACGGGACGACAGGGAGGGTACGACCAGTGTACCGGTGTGCTTGGCCCCTGATCGTTGGCCGCGAGAGTTACCAAACTAGGAAAGTCGAGCTCCTCCAGGAGCACACGCGAGACAAGGTAAAGAGACGGTTCACCTTGTTGGTAACCGCAGTGACTTGGTGGGACGACGGGGCAGGCACCGATGTACTGGTGGTCCTGGCTGTTGTCGTTGTCCGCGGGTCAGTTAAGTCGAGGCAACGATAACGGTTGTCACGCAGGTTAATTAAAATGCTAAATGGTTCAGTTAATGTCTTGAGTTGGCTATATGCCATGTACGCACTACCTACCCGTGGGAACTACGAGTTATGGGCTCCTCTGCTTCTTAGTGTCGTCCGAGGACTCTTCAGACGTCAGCAGTACCGCGGCCTGCGCCGGGAAGTGGTGTTGTCTTATTTGCTCGCGCGGTGGTGTCTTATTTGGATTTTCTTTAACTTCACCGGCCAGCCACGCACCGTGCAGGAGTACGTTCGGGTTGGGGTCCAAGGCTCGGCGTACTTAGGATTTAGACCGGCGGATGGCCTCTCTGTTGAGTTTGAAAGATGGGCTAGGAAGTGTCGGATAGCCTCGGTGGAGCGTTCCCTAACAAGGTTCCCGCCACCCTGGAGATCCGTGCGTGTAGCGTAACACAAGTGCACCCCTGCAGGGAAGATTAATCTATTCGAATAGCCGTGTCCACGGTAACAGGACGCTATATGCTGAAGCTGGATCTTACCACTAGAAACTATTATTATTAAACTGTATGGTTCCGGGTTCTCTTCCTCGCGGGGATGTCGAGGAGGTGAACTCGGAGGCATTGTTAATCATTACAACTTATTATTATACAATGCTGCAGCAACTTCTGCTGCCTTGTTACTTTATGTTTTATATAAACTGTTGGCTGATTCTTACCTCATGCTGCAAGACATCGTCGGAAGATGTTAGTCTTCGTTAAGCCTAGTTTCTTATCCTTGCTCTGGATTTCTGTCTTTCAGTCCACTATATACAGCCTCTTTTTTCCGTTGATACAATGCATAATGCTTAGTAGCGGACGTAAGACTCGCCGGTATACTAGATACTCACCTGCTTTATTTCCTTTACTGTTTTGCCTGATCGGCCGCTGCAGTCGACGTTGGAGTCCAGGAGTAGGAGATCCCCGATGTCGACCACCGCAACGTGAAGATCCCCGATGCCTTCTACGACGTTGAGTTCCCCGTTGACCAGGAGTAGCTTGGAGTTTCCCAAGCAGGAGGCCTCGCCTTTTCGATCTGTTTTTTTTATGCTAGCCTTCTTAAGGCAACCTTGTACCTTTATGTCTGTACTCAGATACTATTGCTTCCGCTGACCTTGTGCTCTTGAGCTGTTGTATTCGAGCCCTCGTAGCCCCTGGCTTGTATTAAACAGCTTGTATTATTTTATTTGTAGAGTTGTGTTGTGATATCTCACCGTGAGTCCCTAATCTCGATCGTGTACCTTGCGTGTATGATTACTGTACACAGTCTGATTTTGGGGGCGTCACAACATTCCATCGCAAAGAATTCAGACTTACTAAATTGCAGCTGAAATAACCCTTGTTCCACATACTTTCTTTCCGACACTAGAATAATAGATGGTTCATCTCGAGGATGAGCACTGTTAACTGAACTGGTGCTTCTTAGCATCCTAAATGTTCGTATCCTCTACATCTGCAATATGTATGAATAAAATTCACTGTGGGCCTACTAGCATCTTCAATCTTGAGACCATTCCATGTTGACGGTAGGGACCGTTGTCCATCTTAATTCTAAAAAAACCATATCATTTTGATGTGCAAAATGTGTGTCACCTATTCTATGTGATGTTTCTATTATCTTGAACGGAGTAATTTTTTTACCCTTTTAACTAGTGGTCATCTTAGTGCTTAGTATATACTAAGCAATCTACTTGCCTTGTGCCTATTTCAGTATTTCTTCATCTGAAGAACTGATTTCGCCACTCGATCTAGGGTTTTTTACCTGGGAGATTATCTATGGTGTTCTCAATACTTAATAATTCCCAATCAGCATGTTGTGATGAAGTAATTTATGTTTCCCCTAATATTCGGTCGAAACATGATATCAAGACCTAAAACCAGTTGTACTGATAAGCCAAAGAACGGTTAGTGGGGTCGCACAGTGTGCTCCTCTCGAGACATTGTAACTGCCAACCATGTTCATGTTTCTCTGATGGCGTATAGAAAGACCACCTCAACTATTCTTGTCCAAAAGGGAAGTGCTCTACTTGTATGAAGTAGAGGAGAACACCAAGAATTACATTACTGCATGTACTATGCACCTTTGAAAGATCATAGGTCATTTTGTTACTTCATATGTATTATGTGGCAGTAGACCTTCACTAAGAAAATGCTCAATTTCACCTAGCAGTTTTTGAGTGACCAATGTGCTGGTAGGAATATAAAAATTAGGATGGCCAAAAAAGATCATTAACATTGTTGTGAACAAAGTAGGCAAAGACATGTTTAAACCTGGGTCTTCCACAACATACTAACATACTAGATCATATAAATCATGACCATGCTGAAACAAAAGTTGATACCATGCCACCAAAGATGATATCAAGACCGGATATGACTAGACCCAGTAAAGAGGGACACAATTAACAATCACAGGAGATTCACTATGCACCAGTCAATAATTCGGACGAAATAAACAAGGGTTCTTCTTCCTTGTTAATCTTCAGACAAGGGGACAGTTACTGATCAATACACCGGCACCAGCAGTTTGTGCCAATATGTGTATGATATTTCTGCCCCAAATCCGAACTCTCTACCACCTAAATCCCGCAACATCCAGCGGAATATGTTGACACGAACTCTAATCAACAGACTAAACTGCAAAAAACAACCATAATTACGGACCCTAAATCAAAAAATGACCACCATTGCATTTCTTTCTCAAAAAACTATCGGTATTGTACTAACGGTGTTTAAAAAACATTGATTGCTCGGACTAAAGAGTTTGACACTGAAATTAACTAATGGGTCCACATGTAAGAGATGACGTGGCTATAAAATAGGATGCTTAAAACTGCCGAACATCAGGGCAAAGGGGATGGGAAGGCCGAACGTGTTGAGTGCAAGTTTAGTTAAAGCGAGGTGGCAACTTCAGTGTTAGCACATATCAACTTTACAAAGAGATGGCAATTTTCTTTTTCCCTCTTTTTATTGTTTTTTTCTAGGTGGCAATTTTAGTTCAAAAAAAGGTCAGGACCCGCAGGGGGGGGGGGGTCTTACCTAACATCATACACTTATCTTTATCCATAAAGACCTACCTACTTTCGCCGTCTCCTCTTCTTTTCCCTTGAACAGGGGATCAGCAACTTCCAGGTGAGATGGCGGTTTCCACCAGTGCAGGAGCGACACCTCTCATCCCTGGCCTCCTCAACGATATTGTAATTTGGGAGATCCTCCTCCACTTGCCTTCCGAATTCTACATAGCTGACGTGTCGTCAGTTGCGTTTAGCGCCGCACCACCTCCAGGCCCAATTTCCTCCTCTCCCACTATGCCCGCCCGCCAGCCCCCTCATCGTCTCGGTCAAAGTTATGGTGAACCTGAACACCAGCGAACAACATTGCCTTAGACGACCAGCGGGCCGCCACGGACACCCAGCTCCAACACGTCGTTCAGCTTGACGAGAGGGACTATTGCCTGGTGACCTCCTACGACAGCCTCCTCCTTTTCCACAACAGCTACATGAAGGACGCCTACTTCTCCATCTACAACCCGAACACTCGTCAGTCCGCTCCACTACCGATGCTTCATCACTTCATGGTCTTTGCGATGTATCCGCACCGCCCAATCGGTGAGTACCAAATACTATTCGATGATCAAAATGAGGAAAGACTGTTGTATGATAAAAAGGAGGAAAGCGATCAGGAAATCGATTACCATCATGTGGCAATCGATGATTATGATGAGGAAATATATTTCCATGATACTGCCTGCTACATCTTTGCATTGGGTTCCATCCAGCCGTCGAGGAACATAGGGTACCTTCTGGAGTCCGAGCAAGTGCTTTCACATGGTGGGGCTATGTCAGTTGTACTGTTCCGTGGCAACCTGCATTGACACATAGATCAAATCGAGACTGAAAGGAACATGCTAGTGGTATTCAACACCACAACTGTGTCGTTCCAGCAGATACATGCTCCAATTGTTTCCATTACTTCAAATGTTCCATCCTACACTGACCTGTTTGACATGGATGGCATGCTCACCTTATTCAGCTATAATGAGGCTACCATAACCATCGATATCTCGGTGTTGCAGAACTACGAAAGTGAGGTCTGGACCTTTAAGTACAAGATTTAAATGCATGTTACTAAGATCATTATGATGTTTGGACAACTTGACGATTAATTGTATGTTGTGGTCATCCCTGGAGATGGTGAGTTGCTTATGTTAGTCCAGTGCGCCGGGTGGCTACTTCAAATTGACATGGATGGCAAGTTGATCGGCACATTCCATCGCAAAGAAGTCAGGCTTACTAAATTGCAGCTCAAACAAACCCTTGTTCCACATACTTTCTTTCCGACACTAGAATAATAGATGGTTCATCTCGAGGATGAGGACTGTTGACTCTACTAGTGATTCTTGGCATCCTAAATATCTGTATCCTCTACATCTGCAATATGTATGAATCAAATTCACTATGGGCCTACTAGCATCTTTGTTGATGCATATAAATTTATGATTAAGAAGCTCACATTGTTCCATCATGCAATCTTGAGACCCTTCCATGTTGACGGTACGGACCGTTCTACATGTAATTCTAAAAAAACAGATCATTTTTATGTGCAAAAATGTGTGTCAACTATTCTATGTGATGTTTCTAGTATCTTGCACTGAATAATTGTTTTACCCTTTTAATTAGTGGTCATCTGAGTGTTTAGTACTTACTAAGCAATCTTTTTGCCTGGTGCCTATTTCAGTATTTCTTCATCTGAAGAACTGATTTCGCCTCTCTATCTAGGGTTTTTTACCTGGGAGATTATTTATGGTGTTCTCAATACTTAATAATTACCAATCAACATGTTGTGTTGAAGTAATTTATGTTTCCCCTAATATTCGATCGAAACATGAGATCAAGAACTGAAACCAGATGTACTAATAAGCGAAAGAACGGTTAGTCAGGTCGCACATTGCTCTCCTCTCGAGACATTGTAACTGCCAACCATGTTCATTTTTCTCTTATGGCGTAGCAAGACCACCTCAACTACTCTTGGTCAAAAGGGAAGTTTTCTACTTGTCTGAAGTAGAGGAAAACACCAGGAATTACGTTACTGCATGTACTATGCACCATTGAAAGATCACTGATCATTTTGTTACTGCATATGTATTGTGTGGCAATAGATGCTTCACTAGGAAAATGCTCAATTTCACCCAGCAGTGTTTGAGTGAACAATGTGCTGGTAGGAATATAAAAATTAGGATGGCCAACAAAGATCATTAACATTGGTGTGAACAAAACGGGCAAAGACATGCATGTTCTAACCTTGGTCTTCCAGAACATACTAACAGACTAGATCATATATATCATGCCCATGTTCAAACGAAAATTGATACAATGCCACCAAGGATGATATCAAGACCGAATATGACTGGACCCACTAAAGATGGACACAATTAACAATCACAGGAGATTTACTATGCACCAGTCAATAAGTCAGAATAAACAAAACACGAGTTCTTCTTCCTTGTTAATCTTCAGACAAGGGGACAACTACTGATCAATCCGTCGCCACTAGCAGTTTGTGCCAATAAGTGTATGATATGTTTGCCTGAAATTCTTACTACCTAAATCCCGCAGCATCGAGCGGAATTTGTTGACGCGAACTCTAATCAACAAACTAAATTGTAAAAAACCACCATAATTGCGGATCCTAAATTAAAAGCCAAGCACCACTGCAGTTTTTTCTCAAAAAAACTGCCGATATAGTACTAACAGTGTTCAAGAAACATTGATTGCTTGGATTAAAGAGTCTAACTAATGGGTCCACCTGTAAGAGATGAGGTCGCTATAAAATAGAACGCTTATAACTGCCGAACGTCAGGGCAAAGGGGATGGCAAGCCCGAATTTTTTGAGTGTAAGTTTAGTTAAAGCGAGTTGGCAACTTCACTGTTAGCCACATGGAAATTTTCCACATAGTTGACAATTTTTTGTTTTTTTTTTCCTTTTTATTTTGTTTTTCTCCAAGGTGGAAATTTTAGTTTAAAAAAAGTCAAGGCGCGGAAGGGGGGAGGAGGGGGGGGGGGCTTCCTCCCTAACATTAGGCACATATGTTTCCTAGATTTAACCTTTTCTGAGGTTGTGAGATAAGTATTAAATCTTTATTTCCATCTGATTTACGCAGTGAACATTTCTTGAAGTCTACGTGCATGAACATTTCTTAACTTGTTACCAATCTGAAAAAAATCTCATGGATATGCAGAGAAAACTGGATCTTATATATATGGAAGCTACACTAGGAAAATTTGATCAATCTTATGTGGAAGCTGGCTAGCTACTGGATGGCTTCGCAAGCAGAGTGAGCGGCATGATGCGTAGGCGCTGGTGACGCGAGCACGGGTGACGCATACACAACCAAGTGTACGTACGTACCAGTCACGCATTTAACTGCTTTTGGCCCACGCACTCTGCTCTCTGCCGCCATTGAAGAAGAGTAGAGCTCGTCCATCGATCTCTGTGGTTGTCTGTCTTGACGTAACATGGTCCTCTCGTTACTAAAGATCTTCTTGTGCAAGTCTAGTACTCCTTTCTTTGTTTAGAATGAAAAGAGTAGTTTGGCATATTTCTCCCTGTCTAGTCCATGCCTGAATTAATCAATGAAAAAGAATAGCACGATATAGCGTTTTGCACAATGCCTCCCTAAATGAATTTGTGTGCAACGCCTCGCTAATAGCACACTATAACACAAAATAGCACGCTAATAGAGTATATTAGGGTTAAGCTATTTTATCATAGCACGCTATTTTTTACATTGGAATAAATGCGCACATGCGTTCGTGTAAAACTAAAATATGTAAAGTTCGACAAAAATCCGATTTAAAAGAATAAAATATCTGAACCTTTCTAGTAGGAGCAATTTAATTCTTCTTCACCAATCGATTCCAGAATTTTTCAACCTAATTTGCTTCGTAATTTATTCAAACAAAACTGTCCAAATGTTTAAACAAATAGGAAAAATGGGTTGTACTTACTTGATTTTTGTTAAGAATTTTCAAAAAAAAAATTGGGGGAGGGGGGGGTATATTATATGAAACTAAAATTTCCCCATAAAGCTGAGCTTTGCTCGGTGATTCGTTCCTCTAGTCATTAAAAACATGGGACCCCTAAGGCTTTAGAGTTTAATTTGATTGATTGTAACCCTGTTGAGATGTAAGTAATAAAGTTTTACCCGCAAAAAAAACATGGGACGCACATATCCTATTTATTGTAAATGGTGTATTTTTTTTAAAAAAATCTCAAAACCGAAAGAAAAATTTCACTTGAGAAACCAAAAGGACAAATTTATTATTGATTATTCTAATGGGCTGAATGGGCTGCATTGACAGCCCAATGTGAACTAGCTATTATTATTCATGGATAGATTTTTATTTTTGTTTCAAGAGTTATACTTCAATTTTGGATAGAGAAATGCATATGTACCTACACAAGTGATACTTGTCATATCCACACCATTCACTAAAAAGCATATTGCTTCGATTGATAATAATACTTACTATATCTATGTCTCTATTTTATCTTATTCTCTTGGAATTTGTGTGACTTTTACAGCGAGGTCTTCATATTTATGATTATCAGGAGTAAATGATTAGTCAACTACCTCATTAGTTTCTTTTAGACTTGGGCGAAAGCCCCTTTCCATAAACAGCATAATGGATATACAGAGTTCAACAAGAAGGCGGTTGGAAAGGAGAGAAGCAAGCTCAGCATTGTATGGAAAACCCTCCGCAGATGCTCGCAATCAAAACATCATCTCACGAGCAAAAACCAGCCAACACATCACCAACAACTAGACCTAGCAAACATAAGCTTTAAGGGTTCAGTATCAAGACGCTCACATGAGAGCTAATTAACAATACTCACAGGTGCCACAAAATACGGAGTATCTGGAACTAGAGAACGCCTTCAACGCAGACGTAGAAGGCTAGACTACTACCAATGGAACGAAGAGAGCTTCATCACTTGTCCACCACGTCATCCGCACCAGGAGCGCAGATCCACATGAGGTTCGCAGTATTCTCCTTGAGCAGCAAAATCCCTTTGTTCATCACCTCTCGATCCTCGATCGATCTTCAGCAGTCATGTCCAATTGGTTAAATAGATCACCGATCGATGTAAAAACCACCTCAAGGGGAGACTTAGGCCACTAACTACGTCTCTAGTTAATCTCACCAAAATATTAGTAGTTCTATTTTCTGTGTTTTTTTAGTATGGGTTGCACATCTTTTTGGCGGGTTCATCTTTTTCAACAGGAAATTGTTCAATGAATGGCTTTCTACCACATACACAAAATATCCGATGGGTCGTTGTTGGTATGGAATGATGGTGAAAAAATCGGATCGATTTTTTGTGGAAGCTCGCTAGCTACTGGATGTCACGGATATGGCAGGATAGAGTATCTCTATCACTAAATCCTGACAAGGGCAGGGCAGATCGATATGCGCGTGCATCCAGTCCAGATCAGTACGCGGCAACCACACACAGAAGCCAATTCTGTATGGATCTTCGCGCTGCACAAAATAAGGACCATGCTCAATTGTCAATTGGTCCTAGCCTGCCTGCCTGCTGTTGGCAATATACGTATGTGTGTACCAATAATTGTGTTTTGCAGCATAGGAAGACGTGTGAAGACAAATGCAGCGAATGTACCACGTCGTCATCCATTGTCCACATCTACTTGGTCGACATAGAGTTTCGGTAGTAATATTGTGTTGGCACCACACATGTAACTTTGTTGATGTTCTATCTTTTTTTACATTTACTCCTTATTTCTGTATGTTTCAACTCTCACCTTTTGAAACTAGGATTTCACCCCGCTATATAGATATAGCAATCACATGATACATCAAATTAGCTGGCGCCGTAGCATGATCAAGTCCAAAGCAAAAGAGCGAGAGACACAAAAAGAAAAAGGAAAAATGTTGATACTGGCAGATAGACAGAGGAAGACCAGCAAAAGCTGCGCCCACCGGATAAGTGCTACCACGCTCCTAGCACTTCGGCGCACCGAGTACCAAGCAAAACCTTCAGATGGAATAGGACAACGATGCGCTGCTTGGGTAAATCCTAGGGTTTCCTCTGGAACGCGGAGGGCGATGGTGGAGGAGTACTCCCCGAGTAAGCGCCAACTTAAAATATCTTGCCTGTTATCTCGAGGATATATGCTGACCATCTCGGGATGTGTATGTCTGAGTTATCTTTCGAATTTTTACTTGAGATTTTCTAACACGGCACATTCTTGTTGGTTCGGAAATCTAAGATATGCAGGGACTCATCGGGTTCCAGCCTTCCAGGCGTAAACCATGTGGGTTGCAGCCGCCATTGATACAGTTCCACGGGCCTCGTTAGTCAAGTCTGAAAGTGTCACTCGCGACCTTTTTAATCACTTTTGCAATCAGTCGCCCACTTGTCACTCACAAGTCACATAGACTGTATACACAGCACAGTTTCATCATTTTGTAATCATTGACCCAGCCCAGATAAGTGCTGGACAGGAGTAGGGAGGGGTGTATATGCACAGTATATGTGCACGAGAAACCAGTGGTGGCCCGGGCACCACCTCGCATTTTGCCAAATACTGCCCATCACCACATCGCTTTCAATTTGCTCAAACTCTAACCTCGCAGGGACCCCTAGTACAACTGTGGACAGTTCTGCAAAGCATTGTCCAATCATTTGACCCAATTTTTGTCACTGGTAAAGAATTATGTTCCTTTTCATTTCTGTGAGGAACAATGGCCAAAATCCCTGGAGGCGGGAAAATATGGTATAGTGCCATGTTGAAAGGGGGTCACCGCTTTATACGCTCTAGTGACAAGCCTGCAAACTTTGTTTTAATCGTTTCAACGTTATGTTCTTTTCAGTGCCAATGTATATGGATGGCATTAAGAAGACATACTTCCTCTGTAAAGAAATATAAGACGTTTTAGATCACTATTTTAATGGTCTAAAATATGTTATGTTTATAAACGGAGGGAGTATTAGATTGGGTTAAAGTTTTGGAAGATGGCCATTTTTTGCTGAACTTCTGAAAGAGTCAATTTTGTAGATTCTCGACAAGGTTCGTATTGGTTTTGGATTTGGTAATCAACATTATCGGATGATATATCGGACAATATGAAGTAAAATCGAAGAATAATTATGAAGAAATCGAGCTAAGCTTATTTGTATAGTACCAAAGCATAACAGGTGTATGATTTAATTTTTCTTCAAATACAAATAAATCTAAATTTTCAATGGAACATAAGAAAGTACATTATGCATGCATGATACCCCAAAAAAAAAATTATTTTATTAACAATTTTATCATAAGGAGTTTAAATATGGGTCACATCATCCCATATATCGGTCTATACTGGGCGATATCTGTGAAAATGATATTTATGAAAAAATATGAAAAAATAGTATTGGTAGGTTGTCAAAGTCGATATATCTGCCAAATCAACCTATGTCTAGAATCTTGATTCCAGGTAAATATATCATCTAGTGACACATTATATAATTTAACTAGACCATCACCAACCTGCCATTTTATACACTAAGGATTTTGACTTTTTTGCTGCCGTGAACTATGTGCTATATATCTACGTGCGTTCACCCACTATACTGATATTAACATGTACTCCCTCCGGTCCAGAATATAAGATGTATTATTTTCCGTGCAAGTCAGCCATTTAAATGTTTGACCAAGATTGTAGAATAAAATATCAACATATATAATACCTAGTAGATAAAATATAAAACTACTTGCCATGATGGATTACATGATATAAATTTTGATTTTGTGGATATTGATATATTTATCTAAAAACTTGGTCAAACATGCACTCGTTTGACTTAGAAAAAAAAATACACCTTATATAAAGGAATGAAGGGAGTATATAAGTGTTATCAATCCACCATATACTAGCACATTTTAGTAAACTAGCTAGTGGTGATTACTTAACTGAAGATGGAGTAATGTGTAACAGATTTCATGTGATGTGACGTGAGCGATACACTAATTAATTTGTAGGTCCATTTATGACCGCATGAGATAAGAAGGAACACGTTAATCAATTGGATGTGGCATTTTTGTTAAGCTGCATTGGGCACACATTAATTAGCCAAGGCTAATTTCATGATGTTTTTGTGACATCACTTCAAGGATGGCACAAGTATATATCAATGTGCAAACTCATTTTTATGAATTTTTGTACAGGCCACGCATTGTTAAGTATTTATCAGTGTGTAAGTTGTAAACCGTGTGGCAGCCGCCGTTGGTACAGCTCCACCCACACCCACGCTGAATTAGTCAAGGCTACTTTTCCTTTTGTTGAATACACGTGGAGTCATGTCTGAAAATGTCACTCGAGACCTTTTTAAAACACCTTTTATCCTCATTCAGTGGTGAGCAGCTGAGCACAGACTAGCCCGTTGCAAAGTCTTCATGTTCCACGTATGCACTTAATTAGTTCATACCTGCATGGCATCCATGCATGTAATGTATGTATATGTACACTGCTGCCTGATGTTTGCAGCTGATATGAAAAGCACACGTTTCTCATGTAGTATACGTCTTAATGCGCCGCATGGATTTTTCTTCTTGTGAACTGCTTTCCAGTTCAGTGAGTCAATTACTTGCCTTCACACTCGCTCACATTCAGTTGTTCCACGGTTTCTGGGTCAAAAAAATCGTTCACATTCAGTTCTCTCAGTGCTTGTATGTGCTGTGATGTGATGAACAGCTGCATGGAGTCAAGGAGCCGACGGTCAGAGAAGCAGAGAGCATGCATGCTGCTACTACAGAAGGGTGGCACGAGATGGCTCCAATTCAACGACACACAACACAGGCGATGGCTGCAATTCAACGACACACAACACAGGCGATGGCTCATCATCATAACCTTCTTCATCGATGGTGGAGCTAGCTAGCAGAGCAGGCAGGTGCACGAGAAGCAGCAGCGGAGTGGAGACCACCACCTCGCCATTTGCCAAATACCGCCCGTCAGCAATGTCCCCACAACGCAGACATGCAGAGGTCCATGCATGTCCTACCGTTTAACCCACTCTTCTCTTATCACCAGTACGAAACTAATTTCTTTCACTTCATTTCTACTGTGCGCGCCGCATCTTATACATGGATGGGTTGACTTGCCACATATCTACTTGCACTCACACCGCTGTATTTACATTGGCGTGCATTCGAGCTCTCAATTCTTCATATTTCAGCACATTATATCATGTAGCAATTGATTGACGATGTAGTAGTGTGTGTCATGGTTTTTATGTGGACGAAAGACACAGGGGTCCTCCCTTTGTTAGTCTTTAGTTTTGAGTTATGAGATTAAGTTTTAGATGTATTAACAAACACGTACTCATACAGGGGTAGATTTTTTTGTACCGACTTCATACGTGCGTAGATTTTCCATAGTCACCAAAACCTAAAATAATGCTTTATTCTCAATTTATTAAATAGGGGGTTTTGATAGACGCAACTATAATAAATGGACCCTCGATAAAGGTGGCTAATAGTTCAACCCTACACAATTTCCTTCATTGTTGTAGTGTAGCACAAATTTTTTATTCTACACAATAGTTAGTTGTAGCGAGGTATATACGCCGAAGATACTACAAACATAATCCCATGTAAACTTATCAAGAATTGCTCTCGCCCCGTTTTATAGATAAAGTATCATCCCATGCAAACTAATAAATATTAAACGCTGTAAATAAGCAAACACTAGAGTTTTATATATGATAGGAGTAGGTTTTAAGAAACCAAAGAGGATGCAATTTTTTAGAAGAAAGCAAAAGGTGATTAGCTAGGAATCAATCGTTTTCGGTAGCTAAATAATAAATGAACTATTTTTTAGGCAAATAAATGAACCAATGGAAGTCTAGCTCGCCCAAGTATTCCTGATGAGCTTTCGGCCCACCATTGTACTGTAGTCTAGCTCGCCCCTCCCCCCCCCCCCCCTCCAACCAATCAGTCACCTCTCTGATGTTGACAAGAAAGAAAGTGAACCACCGAATGTGCCCAAAACAAAAAACAAAAGGCATCACGTACTACTATTCGGCACGTTTACATGCATGCTGTAACATCAACATCTCACTTTCATCGATCCCTTTCTCTAATTTGGAACGGCATATATTTGATGACTCTTACCTTATACTGTACTCCTTTGTTTGATACTTTAGTCAATATATCTTTCTAACATGCACACATTGACATGACACCCACATGGTCACATATTGTATTTCCATCTGCTTTTTCCCTAGTTTAATTAAGCCACAAACTACATACTTTCTTTTGCCAGAGAATGCTAATTAACACAACTGTGTCAATGTCCCGACGTGAAAGTCCTTATATTGAGCAATATAAAGAAAACCACGAAGATCTGTTCTGGCATATGCTTCATGAAACTACACAGCCAGGCATACACCATACAAAAGATACACATCATGCATTTTTGTTATATTCTAACCAAAAATCTCCAGCAACGTATACAACAAGCTGTGACAACCCAAAATTTGTTACTGTACAT
The DNA here is from genome assembly GCA_950022295.1 of Bromus sterilis. Lineage (NCBI taxonomy): Eukaryota > Viridiplantae > Streptophyta > Magnoliopsida > Poales > Poaceae > Bromus > Bromus sterilis. Next base: position 5,398,553 of record OX465597.1, on the reverse strand, counting down.
TATACCGGTTGATAACCGAAGATCGATCGACATTTGTTTTCCCTATATCGATGATATTGTGAAGGGTGTTTCTCCATCCCATTCTTCTATCAATTAATAACTAGACATTGTTTCCATCCCTGGGATGTTTTCTCTATATATATAGTAATGTGATATATGTTTTACACAAAATCAATTTACTGTCATACCAATTAATGCTCTCAGTCGCTCAGAAACCCTTGAAACATCTATACCAATTCTTGGGCTGAAGGCCTGCACAAGATAGAGAGAGGAAATTAATTAACACAATTAATTAAACCCTTATTAATTTCATAGAAAAGTATATAACAATTTACTTTAATGCTAAGAAATCGATCGCCACATAATGAAACCCGTTTTCCAGTCGTGGTAGACTAAATTGCATACATAAATTCTAGCCGATGGAGAGGGAGGAAAAGGTGAGAAAGAAATTAAAATCTGTATGGCACATATGTACCTTTAAGGTCGTTTTCAAACATTTTGACAATATTTCCCAAATTTTTGTCTCTTACTATATTGACAGGAATCTACATTCCACATTTTGAAGTGTGTGTACATGCACAGCTTTCATCACCCATTTGTGCCTGAGCACTTCTCCCGTGATTGGCCATTTTCTGTCCGTTGATCAAGCATAGTTGATTATCACCTTTTAATATTTTTTATTTGTAAATCATTATTTCAAGTACTTTCCAATATTTTTAGTGTTTTTTTAGTACTCCCTAGCCTGCTTTTGTTTGCACCGTTAGATTGACTTGATTCAGCGGCCCCTACCATCCCCAAACATGGTAAAAGTTGTACTTGTATATATACCATTATTCAAAGCCTTTTTGACACAAAAGTCACTTCGGTCAGAAAGTAATGTGTTTTCTTTTGACACATCCAATGATGTATTCTTTGTGCAACATAAAATAATTAGTCATGCTCAAAACCAATCCCCGGACTCATGTGTGCCTTATATTTTACAATAGTGGTTGTGTTTACTAGGGTGGATGTGAAAGTCTATACCTATATATATGTACTTACCCGGGAGTGTATGGTGTAGAAGATTTTGTGGCCAGCAACTGAATGATTAGCGTTGACGACCTCGGCGCCTTCTTCCTCGATGATGGTTATTACCACGTGGAGCATGATCGGCCTCTCTGCGCTGCATACCAGCACCACATCCATTGTGGTATCATCATGTTGCCGCACCTCTACCACGGGTGCAAATACCTCCCACTGTTTATCTCCTTCTGGTGACCCTGTACCACCACTCGTGGTAGGGGTGGTGGTGGGCGTCGAGGCGCCACTAGGTCCTCTTGCGGCAGCCATTGCTTGCGCAGAGCTCCTCCGATGCTGCAGCTCGTCAATCCTGTCCTTGAGCTTCTTGATGTATGACGCCGCCTCATCCAGGCTGCCTAGCTGGGTCATTGCTTCCTACATACACATTTGAGGTAGACGGTGTTAAAATAATTAAAAGGACAACTTATAAGAAATATATTGAAGGACATGATTTTTTTCCTTCAAATAAGTCATCTTTTTCAGATTTTTTTTAAAGTCATCTTTTTCAGATAACAAAAGAGTTGTATTTTTTTCCCCGGGTCTATACATCTTGAATGCACACAACCACACATAATAAATCTTCTGAGTTTGAAAATTATATACCGAATCATCTCATCTATAACTAACCGAGGATTTTCTTCAACCTTTTTTCTTTCCACTTGACGGAGAGTTTTTCTAGATAATGGTTATGTGCACAGCCAAATATTTTCACATACACCTACCTACAATTAAGTCATTCTTTCTTACCAGTTGAGATTCACTAACTTCGTGGTATTATCATCACCTGTGCATCCTTAGTCAAAACAACAATTTTCCGTCCTTAGTTGGTGCTAATTTTTGGAGTTAATTCTTCTAATTCTCCAAAAACTTACTTCAAATTATCTGCTCCAAAGTCGTGCTTGCTACATGCCATCCTCTATCGTGTTTTCTAGCTATCTATTCAGGCCCATTCTTGAGTTCCATTTGGCACGCTGTTAGTAATTCATCGAAGGGTTATTTGCCTCCTTTTAGTAATTTGAAGCTTCCTCGGCTTTGTGGCAAGATATGAGGGGTGCACTACATCACATTATTATGAGCTTCGTCTCAGTTAATTTACCTTTTATTATTAGCTGAGAAATTTTTTCATGAACAGCTAGATAAGACCAATGGTTTAAATAGCCGGCTATGGCCTAGCTATAACCTGTTGGAAGACCTCAGGCTACGGCTATGCCATTTGTAGGCTAAATCAAAAAAAACACTAATAGCCTGCTATAGCCTTATTTAGCCCCTAATTGGCCTCTATTTTAACCGTTAAACTCTTTGTTTTCTGATTTTTTTTCTACTTCATTTTATTTCTTTCATTTAATCTGATTCAATATTACTTATGAGTTGAATATTGTAGAATGGTTTGTTTGGGTTGAATACTTGAATGAGTTGTAGCTCGAATCGTGTTTTGAATCATAGTTTCCTTCATTTTTTTGGTAAAATATGACTAATATTTTCTTTATCTTTGAAAAACGGCTAAATGGATTAGCCGCTATAGCCCAGGCTATAGCATTTCTTAGCTTCTGAAATGCCGGGGCTAAATAAAATAGCCGGCTATTTTAAACATTGGATAAGACCCACATACGTCTAACAGACACACTTAAATAAAACAGAATTATATGTATATTCTTATTTGACAATATCCGAATTCAAAGCAGAAGTTTTGCAAGATGAACAAGATAATTCTTTCACGCTGCCAACAAAGAATTTCCGCATTTGAAACGTGATACTAGCTTATATATTTTCCTGAGGCCTTATAGCTGTATATTCAGAATATGCCAGAAAAATGAAATGCAATAAGTTGATTAACATTTTTTTTTACGTTTCATCTATTATATGCGTGCAACTGGACGTAAGGTCAAAATCATGATTGTACTGGTACGCTAATTTCTAATTTCAGTTGTCCATCTCAACAAAATAAAACAAAATTAATAAGGTGTACGTACTATGTCACTCTTTATGAGGAAAGCAACACGTTCCAACAAAAATAAATGCCCGGCCATACGTAGAACTCAATTGCTCCGTCCGGTTGATTACGATATTTCATGTGATGAGGAGGACTATATTTAATTTGTACTACTGGATACTGGTGGACAATGAATTAGTTAAGAGTGAAAAATTGAAATGCCAAAATAGGAGTGCTACTCTGTTGACTAATTATCAGTTGACACTACAAGAATTCAGAACAATTAAATGTGCTCATCTTCCTCCCTTTTCCGGGCCAGATCGATCGATTAGCATGCATGGAGAGGAGCAGCTAAGAAAGCAAACACTATTCGGTAATAATACAAACGAATTAAGAACATATGGGTGTGTTTGTGGTCTTACAGGGTTGGAGAAGTGTTCTTTTGGGATGAGAGAGGCGAGCTTGGCGCAGAGCTCCTTCATGTGCTGCCTCCTCTCCCTCTCCACATCCTTCCTCGCCGCCCCCCTCGCCGCCGTCGCGCCGCCGCTCTTCCTGCTCCTCTTCCGGCCAGTCGCCTCATGCGCCTGCGCCTGCACCTCCATCTACACCTCTCGCGCACAAGGAGTCGCGGATCTGCTAGCAGCCGGCCGGTCTGGTGGTCTAGCGAAATGCAACCAGAGTGAGTGTATGACCACAAGCTGGCAGCTGTTAGCTAGATGGAGTGAATGTTTTGTTTTCCATGGGGCAGCCAGAGCCCAGACTGAGGTAGGGGATGAAGAAATACAAAGGATGAGAGTGGAGTGGCGTCGCTTAAATGGGAGGCGCCCCGTATGGGTGGTGTGTGTGAGTACGGATAAGGGCCAGATATATATATATATATATGGACACCGCACGCGAACACTGGAGTATTAAAATATGTATGGAACGCCAAGAAATATCCACGACTATTTCTTTTTTTTTAATTAGGGAAATACTCACGAGGACTTTGATTCAGAACTAAATCTTTTTCGTCACAAACATAGTACAGACGCAGATGCTCATGGATACCTATATACACTCATCTCTATATATAAATATATACATACGTAAATTATTTATATGAGCATCCTTGAAACATTTATCCGACAAGTTTTGATATTTAACAAAATCATCATAGACGTATCACTACCAATGAAAACGTTTTCTTCCATTGAAAGAACATTTCACTTTTATGATACATCAAAAGGTTGAATTTGGGTTTTGATCTTTGATGAACTTGAGATACCACTATCCTTCTAATAATCCATCTATAGGTTGATCTTCAATTCACAATCAAACTAAATTTCCCCACTGCAGCAAATCTATGATGAAGTTTTTTTTTTGTCTGGGCAAGGTTGCCGTCCTAACATCTGGGTCTTGTGGTTGACATGGGCGACAGACCGAAAAAATTCCAATGGAGCGAACAAAAGACCAAAATAGCCCAATAAACTATGTTTTAATATGAATATTGTTATAATGATGCATTTATGTACCCAGTGATTGAATACTTTGTATATGAACTATGTCTAAAATATATAATAATGCATTTTTGTTGGGGAGGGGGTAGGGTTAGGCTTGGGTCCGGGTTGTTGACTTTACTACAGCATTGATGTCCCTTGCACACCTAGCTGCCATGCCTCCTACTTCGTGATAATGTTGCAACACTATCGCTCGCCACGGTTTCGATAACGTGTCTCCCACAACATCACTGCTCTTGGCTTCCCCATCCTCGACATGGCACCTCACCAACTCCTACAACAAGGCAAGGGCCATGATGCGAGCGACAGAGCAAGAGAGGAAAGAAAGGAAAATAATAAAAATAAAATGTGAGACACCGACGGGTGGAGCCCACCGTTCATATATGCTAGTATCTCCTTTCTGATGAGAAGGTCCACACATATTTCTAGGTGCATGATTTGACCAATGTAATGTGAGTTTTATGTCATAAAAAATATCATCAGAATATTCATCTTACAATCGCATAAGATTTTTTTATTTAATTATTCTGAATATTTCCGGTAAAGGGGAAAAAAGTGAGAATGAACTTTTGCCGACTCCGATTGAATGACCGCTTCTCCTATCCCTATCCACAAACGGGTTCAAACGTGTTCACGAATATTTGATGTGTTTGTTTGAATGATTCGGATTGAAGTTGCCCTTGAAAACCTGTTGCCGTTGTGCTGTTGCTGTTGGTAGTACGTGGTGAATGGAGACATGCAATTAAGCTCCCTGCCGGCCGGCCGGCACTGCATTAACGATCAGCGCAGTGGATGCCAACGAACTCAGAAAATTTTGCGCCAAGCAAAGACTACCCCATGTGGCTTTGATTAATTGTTGGTCGAAGAAAAGGAAATTACGATGAAGGAGAGAGACCCCTGCCCCGCTCATTATCGCATGCATGCGTCACGTCGGTGACGCGAGCAAGGCTGACGCACGCATGAAATGAACCCCAGGATTGGTCAGCTAGCTGGTACAGTAGTATCTGCTTCGATTTGATTTGCTTCTGGCGATGGCAGAATTGTGCCACGGCGCCAGGTCTCTCTCTGTGCGTCCATGTCCGGATCGATCGAGCTTGATATGATATGATGATAAATGTTGCATGACGTGTGCGTCCATGACGCACCTATGTGTGTATTATCTCTGTCACTAGTAGAAAATGGGGCAACCGTCTAAGCCTTTAGTACCGGTTCCCTTACGAACCGGTACTAAAGGGGTCTTTCGTACCGATTTGGGCGTCTAGGCGGGCGAGGGGCTTTCGTACCGGTTCGTGTTACGAACCGGTACTAAAGGGTTGGCGTCAGCCAGAAAACCTTATATATTTAGGAAATTTAGAATTTTATATATTTTTATTTTTTTCGAAATTAAAATTAATAATTGCATCTGCATAAAGATTACTATTACTTTTAGTAAATTATAAGATTTTCAAATTTTCAGGTTTTAGGTTTGGCAAAAAAATAATTAAAAATAATACAAATTTTAAAAGTTAATTTTTATTTATTTATTCAACATTATTATTACATCATTAAAAAAATTATTAAAAGAATTATCTGGAATGTAAACAATAAAGAAATGTGACATCGACCAACATGTTAATAGGATTGATATGATACTAGTATCAACAACATACGCGCGAAGCACTTGGAAGTGGGAAGGAAAGGAACTCAGAAGTTAAGCGTGCTAGTGTTGGAGTAGTGTAAGGATGGGTGACCGACCAGGAAGTTTGACCACAGGTAAGTAATTTGACTAGAGATTAAGTGTAGTTAGACACTAATGGAAATACTAGATATTCTAAAAAAAAGAGGGAGTGAAAAATAATTAAAAAATATGAATAATTTTTTTTAACGAAATAGCCTTTAGTACCGGTTCGTGTTACGAACCGGTACCAAAGGTCTCCAGCCCCGCGGGCTCCTCCGTGACCACGTGGAGGCACCTTTAGTACCGGTTCGTAAGGAACCGGTACGAAAGGGGGGGAGGGTTTAGTACCGGTTCCAAAATCGGTACTAAAGGCCCTCTGGAACCGGTACTAAAGGGGGGTTTCTCTACTAGTGTGTGTAGAAGGCTCGGTGACACCGACACTGCTGGCTTTGTCCATCTCTCTGTGTCTGCCTTCACCTGGTAACGTTTTACTTTCCTGCTTCCGGTGGCATCTCCATCCATCCATCCATTCATCAGACTATCCAAGATCGTGACATATACCTATGTATGTATGTATGTATGTATGTATGTATGTATGTGGTTATCAAAAAGTACATATGCGTGGATAAACAGTATAGCTGATGGCAACAATAAGCATCAATTCTATTCGAGCAATAGGGCAAGGAGGATAGCGACGGCGTCGCACACCAAGTCGCGGGGTATGAAACAGCCACGCGAGAAAGACTGGACTAGAGAAGAGCAAAGGATCTAGGCGCGCTTAGGGTTTTTGTGTGAATCCGTGGCCTCGGCTTATATGGAATGTCCAGGTAGCTTTCCCACTACTGTGGTAATGGATACCACACACTCTTTTTATAACATCCCACTATGTTAAACATGACGGTGGTAGAGCCAAGTTTCATCGGGTCGATCATTATTAAAAAATACTCATACGATCATACCCATGAACATGCTAATTACTCGCCCACAATGCTATGCAAGGGTTTATGGTCTGATCCATGTATAGCTGCATGTTGAGATATGTTTTCTTATGCTTGATTAGGGCATCTCCAACGCAAGCCCTCAAAACGGAGACCGCAAGTGTTCGTGGACGTGTCAATGGACAGAATAAGGAAGGGGGATATCCAACTCTATCTTCGGTTTGTGATTGCTTTTTTTTTTGAAACTGTCACCGGGGGGGGGGGGGGGGGAGACTCCCCACCTGAATAAATTTTATTTTCTGTTTTATGTTTCTTTACAAGAGATCAAGAGAGGCGGGAAGAGAAGTAGTCACACCACAATCCGGCGTGATGTTTGGCCTCCGCCTTATGCAAGCGATGAGACCACAGGGTTAGGTCATCTATGACCGCCTTAATTACATCAGTGGGGCACATGTTTATGTCCCTAAAGGTCTTTGCGTTTCTAGCATCCCAGATTTTCCAGAGAAGAAGCAGTAAAATGAAAGGCCATATAGATACCGGTAATCCAAGTGAAGGTGGTAGCTTTTGGATGAACATGAGAATTTTTAAACTCCCGCAATACTCCGAGAAGTTTGCTTTTAACATAACTAAATTTGAGCATGTGAACTAACCCACAGGTATATAGAGAATTTCGTTGGATGGCAAAAACAATCCAGACAATGCGGTCAGGTCATACATAGGCGTTTTGACGGTCCACTTTGAAGATGCTCTTACTTATTAAGTTGACATGTTTGCATGTTAAAGAAGTATGTATTTAGTATATAATATTGTCCTCCATATGTCCCCCCACCACATATGAGGCTGCCGTGCACATTCGGGCATTACTCCTATCCTTGGAATAATTGTGGAATACACGATTGGTTTATCACATCCATGGGATGCATCATCGATGGATGCATATGCATGGCTCCAAAGGAAGATGATAGAATGGACCTATTTTCGTGTGGAAGCAAGCAAGTGGCAGCTCATCCAACAGATGGATGAACACATGTGTACACAATCTCTAGCTAGCTAGCTAGGGCCTTGTCTCTTACTCACGTACGAATCCAGCCACAGAGACAGGCGCCCAGCCGATAGATGTGCACATGCATGCAGGTCCAGATCATGAGGGCCGGGCTTGCATACTTCACTCACACAAAAGCCAGCGCTACTTAGCAATAATAGAACTTTACACGAAGGCCAGGGGACAGGTGTGCAAACGGACGCCACGCTAGCTACCAACGCCATATCCATCTACAGTACGTGGCCCATGCTCCATACCAAGCCATGTGTGTAACGGTCAGCTATCATACCTTAGAGTGGTCCGGTAGGCATTTGGAACATAGCTTGCTTGTTTTTGGCTCCGTATTTGCCTAATCAGTAATGAAGGTTTTTCAAGATGTGTGTAGGCAACGACGATGAATGTGCCTGCGAAATGTGTATTTAGAAGTTTAAATTGCTTTTTACAGATGCATACACATGATTTATCTGTGAAAGTTCTGTAATGATGCTATGGTTTGTAGGCCACACACAAAAAAAACTGTGGCTCCATACAAGAAAAAAAATATTGGCAACATCATGAGAGAAAAAAAAATACTTACAGGATTTTCTGTAGAATTTTTGAAATTTCAAGTAAAATTTGGCTGAATCTTACAAAAAATCCCCAAACTTCAAAATGTTTGGGCAACATGGGCTGAAAACTTCCCGGGTGAAGATTATTAGGATTATTGAAAACTTTCTTGATGATTAAAACCATGAGTTGGTTTATTACAGTGAAAACCAGACAGAAAAAACAGTAAAATGGTACTATGACGAACTCATCAGTTTTCAGGTGTAAACTAACAATGTGGCATGCAGCCGCCATAGGTACAGCTCCACACGTAGGCCTAAACCAGTCAAGTGTCTCTCTATTCTCCTCTTGTGCGAATACAATACACTCTCTGGGTCAAGTCAAGTACGTCGGAAATACTCCTAGCAAAGTCTCCAGACATGCATGATCTTCAGGTAGACTTCCAGTTGTGTGAACATATATAGACTTGCATCAAAACCTTGACGTCCATATTATTTCGTTCATACCGTACGTATTACGTGAGAACTTATCGAGGCGCAGATGCCTGATGTTTGCAGCTCAAAGAAAAGCCACACGTTTCTCATCACATTGAATGAATGGTCGATCGTCGTCCTAGCTAGCCACTGTGTACAGATAGCAGCACGTTGACACACTGCACCCCTCATGGGACCAACACATGCAACGGGACAAACACACCAGACGAAAAGATTATCATCTTCTGCTCGCTACCTCCCTCAGGTAAGTGCTGCACTCGAGAGAGTAGGCCAGCTGGGACCAAGAAGCAGCAGTGGAACCTCATCATAGCCCCGGCCAGGCTGAGTTTTAGGCCGGGCTTGATAAAGCCTGAAGTGAAAATCCCATTATCCCAAGCCCGTCCTGAAACACATCAACTGTGTCATTTGTTGATTTAAACAATAGATTTGGGGTGTACAAAATAATATATTTTACCTATTTTCAAAATAATATATTCATGATAAGTGTCGTTTATTTTGTATTAAGATAGTACAAACTTTGTACTAGATGAGCGACGCTTATTATGGATCGCAGAGAGTAGGATTTTTTAATTTTTCCAGCTTTGTTGGGCTTTCGGAATGGACGTCGGGCAGAAAAGTCGAGCCTGAGCATGGCTAAGAAGATGTCAGGATTGCAGGCCAAATTCGTCGGGCTGGTCTGCCTACAATCATGTCTAATGATCATGTTTCACCGCTTTCAATATTATTATTTTTATAAATATACCTATGTATCAAACGTAGTGGCAAAAACATTCCTTGGTAGAAACCAATTGCCAAACATTTCCCCAATGGAAAGTTATCCAAACGCCACGTCGAACCTTCTACTAGACCAGTGGAGTCGTGCTCTTTACACCGACCCAGCTGCTCGAACGCCAATTTCAGCCGGTCTAAATGGTATCTACTGCGTGATATTGCGGAACTCAGCGTTATTGGCTTCAACAAGACGAGAGGGGCACACACTGTGTTGCATCCGAGAATGTGTGACCCATAGAGAAATTTATGCTCTCTATGTGTCACGTTCTTTTTCAACTTGCTCCAGCTAAATTTCTACGGAGTTGCATCCGAGAATGTTTTAGATGTAACTATGATCATTGTACGCATCAAGGGATGCACCTCATTTTCGCAGATACTAGAGGGCAACAACATAGACTGGCTTGGTGCACCTTTGATACCCTGGCTTGGCCACTATGGACTAGCCACAAAAAACTTGTTATCGAGGGAAAGATTCCCCAACACCCATCTAACAATATTTTTGAATGGTCGTTATTTGTTCATCATGGAGTCCTCTACAAAAGTAGAAGGACGGTGAGGTGACTCGAGCGGTGCATCACTTGTCAAAGAAATCCATGCCGCCGATAGAAGCAATGTTAACTAAGGTCCGTTCGATTTAGACCTTTATGTCATAGCTTATGCCCTTGTTGTGATGTCATGTAAAGTTTACTACTTTCAGTTTCTGCCAAACTTGTTTATTTACTCTGTCCTATGTGGGATTTATTAATTTAAAGTACAACGTTTCTAGCACCTTATCTAAAACAATACACTGTCCCTAGAAATCGTAGTAAAATAGTATGGAAATATGACACTTGTGTGAAATCATAAAATGTAATTTTACGACAAAAGTTGCATAACCTAAACAGTAGATTATATTTATGATTTTCGTGTAGGCCACACATTCTTATTCTCTTTGTGAAAGTTATCACAAGGTATTTTTTTACCAAATATGTCTACGCATATTCATAAAAAATTTAAATCATTAAATATGATTTTTCCCTAATGTTAGAAAACTAGTTTAGATGTACCTAGTTTTAAGAGTTTCACCCTCAAAAATGTTCTTTGGGAGAGATGAAACATTTTCCGCCTTTGAGTAGTCTAGCACAAAAGACAATGCTGTTGTTTTTCTAACAAGACAACTAGTTGCAGACTCTACAAAAATACCAAAAAGTGGTTGCATTAATGCTGAAGAATTAAAGTGATAGGCCAACAACCAGTCCCTTCTTGGGCGCTTAATAAAAATTGAAAAATGGAAATGTGGATTGATCCTTTGGGATGACCTTGCATCCCAGTATTGCAAGCTTGCCGAATCAATCACTCTCTGACGAGGAAGAAAGTAAAGCGCTGAATTGGTCCAGAACCAAAATCCATCATAGATCACCCCATTAACATGCAGTAACATCTCCAACAACATACAACAACTAAACAAGCAGTGGTACCTCAAAACTTGTTACATTATCTTGCATCCATCGATCACGTTGTTAAATCAACATGGAGAAGACGTTAGGTACTAATTAACGTGTTTCTTCCCAACTAAAAATTTGAAGGTGTTTCCATCCCGTTCATGTAGTCGATAACTAGACATTATGCACCATTCATGAGACGTTTATTACTTGTATATAACTAGTGCATACATTTTGCACAAATTGCTATAATTACTATCATGCTATTGCTCTCAGCCGCTCGGAAATCCTTGTAGAATTTATGCCAATTCTTGAGCTGAAGGCCTGCACAAAGTTGCAGATGGTAATTAATTCACATGGTTAATTTATATTGCTTGAATTGTCAATTTTCATATTAATTAATCAAGGTTGTCAATTATATTAGGGAAAAAGCAAGAAACATATTAAGTTGTGTATTGCACGTCTGTACATATAATGTCATTTTCAAACGTTTTAGTTTGCTTTCCTCAAACTTTGCCTCTACATAGAGAGGAATCTAAAATTCCACATTTTTTCCATGCGTGTGTACTGCACTAAAAACAAATGGAAGCCCTTCAAATAAGCACGGCACGTGTTTTATATGATGTCTGAAATTCTACAATAAAATTTACTTTTATCGCAAAAATCATTTTCAGTCAAAATCAATGATTTTGACCCAAAAGAACTCATATCACTGGAAAATTATTGCTTTTGAATATAAATCCCATGACGTGGTTTTTGTTCCTCATACACTACATTTATTGATCTCATTAATAATTGTTCAACTTAATGTTTAGTAACTACTCCCTCCGTTTCAAAATAAGTGTCTCAACTTATTTTGAGACAGATGGAGTACTAGCTAACATGCATGTTTTCTATTTGCTACTGGTTGCAGATACCAAAGGTGTATACATACTTGGAAGTGTATGGTGTGGAAGATTTTATGGCCAACAATAGAGTGATTGGCATTGACGATCTTGGCACCTTCTTCCTCGAGGATAGTGATCATGTCGTGGAACTTGACAGGCTTCCCTATGCTGCATATAAGCACCACATCCATGCTCAAATCAATGTGTTGCCGCACCTCTACCATCGGCGCAAATACCTCCCAAGCTTTCTCTCCTTCCAATGACCCTGTACCGCAGCTTATGGTGGTGATGGGCGTTGAGACGCCACTAGCTCCTCTTAAGGTAGCCACGGCCTGCGCTGAGCTCCTCCTGCGATGCAGCTCTTCAATCCTATCCTTGAGCTTCTTGATGTAGGACGCCACCTCGTCCAGGCTTCCCAGCTGTGTCACTGTATCCTAAATACACATTTGAGGCACAACCATGTTGATAACACATATTCTAAATATGCCAGAAAAACAATTCTATTGGCAACTATATTGGCTAGTATTAATACTACCCTTGTACCAAAATATAAGATGTTTTTGTAATTCAATTTGGAGTAAAGAATGTCTTATATTTTGGTACAAAGGGAGTATCTTTCAACACTTAGTAATAGTATGTACACCTGGACATGAGGCCAAAAGGATGGTTGGCACGATCGGATTTAGTTGTCCATCTCATCATGAAAAAAAAACTATATATTGATTACAATGTTTCATACGATGAGAAAGACGGTACTTACTTCACTAGATTTGTATACTAATTGGATGTGTCCCATCATATGATGCAGATGCCGGGATCTTCCTCTTTACAAAAAAAAAGATTTGTATAGTAATTACTATGTCCATGAAAATTGAGAATAAATCCCAGCACGTAAGAATCCTCCAGTTATGCGACAAAGTTGTCAGAATCACGATTCCGAATCGGGTCGAAGCTCCGTTGATACGATAGTGAATCGTAAAATCATAACTATCAAGATTGTAGAAACTTAGATTCTATGAGCAAAACCGTAGAATCAGAGGGACTAGTCTGGTTCGTAACATCGTGTGAGAGACTAGTCTGGTTCGTAACTTCGTGTGATTCTGACAACCTTGGTTACACGCATTCTATGGCCGAAAGGATGAGAAGAATAGCTAGCTAACAGAATATATAGTTATAGTTGAAAAAAGAACTCAAAAAATATTGAAGTGGGGCAAAATCCAGCGCGCTAGCTTACAGTGGAGATGGAGGAGTGGTCTTACAGGGTTGGAGAAGTGTTCTTTCGGGATGAGGGAGATGAGCTTGTCGCAGAGCGCCTTCATGTGCTGCCTCCTCTCCCTCTCCACATCCCTCCTCGGCACCCTCCTCGCCGCCGCTGCCGTCGTCCTGCTTCTCTTCCCACCCCTCGCCGCCTTTGCCATCATCTCCATCTCTCTTTCACGCACACGGGTCGATCTTAGGTAGCTAGCTAGGCACACAACAGAGAGAGAGAGAGAGAGAGAGATAAGCAGCTGGCCGGCCGGCCTTGACTGAATACAAATTCAACCAAAACGAAGAAGATGGAGAGTGTAAAGATACAGGTGAGTGCTAGCTAGCTATAGTAGATGCTTTGTTGAGAGTAAGGAGATCCAACGGAAATAGAAGGTGGCTATGAGAGATGGGAGGCATGGATGGTGGGTGTGCACGGATATGCCTATTGCCTAGGACCTAGGCGTATAAGGGCACACCACACACGTAGCTGGTGAGTATGTATTATATATGTATATACGTGGTATATATACGTTGCTGCAGAAGTGTGATGCAGTACGTACACATGCTATTGGTTGGAGGGGGTGCATGCACCGGAGAAGGAAAAAACAACGTTTTATTCAGAGGATTCCCTTTTTGTGACCACATATGCATGGCCATTCTCAAGCAAACCTGAGCACTCTTGCTGTTAGAGAATCGACACGCAAAATAGCAACCAAGAAGAACGAAAAGCAACATAGGGGACACGCAGATTTAACGTGGAAAACTCTTCCGCAAAGAAGGGAAAAACCCACGGGCGTCAGTCAGCAAACTATTCCTTATTTTGGAGATATTATAAATGCCGAGGGATTTACAACTTGATGAATTATCCCGTGCGGCGGCTTACAAGGTATTATATAGGCGGTAGGAGAGACCTAGGCCAACACTGATCCGTACCGGCGACGGGCCTCCGCTCCGCTCTGTCAGAAGTTTCCTCTTAACTTCATGAATGAATTTGGATCAACTTCAACAAACTCCACCTTGAGAAAAATTCCACCTTGTAGCATGAACAAGCAACTCCTTCCTGAACAAACAAAAGAAACACCTTCGGCGCCAAACAGCCACTAGGGCAAAGCAGTTATACCAACTAAGTCTGAGCAAAGCTCAAACTTAGCAACAGGAACAAGCTTTGTCATCATATCAGCAAGATTATCATGAGTACTGATCTTGCATACCTTAATCTCACCTTGAACAACATCTCAGATATAATGGTATCTGACATCAATGTGCTTGGTCCTCTCATGGAACATTTGATCCTTAGTTAAGTATATGGCACTTTGATTGTCACAAAACAGATTCATGCAAGTAGTATCTCCACAAAGTTCAGCATATAAACCTTTCAACCAAACTGATTTCCTGCAAGCTTCAGCAATAGCCATGTATTCAGCCTCAGTACTGTATTGAGCAACAACTGGCTGCAATGTTGCCTTCCAACTCACGGCACATCCTCCAATGGTGAATACATAGCCGGTGAGGGATCTCCTCTTATCCAAATCACTCGAAGCAAAATCTGAATCCACGTAGCCAACGAGTACCTCACCAGTCCTGCCAAACTTCAAATAAGCACCTGAAGTGCCACGAAGATACCTGGAAATCCACTGAACAGCTTTCCAATGTTCTTTACCGGGATTAGCCATGAATCTACTAACCAAGCTCATAGAAAATGATAAATCAGGGCAAGAGTAAACCATGGCATACATCAAAGAACCAACAGCACTAGAATATGGAACTCTTAACATGTACTCATAATCCTCATCAGTACTAGGACAATCATTAGATGATAACTTAAAGTGACAGATTTAGCATCATGCATATTAAACAGATGAAGAACTTTCTTAATGTAACTCTGCTGGCTAAGAAATAACAAACCAGAATCTCTGTTTCTGGAAATCTCCATACCCAAAATCTTCTTAGCAGCACCAAGATCCTTCATATCAAATTCACTGCTCAACGGTGACTTCAAAACATTAATTTGTTTCTTGCTCTTGGCAGAAATCAACATATCATCAACATATAACAGCAAGTATATAGGTGATCCATCAACAAACTTGATATAAACACAACTATCAAAGTCAGACCTCTTGAAATCATTCAATATCAAAAATGAATCAAACCTCTTATACCACTGTCTTGGAGACTGTTTCAAGCCTACCGGCGACGGGCCTCCGCTCCGCTCCGTCAGAAGTTTTCTCTTATCTTCATGAATGAATTTGGATCAACTTCAACACCTGCTTTGGTAGGACAAGATCTCTTTTATGACAGCTGAGTCCCTTTTGTTATACTCTCTTTGTTCACAAATAAATAATATGATTTTAGTTTAAATTTTAACTAAAACCACATCATCTATTTGTGAACGGAGAGAATATATTTTTCTAAGGAAAAACAAATTAGTAGCATTGTATTACTAACTCCGTAACATAATATAAGACATTTTTTTATGCTCTTATAATGTCAAAAAATATCTTATATTATGATATGGAGGGAGTACCTTTGAAGAAGAAGGAAAATAAAAAAAATCTATAACAAGCAATGATAAAAATTTGCACACAATCAAACAAAAAATATGTTTTTAATATGTATTAATAAACATATAATATTTAACTTTTCATAAAAATGAAGTTTCCTTAGAAAGAATGAATTAGTGGCATATTGAAAATATAAAATTAAATGAAAAAAAAATAAAAATGATGAGGTCTTCTAAGGAAGGATGAACTAGTAACATTGGTACCCTTTTTGAAGAAACAGAAAGAAATAAAAAATAAAACAAAATCAGAATAATGAGGTATTCGAAGGAAGGGTGAATTAGTGGCATTGTATTATCCTTTAAGAAGAAAGAACGCTAAAAAACTAAAATAAATAATGAAATATTTTACACACAATATAACAAATAAATGTGTTTTTTAAATAGGCAAGAATGAGCATATGATAGTGGAATTTTCACAAAAAATAATTCCTTAAGAAGTAATGAATTTGTGGCATTACCATTACCATAAAAATAAAAGTAAAACAATAATTGGAACAAAACCAAAAAAATTAATTTGTATAACAAACAGTGAATTATTGACATTCTCCTTTAAAGAGAAATAAAATGAAAAAAAACTTGCGCACAACTTTGCACTTAGATTGCATTTTTATACTATGCAAAGAATAATCATATAATAGTGCAATATTCACATATATGTTATCATATTTATGTTTATACATCTACACTCACGGAATAACTAAAAAGTACCCACAAAGGAATAAAGACTAAAACAAACTAACAAAGAAAAAGAAAAAGGAAAGCAAGAGAAAAAAATAACAAAGAAAGAAATGGGAGAGCTGGGTCGCATAACTAATGGGCTCGAGCTCTTTTAGAAATTGATTGACCTAAATCAATGATCAGTTCAAAAACCCAATCCAAAACAACTCAAAGAACAAATAAATAAAAGAGAGCATGAACCTCCAAGCAGAAATTAACTGCCAAAGAAAATAAACCATCTCAAAAACAATTTTTAGACAATTTAAATATAGCTTACGTGCATTTTTAGGTGAAAAAAACCAATTTGTTAGCTTAGCCAAAATTATAGTTTATTACTCTTCAGTTTTCTAAGAATCACTATGTGTAGTCATTTTTTTAGTAAAAGTCAATGGAGATGATGTTAAGCGCATGTTACCGCCGCGGTGGCTAGCTATTGTTGTTGTAGCAGAGCATATGTTTATTTTATATAATGAGTAGTTCGTGTGTGTAATGTGTTGATTGGACACGCACGCTCCGGCAACCGTGACACTGCATTCAACATAGTGACAAGAGCGTGTGAGCTTCATCCGATCCGACATCTTCTCCAGCTACAGCGTGGTGGATGAAATCACTGTTCTGACTCTTTTCTAGCAAATTTAGCATGATCTAACCTTTGAAATTTATGCACCCCAACTAAGCCACATTGCTGGATTTGGGTCATACACCGGTCTGACATACTCTTAGCAAGCACCGCATGTGCATGTTGTAAATGTCGTCGCCACCATCTTCAAAGTAGAACTATCGCATCGACCTCGCCAGGCCAGCCGTCGACGCTACCATAGCATGCAGTGACCTTGCATGTCATTGCTAGTGTAGTATGCCAATCTTTGATATAACGCCCATAAGACACTGTCTTATGAACCTTATATCCCTCATAGTTACACAATAGAGCATAGAAGGTACATTCCATTAGATACACAACCAACACTTACATTACAAACATGGATTCAAACAAGATCCAAAGATTTAAACGTTCAAACTACTGGTACCAAAAGATATGGTACCACTATCTTGCTACGGTCGTTTATTTAGGTTCGTCACGACACCCGTGACTGGTCGTGCTGACTTGACTAACTATTCTAATCTCGAAGTTCGGGCTCCTCCACTCTGTCGTCATCGTTATAAGCGATGTATTAGTCGACTCCTCCTGACAGGTCCGACTCTTCATAGTAGTACGGCGATGTTCAGGTCGTCCGGCATCTTCTCCGATAACTCATATTCTAAGGATGTAATACAAGGGGATGAGTACATCGGGTACTCAACAAGTTCATATTTATAGTGAGCTGGAAATGCATTATACTACTACTGAAATCAGATAGATCACAGTAATGCACTTTTCAAATCTTTTGTAGAAGTCAAGTTTTAATTAAATTCATGTGATCATCAGACTTCACGAGTTGCTAGAATCTCAGATAAACTCTTTTTCCACTGCGTTCGCAGATATTACCAGATCAGGGAATGACAAGCCACAATTTATTACACTCTGCAGGGGCGATTAACTTAGCCCTTTTAGCCGGGTCATAAATGCCTTTGACGGCCTCTATGCCGGGTTAGAAACTTTGCACAACCATGACGTGTGTCCGGGTCTAAGTTTCGAGTGTTTACCCTTCCATGTTTGTCGATGCCTCTACCCTTTATCTCAAGAGGTATTCCCTCTGTTGCGCAACTCAGCTGCAGGTAGGGATAATACGTATGGCCCCGTGACCGATGAGCTATACCCGCTCTGGGTATCAGGATTAATGGCCCTGTGCCGGAAAGGATATTTATGGCAACCATATTGATATGATATACAGCTCCCTCGGCTTGCGAGCGGATTCTCGCCCCGCGGAGAAAACATGTGCGAAAGCACATCGACATTAAGGAGTTATTTACCCACTCGTCTCATTCCAGGTCATGTGGTCAACGCTATCGCTCTGACACTAGAATATTTGCTGATTTTTCTTATTAAACCCGGTGTAATGGAACTCTCCACCGTGTGACCAAATTGATAGTACAAAAAATACTTTTGTTTAATGTAGTGAGTACATACGATATGTAAAATAATTTGGTAAAATTCTTTTACAAAAGCATAAACAACGGATATGCGCAAGGTATGAACTTTCCTGGTGACTGAAAGGTAGTGCAACTCAAGACTCCTGAAAACGTTGGTGCCTCGGGTTCTGTAAAAAGCATATAGTCCGATAAGAACTAACATTCAAATGGAATGTGGCAAATATGCCTTTAATCCATAGGATTCTTATGCCTCTCTCCCCGGTGACTTCTGTGACTCCCTAAAATAATTATGTTTGTCTTAGGTTTTAATATTTTATTTAAGGATTATTGGATTTAATATAAAATCTTAATCCCTTATTTTTTTATTGATTTTATATTCTTTTATATTTTATTTTTAATTTATCCTATTATCATTAAGTCCTAGGATTTGTTTTCCTTTTCTTTCAATTTAGGATTAGAATTTCTAATTAATTTATAATGCCTTTTCTTAAATTATTCTACAATTTCTATAATGATAAATTTGTTCATATATAATTCCTTAAATTTTACCTTGATTAATTAAATTTATTTATAAGTTTTATTAAAATTAAATAGTTCTTGGACTTTATATAATTCTTCCAACAATTATGGTTTGAATTTTTATAAAACCCTAATATTATTATAAGTTTAATTTATTTATTTTTAGATTTTATAATTTAATCACTATTTTTAATCTATTTCCTTGCATGGATTTTATCTATTCTAACTTTAATTTTATTTATTTTATCTATTCGTATTATTTATTTATCAACAAAGTTTAATTTATAGATTATTTATATTCATTGTTTATTCATTATAAAATATAATTATGCATTTGAATATTTTTGTTTTTCCTATATTATATTGTGGATCTAAACGTGACTAAAAGAGCCAAGATCATGTCAAAATTCATATTTGAATCACCTTTGACTCTAATGTAATTTTAAAAGGTTTGAATTCTCTGAATTTTAGCTATAAGTATACAATGATCAAGCGCGGATTTTTTTCCCGTCAATCACTAAACTACAGGTCATTACAACGCCAGACGACGCCACCTCTCTTCATGCATCCATCACCGAGGCATGTTGCACAACGCCGCCGTAACTCCACGTCTTCAATGTGTGATATGAAACACCGCTCCATCGCTGAAATTGTCCACTAGTCCCTCGAACACACCTCCAAGACTGACGTCCCAAAGGAGGAACGACACAAAAGCACCATCATCATCCAATCGATATGCTTAGTCCGATCGATATGCCCCAAGGGTTTCCGCCGGAGGTATCCACATTGGTAGCTATATATGCATGGTCCTTCCTCCGAGCGTGCAGCACTGTGTATACATGTTGGATGTAGATGGATATGCTCAGTCCAATCAAGTGTGTGTGAGGATCTTTTTGAAAAATACATCTTTATTAACTTAAAATAACAGTTTACATCATCTAAGATAGGTGATACAATTTAGTTCAAAGGCTTCTTAAACCAATCAAAAGTCGTAGACAACCTAGCAAACATAGCAAGCTCATGAGCGACCTTATTTACCTTCTTAGAGCATCTTCAACAACATATGTATATTTGATGGTCTATACAGATTCTTTCATATACACGTTCAATTTTGTAGCAGATTGTCTATATACACATTGTCTATATTCTCTCTCTTATATTATGGCCTGCAATTGAGCTTTGGATGATGCTTCACATTGTCTATGTTAGACAATGTAGAGGTCAATTTAGAGGATGTGTATGTTTGCATATCCATTTAGGATGTGTTTGGTTTCAGGGATAGGTTTTAATGGATGTGGGTATCCCCATCCACCCGGTTAAGGATATCCAGTTTTTTGTTTGGCTAAGCAAAATTGAAAAGTGGATGAAGATATCCAAATAGCTGATGGATAGAGTGTGCCGCACATGGCTGGACGCCTGGATCTTTGTTGCCGTGCCACCGCTCCTCGGCCGACTCCTATGCAGCCGCGGCCGCGTCATGGCTTGCTCCTCTACCGTAGCGCCCGTTCCGCCGCCGCTCTGCCGCGTCATGGCTTGTTCCTTTGCCGTCGCGCCGCCGAGCCTTGGCCTTCTCCTTTGCCGCCGCGCCTCTGCCGCCGGGCTGCACACCATGGCTGGCTCCTTTCCCTCCACTCGTCCACGTCTTGGTCAGCCTCGCCGTCTATCGCCCTAGCCTCGCCGTCTAGCGTCGAGACTTGGCTTGCTCCCTTACCGCCGCACCTCTGCCGCCGGGCTGCAACACCATGGCTGGCTCCTTTGCCGCCGCTCCGCCGTGTCATGGTCGGCCTCGCCGCCGTTGGCCTCGCCGTAGGAAGAAGATGAAGAAGGAGAGAGCCATGGCAGCCACCGGGGAGATCCGTCCGCCTCTATCGTCCCGCTCTTTGCAGCCGCCGGGGAGATCCGTGACTTTTCAGGAAGGGGAATGAGGGAAAGAGGAGTCCGAACAAAACGTTTCGCCTGGGATGAGCATATCCGTGACATTTTCACGGCGCTGCGGAGCCTAATTTTGAGGGAATATTCGGAGAATCTGGCTATCCATATCCCAGCTTGTCCACGAACCAAACAAATGGCATCCACCTAAAAACTGGCTATCCCTTGGGTATCCCAAGGTGGGATAGCCCAACAACCAAACGCATCCTTAGACGAGTTGCTGGACGCTATCCTAGGATCCACATCGTTCAAATTCCATATAGACGTGTTGTTGGAGATGCTATTATATATAATAATTAAAACAAATGAGAAGAAAAACACAAGCCAAACAATAACAATCATAAAAAAGCATTGTCACCCCAACATAACCTCTTTCATTCTTATGATGTCGGTGACCACCACATTATCCGAGTTGATAACAATGCAATGCCATTGTTGCACATTCATCTTAATGTACATGTGTGTGAGGATCCTACTGTACGCTATGGTCCTATATACATTTGGATCCTGGCCTGATTGTTCTTGGCTGCATCATATATACTACTCCATACAACTCCCTCCTAAATCTGGTTTAAATTCAGCATTACCTGGGGGTACTAGTTCACTACTACCAAATCTGAAATGAAAAATGTGCATGCCCAACCCCATTCTTCAATCACCACTCACCAGCAAAATAAAGAAAATTTCTTCTCATTTATACCGTCCTAAGCTACATTTACAATGATCAGGGAGGGAGCTCCCAACTTCCTCTTCGTATACATGACGTCCGATCAATTACAACAAACAAAACCCGTCTAGGGATCTCTACAGTAGACAAACGCAACCGAAAACGTTAAAAAAATTGGTATCACCACACCTATATATCAGGCAATCACCACCACAATCTTATGCACGCTAGCACTCTCGAAGAATGATAAATATACGGATGGATGTAGAAAAGACTGGCTGGACAGGTCTACTTGAAGAAGAGGCCCTTCTTCCTCCCTCGTCGCTTCTCGACGGCCTGCAGAATACGCACACGATGCACATTACTTAGTTGTTGTCCAGGGAACACATCTCATGCCTGACGTGTTAGCAGGTACAAACTCTGTGGCGACTAAAAAGCACGCACACCTTGTTAGTAGTAGTAGAGTCTCTTAGGTCAGATGTTAGTGTGAGGTTGGATAGAGTGATGGGGGGCATCATCACAACTTCATGATGACCACACTGATATGATATTGTCATGGGAAAGAATAGCAGTAGTAGATGGCAATGGAGGGGGATGCTGTTAGTATGCGATGTGGCTTTCACGAGAGATGATGGATGAGCTCATACCATGGATTTGAACAGTCTTAGCACTAGCACAATTGTATCCCGCAACCTGCGAAATCAGAATACACAGCACGATAAGCGTCAGATAATACGTGTTTATATGATAGTGTACAACCTCATCAGTAATAAAAAATAACATGATTGCAATAGTCATACAAAGCAGAGAGAGAGGAGGGGAGGGCAACAGTCGCAAATCCGGCGGGGTGTTGTCACAGCCAAGGATGGAGTTTTCAATCAAGTTTGCTTCAATTTTCCAGAGACCATATTCTTAATAAGAAATTTAGTCCTGAACAGACATAGTTTTGATTGTACTGAACGAGTAGATTTTCATTTTAAAAACCGATGACATGCAAAGTTGTTTGCTATGGGCAGACAGAACCCCATGCTGGCAACTAAAGGTTATGGGTGTATTAAAACTTTGCACCTATTTATTACTCCCTCCGTCCCAAAATAAGAGTCTCAAATTTGTAATAATTTTAGTACAAAGTTATACTAAAATTGAGACACTTATTTTGAGACGGAGGGAGTATAATGAAGCTTTTTTCCAGAAAAGCACTCACATATTATCATCTGCTGACTGGAGATTATACTCGTCACCATCAGCAGACACAATCGAAAACTCTGTTGGGTGCTCGTTCCCATATGGAATATTGATCTGAAAAGCACAGTACAAAATTAGTTGTGAATGACAATAAACGTACCCAACAAGATTCAAATCAGATATGTTAAAGGGTAATATTGCCAAAACCAGAACTTGAGAGACAACAGAAATGTCAAACAAAAAATCAAGGATAAACCATGGCTTGGATTTCATATAATATAAAGCTGGTTAAAATAAAATCAAAGCACGGTTGCAGACACCAACAATTGTAATAGATTAGTTTACGGAAGTAAAGTTCTGCCCAAACATTTTTTGGTGGGAGGTTATCAATCTCCTGAAGAAAAATACATGATATAAAGAAAGCAGTGGCCAAGCAGAATTAAGAATTATCGCCAGTTTGATAGAACGGGAATGCTGAAGGAAAGGTTTTCTAACGTATCAATCCTCACACCTAGGGCACTGATAGTCTGATACCAGTGGCAAGCATAACTCTGATGATGACCCATCCATAAATCTAATACCTATCTGCAGTATCCACAGTGAAACTTGAAGAAGGATCCTGTAAGCTGGAACAGAACTCACCTGCTCCCAGAAAAACTGTGGAAACAGCCAGTTTGTGGCTGTTTTTCAGACTTTCTTATTTTGCACACATAGCAACAGAGATATGTATACAACACAAAGTTATACACATGGAATGTAATCTGGATATATCCTGGAACGGTAAGTTCGATATATCAAAATCATATAAATTCTTAATACTCGCT
This sequence comes from Bromus sterilis, assembly GCA_950022295.1. Classification (NCBI taxonomy): domain Eukaryota; kingdom Viridiplantae; phylum Streptophyta; class Magnoliopsida; order Poales; family Poaceae; genus Bromus; species Bromus sterilis. The sequence continues at coordinate 5,374,632 of OX465597.1, read as the reverse complement.
AGAATTGTTTCAAGGTATTACTGTTGAGTAGTGACACCTAGCTACCACTGGTTCTCCAGTCCATTATGGGGAAGTCAATGTACTAATCAGGTACCCAAAGAACCAACAGAATCCCTTGGCAATTCCAGACCGAAATCCCGCATTCAAAAAAAAATACTAATACTGAAGAGTAGGTACATACAGTAGTTGCTTGCTGAAATTTCTCCGTGAGAACAACACCACGCTGCCCGTTACATTTAATACTGTAACCTTCCCTCTTTATTGCCAAAACAGCTGGTTCCCACATGTCTAAGAATCTCACCTGCTATTATGGGATTAAACATTTCAAATAGTTTTGGGGCATCCCAAGAAAGAAGTAACAATGCTATTGGGTTGTGAAGGACAAGAAACATACAGGCAGTTGGACTTGATAAGACACATGCCCAACTTCAAGGGTTTTCTTAATGAGTTCCTTTGTTTGAGGATCTGCAACGAAGATGGTTACTCAAGTTATGGTGTGCACAAAGTGCAAGCAGAACAGCATATTCACAGTTTCAATACTCACCGCAAGTGATTTTTGTTTGCTCATTAGCAAAAACCTTTACGATATCACCCTACAATAGGAAACACAAAGGTTTCAAAACAAAACCAGACATTTTACATAGAAAGAAATGTAACCGTCTACAAAATTTCAACCCAGAGTAATATTACTTCCAGCAAATCATTACTTCCAATGTTAAAATGTCTAGGAAAATGATTAACCCGTTACAAAATTTTGACCCGGAGTAGCAAATCATTTTCCTAGAAAGAAATGTAACCATCTACAAAATTTCAACCCGGCTTACATAGGTGGTATCAACATTTCAGCATTTAAAGGAAGAAATTAAAGAAAAAAACACATTATTTCATATTGCCTGCACTGTCTGGACATTCTGGATCTATTGACAAATCTAGTGATCTATTGAAAAAAGAACAGGAAGAGAGTATCAATACATGACAAACCGATTACCTTTCTTTTTCTGTCGTCTAGGGGTTGGACTTCAATGGCTAGTAAAGTGTCAACATCATCAGCAGTAACCAAATAGTTAGGTTGCCTTGCTCCTACACACACACACACACAAAAGACTTACTTGAGACATTATGGCATCCTGATATAAGTACAAGGTCATAAACCATAAATTCACTTATTATGCAGCACATACACAAAATAGTACCTTCTATGAATTTTACGGAGCCATCATCTAAATGGCGAACCCACTGCACACACAAAAAGGATTGCAAAAATGAAAAGCTGAACTAATGAAAAATATGATGACACGGAAAAATAATATTTACTCAAAATGTGGGTCAACAAGGAGTATGAACTATGAGGCGTACCTCAAAATTACAGCTCGTGGTTCCATTGGTGGAGTACCCACTTGCTTGAATGTCTCGTCCAGGAAAAGCTTCACCCGTGATTCGAAGACCCTCTATGCAAGGCAATGGTTCATCCTCTGCAGCTGCATATTGACAAAAACGGCATCCATCTTTTTTTTTAGATTGCTTTGCCACGCGTGCCACGTGGTTGCGGCATCCATCTTCAGACTGAATGCAATGCTAAACAGATATGATGGTTATATGAACTTAACCAATAGTAACTACCTTCAGAAAAAGAAGAACCAGGCTCCTCGGGAACAGTAGGAAGATAGGGATATGAAGGGTTTGCTTCCTCAAGGACAGGTTCTAAATTAGGTGAGTCTTCAGAACCCCATTGAGCAGAAGGTTCTCGCACATGATGGTCTTCAGCACCCACAGAATCATCCAAGACATACCTTCTACTAAGGCCCTTGAGTGGTAGGTTCTGGCTCTGAGCATCGAAATCAAACTGGCCAGCATCAGGATCACGTTGAGATGCTTCAGCAGAAACATCCCTCCTAAATTGCCTGCTGCAATCATAAATTTGTAATCACATTTACTACTCTAGTTATGCCTAAATAAGTATTTATAATATGAAAAATTACAAACAGAAATGTGCTAGAGCTTCCATCAAACAGTTTATGTTTAACAAGATAATGAAAAGATGATATAAAAAGCAAAAGAAAAATGTGCACATCCATGATTTTTTCACAATTATAGGTTATCCATGAAATTGCAAGATTCAGTGATAGCTCTTCCAAATTATACTATCATCCAATAACTCATTAATGGAGACCATGGACAAACAAACTTCAAAAGTGTCCATGTCTGTTGTTTTTATCTAGCCTTTCCCTTTTCTCACTTGCTGGTTTGCCTTCTCTTCATCACTACTTATCTTGAAGGTATGGATAGCCAGCCAAGCTACTGAATTGATCCTGGTTCTTGTCCCAGCCCGGCCCTAACCGTGATAGAGTTGGGTGGCACCAATTTAGGAGAAGCTTGTCCAGCATCATCTGAGATGGTTTGGCATATACACTGCAGGCCTCCTGAAGCGCCAGCGGATAGCGGACGGTTAAGGTGCGATGATAAATTGATAATGTCAAGAGAGATCGGGGTAGACCAAACTTGACATGGGAGAAGTCCGTGAAGAGAGATCTGAAGGACTGGGATGTCACTACAGATTTACTATGCACAGGGGTGTGTGGAAGTTAGCTATCCACATGCCAGAACCATGACTAGGTTTTGATATCTTATGGGTTTCAACTCTAGCCTACCCAACTTGTTTGGGACTGAAAGGCTTTGCTGCTGCTGCTGCTGCTGCTGCTGCTGCTGTTGTTGTTATTGTTGTTAGGTCTCTTTTCACTTATTAGTCCTTTGGTTGCCTCCAAATTGATAGCCGCATAAGCTGTCATAACTCTTAACCAACTCAATAATAGTACAGGTAGCATTTCAGCAACTAGTGCTGGCAGGTGGTGTGATGACTACAAGATGTTGCTGGGCAATTAACATAGATGATGCAGTTCAGGTGCTCAGTCTTTGCATGATAACCTTGAACAGGCGATTGTAATACCGTAGATAACACTGCTACAGAGCAAAAGGTAACTTACGAAGGTACATTGTTAAGCTCTTAAAGAATAAGCACTACCTGCTTGAAAGAGTGGTCCTTCCTCCGTAATCTTGATCGATAGTTCTTGCAGGACCCTCACCTGGAATTACTTGATTATTTTGTTTTCCTAATACACTCCAATTACTTCTAGCTTGAGCAGGGGAAGACATTGGAGATTGTACTTGAGGATATGGCGTCTGGGGCACAATATCAAGGCTACTTTTGCTCTGGGAAAGTAAAGAGTTTTTTTTTTGCGGGAGGGAAAGTAAAGAGTTAGAGGAAGCATGTGTTGCAAGATAGTAACAAAAGGAGTACAGAGCTATAGTGAAGTTACCGATATTTTTCCAACAGGATTATTAGGCGACTGTACAGGAAGACTGGTTTTATTTGGCAATTCGTTTTGCCATGGGGTAATCTGATACTGAGACTCCTTAACTTTCTCCTGCATCATCCAAGTTTGCACAAGGCAACTTCAAAGTTCTGTAAGAAAAATATCAGCAGTAAGCTGTGCAAGCATGACAGGCTCACTACCGACTACAGAATGCATGCATTGTTATTCTGAAACTAAATGCATAGTTAATTTAGCTTCATGTGGCTCACCTCGGTAATCATAAGTTGCTCCTGCAAATGCCTAAACAAAACCTACATGGCGAGGAACACACATTCAGCGAAAGGTTAACTCAGACCCTGGGCACTTCCAACTCAGTTCAGAACAAAAGCAGAATCAGCTTGATTGCATGTTCTGAATTTTAAATTGTGCTCAAGTTGCTTTTCTCCATCAGAAGTTGTGACATGTTTCTTAGTCGCGCTAATATAATTTCATTTAACTATTTTGGGCATTGTTAGCCTTGTACTCCAATGAACTTATTCAGGTGCTGATTACTTGATGATGCTTTCCTGCCAAAACATCGGGAAACAAGATATACCTTCAAACTACCAACAATGGATTGAGCATCAAGGACAGACGGCCGTAAGCTGTCATATTCAGAGAGAATAGGCAGCAAAGAGGATATGAACATTGACCTCTCTTGATGTGCAGTCTATAAAATAAAATAACAAAAAATCAGTGTCATTTCTGTTTCTTTATTACTACGGTACTACATATGAACACTCAATAAGAAACTTATATTAACAGTTTGTACAGACAAAATGATCATGATACCAAAGAAATAAAACTCGAATCTAACTTCGAATTTCCATGTCCAAGACATGGAATATCTTACAGGTGAAATCTGAGTATCTCCAAAATGTAAGATTGTATTATGACAGAACAAATTGGCGTTCTGTTTACCTTACCATCAGTCAAGCACTCTCGTGCAGTAGCTGTTTCTCAAACTACAGTCGTAAGCATGGTTTTTAAGGCGTCCTAAAGAGCTTGGGGGGCGCTCTGACGCCTAAGGCGGTCATTTTTCCAAAGTGGAGAGGGGGCGCTCTGAGTAAAAACCATCGTCGTAAGTCATATTACATATCTAACTATTGTACCATGAGATGGATAAGTTTAACGTTTTTACGTTACTGAAAAACATGGTTATGTGTTACATATCTGTGCAAAACTTGAGCTGCAATCCTAAGGCACAAGGCCAACTAAGATAACAAATGCATTCTTAAAATTTCAGTAAATGAGCTATCTGATCTACTATAAATGACTCTACATACATATTGGATCTTATACAGAAAGATGCAATAGGAAACTTCAGTTCATAGAATACAAATAAATGAATTCAATTTGAAATGTGTATCGTAAAATCATCACAAATTCTCAATGGTTTCTACTTGAGGATGCAAAGATGGAACATCTGGTAACGATTCAAAACAAGCATACAAGTCATGAAAGTTCCAATGATAGAAAACTACCTGCAATGCATATGACAGCCGGATGTTCTCCTCGATAATATCCTGTCTATATGCTAAAGCTTTTGATGCTGCATCAACCAAGTCTTGCTGCTGATGATCAAATGCCTGAAAAGGAAAATCGTTTTAAATTATAGTACGGTGTACTCAACTCAAAGTACCAAGACTTGCGATAAAGAAAATATCTTACCACGCGCATATAGGCAATGCGTTTTTCCAACGTGGATTTTTCCTTGAGTATTTGTGCTTCCTATCAGGAATAGCTTGTGATCAGGTACAAGATAGAAAGGGATAAGACAGCAGGAATGGAGTACTTTTTCATTGTACAGAAATATTTACCTTCACTAAGTAATTATCCAGATGCTTTCTTAGCTGTGCGATCTCTTCTTCATGTTCTTTGACCTTAACTGTAAGGTCCTGTATACGAACGATCTTTGTCAGGAACGTTGGGTCATATATACAAATTCACATGGTGTTGCAAGGAAATCGAACTGACCTGTTTCCAGGACATGTTCGAGTTCATCTCTGAAACAGGCAATAATCCCTGTCCAGCAAATAAGTTGAGTCTAGACTCATAATCGCCTTCTTTTCTAGGCCTGTGGGAAGGAATTTTTATTTATTTATTATCCAATACTGCTACCAAAAGGCCATTCAAAGACAGAGAACTCCTTAGGCAACACCGGTTGAGCTCAGTTACCTGGTCGGAGAAGTGGAACGAGATGACGGAGTGGAGAACTGCGATGGTCCACCATTCTCCATGCCAGCCGAGTCCCTTCTAAATGCTCCATTAGCCTGGCCACTGTCGAGGTACTTGTGTCTTGTCCGCTCAAGCATCAGGGGGTCTCCTCCGCTGTCCGAAACCCCGTTCGGATGAAGAACAGAAGCGCCTCGTGGGTTCGCCGGAGCAGCACCATCATAAGACTTGGGGCCATCCATCTTGTTAGCAGCAGAAGCACGGGGCTCTTGGTTGGCGCTGCTGAAAGAGCTTTGGGATGTAGCATCCTCGCTCTGAAACCGAATAAACAGAGCACATCAAAAAACTGTATAGGAATCCATATAGCCATGGTAGCAAGCCCACTAGGATACACATTAATGGCATGCCCTGGTAAGGCGGTAACAACAAGAAGGAGACGCATGGTGTGTATCACTTACAACCCTCTGCAGAAGTCTGGTCTTCTTCATCAGCTCCTCCTTGAGCCTGTTATTCTCTTGCAACTAGGATCAAACAAACACCGGCAACCGAAATCAGCTTACGCGTTCGTTTATCAGCAAACCACACTAATAACTTATAAACTGCATTCATTCGTTGCGAGGTTTTTCTGAATCACTGAACAAGGTGCTCGAGATCAGAACAGGTGGGAGTGGAAGAGTAACTAGAGCAAACAAAATTGGACAGTAAGATGGTGCTCATATCATTTGTACTACTAGGAGTAGTAAATTTGGAATTAGCCCGTATTATATGGTATACTAGAGCAAATCAGCCTCTGCGTTGAGCAAACCGCACGCCTGCCTGCCTGTACTGCTACCGGTGCGAGTTTTTTTTTTCAACTAGAGAGAAGGAGGGGCTCGCACACACAAAAGGGAGTAACAGTAGGACAAAATTGTGGTAAATTACTGGTAAATTTCTTAGCCGATTCGGGCATTTCCACGAGTGGATTCAGCGCCGTGGAAGGGCGACCGGGGGGGATCGCGGCAGGCGTGTGATTCTAGCGGGAGAGAGGGGAAGGGGGGGTGTACCTGGTCGCGGATGGTGCCCTCGGCGCGCTCGACGGCGCGGATGACGTCGAGGAGGTTGCCGTCCCTTGCGGACTCGGCGGGGGCGGGGGCGGGGTCGTCGGCGGAGGAGACGGCGAGGCGGCCGGCGAGGGGGTCCATGGGGGGCGTGGAGGGAGTGTAGGGTTGGGGGCGGGGGGAGGAGACTGACTGGAGCGGAAGGAAGTCTCTGTGAGTGGGAGAAATTCGGGGAGCGAAGCGCGTGGAAATTCAGGGAGGAAGGGAAGGGAATTGGCTGGCCGGAGAAGTCAGTGAGTCAGCCCAGCCAGTCGGTCTCTCTCGGTCACGGGGAAGGGGATGGAAATGAAATGAAATGAAGGCGACGGGTAGGTGGCTCCGCTCCGCCTCCGCCTCCGCCAGGAGGGGGGTGGGGACGGATTTATGATGACGAGTCGGAATGGATGGATTTGATTTGAATTTGATTTTGAATTTGTATCGCGTTCACTGCCATCAGGTGATTCCGGGCTTTGCGTGTTCGTTTGGATCGCACAAACCCAAAGAAGAAGAAGAAGAAGAGTCGGGATGCATTTCATCATTTCCAAACATTTTTTTCATCGCATTTCCTTGTCGTCTCGTCGGCCACCCTACTCCTCGTTATCCCCATCGCTGGATAGATAGGTCGATGAACGCCGTCATCCTCAGGTGGCCCCCGGTGCTGACAATTTGGCCTACGGTGGTGGCGACAGATTGGCCTGCGATGGTGGGGATGGCGGCCACTGCGGTGGTAGGTGAGCACACATGACTTGTTCGGGTTGAGAAGGGCGGTGTACTCGTCCAAGACGGCTTGCGGGGGCACTGTCACCCGCACTAGGCCTAGATGCCACTCATGGGGAGGTGCACATCTGGCCACGACACGGGGGGTGCCCCTTCTGCCAATACCAGACCCCCTTTGCAACGGTGACGTAAACACGGTCCCATTGGCGATGGCCCGAGGAGGAGGAGGCCTCACGGTTGTGCATGGCGACCGACGGCTGTTGGGTGACGGGAAACGAGGTGGATGGGTTGGGAGTGAGAGCGATGGCCATCGACGGTTCGCTTTAAAAAGGACCGTGGTCAAAGCCGCGAGGATGACTACCAGTGGTTGCCTGGTATGCTTGAGACGGACACCGAGCGGTCGCACGCGGAGGCGTTGACGATCCACCTTCTGTTTGTGCGATTCCAAATTTGACCTAAATTTAAACTTAAAATAGGTTGTTGTGGACCAAAAAATAAACATTGATCCATTACGTTTTCGCACTGCCCTATAATTTTTATCCGCGTAGATCTAAATTAAAGGAACGATGATAAACATAATGTCACCCCTATGAAGTTGCCCTTAATCCAACCCGCAAAAAGGAAAATGAAGTTGCCCTTAATCCAACGGGAACAACTCAGTCGACCGTTCTGTGGAGAACAGCACAACATGCATATAGCCCCTTTCCATCAACGCGATCGAGCTTTGGATTGAAGGTTACTCATCTCATCTTCTCTTCTCGATTGCACTAATGATTGTAAGCGAGCTATGGAGATAAGGCTCCTTTCTATCTATATGCGTGAGTTGGAAATTGTAAAGGTTTCAGGTTTCTAGAGCATGCATGTATGATGCATGCATGGATAGCTTCGATCGATGGGAACGTGAGATATACGCCATGGAAAAAAAATGAAGGCTTACATCTAATTATTACTCATCAAGACGCTCGATTGGCTATAGAGAGCTAGAACACAGTATTATTTTTATGATTCATATTATTTATCGCTTAAATAAATGTTTTTAGCAATGAAATACTTTGAGATACATCCATTTAAAAGATAGGTAATATGGATCAAAAGGAATACTAGTAATAATTCTTTATTTCTTAAGGACACGTGTCACGCAGAGAAGTCTATACTAATCACTGTTTATTTGTTTAGAAGACATCTTTGATATATATAGGGCTAACACCGTAGGAAAAAAATTTCTAGCTTCATCCCTGAGAGAAGGGATGTCAAGAAGCATTATATATTTTTTGAGTGTTTTTCTTTTTGAGTGGAAGCATTTTATACTTGTAAGTCACCACTAAAACATGAGAAGAATTTCATGAGAGGCTAGTCTCGATGGAATTTTTTCTTTGGAAACTGCATACTCCCTCCCTTCCCTCTGGAAAAATGGTGCTGGCAAGTCAATCCCATGAGGATGGTCACAGTGAGAGTAACTTAGTCAGTAACGTCACACACCTCAAGACATGTTTGCTTACGTGACATGTAGTTAATAAGAAGAAAAGTGTTTGTAATAACTTAGCTAGATACTGTAACATCACACATACCAAAACAAAATAAGTCTAAACCTAATAAATAAGGTTTTCCAGGACATCACATATATGTTACTACCCCACTATAGAGGTAGTAACATAAACTTATAATATATGTATGTTACTAGTCTAAGTTACTCTCCATTGTTACCAGCCTTAGATAGTTAGTCACACTAGCTTATGATAACTTGCATACCAATGCAAAATAAGTCTTCAACCTAATAAATAAGATCTTGCATGACATCACACATATGTTACTACCCATTGTTACTTAGGCTAAGTTACTTTCCACTGTGACCAGCCTAAACTAGCATCGGGTAAATTCTCTTGCAGTTTGTTCATCTTGTTGTGCCCCTTGTTTTACCATACAATATTTTCCATTACTTAGTTGAATAAACTAATTTACGATGTTTAGCTGGTTGTCCAAGGAAAAAAACATACGATTTTTTTGCTGTCGGTGGTTTATAGTGCCGCGTCAATGATCATCTCACCAACATTATAGACCCAGTTGAAAAGAATTAGTGACTTTTGTATGGAATATTGAATAACCTCTTATACATGTGCATTACCATTTGCATCATATAATGGTTTAACACGATATGCGAGCACGAGCAAAGTAGCTAGATACTCAAAATCACAGGGATAATCACGGGGACCATCAACAAGCAAGCAGCGGAGGAGCTCTATATATAGTCTAGTCTTCTAGCACAGGCCTCGAAGAGCTCGTGGCATCCTGAAGCGTTTGCCATCTTTCCTCTTGAAGAACGCATGCCTGACTAGGCTCTCTTTGAAACGGAGTTGAAGAAGCGATGGATCGACCTTCTTGTCACATAGGAATTTCTCCACCAATCTGCCCTTGCCGTCACAATGAAACATGGAGCGGGAGGACCAGCAATTGCCACCAGTTAACAGCATATCTCCGTTCTCGGACACGACCGCGACGTCATAGAGAAAATCATCACATGTAGGATCTTTGCCCATCTCATCAACCGGCAATCTAATTCGCAACTTTGGTGACCAAGTCTCCTTCTCATGGTCCTGCAACACCCACACCTCTGCGGCCGCCATGGCATCAACACCGGCGATATGGACGGTGCCGAGGGTACCATCCATGTGAAGCAGGTGTGGTGAACTGGTGACCATGGGAATGGGATCAGGTGGTTGCATCCACCTGAATGACTCGGCCACCGTGTCGAAAACTATGATCTTGCCGTCACCGTCGTGAGTATTTTTGTACCAGTATAGGCAGTCGTATAGCAGGATGGACGGTGAGGGTACAGGGCGGCGACATGGCTGCTCTCACCGGGCAGGTCCCGCAGCGTGAGCCACTGCCGCGTCGCCAGATTGCAGAGGTGGAGGCGGCCGAAGCAGGAGAAGGACAGCAGGAGGAGGCCGTCGCAGGAGGCGTGGACGTCATAGCCGCGGGGATAGCTTCATCTTCTTCTGTGGCCGGCGTTAAAGTTAAACCCGAGGACGGGCCGGCGCGCCGCGGGGTACCGCCGGAGATCCAACGCGGCGACCGTGTCGCGCGAGATTTCGTCGTGGGTCGCGAACCGGACCAGAGGGAGCGACGGCTGGTGTGGGTGGTGGGCGAGGAGGAACGCGGGGTCGGAGGTGAGGCGGCGCCAGGAGCGGCAGGCCGCGCGGCAGCGGAGGAGCTCCTTGGCCGGCACGCGGACGAGGATATCCCACAGGACGATCTCGTCGGGGAGGACCGGGACGGCGACACGGTTGCGCCTTCGCCTGCGACTTGCCCCGTTCGTCGTGGTCTCTTCACCGCACTCGACGGCTCCAGCGCCGCTGCTAGCCGTCTCCGCCATCGCAGCAAGGGAGGGGCTCGTTGGCGGCTAAGAATCCTAGGGTTTTGATTTGACCTGTGAATTAGGGCGTGTTCTGAAACTGCCCAGCTTCTTCAAAACTTCCTATAGGCCGTGTTCGGTAGCGCTCCAGCTCTGGGCTTCTTCAACTCCATGGTTGGAGCCAGACCGAACGCCCCAACTCTGCGGAGTTGAAATCCAGAAGCTGGCGATGCTCCTAGTGCAAAAATCGTGGAGTTAAGGAGCCAGGAAAAGCCAGCTCTCAAAAAACGAGAAGGTGGAGTTAGCAAATATTACACCCAATGCCACCGCCAAGTGACGGTTGTGCGTACCGGTTCACTTATTATGAAGTACGTGGAACCTCCTCACGTGCATAGAGAACGCTTCAGCTCTTCCAATTACTTTAATCAGGCCCAAAGCCCAGTTGATTTTTCCAGGCCCGAACACCAAACTAATTTACCACCTCAACCAAAACGGGCCAGATTCACCTAAATGAGTCAGAAACCTGATATACTAGTGGAATCGAGAAGCTGCACAGCCGAACGAATCCTCGACTCTTGTTTTCTTCGCGAGAAGCTGGAAGCCAGCGATCGGCTGAGCGATAGAGGAGTTTGCAGCCGTGGTGGGCTACCGAACACGCCCTCAGCTTCTCGCGTAGCTTCTCACTTCTCCTGGCGATTTGGAAAGCGTTCGACAACTCAGCTTCTAGTTTTTCTATCGAATGCCAGCCCATTTGAGTAGCAATAGGCCCAGTTCGAAGGAATTGCCAGGCCAGGTACGTGTATGAGACAGAGTTTGGTAAAGAAAAACGAACCAGTATGCTGGAAGTCACTTGGCGGTGGCATTCTGCGTGTAAATACTAGGAACTTCAGATTCTGAAAAACTTGGAGCTGGGTTTCCTTCGCTTCGCTAAATTGCACTACGGCCCGTTTTAGCTTCGCGAATTTTAGCTGCCGTTCGGCCTGGCTTCTCTCTAATATTTTCAGAAGTTTGGAGCTGGATAGTCTGAGAACAGGCCCTAACTATGACCGGCTCCGTTGCCTCACACTTGTCCGGATCCGTTTTACTAGTTTTAAAAACCGGACTGATAATTGTACCGGTGATCTCATCGGTTTAGGTTTTTATCGGTAAGACAACTGGTTCATTTGATGGTTTTTTAAAGCATAATTTTTCTAAAATAGGTTAGATATAGTAAGTTTCTATCCTTTGACAACTAATTTGGATGGATAGTTAAACTATGATACGTACCCCTAGTTAAAAGAGCTCTAGCTAATCTCATTTAGTTCTTGTACGAGCTTACGCATGCCATTTTCATTTCTAGATTTAAAAATGAGTAGCAAGCAAGGGGAGGGAGGTTGTGAGTTTGTTTGATCAGTGCAAGAGTAAGAAGTCCAAGAAGTAATTCTTATTAGGGACTCCTAAAAATATATGTCTAAAATAGTATTCATGCTACATTGATAGAATATTTGTGTCCTCGTCGTAATACACAGGTAATTACCTATCAGCTTAAACAACAAAGTGATCGAGGCCACACATCGGTCGATGGTCAAAATAAGAAAGATCGATAATCTTTCTAACCACTAGATGGAGCAGCAGATGATCATCCGATCGACCGTGTGGCCAACCATCTTTGCAACAAATGTGTTGTTGCAATATTTTTCAAAAAAATGCTAGGTTCACGGGCAATTACAGGAGTTTACGGGGTCTCCTTTTATATGTATTTAAATGGCCTCTGATTTCTATCTGGATGGGGCCCATTCCTCTTCATTAGGCTAATTAAAAAATCAAGCCAAGTTCTGATTAGCCCGTAAAACCCATAATGGTTCGTATGTGTAGCATTGCTCTATTTTTTCTAACATAGGTCTTATTGCAGAACTTTTATGCAACAAAGATTTTGTTTCATAACTTTTCTTTGTTGCAGATTTTTCTGTGAGGTTTTTTTATAAGGTTGCAAAAAGAGCCCTCTTGCAAATTATAACTAGACTGAAGAAACTCCCCCGCGTCGTCCCCTCCCCAGGGCGACACAGGCGCCACCGGCGCCACCACCCAGCAGTCCCCTCGCCGTCGCCGGTGACCTCCGGCGGGCAAAGCCCGCGCAGAGACGGCGGCGGCGGGACATGGTTCTTCTGTCGCGTGGTGGCCTGAGGCGAGTTGGGGAGCTCGTTTCGGGCGTTGGCAGGCGGGCGCTCGGCGGCCCTGGTTGGTGGCCTTGGTGGTGCTCCGACGCCGGATCCGGGGCGGCCACGCCTGGATCTGGCTCGAGCGGGAGGTGATTGGCGGCGGGGTGATTGGCGCGGTCCCGGCGGCGGATTTGCCCACGGCCAACGGCGGGATCGTGCTGGGTGTCGCGAGCAGGGAGGTTGCTCGTAGGGCTGAGGGAGGGGCGACCCGTTGATACGTCCAAAACGTATCTATAATTTCTGCTTGCTCCATGCATGTTTTGTGTGATATTGCTATGTTCTAGATACACTTTCATACACTTTTGATCATATTTGGACTAACCTATTAACTCAGTGCACCCCAGTGCCAGTTCTTGTTTTCTGCTGTTTTTCTATTTCAGTTTTCCCCCATATAAAAAGTGCCAGAAAAATTCCAGGAAAAATCAGCGTACAGGAAGCTTCGCGAAGAGCCCGAGTGGGGCCAGAGGGGAGCCAGGGGTGGCCCAGGAGGCCACCCGGCGCAGCCCCACCCCTGGCCGCGCCAGGGGGGCGCCTGGGGCCCCTGGTCCACCTTTGGCTGCCCCCCTTCGCCTATTTATTCTCCGTCACGGGGAAACTCCAAAGACAGAACCCTTTTTCGCGATCTCGCCTCTGTTCCGCCGCCGCCGCGCTTCCGAGATCGGGAGCACCAGAAGACCTCTTCCCGGCACCTTGCCGGAGGGAGGGCCGACCTCCGGGAGTCTCCTCTCCACCATAGATGCTTCCCGGATGTCTCGTGAGTAGTTTCCCTTGGACCATGGGTCCGTGATCAGTAGCTATGTGATGTTCTCCTCCCCTCTTTGTTCTTCATGGTTTAGACCTCGTGAGCTGCCCTACATGATCGAGGCACTTTTGTAATATTTCTGCTGTTGCTATGCGGAGTTTGATAGGATCTGATGGATTATGAGATTATGTTCAGATTGTGATTGAGTAATATATTTGGTTTTTATCTCTTATATTTTTATTCCTAAGTAATTCTTGCATGTTCTCCGTTGCTGTTTATTGCTTTGGCCAAGTAGTAGGTAGTAACTCCAAGAGGGAACGTTTTGCTCGATTGTGGGTTCATGCCCCCCGATGACACGCTTGAGTGACAGAAACATGAGTCTAGGGGATGTGTTGTTGCCATAAGGGGGAAAACAACGGTGCTTGTAACCGCGGTTACAAGGATTGTTTACTTTACGCAAAGTTCTTTTTAATGCAGTTGCCTGTTGCTTTGGGTTTACACTTTGGGTGGGGCTCGCAACTTAATACCAGCGAGATGTTCTGGATAGATATCTCAAGGTGGATGATTAGTAGTAGATGCAGTTGGATTTCGGTCTACTTATTTTGGCGTACTGCCCATGCTTTTGAGCCTCTTCCTTTCTTTTGTAGCATAGTTAGCATTGCGGTGTGTTCATAATCCTGTCAATTGCCTTTCTGTAATTTGTTTACCTCGCATAGCAGTTTTATCGTCTTTTGCGAGAGAGACATCACTAGTGAACATCACGTATCCCGGTCCATATCCTCATCACTGTTTACACGCTCATTTACTTTTCTGCTTTTACTTTCAATCGCTATCATTATACCTTGTGTTTGATCCTTTGTGAACAACAAGACCGGAGAGATTGACAACCTCTCTGAACTTCGTTGGGAACAAAGTTATCGTGTCTGTGTGCAGGTCCGCGTCAGTTGCGCCGCTGACACCTACTTATCATCTCCGGAGTCCTACTGGAGACAAACCTTGGTATCTTTACTGAGGGAAATTTGCTGATGTGCTACATCACGCCTTCCACTTGGGGTTTACCAACGAAGGGCGAGAAATCACTATCATCATCTCGCACATCAAGCCAAATTTCTGGCGCCGTTGCCGGGGACTCCGAGTGCTAAGATAGGGTAGTTGCACACTATCCTTTACCTTTGTTTTTTAGTCTTGTTAGTTTACCTTTTAGTTTTTATCTTTGTGTCTTATATCAAAAATCACAAAAAAAAATTTATCTTGCTAGTAGTTGTCATTATGTCTGGCCCTTTTTCCTTTGTTGAGACAGAGGTTCTCACCTTTAAACAAAAAGGTGGTGAAAGTTTAAAAGATGCTTGGATAGAATTAATGATTCTCAAAAAAGAGCCACCAAGAAGCAATCCACTACTATCCTTCTTAGAAATTTTTATGTCGGGATTACTCCTTGGAATAGGTTCATATTAGACACTGCTATCAATGGGAATTTTCTAGAAGCCCCGACTTGGGAGTCTCTTAATGTTATTGAAAATCTTGTTGGAAATCTCCCTATTGCTAGCACACAAGAAGATATAACTCTAGCTCACATTATGAAGAAACTTGAAAAGATAGAGTTACAAATACCAAGTATAACTAGGATAAATGAGTTGGATCGCAAGATTCAAGGGAATTTGAATAGGCTTGATAGCTCCATGCTTAACATTATTAAAACTTTGGAGGTCATCAAATCCTGTGATACGGACCTTTCTAGGATTGATAAGATCGAGGAAATCATTAATACTCTAGGAACTACTTTTTCCTCAATCAAACCAAAAAAGGTAGAGACTTCAGCAAGAAGGGAACCTAAGTTCAATTATGTCCCTAGGGTTCCCCGACCTAAAAATAAACCACCCATTGCTGAAGAAGTTGAAACCGTGAAAACTTTGGAAGAAATACCTCTCTTTGATAATTTTATAAATGAATCTCCCATTGATTTTCCGCCTTTTGGTTTTCTCCCTAGAAGTATCTTCATTAGGCCTTTATTTGAAAGACCTCTTAAGACTATTTGTACAATTGAAGAGATTTTTGATCTTGATAATGATTCGATTGCTACAACTTGATCTTTTGCATCATGCCTAGCTTCAAGGCATAAAAGAAAGCGCTTTCGGGAGGCAGCCCGCAATGAATTTAGGTTTTTATTTTTGCTTTTGTTGTGTCTTGATGTTTGTTACTACTGTAGCAACATCATTGTATCTTTATTTTTCAGCTTTGTGCCAAGTTATAGCCTCTTACGGCAAGGGAAGCAAAAGTTGTGACATGCTGTCCAGAAAACAGATTCTGTCCTCGTGACCAGAAAAATTCCATAAAAATCCCAGTTCATCTTTTTGAGATGAATTTTTTACACAGAATGCTCTATACAATTACGAAACTTCCGTATGTTCTGAGTTTTTTGATTTGAGTTGCAGAAGTATTCCTAAAAAATTCTTTACTACCTGCTGTTCTGTTTTTCACAGATTCTGCCACGTTTTGTCTCTCCTTACTTTTGAAACCTTAAGCTTGCTTTTTCTTTGCAAAAACTTTTTGGCACTCTTGAGAAACAGTAGATCTTCAAGAATATCTTTATATCCAGTGGAGAAAAAATTATTTATTAACGATATTAACCTCTCTAATCAGCTTATGATGAGTTATGTATGAAGGGAGTTTTCAAGTGTGCGATGGAAGATGATGAAAGAAGATCCAAGAGTGTCAAGCGCTCAAGCTTGGGGATGCCCCCATGCATCCCAATAAATATTCAAGGAGACTCAAGCGTCTAAGCTTGGGGATGCCCCCGTGCATTCCCTTCTCCATCAACAATCATCAGTTCGTCCTTCGTCTCACTATATTTTTATCACTTCATGCGTTATGTGCTATGCTTGGAGCATCTCGCTCTTAGGTTTTATTTTTAGTTTTATTTAGCTTTGCTTGATGTTCATAACAAGTTAGATCCCGTCTTACTTTGTGTGGGAGAGAAACACGCTCCACTTTCAAAATCTAGAACACATCATAGGATTTTTCCTTCTTATCTTTTTGCTGTTGTGTGTTCTTTATCTTTCCATAGCTACTGCCATGTTTAGTTTTAGTCTTAGTTTATCTTTAGCAAGAGCCTTGGCTTTTGTTTAGTTTGTTTCTGGAACTCTTTTTAGTTTTCATGTTTATCTTGTTAAAGAGAGTTGGTTGTTGCACTGAGTTGTGTCTTATCTTGAAAGTAGGTAATTGAGGTTGCTATTTAATTCTAGTAGTAACTTGCAATAGTTTTGAGGTATTGATGTGAGTAATGTTTGAACTTTTGGTGTCAAGAGCTCTAGCCTATTAGTGATAGGTGTCGTCTTTTGGGCAGTCCGTGTGTATTTTCAAAACCTACAAAACTAGTTGAGAACTCTAGCTACTAGATGGATCACTAATCTTTGGAGGGATCGAATATCAGAGAACACTCACGTACCATGAGTCGAGGATGCGCAAGGATAACCAAACCCCCATACACTCCTCCTCGGGGTACTTGTCTCTTTGTGAACCTCCTTATTAGATTGAGAGTTACCGATAATAAGTGCATGAGTTCTTCGGACTAATGTAAGTATTGAAAGTTGACACTTCCACCTCATATTTGCTAGCCTCTCCTGTGCCGTGCATTGCCTTATTCTCACTCCGAGAGATGGTGTCCACCTTCGCCGGTACATCCAAACCCTTGGCATGATACGCTCTGTCATCATGAACCTCCTTATATCTTTTCCTCAAAACAGCCACCATACCTACCTATCAAGGCATTTCCATAGCCTTTCCGATATATATTGCCATGCAACATCCACCTCTTCATGACTTGATCTTCATGTCATACATATTCCTGCTACACTGGCAGCGACATACATTGCATACATCATGATAGTTACATCTTCTTTATGATTTTGAGTACCTTGTAAAGTGTGAAAGATCTCCTTACCTTATTGTAAAATAGAGTGTTGCCCTTAAGTGAGGAAAAGATCCCAAAGTGGACACAATAAAAGATCCCAAAGAGGACAAATGAGAGTTAAATAGAAAGAGCCATTGAGGCCACAAAAAAATAAAAAAAATAAAAAAAAGAGAAAAAGAAATAAAAAGAGAGAAAGGGGCAACACTACTATCCTATTAAGAGATCCACACTAGTACTCCCTCTATATCCTTGTACTCCATAGAGATGATCATTATGCATATGGCTATGTGGGGACCTTCACACTATAGAACTTGGCTTGCATATTCCAAGGATGAGCCTCCTCAAACGAGCTCTAGGTCTTCATGAGCGAGCAAGTTAAATGCACCCCCACTAGTTCCTTTGGAGAGCTTCTTAGCTCGTATGTGCATCCGTTGCATGGCAATACCTACTCCTCACATCATATCTATCATTTGGCATCTCTTGCCTATGATTGTCCTCATGATGTGAGCCTTTCTCATCCTTTTTGTCTTCCTCCTCCGCATTTCTCTCTTTGCCATCCTAAGTGTCAACTCTCGTGCTTAGCTCATCCATTGCATGAGTGCTCAAAATATCGAAAAGGAGTGGATCAAATTGACTTGTACCTAGCTAGTGGTCTGGGGACGAGTCAAGATACGATTCCAGAAAAAGACCAAGTGTGAAACTTTAGTAGATTGAGTTCTCAACAAATAAATGTTTTTCTCGTATTCCCTATCCCCCTTCTTGCACGCAAACACCATTTGGAGACATTCGAGTCACGGACAGCGAGAGCTCTTGCACCTAATGTTCTTTTTTTACTTGTTTCAATGCTAATATAGACTCTTGCATGTTATGACTTGATTTGAATTTCTAACCTTGATTGCTTTACTTTTCAAAGTTCTTTTATGGTTGCTAGCATGTCACCACAGAAATTATGCCGTTATCATTTACCTACTCGAGGACGAGCAGGAATTAAGCTTGGGGATGTTGATACATCCAAAACGTATCTATAATTTCTGCTTGCTCCATGCATGTTTTGTGTGATATTGCTATGTTCTAGATACACTTTCATACACATTTGATCATATTTGGACTAACGTATTAACTCAGTGCACCCCAATGCCAGTTCCTGTTTTCTGCTGTTTTTCTATTTCAGTTTTCCCCCATATAAAAAGTGCCAGAAAAATTCCGGGAAAAATACAGGAAAAATCAGCGTACAGGAAGCTTCGCGAAGAGCCCGAGTGGGGCCAGAGGGGAGCCAGGGGTGGCCCAGGCGGCCACCCGGCACGGCCCCACCCCTGGCCGCGCCAGGGGGGGCGCCTGGGGCCCCTGGTCCACCTCTGGCTTCCCCCCTTCGCCTGTTTATTCTCCGTCACGGGGAAACTCCGAAGACAGAACCCTTTTTCGCGATCTCGCCTCTGTTCCGCCGCCGCGCTTCCGAGATCGGGAGAACCAGAAGACCTCTTCCCGGCACCCTGCCGGAGGGAGGGCCGACCTCCGGGAGTCTCCTCTCCACCATGGATGCTTCCCGGATGTCTCGTGAGTAGTTTCCCTTGGACCATGGGTCCGTGATCAGTAGCTATGTGATGTTCTCCTCCCCTCTTTGTTCTTCATGGTTTAGACCTCGTGAGCTGCCCTACATGATCGAGGCACTTTTGTAATATTTCTGTTGTTGCTATGCTGAGTTTGATAGGATCTGATGGATTATGAGATTATGTTCAGATTGTGATTGAGTAATATATTTGGTTTTTATCTCTTATATTTTTGTTCCTAAGTAATTCTTGCATGTTCTCCGTTGCTGTTTATTGCTTTGGTCAAGTAGTAGGTAGTAACTCCAAGAGGGAACGTTTTGCTCGATTGTGGGTTCATGCCCCCCGATGACACGCTTGAGTGACAGAAACAAGAGTCTAGGGGATGTGTTGTTGCCACAAGGGGGAAAACAACGGTGCTTGTAACCGCGGTTACAAGGATTGTTTACTTTACGCAAAGTTCTTTTTAATGCAGTTGTCTGTTGCTTTGGGTTTACACTTTGGGTGGGGCTCGCAACTTAATACCAGCGAGATGTTCTGGATAGATATCTCAAGGTGGATGATTAGTAGTAGATGCAGTTGGATTTCGGTCTACTTATTTTGGCGTACTGCCCATGCTTTTGAGCCTCTTCCTTTCTTTTGTAGCATAGTTAGCATTGCGGTGCGTTCATAATCCTGTCAATTGCCTTTCTGTAATTTGTTTACCTCGCATAGCAGTTTTATCGTCTTTTGGGAGAGAGACATCACTAGTGAACATCACGTATCCTGGTCCATATCCTCATCACTGTTTACACGCTCATTTACTTTTCTTCTTTTACTTTCAATTGATATCATTATCCCTTGTGTTTGGTCCTTTGTGAACAACAAGACCGGAGAGATTGACAACCTCTCTGAACTTCGTTGGGAACAAAGTTATCGTGTCTGTGTGCAGGTCCGTGTCAGTTGCGCCGCTGACACCTACTTATCATCTCCGGAGTCCTACTGGAGATAAACCTTGGTATCTTTACTGAGGGAAATTTGCTGCTGTGCTACATCACGCCTTCCACTTGGGGTTTACCAACGAAGGGCGAGAAATCACTATCATCATCTCGCACATCACCCGTACGTGGTGTGCGTGCTGTGCTGGGTGTCTCGGCCTGGCCTCGGCTGGGCGGCGGGATGTGTCGCTACGGCGGCCGGATCTTGCAGCTGTGTTTAGTTTGGTGGTGGTGGCTACAACGTGGTGGTCGGGGGCAGGCCATGGTGGTGCTCCGGCGCCGGATCCGGGGCTGCAACTCCTGGATCTGGCTCGGGCGGGGGCTTGTTGGCGGCGGGGTGGCTGGCGCGTGCTTCGGCGACGGCTCCGGCCGCGAACGACATTGGGCGTATGTCTCTCAACCGGTTTGGTGCGAGTTTGTATTATCGATTGAGGTGAAAACCTTGCTGCGTTGGAGCCGGCAACGGTGACGCCTGTGGGCGCCACAACCCTCTTTGGAGGCGTCGTCATCATATTGATAATCCCTCTCTTTGTCGTTTTACTGTGGGTATATGCTCAAACTCCGGGTGAAAACCTTGCATCGGCCGTGTCAATGCCGACGGTAGTTGCGTCTATGGACGTCGCTTCCCTCGCAGGAGGTGCCGTCGTGTAGCCCCAGCATCCTCAGTTTCTTGTTATGTGGTCTCTGGGTGAAAACCTAAGATATGGCTTGCCGGATCGGGTGACGGTGTTATGTCCTTCACATCACTACCTCGTTGGAGGCGTCATTTTCAGGACCCTAACGACGACTTTCACTGTGCCTGTTGTCTTGACTGTGGCGCCAGGTGGTTGTGGTGGTGGTTGGTGTTTGGTGGTGTTCTCTGGGATTCGGCGGCGGTGTCTCTGATGCCGCAGGGCGGCCAATATCCTCCCCTTGTGAAGGTGTCTCGCCCTTTGCTCCGGAAGCTCGGGATCTCCCATGGCTGTCATTGTGTTGCGGCGAGCTTACTGCTCTTGGTGTTGTCTCGGTTCATCTTTGCTCTGTGGTGGCGCAAGAAGCCTCCTCAACTGGTTAATCGTTCTGATTTCCGTGACGGAGCCCTCAGTCAAGGTTCGTGTTGTGGCACTCGTTGATTGTGGATACTCCTGAGTAGTGCCGTGGAGCTCAGATGCGCACGCCAATGGGGCGTTAGGCCTCTAGTAACGGAATGGTATCATAATCTCTTGATGGCACCCCACATGTACTTGTGCCTTCCATGTGGTGGTTCTTCGGTTTGCTAGCTAGGCGGGCACTGTCCTGGTTGTCCCTTCTTGTTTGGTTTTCGGCCCTGTTTTCCTTATAAACGAGGTCAATTTGTTCAGGTTTTCGATCCGGTTTTACTTATAAATTGGATCACTCTTCTGGCATTTGGCCACTTTGAGCAATATATTCAGGTGGAGGGACCACTAGTGGACAGACCCCCATATTATCCCGGTTCATATGGGCCTTCGGTCCCGGTTCCACACCCGGGACCAATAACTCGGGACCAATGATGATCCCGGTTGGACCACGAACCGGGACCGAAGAGGCTCCACGTGGACAGGCGCGCAGCGAGGGGGGGAGGGGTCATCGGTCCCGGTTGATAGGAAGAACCGGGACCGAAGAGGCTCCACTTTTAGCACTATTTTCTGATTTTTTTTCATTTATTTATTTTGTGTTTTGTATTCAATTAAATGGTACCATATATATATAAATTAAAGAAACAATGAAGGAACCACAATATATATTACACATTATCGTCACGAATATATCATATACACCATCTCATTCCTCGTGCTTGGTCGAACATTAATTACACAAACGGTACTCACACGAGTTCGATCTAATTTACATTGGTCCTTGGCCGCTTGTCTTCCAAAAAATGAGGGTGAAAGAACTCTCCGGTCGGAGCTATGACATGGTCTAATAAGAATCCGGCGATTTTGTTGGGAAACGTAGTAGAATTCAAAAAAATTCGTGCCTACGTAACAAGACCCCAAGATCATCCAAGATAGATCACATACAAGGTTTAGGTTTTCATGCTCACCAACGGTTGCAGCGGAAGAAGAGTTGGTGAAGCAACGTGGACGTAGTGGAAGTAGTCGAAGAAGATCTCCCACGAACAATCCCTCGAACAGATCTCCGAGAAGAAGATGGTCCTCGAAGCAAGATCAAAGCTATGATCTCTCCACCGGTATCCACACGTCCGGCACAGCAATCCGGCAGCGCTCCGCCGTCCAGAGAAGAACGCTTCCGAGAAAACTAGAGAGAGAAAACCCTAGCGAGTTCCGATCTAGATTAGAATCTAAACCGGGGTCTAAAAGTGGAGCAACTAGCAACTAGGGAGAGCCAGGGGGCGCCGGAGACTTGTGTGTCTCTTCCCCCCACCCTTGGCTCACCTTATATAGGTGGCCAAGGGGCCTAGGGCGCAGCTCAAGGAGGTTTGGGAGTCCAACTTGGACTCCCAAGCCTTCCAAAGCTTCCCACACCTTCCCACCGGAAACCTTCCATAATGGTATTTGGAAATCTCACCTGGAGGATCTCCCACCCCTTTTTGGTGCGCCCCCACCACCTGGCCGGCCAAGGCAGCCTAGGTGGCTTGCCCCCCAAGGCCAGGGGCGCAGGGCAGTGGGTGGTACTGCCCGGAACCTTCCGGAACCTTCTAGAAGCTTCCAGGACCTTCCGGGACCTACCGGGACCGTTTCGGGACATTCCGGACACTTCTGGACCACTTCCAGGACCTTCCGGAACCTCTAACGAATGTTCCGGAGCCATCTAAATGGGTTTCGGAGCCATACGGGCAAAGTTTATTATGTCCGGTGAACACAACATATTGTTTAAGCTGTCCACCGATCACCGAAACTATTCCGGTTGATCGTAAACTTTCCCATTACCATTTTCATATGAACTAAAGTTATCTGAAACAATTCCAAAGTATCTTAGCCATATTATTTGCTCTTTACTTGCTTCCACTAAACCTTCAATCATTCTAGCATTCTAACAGATTACTGTACTTTAAGTGTGTGACCCAATATGTTCGGTATTATGTGGACATGACTTGGAACGCTTTCCAGACTTATAGTCATTTGTCAATAATCAACAGCGGAGCCATGGACACCCATGTTGACTCCCACACATACACGAAAAGACTTCGAGTGAACCTTTATGTTTATCGTATACTATTCCCTTTGCTTCGCGATATATGACAAAGTTAGAGGAGAGAAGTTTTGGCACCCATGTGAAACAACCTTTTGATCACAAGCCATTAGTTATCCTCATTGCTCGTTTGTCTTCATTCCTCGTTACGTATACTGGTATCTCCGTGATCGAATCACAAAGTGTCTGGCCAGACGAGAATAGATACCGTTATACCGAGTGGGCCCTGAGTCTATATCTCTTCATCGTGAAGGAGCAAATCCCATTCTCGAACTATCACTGTTACTAGACACACTGTCCAATGTATCCAGAACTTATTTTACTACTTCCCATTTACGGGAAGATTCATCTAAGAACCAAAGCACATCTTCTTGTGTGAAGTGACTTGACATTCTCATGGTCCAAGGAACTATGTATATAATAACATTTTATGATATGACTTATAACGTTTGTTTTATGATGAGTTTCTCTAAGTATATCATTTAACACTGGGGTCGGTTCAACATCATTGTTCTGCTAACAATATGCTCTCATTGCTATTGACATCCTTGTTACAAGAACAATGTCCATGATTAAGAAAACATAATCATCAATAAGCACATGGGCTGGTCTTAGAGGCAAAACCAGGAACTCTTGTTTTTTACATTTCCACACATGCATATGAGTTTTCTTCTGAATCTCACAGTCAGGATCATTGCAATTATAGCACAGAAATATAAACATTAATTATGAACATGAATATATAAATAATAACACACTTTATTATTGCCTCTAGGGCATATATCCAACAGTCTCCCACTTGCACTAGATACAATAATACCAGTTACATAAGTTCTCTCACACCAATGGTTGTTCGGTGTTGCTCATGCTTTGCTCGTGGTAGAGGCTTCGTCATCGGATCTGACACGTTCAGGTCCGTGTGAATCTTGCATACTTTCACATATCCTTTGTCAACGAACTCTCGGATTTTGTGATAACGGCGTTCAATGTGTTTGGATTTCTGGTGGGACCTTGGTTCTCTAGCTTGCGCCACGGCTCCACTATTGTCACAGTAGATGTCCATGGGGTCTTCAGCACTAGGAACCACACCGAGTTCAGTGATGAATTTCTTAATCCAATATCCCTCCTTCGTAGCTTCGGAAGCTGCGATGTACTCCGCCTCCGTTGTAGAATCCGCGACCGTATTCTGTTTAGAACTTTTCCAACTTACGGCACCCCCGTTGAGTGTGAAAACATATCCTGATTGAGATTTGAAATCATTCGGATCTGTCATGAAGCTTGAATCAGTGTAACCCTTTACAACAAGTTCTTCATCACCTCCGAATACCAAGAACATATTCTTAGTTCTGTTTAGATACTTCAAAATATTTTTGACTGCTACCCAGTGTGCACTACCTGGGTTGCTCTGGTATTTGCTACATATACTCAGAGCATAGGAAACATCTGGTCTTGTACATATCATGGCATACATAACAGATCCAATTGCCGAAGCATATGGAACTGTGCTCATCTCTACCTGCTCCTCAGTGTTCTTAGGACACTGACTCTTGCAGAGTACCACACCATGTGACATTGGGAGGAATCCCTTCTTAGATTTCTCCATTCTGAACCTATTCAGAACCTTGTCTATATACGTGCTTTGGCTCAGCCCTATCAGGCGCCGGGATCTATCTCTATAAATCTTAATGCCTAATATGTAAGCGGCTTCACCTAAGTCTTTCATCGAAAAACTGCTTTTCAATGACTCCTTTATAGTGTTAAGAAATTCTTTATCATTTCCAATCAACAATATGTCGTCTACATACAGTATTAGAAAAGATATTGCGCTCCCACTTACTTTCTTGTAAACACAAGCTTCTTCGCCATTCTGGATGAAGCCAAAACCTTTGACCACTTCATCAAAACGAAGATTCCAACTCCGTGATGCTTGCTTTAGTCCATAGATGGATCTTTTAAGCTTGCACACCTTTCCAGCATCCTTTGGTGAGACAAAACCCTCAGGTTGTATCATGTATACATTCTCCTCGAGGTTCCCATTCAGGAAAGCTGTTTTGACGTCCATCTGCCATATCTCATAGTCGAAATATGCAGCAATTGCTAGTAAAATCCGCACAGACTTAAGCATTGCTACTGGCGAGAAAGTCTCGTCATAGTCAACTCCTTGCACTTGTCGGAACCCTTTCGCAACAAGTCTAGCTTTATGAATAGTAACATTACCATCCGCGTCTGTCTTTCTTTTGAAAATCCATTTACATTCAATTGGTTTCACACCCTCTGGAGGGATCACCAAGTCCCATACTTGGTTTTCGTACATGGATTCCATTTCGGATTTCATGGCTTGTAGCCATTCAGTGGAGTTGGGGCTCATCATCGCTTCTTTGTAGTTCACAGGCTCATCATCTTCCAATATGAATACTTCGTTAGCGTACCACTCGGGTAGCTGACGTACTCTGCCTGATCTCCTTGGTTCAGTCTCCAGCTTCTCAGAAGTCCCTACATCACTTGCAGGAGCTTCCGGTTCCTTCATTGGAATGACTGCCGGAACAACTTCCGTCGTTTCATTCCTTGGTTCCGAAGGTTCACTAACCTCCTCAAGCTGTACTGTCCTCCCACTCACCTCTTTGTTAAGAAACTCTTTCTCAAGAAAAGTTCCTCCTTTAGCAATAAAGACTTTGCCATCGGAGGGGTGGTAAAAGGAATAGCCTACGGTGTCTTTGGCATAACCTACAAAGTAGCACTTGTCTGCTTTAGGGTTGAGTTTGTTCGGTTGTAAACGTTTTACATAAACATCACAACCCCAAATTTTCAGGAACGAAATGTTGGGTTTGTTCCCATTCCACAACTCGTATGGTGTTGTTTCCATAGACTTTGACGGCGCCCTATTTAAAGTAAAAGCAGCAGTCTCTAACGCGTAACCCCAAAAAGATAGTGGCAGATCAGTTAATGACATCATAGACCTTACCATGTCTAACAAAGTTCGGTTACGCCTCTCGGACACTCCATTTCTCTGTGGAGTTCCAGGTGGCGTCAGCTGTGAAACGATTCCACGCTCTATGAGGTGTTCTCTAAACTCATGACTAAGATATTCACCACCACGATCGGATCGTAGAAATTTGATTTTCTTGTCACGATGATTCTCAACTTCATTCTGAAATTCTTTGAACTTTTCGAAAGTTTCAGACTTTTGCTTCATTAAGTAAATATAGCCATATCTACTCAAATCGTCAGTAAAAGTTACGAAGTAGAGATATCCACCGCGCGCTGGTATACTCATCGGACCACACACATCACTATGTATTATTTCCAATAAGTCAGTCGCCCGTTCTACATGACCTGTGAACGGCGTCCGAGTCATTTTGCCCATCAGACAAGCCTCACATTTATCAAATGATTCGAAATCAAAAGATTGCAAAATTCCATCTTTATGAAGTTTCTGCATGCGTTTCTTTCCGATGTGACCTAGACGGCAGTGCCACATGTAAGTGGTATTATCAGTCTGCTTGAGACGTTTAGAGCTAGTGTTCAAGATGTCGTTACTACAATCAAGATCTAAATAAAACAGCCCATTCTTAATAGGTGCAAAACCATAGAACATATTCTTCAAGTAAATAGAGCAACCATTGTTCTCAGACTTAAAATTATAACCGTCACGGACTAAACATGATCCGGACATAATGTTCTTACAAATAGCAGGAACGAAATAACAATTATTTAATTCTATGGTAAATCCTGAAGGTAGATGTATAGTGTAGACGCCCACGGCTTTAGCAGAGATCGTAGCTCCATTTCCGACACGCATCGTCACTTCATTCTTTTCCAGCTTCCTTATTCTCCTTAGTCCCTGTAATGAATTACAGATATGAGCAACAGCTCCAGTATCAAATACCCACGACTTAGAGTGAGGGCCAGAAAGAAAAACATCTATGACATATATAACTTTTATACCTTCGCTGGTAAAACCAGGCTTCTTTCTATCTGCCAGATACTTCTTGCAGTTCCTCTTCCAGTGACCTTTAGCTTTGCAGTAGAAGCACTCAGTATCTTTGTTAGGGCCGGTGCCAGAGGGTTTCTTGATCTTGGCGCCAGGCTTGCCGACGCCTTTGCCCTTGGACTTGCCCTTCTTTTTGAAACTGGTGGTCTTGCTAACCGCCAACGTATAGTTAGGGTCAGCCTGCATGGTAGTCTCCGCATTTTTCAGCATTGCAAGCAGTTCATTAACTGACTTATCCATCCCGTTCATGCGATAGTTCTGAACAAAGCCTTTGAAACTTGGCGGGAGTGACATGAGGACAATATCTGTACCCAGTGATTCCGGGACCGGAAATCCCAGCTCAGTCAACCTTTACCCAAGGCGCATGATCTTTATCACGTGCTCACTGACAGGTGTTCCTTCCTTCATTTTGCAATTCCACATGGCATGAGTTACCTCATACCGTTCAGTTCTAGCGTGTTTGGCATACAGAGCGTCTAACTCCTTAACAATTAAGTGGGGATCGGTGTTTTCAAACCTCCCTTGTAACTCTGATTCCATACACGCAGTCATAAGACACTGAACTGCGGTACTATCATCAAGCTTGGTCTGATGCACATTCTGCTCAGCAACCGTGGCTTCAGGCCCCGGTGCTGCTGGGAGAGGTGTCGTCAGGACATAGTCCTTCTTAGCACTCCTGAGTACAATTCTCAGGGCACGAACCCAGTCCGCATAGTTGCTTCCATCAGCTTTCAATTTTTCTTTCTCAATCAACGGACCTAAGTTAAACTGGGGATTGATACGGGCCATTTCAATCTACAACATAAACACAAGTTTCACTTTAGACACTGTTCATAATTAAGTTGCACTAATTAATCATACTATTAATTTAATAAGTGCTCCCACTCAGACCAACATCTCTCGTAGTTGATTCTAAGTGATTCAAGATCCAAGTTTAGTCGTCCGCCATTGATGTGACATCACTGATGACTTAGACTGAACTGGTAGGCCAACTTGCCAATCACGCAAGGTGATTCTTGTTCATCTTTCGATGCGCGTGTTCCGGTAGCAAACTTTTATCCAAACCGTCAAGATAACCAAGTGTAATGTGCTGTGTGTTCTTTTAACACACCCATCTTTTATGCGTCACACCGTGTGCACCCATGTGACATGACCTGCTCCGGTGTGAAACATAGTATAGATGGTGCTACAGTTGGGAGAACACTATCAACTTGATATTATTTTGCGAGAGATCACCCTAATAAAACACGACTACCGCGCATCAAACAAGGGTGCATCAAAGGGATTAATATCACATGCAATTCATAAAATATGTGACATGATATAGCCCTTTGTGTCTTGAAGTTTTTCGTTGCCTTCATGACTCCGTGGTTGAAGTCTCCACCCACCACCTCTTGTCCTTGGCGCCGGGACCTCCTCACGGCTTCGGCATGTGTGTCGGGGTCCACCTTCACACTATTGATCATCACCGCATCTCCATCTATAGCCTTGCCTCAAGCTACTAAACAGTTCTGGCACGCAGGCCATAATTAAGTGACAATCATATGACTCCAGTCATCATGCCGTACTACGGCTCGCAGGCCGCAAAAATATTACATCATATAGCATCTCATACAAAACACATTGCAAATCTTGAAGGCTATACCACATCACATGCATTCTCTGCAAAAACGAGTTAGATCGCTATCTATACGGGTTGTTGCAAATTTTATCGTGGTTGTTAAGCAGGTTTACAAGGCAAACGAGAAACCCTAGACCAAACAAAACACGATACTTCTTTTGTTGCTAGTTTAACATACGGGGTGCGTGTAGCAACTAATGCCACAAGCCAAACTTCGTTAAACGCGTGACCCCCGTGTGGATTTGAGTTCATAACATCCACAAGCCCGTTCATGTAAAATTTTCTATAGCAAGACTAGGATGAGATCCAAGGAATTTGATGTAGTCCATGATCAAGGCAACCAGCATACTAAGAGCAGCATAGAGGGATCATGGCAAAACTCAAACCTTGTAGCAAAATCACATCATGCCGTCGAGCAAAGAACAAATCACATGATAGGAAGCAAACCAGAAAATCAATGCCTCATATCAACATATGATCTACCTAAACATGCATCTAATCAAGGATCGCTCATGATACCGCTGTTGGGAAACGTAGTAGAATTCAAAAAATTTCGTGCCTACGTAACAAGACCCCAAGATCATCCAAGATAGATCACATACAAGGTTTAGGTTTTCATGCTCACCAACGGTTGCAGCGGAAGAAGAGTTGGTGAAGCAACGTGGACGTAGTGGAAGTAGTCGAAGAAGATCTCCCACGAACAATCCCTCGAACAGATCTCCGAGAAGAAGATGGTCCTCGAAGCAAGATCAAAGCTATGATCTCTCCACCGGTATCCACACGTCCGGCACAGCAATCCGGCAGCGCTCCGCCGTCCAGAGAAGAACGCTTCCGAGAAAACTAGAGAGAGAAAACCCTAGCGAGTTCCGATCTAGATTAGAATCTAAACCGGGGTCTAAAAGTGGAGCAACTAGCAACTAGGGAGAGCCAGGGGGCGCCGGAGACTTGTGTGTCTCTTCCCCCCACCCTTGGCTCACCTTATATAGGTGGCCAAGGGGCCTAGGGCGCAGCTCAAGGAGGTTTGGGAGTCCAACTTGGACTCCCAAGCCTTCCAAAGCTTCCCACACCTTCCCACCGGAAACCTTCCATAATGGTATTTGGAAATCTCACCTGGAGGATCTCCCACCCCTTTTTGGTGCGCCCCCACCACCTGGCCGGCCAAGGCAGCCTAGGTGGCTTGCCCCCCAAGGCCAGGGGCGCAGGGCAGTGGGTGGTACTGCCCGGAACCTTCCGAAACCTTCTAGAAGCTTCCAGGACCTTCCGGGACCTACCGGGACCGTTTCGGGACATTCCGGACACTTCTGGACCACTTCCAGGACCTTCCGGAACCTCTAACGAATGTTCCGGAGCCATCTAAATGGGTTTCGGAGCCATCCGGGCAAAGTTTATTATGTCCGGTGAACACAACATATTGTTTAAGCTGTCCACCGATCACCGAAACTATTCCGGTTGATCGTAAACTTTCCCATTACCATTTTCATATGAACTAAAGTTATCTGAAACAATTCCAAAGTATCTTAGCCATATTATTTGCTCTTTACTTGCTTCCACTAAACCTTCAATCATTCTAGCATTCTAACAGATTACTGTACTTTAAGTGTGTGACCCAATAGGTTCGGTATTATGTGGACATGACTTGGAACGCTTTCCAGACTTATAGTCATTTGTCAATAATCAACAGCGGAGCCATGGACACCCATGTTGACTCCCACACATACACGAAAAGACTTCGAGTGAACCTTTATGTTTATCGTATACTATTCCCTTTGCTTCGCGATATATGACAAAGTTAGAGGAGAGAAGTTTTGGCACCCATGTGAAACAACCTTTTGATCACAAGCCATTAGTTATCCTCATTGCTCGTTTGTCTTCATTCCTCGTTACGTATACTGGTATCTCCGTGATCGAATCACAAAGTGTCTGGCCAGACGAGAATAGATACCGTTATACCGAGTGGGCCCTGAGTCTATATCTCTTCATCGTGAAGGAGCAAATCCCATTCTCGAACTATCACTGTTACTAGACACACTGTCCAATGTACCCAGAACTTATTTTACTACTTCCCATTTACGGGAAGATTCATCTAAGAACCAAAGCACATCTTCTTGTGTGAAGTGACTTGACATTCTCATGGTCCAAGGAACTATGTATATAATAACATTTTATGATATGACTTATAACGTTTGTTTTACGATGAGTTTCTCTAAGTATATCATTTAACACTGGGGTCGGTTCAACATCATTGTTCTGCTAACAATATGCTCTCATTGCTATTGACATCCTTGTTACAAGAACAATGTCCATGATTAAGAAAACATAATCATCAATAAGCACATGGGCTGGTCTTAGAGGCAAAACCAGGAACTCTTGTTTTTTACATTTCCACACATGCATATGAGTTTTCTTCTGAATCTCACAGTCAGGATCATTGCAATTATAGCACAGAAATATAAACATTAATTATGAACATGAATATATAAATAATAACACACTTTATTATTGCCTCTAGGGCATATATCCAACAGATTTCCTCTTGAATTGCTCGCACGCGTTCTCGTGGTAGAAGACCGTCCCGCATTCGTTCGATCTAATTAAAAGAAAGGGATCAATATATATGAATGAAACTAAACACAATTTAACGTAATAAATTAAAGTATTGAATGTTGTTTATCGTACTTCAATTTTCCTTATGTTTCGGGTTGCGGCCGTCTCTTTGGTCGTCTGGCGAATGAACTCGCAGACATAATATCCACATAAGTTATTCCCGGGTCCCTGTCTCAAACACTTTACGAGAACGGAGATCAATGAATATTATAATCAGCATGATAATTATACTTAAACTAGAATCAAAAAGATGCACGGATCTAGCAAGTAGTACTTACATTCAGTGATTTAAATGTAAGCTTTGCCGGAAGACCCGGTGTTTTGGCGGTGAACCGTTTCCAAACCCTCTGGAGGCATGCTTTCATGTCCTCCCATGATTTCATAGATCTGCGTCTCGGGTCCATGACTTTTACTACTCCTTCGTCCGGAACAATGATCAACAGAATAAAGTGGAAGCTGCACATGCATAAAGAGTCAATTATACGCTTAACACCGAGCAAGCAAAATAGAATGTGTGCGAGACAGTAACACTCACTCGAAGTTGTAAGGAAATAGTATTTCCCTTCTTGTGCCGAAATACGTCAACGATTGCAACAAGTTGTTCTCTGTCTGGTTGGGCTTCTCTTTGAGAGTTCTTTCATGAACGAACTGGCAGTCAACGAACCCAATGTCATAGATTTGTCCTTTCTTGCATTCGAGAATCTTCATTCTGCATATATAATTAGTTTAGTGATGAGTGTAAGATTGTACATGAAACGAATGAACTGAGTTAGAAAGGCTTGATCACTGAAATTAATGGTACTTACAGACAATATGCACTGACGATAGATTTGTCGATGGCGTCTCCATTGTAAAACTGAAATAATTCTGAGAATTCAATCAGATCGAAGCCTTGTCCATGCCCGTAATGCTCGTTCTGAAATTTAGCGTAGATCCAGTTTTCGGATTTAGCAGATTTTTCCATGTACCAGTCATGCAATTTTCGAATCTTTGTTGGTAGATCGTTGACTACCTCGGGTTTGACGAGAGGATACCCGTGTTGGTATTGGTATGCCGGTACGAATTCCTCGTCGTTCCCGAACTCATCCAGACGGCTCAGGTAATCAGTAATAGACAATCCTACTGCCTGGGCTTTTGCTCCGTACTGTCTTATAAACTCCGGATCTTTGTTCGGATCATACGCATCGACCTGATGCTGCTGGGGGCGCGGCCAAGTGTGCACTTTGAGCGGTTCGATCGATTGTTCTTTCTGTAGTCCGAGCTGGGCAATCTCTTTTCCGACTCTCTGCTCTTTTGCCTCAGCCGACTTTGTAATAGAGCGTTCATAGTCTGATGTGAGCGGTATGGGGTTGTGAAGCTTATTCTTCAGTTCCACGCACGCGGCGTGATCTTCTGGGGTGCGCGGGAACAATGGCTCTATCGGCTTCTTCTTGTTGGCCACAGCAATCTTCCACTTTTCATAAGACATTTTTGCGGACACTTCCAGTTCCTCAGGTGTCATCTCTCCGGGTAGCTTCTTCATATTCTGATGAGGAACTTTTGGGAGGGGTGATCGCTTACGTTTCGGTGATTTCTTGCTGCCCCTCCTAGTATAAGTACGCTTCCGCTTCTGGCTCTGAGGCTCAGGAGATGGAGATGGCTGAGGCGACGGTGGAGATGCCTGAGGCGACGGTGGAGACGGCTGAGCCGGAGAGTGGTGAGGCGGTGAAGGCGATGGTTGCGGTGAAGAATGGTCACGTGGCGGCGAAGGTGGATTGCTCTTCTGAAGAGTGGGTGACCTTGGGGGCACCTAATTTGGAAGCACGATGTGCTCCTTTCGCCATAGAACACTCCCCTTTTTTGCTTCTCCTAGTTCTTTCAGCTCCCCATCTTCACCTGCAGGGTGGTCCAGCTTCCGCTCCTCATAATCATCCATCAAATCATCCACCATGACGACAGCGTACCCTTCTGGAGTCGGGTTGCAATGATAAGTTGGTTTCTCCGGGATTGATAGGGCCATGCCGACCGCCACCGTCACCTTTAAGTTCATCACTTGCACCTTAAGCTCACAACGTGTGCTCTCCGTGATATAATCCACTGGGTAGCGTTTAGGAGCAGCCGTTGTCAGTGCATCATAATCATCCTGCTGGAGCTGCGTGGAAGATTGGGAGCTTTTCCGATTCGATGGGGCGCCGGTAGCATCGAATCCAGTTTCTAACAAGAGCTGTTGAGGTTGGCCGCCACTTTGCTGGCTAAGTCTCCCGATCAGCTCCTCCGCCCGCTTTAAGCCTTCTTCTACATTACGCAACCGCTCTATGGTAGCCTTTTTCTCAGCCTCATTCGCCACTTTCTCTCTCTCAGCCGCCGCTTTCTCAGCTGCCTCCCTTTCCTTCCTCCTCTGATGGCTTTTATGTGGATATTTCTTGCTTTCCGAAGGGAAGGCAAGTTTCCAACACTTGGATCCTGGCGTGCCTCGTGCTCGTCCTGGGTGTTCTTTATTTTTTAGGGCGCGTGTGAGCTCGTCGTCCTCTTTATCGGGAATGAACCGTCCCTCTTCAATATCACGTACTGCATCTCTAATATCATCGATGGGCAGCAGGGGATCATCTATGTGTGACTGGTTATATATTGCCTTCCCATCTTGGTCCAACGTGCCTCCATGGCCGTAAAACCAGTTTCTTGTCCGTTCGTTCCATGTTGTAGGCTCTGGAGTGATCCCGACATCAAAATACTTGGCCTCATTTGCCTCCCACCTAGGCATGCAACCGGCGTAGCCAGCAGGCCCCATTTTATGATGGTAAATCTTCTTAGCGGCATACGTCTGATTTATTTCAGACCTTTGCTGCGCGTGCTCCGATTTCTTGTACGCCAAAAAATCATCCCACTGCTCTCTTATCTTACCATAGCCGTGTTCGAAATCCGGAGTCTTGTCTAACTTGAAATATTTTAGGTACAAGTTTTTCTTCCAATTCTTGAATTGCTCGGCCATCTTGCTGAGAGCAAACTTCTTGACTCTAGCCTCTAGCTCCAGTCTAGCTGCCGCCTCCTGAGCTGGATTATCCACCTCTGGCATCCGCAGGAGGAAATCATGCATGAGCATGTTCCAAAGCATGTCTTTCATGGTGTCGCACACAAACGAGATTGTAGGGTCCTTTAGCTGCATCCATTCTCGAATGGTGATCGGGATGTTGTCCCTCACGAGAGTTCCGCATGCCTTCACAAAATTTTTCTTGACATCGTCCGGAGCTAACGGTTCGCCGTCTGGACCGACCTCTTCGATCCTATACCTCACATTGTCAGCCAACTTTTTGGTTGGGCCTCGTTTCGGTCTTGCGGAGGAATGGCCGGATCCGGATCCGGAGGGCTAAAAGAAAAAAGAGTGTTAATATATGCATGTACATATACAGCTGCATTTTAATTAACAGTAATTTACATATATATCAACCTCGCCGGTGTTTTCGAGATTAAAGGTTCCGCCAGAGGCGGAGCCGGCTTGTCTCCCGTCCGATGCTTCTTCTCGGTGGAGAGACTCGTCTCCCTCACCGGAATCGTTCAAAAACCGGCGGGTGACATCTTGACCTTCATTGTCGTTGATCATATCGTGAAGCAAGTTTTCCTCATTTTCATCTCTATGAAATATTGGATCCATAGTATCTGCAAATTAAGAATTGCAAGCTATTATAATGCAAATCGTAGGCGGCAGCGGTGTAGTCAACGGTAGCAGCAGAGTCTACCGGAGATTAAAGGGGGGGGGAGAAACAGTAAATACACGGCAATCATAGCAAACAATACAAGGCATGACAAATGAAATGCAATCGGTGATCTAACGTAAAACGATGCAATAAGCTCGGTGCTAATGGCGACCTTGCCGGTGATTACCGGACAGGGTGTACGGAGGGGGGGATCAAGCCGGAGGTGTCGTGGGTACCGGACAAACATAAGGGGGTGTATCCGCGCTAGTTGATCTGTTTTGAGAAACATTCGTGTTCGAAATAAATTGATCCGGGTACTGTAGCAGTACCGGACAATTCATCGGACAGACGGTCCGGAGGGGGACGGTTCGATGTTCGGTATGTTAGATGGGTGCGGTAGACCAACGGATAGCGTAGTTGTATTCGTTGAATTTTTCTAAGCAATTTTCATATATATATTATTTTAATCCGAGTTACGGATTAAAAGATATTAAATAAACAAGTTTTATTCAATTTAAAACGATTAAATCAATTTTCTATTTAATAATTCTTTTTATTAATTATTAAATCAATTAATAATCATTTTTAATTAACTGACCAGTGGGTCCCACCTGTCATTCACAATAGGGGGGCTGACCAGCAGGGCCCACTAGTCAGTGGCCCATGGGTTAATCCCCGTTTAAGTTAGGCTGACAGGGGGTTAAGGGGTGCTAGGGCCCCACCTGTCAGTTGCACAGTGGGGGGGATTAGGGCCTAATTAGCCCAGCCGGTCGGCGGCTTAACGCCGGTGACCACGGTCACGGCGGTGCCTCGCCGGAGTGGCGTTCCCGGCCACGGATTGGCACGGGGGAGGCACCAAAATGCTCCCCGTGGCCTCGCGCATCCACTAGTGCAGGCCAGGGACCACGGGGTGGCCTGGAGCCACGCCGACGATGAGGGGCGCGGCGGCCGGAGTACTGCCTCGAGGGGAATGACGACGCGGTCTACGGGATCCATCGCTGGGAGGGGCAAACGACGAGGAGGCTCACCAGGAGCACGCAGATGAGGTCGGAGAGCTCGGGGAGGCGCTGGAGACGGCGTATTCGGCGGAGGCGTCCACGGCGGCCGTGGCGATTCCGGTGACACGCTGGCGTCGTTGCTGGGGTCCAAAGCTGTCGAGCTCCACGCCCAGGACAACGGGGAGGCGCCGGCGAGGCGAACGACGGCGAGAATCGGGCAGCCTGCCGGCGTCCGACGAGAATTCCGCGCTTTTCCTTAGTGGTTTCGGCGATTTGGTGGAGTTGCGGGAGGAAGAAGAAAGGGACGCGTATATAGTAAGGGTCAATGATCCCGGTTGGTAGCACCAACCGGGACCAAAGACTCAACGGTCCCGGTTGGTGCTACGAACCGAGATCGTTGGCCTGGGCGGGGAGGGGCGTGGTGCTGCCACGTCGCACCAGGGTCATCGATCCCGGTTGGTAGCACCAACCGGGACCGATGAGTCTTTGGTCCCGGTTGGTGCTACCAACCGGGATCATTGACCCTTTTATGCAATGTTTTCGGCTTCCCGCCCTTTTCAAATTTATTTTCTTTTTTAATTAGTTAGGTGTTTCAATTTAAAATGATTTTTTGTTTGGAATTTGAAAAAACTTTTAACAGCAAAAGTGCTTCAATTTAATTAACTAATCCAAAACCATTTTTTGTTTTGCAAGATTCCACACATCTATTAAAAAAGTCTTCTCAAAATGGGCTATCGAGTATGAATGTTCATGGCTTTCAAACCAAATGGCCGAAGTTATAGCTAATTTCAAATGATAGTTTCCCCAAATGATCTCATATTTTGCATATGTGTGTATATTTGAATGGCTAACAAGTTTGCCAAAGGAAGTTTTCATTTGCGTTGCACGAAAAATCCATTTTTCATTTTCCGAGTGCCGAAAGTAGGGTCTTTTTGTGAAGGATCTACCAAATATTTGATGTCAATTTGAACCAACCCATTTTTGTATTATACTAGACCATATTTTATTAACAATTTACAAAAGTTTCCATGTAAAATGTTTCTTATGCACCTCTGCTGAAAAAGACAAATTGCCGCCAATTCAGTTGGAACGGGGTGAAATTTGAACTACAAGTGTTTGATAGATTGCTCTTTATTTTTTCAAAA
This sequence comes from Bromus sterilis, assembly GCA_950022295.1. NCBI lineage: Eukaryota > Viridiplantae > Streptophyta > Magnoliopsida > Poales > Poaceae > Bromus > Bromus sterilis. The sequence goes on along the minus strand of OX465597.1, from coordinate 5,337,408 downwards.
AAACATTTCCAAGTGCACAAGTACTCATTTCATAAGAGATCTACAAAGAGTTTTGCAAGATTCCACACCTAGCTATCACCGGCCATGGCCCCCTCCCCCGTTTTGACCGCATTTTGAAATCGGTGCTTAAACAATTAAAAAAAATCAAAAAAATATTAAACCTTCGCGTTGCATCCTAATTTATGTCCTAGTAAGCATACAAACCAACAAACTTGGAATAATGCAAATCTATTAAAAAAGTCTTCTCAAAATGGGCTATCGAGTATGAATGTTCATGGCTTTCAAGCCAAATGGCCGAAGTTATAGCTAATTTCAAATGATAGTTTCCAAAAATTATCTCATATTTTGCATATGTGTGTATATTTGACTGGCCAACAAGTTTTCCAAAGGAAGTTTTCATTTTCGTTGCACGAAAAATCCATTTTTCATTTTCCGAGTGCCGAAAGTAGGGTCTTTTTGTGAAGGATCTACCAAATATTTGATGTCAATTTGAACCAACCCATTTTTGTATTATACTAGACCATATTTTATTAAAAATTTACAAAAGTTTCCATGTAAAATGTTTCTTATGCACCTCTGCTGAAAAATACAAATTGCCGCCAATTCAGTTGGAACGGGGTGAAATTTGAACTACAAGTGCTTGATAGATTGCTCTTTATTTTTTCAAAAAAACATTTCCAAGTGCACAAGTACTCATTTCATCAGAGATCTACAAAGAGTTTTGCAAGATTCCACACCTAGCTATCACCGGCCATGCCCCCCTCCCCCATTTTGACCGCATTTTGAAATTGGAAAGCACTACAATTGGAAAGCATCATGTTCAAACTTGGCTGATTGCAAACATCACAAAAAAATCACCAATGGTTCAATACATTATTACACATCACTTGTTTCCTACATTGCTTATGATCGCTTCTTGGGCCGTAACCACGGAGCATCTTCATTGCTTAATGGGATAGTTGGGTCAGTTTTCACTGTGAATGGAGGAATTTCATGAAACTTATCGTAATCTTCGAACATGTCTGTCTTGTCCTCGACTCCCACGATGTTTCTTTTTCCTGAAAGAACTATGTGACGCCTGGGCTCATTGTCTGATGTATTCGTATCCTTGTTTTTCCTTTTTTCGGTCTAGAAGACATGTCCTTCACATAGAAAACCTGAGCCACATCTTTGGCTAGGACGAATGGGTCGTCTGTGTGACCAAGATTCTTGAGATCCACTGTTGTCATTCCGTACAACTGGTCGACCTTTACCCCATCTACATTCATGTTGACCCAACTGCACCGAAACAAAGGGACCTTAAAAGTAGGTCCATAGTCAAGTTTCCATATCTCATCTATGTAACCATAGTATGTGTCCTTTGTACCATCCTCGTTTGTTGCATCAAAGCGGACACCACTGTTTTGGTTGGTGCTCTTCTTATCTTGGGCGACCGTGTAAAATGTATTCCCATTTATCTCGTACCCTTGGAAAGTCAATACAGTCTCAGACGGTGTCGCGGCCAACAAGTAGAGTTGATTTCCAATAGTGGTGTCATGCATGAGACGTAATTTCAACCAAGTGCCGAAAGTCTCCATGTGTTTGACTTGAATCCATTGGTCATCCTCCCCCGGGAACTTGGAGCGTAGAACATTCTTGTGTTCCTCGATATACGGTTGGACGAAGATAGAACTTTGTAGAACTGTGTAGTGTGCTTGAGTCAAAGAATGCCCGTCCTGAAATATCTTTGCTTTCTTTCCTAGCGTTCCTTTTCCACTCAATCTCCCCTCATACCGCGATTCTGGAACACCAATCGGCTTAAGTTCAGGAATAAAGTCAACACAGAATTCAATGACCTCCTCTGTTCCATAGCCCTTGGAGATGCTTCCTTCTGGCCTTGCACGGTTACGAACATATTTCTTTAAAACTCCCATGAACCTCTCGAAGGGGGACATATTGTGTAGAAATACAGGACCTAGAATGGCAATCTCGTCGACCAGGTGAACCAGCAGATGCGTCATAATATTGAAGAAGGACGGGGGGAACGCCAACTCAAAACTGACGAGACATTGGACCACATCCTTCTGTAGCCTTTCCAGACTTGCATTATCGATTACCTTCTGAGATATTGCATTGAGAAATGCACATAGCTTCACAATGGGTACTCGAACATTTTCTGGTAGAAGCCCCCGCAATGCAACCGGAAGCAACTGCGTCATAATCACGTGGCAATCATGAGACTTGAGGTTCTGGAATTTTTTCTCTGCCATATTTATTATTCCCTTTATATTTGACGAGAAGCCTGCCGGGACCTTGATACTTCTAAGGCATTCAAAAAAGATTTCCTTCTCTGCTTTGGTAAGAGCGTAGCTTCTTAGACGCCCTTTATCAGTATGCCTGTGGTATGAGTCTTTCATACGTTGCTGGTCCTCCCGTGCTTCTGGTGTATCTTTTGACTTCCCATACACGCCCAGGAACCCTACCAGGTTCACGCAAAGATTCTTCGTAACGTGCATCACGTCGATTGAAGAACGGACCTCTAGGTCTACCCAATAGGGTAGCTCCCAAAATATAGATTTCTTCTTCCACATGGCCGCGTGTCCGGTAACGGCGTCTTTCGGAACAGATTGACTGCCAGGACCCTTTCCAAAGATTACTTCTAGGTTATTCACCATACCAAATACATCAGCACTTTTAGGGAGCTTAGGCTTTTTCCGGTGATCTGCCTCACCGTTGAAATGCTTGCCTTTCTTTCTCACGATATGATTGGGCGGCAGAAATTGACGACACCTGAGGTACACAACCTTCTTACATTTATCCAAATATATACCTTTAGTCTTATCTAAACGGTGCGTGCATGCATTGTATCCCTTGTTTGACTGTCCTGAAATGTTACTAAGAGCGGGCCAATCATTGATGGTTACGAAAAGCAACGCTCGCAGGTCAAATTCCTCCTGTTTTTCCTCATCCCACACGTGTACACCTGGTTTGGCCCACAGCTCCAAAAGTTCATCGACTAATGGCCTTAGGTACACATCAATGTCGTTGCCGGGTTGCCTCGGTCCTTGGATGAGCACTGGCATCATGATGAACTTCCGCTTCATGCACAACCAAGGAGGAAGGTTGTAGATACATAGAGTCACAGGCCAGGTGCTGTGACTGCAGCTCTGCTCTCCAAAAGGGTTCATGCCATCTGTACTTAGACCAAACCATAAGTTTCTTGCTTCATCTGTAAAGTCTGAGTGGCCTCTCTCGATTTTTCTCCACTGCGACCCATCAGCGGGGTGTCTCAACTTCCCGTCTTTCTTACGGTCTTCTTTGTGCCATCGCAGCAACCTGGCATGCTCCTTGTTTTTGAACAGACGTTTCAACCGGGGTATTATAGGAGCATACCACATAACCTTAGCAGGAACCCTCTTCCTCGGGGGCTCGTCATCTCCCTCAGCATCACCAGGGTCATCTTGTCTGATCTTGTACCGACTCGCAGTGCATACCGGGCATTTATCAATACTCTCGTACTTTTCACCGCGGTACAGGATGCAGTCATTAATGCATGCATGTATCTTCTGCACATCTAATCCTAGAGGGCAGATAACCTTCTTTGCTTCGTGTGTTGTCGCGGGCAATTCGTTATCCGGTGGAAGCTTCGACTTTATTATTTGCAGTAACTTCTAAAATCCGGTGTCAGAACAACCAAAATCTGCCTTCCATTTCAACAGTTCCAGTGTGGTACCGAGCTTTGTGCTGCCATCTTCGCAATTTGGGTACAAGGGCTTTTTGTGATCCTCTAGCATGGTCTCCAACTTCTCCTTCTCTTTTCCTGTTTCACAGTCTCGCTTTGCATCAGAGATGACCCGACCAAGACCATCAGCAATCTCATCCGATGCCCGTTGTTCTTCTTCATTGTCATCTCGAGGAGCTCCATCTTCTTCATTGTCTTCCATTGCAATGTCACCGAATTCTTCAGGGGACATAGGATAGCTATCATCATCCTCCTCTTCTTCATTGTCTTCGTGCCTAACCCCTCTTTCTCCGTGCTTGGATGTAACAGCCCAGTTTTCACAAAAATTAAAAAATTTGTTTTCGGTGTGAATTGTTTGATTGCCTGATTTGTTTGCGGTGTTTGCATCCCTGATTTATTGACCGGCGATTATTTTCCCCCCTCTTATCTCGTATCGGACGAAGACTGACCCTTGCCACCCTGACACTCGACCTTTGCGACACCGGGTTTCACCCGATCACCGTCGCGAAAACCGCACGAGACCAGCCGCAGCCAACGGAACGAAAAACCCCGTTTAATAATTAAACGGGTTATTTTTATAGCGTGTTGGAAAGTGTTTTCGGAACGGTTCCAGCGCGAGGTGAACGCCTCCGGCTCGACGCACCGATCGCGCAGTTCGAAGTTTTACCCGAATCGAAGGTACTGCGGACCCCCGGCAGTCAGAAACGTGAGCACCGTGCGCGCAAGACAAAAACCGGGGATGTTTTTGCAAACTGCCAGCCACCCATGCTATATAAAGACCACCACACTCCCACCCATTTTTAGGGTTTCCCTGAGCCAATTTTGCAGCCACCCCCTCATCTGTCTCAGATCTGTCCCCATTTTGCCCCAAATCCCGAAACCCTAGATCTGGGGTGCCCGGAGCCGTCGGATCGCAGATCGGACGACCCCGGAGCCGCCACGTCGTCACCCCCGGTCTTCTCTCTCCTCTCTCTCTCCACCCCGAGCCGTCTCCATCCTGTGGGCGCCGCCTCGACGCCGTGGCTGCCGGCCACCTCCGCTGCTCCACGCCGGCGCGCCACCGGCCAGGCCGGCCCCTTCCCTCTCCTCCCTCTCTTTCCCTCTCCTCCCTCACCTCGCGCTCTCCTTCCTCGCAGGTGCAGCAGCTCGCCGGAGCCGCCATGGGTGGCCAGCCCGAGCTCGCCCGGCCGCCGCCCCCCTGTACTCCGGCGACCCCGCGCCGCTCCTGACCCCGCCGGACCTGCCCCTCCACGACCGGAGCCCCGCGCCCCCACCAGACCACCGCCTCGCCTCCCTGCGTTGCTCGTCGGAGGTCCGGTAGCAGCGGCCGCCGCCGCCGCAGCTCCCGCTCGGAAGGAGCCCCGAGCGCTCCTGCGCGTGGACGAGGACGCCGCTCCAGCCGCTCGATCCGGCCACGTGGGCCATGGCCCAAGCCAGGCGCCCCCCACGGCCCAGACGCGCGGCCCAGCCGCCCCCTCCAGCCAGTGGGCTGAGGCCCATGGTGAGCTGCCCGTTTTTTTTATTTTTTCTGTTATTTTTTTTAGTTAGTTGGGCCCAGTAGATTCGGCCCGGTTAGCATTTTTTTTCTGCTCTGCTAGTTTTTATTTATTTATTTAGGCAGTTTGTATTAGGATTTTTGCAGTGCCGTAACTTTATAGCCGTAGCTCCGATTGCGACGATTTAAATATGAAACTTGCTTAGAATTGTGTCTAGTTTAATAATTGTTGCTTGTTGCCATGTTTGAGCTTGTTTACTTGCTGTTTGTCTGCTAATTACACTGCCTGCCACTGTAACTGTAACTGCAATAACTTTTTATCCGTTGCTCGGATTAAAATGTTCTTTATATGTAACTTGATTAGAATTGCATGTAGGTTGTGTTTATGCTGTTCTTGCTTTCTAATAAAAATAATAAAATATTGTTTAGGGAAAAACAGTACCAAATGCAATATTTATCGTGGGGTCCGCAATAGTTTGCCATGTCTAGGATTTCACCCCACTTAAATTGACTAGATCAGATAGTTTATTCTTGCTACACCTCTTGCCATGTTTGTGTGCTATGCCATGCTTGCTTGAGTTGCCATGTTAATAACCGTTGTTTGGTCACCTGTAGCTAAGCAACTTGAACCACCGTAAACGTGCGGTATTCGTCGTGTGTGACCGATACCCCAATTAAATTGTTAGTAACCGTTCTCGACGATAGATCCGTATCGCGTTGCCGTGCCTTGTGTTGTCTCTTTGACCTTGTGTTGCTTCGTAGTAATAGTGGTGCACCGTTGATTGCTTTCCAGTGTTTACCCTCTTGTGTGCTTCCGCGGGTACCTCTCGGAGACGATGCGAGTTTGCGATCAACTACACCTTCGGAACCCGACTTATCAACAGGCAAGGACTATACATTACTTATGATCCATTCTATTTCAACCAGCGGTTTGCATGCTAGTCTAGGTTAGGTTCGATGTTTGATCCTACCACATGTTTACAGCCTCTTTCAAACCGATACAGCCATGTCCCCTCCCAGCAAACCTTGTACTGCTATGTTACTTTTTCTCGTTGCTCAGCCCTGCTTAGTATGCATGCTTAGGATGCTACGATGTTACCCTGTTACTCTTTGGGTTGGGATATCACCTGATTATTTTTTTATTGTTGATGATATTATTATTATAATGTTGACTATATTCGACGAAGGATGGAAGGTCTAGGCTATCCCGCCCCGACGCTTTGTTCCATTCGAGTCACCTAGGATCCGAGTTCCGGGTATTGGTTTTAAGACTAAGAGTGCCTAACCGCGTGTGGGATTTTATGGGGTCCCCTTTTCCTTACCTATCTAGCTTCAAACATTTCTAGAGGTGGCCCAAGCTGATTTACCATTTGAAAACATGCATATATATCTTGTCGGGTCGCTCCTAGCAGATATCTTTTAAAACAACCCGGACCAGCGGAGACATGGTTTCCCTGTTGGTCCACCTTTGACCGGCGAGGGCCCGGTCTCATAAGAGAACTAACCGGTAACCCAAACCCTGTTGAGACGGAAGAGTCCGATCCGAGCGCGTGGCCAGCTTTTGGATTGGGTGTCGACTCCCCGGGGGCCACCCGGATTTGTTCGTTGTTAGCTAGAGGGACTTGTCGTTTCGGATCTCTTGGAACTCAATCATAAAATGGTTGCCTGTGATGGGTAGCAACTGAGAGTGATGGACGTGCGTGCGGAGCCTCGTAATGGGTAGTTGGTACACCCCTGCAGGGTTAAATCTTTTCGAGAAGCCGTGTCCACGGTTATGGACGACTTGCGACCTACTCCTTGTTCATAGACAACAACAACTGAGATAATCTTAATACAACTTGATCAACGTGTGTGTGTGCCTTGACTGCTTCTTCTTCGTCGGGATGCGAAGAGGAGGACAAGGATAGGATAGGTGTTATGTTTGCGTATGTAGGTGGATAGCAAGACTTGTTGGAGGCGATTCCTCATCGAATGCTTGGCTTCTTATCTTACTCTCTAGATCGTTAGCCACTTCATAAATGCTAGTGCAGCAGCAACCTCACCACTTACCCCTTCCTTACCGTAAACTACTAGTTGTCCTAGAATGACGAGTGATGAAGTCCTTGCTGGGTCAGATGACCACTACAGTTGGATGCTGAGTACCTCTGTACTCATGATACTACCCCCAAACTCTTTTCAGGGTTCTGATCGACAACAGGTATGGTGATCGACGTTTCACGTGGAGACTCGACGACGACTAGTTAGGCGGATCCCGGCGGAGGGCCTGGACCCGTGTGGTTATGGGATCGATGCTTTTCTCTTTGCCAGTAGGCATTTGCTTGTAGTCTGTACTCAGAAATGTATCTTCCGCTGTTGTACTGTATTTGAGGCAGTTGTATGCCGATTGTATGAGATGTTGTATCCTTGTATCTGTAATGTTGTGATATCATGTTGGAAATCCGGGGCATATGGCTTTGTCATATGTCGCGGTGGGTCCGATATGTGCTTCGTCCTCGGGTTCGGGCGGAAACGTCCGAATCTGAAACAGTACCGCATATCGGGCCTTACATTGGACCAACAATAATATCCGGGAATGAAACCTCTCCGAAGCAGGTGGCCTTGAAGTGTTCTCGAGGAAGAGTACTCCGCCACGTTCCGACAGTCAATACAGGGACAAGGCATAAAATTATCCACTTTGTTTGCATTAGCCACATTGAGTAATGTATGCAGGTTTGTAATAAACTCGGACCCGCGTCGATCGCTGTACATCCATCGCATCTATGCTTCGATCTGCGTCATATAATTAACCATTACAATAACTTTGTGAATAGTGAAATGACCACTATATATGCACACGTGCAGTATTTTTGTATCAGTTACAGATGGAGAAGATAAGGTTGCTAACCTCGGCCGAGGATACGGTGTTCTGAGGACCTAAGTGTGGCTTGGACATTTCGTCGAACACCTGGTGTGCAATCAAAGGAAAAAAATTCTAGCACCCACCCCACCCCAACACAATCCTGAAATTTTTTGAGGCAAAATGGCAAAGTGCTGACTGGGGGCTTATATAGCCAGGGCAACAGTCCCGGTTTTTGCCAACAACCGGGACCAATGCCTCGCAGTGTGCCACGTGTTGGTCGCCAGAGCATTGGTCCCGGTTTGTGGCAACAACCGGGACCGTTGCCCCACTTGAACCGGGACCGTTGCCCCTGTACAGACGAACCGGGACAGTTGCGTGGCATCGGTCCCGGTTCTGAAATGAACCGGGAGCGATGCCGTTTTTGGGCTGGACGAAAGGGGGGTCTGTCTACTAGTGGACTCCTCCCCCGGTGAGTTACTCAAAAAAATATAACATGTCCTTTGTTGTAAAACAAACATCTTTGCTCGTGGCCGTGAAACTAGAAAATAATTATTTACACCATTTTGAGATAAAAACAGTCCATTCCAAACAAGCGGTGGACGGACCGTACCTCCACCCAAATGATGGTGGCAATACCATATATAATTGGTAGAGGCATGCATGGAGGCAAATCTGAGAGAAACATCACACAAAAGCAATACATATTTTTTTTTAGAACCAGGCTCTGCCCCTTTCCATTAATTGCTTAACAGAAATACACCAAAAGGCGAAAAGCGGGTCCTATGCACCGAAGGGAAACCCACCGCCTAGTGCTTGATCTAGGAACACCAGGCCATGGGGCAAAAACCCTCCGGCACATATCTAATCTGAACCAACATAACAAGTCTAGATCACACACGCGCGCCCATGCAGAAGCCAAATATAGTCTAAAGGAAGTCTAACACCACAGATTCACAATAACACCCAAAAGCAATACATATTCTTCCTTCAAAATGTACAGAGCAACTACTACGTGCACATGCTTTTGCAACACCAGCTATGTTACGAGCAAGCAGCGGAGGAGCTCTCTAGCCTAGTTAATTAATTAGCAGAGGCCTCTTAGAGACCGTGGCATCCTGAAGCGTTTGCCATCTTTCCTCTTGAACAACGCATGGCTGACTAGGCTTTCTTTGAAACACAGTGCATCAAGCGATGGTTGGACCTCAGATACAAATTTCTCCACCAGCCTGCCCTTGCCGTCACAGTGGAACAGGAGGAACTCATAGCATCGACCATTGCGACTGCGAGCTGCTAACAACACATCTCCATTGGCAGACACAACCACGCCATCGTATAGAAAATTGGCAAGCCCTGTAGTTGCATATTTCCTCATCTCCTCACCTGGCAATTTGGTTCGCAACTTCAACGACCAAACCTCCTTCTCATAGTCCTGCAACGCCCATACCTCCGCCGTCATGTCGGCATCACGAACATCGATATGGGCGAGGCCGAGCGTACCATCAATCTGGAGCAAATGTGACAAGCGTGACGAAATCTTGACCGTGGGAGGTTGCATCCACCTGAATGACTCCGCCACCGTGTCGAAGATTACGATCTTGCTGTAGCCGGCGCAGGTGAGGTTGTAATGGTGCCAATGTAGGCAGTCATGTAGCAGGACGGACGGAGAGGCCCAGGCTTGGATGAGCCAGGAGGTTATCTGGTCCTTGGGAGGAGCCGACAGTGAGTACATAGTAGACAACACTAGCATCGATTTTGTAGTTAGACTGCTCCCAGTACAGGATGCGGTACTCGCCGGATGGACGGTGAGTGTACAGCGCCGCGACGTCGCGGGGCAGATCCGGGAGCGTGAGCCACTGCCGGGTGGCCGGATTGCAGAGGTGGAGGCGGTCGTGGCCGGAGAAGGACATGAGGAGGAGGCCGTCGCAGGAGGCGTGGATCTCGACGTAACGGGGGTACCTGCTGAGGCCCATGTTGAACCCCAGGACTGGCCGGCGCACGGCGGGGGATCGCCGGAGATCAAAGGCATCGACTGTGCCACCGACGTTTTCCTTGGCCTTGGTGAACTCGACCAGAGGGAGCGACGGCTGACGTCGGTGGTGGGCGAGGAGGAACGCGGGGTCGGAGGTGAGGCGTCGCCAGGACCGGCAAGCCGCGCGGCAGCGGAGGAGCTCCTTGGCCGGCACGCGGACCAGGATCTCCCACAGGACGATCTCGTCGGGGAGCACCGGGACGGCGGCACAGTTGCGCCTGCGCCTGCGACTGAGACTTCCGCCGCTGCTAGCCGTCTCCGCCATCGCGGCAAGGGGCTCGTTGGCGGCTAAGAATCCTAGGGTTTTGACCTGTGAATTTCGATGCCTGCGGCGCGCCTCCGTTGAATCACACTTGTCCGGATCCGTTTTGAGGCCTCATATTAAAAAGGAGCCTGGGTGTAATACTTAAATTTTTTAAATTAATAAATCACCAGTTATCAAAAAAAGTTTTATTAAAGCTCTGACTAGTCTCGTTTAGTTCTTGCGCGTGCCATTTTCATTGTAGGCTTACAAATGAGTAGCTAGCAAGCGATTTCATTGTAGGTTTACAAATGAGTAGCAAGGGGATGGTGGTGAGTTTGTTTGATTAGTGCAAGAGTAAGAAGTCCAAGAAGTAGTTCTTAGGCTTTGTACATTAATGCATGATAGATGCTTAGAAAAATAAATACTAGGATTTTTCTGAAGGATTAGTGCCTATGTCTAAAGGAGAGACGCTTAATTAAGTGTCTACCATGTACAAATAATTATCGATGCTTAAGAAAAAACTGATTTATTTTTCTAAACATTTCTACGAAGCACCTTGCATTGTACAACGCCTAAGGGAATCCTAAAAGTATATGTCTGATAGTACTCATATTACATTGATAGAATATTTGTGTCTCAGCGCAACACCCAGGTAATTACCTATCAACTTAAAAAACAAGGGTGATGTCACACATCGGTCGATGGATAAAATAAAAAGATCAATCAACTTTCTAACCACTGTCTGGAGCCGCAAATGATCATCCAATCGACCACCTGACCAACCATGTTTGCAACAAATGTGATGTTGCAATATTTTTCGTAACAAAGGTCTTATTGCAGAACTTTTATGCAACAAATATCTTGTTCCAGAACTTTTCTTTGTTGCAAATTTTTGTTGTGACTTTTCTTACAAGGTTGCAACAGTTTTTTTTTGCAACAAGAGCCCTCTTGCAAATTGTAACAGGTCCTTTGCTATAAAACAAACATCTTTGCTTGCGGTCGTGAAACTAATATTAAATATTAACACAATTTTGATATAAAAACAGTTCATTTCAAACAAGCGTTGGCGTATATAATTGGCACAAGCATGCATGGAGACATCACACAAAAACAATACATATTCTTCCTTCAAAATGTAAGTTTTCTTATATTATCTCAAATATCTATTGAAACGGAAATGCTCAACCTCACCCGACAGATAACATGAGTGTTTCCACCGCCTTTACAACCATTCGATCAATTCTGATGGTGTGACACAAAGCTACTACGTACACATGCTCTTGCACACACCAGCTATGTAACGAACAATCAAGCGCAACACATTGTGGGTTGCCATCCCACCGAATGTTTTCTTTAGCATCAACGTCGATCATGTTTCTGAAACATGACTAATGTTGTGAAGTATGTCATCTTACGACTTTCTTGTCCTACAACGAACATATTTTTGAAGCACGAAAGATGTTGATGTTGCAGAGGACCTCAACAGACAATCACCACCTTTGCAACAAAGGTCATGCAACAATCCGCCCTCCCCATCCCCTCCGTCGCCGCCTAGGGTTGGCGTCGGGCTAAGCCCGTGCATTGGCCGGCGGTGGCGGAGGGATGTTCATCCTCTCCAGGATCGAACGGAGGCGAGGGCGCCAGATTCGTGGGGTGTGGCTGCCTCGACCCACGGCGGCACGGCGGCTCCCTGCGGCGCGGGTGGAGTTCGGTTGGGCGCGGCGTGGTGATCGATTGCGCATGGCCTGAGGATGATGGTGGGGCAGGACGTGGCCGATGGCGGTGGCGGCGGCGGCGGTCAGCCTGGATCTAGGCCTCGCAATAGCAACGGCCACGCCTGGCCCAGATTCAACTATGGTGGTGGCGTTGTCTCCTCCGCCGGGGAGGATGGCCAGGTGGAGGGTCCTGGTGGCGCCGCTGGACGCGTGTGGCGGCCGAAGCTTCCTTCGGCGTTGACGGCGTTGGATGATGGATCGCGACGGATGTTACCATTGTATGGGCAACGATAGTGGTGGGTGCTCCCTGTAGTGTCCGGAATCGGGGCGGCGGCCCCTCTCCATCAACGGTGGCGGACTCCGGGTCATGAGGGCGACTTGGAGTCTGGATCTCGAGACGGCGACATGGTGGTATGGGACGTCCCCTCCATAAATAGATCGGGTTTGATGTGGCTCGGCAGGTGACACACGTGACTCTCTCGGAGTTGTCGGACAATACTTGTCGCCGACAGGTGAAGCCATCGGTGGATGTACGCACAACGTCTTATGTGGAGACGTCAAGTCATGCCTTCCTTCAGCAGGTGATGCACGATGGCCTTGGCGGAGGTGGCATGTTTAGCATGTTCTTGCTGGATCGAAGGTGGTGTTATAGTAGCGGAAGGCAGACGGTATGGGACGTCTTTGTCTCCTGTTGTCTTCTTCAGAGGTATCCGGTTATTGTTGTGTCGATAGACGGATAAGGGTGGATGGTACATGCATCTTCAACGATGAGTTTATGCAATTCGGTGGAAACACAAGATCTCTGATCGAGCTATATCGGCGCTTGCTTGCGTCGTGTCCTTGCTGAAGGTGGTGGTTTGAAGCTTAGCTTTGGGGATGAGAATTCGGAGTTCAATCTTGTGGTGGACTCGCCATCATCGGCGCACGAGCGACGATTCCTTCTTGAAGGTGTAGCTTAGGAATTGTGTATTTTTCGTTTTTGATGTGTTTTGTATCATAGGGTTAGTGGCTATCTGGATAAGTTACTGTCGCGAGGTATACGACATCTGGGTTTATTTTTCGCTTTATTTTCAGGTCGAGGTTGTTCGGCTGCTGGATTCTGCAATTTTAACAATATATGGCCGTATGCATCATTCTGATGCAGAGGCCGGGGGTTATCCTCCTTTAAAAAAAAAACAAAGGTCATATTGCAATGAGGTTTGCAACATGGATCATATTACAATGATTATTAGACAGGGACATGTTCATCCCATGCATCCGACGGCTCGCGGTCCGTCCGATCTAGACTGGAACTAGGCTTGGAATGTAGGGGGTGATGTTGAAGCCATGTGCGGTTTTCTGGTAATCAACAAGCGTACCAGTGTCCAGGTGGTGATACTTGAGGCCGGCGACATCAGCATAAAGCTCACATCTGGTCCGGTGAGTTCGGCGATCACAGCTGCAGAGATGGCACAGTACGTCGTCGTAGAGCACTATGGCATCATCATACACTGCTAACGGGCGAAGAGCTCGGGTCCCTAGATCACCGACGAGCCAGTTGATGACATGACGAAGCTCCCATCGCGGAGCTTCGTCGTCCGGGTCATGGCATATCCACAGCTCGTACGCCTCCTTGAGGCCGGGCCCTGACCGGGGCGTACACACGCACAGTTCCCCGGACAGCTCCGCTAAGCTGGACGCCGGGTAGCCGATCCGTGGAGGCGGCGGCGTTATGCCGAACGACTCATCGTCCAACCTGAAGCGCATGAACCCCGGGGAGACCGGTGTGCCTCCGAGGTTGAGCGGCAGCAGTGACTCGTCGATGGTCCAGAACAAGGTGCCCTTGAAGAAGGTGGCCGTTCGCCCTGGCATGACGGGGTACGGCGGCGGCGTCGGCGTCTCACGCCACTGCTGGCCCGCCGTTGGGACTGTCAACACCTCCATCCCGAAGGTGTAGCGGTAGTTGCTTGGCGCTGCGGAGAGCTTCTCCGACGAGCGGTGGGAGAAGCGGGCGACCTTGTAGACGCCGGAGCGAGGGTCACGGCCGAGGCCGAAGGTCTGGTGGCCTTTCTTGCGCGGCGCGGGGACGTGAGGAGGGCGCGGGCTCAGGGGGAGCGCGACGGCGCGGCGTGTGGCCGGATTGAGCAGGTGCGCAGCGGAGTCCGTGGGCACCAGGACCAGGCCGTCGCAGTGCGCGAGGTCGTGTTCCACCTCTCTGAGGGGGAAGGTGAAGGTGAAGGCGCGGTAACCATACGGCATGGGGTGCGCGAGGTCGTGCTCCACCTCTCTGAGGGAGTTGATGAAGGGGCCCCGGCGGTGACCAGCCGGCATGGTATGCGCGACGGCGAGCGTGGCTTCGTCCTTGCGGCTCTCCTCCCACCGGTAAAATCCTGAGGACTCGCCTACGACCCGCGGGAAGATGAGCAGGCACGGCGGGTTCTCACGGCCGCGGCGGAGGTGCGCGCGGCGGAACGAGTCGCCGTCGTCCACGGCGTCGCGCCATGCCTTGCATACGCATCTGAACTGCAGCAGCTGCTTGACGGGGAGGCGGGGCAGGATCTCCGCCGCCACCAGCTCGTGCGGTAGATCGTAGGGCATCATCGCCCCGGCCCCAAGCCGAGCGCGCCGTCGTGACCTTGCCGGCGGTGTCATCGATCTGCCGCGATTGATGATGACCACGCACGCTTCCCTGAATGAATATTGGCGATAGATAGATAGATAGATTGGCTGGCACGTCCTGCAGTTTTTATCGGCGTACCACACATACAAACTTGGTCTCCGAATCCGACACATCTTCTTTTTTGAGCGACCGAATCGTATACATGCATGAAGTATTTCCCTCTCAATTTTTAGCTCGGGTGCATCTTTACTACTGTGTTTTTTTTGCGGGGTATCTTTACTAATGTATAACTTTTGTTTCAAATTAGATGACTTTCATTTGTTCACATGTCTAGATTTTATTTAAAATTAGATAACTTTTATTTGTTCACATGTATATCTAGCATGTACACAAATGAAAATCATTTAATTTAAAACTGAGAAAGTATAAGAGTGTTTACACAATATTACTAAGACACTGATAATTGTCACACGTGTGACACAGACACATGGCAAGTTTTGACATTTTTGTATGGCGAGTTTAATTATATAGGGATGGTTATTCCAGTTGTAGATGCTGGCAACTTTTGTTTCAGATGGTAATTTTAGTTTTAAAATGCATCAGGCCTAAGTTGTTTCATGCCACACGTGTGGCAGTTATTTTTTTGCTATTATATACAATGAAACTGGCGTGATGCATGAACTATCACCCTCGCCCATCTCATGTGTCCTTAGAAAGTCTTTTGGTGGGCTATACCGTAGATGTTAGCTTGGTGGCTGGATATGCGCTAGACTCTGTTCCTTTCATGCCATTCCCCTTGCTACTTGGATTTGGTTGGTTCCTGTAATAGGATAGTCAGTGATGGTGGTGCCAGGTTTTCGTCCCACGGTTTCTATTTCGATGTCGAGCAGAAATAGTGGGTGCCCTGGTAGTGTCGGAACTCGCTTCTTCCCTCTCCCTTCTTCTGACTGTTGGCACTATGTATTTCCATTTTAACCTTGTGAAATGGAAAGGGGCGAGGCCTGGTTCTAAAAAATGTCCTTAGAATCCTCTCTGATGATCCTGCGGCTGAGTTCTTCGGACCTCAGTTTCCGCCGTGGCTAGGAAAAAATCCATTCACTTCCCTGTGCTTGTGCCTCGGGTAGCTAGGGCATCATGGCGGCCACCTCGGATGCACAATCGGAAACGGGCAATGGTGATAAGGGCGGCAGCCTGAGTGATCTTGGCGACTTCTTCAATCAACTTGACACGCAAGATGAGGAGTTTGATGATTTGAAGATAGATGAGGATGATCTGGGCATCAAGGGAAATGTGCATTAGCTAGCCCTTGCTAGAGTTCATACAAAGAAATCTTTCTACTCAACAACGTTCTTTCGGGAGATGAGAGAGGCTTGGAATCTAGCGCAAGAAGTTCGCCTTTGTCCCGAAGGCATTAAACACAACGCAAGAAAGCGAGAGCAAGCTTCTTATTCCATGAGCAAGGTGCCCATATCCTGACCGATCTAGAGAGTTAAAGGATAAGGCAGCCACCATTGTTGAGGAATGCGATCATACCACACATGAAAGATCATTGTGTTGGATAGCCAGTGTGATGCCTTCCATGAGTGCATCTAACTCAGCCTCCAACGCATCATCACAATGGAACACGTGGCATGCATCGAGGGGCGACGCAAAAGACACTACACGAAGTGGGGCCCCATCAACCGTCGAAACATGCAAGAAGGTGAGAAACAGGCTAACGAGATCAGCCAGGGGCAAAGCGCTAGGCAGGCATAAGGTAGCCGAACGAAGCAATCGAACAACACGGATGTGGTGACTCTCTCGGATAACCCGAGAAGGCGGGTACTCTAGCATCCTTTATACGACAAAGACCGCAAAGCGCGAAATCAGGATGACTACATTTGTCATGATACGGTTGCCATGCTAGTCATACATACATAGGTCACATGCCTGCCGTGGGGGGCGGGGGTCATGAGGAAGTGGCTGCCAAAAGATTGGGAGGCAGCAATCGGAATGGTGTGATTGTATCCCAACAGAAAGATCATTGTTTGCTTGGTTGATTGTGTGCCCCTCCCTCCAGCCAGCTGCATACAACCCATGCATGCCTCACAAAACCACCACCACCCAACCAACCCTCTCTGGCACCATGTCATGCCTAGTTCATGTCTCATCTTGATTTGCCCCATCACATCATTTGTGTCGTCTCAAGAAGCACTGATTAATAGAACCAGACCTAACCCATAGTTTACGGTCAAAATCAAACTTCGGTTAGTTGAATCCTTGTCAACTTTGATCATTCTTTGCTTCATCATGAAAGAGCAAACAGAAGATATAATCTTGCCGTTTTCGAAACATCTGATAAGAACTGTGGAAAGATACAGAGAATATATAGCTTCAACCACAACTCTTACAATACAAAGAGAAATGTAGTTCCAGTCTCAAGCAGGCATACACAATTTCTTATATAATCCAATACATACATGTATATCATCGAAACAAATTAATATTACACCACATGATGAATAAGTATACAAGCATCTATTATACATCCGAAACAAACCAGGATGTACATATATGTATCAGGTGACACCGTGTCACGCCATCGAGATCATACTCGACGATGAGCTCCTGGCAATAAAATCCACCAGTCACTCGGAAATTAAAATAGCTCCTATTTTCCTATATGCATCTTTGGTGGAGAGGCCTTGGATAAAAGAGCTCCCATTTTCTACAAATAAATAAAAAATGCATGCTACTCCATCCATCCTCCTCACACATTGATTAACTTGTGAAAAAACGAAGCTAACCAAATGAAGGGAAGGGGATGGAAATGAATATCTATACACACTAGTTAATCAATCGATATGCTGATGAACTAATGATCAACTAAGATCATATGGATGTATATTTTGTACGAATGGAATTATGGATGGATCGGCTAGCAGGCTGCAGATTTGGTGGCGAAGAAGCCGCGTTTGGTGGAAGGGCGGTCCGCGGCATGGGCAGGTGGTGCACCAGCGAGGTGATCACAGGAAGGGCAAACGGAGGCTGTGCTGGTGGCCGGCATGAAAAAAGCAGCGGCAGCTGGGTGGTGGTGGAGGGCGCGGAGGTGCTGAAGCTCATGGTGGAGGCGGCGGTTCTCCTCTGTGAGCGTCTCACAGCAGCGCTTGAGCAGCTCGCAGTCCACCTCCGTTTGCTTCAGCTTCGTCCTGCAATTCATTAATTTACCATCATGCATATGTCCACACTAACTAATATTATTAACTAATTGCTGATTCATTAACTGGCTAATTGGTTATACTTGGTTGTTTGATATGATTACTAACCTGGCTCTTCTGTTTTGGAACCAAACCTCAACTTGCCTTGGCCTGAGGTTGAGCTGCCTTGCTAAAGATGCCTTTTGCTTCTGCTCAGATTATCAAGAAGGCCATATCAGAAAATCAACCATAAATAACCAGATTTACAGCCAAATCAATCATGTGAAGAAAGCATGAAAAAACCGAGTATGCAGTGATTAATTGACTAATTATAGGGGGATCGAACACTTGCATGGCTGAGGGTGCTCTGCTCCCTGAAGTGATCCTCCAGGAGCACCGTCTGCTCCTTGGTGAGCCTCAGCTTCTTCCGGCTGCTGCTGCTGCTGTTGTACCCCTCTACTTGGTCGTCCGCTACAGAAGACGCTGCCGAGCAGTGGATCAGGGCCCTCTCCTCCTCCTTTTCCCTCTTCACCGCGCTGGTGCCGGTGCCAGGCAGGCTCAGGGACAAGTACGGCTCCGGAGGCGCTGCTTCTTTCGACGGAAGTAGGTAGTGGTGGTGCCTGGCACCGGAGCCGAGGGAGAGACCCAAGGCTAGGCCGACCTCTTCCTGCGCCATGTACATGGCTAGTGAGCTATCTCTCTTTTTGTCTAGCTGCTAGCTTGGGATGTATGCAATCAACTAATGATGGTCTCTTCCAAATCCTATCGTTGGTGTGTGTTTGTGTGTGTAGAGAGAGAGAGAGAGAGAGAGAGAGAGAGAAGGGGAATGAAGTGGTAGTTGAGGAGGAAGATGAGGCGGGGAATGAGAACATGGACTAACTTATATCAGTCTTGTGAGCATTGAGGACTTCGGCGTTGTCGCTCGGAAGGGCCACCATGGCTGTCTCAGAAAAGGAAACTAATGCAACAATTAACAATGTCTATCACATGATCAGAAATGTCGTCATAGAGTAGAATGACCATGCATGAAAGTAATCTGAACCTTGTATCAGTGAGTGTAAAGCTGTCTTGGGCGCTGGACGACCTTTAACATCAACAATGACAACGGGCGGTATACCCGTCGCTATACCAATGACATCTGCATAGACATAGATAGAAGAGTGGACAGTCAGGCAAAAGCAACCACAAAGCTCTGCATAGGAGGGGTGAAAAAATCAGCTTGTCTCAAAAATTTCAGTCTATTTACCTGCAAGGTAAGTCCTGCCATTAAAACTACCGAGGATACTCTGTAATGTGTTATTCTTCTAAACATACTGAGGCAAACTCTGATCTGAGGCACGTGATGGATCCCTGTAATCTTGGTTCATTTTCGTAAGCCAAGTCTGAAACAAACCCATGGTCGAAACCAACAGTTAGGCCTCAGGATGAGTGGTCTTAAGTCTATGTCTGGTGTGTGTGTGTGGTTGGGGGAGATAAGCATGGCCCAGGCTGTAAACAACAGCAAATTCGAGTAAAATGGTACTCCTATGCATCAACCTTTTAATGTGGCACACAAAATTCAAAATCTGAAACGGTAAACATTAAGTACAGCATCCTCAAAGCTCTACATTTCAGCCATTAAGACTACACATCTGCCTGACTTGACATTAATATAATCCATGAACTGGTTCAGCACAAAGCATTTGTCTCTCTCACCTAAATATCTGGGTTCTGTTGTATCATGTCATCCACCAGCTCACTCTCTTTGAGGTAGCGAGGGACACAAAAATAAAATAACTGAATATATATTTCATCCCATCATCCAGCAAACTGCTAGCAGCTTAAACAGGCGTCGTATAAAACATGGACAGCAAGAAAACAGTCAAGTTCAGATAGCAGCATTTTGTACCAAGAGAAGCTCCATTTTCCCCCGATGCGGTCATGATGGAGAACAGATAACCAATTGAATTTCATCCGAGATTTCAAAAGCAGTTCTCATCCGGACATGCCTGTCAGCATAGGCGCTGCGTAATGCACCAAGCATTATTCAGTTCGTCGCAGGGAAAACACAGAGCATTATGACTGTAACAAGAAAATACAGAGAAAGTTGATAAAAGACATTTTTGTTGTTGTTGTTGCTGTTGCCATTGACAGTATCTAAAACAATATGCATGCATGTCTACAAAGCAATATCAAACAATAAGAGATGAATGAATGTAGAACAACATTAGCATCTGCAGTGGGTGTGAAGTGAAGATGTGGCCTGTAGCGTTTTTTCCTCTCTCTTGTTTTCTGCCCGATAATAGTAAGTACATGAGATGGAGGTAGATTGATTTTACCTCCAACGCCAACGGGAGTGGATCTGCAGGGAGTGGACTCAAGCGGGCGAGCCAGCAAATCCCCACTAGCACGGGCCGACGGCAGCGTAATGGGGGCGGTGCGGCGCTCGAGCGGGATGCGAGACGACGGCGAGATAGGACGAAGGGAGAGGAGAGGTGAGGGCCGCGGCGGCCGGCGACGGCATCGAGCGTCGTCATGGGCGGCGGCGACGGCGGGGCTAGGAGAAACGAACCGGACCACAAAGCGGCGGCGAGCACAGGCCCACAAGGCAGTGAAACGTGCTACTCCCTCTGTCCTCTATTTTCAAGTTTTAACTTTAACCATAATTTTAACCAACGAGATCGATTACGGCGGGAGCAAACAATTATACTAATAAATTCGTATAAAAATAGTTTTAAAATATATAATTTTTGTGCTCGCCACAATTGATCTCGTTGCTTAAATTTATGGTTAAAATTAAACTTTAGAAAGTGCATGCACACTACATTTTAAAATGGAAGAAGTAGACGCACCGGCATGTGTGCCCAACCTTAGAGATCATACATATGCATTGTATCGGGCTAAGCTCATCAGGGGTTAGGCACGCACGTGTGCTATCAAACCGACACCCTAAGGCAAGCCTATATGACCACCTTTCGGATTAACCTATGTTTTCGTTCAGAGAAAAGTAGCTAAAAAAGGCTTAATTCGTAGCGAATCAATTTTCGAAGAGCCCTCGAAGTAAATGATTTTCAGAGGCCAACAAGGGTCATCATCCTGCAGCGATGACCCCCGTCCCATGTCGCTTCCACGCGCGGGGGATGGCCCACCTGCACCCATCGACACAACTCTTCATTCCGGCCACACAATGTACCGCTGTTCGGGACCGAGCGCCACGACCCTCCACACGCATTGGAGCCGCCAGATTCTCCCGTCGCCTTCATCGGTGACGCACGGTCATCGCATCGGCCAACTCTAACGATGACGGAGAATAAGAAGGAGGTAGGAGAAAGAGGAGGTGACTGCTACAGTTAGCTCATGAGTCGCCTTAGAGGAGATGACGCCTTAACAAGTTTCATTCAAAAGATTCAACATCTAACTAAACTGAAAACTTCCCCCTAAAAAAGACTAAACTGAAAACTAGGCTAAGTAGCGCACAGTCACCTTGTAGGCAATTTGACGAGCCGTTTTTTTTAGATGCCCAGGTTGATGTGGACCCCGAGATGCTCTTCGTTAACTGCGGTTCATCCAAAAGAACCAAAATTAACTGCGGTTCCCCGTTTAACTCTTACCGGCGGCAAGTGGTGGCGTGGTGGCGACCGGCGAGCCTCAGCCGAGCACACGCCTCCCCGATCGATCGCCACTTCCCAATCAAATCAAATCACGCCACCCTTATCCCCTCTCTCTCCTCTCCTCCCTCTCTCTCCACCGCGTGGCCCATCCACCCCCCATGCCCCCCGCCGCGTGCGCCACGCCGGCGGCCGCGCGGCCGCCGCTCCCGGTCTCGCGCCGCTGTCCGCCGCCCCCCTCCGCCGCGCACGTCCCCTCCCGCCGCGCCTCCTCCGCCACGGCGTGCCGCTGCGCCGCGGCCTCATCGCAACAATCTCCCGCGGCGTCGGCGTCGGCATCGGCGGCGGCGTCCCCGTCGGCATGGGACTGGACCCGCTGGAGCCGCCACTTCGCGGAGGTGGACCAGGCCGAGAGCTACGCCTCCGTGCTGCGCTTCCAGCTCGAGGAGGCCGTCGAGGGCGAGGACTTCGCCGAGGCCGCCGCGCTCAAGCGCGCCCTCCTCGACGCCACCGCCGACGACGCCGTCTCCCGCGTCATGGCCGAGCTCAAGGTCTGCTCACTTGCATCCTCGATCTGCCCATCTCACCCCGGCCTCACCGATTCCGGATTCCGATGGTTCTGCTACCTAGGGTTTGTCCCTCACTTCGTTGTTTCGATCGATCCTCGCAGAGCGCCATCGAGGAGCAGCGGTACCAGGACGCCTCCAGGCTGACCAAGCTCGCCGGAACCAGCCTGGTGAGCCACCTATCGCCCAACGCTAGTACTCCTACTTTTTTTTTTTGCGAAAATATTTATTTATTTGTTTAACTTTTAAATAAAATCATCATGAACCATGGCTAGTGATAATTCCCTTGCTATTCGATACCCATATGCAAAAGAGTACATATATACGGCTGTTCCAGAATTAGCCAATGTTGTAGATATCCAATAATCCATTCATTGGGATTTTGATGCCATTCCACAGTCCACATCACATGTGCTTGGGTTTGATTCTAACCAATTTCATTTGCAGGTAGGCTGGTGGGTGGGATATGCCAAGGACACCGATGACTCGATCGGGAGGATTGTACGGATAACCCCTGGTGTAGGGAGATATGTCGCCAAGAGCTACAGCCCAAGGTCTGATTCTCGTGATTTGCAACTTACTCCCTCCATTCCATAATAAGTGTTGCGGTTTTAGTTCAAAATTTGAACTAAAACCACGACACTTATTATGGAACTGAGGGAGCCTTACAACCAAGCAAGTCTCTGCATAATTCTATTACCAATACTCACCAACTATTTTCATTTCTTTTAGGCAACTGGTCACTGCGTCTTCAGGGAGTCCATTGTTTGAAATATTCCTCGTCAGAGACGAAGATGAGACCTATACAATGAAGGTGCACTGATATATTAGTATGATCTTTAGGCAGTTAGAATGAACAGTTCCTGTTATGTCCAGATGTGATATTTGTATTTACAAATAATTAGACAGGTGGTACACCTGCGACCGACAAAAGGAGCTTCAAGTGCATCGTCATCCATGCCATCAACAGCTACAGAAGGTCCAGTTAAGGCAGAGACTGAGAGTCCACCGGAGAGTAGTGCTTTATCTGAAGGCATTACGGAGGAAGCAAACACAGATACTACATTAAAAGGAAATGAAGATGTCGAGGAGAAAGCGCAAGATACTGGAAGAACCAAGGAAAGTGGCGTTGAAGGGTTGAAAAGTGTTCTGAATTTTTTCAAGTCCCGGATTCCCGAGTTCAAAGTTCAAGTCATAAATGTGGAAGTGCCCGAGGAAACTGAATTAGTTGCAGATTCGTCTGAAGAATTAGTGCAAGATGATGTGAAGAGCACATCAGAGAGTTCATTAGAAGAGCCTAGCACCGAGGAATTCCAGGATGAGGATGTTTCTGATGGAGATTCAGACTCGAACGACGAAAGTAAGGGACCAGAAGTAAAGCTTTTCATTAGTGGAGTAGTTCATAATAAAGAGGAGGCTGGAGCAAAATCATATGTTCGAGTTCCCGCTGAAATAAATAACTTGGAAAGGGACTCCTTTGAATTGTACATCCCTGGAAAAGGTTCTGATCGAGATCTGACTGAAACAAAGGCCGCAAAACAGAAAGTTGCAGATATGGCCGCTAAATTAGCATCAGAGCTCATGCCTTCTGATGTCGCAAAGGCATTATGGGGTACCACCAAGAGTTCTTCAAAGGTAAGAATGTCATCAGTTTACCTGTAGATGTTTGTGGTTTAGAGAGTCGACTGAGGTATGCTTGAGCATGTTGAGTTTGTTGCCAGTTTTGTGAAATCTCATAATCTCTTCTGCATGATAAATTTTGAAGTATTAAGGGCACTTCCGTCATTATGTACTTGTTTGTCCGTACTTTGTATCTGCTGTATATGCTTATTTAGCATATATGAAGTCCTTTATACCACCCACTTTTCTAAGAATTAAGGGAGTAGTACTTTGTAATAACTGGATGTCCTTATTTAGGATCTATGGGGTCCTCGTTATGATGTACTTCCATGTTAGTATTGTGTATCGGTCCCGCTTCCAGTGTAAGAAAATTAGAGTGCCTTTTCCCTTGTAAAGTTCTGGTGGGAAGCTATGCCAGTATGGTAAAGTTTGGAAGCCTCATGCTGGTTGGACACTGGCTCCGCCAACAGTATGCTAAAAACTAGTTAATTCTGTTTAGCACCATTTGGTGCTTAACATTTTCCTTCCTTATATAGCGAGGGTACTAGCAGAGGTTGTTTGCTGTGATAACAGGTCAATACTCAGAAAACTGTCAATTTTGATTCATTCTATCCCAATTTTGACTTGTTTGATCCATGTCTGGTGGTACTATCAGGGATTATTTGCTGTGATAATGGGTCAGTACTCAGAAAAGCGTCCAGTTTGATCCATTCTATTCCAGTTTTGAACTGTTTGGTCCATGTGTGGTGGTATAACTGTCCGTTCATGTAATCAAGTTCACTGATAAATGGTGGCATTCGCTGCAGATAAATAAAGAAGTGCAGGAGCTTTTAAAGCTTACTTTGAGCAAAGCCCGAGTCAAGCTGACTGAGAATACCATTTTCAGTCGGATAGTTACAGATCCTAATGGCTCAGATCCATTTAATGGTAAAGTTTGCTCAGTTAAGTTGATGGCTTGCTGCTGTTTTTTTGGTCTGACAGGTGGATTGCTTGTGTACATTTAGGTCTCTATGTCGGAGCGTTTAGTCCATATGGACCTGAAGTTGTACAACTCCGTCGAAAATTCGGTCATTGGAATAGTACTGATGATGTGGAATTTTTTGAGTATGTTGAAGCAGTTAAGCTGACTGGTGATCTAAGTGTTCCTGCTGGACAGGTTTGCAGCTTTTCATTTTGGTTTATGCTTTTATAATTATTTTCTTTGTGTTTCTACAACAAATAAGCTGGTATTGTATTTGAACTTTTTTTAATTTTGTCACAGGTAACATTCCGTGCTAAGGTTGGGAAGGGCAGTCGTCTTGAGAATCGTGGGGCATACCCTGAAGAGTTTGGTGTGGTAATTCCTTTTTACTGTACTAATTATAAATAATGTGTCTGTTTTGCATGTTTGCCTATATGAAATGTATCCTGTTATGATTCAGCTTGTATTTTGACAAGCAAAACATATCTGTTTTATGTCTAAATTTATATTGGGATAAGCACATTAGCATAGTTCTCCTGAGCATTATATGTATTTTTTAAATCTAAAACTGTTTCAAAAATTTCAGACTGCCAGCTATAAGGGTCAGGGGAGAATAGCGCAACCTGGATTCAAAAATCCGCGGTGGGTGGATGGTGAGCTATTGGTACTCAATGGCAAGGTAAAATGAAATATTTGACACTGTTGCTTTGCATCTGCAGCAGCACTAAGCATTGTCATGAACTCATGATGTATAATTTTGTGCACGCTGAAATAGTTGTACCGGTTTATTGAAAATTTTAGAGTACTGAGTTATATTACTAGGAAACGAGCTTGCAGTATCCTTTATAACATTGTTTTTCTTGCTGATGGAACAAATGAGCATATTAACTGGATGTAAGCTTAGACTGACTGGATAAAAAAAAAGGTGCTCCAAGTACCCAGTTGTGTATCTGGAGAATCATTAAAAGTCCAATTTGCAAAGGAGAGAGAAGTGCAATTTGTCAGTGCGTTTTACCTTTCACTCGAACATATACTGCAGGGCACCTGTCGAATTCTGCCCACAGTGATGATTTTGCTATGGAACTCTTTTGCAACATTGCCATTGACGTCTCATGTTGATTCTTTTTTTGCAGAGTGCAATCCCACACATTGGTGGTGCCGAGCTCGGTTTCCTGTACAGCGTGCCTGAGCAGAGCTTCTTGGTTCTCTTTGACCGCCTGACACTTCCCGAGTGAATGAGATCTTGCCGAGATGAGCTGATTCTCACATGGGAATGCCATGGAGAGACAAACTAGCCTGATTTCAGGCGGTCAAGTAGGGTTACGCTCTCGGTTTCCTCCGTCATCCTCACAGCAAGCATCCTCGAGGCGGCTGGCTCCTCCTCCTACCTGACAGGGAACCAGTCTGGCTCGACATTTTTGAGGGTACAGAGGAAGCTGGCATGACATGTCGGCTCCTGGGTATATGATACAGTTGGTATATTGAGCTGTCATGTGATGTGTGATACAACAAAACTTAGGCTGCCAAACAAGCGACGCGGTTATAGATATGTCGGTCGAGACCATTTTGTGGGTTTCTTTCATTTGTTGATTTGGATGAAACCAGTTTTGGAATTGCCTTGATGCTACAAATAAAAAATAAAGCTGATGCCAGTGTATCATAAATTGAGCTGTCATGTGATATGGTACAACCCTTGGCTTCTAATCGACGCGATTATATGTGTCTGGCGTTGTGGTTTTCTTCGTTTTTGTTTGTTTGAATGTAACGGTGAAAGCGAGTTGATTATCTTGTGAGAGGGTTGTCTTGAACTCTTGCTGCTACAAAAAAATAGAGTCCATGCATACAAACATGGGATCTTCTAAGTTATGTATACAAAAAAATAGAGTCCATGGATCATGCAAGTGCGGCCCAGTTACCAGTGGAAGAACAGCCAAAAAACACCATGCCAGTGTGGCCCAGTGATCAGTAACCAGCCAAAAAAAAACATAAATGAAAAAAAAGCAAAAATTCCGTCGCCGGGACTTGAACCCGGGTCTCTCGGGTGAGAGCCGAGTATCCTAACCACCTAGACTACGACGGATCTGTGAAATGTTTATGTTCGCAATTTATAAAACAAGGGAAATCATCTCTACTATTCTCTTTATGAACAACCTTAGTATACTTTGCAAGCACGGGAGACCAATGAGCCAATAATTTAGCACTAATTAATTAATATAATGTCAAGGTTCTATCTCTCTCCGTTCTTTCATTTCACCTTGCACATATCAATGGTCTACTGTCGTATACTAGGATTAAGAACACAACTCCTTTTCTCCCTGCTCTAGAAAAACCATGATTTAAAATAGGCCGATGTTTGCCGATATATCTTCTAGAAAAGCTCGCCGATATTTTTTTTCATTGAATATCGGCAAATAGCCCGATATCTCGCCGATATAGCTGCATTCTTTGTATCAAATATCCCTAAATAGCTGCCAAAAAAGCCCGCCGATATATCCCGTATCCCGCTATTTTAAACCTTGAAAAAAACTCTCCTTTCCTCCCCTTTTCTTCCCAAGGCAAGGATACATCAGGTTACAATTACATCGTGACCACTAGTATCCATCCAGATCAGGTTCCACAAGATCCTTCATTCCATCATTCCTTCCTTCAAACTAAAGATTTTACCTGACTAGAAGGTGAAAGATGGCTTGCTAGTGCTACACTACACTGCTACTGTATTCACAATACCTGGTTCACCCTGCTAAACCGAACCGAGTATGTAGTCATGTGGAAGATGTCATTTGGATTAGGGGAAGTACATCTGCACCTTACTCGCATTGGATCAAAGCTAAGAGTCCTTCTCATATTCCTCACTCTAATGAGGAGGCTGCCAGGCTGGTGAAGAGTCTCTTCTACCCTGCCTCCCTCCATCGCACCTTGCTTCGACCATCTCCAGCCTTGTCGATTCCGAACTCTTGGACGAACGACCTACCTAAGGTCGCTATAAGTCTGTCCATGATGGCCTCGCCTCGCCTACATTGAGCCATCCTGGAATTCTTGATGCCTCCTAAGCCTACATTACCACAGACTAATAACTTATATGTCATCTTTTTCTATCTGTGTGAAAACACAGTTATATATACATGGCCTATTTGGCTAGCACACACCATAATCTAAGGTGTTCACAAGAGTATGTTGTGTGATTAGTTTCGTAGGGTTGTGATGAGAGAAATGATAAAAACAAAGGGGATTATAGCTCTCGTTACTTTCTCCTGCTACTGAACGGCTGCACCACTTTGTAAGTTTTATTAGAGCATGTGAGGAGGGGGGGGGGGGGGGCGTTCAGATGAAGTGATCTCTTAGCTTTCGTGCGTCCTTGCAAGAGGATCGAGAACTTATGGTAGTTGCTAGTGTTGAGTTTTTACGAATAGTTACATAAACCCATAAATTTAATGGATGTCAAAGTGATTAGTACAAGCCCTGATTCCATGACTATAAATTGACTTGAAAGCCAACCACAAAACAATTTGTTGATATTTTAACATTGCCAATCATGATTTAATCTTATGGGTTGTGTGCATCATGATGATGCAGAGGACCACCCATTTTCAAGGAAAACAAATCCTACAATATTTGTACTTGCAAACATCCTCTACCATAAGAGAGGCCGACACTAGGTCTTTTTCCTTGGATAAATAGCGCCGGCGCCCCCAACTCCTTGGGTTTGGGCTGGAGATCGCCGAACTCAAATTCAGCGAAATTCAAGAACTTGGGGGCATGACTGGAGAAAAAATTGGTCATCGGTGCTAAAAAATGGCCTTTGTGTGTGTGTGTGTGTGGGGGGGGGGGACGAATGGCTGGAGATGCTTTGAGTCTTGTTTATAAGCGAGTACCCAAACAAAAAGTAAATATGAACTAATGAGATCATTGCTGAAGTTAAAATCAAATTCTCAAACCCAAAAATTTAAATGTACCCATTATCTTAAAGATCCTCTAATGATACCCATAATAAAATATTAAGATTGGGATATGCTTTTCTTCTGCTTCTTGGGGCCCTTTTTAGCTACAAATTTGATTACAAGAGAAGGAAGGATGAGCAATGGGCATGTGTCACCGGGGGCAAATCCGTCAATCCCTTTCCCACAGCTGCCGTGGACTACCCACGGATCAGCATCACCGTCCACCTCCCCCCCGCTTCTCCGCTAGCAGTCAACCCCGCCTCCGCCGCCGCGTCTCCGGCGACCGGCGCCTCCGAAATGCCGCCCCCTTCCTCCCCACGCCATTCTCTGCTGCGCCGTATCCTCACTCGGCGCCGCGTGGTGCTCGCCTGCGCCGCCGTCGCGGTGCTCACGGCGGCCGCGGTCCTGCTTCTGGCCGCTCCGGCCGCCGAGCCCCCCGGCCGCGCCTTGCTCGTGGGCGCTTCTCTCCTCCTCCCCAGGCCCCGCGAGGAGCCGCATGCCGCCGCGGCGGGGCGCTCCCCGGACGACGACGCCCCCTCGCTGCCGCCGGCCGCGGCGTCGCCTTCTCCCCTCATGCTCAAGGTGCGTGCAGAGCTTTCGACGCAGAGATTTGTGCTCTCTAAGTTCATAATGCAGATTGGAAAAAAGGATAGCTCTTTAGTGGGCAGCTGTTGGTATTGTCCGT
Organism: Bromus sterilis; assembly: GCA_950022295.1. Lineage (NCBI taxonomy): Eukaryota > Viridiplantae > Streptophyta > Magnoliopsida > Poales > Poaceae > Bromus > Bromus sterilis. Next base: position 5,308,233 of record OX465597.1, on the reverse strand, counting down.
TGAAATGCAGTCAAATCTGGTCAGTGGAACTCTTTCTGAAAATTTGTGCAAAACTAAACATTGAAGAAGAAACCTTGATTAAAACACACACACACACAGAATCCTTAATTATGAGTTGAAATGCACCACTGCACTGTTGGACTATTGCTGGAATTTCTCCAAACTAAGCATAGAATCCTTAACCTTTATTATGGGCTGAAACGTAGCAACATTCTCTAATTTGTCAGTTTTTTTCTTCGAGTTGTAGTGGTGCTAAATCTTTAGACACCTTTGAGTGATTTGAACGAGTTATAATGAGCCTGCATGGGGGAGAGGAAAATGTATACAGTTGGATCTGAGTAAGCAAAATGAACTGTTATTTTTTGCAGGCCAGTTTGCCAACTAATTTCGTGGCAGACCCTTCGATGTTTTCGGCACCAGCACCTTCGCAGGTGGATAATTTCGATGATAAATCAATGGAGGAACCCGAGCATCCTGATCTGAAGGTATTTCTGTGTAAAATTTCCACTCTTCTTATGGTAACACAAGACATTGCTTGTTTTGTCGTGGTCTGCATTGTCCAGTTACTCTTATGCATGCGTTTATCAATAACCAAAATCTGTTGGGTATTTTTGTCATGCTCTGCATTGACCAGTTCCACTTATGCATTGTCCAGTAGAAAGGTTTGCATGCTGTGCTATTCACACATATAATATCCTCATGCCTTATTATGGCCTCTAACTAAATGTTACTAATTCATTAGGAAGATCTGCTACAGGAATCGGCCCCTTTTCTCCAGGAGGTACATATCTAGTGCCGGGTAGACTATTTTTAGCAATTGACATTTCTAATTTTAACCTCTACATTTGTGAAGCCCATTTCCAGTGCTTCAACTACAATGAGCTCTGGTGTCAGCGAAGACCCCGACATGAGTGGAAATGCTGAGCCGCAACCAAAGCCAGAGGTTAAGGATTTGCCACTCGTATAATATAATTTCTATATCAGGTATCTGGAGTCCAAATGATAAATTAAATCTTTGTTGGGTTGTCAATTTAACAGATACCACTTTGGTCAACAGCGGCAGATGAAGAGCTTATATATGCAAAGAAAGAGATTGCCAATGCGCCATTGATATTTGGTGACCCTGATCTGTATGCGCCTCTATTTAGGAACGTGTCCATATTTAAGAGGTAAGCCGCTGGTTTGGCTTCATATTCTCTAGAAAAATTGGTATATACCGTCCTGTAAAATATAAACTCACTTATCTAACTGTCCAGTTATATGTAGGCAACTTTCTTGTTCTGTCATTTTGTCCGTAAAATGAAATATTGTTTAATTTATTCAGTTCAGAGGATGTCTTATTAAATTAGTTTCAACTCATGTGTGTAGGAGTTATGAACTGATGGAGAGGCTTCTTAAGGTCTTTATATACCATGATGGAGCAAAACCCATTTTTCATTCTCCGGAGTTGAAGGGCATCTATGCATCTGAGGGATGGTTTATGAAACTGATTGAGGCAGATCAGAATTTTGTTGTGAGAGATCCGAACAGAGCTCATCTGTTCTACCTGCCGTATAGTGCTCGGCAGCTGGAGCATAATCTTTATGTGCCTGGATCAAATACACTTGACCCACTTTCTATATTTGTGAAAAACTACATAGATATGATCTCTGCTAAGTTTTCGTATTGGAATAGGACGAAAGGCGCCGATCATTTTTTCGTTGCTTGCCATGACTGGGTATGTTTCCTTGCCTGCATATTTGTGTTATAGCCAATTGTTGCAAAGAAGATATATACACATATGAAATGAAATTGGCATTTTGTAACTGACTTAAGATTTTTTTTTTGCAGGGACCTTACACGACCAAATTACATGATGAACTGCGGAAAAACACCATCAAAGTTCTGTGTAATGCAGACCTCTCGGAAGGAGTTTTCATCCGCGGAAGAGATGTGTCCCTTCCAGAAACATTTCTTAGAGCTCCAAGGAGACCCCTGAGAGACATCGGTGGAAAGCCAGCGGCAGAGAGGTCCATCCTCGCATTCTTTGCAGGGCAGATGCACGGACGGGTCCGGCCCATCCTTCTCAAGTACTGGGGAGGCAAGGACGCGGATATGCGAATATACCGCCGGCTACCACGCCAGATCACCAGGAGGATGAACTACGTCAAACACATGAAGTCGAGCAAGTACTGCATCTGTCCAATGGGGTATGAGGTGAACAGCCCGCGGATCGTGGAGGCCATCTATTATGAGTGCGTCCCGGTGATCATTGCCGACAACTTTGTGCTCCCGTTCGATGACACACTTGATTGGAGCGCGTTCTCCGTGGTGGTGGCAGAGAAAGATGTACCCAGGTTGAAGGAGATTCTGATCGCGATTCCGGAGAGCAGGTACGTAACCATGCAGTCCAATGTGAAGAAGGTGCAGAGGCATTTTTTATGGCACATGAAGCCCGTCAAGTACGACATCTTCCACATGATCCTGCACTCAGTTTGGTTCAGCAGGGTGAACCAGGTGCACCAAGTAGAGCAGTAGCAGTGTAGCACTAGCCATAAGCATCATCCACCTTCACTCAGGTATGGTCTCTAGTCTGAAGGAAGGAAGGAGGTGATGTAACCTGATCAGATCTGGGTAGATACTATTGTAGTCTAATTGTAACCTGATCTATCCTTGCCTCGGAAAGAAAAGAAAAGGGAGAGCAAATCATGGAGTTGAGCTCCTGACATTACTGAATGTGGCAACACAACATTTGCATGTGCATATATAGGTTGAATCAACTAACAGTTTCAGAGAACTTTTCACATTATTATTGATGATCTGATAATTGTTTGTCCTGGCATTATTAGCTCAACAGTCACGTGGACCGGTTTGCATAGTAAGTTGTTATTTGGATGTGTTTCTTTCAGGTGAAACGATCATGTTTGTCCAACCAACCATTTTTGCCTACTTTCATGATCAGTGCTAAACACCTTTTTTCAATCTAATTTTTTGGCCCATTTTGAAAATCATATTTGTCTTTTTCTTGCAGGCTGCATGAGAAAATATAATGTTTTTAAAATTGTACCAGTTTGTTTTAAATATGTGTATGCTTATTCAAAATAAGTTTTGACTTTTTTTATCAAACTGAAATTTGATTTTCAAAACGGGCTCCCTTGAGCCCGTCCTCCAAAAAGCTGCGTTACAGAAAAGGTCCACACGGAGAACATGTCATGTCCCTCAACACTAACATGGTCTCCAATACGACTACACAAGTGAGACATTTTTTGGTGATAGTCACATCTATTCCTCTGTAACCATCTTCCGATTCGCCATTTTGGTGACGACCAGACTGAGAACTTATGATAGTAAGTGTTGAGTGTGTATTGAAAAATTGTCCAAATCCACAATTTTTATGAATGACCAATTTAAGCTACCCTAGTTAGTAAGTTTTGTGGAACGTAAGTAGGCTACAGATCTCATCGGTTGAGGGAGCCAACTCACCGGGTTTGAATAGGGTTCCACCTACCCTTTGCGGAGAGCCCGCTCTGGTGGTTCGATTTCTAACACCCACCCTTGAACTGTTGGGCTAGCCAGCTCTTGGGTTGGGGAAGCCAAGTTACCAGGTTATTTCCTGTAAATCCTAACCAAACCTTGTTGGCTCATTTCCAATCACGAGCCTGAACACTCCGTTAGTACTACCAATCATCTTTCAACATCACATCTTGCAATTCTCCATGTCTCACAATCCTACACATCCATGATTTTCCACGATCTATCGTGATTATTGTGTGTCATACACTTAACTTATGTGGATGCTAATGCAATCCCATGTCTAGGATACACTTGGTGCATCCTAATTAGCTCTTCTCACAAGTATAATATGTGCTAGTCTCTGAGGATTCTAAAGAGATGCTAGAGAGAGGTTGTGCAAAATAACAGGCACACTTGAAGTGTAATTTTGATGTGTTGCATAGAGACCTTATATGGAACTGTGGGAGTGAGAGGTTTATTGATCTTTACCTCTTATTATTTTCTCTCGCTACGGTGCATCTACCATTTTGTATGTAATGTCAGAGCTAGCGAGCAGGCAATGAATGCATTAGGTGTGTTTTTAATTGCTTGTCGTCTGAGGCATGGTTACCAAAGTGGCAAATCATGCTTGGTCGAATGACAAGCTACTTCATATACCATCCGTTTTAAAATACAAGATTTTTTTTTCAGAAGACAAACATTATAAAATGTATTTTCATATTTTTTTGATGCATATTCTTGATTATATTGAAGAACCCTTTAGCTCCTCATCATAATCCAATTAGGGCCCTAGATATCCTTTTTGCTGCCATACTAAACACGACAAGGCAAGTAGCTCTGTGACCGGCAACCCATCGTGCATAATAGATATACAAGAATAAAGTTTTAAACAAGTGCAGCGACGGCACATATTGGAAGCAAAGTTTGGCGTGACGGCAAACAAGCCATTGTATACAGTTGAACGATTGGTAAAGGAGATAATTCCAATTTTATCCTCTACTTCAAAGTTTTTGACACAAATTACTCCATTTAACAAATTTTCAACAGATTTTCCCATGAGTGTTGTACAAGTTTGTATTCCATTTAACAATCTATCATGTGGCTCTCAAGTACTGACAGGTACATTGGTATGTCAAGCTGTAATTGTCCTTCTTGGTCATGAGGTGTACTCACGCAGCTCTGTCATGTCCTTTAATTGCAGGTTCCATAGGAGTTTATTTTAGGATAATAATGTTATAATCCAAAGGCAAGATGTGTTCTATGAATGGGGACTCCTGGTGCATCCACACAACCGTGGTGCACTCAGTGCGGTCTAAGGCCCTGATTGGTTCACCGTTTCGCTGCCCTTTACACTTGTAAAATATACAAGTGTTTACTGGTCTGTATTTTTTCCAAGTGAATTTACATATGTTTCTTAGGTATACACTTGCAAAATAAATACAAGTGCAAATATTACATCCATACCAAGTGGGGCCTAATTGGATTGTGAAAGACGTTGCGGTATGTACAGTCAGCTGACGGAATAAAAGAAAAAAAAGCTCAGTAAAGACGTTGTGTGATCGTGCTTTCTCGGGGTGTTCTCCACGGGTTTGATTGTCAATAGATCGAGTTCATCGCTAGCTTGCCATGCGTGTGTTGATCCTAGCTTAAACCCTGACACATAACTTGCAATAAGGAGTGCTTCGGTGTGCCCAGTTCTGTCTCAACAATCTACGCATGCATGCATTGACATCGTATCAACACAGATCGTTGATGAGTGTGCACAATCACTTGCATTATTACACAATCTAAAGTTCTTGATGCCTTTCAATCCTACATTACCTGCCAATGAAATAGGTGACATCCTTTTCTCTCCATGTGAAGGCACAAGTAGATATATCCACGACACATATAGTTGGACAGTGCACCATGAGTTTATAAGGTCTCTACATGGATATGGTGTGTGCCAGCTTTCATGTCTAGTGTTCTATGGAGAGAAAGTAGAGAAGCCAAGGTGATGTATATATATTGGGTGAGATTCGAGTGTGATCTTGAATGTGAGAAAAAACATTATGATAAATTATATCCCCTGTCACGTTCTCCCGCTATGACACACCTACCCACTTGTAAGTATTCTGAGGGTATGTGAGGAGGCCAGATATGAATTTCATAGTGTTCGCATGTCCTTGCCAGAGGACCTAGAACTTATATATGGTTGCGGATATTATTGAGTGATTGTACAAGCCCCCCAAAATTACCTAGTTGCATGGAAAATGGATTACATTGACATTTTAGCCAATCCTAAAAAGGAATTTATTAACTCATTAACATTATCGATCAGGAGTCAATCTTAGAGTATTTGTATTTGCACATCACAGAATAGTTATGTCCTTTGAATTTCCTTCTGCCTTGCAACCCCTCTCCGGATGTCTTCCGCCAGCTCGGATCATGATGAGAAGCCTCCCTTGCGAAATCCAATCGAAGATTTGGCTGGAGATGGGGGCTAGATGTCGTTGCTAAAGCTAGAGCCAAATTTTGTATTCGTAAAAAGAGAACTTTACACAAAGGGTTATTAGGTGGCATGTGCCATGTTTTGTGTTCATTGACGAAGACGCTATAATAACATTGATAAACAAATAGAAACTAGATTATACCCCACGCACTGCTGCACATATTGCTTGCAATATAATTCATTAAATTTAATTATATGAACATCAATATTTGAATTTATAGTATACAATAAAATGTGAAAATATGCATACTCGTAATTGTAAAATATTTATTGAATATAAATACCATAGTAAATATTTAGTGGGAATAAATCCTCACGCGGTGAGCCGGTGACGATGAACGCGAGCGAACGATACACTCCGTCTGCCGGTCCGGCTTTTGGTAATTCTGCAGCCTTTTCAATCTTGAGTTTTCCGTTCTCCGTTTGTTCATGAATTACAGAAAAGCACACTGTAGTAGCATTTATTTTCATGTTTCTAATTTTATTTACTAATTGTAACAATCATGTATAGACCTGTAACAAATAGAATAACTTCTAGGGTTATTATAAGGATAAACTGATCAAAACTTGCTTGCGCAGTCGCCTTAATGATAAAAGTTTGATTGATGATGTTACGGTTATGAGTTTTATGATGTTCTACTAGTAAATTTAATTCTACTCGTATTTTGTGGGTTACTGGGCATTCTTGTTCGATGATGTATTTTGGAATATGGAAATGCAAGACATCCTTTTCAAGTAATTTTGTGTCGAAGTTGTGATCCAAAATTCATACGAAGCTAAAGGCTAAGTCCTACCACATATATATATATATATATATATATATATATATATATATATATATATATATATGCCTTGTAAGTCGCCGCACGGGATAGTTCCTCACGTTGTAAACCCCTCGGTGATTTGTAACCTTCCCCGCAATAGTGAAAGTTGGCTGGGTGGAGCCTGTGGTTTTTACTCTTCTCCACGGATGAGTTTTCCATGTTAAATCTGCGTGCCCGTGTGTTGCTTTAGTTCTCCTTGTTTGATATTTGCTTTTCGATTCTCTAACATTTTGTCCTTTATGATCATTGTAGTATGTATTTTTATGGCTATATTTTGTTTTTAAAAATTGGTTATGTTATACCCAATATTGTGTGCTAGAATCTATGAAACACACTTTTATTCATTATAGTGTTGCTTGAAAAAATTATGCTTTGTTAAAGTGGTGCATCTGGTAACATTTGCTCCAGCTCTGCCCCTGAGTGCGGCTATATTTTGCCATACAATCTGCAACTCTATTTTGTGTTCTATCTATTTTCTAAGGAACAAACTCTTTACTAACCATAAGAGATTTAATCTTCGAGACTAGATGACCTTAAGCTAAGCGGTCAAGATTTGTCGTGGATAGAATGGACAGGGCAGCTAATGAGTCAGACTGCACTCAGAGAAGTGTTCAATAGAAAGGGCCATAGCAATCACCTGCTTGCAGTGCTTCACTGCAATGAAAATATTTTGAAGGGAAAACTCCTCCCAGCCCTCCCCCCCCCCCCCCCCCCCCCCCCGCATCATCCCTGCGTGGCAATGGGGAGGACCCTTGCCATCGCCGCCTTCCCATCCCTCCCCTCCTCCTCCACGGCGCTGCCAGAGGATGCGGTTGGGAAAAGCCCGACCGGCGTGACCATGGCCGTGTGGCCGGCGCGGTTGCCCGTGTTTGGGAAACTTCGCGGTCTCTGAAGCGGGGATTGTGGGTCGGGGAGTTATGCCTGTCTCCTCTCCACCTTCGGATTGATCCCAGTGAAAACTGTGATCCTTTTGGTTCGGACATAACGGCGCTCAGTGTTGTTTCCTTCTTGAAGGCATCATCTTGGAGTCGGCGGTCATTGGACGCAACTTCCTCTCTCGGTGACACTCGGTCATCTTGAGTCTTCGACCACTTCAAGTGGGGCTTTCTTGTTTTCATGTTGATGGCTTGGAGTGTGTTACATGTGTAGTAGTTGTTCGGTGCACATTGTATCTTGCCTTGGGTGTGTATGTTGTGTGTGGTGTTGCATTGTATCGTGTGTTGTTTGATCAGTGTTTTATCTGTAAAGCGGGATGTGAGACTTTTTCGGTAATTAAAAATATGATTATAATCAGCCAAAATCAGAGCCTTCATGTCTTTGGAGCACCATCCCCACAGCCGCAAAACTGTCGGTAGCTTAGAAAGCTCCATCTAACTGAGAGAGCCACCATGTTCATCGGGGGAGCAGACCACCATAGATGAACTTTATGCGTAGCCCGTGCTTGGTCATCTTCTTCAAATAGCACCTCTGTCATGTCACACAACTAATTGTTTATTACTTTCACTTCATTGTTGTTCACTGAATTTCCTTTCAAGTGCTACATCGTACTAAGTCGTAGTGAAGGGCACATGATAGGTCAATCATTCTGCTCAATTGACGCAACCATTGAGCACTCGGCAACAACATGAGCCAGAACCTGATACTCAGCTTATGCGCTCGACATAAAAATAGTTAGCTGACGCTTGGAGGACTAAGAAATCAAGTTATCCCATGGTAAACACGAAAGACGAAGGTAGAAATATATATTCATGTATGCAGGATTATTGGAAAGCTTCTCAAGAAACATATGAGAATGCGATCTAGCAATTCCACCACACTGTTAGAGATTTATCTCCAACAATTCTTTTGCTAAAATATTTAGGCATTTGCAAAAAATGCATCTATTATAGTTGTGGATTGGTGGTTCGGTTAGGACTTAGGACATGTAGTAATCAATTTGTAATCCATTAAATTTATGGGATTGTACAATCAATCGATACGAACTAAATACGACCTGCCATCATTAGTTCTTTGTCTCCTTGCAAGGACATACCAACATTTACTCGTGACCTATGACTACACACACAATGGGTAGGTGTGCCAAAAAGGATGAGAGTTATAATTGTTCATAAGTTTTTTCATGGTCGACATCACACTAGTATCTCGCTCAATATATATCACCTTTGCTTCTCTCATTTTTATCCTAAGAACCCTAGCTATGAAGTGAGAAGATGACATATAGTTGCACTTTCATACTCAAAACAAAAAATATGATGACACATGTGTTATTGGTCATGGATCTGTTGGCTCGGGAGGCATCAAGAATTTTGGGTTACCATCTAATTCAGACGACTGAGCCTGGGTAAAGGCCCCCCGTTGATGCGATGCCCCTTAAGGTCATGAACTGCTCCGGCTAGACTGCAAGACACTTCTGGAAGGTCTCCTCGCTGAGGAAGAATATCCCAGAGCAATGTTATGATGTGAGGAAGGTGCAAACTGCATTGGCATTTTCTGTGGAATAAGAAGAAGTTTAGTTTAGCAGGCTGAACCAGGTGCTTCGAGTTCATTTGAAGTATAGCAGTAGCTAGCCTCCAAATCTCATCCACCTTCTTGTTACGGTGAACAATTATATCGATCGGGAAAAAAAATGTAGTGTAGGTGGTTAGGAAACTCGTGGTAGTCTGTGAGATAGTGGTATCTACGAGTCTGTAAGATCTAATCGGGTATCTACGAGTCTGTAAGATCTAATCGGCTGCAGACTTTTGAAGTGCACCTCGTAGCAACTGTGCGCGGGGCCGAGGGCGCCAAGGTGATAAAAGTCACTTCTCCAAATGTTGGGCCTCCTCAGCCGAGGATGGCCCACGAGAAAATTCCATCCAAAAGGCTTGCAGGCCCAGAGTGGGTCAAATGACTTTGTAACATTGTTTAAACACCTAACTACTACCTAAGCTTCTCCATCAGAGACTTGGGCAAGGAAGAACTGTGAGTTGGCACTGGCTAGTTGTAATCAAACAAAGGTGTGGGAAGTTTGGTGGATAAACACGTCAAATCGTTATTTCTCTCGATCTTCCTCGCCCTTGAAATCTAGGTTTACCAACTAAACAAGATGGTGCAGACAATCAAATAGTTAGATCCTACTATCTTTGTCCCATAATGTAGTCTCATTTTATAAACTAGCATAACTTGCCAAATGATACTACTACATTATGGAACGGAGGGTGTACGATTCTGGGGCATCCGGTGCATAGCCACTTAGCCACTTCACGCACACAACACAAATCTACGATCTGCTAAAAGGGCACAACGGCCAGGAAGGAGCTATCAGCTTAAGGGCGCCAAATCTACGATCTGCTAAAGGGAGGGTTTCTATTTTCCTCTTGTAAACCTCCTCTACGCACCATGTGTCCCCGCGTCAGGCTACCCACCGCATCCCCTAACCTTTTCTCTACCGAAATCGTTTTCTCCATACATTTATTTCCTTCCTACTCATCTCACACTCAGAAAGACAACCAGGGGAGCGGATCCATGGCGAGCGCCACTACAGCAGCCCGGAAATGGAAAGGGGATGTTACCAGACGCTGACACTAGCAGCCGGTGCTCATCTGCTGCATAGCTTCAAAGAAGCGTCCACATGGAGAGGAGCCATCCCAAGCACCACCAGACCATCTGGGAAATCCGAAGGTGTCACCGGAGTTGTGATTCAGTGCTAGTCGACGATCGCCAGTGCTACGATCGCAGCAACGCATTTATGGTCATTGGGCTGCGATGCAACATGCGACTCGCTCATAGCTGCCGTGCTACGATGCTACCTCATTGGCACTACCATGCAACCTCGTCGTCATTACTGATGCTGCAGGTCGCCGGTGGCGGAGCTGCAATGGAGGTTTCATCGACGACTCTCATGTGCTCAAATGCAGCACTAAATCTCATATTAATAGATTTCGATGAACCTTTTTTGAGTCACAGTTTTGCTTCTCGCACAGTCACCTATTTATTTCAAACACAACCCTAATTTTAGTTCACGCGCAGTACATGCGCATCCACATATTTAGTTCACACAACCACAGGCGCAGCCACAGCCAGAACCACACGGGGAACAACCACAGGTGTAGCTACAATCAAAGGTTTTTTGCTCTCCCCAGGTGCTTCTAGAACATGACATGTGGTGGCTTCTAGATGAAGTAACCTTTATAGGTACCACTAGAGGGGTATCCGTCAATTCATTGCTCTTTTTTTGTGAGGGAATTAATTGCTCTTGGTAACCATGCCAATATTAGAGCTGGGGATACCTGTCAATTAAATGCTCTCGGTAACGATGCCAATATTAAAGTTTATTTTTCATTTTTGGAAAATGAGCATATATTAATATCGCGGAGATAGCAATTACATCCACCCTCTGCACCAACTGAACACCCTAAAGGCGTTATGGATGCACACAGCCGAAAAAGAGAGAAAAAACTGATTATACATGGTCACATGGGCTATATATTAAGGGTATTCAAAGAATATTTCATGGGCTGGGAGGGTAACGACCCTCGATGGCCCTCACTAAGCTCCACCACTGAATATATAGGTGACATGTTATGCTAAGTAAGTGAGTTGTTCTTCGGTACACCCCCCTCCTTAAATATATAAAGGGCTTTATTGTCTTTTCACTTTTCTTCTAAGTTGTTTTTTTTCGAGAAATCGAATCATACGTATCCTATTTCAGGTTGAAGCCAGACTGGGCCGAATTTTATTGCCTTTAGACATTTTATATGCACTTTCTAATGTTTTTTCGGTGAAAAAACCCTAAAATGTTGGTCAACGTGATGCAATGTGTGTATGGTGTTTAAATTCATTCAAATTTTGCGTGGAGTAGTTGAACATGCCTACCTATTTACAAAGACTATCCTACCCTTTTTAATGAAACGGTACAGATAGATCTGGTCCATCTATTTGCTTAAGGGGGGGGGGGGGGGTATACCGAAGAAGAAGTCTAAGTAATATAGGATTGTGAGGCATCAAGAATTCTAGTATAGGCGCTACCGTAAGGGGTCGAGCACTATTGTTTATGAATTGCGCTAAGATTATGGCCGATGCTTTGTGGCATGCCCATGTCCTTCACCTCTAGTTAGAGCCCAATGCTTTGGTGGAGGAAGAGTTATAGATGGTGTTACCCCTCTTGTCATCATCAATTATATTTACCTCCTTTATTATTCACTTATATTGTAGATAGTTAATAAATGAGACATAGTTCGGATCAATGTAGTTAAGGAAACAACTTTGAATTGTGGGTAACTAGTGGGTTGGCACGAGGATGACGATCCCTCGCCTAGCTTCAACCACAGGAGAAGCAGGCAAGGCCAGCAGAGCACTGGGAATCCCAGCTGGACTGTCCGCTCGGGTGTGTTTGATTGTTGAGCTATCCCTCAACTGAATAGGGGTAGCCTTTTTAGATGGATGTTGCGAATAATCTGGTGAAGATCGAGCTGCGCGGCGGCGTGGCTCCCTTCTTATCTTCCTCCTGCCGTAATCTCTCTCCCGCTCAAGCTGCAAGCCAACAGAGATCGTGCGGTGACTGAAAACGCACGTGAGGTTCACGTGCGGCTACAGGTGCACTGCAGATGGAGATGTTTCTTTCCTGCCGAGAAGAATCTTTTTTTGTTGTTGCAAAGGTCGAGTGTAATTGGTATCTTTGCGATATTAATATATTTTTCTTTTGTAAGAAAAAAGATGAAGACGTTTTCTCTCCTGCCGAGAAGAATCACGTGGGCTGCTCTAGTGGGCGGTATTTGCTGCTCCTAACCCACAAGCTTGAACAAATAGATAGTTGTTCAGATCGGGCCTCCTTTCCTCTGAATTCCTTCTGATCAGGTCTTATTGGATGTGTACAGCCGGCTGTCTAGAAGCATGTGGACCATTCAAAAAAAGAAGAAGCATGTGGACCTGATGCTCCGAATAATTTGTCTCCAGCAAGGAAGGGCGTGATGCTAAATCAGTGCTTAGTAGGAACTATGCAATTCATATGTAGTTTGTGCAAACGGTGGACAAGTTTCCTTGCTAATTGCTAATCACGTTCTCTCGTTACATAGAAAGGCAAACTGTCTTGTGTATGTATGCTTGTGTATAGCGAAAATCGTCATAATTCCTATCCTTACAGCGCAGCCGCGAAGGTGACTTAAAACCCACCTCTTATACTACCCACCATTGGAATTTGCCGGTCCTCTTGCAAGGACATACCAACACTACTCGCACCCACCTTATCTCGCCACTCCTCACATGCTCTATAATTACTTCCACAGTAGGTAGGTATGCCAAAATGATGAGATTTACGATTGCTCGTAAGCTTTTTCTCTCACAGTCAACATTAAACTCGTCTCTCGCTCAACATATATCAGCTTGGCTTATCTCATTTTTCCATGGAACCCTAGATATGAAGCTAGCACATGACATATAGTTGCACTTCCACACTCAAAGCATAAAATAGAAGGTCACATGCTTCATTGTTCATGGGTCATGTAGGCTCGGGAAGCATCAAGAATTCATGGTTACACACTAATTTAAGCTACCGAGCCTGGCAAAAGGTTCCTTGTTGATGTAATGCTCCTTGTCGATCGGTGGAAACATCCCCTCCTCCTCCCCCACTCCCATGACGTACCTTTGCCTTGCGTCATCGGAACCTTACTCCGTCAGCAAATCCTGGGGGCGCAGGGTTTGGAGGGGTTTCTGGCGGCAGAAGCGTGCGGATCCAACTACAAGTGAATTACGTAGACAAACTACCTTCAATGCTAGGATGCCAAGAGATGATTTTTTTCCTTAGGAACCACTTCCTACATACTAATCCCTCCCTTCCACAATGTAGTGCTATAGTTTTTCTAAAAGTCAAACTTAGCCAACTTTGACTAAGTTTATTTAGAAAAGTATCAGTATCTACATCAGAAAACAAATATAATCTGAAATTTTTGCTCGTGATGTATTTAATCATATCTATTTGGTATGTAAATTGTTGAGAAATTAGATTAAATTAAGTTTGAAAATCTTGACGTTTAACAAAAAATCAGCCGAGGGTAGTTCATTAGTGGCAGAGCAGTTTTGCAGCATTATATCCAGAGTAACTGATCCCGATCATCTGCCCTTATTGCTCTGTGAATTGTTTCTTGCAGTCCAAGAACAATCCAAATCTCTATAGCACGTGGGCAAGGAATAGGTGTCATTCTAACGAAAGACAATCTTGTCAGGCGCAACTGGCAAAGGAGTAAGAAATGTGTTTCATGTGCTCATGATGAGACAATAAAACACCTTTTCTTCACTTGTAAGGTTGCACGTTCTATTTGGTCAGCTATCCACATGACTTCAAATTTATATCAACCCACACCCGTTGCTAATATCTTTGGCAATTGGCTTAACGGGATAGATAATAAACTTAAAACCATTCTGAGGATAGGAGCGCTCGCCGTAATATGGTCGCTCTGGCTTTGTAGAAATGACAAGATCTTTTCTGATAAAAATTTCACTTGGTTGCAGGTTCTTTATCGATGCACGGGTATTCTCCGTTCGTGGTCCATCTTACAACGGGTGGAATATCGAGGCCTTTTTATGGAGGCGTGTGCACGACTGGAAGCGGCGGCGAGGGATATTTTTATCCAACATGGGTGGCCGCGTGATCTACGCATAGAGCTGCCTTGAGCGGCGATAGTTCTTTTCATTTGTAACTTGTCGTATGCTCGTTTGTTTTTTTCCTTTTGGTGACTTTGCGGCTGTGTGCATCTTAGTTATGCAGAGGCCAGGTGTACTTACTTATTGAGTAATAAAGCCCTTTATAAAAAAAAAGGAAATAGGAAGTGTTGTATCCCCTCGAATTCCTTCTTGCATACTGGACATTGTCTATTTGTTGGGATATGGCGGCTCTCTAGAATTCCCAGGCAAGGTAAGCTTCATTTCATTGCCTTCCATATACAGTGTTTAACTTTCCCTGGCAAACGCAGTTTCCACATCATCTTCCAGATATTTCTTGTTTTTTCCAGGCATTTCTTGTTTTTTCTCCATTGAAAGCGACCAGGGGAGAAAGAGAACAGAGACGAATCGGTTGGTTTTTCACTTTTGCTTTTGCTGGTTTAAAGGGGAACAAATGTAGGTACGATGATCTGTCGGATGAGAGCCATGTCACAGGGAGCACAGTGGATAGGTGTGCCAAAAATAATGAGAGTTGTAATTGTTCTTACATTTTTTTCTCTCACGAGCAACATCACACTCGCATCTCACTCAATATATGTTACCTTTTGCTTCTCTCATTTTTTCCATAGAAACCTAGCTATGAAGCTAGCATGACATATAGTTGCACTTTCACATTCGAAACAAAAAACCAGGATGACACATGCATCAGTGGTCATGGGTCATATAGGCTTGGGAGGCATCAAGAATTATGTGCTACACGATAATTCAAATGAAAGAGCTTGCAATGCTACATAATGTCCAGTCCTTCTCCGGGCAGACTACAGGACACTTTTCACACGTCTCCTCTCCAATGGAGAATGTTTCAGGGTTATAGTTCAATGTGAGGAAGGTGCGGAGAGCACTAACACCTCCTGTGGAATAAGTAGAAGTTTGGTTTAGCAGAGTGAACCAGGTTCTCCGAGTTCAGTAGTAGTGTAGCAGTAGCTAGACATCCAGTTTCATCCACCTTCACATTATAGTGAGACAATATGTGAATCAGAAGTCAGTAGTCCAAGTGGTTAGTATAATCGTTGAGTCTGAGATTGTGGCGTCTAAGAGTCTGTGAGATAGAGGCTGGTCCGACCGCTGATCTCCATGAACATATCTGGGTTGGCGGAAGAATGCATGCTTCCTCCACGGAAGATCCATGTGTTGTCTAGTATACTTACTTGTCAACACAACAGTGTCCGCAGTTGACTGATAAAGAATGGACTACATGCCGTGATGCATCTCAATGTTTTCTTTTCTCAAGGCCTATAAACTGATGTAATCTGACGATGGAATTTTTATTATCCTTCTTTTTGCTAGCCTAAGGCCTATGAACTAGTAATCGAACAAGTTACACGACCGAACGACACAAGAAGATGAAACAACCCTCTTACAAAGTGATAGTGAGATAATCGGCACACACAGGAAACTACGCTACCAGCGAAGAGCATCGGAAAAACTACACACAGCTCCACGCTACACCATAGAATACCTACGCTCAACGACAACGCCCTCAAGAGGGAATATGGTGCAACACGTCACCACTGCTGAGTCTAGCCGAACAAAGATCTTCACCCGGGGCCTTGACATGGAGAGAAGAACTACAATGACGTCTTCAGAAAAAGCACAACACCCGAGCGTTACCTGCCGACATCTAACACCAGAGCAACGAATCCAACTATATGGTGGATGGTAAATTTTGTCTCGCCTCGGTGTGGAGTGGAAAAGGCCAGTTCTATGCCAAGACATGGGCATCCATCTGATGGTCCTGGCGATCATATATATTGGGAAAGCGTCCCATCGTTTTGAGTACTGACAAATGAAACCATCGAACGATCCATCTTCGAGATGTGACTGAAACACCACTTGATGTATCTGGTGAAAACTCTAGTCCTGACTTCTATAGGAGGCTCACCCGCGATGAACTTCAAGCATTACTTTGTTGAAGGCATTGTCAATTTGTCGGTGTGCTGATCTTTAGTGGTTGGTTTTAACAAGCAGGCTAAAAATCCTTGTTTGGATTGTATCCAATCAGACATGACGACGCTTATTCCTTCTTGAAGGCATTGCTATGAAAGAAGTCAACTTAATTATAGGTTTTAATTTCATATCTTATAATGGTTCGGTCAGGGTTGTCTTTGTTCTATATTCTACTTAATAATCAATAGAAATGGTTATGTGCATCGTATGCATACAGGGCCAAGGGTTTCAACCTTCTTAAAAAAACTATCCGTTAATCTGTAGCACAGTAGTGATCACATCACAATATCAAACCGGTCTTAGCTTGTGCATAAAAAACAACTACATAATTTGTATTTTTCTTCTTTTATGTATAATGCGCGGCTGGATGAAGATATTTTGCATTCCATATTTACATTCACACTACACCTAACAAAAGTCTTCCTAAAATATTTCAAAAGTTGAACTTATGGCACCTCGGCATCTTATAAATTTTATGAAGGGAGTATAATTTGTTCAATCGTGCAACAGTGAACACAAGGATAATTTTCCAACATGATATACCGAACTGTGTGGACTGTCTAAACTGTCCTTGGCTAAATTTGACAGGTACTCCGATTGCTTTGTAGCTAGGGAGTACCAGGGTACGGTAAAAAGCTCAATAAAATTATTCCGTACAAACTTAACACTAACCACTATGCATACCAACGGTAAGAGAACGTTTCATCCCCACACCCTCCCCCCCTTCGCACATTCTCTAAGAAATACTTACAGAATGGGTACGTGTTCTGTAGCAGGAGAAATAAATGAGAGCTATAAATGTTTATAAGTTTTTCTTCTTCTCATGATCAATATGACACTCATATCTGACATACTGACTCCATATATACCCCCTTTGCTTCTTCCACTTCCCTGATCAGAACCCAACAAAGCTAACACACAACATATCCCAGTTGAGACGTTAGCTTTTGGTGCACTGGTCAAATATGTCATGTATATACATAGTTGTGCACACACATACACAGACAAAAATATGATGAAACATATGTTATTGGTCATGAGTAATGTAGGCTTGGGAGGCATCAAGAATTTCATGCTACATACTAATGCAAATCATCGAGGGTGGTTAAAGTGCTTGTGCTAATATGACTGTCCACGCCGTGACCTGCGCCCACCTACCGCATTTTATGGTCACTCGACCTCAAACTTCATGCAACTATGTGTGACACATGGGAAAGCACATACATGATACTGTGATCAATTCTGTAGATTCTTGCCTGATTGCGCCTAGACGACAACCGATGCTCAATGCCATGCCCGACCTCTTCACTTCCAGGTAGACGCCGATGCCTGCACGGCACAGTTAGGTTGTCCATGGATACTGTCAAGTGTGACATCATCCAAATGATTTTGCACTTGCTTTCGATTAGCAGGGCCAATCAAGTGCTGTGTGACTTGTGAGTCTAGCAGCAGCAATGTAGCCCGAAGAACCAGCATAGCTTATGTATCCAAATCTTGAATGCTGCTAGTCCGCTTATTATTTATAAATGTATCCTTGTATGCCTTGATCGCAATAATAATGAAAAATGATATAGAGCGGTTGGCGGGATCATGGCAAGCGCGACCTCATTTGCTAGCAACTCACATTGCGCGTAAAGGAAAGGAGTGTCAAATTCAACACGCACGCAACATAAAAGGAAAACTACAACGAATTACCATACGTGTGCACTAAATTACCACCCCGTCAACAGATATTGCCATCAAAATGGTTCGTGTTTGCCATCAATCCCATCAGATGTTCGCTCGCTCTATATGAAGTTCATAATAATGAAGATGACGTCGTCCATAATTTCCAGTATGGAAACTGTATGCGATCAGGCTAGGAAGTTGTATCCGATCAGGTGCTTGTACGAGCATATATGTGCACACTTAGCCACTTGTATCCACCGTGAATCAGGTCCTTTAGTGCTTCCGGCCGGATGTCCATCGTGCAGCGTAACATGAAGTACTAGTTGAACAAAGAATCAATTAATATAAACTGGTTAAAGTTGGTTAAGCTTCATCAGTACGTCGGGTTTAGCTGAACATGTACATCTCACGGTAAAGAACTTCGGTCGGATTGCTTCGACGTGCATCATCGGTCTTCTGATCATCGCCGGAAGTACTCGCAGTCCAGGACTGGACAAATAATTGAAGTCTAGAGAAAAGTTAATCCTTCGGTAACGGGAAAAGAGTTATGACGGACGATGACAAGGGCAAGTAATTGGTAGAGGACTGATGGGGCTGCGGTTAATGTAATCGCTGCTTTGGCAAGATTGAAGTACTCTAATGTGTCTAAGGTAATTGTGGCTATGGCGAGATCGTAGTATCCACGGTTCGATCACAAATCTTCGTGGTGTGAAAGACCATGATGGAGTGGATGATCGAGGACAATGAGCTCTGGGAAGCCGTCGACCCCCGGCGATGATGAGTACTAAGGATGGCGCCATGCATAGAAAGGATCACTAGGCGATCATGGCCATCTGCTCAGTGATGCTGATGCACGTGCATAAACATCTAATCATGAAGAAATCAGTGAAGAAAACGTGAGAAACAGTCAATGTTGAGTAAAATGCATCAACCCTCCCTGAAGGCCTGAACTTGCTGGCAAGGACCAAAACGGTCCCTAAATTCTGAAACTGATCCAATACGATCCCTAAACTTGTGAATACGATGTCAATACGATCCTGAAACTTGTGCGGCCAGTCCTGGATAGGTATTCGCATACTGCTCTTGTACATCTTCACATCCACGTCTGCCATGTCAGCATATATAGAGGGTCCGCAGTCAGAAAATTTGATCGTCTCCAGGTCAAAATCCTCAAACGAAACTGCAATCCCTAGTTTTCCAAATCACATTCAACTCCACCACACTTCCGCATTGAGCATGATGGGGGCGCCAGCTCAACGGATATTTCCGTCGACGGCGGCAGCCTCGGCGCCTATCCACCTTCCGTCGATGGATGATTTTTGACAAATCATAAATGCATGTACATTAAAGAGTTTTAACAGTGAGAACATATATATGGACAGTACAACAGTAATTTTGCACAAACATATATGAATTGAACACACATAGATTGTAATTGAATTCTTTCCAGTATAAAAGCATAAGTTCTGAACCTGATCCATTACAAGTTCCACGCCTGATCATCCTCTGCCTTTGAACTACTTCTTGCAGTTTGTTCTTTCATTTGATCCTCCATGGATTGCTTCTTTGCTTGATCATAACAAGCCTTTACACAATTCAAATATGACATGTTGTTGCCGCAACCATGAAACAATCCACCATGAATCAACTCCACAGTGAAAAAAAAACTATCTTCCCTGAAATAGAGCATAATTAATTTAAACAAAGCCTGATCAAACACTGTAATGCGTATGGAATTCCATTTAACCGAACAACAGAACATGGGGAAACTAGAAATCAGTAGATCCGCTGGAGAATGATGCGATCTTAACAAAATACCAAGATACACAGGATAATTTCACTAACCCGGCCTATGTGGGCGCAGCAACCTCATTCTACCGCCGTATTGAGGGGGGGGGGGGCATTGGTGCGGCAGAGCATCGCCGGCAGATGTGGCAGCAAGCCGCTTTGTTCCTCCGTCGTCCCTTAGGCCCCTCAAGTTTTCAAGTGGTGGACCTACCCAGAATCATCAAGCACCTGCCGCCTTCCAGGGTCGAGTTCATCTGCTTTAAGTGAGAAGTCGGGTATGCCCACGATCGGGACGGGAGTATGTTGGCGTGGCAAACGTGCCGTACTCAAACAATACGCACATATGTACTCCCTCCGTCCCATAATGTAGTATCATTTTACAAACTATGCTAGTTTGAAAATGTTACTACATTATGGGATGGAGGGAGTAGCTCAGGACTGCTCGCACGAGTTCAGGGATCGTATTGCCTTCGTATTCTCAACTTGAAGGACCGTATGAGATCAGTTTCAAAGTTTAGGGATCGTTTTGGACCTTGCCAACAACTTCAGGGACGATTGATGCATTTCACTCGTCAATGTTGCATCTAGAGCACTAGCATTTGCGCGAGGTGAATTTGCAATCCTTGCTGAAAAGTTACGAGAAAATGAGGATAGGAGAAGATGAGATGGTGGACGCCTTTGCGCGGTGTACAAGGATATTTTTTCCCATGATATACCGAACTGTCTAGACTGTCTAAACAGTCCTTAGCTAAATTTGACGGGTACTCCGATTCCGTAAAAAAGCTTGACAAAATTATTTCACACAAACTTAACACAACCCACAACCACCAAGCCGTGACCTGCGCCCACCTATCATTGTTAACTTAACACAACCCACAACACAACCCACAACCACCAAGGTTGGCTATAGATAACTACACAGTGGGTAGGTGTTCTTTAGTGGGGGCAAAGAAAGTAGAGCTATAATTGTTCATAACTTTCTTTTTCTCATGATCATTATCGCACTCGTATTTCTGACTCCATATATACCCCCCTTTGTTTCTCCCACTTCTCTGATTATAACCCTACGAATCTAACACACAACATACCGTGGAGATGTTATTTTTTGGTGCACCGGTCAAATATGTCGTAGATATACATAGTTATGTTTCCACACACACACAGAAGAAAAATGATGAAACATATGTCATTTGTCATGTCGTGAGTAATGTAGGCTTGGGAGTCATCAAGAATTTCAGGCTACATGCTAATGCAAATGCTCGAGGGTGGGTAAAGTCCTTGTGCTGGTTAACCCAACCTCCAAGCCGTGACCTGCGCCCACCTATCATGTTCCACGGTTACTCAATCCTCAAACTTCATGCATATATGTATGGCAACCGTGGAAGCACGTAAATGATACAGTAGTTAACTTTGTGGACTCTTGACCTTCTATCGGAGAGCTGTGCCCAGACGACGATCGATGCTCCGTGACATGCCCCACCCATTCATCTTCAGGTAGGGCTAGACTTTATGATAAAGCTACATAGCTGATATGCCCGATTATCTGATAAGGCTAGGTTGTCTACGAAGACCGTCAAGTATGACATTGTCAAAATGATCTTGCACTCGGTTTCGATTAGCTGGGCCAATTAAGTGTTGTGAGTTTAGCAGCAACAGTGTAGTCGAAGGAACAAAGCTATATGTAGCCCGAGCTGGAATGCTAGTCTGATTATTATTTATAAATATTCTCTATCGGTTTTTGACAGACTTGCTTTCATATGCATGCAATCAAACATAATATAGACACATTTTTTTTATCTCGGTTTTTCAAAACCATGCTCTTCTCAGCCTGATTCGTTTTTTACCTCTTAGCCATACCCTGCAGAGAAAGCAACCAAACGCGTCCATGGCACCTGTCGAAGCACATAAATGATACAATCGTTAACTCTGTGGACTGTTGACCTCCTGTCGGAGAGCTGTGCCCAGACGACCACCGATGCTCTGTGCCATGCCCGGTCCATTCACCTTCAGGTAGGGTTAGCGATACGACCGATTATCTGACAAGGCTAGGTTGTCCACGAAGACCGTCAGGTATGACATCGTCAAAATGATCTTGCACTCGGTTTCGATTAGCTAGGCCAATCAAGTGTTGAGAGTTTAGCACTAGTAGTGTAGCCCGAAGGAACACGGAAAATTGAATTTGAGCTCGAGCTCAAATGAACCTGAAATCTGAACCAACAAATATTTTCGGGATAGGTGCAAACTCTGTATTCGAAGCTGGTATAGTTTTCTATAAAGCAAACAGTTTCCTGCACTGGCTCACGCACCCTCCACGGTCGGCGTCACGGTACTCACGGTCGGCCCACGGAATAGCTATTGTTCAGTCCCTATCCGTTCCGCTCCATACTAACGGACATGTGACGCACACCTAGCCCCATCCCCCCTCCGCCTCACTGATCCGCCAAGAATGAATCGATGCAAGTATCCAAAAGACTCGGATTAGGTGATGCTGGTGAGGTAGGCCAGCTTGTTGAGGGGGCAGGTTGTTCATCAGGTTCATCAACGTGTGTGTTCGGCTATGGAGGACGATGGTGGAGATGATGTACAAGGAGGAGTTCGGTGCGGAGATGGACTCTACCAACTTGTCCTCGGAGAAGGCCGGCAGAAACAAGCACGACAAGGTCGACGATGCGGCATGCTCAGAGGACCAGGACTCCGACGAGTTCCAGCGCCAGTCGACGCAGCACCGACGCCTGCCAACTGCTCAACGCCAACAAATCGTAGCCAGTGCATAGGTGCCGGAGCCCTATCACGTTCGACGGCGGAGCGGGAGCCACTGTTTTAAATAGCAGGCTATGGCAAATAGCGATTGACCTCCAAATAATTTAAGCGAATCACCACGGGCCGGGCGGCGGCCTCAGTGGAAGCCTCCTACTATCCTACAGGATGCGTTCGCGCACCATGGCCGCGATGACGCCAGGTTCGTGGCGTACGGCGGCAACATGGGCGACCTAGGCGGCAGCGTGTCGTTGACGCTGGGCCTGCAGCTGCAGCACTGCAACAACACAACGCGGGCCACATGCCGCCCTAGCTGCAGGGTCTGCTGTACGGTAACCCTGGGACTTCGACTTCCTCAACGGGGCCGACGACCGGTAGAGGTTCGCACCGTCATTGTCGCAGCTGATGCACGTCTTCATCATGTGAGCTGCTGCTTGGATGAGCAGTGCAGCACGGAAGAACGCAGGCGGCCCCGTGTCAGAACCCTGCATCGTCCGACAGGTGTCGCTGCTGGTGGTATACATGCAGTTGAAGAACATTGTACTGCACTATTGAATCTGAAGAAATATACTTCAGTTGGTCGTAGTTATACAGTTTTCTTTGAGGTGGTCGTAGTATACAATTTTCTTTGAGGGTATACAAGTATATTATTGGTGTGGTAAGTGAAGTACTCCCACTGTTCCTTTTTATAAGTCGTTCTTCAGATTTCTACACACACACAAAACAGATCAAACTGAAGTAGTAGCTTAAACGACATATAAAACGAAACGGAGGGAGTAGTAGGTATTTCAAGCTGGTATATTTGGGTTGATTTGCTGGCTCCCTGTACCTGATACAGACGTGCCCGTGAATCCTGTGCCACGGAACGATTTTCCCTCCGTAACACTCATTCACCCTCCGTCCATGGTGGCCGCTGTTTCATCCCATATTGCTGTCATATTTTGAATTATCTAATGGTATGTACTGTATCAATTTGACTCCTACTCCTCATCTCACGGCGCTCAGGAACAACCGGGATTCCAGGTTCATCTGGTCCAGTGTTCAGTTTATCCATGTCTGAAGGAAGAAAGCTATGTGTAACCCGATCTGAAATACTAGTTTGCCTATTATATGTAACTGTATCGTTGTATGCCTTGAGAAATAATCGAAGTTGTGTTGAGGATCATATGACAGTAGACCATTTAGATGTGCATCGGTCAAATCAACTAACACAGAGACAGAGAACACTCAGTTTCAACCATGGATTACATGCATTGTGTATGTCGCCTCGTATGTCCAACACGAGTCATGTGTGAAACCAACAAAGCAACGTACATATGATGAGAATCTGTGGCGCTGCAATGGGTAGCAGGGAGTGATGCTGTTCCGGTTTGCCACAAACTCATGAAGATGGGGTTTCTGCGACTAGCGTAGTCTTCGGTTTCAGATGATCTTAGTATTTTGGTTACATGTTGCTATTCTGGACTGGCTATGTAACTAATCTTTAGAACTATTTTGGGGTTAGATGGGATAGGCCTGTTGGATTTTTGCCCCATGGCTAGGATCCGATTTAGGATCATTAGGTTGTGGGTTTCTCAGTAGGCTAATCGCCATCTAATCCATCCCCCCTCCCCCCTCTCTCCCTCTCCTGGTACTTTGTATTTCCGTTATTCATTAATGGAAAGGGGTGCGTATCCGGTTTAAAAAAAAGCAACGTGCTATAAGGACTGAAACACTGTAGCAGGATTTTTCTTTTTTTAGCTTCTTCTTATTATTATTTTTTGGCTGAATGTATCAATATTGCCTTTTGGGCATTGCGTAGTTGCAAATGTTGAATATAATTGATATCTTATATATATATATATATATATATATATATATATATATACACCCAGGGTGAAAAATTTTATTCTTCACCCCAGTCGGTTGTACGAGCCACACATAGGAACCATCGTAGGAAGCAAAAGCTTACGAGGAAGTAAATTTACGGTGACAGAGGTGCAACATCCAACAACAAAAAAACACTCGTGAGGTAAAATTACATCTTAGAGCCGAGGAATCAGGAACCAGTCTGTCTCATTACGTGTGTGCTTCTTTTACGGGAAGCCAGCCAACGTTAAGTGTGCATATGCATAGATATTTTTTGGAATCTGAACCTGGCAGATGATTCGTTTCAACTATATAAGTGCAAGTATAATAAGGTACAGTCAGCAGGCTATAAGCATTAAAATATTATATTTGAGGTGAGGTGGAGGAGAGAGGAGAGGAGAGAGAAAAGAAGTGGGCTACAGATTAGTAGCCAGCTGCAGCACGTGCTCCTAGGCACTTTGTGAGATAGACATGTGAGCCATGTATCAATAGAATAGTACATATTTATAACTAACCATTGTACTAGTTGGGTATAAGGTTGGCTATAGATGACATGACATCTCCTTGTATCCAACAGCCGGCTATACTATTAACCATGCTCTAAGAGCAAGTACAATAGTGCATAGTCAACTGGCTATAAGGAATTAAAAATATATTTGTGTTTAGTTAGAATAGAGAGAAGAGAAGCAGACTACTAATTAGTAGCCAGCTGCAACACGTGCTCCTAGACACTTTATGAGATAGACATGTGGGCCATATATTGCTAAAGTAGTACTCCTTATAGCCTTCCTATTATATTTATTGACTATAAGGTTAGCTATAGATGACATGGAATCTCCTTATAGCCAGCAGATGGCTATACTATTAACCATGCTCAGCCACTGCTATTATCTTTCCAGTTTGTTGTTACGAAAGTAAATTTAATTGACGCCTGTGTGCAGTCAGAAAATTTGATCGTCTCCAGGTCAAAATCCTCAAACGAAACTGCAATCCCTAGTTTTCCAAATCACATTCAACTCCACCACACTTCCGCATTGAGCACGATGGGGGCGCCAGCTCAACGGATATTTCCGTCGACGGCGGCAGCCTCGGCGCCTATCCACCTTCCATCGATGGATGATTTTTGACAGATCATAAATGCATGTACATTACAGAGTTTTAACAGTGAAAACATATATATGGACAGTACAATATTAATTTTGCACAAACATATACGAATTGAACACACATAGATTGTAACTGAATTCTTTCCAGTATAAAAGCATAAGTTCTGAACCTGATCCATTACAAGTTCCACGCCTGATCATCCTCTGCCTTTGAACTACTTCTTGCAGTTTGTTCTTTCATTTGATCCTCCATGGATTGCTTCTTTGCTTGATCATAACAAGCCTTTACACAATTCAAATATGACATGTTGTTGCCGCAACCATGAAACAATCCACCATGAATCAACTCCACAGTGAAAAAAAAACTATCTTCCCCTGAAATAGAGCATAATTAATTTAAACAAAGCCTGATCAAACACTGTAATGCGTATGGAATTCCATTTAACCGAACAACAGAACATGGGGAAACTAGAAATCAGTAGATCCGCTGGAGAATGACGCGATCTTAACAAAATACCAAGATATGCAGGATAATTTCACTAACCCGGCCTATGTGGGCGCATCAACCTCATTCTACCGCCGTATTGAGGGGGGGGGGCATCGGTGCGGCAGAGCATCGCCGACAGATGTGGCGGCAAGCCGCTTTGTTCCTCCGTCGTCCCTTAGGCCCCTCAAGTTTTCAAGTGGTGGACCTACCCACAATCATCAAGCACCCGCCGCCTTCCAGGGTCAAGTTCATCTGCTTTAAGTGAGAAGTACACGAGCATGTACGGGTATGCCCACGATCGGGACGCGAGTATGCTGGTGTGGCAAACGTGCCGTACTCAAACAATACGCACATATGTACTCCCTCCGTCCCATAATGTAGTATCATTTTACAAACTATGCTAGTTTGAAAACGTTACTACATTATGGGATGGAGGGAGTAGCTCAGGACTGCTCGCACGAGTTCAGGGATCGTATTTCCTTCGTATTCTCAACTTGAAGGACCGTATGAGATCAGTTTCAGAGTTTAGGGATCGTTTTGGACCTTGCCAGCAAGTTCAGGGACGATTGATGCATTTCACTCGTCAATGTTGCATCTAGAGCACAAGCATTTGCGCGAGGTGAATTTGCAATCCTTGCTGAAAAGTTACGAGAAAATGAGGATAGGAGAAGATGAGATGGTGGACGCCTTTGCGTGGTGTACAAGGATATTTTTCCCCATGATATACCGAACTGTCTAGACTGTCTAAACAGTCCCTAGCTAAATTTGACGGGTACTCCGATTCCGTAAAAAAGCTTGACAAAATTATTTCACACAAACTTAACACAACCCACAACCACCATAAGTTTTGGGTCGTCTTGCAATGACATACCCACGCTAAGAGCACGCAAAATTGCGTACTACAAAAACGGGAAGTGGTTCATCCTAAAAATAAAATGTAGTACAAAAATGATTGTGGAAGAACAGATCCACCATCCTGACCGGCATATTTGAAATATATGAACTATAATAATTCGTGGGTACATAGATCATCGAAGCTACGCTAGACTTTAGAACCACAAAATATAAAACTTTAAATAATTACGCCGGAGCCACCGCCTACTTCCCGTTGCCGAGGAGTAACATGAAGGCAAAGTTCATCACCGCCAAGGAGTACTTGAAGTCCTCCTTCATGGCGTCGAGACGCTCGCCGGTACCGTCCTCACCCACCTCCGCGGCCTCCCTGGACGTGATGATCTCCCGCTCTATGGTGGGGAACCACTATGTCGACGGTCACAAAAGGTCCTTGAGTTCATAGAATGACTCTGATCGGCTGATCCAGTTGCAAGAGAAGGCGCCGCGGGCGGGGCCTTGCGTCGACCCTGTTGGGTCGAACGGCCGAGCGAGGAGCTCGCCTCGTCGTCGTTCTAAGTGCGCTTAGCCGGAGGGGAGCCGCTCCACCTCTGCTAGCTCCTCCTCTTTCCATTAGGATTGCTCGCCGGAGTGCGAATACGAAGCGATAAGCAAGATGATATGAGTGTGATTTTTGTTTTTTTTAATTATTACCTTGACAATAGATAAGCAAGATGATATGAAATGAAAACATCATTATGTATAGACAGTGGAGACATCACCCTTGGCTAAACTTAAAATAATGATAGCAACTACATATATGCATTCATCAAAAAAGTTTTCGCATAGAAAAAAGTGAGGTAACTCATAATTTGATTTCTATAATAGAAATCAGTTGTAAATCATGAGGTTGAGTGCAAAAAATAGTTAATAATTATTTGTGAAAGGTTGCATGCATATGCAGATTTAATGGAAGCATGTGCATGAAGAGTTAGTGTAAAAAGTTTGAATATAGTGAATCTACTTGATGATGTGGATAATTTGCATGTAAAAATAAATAGGTTAGTGGGGATGAAGTGAACTATTTAGGTATTATAGATAACTACACAGTGGGTAGGTGTTCTTTAGTGGGGGAAAGAAAGTAGAGCTATAATTGTTCATAACTTTCTTTTTCTCATGATCATTATCGCACTCGTATTTCTGACTCCATATATATCCCCTTTGTTTCTCCCACTTCTCTGATTATAACCCTACGAATCTAACACACAACATACCGTGGAGATGTTAGGTTTTGGTGCACCGGTCAAATATGTCGTATATATATATATATATATATATATATATATATATATATATATATATATATATATATATATAGTTATGTTTCCACACACACACACAGAAGAAAAAATGATGAAACATATGTCATTTGTCATGTCATGAGTAATTTAGGCTTGGGCGTCATCAAGAATTTCAGGCTACATGCTAATGCAAATGCTCGAGGGTGGGTAAAGTCCTTGTGCTGGTTAACCCAACCTCCAAGACGTGACCTGCGCCCACCTATCATGTTCCACGGTTACTCAATCCTCAAACTTCATGCATATATGTATGGCAACCGTGGAAGCACGTACATGATACAGTAGTTAACTTTGTGGACTCTTGACCTCCTATCAGAAAGCTGTGCCCAGACGACGATCGATGCTCCGTGACATGCCCCACCCATTCATCTTCAGGTAGGGCTAGACTTTATGATAAAGCTACATAGCTGATATGCCCGATTATCTGATAAGGCTAGGTTGTCTACGAAGACCGTCAAGTATGACATTGTCAAAATGATCTTGCACTCGGTTTCGATTAGCTGGGCCAATTAAGTGTTGTGAGTTTAGCAGCAACAGTGTAGTCGAAGGAACAAAGCTATATAAAGCCCGAGCTGGAATGCTAGTCTGATTATTATTTATAACTATTCTGTATCGTTTTTTGACAGACTTGCTTTCATATGCATGCAATCAAACATGATATAGATACGTTTTTTTTATCTCGGTTTTTCAAAACCATGCTCTTCTCAGCCTGATTCGTTATTTACCTCTTAGCCAGTCCCTGCAGAGAAAGCAACCAAACGCGTCCATGGCACCTGTCGAAGCACATAAATGATACAATCGTTAACTCTGTGGACTGTTGACCTCCTGTCGGAAGTTGTGCCCAGACGACCACCGATGCTCTGTGCCATGCCCGGTCCATTCACCTTCAGGTAGGGTGAGCGATACGACCCATTATCTGACAAGGCTAGGTTGTCCACGGAGACCGTCAGGTATGACATCGTCAAAATGATCTTGCACTCGGTTTTGATTAGCTAGGCCAATCAAGTGTTGAGAGTTTAGCACTAGTAGTGTAGCCAGAAGGAACACGGAAAATCGAATTTGAGCTCGAGCTCAGATGAACCTGAAATCTGAACCAACAAATATTTTCGGGATAGGTGCAAACTCTATTCGAAGCTGGTATAGTTTTCTATAAAGCAAACGGTTTCCTGCGCTGGCTCACGCACCCTCCACGGTCGGCGTCACGGTACTCATGGTCGGCCCACGGAATAGCTACTGTTCAGTCCCTATCCGTTCCGCTCCATACTAACGGACATGTGACGCACACCTAGCCCCATCCCCCCTCCGCCTCACTGATCCGCCAAGAACGAATCGATGCAAGTATCCAAAAGACTCGGATTAGGTGATGCTGGTGAGGTAGGCCAGCTTGTTGAGGGGGCAGGTTGTTCATCAGGTTCATCAACGTGTGTGTTCGACTATGGAGGACGATGGTGGAGATGATGTACAAGGAGGAGTTCGGTGCGGAGATGGACTCTACCAACTTGTCCTCGGAGAAGGCCGGCAGAAACAAGCACGGCAAGGTCGACGATGCGGCATGCTCAGAGGACCAGGACTCCGACGAGTTCCAGCGCCAGTCGACGCAGCACCGACGCCTGCCAACTGCTCAACGCCAAAAAATCGTAGCCAGTGCATGGGTGCCGGAGCCCTATCACGTTCGACGGCGGAGCGGGAGCCACTGTTTTAAATAGCAGGCTATGACAAATAGCGATTGACCTTCAAATAATTTAAGCGAATCTCCACGGCCCGGGCGGCGGCCTCAGTGGAAGCCTCCTACTATCCTACAGGATGCGTGCGCGCACCATGGCCGCGATGACGCCAGGTTCGTGGCGTACGGCGGCAACATGGGCGACCTAGGCGGCAGCGTGTCGTTGACGCTGGGCCTGCAGCTGCAGCACTGCAACAACACAACGCGGGCCACATGCCGCCCTAGCTGCAGGGTCTGCTGTACGGCAACCCTGGGATTTCGACTTCCTCAACGGGGCCGACGACAGGCAAAGGTTCGCACGGGCATTGCGTAGTTGCAAATGTCGAAGATAATTGATATCTTATATATATATATATATTAATATATTCTTTTTTTTCAAAATAATAATAAATAGTGCTATATCATGTCAACTACGGCGCCAATCCAGCCCATGCATATGTGCCATCATACATCCCATTATGATTTTTTTGTAGGGAACAACCCGTTATGTTTGATTGTGCACCGTGAGACACATGAGCATTAGCACCATTACTAACCCTCAATAATTTAAAGTAATAATTTTTTTTCTGCCCAAACATAGTCAAGGTAGTTTGGATACTCTGCTCGGATTAACTGTACCCCCTCGGATTCATAATAAGTGTCGTTCATTTTATACTAAGGTAGTACAAACTTTGTACTAGATGAGCGACAATTACTATAAATCGAAAAAAGTAGTTTCTTTTTAAGTTTAACCATGTTATTTACTGTAGCACTAGAGCAGGGCCTGGGCCCAGTTCTTGGCTGGCGGCTCCGCCCCTGAGCCTCTGTTAGCATTGTGCTTGGCAAGGAAAAAAACCCCAGGTGGGTTCAACATGCAAAGGGTGTGAGAGTCCGTCTGTCTTAATCTTCTTTTTAACACAATACAACCAAAGACGCTCATACGTACGTATACTCATCTTTATGACTACACACATGCAAACCATACCTCTATGTGCGCCCTCCGAGATACTGAACCATCATTACATTTTGAAATTGAAGAAGTCACCATAAGCGTCTTCATAGTCGACGAGAACACCTCCTCCCACTGAATGAACATCGCCGAAAATTCTGAAATAAATCCAGGAATATGCATATACCAGGATCTGAACCTGGTGGGTTGGTTCATCTACATGTACAAGACGTTTATGTGTCTTTTACTTGATTAGTCCGTTGACAGATTGGTATTGGCAAGAAAGAGAAAGATGGTCCAGCCAAATTGAATTCAGGGGGAGAGAGTTTTAGAGGAATGGATTTGAATAAAATGCCTGTAAAAAAAACTGTAGCTGTAGGATTATTGCTCATGCACCTAGTTTCGCTCTAATCCAACACGTACGTATACTGTATGCACGTGATTACATGGATGAACATGCCATGATCCGCGCTCATGCCAACCACTGTAGCTTCCTCCCATGTGCCAAATTGAATATCCGCTACAGCTATATATATACATCACCTTTGTTCCTCTCATTTCTCTCTTGTAAACACTAGACATGAAAGCTAGCACTAGCACACAACATACCACGTAGAGAGACTTTAACAGTTCATGGTCCGCCGGCCAACTATGTCGTAGATATATTGTGCCTTCACACACAAAGTAAAACAGTGGATGGCATGCATGTCATTGGTCGTGAGTAATATTGGATTGGAAGGCATCAAGAATTCCAGGCTACCTGATTATGCAAGGGATTTAGCTATACCTTCGAGATGTTGTGCCAAGTCCATGACGGTGCATGCATGCCAGTATTGTCCGGCCAGACCGAAGGGCACCAATAGACTCCGTGTTGTAAGCTATGTAATATGCCCGTTTCCATTGATCTCTAGATTGATGTCACGTAGTCATAGAATTAACACATGTACTAAACTAGTTGCCGTTTATATTTACCTTTCATATAATTCACTTAGAGATATTTCATGAAATAGGCTCTCAACCCGCTTTATTTATAAAGCACAGAATAAAGTATACAGTGAGGTAATCCTCTTACATAACACATGCTAGGATACCCAGGTCACATAGAACGCAGGAGACTATGTTGCAGAAGGAGAATACATGAAGATCTAAGAACAATGCGACACTACACTCTAGGATATCTAAGCTCCTCCGACAACGCCCTTAAGAGGGAGTACAATGCAAAGTGTCATCGCTGCCTAGCCACAAAGGGAAAGGGTCTTCACCAGTCACTGTTGTTGCCGCCAAAGAGCAAAGTTTTTGCTCGACACCCACCCGTGTCACCACGAGGCCCCTAGCTAGAGCAAGCACGATTGGAACAGACGCCCAGATCCAGATCTAGGGGACATCACACATAAGACTTAGCCATGCCACCAGACGCTATCTGTTTCATCACCACACGATAAAGAGGCAAGCCACCACCATCATCATGGTGCCCATCGAAGAGCCAATCATGTGGACCGCCCTCCGGAGACGCCACCCCAACATCTATGTCTGAGAAATCACCCACCAACCACATCACATTGCACCAACCATGATAGGAATAGTAATAAGAAAACTCTTTTCACTCTGGAACGGTATCAGGCACAGAATCTGGGACGTCACCTCCACTATAGGGGCACCTCCCCATCCAGTCCCAATGAACTACGAGGGATAGAACTCCATGGCTCTCGACGTCATCGACAAGCACACTTGCATGACGCCATGTCTATGGTCCTCGATGCCGCACTGCCCAACAATGAAGAGATGTCCCGACCACCACCATCAGCCAGGGAGGCTTCTCATCATGATCCGATCTGGTGGGAGACATCCGGAGTGGAGTTGCAAGGCAAAAGGAAATTCAAAGGATATAATTATTCTGTGATGTGCATATACAAATACTCTAAGGTTGAATCCTGATTGATAATGTTAATTAATTAATAAATTGCTTTTTGTGGTTGACTAAATTGTTGATGTAATCCATTTTCCTTGTAATTACTTACAATTATGGGGTTTGCGCAGTTACTCATGCAAACTCAATACTATCTGCAACCATAAGTTCTAGTTCCTCTTGCGAGGACATGCCAAGGCAATGAGATTTCATTTCCACCCTCCTCACGTACCCTCAGAATACATAAAATGGTTAGGTGTGTCGTAGCGGGAGAAAGTAACAAGGGTTATAATTTATCATAATGTTCTCACATTAAGGACCACGCTCGGATCTTACCCAATATATATACATCACCTTGGCTTCTCTAATTTCTCTCCTTAGAACACTAGGCATGAAAGCTGGCAGACAACATATCAACGTAGAGACCTTAATTATCAGCTCATGGTGCACTGACCACCTATGTGTTTCATAGATATATCTAGTTGCACCTTCACATGGAGAGAAATTTGGATGGCACATATTTCATTGGTAGATAATGTAGGCTTGGAAGGCAACAAGAACTTTAGGTTGTGTAATAACAAGTGATTGTGCCCTCTCGTCAACGTTCTATGTTGAGACGATGTTGGTGCATGCATGACAGGATTATTCGGGCAGACCTACACATACCGATGCACTCCATGTTGCAAGCTATGTGTTAGGGACTAGGCTAGGATCAACACACACACTGCAGGCGCGTGATGAACTCGAGCTCCAGGCACGCAAACCCATGGATTACACCCAGAGAATGCAATACACCGAGAGCAATTTTGCGACAAGCTTCACAATGCTCCTTTCCTGGGCCTTCTTCCTTTTATTCCATCAACTAACTGAACATGACGCAAAGTCTGCCACAATCCTCTTAGAGCGCATTCCATCCCACTTGTAACTGATTATGCAAAAAAGACTTGGTACAGAAAAGGAAGAAGCACCAGGATAATGTACTCTCAAAACCTATCTATTACCTGGCCGCAATGCAAACACAACGTCTTCTAACCGATTGAAATACTACCAAAGCTATATTATTCTGACTAGACCTCACGTGTAGCAAGAACATATGCTAACTAAATCCTTATGCAACAAGATCCGAAGTAGACAACAATCACCTCCATAAGTTTGGAACATCTTCTTCACAATGCGCATGCCGTTGCGCTCTCTTGTCTCCTGGAACATGACACTTCAGAGGGACTTTCTCGGTATGTAAGGTTATCAACTAACTGATATTTGGTGCTAACATATTATATGCCAATATATTTCTCTACAAATTCTCTCATAATAATATCAATATGTTCAATTCTTTCATGATAAACCGGATTTTCTATTAAGGAGATGGCTGACTGTTTGTCCATCCTCAAGACCTCAACACCACTTGATGGACCCCTCTTCCCTCGAGAACAACTAGTAATCTGCCGAGCCAAATTCCCTGACAAGGTGCACCGCCGGCCTTGAACTAGGCCCCGGGCCTCCTTCAGTGCAACAGTGAACTTAACAGTAATAGTGGTACAGTTAACGAAGGGATTACTCCTCACGCCCAGGGTCCAGGACCCCTGGCCTGGGTCCTTTCTCCGGCACAGCACCGACAATATATTCAACCTCACAAGAGTACGTTGCAAAGCAAATGTTTATGAGAGGTCCAATTGACAGGACACCGTCCCAGGTAGAAAATCATATCACTTGTAGTCTAGCGGTCATTGACATCACCAACTAAATAACTATCACTGTACCCATAATCTGAAGCTTTCCCTTTCCACCCTTCTCATGGAAGCAGCCAAAAATAAGAGTACCACTTATATACCCGAGTTTATGTTTCATTGCCTTCATGTGTTCTTCAGTTGGCTTATCCATATAGAAACTCACTAGGCCAAGTGAATAAGAGATATCAGGCCGGGTGTGCACGAGATACCTCAGAAGGGAGGCTACTCATCATGAGTCGAGCTGGCAGAAGACATCGGGAGCACAGCGGCTAAGAAGAATAACTTTCGAATGAGATAGTTGTTCTGATGTGTGCATCGACAATGTTAATTACTCAACGAATTGATTTTTTTACATGTCATAAAGTAGATGTAATATGTTCGCCATCCATTAAAATTGTGGGTTTCTACAACTACCGGTACAAACCATACCACACAAGGGTAATTAACGAAATTGAACGAAATAACGGTAATTTTGATGGGTACTGTACTACTTTTAACCTTGAAAATTCGAGCCATATTCAAACTAATTCCGAATAAAAATGTTAAATCCATTAAAATTAGTTAAAAATAAAGTGAAATTTGATAGAACAAAATCCGTTGGAATTTTGAAGTCTCACACATTTCTGTGAAAACCAGAATTTCTTAGGAAAATTAGGGCTTACACCTACCCTCGATTCCTCAGCTTTATCGGTGGTGCCAATCATAATGCGATTCCAACATTGACATATCAGTGTTGACTAGCATATAAAAATTTATTTCATCAATGATAAATTCCATCTATCAAAGATAATAATTCTATACTTACACAAAGCATGTCGCCACAATATGGTTCATGAATAATCAAAATAAGAAATAAATGAATATAGTTAAAGGGAAAAATTCTGACATGTCCAACTATTCAAAGAAAAATTATTCAAATATTCGAAGTCCCATAGCACTAACATGCTTGATAATAACCACTTGCTAAGAGTGAGCGGCAGGGACGATGACTTCACAACTTGTTCCGGGCCGAGGTAGTGGTGCCTTGTGGATTCGGGTTGATCCATCCGTGAGAGGTGGTTGGGCAAGTTCGTCTCGTGCGTTGATTGATTAGATCTAATTGGTTTCCCGTAGCGTCACGGGCTTCACCCATTCTTTCCAATTGGCACAATACGCATCAATATTTGTTTGAAATTTGGATTGATTTCACAAATGCGAGGATCATCTACGATGCAAATATCGTTAAACCTTAACCTCGCTCAAGATACCAATGTTAGGAGAATTAGGGTTTATTCCTACACTATACTCCTCCGCCTTATTGTGGTGCTGCTCACAATATAATTTGAGGTTAGAGGGCGTGGGATCTACTTATACAAATAATTCCAGGATCCTCTTTTTATGAAGATAAGCTTTCAAGTTTAAACTAGCTTGTGTCCAAATAGAGACCATGTGCGATTAACAAACATAATATAATCCATCTTTATTTGAACACTATCTATAATACCTAAATAGTTTATCCCCACTATCCTATTTATCTTAACATGCAAACTATCCACATCATCAAGTAGGTCCATCATGCAAAAACTTTTTTACACTAATTATTCATGCACATTCTCCTATTAACTCCGCATGCACATGCAACTAAATAAATAATAACTTTTTTATGCACTGAGCCTCATGATTTATAAACATTTTTTTATAAAAAATTAAATTATGAGTTATCTCATATTTTATTTTTCTATGCATATTTATAATTGGTTTAATTATTTTAGATTTAGCCAAGCGGGAGATCTCTCCACTGTTTCTACTCAACGTTGTTTTCATCTCATATCATCTCACCAATATATTGTCAAAGTAATAATTTAACAAAACAATCACAGTCATTTTTTGGATTTTCATCAATTTTTCTTAGATTTTACTCTAAACAATATTTAAAAAAAAATTATAATCAAATTATACTATGTTTAAAACATTTTTCTCATATTTTAAAACATCAATCATTTCTTATGAATTCCCGCAACAACGCGCGGGGCATCATCCCACCACACACACACACACACACACACACACATAGGTTGTGTGACATAACTAATCTAATGATTAATAATGTATATCATAGCCAAGGATGTATTTTGACCATCGAGATAGTTCCTTTCTAATTAATATTGTTCCCACGCAATATTTGTAGTATAATAAACATGTATTCCAATATTAATCGACTCACTTCAAGCATACACTTAAGTGTGTGATCCAACAAGAATTAATTACAACATTGACCTACAAATGTTGAGTAGCTTATAGACATTTATTACATCCATGAACAATTCCATCTATCGAAGATAATAATTATATCCTTACACAAAGCATGTTCCCACAATGAAGTTTACGGACAAAACTTTCTAGAAAATTCATGTGTAAGAAATTTGATAGCTTGCTTAACACTACTTGGCGAAATAAGTTATTGGTCATCTACTCCTCTTGCAAGGACAGAGACACGCTACACGTGACCATTTCATCTCTCCCCTCCTCACCTCATCTAAGATTAATCAATTGCACATTGTGTGGGTGTGCCAAAAATATTGAGAGTTATTATTGACCAGAAGCTTTTTCTGTCTTAATTACGATCAAGATCCCACTCGTAACAGACACAGTATATATATGGGTCACCTTTGCTTCTCTCATTTTGTCCTTAGGACTCTTGCGATGAAGATGGCTCACAACATGCCCATGTGGAGACCATAGCTCAAGGTGAGCCCACCAACTATACAAGTCCTAGATACATATAGTTGTACTTTCACACTCAGAGGAAAAAAGGGACTATATATGTCATGTTCGTGAGTAATGTAGGGTTGGGATGCATCGAGAATTCAAGGCTACCAGCTACTGTAAGCTACTGAGCACTCTTCTAGAGGAGCTATGCCGAGAGAACACTCGATGGTCGATGGCATGCCCGGCACCTTCAGCTGCTGGTAGATGTTGATGCATGTAATCCTTGATTGGCCGGTTAGATCTATATGCACTGATACACCCCGTGTTGCATGCACACATCTATCTCTACTGAAAGAATAAAGGAGGTACGAAATGAAACAGATGTGTGCTTCAACCGGTATATTCTTCGTTTGTTAGTTAATTAGTAGGTAGCGCGGTACGAATGTGTACATTGATCCGCGCACATATCATAGGTGTTCCCTTGTCCTAAGCAAAGAAAAAGCAATCAATTTGGACTGTAAGTAACTGTGCACGAGCGACGATTCCTTCTTGAAGATGTAGCTTAGGAATTGTGTATTTTTCGTTTTTGATGTGTTTTGTATCATAGGGTTAGTGATTATATGAAAAAGTTACTATCGCGAGGTATACGGCCTCTGGGTTTTTTCCGCTTTTTTTTGGGTCGAGGTTGTTCGGCTGTTGGATTCTACAATTTTAATAATACTAGCAAAAATGTCCGTGCGTTGCAACGGGACAATCAAAATTATGTATCGACCATTGATCACAATGAGTGTTCGTGTGTGCAGATTTTGACCTTGCTACTGTTTGGTGTATGATTGTTTGATAATAATCTAACACTTTATGAGGTAATTTTGACACTAATAATTCTAATTCACATACTAATTCTCACATGGTAATTTTTTGTAAAATGGAATTGCACTGATCTAGGTGAACATACTACTGGCTCTAATTATGAATGGAGTAGCAGTATCGATTAATTTTATTTCATCCAGATAAACATGAAGATATTTGTCTAACCTTCATTGCCCGAAATAAAAAAACATTATTGTGCTGAACAATGGCTGTTGAAGTGGTCATCATCTATTTAATTTTAAAATTATCATCTTTGTATTTACATACACTGCAGATGCAATCTCTGATCAAATTTATTGGACACATACCAGACAATATTCTTGAGAAGCATGAGACACAAATGATATGTGAAAATGGCTAAATATGCATTAAAATCTAAACCAATATATTAGCGTATGGATCTACAATTCTACATGCTGAACTTATTTTCTGCATAGCACCGACGTGATTATTAATCCAGTTGCAAAAAGAACGACTGCTACGCCTCCGACACAGAAGAAGCAATGAATGCTCACAGACCATCTCCAGAATCATTTAAGCTATCTTTCCAAAGCAGCAGATTGTTGTAAGCTATTTTTATTCAACCATTTAGTTGTATCCATTTGGTAGTACGCAGCTATATGAACTGTATTTGTTTTTTTTACTAATAATTCAGTAAGGGATCTCTTTCAGAAAACAATAGCATAGTGAGAAGGTTGACACCAAACTTCAACAACAATGCCATTTTTTAGCACGGTTCCACAAATTCCTCCAAAAAGATGATATGGCTAGCTAGCACCAAGCAAACCTTATGTCATCACAACAAATCCCCTCAAATCAACTCGATTCTGCACTTCTAAACTATGGAGCAGGGCACAAAGGAGTAGGCAGGGAGTGAGGGAGAGAAGCTCAGTCAGGCACCCTTTGGCTGTGGTGCACAAGTCCATGTCGCTGGCCTGCTGCACCGCAATGAGTTATCTCATCGCTCCCCTAGTCAAATCAAACCTCACCTGGAAGGCTGAAACCCAAACCGCACAGAGAAAAGAACACACTAAGATCAAGCACGATTGAATTTGAAGCCTAACTAAAATAAAAGAAAGCGCATAGCTCCGACGCACCACACCAGGGGCTCCTCGACGCTCAAAGTAGAAGAAGCCTGGAACATCCAAGGCAGGCGGGGAGGGATGGCCGTACTGCGTACATCGTGAAGCAGGGGTGGTCGCACCGGATCCATGCCGCGCATGCCACCTTCCCACTGCCAATGGATCCCGGGTCATCGCCGTAGCGAGAACAATGTGGTACACTAGTAGAAAATCGCTCATCAGTACCGGTTTGAGAGGGCCTTTTGTACCGGTTTCTTAACCGGTACAAAAGGCCCGGTACTAAAGCCCCCACCCCCCTTTGGTACCGGTTCCTTGCGAACCGGTATTAAAGGGGGCTCCACGTGGGCGTCCAGGAGAGTGCGCAGGCCAAAGGAGCTTTGGTACCGGTTTGTAATACGAACCGGTACCAAAGGTTAATTCAGGGTTTAGGGTTTTAAGGAGGGGTTTAGGGGTATCGGACCGTTTCATATCGCGTCGATGCTTAGGGAGGGGTTTAGGGGTATCAGACCGTTTCATATCGCGTCGATGTGCCTGCTACGCGTTTGAGTTTAGGTAGTACATGAAGATAAAGGTGATGCATAGCAACTTGGTGCATATATTAATATAACACATGTAATTGCATAAGATCGCAAATTAAGTAGTACGTATGCATGAAGATCGATCTTCATGCATATATAGTGCTACTCTCCGAGGCATACTATCTATTACATGTAGCATAGTGGTACTCGATCTCCGAGTCAAACTATATGTTACATGTACATCATTCATAGTGAAACTCTCCGAATGGCGGTATGACGTCCCGAAGGAAAAATCCCGCCAATTCATCGCCAATTGCTTTGAAGCGTTCCTCGATTGAGATATTGTCCCGCTTTATATATCAAATCACAATCAAACAATTATTACTGAAACTAAGCACAACTTATATATGATAACAAAATAAATTTATGAATATTGTTTTCGTACCTCTTTATTTATTTCATTATTTGTTCTCTCGCTGACAATTTTATGGATGTTCTGGCAAACGTAGTATCCACATAGATTAGTCCCCTGTGGTTGTTGCGGGGATTTCTGTACAAGAATATAATTCAATTAAACAATAATCAAGTATGATAAAGGTGTGTGGACCTAGGTAGTACTACTTACTTTGTTCAAATGCCATGTTAGCTTCGGTTTCCATTCATGGGACTGATCTTCCTTGATGAACGTTTCCCATACGCTGCCCGACAAAAAAAATGCATAAAAAAGTTATCAATTAGTTGATATTAGGAAATTAACGAAAAAAACCGATATGAATTAAAATTACTTTTTGAGCATAAGAAAAGCCGTCTTGTATAGTATAGGCTCTTTGTTTTTTGAGTCAAAGACTTCAACTTTTCCTTCGTACATATCAATAACGATAAGAATAAAGTGAAACCTGCGCACATTTAAATATGCAGTGCCATATATATAAGTCATCAGTTAAAATTTGAACATCTCGTGAGCAAAAGAGAAATGTCTTATAAGACAGTAACACTCACTTGAAGTTGTGAGG
Organism: Bromus sterilis; assembly: GCA_950022295.1. Taxonomy (NCBI): domain Eukaryota; kingdom Viridiplantae; phylum Streptophyta; class Magnoliopsida; order Poales; family Poaceae; genus Bromus; species Bromus sterilis. Next base: position 5,267,483 of record OX465597.1, on the reverse strand, counting down.
CCAAAGTATTATCTTTTTGTCACGTTGTCGCTTCAAAAACCTTACCAAAGTCTCCGGTGTATCCCTGTTATAGATGGGATCCTCTATGGTTATTTCATGCATTGTATCCGGGTCAATGAACCCGATGTGCTTGATTTCATCCCTTTTGCATTCGAGAATCTTCGATCTGCATAATATAGCGCACAAAAGATTATAATTTGTAGACAAAGAACGAGCTGAGCTAAAGACTTCTCAAATTACATAAATAAACCACTTACAGACAATAGCAACTGATGATAGATTTGTCGAGGGCCCGGAGATTGTATAACTGAAAAAGTTCGCCGAAGTCAACGCTCACAGAGTATTCTTGGAAGTAGTGCTCTTCCTTAACTCCAACCATGATACACTGGATCCCTCTCTTTGTGGCATTACTGTACCACGTATGCAAATTACGCATACTTGTTGTTAGCTTCCTGAGATTCTCGACCAAATCTTTCCCTTGAACAAATTGATATGCTACTTCATGTAAGGGGTAATCGATGGATTGTCGAGAAATTTCAACGGCCTTCTCGTCAAACACCATGAGAGGGGGGACCGATTGGACGGGTTGTTGTCCGAGCTGGTGCACTTGTTGTTTCCCTTTTTTCGCTGTGACACCCGATTGAGTGGGTTTTTTAGCCCTCATCATCTCGTCATACGACTTTTGTATAGAACGCCTATAGTCAGATGGCGGCGATGGTACAGGGTCATATAGATTCTCAACGGTACGCACAACTTTCACCGGATCTAGAGTCTTCTTAAAAGGGATCTCTGGCACTTTCTTAGCAAAAAAGGCTTTCAGCTCGGACTTACAGGTTTCCATGTTTTCCTCGATAGTTTTTTCCCAAGGTAACTTCTCAATAGGCGGCAGTGGTTTCTCCTTTCTAGGTCTCTTCCCAGGCGGTGTACCGTTCCGCTTAAAGGACGCTGTCTTACGCGGAGGATCTCGAGATGGCGGACTCACGCTGGGGTCCCTCTCAGGTAGATGTGGACTTTGCTGCTCATGTGGACTGCTACCAGGAGGAGTCGATGGCCTTTGCTGCTCATGTGGACCGCTACGAAGAGGAGTCGGTGGCCTTTCCTGCTCAGGTGGACTACGAGAAGTCGGTGGCCTTTGCAAAAGGACGATGTATTTCTTGGGCCATAGGGTGAAACCGTGCTTGACATCGGCCATTGTCTTCTCATCGTCACCTCTAGGAAAATCAAGCTCCAATGTTTCATAACCCGAAAAAACTTCATCCACCCCGACACGAACACAACCAGGTGGAATGGGCATATGATGGTGCGTTGCTCCATCTTCATTTGGGTAAACATAGCCGACCGCCACCTTAACGGACACGTTCCTGAATAACATATGTAGCTCGCAATCTGTCTTCTCCGTGACATAATCCACGGGGTAGCTTCCTCCACATCCGTCAAGATGCGAGGAACCCACACTGCTTCTTCGCTGAGATGGGGCATCGACTTGAGGATCATGTATAAACAGCGGCTGATGAGGTTCCCTCTGATTTTTCTCAAGCTCCTCCACCCTATTTAACAATTCCGTTAACCTGTCTGACTCCTTCTTCTTTCGCGAATGGCTTCTATAAGTGTCAGCGCACTCCGGCCACGCTTCCTTCTTGTTGAGACCTGGGCGAGCTCGAACCCGTACAACGTGTTCAGGATTGCCCAAAGCGAGTGTCAGCTCGTCATTCTCTCTATCGGGAATGTACTCTCCCTTTCTGACCTTTTCAATTGCATCTATAAGCTTCTTCGTGATTGCTTCAATTTTGTCCTTCTATTTCCCCTGCGCAACGATCTTCCCTGTCATTGGGTCCAACCCTGCCCCATGCGCGAACAACCAGAGCTTGGACCGGTCGGGCCAGTCCCATGTCTGTGGAGTGATTCCTGCATCCATCAGTTTATCTTCAAACGCTCTCCACTTCGGAATGGCAGTCTTGTAGCCACCTGACCCCAAATGATGGAAAAATTCCTTCTTTGAAGCATTTTTCGTATTTGTGACCGATCGGGACACATGAGTAGACGATTGCTTATACCTCTTAAATGCGGGCCAGTGATCTTTTATCTTCACTAGATTATCATTGAATACTGGATCTTCATGCTTATATTTCTCCCATAATTTTTTCTTCCATGTCTGGAATAGCATGGCCATCTTCTTGAGAGTCCATTCCTTGAGTTTCTTCTTCTGGCCTTCCGTCATGTATTCCGGTAGGCTGAAGCGTGTCAGTAGATTGTCGCAAAGAAAAATTTTCAACGCGTCATTGACATAACTAGCTTCAGTCCCTGCGTTCTTCGGCTTATGCCACTCTTGAATGCTGATCGGTACATGGTCCCTAACAAGAACTCCAGCTTGATTTATAAATTTGCGGCAGTGCTCTTTCGGATGCATCGGTTCACCGTTATCATTAAATGTGATGAGGGCTAACCTACCCTCGCCCTTTAGCAATTGCGTCGGGCCTCGTTTTGTTTTAACAGACTTGCTCGATGATCCAGAAGTCTAAAAGAAAAATGATTCATTAATAAGTGCAACACAAATAAATGAATGCATCTACTGATGAACATAGACTTGATACATAAATATACACCTCGCCGGAGTTTGTTATGGACACTTCGTTCTCTCTTCTAATCTCTTCAGACTCAAATCCCTCACCGACATCGTTCAGAAATTGTGTGAGCTCAAAGTCATCTCCATCGGGTTCCGGCCCACGGGCACTCTCAAATATCATTCTCTGCACGGCTTCTTCTTGATCCTCATTTCGGACGAAGGTGTCGTCCTCCATAGCTCAATGTCACTACAAAATTAAGAAAACAATTAATTCATTCATCATGTCATGATCATAACAGATTGCTAGATGGATAACAATTGAAATGAAGAAAGCAATAACCCTAACCCTAACACTCGGCGCTCCTCTCGCTCTTCTCTCTATGTCGCAAGAGATACATGCACCACCTCTCTCGTGGCACAGCTTTTCTATTTCTTTCTCTTTTCTATTTCAGTTTCTTTCTCGAACTCTCCCGTGGCACAGCTTTTCTATTTCTTTTTTTTGTATTTTTTTTTCTCCAACACTTGTGCACATGCACTTTTTTCACCCCTGCCCCTTGTCCTTTCTCTCTCTTTTTCGCTCTTTGTCTCTGGATGTGCGGGAATAAAATTTTATTACGATTGAACTCGAATTAAAGTACATAGCTCAACTGAAAATTAAGATACACATGGCTAGATTCGAATGTTGGAGTCGCCGATGTCGCGGTGATTTCCATATCTTACATACAGTAACATCATTACACAAAAGTGATTTCCATATTGAGATACACAAGTTATGATCCCTATCTAGCTAGTCTTTTGATACTTCTCTGATGATGCTTGGGTCAGTTTTTACCTTGAAGGGTGGAATATCATCAAACTTATTATAATCTTCTGACATGTCTGTCTTGTCCTCTACTCCCACGATGTTTCTTTTTCCGGAAAGAACTATGTGGCGCTTTGGCTCATCGTATGATGTGTACTCTTGCCTTTCTTTTCTTTTTTTCGGTTTGGTAGACATGTCCTTCACATAAAAAACCTGAGCCACTTCACTGGCTAGGACGAATGGTTCGGTGTCGTACCCTAGATTCTTGAGATCCACTGTAGTCATTCCGTACTGCGGGTCTACCTGTACCCCGTCTTTCCCATATGGCATAGTCAAGTTCATAGTCAAGTTCCCATATCTCCTCTATGTACCCATAATATGTGACCTTCTTCCCATTGCCCTCTGCTGCATCAAAGCGGACACCACTGTTTTGGTTGGTGCTCTTTTTATCTTGGGCGAACGTGTAAAATGTATTCCCATTAATCTCGTACCCTTGAAAAATCGATATATTCGAAGATGGTTGCTTGGCCAACAAGTATAGTTGTTCTTCATCAGTGACATTCATTAGACGATTTTGCAACCAACCGCCGAAAGTCTTCATGTGTTCTCCATCAATCCAATCTTCACGTTGCTCCGGGTATTCGGAGCGTAAGATATCCTTGTGTTCCACTATGTACGGAGCCACCAAGATAGAATTATGTAGAACTGTGTAGTGTGCTTGAGTGAAAGAATGTCCGTCCATACACGTTGTTGCTTTCTTCCCTAGCGTGCCTTTTCCACCCAGTCTCCCCTCATAGCGCGATTCAGGAACACCGATCGGCTTAAGGTCAGGAATAAAGTCAACACAAAACTCAATGACCTCCTCTGTTCCATAGCCCTTGGAGATGCTTCCTTCTGGCCTAGCACGGTTATGAACGTACTTCTTTAAGACTCCCATGAATCTCTCAAAGGGAAACATGTTGTGTAGAAATACAGGACCGAGAATGCTAATCTCTTCGACCAGGTGAACTAGGAGATGTGTCATAATATTGAAGAAGGATGGTGGGAACACCAACTCGAAGCTGACTAGACATTGCACCACATCCTTCTGTAAATTTTGTAGATTTAGTGGATTGATCACCTTCTGAGAAATTGCATTGAGGAACGCACATAGCTTGACAATGGGTACTCGAACATTTTCCGGCAGAAGCCCCCTCAATGCAACCGGAAGTAATTGTGTCATAATCACGTGGCAGTCATGAGACTTTAGGTTTTGAAACTTTTTCTCTAACATGTTTATTATCCCCTTTATATTCGACGAGAAGCCAGACGGGACCTTGATGCTACTCAGTACTTCAAAAAAGATCTCCTTCTCTTCTTTGGTAAGAGCGTAGCTGGCAGGACCTTGATACTTCTCTGGATTCAGGTTGTTTCCTTCGTGGATACTTTGCTGGTCTTGCCGTGCATCCGGTGTATCTTTTGTCTTCCCATACACGCCCAAGAAGTTTAGCAGGTTCACGCAAAGATTATTCGTCACGTGCATCACGTCGATTGCCGAGTGAACCTCTAGGAATTTCCAGTAGGGTAGCTCCCAGAATATAGACTTCTTCTTCCACATGGGTACGTGTCCGTCAACATCATGCGGAACAGATTGTCCGCCAGGACCCTTTCCAAAGATCACTTTTAAATCCTTGACAATATCATATATAACATCCCCAGTAGGGCGGGTAGGCTTCGTTCGGTTATCTGCCTCACCTCTGAAATGCTTTCCTCTCTTTCTTACGTGATGTTGTTTTGGAAGAAATCGACGATGCCCCAGGTACACATTCTTGTTTCCCAAATATATACTGTCAGTCTCACCTAAACAGTGTGTGCATGCATTGTATCCCTTGTTTGACTGCCCTGAACTGTTACTAAGAGCAGGCCAATCATTGATGGTTAAAAAAAGCAAGGCATGCAGGTCAAATTCCTCCTTTTTGTGCTCATCCCACACACGTACACCTTCTTCACGCCACAACTGTAAAAGTTCTTCAACCAATGGCCTCAGGTACACATCAATGTCGTTGCCTGGTTGCCTCGGGCCTTGGATGAGCACTGGCATCATAATGAACTTCCGCTTCATGCACAACCAAGGAGGAAGGTTATAGATACATAGAGTCACTGGCCAGGTGCTATGACTGGAGCTCTGCTCCCCGAAAGGATTAAAGCCATCTGTACTTAGACCAAGTTTTAAGTTCCTTGCGTCATCTGAAAATGACTTGAACTTTCTGTCGATTTTTCTCCACTGCGACCCGTCAGCGGGGTGTCTTAGCATCACATCTTTCTTACGGTACTCTTTGTGCCATCGCAACAACTCGGGCATGCTCTTTGTTTTGGAACAAGTGTTTCAACCGTGGTATTATAGGAGCATACCACATCACCTTCGCAGGAACCCTATTCCTGGGGGTGGACTCGCCCTCAACATCGCCAGGGTCATCTCGCCTGATCTTATACCTCAATGCACCACATACCGGGCATGCATTCAAATTCTCGTACTCCTTGCGGTAGAGGATGCAGTCATTGATGCATGCATGCATCTTCTGCACCTCTAATCCTAGAGGGCAGACAACCTTCTTTGCTTCGTACGTACTTGAGGGCAATACGTTCTCCCCTGGAAGCATCTTCTTTATTATTTTCAGCAACTTTTCAAATCCCTTGTCAGTAGTACCATTCTCTGCCTTCCATTGCAACAATTCCAGTGTGGTACCCAGCTTTTTCTGGCCATCTTCGCAATTTGGGTACAACAGTTTGTTGTGATCCTCTAACATTTTCTCCAACTTCAACCTCTCCTTTTCACTTCCGCAGTTTATCTTCGCATCAAGAGTGGCCCGACCCAAATCGTCATCGGGGTCATCAAAAATGGGCTCTTCTTCAGCTTCGTCTTCCCCCATTCTACAGGAACTACATGGACAATAGATGAAACCATTCGTCCGGTTGTTTGCCTCAGCCACGCTGAGAAAATAATGCATTCCTTTAATGAAGTCGGATGGCACCGGTCACCGTACATCCATTGCCGACTCATCTGCATTATATATGTATATCAAAAATCATTAATTACACAACATCATAGATATATGAGTGACCAACTTAATTAATATTCAAGTTTATCACATAAAACTAAGTTTTTTTTATAAAAAAGAAGGGGCTCACCGAGGTGGTACGGTGTCGGCTAGGGGACGACGCTGGCGATCGACAATGGTGAGGACAGGGATGATACTAAAACCTAAAAAACATAATATAATTTCAGCTCAAATTTCATATAAATAAAATAAAATCCCTAACTTAGGCATTTCATCGAACACCTTGCTAGCACTAGAAAAATAATACGAGTTAACTAGCAAAGAGATGAGCTAAATTAGGAACGCCGGAAGAAAGGATGATATTGCTAACCCTTAGATAGATAGATGTCGTTAATCTTGTTAAAATGGTGGACAAAAAATGAAGATTTGTTGGAGTGTGAGAGGTGCAAAAAATTTAGAAATGTGAGAGAGAGAGGAAGAAATGAAGGATGAATCAGGTGGGCATGGGACAGGGATGAATCGGGTGGGCATGAGCTAAATTAGTATCGGTTCTCCACATGAACCGGTACCAAAGGACCAGCCCTTGCCCCACCCACCGTCTGAAATTTTGGCCGAAAACCTTTAGTACCGGTTCCTAACTCGAACCGGTACGAAAGCTCCTCACGAACCGGTACGAAAGCTCCTCGCCCGCCTGGACGCCCAAACCGGTACGAAAGACCCCTTTAGTACCGGTTCGTAAGGAAACCGGTACTAAAGGCTTAGACGGTTGCCCCATTTTCTACTAGTGATAGTTGTGCGGGAACGTGGTGTCCAGGCTTCGCAAGATCCTGTGCAACACAATGGCGTCGAAGAGCCGGTGCGGCCCATCTCTACTGTCGCCTGGTGTATGGGATATGGGAAAAGGGCGACGCGACAACGGATGGGGCGGCAGCGTGCGGGGTTGGGACTGGGACTGCCGATTCCAGTCGAGACCGACGGCGCCGGCGCTGAGGCAGTCAGGGTGTATTTCACTATTTCTTGGAGCGAACCGTTTTTTTCTTTTGCGTGGCATATTACTACTGCAGGTTGATTGTAAATAATGTCAGGGGAAAGGATTGAAATATCAGGTTGAACCATCACGACAACGACCGCGACAGATTCTCTTTTAATAATAGTGATATGGCCGTAGACATCATTCTGATGCAGAGGCCGCGGGTTATACTCCTTTTCAAAAAAAAAAAACTGTGTACCTACAAGCTCGGTTTTTTTTCTATAGCAGATACCTACAGACTACAGTATCCAGAGAGATACAGATCAATAATGGTACGTGGGCTGTCCATCTTTCCCACGCCACTCGTGACGGTGGATTATTGAAGATTTTTATAACAATGTATTGCTTGTTGGTGCAGTGCCCCCTAAGCTCAACTTTTTTCCAGATGCAACAACCTTTTTCTTTTAAACAGTCTGCCCCGATTCACAATCCGGTTTCATCCTTGGCTCGATATCGTAGAGAGCTTTGTAACTAGATCTCAGTTGTAAAAGAAATTATAAACCTTTTTCTCGGACCCGAAAGTTGCTACTGGATGATAAATGAAGTAAGCATTGTGTTGGTGCCAATGGTGCGCTTTGTCGGTATCAAAGTTATCAGGTGGAAAACTTGATACCAAAAAACATGTCACTTTCCTTAATCGCTATGTAACAACTATTGAAAGAGAACTTATTTTTTCATCAAAACATACACATATGAGATAGTATTGAAACTCTCCCTATAACAAAACGAACTCTGAAGACGGGTCGTAAATCGAATATTCTATTTAGTAGTACCTCACGCCCATACTTTCGCACCTATTATTAGTGATCTTTGTCTAATTCTTCGTCTTTCCCTCCTTGAGTCTGCGGTGAGGGCTCTTACACACACCATGCAAGACTTTGGGTCTCTTTTCTAAACGAAGAATTTCAATATGAAATGACCAAACAAAAAGTACCACCGAACCAATTTCGATTCAAGAAAGTGCCAACATATATAGAGCAACTTGGTGATTGGTAAACAATTCAATCTTCGCCCTATAACAAGCATCATTGGGGATACCAGAGGTTGAAAAAAGACACTTTATTTTACACGAAAGGAAGTCAATTAAAAAATGCATAGTATTTTATTATTGATGTCTCACAGACAAAGACACGCACCACTACTAGCATGAATAATATCATGAACATGCAAAGAAAGCCAGAAGTGTGCCAACCACTATTTACTAGTTCATTGCCAAGAAAGCAGCATGATGCCGTTTCTAGGCTTCACATTGGCGTGTGGCATATCTTGCACGCCATTAATACAAATTTAGATTAAAAAGGGTCATGGACTATTTGTATGCCGGTGGTAACATCAGAAATTCATCACATGGATTTTTGGATGACATCCAAGCATGGTGTAGGGACTTATTAGGGCCCGATATTTGTTAGAAATAAAATTATGGCACAAGTTTTGGAACAAGTAAATCCTAATATTTCTTATCGTAGAGACCTATTAAAGCCTCTCCTTGTAGCATGGAATGAATTTCTCACATGCTTGAAGTCCATTCCTATGTCAAATGAACTAAACGAGTGCTAATGATAGTTACAACAGAACGACATTGTCGGAGAGATTTATCCGAGGGGAATCTTCCAAAATCCTAGTTCGAACATTGGGGGCTTGGCTTCATGATCTCGAGGACAACGATGGCGAAGATGAAGAGAATTGAGATCTGCAGGCGCACCACACAATCAACACATCCAAAATACGAGGAGTTACCTAGGTTCAGGCCACCATGAAGGTGTAAAACCCTACTTCCTGCTTGTTTGGGATTGCTCCGGCGAAGATGATAGTAGAGAGTTACAAGTTTGAGATCTGGAATGGCCAATCCCTTCCTACGTTGCCCTAGCTTGCACTTGTATGGTTGCCTTGGTCCTCTTCCCCCACATCTTGGTGGGAAGGGTTGGCACATGAGGCAAATTATCGAGGGGACAAGTCCTGCTCTTATCCTGACTAAAGCTACCTGCCTTTCCAGGGAGAGTCATTGTCTTGACCCAAGCGGGCCCGGGCGCAACACATTTGGTGCAGACCTGTGTGGCCCCGATACTGAGGGATGCCTCAGGAGGTATTACATTTGCGGGAATCTTCAGGTGTCTCATCCGTCGAGGGATTCTTACGAAGGGTGTGCTGCCTCCGGGAACTCGAGGCCTTCGGGAAGCTCCGGTCTTCCTGAAGACCTTGCGAAGTCAGATGCACTTGAACACTAGTTCTTCTTGAGGGGAGGTTCCTTCACGAGGGATCTCGTTCGTAGATGTCCGTGCCAAGGTCCGCGCCTTGGCTTGACGTTGTGTTGGGCCTTGGTGGACGGTTCAGGTTACCCCGGTTTCCATGGGGCCGTCATACATGTTTTCTATCAACTACTAGTGATGCGACTACTAATACCGATATTTTGATTGATAACAAAAAAATGTAGAATCTCAAAATTACCCTTGCAGTGAAGATATTTTTCTGATTTCTAAACAGAAGTGTGATCTAAATTAGAGGTAATTTGGAACACCACAATTGGTAAGGTAGCAAGACATGTGTGTTTCTCCAACATTGTTAGATAAAATGAGATCATACGAGAGACAAAGACACATATTTAACATGGGAAACCCTTACGGTAAAAAATCATGGACGCACAAAGGCGCAACTTCAATATATGAAGGACGAGTTTAGAAGCACGAGACGGATGCCGTTTTTAGGTGCAACTATATGGAGTATATATAGGAGACAATACATAAGTCCTTAAGAGGAAAAGTAACGAGTTGTACTCGTAAGCGTCGATGCCAACGCAAAGTCCCACACCGCTCATTACACGGCGCCGAATACAACACAGTAGTAAAATTTGGATCATATTTTAACAATCTTCACCTTGAGCCAAATGCATTTCCAGTGATTTTGATTTTTGCAGCGCCGCCACTAACCTCCTCGCCGCACCGCCGCCACCGAATTCCTCACCGACGTCCATCCACCTCCTCGCTGTTTAGCCATCAAAGATATATTTTTTATATTAATTGTTATTAAATTAGTGTACTGATTATTAGTGTTAGTGCCTGGTGTTCGATGTTGGATATAAGTTAGTCTTGTGAATAAAAATTCAATTGTATGATGCCTATCTAAAATATCAGTGCAGGAAGAAAGAAATCCTATCCAATTGTGTGATGCCTATCTAAACTTTGAGCCGTGAATTCTTTTTCTTGTATAGAGCTCCTCGAATGTTTTGTGCGCATGAAATCTTGCAAGTACCTATAATGTTTGGGAATATTTAATGTCACAAAATTTCATTAGTTTTTTATTATTATTGTTGGTGAGGGTGTAGGGAACATCTGGGAGCTGAAAACCCACTCTGAAGAAAGAAGGCCAGAAAAGACGTTGTGTGGAGTGCATAAACAACTCTCTGTGTTCTTCCTTCTCTGCATGTTCTCCATGGATTTGAGTTTGTAAAGCTCGGCTTCATCGCTGGACCGCCATGTGCGTGTTGATCCTGGCCAAATCCCTAAGACATTAGCTTACAACATGCAGTGCATCGGTTTCCACAGGTCTGCCCGAACAATCTAGGCATGCATGCATGCACCGACATCGTCTCACCACAGATCTTTGATGAGTGCGCTCAATCACTTGCATTATCACGCAACGTAAAATTCTTGATGCCTTCCAAGCCTAATTACATGCCGATGACATGTCTCATCCAATATTTTTTCTTCTGTGTGATGGCGCAACTAGATATATCTATGGCACATATTGTTGGCTGATGAACCATGAGCTGAAAAGGTCTCTACATGGATATATGCTTTGTGTTAGCTTTGATGTCTACTGTTCCGAGGATAGAAATTAGACAAGCAGCCAATGTGATGTATATATAGTGATCTTGACTGTGAGAAAAAAACAATATGATATTAATTTCTGCCGCCACGGCACACCTACACACTTTGTAAGTACTCTTACGATAAGCGAGGAGGACGAAATGAATCTCTTAGTGTTGGCATGTCCTTGCAAGAGGACCTACAACTTATGGTTGCAGATAGTATGGAGTCTGCGCGCGCGACTGACTGTACAAACCACCAAATTTGAAGTGATGGTAAGGAATACGGATTACATTGACATTAAAGCCAACCACAAAAAGTAATTGGTTTATTAATTAACATTATCAATCAGTGAGGCAATCTAACAGTATTTGTATATCCACATATCATAAAAGTTATGTCCTTTGAATCTCGTTCTGCCTCGGAGCTCCTCTCCGGATGCTTTTCCAGTTCGGCTCATGATAAGAAGCCCCCTTCCGAAACGCAGTTGAAACTACACTCCTAAGTCCGAAATGCGGAAAGTGACTAGATTTGGATGGAGGTGGGGTGTTGGTGTTTTAGGACATGGATTTTAAAATACGCACACAAAGATTAGCAACCTTCTCCCATACTTGAATGCAGTTGTTTTTCTGGGCTGTGAAATAATAGTTAGTATATGGAAAACTTAGTATCAAATAAAGAGTAGTTCATCCGATCCACACATGTCAATGTTCTATTTTCATATTCATTTATGTCTGGAGCACAACTCCATATTTTCTCTCATTTTTCCTTCCAAGTTAAGCGTGAAGTTACAAAATTTACCTTCTAAGGAAAGCGTGAAGTTACAACTACGGTAGTGCCTATCCAGCAAGATCAAGTTACATCAATGTATTCGGATTTGATAAATTCGGGACCGATATCTAAATCGATAAACATTTGGAAAATAAAAGTACCACTAAAAATTAAGGTATATATTTATGTGGTTCTTCCACAAGGAGGTCATCTTAACAAAAGATAACTTGGCGAAGCGTAGATGAGATGGTAGAAAAAGATATTGTTTTGTGATCAAGACGAATCCATACAACATTTTTTTCTCACTTGCCAATTGGCCAAGCTACTCTGGCAAATGATGCACATAATATTTAACATCAATCCACCTTATAGCATAGAGTATCTTTTTGGAGATTGCCTAAATGGGGTAGAGTCCCAAACAACAACGCATATTTGAGTTAGAGCGTAGCGCATATTTGAGTTGGAGTGTATGCATTACTTGGAGCGATATGGAGTTGTCAAAATTATGTCATTTCTAACTGGATCAATATAATAAATTTCTTGCAGGTTATCTTTTGGGCATCATGATGGATCCATACGTTGTCATCACCCAGCAGTGCGGGGTAGCCCAGGATACCTACAACGGTTTGGATGGTGGTCCAGTAATAGAATAGGCGCATGGGCATCTCTTCCTATTTTTGCGGGTTGTGGCTTTTTTTCCTTGCTAGATCTACAAATTGAATCAAATCTATTCACTTTGTTTAGTAATATTGCTGGATGCATTATTTTGATGCAGAGGCCGAGAATAAAGCTTCCTTTTCCAAAAAAAAGATCAAGTTACATCAGGTCCTTCCATCCTTCAGACTAATAAATACCTAAATTCCTATTAGTGTACTAATATTACCTGATTCGCCGTCTAGAATCATGCGGATGATGACATACTTGTCAGGCTTGGTGTGCCTAGGGAAGTGCCTCTGCAACTTCCTTACACTGGACCAGATTAGTTAGAACTTTCCCTTCTCCCTGGCTTTTAATCTTTTCAGATGGGTGAAACATGGAGCTCTCTATGACCTTTATTGGCAATCAACTTCATGTAGTTTTACAAGTGGCAGTCGCACTCTGTTTCGGTCTAATTGTAAGGTTTTTTTTTGTTGAAGTCCCGGGAAATATTCATCTTCCAAAGAATGTTACCACAGAGGAAGGTATATCCAGGAGTTTTTATTTTAATTTTAGTTTTAGGAGTTATTATGTAGTTTCTTGGATTTTTAATATAGGCAAGTATATTTCTAAAAAAAACTTACCCATCGCCGTAAGAACCTTTTCTCTTACAAGGACATACCAACACAACCCGCGACCACTTCATCTCATCCCTCGCACGCTCTATGATTACTTGCACAGTGGGGTAGGTATACCAAAACTAATGAGAGTGATAATTGCTCATAATTTATTTCTCTCATGTTCAACATCACACTCGTATTTCACTCAATATATATCACGTTGGCTTCTCCATTTTGCTCCTCACAACCCTAGCTATGAAGCTAGTACACAACATACTCATATTCGAGTGGAAACCTTATCTCATGGTGCGCCAGCCAACTATATATGTCATAGAAATATATAGTCATGCTTCCATAGGAAGACAAAACACCATGACACATGTGTCATCTCATGGGCAATGTAGGCTTGGGAGGCATAAGGAATTCCAGGCTGCACGCTAATTCAAGCTTGGTTAAAGGCCCCCTGCTGATACGATGGCCATTGATGTCACGTTATGCATGGTAGACTAGCAGACGCTTTTCACCAGTCTCCTCGCTGAGGTAGGAGGGGTAGAACGTCCAGAGTCACAGTCCAGTCATCATCATGAGGAAGGTGTAGACTGCAGTGGCACTACTTTTTCTTAGCAGGGTGAACCAGCTTCTTCGAGTTCGGTACTACTCCTAGTACGGAGTAGTAGCTAGCCAGGCATCAACCGCCTTTGCATTACAGTGGACTACTGTACCGCAGTTTAAATAGGAAACATTTGTTTTAAATAAGAGGACTGCTTTTCGTAACTTTTTTTTACGGACATTAAAGCGAACCACCGCGCACACCATATCACTATGAGCATCTTCGCAATACTGAGTCGGTACATCATTTTAAGATTAACAAAGTCATCACCTCGTCTTTGACGGGAACGTCTCCTCCCACTGAAAACGCATCACCGGAATTCCTGAAATAAATACAGGAAAATACGAGCATCATTGTCAAATCTGAGATTTAAACTCTGATGGGCTGAGGATACAAACATCCACCTAACCAACTCAACCACAGGTTGATTCGCGGGATTCTATGTTGTTAGGATACAGGACCTCACCTGACCCCCGGGTTCAAGTGTTGGCGTTGGAACAAAGATTCCCCCATTATATTTTAGCTAACCATCCTTGCTCACGACCTCACATGTCATTGAGGATATATATGGTTCATCTTCATTTTTTTAGAGTAAATTCCATTTTTTACCCTCTAGTTACATATTTGTGACACCAATTACCTCATGTAGTGAAAAATCATCTATATAGTACCCATTTCAAAAACTGCTATACAGACCGTCTTTTATTGATGCATTTCCGTTGGTCAAGCCGTCGGGTGATGACAGAAGCTAAAAAAATATCTAAAGAACAACGAGAAAGTCAACAGATGGTTAAGAGAAGTTTAGTCATTATTATCGATAGCGCCCTTCGATATTTAGACATTTTGACTCACCACACGGTTCTATGGTGCCGGTCTATTCTAAGGAAACATGTAGAATGCCAAAATGTGGTTAACCCATGTTAAGTTTTCTATATATGATGTATTTAAAAAAAATACTAATGGGGTAACAAGTGTCACATATCACTCTTTATTTTATTTTGATGTGAGAGAGAGGATGATCTGATCTCCCGGCACAAATCATAGTTAGAGGCCGAATCCCGGGCCTCATTATCTCCCTTTTTCAAGCAAGCCACATGAGCTCTGCCTTTCTATTTATAAAATTAAGAATTGGCTATTTAATAAGGAAAACTGGTTGAAAACCTTATGATAATGAGTTAGATGAGAAGAAACAAAGCAGGGGACATGTAAAATGTGCTGGCGTTTGTTAGAGTTGTGTTGAATATTGTTGTGTGCTAACATAATAGCACTGACCCGCAGGGGGGAGCTGGCGGTGTGTGCCAACACCCGGGTGCCTAAGGTGCGATATTGTAGCGGTACCTTGGGGAAGAGCGCACGCAGTCAGGCCCCAGGGATGTAGCCATGATGATGAACCTCATTAACAAATCTCGGTGTCATGTCCGTGTGGTTACTTGGTCCTCGTATGATCTACTATACTCCTCCGATTATTCTAACAATTGGTATCTGAGCTCAGTTCTCCGGAAATAAATCTAGGTGAACTCACAGGTAGTCCGTCATGGTTAGTGGGCTGGAACCGCTGGTGTTGGCGGAGTCATGATGACCAATATGTGAGGAAAAGATTGTTGGGTTTAGTCCCACATCATATATAGGTTGTGGGAGAAGACATAACACGACGTATAAGGCAGTGGACATCCGCTCCTATCATCCTAGTGTTTTGATAGGAGAGGGGCCCAAGGCCTGTGATAAATCACTACGGGAGAGGAGGCTGACGCCTACGGCCGAAACCTACGCCGACGGCCAAATGTCGGGGCCGTCGGCGTAGACGGTCCGGCTCGTCAGCCCTGGTGATGGGCCGTCGGCGTCCCAAAGCCGTCGGAGTAGCCGTACCTAGGCCGAGGGCCGCCGTCGGCGTAGAAAGGCCGTCGGCGTAGGCCCAATTTAGGCCGACGGCCGCCGTCGGCGTTTAATGGGCCGTCGGCGTAGTACTGCCAGGTGGGCCCCGGTGACGGCCGGACGTTACGGCGTCAGTCCAGCAGGGGCTACGCCGACGGCCCCGACCTTTGGCTGTCGGCGTAGACCCCGGGTTGTTTTTGTTTTTCCATTTTATTTTCTTTTGTTTAACTATTTAATCTTATATTACTAATACTAATACATCAAATAATATTGGAAATGGAATTATAGTATATATCATCTCATTTCAACACTCGATATACGTATGACTCTTTATTCTTTTAATGTCTACTAATTAATACATAAAATAATATAATAACAAATTATAATACTAAATTAAAATATATTATGCTACTATTAATATATTAATAAGTATGCTCCACAGTTGTACCTCGTGCGGAGAAAGCTATAAGAGTACACCGCCGCCCCCCTCCCGGCCGCCCCGGCCTCGCGCCCGGACTAAGCCGGGTTTCGGTGAAGAAAGACCGCCGTAGTACCACAATAACTTGCATGTGATTAATTGTAGGGTATGTGTCCAAGTGTGGTGTAAGGTCAATGCATAAATGCAATGTCTAGCTCCTTGGTGTGACCATTTTCACATTCATGTGATAGCACTATTCAAAGTCATGGACATGTAGGTGGAAATACACCCGTTTGCGGATATTTCGGGGGCTACGAAAGGTTACAAGGTCCCAACCTTGTTTTCCATGTAGTTTTGTCCTAAACAAATCTTAACAAACCAAAAGGTACATTGTTGAAACATCATGCGGAGAAAGCTATAAGGGTAGACCGCCAGGCCCCCCCCCTCCGAAGCAGGATGTCGCAGGTGAATAACCGCCAGAGCGTCGAAATCCCACAAAAATTTGCATGTGGACCTAGTTTATGTGTTCAAGTGTGGTGGAAAGCCCATAGATGCAAAACATAGATCCCGGGTATGACCTTCTTCATACATGAATGCGATAACACTTAGAAAAAGATTCGTGCACATGTGTAGACGTGTACTCCCGGAGGTGAATGATCTTGTGGTGAAATATGTCCAACCTTGCTTCTCCATGTACATATATATGTGCTAAACAAGCACAGATGGAGACAAGAAATCCCGGTACGAACATGGGCTAACACTTAGTAAAATCGTCGATCCGTATGTGGAAACTCCCGGTACGGGTCTACCGGTGTGAATAATGTGGTGAAATGTGTTCAAACTTGGTTTTCCATGTACATATGTGCTAACCAAACATAGATAGATAAAAAAATCCATTGGTCCATCCTCGTACGGAGAAAGCTATAAGGGTAGATCTGCGCCCCCCCCCCCCCCGATCTAGGGTTTCGGAGGTGAATGACCGTCGGAGGGCCGGAATCATTGGAAAACCTGCATGTGGAGCTAGGTTATGTTTATAAGTGTGATTTAATGTTTGTAGATGGCATATGTAGGTCATGTGACTGACGTTGTTCACGGACATGGGCTAACACTTAGTAAAATCGTCGATCTGTATGTGGAAACTCCCGGTACGGGTCTACCGGTGTGAATAATGTGGTGAAATGTGTTCAAACTTGGTTTTCCATGTACATATGTGCTAACCAAACATAGATAGATAAAAAAATCCATCGGTCCATCCTCGTACAGAGAAAGCTATAAGGGTAGATCTGCGGGCCCCCCCGATCTAGGGTTTCGGAGGTGAATGACCGTCGGAGGGCCGGAATCATTGTAAAACCTGCATGTGGAGCTAGGTTATGTTTATAAGTGTGATTTAATGTTTGTAGATGGCATATGTAGGTCATGTGTCTGACGTTGTTCACGGACATGGGCTAACACTTAGTAAAATCGTCGATCCGTATGTGGAAACTCTCGGTACGGGTCTACCGGTGTGAATAATGTGGTGAAATGTGTTCAAAATTGGGTTTCCATGTACATATGTGCTAACCAAACATAGATAGATAAAAAAATCCATTGGTCCATCCTCGTACGGAGAAAGCTATACGGGTAGATCTGCGGGGCCCCCCGATCTAGGGTTTCGGAGGTGAATGACCGTCGGAGGGCCGGAATCATTGTAAAACCTGCATGTGGAGCTAGGTTATGTTTATAAGTGTGATTTAATGTTTGTAGATGGCATATGTAGGTCATGTGTCTGACGTTGTTCACGGACATGGGCTAACACTTAGTAAAATCGTCGATCCGTATGTGGAAACTCTCGGTACGGGTCTACCGGTGTGAATAATGTGGTGAAATGTGTTCAAACTTGGTTTTCCATGTACATATGTGCTAACCAAACATATATAGATAAAAAAGTCCATTGGTCCATCCTCGTACGGAGAAAGCTATAAGGGTAGATCTGCGGGCCCCCCGATCTAGGGTTTCAGAGGTGAATGACCGTCGGAGGGCCGGAATCATTGGAAAACCTGCATGTGGAGCTAGGTTATGTTTATAAGTGTGATTTAATGTTTGTAGATGGCATATGTAGGTCATGTGTCTGACGTTGTTCACGGACATGGGCTAACACTTAGTAAAATCGTCGATCCGTATGTGGAAACTCTCGGTACGGGTCTACCGGTGTGAATAATGTGGTGAAATGTGTTCAAACTTGGTTTTCGATGTACATATGTGCTAACCAAACATATATAGATAAAAAATTCCATTGGTCCATCCTCGTACGGAGAAAGCTATAAGGGTAGATCTGCGGGCCCCCCGATCTAGGGTTTCGGAGGTGAATGACCGTCGGAGGGCCGGAATCATTGGAAAACCTGCATGTGGAGCTAGGTTATGTTTATAAGTGTGATTTAATGTTTGTAGATGGCATATGTAGGTCATGTGTCTGACGTTGTTCACGGACATGGGCTAACACTTAGTAAAATCGTCGATCCGTATGTGGAAACTCCCGGTACGGGTCTACCGGTGTGAATAATGTGGTGAAATGTGTTCAAACTTGGTTTTCCATGTACATATGTGCTAACCAAACATAGATAGATAAAAAAATCCATTGGTCCATCCTCGTACAGAGAAAGCTATAAGGGTAGATCTGCGGGCCCCCCCGATCTAGGGTTTCGGAGGTGAATGACCGTCGGAGGGCCGGAATCATTGGAAAACCTGCATGTGGAGCTAGGTTATTTTTATAAGTGTGATTTAATGTTTGTAGATGGCATATGTAGGTCATGTGTCTGACGTTGTTCACGGACATGGGCTAACACTTAGTAAAATCGTCGATCCGTATGTGGAAACTCTCGGTACGGGTCTACCGGTGTGAATAATGTGGTGAAATGTGTTCAAAATTGGGTTTCCATGTACATATGTGCTAACCAAACATAGATAGATAAAAAAATCCATTGGTCCATCCTCGTACGGAGAAAGCTATAAGGGTAGATCTGCGGGGCCCCCCGATCTAGGGTTTCGGAGGTGAATGACCGTCGGAGGGCCGGAATCATTGTAAAACCTGCATGTGGAGCTAGGTTATGTTTATAAGTGTGATTTAATGTTTGTAGATGGCATATGTAGGTCATGTGTCTGACGTTGTTCACGGACATGGGCTAACACTTAGTAAAATCGTCGATCCGTATGTGGAAACTCTCGGTACGGGTCTACCGGTGTGAATAATGTGGTGAAATGTGTTCAAACTTGGTTTTCCATGTACATATGTGCTAACCAAACATATATAGATAAAAAAGTCCATTGGTCCATCCTCGTACGGAGAAAGCTATAAGGGTAGATCTGCGGGCCCCCCGATCTAGGGTTTCAGAGGTGAATGACCGTCGGAGGGCCGGAATCATTGGAAAACCTGCATGTGGAGCTAGGTTATGTTTATAAGTGTGATTTAATGTTTGTAGATGGCATATGTAGGTCATGTGTCTGACGTTGTTCACGGACATGGGCTAACACTTAGTAAAATCGTCGATCCGTATGTGGAAACTCTCGGTACGGGTCTACCGGTGTGAATAATGTGGTGAAATGTGTTCAAACTTGGTTTTCGATGTACATATGTGCTAACCAAACATATATAGATAAAAAATTCCATTGGTCCATCCTCGTACGGAGAAAGCTATAAGGGTAGATCTGCGGGCCCCCCGATCTAGGGTTTCGGAGGTGAATGACCGTCGGAGGGCCGGAATCATTGGAAAACCTGCATGTGGAGCTAGGTTATGTTTATAAGTGTGATTTAATGTTTGTAGATGGCATATGTAGGTCATGTGTCTGCGTTGTTCACGGACATGGGCTAACACTTAGTAAAATCGTCGATCCGTATGTGGAAACTCCCGGTACGGGTCTACCGGTGTGAATAATGTGGTGAAATGTGTTCAAACTTGGTTTTCCTTGTACATATGTGCTAAACAAACATAGATAGATAAAAAAGTCCATTGGTCCCTCCTCGTACGGAGAAAGCTATAAGGGTAGATCTGCGGGCCCCCCCGATCTAGGGTTTCGGAGGTGAATGGCCGTCGGAGGGCCGGAATCATTGGAAAACCTGCATGTGGAGCTAGGTTATGTTTATAAGTGTGATTTAATGTTTGTAGATGGCATATGTAGGTCATGTGTCTGACGTTGTTCACGGACATGGGCTAACACTTAGTAAAATCGTCGATCCGTATGTGGAAACTCCCGGTACGGGTCTACCGGTGTGAATAATGTGGTGAAATGTGTTCAAACTTGGTTTTCCATGTACATATGTGCTAAACAAACATAGATAGATACAAAAGTCCATTGGTCCATCCTCGTACTGAGAAAGCTATAAGGGTAGATCTGCGGGCCCCCCCGATCTAGGGTTTCGGAGGTGAATGACCGTCGGAGGGCCGGAATCATTGGAAAACCTGCATGTGGAGCTAGGTTATGTTTATAAGTGTGATTTAATGTTTGTAGATGGCATATGTAGGTCATGTGTCTAACGTTGTTCACGGACATGGGCTAACACTTAGTAAAATCGTCGATCCGTATGTGGAAACTCCCGGTACCTAAACAATGGTGTAAAAAAGTAAAAAAAAATTACATGCTTGAAAACATAAAATAATATAGAAATACAAAAAATAAAAAAATAAAAAGTACCTAAGCCGACGGCCTGGCCGTCGGCGTATGGCTGATTAAAAAAAATTAAATAGACCTACGCCGACGGCCTGGCCGTCGGCGTAGGTCCTCGCCCACTTTTTCGGACAGAAGACCCCCTGGTCAACTGCTCTCCCAAATCCCCCCGCCCTCCCCGCGCCTCGCCGCCAGGCCGCCGCCCTCCCCATCTCCGGCCCTCCCCGCCACCGCCGCCACCCACCTCCCCACCCGCCCCGCCCTCCCCACCTCCGAGCCTCCACCGCCGCTGTGCGCCCTCCCCACTAGTCGCCGTCCTCCCCACCCACCGCGGCCTCCCTCCCCACCCTCCACCGCCACCGCCGCCGCCGCTTTGCCCCGAGCCCGAGCTCCCTCCCGCCGCCCCGCCCCGTGCCTGAGCTCCCTCCCTCCTCGCACGCCGACCAGACCCCGACCCCGCCGCCACCGGAGCCTGCTGACGCCTCTCCGAGCTCCAGGCCGAGCTCGAGCTCCCCCACCTCCCTGAGCTCGAGGCCGCCCACGCCCGAGGCCGCCTCCCCACCCAACCAGCTGCCGCCCCCTGGTAAGCACTTTTTGTATGATTTACTACTTAATAAAAAAATTTACTACTTAATAAATTTAAGTACTTAGGATTTGTATGATTTAAACTATATTAATATTGTATGATTTGTCTAGGATAATACAACAAAAGAAAAAAGAAAAAAAGAAAAGAAAAAGAACAAAAGAGAAAAAATTATGTTTATTGTGAAGAAAAAATAAGATTTAGAGACATGTAAAATGTTAAGCAAAATAGGATTTAGAGAACAAGCAAAATGTTAAGCATAATAATATGTGAATGTTAGGGTTTGTTAGGGTTTGTTCGAATGTTAGGTACCTAGGGTTTGCCCCCCTTTTATTTCTATTATGATATGTCCTGATGTGATATGTGTATGCAGGGTCGTTGACCATAATGCATATACATGTATGCTAGTACAGAAAATTTGGATGTATTAGTTGAACTTGCTAGCTTATGTTGATATTTGTGTTCGATTGTTGTCATATAGTGTCTTGCGTATATTGTGGACCAAATTGTAAATTGTTGAGAATCAGAGGCTAAATTGTTGTTTTTATGGGAATTACAGAATTTCTAGGAGCCGTCGTCGTCTCGGAGCCCCCTCCGTCGCCTCGCACCCCCCGTCGCCGATCACGCTTCAAGGGTGAGAATTCTTTCACCCCTCTCATGTACCTAGGTTTATTTTCGTGTCTAGATCACCAAGTCAAGTCGCGTTACCTAGGCGTCATCCCGACTGTAAGCATTACGCGGATAAATATGCATTAGTGGTCTCGCATATTTTGAACCGTAACGCTTACGGATTTTATCGCGCAGTCGGCGGATTCGTAGTTGGGTATGGTTCTCGCTGGCTCTTCCTCGATCCGAGACAGGATTTCGGCGGCACCTCCTTGTTGTTCTCCGGATGCACATTCTCCGGATTTCGGCGGCGCCTCCTTGTAGTTGGGTTTTGGCCGGGCTTCTACACCACCGATGACGGCACTCAGAAGCTAGCCACGACTTGGAAGCACTACGAGCTCGCAGCTTGTCCCCCCTACGGGAAAGCTTCTGACGCCGTGATCCACAAGTTTTGGGTAAGGCAAACTCATGACTCTCACATTTTTTTGTTCATAGTTCATGACCCCGACATGCTAACTCATGAATCTCAAACTTTTTTGATGCATGATTGTAGAGATTCTATAGGGTGATTCCGGAGGAGCAGGAGGCGGCGAACAAGACTTTGCGGAATCATTGCAAGAGGATATGCAATCAGCAGTTCTATAACCAGGGTAATACTGCCAGGAGTCAATACAACACGGCGGTATCAGGCAAGCCGTTGCCGAAGCATGAGATAGTCAAGTCACGAACGACGATGACCGCGGAACAGTACGACGAGGTATGTAAATTGTCGATGAGATTCTATGTTGATGCTAAGTTGCAATTGCAGTCATTTGTTCTTCACATGGCTATTGGTTTTTCAGGTTAGGCCCGATTGGGCGTTTGGCAAGGAGGATGCATGGAGGGCGTTGACTGCGAGGTGGCGCGGGGAAGACGAGGAGTGGAACGCCTTGAGCCAGCGGAACAAGGCGAACCGCGGCAGCGGGGGGACACACCGGGCGGGAAACCTCGGCAGCCAGCGCTACAAGGCCAAGCTGGTATGCACACACATTTATTTTCCCTCACGCCTATTCCTACTTGGTACTCATAACATATCTTTGGCGATGCAGGAGGAGAAACTAGGGAGGCCCGTCGCCTCATATGAGTCGTGGGATTCGATGAGGATGAAGAATCCCGATCTGTCCCAGCCTCAGCCCCAGCTTCCCGAGTACTTCGGCACTGCCAAAGAGGACGGTGCTAAGTACCTCGAGGCGATGATCTCTTTTAACCCGGAGCTGGAAGACCCTAGAACCGCGGAGCCCGACGAGAGAGCGGTGGTTGTGTCGGGGGGAGGCCTTCAGCACGGCCGTCTGAAGGTTATGGACAAGATGATCCCGCGCACTCCCACTTTGAGCCTCACGCGGATCAAGGCTACCCTCGGCGCCGACGACCCCGCACCGCCTCCTCGACGACGGCCTTCCCAGCCTGGCTACGATGTAAGTTTCTCTCATTTCCATCCCTTCTCTGACAATACTACTTCCTCAGTGGCTTAGTTGATGAGATGGTCCAATTTATGTAATTGTAGGCTGCTTTAGAGGCGGCCTACAAGGCCCACAACGACAACTATTTGCTGGAGCTTGCGCAGTGGAGGCAGAGAGCAGAAATCCACGAGGCGTGGAAAGAGGAAAAAGAAGAGGTAAGTTCCAACCAATCTTTTTGCAAAAGATGACAAGTCTCACTTTTCATACTTTTGTGCAATGCCTGACATGTTAACTATCTTGCAGGCTATAGTCAGGGCTCTTCGTGCGGGAGTGCAGCCCGATATACTGGACCGACCTCCTCGACCCGGGCTTAGGCCAGAGTATTTCTCGAAGGATGAGTTCGCCAACAACATCTACTACGCCGGCTATACCCCGGTAATTTATTTGCCCAATCAACTTTTACCGCTTTCATGTGCCTTGGCGGTTGCTAACTATTGCTCAAACGTGTAGGGAACGCAAGCCTCCGGGACTGGACCCTTTGGTCGTGCTGGTGCCTCGCCGTCGTCGTCCCGCGCGGTCACACCGGTGCACCCTGGTCCCGGTGGTGGTGATGCCTCGCGCGAGAGCACTCCGGTTCATGGTGGCGCGGGATCACCTGCTTCCGGTGCTGATTCGACGGCGCCTCCGCGTCGTCAGTCGCCTATGCTCACGCGCGGAGACCTCGGTCTCTCCGGCTCGACTCCCTCTCCGGACGCGACGAGCTGAGGATGATGCTACGACGGCCGGGTAGATGTCTCTTTGTAGATATGTTTCTTATATTCGGATGTTGTTATACTGCGTATGCTATACTATGTAGCTTGTGCATGTTTGGACTTGTTATGTACCCATACTATGTATCTTAGCTTGGATGTTTGATTGTTGTTATGCTATCTATGGATACGATGTTTCGGTAAATGCTCGGGTCGATGTGAATGTGCTTATATCAGTGCCTGTAAAGCTCTATAATAATCTAGAATATATTATGTATTTGTTGGAATTTCTATACGCAGGGAAATTTTAAAAACAAAAAAAAACAGAAAATATGGCAGGACCTACGCCGACGGCCAGGCCGTCGGCGTAGGGGCCTCTGCCCAGATCACACGAGGGGGCGACGCGCGGCCTGCCTGGGAGGGGACCTACCCCGACGGCTTGGCCGTCGGCGTAGACCCCAGGCCCGCCCACCCCACAGCTTGCCACGTGGCTATCTAAGCCGACGGCCCGGCCGTCGGCGTAGAGGGCGATCAGGCCTAACGGCCGTTAAGCCCAGTGTGGGGCCCACTGGCTCTACGCCGACGGCCCTACGCCGACGGCCACAAGAGGCCCGTCGGCGGCCCATATACGCCGACGGCCTGGGCTACGCCGACGGCCTTTAGGGCAACCCCGAGGGAACCCTGGCCCGACGGCTATACGCCGACGGCGGCCGTCGGGGTAGGCCTACGCCGACGGCTTTAGGGCCTACGCCGACGGCAGCCGGCCGTCGGCGTACTGCCTACGTCCCGTAGTGAATCCATGTTGCTCTTCGGTTGGGTGACGTAACGCTTTGGGTCGGAAACGCTTGTAGCAGATCCGAAACTGTGTAACAAGTGATATCAAATCAAGGTTTCGAAGAGACCACTGATGTTGATTTAGCGGATGAATAATCTTCAAGCGTCATCCGGTGGCAAGATCAGGTTAGAATCAGCAGCGGATTCCATACATCAACGACCTAATTGGCTGCAGGCAGCACGTGGCGCTTGGTTAGGTACATGTCATGGGAGGAGCAGGGGCTGAGCGCTCAGATCGATCAACAAGAGCGGCTATGTGGGTAAACAAAGGTCAGAGAAGGATACGAAGATAAAGAATAATACTCCCTCCGTCCCAAAAAGAATGTCATGGTTTTAAAGGGAGTATATTGACCCTACTTAAGTAGTAGCGACATCAAAAGAAGAAAGGATAGTGGACTTCCACTTAGTTCTTCATCCCCTACTTAACCATATGACTATTAATTTTCATAATATATTAATAATAGCATGCCATTTTCTTACTGGTTTAGATTGAAATGTTTATTTCGCACTTTATCATATGCACTATCTTGTGTGGTAAGTTTACCACAAATGAGAAGCGGCGAGCTTATCTCGTGCACAACCAAACACCATGTAATGCATCATCCCAGCTCAATGCAGCCACCAAACGTCGCACAATAATCGATTCCTCAATACGACAAGCTTATATGCAGGCTACCAATCGATGTGCATAACATGGTTTAGAACCTGCATTAGTTCATTCATTCCCAACTGAGCCAGAGATGCAAGGGGAAAAACGATGGAGGCTACCAGATGCGCCCTATTATTACTTGTACAGTGTATAGGTGTGCAAAAATAATAACGGTTATAATCGGCCAAATTTTTTTCTATCTCTTACCATTAAGATCAAACTCGCCAATGACTATATATACTATATCACTTCTTCTTCTCTCATTTATCACCTCTCTACCATAACTATGAAGCTAGTACACGACGTGCGTTCCAACATGGAGACCTTAGCTTATGGTGCGCCTAAAAACTATATACACTAGATGATACCCCGCGCGTTGTTGCGGGAATTTTTCAGAGAAAAAATATAAGATTCTTTTTTTGAAACATGAGAAAAATTATTAAGTGTAATATAATTTGATTATAAATTCTTTTTTAAATCAATACTGTTTAGAGCAAAAATGTAAGAAATTTGATGAAAACCCAAAAAAATGAGTATGATTTTTTGTTTTGTTAATTTATTAGCTTAATATATGGTGAGACAATATGAGATGAAAATAACGTTGAGTAGAGATAGTGGAGGCATCTCCACTATTGTCTAAGCCTAAAGCAATAATATCAATTATATATGTGCATAGAAAAATAAAATATGAGATAAATCCTAATTTGTTTTTTTATAAAAGAGTATGTTATAAATTGTGACGCTAAGTGCACAAAAAGTTATTATTTATTTAGGTTGAATTTGCATGTAATTAATGGAAGCATGTGCATGCATAGTTAGTGGATTATTTTGCATGTTGGACCTACTTGATGATGTGGATAGCTTGCATGTCAAGATAGATAAGTTAGTGGGGATGAACTATTTAGGTATTATAGATTTATCAGAGCTTTCACAAGAAGAGCAATAAAAGAGGATGGCATATGATAGGTCAGACTAGTTATTTAGATATTGAACATTTGAGGGCATGCATAATTAATTGATACGAACTTAGCACTAACATTAGATCTCTGTCCCCTTGTTGCAAGGACATACTAATGCTACTCGCATCCAGTACATCTCACACTTACTCACATGCTCTAAGGTTACTTGTACAATGTGTAGGTGTGTAAAAATAAGGAGGGTTATAATTGTTCGGAGGTTTTCTTTCCCTTATAATCAAGAGCACACTGGTATACAACTGAATATAGAATTATAGACCACCTCCACTGCTCTCATTTCTCCTCTCAGAACCGTGACTATAAAGCTAGCATACGACATGTGCACCAATGTGGAAACCTAGCTTATAACACACATTCTAACTATATACATGGTACTGTGCACACGCATAGCAAAAAAAAGAGGATGCTACATGTGTCATTGTTCGTTGGTAATGTACGCTCGGCAGCAGTGGCGGAGCTTCATGGGGGCCAACCTGGGCCATGGCCCCAATACATGTATAAATCTCTTTGTATCACACTTATTTTTCACTAAAATACAGCTGAAAGTATTTAGGTTTGCCCTCCCTACAGCCCATGGCCTCCCCATAATTTGAGCTCAAGCTCCGCCACTGCTCGGCAGGTATCAAGAAATTCAAACGACTGAGCATGAAATTGTTGTCCCAGATTGTCTCTTTTGTTATCCGTACACCTTTTAAGTATATGGTGGGATGATTGGGAACGAGATCGTCTGACGTTGAGCATTCTACTGCAGAAGGACGTTGAGCATTGTGGTTCGCTCATTTCTCTTCCGGCGGTGGAGCTCTCGAACAGCTGGAAACGCACAGAATCAGTTGGCCCAAAGCCCAGTCTAACGAAGGGAGATAGGCAACGGCGCACTCCAGCTTAGAAAAAAAATCAACGGAGGTCAGGGAGGAGTCCGGAGCACCGTGGTAAAGGAAATCAAGCGGCGGAGTTCAAGTCTCAATCGGTGCAAGATCATCTTCGAGGGGAGGTCTACAAATCAGGAAGCTCACATATTAGCTAAATTCTCGTCCGATCTAGGCCCGGGACACCATGTATGGCTCACCGCGCCTCATGATCCTGATTGTATTCCAGCTGTAATCCCAAGATACTTTTAGGGTATGTTCTTTATCTCAAAAAAAAAACCCATCTAAAATTCCCCTTACTCGCCGACGCCGTCCGCTCGCCGGAATGCCCAACCCCGTCGGCGTGGCCTCCACCACCCCCGTCGTGCCCTCCGCTTCCACCCAGGCCGTGGACTCCGTGGCCTCATCGGCCGCGGCAGTTCCCGCCTTGGAAGTTCGCCGCGAGCAGGAGCACGTGTTGTCCTGGTCGCCACGCTCGACCTCTACGGCGTGGTTGCCCTGGCTGGCACACGTCGACCGCCTCCGCCAAGAGGAGGAGAAGGATTCTGTGTCATCCTGGTTGCCACGCTCATCCTCTGTGCTGCTGCCGGTGTAGAGCTTGTTGGCCGTCGTTGCCGCTGTAAGTGAATATAAGCACTCCAGTTGTTGTTTGTATATATGTGTAGAAGCAGATACAATTGAACAGATTGTAAAGGAAAATGTTATTGTGTTGTTTATGTGAAGATTTTGCTAAACCTGATGCCAGTTGAAGCAGATTTTGCTAAATATATGGTTTAAGGATTGTTCTAGGAAAGTTTTTGGACTGAATTAAATGGAAACCTTTGCCCAGAGATTTTTTTTAAAGTAAATGCAGCTTTATTGAAATTAAAAGCAGTGTACAGTCGATATTACAGAACCAGTAGGTTCTAGGGAGAGTAGCTTAGAAACAAAGTGGCATGAGCCATGGCTATGAGAAGAGGCATAGCAAACAAACTGAGGGAGAAGGCTCTGGTGTGCAATGTTGTGAGCCACAGCATTGAGGTCCCTTTTTATGTGAAAGACAACACTTTGAGAAGAAGAGGTAGCTCGAATGAATCCAGCCAAATGTGGTCTGATCTTCCACTGCACCGTACAGCTTCTGATGTCTCTAGAGGCTGCCATTTTTTCCAAGGAGAGGCAATCTGTGAGAAAGGAGGGATTCTGAACTTGAAGACATTCAACAACTTGAGCAGCCAAGAGAAGATCTTGTGCTTTAGCTTCCAAAGGAGAGGAGGCAACAGGACTGTGGCCTTGCACATAGATGGAGACATCATGAAGATCCTGCACGAAAGAAATATAGATTCCAATACCCGTGGCCTGCTGGTTAGGTGGAAGACCACGAATTTTTGAGCAACAGTGAGCAGCATCAGAGAAGAGTTTAGGTCCTGAGATTAGCAGGTCAGAGGAGATTGAATTGCCAGAAGATGGCACTCCTGTATGAAGAGTGAGAGTGTTTGGATTGTCGCCAGGGGAGGCAGGGTGCAACACATCAGTGGACAAAGTTTCTGCTTGATCTTGTTGATTGTTGGTATGTTCCTGCAAAATGTTAGTCACAGCTAGATTGGAGAACTCTTCTATGGCACTGACAGCCGCCTTGATATGATGTGGGTGATACTTCTTTTTCCTGAAAATGGCATCATTCCTGTCTATCCAAATACACCAAAGAAAGTTTAAAATGTTAGGCTGATTGGCTTGAGGATGATTGGAGCTAAGCATGGTCGAAAACCAAGCTGTCATGGTGATGTCCGAGGTGAAGAAATTTTCTATCAGCATATTCCAGGGAGGTAAAAACCAAATAGCTCGAGAGAAGGGACATAAAAAGAACAGATGAAACTCATCTTCATCCATGCCACATCTGACACATTGCTTAGAGATGTGTATGGGGAAGCGCCCAGCTCTGCTCCCCGTAGGCAAAGCTTTCCTGAGAACCCTCCATGCAAAAATTTTAATTTTAGGAATGAGAGACTTGTCTTTCCAGACATTTTTGAGTAATTGTTTTGTAGCCGCAGCAAGAACAGCCGGCCTGTTCCTGGGGTTTGAGTTAATGTCCTGCAAACAAAGCCTATAAGTGGATTTGGAGTTACAAATTCCAGAAGGAGTAAGATTCCAGCAAAGAATGTCAGGGCAATCATCATGAATAATAATGTGAGCAGGGTAATTATAAGGGGGGGTTGTGGATAATGAGGTTGTCATGAACAGTACGCCACTGTGAGCACCAAGGGGAGCTCCAAATGGAGCTATTTCCCTGGGTGATTTGAATTGAAGAGTTGGCAGCGAGTTTGGGCATGATTTTTAAAATAGAGGACCAGAAACCATATTTTGGGACATTCGCAGTAGCTTTCCAGATTGAAGAATCATAGAAATATTTAGATTTTAGTACCTTGTATAAGTGGGAAGTAGGATCATTAGCAATTCTCCAAGAAGATGCTAATAGCAGTCCTTCATTGACTGCTTGCAGGTTCCTGATGCCCAAACCACCATCTTCCTTAGGTAAGCAGATGTCTTTCCAAGCTCTGAGACATAAACTCTTCCCTGCGACATTCTCTCTAATGCCAGACCACCAAAAAGTTCTGATGATCGCAGTTAGCTGAGTGATTTGTTTTTTGGAGAATAAAATGTTGGACATGAAATACACAGGGATAGAAGAAAAAACAGATTGAATGATTTCAATACGAGCAGCGTGCGCAAGCATGTTGGCTTTAAAAGAGGGAAGTTTATTTCTGAACTTATCAATGAAAAAGTTGTAAGCCGAGGATCTGTTTTTAGCAGGTAAAATGAGTGGGTGCCCCAAGTGTACAAAAGTAGTATCCATGTCAGGAACCTGAAAGAGACCCTTAATTTGCAATTTAACCGAGTTGGGAGTTTTCTTACTGAAAAGAATGGAGGATTTGGTCCAGTTTGGAATCTGTCCAGAACCTGCACAAAAGTGTTGGAGTACATTGTATATTGCTGTAGCTTCCTGCAGATTAGCTTGTCCACAAATAATCAAGTCGTCAGCGAAAAGTAATGAGTGGATAGGGGGGCAGCTGGGCCCCAGGGATATTCCATGCAGGTTGTTAGTTTGAAGAGCTTCATTAAGACCAATAGAGAGTTCATTAATAGCTAGGACAAATAAGTACGGCGATAAAGGGCATCCTTGTCGTATACCTCTCCGGCTTTTGAATTTTTTTGTCGGCTGGCCATTAATGATGACAGAGAAAGTAGGGCTCGAAATGCAGGCATGGATAAGGTTGATGAAATGACCATGCAGCCCTTTACGTACCAGAGCCGCAACTATGAAGTCCCATTCAATACGATCAAAAGCTTTAGCCAGGTCAATTTTTATCATGAAAGCTTCATGGTTCCAAGAGGACAAATTGAAAGAGAGGGTGATTTCTTGAGCAATGATAATATTATCACTAATTCTTCTACCTTTGATGAAAGCTTGTTGGGCATGATCCACATGATCAGGGAGATGGGGTTTGAGTCTATTTGCAATGGCTTTGGAAATAATTTTATAAACAACATTACAGAGACTACTTAGCCTGAAATCAGTAGGCAGAAGAGGAACCAGCTTTTTTGGAATGAGAGCAATGTTCGTGTCCGCAATGTGAGGAGGAATAATACCAGAGTTGAAGAAGGTTTGAACCAGAGTGGTGACCTCGTCTCCAATCCAACTCCAGGCTGCTAGATAGAATTCAACATTGAAGCCATCAGGACCTGGGGAAGCATTGCGTTTCATATATTTTAAGATCTGCAGAACCTCATCTTTAGATGGGAGAATGTAAGTTGGGTCCCCATCCTGATCAGGGAGGTTAGTATTAGCAAAAGGGGCAGCAGAATTGTCATTAGCCGAACCAAATATATGAGTGAAGTAGTTGACAAAGGTGTTTGCAATCAAGTCTGGTTTCTGGTGTGTAACATTGTTTTCATCAGTGATGGCAAGAATGGTGTTTCTCTTTCTTCTCTTAAGAACCGCCCTGTAGAAGTATTGGGTATTTCTATCACCTTTTGTCGCCCATTGTTTCTTACCTCTCTTTTTGTAGAAAGTATCCATCTTTTTGAGGTTCAAATCGTATCTGCGAGATAACGTGGCTTCCAACGCGTGATCTTGCAGGTTTGGGGGCTGCATTTGAATGCGGTTGATATGTTTTTCGATGTCAGCTTGCTCTTGCTGCAGAGGCTTTTTCTTCCTGCACCATTTCTTCAGAGATGTAGCAAGTTTATTAGTTTTTTCATGGAAGGAATTGTGAGACCCACAGTTAGCCCACACATTTTTAGCAACGTCCAGGAAGTCATTTTCAAGAAGCCACCAGTTTTCAAACTTGAAGGATTGCTTAGGCCTGGCAAAAGTACCATCAGTAGAAAATAAAATAGGTGCATGGTCACTGAGAATGATAGGCAGATTCGAAACTTTAGAATTCAGGTGCGCAGCAAGCCATTCAACATTCACTAGGCACTGGTCCAGCCTCTGATAAATGGGCGTGGAAGAATGCATGCTATTGCGCCAAGTATAAGCCGGACCACTATAGCCTAAATCAAACAAACCACAGTTCTTCAACAAAGCATGAAACTTAGACATACGGTTCATATTAGGATTACAACCATTTAACTTGTCTGCATGATAAAGGATGTCATTAAGATCACCCATACATACTACAGGTTTGCCTGGATTTTTATGAACAAAGGAGGCAACCTTCGACCATATATCACTAGTGTTGCGGTGATAGGGATCCCCATATATACACACCAAACAGAACTGGGTTCCTAGCGCTACGTCGGTGGCGATGGCGAGAATATAGTGGAAGCTAGCGTCATATATATCGATACTAAGCGAGTCCGTCCACATGAGCCAAAGGCCACCCGAGGTACCTCTAGAAGGAACAACAAGAGCATTAGTAACATCAAAACGATTGACAAGGTCAGTTTGAAGAATTTTAGAGGATTTGATTTCCGAAAAAAAAGTTACCTAAGCGCGTATAGAACGGATCAGATTGGCCAGGAACATCATTCGCCTATTGCCGAGGCCCCGGCCCATGCCCCGGCAGTTCCAGGCGATGGCTCTCATGGGGACAGAGGCGCGTTTGGGCCACGCGCCGCCGCCCGTCCATCCAGAGAATCGTCTCCTGCTTGATGATGCCACTCAGTCGCTTGCATAGCTTGTCCAGGTTGATCCTGTCCCCGAAAGATAGGAACGCCTCTAGCAGTGGAGCTATGGTGATCTTCGGTTTCCAACGAGGGCTCATCTCTGGTGCTATGAGTGTGAGGATGAGTATTGAAATCCATGTGGTGGAGGCGATCAATGCCAGGAGGAGAGAAAGCCCCCGCCCTAGAGTCAACAGTGCCACTGCTAGCCCCGGCGAATGCGCCCCAAGAAGACAGGGGTCGTAGCTTCCAGGGGGGTTGGCTCCATGAACCACAACCTGTCCCCCAGCGAGAGGAGTGTCGGTGCCGCCCATTTGTGCCAAAGCTGCGCTCCAGTTTCTGCGCAGATAATGGCGACGCCCCATCTCCACGGGCGCCGTGCGAAACTTGTGGGTGGAAGAACCAGAGCGAGTCCGATGTACCTTGTGGATAGCGGCGCGAACAACTCCAGATCCCCCATGCGGAGCCCTGTCCCAACGGCTGCTTCGACGTCCGCCGCCGCCCCTCGCAGAGGAAGAGCCGCCGGGAGCCTGGGACCCAGTGGCTCCAGCAAGAGAGGCGGCACGAGCTCCTCCATCTCCTCCTGCTGAGCCTCCAAGTCCTCCAGCTGGAGGGGAGGGGGAGGAGGGACCTCCGAGACGCAGATCAGCTCCGACGGCATCCTGAGCGTCGGCCATGGGTGTCGCACCGCCCGGAGGAGGCCCGAGCAAGCCCGGAGCAGGGACTGGTCCTAGACGGGGCGCGCTCCCAGGGCGGAAAGCGCCCGGCTCATCCTCAGCTCCAGGTCGCGTCCAGACATAGGCGGAGAGACGCTTGGACGGCGGAAGCGCCGTCGTCGGGAGCTTGGGGCTGGCACGCTTTTGCTGCGCAGATCTTGAGGGAGTGGGATGAGGAGCAATGTGAATGGGCGCAGAGGTGGCCAGAAGCTGGGGATTAAATGGGAGGGGGGAGTTGCTTCCCTGCGTTGCTGATCATCAATTGGAGCATTAATCCTCTGAGCAGATTGCACTGTGTGATAAGACTGCAGTTTAGATAGTTGAGTGTTTTGCATCAGTTGGGGAGTGGGGAACTGAGTAGGAGTAGCAGGCATTGAAGAAGTGGCTCCAGTCTGATGGAACTGAAGTGGAGTGGTATTTTGAACCAGCTGGGTTGAAACTGGGAGCTGGGCCATTGCAGGCCCAAACTGGTAGTTGAGAATGTTCTGCTCTTCGGAGTGTCTGTATAGCACATCTTGCAGTAGGCCAGTGGATGGCCCTGGAAAGAACATGCCATGCTGAGTGCTGAAGGGTAAAATGGTACCACCTTGAGAAAAAGGCATGGGTGCATTGAATGCTCACCCCCCTGGTTGAACTGACAGGCGGTGCATCCACTCGATGACTAGTGGTGTGAACTTGGGTGGTCAAAGACGGCGCCCTCACATCAGGCGCGGTTGGCTGAATGGAGGCTGCAAGGGGCAAGTGTTGAGGATTAGGTGAGGCAGTAATTAATCCCGCAGACTGATCGGCTTGTTGCGTGCCAGTACTAGTGTGCTCCATTCTCCTAATCTGATCATTGATCTGCTTCATGGACAGTTCTTTGATCTGATGGCTGCTGCTTCGCTCATGTTCAGAGACCTTTTCCTTGCCCTTGGATTGATTTGTACGCTGAGACTGGATTCTGGGGATGTTGGAATTGGTGCCTGGGTTTAGCCGTTGGAGGAAATTCTGAGAAACTGGCTCTGCTGAAAGAGGGATGAGATCTGCATTGGTGACCCAAGGGCCAAATCTCTCAGGCTGGATCTGGCTATCTGAAATGTGCAAACTTTCCCTTGACATGAGCAATTTACTTCTTAAGTCGCAGTTTTGCACATTATGGAACATCATCCCACAGAAAGAACATATCTTACCAATCCTTTCATAAAACAAGAAAGCCCAATCCGTGTAATCCTTGGAGTATGTAATCCATACCTTATCTCTCGTTCTTTTGCTGACATCAAACTGCACTGTGCCCCAAATGTACTCTGCTCGCGCTGTAAGCATGTTTGAGTTGAAGGGATGGAATTCAGAGATCTTGCCCAATCCAGTGAGAATACTCTCAAGCAGGACACGATTCCTGCAGTTTCTAGGCACTCCATAGATCCTGATTGTGACATATATGTGCTGGAACTTGTAATCTTGGAGGTTGCTGCTACAGTTGTTAGCATTGACCCACTCAAGCAGAAAATTATCAGACCCCATGCTCCATGGCTGACGAGTGATAACAAACATCGCTGCATTGAAAGATTGAAAGTGAGCCAAAAAGATGAACCGGCCAAGCTGAGTGATGTTATGATAGTTGTTTCTCCAAGCTCTCTCCATGGATTGCTTCACTGACTGCAGGGTGACATCGCGGGCTTGAGCTTCAGAGGCAGTGAGCTTCGTCATAATCTTGAACTCTGCTTCTTGGATCTCTTCCTCTGGCTCTTGCTGCATCTGGATATGAAAGACATTGGGTTCTCCAAGAGAGAGAGATTCCATGTTCAGCTGGTTAAGCACATCTTCAAGATTTGTTGCTTGTGCGTCAGGATATGGTGGACGGAGGAGTGGCGGAGAGGCCTGCGGTTGAGCTCTTTCTTGGTTTCCCGAGTTCTCCATTGCTTTCCTCCGCTGTGAGAGAAACTGCAAAAAAAGGGGCGCAGGAGACTGGGGTGTTAAATAGCGGAGGAAGCACCGAGAAAACTTACCGGTAGAGGGATCCAGACGTGGAGCTGAGCGGCGGGGGACAGGTGTTGGTGAGCTAGAGCGGCGGCGAGCTGGGATTTGCCTAGGGCGGCGAGGAGCAGGAGGGAGGGGAGAAGAGCGGCAAGGAGCCAGACGAGTCGCCATTTCTTGGGGTGTGCATTCGCCGAATAGATGCTGACCATCCATGCGTGCAAGTGCAAGGTCCAATTTTGCCCAGAGATTGCTCTGAAGTAAAGTGTACACACAACTGAATTTGAACTGAATAAAATGACAAACATTACCCAGAATTAAACTCGATGGCACCGAGAACTGTAATAAATTTTGATACTGAATCTTTCAACTTGCATTGGACAAAACATTGAACTTTTCCAGGAGTATAATCAAAGTTTTAAATAGCCAGCTATAGCCCAACTATAGCCCCGCTATGGCTGTTTGAGCATGGTGCCGCTAAATGATGCTCGCCGCTATTCATGTACAATCGTGCGAAAAAGTTTTAAAATAGCCGGCTATAGCCTCGCTATAGCCCCGCTATGGCTGCTTTGAAGGGCTGCCGCTATTTTTCATAGCCCGCTATTTAAAACTATGGTATAATGCCACCCAAGAAGTACACTGAGCATGCATACAGAAATTCAATTTGCCAAAACCCTGTTTATCTGCATCTGATTTAAGTAAAGTGAGATGATCGCCCAACTGGAACTGTAATATGAACATTGGAATTGTAATAGGAACATTGGACTTTTGGAAGTGCATAGAAACTGAATGTAGTTGGGATAAGAAGAAAGTACTTATTGGAACTAGAATCATGGTGCCCTGTGTTACAGTGTTAGCCTCTTCTTCCATCTCAGTTGCTTCTTCCATCAGGAAAATGGCTGCCCGATCAGAGTCTAGCAGACTGCTTCTTCCATGAGAAAAGGGGAAATTTGATTAAGTTCTAAAGTATTCCAATGGTGGAAGTTCAATCAACTTTAGTTTTTTTTAAACGAAATCCACAAATTTGTGTTAAGATTGGTCTTATACAGCAGCAGAACATGATATCTTTACAAGAAAAGCAAAAGCAGAGGACTAAATCACACAGCCGAGAGCAGACTGGCCTCTTTAGATGTCAAGAGAAAGGACTATAGGCACTTACGTGAGCTTGATGAGCAGAGCAGCCGTCCCCGCCGAGCGCTGGTGATATGCTTGCGATCAATTTCGGCGTCAGTCTGCACTCCTCGCGCCTTTTTCCCTAGTCGCTCGCGCCATTTCCTCTGGCTTCGCTCGTGTTGGGCCGCATGGGCTGCAACTGGAGCGACAAACCCAGCCTCTGCCATCAGATCGCCATCGGACGGCGCTGGACAGAGTACGTCCCTCTGCAGTAGAAAACTCAACGTCAGACGATCTCGTTCCGGATGATTGACACTAGCAAAGACACTAAAGGTGCCTTTTAGACAGTGTTTCTTTACTCACTAAGCTACCGATGGATGGTGCCCTCTGGAAATGAAGCTTGCTACACTCAGCCAACCGAAAAGGTGTGAAAGCTCCCGGATGTCCCGCTACCCATATGAACAGTAAATTCAAAAAAATATATAAAACTTTGAGACATCAAACATGAAAAAAAATTTGATGTTCTTACAAAGTTTCATCCACAAAAACCATACGAAGAGCCCTCACCAAAAAAAATCTCTATTCAAAGTTCATCAACAGTTCATGCATTTTTGAACACTGATTTTGTTTTTTTTTTGTGAGGACACCTCGAATGGTTTTTGTGAATGAAACTTTGCAAGATCATCAAATGTTTGATGTCCCAAAGTTTCAAAAAAATACTGATAATAGGGGTTACGGGACACCCGGGAGTTTATAATCCATCTCACTCAGCCAAGTCACCCTCCTTTGAGCTTTCCTGCTCACGGAAGAAGATCAGAAGCTCTAAAGAGATGTTGGCGCAAGAATTTCCAGTGCCAACCCTATCGCACTATATGGCTGGAGAGTTTTGATTTTCCTCCATGTGCAATTGTGTTTAACTATTCCTTGTGGCTGGCAGCTGTAATAATTTGTAGCACTTTTGTTCTTGTTTTCTGAACATGCTGGACATGCGCCTATCCTACCAGAATCCGCTTCATCTCGCCTCTCTTTAAATGCTCTAGGGTTACTTCTAGAATGTGTAGGTTTGCATAATATTGAGAGCTATAATTATTAAGAAGTTTTTCCTTCTCATACAATCAAGGTCATACTCGCATATGACTCAATATATATCATCTCTGCTTCTTTCATTTCTCTCCTCAGAACCATAACTATGAAGATATATAGCACACGACATGCATAACCATGTTGAGACCTAGCTTATGGTACGCCGTCTAACTATATTTATACCAAATGTGTCATTGATCGTGGGTAATGTAGGATCGGTAGGCATCAAGAATTGCAGTCCACAAGCTAATTAAAACAACTGATAATGAGAGTTTTCTTCCAGATGGTCTCTTGCCTTATTCGGGAGCGGGTTCAGTTGATGATGGGGTCATTGACACAGGCAAAAACATTGAAAGTCCTTTTAGCCAGGTTTTACTCACCAAGTCATCACCGAATCGGACGCTGGAATAGGATGGTTTGAACACTGCACCTGTGGAATGAAATTCTTTAGGCTCAGCCTAGTGGCCACTCGCCCGCCACCTTGAGCATTCCTGCTCGCCAAAACAGTCACCGTTGAAGAAGATCAGAAGCTTTGGCGAAAGTCGCGAAAGAGGCTTCGAGTTTTATCCATTTGCAGTTACGTTATTGTATTCCGCATCTGTGGTGTTTTAGCTTGAGATTTGGATCTGTAATAATAAGTAGCACGTTTGGTTATCGTTTCCTGAACATGCTGGACATACATTTTCATGGATGTTTTTATTTAATTAACCTTTGGACCATGAAATTGGACAAAAGAAATTGATGCACCCAATTCGTTCCGTTCTCGGAATAATATTCTGCCTAGAAGATAGATAGTTCAATGAGCAGGTCGCCGTAGACATGGTTGCGGAGGACCGATGCCTCATCGACCAGCAGGGGCTGCTCTTTGAATCCCATGCAGCTCCTATACGCAGCCCAAACGTTTATAAAAATATTGTGTCCACTTCGGTTTTGTCCAGTTCTCATGAATTTTGTTACTAGATTTAATTAGTTTTCATTTGAATTGTGTCCGAACATTCCATGAACAACGTTGAATGGCCCTTCAGACACGTGAACGTGTCTATAAACAGATAGGACGTCTCATTTATAGCATGGTGTTGGGCTGTTGGTCCATCTTCATTCAGGTCGAGACGGTGCATCAATATTAATTGAAATGACATGGTTTTAGTCATGATCACCATCAAGATATGATGTTATTTTTTTTTATGTGGAAAGTAGTCATGATCAGGGAGCACAAGGTCTAGCGGCGTAGCTAATCAACTGGTGTCATGCTCTTGGTCCTATGTTTTGTAGAATCATAATAGTACTACCAAGATACCATTCTTGTAGTCAGAAAAAGGTTTAAATGGCAATGTGTCACCTTAATGTTTGCCGCTTGCATGTGATTTGTTGGAGGGTTGATTGATGGATACGGCCAAATGGGGCACATGCCACATGACGATGGTGATGTCCAGGTGAAAGGGAGATGTGCCGTTGCTACTAATTAACCTCTGGCCTTTCACCGACAAAAGAAAACAGCAGAAAAGACAGCATCACGATGCAGTGTCTGTCCCATCGGCAAAGCAGCCACGGATGCGCGCATGCACATGCATATACATTTGGATTTGGGCCACCTTGGCTCCATTAGTAGCTCTTAATTTGTTAATATGACATTTTTAATATCACATACATATGTATTAATTTTAAAAATAAAATTAAGTAAAATCGAGCACATCAGTGAGGGCTTGACGATCATGAGCACGTTGCTGAGGGAGGGGAAGCTTTCGAGACAGCGTCGATTTCAGCGAGGATTGGGTCGTTAACAACTCGTTTTCGATGATGGTTTCAGATTCCAAGGGCTGATTTTCAGCGATGATGAAATCGTAGGCAACTCATTTCCAACAATGATGCTTGAAATTGTGAGAAACACTATGATAGACATCCACATGAATGCCACATCTAATGATTTTCTCAATTACAAACATCCATGTACATTTTAGCTTCGGGATTCCGATTCCTTCTCTTCTTCTTCTTCTTCCTTCTCCTCTTCTTCTTCTTCTTCCTTCTCCTCTTCTTCTTTTTCTTCCTCTTATATTTCTCCTCTTCTTTCTTCTCTTCTTCTTCTTCTTCCTTCTCCTTTTCTAATTATTTTTCTTTTCTAATTCTTTCCTTCTTCTAACTAAATTTAACTAAAAAAACTAACTACAACTAATAAGTAAAACTAAATAAAACTAACTAACTACAATAGACTAACTGAATACAATACTAAAGTTTACTAATCTAAAATCTATTAAAATAGTAGCAATAAAAAACTAACTAACTTATATTAAAAATAGTAGCAATTAAAAACAGTAACAATACTAACCTAACTAAATTTCTAATCTAAAATATGACTAACCTAACACTAAACTACAATGTGAACAACACTAATACTAACAAATCTAACAAAAACAGAGAAAACAAAAAAAACAAAAAAACTGAGAGGGAGGAGGGGGGGCTCATCGGCCGGAGTGGCGGTGGAGGTGGAGGAGGTGGGCGGTGGCTTGACGGCGGCTGGCGGAGGAGGGCAGCGGCGCCGGAGCCGGAGACGACAGCGGTGGGCGGGGCGGGCCGGGTCGGGTCGGATCCGGCAAGGGAGGGGGCGGGCTGAGGCGGGTGGGGGCGGGGCGGGCCGAGGCGGGTGGGAGCAGGAGACGACGGCGGTGGGCGAGGGCGCGTCGGCGGAGACGGCGAGGGCGCGGCGGCGGCGACGGTGAGGGCGTGGCGGCGGCGTGGGGCGAGAGAAAGGAGGCACGGGTGAGAGAGAGTGGAGAGAGTGGGAGAGAGAGGAGGCACGACGGGCAGTTAACGGCCAGGAGCTTTGCCGTCTGCCCAGGACGACAAATTATCCTTTGCCGTCAGGGGCAGACAGCAAAGCTCCTGGCCGTTAACTGCCACCGATGGAACGGTCTGGGAGGGCCCACCTGGGGCTTTGCCGTTTGCGCACAGACGATAAAGAGGTCTTTACCGTCCGTTTATTAAAAGCAGACGGCATACAACCAGTTTGCCATATGTCATATGTTTGCCGTCTGCCCCGATGGAATGCAGACGGCAAAGACGATGACACATGGCAAACTACAGGTTTCCAGTAGTGATTGGGGAAGGAAGGAGAGTTTTCCATTAACCGACACCGCCGTATGTCCACCACAGACCAGCTGCATGATTCTATGTACATAAGCCCCATCAAAGCCTCTAGATAACAGTACTGCGCGCAGAAACGGCCAACTGGCCGAGTCATAGGCCTTCTCAAAATCAATCTTGAGGAGAACATCATTCGTCTTACGCCGATCCAGATCATGAACTATCTCGTGTAAATAAAGGATGACATCCAAAATGAACCGACCTTTAATGAAGGCAGCCTGAGAGGGGGTGTTCACTCAAAATTTTCCTTGCAGTTACTCAAAATTTGGTGGGTTTGTGCAATCACTCGCACAAACTCATCTGCAACCATAAGTTGTAGGTTCTCTTGCAAGGACATGCCACTAGGAGATTCATTTCTGCCCTCCTTTCATACCCACGGAATACTTACTAGTGGGTAGGTGTGTTGTAGCGGGAGAAAGTGACAAGGGCTATAATTTATCAGAATGGTTTTTTCTCACATTCAAGATCATACTCGGATCTT
Source organism: Bromus sterilis (assembly GCA_950022295.1). NCBI lineage: Eukaryota > Viridiplantae > Streptophyta > Magnoliopsida > Poales > Poaceae > Bromus > Bromus sterilis. Next base: position 5,226,353 of record OX465597.1, on the reverse strand, counting down.
ACCCAATATTTTTTTAGAAAAGGGGGAGCCCCAGCCTCTGCATGGATCTTACCCAATATATATACATCACCTTGGCTTCTCTAATTTCTCTCCTTAGAACACTACACATGAAAGCTAGCAGACACCATATGCATGTAGGGACCTTATCAGCTCATGGTGCACTCCCAGCTATGTGTTTCATAGATATATCTTTTTTGAAAAAGAGTTCATAGATATATCTAGTTGCACCTTCACATGGAGAGAAAAATATTGGATGAAACATATTTCATTAATGGGTACGTAAAGTAGGCTTGGAAGGCATCAAGAACTTTACGTTGTGTGATACTGCAAGTGGTGGTGCACTCTCGTCAACAATCTATGTTGAGACGATGTTGGTGCATGCATGACAAGATTCTTCAGGCAGACCTACGCACACCGGTGCACTCCATGTTGCAAGATATTTGTCAGGGACTAGAGCAGGATCAACACACACTATGCAGGCTAGTGATGAACTCGAGCTCCACACACTCAAAGCCGTGGATTACACCCAGAGAACGCAATCCACAGAGAGCAATTTTCCGATAAGGTTCACAATGCTTTTTGGGCTTCTTCCTTTTATTCCATCAGCTAAAGACTAAATTGCAAAAAACCATTAGAATTGTGGACCTTAAATCAAAATACCACCACCATTGCGGGTTTTTTAAAATAACATCCACCATGGTACTGATAGTTTTCAAAAAACACTGTTAGAACGGTTAACCGCGTTTGAATGAAAACCTGACTTGTTGGTCCTACTGTCAGGCAACACGTGGCAAGGGGGAGATGGCACCTGTCTCCGCACCCTTAGACAACATCTATTTGGTGCGCTGGCTTTTCCCATGAATCATGCATGCTGACTTGCATGTTCTGAAAAACATGTTAAAGGATGCTAGCTATTTACATATAGAAAATTTATAGGCTTGCATAAATCTTACATTTTTTAAGAAGTTGATCCCAATTTTTTTAACATGCAAACTATTCACCTCAGAATCTTCACTAAGCCACCACCTTCATTATATTAACATGCACATATAACATCTCATCAAAGGCACATCACAATATGCATGAGATAAAAAAATCATTAATAGTTAATCTCATGCAAATTTATCTCACCACACATGCCACCATATCAAGGCTTAATCAATATGTCACTTATATTAAATAAATATTGTCAACTACACAATAATCAAATGCAATACATAATAGTATTTTTTTTATTTTAGTTTATATATTATTAATTCAACTATTTAAACTTAAAAAAAAGGCAGCCCAGTGCATGTAGTTCCCGCTTGCGCAGGGTCCAGGGAAGAGTCCGACCACTTTGGATCTATTGTACGCAGCCTTTTTTTACATTCCCTACTATTTATACTTCATACAACAAAAATATATTGCAGTTGATTCCCGCAGAGGAGTATCCTCTAGTTAAGTGTTAAGAACTAAACATCACCGAAAGTTCTGGGTCCCCTTGACGCAAGGACATACCAACGCTACTGGAATTCACTCCATCTCGCCCCTCTTCAAACGCTCTAAGCTTACTGGTACAGTGTGTGGTTCTGGGTCGACCCTTTGCCGCAAGGACATACCAATGCTCTAAGATATAATTGTTCAGAAGTATTTTATTCCTTTTACAATCAAGGCAGACTCATATATGACTCAATATATATCACCTCCGCTTCTCTCATTTCTCTCATCAGAACCATATATCTAGCTATGAACCTAGCACGCGGTATGTATGCGGGCTAACTATATATGGTATAGATGTATATAGGTGCGCTTTCACACACATTACAAAAATATACGATGCCAGTATGCCACATGTGTCATTGGTCATGGGTAATGTAGGATCGGGAGGCATCAAGAATAGCAGGCCACGGGCTAATTGAAATCATCGAGAATGAAATATTTATTGTAGATGGTAGCTTCTCTTATCCGCACACCTTATCTGTTGATGGTGGGGTGATTGACACCTGCAGAAAAATCGAAGGTGCTTTTAGCCAGTTTTTACTCACCAAGCCATCGCTGAACCGCGGCGTAGGATAGGATGGTTAACACACTGCACCTGTGGAAAATGAAACTCTTTATGCTCAGCCTAGTCATCACTTCCATTAGAATTCCTGCTCGCGAAAATAGTCGCTGTTGAAGAAGATTAGATGCTATGATGAGAAAGTGACAAAAGAAGCTCTTGCGCCACCGCTATAGCACTGCATGGCTTGGCTGGAGAGTTTTGAGTTTCACCATCTGCATTCATGTTCCCCTATTCCGCATCTGTGTTGATTTGTAATAATTTGTGGCACTTTTGTTCTCTTTTTTTTGAACATGCATGCTGAACATGCGACTGTACTACTTGATCCATGGCCTAAGAAAGAGAGAGAATGGAGAAGCACCTACTGGCTACTGCCGTGAGCTACATTTACATGCTTGTGCTCACCACAAATTGGTTGGACTGGGTGACTCTATGCATGTACTACATGCTCAGGTCGAGACGGTGCATCAATATTAATTGCAATGACATGGTTTTAGTCATGATCACCATCAAGATATGCTGTTGTTATTTCTTTATGCGGAAAGTAGTCATGCAGGATCAGGGGGCACAAGGTGTAGCGGCGTAGCTAATCAACAGGTGTCATGATCTTCGTCCAATATTTTGTAGAATCATAACAGTACCAATATATCATTCTTTTAGTCAGAAAAAGGTCAAAATAGCAATGTAACAACTAAATGTTTGCCGCTTGCATGTGATTGGTTGGAGGGTTGATTGATGGGATACGGCCAAATGGGGAACATGCCACACGCAGGACGATGGGGATGTCCCGTAGAACAATTGTTCTACGGTTGTTGCCTTCAAAAACGATGAGGGGTGTCCAGGAGATGTGATCGCCATATCTGTCTTCTGCCATCGAAATCACATTTAGCTAATTAATCCTGCCCCATCCTAATTTGAGAGAGGGTCAGAGGCTCCGTACTAAAACATCTACATTACAAGCTTCTCAGAAAAAATTACTGTATAACAAAAACAACCCACACAGAAACAAAAAAAGAGCTTCCTCTATGGCGCGGCGATGATTTTGTAAGTTGATGTACGAACCACAATGGAGTTCTGCGCCGGTGGAGAGAACCCACGGCTGGCCGTTGGCAACTCTAGGAAGAACTTGGTGGCTAGGGGTGCAAGAAAAGCTCAAAGCTCATAAGCCGCTCAAAATCGACTTATATTTTGGCTCCATTCAAGATCAATTCGAAAAGAAATGAGTTGAGTATGAGCAATTTATGTACCTTCATCGAGAAATGAGCTATTTTTAAGCCAACAATAGCTCCCTCAATTTTAGCTCGATATCATATAATCATATTAAATAATCTTGATGTATATGAAGAAAATAGGACACTTTGTTATCATATATATTGTATATAATTTTCTCCATTTTCCTATTAGCAAACATGAAAGGTTATTAAGCAGGAAGACAATTTAGCCTCAGTATGGTACGTACGTGCTGAACCGTGTGTTCAATATCCTGTTATATTTTCTAAATTTTGAGAGCAGAAACACCTTCATTTTCTTCTCTTTCTATTTTTCTATTAAATACTAGTCTTTAGTTGAGAGGTAATATGTCAAATTCTATACTGATTTCTTGTATTGTGTTCTGGCCTATCTTCTGTACTATTAAAGGGAGTTGGTACGTTCACATTGCTTTCAGGATTTCTCTCCCTCCTTTGATTCTACCCCCTCCCACTGATTTATTTCTCAATATAACATCTCCTTTCTTTGATAATATGGAAGGTAATATTGACATAGGTGGAAAGATTGGATTTGAAAGGTGGAGATAGTGAGTGGAAGGTATATGTCAGACACAACTGATATCAATCACTTAAATATCTATACTCCCGTTGCAACGCACGGGCGATTAGCTAGTTTTATTTAAAAATCGTGTTGATTACGAAAACATCATAATTATTTAGCTCAAAACTAGCTCGAGATCGACTGACGATCGGTAAAACTGAGCAAGACCCACTTTCTACAGCTTAATCTTTAGCTTTGCTCAGTTTGAGCTCGCTCAAAATTTGATATAAGTTGAACTGAGTATAGTCTACTCTCTCGAACTCAACTCGTTTGCAGCCCATTTGGTGACTATGATTAACTCTCAAAAACTGGATCCAGGTGACAGGGAGACGTGGCGTTTGTCATAATTAATCATCTCCTTTAGTGTGTGCAAATATGATGCGGCCGTCCTGGCCTTTCACCGACAAAAGAAAACGGTAGTAATCAGGAGAGACAGCCTCACGATGCAGTGTCTGCCCCATCGGCAAAGCAGCCATGGATGCACTCATGCACATGCATGCTCATTTTGGATTTGGGCCACCTTGGCCCTATTTGTAGCTCTTAATTTGTTAATATGATTTTTTAATATCGATCTCAGACATATATATTCACTACGGGACAGGCCACAAACGCCTGCGGCCGTCCGCTACGTCGACGGCCAAATATCGGAACCGTCGGCGTAGATCTTGAGGATGGGAAGGTACCTGTGTGACCGTCGGCGTAAGAAAGCCGTCGGCATAGGTGGAGCTACGCCGACGGCCATCGTCGGCGTAAAAACCAAACATACAACGGCATCAGACAACCTACGGCACAAGATCTACGCGGACGGCAATGCCCTCGGCATATTTTTTCCCTACAAAATAAAAATAATAAATAATTTTATTGAAAATAAAATAAAATAAAAATAAAAATATTCAAATGGACCTACGCTGACGGCAATGCCCTCTGCGTATTTTTTTTCCTACAAATCATTTGGGAAAACTATCATTTGAAACTAGCTATAACATCGGTCATCTGGCTTGAAAGTCATGAATCTTCATACTCGATAGCTCATTTTGAAAAGACTTTTACAAGATATTTGTCTTATTCCAAGTTTGTTGTTTTGTATGGTTACTAATACATAAATTAAGATTCAACACGAAGGTTTTACATTTTTTATTTTTTTTGAATTATTTTTGTCAATTTCAAAAAGTGGTCAAAACGGAAGGCATGACCGGTAATAGATAGGGGTGGAGTCTTACAAAAATTTTGGTGGGTCCCTAATGAAATGAATACTTGTGTATCTAAAAAATATTAAAAAAAATAAAAAGCAAACTATCAAGCACATGTAGTTCAAATTTGACCCCGTTCCACTTGAATCTGCGGAAATTTGTCTTTTTTAAAAAGGTATATAAAAACATATTACATGGAAACTTTGGTCAATTTTAAATAAAATATGGTATAGTATTTTACAAAAATAAAATGGTTCAAGTTGACATCAAATATTTGGTAGATCCTTCACAAAAAATCCCTACTTTTGTCACTCGGAAAATAAAAAATGGATTTTTCGTGCAAAGAAAATAAAACACACCTTTGGTAAACTTGTTGGCTAGTATAATATACACACATGTGCAAAATATGAGATCATTTGGGGAAACTATCCTTTAAAACTAGCTATAACATCGGTCATTTGGCTTGAAAGTCATGAATCTTCATACTCGATAGCTCATTTTGAAAAGACTTTTATAAAATATTTGTCTTATTCCAAGTTTTTTGTTTTGTATGGTTACTAAGACATAAATTAAGATGCAACGTGAAGGTTTTACATTTTTTATTTTTTATTTTTGAATTATTTTTGTCAATTTCAAAAAGCGATCAAAACGGAGGGCATGACCGGTAATAGATAGGGGTGGAGTCTTACAAAAATCTTGGTGGATCCCTGATTAAATGACTACCTGTGTATCTAGAAATGAAAAAAATTTTAAATAAAGAAAAAACTATAAAGCACATGTAGTTCAAATTTGACCCCGTTCCAACTGAATCTATGAAAATTTGTCTTTTTCACAAGAGGTATATAAAAAACATATTACATGGAAACTTTGGTCAATTGTAAATAAAATATGGTCTAGTATTTTACAAAAATAAAGTGGTTCAAGTTGACATCAAATATTTGATAGATCCTTCACAAAAAACACCTACTTTTGTCACTCGGAAGATGAAAAAATAGATTTTTCATGCAAAGAAAATAAAAAATCCTTTGCAAACTTGTTGGCTAGTATAATATACACACATGTGCATTTTTAAGATCCTTTGAACTAGCTATAACATCGATTATTTGGCTTGAAAGTTATGAATCTTCATACTCGATAGCTCATTTTGAAAAGACTTTTATAAGATATTTGTCTTATTCCAAGTTTGTTGTTTTGTATGGTTACTAAGGCATAAATTAGGATGCAACGCGAAGGTTTTACATTTTTTTAATTCTTATTTATTATTTTTGTCAATTTGAAAAAGTGGTCAAAACGGAGGGCATGACCGGTAATAGATAGGGGTGGAGTCTTACAAAAATCTTGGTGGATCCCTGATGAAATGACTACTTGTGTATCTAGAAATGATTTTTTTTAAATAAAGAGCAAACTATCAAGCACATGTAGTTCAAATTTGACCCCGTTCCATCTGAATCTGCGAAAATTTGTCTTTTTCAGAAGAAGTATATAAAAAAACATATTACATGAAAACTTTGGTCAATTTGAAATAAAATATGGTCTAGTATTTTACAAAAATAAAATAGTTCAAGTTGACATCAAATATTTGGTAGATCATTCACAAAAAACGCCACTTTTGTCATTCGGAAAATGAAAAATGGATTTTTCGTGCAAAGAAAATAAAAACTTCCTTTGGCAAACTTGTTGGCTAATAAAATATACATACATGTGCAAAATATGGGATCATTTAGGAAAACTATCCATTCAAACTAGCTATAACATCGGTCATTTGGCTTGAAAGTCATGACTCTTCATACTCGATAGCTTATTTTGAAAAGACTTTTATAAAATATTTGCCTTATTCTAAGTTTGTTGTTTTGTATGGTTACTAAGACATAAATTAGGATGCAACACGAAAGTTTTACATTTTTTATTTTTATTTTTTATTATTTTTTTCGATTTCAAAAAGTGGTCAAAACGGAAGGCATGACCGGTAATAGATAGGGGTGGAATCTTACAAAAATCTTGGTGGATCCCTGATGAAATTAATACTTGTGTATCTAGAAATATTTTTTTCAAAAAATAAAGAGCAAACTATCAAGAAAATGTAGTTCAAATTTGACACCATTCCAGCTGAATTTGCGGAAATTTGTCTTTTTGAGAAGAGGTATATAAAAAACATATTACATGGAAACTTTGGTCAATTGTAAATAAAATATGGTCTAGTATTTTACAAAAATAAAATGGTTCAAGTTTACATCAAATATTTGTTACAAAAAACCTCTACTTTTGTCACTCGGAAAATAAAAAATGGATTTTCAAAATTAAAAAGAAATATATTATTTCAAAAAAATAATTTAAAAATGTTCGAAATATAATAGGTAACCGATCGGGAAGTTTCAATTTTTTTTCAAAATTTCATCACACCATAGACGTCAACAAGGTCTTAGACGTCAAAAAGGTTTAATAGGATTGATATGATACATATATCAACAAGTGTCTATTAAGCGAGTTGGGGTAGGTGTTGAATGGAACTGAGAAGTTAAGCGTGCTGGGGCTGGAGTATTGTGAGGACGGGTGACCCTGGGAAAAGTTTGACCATGAAGGTCAATTTGACCTGAGATTAACCATAATGATCTTAGATTAAGATAAATGTGTAAAAATAGAAATAAAAATAAAAAATATTTTTTTCAGACAGGGATACGCCAAAATAATTAATAATTTTTAAAATTCAATTTTTTTTAAATTCAAACAGGGTTACGTCTACGGCCAGGCCGTTGGCGTAGCAATAAAAATAAAAATTAATAATTTAATTTTTTTAAAAAAATAAAAAGTATATATATATATATTTTCAAACGAGGATACGCCTACGGCCAGGCCGTCGGCGTAGCTGACCACTAGGCCAAACGACCGTTAGTTTCTGCGTGGACCCCACCTAGCATACGCCGACGGCCTGGCCGTCGCCGTATATTTCTACGCCGACGAAAATGGTACGCCGACGACATCAGAGGCTAACCCGAGAAAAACCTAAGCCGACGGTGATACGCCGACGGCGGCCCTCGGCGTAGGCCTACACCGACGGCATTTGGCTCTACGCTGACGGTTTCCGGCCGTCGGCGTATGCGTGTTGTGCCGTAGTGATTCATTTCAAAAATAAAATTAAGTAAAATCGAGCACAGTAGTGAGGGCTTGTATGACCATGAGCAAGTTGGTGAGGAAATGGACACTTTTGATGCGGCATCTATTTCAAGGGATGACTGTGTAATCATGCATCAACTCGTTTTCGATGGTGAGTTTAGCTTCCAGGAGCCAATTTCGACGATGCAACTCATTTACAATAATGATGCTTGAAATTGTAAGAAACGTTATGACAGGCATCCGCAGGGAAGTACCATTTAGTGTTTTTCTCAATTACAAACCTCCATGTAGATTTTGATGGTGATGATTTGTTTCCGACGGTGAAGCTTGTAATATGTAAAAGCATAGAAATTTTGGGATGATTTTTTTTTTGCTTCTCACATATTTCAAGCATCGATATTGGTTTATTCCCATTTAATTGAAAAATATGCTAACCATTTTGATTACACATAAGAAAATCCTTGCCTAAATCCTTATATGTCTTCCAAGATGGTCGTATAATTTTTATTAGCACCTCTCCTCCTGCATGCCACTCCCCATATGAGAAAATCACCTAGTTCGCCAATGGTGATAGAGGATGTTGTGGACGGCTAGAGGTGAATCGGCATATGCGGTGCGAAAAGACAACTGGAGGTTGTGCGCCTTTTAATAGTTGCGAGCAGCGGGTGAAGGAAGTGGGTGCTGAAAAAGCTTGTTCGTAAACATGCCAGTGGTGAAAGGCAAGGAGTAAACTTTTCTCTTGACTAGATGGTTGTGAAACGGAGCATGCTCCAAACCAATTCCCTAGATGCCAAATATGAAAGCTCACGGGGTCATTTTGGACATGTTCCAAAAATTATGGTGATCCGGGACTACTCTATTTGAGCCAAAATCATCGTAATAACAATTATTATAACAACCAGAACCATATAACGACTCGGGTGGGGGGGGGGGGGGGGGAAGGCGAGGGTCTTCACCACCAAGGGTGCGTACACCACTCTCTCGGCGCGGATGAACTTGCTAGAGCTCACAATTATTTGTGGGACCATCATTCCTTTAGGGATCAAAATCTTCGGTTGGCTACTTTTAATGGAAAAGATCAACACACATCATAACCTCAAAAAGAAGACGGTCATAGAGGATGAGTCATGTCCTTTCTTCTCCTCTACACCCGAGTCTCGAGATTACCTCTTCTTCTTGTGCCCTTTTGCATAGAGGATTTGGGACCACATTGGCATCTCCTCAAAATCTAGCCCAATCGCAAAACTGCTAACTTCATCATCAATGCCACAACTACCACAATCACTCAAGGCCTTCATCATGATCATGGTCATGTGGAAGATTTGGGAGGACGGAAATGCTAAGACGTTTAGTAATGAGGTGCTACCCTCCCATGTTGTAATAGCTAATATCACAGAGGAATTCACTTTATGGACCAATAGGCTTAAAATCCAGAACAAAAACATTTGTTAGTTTATAGCGTGATCACCTCTCCTCTTGGCTCTTGCAATTTAGACAAACATAGGTAGGAACCAGTTGTGTATCGATGATGGACTTGCAACTAGTAAACAAGGGTGCCCCTACAATTGCTTGTCGGGGGTAGAATTACAACTAGGACAAAAAAAAGTCGAGGCCCCCAGTTGAGGGTGGAGTTGCAAATGGTCGCTCGCCACCGGTTACATGTTGAGAGTGAACTTGTAATTCAGATAAAAAATGGGCAAGGGCCTGTGCATTGATGATGGACTTAGTGCATATGCAACATTCTAAAATATTCAGGTGAGGTTTCTTTCTTCTCTTACAAAATATGACTGACTCTATTAGAATCACACAAAAGGACTAGCAAAGAAAATCGATCCGAGGAAAACAGCAAAGCAAAAGAGCGAGACCAACCACGCATGCACATGTTCACAACCAAAAACATTTTGAAGTTGCACATGTTCACAACCAAAAACATTTTGAAGTTAGGCCACCATCCTTCCACTAGTATCTACTCTTTATTTAATTTGATTTGATTTGCTGTCGAACAAATAAATATATATACTCATTATTTTTGTTATGAAAAAATAATATCTTGGCTACTACTAACGAATGAACAAACAGCAAGCAATCAGTGGATGGGGCATCTCGTCTCATCATCTCTATCCCAATTATTAATCCGTCGATCGGCCCCATCGAGCTGCTGCTGCAAGTAGTATGTACTGTACTTACCACAAAGTACGCTAGGACATGCACGATTGGACCTATCTAATTGTATCTGCACATATCTTAATTAACCTCGATCTTCATTGATTGATGTACGCGTGCTGTACCTGTACGGCTGTACGAACGCGTACCCAGCTGATCTTGAAACGGCTGTGTGCATCAATGTGTGCAGAGATCAATTTGAACAGTGAGCAAATTGTACTTACTCCTACCAGATGTTTTTTCTTTCCGAGCCACTAATGACGGTGCATTATCAAAGTCTGAAGATCTTTAAAGCTGGCTGTGTTGGTGCAGTGGTGCAAAAGCTCAACTTGTTTCCAGATGCACCAACTTTCCTTTGATCCCACTCTCTTGTGCAAATTGGACGAAAGAAATTGATGCGTCCCATCCCATCCCTTCCGTTAATCTGCCTGGACAATATTTCACTATCGTTTATACTAGTTGATCAACTACTCTTAAATGTTAACTTCACAGATCCGAAGCCTAAACCTTCACTACTTCCATCACTTCACAAAGCAGGTCTTGTTTTAAAACTTTGGCTTAAGTGCAGAAAATAAATTCAATATTTCTGTCATTGAGGATGATTAATGAGACGAAGGTTTAGGCACTTCGGGCTTTTCTTGTTACTTTTATCCTTTTGATTAAAACCCTAGTTGAGTTTTACGATGCTATCCAACTGACATCCTTTTTTCTTTCTCGGTCATCTTTTCCTTTTCATAATCACAACGCCACCTCCTCAATCTAAGCTCGCCTCTTGTCGTCTTCACTTGTAAGCTAATCAAGTCAGACGGCGGTAATTATCACAGAGGTCTAAGGAGAGAGCCTTATCTAAAGGGAACTATGCAGATGGAGATCCATACTAGGGATTTTGTATTACAAATAGAAGGAGATGGAGTGGTGATGTTGATGTTGTCGATGAAAATTTTGATGTGTGGTAGAGCTCTTCAATTGATTCCCCTTCTGCATGCCTTTCGAGCGCTAGGTTTCTGCTTTATTGATGAATTTTTGGTGGCTTTGTGTGTCCGTTTCGTGATCCGGGAGCAGGGGGTTAAAATAGTCGATCTAGCGGAGCCACCATAATCGATCTAGCCGAGGTGTCGATACCAGGTACGAACGGAAGCATTTGTACCACACACCATTACGCACTCCAGACGAGGGTCCGTTCGGTTTGATACCGTCAACTCACATCCACCAGCGACGTCGACGGTCATGCAATGATCATGACCTTGAGCGGTCAGGCGGTGGATAACGCTGAAGAATAGGGGTCGAAGCATAGGTTACTCTAGTTTTACTTTTGTCCTATGCAAAAAAAAATCAAATTTCAATACAAAATATCGCATCCACTTGTATATCTTTCCATTCTCAAGAATTTTGTTTGATTTAAAAAATATATTTAAATTGTGTTTAAACATTTGATGAACAGCGTTGTATAACTTTCGAACCGTGGATCGGATCCACGAATGGATAGGCTGGCCGATTTATAACATGGTGTTGAAGATGCCCTAAAGACATAACCAGACGGACGACGAGAAGCAAGGAGGGGACACGTAACATGCAGCAGCCGGACAAATCAAGTGAAGGCTAGCTGGGTGTTATATCTGTCCATGAACCGGCCCCGTCAGCTTGTCACTCACGGGATGGGGCGCTAAGAACACATGCATGATCCATGGCTGGAGAAGAAGAGGCTCGTAGTAGTGTGTAGCTAATCAACGTACAGGTGTCATGCATGATCTTGGTCCTATCGTTTGCAGAATAATAATACTACCATGAAGATATCATTCTTTTAGTGAGGAAAAAGGCAATAGCAATGCGCCACCTGCATGATTGCACCTCGCATGTGATTGGTTGGAGGGCTGATTGATGGATGGATATGGCCAAATATATGGGGCACATGCCACATGACACGACGATGGGGATGTGCAGGAAGGAGATGCGATCGCGATATGTGTCTCCTGCCGGCCATCGAAATGACGTTTAGCTAATTAATCCTTCCTACCCCATCCATTTTTCGAGAGAGAGAGGGCCAGAGGCTACCTGCTAAAACATACTTCCGTCCTTTTTAGTCTGTATATAAGTTTTGTCCGAAGTCAAAGTATCCCTATTTTGATCATAGTTATAAAAAAATATATAAACATTCACAACGCCAAATCGGTAAGGTTAAATTCATCGTGAAATATAGTCTCATAGTATATATATTAAGTATTGTAGATGTTGATATTTTTTAGTATAAATTTGGTCAAACTTTGTAAAGTTTGACTTGACGCAAATCTAATACACAGAGTAAAAAGGACCGGAGGGAGTACTATACTGCAACATTCCTTCGAAAAAACATATTACTGCTTCTATAATTTTTTATAATACGTTTTAGATCATTAAAATAGTGACCTAAAACATCTTATAAAAAAATTCGGAGGGAGTACTACATTACAAGTTTCTCATAAAAGAATTATTGAATCACAAAAGAAAATCCACAAAGAAACAATAAATGCATCCCGGACAAAAAAAATCTGAGTTTTATGTGCCTACGGCCCACCGATGATTGTAAGCTGGTGTACGAACCACAAAAGACTTCTGCGCCACTCTTGCCTTAGGATCGAGCGACTGTCACCGGTGGCGAGAACTTACAAGGTTAGCCGGCGGCCATTCTGAAAGACCTCCATTCGTTCGGATTACGTAGAAATGGATGTATCTAGCATCAGTTTCTATGTCAGTTAATTTCAGACGAAGGGAGCCGCTCTTAATTTGTTGATTTGGTTTCCCATCAAAAGTAAAATGAAAAGAAAAAAAATGTTATTTTTATTGATTTATAAAAAAAGTTACATTTGCTACTATATTAAAATTGCAAAATCATATGGAGCGAACGTTCGTTCCAGGACATTGCAAGAGCGAACGATTTACGTGGCAACTGTAGTACAAATGCAAAGCAATTCAGAGCACACGATTGCCATAAAAACTAAAAAACGCAGCGAGTTGGCATGTGTTTGTATTGCAGTTACCATGTGTTTCTACCGCGAGTTGCCATAAATACGTTCGCGTTTGCCGTGTCCTGGAGCAAATGTTTGCTCTAAATTGCCATCCTTAAAATTTTGTTTGGGGCCATCCTTAAGAAATATGACGATCCAAAATGAAATGACAACTTTACTAGAGTCTATTTTTAAGCCAAACTCATCATAATAACAATTATTATAACAATGAAGACCATATGGCAATTCTACTAGAATTGCTCTAAAAAGGACTATAACAAAGAGCAAACAATCTGAGGAAAACAGCAAAGCAGAAGAGCCAGCCCCACCACACATGCAAAATCATTTTGGATTTGGACCAGCTTCGCTCCACTAGTATCTCCTCTTTATTTAATTTATTTGATTTGCTGTCAAGAGGGAAACAAAACAAAAATATTTCCTGTTTTTATCATGATAAGAGGGTACGTTTGCTGTTTTACTACTAACGAATGAACAAATGGGAATCAGTTCTTATTTTAGTGGATGGAGCATCTCATCTCATCATATCATGGTTACCCAATAATTAATCCATGATCGGCCCCATCCATCCAGCTCCTGCAGCTGCTGCAAGTTGCATGTATGCACCACAAAGTACGTTGGGACCTGTACGATTGGCCCTATATCTAATTGAATCTGCAATAGTCTTAACTAACCTCGATCTTCATTGATTCCTCTACGTACGTGCTGTACATGTACGGCTGTACGAATGCGTACCCAACTGATCTTAATTCGCTGGCCCTCGGGCTACATACCTGGCAGGAGGTGTTCATCATCAATCAACGCATTTGCTACGAAATGGTTGTGTACAAAGTGTTCGAGTATATTGACATATCTTTGTATATGGTAGACTATGATTTGTAATTACCTCCTATATTATTTCTAGGATAGGCTTCTTGCTCTTCAAATCTTATACTTTATATAAACCGCCCGAGAGGTTCAATACAACAACCACCGCATTACGTCAATTTCTTTCCTCTCTATCCTTCTACATGGTATCAGCTTAACCTCGATCCAAGCCCTAGCCGCCGCCGCTTTCGCTCTGCCCCCCCCCCCCCCCCCGGGCCGATATCCATGATCACCGCCGCCACCGGGTGCTGCCCCGCCCGTACCTAGTGTTCGTTCGCCGGTTCCGTGGACCAGCTTCCTTAGAGAGTCTTTTCTCCCGATCTCTTGATCCGGGTTTTTTCTCTCTTCACCGGTCGTCTTGATCGGCATTTGTTTTGGTTTTCCGATCTAAGATCGGTTTGCGTCGCCTACCGCCGTCGTCGACACACACCTCTACTCCGACACTGGGCGTCACTGCTCTGTCTCCGAGTTCAGCGCGCCGCTCCACCGATCGAGCACTTCGTGCTGCCGCTGCGTCGCCCCATCGGGCCGCAGCGCCGCTGCCCCGTGGTTCTCCCCGTGACTGCACCAACCCGCGCGCTACCGCTGCATCTCCCCTTCAGGTCGTAGTGTCGCGGCATGCGGTCAACCGCCGCCTCGAGGTCATCCGCTCCAGGCCGTCCCTGAGGCTGCACCGACCCTCGCGTTGTCGTTGTGTCGCCCTGTAGGGCCGTAGAGAGTGTGGCGAGCGGTACCAGCAATCACCCTGAGGTCTTCCACGTCGTCGTCGCGCCCCGCGTGTTGCCGATGCGTCACCCCTTAGGGCCGCAGCGTCGCGGCACACGGTCAACTTCGTCGTCCCCGCGCGGCGACTTCTATGTGGCATGCGCCGCACCGCCTCCCATGGCGCGGGAACGCCACCGTCTGCGCCAGGCTTCGTCATGGTGACGGATTCTTCCTCGCCTACTTCGAGCACCGTCACGCCGCCGCCACCGCTCATTTTCACCTTTGACTTTGTATCATAGAGAGCTTCATAACAAAATCTCACTCGTACCTTTTTCAAAAATGTCAATATTTGTTTCAAACCCTAAATTTGTAACAGCACGATAAATGAAGGTGCCATTGTGTAGGTAGGAAAGTTGCAATATGTCGGTATCAAAAGTTACCAGATGGCGACTTTGGTGATGGAGTAGCACTGTAGCTAATCAACAGGTGTCATGATCTTGGTCCTATCTTTGTTGTACAATAATAATGCTAAAGATATTATTCCTTTATAGTCTGAAAAAAAAGGCAATAGAAATGTGCTAGCTGCATGCATGATTGCAGCTCGCATGCATGTGATTGGTTGGAGGGTAGATTGATATGGCCAAATGAGGCACATGCCATATGACGACGAGGACACGCAGGAGATGCGATCGCGATATCTGTCTGTCCCCTGGCATTGAAAAATATGTTTAGCTGATGAATCACACTAATTACTTTTTGTGAGACAGCTATGGATCCAACATTATACAAAGAAACATTTGGAAGATTACCATAACTATAGTTAGTGCTAATTAACCATATCCCTTTTTTTAAGAGTGTGTACGGATGTGATACGGCCGTCCTGATCTTTCACCGACAAAAAATAAAACAGTAAAGCAAAGAGCCAGACCCACCATGCATGAACATGCAGTGTCTGTGTCCCAAGGGATCCCACCTGCAAAGCAGCCATACACACCCCCACCACGCATGCACACATGCACATGCAATGTCATTTGGATTTCGGGGGCACCATGCATCTCTCCACTAGCAGCACTTTGTTTGATTTGTCTAAAAAAGCACTTTGTTTGATTTGTCTAAAAAAGCACTTTGTTTGATCTGATTTGATTTGCTGTCAAAAAAAATACAAAGATAAATGCACTCAAAATTCGCAAGGTCGCAATTTGACGTTATTATTTGGTTATTATCGCAGGTACACTGTTGACCGCCACGTATGCAAAAGGGCAGGTGGCGCTTTGATATTTCGCAAAATGCCCTCAAGCTCACATACAATACACATTTGGTTCCACTACACCCACGTCGTCTCTTTTCTCCATCTCACGTGAATCGTAGTGTAGGTGCCATCGCCTCGGCGATCGCTAACAACTAGGGCAACTAGAAGGTCCGATTTCACGTCGTGGTGGACATGTGTCAACGTCCTGCATATTCATACGCTCGAAGGAGGCAATGATGGCCCATATTCGTTGTTCGGAATTGGATCGCCGCCACCTGTGTACAGTAACTCTTCTACCATTGTTGAACTCTCCTTAGTTTTTATTGATTGCCGCTAGGGTTTAAGGTATGATTTTGGGTATGTAGGATTGGGGGTTAGAGTTTATGGTGGTTTGAGGAAATTATGCTTGTCTCAATTTTGATGCGTGTGTCCATCAACACAACCTCGCAACAACATTTTCTCTATGGAATTCAACCTAGGAAGTTAATTTCTTGGTGAGGCAAAAGAAAGAAAAAAACTTCGATGTTTGAGGGACTAGGTGCAACTGGAAGCTCTGTTCAGCAAATCCACTTGCATCATTTTAATTTATTTAGTTTTGTAGTTTTCATCATGTTCAAATTCGCTCACTTGCTTGTTCATTTTGCTCTTGTTGACAACAACATGATTGTTTTGATCTTGTTCACTTTTGCCCATGTTGACATCAACCTCTTGTTTTGCTCATGTGTGACAGCAACCTGATACGTTTTCTCATAGTTTAGTTTTACTCATCTCAAATATTCCTCATACTATTGCACTTAGGCTAACTAGCTTCTATTTTGGTCATAGCATTGTAATTGGCTCATGTTTTTGGTCCTATCTATCCCCATTCTGCTTTACATTGGACAATCGTTATAAAAATATGATGTTTCTCATAAAATTGATGCAAATGGATTATATATATAGAATAAGTATTCCATGTTGCTCGCACAAAAATTAATTTGAAGATACCATAAAGTTAATACATTGAAGATACCATAAATAGGTCATACATGACCATTAACTTGAAACTTAACATACACAAGACTACATCCAAAGGAAACCAAAATAAACCTAGCATCAACATGTATCCAAGACACTACTGACTGATTGAGCCCATGAGACAGTAGTATCTAACAATATGACATAACAAATTCCTCATCCCCAAAATGAACCTATCGACTGAGACCATACAACAACATGAAACATGCATCAGTTCTTTAGCATGAACACCATGATAACAACGGACACTTGGCGCCAACACAACATCAAGCAACAACTTCATCAACATATCCCTAACGCTCTCCCTAGCCTAATGAGTGAAGAAGATTACTTACTGCCTAATCATGTCATTAACAGCTTCATTTTTTTGTAACCTACCTTGTCCTATTGTTGGCTCTATTATTAGCGATATGCTTCTGTGCAGTTGAAAACTCCTCGCTTCCCTCCTCTGCAACACATATTGCATCCATAGTAGCAACACCGATGAGATAGTGATTGTCAACAAGGTATTCAACATATTCTGATCCCAGTGCCAGAAGTCACAAGTGAACTATCTAAAAACATATGTCAAGGTAATCAAATGTAGGTTTTTCAGTCCAAAACGATGAAAACCATGAAAATATAGGCTCCAAATTAATGACTAACCCCATGCTTAATGCATTTGTAGAAGATCCAACAAGCATGCTTGTCTATCGTTGACTTATGCATGCGCACCTTATTGTTGCAAGGGGGCACAACACTCGCATGTGGCAGGCAGCGGAGAGGGAGGAACTAGCGACAATACATAGGCAAAAGAGAGGGAGGAGTTGCCATTGAGAATGAGGCTTGTGAGATTCGAGCTGGCGGCGACACGCATATTTGATGTCGATCGGTAGACGAGATTGGGGTGGTGCAATACTAGCTCATGATGGTGGAACAGGGATAAAGGCTAGGTATTGGGCCGATTCAGCTACGGGTTAGGGATTTGAGGATGGGGATTTTTCCATTTTACAAAAAAATAAAACCATGCAAAAGTTCCATGAACCGGTGATGCATACATGGACAACGTGGACTGATCAAACCGGACTAATAAGCAATATGTATGTGTGATAGTGACCGTATAATCACATCAAATCATACATAATGACCGTAACAAGAGTATTTTGAAACGCATTGACCGTAGTGGGCTTCAAAGATAACTTCAGCTACCACAATTGAATTTATCTCATAAATAAATATACTCGATATTCTTATGGAAAATGGTATTATGTTTGCTAGTATACTTAATTAGTTAGGGTAACTCCAACCCAGTAACCAAACAGGCGAGCGGCCTGTCCGCATTTCGTCCTTTTGGGTTGCCAAGCGAACAAGAGTTCGCCCCCTTTTCGTGTTCCCAGGTCACTGATTCTAATGGGGTGACCCGTTTGGTCCAATGAGGCTACATCCCAGGCCATTTTTTTCATAAATTTGATGCAATATAATCTTAAATAAATGTAGCAAAATGTCATACCGGCCGGCATCCCAGATCCAACGAAGAAAAATATTGAGCAAATGCCATGTTGGCCTAGTTCAAAAGCATATATCATCACTCATCGTCATGTTCATCAAGATAAATCATGCGCTTTTGCCTCTTCTCAAAACATTTCCTTTGGGGGTGGTGTCATGTTGCTCAAGTCGACCCCATGATCTCCACCTCCTTGGACATGAGCAAGAGGTCCACCTATTTTGCTGGGGTGTACTTATTCCTCGGCTTCTTCGGAGTAAAGACGGGGGGTGGTGACCGCGGAACGGGGGCGGGGGGTGGTGTGTCGATCATGGCTCTTGGCGGGAGGAGGGAGTGGGGAGGAGGCGGATGAAAATAATGGTGCCACCACGCGGGCCAAGGGAAGAACATTAGAAGGCGCGGTCATCTGCGCCCTGTCCGCGGAGACGTAAACCCGCCTCAAATTTAAACAGAAAACAGATCGAAAACAAACAAAATGATTACTTGCGTCCATTTACATCCTTATGTAGGGTTGCGGTTTTTATCCGCGATAATCTAAACAAACATCGGGGAACTAAATGGATGGCCGCTCGTTGGAATTGTCTTCACTTACCACGAAGGGACTAACGAACGAACGAACGAACGAAGAGACGTCAATTAAGCTATATATCAATGGATGGAGGATCTCGTCTCATCATCTCCAATCCATCGATCGGCCCCAGCTGCTGCCGCAGCAAGTTGAATGTACCACAAAGTACATTAGGTGGTGTACGATTGGGCCTATCTAATTGTATCTGCTGCACTAACCTGGATCTTCATTGATTCCCGTACGTACGCTTAGCTGTACATGTACGCTAGCTAGTGCGTGCCCGCCCGTGAAGGAAGCCAAGCTGGCTGCATCCCACTTTGTTGCTGAAATGGTACCCCGCTTTCTTTCTTTCTTCCCGTGCACCCCACCCCGCTTTCAAAGAAAAACGTACTTCCCTGTAAACTGATATAGAATATTTTAGATGACTAAACTAATGATCTAAAACTTTTTATATTAATCTATAGAGCGAGTAATATATATTACCATTACGTGTTCCTTGGATACAAACAGCCATATTAACTTATTATTACAAATATAGTGCACTAAGTTACGTAGAGCAGATAGTCCCCTCCCCATTCCCGGCCTCACGTCACCCTCCTTTGGTGATACGGGGAGAAACCCTAGCAGCGCTGCCAAACCGCCATTCCACCATTACCCCCACTTCAAGCGTATGATCTTAAGTTTTATCAAATCACTAAGGCCAGTATCTGCACACAACTACAATACTTGTATTGATGGTGTCACCAATTAAAACTAATGAGATTGTCAATCTTAGGCTCTTAGCAACCTTGCTAGTTACAAGGATTAATACAAACTAAGCTAAAAACGATCATTTTAACCAAGTGAACTAAAAGTTCAGATTATAAGTGAAATAAAAATGTGTTAGCAGTTAATGAATGGATTAAGATCCATAATTTCACTAGTGTCATCTTGCTTACTCTTATCTATGAAGTTGTTGGCCTTCCAAGTACAAAGGTTTGTAGCAAGTATCAATTTCTCTTAACTAAATGACCTTAAGTTTTTTTTAATTAGTACCTTCACACACAAGTACATAACTTGCCTTGGCGCCCAACGAAACTAGCAAGATTGTTGATTTTTTCTAGGTTTGCTAGTTACAAGGATTAATGCAACTTAGATTAATATGGCTGAATTCCATTTCTTCTTGGTATTTTTTGTGGGAAAAACGTAAACTGATCCATGAGGACATTACTCAAAACGTTACTCAGATTACTATGAGAATTAACGTCCTGGTGGCCAGTGGCGGAGCTTCAAGGAGGGCAACCCGGGCAAAGGCCCCCCAGCTCATAAGAAAACAATGTATACATCCTTTGAATTAGGCATGTTTTTTAGTAAAAACCAGCTAAAAACAGTTATGTTTGCCCCCTACAGCCCATTGCCCCTCCATGAAAGTTTCTCAAGCTCCGCCACTGTTGGTGGCTAACTACGTTACTGCTCTTTCCTCTAATATTAGTGTTAAGAGAGAGGGTAGGACCTGGCCTTCGTTGGGTTTTGTTAATGTGGATGTTTCTTTTGATCAAGATTTGCTTAGGGGATCAACTGGAGCAGTTCTTCGAGATGCTAGTAGGAAATTCATTGTTAGAGATAACTTCAAAATTAATTTGGTGTGATGAAGTTCTCACTGTTGAAGCTTTGGCACTAAGATTAGGTTTATCACCTGCGCAAAGAGCTATGAAGTTCTCACTGTTGAAGCTTTGACACTAAGATTTGGTTTATCACCTACGCAAAGAGCAAGTTGTAATCATCTTATTATCAACTCTGATGATTTAAAAGTTATTGACACTATGAAGAATGATGAAAGGTTTGTAGGGATAGCGGCGACAGTGTTTGATGATTGTTATTATATCGCTTATGATTTTCCTGTCACTAGATTTGAGTATTTTAATAGGGAAGCAAATAAAATCGTTCATAAGCTAGCCAATTTAGCTAGATTTTGTAAGAGCGTCGAATAGTTTGAGGAATCTTTAAGTGATTTTTTTTATCAATTCTAATAGATGATGTAACAATGATTACAATTTAATAGAATACTTTTGTTAAAAAAGGGTAATATAATTTATGTTTGATAATATTAATTGCAAATAAATAAATAAATAAATTGTAAAATGGAAATAAATTACATTGATTGAAATTGAAAATAATAGGAACTGATGGACCGAGATCCATAGTTTTACTAGCAGTATCTCTCCAACAAAAGATAACATGATCTACCCCGCTCCAACCCAATTTTAGTCATCCCACATCGTTTCACACCGTTGGATCCGCCCTCGTCAACCGCTCCAAGCCCCGGCCACAGTGTCACCATTGTCAAAGCATCCGCTGCCGTCCCGGATTTCGCCATCATCGTTATTGTCGCCGCGAAGCTCCTCCTCGCTTTCAGATCGTCATGTTTCATATGATTCTTAGATAATAGGGCTAGATTTTTTATTGAAGGCTCTCTTCACACCTAAAGCCATTTTTAACTCACAAAATTATGAAGTTGTTGTCGAAGATGCTATTAGATGAACCTATATATTCAACGCATAAATATTCAACAAGTCCACAGTCACTCACCTCAAAATAGAAAAAAAACAAGTCCACAGGTCCAGTGTGAAAAACATTCAACCGAGTCCAGGCTCTCTTGTTGGCCGAGGAGAGACGAGGGCGTACGGCTCTTTCTCTCTTCTTGACCAAATTCTCTGGTTCACTCTTCACTGTCACTCTCTCGCTCTCACTCTCCATCGCTCTCTGCCAAACCCAAAGCTCGTTTCGCATGTTACTCTGCCCTGCTCCTCCTTGTCTCCTTCCTCCTCCTCCTGCTCTCCTCCAAGACCACCACACCCATCTCCCTCTTCCCTCCTCCTCCACAATCATCCGCAGCTTCGCGGCAACTTCCTCCCTCAGACACAGCCATCCTCACTCGCTGCTTCTCCGGTTGGCCGCCAATGGAAGGAAGGTCGAGCCAGAGCCAGGCAAGAAGAAACTGAAATGTAGTAGGCCCGGGCAAAGGAAGGAAGGCAACAAGAAACGCCCGCCTGCGGAGATCCCGCCGCCTTTACTCGCTCGCCGGGAAATCAGAGGGTCGGCGGCTTTGATCTGATCTGATCCGATCCCGGACGCCCGGAAAATCAGGCCCCGGCGACTCGTTTTCTACCCGCCCGCCCGCTCGCGCCGGACATCAGAGCTGTGCGGGGGGAAGGAAAGAAAGAAAAGAAAGGGGATGAAGAGCCTGCAGTGCTTCAAGCAGGGCGGCGGCGGTGGCGGTGGCGGTAATGGCGGGGCGCAGGGGAGGCGGCTGGAGCGGCGGCTCTCGCTGGGGGACTACAAGAAGGCCGTGTCCTGGTCCAAGTACCTCGTGGCGCCGCCGGGCGCCAAGATCCGGGGCGGCGGCGAGGAGCTCTGGAGCGCCGACCTCTCCAAGCTGGAGATCCGGGCCAAGTTCGCCTCCGGCCGCCACAGCCGCGTCTACTCCGGCCGCTACGCCGGCCGCGAGGTCGCCATCAAGATGGTCAGCCAGCCCGAGGAGGACGCCGCCCTCGCCACCGAGCTCGAGCGCCAGTTCGCCTCCGAGGTCGCGCTCCTCCTCCGCCTCCGCCACCACAACATCGTCTCCGTACGCACCATACTACTACACTCCAATCCATCCTTCCCTGTTTTTTTTCTTACCACCATTTTTCCACTTTCACTTTAACTTTCACCATTTCAGCGGTTGTTCTTCTAAATGATTAGTTAGAATAGATAGTTCATTAAGATTTGCTCCAATGAACTGAACCTCCTTTTGATCTGAATCTGAATTGAATAATCAGTTGTTGGCGCCCATGTTTGCTATCCTATTCCCAACCGATCTTCACATTAAAGGTGGAAACTTT
This sequence comes from Bromus sterilis, assembly GCA_950022295.1. Classification (NCBI taxonomy): domain Eukaryota; kingdom Viridiplantae; phylum Streptophyta; class Magnoliopsida; order Poales; family Poaceae; genus Bromus; species Bromus sterilis. The sequence continues at coordinate 5,203,288 of OX465597.1, read as the reverse complement.
ATGCTTTCGTTGGTTGGATCGATCTGGGGAAATAGTTGATAGGCTTCTTTACACTATGCATATATGTATATATAACCTGAAGAAGAGGGAAAGAACATGGCAGACAAGCTTTTCCTCTCATGTCAATTTTATTGTTCTTTTTTTGAAAAAATACTTTGGTCTCTTTCCTCGTCGATTTCGATTATTAAAGAATCCGCGATGCCGCAAAGTTCTTGCTGGAAACAAAGTGCTAGAGTTGTAAAACTGTGAAATTCAGGCAGTAATTAATGATTATGATACTTGACATTTATGGATCTGCTGAACAAATCTTTAGACATGATTGTTTGTTTCGTCCATAGTAGTTCACTGTCACCATCTTTACTCTCATACAGTCATACTGATCACTGTCCATTCATAAAGTGCTGCTTTTAGTTGGTAATAGCACTTTGTACTTTGGCCTGAATTATGTTAGTAGAGCTCCTGTTTGTGCTGTCTGGAGGACCAACTGCATCAAATCAACCATGCCAATATATTTAGTGTCTCTGTTTTTTGGGATGGCGGTAAAACGGAATATTTCAGACAGGAGTGTCGCGGAAGTCTTGACGAGTTCACGACACCTACGGCTTTGTAGACGATAAGCCGATAACGTTAGATACTTGGGTTTCCTAATTAAAGTGAGTGGTGGACCATGTAGGGCGTCCACTCTTAACTGCTTTCAGATGCAGAGAAAAGCACATCTTATCGTATAAGAGTTTTATAACGAGAATTGACCCGGAGAGCGATAGATAGTTCATGTGCAGATAAATATTGATCCCGCTTTTCGCTTTACTAAGTGCGGTCCTGTCTCACTCGACCCCACAAGTCACATGGACAAAAGGTTAGTTGGCTGCGTCGAATGGATTAAGCTAAGAAATTAAAACGGTGTTATGGTTAGCAGTACTTCAGTTCAGACTGTTTTGTGTATGCGCTTGTACACACCGGCATCTTCTAAATGTTCTCGGTTTCTCATACTATGTTTTTCTATGAACCAAATTTACATGCTGGGTTGTGATCCAAGTTGGGTAAGAAGGTTCAAACAATTTTGTTTATGATCCATGTTGGATCTAAAATGAATGGATTACTTATAGTTACTTAGGCGTATCAACCCTTCTTGTTAAGTCTCTGTTTAGAAGGGAATATAATAATAATCTTCTGATTTTGCAGTTCGTCGCAGCATGCAAGAAACCACCAGTATTCTGTATCATCACTGAGTACATGGCAGGGGGTTCGCTTAGGAAGTATCTACACCAGCAAGAGCCTCATTCAGTCCCCATCGAACTAGTTCTGAAACTAGCTTTAGACATTGCCCGTGGAATGAGCTACCTGCACTCGCAGGGGATACTTCATAGAGACCTGAAATCGGAGAACGTCCTTCTCGGGGAAGATATGTCGGTCAAAGTGGCTGATTTCGGAATCTCCTGTTTGGAGTCGCAGTGTGGAAGTGCTAAGGGGTTTACGGGGACCTATCGGTGGATGGCTCCTGAAATGATCAAGGAGAAAAACCATACTAGAAAAGTCGATGTGTACAGCTTCGGAATCGTCTTGTGGGAGATTTTAACCGCTTTGGTTCCATTCAGCGAGATGACACCTGAGCAGGCCGCTATAGCTGTCGCCCTCAAGGTATGTATGGTTCCTGGTGCAACACTTCTTTATGTGTGGATGTTAGTTTCTCACTTGTAGATTCTAAAAGCTAATTTTATTTTGTGGCATACTAGGGTAGAATTTGTTGTTTGTCTTCTGACATATATCTTCTACTTAATAAGTATATGAAGCACGTTCGTTAGCTTAGTCTTGATAATTGAAGTGTGTTGGTGTGCTCAGTTATCAATGCTCATTCATGGATGGATTTTGTGATAACTCCCCAAATTGTATCGTACAAGGAACATAAATGTCTTGCATGCTTGGCAAGTACCTTTGGAAAATATTACTCCTAGTTCATTGTGCTTGGGTTGTTCATCTTTTGTAACCAGCTATTTATTTTTCTTTGCAGAATGCGAGGCCACCGCTGCCTGCTTCATGCCCTGTGGCCATGAGCCATCTGATATCTCAGTGCTGGGCGACAAATCCGGACAGAAGGCCCCAGTTCGACGACATTGTCGTGGTTCTCGAGGGCTACAAGGAAGCGCTCGACAACGACCCATCCTTCTTCCTGTCATACATACCTCCGCCGCATCACCATCAGCAGCACCAGCAGAGCCTTCTCCGTTGCTTCCCTCGGGTCAAATCAATGCGACGGTCCGCCTCTCTCAAAGCGTGAAGTATGCGGGCGGTGCTCCTCCTTCACCTTCGCCATGTATAATATGCACCTTTCTCCGAGTTTCTTCCTCTCTATGCGCCGGCCCTCTATTATTGCGGCATCTAGGCTCGCTCCGAGTTCGTTTTTCTTCTTTTTATTTGCTATGATTGCTACCATTGATGATGCCGTTGAAGCCAGCCTTGGTTTTCTAGATATGACAAAGCAGTTCTCCCTGCAGATTATCTGCTTGTGACCGAGTGATGGAACCATGAACTAGCTAGCCTCTGTAATTGTAATTATAATTGAGCTCTTCATGAATCTTGTTCCTACTCTTTTATCTGTTTCAGTCAGAGTACTTCTGATTCGGAGTTACCATTATCTAAGCCTTGCATTTTTAGGCTGAAAAGTAAAAATAAAACCTTCTCATGCACAGGCTGCAGAGCTTCTAGATCAAGGAACTTCTCATGCACAGGCTGCAGAGCTTCTAGATCAAGGAACTTCTCAGAGCATCTCCAACAGCCTTTGTATAATGGATTGCTAAAAACTGTTTTTAGCAAGAGGAGAGAGAAGGTTTAGCAATTCAAGTCAAGTTGTGCTTTCGCAGCCTTTGTATAATGGATTGCTATATTTGCACAAAACACACAATGACATGTGGGGACAAATTGTCATACACACTACACACTGCCATCCATACATGTATACGTATACTACCACAACTCATCACACAATACACATGCGTACACGTACACATACACGCAGCACACACCACACGTACATACACACACATACACACCCCACACGTACAACATACACGTACACATACACACAGGCAGCACACACGACACATGGCCCAGCAGTCATTGAGACCAAAATATGAAGGGGGCCACTTTAGAAGGCTTTGTAAAATTATAGCAAGTGATCTCTTCACTTTGTAAATATAGCAAGTGTGGGTGCAAGTATAGCAAGCTTTGTAAAATTTTCAGGTGGGGGACCACTTATACAAATGCTGTTGGAGGAGGGTTTTTTGTCATTGTATAATACAAATTGTGTGCAAATATAAAAAGGCTGTTGGAGATGCTCTCAGGAGGGGTAGTCATTCTGTCACACTGAATTATATCGCACTAGATATAAAATTCCTGGGGCATGAACTTTCTACTTTGCTGCACCAATAATACACAATGTTGTACAGATAGATTATTATAGAAGATATCATATTCAGTAAGTACAAAGACCACTTCGGCAAAAGAGAAGGGGACACTAAATGACTACTGGATGTGATGCCAGTGATAACAATTTTGCTGACAATTTTGTTGACTCACACAATGAATTCGACAAGATTATGATAATATCTGCGAGGAGTGAGTTGATAAAACTTATGAGGATGTGAAAAAAAAAGGCAGAACAAATAGATAGTGATTATGACACTGATGATCTTGGTCTACCAGGGTTGAACTGTGAGTATGAGCCAAGGTAGTTGATGAAGAGTCAAAAGAAGAACACACGGAAGAAAGTGGTGAGAAGAAAAAGAAGAGAGTAAGGCCCTGTTTGGTTTGGCTTTCATTGCCTGATTTTGCGTCTGGTAGCCGAATCATAACCAAAGAGCGAACCTTCAAACGATTTTGCTGCTTGGATTCCACCAAAACGCAGCCAAAAAATACACGTACAAGCGAACGAAAGAGCGAACCTTCGAACGATTTCTAAAAATCTTCTGCGAAAAATCAAAATCTGTCCGCGAGGTGCTTTAGATTTTCCACAGCAAATTTTCTGCATCAGATTTTCAGAAATCTATATCCGAACCAAACAAGGCCTAAAGCTAAGAGCTTTCAAATCAGAGGGTATGCAAGCTCCAAAGTTCACTTTAGGAATGTCATTCTCCTTAGTATTTGAGCTTAGGAAGGCAATTCAACAATACATCATTGAGAAGTGAGTGCAAACAAAAATAAGCAAAGAGTGAGGGCACCTGACATCAGGACAAAGAATTTTGTGGTTAAAACTTATATGGGCACAAACAAATGCACTAGAATGGGAGCTCAACCAGTTCACTACTAAATACTTTTGCTAAATACTTTGAAACATTGACGGACATGACACTGAGAAATTTGGAAGGTTAGGGCAAAAATATTTCAACATGACCCCATCTTGGAGCAAGCTTTCCAAGCGCTATAAGATTTTCACACGATGAAATTTGGAAGGTTAGGCATATAAATCATGGATGCTCCATGTTCACAAGACTAGAAGATGGTTTATTTGATAGCTTATACATGTCACTACATGCATGTAAAAGGGGATTTGATTCCCCCGTCTTTTGACATGATTAAATAACACGATGCATTGTTTTACTTTGTCTTAACTTGATGGTATCATTAGCTTAGTTCACCGAATTTGATGACAGTGACATAATAGGGGATACATGGAGAAAGCCAAAGAGATAAATTTGCATATAGTCAGGAATAGGATGCATCAATAACTGGTCTGGACCAGCATGCTCATTTGTCACGGGAACTAAATGACCATCATGCTAGACCTTTGATCCAAAGTGGCCAAACCGCCAAAACTTCACGACGATAGAATGCGCAAAATGATTACCGTCACATGTTATCTCACGTGTTTCACTAGACATCGTGCAAGTAGATTGTTTTTTGTTACCAATTTCTTGACGATGGGTGGATCCTAAAGAGATACCACTTCCTTGCGAATATATCTTGAATGGAGACCTTTTGGCTCAATTTTATCCTAGTTGTGCTGAAGGGGCAACCCCTTTTTTCACTTTAAATTGGTCCAAATCGATACACGCAAGCAGGAAGGAGCTTTCGATTAGGGGTAGAGACTCGGAAGGGCGTTGATGTATCATGTAATTTCATGTCATTTTGAGTCACTACCACTCGAGAAACTCAAGTAAAGACTATTTCGTATAGCTCTTACAATTTGGTTAGTTGTGCAAATCAATTATAATTTTCATTCCTAAGATGAACAAAGAAATTAGCTTATAGAGTAGATAAATGCTTTCGCTACTACTCTAACTAATTTAGCTTTCAAATGTTATTTAGAGTTCTTTATTTATAACCTAAGGAAATGACGCACGAGCGATATAATATTATTCAATTCGGCCAGCTACCATCGTATCCCTCCCCCTCATAAAGCTTCCTATATGTGTACACCTTGTATTACTAACAGTATACCAATAGTAACTTAAAGGAAATTACCACACATGAATAAATAGTAAGTGCTTCACCTACATGAATATTTATTTCCCCACTTTATATATACCCCTTTCTGTGGACAGGAGTAGATAACATGCTATGCGATTTCACTTTGTTTTTAGTCATCTGTAGCACTAGCTTAGACCATCAAGCATGTGATGACCACACAAACACCATTGAATACACGAGAGAAGCCAAAGAAGCAAATGGACACACAATCGGAACATGAGGCATCGGTAACTGGGTTGGAGCAACGACCTTACTTGTGATCGCACTGAAATCACCACCGCAGAGAGCCTAGGTGCCAAAGTGAGCAGGATGAAAAGATCCCACAAACTTTGTGGAGGGAATGCTCAACATGATTAGCATTACAAGTAATCTTTGTGTTTCACTAGACATTGTGCACATGAATAACAAGCAAGTATGCATGCTTTTCTTGTTGATAGGGACAACTATCTGAGAGGCCCTTGATGCAATTTCCAGTTTCATCGCAATTTGTGTCGTTACTAGAGGAACTCATGTGAGGGATGCTCGTATGGTTCTTACAATCGGGTTAATGGAGCAATTCGGTAGCAATTCTCTCCAAATTGTTAAGATGCACAAAAAGTTAATTCATTATTGAGTGAACACATTTAATTAATTTTGAATGTAGCCAATTTCTATTTGAATAGATATTTACATTTAGCCCCCTCCAAAAACTTATATTTGCATAGATTTTTTTATATAACCTAAAAACATATGGAAATGAAAGCACCTCCGAAGATAAGACAATTGTGAATAATGTTATTCAGTTCAGCAGCGGACGTTGCTTCTCCTACACCATGTCTTAGTAAACTTTTTACCCATTATAACTCAAAGAAATTCATCACCATAGATTATAATAAATGCTTCACCTACATGAATATTGGTTTTCTTCCCTTTATATATACCCCTTTCTTTGAACAGGGGGATATAGCATGTTCGCAGTTTAGTCCGGCACGTAAGCGACGATCACACAAACAATAGCGGATAAATAAAAGAAATCAAATAATCAAATGGGCACACAACCAGGAATTGGAGGTGGTAGTAATCATGTTGAAGCAACGATTCTTGGAAAGCGATTGAAATGCCCGTGACGCCGAGCCTTGGTGCTGAAGCGAGCAAGCAGCCAAATTTGCATAGGTCGAGTGCTCAAAACAATTACCATCATGATCGAGAGATTGACTTCCTTTGTTGCCAGGGATAGCTACCTCTGATGAGTTTGATGCAACTTTTAGTTTTATAGCAATTTGTGTTAGTATTACTTTAGGTAATCAAGTAGCATAAATCAGTAATAATATTCCAAGGCTGAGACATATACTCCCTCCGTTTTTATTTAGTCCGCATATTAGCTTTAGTCAAAGGCAAGCTTTGTAAACTTTGATAAAAAATATTAACAAAAATATTAACATATGAAATAACAAATCAATGCCATTAGATTTATAATTGAATGTTATTTCACATCATATAGATTTGTTATAGTAAATGTTCATATATTTTTCTATAAATTTGGTCAAATTTTACGAAGTTTGACTTTAGTTAACTCTAATATGCAGAGTAAATAAAAACGAAGGGAGTACAAAAGAAATATTCCTTACAGAGTAGATGAAATTTAGTAGCTACTCTAGTCAATTTCTTTTGAGAATTTACTTATATCTGCATGGAGTTATTCTCTTTATAACTTGAAAACGTATGGAAATGAAGCACCAACCTATGAAGATAAAACACCTGTGAAAACTATATTATCCTCGTCGGCGGGATAAGGTTTCCGTGGTTGATATGTGGTCGCGAGCTCCCTCCCCAGCTCCTCGCTGCAAGGTCAGATTCCCAACCCGCGTCGAGCACAAACGTCGGTGCTCCTCGTCCAATTTGTTAGGCAAATCTATCGACTGCTTTTCTTGAGCTGCTTGGGAAGTGGAAGGAATCCTCCACCTCGCGCCTGGCTGATTCCGTAGCAAGCTGGATGGGGATTTCGCAGGGAAATGGAGGCGATGGTTTGCATCAATAAAACTGGCCGCCAAGAGAATCAAACTGGGTTCTTGATTTCTTCTTGACTCGTGAGTGATTATATATCTAGCTACTATCAGGCAAGGCAAGAAGTTGGGGAGGCTGAGATCTAAAGGTTCAAAGTGTCATAGTAACTTATAATCAACATCCTTTCCATCTAAATTTTGATTAGACTCAATTCTGTTTTGAACTTTGTGAAGATGGGATTAATGTAGAGTGATTCATTTTGATAACACGTGCACTTTTCTCCAAATGAAACTGTATATCACTACTAAATTTTTCTTTGTTGCCGGGTGCCTAGAACACTTGGTACTCGCTTGATTCAAACTCGCTATAAGGTAATTTTCTGATTATAAGGTACTCTCTTGATCCCAAAAATATCATGGAAGGAATTCTCAAAACGATTACCATTACAAGTTATCTCGTGTGTTTCACTAGATATTGTGCACGTGAATGACAAGCAAGTATGAATGATTTTCTTGTTTCTAGGGACAGTTACCTAAGAGGCCCTTTGTGTAACTTTGAATTTCATCGCAATTTGTGCCGTTACTAGAGGAAACTATGTCAGGAATGTTTGTATGGTTCTTACAATTGGGTTAATGGAGCAATTCGGTAACAATCCTTCAAATTGTTAAGAGCACACAAAGAAAAAAAATTATTGAGCAGATAAATTTTATTACTCCATCCGATCCATAATAAATGTCGCTCATCTAATATAAAGTTTGTACTAACTTAGTAAAAAATGAACAACACTTACTATATATGGATCGGAGGGAGTAATTGTTAATCTAACCAATTTCTATTGAAAAGATATTTATATTTACCCTACAAAAAATCTATTTACATTTGCATAGATCATTTTTTCTACAACCTAAAATCATATGGAAATGAAAGCACCTCTGAAGATAAAGTTTTTTGTGAATAGTGTTATTCACTTTAGCTGCGGACGTTGTCTTCTCCTACACCTTGTGTTAGTAAAAATATACCCATTGTAGCTCAAACAAATTCATCACACATAAATAATAATAAATGCTTCACCCACATGAATATTGGTTTTCTTCCCTTTATATATACATGTTTCTTTGAATAGGGGTATATTAGCATGTTTGCGGTTTAGTCCGGCAAGTGTAGGCGACGAACACACAAACAATAGAGGATAAATGAAAGTAATCAAAGAGTCAAATGGGCACACAACCGGGAATTGGAGGTATCAGTAATCGTGTTGACGCAACGATCCTTGAAAAGGCACTGAAATGGCAGTCGCGTCGAGCCTTGGTGCTGAAGCGAGAAAGCGGCCAAAATAGCATAGATCGAGTGCTCAAAAAAATTGCCACCACTATCAAGAGATTCACTTCCTTGTTGCCAGAGACAAGTACCTCTCATGATTTTGATACAACTTTTAATAGTATAGCAATTTGTGTCAGTATTACTTTAGGTAATCAAGTAGCGTAAATCAGTAATAATTTTCCAATGCTGAGACATTCTCTTTATAACTTCAAAACATATGGAAATAAAGCACCAACCTATCGAAATAAAACACCTATGAATAATATATTATCCAGTTCAGACGCAGCCCATCGTATTCCTCCTCATCAAACTCGGTATTAAGTAATTTGCCGACTATTTCTCGTGGTACCATCTAAAGATTTAGACAATGTAGGACAAATATAGTGGAAACTAGTCGATCTTCCTTTTTTTAAGACATCAATTTCGCCAGTCGACGTACGTAAGCACACCGTTGATGCATCACTTTTTTTGGCAAAAAAGACTGATCATTGGATTCGCTTAATTTAAGTACGATTATGACCTATGGGATCCACCTATAAGTATGACGTGAAGAAAAAATATTATTTTTTGCAGAAAGATCCCAAAAATACTAAAAAGCAATTGGATCCTCCCAAGAAATCCCCCTCATCTCTTTCCCTCTCTTTGTGATCCAGGACACCATGGATGTCGTGCTTTTCGTCTATGGGCATCGGGTTAGCTGTCGAGGTGGGGGAGGGGGGAGCTTATCGCAGAGTGGTAGCAAAGGAGACATAGAGAGATGAGAGAGGGAAGAGGAAGATGAAGGAAGGAAGGAGGGAGGAGAGGGAGAGGGAGAGGGGCAGCAGGGGCTCAACAGTTTTCAAATCGTCGCTGAAGCAGAAGGTCACGGAGAAGGCGTTGGGGGTGAGAAGGGCACGAGGGAGAATGGGACGACCTAGAGATGGGGGCTTTTTTAGGACCCGGTTGTTCTTTTTTGTTGTTGTAGGATCTTTTTGCAAAAAAAAACTATTTTTTGGCTCTACGTCACCCTTACAGGGAGACCCCATATGTCACAATGTTACATTAACGTAGAGAATCCAATGATCATATATTTTTCGTTGTTTTCAGAAATTTTCAATCAAAAATTATGTTTCCTGCAATTATATTCCTCAATGTGGTGTTTTTCTGCAATTCATATTTATAGAGCAGAAAAATGTTTTCACTACTATTCTAGCTAATTTAGCTTTGAAAATTTATTTAGAATCATTATTTATAACTAGAAACCCTATGGAAATGAAACACCGATGAATAATACTACCCAGTTCAGACACATATCACCGTCTTCCTCCCCCTCCTGAAGCTTCCTAGATGTGTACACCTTTTATTATTACAAGTATACCCATCGTAACTCAAAAGTAAATTATCACACATGGATAATAAGTGCTTCACCTACATGGATATTGATTTCCCCACTTTATATATACCCCTTTCTTTGAATAGGAGTAGATAGCCCAGATAGTGAAATAGGAGTAGATAGCATTTGTGTGATTTCACTAGCTTAGACTACAAGTCAAAAAGAAAATGGACACAGTGGGAAAAGGAGGCATCGGGAACTGTATTGGAGCTGCAGCCTATTATTATGAGACGTGACTGGCATCACCACCTTGGCGGGCCTTTGTGCCAAAGCGAGTGAGATGCCAAAACTGCATGGAGGGAATGCTCATAACGATTAGCGTTACAAGTTATCTCGTGTGTTTTACTAACAAATTGTGAATGTGAATTACCAGATGGTAGGAAGGACTTTCTTCTTGCTAGACACCTACCTGATAGGGCTTTGATATAACTTTGAGTTTCATTGCAATCTGTCTCATTGCTACTCGAGGAAATCAAGTGATGAATGTACACATGGTTCTTCCAATTTAGTTTTTTTTTTTGCGAAATTCTTCCAATTTAGTTAATGGAGCAATTGAGTAAAAAAAATCTCAAATTGTTAAGATGCACAGAACGAATATTGCTACAGAGTAGATGAATTTTATTAGTTGCTACACTAGTCAACTTCTATTTGAAAAGTTATTTATATTTGCATAGTTTTTTTCTAAAACCTGAAAACATGTGGAAATGAAAGCATCTCTGGAGATAAAACAATTGTGAATAATGTTGTTCAGTTCAGCTGTCTACGTCGTGTTCTCCTACACCTTGTATTAGTAATAATATATCCACTATAAGTCAAAGAAATTCATCACTTGCAGAGATCATTTTCGGTGCATTCAAAAGCCATCACATATTGTGATATTAGCACATAAAAAATAATCGTTGCGAGAGATTTCGAAGAAGTACTGTGTAGATGGGCACTTATATGTCTCGCTTAAAGGAAGAGAAGAGGAAGTTTCACTGAAGGTGATTGTTATAGTGGGCCAGCGCATAACGTTGTAGACCACATGTCATATGTTATATTCTTGTTTTTCATATTATTTTTATTTTTTTACTTTTCCTTTAATTTTATAAACTCTTTATATATATATATAGATACTTAAAATACCTAAAATACGACTTTGAATAAAAAAATACAAAAAAAATTAAAAATGTTAATTGTTAAACTTTTTTGTATCATACTTAAAATACAATTTTGCAAAACTACACAATACATATGAAATAATATTGATCATGTATTTCAATTTTTTAATATGGGTATAAGGAAAATGTTGATCATGTATTCAGAAAATATTGATCATGTATTTATAATTTGTTGATCAAGTATATGAAAAATATATAAAACTTTGTATGAAAATATCCAATATGTATAAAAATGTTGATCATGTAATTAAAAAATTAAACATGTATGAAACAATATTTATTATATATTTAAGAAGTGTTAATCATATGCTGAAAATATTAATTATATATTGAAATATCATAATTGTATGGGAAAATATTGATGATGTATTTGAAAATATCAAACGAGTCTAAAGAAATTATAAATTAAATAGAGAAAACTGAAAATAACAAAACCAGTGAATAATATATACAGAAATAAAAAACAAAGAAAAAAGATAAATAACACCATTAACAAACGAAAAAATGAAAAGAAAAAAGAAAATAAAACGAAATATTCAAAAAAGGATAAATAATAAAAATAGGCTGGGTTAGTACTGTGGAAACTAAAAATCTTCAAGTGGGTCTTTCTGCCATCTCGCCTTTGGCGAGATATACCTCTCAAGTGTAGCTATTGCAAACTGTATATAATGCTCACCTCTCGAAATCACTAATTAACGAGTACTCGTAGCAACGAATGCGTACACTTCCTCTGTGCTTGACAAATGGCGCTTCGCGCGGGTGCCAAGTGGCGTTATCTGGTGGTTCACTTTTTTTCTTTTTTTTGGTGCACGTGGATGCCTATCGCGCAAATACATTCGCGACTCGTGCCTTCTTTTAAAAGCACGACCGTGCCTCTTGCGGAAGCTAGTTCGTACCTCCCGTGGAGGCACGATCGTTCCTTTTTTTAAGCCACGACTCATGTCTTTTTTAGAGGCACGATTCGTGCCCTTTTTTAGAGGCACACGATGGAGAAGGGTATCCTCCACTGAGATCATATTTTACTCTGTTGTTAATAAGTGGTGTAATGTACGCGCGTCACTTATCATAATCATTTTCACCCTGTACGAAAGGATGGATTGGTTAATTTTTTTCTTAGATCCATTTTCTAAAAAAAAACATTCTATCTTTTGAATTGTTCGTGGAAATCACAAGCTAACTAGCTAGTTATATATGCGATAATTCAATTCCGAACCTGAGCTCAACTACAGCCTATGAACAGTAAAATTAAAAATATCAGAAAATATAAGAAACCTGGATTCTTTTATAGTGCGAGATGTTCAAATGTGTGATGTTCGTGCAAAATTTCAGAATGTTTGAACATTCGAGGAGCTCGTGGCAAGAAGACAAAATCAGGTGCAAATAGTGTTGTTTTCAAAAGTTTCTTACACATCTGAAATTTGTCTTTTTTTCATGGGCTCCTTGAATGTCCAAACTTTCTGAATTTGTGCACCAACATCACACACTTGAGCATCTTGCACCATATAAAAATTCATAATTTTTGTGAATTATTTTACTATGTAAAACATTTTTTTGCTCATACCCAGGTTCATCTAAGCCTGGGTGCAAAATAGCCGCATTCGTCATATATGTGGCTTCTTTTGGTTAAGTACTACACCCTCCAATCTATAATAAGTTTTGCTCATCCACTATTCTTAATAAGTTGCTCCCCACTACCTCTATTTTTTTAACATGCACACATGCCACCTCATCAAAGGCCCACCACAATATGCATGAGAACAAGCTATTTATTATTAGTTCTTCTCATGCACACATCCATTTCATGACACATGCCACCTCACTCAATATGCATGAAAAAGTTTTTCATTATATTAAATGGCCCACCACAATATGCATGAGAACAAACTATTTATTATTAGTTCTTATCATGCACACATCCATTTCATGACACATGCCACCTCACTCAAAATGCATGAACGTTTTCCATTATATAAAATAAATATTTCCAACTTCACAATAATAAATTCGATTGTTCATGTTTCATACAATCAAATCATTCAACATATATTTCAATTGATTCCTGCAGCAACGCGCGGGTATCCTTTAGTTTTATACTAAGTTAATACAATATTTGTACTAAATGAACGACATTTATTATGGATCGGAATGAGTACCATGCATAATAATTTATACTAATATATATATATATATGTACCTTTTTTGCTTATCATTTTTAATGCAAATACATTTTGGTAGCTAGCTAAATGATATAATGATAGCATAATTTGAGCCAGATTTTGGTTCAAATTATCCACCATGCATTATCTTGGGCTAAAAGTTGTATAATAATTGGATACTAAATCCAGTAAAATAAATAAATTATTTTGAAAAATTATACTAGCGGTGGATCTCCAAAAGGCCCACCACAAATAAGTCATCTACTGCGAGTCTGATGCATCTGAGAGTGGCGCGTACACCAGAAAGACCGCCACTCAAGCTAATCTATATACTAGCTACTCCGCCCGCCTTGTGCATTTCCTTCGGAATCTTCTCCCCGCCATTGCCTTTGATGGTCGAATGGAGGCCGTTTATCATCATACCGGTCTGAAGCCAAGGAAGCAATTCATCTGTGAGGGCTTGTTTGGTGCACAGGCATCCTTCTGGAATCCTTGCCAAATCTCGGGGTGTAAAATTCCGACCTCAAGAGATAGGGAATTTTTTTCCCATTTTTCTCTCATGAAATCCATGTGCCTGAAGAATTTTCCCTCGGGTTTTCCTCCCCTGGGTTTGCTCCCCTTAGGAACCAAACGAGGCCTGATGGAGATCTTCATCCCGGTCTGGAGCCAAGGAAGCAATTCATTTGTGATGGAGTCCGTGGCGTTTTTTGGTTACATGGCAGTTTGGGAAGGAGCTCTACATGGGTAAGACTATATGCACATCAGCCATGTGCTATAGCTAGTTAGCTCGTTTCGATTCGATTATGTATGTATGTGACTTGGACAAGCTAGCTCATAAGGATCGCATTGAGATTGATCTCTCCTTGATGCCAGATGAATCTTAATCAGGCACGAGTAATTAAATGAAACGATCATGAGAGTGGACATTAACTATCCACATAGTACTGACGATCCACAACCATTGATCAAATTTAATGGCGGCTGCATTCCACGCGAGACAGTTAGTTCTCCACGCGCGTAGCTTGATTTTAGAAACAACTCTCAAACACACGAGACAAGTGGAAAATAAGGTACACTCTATTGATATGAGTAGTCTATAATTTCTATTAAATCTAGGGTGTTACATACATCATTTTTCAAAGGAACGGCGTTTCTATAAGCCCAGTACAAACGTTTTCTTTTGGCACACGTCTGTGTCCGCCAGTGCTGACATTGATATATACTTCATGTAAGCCTTACTAACCCGCACACGCACCATGTAACTGTTAGGGAAGGCTTTGATAACAACTGTAATGCCCCGGCCAAACCAAACCGGTAACACATCGATCCCTGGCCGGTTCTTTTGGGATCCAAAGCTATCTTCATATACCAACACTACTCTTTTCTGCATACTTTGTCTTTATTTATGCGCACACTAGACTTTGTAGATAAAGTGATGGTCAACATACGGTTATGAAGAATATGTCATGTTCTACAGTACTCCGATGCAAATTGCCTTTGTGTACTGTACAAAATTTAATGCATCGATGTTGGCATGTATAATGCAATACAAAATTATAAGGTCATGCAATGAAATGCTAAGTAACTTAGGTTGTTAGCATTCCATCCCAACAAAATTACATCAAATAATAAGAGATTTACAAAAACAAAATTGTAAGTGCTCAAGATGGAGACCCCTAGATATCTCTCATTTTTCATTATAGATGATTTTTTTATTACATTCGTTGGGATTAGATGATTTTTCATATAAATTTTTTTATCGGAGATCATATGCAAATGTTCGGGTCATTTTACCGAAACAGGCTGGTCTTTCCTAACAATTAAAACACATTACATATGGGCATCTCGAAAGATTTTAAAATTTGAAATTTCTATCATTTTCTTTTACTTTTTAAAAACTGAAAAGACGATCCATGAAGGGGGGGGGGGGGGGTTGTATCTGCGTGTGTGGGCGGCACTTACCCAGTGGCGCACCAAGACATGGTGCGACACTGGTAAATGATGCCAACAATTTTCACACCCTCCCAGTCTTACAAGTGACGCACTATTGCCAGGTGCACCACTGCTACCTAAAATAGCAGTGGCGCACCTGCCAATAGTGTGCCACTGGTAAGCCTGGAGAAGGGGTGGACCCAAAAAAATAGCAATGATGCACTCCTTCCTTGATGCGCCACTTGTAAAAAAATAGCACTGGAGCACCTACAACTAGTGCGCCACTAATGTTGATATTACGGATAGTCCTTTTTCTAGTAGTGTGAATATTAAGGCCAAAGAAAACCAGCTCAAACAAACATCAAGTCGTGTAAGAAAAAGTTGTCATGAATATTAAATGATCTTTTATGAATTGTATCTAAAATATGTCCAATGTTGCACACATATGGAAATGGAAACACCTATGAAGATAAAAAATAATTGTGAATAAAGTTATTCACTTTAGCTGCGGACGTTTGTCTTCTCCTAGGCCTTGTATTAGTAATAATATACCCATTGTAACTAAAATATGTCCAATGTTGCACACATTATAGCTTTTAGAATCATATATTTTATGATCAAATAAGGATATTAAATAAATTTGTATTGTTAGTCAATAACTTCATTTGTATCGTGATAACAACAAAAGACTCATATATTTTCTAGCCAACATGGGGGTATTTTATTGTGCACAACCACTGATTGGTAGTACCAGATTAGGCCTAGCAAAATGGGAGTAGCAGATTACAGGCAACTTAATTTCGGCAGAGGTAGGTAAAATATATAATTTGCTTACAGTTCAAAGACCAAATTTCGGAACTTGTCCATGTGGTCACTTTGTAATGAGATGGCGATGGACAAGCTCCTGTCATTGTCTGCGCTTGGGAGGACGTAAGCTAGCCCCTCAAATGCGATGCCGCCCGGACCCATGAACACCGGCCGTCCCCATCCGAAATCCGCGTCATGAACGGGGAGGTTCACCCAGCTGGTGATTCCGAGGTTAGGGCAACGGTAGGTGTGCGCCGCTCGGACCAATGCCGAAACATCAGGTTGCAGCTCAAGGTAGTCCAATGCCGAGCGGCAGTAGTCATCATCCATCTTGTCTATCTCCATCTGGATTATCCATGCTGCATCTTCCAGCCCACCGGCCAACTTGCCCGCCTCGACGATCGGCGTGGCGGTGAACAGCACATTGCCTAGGAAACCGTCTGGTATTGGGGGATTCAGTCGTTTCCTCCCATCAATGGCACAATACAGCTTGGTGGGTTGATCAGATGGCAAGCCACGCGCAAGAGAGACACAACGCCAGACATGCGCAGATAGCAATGTGTAGGTGCTGAACCGTGGGACATCGTCGCCTTTGGGAAGCCGTGAGCGCAAGCGGCCAATGTCGGAGCTGGTGAGCTTGAAGATGTCAACACTGATGTCAGGTGACATTCCCTTGGCTGAGAGATCCTGGGCCGTGGATGACAGCATGTCTGGGGATGGCTGGTACTCAACATGTGGGTAACATGGAGTTGGGGGATCTCGAGCACGGACAAGGGTGCGGTCGATGAAGGGCATGACTGCAATTGTAGCTCCGCGGCAGAGGTCAGACCATGAGTTAATGAAATGCAAGCCGGACATGCCATCAGCAACATGATGTTGTGTGCCAACGCCGAGGGAGACACCTCCACACTTGAAGTAGGTCACCTGGTGTACAATGAAATTCAAGGATCAATATACCAGCCACATTATTTCCTGTAAAACATGTATATATATATGAAAAAATAATCAGGGAGGTACATGAAGTGATGAATGGGCCTGCGTGAGGGCCTGCTGCCGTGATTAAAGGTGGTGGTCCTAGGGTTCCAAACTGCGCCAGAAAGAAGATCCGCCTGACGCTTGTCCTCTTTGATCTGGCCGGAGTGACGGATTCCGAAAGGCTCTGCCGGTGATTTCCCTTGGCATATGTCTGGAAATTGCTGGATCAGGTGGGATTCGGTCGCAACGCAAGAAGTGGCGCGAAGCTCTGCTCTGTTGCCATCATGGGCAAATCCATGGTGAAGTCAGATGTGAGAATGTCATGAAGGCTGAAATTAGAGGACTTGCAATGGTGATTGTAGTCTTTGCTTCGATGAGGAATTAGCTCGGAGTTTCAGAAATCGTGGCAGCAGAATGTTAGCGGGGGCGACAACACAAGTGAAGTTCAAAGTCCTACCTTTTTGGATGAAAATCCAAGATCTGACCTTAATTGGTTGTGTCTGGCAATGGTCTTGTTGAAGACATTTTTTTGAGAGCAGGGACTATCTTCAGGGTGAAAACCCAATTTTAATTGGTTGTGCCTGGCACTGATTCCTTTTGAAGGTGGTGCTTTTGAAGAATTGGACATCAGGTGTTGGCTTGGTGGTGGTTGTGCTGGTACTGCAAGGATTGTAACTCTCTAGCGGGACTTTTCTTTGTATTTCTTCACTTTTTATTTTGGTTGGCTGAGTGCATCCGTACTGTTTTTTGGGCAGTGCGTAGTTGCAGAGGCCGGGTGTAATTAATATCTTTTCGATATTAATATATTTTCCTTTTCCAGAAAAAATGAAGTGATGAATCGTATGACCATGGTACAATTCTCAGCTCTGCTTATAGATTGATTATGTCAGTGTTTAGCTTTTATGTTTTTTTAAGAACCATTACCGTAGAACAATCGTTCTGCAGTGTTATTTTAATTGATTAAAATATGTACAAAGATTTCTTTGCAATTTTTTATTATTCCTTTGCAACCAAATATGCCAGCATCCCATGATGATAACTTTCATTTTTTTTTGCTTTTATGTTGTTCACTCTCATATCCTCTATGCCTGGCTATTGTAGTTTTTATATGTGCTTACCTTTGGTTGTATTTATATTTTGTCGTTGTGAGAAGTATATTTGTGTCCTCTATTTGAATATATAGTGCATATTAGGTTTTTTCATGATTTTAAATGACACACTATAGAGTTTAGAAAAGGTTCGACGCTAAGGTATTTTTCTTCAAACACATGAACAAATATCATAAGTAACGCGCTATATAGCACCACTATAGCATGCTATAACATTTTAAAAAGGTACCGCCGCTAAAAAGATTAGCGCGCTATTTAAAATATGGTTTTTCCCTAGGTTTTGAAGGAAAAAATTATGAATATCCACATATACCAAATAGTACAAAATATATGGAGATATGTTTCATCAGTATTATAGATGTCGATATTAAAAAAACTTTCTTAAAGTTTGCGGAGAAAAGTGCATGGCATGCACTATATTTTTACATAGTGGGAGTATCTACCAATGATTTAGGACGCTAATAAGTGCATGGCATTCTTAAGAAGTCGTGGCAAATCTGAATGTATTTGCTGGCAATTTTAGTATAGCGCGGATGGCACTTCCGTTGTTTGCACATGACAATTTCTTCATCACATGGAAATTTTCTTTTTATTTGTTGTTTCATTGTTTTTTTTTCTGGCGGCAATTTTAGTTCAAAAAAGTCAGGGCAGGGGAGGCTTCCCCTCTGACATCAGGCACTTATCTTTTTCCATGATTTAATGAACAAATTTGCCAAGAAACACAACGAAGGCATTAGCAAGATCAAGACCAACTATATGGTACCAAATTTCCAACTAATATAGATGAAAACAGCAGCTAATAAAGACAAACTCCAACAGCGAAAGCGTAAGGCAGTTGTGTTGTCAACAGCGACGGCGTAAGGCAGTTGTGTTGTTTGGCCTCTATGCTCCCAATAATGGACTAAGGACCACTGAAGTTTACCTATCACCGTGTGTTTAGCTTTTATGTTGTTCGCATTCGTATCCTTGTACCAAATTTCCAACTGATATAGATGAAAACAGGAGCTAATAAAGACAAACTCCAACAGCGACAGCGTAAGGCAGTTGTGTTGTTTGGCCTCTATGCTCCCAATAATGGACTGAGGACCACCTGAAATTTACCTATCACCGTGTTTAGCTTTTATGTTAGTTCGCATTCATATCCTTTATGCCTGGCTATTGCATTTTTTTATATGTGCTTACATTTTTATTGCATTGATATTTTGTCATCGTGACAAGTATATTTGTGTAGTTCCTCTATTTTAATAGATAGTGCATATTAGCTTTTTTTCATGGTTGTAAAAAGCACGGTATAATGTTTAGAAGATGTTCGGCACTAAGATACTTTGCTTCAAACATATGAACAAACATCATAAATAACGCACTAACGTTAAAAAAAGTCCCGTCACTAAGAAAGTATGGAATTCTCACCCAGAACTGCGGAACTCACGACTCTATATTAAAAAGTAGAATGACCAACTTTTACACGAATTTTGAATTGGATGAGATCGGTCGAGTGGTCTTAGTTGGAGATGGGATTGCGGGTGTTTATGGATTGAACGAAATTCAAGCTGAAGAAATGGTGGAATTTGCAGCGTGCTATTTAAAACTATGGTTTTTTTCTTAGGTTTTATAGGAAAAATATATGAATATCCACATATACCTTTTTTTAAAATATCCACATATACCATATATGGAGATATGTTTCATCAGTATTGTATATGTCGATATTAAAAAGACTTTCTCAAAGTTTGCGGCGAGAAGTACATGGCATGCACTATATATTTTCACATAGTGGGAATATCTACCAATGATAAAAAATATGTTGCAAACAGTGGAACAAAATGCTGCAAAGTCGACTAAGACTTAGTTAAATCTCAGTTGACTGAGTTTTAGCAAATCCGTTTCACATAGTGGGAGTATCTACCAATGATTTAATGAATAAATTTGCCAAGAAACACAACGAAGGCACTAGCAACACCAAGAAAAACTATATAGTACTACTAAATTAACAACTCATATAGACGAAGACAGCAGATAATAAAGACCAAACTCCAACAGCGACAGCGTAAGGCAGTTGTGTTGTGTGGCCTCTTATGCTCCCAATAATGGACTGAGGAGCGAAAGCTGAAACTCACCTGGAGCACGACGAGCGGGAAGGATGATATGCCCTGGGTGTAGTCGACGGCCGGGATGAGGCGCTTGAGCTCCATGGTGGGCGCGAAATCGCCGTAGTCGGCGACGATGGCGTCGGGCGCGTCGGCCTCGACGAACAGCGCCCCCTCCCCGTTGCAGTTGATCTCAACTCTCCCGTCCTTATCCCGCGCGAGGCGGCCGGCCATCGGGTAGAAGGTCACCAGGGCCTCCGCCAGGGCTCGCCGCATCCGGTCGGCGTCGAAGAAGCCGGCTTCCTCGCCGTCGGGGCGGCGGTAGAAGTAGACGCTGGGCGTATGGAAGCGCGGCACCAGCAGGTCGAGGTGGGAGTTCCATAGCCGAGTCCGCGGCACCTCCCTCGCCGGCCTCACCATGGTTGAGCGCCTCACCGTGATCGCCATCTGAAGAGGCTATGAACCAGAATAGGCGGTACTGTAGGGCAGCAGCAGAGGCTAATTAACCTGGGAAGCCGGCAGAATGGCTACGGTGATGGTTGGGCAACGAGAGCCGTGCAAACGCCTTTTATGGAAGGCACGTAACAGTACGTAGTACTCCACCTTATCACACGTACGGCTCACAAGATCAATCATGAACGGCGCTCTGGATGTCGTACGTCCACATGATCTAGGAGAAAATGCCAAACGTGTGCACCGCCGTGGGTCACAAGCAACTGTGTTGCTTTCGCATCTCATCATAAGTCATGGACAACGATGCAACATACAACTTCCAAGTACTACGTAGTACGATCGATTGAGATGGAGGAAGATGTATCATCCATGTGCTTTGTATCCCTCCTAAGGGCATCTCGTTAGTGAGAAACTTCGAGTTTGTTAGTGATTTTTAAGGATTACAACTTATGTGGTCGAGGTTCAACATGGACCACCATTAAGAGGGAAAGTTTAAACTACTATAAGCCACATCGAGTACAAAACATACATATTGTGTTAGGCATGAACGAATACTGGGTATACAAAGCCCCCCCCCCTCCCCCGCATCACCCTCCCTGCCGACTCGGGGGACGATGCCCTAGCGCCGCCACAAACTCCCCGGTCCCCTCCCTCTTCTCGCTGCCGCCAGAGGTGCCGGCTAGCGAAGCCTGGCTAGATGCAAGGACGGCGGCTGGGGCCTTCATTGGAGCTCGTGCGAGCCGAGGTGGCGCCTCTCAAGAGGGTTGCTGGCGGCAAGACTCGGTGTCCCGTTCTGGCGATGGTGGAGGCGAGGCTGGAGCGCGCTGGTTGCTAAGCTTCGGCCTGGCGCGCGAGGCTCCGACGCCCTCTCTTGGGGGTGCGAATCTGGCCACCGGGGGAGCTTTTCGTCGGATCTGGGATCCCTGAGCTCAGCTTGGCCGGTCGCTACCCGTGGCCGCAACTACGGGGGTTGGCGGCGGGCCTCACACTCATGTGCTTGTCGTCCTCAAATGACAATGTGTTGCGGAGGTCCAATCACGACACTTCAGGCGAAAGCCTACTGCTGACTTGGTCGGCAGCGATGATGGTCACGCCTTCGGGCATCGCTTACCTTCTTTAAGGCATTATTGGGAAGCTTTGTCGAAAGCCTAAGATCTATCTCTGGATGAAATGACGACGACATATGCGATGTTCTTTTCCCTCTTGGGGGGTTTATCTTGGAGCCACCGATCCTCTACTAGTCGTTTGATGGCTCGGTTGAAGCATAGTGGATGTTTGGTGATGGCGGCGGTCATTGCCTTGGTCATCTTGGTGTTGTTGGTCGACCTCTCTCTCGGGGGCTCGTTGCGACGGTGAAGTCTCGGAGTTTGGTGCTCTTCGACGACGTTTGAGGTTTGGTTACCTCGCATAATGTTCTGGATGTCTCTATTTGTGATGGTGGTTGTGGTGTGGCCTACAGAAGGTGCATGACTGTCTCAGTGGAACATTGCCCTTCTGCACAGTCTGCGGCGATCTCTCTGTCGCGTCGTTGCTAGGCAGTTGGAAGCCCTTCGATGGTGGATGCGAATCTCCTAGCTCTTAAAGATGTAGAGGGATCGTAGGGTAGCAGGAAATTTCTTCTCATCGTATTCTCGGTGCTGAGTCTCCCTTCGTCTGATCTAACAATGCTTGTTCCTGCTCTTCTTGGTCTGCCTGGTGGTGATGGGTGCTAAGTTCTTGGTGATGACTACTTGTCTGAGCTCATTTCTGGGTTTTTTTCTATTGTTTCCTTGTTCCCTCTTGTGTGTGTTGGGTGCTACCGCTTGTAGCCATTGTGTTGTATCCCGATCTTGTTTATGATAATTAAAATGGTTCAGGCCGGCTTTTGCCCGATGCGGCAACTTCAAAAAAATGAACGAATCATGTTACATGACCAACATAGGAATTTCTAAGGATTTCACCGATCTTTTTGCAATAAGAGTCTGGATAGTCCATGACGTTATGCATCTAGTAATATTTTGTTATAAAAGGCAATTAGGGATGGCAGTTTTTCCCATGGGTATGGGTACCTTCGGGAACCCTACCAGAAAACAATGGGTATGTTCAAGACATTGCAAGATTTTGTACCCATGGGTAATGGGTATCCATACCCGCAAAATAAATGGGTAGGGTATGAAATTGTGCCCATGGGTTACCCAATGGATACCCACAAAAAATTAATAATGAAAATAAACCCTCTGACATGTGGGGTCAACACCCAACTCATATGTCCCAAGCCTAAATACCTTCTTCCCTTAACCGACCATAACTCATAGCATGATACCACTAGCTAACCACTCCTTCTACGCCACCCGTGACTTGTTGAAACGATGAAATTTGGAAACATCGGCATGAGACTCTTGTCCAATTCTCGATCTAACGATCATTAGTTCCCATTACCACCTCCCATTCTGTTGGCCTTCGAATAACCGCTGATCGTACTCCCTTCTCACCTCTAAGAGACCACCCACTAGAGGAGGTCGCATTGGTGTTATACTGCTCGCCCATCATATGTTGAATTTCAGACTCGCTCCTCCATTTTTTAAATGTACATGTTATAGGATAACCAATGAGTATGGGTATGGGTGTCTATTTATATCCATGGGTATTGAATTGGGTGGGTATAAACAATTTCTATGGGTATGGGTTTGGGCACAAATAGTCGTACCCTCTCATACCCTACCCATTGCCATCATGAATTAAGGGTCTATGTGTGTAAACAATAGTATTGTGATACTTAAAGGATAATAGGCTTACCGCGTGTGAAGATTGTCCCATGCTAGGATACATTCTCTCTTGGGGGGCATTAAATATTCTTTTGAAACATGTACAGGATAACATACATGTTTAACATTAGACATGTATACCAGTTCAAATACATGCCTAATTTTTAATGGTATTGTATTTGAATGGTATGAAACTTTTTTAAATTACAAAAAAAAGTTATATTGTATTAAAAGAATTAATTGTCATGAACCTATTTTTGATAACGTGAAAATTTTCTAATGTCACTAATTTTTTTATAGTTAGCAACATTTCAAAAAATAGTTTGAGCATTATTTACACTGCATAAACATTTTTGTGTGTGTGGTAAATACTTTTACGCTACATTTTTAACTAAATTAATTTTTGCAATACATGTATATAAAATAAATAAATAAACTCTAAAGAAAAAAATATTAACCAACGAACAAAGTGATGTGTTATGAATTTGAAACCAGTGACCATAATAAATTTTTTAAGACAAGTCTAGTGAATTTTGATCTCAACTTCACTGACTGGGATAAACTTCGCTCGATGATGTGGGACACAGATTTGGAAGGAAGCATAGGATCGTACTTCACTCTCTTGGCCATGAGGTGGTTTGAGAGCACATGGCCGATCTAGACCATGAAATTAAATCTCCAGCTACATTGGCGCGATATCTGCTCAAATACTTTATCGCTACGCTATTTGTCGTTGCAAAATCATTCACAAATCCCCCTAAACATATCTAAAATCAACTAGATCTCTAGAAATCATCTCTCTCAGCTAAAAAGATATCGCGATTACCCACTATGGTGGGTGCTTTAGCTACTGAGAGAGGATGTCGCAGAATCATTTCTCCTGTTATTTTAATCTTTGCTCCAGGCACGACACAACGGGCCTACGGACAAGGTGAACCCTGCCAAGATGTCGTGCCAGGGATGCGTGAAATCACTTCGGCGAGAATGACACGGTATCTAAACGGATCAAGCCCAATCGCTAGGGGCTCATGCCTTGAAATCCCACCATCGTTTCTCCTATGTTGGAATCGAGGACTCAGCCTCCTCACTGGCCAAGTACAAAACATCTATCGGTGGTCTTCCCTCGACACCCAGGAACCGCAAAAGCTCTTCAAATGTCACATGGTAGAGGATGTCGATGTTGATCTTATTCAACAACTATAATATGGGATTGGTCCAGCACCGCTCGCTTCATTGCCATACACACTTTCGATCTGTGCGGGGCGTAGTTGGTCTTGAGGCGACAAGGCCCCCGTTGAAGCCCCGCCTCCTCGCCCATCGGGGCACTATTGCGCGTCTTCGTGAACCGCCCAACATCATATGGCAAAATATGTCGCGCAAGTGGGGACTAATATGATGGAGAACGAGGCGGGGTGGCGCGAAGAGGAAAGACTATGACAGTGTGGATCTCGTCGAGGACGAACACAGTGGAGAGGATCAGGTCAGAGGATGCATTGTCACCTCTCTGCTCGTTCATTCGCTTTTCGAAGACCATGATCTCAATGGAGTGAAGTGTATCATAGGTCTTAGTACTATGAAAAGTACTTCCTCCGTTCTAAAATAACTGACTCAACTTTGTACTAACTCTAGTACAAAATTGTACTAAGACTGCGACATTTATTTTGGAACGGAGGGAGTATCATCCAGGTCCTCGAAGCTCCTTCGAAGAGCAATAATTGTGTGCATATATGATACTTTGAAATGATTCGAGGACCTATATAACACCTTTAAAATAGTTTGAGGGGGCGGATGATACACATATTACACATTAAGAATCTGGACGACGAGTTTCATAGTTCAAGAACATATGAAACACCTCTGAAATAATTGAAGCACATAGATGAACTTCACTTATCTCAATGAACCCGTTTTATGATTGTCAGAAGAAAAAAAATTTATGATTTTTATTCACCCAAGTTCGTAATTGACCAGAGGCATTACACGAACATGTTTGAACAGTTATATCCATTCCTACGGATACCAGACGCGGCTGCCGACGGCGTGCAGTTTTGTCCGGCGAGCGGCGGTGCACACTGTCCGTCCGGCGAGTAGCCGAAACGCGGCCCAATAATCTCAGTACGGCCCTTCGATCTATGTGCGCTCACCTCCACAGTTTTTTTGTCCTAAAAAAACCCTCCACATTTTCTGCAACGGGTACCCTGGCGGCGGCGGCGGCGGCCGGCTAGCGAGCGCTTACTCCGGCGCCGCAGTCAAGCCGTGCCTGCCCTTCCCTGGCGCAGCTACCGGTCACATTCTCCGTCGGCTGGGTGAGCTCTTCACCGCCTCACCGGGACTCCGGCAGAAGCTATCAGCCATGGTAATCCCCTTTGCTCTGCTTTTGATTTCAGAACAGGAATGCTAATTTTTTACAGGGTCCTCTCCTATTCTAGAATAATCTGGCGGTCTGCGCATCACTGTGTTAGAAAGAGCTCACATGATCATTTATGTGGGGAAAAGTGGATAAAATCACACCAATGTCTGGGTAAGATTTACTATATCACAGTAGTGCCATGAAACGGCTGCAAAATCCCATGTGTTTCTAGTTAACAGTATTACAATATGATAAGATACAGATGCAGTATCCATAGTACTGCGAAATCTCATGTGATTCAGTGTGTAATCGAACATTAGGCAAGCATTACAGTTCACAGCGCAGATGCGAGATAATTCCCCTCAAACGTGTCTTCCTGTGTTCATCATGTTTTGTGGCACGGGACGATTTTCAGACGACACAAACGGCTTAGGGGGAATCTGCAGGTTCTGCAGCTTCCCTGTTAGCATGTTTACCACCTTCGTCATCGACGGCCGATTCTGTGGGTTCCATTGAATGCACCACAGGGCCACAATAGTCAGCTGCCTCATCTTTTCTTTCTCTTCTGCTGTCATTTCCAAAGTAAGCTCCAATTCTTGCTCAGCAATTACTTTCTCATAGATCCACTCCGGAAGGTAGACCTCGTCCTGGTTCTCAACAACACTTGGGTCTGAGTTCCTCCGGCCGCTCACCATTTCCAGCACCAGCATGCCGAAACTGTACACATCTGACTTGTACGACACCCCTCCAAAGTTCCGAGAGTACAGCTCTGGTGCGATGTATCCCATAGTCCCTCTTGCTGCAGTCAAGGTCACGATGCTTTGGTCCCTTGCACACAGCTTTGCAAGGCCAAAGTCTGAAATCTTAGGATTGAAGTTGTAGTCCAGCAAAATGTTGTGTGGCTTGATATCAAAGTGGAGGATGCGCTGGTTGCAGCCTTTATGCAGGTACTCCATTCCTCGGGCAATGCCTAAAGAAATATCTAGCATTTTGTTGGGTGCTAGGAGCTGTCGAGCAATATTAGAAACATGTGCGAATATGTATTTCTCCAGTGACTCGTTAGGCATGAATTCGTAAATAAGAGCCCGTCTTGTTCCTTCGGAGCAAAAGCCCAAAAGGCGGGCAATATTTGTATGGTGGATTAATCCAATGGTTGCAACTTCATTGATAAATTCCTCTCCCTCTCCTGTAGATCTCTCTAGCATCTTGACTGCCACAGGAACTCCATTCCGTAGCCCGCCTTTGTATACACTTCCAAATCCACCCTGGCCGAGTTTATCCTTGAACCGTCTTGCTATCTTCTTAACTTCAGAGAAGGTGTACCTTGTGGGTTTTGATGTGCCATATGCCTTGAGAAACATTTCGACTTTCATATTTATCTCTTCACTGTACCTTGACTTCAAGTAGAGATAGATTGTGGTGGCCACCATCAATGAAAGAACTACAAATGCGGCTGCTGCTGACGTAGCTGCATACACAGATTATACGAAGTCAGTATAATGCATTAGGAGAGAAAGCCATCACCTAGTGATTAACTGTTCGTGGTGAGCATGCGAGAGATCAGATTTGCAGTAATAACAAAAATTATGCATAGTAAATGACTTTGCTTCTTTCCTTTATCATTTTTCTTTGAATAAAATGGGAAGTGCGGATTGCAATAGTACCTGCAGTGACTTTGGTAAGTGAACCTGCAAATGTCAAACAAGAGAATAAGATTCGATTGATGGTTTAATAAATAAAAGGGAAGTTCGCATCTTGACAATAAAAGGCAATATCACAGATATATAGGGGTTGTTGTGATCATGACTGGTTTTAAATAGCGGATAGCGGGCTGATAGCGGGTGCTATTGTGGGCGCTATGTGCCCATAGAGCATTTGTAAAAACACTAGATTATTGTTTATATTTCTAAATCATTAATAAAACCTAATGAAATTTAATTTGAGCAATAACAGATGCTATCTTCGCTATTTGAATCATCATGTAGAGTTTTGGTCTGTTAGTTTCAAAAACTAAAGTAGAAAAAGAATGAAAAAAAGGATACCGTGAGGCCTGCGGCGTATGCAGAATGTTTGATTTCTTTGGGAACTGAAAGCACAACTTTGCCCATCAAGTGCACATTGTCTGCAACTGTTAGAAATGCCATCGTCACTCCAACTAACAGTTGTTTCAGAGAAACTAATAATTCTTTCTGACATTTGCTTGAACACTGAGCCATCCATGGAAGGCGTGGATCCTGATGGTATCAGAACATTTGAGATGACCTTGCAGTCCAACGGAAGCACATACATATATAGACTAGCAATCACCAAATAGACAAACTGGGTTTGGTTGCTGAAGCACGAGATTGGGCCAACAATATAATCGACAGCTTTTTCTTTCTCATAATAGTCAATGTCAACTTGAGTACTGCTACTTGGTATGAACTCCTTTGAACAGTGTACTATTTTTCCAGGTGTGGCCTGGTATAATGAGCATCGATTATAGGCATCAGCTGGTAGATTTTTGGAGACGAGTTTCTTAAGTGGGCATGAAGTCAAGGAGTCTACGAGCGGGATGATGCTGAGTGTATCACTGCTGTAGTCTATGGCGGTCACTTTGCACTGTCCAAGAAGTGGGTGGAGTAGGATGATGTCTTGGCCGGAGCAAGCCAGCTTCGCGCATGTTGCGCCACATGATGAAGATGAACTGCTGGTTTCAAGCCGGAGCGGGAACCAGATCTTAGGCCCATCTTCGCTGCACCGTGATGGCGGGCAGTATCTGAAGAAGTCCTGGTCATCCCAGCCTGTTGAAGCTGTTGCCATGCCAGTTCTGTGGCCGAGGATAGAGGCCACGAGAACAAGAAACATACTCATCTTTCTCATACTGGTCTGCAGAGATGGGTGAATGAACATAGAGATTAAGCTAAGCAATGAATTGCAGGCAGAAAATTGAAATGGAGGAAGATAATCACTGCCCCAGGTAGCGTTTGAATTACCTACCTGGACCTCACCTTTCTATCTGTGGCTGATAAGAGATATATCTAGCAGGGGGTGGGGGGAATGTGACAGAGATGAGCATGGCAGGTGTAGACAAGAAGACAACCAAGTAAGGCTGTGTACGTAGAATATAAAAAGGGTGCTTATTGCAAGTGACAATGCCTCTAATGTAGTTAGTGCTGCACTTTGAACCTCCTTTTCCTTTTTGCCTTTCTGAGCTGAGACTAGCCTCTGTATGAGGTTAGTGCTGTTCGATGGTTGGGTTTTCTCTTCTAATATGTGTGCCTGAGAAGAAGTCAGGTGTGGATGCTGCAGTCAAATGTGGGAATGAAGAAGTCTTCAGGAAATACAAAAACAATTCGGCCAGAAGCTGTTGAATCCTTTGAATGATACTGTCATGCTCATCTCCTTTTGAAGCAATTGGGTCAAAGTATTCCCTTGGTCCCCTGCTCTGCTTTGACTGATTGCTCATACATGAGTGTGCTATACAGCACCACTGCTGTTTCAGCTTTGGTTCCCTGGTGTTCCTCTTGTGTTTGTCTTTGTCCAAGCATATCCATCTCCGGGTGGCAACCATTAGCAACCAGCTCCTAACTCCGGCAGCATCTCCCTTGCTGCTAACCGACTGACCCACATGGCGATCTGTGTTGCACTTCATCTCTCTGCCACCATGCAAGCTTTGATCATCTTTGTTGTGCTTGCAGTACTCATGGGAGGCGCCCATGGCCGGCATCACTGTCAACCTTTCTCCTGCGGACATCTCCGAAATGTATCACATCCTTTCCGCCGGCAAGGCGATCCACATAGGTGCGGCGTTCAATCATATGAGCTGATTTGCACTGGCAGCAAGCCCAAAATTCAGATCAACACTGGGACATATTTCGTCAGTGAGATCAACTATACGGATTCGTCCTTCCGGGTCGTGGAAGCCAATCTGGACATGAACAGCAGCTGCCCTCTTCCTCGCTCGGATCAGTTTCCTTACTTCTATGGGATTCGAGGGCCACACAAGAGTCGGGAATTGGTCCCTGTTCATGCAGCTGTCAGGGCTAGCTTAGTGAATTGTTCACGGGTTGTGATGAACATCTTTGTTGCCTGCCAGGTTGCCTGCCTGAGCACCAACTACTCTTTCGTTTATCTGATAACTCATGATGTGTCTTTGCAAAACTTAGAGCCTTCTTGTGGGTACTTGGCTGCGTTCCTTGTTGGTGGTCACGAGACCTACCATGATTTTTCAGATTATGCGCACTTCATCAAATACCTCAGGGGTGGGTTCTCTGTTCAATTCCCACAGACCGAAACTCCATTGAATTATATTCGGTACATCAACCGCTGCATCGACTGGTCGATTCGGTGAGTTTTGGATCCTGTTCCATTTTGTTCACCCATGTATAAACATGAAATCTTTGTTTCCTCTGTAATAACTTCTATGTACCATGCATGCAATATTCTTGCAGAGACCCCAGTGGAGAACCATTGTTCAGTACAGCCATCGGCATCAAGAATCTGACCGTGGACATCCTTTTTATTGACTTCCGGTTTTGGGCATGCATATTTGGTGTGAAGAGACCATATAACGACATACTTTACTACATCAGAGATATGATTAGTTCTGATGACTCACTTTATCGTAAGTTACCCCCGATACTTGCTATGTGGATTCTGAAGTGGATTGCTGGTAAGTTATATAAAAATAAGTTATTTTCCTTTGTTCTGTCTAACAAGTACTACTGTATAATCAACCTCACCACAGCCAATCTCATGTATTCAAACTTGTTTATATGCAGTACTATTCAGGTTCGTGTTGGCGCCCCTTGTGGTATTGTTCTACCTCGCCCATAAGTATTGGAAAATGAGGATCACAATCGATGCTGTCGAGAAGTTTCTTTTGATGCAACAAATGCTTGTCCCGACAAGGTATGGCTACACCGACATCACAGCAATAACAAGCCATTTCAGAGATAAGCTGGGTCAAGGAGGCTATGGCTCCGTCTTTAAAGGTGTGCTGTTGCCAGGCGATATCCATGTCGCTGTCAAGATGCTAGAGGGAAACTCCAATTGCAACGGAGAAGATTTCATCAGTGAGGTATCCACCATCGGAAGTATTCACCATGTCAATGTAGTGCGTCTAGTGGGTTTCTGCTCGGATGAAATGAGGAGAGCTCTTGTTTATGAGTACATGCCTCATGGATCTCTTGATAAGTATATCTTCTCGGCTGAAAAGAGTTTTTCCTGGGACAAGCTCAATGAGATAGCTTTGGGGATTGCCACGGGTATCAACTACCTGCATCAGGGTTGTGACATGCAGATTCTCCACTTTGACATCAAGCCGCACAACATCTTGCTTGACAGCAATTTTGTTCCAAGAGTTGCTGATTTTGGACTTGCCAAACTGTACCCAAGGGACAACAGTTTTGTGCCATCTAATGCCTTGCGTGGGACTGTTGGGTACATAGCTCCTGAGATGATATCTCGGAGCTTTGGTGTCATATCAAGCAAGTCCGATGTTTACAGTTTTGGGATGCTGCTGCTGGAGATGGCTGGAGGAAGAAGGAATGCCGATCCAAAGCCAGGCATACTACCCGTCATGGGTGTATGATAGGTTAACTGAACCAGAGGTGGATGAGATATCTCCAGTTGCTGACATGCATGAGTTGGAGAGGAAGCTGTGCGTTGTTGGATTATGGTGCATCCAGATGAAGTCCCATCCCATGACAGGCCGACGATGAGTGAGGTGATAGAGATGCTGGAAGGTGGCTTTGATGGCCTACAAATGCCTTCCAGGCCATTCTTCTGCGACGATGAGCACACCACTGTCCTGGATTCTTACCCTTTGTTATCTGAGCTGACTGAGATATCGGAGGAGGATAAGTAGCATATATTATATGTGTGATTTGATGTCTTGGAAATAACCTAGTATGTTTCCCGAGTCCTGTGAAGTTTTATGTAACAGACAGCAGTTAAAAAAAGAGTGTTAATGCTCCCAACTGTTTAATTGCTAAATGCAATCATATATTATTCGAGTAACAACTTGCGAAAGCTGAAGCCATTATTTTGCGCTTGATGTTAAAACACTGTTAGTATGAACTCAGGGTTGAAAGAATGTATAATGGTACTTCAGGTGTATACAGAAAAACATGATGTAAGAAATGCAGAGAACTGTGTTTTCTTGAACTGCTGCTGAATCTGCTGATCCATTTTTTTCCCCGCTATGCTCAATAGTTTAGGGAGTACTAAATATGAACTATTTTCCATTTTTAATAAGAGTTCTTCTTCAGTACTCCCCCCTAAGAGATTCAATGGCTAAGATTACATCTTACCTTTTCATAGCCAGGGGCAAGATGGGCAATAAAAAAAATCTCACGGGGCGAGAGGCGCGCCGTATCTATACGGGCCGCTATGCGGGGCGAGAACGCAGAAATCGGCGGCCCTAATTACGGCGTCACTTTAATGCGCGGACGATTTGCGAGCTGCCACCGGCTACGAACGAGGCTTGCCTTTGTTTTGTCATTGTACGGTGCCATTAATTTACCATTTTCCCTCACCGCACGTTTCGTTTTCATTGCCAAAATAAATTACAAATACCAATCTAGAACTAGCCAGTATAATACACTTACACATAATCCAATATTTCCTTCGTTTCTTTTTACTTCGCATATAAGATTTGTTCAAAGTCAAATTTTATAAAGTTTGATTAAATTTAAATTAAAAAATACAAAAATTAATCTCATGACGCATCTACTGGTATTGATTTTATATTGTGAATGTTGATACATTTTTTTTATAAAGTTGATCAAACTTTATCAAATTTGACTTTAGACAAATATTATATGTGAAGTAAAAAAAGGAGGGAGTACGCATCTTCTCTATATGTTGATGTAGATGGTTCTTAGCTAATTACTACCAGAAGCACAGCCCTGGCCAAGAACCACCTCTCCGGCTCGGCGCAGCGAGTTCGCCGTACTTCCACCACCGACTTTTCAAAGTAGGTGGAAGGTGGCAAGCGCTACCTTATGGGACTAACGTCCTAAGGGGTAGACCGTCGGTGGCCATTTGCACATGCAATTTTTTGATCTATACGAAATCAACTCAACTTTTTGTCCATGCAAAGTTTGAATTTTTTTTGTGCAAAGTATGCAACGTTTGTCTCGTCTGGTCGTTTTTGGCCTTTATTGGCGGTATAAAGGTTCTGGGTGTAGGAAACGGTTGAGTAGATGCGACGATACGGTGATGTATCTTTTGTTCAACAAGGGTCTATAATGGTTTGGCATGTCTGTTAGGTGTTTCATAACACAAAGTAGGTGAAAGGTGACAAGCGCTATCCCACGGGACTAAGGGCAACTCCAACGCGTGAAAGCGCGCCGAGTTTGCGTCAAAGCAATCAAAACCTAGCCCAACGCGCATCCCCATGGAGGAGTGTTGGCGGCACGACTTCCTCTGGGCGCCGCTAGCGACGTCAGTCGACGAGCTGTTGAGCGACGAGGACGACGACATGGACGACGGCGGCGACGACGCGTAGGATGGCGCCATTTACGCGTTTTTTTTATTTCAAATTAAATTAGTTGTAAGACGGTTAATTAGTATTTACTTAGTTATGTTCTTGTTAACACATTGTTTATTTATGCGTTTGTGTCGGCGCGTTGGGCGATCGCGCAGGACGCCGAACAAAATCGGACACACGCGCGAACGCGCCCACGCAAATCGGACAAAAACCGGACAAATCCGGCGTCCGTTTGCGTCGGCGCATTGGAGTAGCCCTAACGTCTAGGGGGTAGACCGTCGGTGGCCATTTGCACATGCACTTCGGAACTCAAAACAATCTTGCGTGTGTGTTTGGTTTGGTGTTGGTATGCACCGAAAAAAGTTGTGAGTAATTTTGAGTCTTTGAGGATGTACTTGCTTCACAAAACGAATGGTGCGATAAAAAGGTTACGGGTGTAGAAAACGTGTGGCTAGATCTGATGGTATATATTTTTTTGTTTTGCAATTCATATGTTTTTATTACTAGACACTACAAAATCTTGGTCAACGGCGGCATCTTAGGATATCATTTATTCTGTGATCATCTCTTGTTCCTGCATAGAAAAGCAAAAAAAAATGTATAATAATAAAATGTCTACAACATAATTGGAGCGGCGCTTTATAGGATCAATGAAAAAAATAGCGCGATATAGCGTCGCTAATAGCACGCTATAGCTTTTTGGGCAATGCCTCGCTAAATGAATCTATGTACAATATTTCGATAATAGCACGCTATAATGCGAAATACTACACTAGTAGCATATTTTTAGGGTTACGCTATTTTGTTATAGCACGCTATTTTTTTCATTGCTTAGGATATTATTTGTTCTTTAATTATCTCTTGGGATCACGGTGTCCAGACAGCTCGCCGCCGCTGCGTTGATTAAGGTTGTACAGGCGCGTTGGAGCGTTGCGTGTCAGCCCATCTTTGCGATTCACGCCGATTCAGGCCTCGGGCATCTTTTTTTCTTTCGAACCAAACTACCTTGGACCCACATAGCTCCTACTCGGACGGGCAGATAAGAGCAGGGGACGGTGCGGTGTAGGTCTAGATGAAAAGACCAAACTGCCCTTTTCACTTTCTAGAGGGGGGGGTGTACCGAAGACCGTCTCTTTTAATAATTGGGAACCCCTTGTGACTGAACTATTTTCTTAGTGTATGTATGTTTCCTTCCTCTTGTAGCAAAATTACTTGTGTTACTCTTCTCAGTGTATTTTATTTTCAAAGACTTTTTCTTGTAATCATGAATGTGACTGCTGCCGTCCAAGAAAATTGCCGCGAAAATGACAAGCCCTTCCATTACAAATCAGTGCAGAGAAGTAGCGACCTCATTCTTAGGGTAAGAGGACAGCAGTAGCAATCTCAGTATCTCTAAATTTTTTGAAGTCAGTAGCCATAATGCACTGATAGCTATGTGCATTCTCTGTCGAACTTCAGTAGCAGACTCACTCTCAGGGTAAGAAAATTAAGTTCGATTCTTGCTGCCATATGCCATTCCGGTTTAATCTGGCGTTAATTCCAGTTATATAAAACATGATCTAAATTACAGATAAAATGCCCCTGTCCTCAGGTAAGAGCTCATGATCTAAACATGATCTAAACATATATCACCATCGTCTGTAGTATTATTTCAGTTGTGTAAACACCAAAAGCGAAACGAGGGTTCGTTTGGCATTACAAGATGGCACACTTCTCTTCCGTGCAAATGACAATTCGACTCAACTGTCTATCTCCACAGCAATAATCATATTCTCCGCAAAAAAAAGCAATAAATATATGACTTTTTTGTACCGAAGCTGAGAAGCACACTCAAACACACAGGGGAAAATTCATATTTTAAGCCAGTGGAAAAGCTACAAAACCTGAAGTGTCAGCCCAAACAAACAGGACCAAATTCTGGTGATACTTGGGGCTGAAACTGCCATATGGCTAAAGAGAGGAGCTGCCAAGCACAAACACGTGCATAAACCAAGGGAAATCTGACTTGAAAGTTGAAACCACAAAGGATCTTTCTACATTACAAACTTAGCAAGACAAAAGCACGCACTGTCGACCACTTTGATGCGCGATGAACACATTTACAATAGAAAAACTGCAGCAGCCCTTTCTTCTCCTGGAGAACACAAATGCATTGATCTGCAAGTAACTCAAGATGGGAATGGGTCGACCCGGACTTGGCCTTGGACTTGGCCCTGTGGCCTCAAGGCCAATTTTAGGAGCCATGGATCGACCCATTCTAACAAAATTATGCGGCCTCACTGGCCCATTGGGTACCCCAGGGCCGACCCAAATTTCAGTTTTAGCTATGTATACACAGAGAACATTTTCTAAATGATATTACAACAAGATATGAAGATAAAAAATTAAGATTCAGTTACAAAGGCATGATAATATGAAATAAATAGAAGTTACAGAGGAAGCACAAGTCCAATTTCAACTCTTTTCATATCCAGCACACACGACAATCATCTCCAATTGTTGACGATATTACAGATTGAGTGAACATTTAGCTACATATTTCAAGGAGCAGTGATATTACAGATTCATCTGCAAGATTACTATACCTGAACACTGGTTTTGCATCATCATTTGTATTTCGCAGGCAATCAGAAGTTAGCTACATGGCAACTAGTACACTGGTTTTGCAGACTACTTGTACAACATTTAGAGCATGTCCAGAACAGTTAAGATACACACCATGATGCAACCATCGCATTCTTTTAGATAAACAGGGAGCCTCTCCCCGGTTTCATTTCAATGAAACAAAACCATACATCATGTGTCTCGGGCTCGCCAACAAGGACGAGTTTTGCAGGAATTGAAAAAAAGTTTCTAAAACTGAAATTTAAACTTCCTTATTACAAGGCACCACGGCCCGGGAGGGAAACTGGAAGATAGTATCGTCATCATCTCCTTTTTAGGAAGATTTTCTGGCCTTCAGGGGAGGCCCGATCGCCGCCATTCTTGGGGACCAGCATGTTCCCAGCGGCGTCACCGGGCTGGAAACTTGCATCAGCTTGATGTTGTTCATCTTCACGGGAGAGAAGCAGTCATTGCCTGGGTTAGAAGCCAGTAGACTGTCTCTTAGCCACAGGGGATCAATAGAGGCTTGCTGATCAACTCCTCCAGAGTACGTGAGAAGGCCTCCACTCTTTCTCGGCTCTTCTCTTGCGATAGCACCGCACAGTACCTGACAGTTCGAAGGATGGACCTCCAAACCTGAGACATAGAGCCCCACATTGCGTTCTCAAAAATCATGGAATTCCTATGTTTCCATAGACACCACAAGACAGTGGAAGTGACTGTATTGGAGAGCAGAGTTCCTGCTGTTTGACAGCCAAAATCTAGCTACAGACTCAAAATCTGAAAAAACTCCCCAATAAAAGACCACAAATTCTTAGCTACAACACAGCTAAGAAATAAATGGGCAACTGATTCATTCTCACAACAATAGACACGATCCACGGGTTTGATTATGTTTCTTTTCCTAAGATCATCTCTGGTCATTAGCTTATTATTAGCTAGAAGACAGAGAAAGACATGGATTTTAGGGGGCACTTTGAGAGCCCAAACAGCAGGAGGATAAATGGGTTGTATACTCCTAAATTGATGACATGGTATAGAGAGTTAGTGGAATATTTCCCTTTGTTCTCTAGCTGCCATATCAGTGCATCCCTCTCAGCTGTAAGAACTACAGATTTAACAATCTGCACAATTTAAAACCACTGTTCCATTCCCATAAGGGTTGTGGAAAAAATTCTTCTAAAAGTCGGTTTGAGGTTGACATAAGGGTTGTGCAACCATCCCATGTGGGGGGCATATCATCATTTTTATGATTTTAACCCTCTCTTGAATAGTCCACATTATTTACAAGGAAATTTGTGATCATTAGATGAGAGCATGCTAACTGCCGACTAAAAAGAAAAAAAAATAACTATCACTGATGAGAGCATGCTAATTGAACATCACTGAGGGCATGTACAATGGAAGCACCACTTTGGTGCTGCCCCAGCCATCCCATCACTGATGATTTGAAAGAAAAAAAAATCAGAGACCAAAGATGCTTTAAAACTGAACTTTATACTAATGTAGTATCACTGTGCGCATTGTCTTTACTCAAACAGTAAAACTGTGTGATAGTTCATAGCTAACTGAACATGACTGATGAAAGCAGCCAACATTGCACAAGTTACTCAAATGCACAATCATATCTCCAGTTTACAAGAGAACAAATTAGGCTGGTACGGTAGAAATATGGATCGAAAGAAGTATTTCTGTTTTATATAGATGGATATTGGCAACTGCTGAACAAAAGTACTAGTAATAAAAAGCCACTCCGCTTAGCCAGGGCCCAACCGAAGTTATATAGATCGAAGGTGATGGATATCCGTCACATGTTTTGATCCCTTGGACATACATTCAAATTCGATTTAAATCGTATTTTTTTAGTAGAAGATTCAATGGTTTATGTTTTTTTATTTTTTTTCTAGCAGCCGAAGAGCGGGGGCCCAACACCACCACTCCCGCGGATCTGCCAGGGCCCAACACCGCCAGTTACCCTAATAAAAAAAAAGTACTGGACTGAACCCACTCCGCTCCTCTGGCTGGCTGGCTAGCTAGGTCAAATGAACGCCACCGCCGGAATGGCCCGTCGCCGCCGCCTCCATCCCCAGCCACTCCGGCGTAGCTCGCGCCTCCATGCCGCCATCCAGCCGACCCAAGCGAGTGAGGTACCCGCCGGCGCCATCCCTGGTGAGCAGGAAGCCGGAGGGGCTCGCCGCCGCAGCCCACGCCTCCATCCCCCGACCCAAGCGAGCGAGGAGGACGCCTCCATCCCCAGATCCGGAGCGGCTCGCCCCAGTACCCAAATCTCCGCCAGAGAGGAGGTCGCCGGAGCCACCCGCCGCAGTCGTCGCATCTCGCCGGCGGCGCTGAACTCGCCGCTCGAAGACGACGATCTCCTGTGGGAGATCCTCGTACGCCTCCCGCCGCAGCCGTCCTCCCTACCGCGGGCCTCCGCCGTCTGCAAGCGGTGGCGGTGCGCCGTCACCGACCCCGGGTTCCACCGCCGGTTCTGTGCGCACCACCGGAAGCCGCCCCTCCTCGGTTTCTTCAAGGACAGCGAAAATGGTATCGTCTTCACCCCCGTCCTGAAGCCTCCCAACTGCATCCCTCGTCAGCGCTTCGACCTCCGACTCGGCGACGATTGCTCGAGGCTCCAAATTCTCGGGTGCCGCCACGGCCGCCTTCTCATCCAGGACACGGTGCGGGAAGAGATTGTTGTCATTGCCCCCATCACCGGCGAGGAGCGCCGCGTGCCCATTCCGTCCAAGTTCAGGAGCGTCTTCCCCGTCAACGGGGCTGTACTTTGCGCCGCTGCCGACCATGGCCATGTGCATGGAAGCTGCCACTCCAGCCCATTCAAGGTGGTCTTAGTGTGCCAGGGCAACTACACCACTGGTCTACAGTTCTCTTTTGCCTGTGTTTACTCCTCCGTGACCGGCGTATGGAGCCGCTTCATCTCAGCACCAACTCCAAATTGTTTCCGTTATACTCATACTACTGGCTCACTTGTTGGCAATTCACTCTACTGGTGGTACATGGATTACATTCTTCAGTTTGATTTGGATGGACAACACCTAGCTGTGATCATCAAACCGCCTTGCGTTACAAATGATGCTCACTACCGCGACGATGGCAACCGTCAAATCATCCAGGCCAATGATGGCGCACTTGGTCTCGCCATACTGTCTAACCACTATCATACCATTGAAATGTGGCAAAGGAAGGTCAATTCTCATAATGTTACTGAATGGGTGCCGTGGAAGACCATTCAAATGCATAACATTCTTGGCCTCCCAGCTGGGACTGAAGAAGGGAAAGCATATATGTTGGGATATGCTGAGGATACTGATGGCATATTTCTTTATGTGGCCAACTGTGTCTATATGGTTCAACTTAAGTCGATGAAGGCTAAGAAACTTTGTGCAACCCATATTATTCCTCATCATTCTTTTGAGAGTTTCTATATGCCAGGTGATTGTTATCTTTACTCCTCATATCCATTTATATTTGCACATTGATGCTCAAATACCTTCACTAGATACAGACTTATAGCCGTACAACTTAGTACTATATGTTATCATTCAATATAACCACACTTGTGTTATCATTCATTATAGTTTTCTTCATCCCTGGGAGGTAATAAATCAAATATCAAATGAAATGAGTTATTCGATTCAAATGTCAAGCTGTTAACTCATTCTGCATTTTTGGGACCACAACTAGCTACATTCTTCTATCCAGTACTTTTAATGTTGCTATTTTTCTAAATTCTGTACAGGAATTTTCTTGAAACCGTACCTTTCGGAATAATAATTTCCTTTGTCCCTTGTTTAAGATGTCCTGCAAAGTGACTAGTACTCTTTCGTAGTATAATGTTTTCCCACGTTTGTTATCTCTAGGCAGGCTCTTAAATACCCAAGATCATTTTTGTTTGTAGTGTTTATGGCTTTTGGCATGTTTTTATTTTTTCTTCTTCACAGGAGGAGGGATGCATGAGTTTACATGACATACATTCTACACCTTGTCTTGATTTTGTATTAGCTAAATTCTTCATTATGAGGAGTAGCTATTTATACATTATATTGCTTTAAAAAATATTCCTTGCTAGAAGCAACATATGTAGTTTTTTATCTGTTGCATGTAGTCATTTATAAAATACGAATACATAAGTGAATTGTTTTCCTTATATCTGCCCATTCATCTATGTAACTAGAAGAATACCCCGCGCGTTGCAGCGAAAATCTCAATAAAAAAATTCTACAATATAAATTGAAAGAGTATAAGATGCATGTAAATAAAAATGGATGACATGGACAAATGATTTGTTACAATAGTGGATGACGTGGATAACTTACATGTTGATATAGATATCAAAATACATCTTAGTGAGGTTTTATTAGTGGATGACATGGACAATTGATTGGTTATAATAGTACATGATGTGGATAACTTGCATGTTGAGATAGACATCATAAATGCATCTTAGTGGGATTTTGCTTTATAAGAGATATAGATAGACCCAATTGATGTGTTCTTATGCTTATGCTTCTAGGTGCAACCATTTCTCGTGGATGTGATGAAGCTGAAATCTTGCATGAGACATAGGGTGACTATCGGGTTTGGTGTGCTAATGTGCCGGAATGGTTCAACAAGTAAGGTCTTATGAATATAGCTTATGAGATTTGAACTGTTTGGTTTTCTCTTCTGAAAATATCTATCACCCATTGTGGGAGGCATGCGCCCTCAAACTATTAAACATTTGGCTATTGGGTTTCACACTTGCTAATGACACAGAAAAACAACTAAAATGGTGGTGACTGATACAAAGTAAATAATTATTACTTTTCAGATCATAATGTAATGCAGATGATCCAAATGTTGTATTTCAAGGAGCTCTCCCATGGTTAAGTTGTTTCATGATAAATAAGTTGCAATCAATAAATTAGTAGCCATTTTGTTTTACAAACATCAGTCGCGTCATTCAACTCCGCCACCCAACAAATTTACGTGGAAAAACACTGAAGGATTCATTTTGTTGTCATCGATATTAATAGGAGATATAGCTCATCTTTTTTCGAGGGGTATGTTATAGCCCTTCTCTATATAGATGAGTTAATCATGAATTTGTAAACGTCTTTTTCATACACTATTTTACATTAGTGCTTCTATTAGATTTAATCTAAATGTTTTTTGGTGGGTTATTTGCAGATTACTGTTTTTGTTCTCCGGGTGAAGAAAGGTCTGCTGCAGTTTTTAGTTGGCAATGAGGTGTTCTTTATATGTGGAAAAGCATGTGGTCAGCAGTATTCGTATGTTATCTCAACAAACTAAGTGAATGCATGTCTTAGCCTAGCTAAGTTTCTATGTAGCAAGATGCTTTTGAATACGTATTTTAGTATTATTTCAAGTTGGATTTTGTCGTCCCTTGTGCTTGTCAGTTCTTCTCTTTAGCCGTGAAAGTTTCAGCCCCCAAGTATCACCACAACATGTGTGTTTGAGTGTGCTTCTCAGCTGTGGTTTAGAAAGCATGTGAGTGCCTTCGATCTAATATGATTGTGATCATAATCCACCTGTGGTCCCTACTTTTCTTCTTCTTTTCCTTGAGATTAATAAAAGGAAACTATTGGGAGGTGTGCAGCATTGATGGAAAAAACGGCTGCAACGTAGGATACCATACTAGGGGGAGAAAAATAGTTGTTGCAAAGAGAGAAAAATAGCATCGTGCATCTCGGCGTAAAGAAATTAATTGAGGTAGCGTCAGTGTTGCTTCGTCGTCGTTCATCGTCAATCGTAGTCATCGAGGTAGCGTCAGTGCTGTCGGTGGGGGTCAACAATTGGTCTTCTAGTAACCAAAGATCATGTCGGATGACGAGAAGAATAAGTAGTTCGCAGAGTAATCCGGTGCAGTTAAAGTAATTGTTGCACCAATTAGACCAGAGTATCCGTAATTTGATCGTGAAAACTTAGGAATCTGGCAGGCGTTGATGGAGTGCGTTCTTCGCGTCAATGAGCCGCGGGACAAGGTTGATCTAGGTGACGACCCATTCAATAAGGAGGGAGCCGAGCGCCGCAAGGACCCAAGTGTCTAATTTTAACTGAATTTGGACCGCAAGAGTTGATTTCTTTATAGTTACACTGGTGGGTGTTGATACTGTACTAAAGTATTTGGTCCTTCAAATGTTAAAATACTCATCAACATGAAAGAGCCGACTACACCTTGCATGTGGTAGTAAAGTTTTCTGGGATAAACGCAGGGCTGGTGGAAGTAATTACTCCAGTATAGGATAAGACAGACGGTACGCAAATGTCTAATTTTAACTGAACTTCCACAGCAAGTGTCGATTTCTTCAGAGTTATACCGTAATTTTGTCTTAAATTTTGAAAAGTTTATGTAATTAGCGCGTTATAATTTAAACTTGGAGTACAGAGACATGGCATTGCTTGCCCTGAGTGAGTGATATTTGTTGTTTACTGCTGCTGAAATATGGTTATGTATTTCAGTTATGCTGAATAATGGAAAGGGGCGTTGCTCACTCAAAAAAAAACTCTAACTCCCATGCATAGGAAGTTTGTTGTGAAAAGATGTGATTACCCTTTTCCTTTTCTCTTACTGTTAAGAGTCATTTTTCACAGCTGTTTTCTTGCTATGTGCATCACGCTTGACAATAAGAACAGAGTGACATAATTAATATAGTTTCTTGCTCGTGTATGTAGGTAACATAAGAAATGGTGATGAGTGATCATTCGTTAGTTCTCTTGCACACAAACAGTCTGGTAGCCCATTTGCTCGCGCACTCAGGACTCAAGATAACAATTACCTGTAGACACATCTTAGTAATTTGCTCTACAAGATTTTCATGCCAGGAAACTAAACAGATAAAAGTATGGAATGAAAACGGCCAAGTTGTGCTATAAGTTCTGGTACAAGTACAAATTCCAATGCAAGACCCATAGAAGTTTCTGTACAAATCGGACGAGAATAAAAAAATTCGGTCACATGTATAAAAGGATGAGCCAATAACTCAGAAACAGGTAATTCAAACGGCCGAGGGAATAACCATGAAGAAATTGAGATCGGCAGCAACAGTAAGCCAAGTCCGGCGTCGCCCCACCCCGCTCCGGGACATGTAGGCCGCTTCCCACCAGCAGCTCAAAAGCTCCAACTTGATGCGGACACCGCCTGACGCATGCTGTGCGCGCCCTGGGGCATGCCGGTCTGCCTGTGATGCATAGCCCGGTGGTGGCGCCCCGTCCAGAACGCATTTTTGAGGAATATGATATAGGTCTACTTTATATTGCTGAGCTGATCATGAGTTCGTAACGCATGGCTTGTTCATACAATGTTAGATTGATGATTTTTTTACTAAAAAGATTCTGCTGGTATATGTATTAGCCTACTAAAAAGATTGATTATTTTGTTTTCTCCTGGTGAAGAGAGGGCTGCTGCAATTTTTTGTTGTCACTGAGTTTGTCACATCCCTGCAACAACCTACCGTCACTTGGTCTAGCCTAGCCAAGTCTCTAATGTAGGAAGATGCTCCAATCCAGAGAATTTCAGTTTTTTTTTGCGATTTAGAGAATTTCAGTTTATCCTACTATTTATATCAAGTTATGACTCCATCATCTCTTATTTTTGCTGCTTGCTTGTGCTTGGCAGCTCTTCTCTTGCGCAATGAGAGTTTCATCTTACAAATCATGTCATCCCTAGAATTGTACAGATTAGCATGTTGGGCGGGCAAAGTCGACGTATTTATGTTGGCAGCAAGATACAATTCAGTCAAAAC
Organism: Bromus sterilis; assembly: GCA_950022295.1. Taxonomy (NCBI): domain Eukaryota; kingdom Viridiplantae; phylum Streptophyta; class Magnoliopsida; order Poales; family Poaceae; genus Bromus; species Bromus sterilis. The sequence goes on along the minus strand of OX465597.1, from coordinate 5,159,530 downwards.
ATGTTTTGCATGGCAAAGAATTAGATCAGATCAAATAAGTTTGCATCCGTCGGATCAAGGCGAACCTGGTAAGCACCACTCCGGTCTCCGGTATCAGTCTCCAAGTCATTTTCATGTTTACATGACTGAAACTATTGGTGTGGAAATTTGGATGACAGAGACCAGACCGAACTTTCTTGCCCTGTGAGTGAGGTTTCTATTGGTGTCCAGTTATTTGTAGAGGCTAAAGTCCACAGTCGTACTCGAAAGTCGCAAGAACACATACCGCAGGAGGTTGCATTCTTAGCTCGTAGTTTTCAGCTGGACTTCCAAGTCATTCAATGATTTTTACGCAGCTGAAATTAATGCGGTTTATATCGGAATGCGGTGGCAGCAAGGAATCCAAGTATTTTCCTTACCCTGATACTGAGGTTTCTGGAGTAGCTATCAGTGCACCGTAACTCTGACTGAATTCCACAACTCAATTTCTTGCCCCGAGGCTGATGACTCATCATTTTCACAGCAATTTACTTGACTTGGACATGTACCTGCACGGCAACAAGTCTACAATCACATTCATGGTTACAAGAACTAGGGGTTAGCAAAAGTGTGAACACGGAAGGTGGTTGCACTCGCAGTCGATACGAATTCCTCTGCGATCATCGTCGTCTCCATACATTGAGAAGAGCAAGAAGAATAAGTTTTACTACAGGAGGAATGAAACATACATACAATGAGCGCCGTGTCATTTATAAAGAATGGGAAATACTTTGAATTTCTTACATGATGTTTTTTTTGGGGTTTATTTATTTTTGTCTCCACATGATACAAAAGTTCATACTTGCTACAAAAGAATACGGTCTTTCAACATTGTATTCATGCTAGCAATATTTTAACAGCAAGTGTAAATGTACTCAAATACTCAATAATATGCGTCTTCCAGGAAGATGATTACATTTTAGCAATTATTACATGTGGCCACATAAAACTTCACATGACTCAGGAAACATAGTAGGTTATTTCGTAAGACTTAAGACATTAAATCACACAGACATTATATGCTACTAATCCTCCTCCGAGATCTCAGTCAGCTCGGATAACAAAGGATAAGAATCCGGGACAGCGGTGTGCTCATCGTCACAGAAGAATGGCCTGGAAGGCATTCGCAGGCCATCGAAGCCACCTTCCAGCATCTCTATGACCTCACTCATCGTCGGCCTGTCATGGGACTTCATCTGGATGCACCATAATCCAACAATGCATAACTTTCTCTCCAACTCGTGCATCTCGGTAAAAACTGGAGATATCTCATCCACCTCTTGTGCAGTTAGCCTATCATACACCCATGATGGGTAGTAAGATTGACTTGAGTTTGCTGCATTTGGATCGGCATTCCTTCTTCCTCCAGTCATCTCCAGCAGAACCATCCCAAAACTGTAAACATCGGACTTGCTCGATATGACACCAAAGCTCCTAGATATCATCTCAGGAGCTATGTACCCAACCGTTCCCCGCACAGCTCTCGATGGAACAAAACTGTTGTCCCTTGGATATAGTTTGGCAAGACCGAAATCAGCAACTTTTGGGACAAAATTGCTGTCAAGAAGGATGTTGTGTGGCTTGATATCAAAGTGTAGAATCTGCATCTCGCACCCCTGATGCAGGTAGTTGATCCCTCGGGCAATGCCCAAAGCAATCTCATTGAGCTTGTCCCAAGAAAAACTCTTCTCAGCTGAAAAGATGTACTTGTCAAGAGATCCACGAGGCATGTACTCATAAACAAGAGCCCTCCTCATTTCCTCCGAGCAGAACCCGATCAGGCGCACCACATTGACATGGTGGATCCTGCCAATGGTGGAGACTTCACTGATGAAATCTTCTCCATTGCAGCTGGAGTTACTCTGTAGCATTTTGACAGCAATATGAAGATCGCCTGGGAGTAGCACACCCTTGTACACAGATCCGTAGCCACCTTGGCCCAGCTTGTCTCTGAAATGGCTTGTGATTGCAACGATGTCGGTGTAGGCATACCTCATCGGGCCAATCATTTGCTGCATCCGGAGGAACTTCTCAACCGCATCAATGGTGATCCTTGTTTTCCAGTACTTGTATGCAAGGAAGATCAATACCGCCAGGGGTGCCAGCACGAATCTGCATAGTACTGCTCAAACAAGTTGGATGTTGTAGTTAGACAGTCACATATATGCAATGCATAAAAGATTATGGCTGTGACGATTTAAAAAGGCAATTAACACATACCAAAAAGGAATTTGGGGGTATCATCTGATATTACGGCTGTAACATACATGGCAAAATTTCTCGGTGATACATCATAATAACTGCATATTAAGAACTGTATCTCACTTGAGAAAAAAGCACGAATCTGACTCAATGTGTTTGCAGCAGATACTTGCTTCCTGAAGTCACTGCAAGTCATCATTGAACAGAAAATGATTAAAGAGAGGATGCAGTTTTTAGTTATTATAGAATAAAACGAATTCGGGGGATGATATAGTTTTTGGTATAAATCACATGATTCTCAGCGCTACACTCCAGAGGCCAGAGGGCAGACTCACCTTGTTGAATTCTTCAGGCATTCTTTGGTGTAGTCCCTTCCATCATGACGAACAGGAAAGCTAACAGGAAATCCCTTCCTTGTCAAGTGCATGATATCTTCGTAACTTGCATTCAGTAGCTGTTTGTCAGAGATTGGTGAACCAGCAAAGGGTGCCATGGCCAAGTATCCACAGGAATGCTCAAGATATGCCATCCCACAACCATAATAATAACTAGACCAGACATAAACAAATGAATTGTTCGCACTCAGGCAAGCAACAGGCTTGTATCGACTGCTATTCGTTATTGCTTGCGAACAATTAGCAAAGCATGCCCACCAAACATCTTCAACTTCGAAATTGTAAAAGCCGTTATCAAATTTACCCCACGGCCACGGAAAGTAAGAGATGCTAGCAGGAAGAGGGCAACTGCTGTTCATATAAAAGATAGTGTCCACGGCCCAGAAGGACGAATTAGTATAGTCGACGCCAACCACATTGTATGCTGCATTGCCTATGCGAATTATAGCCTGGCTAACACTGCACTCCAACTCATAGTACTGAGAACCGCACCCAGGTGGATCACCTTGCCGGCGGAATGGATCTGATAAGTTCTTGAGATGTCCGCAGGAGAAATGATGAGGGCACTCATCTCCTCCCTTGACATCTGCTACCAAAGCTGCAAACAAAGATAAGACAGTAAATGCTTGCAAGGCGATGGAACAACAAAGTGCGCCAGGGTTCGCCATGATAGCTTCGCAGATCGATATCCTGGTTATGGAGAAGATTACAAGTTACTACTATACTTGTTTTTCTCTCCTGCCTATCTACTTGGTAATATATAGTGCATATTCCCCAGAGATGGAGATTACAATTATTCCACACACAGTGCCCCTTGCCACACGGCGGGCAGGCTTCTAGTCGAAAAGAATTCCTCTAGAAAAACACATAGCTGATAGCTATCGGTAGTCGGTACAGCATGACTCTGACCAAAACGTAGCTGGAGTTTGAACGGTAGACTTGGACGCTTTAATTAATAACAGTATGCTAGAATTTCCACAGTGCAACTTGCTACACGGAAAGGATTCTTATTTACTTTTTGATGGGATAGACAAGGACAGCAAAAATTGTACATGAAGACAAGTATTGTAGACCAATACAAGTGGCGAAAGGTAGATTTTTCCTCTCCTGCCCTATCCACACACAGTGCCCCTTGCTACACGGCGGGTGGGCTTCATAGCTATCGGTAGTCGGTACAGCATGACTCTGACCAAAACGTAGTTGGAGTTGGATGCTCTAATTAATAACAGTATGCTAGAATTTCCACAGTGACCCTTGCTACACGGAAAGAATTCTTATTTACTTGTCGACCGGATAAACAAGGACCGCAGAAATTCTAAAACCACACATTCGCAGTTGGAATTCGTCCACGATAATATCAGAGACCAGTACAGCACGACTCTGAGTCTGAATGCTACTTGAAGCTAGGCACAAGTGATGCTTTTTCTGTACCTGCAACACCTTGCTTCAGACACATCTTCCACTTCCTCAGTCCCCTCCACCTTGGTTCCAGACTTCCAGTACAACAATATGAGTGAATTCCTTGTTGCAGCTATCCTGCTCTCTCTTGTCTACCATGGAGCAGCGTGGGATGATAAAGATTTCTTCAAATACTGTCCGCCCTCCAATTGCAGCACACATGGCCCAGAGATAAGGTTTCCTTTCCGACTTACAACCCTCAATACATCATCATCATGCAGCAGCTCACCATGCATGGAGTTAGCATGCTCTGGCCAGGACACCATCCTTGTTCTCCCATTCCTTGGGCCATGCAAAGTGAATGCCATAAATTACAGTTATCCTTCCATGGATGTCACCCCGCTTGTATACTCCTCATCTCCCTGTCCGCTCCAGGAATTCTTCTCCAAAAGCATACCGTTTGATCCCTATGCTGAAGAGAACCAGGACCCACGTGGGGACACGTTTAATCAGTACCCTACAACCCTAGTATGCTGTCCGAGAGAGTTCGCGCCAAGTATTGATGTTGCCCATAGCATTGCTGGCCCAGTCTCCTGCCTTAGTAATGCAACCTACTTCTCGTATTTGGTGGAAGCATATGCAGACATTTCCATTCTTCCATTGGACTGCAAGGTGTGCTCACATGGCGTCGTCACGATACCATATCCCTTCAAATCAAGTGCCCAAAGAATCCTCAGCTTTGCTGAGATAAAGCTTCAAATCAAAGGCATCTATTGCCCAGTCTGTGAACGCCAAGGGCGACACTGTGCATTCAGCACGCAAAGGAATCAAACTTTCTGCATGCCTCATGGTATTGCTTCTAACCTTGTTCATTTTTTTCTATAATGTTTTATTTTTTTTTATTTTTTTTCACATTCTAGTTTTGAATTTACAGTTCAGTGCGTCTGAAGTGTCCAAATATTTGCTGTCTCATGTTTTGGTTCCTTTCTTTGCTTCGTAGCCTTGCAAGGGTAGCTTGTTAGCTTTTATTTGTTGCCTTTCCGTTTTGAGTTCTCTTTCTGGGTTTTATATGTATACTTGTTTCATTTCGGCACACTACATAATACAAAATCACACATATTTCATGCCTGGCCGAGAATAAAAAGATCATTTCAATCGCTAGTTTGAGCAATCACATTCAGGCGACCAGATAACATAGAAATAATTAAGCATAAAGAAATTGAGATTTTATTCTTCTATCATGGCAAGCACATGGTTTTTAGAAATTCATAACTCCAATTGTTGTTGAAGTCCATTGCTACAGAATGGACCCGACAAATGAACATCCAAAGTTAAACCTGCAACCACATCGTCTTTAATGGAAACCCAATAATCAATACGAACCCTGCGTTCTAGATATCGGCGTCATGGTCAAAATAAATAATCAAATAGTATAAAGAAAAGAGACACACATAGAGGAACAAAATAGTTTGTACGCATATTTCCTTTTTGTTCACTATACTATTATCCATATCTCATTATCCTCTTCTGAATTTTGCAGGTTCGCGTATCAAAGTTATCGCAGGTACAGTCACTACCCATGTCTTTCTGCACTTCACTTGAAGAATAAAATTATAAATAAATAAATATTTTCATTATACATAAAATTCTTCTAATTGGTCATTGGACTCTTACATTATGTTCAGTGAAAAATAAGTGCATGCCTAAGCACGCCTAAGCGCTGAGCATAGGCTTGCCGCATCGCTTTTGGGGTAAGCGGCTTTAAAATAACGATCAAACACCTAGGGACCTTGCACCACCAGATCTGAGCCTTTCTTCCCCGGACCTCACCACCCATCTTCTTCCCCGGACCTAGCACCGCTGGACCTCGAGTTCCCCTTCCGCGACCTCGCCACCAGTTCTTCCCCTCTTCCCCGATCTCAAGATCCTCCTCATCTAGTCTGGAGCCTAGTGGCTTCACTTCCTCGACCACGCTGCTTCCAGCTTTCTTCCCCTTCCTCGACCTGCAGCTCATCCTCGTCTCCCCTTCCCCAACATGCTTGCTATTTTAGGCTTATAGATGCATGTTTTGAAAATTGATTTATTTTGGTGCCCTTGTTCCTTCCGTACAGATCGAACGCTTAAGTGTGCCTAGCCACCACTTAATATGTCATTGCACTAAGCGAGGCATAGTACTCACTCAGCGCCTAGCGCTTAAAAATATTATCTTATATCCGTGATAATTAATACGTCAATATGTTTATTTCCTATTTCTCTTTTTATTCAGGTACATCATCAGCGGCTGCATTTGTTGTTCTTTTGTTGATGGTGGTCACTGCATTTTATCTTTCACTGAAGACAAGATATAACGAAGAGATACATTTGAAGGTCGAAATGTTTCTCAAGACATATGGCACATCAAAACCCACGAGGTACACTTTCTCTGAAGTTAAAAAGATGGCAAGACGGTTCAAGGAGAAAGTAGGGCAAGGAGGATTTGGAACTGTATACAAAGGCGAGCTACCAAATGGAGTGCCCGTGGCAGTCAAAATGCTAGAAAACTCTACAGGAGAAGGAGGAGAATTCATTAATGAAGTCTCAACCATTGGGAGAATCCACCATGCAAACATTGTCCAGCTCCTCGGCTTTTGCTCAGAAGGAACTAGGCGCGCTCTTATTTATGAATTCATGCCTAATGAGTCACTGGAGAGGTATATATTCTTGAATGATTCAAACATTTCTCGACAACTCCTAGCACCGCAAAAAAAGTTAGATATTTCTCTAGGCATTGCCCGAGGAATGGAATACCTACATCAAGGCTGCAACCAGCGCATCCTCCACTTTGACATCAAGCCTCACAACATCTTGTTGGACTTCAACTTTAATCCAAAGATATCCGACTTTGGCCTAGCAAAGTTGTGTGCAAGGGACCAGAGTATCGTTACCTTGACTGCAGCAAGAGGCACAATGGGCTATATTGCACCAGAGCTCTATTCTCAGAACTTTGGGGGAATATCCTACAAGTCAGACGTGTACAGTTTCGGCATGCTGGTGTTAGAAATGGTGAGTGGAAGGAGGAACTCGGATCCAAGTGTTGGGAGCCAGAACGAGGTCTACCTCCCTGAGTGGATCTATGAGAAAGTAATCACTGGGCAAGAATTGGAGCTTACTTTGGAAATGGTACAGGAAGAGAAAGAAAAGATCAGGCAGCTAGCCATTGTGGGTCTATGGTGTATCCAGTGGAACCCAAAAAACCGACCATCAATGACAAAGGTGGTAAACATGTTAACTGGGAGGTTGCAGAATCTACAGATGCCCCCAAAGCCATTCATCTGATCTGAAAACCACGCCGCGGTGTAAATCATGGAGAACATGCTGCCACAAATAAACAAATACTGGAGGCATGCACTTAGCATGCAATATGTTTTGATCTTTCCGCTGCATTAGCACCTGATGTATGAACAATGATCCGTCGCCATGTAATACAACAACTAGCTATTTGTAATCAGAATCACATCAAACTTTATTTGGAATGTATAACAGTTAAAAATTCAGTACTGTTGGTTACCTTGTTCTGCTGTTCCGGTGACTTATTTTCATTTCCCTGTTTCCTGGGGTTCATTCCTCCTCACAGTCACAGGACTCCTCAGGAAACATGACAAGGAGTTCTGTTCCCCCATTTCAATGTGCTGAGAATCTCGCAGGATTATTGGACAGTTTGATTAATCTTAGCAATCCATAGCACTAGCATGTAACATATTTTAATCTCCCCCTTTACTTGCAGCTGCCACCTGATGTATGAATAATAATCAGTTGTTACCGTGTCATGGTAAAGAATCAGAGAGCTTAATTTGCATTTTGACAGTTAAAAAACACAACAACATGGTAAAGAAATCAGAGAGCTTCAGTAATTTCTATTGGCCATTCCTCCTCGGTAAGCTGGGAGCAGGCCTTTAGGGAGCTACAACTCGTACTATGATGATTCAGCGGTGCAAAATGGAAGGACATGGAACAAGTTGTGCTTAGATTGAGCAGCGGAAAATGGAAGGAGATGGAACAGAGGGGGGTTGCTACCTTCTCCGACGCAGGTGAGGAGGCGGTGGCGGATCTCGAATGCAGCCTACTGGAATCGCCGGAGCAAGGGTTCATCGTAGCGTTAAGGGGTCGCAATGTGGCCGCCTGCTGGGATCGGTGACGGCCGCCGCCGGACGGCCGGAGCAAACCGCCGCCGGGAATCGTGTGGTAGGCAGAAGAGAGAGAGAGAGAGAGGCGCATCAGGCCTCCTCCGCCCGTCATCTAATCTGCAACAAAAAAAAGGCTCAGCCCGCTACTAGGAACGGAGGGCCCGGCCCATCAGAGGCCTCTGTTTTTACCCTGTTTTTCTGCACAGCTCCAAAGTAATACTCCTACTACTTTTTACCCGGAAATCTTTCCCCTAGTCGGCGAAACTAGGGTTTATCTCATCCCCGGCGATTTGTGAGATCGCGGGTTTCGACAGGAGGAATTCGATCATCTTCTGGATGCGTCTGGAATCATCTTCTTAGGAATTTCCTTCCCGATCTGATTGGCATCCTTGTCACACGTTTTCGCTAGGGTTTGCCATGGCGGAAGCGGCGAGTGGCAGCTCGGGATCTGAGCGTCTGGATCAGTTGTTGGACCGCTTGAACCTACAGGATGAAGATGAAGGGGGCTTTGTCTGGGAGGAAGATATACAGGAGCCGCCGGAAACTGTCAAGTGGCTGGCGATAGCTAGGGTTTTGACTCAGAGAACTTTCAGCCAGAGTGCTCTTTTCGCCGACATGAGATCGGCGTGGAATCCGGCTAAAACTGTGATCTGGAGAAGAGTAGAAGATAATCTGTTTACAGTTCAATTTGGGTGTTTGGCTGACTGGAATAGGGCGATGAAACAAGGACCATGGTTCTTCCGCAATCAGGCCTTACTTATCGAGGAATACGATGGATTTACAAACCCTAGCTTGGTGTCATTAGATCAACTACCTGTATGGGCTCAGATCCATAAGTTGCCAGATAACTACCTCCACGAGAACATTGTCAAGGGCATTTGCAGGCCAATAGGGGATGTCACAGAAGTACAGTTGAAGCTCCCAGCCGGTTTCGTGGGTGAGTTTGTGAGAGTAAGGGTGAATATGAAGGTTGACAAGAAAATTACCCGGTTCGTGTCAATGACAAAGGATAAGAAGAAGTCTTGGTACCAAGTAAAATATGAGAAATTTCCTGTCTTCTGCGGGGCGTGCGGATTGATGGGGCATTGGCATGAGGAGTGTGGAGACGGGGTTCATGATGAAAGCAAACTTGAATGGGGAGATTTTATTCTTGCGGATGGAGGTAGAGGACGTGGAAGACCTTGGTCAGGGAACAGAAACTATGGCAGAGGAGACCCACCTCCTTTTTCAGCTGGCAGAGGCAAGTTTGACCACCCAGTAGGGAGGGGACGTGGTGAGGGGAACATGCAATTAAGCTCATGGAGATCTAATGCAGCCTTCCAACCCAACATCAAGGTCGCGGGAAACCTGATGGCACAGTTTGATGGTGCAACCTCTCAAGATGTGCGAGTGGACGATCAATTGCTTGGTAAGCGTATGGCTGAGGATGCGGTTTCTACGGACCCAAATGCTAATGTTACGAATCAGGAGGACAGGGGAAACGATCTGGTACCTGTGGCCAATAATATTATTTCAATGATGGTGGACTTGGTCGGGGGAGGAAGCAACTCAAATGACAGGAATGAAACGCCTCAAAAAAGCGCGAACAAGAAGAAGTGCAGAGCGGAGGGGGAGTTCAGTGAGTTTGGAGAGGACTTTGAATCAAATGACATATCGGCGGCATCCCTCGAGGATGACCGCCGGGAGAAATGAGTATCATTTGTTGGAACTGTCGGGGGTTGGGTAACCCTGCGACAGTTCGCGAGGCTCGTGATATCACGAACAAAACCGCCCCAGCCGTGCTATGCCTCCTAGAAACACAAATTCAGAAAGCACGTGCTGAGATCTTGTGTCAGTCTCTGGGTTTCGATAAATCGTTTGCAGTTAGTAGTTCAGGCCGCAGTGGTGGGTTAGTAATTTTCTGGAAAGAAGAGGTTAAGCTGGAGGTCCAGAATTCATCAAAACATTTTATCGACTGTCATATTGATGAATGGGGATCAAGTCCATGGAGATTCACCTGTGTATATGGGGAAGCACAAGTGTCAGAACGGTTTAAAACATGGAACACGATGAAAGATCTAGCCATACAATCGGACAGGCCGTGGCTAATGATGGGAGATTTTAATGAGATTCTAAATATCTCAGAATTTGAAGGGGTTGGCCAGCGGAGTCAAACGCAGATGGCGGGTTTCAAGGATGCACTCGACATTTGTGGTCTAATTGATCTGGGCTGTACGGGAACAAGGTGGACTTTTGAGAAAAAAAGTTTCTGGTGCTTCTTACACTAGAGTTCGGCTTGATAGGGCTGTAGGAGATGCCTTGTGGAATTCGCTGTACCCTGCTGCATTGGTAGAGCACCTGCCAACGGTTGCTTCTGATCATGTGGCCATTGCTTTGAAACTAGAGGATGAGCATCTGCGAAGAACTGGCGCCAAACCGTTCAGATATGAGCAAATGTGGGAAACCCATCCTGATTGGAAGGAGTTTCTTAGTAATCTGTGGAAAGATAAGAGTGAAGGGACTTCTGTTTTTGACCTTAAAGGAAAACTGGCAGAGATTTCAGATGATCTGGCTGTGTGGGACAAACGAACTTTTGGCAATGTTCGAAGTGAGATCCGTGTGCTTAAAAAGGAGCTTGAGACTCTCAGATCAGTGCCGTTCCGGGCTGGGCCAACTTTGAGAGAAATAAATATTACGGATCGCTTGGTGGAACTTTATAACAGGGAGGAAATATTATGGAGACAACGCTCCAGAGTGGAATGGCTAGCAGGAGGCGATAGAAATACCAAATTTTTTCACATCCGGGCGAGCATGAGAAGGCGTAAGAATTTGATCAAGAATCTGAAGAATTCTAACGGGGATGTCATCTCGGACATCGATGCTTTGGAAAATATGACGTCAGATTTCTATAAAACTTTGTACACTTCGGAAGGGACTGATAATATGCACGTGGTGCTGGAGGCGGTTACATCGAAAGTGACAGTAGACATGAACGAGGACCTGTTAGCAGCTTATACTTCCACTGAGATCAAAACTGCACTTTTCCAGATGTGCCCTGATAAGGCTCCCGGGCCCGATGGTTTCCCTGCGTTATTCTTCCAACGCCATTGGGACATTTGTGGGGACGAGGTGATCAAGGTTGTGTTGAGGATCCTGGAAGGTATTGATGGTGCGGAGTGTATAAATGACACGTTTTTGGTGTTAATCCCTAAGGTTAAGTGCCCTGAAAACCTTACTCAATTCCTCCCTATTAGTTTGTGTAATGTCCTGTTCAAAATTGCGTCTAAAGTGGTTGCAAACCGCTTCAAGAAGTACTTGCCAGATATAATTTCTCAGGAGCAGTCAGCCTTCGTCCCTGGGAGACAAATAACAGATAATATAATTGTGGCCTATGAGTGCCTACATTTTATGAAGAGGAACAAAGCTTTGAAGCACAGAAATTGCGCCCTAAAATTGGATATGATGAAAGCGTATGACCGTGTTGAGTGGGATTATCTGGAAGCAATCATGTTGAAGTTAGGTTTTCACTCTCTTTGGGTGACTCGAGTAATGAGTATGGTTAAATCGGTCTCTTTCTCGGTTATGTTCAATGGGAAGAGACTGGAGAAGTTTAAGCCTTCTAGGGGAATTCGACAGGGAGACCCGATCTCCCCATATTTGTTCTTACTGGCAGCAGAGGGTCTTTCAGGCCTCTTAAAATCTGGTTCTCAATCATCGCATTTGGGTGGTGTACAGGTGGCTCCGTTGGCGCCCTCAGTTAATCACTTATTGTTTGCTGATGATAGCCTGCTGCTTTTCAAGGCAAATAGGAATGGGGCTCTTGAGGTGTCAAACCTGTTGAACTCTTACCGTCAGGCATCTGGCCAAAGAATTAATCACAGCAAATCATCAATATTTTTCAGTAAGGGAACTCCAGAATCAATGAGAGAGGAAGTCAAAGGAATCTTGCAGGTCCCAAATGAAACTCTCAATGAGAGGTACCTTGGTATGCCTTCTGACGTTGGATCCTCAAAATCAGGTGCTTTCAAATACCTGAAGGAGAGGCTCTGGGGGAAAGTGAAGGGATGGATTGATAAAACGGCTACATCGGCAGGAAAGGAGGTTCTCATTAAGTCAGTAGCACAAGCAGTTCCAGTTTTCTCAATGTCATGCTTCAGACTTCCCAGGGGCTTGTGTGAGGACCTAAACAAGATGATTCGTCAATTTTTTTGGGGGAGTAAATCTGGGAAAAGGAAACCCCATTGGGTTTCGTGGAGAGCTATGTGCCAGCCGAAAAGAGATGGTGGTCTTGGATTCAAAGACATGGAACTCTTTAACTTGGCTCTGCTGGCACGTCAGGTCTGGAGGATTCTGACCTCACCTGATTCTTTCTGTGCGAGATTTCTGAAGGCGCTTTATTTCCCGAATTCATCCATCTTGGAAGCATCTTTGGGATCCCACCCGTCTCAAATTTGGAGGTCTCTAATGGATGGCAAGGAGGCGCTAGCAAATGGTCTAATCAAAAGAATTGGAGACGGGAAGAGTACTCGAATATGGCAGGAAAACTGGATTCCGAGGAATTCTGGAATGAGACCCATAGTATGCCTTTCTAGCCAGAAGCCCGTGTTGGTCTCTGAATTGATGGATCCGTCATCAGCAACGTGGAATTCAGTGAGACTACGGGAAGTCTTTCTCCCTGTGGACGTTCATGCGATAATGGCTATTCCTCTGTGTACTAGCCAGATAGAGGAATTTTGGGGGTGGAATTTCGAGAAGAATGGCAAATTTCCTGTTAGGTCTGCTTACAATATGCTTGTCAGGGAGAAGAATGAGAGAGAGGATGCTCTGGCGGGCAGGTCGGGTTCTTCGACCCCGCAAAAGGACTGGGATGGATGGACAAAATTATGGAGTATCAAAGTACCCTCTCGAATCAAAAGTTTCCTATGGCGTCTTGGGAAACAATCTCTCGCTACTGAAGACGTTCGGAAACACAGAAATATGTCCTTAGTTGATAATTGTCCTCTTTGCGGTAATAAGGATAGTTGGACACACTCCTTGCTTGAGTGTTCGGCGTCCAGGTGCGTTTGGGCTCTTGCAGGCGAAGAGTTGGTTGAGATCATGTCTGGGATCCAGGAACCGAGTGCGAAACAATGGCTTTTCCATCTCCACGAGGTGGCGTCGTCAAACCAATTTGTGGAAGCCGTGGTCTCACTTTGGGCAATTTGGTCGGCTCGAAGGAAACTGATTCATGAAGACATTAACCAGTCACCACAGGCTACGCACCAATTCATATTGAGCTACATCCGTGAATTGAAAGCTTTCCAGAGCTGTACTTCGACATCAAGATCACTTCGCCCTCGGGGTCCAGTATCCCGCCCATCCCAGGCCTGGATTCCCCCGCCTGTGGGTTCAGCCAAGATTCATGCTGCACACCTTGAGGAGGAAAACGGCAAGTGCACTGTGTCTGTGATCTGCAGGGACGGACAGGGTGTCTATTTGGGCTCTTCTTCATTGGTTTTGTGGGGAGGTATGGACATGACAACACTTGATACAATTGCTTGTAGGGAGGGTATGGCTTTGGCGGAAGATCTCCACATCCAGAGGCTTGTTATTTCATGTGGTAAACCTACGGCGGTGAAGGACTTACAAGAGAAGGGAGGAGGAAACCAGGCGGCAATTATCCGAGAAGTTTATCGTCGTTTACTAGTTTTTAATTCTTGTTCCTTTATAGTTGAAAACAATGCATCTTATTTAGAAGTTGCTTTATTAGCTAAGTACTCTGTTGGTCTATCAGTGGGGCGCCATGTTTGGCTTATGTTACCTCATGATCAGACTTGTATCCCGTTGAGACTTGGTGAATAAAGTTTCATAAACCCCTCAAAAAAAATACTACTTTTTACCCAAAAAATCATACATCTTGCTCTTTCTGCATGTGATTTATTTGATGTTAGAATATTGGGCCATATGTAGGCAACCCATATAAGAAAATCATGAAATCTCAAATTGGCACATGTGCATGACAGAATTTGGAGGTGCAATGTGGTGCTAAGTTTAGTACCATACTGCTAGTTGGAGAAGAGAAACACCTCTTTATAAGGTGAAGTGTTTAGACACTTGGTGTGCTTGAGTTAAGAGAACACTCTTTCACGCGCATTCCTCCTCCGCCACCGCCGTCCGTCTCGTCAGGACGCGCCGCGGGTTACAGGAATGAGTCGATGCCTATATTTTTGTTGTTCGGAAAAAAGAGTAATTACCGTGCACGTACAGTTTTTCCTATCCGGGTCGCTACCGAATCATGGGTGTTGAACGCTGTGTCGCGCCGACATACCGAACCAATCTACGTTTTACCACACCTCGTGCCTTCTGCCACCATCGTAGTCTATTCCATCCCGATCGCCGACACAATGAGCCGACTCTACATCAACCCATCACCCGCCACTCCGAAGAAGATCCCAACACAATGCAACGTTGGGCCACACGCGACATCATAGGATCGCCCCACTAACTCATGTCGAAAATCCATTGGTGGCCTTCAACGTTGGCGGGCTTGAAACGCACGGACCCTTCCCGCCCATGATCAAGAATTCAATATGATCTTTTGATCGCACACAGTATGATATGTAATACACGTATTTTTATAGGATGATCCCTCAATTAAAAATATCAAATGGTTTGTGTTTTGCCAAGCGTAGCACCGTCTGGAACACTTCCATTATTTCTTTGATGAAATCAACAAAGATAAAATTTATGCATCGCTGAAAAGTAGAAGATGAATTAGCAAGTTCAATCTGCATACGACGATAAGAATGCATACAATAGGGCAAGTAAATGGTGTTTTCTCCTGGTCGTTTGGATTAACTGCAGTTTGTGATCATCCAGAATATCCACCAAGATAAATAAAGTGAGAATGCGTAGCTAACCTTCAAGCATTTGATCGAAGATGTTAAAAGGTAGTGATATATCCGCTTCTCCTTAATTAATTTCCTATAGCCAATACACCTTTGATATCCAATAATGGTGCTTATAGGAATAAGTTTATTATTTTTATTAGGCACAACCGTGAATCCTCTTTTCATAGGGACACAATGATTTGGAATTATCCATTTACTAGCAGCTACAAAAAATTTATTAGCGTCTAGTAATTGGATTACCGCTTTTCCTACCATCTCTTTTATTCCAGGGTTTAGCTTTCTTTGATATTTTTTCACAGGTTTAGCACTTCCTTCCATATATATGACCACACTGGAATTCTCCCCGTCCAACAATTTGATGGTAGACCCATGGGGTGATATCAGTGTGCGATGACCGATGATGACATACCATTCATCTTGTTAAAGTAACTTCTTTTTCCAGTGGGGAATATGAAGGGGGAATTCGAGATTCATTGGTCTCTTTTACATAAATAATAGTGATGGAGATGAAGAGGATGAAGATTTGATGGAGAAGATGGAAACAAGATGGAAATCAATAGATGGGGAGTAATTGATGGTACCATAGGGATCCCATTGGAATGGTCTTGGGGGAGAGAAAAACACTCATGTTGAGAAGGAAGAACGAGGTCATGTAGCAACAAGATAGGAATTAAGGAAGAAGAGGAAATGACGTGATTAAATCATAGCTTTTGTTTTTCTTGATTTTTTGATGTGGTAGATTTGCTGAGGTGGATGACAGAATGTTAATTGCTGATGTGGGTATGTTGCATGCTAAGATAAATTATATAGTGAGGGGTTTTTATTTAGATATAAATAGATTATGATAGAGATGTTTTTTTTTCCGTTATCCCTTTGTAGATAAGACAACACTTTGTGGATGTTGAAAAACCATCCAATGTAGAAGATAGATAAGAAAACTCCTTGTAAGTATGATTTCATAAGTAACCATTTTATAATGGCATTAATTTTATCAAAGATAAAAGGAATGAAAAATTGTTCCACAACAACCATTATAACTTTATAATAACAGTATAATTAAATCGTATTAAGGTTTGTACGAAATAACCCATGCATATCTAACTTTTAATGCACATTTCATATGTTAAAAAAGATGAGGGCGACAACACGCGCCTTCATGTTATAGTGTGTTAATCAAATAAAATATTCCATTACTCATTAAAACTGATACTTGAATCCCATGTATTTTTTGGAACAAACTGTTTTTTTAGGGAATGGAACAGCCAGCTCCATTAATTAAGAACCTTTACACATCTTTTTAGTCTTTTTTTTGTGTGTGTGTGTGTGTGTGTGTGTGTGTGTGTGTGTGTGGAGGATGCCATTTGATAGTTTTTTTAGGGGGGGTGTCATTTTTGTAGTCGATAGATATAGCAGCAGGAGGGAGGAACGAGGCCCAATACTAGTTTACTTTGTTGGTGGGTCAGGGCCCAATACGATTGACTGAAGGTCCACTTCACTCCGCCCCCGTCGTCGTCCTCCTCCGGCTTTTCTAGGTTTTGTTGGGCGGCGGCGAAATTAGGATTCCGGCGGAATGGCGTGCCGCCGCAGCACGTGCCTACATCCACACACCCACGCGACTGAAGCTGAGGCGGGCGACGGAATGGCCCGCCGCCGCAGCCCGCGGCTACATCCCCAGATCCACGCGAGTGAAGAGGCATCGGGAGTGACCGGCCGCCGCCGCCGCAGCCCGCGCCTCCTTCCCCGGGACGACGGCGACGGAGTGTCTCGCCGGCGCAGCGCGCGCCTCCGACCCAGGTGCACACGAGCGAAGAGGCATCGGGAGTGACCGGCCGCGGCATCTCGCCGGTGGCACTGAACTCGCCGCTCGAATACGACGATCTCCTGTGGGAGATCCTCCTCCGCCTCCCGCCGCAGCCCTCCTCCCCAGCCCGGGCCTCCGCCGTCTGCATGCGGTGGCGGTGCGCCGTCACCTACCCCAGGTTCCACCGCCGGTTCTGTGCACACCACGGGAAGCCGCCCCTCCTCGGTTTCTTTCAGGACGGCGTGGATGGCATCGTGTTCAAACCGGAACATCCCGACCGCATCCCTCCTCAGCGCTTCAACCTGAACATCGACAGCTGCAAAGGCTCAAGGGTTCGATTGCTCGGGTGCCGCCATGGTCGCGTCCTTCTCATGTGCTCGTTGCAGCGAGAGTTTATTGTCATTGCCCCCATCACCGGCGAGGAGCGCCGCATGTCCATTCCACCAGAGTTCATCGAACGCTACATCAACGGCGCGGTGCTTTGTGCTGCCCCCGACCATGACCATGTGCACGGGAGCTGCCACTCGAGCCCATTCAAGGTGGTCTTGCTGTCCACTAGCAGCTATCATGCTGGTCCGCAACTCGCCTTGGCATGTGTTTACTCCTCGGTGACTGGCATATGGGGCGACCTCATCTCAACACCAACTCCATATCAGCTTTATGATTCTGGTAGGCATGGGTCACTAGTTGGTAACGCACTTTACTGGTTGTCCTGTGGTTACATAGTTGAGTTTGATTTGGATGGGCACAACCTAGCCTTGATCAAAGCGCCTCCTGTTATAGAAGATGGCCACCACTTCTTCGACACGCATGAGATCATTGAGATCGTGGATGGTGATGCTGGTCTTGCCATATTGTCTCACTATTACCACAACATTCAAATATGGCGATGGAAGGTCAATTTTCAGGGTGTTACCAAATGCGTGCTGTGGAAGACCATTGATATGCATCACATTCATGGGATCCCCCCTGGGGTTCGAGCGGAGAGGCCAGGGCCGTTATTTAGACTGAGATATGCTGAGGATACTGATGATATATTTCTCTATGTGGGAAGCAGTCTCTATATGGTTCAGCTTAAGTCGATGCAATCTAGAAAACTTTGTGAAACCAATTATTCTAGTGCCCATCATTTTTTTAAGAGTTTCTATATGCCAGGTGATTGCTCTCTTCATTAGTCAGCATATTGTAGGAACAACTTAATCTTTTATGTTTTGTACATGGATGCTTGAATACCTTTGCTAGGTAGATGAATTTATAGCCGTATTATATAATGTAGCTGTACTTTATGTTATCATTCGGTATTGTTCTCTTCATCTATGGGAGATAATAAATCAAATATCACATGGAATGAGTAATAATGTAGGAGTAATTTCTAATGTCAAATGATTTACTCATTTGACATATTCTTCTATCTAGTACTTTTAATCTTGCTGTTTTTCTAACTCCATGAAAGAACTTTTGTGAAAACTGTACCTTCAGGAATTTTAGTTTTCTTTGTCACTTGTTCAAGACTGTCTTGCAAGTGACCAGTACCTTTTTAGCACACTTTTTCTTATATATCTCTAATCACGCTCCTTAAATAACCAAGATCAAATTTTCTGATAGTATTTATTATTTTGGCATGTGTTTTTTTTCTTCACACGAGGAGTTTTGTGTTTACATCACATAAGTTTCAAACCCTATTTTTCTTTCTTATAAGCTAAATTCTTTATTATGCGGTAACTATGCATACATTATACACCTTTCAAGAATATTCCTTGCAAAAGCCAACATATGTAGTTTTCTATATCTGCTACCAGAAGCCAGCGAAAAAACTTAAATACAAAAGGGAGCCATTTTTTATATTTTAATTTCATCTATGTAACAGACTCAACCTTGTCTACTCATGCTTATGGTTCTAGGCACAACAATTGCTCGTGGATCTGAAGGAGCTGAAATGCTGCATGAGAAAATAGCTGATGTGCCGAAACGGTCCAACAAGTAAGAACTTCCGAATATAGTTTGTGAGGTTTGAACAGTTTGATTGTACCTCTTTAGAAAATAGCTGGCAGACAATGTGGGTAGCATGCACCCTTAAACTACTAATCATTCGGCTATTGGGATTCACACATGCTAATAACACAGAAAAAACAATTAAAATTGTGGTGACTGATGCAAAGTAAATAATTACTCCTTTGGATCATAATGTGATGCAGCTGATCCAACTGTTGTATTTCCACAGGTTCTCCCATGGTTTAGCTTTAATGATATATAAAAGTTGATATTATTATATTAGTAGCCATTATGTTATTAGAAACACCAATCACATCATTCAAATCCACCACTCGACATATTCCTGTCAAAAATGCTGAAGGATTTTTTGTTGTTGTGAGATATGATAAATATCTATTTAATATTGCTGACTTATCATGAGTTTGTACACACACCCAGTTCACATATTAAAAATTTACATAGGTGCTTTTGTTAGAATTTATCTTTATCTGTATTGAGTTACTTGTAGATTAATGCTTTTGTGTTCTCCAGGTGAAGGGAGGGCAAGGAAGGGTTGCTGCTGTTTTTTTTTGTTAATGAGCTCATCGTGAATCAATGTGGCCAGCAGGTTTTTATGTTATCTGAAATATATTACCAAGTGTACGCTTTATTGTAGCTAAGTTTCTAATATAGCAAGATGCTTTTGAATACCCTAGTATTATTTCAAGTCGGATGTCATTGTCCCATGGTTTATTTGTGTGCTTATGATGGCAGCTCTTCTCTTTAGCCATGGCAATTTCAGTCTCAAGTATGACCAAAACGTGTGTTTGAGTGTGCTTATCGGCTGTAGTTTGCTAAGCATGTGGGCACCGTCCATCTAATGTGATCATGATCCGCCCTTGCTCTTTTTTTATATTTTCCTTGAGATAAATAACAGTGAGATTAACAACAGAAAATGAATGGTAGAAGTGCAGTGCTGATGGAAATAACTGCTGCACTGTAGGAGAGGGAAAATATGTTATTTGGTCTGAACTAACTCCATTCCAGGAGGTTGTTCCAGATTTTTTTTAAACAGAAAGTGTTGGATTGGCAAATTCCACATGTTGTCCGATGCTGAATGAACCCCTTTGGTGTGCTAATGTGCCGAAACGGTTCACAAGGTATTTTAAAAAAATTAACAAGAACTAAGGTCTTGTGAATATAGTATGTGAGATTTGAACTGTTTCATTTGTCTTTGTATAACATTTGATGGCCAATGTGGGTCCATTCAGTTATAGGTATTCACAAATGCTAATAACGTAGTCAAACAGTTAAAATGGCGGTGATGCTAAGTGAAAAATGACTCCTTTTGAATGATAAATAATATGCAGATGATTCATATGTTCTATGCCCAGAGTTCTCTCTTGGGTTGGCAATTACATGTTTTCTATAAGTTGAAATCAATGTATAGCCCATTTTCCATCAGTTACATCTTTCAATTAACTCTGCCACCCAACAAATTCGTGTGAAAAAGGCCGAAGGATTTTATTCATAGAAGATATAGCTCATCATTTTTTCCCAAGGGGACATGATATACCTCTTTATATTTTTGAGCTGACCATGAGTCTGTACACATTCTTTTTCGTACACTAAAAAGTTGCATGGATACTTGTGTTAGATTTTATCTTTATCTGTACTGGGTTACTTGCAGATTAACGCTTTTGTGTTCTCCAGGTGAATATAAGGCTGCTGAAGTTCTTTGTTGTCAACAAGTTCGTCGTCAGTGTTTATGTTATCTGAAAAAAAATACTAAGTGTGTGTGCACTTTAGTTTCTAATGTAGCAAGATGCTTTGAATACCCTGGTACTATTTCAAGTCGGATTTCGTTGCCCCTTGGTTGATGCACGTGCTCGTGTTTGGCAGCTCTCCTTTTTTAGCCATGACAGTTTCAGTCCCTTGATTATTATTTTTGATTTTTGAAGCAGCTAATGCTGGGTTGGAAAATTTTCATATGTTTATTGTTGTGGAGAGAGAAAGTTAAGTCGAACTGTTGTTTGCACGAAAGAGAAGTGTTGTGTGATGCCAAACGAACCCTCATAAGCAGTACTTATTATCGAGATTTTGTTTTCATACATGAATTTTGCATCTAGAATACATCGAGATTTTTTTTGAAATATGCTACTTCTTCCGATCCATAATAAGTATTGCACAACAGTACTTATTATGGACCGGAGAGAGTAGCATTTATCTTGATAATCATGAACATTTGTTTGAAATATTGTATAGGATTAGATTCACGTATTCTACTAAAATAGTTTGTGATTCTACATGTAAATGTTTGCTTTGACATGCATGGACATTTTGTATCACGTCCACGAACATTTTCCACAGTTGGTAGAATATATCTAAAGAAATAAAGTTATACGAAACAATAGTTACATAACCTATTAGAAATTCAAATTAATTCAAGATGATTACAAAATCATATTTTACTATCTTGAATATAATATCATAAATAAATATAAATATAAATAGATGGTCGGTAGACATCACTTATTTTCAATAATTTTATAAAAAATTTAAAGATAGTAACTACTCCCTTAATTCTAAAATAAGTGTTTAAACTTTAGTACAATTTTATACTAAAGCTAGTATAAAGTTGAGACACTAATTTTGAGATGGAGGTAGTATTTCCTTCGTTTTATATTAACTATTACTGAAATGGATGTTTCTAGCACTGAAATATATTTAGATCATGTCATCGATAATTGAACAAAGGGAATGGTAAAGAATAAAAATTAAACAACATCGTGTGCAAACAGACATGTTCAATGGTTGGCTAATTTCTATTGACTAAGGCTGAAGTCATAGGCTCGGTATGACAATGACTTCCATGCTCTAGATACATCCATTTCAACGATAGTTGATATAAAACGAAGGGAATAGTAAAGAATAGAAAATGAAATTACATCGTGCGCAAACGAGCATGTTCAAAGGTTGGCCAATTTATTTTGACTAAGACGGAAGCCATAGGCTTCAGACGATGATGACAATTTCTATCCATCAATGACAGTTAATATGAAACGAATGGAATAATAAATAATAAAAAAGCAGACTAAGGCATATCCTAGTGGTAGGAAGGGGCTGATGTTTTTCCACCCATCCAGGTTCAAGGCACGATACTTACAATTTAATTTTGTTGCATCTATTAACTGTAGGGGGGTCTCTTACAATCTTTCTATAAAAAACACTATATCATGGGCAAATTGCATGTTCAACGGTCGACCAATTTCTTTTGACTAAGGCTGAAGTCATAAGCTCGGGACGACGATGACGTCCATGCGTATAGATAATCAATTGTCGGCCAATTTCTTTTGACTAAGACTGGAGCTATAGGCTCGGGACGACAATGGCGTCCATGCGTCTAGATACATTCATTTTAACAATAATTAATATGAAATGAAGAGAATAATGAACAATAGAAAAAGAAACTACATCATGCGCAAGCGGGCATGTTCAACGATCGGCTAATTTCTTTTGACTAAGAGTCTAAGACTGAGCCATAGGCTCGGGACGACTATGACATCCATTCACTTACTCTGTAGTGGTCACACTTTCAGCACACGATTACGTTAAGAAATGGAATTCAATTCTCTTCACAACTAACAACTACGACGACGACGACATCCATTCATTACTTCACAGTAGTGCGGTCCAGTATAACGCAAATTAAGAATTGAAATTCCTCCACAATGATGTAAACTATCCGTGGTGCGGTCTGGCTTTGACCGCTAATCCTACAACTATCACTTATTGCCATCTCTTCTTTTTCTTCTTCTTCAAAGTTCACAAAATTAAGCAGAACACAATATCACGTGTAGCAGCTGAAGCAAAATATCAAATACAATATGGACTGAACATACAACTAGGAGTACAAACACTTAGGAAAGACAGCAGATTATTTCATATATACTTAATACAACTACAACCATAATTACGTTTCCTCGTGAACTAAGTGCATCACTTCATCGTACATTACAAGACACATCAATATTTTCACTTATATCCTCCTCAAAGATTTCAGTCAGCCCGGACGATAAATTGTATGTATCGTCCGTATGGATGTGCCCTTCGTCACAGAAGAATGGTCTGGACGGCATCTGCAAGCAATCGACGCCGCCTTCCAGCATCTCTATAACCTCGCTCATCGTCGGGCGGTCATGGGATTTCATCTGGATGCACCATAGTCCGACGATACATAGCTTCCTCTCCAGCTCATGCATCACAGTCTCAACATGAGAAGATATCTCACTCACATGGTCTTGGTTAGTTAGCTGGTCATACACCCACGACGGATAGTAAGACTGGCTTGAGTTCACTGCATTCGGATCGGCGTTCCTTCGTCCTCCAGCCATCTCCAGCAGCAGCATCCCAAAGCTGTAAACATCAGACTTGCTCGATATTACGCCAAAGCCCCGAGATATCATCTCAGGAGCTATGTACCCAATAGTCCCCCGTAGGGCTCTAGATGGCACAAAACTGCTGTCCCTTGGGTATAGTTTGGCGAGACCGAAATCAGCAACTTTGGGGACAAAATTGTTGTCGAGCAAGATGTTGTGCGGCTTGATATCAAAGTGGAGAATTTGCATGTCGCAACCCTGATGCAAGTAGTTAATACCCCTGGCAATGCCCAAAGCTATCTCATTAAGCTTGTCCCAGGAGAAGCTCTTCTCAGCGCAGAAGATGTACTTGTCGAGAGAACCTTGAGGCATGTACTCATATACCAGAGCCCTCCTCATCTCCTCTGAGCAGAAACCCATGAGATGCACCACATTTACGTGGTGGATCCTGCCGATGGTGGAGACCTCACTGATGAAGTCTTCTCCGTTGCAACTGGAGTTACCCTCTAGCATCTTGACCGCGACATGAACATTGCCTGGCAATAACACACCCTTGTACACGGATCCATAGCCTCCTTGACCAAGCTTATCTCTGAAATGGCTTGTGATTGCGGTGATGTCAGTGTAAGCATACCTCATCGGGCCAAGCATTTCTTGCATTCGGAGGAACTTCTCGACTGCATCGATTGTTATCCTTATTTTCCAATACTTGTAGGCAAGGAAAATTAACACAGCCAGGGGTGCCAATATGAACCTGCATAGTACTGCCCAAATAAGGCAGTAGAGATGTATAAGTTACATCATATGGCTGAGGCAAAATCGTGGCTTACACAATATAAGTAAGATTGTGATACAATAGGAAAATGCTTTGGATTTCCATGACTAGAAACATCAAAGAACAATTTACACACAACAAGCTAAAAAGGAAAAGAAATGATTATTGTTTGTACAATTTTTCACATACCAATAAGTAACTTGATGATATTGTAAACAACTACAATGACTTGTACTCTGAAGAATATCCTGTTTGGCACGCAGTAACCATCACGACGGTAATGACTTACACATCTTAAGAAACGTATTTCACTTCTGAAAAAGGCATGAGCCCACTTAAGCATGCTTCCACCAGATATTTGGTCCTTGAAGTAGCTGCAAGGCACACCATTACACAAACATGGAATTAAGAGGGGGACACAGTTCTTTGATAAGAGTAAACTACCCTTCCAGCATCTAAAGTCTCCGATATTTTACTGCTACTTGTAGGCACGACCACCACTAGCGTGCTTGTGCTTTTTAAGGCTTAGGTGGCTTAACAGGCGAGGTTAATTCTTCTTGTTAAAAAGGATGGGAACCTAATTCGGGAGTAAATAAAACGAAACGGTGGCATGGCTACCTGCTTCCAAAGCAAACTCACCTGGTAGAGTTGTTCAAGCACATATGAATGGCCTCAGAGCAAGGACCCGTCCAGATATGGGTATCATAAGGAAATCGAACAGAAAACCCCTTCCTTATAGATGACATGATATCATCATAACTTGCATCTTGTAGTTGTTGCCAATTAGAAGTATACTCATCATCAAAGGGAATCATGGCCAAGTAGCCGCAAGAAGATCGAAGGTCTTGAAACGAACAATATCCATTAGATCCCCATACATAAACATGTGAATTTCTTGCACCCATGCATGTAACAGCCTTGTACATGCTTTCATTAGTTATTGCTTGCGAACAATTAGCGAAGCATGCCCAACTGTATGTGTTAGTAGCCAAATTGCAATAGCCATGTGAATCCGTTGGGCACCATCCGTTTGGGTAAGGAAACTGATCCGAGCGAGGAATAGGGCAACTGCTGTTCACATCCAAGTTGGCGTCCATGACCCAGAAGGACGAATCAGGATAGTTGATCATGGTGACAAAGTATGTTCTAGTCTTGATGTAAATTGTAGCCTTGCTACTGCAAACAAGCTCGTATGCTTCAACACCACAGCCAGGTGGGTCATCTGGTCGACGAAAAGGATACCGGACGTCTCGGAGATGCCCGCATGAAAAACTTGGGCACCTGTCTTCTCCCTTGATATCTGCCACAAGAACTCCAAGCACAAAGAAAACAGTCAGGGCTTGCAGGGCAAGCGAACAATGGTACGCACCAGGTTTCGCCATGATTACTTTGCAGATGCTTGAGCACACCCACAAGGGAATTGATATCGGCTTGAGTACTCCTACAAGGGAATTGATATCCTACTTCTGGAGAAGATTATTTGATTATATGAGGAAAGCCCAGCATGATCAATAAGGAATGGGAAAAAATCTCTGTCTGACTATACAAAGAACGAAGCTGGAGTTGTAAGAAAACATTGACTGAGCTGCCAATTTATATTGGACTTCCGCAATCTTCTGCCCCATTTATCTGGTAAGGGTTCACATTTTCTAGAGGTGACAATGATAGTATGCTAGACTTTCCACGAACTCCCCCTTCACGCAGACAGAAGCGCTTCTAGTCAACAGAAATCTATGTGCACGCACATATATAGCTATAAATACAACATGAATCTGATCAAGTGGGTGGTAGTAATCACAGTACTTTCAACACAGTTCAATAATCCTTGACTACAACTAATGTGCAGTCTACCTGCAAAAAAAAACTAATGTGCAGTCACTCTCGATCAAGTCACTAGAACACGGCATGATGTTGCAATCGCAGCAGGAATTCAACCATGATAACTAAAGCGTGCGACTATATATATCACTATATCAGAGCATTACAGACCGAGTCTGGTAGCTTCTTGTGAAGTGAATTAAGCAATAAGCTAGTGCCACTTTTTTGTTTGAGGAATGTGCCACTTTTTTTATACTTGCAGCAACTTGCTTGCCTTCATCCCCTGATATCCATGCCTCTTCTTCCACATTCCAGTTAGATTAACACCAAGATGAGTAACTTCCTTGTTGCATTTGTCCTGCTATGTCTTCTCAACCATGGAACTTACTTGGCCACAGCATGGGATGATAAAAATATAGAATAAGACCGGCGGTAGGCAAATGTCTAATTTTAACTGAACCTCCACACCAAGTGTCGATTTCTTTAGAGTTAGACCGTTATTTTGTCTTAAGTTTTGAAAATTTTATGTAATTAGCGCGTTATAATTTAAACTTGGAGTACAGAGACATGGCATTGGTTGCCCTGAGTGAGTGATATTTGTTGTTTACTGCTGCTGAAATATGGTTATGTATTTCCGTTATGCTGAATAATGGAAAGGGGCGTCACTCAATTAAAAAAAAAACTCCAACTCCCATGCATAAGAAGTTTGTTGTGAAAAGAAAAGATGTGATTACCCTTTTCCTTTCCTCTTACTGTTAAGAGTCATTTTTCACAGCTTTTTTCTTCCTATGTGCATCACGCTTGACAATAAAAACAGAGTGACATAATTAATATAGTTTCTTGCTCATGTATGTAGGTAACATAAGAAATGGTGATGAGTGATCATTCGTTAGTTCTCTTGCACACAAACAGTCTGGTAGCCCATTTGCTCGCGCACTCAGGACTCAAGATGACAATTACCTGTAGACACATCTTAGTAATTTGCTCTACAAGATTTTCATGCCAGGCAACTAAACAGATAAAAGTATGGAATGAAAACGGCCAAATTGTGCTATAAGTTCTGGTACAAGTACAAATTCCAATGCAAGACCCATAGAAGTTTCTGTACAAATCGGACGAGAATAAAAAAAATCGGTCACCTCATGTATAAAAGGATGAGCCAATAACTCAGAAACAAGTAATTCAAATGGCCGAGGGAATAACCATGAAGAAATTGAGATCAGCCGCAACAGTAAGCCAAGTCCGGCGTCGCCCCACTCCGGCTCCGGGACACACGGAGGCCGCTTCGCACCAGCAGCTCTTGCGCAATGAGATCGAGTTTCAGCTTACCTGAGTATTACCACCTAAACTTGTATGTTTGTGTGTGCTTCTTAGTTGTGGTTTAAAAATTAAAAAGCATGTCATCCCTAGAATTGTACAGATTAGCATGTTGGGCGGGCAAAGTCGACGTATTTATGTTGGCAGCAAGATACAATTCAGTCAAAGCATGTTTTGCATGGCAAGGAATTAGATCAGATCAAATAAAATTTGCATCCGTCGGATCAAGGCAAACCTGGTAAGCACCACTCCGGTATCGGTTCCAAGTCATTTTCATGTTTAATTACATGACTGAAACTATTGGTGTAGAAATTTGGATGACAGAGACCAGACCGAACTTTCTTGCCCTGTGAGTGAGGTTTCTATTGGTGTCCAGTTATTTGTAGAGGCTAAAGTCCACAGTCGTACTCGAAAGTCGCAAGAACACATACGGCAGGAGGTTGCATTCTTAGCTCGTAGTTTTCAGCTGGACTTCCAAGTCATTTCAATCATTTTTATGCTGCTGAAATTAATGCGGTTTAAATCGGAATGCTGTGGCAGCAAGGAATCCAAGTATTTTCCTTACCCTGATACTGAGGTTTCTGGAGTAGCTATCAGTGCACCGTAACTCTGACTGAATTCCACAACTCAGTTTCTTGCCCCGAGGCTGATGACTCATCATTTTCACAGCAATTTACTTGACTTGGACATGTACCTGCACGGCAACAAGTCTACAATCACATTCATGGTTACAAGAACTAGGGGTTAGCAAAAGTGTGAACACGGAAGGTGGTTGCACTCGCAGTCGATACGAATTCCTCTGCGATCATCGTCATCTCCATACATTGAGAAGAGCAAGAAGAATAAGTTTTACTACAGGAGGAATGAAACATACATACAATGAGCGCCATGTCATTTATAAAGAATGGGAAATAGTTCATACTTGCTATTTATTCTTCTTACATGATTTTTTTGCGGGTTTATTTATTTTTGTCTCCACATCCACATGATACAAAAGTTCATACTTGCTACAAAATAATAAGGTCTTTCAACATTGTATTAGCAATATTTTAACAGCAAGTGTAAATGTACTCATATACTCGAGTAATATGCGTCTTCCAGGAAGATGATTACATTTTAGCAATTATTACATGTGGCCACATAAAACTTCACATGACTCAGAAACATAGTAGGTTATTTCGTAAGACTTAAGACATTAAATCACACAGACATTATATGCTACTAATCCTCCTCCGAGATCTCAGTCAGCTCGGATAACAAAGGATAAGAATCCGGGACAGCGGTGTGCTCATCGTCACAGAAGAATGGCCTGGAAGGCATTCGCAGGCCATCGAAGCCACCTTCCAGCATCTCTATGACCTCACTCATCGTCGGCCTGTCATGGGACTTCATCTGGATGCACCATAATCCAACAATGCATAACTTTCTCTCCAACTCGTGCATCTCGGTAAAAACTGGAGATATCTCATCCACCTCTTGTGCAGTTAGCCTATCATACACCCATGATGGGTAGTAAGATTGACTTGAGTTTGCTGCATTTGGATCGGCATTCCTTCTTCCTCCAGTCATCTCCAGCAGAACCATCCCAAAACTGTAAACATCGGACTTGCTCGATATGACACCAAAGCTCCTAGATATCATCTCAGGAGCTATGTACCCAACCGTTCCCCGCACAGCTCTCGATGGAACAAAACTGTTGTCCCTTGGATATAGTTTGGCAAGACCGAAATCAGCAACTTTTGGGACAAAATTGCTGTCAAGAAGGATGTTGTGTGGCTTGATATCAAAGTGTAGAATCTGCATCTCGCACCCCTGATGCAGGTAGTTGATCCCTCGGGCAATGCCCAAAGCAATCTCATTGAGCTTGTCCCAAGAAAAACTCTTCTCAGCTGAAAAGATGTACTTGTCAAGAGATCCACGAGGCATGTACTCATAAACAAGAGCCCTCCTCATTTCCTCCGAGCAGAACCCGATCAGGCGCACCACATTGACATGGTGGATCCTGCCAATGGTGGAGACTTCACTGATGAAATCTTCTCCATTGCAGCTGGAGTTACTCTGTAGCATTTTGACAGCAATATGAAGATCGCCTGGGAGTAGCACACCCTTGTACACAGATCCGTAGCCACCTTGGCCCAGCTTGTCTCTGAAATGGCTTGTGATTGCAACGATGTCGGTGTAGGCATACCTCATCGGGCCAATCATTTGCTGCATCCGGAGGAACTTCTCAACCGCATCAATGGTGATCCTTGTTTTCCAGTACTTGTATGCAAGGAAGATCAATACCGCCAGGGGTGCCAGCACGAATCTGCATAGTACTGCTCAAACAAGTTGGATGTTGTAGTTAGACAGTCACATATATGCAATGCATAAAAGATTATGGCTGTGACGATTTAAAAAGGCAATTAACACATACCAAAAAGGAATTTGGGGGTATCATCTGATATTACGGCTGTAACATACATGGCAAAATTTCTCGGTGATACATCATAATAACTGCATATTAAGAACTGTATCTCACTTGAGAAAAAAGCACGAATCTGACTCAATGTGTTTGCAGCAGATACTTGCTTCCTGAAGTCCCTGAAAGTCACCATTGAACAGAAAATGATTTAAGATAGCATTAATTTTTTAGTTATTATAAAATAAAATGAATTCGGGAGGACATAGAACCACATGATTCTCAGCGCTACACTCCAGAGGCCAGAGGGCAGACTCACCTTGTTGAATTCTTCAGGCATTCTTTGATGTAGTCCCTTCCATCAAGACGAAGAGGAAAGCTAACAGAAAATCCCTTCCTTGTCAAGTGCATGATATCTTCATAACTTGCATTCAGTAGCTGTTTGTAGGAGATTAATGAACCACCAAAGGGTGCCATGGCCAAGTATCCACAGGAATGCTCAAGATTTGCCATATAACAATCATAACTGTAACTAGACCAGACATAAACAAATGAGTTGTTCGCACTCAGGCAAGCAACAGGCTTGTATCGACTGCTATTCGTTATTGCTTGCGAACAATTAGCAAAACATGCATACCGAACATCATCAACTTCCAAATTGTAAAGGCCGTTATCATATTTACCCCACGGCGACGGCAAGTAAGAGTAGCTAGCAGGAAGAGGGCAACTGCCGTTCATATCATAGATAGTGGCCACGGCCCACAAGGACGAATCAGTATAGTTGACGCCAGTCACATAGTATGCTGCATTGCCTATGTGAATTATAGCCTGGCTATCACTGCACTTCAGCTCGTAGTATTCAGAACCGCACCCTGGTGGATCACCTTGCCGGCGGAATGGATATGATAAGTTCTTGAGATGTCCGCAGGAGAAATGATGAGGGCACTCATCTCCTCCCTTGACATCTGCTACCAAAGCTGCAAACAAAGATAAGACAGTAAATGCTTGCAAGGCGATGGAACAACAAAGTGCGCCAGGGTTCGCCATGATAGCTTCGCAGATCGATATCCTGGTTATGGAGAAGATTACAAGTTACTACTATACTTGTTTTTCTCTCCTGCCTATCTACTTGGTAATATATAGTGCATATTCCCCAGAGATGGAGATTACAATTATTCCACACACAGTGCCCCCTTGCCACACGACATGCAGGCTTCTAGTCGGAAAGAATTCCTCTAGAAAAACACATAGCTGATAGCTATCGGTAGTCGGTACAGCATGACTCTGACCAAAACGTAGCTGGAGTTAGAACAGTAGACTTGGACGCTTTAATTAATAACAGTATGCTAGAATTTCCACAGTGCCCCTTGCTACACGGAAAGGATTCTTATTTACTTTTTGATGGAGTAGACAAGGACAGCAGAAATTGTACATGAAGACAAGTATTGTAGACCAATACAGGAGGCGAAAGGTAGATTTTTCCTCTCCTGCCCTATCCACACACAGTGCCCCTTGCTACACGGCGGGTGGGCTTCATAGCTATAGGTAGTCGGTACAGCATGACTCTGACCAAAACGTAGTTGGAGTTGAATGCTCTAATTAATAACAGTATGCTAGAATTTCCACAGTGACCCTTGCTACACGGAAAGAATTCTTATTTACTTGTCGACCGGATAAACAAGGACCGCAGAAATTCTAAAACCACACATTCGCAGTTGGAATTCGTCCACGATAATATCAGAGACCAGTACAGCACGACTCTGAGTCTGAATGCTACTTGAAGCTAAGCACAGTGATGCTTTTCTGTACCTGCAACACCTTGCTTCAGACACATCTTCCACTTCCTCAGTCCCCTCCACCTTGGTTCCAGTACAACAATATGAGTGAATTCCTTGTTGCAGCTATCCTGCTCTCTCTTGTCTACCATGGAGCAGCGTGGGATGATAAAGATTTCTTCAAATACTGTCCACCCTCCAATTGCAGCACACATGGCCCAGAGATAAGGTTTCCTTTCCGACTTACAACCCTCAATACATCATCATCATGCAGCAGCTCACCATGCATGGACTTAGCATGCTCTGGCCAGGACACCATCCTTGTTCTCCCATTCCTTGGGCCATGCAAAGTGAATGCCATAAATTACAGCTATCCTGCCATGGATGTCACCCCGCTTGTATACTCCTCATCTCCCTGTCCGCTCCAGGAATTCTTCTCCAAAAGCATATCGTTTGATCCCTATGCTGAAGAGAACCAGGACCCATGTCGGGACAAGTTTTATCAGGACGCTGCAACCCTAGTATGCTGTCCGAGAGAGTTTGCGCCAAGTATTGATGTTGCCGATAGCATTGCTGGCCCAGTCTCCTGCCTTAGTAATGCAACCCACTTCTCGTATTTGGTGGCAGCAGATGCAACCATTTCCATTCTTCCATCGGACTGCAAGGTGTGCTCACATGGCGTCGTCACGATACCATATCCCTTCAAATCAACTGCTGAAAGAATCTTCAGCATTGCTGAGATAAAGCTGCGATGGTATGACTGGGACCACGAAGGCAGCAGCCTCCATTGCCCAGGCTGTGAACGCCAAGGGCGACACTGTGCATTCAGCACGCAAAGGAATCAAAAATTCTGCATGTCTCATGGTATTGCTTCTAACCTTGTTCATTTTTTCAATAATGTTTTAAATTTTATATTGTTTTTTGCAGGTTCTAGTTTTGAATTTACAGTTCAGTGCGTCTGAAGTCTCCAAATATTTGCTTTCTCAAGTTTCGGCTCCTTTCTTTGCTTCATAGCCTTGCAAGGGTAGCTTGTTAGCTTTTACACTACGCCAAACTGCTTAGTTGCCTACGGCAAGCATAGCTCAGAAAACCGTCGGCATAGACTATGCCGACGGCCACCATCGGCATATGGCCGTCGGGGTCTCGTTGGACAGCAAATCTCGACAACCCGTCGGTATAGAAAAGCCGTCGGCAACTGATCTATGCCGACGGCAATGCCATCGGCATATATGGACACGTGGCACCTTCTAAGAGACCCTGGCCAGGAGTTATGCCTACGGCAATGCCGTCGGTATATATGGACACGTGGCAGCTCCCGGAAGACCCTGGCCATGAGCTATGCCTACGGGGTTGCCCTCGGCATATCTTTTTAACATAAATAAATAAAAAATGCCGCCGCCGCTCCGGCAGGAGCCGTCCCGGAGGAGCGAGCACGGCGCGGCCAGGGCGGGGAGCGAGCAAGGCGCGGCCAGCCACGCCCCCGGCCGGCAGCAGGAGAGGACGCTGAGGCACCATGGCCACCCGACCGCCCACGCGCACGCTCTGCCCCGGCCGTGCACCCCGCTTCCAGCTCCGCGCGCTGCGGCTGGACGAGGAGGGCGCGTTCGCGTCGCTGCTGGAGGGTGTTGGCTTTATCCAGCGATCGAACACACTATCACACCACAGCTCGACTGGTCGTGTACGCGCAACTCGTCTTGCGTATACGAACTAGCTGTAGCACTCTTTATCTCGTCGGCGCTCACGCAAACACCGGGACCAGAACACACACGTAAACACAGCAACACGAAGTTAGCCAGAGGCACGTATCGTGCCTCTTAGTATTTCTTATTGCTTTTTTCGTTTTCTGGTGCTTACAAAACATAGCCATGGCCTGTATATATAGGTGCATAGCAGACCGCAAAAACTAAACTAGGAAAGAGCAAACCGACTTGGACTATGTCCTAACCAGTTATTCCCTGTCCGACTCACACCCGAATACATGCACGGCATGCAATGCAAGCCGGCCACAAACCAAACTAGACTTTCCTACTCTAGCACACACCACGCACACAAACCTTCCTATACTACTACTCTACTATTTGGATTATTCAACATTCACCCCCTAATCCAAATATTTGACTTCCAGACCTGTAATCAGCACATCTTCCGAACTACCAGCCACGCTGTCACATCTTAGCGTGCCACATGTAGACTAGACACATAGCCTCATGCAGGAACTCGTCTTAACTGGTGCGCGTCCATCTTCATGCTGACCTTCGTCTTCTCGCCGAGACACACAAACGACTCTGACTCAACAATATAAAGACGCGACTCTTTTTTTATACTGCAACTTCTTAATTAAAGCAACCTTGCATCATCATCATCCATGCCCACTTCTGCTACCTGAAGAGTACCATGCTGCTTCTTTGCCTTCTGTTGTGGATTAGTACAATCTCGAGCATAGTGTCCATACTCCTGACAGTTGTATCAACGAACTTTAGATATATCAAACTTGCGGTACTTTTCCTTCTCTTTCACTCTAGCGCGCGAGAACATCAATCGCTCTTCTTCTTGGTCGCGTTCACGTCCCTTCAGTGTCAACTCATAGGTCTTTAGCCGCCCAATCACTTCCATCACCGACATCTTCGTCACATCGCCCCATTGCTCTATGGTGCCAACGATCGGTAGAAATTTGTCTGGAACGGCCCGTAGTAATTTTTCAACAACCGAGATGTCCTCCAACTTTGATTCGAGAGTTCGCATCTCACTAACCAAGGATGTTAGCTTCAACGCAAACTCGCCAACTCCTTCTGATTCTTTCATGCTCATCCTCTCGAACTCCCTCCTTAGAGCTTGAACTCGTGCCTTCTTGACACGATCATCTCCAGCGTGCATCTCCTTGAGAGCTTCCCAGGCTTCCTTCGCCGTCGCTTTCTCTGATATGGTCATGAAAACAGCATCATGCAAACCTTGGGCTATGACAGCAAAAGCCTCTTGGTCCTTTGTGTCATCGACCTTATCATCGCCTTCCACTGCTGCCCAGACTCCATGTGCACGCATAAAGATCTTCATCTTCGCAGCCCACACCCCATAATTGCCGCCTTCAAGCATGGGGTACTGAACGGTCACACCACCGCTTCTTGCCTTCGAAGTTGACATGGTCTTTTTCTTTAATTTTCCGTCGTCCGTGACGCAACTTGACGGCGACGAAGAATCCTCTAAATCCACCGTGACTCAACTTAACGGCGAATCCTCCACACCTTGCTCTGATACCAATTGTTGGCTTTATCCAGCGATCGAACACACTGTCACACCACAGCTCGACTGGTCGTGTACGCGCAACTCGTCTTGCGTATACGAACTAGCTGTAGCACTCTTTATCTCGCCGGCGCTCACGCAAACACCGGGACCAGAACACACACGTAAACACAGCAACACGAAGTTAGCCAGAGGCACGTATCGTGCCTCTTAGTATTTCTTATTGCTTTTTTCGTTTTCTGGTGCTTACAAAACGTAGCCATGGCCTGTATATATAGGTGCATAGCAGACCGCAAAAACTAAACTAGGAAAGAGCAAACCGACTTGGACTATGTCCCAACCAGTTATTCCCTGTTCGACTCACACCCGAATACATGCACGGCATGCAATGCAAGCCGGCCACAAACCAAACTAGACTTTCCTACTCTAGCACACACCGCGCACACAAACCTTCCTATACTACTACTCTACTATTTGGATTATTCAACAGAGGGCCTCCCCCACGCCAGCTACGCAGGGGGGCGCCACGCTTCCGCCGCTCCGCCAGCGCGAGCTCTGACGCGACGGGTGCAGAGGATGGGGAAGAGCATGTCGGCCCGTCCGACGAGCTCTCCACGCGCCACCTCCCCTTCCAGCGCCGGAGACGAGGCACCGCAGCCGCTCGCCGTCCGCCGGTCATTGGCGCTCCCGGTACACGAGTCGGGCACGCCTCGTACGCGCGTTGTGTAGGACACGGAGTAGAGCAGGGCGGCGCGAGTTGGATGAGAGGGAGGCGAGCAGGCCGGGGTTGTGGCGAGGCCGTGGCCGTGGCTGGCGAGGCCTGACCGCCATGGCGAGGCCGGGGACGCGGCGTGGTCGTGGCGCCGTGGCGCCGTGGCCTCAGTAGCTTGCGCCGGCGTCGTCGTCTTCCATGCGCATGGATATGCGAGGGAGCTAGAGGAGAGGGAGAGTCGAAGGGTGAGGGAACGGGTCGCGGCGCGAGACGTAGTCGACCGGCTCGGTTCTCCTCCAGCGACGGCTCGCGCGTGAGAGAAGGAGAGTGCTACTGAGAGAGAGCTACGTGAGAGAGAGAGTTTCCTGGGAGAAAGAACGTGTGAGAGAGAGAGAGAACGTGTGAGGGAGAGAGAGATTCTCCATGGTGAGAGAGAGGTAGGTGGGGACGTGGGGTGAGCCAATGTACAGGTGACATGTGATCGATCCAGGAGACCAGCTCTTGACCAATCAGAGATAAGGGCTTAATGTGTGCTTCTTTATGCATTTTGGAAATGAAAAATGAAAATAAAAAAAATAAAAAAATAAATCCTTTTATACAGAGGTAATATATATGTAATAGTTGTCATCAAATTTTTCAAACTTGGAATAACTTAATTTTATATATATATTTGCATTTTCTTAAACAAATGAGCCAAATTTTGACACTTAGACCGAAGGGTAAAGATTTTTTTCTACAAACATTTAAAAAAATAATATTTAGCAAAAGTGTGCATATTGGAATCGCTAACAATTTTGTTTAATGAAATTTTAATTTTCGTTGCACGAAAAATTCATTTTTTATTTTCCGAGTGCCGAAAGTAGGGTCTTTTTGTGAAGAATCTACCAAATATTTGATGTCATTTTGAACCAATCCATTTTTGTATTATACTAGACCATATTTTATTAACAATTGACCAAAGTTTCCATGTAAAATGTTTGTTAGACACCTCTGCTGAAAAAGACAAATTGTCGCCGATTCAGCTGGAACGGGGTGAAATTTGAACAACAAGTGCTTGATAGTTTGCTCTTTATTTTTTCAAAAAATCATTTCTAGATGCACAAGTACTCATTTCATCAGAGATCCACCAAAAGTTTTGCAAGATTCCTATCACCGGACATGCCCCCTCCCCCGTTTTGACCGCATTTTGAAATCGATGCTTAAACAATTCAAAAAAAAACATAAAAATGTAAAACCTTCGCGTTGCATCCTAATTTATGTCCTAGTAACCATACAAACCAACAAACTTGGAATAATGCAAATCTATTAAAAAAGTTTCTCAAAATGGGCTATCGAGTATGAAGGTTCATGGCTGTCGAGCCAAATGTCCAAAGTTATAGCTAATTTCAAATGATAGTTTCACCAAATGATCTCATATTTTGCATATGTGTGGATATTTGAATGGCCAACAAGTTTGCCTAAGGAAGTTTTCATTTTTGTTGCACGAAAAAATCATTTTTCATTTTCTGAGTGCCGAAAGTAGGGTCTTTTTGTGAAGGATCTACCAAATATTTGATGTAAATTTGAACCAATACATTTTTGTAATATACTAGACCATATTTTATTAACAATTGATCAAACTTTCCATGTAAACTGTTTCTTGTACAACTGTGCTGAAAAAGACAAATTGCCGCTGATTCAGTTGGAACGGGGTGAAATTTGAACTACAAGTGCTTGATAGTTTGCTCTTTATTTTTTCAAAAAATCATTTCTAGGTGCACAAGTACTCATTTAATCAGAGATCTACTAAGAGGTTTGCAAGATTCCACCCCTAGATATCACCGGATATGCCCCCCTCTCCCGTTTTGACCGCATTTTGAAATCGGTGCTTAAACAATTCAAAAAAAAATCAAAAAAATGTAAAACCTTCGCGTTGCATCCTAATTTATGTCCTAGTAACCATACAAGCCAACAAACTTGGAATAATGCAAATCTATTAAAAAATTCTTTTCAAAATGGGCTATCGAGTATGAAAGTTCATGGCTTTCAAGCCAA
This sequence comes from Bromus sterilis, assembly GCA_950022295.1. Lineage (NCBI taxonomy): Eukaryota > Viridiplantae > Streptophyta > Magnoliopsida > Poales > Poaceae > Bromus > Bromus sterilis. The sequence continues at coordinate 5,122,265 of OX465597.1, read as the reverse complement.
ATGCCCGATGTTAGTGCTAATTTCAAAGGATAGTTTTACCAAACGATCTCATATTTTGCATATGTGTGTATATTTGAATGGCCAACAAGTTTGCCAAAGGAAGTTTTCATTTTCGTTGCACGAAAAATTCATTTTTCATTTTCCAAGTGCCGAAAGTAGGGTCTTTTTGTGAAGGATCTACCAAATATTTGATGTAAATTTGAACCAATACATTTTTGTAATATACTTGACCATATTTTATTAACAATTGACCAAACTTTCCATGTAAAATGTTTCTTGTACACCTCTGCTGAAAAAGACAATTTGCCACTGATTCAGTTGGAACGGGGTGAAATTTGAACTACAAGTGCTTGATAGTTTGCTATTTATTTAAAAAAAAAATCATTTCTAGGTGCATAAGTACTCATTTAATAAGAGATCTACCAAGAGGTTTGCAAGATTCCACCCCTAGCTATCACCGGTCATGCCTAAGATTGCCTCGCGTTGTGCTCGTTTCGACGTAAACACTAACTGCTTATTCTATTATTTTAATATATGTAAATTTGAAAATATAGTATGCCAACAGAACCCTTGCATGATTCTGATCCATAGACATATAAAATTTGTAAAAATCCATGCATGTATGAATTACTTATGATTTTCATAAACTATAAGGACCTATTTGAAAAAGTACATTATTTTGCATTTTTAACATATCCAAATACAAAAACAAAGTGTATATTCATAATCTATGAAAAATTCTACCCCAAATTGATATATAATTTGCATATGTTAAAATTTAGATAAATAAAATTGAATATTGAAAAACCATTTAATTAAAATAATAAAAAATTGTTGCCGACGGTAAAGCCGTCGGCATATCTCCAACGCCGTTAGCCGGCCGGTATCTCATGTGCCACGTGGTACATATGCCGACGGCTAGAGCTATGCCGACGGCTAGAGCTATGCCGACGGCTGTGGCCCTGGTTGTCGACGGCCGAAGCTATGCCAACGGCCACCGTCGGCATAGATGGAGGTATACCAACGGCTTTTATTTTGCCCGTCTTTTTTGCCGACGGGCAAAATAAAAGCCGTCGGCATACCTCCATCTGCCGTCGGCATAGCTTCGGCCGTAGGCAACTAGCGATTTTGGCGTAGTGTTATTTGTTGCCTTTTGGTTTTGAGTTCTCTTTCTGGGTTTTATATGTATATTTGTTTCATTTCGATTTTCGGCACAACCCATAATACAAAATCACACATATTCCATGCCTGGTCGAGAATAAAAAGATCATTTGAGTTGAGTCGCTAGTCACATTCAGGGCGACCAGATAACATAGAAATAATTAAGCATAAAGAAATTGAGATTTTACTTTTCTATCATGGCAAGCACATGGTTTATAGAAATTCATAACTCCAATTGTTTTTGAAGTCCATTGCTACAGAATGGACCCAACAAATGACCATGCAAAGTTAAACCTGCAACCACATCGTCTTTAACGGAAACCCAATATCAACACGAACCCTGCGTTCTAGATATCGGGGTCATGGTCAAAATAAATAATCAAATAGTATAAAGAAAAGAGACACACATAGAGGAACAAAATAGTTTGTACATATTTCCTTTTTGCTCACTATACTATTATCCATATCTCATTATCCTCTTCTGAATTTTGCAGGTTCGCGTATCAAAGTTATCGCAGGTACAGTCACTACCCATGTCTTTCTGCACTTCACTTGAAGAATAAAATTATAAAGAAATAAATATTTTCATTACACATAAAATTCTTCTAATTGGTAATTGGACTCTTACATTATGTTCAGTGAAAAATAAGTGCATGCCTAAGCGCTGAGCATAGGATTGCCGCTTCGATTTTGGGGTAAGCGGCTTTAAAATAACGATCAAACACCTAGGGACCTTGCACCACCAGATCTGAGCCTTTCTTCCCCCGACCTCACCACCCATCTTCTTCCCCGGCCCTAGCACCGCTGGACCTCGAGTTCCCCTTCCTCGACCTCGCCACCAGTTCTTCCCTTCTTCCCCGATCTCAAGCTCCTCCTCATCTAGTCTGGAGCCTAGTGGCTTCACTTCCTCGACCATGCTGCTTCCAGCTTTCTTCCCCTTCCTCGACCTGCAGCTCATCCTCATCTCCCGTTCCCCAACATGCTTGCTATTTTAGGCTTATAGATGCATGCTTTGAAAATTGATTTTTTTGGTGCCCCTATTCCTTCTTTACAGAACGCTTAAGTGTGCCTAGCCACCACTTAAGATGTCATTGCACTAAGCGAGGCATAGTACTCACTCAGCGCCTAGCGCTTAAAAATACTTTGGTTATCTTATATCTGTGATAATTAATACGCCAATGTGTTTATTTCCTATTTCTCTTTTTATTCAGGTACATCATCGGCGGCTGCATTTGTTGTTCTTTTGTTGATGGTGGTCACTGCATTTTATGTTTCACTGAAGACAAGATATAACGAAGAGATACATTTGAAGGTCGAAATGTTTCTCAAGACATATGGCACATCAAAACCCACGAGGTACACTTTCTCTGAAGTTAAAAAGATGGCAAGACGGTTTAAGAAGAAAGTAGGGCAAGGAGGATTTGGAACTGTATACAAAGGCGAGCTACCAAATGGAGTGCCCGTGGCAGTCAAAATGCTAGAAAACTCTACAGGAGAAGGAGGAGAATTCATTAATGAAGTCTCAACCATCGGGAGAATCCACCATGCAAACATTGTCCAGCTCCTCGGATTTTGCTCTGAAGGAACTAGGCGCGCTCTTATTTATGAATTCATGCCTAATGAGTCATTGGAGAGGTATATATTCTTGAATAATTCTAATACTCATCGACAACTCCTAGCACCCCAAAAAATGCTAGATATTTCTTTAGGCATTGCCCGAGGAATGGAATACCTGCATCAAGGCTGCAATCAGCGCATCCTCCACTTTGACATCAAGCCTCACAACATCTTGTTGGACTTCAACTTTAATCCAAAGATCTCCGACTTTGGCCTAGCAAAGTTGTGTGCAAGGGACCAGAGTATCGTTACCTTGACTGCAGCAAGAGGCACAATGGGCTATATTGCACCAGAGCTCTATTCTCAGAACTTTGGGGGAATATCCTACAAGTCAGACGTGTACAGTTTCGGCATGCTGGTGTTAGAAATGGTGAGTGGAAGGAGGAACTCGGATCCAAGTGTTGGGAGCCAGAACGAGGTCTACCTCCCTGAGTGGATCTATGAGAAAGTAATCACTGGGCAAGAATTGGAGCTTACTTTGGAAATGGTACAGGAAGAGAAAGAAAAGATCAGGCAGCTAGCCATTGTGGGTCTATGGTGTATCCAGTGGAACCCAAAAAACCGACCATCAATGACAAAGGTGGTAAACATGTTAACTGGGAGGTTGCAGAATCTACAGATGCCCCCAAAGCCATTCATCTGATCTGAAAACCACGCCGCGGTGTAAATCATGGAGAACATGCTGCCACAAACAAATAAATACTGGAGGCATGTACTTAGCATGCAATATGTTTTCATCTTTCCACCACATTAGCACCTGATGTATGAATAATGATCCGTCGCTATGTAATACTACAACTAGCTATTTGTAATCAGAATCACATCAAACTTTATTTGGATTGTATAACAGTTAAAAATTCAGTAAACTGTTGGTTACCTTGTTGTGCTGTTCCGGTGACTTATCTTCATCTCTGTATTTCCTGGGGTTCATTCCTCCTCACTGGACTCCTCGGAAAACATGACAAGGCGTTCTGTTCCCCATTTTCAATGTGCTGAGAATCTCGCAGGGTCATTGGACAGTTAGATTAATCTGAGAAATCCATAGCACTAGCATGTAGTATATTTTAATCTTCCCCATTTACTTGCAACTGCCACCTGATGTATGAATAATAATCAGTTGTTACCGTGTCATGGTAAAGAAATCAGAGAGCTTAATTTGCATTTTGACAGTTAAAAAACACAACAACATGGTAAAGAAATCAGAGAGCTTCAGTAATTTCTATAGGCCATTCCTCCTCGGTAAGCTGGGAGCAGGCCTTTAGGGAGCTACAACTCGTACTATGATGATTCAGCGGTGCAAAATGGAAGGACATGGAACAAGTCGTGCTTAGATTGAGCAGCGGAAAACGGAAGGAGATGGAACAGAGGGGGGTTGCTACCTTCTCCGACGCAGGTGAGGAGGCGGTGGCGGATCTCGAATGCAGCCTACTGGAATCGCCGGAGCAAGGGTTCATCGTAGCGTTAAGGGGTCGCAATGTGGCCGCCTGCTGGGATCGGTGACGGCCGCCGGCGGACGGCCGGAGCAAACCGCCGCCGGGAATCGTGTGGTAGGCAGAAGAGAGAGAGAGAGAGAGAGAGAGGCGCATCAGGCTCCTCCGGCCCATCATCTCTATATATCATCATCTGCAACAAAAAAAGGCTCAGCCCGCTACTAGGAACGGAGGGCCCGGCCCATCAGAGACCTCTGTTTTTACCCTTTTTTTCTGCACAGCTCCAAAGTAATACTCCTACTACTTTTTACCCAAAAAATCATACATCTTGCTCTTTCTGTATGTGATTTATTTATGGATTTATTTGAGACATGTAAATTTTCATATTGTAAATTTTGGAAATAAAGACCTAGCAAACTAGTTGACTGACATTAACACGGTAACATTTTTCAAAAGAAATAAGAAATGATAAATAGAAGTAGTTATGTAGTTTTTGTAGGAGTGTTGCAACACTTCATAAACTAGTATACGTCATTATTTTTCAACGATTCACATTTCCTTTCTGTGAGCATGACAATAATACAATTTCATTTAGATTTCACGCGATATCTGTAATCCTGGTAAATAAACACCAGTTGATTGGTGGTAAAGGACGACTCTAGTGTACTCGATCTCTTTTTACTTATGATTGACAATTTGATACCAAAGGCACACACATGAAATGCTTCCATGTGAATCTTCGAAGGTACACAAATAAGCTTTCTAGAGAAGCTTTTGTGTACTATTTTAACTAAAGGTGATTCGTATTTTCATGAATGTATCCAGAATTTGAATGTCCCTTGAAAGACTAACTATTAACCCATGTAATTTGGCGAATACAGGGGCAAACAGAGAAAAAAATAATAAACATAAATAGAACTGCTCTTCCGTAATTAGGTGCACAACATCCGCCATGGTCTAAAGTTGGATTTCATCAAGACGACAGAGTTTGGACGAGCCGATGCCTGAAACGCCTGCTAGTTGTGCTCGTGCTAGAGCTCCTAGAGAATGGCCATGACAATAATGGAGGTTGAACGTCGAAACATCGGAGTTTCCAATAGTTTCGTGAGTAGAAGATCTGTTGGACTCCCCTGCGCGTGACCTCCCCTGCGCCGGTTGCCGCTCCGGCCCCGGCGGCCACCCCGTCCCCGCCGTGCACCACTCCGGTGCCGGCGTTCACCGTGCACCAGCCGTCCGCGGAGGCCGTCACGCTCATGGCTTCGCGCGTCTCTCTGTCTGCTTCTTCCTCGAGTTCGGTCCCGTCACCGCCGAGGCAGATGCTTAGATCCATTGTCGTCACGCCGGTGGTGGAAACTGCTGCAGGCCCTATCGTCCAGGACCCGGAGCGGCGCTCGGCCCCCTCTCCCCCGCCAGCGGCCGCGCCTTGGCAGACTGCGGGCCGCCCGAGAGCCGAGGTCCGGCGGACATCTCCGCCCGCTCCCCCGGCTAGGAGGCGGCCGGGCATGCTGCCCACAACGCGCGCGCCGAACCCTGGCCACATCTCGGCGGAATGCGACGGCGAGACCCTCTGTGTGCGCTGCGGTGGACGCGGGCACATCTCGCGGGGCTGCTCTCGCCCACGGAGCACGTCCCCGGTGGAGCCTCCTCGCCTCCCCCCATCGTTGCGTGCCAGGTTAGGCCCAGTGCCGGCGCCGGCGCCCGCTCCCGCCCCGGTGGTGCCCCCCCCTGTGCACTCCCCGGCGCGCCATCCTGGGTCACCGCCTGTGTTGCCACCTCCACCGCCGGGCCCCCCTCCGGCGGGTGCTGTTCGGGTGGCTGGTTCCTGGGCACAGGTGGCCCGTGCTCCGTCGGTGGAGAGTGTGCTGGGGGAGACGGGGCCGGCGTTCTCGGTTCCCTTCGTCGATGGTGAGATGGAAGAGCCGGCGGGGACGCCGGTGGAGGGCGGCGGCCTTGAAGATGCCTGCTTTTTAGAGGCGTCACCGGCCCTGTGGAGGATGGAGGCGGATCTGTCCAGGGCGGTTGTGGTTACGATCGTCGGCACCAGGCCGGCGGTGGATCCGGCTTCGGCGGCGGCTGCAATTCGGGAGGAGTTTGGGCTTGGCCCGCTGGACATGTCGATCAGAAGGTTTCACCCTGAGGATTTTCTTGTGTTGTGTCGGGAGCAAGCGACTCGGGATCTCATGGTGGCGCAGGGCGGCGTTGCGGCGCCCTGGTTCAGGCTCTCGCTCCGGCCATGGCTACGGCAGGCCCAGGCGGAGGGCGTGACGCTGAGGTACCTGGTGCCACTCTCTCTGGTGGGGGTGCCCGGGAACGCGTGGAATCGGCGCACGGCGGAGGTCGTCCTGCGGGGCTGTGGTGTGATCGTGGAGGTGGAGGAGCGAACGGCGGCGAGGAGCGAAATGTCTGGATTCCTGGTGTGGTTACGCACGGATCACCCAGGGCGCATTCCGGACCGGCGCTGGCTATACATCGTGGAACCGGGACAGCGCAGAGCGGCGACTCTCCATGGGAGGGGTGCTCGGGACACGCCGGTGAAGACGCTGAGGTTTCCAGTCCGCATCATTCAGCTTGCTCAGCCCACCTTCGATGTCTTTGATGCTTCCTCGGGCGACGGGTCGCTGCCGCCGCCACCACCGCCACCACCCCCGAGCCCCCCTGCGCCACCGTCTGCGGAGTCCGGGGAGGGGCTACGTGGTGATGCGGCGGGGATGCCCGGGCGGCGCGGCGCGGGGCAGGGGCAGGGGCAGGGGCAGGCGGCGGTTGGCCAGCGTGGTAATGGTCCGCCGACAAGAAGGGCGGCGGCGCCGGCGGCGGTGTGGAGGGTGCGCGTGGCTGGTCAAGCTGAAATTCAAACCCCGCCCCCCGCGCATGTGCTGTCCGTCGCCGCTGACGTGGGCAACGACAGCTCCCTGGCTGCAGCTTTGGGACCGGTGGTTGGGGATGATGCTGACCGGCCTGTGGAGCTTCGACGCGTGGCAGATCAGGACGGTGGGAGCCAACGGGCACCGGCGGAAAGTTCGATGGGCCCGGGCTCGCAGGTGGCGTCTTGTACGACCCCTGTGCCGCGGGACCGGTCTCTGATGGATGGTACCTGCGCCTCCCCAGCATCCATGCAGTTGTCGCGCTGGAAGCTGCTGGAGGGGACCGCGGACACTGGTGTGGGATTGGCGACCAATCTCCGGAGCCGCCAAGCCCTGGCTGTCCGGTAGGGACGCTGGAGGTGCAGGCTGGTGGGTCCCAGGATGCTCTTGTGGGCGTTTTATCCTTGTCCTTGTCTTTGGCTCAACCGATGGACGTGGGAGACAGCGTGCAGCAGGTGCATGCCTGGGAGACATGCATGGTGAACCTCTCTGGTGGGACCGAGCTGCATGGGGATGGGATGGCTCCATGCACCCCATGCACCCCGATGGTGACCCCGTTTCAGGAGGCGTGTGGAACGGTTCACACTTTGTGCGAAGGGATGCGCCGCTCCCTGTCACCAATTCTGGCCAGGCCGTCGAGTCGGGCACCGAACACACAAGTGCGCGCCCAAAGGAAGAAGAGGCGGCTGGATATTACGCCGCGGAGAAGCACTTGAATTGCTAAGCAGGGGGCATCTAGGCAACAGATGGTGCTCATCCGAAGGTTGTGTCTGGCACACGAGGGAGAGGTGATATCGGACGAGGCGTTGGATCTTTACATTGCGCTCTTCTCTAGGCCTCTCTCGGATGCTCATATCGCGGCAGTATTGGCACTCTTCGGCTGGGAACCCTCGATTCTCCCATTGCAGGGGGAGCAGGTGGATGTGTTGGGCATGGCCTAGCGAGCCATATGTCCGATGGTAGTAGGGTGGATGCAACTCAATGAATGCACAACCAATACAGATGCTTGTGTGGAATGCCCGGGGGCTAAATGCCAGGGCGCGGAGGAATGCAGTGTACCAGGTGGTTGCGGCGGCTAGCCCGGGGCTGGTTTGTTTGCAAGAGACAAAACTTGAGGTTGTAACGCTTGGCATTGTCCAACAATGCCTTGGAAATAAATTTGGTGATTTCTTTTACTTGCCGGCGGAGGGCACTAGGGGTGGAATCCTTGTGGCCTGGGATAGCACTTGTGTGACTTTGTCCAACCCGCACACGACCAAATACACTCTCACTGCACTTGTGCAGTCCGAGGGGTCCGCGGCCTGGTGGGTAACTGTGGTGTACGGTCCACTGGAGACTAGCGACAAGGTGGATTTCTTGCAAGAGTTGGTTGATATTAGAGATCTGCACGCAGGTCCCTGGCTACTTGCCGTGGACTTTAATCTCATCGCCCGGGAGGACAAGAACAATGATAGAGTGAACAGAAGAATGATTGCGCGCTTCCGTGCAAAGCTGAGTAGACTGGAACTCAAAGAGTTGTACCTCAATGGTAGGCGGTACACGTGGTCGAATGAGAGGCAGTCCGCAACCTTGGAAAAACTGGACCACGTATTCTCGACGAATGAGTGGGATGAGGCCTTCCCAACGAGCTTTCTCTCGTCCATGGGGACGGCGGTCTCGGACCACTGCCCGCTTTTGCTGGACATGAATGTGGAGGTCAGGATGGGCAGGCGCTTCAAATTTGAGGCTTTTTGGGTTAAGGCGGATGGATTTATGGATGTGGTGCAGACGACATGGCACTCGACGCCGGTTGAGGCGAACGACTACCTCACCTGCACGCTAAACTCCGGGCCACCGCGCAAGCATTGCAAAGCTGGAGCGATCGTTGGGTTCGGAATGTGAAAATGCAAATCGCGATCGCCCTCGAGGTCATCCTGCGGCTAGACGTCGCCATGGAATCGAGGCCCCTATCTCCTGCGGAGCGTGATCTTAGGAAATGTCTCAAGAGGAAGCTGCTGGGCCTATGTTCGCTCGAGAGATCTATTGCGCGGCAGCGATCCCGCCTTTTGCATCTGAGGGATGGGGATGGGAGCACACGCATGTTTCATGAGCAGGCCTGCCATAGGCAGAGGAAGAACATCTTGCGCTCTGTCCGCCACAATGGGCAGGTGTATTCTGGCCAAGATGAGGTGGCTTCGGCTGTGGATGCGTACTATGGGGCGGCCTTTGGTAGTTGCACAGAGAGGGAGTCATCAGGGCGGATTTCATGCGTGCCTTCTCATGCTTCCACAAGGGCGATGTCCGTGGTATGGCGTCTATCAATAAATCTCTGGTCACCCTATTGCCAAAGAAGGAAGGAGCTGTGGAGGTGGGGGATTTTCGTCCCATTAATCTGGTGCACGGAGCAATAAAGATCTTTGAAAAAGTGCTGGCTACGCGTCTTGCGGGGGATCTGCTGAGGCTTGTGGGAAACCATCAGAGCGCTTTTGTCAAGGGAAGGTCATTACATGACAACTTCATGCTCGTTCAGTGTATGGAGAGAAGATTGCACGCGCTAAAGATCCCCACGGTGTTGTTGAAGCTCGATATATCGAAAGCCTTTGACTCGGTGCAATGGCCGTTCTTGGTGGAGGTGATGCAGCAGCTAGGCTTCGGGGCTCGATGGAGAGATTGGATCTGTGGGATCTTGGCCACCTCCACGACCAAGATCATGGTCAACGGTGTCCCGGGGGATACGATCTACAACTGCAGAGGTCTTCGGCAGGGAGACCCCTTGTCTCCATTGTTGTTTATTTTGGTAATGGAGCCCTTGCAAAGGTTGTTTGGACTTGTGGAGGAGCTCGGTCTGATGGAGCCCTTGGCACGGGTGGTCATGAAGCATCGGCTTTCGATCTTTGCGGACGATGTGGCATTGTTTGTCAAGCCAAAAATGTTGGATCTCGTGGCCTGTCAGCATGTGCTTGAGATGTTTGGCATGGCCTCGGGGCTGCGTATCAACATGGCAAAGTCTGAGGCCGTGCCCACTAGGTGTGTTGAAGAGGACATGGACATGGCACATAACCTGCTCGGATGTAAGGTGGGCACGTTCCCGTTGAGATATCTTGGATTGCCGCTCACCCTACGCAAGCACTCGGCAGCCCAGCTGCAATACCTGGTGGATGCGCTCGCACATAGGCTGCCCAAGTGGAAGGCGGCGCTCATGCCCAAGAGTGGAAGGCTCACACTGATCAATTATGTCCTTTGCGCTATGCCCATACATGCGATGATGGCATTGGACCTGGCTCAAAAGACTATTGCCGCGCTTAACAAGGTATGCCGAGGGTTCTTATGGTGTGGAAGATCGAATGCGAGAGGTGGTAATTGTGCCGTTGCGTGGGAGGTGATATGCGCGCCCAAATGGGCTGGAGGCCTAGGCATTCCTAACTTGGGGTGGTTAAACATTGCGATGAGGAGTCGATGGTTGTGGCTGCAGCGCACGGATCAGGACAGACCGTGGAAAGAATTTCGGATGGCTGTGTCGGCGGATTCGGCCATGTTGTACCGGGCGGCCACGAGGGTAATGGTGGGGAATGGTGGCTCCGCGTTGTTTTGGGAGGATCGATGGATGGACGGCACGCGCGTGCAGGAGATCGCGCCCACCATTTACGCTCGTGTGCCTAAGAAGGTTCGTGCTTCCCGAACGGTGCAGGAGGTAGGGACGAAGGGTTCGTGGGCACTGGACATTGGCCCCAACCTGTGCAACGACATGTTGCAGGAATTCCTCCTACTCTGGGAGAGGGTAGATAACTGGGAGCCAGGGCCAGATGAGGACTCCATTGTGTGGTCTTGGGAGGAGCATGGTAAATTATCGGTCCGATCTGCGTACGCGGCCAAGTTCGGTGGGAGGGTGGTCGTGCCCATGGCAGATATGGCTTGGACCTCGCGGGCGCCGGCGCAGTGCCGTTTTTTTGTGTGGCTGGCTCTCAAGGACTGTTGCTGGACATCAGATAGGCTGGAACGGCGGGGCCTTCCTCACCAGGCAGCGTGTCCCCTCTGTGACCAGGAGCCGGAGACGATCAACCATTTACTTGTCACATGTGTGTTTGCCAGAACAGTCTGGATGGTGGTCTGCCAAGCTGTGGGCAAGCCGGACTGGGCCCCTAATGTGCAGGATACCTCGTTGGAGCTTTGGTTAGGGAGGCTGGAGGACCCGTGCCTCAAGAAGAGGAAGGAGTGGCATACGGCGGCGCACTTGGTGCTCTGGGAGATCTGGAAACACCGGAATGCGGTTGTTTTCGATGGGGGCGCGCCCTCGACTAGACATGTAATAGGGCGAGTTTGCGAGGAGGGCCGACTTTGGGCGATGGCCGGACTATTGCGTGGGGAAGTAGATCGTTTCTTTGGTATGCTATCTAGGTGGGTCGGTCATGAGGTGTAAGCTTAGCCTTTCGGTGGAGTAGGATCTAATCCTTGTAATACGGTGGAGGCCCTTGTGCCTTTCTTCTCCTTTTATATATGATATGCACGCTCGTGCATATTCGAGAAAAAACGTCGAAACATCCCCAGGGTCGTCAAAATAAGCCGATGTACTCATCCAAGCGCGTGAGCAACCTCGTCCGAGCAGTTTTATTCACTAGTAGAAAACATGGCTTTGGTCCTAGCCAGATCAGAGCATTAGTCCCGATCGTATTACGAACTGGGACTAATGGGAGCATCAGTCTCGGTTCGAGAGGCTAGGACGCCGGCCAGGCATCAGTCCCGATTCAAGAGGCTGGGACGCCGGCCAGGCTAGGATTAAAGGGTGTCACAACCTTTAGTCCCGGTTGGTGACTGAAACCGGGACTAAATATTCTCCCTTTAGTCTCGGTTGGAGACACCAGCCAGGACAAAAAAAATTCAGAATTTTGACCAAAAATATAGACATTTAGTCCCGGTTGAAGACAGCATCCGGGACTAAAGGCTACCATAGTATGGTAAGATATATCTTGTCGGTAATAGAGTTTCTCCTGCCGGTGGAGCAGGAAACACAAAGATATTTTCTTTAGCAAAGGGAAAAGTAGAGATGTTATAGTTATTGGGCGTAAGCTTTGTAGTGAACGAATAATTCTAGTTGCAACAAACTTTGTTGCTTCGACCACTATGGAAATAGGGAAAAATGCCTATATTACTTTAACGACTAATAGATGAATATTGGATGTTGTATATGTGGGACTATGGATTTGTATATTTCTTGTATTTTCTACAATCTCCACCGGTTTTTAAGCCGTTCGATAAATTTTCAACTATCTCCATCTTCAACTTACTTCATGTACAACCTAGGTAATAAAATTACACACATTGCGTTCGTCATATATGAATTAAGATAACTCAAAAATTATTACATACATATTATACATTACTCTAAAACAAAACAATTTTAAAGGGTGCAATTTAAATCTTGTTAGCAATGTGTAATTTAAGGTGACTAATATTATGAAAGATTTTGCAAAAGTGTCATTCGATCTCTAGATGTTGAAAAGTCAAGGAGGGAATTCTATATCACAACTACAAGTGTACACAATTTTTTGAGAGGCTAGGAAATGAGATGTATATGTTGACACACCTTATAATGTGGGTTTATCCACGGTTTCCAATTTATTTCTAGACCTTATATCATTGAGCCAATCGCACAATACACAAGCGTGGTGGAGAAGGACTAATTCAATTTACTCAACATCTCATTTTGATGGCAGCACTACGGGACGGCAGCCATACGCCGACGGCCGGCCACCGTCGGCGTAGGCCATAAAGCCGTCGGCTTAAGCCTACGCCGTCGGCGTATGGCCGTCGGGCATGAGTTTTCTCGGGATTTCCCTAAAAGCCGTCGACGTAGGGGCGGCCGTCGGCGTAGGATCTGACCCGACGGCTTTTGTGCGGCCGTCGGCGTAGAGGCCCTCGGCGTAGCACCAGTGGGCCCCACCCTTGGCTTAACGGCCGTTAGGCCTGGTTGCCCTCTACGCCGACGGCCGGGCCGTCGGCCTAGGGTGCCACGCGGCAGGCTGTGGGGCGGCTGGGCTTCGGGCCTACGCCGACGGCCTGGCCGTCGGCTTAGGTTCCCTCCCAGCCAGGCCACGCGTCACCTTCTCCTCGCGTCTGGGCAGCAGGTCTACGCCGACGGCCAGGCCGTCGGCGTAGGCTCTGCCATTTGGCACAAAACAAGGCCTACGCCGACGGCCAGGCCGTCGGCGTAGGTCCTGACATGTTTTCCTTTTTTTTCCTTTTTGGTTCATTTCCTGCATATTTAAAATTCTCATAAGCATATAACCATTATATTATTCATACCCAGATCAGAGCCAGGCATTATAGGCATTTATATTACAAATGCACATTGACAAAGACCAAACAATGCAAAATAAGAGACATAGTATAACAACATCTTATACATATATAGCATAACAAGTTCCAAACAAGCAAAATAAGAGACATAGTATGGATACAAAGTATAACAACATCCCAAACATCGTATCGGTACAAACGAGACCTCTACACGTCAGCTCATCGCGTCCGGAGAGGGAGTCGAGCCGGAGAAGTCGAGGTCTCCGTGCGTGAAGATAGGTGACTGACGGTGCGGAGGCGCCGTCGAACCAGCACCGGAAGCAGGTGATCCCGCGCCACCATGAACCGGTGTGCTCTCGCGCGAGGAACCACTACCACCGGGGCTAGGGTGCACCAGTGTGACCGCGCGGGACGCCGACGGCGAGGCAGCAGCACGACCAAAGGGTCCAGTCCCGGAGGCTCCCGTTCCCTACACGTTTGAGCAATAGTTAGCAACCGCCAAGGCACGTGAAAGTGGTAGCAACTGATTGAGCAAGTAAATTACCGGGGTTAAGCCGGTGTAGTAGTAGTTCTGGGCGAACTCTCCCTTCGATACAAACTCCGGCTTAAGCCCGGCTCGAGGAGGTCGTGGCGGTATATCGACGAGCACTCCCGTAAGCCGAGCACTCTCTAGATCCTGCAAGATAGTTAACATGTCAGGCATTGCACAAAAGTATGAAAATTGAGACTTGTCATCTTTTGAAAAAAAGAAAGGTTGGAACTTACATCTTCTTTTGCCTCTTTCCACTCCTCGTGTATTTGTGCTCTCTGTCTCCACTGCGCAAGGTCCACCAAATAGGCGTCGTTGTGGGCCTTGTAGGCCGCCTCGAAAGCAGCCTACAATTACAAAAATTGAACCATCTCATCAACTAAGCCACTGAGGAAATAGTATTGTCACAGAAAGGATGGAAATGAGAGAAACTTACATCGTAGCCAGTCTGGGAAGGCCTTCGTCGAGGAGGCGGTGCGGGGTCGTCGGGACCGAGGGTAGCCTTGATTCGCGTGAGGCTCAAATTGGGACTGCGCGGGGTCATCTTATCCATGACCTTTGGAAGGCCGTGCTGAAGGTCTCCCCCAGACACGACCAACGCTCTGGGGTCGGATTCCGCACTTCTAGGGTCGTCCAACTCTGGATTAAAAGCGATCATCGCCTCGAGGTACTTAGCACCGTCCTCCTGGGCAGTGCCGAAGTACTCGGGAAGCTGAGGCTGAGGCTGGGAGAGATCGGGAGCCATCATCCTCATCGAGTCCCATGACTCATATGAGCTGACAGGCCTCCTTAGTTTATCCTCCTGCATCGCCAAAGAGATTTTATGAGTACCAAGTAGGAACATGCATGAGGGGAAATAAATGCAGGTTGTTCCATGTATGTGTATACCAGCTTGGCCTTGTAGCGCTCACTGCCTAGGTTTCCAGCCCGATGTGTCCCCCCGCTGCCGTTCGCCTTGTTCCGCTCGCTCAAGGCGTTCCACTCCTCGTCTTCCCCGCGCCACCTCGCATTCAACGCCCTCCATGCCTCCTCCTTGCCATAGGCCCAATCGGGCCTAACCTGAAAAATCAATACGCATGTGAAGAACAGATGATGCAATTGCAACTTAGCATTAACATAGAATCTCATCGACAATTTACTTACCTCGTCGTACTGTTCTGCGCTCATCGTCGAGCGTGACTTGACATTCTCGTGCTTCGGCAACGGCTTGCCCGATTTCGCCATGTTGTATTGACTCCTGGCGGTATGACCCTGGTTATAGAACTGCTGATTAGTCAACCTCTTACAATGAGCCTGCAGTGTCTTGTTCGCCGTCTCCTGGTGCTCCGGAGCCACCCTATAGAATCTCTGAAATCATGCATCAAAAAAGTGTGGGATTCATGAGTTAGCATGGCGGGGTCATCAACTATGAACAAAAAAAATGTGAAGAGTCATGATTTTGCCTTACCCAAAACTTATTGATGACGGCGTCAGAAGCTTTCCCGTAGGGGGGACAATCTGCGAGCTCGTAGTGTCTCCAAGTCGTGGCTAGCTTCCTCTCGCCTTTGTCTGTGGTGTAGAAGCCCGGACAAAACTTCCTAATGATAGCTCCAAGCATGCAGCCAGGGACTCGGGTCCCTGCAGGGATGAAGCCAATTGCTGCACAAGAATCAAACATTAGTACATGCCAAGTTGGTATCAACGAAATGAAACTATAGCCACTTATTCAGTTCTAGTAGGTTCAATGAGGGTCCGAGCCTCCGGGGCAGGCTCCTCCTTAGGGACTTCTGTTTCCCCACGAACCTTTGCCTTCTTCGTCGACGCACTCGATGGCCCCGACGCAGTCACCATCTCCTCGTCTCGAGACTCCGCTTCCAAGTCTCGAGAGTCAATCTCCTCGTCTGGAGACTCCGAGAACACGGTCTGTGAAGCCACGTCACCGGAAGCGGAGGGTATGTCACTTAGAAGGACGGTACCTCGCCCTCGTCCTCGACCTCGTCCTCGGCCTCCTGCAATCGGAAAAGGTAAACAATTAAGAAGCATGTTGACAAATAAATACCAAGCATAATGAAGATGCAATGTACCTCCTCGGTCTGGCCTCGGGGGACGTCCCCCTCTTCCTCCTCCTCGTCCTGCATCCCCTCCTCCTCCTCCTCCTCCTACCTTCTCGGCGCCGTACCTTGAGGTGGTTGTTCTTCCACTCTTCGTCTTCTTTATCCCCTGAAGCAAGGACTGCGGTGATGCCTTGCCACTGCTCATATTGGCCAATCACCTGCATTGACAGCTCGGCCTTAACAGCTGCACCATTGAACGTTGGTATCTGCCTTTCTTCAAGCACAACTTTGCCCTTCTTGAAGTTCCTTCTGTCCTGTCTGAACGGATGATCTCTTTTGAGAAACGGCTGATGCGTGTCAAAGGCGGAATATTTTTTACCCGCTTTTAGCCAAAGGAACTCAAGTAGTTGCCTGCACACTGGGCATGGCCACTTACCAGCTGTACAGTGGCCGCAGAATAAGGCATACGCAGGCATGTCGTGCATGGAATATTGGTACCAAACTTTCATGAAGAAGTTTGTCTTCGATGCACGGTCGTATGTCAACGTTGGTGGTGCCAAGAGTGGTTCAGATCATCCACAAGCGGCTGCATGTACACACTCAAATTCTTCCCCGGGTAGTCAGGCCCTGGAATGATCAGTGTCAAGAATATGGTATTCCTTTGCATTAGGGCTGGGGGAGGGAGATTGAGCGGAATAACAAACAGCGGCCAACAGCTGTACGAGGAACTCGACATGCCATATGGATTGAATCCATCCATAGGTATGGCAATTCTGCAGTGCCGGGCCTCTGCCGCCAGATCGGGGTGGTCTTCATCGAACTTCTTCCATGCCCTGCCATCAGATGGATGTCCCATTGTTTCCCGTCCGTGCTCGTCAGGGTATCTCTTCCCGTCCTTGTGCCACGTCATCTGTTTGGCAGACTCCAAGGTCATGTAAAGCCGCTGGATTCTTTTTATGAATGGGAGATAACGAAGAATCGAAGCGGGGACCTTTGTCTGCACCTTGGGCTCACCATCGGCTCCCTTGGACTCAAGATACCTAGAGGCCCCACACAATCTACAGTACTTGCCATCCGCAAACTGTTTCCAAAACAGAAGGCAACCTTTTGGACAACAATCTATCTTTATGTAGTCCATGCTGAGCGCTCGCGTGATTTTCTTGCATTCGTACAAGGTTTTAGGCAGACAATGACCATCGGGCAACGTGTTCGCATGTCTGACCAGAGTGGCTTCAAAGCATGAACGGGTCATGTTGAACTGGAGCTTTGAGGCTAGTGCTTGCGAGATGGTATCGAGCTGAGAAACATTTGCATCCGGGTACAGAAGCCTCTTAGCCGATTCCATCATATCATAGAACGCCTTAGCGGATGGCTCGGGATCCTGTGGTTCAGGCGGTTGCTCCGGTTCCGGCGGTCCCTCTGGTTCAGCACAAGGTGGAGACTCCGGCATGGCATCACGGAAATCCTCCAGCAAGTTTCGCATGCCATCGTACTCTATGCCATCGATCCGCTGCCGCATCACGTCAACTCTATCACGTTCATTCTGACTAAAGTCGACCGTCGTGACGAAGCCCGGTATATACCCATAAGCCCAAAGGTGTTGTTTCATAACCTCCTTTCTAGCGCGATGACGATTTCTGCAACGGACGCAAGGGCAACGGGGATCAAGTGTCTTTGGACCACGGGCTATATCCTGCACTACCATAGCGGTCTTCCAAGCCCACTCATCTGTTCTGTCAACAGCACTAGTACGACCATTATACATCCACCCATTATCAGCCATCCTCTTCTGCTTTATTGAGAGCCAAACGACAAACATAACATTTCATATCAAATAATATCATGAAACGAGATGCATCATATTTTAATTTTTCTACCGGGCAAAAGGCATGCACCAACCTACATCTCTAATAGGTATAGAGGGTCCTAGCAGCCGCCGGATCCGGAGATTGAGTACGTTCTCCATGCTCCACCCCGGTCCGAGACAGAATTTCGGCAGCACCTCACCGCTGCTCTCCTGAGACACGTCTCGGCAAAAAGCCGAGAGGATGTGCATCCGGAGAACAACGGGGAGGCGCTGACGAAATCCTGACTCGGACCGGAGCAGAACATGGAAAACGTACCCAATCTACGGATCCGGCGACTGTCCCGTAAATGCCGCAAGTGTTACGCTTCATAATATGCTGACCACTAATGCACATTTATCTGCGTAACGCTCGCGGACGGGAAGTGACACCTAGGTTACGCGACTTGACGTGCAAAATGGAATCTAGCGACATAGCAAAATGCAAGGGGGGAGACCGAGTGCTAGCTCACCTTCGGCGCGTAGAGGAAGCAGTCGGGCGGCTCCGAGATGACGGTGGTGGCTTCGAGACGGCGGCGATGTCCCTCAACGACCCTGCATACACATATCACATAAGGACATATCATAGATAAAAATAAACCTAAACTTAGAAAAAAATAAACATAAACCCTAAAAAAACCTTAACACTATAATAAAAATAAAAGGGAGGGAAACCCTATCTACCTTAACACTATAATTTTAAAGCAAACCTAAATTGAAGCAATTCCTAGCAAATCATAACAAACCCTAACAAACCTACATTGAAGCAATTCCTAGCAAATCCTATCAAACCTAAATTAAATCTACCTAAACTTCAACAAAACAAATCCTAGCAAATCCTAACAAACCTAAATTAAAGCTAACTAAAAACAAAATTAAAAAAAGTCCTAGCAAATCCTAACAATCCTAGCAAATCCTAGAAAAAACTAACAAACTAAAATTCAACAAAACAAATCCTAGCAAATCCTAACAATCCTAACAAACCTACGGGGGTGAACAGGGGAGGGCGAGCTCGAGGTGGCGCGCCGGGCACCTTGCCACAGCAGGCGGAGGAGGGAGGTGAAGAGGGCGACGACGGTGGGTGGGGAGGTGGGGAGGTGGGCGGCGGCACGGGGAGGTGGGGAGGGGGCGGCACTTGGAGGTGGGCGGCGGGTAGGGAGTGTGGCGGCGGCGGCGGGGCCGAGATGAGGAGGTGGGGAGGTGCGGCGGCGGTGGCGCGTGGGAGGGTGGGGATGACGGTGGAGGTGGGGAGTTGCGGTGGAGGTGGGGGCGGCGGCGAAGCCGGCGGCGGGGTCGGGGGAGCGTGAGGGCGGGGAGGGGGTTGGGCACAGGGGAAGGGGAGAGCGTGGGCAACTGTTGCCCCAGGGGGGCTTTGTCCGATTTGGGGGCGACGACCTACGCCGACGGCCTGGCCGTCGGCTTAGGTCTTTTTCATTTTTAATTACAGATACGCCGACGGCCTGGCCGTCGGCTTAGGTGTATTTTCAATTTTTTTTTCATTTTTTGTTTCTGTATTCTTTTCTTTTTTCAAGCATATAAGTTCTTTTTTACTTTTATATTTTTACACCATTGTAATAGTATCTCAAGCATATAAATTCTTTTTATGTTTTCAAACTTTCATGCGCCGGAAGGGGGGGACGCAGATCTACCCCTATAGCTTTGTCCGTACGAGGCTTTACCAATGGAATTTTTTCTCTATCTGTGCTTGTTTAACACATATGTACATGGAGAACCAAGGTTGGACATATTTCACCACATTATTCACACAGGTTGACCCGTACCGGGAGTTTCCACATACGGATCGACGATTTTACTAAGTGTTAGCCCATGTCCGTGAACAACGTCAGACACATGACCTACATATGCCATCTACAAACATTAAATCACACTTATAAACATAACCTAGCTCCAATGCAGGTTTCCAATGATTCCGGCCCTCCGACGGTCATTCACCTCCGAAACCCTAGATCGGGGGGCCGCAGATCTACCCTTATAGATTTCTCCGTACGATGATGGACCAATGAACTTTTTTATCTATCTATGTTTGTTTAACACATATGTAAATTGAAAACCAAGGTTGAACACATTTCACCACATTATTCAAACCGGTAGACCCGTACCGGGAGTTTCCACATACGGATCGACGATTTTACTAAGTGTTAGCCCATGTCCGTGAACAACGTCAGACACATGACCTACATATTCCATCTACAAACATTAAATCACACTTATAAACACAACCTAGCTCCACATGCTGGTTTTTCCAATGATTCCGGCCCTCCGACAATCATTCACCTCCGAAACCCTAGATCGGGGGGGGGGGGCGCAGATCTACCCTTATAGCTTTCTCCGTACGAGGAAGGACCAATGGACTTTTTTATCTATCTATGTTTGTTTAGCACATATGTACATGGAAAACCAAGGTTGAACACATTTCACCACATTATTCACACCGGTAGACACGTACCGGGAGTTTCCACATACGGATCGACGATTTTACTAAGTGTTAGTCCATGTCCGTGAACAACGTCAAACACATGACCTACATATGCCATGTACAAACATTAAATCACACTTATAAACATAACCTAGCTCCACATGCAGGTTTTCCAATGATTCCGGCCCTCCGACGGTCATTCACCCCCGAAACCCTAGATCGGGGGGGGGGGGCGCAGATCTACCCTTATAGCTTTCTCCGTACGAGGATGGACCAATGGACTTTTTTATCTATCTATGTTTGTTTAGCACATATGTACATGGAAAACCAAGGTTGAACACATTTCACCACATTATTCACACCGGTAGACACGTACCGAGAGTTTCCACATACGGATCGACGATTTTACTAAGTGTTAGCCCATGTCCGTGAACAACGTCAGACACATGACCTACATATGCCATGTACAAACATTAAATCACACTTATAAACATAACCTAGCTCCACATGCAAGTTTTTTAATGATTCCAGCCCTCCGACGGTCATTCACCCCCGAAACCCTAGATCGGGGGGCCCCGCAGATCAACCCTTATAGCTTTATCCGTACGAGGATGGACCAATGGAATTTTTTATCTATCTATGTTTTTTAGCACATATTTACATGGAAAACCAAGGTTGAACACATTTCACCACATTATTCACACCGGTAGACACGTACCGAGAGTTTCCACATACGGATCGACGATTTTACTAAGTGTTAGCCCATGTCCGTGAGCAACGTCAGACACATGACCTACATATGCCATGTACAAACATTAAATCACAATTATAAACATAACCTAGCTCCACATGCAGGTTTTCCAATGATTCCGGCCCTCCGACGATCATTCACCTCTGAAACCCTAGATCGGGGGGGCCCCCGCAGATCTACCCTTATAGCTTTCTCCATACGAGGATGGACCAATGGAATTTTTTATCTATCTATGTTTTTTAGCACATATGTACATGGAAACCAAGGTTGAAGACATTTCACCACATTATTCACACCGGTAGACACGTACCGAGAGTTTCCACATACGGATCGACGATTTTACTAAGTGTTAACCCATGTCCGTGAACAACGTCAGACACATGACCTACATATGCCATGTACAAACATTAAATCACACTTATAAACATAACCTAGCTCCACATGCAGGTTTTCCAATGATTTCGGCCCTCCGACGGTCATTCACCCCCGAAACCCTAGATCGGGGGATCCCGCAGATCTACCCTTATAGCTTTCTCCGTACGAGGATGAACCACTGGACTTTTTTTATCTATCTATGTTTTTTAGCACATATATAATGGAAAACCAAGGTTGAACACATTTCACCACATTATTCACACCGGTAGACACGTACCGAGAGTTTCCACATACGGATCGACGATTTTACTAAGTGTTAGCCCATGTCCGTGAACAACGTCAGACACATGACCTACATATGCCATGTACAAACATTAAATCACACTTATAAACATAACCTAGCTCCACATGCAGGTTTTCCAATGATTCCGGCCCTCCGACGATCATTCACCCCCGAAACCCTAAATCGGGGGGCCCCGCAGATCTACCCTTATAGCTTTATCCGTACGAGGATGGACCAATGGAATTTTTTATCTATCTATGTTTTTATAGCACATATGTACATGGAAAACCAAGGTTGAACACATTTCACCACATTATTCACACCGGTAGACACATACCGAGAGTTTCCACATACGGATCGACGATTTTACTAAGTGTTAGCCCATGTCCGTGAACAACGTCAGACACATGACCTACATATGCCTTGTACAAACATTAAATCACACTTATAAACATAACCTAGCTCCACATGCAGGTTTTCCAATGATTCCGGCCCTCCGACGATCATTCACCCCCGAAACCCTAGATCGGGGGGCCCCGCAGATCTACCCTGATAGCTTTATCCGTACGAGGATGGACCAATGGAATTTTTTATCTATCTATGTTTTTTAGCACATATGTACATGGAAAACCAAGGTTGAACACATTTCACCACATTATTCACACCGGTAGACACGTACCGAGAGTTTCCACATACGGATCGACGATTTTACTAAGTGTTAGCCCATGTCCGTGAACAACGTCAGACACATGACCTACATATGCCTTGTACAAACATTAAATCACACTTATAAACATAACCTAGCTCCACATGCAGGTTTTCCAATGATTCCGGCCCTCCGACGATAATTCACCCCCGAAACCCTAGATCGGGGGGGGGGGGGGCGCAGATCTACCCTTATAGATTTCTCCGTACGAGGATAGACCAATGGACTTTTTTATCTATCTATGTTTTTTTAGCACATATGTACATGGAAAACGAAGGTTGAACACATTTCACCACATTATTCACACCGGTAGACACGTACCGAGAGTTTCCACATACGGATCGACGATTTTACTAAGTGTTAGTCCATGTCCGTGAACAACGTCAGACACATGACCTACATATGCCATGTACAAACATGAAATCACACTTATAAACATAACCTAGCTCCACATGCAGGTTTTCCAATGATTCCGGCACTTTGACGGCCATTCACCCCCGAAACCCTAGATCGGGGGATCCCGCAGATCTACCCTTATAGCTTTCTCCGTACGAGGATGGACCAATGGACTTTTTTATCTATCTATGTTTGTTTAGCACATATGTACATGGAAAACCAAGGTTGGACACATTTCACCACATTATTCAGACCGGTAGATACGTACCGAGAGTTTCCACATACGGATCGACGATTTTACTAAGTGTTAGCCCATGTCCGTGAACGACGTCAGACACATGACCTACATATGCAATGTACAAACATTAAATCACACTTATAAACATAACCTAGCTCCAGATGCAGGTTTTCCAATGATTTCGGCCCTCCGACGGTCATTCACCTCCGAAACCCTAGATCGGGGGGCCCCGCAGATCTACCCTTATAGCTTTCTCCGTACGAGGATGAACCAATGGACTTTTTTTTATCTATCGATGTTTTTTTAGCAGATATGTACATGGAAAACCAAGGTTGAACACATTTCACCACATTATTCACACCGGTAGACACGTACCGAGAGTTTCCACATACGGATCGACGATTTTACTAAGTGTTAGCCCATGTCCGTGAGCAACGTCAGACACATGACCTACATATGCCATGTACAAACATTAAATCACACTTATAAACATAACCTAGCTCCACATGCAGGTTTTCCAATGATTCTGGCACTCCGGCGATCATTCACCCCCGAAACCCTAGATCGGGGAGCCCGCAGATCTACCCTTATAGATTTCTCCGTACGAGGATAGACCAATGGACTTTTTTATCTATCTATGTTTTTTTAGCACATATGTACATGGAAAACGAAGGTTGAACACATTTCACCACATTATTCACACCGGTAGACACGTACCGAGAGTTTCCACATACGGATCGACGATTTTACTAAGTGTTAGTCCATGTCCGTGAACAACGTCAGACACATGACCTACATATGCCATGTACAAACATGAAATCACACTTATAAACATAACCTAGCTCCACATGCAGGTTTTCCAATGATTCCGGCACTTCGACGGCCATTCACCCCCGAAACCCTAGATCGGGGGGCCCCGCAGATCTACCCTTATAGCTTTCTCCGTACGAGGATGGATCAATGGACTTTTTTATTTATCTATGTTTGTTTAGCACATATGTACATGGAAAACCAAGGTTGGACACATTTCAGCACATTATTCAGACCGGTAGACACGTACCGGGAGTTTCCACATACGGATCGACGATTTTACTAAGTGTTAGCCCATGTCCGTGAACAACGTCAGACACATGACCTACATATGCCATCTACAAACATTAATCACACTTATAAACATATCTAGCTCCACATGCAGGTTTTCCAATGATTCCGGCCCTCCGACGGTCATTCACCTCCGAAACCCTAGATCGGGGGGTCCCGCAGATCTACCCTTATAGCTTTCTCCGTACGAGGATGGACCAATGGACTTTTTTATCTATCTATGTTTGTTTAGCACATATGTACATGGAAAACCAAGGTTGAACACATTTCACCACATTATTCACACCGGTAGACACGTACCGGGAGTTTCCACATACGGATCGACGATTTTACTAAGTGTTAGCCCATGTCCGTGAACAACGTCAGACACATGACCTACATATGCCATCTACAAACATTAAATCACACTTATAAACATAACCTAGCTTCACATGCAGGTTTTCCAATGATTCCGGACCTCCGACGGTCATTCACCCACGAAACCCTAGATCGGGGGCCCCGCAGATCTACCCTTATAGCTTTCTCCGTACGAGGATGGACCAATGGACTTTTTTATCTATCTATGTTTGTTTAGAACATATGTACATGGAAACCAAGGCTGAACACATTTCACCACATTATTCACACCGGTAGACACGTACCGAGAGTTTCCACATACGGATCGACGATTTTACTAAGTGTTAGCCCATGTCCGTGAACAACGTCAGACACATGACCTACATAATATCCATCTACAAACATTAAATCACACTATGGGCCTTCCACCACACTTTTACACATACCCTAGGTCTATATGCATGTTTTTCTAGGATTTCGACGCTTCAGCGGTAATTCACGTGTTACATACTGTTCCAGAGGGGGGGGTGGAGGTCTACCCCTATAGCTTTCTTCGCACGATGTTCCAACAATGTATTTTTTTTGTTTGTTGAGGTTTTTTAGGACATAACTACATGGAAAACAAGTTTAGGACCTTGTAACACATCGTAGCCCCCGGTATACCCGCAAACGGGTGTATTCCACTCCTACATGCATGTCCATGACTTTGCATATATAGTGTTATCGCATGAATGTGGAGATGGTCACACCAAGGAGCTATACATTGCATTTATGCATAGATCTTACACCACACTTGGACACATACCCTACAATCACATTTAAGTTCATGCGGTAGTACGGCGCTCTGGCGATCTTTCTTCACCGAAACCCGGCCTAGTCTGGGCGCGAGGGGCGAGGCCGGGGAGGGGGCGGCGGTTTACCCTTATAGCTTTCTCCTCACGAGGTAAAACTGTGGAGCATACACATATTAATATAGTACTAGTAGCATAATATATTTTAATTTAGTATTATAATTTATTAATATATTATCTTATGTATTAACTAGAAGACACAAAAAGAATAAAGAGGCGTATATCGAGGTTGAAATGAGATGATATATATATATATATATATTATAATCCCATTTCCAATATTATTTTATGTATTAGTAATATAAGATTAAACTATTAAACAAAAGAAAAGAAAAGAAAAAAGAAAAATGAAAGTAGGTACTACGCCGACGGCCAAAAAGAATAAAGAGGCGTATATCGAGGGTCGAAATGAGATGATATATATATTATAATCCCATTTCCAATATTATTTTATGTATTAGTAATATAATATTAAACTATTAAACAAAAGAAAAGAAAATAAAAAAGAAAAATGAAAGTAGGTACTACGCCGACGGCCAAAGGTCGGGGCCGTCGGCGTAGCCTCTACTGGCTAACGGGGTTGCCGCCCGCCGTCAACGGGGCCCACCTGGCAGGAGTTACGCCGACGGCTTGGGATACGCCGACGGCAGCCCTCGGCGTAAATTGGGCCTACGCCGACGGTATTTATACGCCGACGGCGGCCCTCGGCCTAAATAGGCCTAAGCCGACGGATTTGGGACGCCGACGGCTAATTACGGCCAGTCTACGCCGACGGCCCCGACATTTGGCCGTAGGCGTCAACCGCAGTGCAGCCACCCATGCTCATCTTCATATTAAAGATGCATGTAAATACATTCATCCTACCCCGAGGTGGTATATAAATAAGCTATGGAAACACTTTGGTGTAGCATGCAAAATTCGCTACCAACTAGGGGCTTGCATATATGTCATTGGGTTTGGAAAGGATCGAGAATTGAGTTAGCATTGTTACGATACTGGCCTGCTTGTTGTCGGTGCACCTAATCTTGTGAATACATGATGCCACCAAACATCATGTTAAAAAATGAATAGGGGTCGCAATGTGGTGGCCTAATGGGATCGGTTAACACTATGCCCACTCCATGTTGACCGCCGCTTGCACCAGAGCGGATGACCGCACCACTGGGTCGTGGTAGGAAGAAGATGCGCATTGGCCTCCTCCACCTACAACAAAAGAGGCACAACCCTCTAAATAGGAACGAAGGGTCCAATCCATCAAAATCACACCAAAGAACGCGCCTCTAGGCCCAGAAGAGACATGTTGTTCTCTTAGCTGATTAGCTAATTGATAGGTAATATAGTAATGTTTTAAAATTAACAAATTATAAATAGAATGAGTTTTGTATTTTTTATGAGTGTTGGAACACTTCATAAACAATTTTTGAGCATGACAAAATTACAATTTCACTTAAGTCTCAAGCGATGTCTGCATTACTGGTAAATGATTATCAGTCGGTTGGTGGTAAAGGACAACTCTAGTGTATTTGATCTCTTTTGACTTGTGATAGTGACTAACAATTTGATATTGAAGGGAGATACATGAAATGCTTCCATATGAGGGCGTGAGGTACATTAATAGGCACTCAAGAGAAGCTTTGATGTACTACTTGATGGTGTGCTATAATAGTGATGTCCCCTACAAGGGTATTTCCGGCGACAGGCCATCCCAACTAGCCTTCGGTGCGCACTTCGGCACGTCTCTGTATGGCGCACAAAGCCCTCTTTACAGAAGCACCATCAATTTGACGCACAACAAGTGGCATCCCTGTCATTCCTAAACTATAGGTCGGTTAGATCATATAACCATGGGCCTCATCCCCGATATAAGAGACTGGGCTAGAGATGGCTGAAGAAACATTTACATCCAGCCATATATCTCGATATCTTTAGATACAATTATAACGTTGTTTTGAGGAATTCTTCCACACATAATCAAATCAAAGTAGGAGTAGGATATTGCCTCTACCATGAGGGGCCCTAACATGGATAAATCCCTCCTGAGCTCTCCTCTTTGGTACTTTCGATCGCTTGATCCACCCTATCGCGATATATACTAGTTTTCTGCACCATCGGTTGGAGCGCTAGGCACAGGACACGAGGGTAAGAGAACCGGTCTAGATATATCTAAACTTCAATACGACAACCTCTCGTTGACACTAGATCCCTCCCTATGGTCTCTCATCTCCCCAATGAACCGACTCTACATCAACCCATCACCCGCCAATCCGATGAAGATCCCAACACAATGCAACATTGGGCCACACGCGACATCGTAGGATCACCCCACTAACTCATGTCGAAAATCCATTGGTGGCCTTCAACGTTGGCGGGCCTGAAACCCACGGACCTTCCACAACAACCATTGTAACTTTATTGTAACAGTATAATTAAATCCTATTAAGGTTTATATGAAATAACCCATGCATATTTAACTTTTAATGCACATTCATCTGTTAAAAGATATGAGGGCGGCATCACGCGTATGTTAATCAAATAAAATATTCGATTACTCACCAAAACTGATTCTTGAATCCCATGTTTTTTTGGAAAAAACTGCTTTTTTAGGGAATGGAACAGCCAGCTCCATTAATTAAGAACCTTTACACACTTTTTTAGTCTTTTTGTGCCATTTTTTAGTATAGTAAGATATACGTGCAATGATCGAAGTATGACCGAATATGAACATACCACATTATAATGCGCATGAATTTTTTTTAGAATCACACACAAATAAATTTAAGATCGCCCATCTCATTCACAATCAAAATGTAACGACATAATATTTGGTGACTGTGTGGTATATACTACATAAACCTCATGTGAAATACAGGAAAATAGTTGAGTATTCCATTTGAAAAAAGTTGTCCTTTGAAAATATGTTGTATTAGCTTTGAACCAGAACAAAATAAAATTAGATATCGATTCTTTTCAAAGAAAAACACATGGAAGAACTTAACTATGGAAGTGTCTAGAACAAATGAGAAATGTACGTGTTATGTGGATATTATAAAACGTAAATGATAGAACAAACATGAATGTTTATTTCTTGATAGAGAAACACTTGAAGAAGTGAAGTATGGAAGAATCTAGAACCAATAAGAAATGCCTTTGTTCTTAGGTTTGTGCATAAGCAGAAGTGTGGAACCTTCCAGATTAGTATACATGACAAAATCTTAGTGTGATGGAGAGCATATCCAACGGTCAAGATTACTCGGATTTGCCACATCTTAACCGTTGGATCGGCTTCATCCAACAGCCAATATTCAAAGTTATTCCTACACTATATAGTGGTATAGATTTTTAGGGGGTGTCATTTTTGTATTCTGTTTTTTTAGACTATATGTCATTTTTGTAGTCGATAGCAGCAGGAGAGAGGAACGAGGCCCAATACTATTTAACTTCTTTGTTGGTGGGTCAGGGCCCAATACGATTGACTGAACCACTTCACTCCTCCCCCGTCGTCTTCCTCCTCCGGCTTTTCTAGGTTTTGTTGGCGGCGGCGAAATTAAGGATTCCGGCGGAATGGCATGCCGCCGTAGCACGCGCCTCCGCCCACACACCCACGCGAGTGATGCTGAGGTGGGCGACGGACTGGCCCGCCGCCGCAGCCCGCGGTTACATCCCCAGATCCACGCGAGTGAAGAGGCATCCCAAGTGAGCCGCCGCCGCAGCCCGCCCCTTCTTCCCCGGGACGAGGGCGACGGAGTGGCTCGCCGGCGCAGCGCGCGCCTCCGTCCCCAGGTGCACACGAGCGATGAGGCATCCGGAGTGACCCTCCGCAGCCGTCGTCGCCGCCGCGGCATATCGCCGGCGGCGCTGAACTCGCCGCTCGAAGACTACGATCTCCTGTGGGAGATCCTCCTCCGCCTCCCGCCGCTGCCCTCCTCCCTACCCCGGGCCTCCGCCGTCTGCAAGCGGTGGCGCTGCGCCGTCACCGACCCCAGGTTCCACCGCTGGTTCTGTGCACATCACCGGAAGCCGCCCCTCCTCGGTTTCTTTCAGAACGGCGTCGATGGTCGCGTCCTTCTCATGTGCTCGTTGCAGCGAGAGTTTATTGTCATTGCCCCCATCACCGGCGAGGAGCGCCGCATGTCCATTCCACCAGAGTTCATCGAACGCTACATCAACGGCGCGGTGCTTTGTGCTGCCCCCGACCATGACCATGTGCACGGGAGCTGCCACTCGAGCCCATTCAAGGTGGTCTTGCTGTCCACTAGCAGCTATCATGCTGGTCCGCAACTCGCCTTGGCATGTGTTTACTCCTCGGTGACTGGCATATGGGGCGACCTCATCTCAACACCAACTCCATATCAGCTTTATGATTCTGGTAGGCATGGGTCACTAGTTGGTAACGCACTTTACTGGTTGTCCTGTGGTTACATAGTTGAGTTTGATTTGGATGGGCACAACCTAGCCTTGATCAAAGCGCCTCCTGTTATAGAAGATGGCCACCACTTCTTCGACACGCATGAGATCATTGAGATCGTGGATGGTGATGCTGGTCTTGCCATATTGTCTCACTATTACCACAACATTCAAATATGGCGATGGAAGGTCAATTTTCAGGGTGTTACCAAATGTGTGCTGTGGAAGACCATTGATATGCATCACATTCATGGGATCCCCCCTGGGGTTCGAGCAGAGAGGCCAGGGCCGTTATTTAGACTGAGATATGCTGAGGATACTGATGATATATTTCTCTATGTGGGAAGCAGTCTCTATATGGTTCAGCTTAAGTCGATGCAATCTAGAAAACTTTGTGAAACCAATTATTCTAGTGCCCATCATTTTTTTAAGAGTTTCTATATGCCAGGTGATTGCTCTCTTCATTAGTCAGCATATTGTAGGAACAACTTAATCTTTTATGTTTTGTACATGGATGCTTGAATACCTTTGCTAGGTAGATGAATTTATAGCCGTATTATATAATGTAGCTGTACTTTCTGTTATCATTCGGTATTGTTCTCTTCATCTATGGGAGATAATAAATCAAATATCACATGGAATGAGTAATAATGTAGGAGTAATTTCTAATGTCAAATGATTTACTCATTTGACATATTTGGAACCTTATCTAGTTATATTCTTCTATCTATTACCTCCGACCCATATTAATGGACTCAACTTTGTCTAGATTCATATGTATCTAGTTAAGTATTTAGACTAGATGCATGTGTATTTAGACAAACTTAAGTCCATTAATATGGATCGGAGGGAGTAGTAATTTTAATCTTGCTGTTTTTCTAACTCCATGAAAGAACTTTTGTTAAAACTGTACCTTCAGGAATTTTAGTTTTCTTTGTCACTTGTTCAAGACTGTCTTGCAAGTGACCAGTACCTTTTTAGCACACCTTTTTCTTATATATCTCTAATCACGCTCCTTAAATAACCAAGATCAAATTTTCTGATAGTATTTATTATTTTGGCATGTGTTTTTTTTCTTCACACGAGGAGTTTTGTGTTTACATCACATAAGTTTCAAACCCTATTTTTCTTTCTTATAAGCTAAATTTTTTATTATGCGGTAACTATGCATACATTATACAACTTTCAAGAATATTCCTTGCAAAAGCCAACATATGTAGTTTTCTATATCTGCTACCAGAAGCCAGCGAAAAAACTTAAATACAAAAGGGAGCCATTTTTTATATTTTAATTTCATCTATGTAATAGACTCAACCTTGTCTACTCATGCTTATGGTTCTAGGCACAACAGTTGCTCGTGGATCTGAAGGAGCTGAAATGCTGCATGAGAAAATAGCTGATGTGCCGAAACGGTCCAACAAGTAAGAACTTCCGAATATAGTTTGTGAGATTTGAACAATTTGATTGTACCTCTTTAGAAAATAGCTGGCAGACAATGTGGGTAGCATGCACCCTCAAACTACTAATCATTCGGCTATTGGGATTCACACATGCTAATAACACAGAAAAAAACAATTAAAATTGTGGTGACTGATGCAAAGTAAATAATTACTCCTTTGGATCATAATGTGATGCAGCTGATCCAACTGTTGTATTTCCACAGGTTCTCCCATGGTTTAGCTTTAATGATATATAAAAGTTGATATTATTATATTAGTAGCCATTATGTTATTAGAAACACCAATCACATCATTCAAATCCACCACTCGACATATTCCTGTCAAAAATGCTGAAGGATTTTTTGTTGTTGTGAGATATGATAAATATCTATTTAATATTGCTGACTTATCATGAGTTTGTACACACACCCAGTTCACATATTAAAAATTTACATAGGTGCTTTTGTTAGAATTTATCTTTATCTGTATTGAGTTACTTGTAGATTAATGCTTTTGTGTTCTCCAGGTGAAGGGAGGGCAAGGAAGGGTTGCTGCTGTTTTTTTTTGTTAATGAGCTCATCGTGAATCAATGTGGCCAGCAGGTTTTTATGTTATCTGAAATTTATTACCAAGTGTATGCTTTATTGTAGCTAAGTTTCTAATATAGCAAGATGCTTTTGAATACCCTAGTATTATTTCAAGTCGGATGTCATTGTCCCATGGTTTATTTGTGTGCTTATGTTGGCAGCTCTTCCCTTTAGCCATGGCAATTTCAGTCTCAAGTATGACCAAAATGTGTGTTTGAGTGTGCTTATCGGCTGTAGTTTGCTAAGCATGTGGGCACCGTCCATCTAATGTGATCATGATCCGCCCTTGCTCTTTTTTTATATTTTCCTTGAGATTAATAACAGTGAGATTAACAACAGAAAATGAATGGTAGAAGTGCAGTGCTGATGGAAATAACTGCTGCACTGTAGGAGAGGGAAAATATGTTATTTGGTCTGAACTAACTCCATTCCAGGAGGTTGTTCCAGATTTTTTTTAAACAGAAAGTGTTGGATTGGCAAATTCCACATGTTGTCCGATGCTGAATGAACCCCTTTGGTGTGCTAATGTGCCGAAACGGTTCACAAGGTATTTTAAAAAAATTAACAAGAACTAAGGTCTTGTGAATATAGTATGTGAGATTTGAACTGTTTCATTTGTCTTTGTATAACATTTGATGGCCAATGTGGGTCCATTCAGTTATAGGTATTCACAAATGCTAATAACGTAGTCAAACAGTTAAAATGGCGGTGATGCTAAGTGAAAAATGACTCCTTTTGAATGATAAATAATATGCAGATGATTCATATGTTCTATGCCCAGAGTTCTCTCTTGGGTTGGCAATTACATGTTTTCTATAAGTTGAAATCAATGTATAGCCCATTTTCCATCAGTTACATCATTCAATTAACTCTGCCACCCAACAAATTTGTGTGAAAAAGGCCGAAGGATTTTATTCATAGAAGATATAGCTCATCATTTTTTCCCAAGGGGACATGATATACCTCTTTATATTTTTGAGCTGACCATGAGTCTGTACACATTCTTTTTCGTACACTAAAAAGTTGCATGGATACTTGTGTTAGATTTT
The DNA here is from genome assembly GCA_950022295.1 of Bromus sterilis. Lineage (NCBI taxonomy): Eukaryota > Viridiplantae > Streptophyta > Magnoliopsida > Poales > Poaceae > Bromus > Bromus sterilis. Next base: position 5,089,565 of record OX465597.1, on the reverse strand, counting down.
ATCTTTATCTGTACTGGGTTACTTGCAGATTAACGCTTTTGTGTTCTCCAGGTGAATATAAGGCTGCTGAAGTTCTTTGTTGTCAACAAGTTCGTCGTCAGTGTTTATGTTATCTGAAAAAAAATACTAAGTGTGTGTGCACTTTAGTCTAGCACTTTAGTTTCTAATGTAGCAAGATGCTTTGAATACCCTGGTACTATTTCAAGTCGGATTTCGTTGCCCCTTGGTTGATGCACGTGCTCGTGTTTGGCAGCTCTCCTTTTTTAGCCATGACAGTTTCAGTCCCTTGATTATTATTTTTGATTTTTGAAGCAGCTAATGCTGGGTTGGAAAATTTTCATATGTTTATTGTTGTGGAGAGAGAAAGTTAAGTCGAACTGTTGTTTGCACGAAAGAGAAGTGTTGTGTGATGCCAAACGAACCCTCATAAGCACGGTTTCGCTTATGGTGTTTACACTACTGAAATTAATGCTGCAAATGACGGCGACAATACTTTTTTGCCTTGAGAGTGAGGTTGCTGCTGCCGTCCAGTTACTTACTTGTAGTGGTTGTCCAGTTATTTACTGCTGATATATGATACGGGACTGCAAAAACATGCACCGCATTCTTAGCTTGTAATTTTCCGCTGGACCTCTAAGTCAATAGAATGTTTTCTTATACGGCTGAAACTAATACCGTGGCTAACCTGAGAGTGAGGTTGCTACTGATGCTGTCCACTAGCTAGCTATTTTGGTGCATATATATGGGACACTGGACTGCAGGTCGACAATCACATGAGCTATCCTGAAATCCCAACTCACTGTCCTCAGACTGAGGTTACTGCAGATGTTGGCATATGGACCATTACAAATTAGTGAACATGACGAAAATCAGACTTGGTTAAGTTTGACCAACTTTATAGAAAAATATGCAAAACTGGGCCGGGGGTGTGGGCGTTGCCTCTCCCCAGTTTTGGTGGTGGTTGACGCATGCGGGCGTTAACTAGGATTTGTTGGGGCAAACTTACTGCTCACTCATGGGAGCTACTCCAGCCACTACGTGCTGGATGTACCCACGAGATTTTAGTTTTTATTTTGCTCGTGTTTTTGGATATTTTTTTGTTTTTTGTGTGTGTATTTTTTGGATTTTTCTTGGTTTTCTTATATTTTGATGGGAAAACAATTGTGATTCCACGAGAATCTATGTTTTCTATTAAGCTGAAATGTGCAATTTATAAGAAATATATGTGCTTCCATGTGAAGGAATATTTATGTTACGCGAAAAGCAAATCTGTGTCTCCATGAGAAGCAAATATGTGATTCTCAAAAATAGATTTTTTTTTGAAATAAATGCTTCCACGAGAACTATATATGTGCTTTCAAGAGAAGCAAATATGCTATTTACGAAAAGAAAAAAGCACAGTGCGTCGAAAATCTATGCTTCTATAAGAAACAAATATGTGCCATCACGAGAAGAAAATGTATGCTTTTGCGGTTTTTGGTGTTTCCCTGGTTTTCATTTATTTTCATTTTTTATTTTTGTTTTTTCCCGGTTTTCGTTTCCTTTTGTTTTTATTTTGTTTTCATTTATTCAGTTTAGGTATTTCTATTTTTTGGTATTTTAATTAAAAGTTGTTAAAATTTACTAACATTGAATCTACTTTCGAAGATCTCTACATGAGAAATCCAACGATGAAAACAATTCATGATTTTAGGCGCATGAATCTACAAAAAAAACTTCCAGGACACCACAAGTGATGCACCGCAAGTGTCATTTGTCACAGCCAAAAAAGTTGAGAGTTAACAAGTGATCTCGAGGATAATTTGTCCGGTCCTAATGCCATAAATTAAAGGTGGAATAGGATTTTTCACAAGCATTCAGTAACTGCTTTTGCTTTCTTAATCTCCTTTTCCGTTTGAAGACTGCTTTTGCTTTCTTTCCAAGTCAAAATTCTTATTATTTAGTTGTACCATTATGATCGAAAGCATACACTGATCTTCCCATTCCTACTAATGATGATGACGACACCCATTTAAATTTACGTGTAGATTACGCTAAATTAGAATCACTTAACATATGGCAAGATGACGCATTCAGCACTGGAATTCCTCCACAAATTATTGGGGTAATGACGTCTACGCGGATATCACAACACTCTTATTGATTGCTACTGCACAGATAGAAATCTTTTAAAAGTTCAAAAAATGCCACTAAAAGAATCATTTGGAGAATCTCAATGAGAAATATTCCTGAAATCGTATCCGCCTTACATTATAGTATTAGATAAAATGAATAGAAAACACAACCATATAATTGGGTAACTAAAACCACATATTATTGGAAATGAATCTTAAGCAATAAAATTACAAATAGACCCATAACCTCAAATTCTGCAAAACCCGCGTCCGAACTTGTCGTTGTTGCGACACCATATCTATCGCTAATGGTGGGAAACGTCAAAAAATTTAGGCAGTTAACACCTAGAAAAAATATGGAGTCATTTTAATTTAGTCAGTTAACATGTGAGAGGATGAAGCATCAACATCGAGCTTCTACCTAGTATGTGTGGGATCACTTGGGTTTCTCCCTTTTTCCCCTTTTTATCATTATTTTTAATCTATTAATTCATTTTTTCATTTTATATTTTTATTTATTATTTTATGTTAAATTTATGTTGTAACTCTTTATTTATTAATTTATTAACATTTTAAATTTATCTTCCTACTTGGTTTTAATCTTAATCTTTTTCACTTTCTTCTATTGTCAATTCATTTAAAAAAAAATACATGGACATTTAATTTGAGACTCATTAAATTTTTGTTTTCATACATGAATTTTGCATCTAGAATACATCGAGATTTTTTTTGAGAATATGCTACTTCCTCCGATCCATAATAAGTATTGCACAGCGGTACTTATTATGGACCGGAGAGAGTAGCATTTATCTTGATAATCATGAACATTTGTTTGAAATATTGTATAGGATTAGATTCATGTATTCTACTAAAATAGTTTGTGATTCTATGTGTAAATGTTTGCTTTGACATGCATGGACATTTTGTATCACGTCCACGAACATTTTCCACAGTTTGTAGAATATATCTAAAGAAATAAAGTTATACGAAACAACAGTTACATAACCTATTAGAAATTCAAATTTTAATTCAAGATGATTACAAAATCATATTTTACTATCTTGAATATAATATCATAAATAAATAAAAATAGAAATAGATGGTCGGTAGACATCACTAATTTTTAATAATTTTATTAAAAAAATAAAGATAGTAACTACTCCCTTCATTCCAAAATAAGTGTTTAAACTTTAGTACAATTTTATACTAAAGCTAGTATAAAGTTGAGACACTAATTTTGAGATGGAGGTAGTATTTCCTTCGTTTTATATTAACTATTACTGAAATGGATGTTTCTAGCACTGAAATATATTTAGATCATGTCATCGTTAATTGAACAAAGGGAATGGTAAAGAATAAAAAATTAAACAACATCGTGCGCAAACAGACATGTTCAATGGTTGGCTAATTTCTATTGACTAAGGCTAAAGTCATAGGCTCGGTATGACAATGACTTCCATGCTCTAGATACATCCATTTCAACGATAGTTGATATAAAATGAAGGGAATAGTAAAGAATAGAAAAGGAAATTACATCGTGTGCAAACGAGCATGTTCAAAGGTTGGCCAATTTCTTTTGACTAAGACCGAAGCCATAGGCTCCGAACGATGATGATAATTTCTATCCATCAATGACAGTTAATATGAAACGAATGGAATAATAAATAATAAAAAAGCAGACTAAGGCATATCCTAGTGGTAGGAAGGGTTGATGTCTTTCCACCCATCCAGGTTCAAGGCACGATACTTCAAATTTAGATTTGTTGCATCTATTAATTGTATGGGGTTCTCTTACAATCTTTCTATCAAAAAAACTATATCATGGGAAAATTCCATGTTCAACGGTCGGCCAATTCTTTTGACTAAGGTTGAAGTCATAAGTTCGGGACGACGATGACGTCCATGCGTATAGATAATCAACTGTCGGCCAATTTCTTTTGACTAAGACTGAAGCTATAGGCTCGGGACGACGATGACGTCCATGCGTCTAGATACATTCATTTTAACAATAATTAATATGAAATGAAGAGAATAATGAACAATAGAAAAAGAAACTACATCATGCGCAAGCGGGCATGTTCAACGATCGGCTAATTTCTTTTGACTAAGAGTCTAAGACTGAGCCATAGGCTCGGGACGACGATGACATCCATTCACTTACTTTGTAGTGGTCACACTTTCAGCACACGATTACGTTAAGAAATGTAATTCAATTCTCTTCACAACTAACAACGACGACGACGACGACATCCATTCATTACTTCACAGTAGTGCGGTCCAGTATAACGGAAATTAAGAATTGAAATTCCTCCACAATGATGTAAACTATCCGTGGTGCGGTCTGGCTTTGACTGCTAATCCTACAACTATCACGTATTGCCATCTCTTCTTTTTCTTCTTCTTCAAAGTTCACAAAATTAAGCAGAACACAATATCACGTGTAGCAGCTAGCTGAAGCAAAATATCAAATACAATATGGACTGAACATACAACTAGGAGTACAAACACTTAGGAAAGACAGCAGATTATTTCATACTTAATACAACTGCAACCATAATTACGTTTCCTCGTGAACTAAGTGCATCACTTCATCGTACATTACAAGACACATCAATATTTTCACTTATATCCTCCTCAAAGATTTCAGTCAGCCCGGACGATAAATTGTATGTATCGTCCGTATGGATGTGCCCTTCGTCACAGAAGAATGGTCTGGACGGCATCTGCAAGCCATCGACACCGCCTTCCAGCATCTCTATAACCTCGCTCATCGTCGGGCGGTCATGGGATTTCATCTGGATGCACCATAGTCCGACGATACATAGCTTCCTCTCCAGCTCATGCATCGCAGTCTCAACATGAGCAGATATCTCACTCACATGGTCTTGGTTAGTTAGCTGGTCATACACCCACGACGGATAGTAAGACTGGCTTGAGTTCACTGCATTCGGATCGGCGTTCCTTCGTCCTCCAGCCATCTCCAGCAGCAGCATCCCAAAGCTGTAAACATCAGACTTGCTCGATATTACGCCAAAGCCCCGAGATATCATCTCAGGAGCTATGTACCCAATAGTCCCCCGTAGGGCTCTAGATGGCACAAAACTGCTGTCCCTTGGGTATAGTTTGGCGAGACCGAAATCAGCAACTTTGGGGACAAAATTGTTGTCGAGCAAGATGTTGTGCGGCTTGATATCAAAGTGGAGAATTTGCATGTCGCAACCCTGATGCAAGTAGTTAATACCCCTGGCAATGCCCAAAGCTATCTCATTAAGCTTGTCCAAGGAGAAGCTCTTCTCAGCGCAGAAGATGTACTTGTCGAGAGAACCTTGAGGCATGTACTCATATACCAGACCCCTCCTCATCTCCTCTGAGCAGAAACCCATGAGATGCACCACATTTACGTGGTGGATCCTGCCGATGGTGGAGACCTCACTGATGAAGTCTTCTCCGTTGCAACTGGAGTTACCCTCTAGCATCTTGACCGCGACATGAACATTGCCTGGCAATAACACACCCTTGTACACGGATCCATAGCCTCCTTGACCAAGCTTATCTCTGAAATGGCTTGTGATTGCGGTGATGTCAGTGTAAGCATACCTCATCGGGCCAAGCATTTCTTGCATTCGGAGGAACTTCTCGACTGCATCGATTGTTATCCTTATTTTCCAATACTTGTAGGCAAGGAAAATTAACACAGCCAGGGGTGCCAACATGAACCTGCATAGTACTGCCCAAATAAGGCAGTAGAGATGTATAAGTTACATCATATGGCTGAGGCAAAATCGTGGCTTACACAATATAAGTAAGATTGTGATACAATAGGAAAATGCTTTGGATTTCCATGACTAGAAACATCAAAGAACAATTTACACACAACAAGCTAAAAAGGAAAAGAAATGATTATTGTTTGTACAATTTTTCACATACCAATAAGTAACTTGATGATATTGTAAACAACTACAATGACTTGTACTCTGAAGAATATCCTGTTTGGCACGCAGGGCAGTAACCATCACGACGGTAATGACTTACACATCTTAAGAAACGTATTTCACTTCTGAAAAAGGCATGAGCCCACTTAAGCATGCTTCCACCAGATATTTGGTCCTTGAAGTAGCTGCAAGGCACACCATTACACAAACATGGAATTAAGAGGGGGACACAGTTCTTTGATAAGAGTAAACTACCCTTCCAGCATCTAAAGTCTCCGATATTTTACTGCTACTTGTAGGCACGACCACCACTAGCGTGCTTGTGCTTTTTAAGGCTTAGGTGGCTTAACAGGCCAGGTTAATTCTTCTTGTTAAAAAGGATGGGAACCTAATTCAGGAGTAAATAAAACGAAACGGTGGCATGGCTACCTGCTTCCAAAGCAAACTCACCTGGTAGAGTTGTTCAAGCACATATGAATGGCCTCAGAGCAAGGACCCCTCCAGATATGGGTATCATAAGGAAATCGAACAGAAAACCCCTTCCTTATAGATGACATGATATCATCATAACTTGCATTTTGTAGCTGTTGCCAATTAGAAGTATACTCATCATCAAAGGGAATCATGGCCAAGTAGCCGCAAGAAGATCGAAGGTCTTGAAACGAACAAATATCCATTAGATCCCCATACATAAACATGTGAATTTCTTGCACCCATGCATGTAACAGCCTTGTACATGCTTTCATTAGTTATTGCTTGCGAACAATTAGCGAAGCATGCCCAACTGTATGTGTTAGTAGCCAAATTGCAATAGCCATGTGAATCCGTTGGGCACCATCCGTTTGGGTAAGGAAACTGATCCGAGCGAGGAATAGGGCAACTGCTGTTCACATCCAAGTTGGCGTCCATGACCCAGAAGGACGAATCAGGATAGTTGATCATGGTGACAAAGTATGTTCTAGTCTTGATGTAAATTGTAGCCTTGCTACTGCAAACAAGCTCGTATGCTTCAACACCACAGCCAGGTGGGTCATCTGGTCGACGAAAAGGATACCGGACGTCTCGGAGATGCCCGCATGAAAAACTTGGGCACCTGTCTTCTCCCTTGATATCTGCCACAAGAACTCCAAGCACAAAGAAAACAGTCAGGGCTTGCAGGGCAAGCGAACAATGGTACGCACCAGGTTTCGCCATGATTACTTTGCAGATGCTTGAGCACACCCACAAGGGAATTGATATCGGCTTGAGTACTCCTACAAGGGAATTGATATCCTACTTCTGGAGAAGATTATTTGATTATATGAGGAAAGCCCAGCATGATCAATAAGGAATGGGAAAAAATCTCTGTCTGACTATACAAAGAACGAAGCTGGAGTTGTAAGAAAACATTGACTGAGCTGCCAATTTATATTGGACTTCCGCAATCTTCTGCCCCATTTATCTGGTAAGGGTTCACATTTTCTAGAGGTGACAATGATAGTATGCTAGACTTTCCACGAACTCCCCCTTCACGCAGACAGAAGCGCTTCTAGTCAACAGAAATCTATGTGCACGCACATATATAGCTATAAATACAACATGAATCTGATCAAGTGGGTGGTAGTAATCACAGTACTTTCAACACAGTTCAATAATCCTTGACTACAACTAATGTGCAGTCTACCTGCAAAAAAAAACTAATGTGCAGTCACTCTCGATCAAGTCACTAGAACACGGCATGATGTTGCAATCGCAGCAGGAATTCAACCATGATAACTAAAGCGTGCGACTATATATATCACTATATCAGAGCATTACAGACCGAGTCTGGTAGCTTCTTGTGAAGTGAATTAAGCAATAAGCTAGTGCCACTTTTTTGTTTGAGGAATGTGCCACTTTTTTTATACTTGCAGCAACTTGCTTGCCTTCATCCCCTGATATCCATGCCTCTTCTTCCACATTCCAGTTAGATTAACACCAAGATGAGTAACTTCCTTGTTGCATTTGTCCTGCTATGTCTTCTCAACCATGGAACTTACTTGGCCACAGCATGGGATGATAAAAATATAGAATAAGACCGGCGGTACGCAAATGTCTAATTTTAACTGAACCTCCACACCAAGTGTCGATTTCTTTAGAGTTAGACCGTTATTTTGTCTTAAGTTTTGAAAATTTTATGTAATTAGCGCGTTATAATTTAAACTTGGAGTACAGAGACATGGCATTGGTTGCCCTGAGTGAGTGATATTTGTTGTTTACTGCTGCTGAAATATGGTTATGTATTTCCGTTATGCTGAATAATGGAAAGGGGCGTCACTCAATTAAAAAAAAAACTCCAACTCCCATGCATAAGAAGTTTGTTGTGAAAAGAAAAGATGTGATTACCCTTTTCCTTTCCTCTTACTGTTAAGAGTCATTTTTCACAGCTTTTTTCTTCCTATGTGCATCACGCTTGACAATAAAAACAGAGTGACATAATTAATATAGTTTCTTGCTCATGTATGTAGGTAACATAAGAAATGGTGATGAGTGATCATTCGTTAGTTCTCTTGCACACAAACAGTCTGGTAGCCCATTTGCTCGCGCACTCAGGACTCAAGATGACAATTACCTGTAGACACATCTTAGTAATTTGCTCTACAAGATTTTCATGCCAGGCAACTAAACAGATAAAAGTATGGAATGAAAACGGCCAAGTTGTGCTATAAGTTCTGGTACAAGTACAAATTCCAATGCAAGACCCATAGAAGTTTCTGTACAAATCGGACGAGAATAAAAAAAATCGGTCACCACATGTATAAAAGGATGAGCCAATAACTCAGAAACAAGTAATTCAAATGGCCGAGGGAATAACCATGAAGAAATTGAGATCGGCCGCGACAGTAAGCCAAGTCCGGCGTCGCCCCACTCCGGCTCCGGGACACACGGAGGCCGCTTCGCACCAGCAGCTCTTGCGCAATGAGATCGAGTTTCAGCTTACCTGAGTATTACCACCTAAACTTGTATGTTTGTGTGTGCTTCTTAGTTGTGGTTTAAAAATTAAAAAGCATGTCATCCCTAGAATTGTACAGATTAGCATGTTGGGCGGGCAAAGTCGACGTATTTATGTTGGCAGCAAGATACAATTCAGTCAAAGCATGTTTTGCATGGCAAGGAATTAGATCAGATCAAATAAAATTTGCACCCGTCGGATCAAGGCAAACCTGGTAAGCACCACTCCGGTATCGGTTCCAAGTCATTTTAATGTTTAATTACATGACTGAAACTATTGGTGTAGAAATTTGGATGACAGAGACCAGACCGAACTTTCTTGCCCTGTGAGTGAGGTTTCTATTGGTGTCCAGTTATTTGTAGAGGCTAAAGTCCACAGTCGTACTCGAAAGTCGCAAGAACACATACGGCAGGAGGTTGCATTCTTAGCTCGTAGTTTTCAGCTGGACTTCCAAGTCATTCAATGATTTTTATGCAGCTGAAATTAATGCGGTTTAAATCGGAATGCTGTGGCAGCAAGAAATCCAAGTATTTTCCTTACCCTGATACTGAGGTTTCTGGAGTAGCTATCAGTGCACCGTAACTCTGATTGAATTCCACAACTCAATTTCTTGCCCCGAGGCGGAGGACTCATCATTTTCACTGCAATTTACTTGACTTGGACATGTACCTACACGGCAACAAGTCTACAATCACATTCATGGTTACAAGAACTAGGGGTTAGCAAAAGTGTGAACACGGAAGGTGGTTGCACTCGCAGTCGATACGAATTCCTCTGCGATCATCGTCGTCTCCATACATTGAGAAGAGCAAGAAGAATAAGTTTTACTACAGGAGGAATGAAACATACATACAATGAGTGCGTGTCATTTATAAAGAATAGGAAATACTCTGAATTTCTTACATGATGTTTTTTTTGCGGGTTTATTTATTTTTGTCTCCACATGATACAAAAGTTCATACTTGCTACAAAAGAATACGGTCTTTCAACATTGTATTCATGCTAGCAATATTTTAACAGAAAGTGTAATGTACTCAAATACTCGAATAATATGCGTCTTCCAGGAAGATGATTACATTTTAGCAATTATTACATGTGGCCACATAAAACTTCACATGACTCGGGAAACATAGTAGGTTGTCTCGTCAGACTTAAGACATTAAATCACACCGATATTATATGCTACTCATCCTCCTCTGAGATCTCAGTCAGCTCGGATAACAAAGGATAAGAATCCGGGACAGCGGTGTGCTCATTGTCACAGAAGAATGGCCTGGAAGGCATTTGCAGGCCATCGAAGCCACCTTCCAGCATCTCTATGACCTCACTCATCGTCGGCCTGTCATGGGACTTCATCTGGATGCACCATAATCCAACAATGCATAGCTTTCTCTCCAACTCGTGCATCTCAGTAGAAACTGTAGATATCTCATTCACCTCTTGTGCAGTTAGCCTATCATACACCCATGATGGGTAGTAAGATTGACTTGAGTCTGCTGCATTTGGATCGGCATTCCTTCTTCCTCCAGCCATCTCCAGCAGAACCATCCCAAAACTGTAAACATCGGACTTGCTCGATATGACACCAAAGCTCCTAGATATCATCTCAGGAGCTATGTACCCAACTGTTCCTCGTACGGCTCTCGATGGAACAAAATTGTTGTCCCTTGGATATAGTTTGGCGAGACCGAAATCAGCAACTTTTGGGACAAAATTGCCGTCAAGAAGGATGTTGTGTGGCTTGATATCAAAGTGTAGAATCTGCATCTCGCACCCCTGATGTAGGTAGTTGATCCCTCGGGCAATGCCCAAAGCAATCTCATTGAGCTTGTCCCAAGAAAAACTCTTCTCAGCTGAAAAGATGTACTTGTCAAGAGACCCATGAGGCATGTACTCATAAACAAGAGCTCTCCTCATTTCCTCCGAGCAGAACCCGATCAGACGCACCACATTGACATGGTGGATCCTGCCAATGGTGGAGACTTCACTGATGAAATCTTCTCCATTGCAGCTGGAGTTACTCTGTAGCATTTTGACAGCGATATGGAGATCGCCTGGGAGTAGCACACCCTTGTACACAGATCCGTAGCCACCTTGGCCCAGCTTATCTCTGAAATGGCTTGTGATTGCAACGATGTCGGTGTAGGCATACCTCATCGGGCCAATCATTTGCTGCATCCGGAGGAACTTCTCAACTGCATCAATTGTGATCCTTGTTTTCCAGTACTTGTATGCAAGGAAGATCAATACCGCCAGGGGTGCCAGCACGAACCTGCATAGTACTGCTCAAAGAAGTTGGATGTTGTATTTTGACAGTCACATATATGCATTATGGTTGTGGCAATTAAAAAAGGCAATTATCACATACCTAAAAGGAATTGGGGGGTATCAACTGCTATTATGGCCGGAAAATACTGATTTCGTGATAATACATAATTATCTTTTAAGCATATTAAGAACTGTATCTCAGTTGAGAAAAAAGCACGAATGTGACTCAATGTGTTTGCAGCAGATACTTGCTTCCTGAAGTCACTGCAAGTCATCATTGAACAGAAAATGATTAAAGAGAGGATGCAGTTTTTAGTTATTATAGAATAAAACGAATTCGGGGGATGATATAGTTTTTGGTATAAATCACATGATTCTCAGCGCTACACTCCAGAGGCCAGAGGGCAGACTCACCTTGTTGAATTCTTCAGGCATTCTTTGGTGTAGTCCCTTCCATCATGACGAACAGGAAAGCTAACAGGAAATCCCTTCCTTGTCAAGTGCATGATATCTTCGTAACTTGCATTCAGTAGCTGTTTGTCAGAGATTGGTGAAGCAGCAAAGGGTGCCATGGCCAAGTATCCACAGGAATGCTCAAGATATGCCATCTCACAACCATAATAATAACTAGACCAGACATAAACAAATGAATTGTTCGCACTCAGGCAAGCAACAGGCTTGTATCGACTGCTATTCGTTATTGCTTGCGAACAATTAGCAAAGCATGCCCAACGAAGATCATGAACTTCCAAATTGTAAAAGCCGTTATAAAATTTACCCCACGGCCACGGCGAGTAAGAGTAGCTAGCAGGAAAAGGGCAACTTCCGTTCATATCAAAGATAGTGCCCACGGCCCAGAAGGACGAATCAGTATAGTTGACGCCAACCACATTGTATGCTGCATTGGCTATGCGAATCATAGCCTGGCTATCACTGCACTCCAGCTCGTAGTATTCAGAACCGCACCCTGGTGGATCACCTTGCCGGCGGAATGGATCCGATAAGTTCTTGAGATGTCCGCAGGAGAAATAACGAGGGCACCCATCTCCTCCCTTGACATCTGCTACCAAAGCTGCAAACAAAGATAAGACAGTAAATGCTTGCAAGGCGATGGAACAACAAAGTGCGCCAGGGTTCGCCATGATAGCTTCGCAGATCGATATCCTGGTTATGGAGAAGATTACAAGTTACTACTATACTTGTTTTTCTCTCCTGCCTATCTACTTGGTAATATATAGTGCATATTCCCCAGAGATGGAGATTACAATTATTCCACACACAGTGCCCCTTGCCACACGACATGCAGGCTTCTAGTCGGAAAGAATTCCTCTAGAAAAACACATAGCTGATAGCTATCGGTAGTCGGTACAGCATGACTCTGACCAAAACGTAGCTGGAGTTGGAACAGTAGACTTGGACGCTTTAATGAATAACAACATGCTAGAATTTCCATGGTGCCCCTTTCTACACGGAAAGGATTCTTATTTACTTTTTGATGGGGTAGACAAGGACAGCAGAAATTGTACATGAAGACAAGTATTGTAGACCAATACAGGAGGCGAAAGGAAGATTTTTCCTCTCCTGCCCTATCCACACACAGTGCCCCTTGCTACACGGCGGGCGGGCTTCTGGTCGAAGAGAATCCTCGAGAAAAAGACATAGCTGATAGCTATCGGTAGTCGGTACAGCATGACTCTGACCAAAATGTAGCTGGAGTTGGAACAGTAGACTTGGATGCTCTAATTAATAACAGTATGCTAGAATTTCCACAGTGACCCTTGCTACACGGAAAGAATTCTTATTTACTTGTCGACGGGACAAACAAGGACCGCAGAAATTCTAAAACCACACATTCGCAGTTGGAATTCATCCACGATAATATCAGAGATCAGTACAGCACGACTCTGAAAGTCTGAATGCTACTTGAAGCTAAGCATAAGTGATGCTTTTTCTGTACCTGCAACACCTTGCTTCAGACACATCTTCCTCTTCCTCAGTCCCCTCCACCTTGGTTCCAGTGCATGGGTAAATTCCTTGTTGCAGCTGTCCTGCTCTCTCTTGTCTACCATGGAGCCGTCTTGGCCACAACATGGGATGATGAAGACTTCTTCAAATACTGTCCACCATCACGGTGCAGCACACATGGCCCAGAGATCAGGTTTCCTCTCCGACTTAAATCCAGCAATACATCATCATCATCATCATGCGGCACGCCATGCATCGAGTTAGCATGCTTTGGCCAGGACACCATCCTTGTTCACCCATTCCTTGGGCCATGCAAAGTGACTGCCATAGATTACAGTTACGGGACAATGGATATCACCCCGCTTGTATACTCCTCATCTCCCTGTCCGCTCCAGGAATTCTTCTTCAAAAGCATACCGATTGATGGCTATGATGAAGAGAACCAGGGCCCATGTCTGCACACGTTTTTTCAGTACCCTACAACCCTAGTATGCTGTCCGAGAGAGTTCACGCCAAGTATTGATGTTGCCCATAGCATTGCTGGCCCAGTCTCCTGCCTTAGTAATGCAACCCACTTCTCGTATTTGGTGGAAGCATCTGTACCCATTTCCATTCTTCCATTGGACTGCAAGGTGTGCTCACATGGCGTCGTCACGATACCATATCCCTTCAAATCAAGTGCGCAAAGAATCTTCAGCTTTGCTGAGATAAAGCTGCGATGGAATGACTGGGACCACGAAGGCGGCCTCGATTGCCCAGACTGTGAACGCCAAGGGCGACACTGTGCATTCAGCACGCAAAGGAATCAAACTTTCTGCATGCCTCATGGTATTGCTTCTAACCTTGTTCATTTTTTTCTATAATGTTTTAAATTTTTTTTTTCACATTCTAGTTTTGAATTTACAGTTCAGTGCGTCTGAAGTGTCCAAATATTTGCTGTCTCATGTTTTGGTTCCTTTCTTTGCTTCGTAGCCTTGCAAGGGTAGCTTGTTAGCTTTTATTTGTTGCCTTTCGGTTTTGAGTTCTCTTTCTGGGTTTTATATGTATACTTGTTTCATTTTGGCACACTACATAATACAAAATCACACATATTTCATGCCTGGCCGAGAATAAAAAGATCATTTGAATCGCTAGTTTGAGCAATCACATTCAGGCGACCAGATAACATAGAAATAATTAAGCATAAAGAAATTGAGATTTTATTCTTCTATCATGGCAAGCACATGGTTTTTAGAAATTCATAACTCCAATTGTTGTTGAAGTCCATTGCTACAGAATGGACCCAACAAATGAACATCCAAAGTTAAACCTGCAACCACATCGTCTTTAATGGAAACCCAATAATCAATACGAACCCTGCGTTCTAGATATCGGCGTCATGGTCAAAATAAATAATCAAATAGTATAAAGCAAAGAGACACACATAGAGGAACAAAATAGTTTGTACGCATATTTCCTTTTTGTTCACTATACTATTATCCATATCTCATTATCCTCTTCTGAATTTTGCAGGTTCGCGTATCAAAGTTATCGCAGGTACAGTCACTACCCATGTCTTTCTGCACTTCACTTGAAGAATAAAATTATAAATAAATAAATATTTTCATTATACATAAAATTCTTCTAATTGGTCATTGGACTCTTACATTATGTTCAGTGAAAAATAAGTGCATGCCTAAGCACGCCTAAGCGCTGAGCATAGGCTTGCTGCATCGCTTTTGGGGTAAGCGGCTTTAAAATAACGATCAAACACCTAGGGACCTTGCACCACTAGATCTGAGCCTTTCTTTCCCGGACCTCACCACCCATCTTCTTCCCCGGACCTAGCACCGCTGGACCTCGAGTTCCCCTTCCGCGACCTCGCCACCAGTTCTTCCCCTCTTCCCCGATCTCAAGATCCTCCTCATCTAGTCTGGAGCCTAGTGGCTTCACTTCCTCGACCACGCTGCTTCCAGCTTTCTTCCCCTTCCTCGACCTGAAGCTCATCCTCGTCTCCCCTTCCCCAACATGCTTGCTATTTTAGGCTTATAGATGCATGTTCTGAAAATTGATTTATTTTGGTGCCCCTGTTCCTTCCGTACAGATCGAACGCTTAAGTGTGCCTAGCCACCACTTAATATGTCATTGCACTAAGCGAGGCATAGTACTCACTCAGCGCCTAGCGCTTAAAAATATTATCTTATATCCGTGATAATTAATACGTCAATATGTTTATTTCCTATTTCTCTTTTTATTCAGGTACATCATCAGCGGCTGCATTTGTTGTTCTTTTGTTGATGGTGGTCACTGCATTTTATCTTTCACTGAAGACAAGATATAACGAAGAGATACATTTGAAGGTCGAAATGTTTCTCAAGACATATGGCACATCAAAACCCACGAGGTACACTTTCTCTGAAGTTAAAAAGATGGCAAGAAGGTTTAAGGAGAAAGTAGGGCAAGGAGGATTTGGAACTGTATACAAAGGCGAGCTACCAAATGGAGTGCCCGTAGCAGTCAAAATGCTAGAAAACCCTACAGGAGAAGGAGGAGAATTCATCAATGAAGTCTCAACCATTGGGAGAATCCACCATGCAAACATTGTCCAGCTCCTCGGATTTTGCTCTGAAGGAACTAGGCGCGCTCTTATTTATGAATTCATGCCTAATGAGTCATTGGAGAGGTATATATTCTTGAATAATTCTAATAATCATCGGCAACTCCTATCACCCCAAAAAATGCTAGATATTTCTTTAGGCATTGCCCGAGGAATGGAATACCTGCATCAAGGCTGCAACCAACGAATCCTCCACTTTGACATCAAGCCTCACAACATCTTGTTGGACTTCAACTTTAATCCAAAGATCTCTGACTTTGGCCTAGCAAAGTTGTGTGCAAGGGACCAGAGTATCATTACCTTGACTGCAGCAAGAGGCACAATGGGCTATATTGCACCAGAGCTCTATTCTCAGAATTTTGGGGGAATATCCTACAAGTCAGATGTGTACAGTTTCGGCATGCTGGTGTTAGAAATGGTGAGTGGAAGGAGGAACTCGGATCCAAGTGTTGGGAGCCAGGACGAGGTCTACCTCCCTGAGTGGATCTATGAGAAAGTGATCACTGGGCAAGAATTGGAGCTTACTTTGGAAATGGTACAGGAAGAGAAAGAAAAGATCCGACAGCTAGCCATTGTGGGACTATGGTGCATCCAGTGGAACCCAAAAAATCGACCATCAATGACAAAGGTGGTAAACATGTTAACCGGGAGGTTGCAGAATCTACAGATGCCCCCAAAGCCATTCATCTGATCTGAAAATCACCCAGTGGTGTAAATCATGGAGAACATGCTGCCACAAACAAATAAATACTGGAGGCATGTACTTCGCATGCCATATGTTTTCATCTTTCCACCACATTAGCACCTGATGTATGAACAATGATCCGTCGCCATGTAATACTACAACTAGCTATTTGTAATCAGAATCACATCAAACTTTATTTAGATTGTATAACAGTTAAAAAATCAGTAAACTGTTGGTTACCTTGTTCTGCTGTTCCGGTGACTTATCTTCATTTCCGTGTTTACTGGGGTTCATTCCTCCTCACTGGACTCCTCAGGAAACATGACAAGGCGTTCTGTTCCCCATTTTCAGTGTGCTGAGAGTCTCGCAGGGTCATTGGACCGTTTGATTAATCTGAGCAATCCATAGCACTAGCATTTAATATATTTTAATCTCCCCCCTTTACTTGCAGCAGCCACCTGATGTGTGAATAATAATCAGTTGTTACCGTGTCATGGTAAAGAATCAGAGAGCTTAATTTGCATTTTGACAGTTAAAAAACACAACAACGTGTTGGTTACCTTATCCTGCTGCACCACGCTTCAGTAATTTCTATAGGCCATTCCTCGTCGGTAAGCTGGGAGCGGGACATTAGGGAGCCAAAAATCGTACTATGATGATTCAGTGGTGCAAAATGAAAGGACATGGAACAACGGAAAACGGAAGGAGATGGAACAGAGGGGGGTTGCTACCTTCTCCGACGCAGGTGAGGAGGCGGTGGCGGATCTCGAATGCAGCCTACTGGAGTCGCCGGAGCAAGGGTTCATCGTAGCGTTAAGGGGTCGCAATGTGGCCGCCTGTATCGGTGACCGCCGCCGCCGGGAATCGTGTGGTAGGCTCCTCCGCCCCATCATCCTATCTGCAACAAAAAAAAAGGCTCAGCCCGCTACTAGGAACGGAGGCCCCGGCCCATCATAGGCCTCTGTTCATCTCCAAAGTAATACTCCTACTTTTTCCCCAATATGATGAAAGCCTATGACCGGGTGGAGTGGGTTATCTAAAAGCCATCATGTTAAAGCTGGGTTTCTCTGAAAAATGGGTATCTATTGTAATGGGTCTGGTGAGCTCGGTATCCTTTTCAGTGTTGTTCAACGGAAAGAAATTGGAGGAATTTACCCCTTCGAGGGGAATTCGACAGGGAGACCCAATCTCCCCCTACTTGTTTCTTATTGCAGCAGAGGGCCTTTCGTGCCTCTTAAAATCTCTTGATCAGTCGTCTCAAATTGGTGGTCTACAAGTGGCTCCTTCGGCGCCGCCGATTAATCATCTTTTGTTAGCAGACGACAGTCTGCTGTTTTTTAAGGCCAATGTAGTAGGGGCGGAGGAAGTGTCAAACTTGTTGGAGACATATTGCAATGCGTCTGGACAATAGGTTAATCCCTCAAAATCTACAGTTTTCTTCAGTAAAGGTTGTCCGGAAGGGCTGAGGCAAGACATCAAGGCTATTCTCAATGTCCCCAATGAGACTTTAAATGACAAATACCTGGGGTTACCAACTGATGTTGGTTCCTCAAGAAATGGGGCCTTCAAATATCTGAAAGAAAGATTATGGGGCCGAGTGAAGGGGTGGCTTGAGAAGCTTTTTGCTACAGCAGGTAAAGAAGTCTTGATCAAGTCTGTTGCGCAAGCTGTACCAGTTTATTCGATGTCGTGTTTTAAGCTACCTCGAGGCCTTCTCGAGCAGCTCAACAAAACAGTCCGCCAATTTTGGTGGGGAAGCAAAGAAGGAGCGCGCAAAACAGCTTGGGTGTCTTGGAGGGATATGACGAAACCGAAACATATGGGAGGACTAGGATTCAAAGATTTTGAATTAATCAACCTGTCGTTGTTGGCAAGGCAGTCATGGAGATTGCTCACATGTGATAACACTCTATGCGCTCGGGTTTTGAAAGTTGTTTATTATCCGAGTCGTGATATTTTGTCGGCGGAGCTGGGGAGCCATCCTTCTCTGATATGGCGATCTATACTGGAGGGAAGGGATATCATGAAGCAGGGTCTTATTCGTAGAATTGGGAATGGCAAGACTACGAGTATATGGGGCCACAACTGGATCCCGAGGGAGATAAATATGCGACCTTTGGTGAGACTTCATGCGGCTGGACCAAACTTGGTTTCTGAACTTATTGACGCATCAAATTCTTCCTGGAGAAGGGAAGTTCTAGAAGCAAATTTTCTCCCGCCGGATGTGAAGGAGGTCTTACGTATACCGCTAGCTACGCAACAGTGCGAGGATTCATGGGCTTGGAATTTCGAAAGGAAAGGCGTCTTCACGGTCAAGTCATGTTACCGCATGTTAGCAGCGACGGTTCAGCGGCGTACAGATTGGCTGGAGGGACGCTCTGGGCACTCCAATTCTGAAGCAGACGCGAATGGATGGAGATCTCTGTGGAGAGTAAAGGTACCGGGAAAGATCCGCCATTTTCTGTGGAGATTGGGCAGGCAGTTAATTCCTACTGAGGATGTGAGACATAAGAGAAAGATGGCGACCAACGACGCATGCCAACTCTGTGGTATGCCGGACTCGACGACTCGTGGAGACACTCGTTGATTGAGTGCTCCAACTCAAGATGCGTATGGGCGCTGGTGGACGATAATATTGTCGACCATATGTTAGCCACCCGAGAAAGTAACGCGAAGCAATGGCTGTTTGCTATGATCTCATCGCTGAAACATGAGGATCTTATAGTGGTGGTGGTTACGTTATGGGCACTTTGGCACGCAAGACGAAAGATCTTTCACGAGGACATACACCAGAGCCCCATGGCCACTCAAATGTTCGTGTGCAACTTTATTGCTGAACTGGAAGTGGTCAGCCAAGATCAACATATTTCGGCTGGACGGGCTGGTTCGACGGAGTCACATGCAATACCAATTCAAACGAGCCAAGATGAGCTGGTCCTGTTTGCTGGAGGAGGAAAGGCGAGGTCCGGGGGAAATGCGGCCGCTGCAGCCATCGTGCGAGACAAGGAAGGAAGATACCTGGGGTCCTCGGCGTTGGTACTCAGTGGAGTCGAAGACGATCACTGCCTGGCGGCCATTGCCTGTCGGGAGGCGCAGGCATTGGCTCAAGACATGATGCTACAACACATTGTGATTGCTTCTGACGATCGAAGCTTGATGGAGGACATGAAGACTGGATCAGATGGACTTCACGGGGTGATCATTAAGGAGATCAAAAGGAACTCGACGTCTTTTCAATCATGTCGTTTTATTTTTGCTAAGAGAACTGCTACTAGTGAGTTTGTTAAAGTAGTTAAGTATAGTTCCCCGTTAGAGCTGGGTAGGCATGTATGGTTGCTAAACCCACATGATCCGGTTTGTATCCCTCTGGTTGTGAACTTAGTTGAATAAAGTTTTACTTACGCTCAACAAAAAAAACTTTTTCCCCAATAAATCATACGTCTTGCTCTTTCTGTATGTGAGTTATTTGAGACATGTAAATGTACATATTGTAGAATTTTGGAAATAAAGATCTAGCAAACATATTTTTCAAAAGAAAAAATAAACGATAAATAGAAGTAGTTATGTACTCCCTCCGATCCATAATAAGTGAGTGACACTTATTATGGATCGGAGGGAGTAGTTTTTTTTCCGAAATGATAAATAGAAGTAGTTATGTAGTTATGTAATTTTGGACGGCATTATTTTTCAATGATTCACATTTCTTTTTTGTGAGCATGAGAATAATACAATTTTCATTTAGATCTCATGTGATATCTGCAATCCTGGTAAATAAAGACAAGCTGATTGGTGGTAAAGGACGACTCTAGTTTACTCGATCTCTTTTGACTTATGACTGACAATTTGATATCAAAGGCACATACATGAAATTCTTCCATGTGAATCTTCGAAGGTACACAAATAAGCTTTCTAGAGAAGCTTTCGTGTACTATTTTAGCTAAAGGTGATTAGTATTTGCATGAATATATCCAGAATTCGAATGTGCCTTGGAAGACTAACTATTAACCCATGTAATTTGGCAAATCCAGGGGCAAAGAGAGAAAATGAATAATAAACATAAATAGAACAATTCTTCCGTAATTAGGTGCACAACATCCGCCATGGTCTAAAGTTAGATTTCATCAAGACGACAGAGTTTGGACGAGCCGATGCCTGAAATACTTGTTGGTTGTGCTCATGCTAGAGCTCCTAGAGAATGGCCACAACAATAATGGAGGTTGCACGTCGAAACATCCCTAGCTAGGGTCATCAAAAGAAGCCGAGGTACCCATTCAACCGCGTGAGCTACCTCGTCCGAGCAGTTTTATTGTAACCCCATGGTAGAATGCAGAAGCACTATTGGCTCCCTTTAAATAAGACTAAAAAAATGCCCGTGCGCTGCAACGGGAAATAAATATTCTTACATTTACCTATGATTTACCTTTTCATATTAATGTAATTGTGTGATAAACATTTATAAAATCTTGTCCATGATTTACATTAACCCATAATTTACCTTTACGCATTAAGGGGTTTCGTGATAGATTTTAGGAAGGGGATCCAGTAATTTTGGTTGCAATATTTATTACTGCCTGAGAAAAAACAGACGAAGGTAAATGAACGAAATGGACGTTTAAAGAAAGAACATTGCATTCAAGTAGTAGAGATAGAGATTACCGACATAAACACTTCGTCCAACTTTTCTTTTTCCTTGTGTTGATTTACCTACCATAAAAATTTCCTTTGCAATAATGTGTGATTAATTTCGTTGTAATGCACCTTCGTAAGCAAACTCGGATTCCATAGCAACGCACAAATTTACTAAAAAATCGATGCAAATAACTAAATGCAGAAACCAAAAAATGATGTCTGATGATTGACAGAGAAGGGCCGACGGGTATAGGTATGAAGTTCACAGGTGGAGATCTTAATTTGCATGGCATTGTTTGGAAATACCATTTATTAGGGATTGCACGATGATGTGTTTTGATTTGTATAATTATATGTTAGAGATTGGTAAGACATTAATTCGCATTTGAGAAGATTGATTAGGGTTGAGCATGTGGGAAGGAAAGAGGAACGAAAGTTGGACGAAAGATAAGGTGGATGACAGAACACTACGTTCTTTTTAAGTATAGAGAGAATAGATAGAGATAGAGAAAAAAATACGCACTTGATTATAATTAATAAAGCATACAGATCATACTATGGCTTTGGATAAATAAACAGCAATTAACACAGTTCTATGTTCCATCAATTCTGAATCATTATGGCAATGTGATGTTTTTTCTCCATGAGAGACGAGACATGAAAGGAAAGGCTACCATAGCATGTCAAGATATATCTTTCGGTAATAGAGTTTCTCCTGCCGGTGGAGCTGGAAACACGAAGATATTTCCTTTAGCAAAGGAAAAAAACATAGTTGTTATAGTTATTGGGCGTAAGCTTTGTAGTGAACGAATAATTCTAGTTGCAACAAACTTTGTTGCTTGGAACACTATAGAAATAGGGGAAATGCCTATACTTTAACGACCAATAGATGAATACTGGGTGTTGTATATGCGGGACTAGGGATTTGTATATTGCTTGTCTTCTTTCTAGAATCTCCGCCAGTTTTTAGGCCTTTGTATAAATTTTCAACTATCTCATCTTCATCTTACTTCATATACAACCTCCGTAATAAAGTTACACACATTGTGTTTGTTATATATGAATTAAGGTAACTCAAAAAGTATTACATACATTACACTAGAACAACAGAATTGTAAAGGGTGCAATTTAAATCTTGCTAACAATGTGTAATTTAAGGTGACTAATATTACGAAAGAGTCTGCAAAAGTGTCGTTCTCTAGATATTGAGAACACAAGGAGGAAGTCTATATCACAACTACAAGTGTACACAATTTTTTGAGAGGCTAGGAAATTAAAATGTATATGGCAACACACCATCCTATAACGTGGGTTTATCCAGTATTTCCATTTATTAAAAAAAATTATGATTTGAGCCAATCACATAATACACAAGCGTGGTTGAGAAGGATGAATTCAATTTACTCAACATCTCATTTTGATAGCAGCCACCGATACTCACCTTCATATTAAAGATGCATGTAAATACGTCCATCGTACGCCGGCGAAGTATATAAATAAGCTATTGAAACACTTTAGTTTGCACCTCCACCATACTGCCTGCTTGTTGTCGATGCATGTAATCTTACGAATAAGGGTCGGAATGTGGTGGCCTAATGGGATCGGTGAACTCTATGCCCACACCATGATGATCGCCGCCTTCACCAAAGCAGATGATCGCACCACTCGGGATCGTGGTAGAAAGAAGAAGCGCATTGGGCTCCTCCTCCATCTACAACCAAAGAGACACAACCCGCTAAATAGGAACGAAGGGCCCATGCCATCAAAATCACATCAGAGAACGCGCCTCTTGACCTAGAAGAGACATGTTTTTCTCTTAGCTGGTTAAATTAGTAATTTTTTAAAATTAAAAAATTATAAATAGGAGGTGTTCTATAGTTTTTTATGAGTGTTGGAACAGTTCATAAACTAGTACTCCCTCCGATCCATAATAAGTGTCGCTCATTTTGTACTAAGCTAGTATAAACTTTGTACTAGATGAGCGACACTTATTATGGATCGGAGGGAGTACATCATTATTTCAGTGATTCACATTTCTATTTTGTGAGCATGAAAAAAATACAATTTTACTTAAATCCCAAGTGATGTCTGCACTACTGGTAAATAAGCACCAGACGGTTGGTGCTAAAGGACAACTCTAGTGTCCTTGATCTCTTTTGACTTGTGATAGTGACTAAAAATTTGATATTGAAGGGAGATACATGAAATGCTTCCATCTGAGATTGTGAGGTACATTAATAAGCACTCAAGAGAAGCTTTGATGTACTGCTTGATGGTGTGCTATATCGAGGATGTCCCCTACAAGGGTAGTTCCGGCGACATGGCATCCCAACTAGCCTTCGGTGCACACTTTAGTTAGCGCGCGCTAGGCATGAGACACGAGGGTAAGAGACCCAGCGTAAATATAAATTAAACTTCAATACGATGACCTCTTGTCGGCACTAGATCCGTCCTTAGCCTCTCTCACCTTCACAATGGGCCGACTCTACATCAACCCATCGCTCGCCACTCTGACGAAGGTCCCAACACAATGCAACATGGGGCCACACGCGACATCGAAGGATCACCCCACTAACTCACGTCGAAAATCCATTGGTGGTCTTCAACGTTGGCGGGCCTGAAACCCATCGACCTTCCCGTCCATAATCAAGAATTCAACATGATCTTTTGATCGCACCCAGTATGATATGCAATACACGTATTTCTATAGGATAATCCCTCAATTAAAAATATCAAATTATTTGTGTTTTGCCAAGAGTAGCACTGTCTGGAACACTTCCATTATTTCTTCGACGAAATCAACAAAGATAGAAGTTATGCATCACTGAAAAGTAGCAGATGCATTTCCAAGTTCAATTGTCAAACCACGATAAGCATACATACCAAAGGGCAAGTAAATGGTGTTTTCTTTTGGTCGTTCATATTAACTACTATTTGTGAGAATCAAAAATATTCATCAAGATATATAAAGTGAGAATGCATAGCTAACCTTCAACCATTTGATCTATGAATGGTAAAAGGTAATGATATATCCGCTTCTCCTTAATTAATTTTCTGTAATCAATACACCTTCAATATCCAATAATGGTGCTAATAGGGATAAGTTTATTATTTTTGTTAGGCACATCCATGAATCCTCTTTTCATAGGGGCACTTTGATTTGGAATTATCCATTTACTATCAGCTACAAAGAAAATATTAACATCCTGTAATCAGATTACCACTTTTTCTACCACCTCTTTTATTCCAGGGTTCAACTTTCTTTGATATTCTTTCACAGGTTTAGCACTTTCTTGCATAAATGATCCCACCGAAATTCTCCCCGTCCAAGAAGTTGATGGTAAACCCATGGGGCAATATCAACGCGCGATGACTGATGATGATAGACCATTCATCTTGGGAAAGTAACATATTTTTCCAGTGGGGATATATGAATGGGGGATCCAAAATTAATTAGTCTCTTTTACATAAATAATAGTGATGCAGATGAAAAGGTGAAGATTTGATGGAGAAGATGGAAAGAGCGATGGAAATCAATAGATGGGGAGTGATTGTGGGTACATAGGGATCCCATGGGACACTCGTGTTGATGAGGAAGAACGTGGTTAGCTAGCGATAGAAATTAAGGAAGAGGAAGTGTCGTGATTAAATCACACGTTTTGAATATCAAACATTAAAGGGAATATTTGATGATGTCATTGCATGCATGCATAAAGGGGAGAGAGTTGAGCCGCCGCATAGCAAAGCGCTGGTGCGGCGCCACTACCTGGTATCGTCTTTTCAAGAATCTTTACACAACTTTTTAGTCTTTTTTGTGTGTGTGTGGAGGATGCCATTTTTTAGTCTTTTTTAGGGGGTACCATTTTTGTATAATTTTTTTGACAATATGGTCCCATTTTTGTAGTCTTTATTTTAGGTGTAGTCTTTTATTTTTTTGAGGTGTAGTGGAACGAGGCCCAATACTATTTAACTTCTTTGTTGGTGGGTCAGGGCCCAATACGATTGACTGAACCACTTCACTCCGCCGCCCTCGTCGTCGTCCTCCTCCGGCTTTTCTAGGTTTTGTTGGCGGCGGCGAGATGAAGGATTCCGGCGGAATGGCATGCCGCCGTAGCAAGCGCCTCCATCCACACACCCACGCGGGCGACGGACTGACCCGCCGCCGCAGCCCGCGGTTACATCCCCAGATCCACGCGACTGAAGAGGCATCCCAAGTGAGCCGCCGCCGCCGCAGCCCGCGCCTCCTTCCCCGGGACGAGGGCGACGGAGTGGCTCGTCGGCGCAGCGCGCGCCTCCGTACCCAGGTGCATACGAGCGAAGACGCATCGGAAGTGACCCGCCGCGGCATCTCGCCGGTGACGCTGAACTCGCCGCTCGAAGACGACGATCTGCTGTGGGAGATCCTCCTTCGCCTCCCGCCGCAGCCCTCCTCCCTACCCCGGGCCTCCGCCGTCTGCAAGAGGTGGCGCTGCGCCGTCACCGACCCCAGGTTCCACCGCCGGTTCTGTGCACATCATCGGAAGCCGCCCCTCCTCGGTTTCTTTCAGAATGGCGTCGATGGTATCGTGTTCAAAACGGAACATCCCGACCGCATCCCTCCTCAGCGCTTCAACCTGAACATTGACAGCGGCAAAGGGTCGAGGGTTCAATTGCGCGGGTGCCGGCATGGTCGCGTCCTTCTCATGTGCTCGTTGCAGCGAGAGTTTATTGTCATTGCCCCCATCACCGGCGCTCCTCGCCGCATATCCATTCCACCAAAGTTCAATGAACGCTACGTCAACGGCGCGGTGCTTTGTGCTGCCCCTGAACACGACCATGTCCACGGGAGCTGCCACTCGAGCCCATTCAAGGTGGTCTTGGTGTCTTCGAGCAGCTACTATAGGGGTCCACAACTCGCCTTCGCATGTGTTTACTCGTCGGAGACTGGCATATGGAATGATCTCATCTCAACACCAACTCCATTTCAGCTTCATGGTACTCTTAGTCAGGGGTCACTTATTAGTAATGCACTTTACTGGCTGTGCAATCGAGGAGATTACATACTTGAGTTTGATTTGGATGGGCACAACCTAGCCTTGATCAAAGCACCTCCCATTATAGATGATGACCGCCACATCTTCGACACGAGTGAGATCATCGAGATCGTGGATGGCGCTGCTGGTCTCGCCATATTGTCTCACTATTTCCACAACATTCAAATATGGCGATGGAAGGTCAATTTTCAGGGTGTTACCAAATGGGTGTTGTGGAAGACCATTGATATGCATCACATTCATGGGATCCCCCCTGGGGTTCGAGCAGAGAGGCCAGGGCCGTTATTTAGATTGAGATATGCTGAAGATACTGATGATATATTTCTCTATGTGGGAAGCAGTCTCTATATGGTGCAACTTAAGTCGATGCAATCTAGGAAACTTTGTGAAACCAATTACTCTAGTGCCCATCATTTTTTCAAGAGTTTCTATGTGCCAGGTGATTGCTTTCTTCACTAGTCAGCATATTGTAGGAACAACTTAATCTTGTTATGTTTTCTACATGGATGCTTGAATACCTTTGCTAGGTAGACGGATTTATAGCCGTATTTTTTAGTATATGTTATCATCTACTGTAGCCGTACTTTCTGTTATCATTCGGTATTTTTTCCTTCATCTATGGGAGATAATAAATCAAATATCACATGGAATGAGTAATAATGTAGGAGTAATTTCTAATGTCAAATGGTTTACTCATTCGCCATGTTTGGAACCTCATCTAGCTATATTGTTCTATCTAGTACTTTTAATCTTGCTGTTCTTAACTCCATGAAAGAACTTTTGTTAAAAATGTACCTTCGGGAATAATAGTTTTCCATGCAAGTGACCAGTACATTTTTAGCACACCTTTTTCCCGTATTTTTTTTTATCTCTAAGCAAGCTCCTTAAATATCCAAGATCACTTTTGTTGATAGTATTGATTTGTTTTCGCATGTTTTTTTATTTCTTCTTCACACGAGGAGTTTTGAGTTTACTGACATAAATTTTGAACCCTAATTTTTATTTCTTATAAGCTAAATTCATCAATATGCGGTAGCTATGCATACATTATACACCTTTCAAGAATATTCCTTGCAAAAGCCAACATATGTATTTTTTTCTATATTTGTTGCTCGAAGCCAGCTAAAAAACTTAAATACAAAAGGGAGCCATTTTTCTTAGATTTTCAGTTAATCTATGTAACAGACTCAATATTTTCTACTCATGCTTATGGTTCGAGGCACAACCATTGCTCGTGGATGTGAAGGAGATGAAATGCTGCATGAAAAAATAGCTGATGTGCCGAAACGGTCCAACAAGTAAGGTCTTGCTAATATAGTTTGTGAGATTTGAACAATTTGCTTTTATCTCTTTGGAAAATAGCTGGCAAACAATGTGGGTAGCATGCACCCTCAAAGTACTAACCATTCGGCTGTTGGGATTCACACATGCTAATAACACATTAAAAACAATGAAAATGGTGGTGACTGATGCAAAGTAAATAATTACTCCTTTGGATCATAATGTGATGCAGCTGATCCTACTGTTGTATTTCCACACGTTCTCCCATGGTTTAGCTGTTATGATATATTATATAAGTTGATATTATTATATTAGTAGCCATTTTGTTACTACAAACACCAGTCACATGATCATTCAACTCCACCACTCAACATATTCGTGTCAAAAAGGCTGAAGGATATTTTTTGTCATAGGGGATGCGGTAAATATCCATTTAACATTGCTTAGCTTATCATGAGTTTATACACACATCTAGTTCACATATTAAAAATTTACATAGGTGCTTTTGTTAGAATTTATCTTTATCTGTATTGAGTTACTTGTAGATTAATGCTTTTGTGTTCTCCAGGTGAAGGGAGGGCAAGGAAGGGCTGCTGCTGTTTTTTTTTTGTTAATGAGCTCATCGTGCATCAATGTGGCCAGCAGGTTTTTATGTTATCTGAAATATATTACCAAGTGTACGCTTTATTCGAGCTAAGTTTCTAGTATAGCAAGATGCTTTTGAATACCCTAGTATTATTTCAAGTTGGATTTCATTGTCCGATGGTTTATGTGTGTGCTTATGTTGGCAGCTCTTCTCTTTAGCCAAGGCATTTTCAGTCTCAAGTATACCAAAACGTGTGTTTGAGTGTGCTTATCGGCTGTAGTTTGCTAAGCATGTGGGCACCGTCCATCTAATGTGATCATGATCCGCCCGTGCTCTTTTTTTTATTTTCCTTGAGATTAATAACAGTGAGATTAGCAACAGAAAATTAATGATAGAAGTGCAGTGCTGATGGAAATAACTGCTGCACTGTAGGATATCAGACTAGGAGAGGGAAAAAAAGTGTTATTTGGTCTGAACTAACTCCATTCCAGGGGGTTGTTCTAGATATATTATTTTTAAAACAGAAAGTGTCAGATTGGCAAATTCCACATGTTGTCCGATGATGAATGAACCCCTCGCACACGGTTTCGCTTTTGGGGTTTACATAACTGAAAGAACCACCAGCTGAATCTTTATTTCATTTTACGGCACCAAAGAACGCCGACACAAAGGTTTAGAGCATATCCAGCCGCGCCCCCAAGAGGCCCCCAAGACGGCGAAACTAGCGCCGTGGGGTGAAAATTCCCCCAGCCGGGCCCCCAAGGGCCCAAATAGCGTCGGATTGGGCCAAAACTGAGTCCGGCGATCCCAACCCAAACCCAGCGCGCTGGGGGTCGCTTGGGGTCGCCGGATGAAAGGAAATCGCGCGATCACGGGCGCCTTTCGTGCGCTTCCTCCCAACGGCCCCACTTGTCGGCCTCTTTCCGACGCGGCGTGCTCATCCATTCACCTCGTCTTCCTCGCTCTGACGGCCGCAGGGGGAATCAATGCTTGACGGAGTCCAGTCCAATCGCCGCGGAGTAGTCCAATCGCCGCGGAGTAGTCCAATCGCCGCCGCTCGTCCGCCGCGTGTCCAGCTGTAACAGCCCAGTTTTCACAAAAATTAAAATTTTTGTTTTCGGTGTGGATTGTTTGATTGTCTGAGTTGCTTGCGGTGTTTGCATCCCCGATTTATTGATCGGTGATTATTTTCCCCCCTCTTATCTCGTACCGGACGGAGACCGACCCTTGCCACCCTGACACTCGACCTTTGCGACACCGGGTTTTTCACCCGATCACCGTCGCGAAAAACCGCACGAGACCAGCCGCAGCCAACGTAACGAAAAACCCCGTTTAATAATTAAACGGGATATTTTTTATAGCGCGCCGGAAAGTGTTTTCGGAACGGTTCCAGCGCGAGGTGAACGCCTCCGGCTCGACGCACTGATCGCGCACTTCGAAGTTTTACCCGAATCGGAGGTACTGCGGACCCCCGGCAGTCAGAAACGGGAGCACCGCGCGCGCGAGAAAAAAAACCGGAGATGTTTTTGCAAACTGCCAGCCACCGGGGCTATATAAAGACCACCACACTCCCACCCACCTAGGGTTTCCCTAGGCAGCCGCCAGCCCCAGATCTGGCCCCAAATACCCCAATTTTCGTCCAAACCCTAAATTCCAGATCTGAGATTCGCCCAAATGATCCTGGACCGTCAGATCCGGAGATCCGACGGCCCGGATCGCGCCACGTCAGCCCCAGCCTGTGCTCCTCTCTCCTCTAGCCCGCTGCGCTGCACCAGCCGTGGAGAGCCGCGCCGCCGCGCCGTCCGTCTCCGGCCGACGACAGCAGGCTGTGCGCCACCCCAGGTCCTCCCTCTCCTCCGCGCCCCTTCTCCTCTCCTCCTCCCTCACAGCCGCTTCCCTTCTCCTCCCTGCAGTTCGCGAGCGCCATGGGAAGCCGCCGCCAGAAGCAAGAGCTCGAGGCCCCGCCGCCTTGGAGCTCGCCGGCAGCCATCGTGCCGGGATCCGGCTCCTCCTTCCCCCTCTGCGCCTTGCCGCGCCTCCCGGCCTCCCCTGCTCGCCTCGGCCGCCACCCCTCGCCGGGCTTCGTCAAGCGCGCCGCCGCCAGCGTCCTGGATCGGGAGCTCGGGGACGGGACGACTGGCTGGCTCCAACCGGCGCCCCCACGGCCCAGCAGCGCGGCCCAGCTGCCAGGCCAAGGCGGCCCAGAAGCCTTCAAGCCCAGCGCAGCCAGGCCGGCCTGCCTCTCCAGTGGGCCACGGCCCAAAGTGAGGCGCCCCCAGCCCCTCTTTTTTTTATTTTTTGCTGTTTTGTTTTTTTTCCTGTTGGGCCCAAATAGCCTAGTTTCGGCCCGTATAGTTTTTTTTGCTAGGTTTATTTGTTTATTTAGGCAGTTTGTATTAGGATTTTTGCAGTGCCCGTAACTTTTTAACCGTAGCTCCTATTGCGACGATTTAAATATGAAACTTGCTTAATTTTGTGTCTAGTTTAGTAATTTGTGCTTTGTTGCCATGTTTAACTTTGTTTATATGCTGTTTGACTGTTAATTACACTGCCTGCCACTGTAAACTGTAACTGCTATAACTTTTTATCCGTTGCTTGGATTAAAATGTTCTTTATATGTAACTTGACTAGAATTGCATGTAGGTTGTGTTTTTGCTGTTCTTGCTTGCTAATAAAAATAATAAAATATTGTTTAGGCAAAACAGTACCAAATTCCATTTTTATCGTGGGGTCCGCAATAGTTTGCCATGTTTAGGATTTCACCCCACTTAAATTGACTAGCCCAGGTAGTTTATTTATGCTTCACCTCTTGCCATGTTTGTGTGATATGCCATGCTTGCTTGAGTTGCCATGTTAATAACCGTTGATTGATCACCTTTAGCTAAACAACTTGAACCACCGTAAACGTGCGGTATCGTCGTGTGTGACGAGTACCCCACTTAAATCGTTAGTAACCGCTCTCGACGGTAGGTGCGATGTCTCGTGTTGCTTCTTGTTGATGCTTGCTCGTGTTTGCCTCGTAGTAATAGAGTGCTTGCTCGTTGATTGTTTTCCAGTGTTTACTTCTTGTGTGCTCCCGCGGGTACCTCTCGGAGACGATGCGAGCTTGCGATCAACTACATCTTCGGAACCCGACTTATCAACATGCAAGGACTATACATTACTTATGATCCATTCTATTTCAACCAGCGGTTTGCATGCTAGTCTAGGATAGGTTCGATGTTTGATCCTACCACATGTTTACAACCTTTTTCAAACCGATACAGCCATGTCCCCTCCCAGCAAACCTTGTACTTCTATGTTACTTTTGCTCGTTGCTCCGCCCTTGCTTAGTATGCATGCTTAGGAAGCTACGATGTTACCCTGTTACTCTTTGGGTTGGGATATCACCTGATTATTATATTATTGTTGATGATATGATTATTATAATGTTGACTATATTCGACGAAGGATGGAAGGTCTAGGCTATCCCGCCCCGACGCTTTGTGTGACGCCCCCAAAATCAGACCGTGTACAGTAATCATACACACAGAGTACACGACTGAGATTAGGGTGCCACGGTGATAATATCACAGCACAACACTAAACACAAAAGGATAAACAAATATATTACAATAGAGGGGGTCACGCGGACCCGAATATATGAGTCATACAAGCCATAATATCTGAATACAGACATAGTTAGTCAAGTTTTGCCTTAAGAAGGCTAGCACAAATCACATCAGAGATACAGAACGAAAAGGCGAGGCCTCCTGCCTGGGATCCACAGTACTACTCCTGGTCCACGGGGAACTCGACGTCGTAGTAGGCGCCTCCGGGGTACTCCTGCTCCTGGGCTCCAACGTCGGCTGCAGCGGCCGATCAGGCAAAACAGTAAAGGAAATAAAGCAGGTGAGTATCTAGTATACCCGCGAGTCTTACGTCCGCTACTAAGCATTATGCATTGTATCAACGGAATGAAGAGGCTGTATATAGTGGTCTGAAGACAGAAATTTAGAGCAAGGGTAAGAAGCTAGGCCTATCGAAGACTAGCATCTTCCGACGATGTCTTGCAGCATGAGGTAAGAATCAGCCAACAGTTTATATAAAGCAGTAGAGTAACAATGAAGCAGAAGTTGCTGCAACATTGAATAATAATAAGTTGTAATAATTAACAATGCCTCCGAGTTCACCTCCTCGACATCCCCGCGAGGAAGAAAACCCGGAACCATACAGTTTAATAATAGTTTCTAGTGGTAAGATCCAGCTTCAGCATAAAGCGTCCTGTTACCGTGGACACGGCTATCGATAGATCAATTCTTCCCTGCAGGGGTGCACTTGTGTTACGCTACACGCACGGATCTCCAGGGTGACGGGAACCTTGTTAGGGAACGCTCCACCGAGGCTATCCGACACTTCATAGCCCATCTTTCAAACTCAACAGAGAGGTCATCCGCCGGACTATATCCTATGTACGCGGGGCTTTGGACCCTAACCCCGACGTACTCCTGCACGGTGCGTGACTGGCCGGTGAAGTTAAATCAAAGCAATATACAAATCACCCGCCGCGGCAAAAAGACAACACCACTTCCCGGCAATCAGCCCGCGGTACTGCTGACGTCTGAAGAGTCCTCGGACGACACTAAGAAGCGGAGGAGCCCATAACTCGTAGTTCCCACGGGTAGGTAGTGCGTACATGGCATATAGCCAACTCAAGACATTCACTGAACCATTTAACATTTTAATTAACCTGCGTGACAACCGTTATCGTTGCCTCGACTTAACCGACCCGCGGACAACGACAGCAGCCAGGACCACCAGTACATCGGTGCCTGCCCCGTCGTCCCACCAAGTCACTGCGGTTACCAACAAGGTGAACCGTCTCCTTACCTTGTCTCGCGTGTGCTCCTGGAGGAGCTCGACTTTCGTGGTTTGGTAACTCTCGCGGCCAACGACCAGGGGCCAAGCACACCGGTACACTGGTCGTGCCCTCCCTGTCGTCCCGTCGCAATACCTCTCGCGGGCACCGTTGGGTCGCCCGACTTCTTACCTGAAGGACAACCGTTTACAGGACCCTATGGCGGCAAGACAAAGCCAGCCTCGAGTGGAGTACAAGGATTACTCCTTGATAGCTCACACTTGAGGTGACTAGGCATAACCCAGATAGGGGCCTTTGACGGTGTCTGCATTGTACCGTACCTGTACAGTTATATTATATGTATCCGCGTCCACTCCCCTGAGTGATCACGGCCCTCTATCTAATCCTAGCTAACAAGGCGCAGGGCTCACTGCTGAATAATGCATAATAAAGATAATAGGCAGCATAGGATAAAGGAAGGCACATCAAGGGGCGACAAAATTCAGGCTATGCAATTGAATAGGAATGTAATCGTAGCAGCAGCAGTAACAATGCCTAGTGCAAGAAATGTATGGAAAGATAGGCGGTATCTGGGGAAGAGAATGGCTCTGCTTGCCTGCAAGCTCGACGGTAGTAGTAGGGTCGTCGACGACGTAGTCGTACTCAGCAGCGGTGTAGTCGACGGCAGCAGCGGGGTCTACCGAAGATTAAGGGGGGGAAGGAAACAGTAAATACACAGCAATAATATACAAACAGATGTATGACAAGACAGATGAAAATGTTAACGGTATTCTAACGCAGTGCAATGCACATTGCTCGAAGCAGGAATTTATCCGGGGATGAACTACCGGCTTCGGGTGATTACCGGACAGGGTGTCCGGAGGGGGAAGGATCAAGCCGGAGGTGTCGTGGTTACCGGAACAACATAAGGGGGTGTATCCGTGCTATTTGAACCATTCCGGACAACTTTCGTGTTCGGAATAAATTCATCCGGGCACTCTAACAGTACCGGACAATTTATCGGACAGACGGTCCGGAGGGGGAATGTTCGATGTTTGTTGTGTTAGAGGGGGTGTCGTAGACATACGGATAGCGTATTCGTATTCGTTATATTTTTCTGATCAATTTTCATGTATAAAGTTTTTGAATCCGAGTTACGGTTTAAAAGTTATTGAATTTCAAAGTTTTAAATCAATTTAAATGATTTTTCTGGATTTTCTTTTATTATTTATTTAAACATTATCCAAAACATTATCCACAACATTATCCAGAACAGTGCTGACATGTGGGACCCACATGTCAGCCTCTGTTATTTATAATTCATTTAACTAAATTAGAAAATATCTCTGGACCCACATGTCAGTGACTAAAATTTAATTAATTGGATTAACCTAAATCATTAGTTAATTAATTAGAGGGGACCCACCTGTCAGTGACTAAACTCGTGTTAACAGTTTTGTTAATTCTTAACAGGCGCTTAAGTGGGATGGGACCCACTGGTCAGTGGGCTATCAGCCCCTAATTAACTAACTGACACCGGGGCCCCACCTGGCAGCCTCACCGGAACCTCACCGGAGGCTCGCCGGCGACGAGGTTGACGACGACGACGCCACAGGGCACGGGGGGTCTCGTGGTTAGTCCCAATCGAACGGGGAGACGACGGGGCGGCGTTTGGTTGCGGTGGCGGGGGCTGGAAGTGGCCGGAGCGAGCACGGGCTCAACAATGGCGGAGGGGAGGTCTCGGGCTCCAATGGCGAACGCGTCCACGATCCGAAAACGGGCGGTCCAGTGGGTGGAACTAACCCTACGGAGCACGGGGAGTATAACGGTGCCAAACGCGTGGCCTGGGGCGGCCTGTGTGCTCGACTACGACGACAAACGGCGGCGGGGAGCCTCTGCCCTAATGGCAGATCGACCCACGGGGCACGGGAGGGGGAACGGGGCGTTGCCGGTGGTAGAGGTGCTCACCAGGGACGTGTCGAGGCTGGCAGCTAGCTCGAGGGAGGTGCGAGGTGGCCAGAATTTGTCGCGGGTCCCGCCGGAGCCGAAGACGATGACGACGAAGTAGAGCTCGCCGTGGTGGAATAGGGCTCGATTCCTTGCGGGCCTTAACGAAGACGACGATGGCGCGGCTCCTGGACAACTCGGTGAGGCGGCTGGAGCGCGTTGGCCGCGCTTGGCCACGGTAATGGCGACGGCGGCCCTCGGCTGCTTTTCCCCGAGGCGCGAGAGAGGAGGAGGAGGGGAAGGAGAGGGGGAGTGTGTCCAGGGGGTCGGAAGCTTCGTTCTTATCGCGTCCATGGCGTCAGGGGGCAGTTGGAGGGCGGGCCCGGGCTGGTGGCGACGTGGCCACGGCGGCCGCCGTACGGGCAGGTGGGGGTGGTTGGAGGAGGAAGAAGACAAGGGGGAGTGGGCCTGGGCTGAGGTGGGCTTCGCCCCAGGCGAGTTATAGCGTTTCCCCATTTTCTGGTTTTCTGTTTATTTCAATTCTCTTCTGTAATTGATTTGTTAACCCTAGCATTTTTGAAAAATATAATTGGTGTTTGTAAATTAGGTTTATATATTACTGAGGTGCCACAAAAAGTTTTGCAGCAAAATAAATTCATTGGATATTTCCTTTAGATATTAAATGCCCAAAGTAGGGGTTTTAACCTACTGTTTGAATTGTTTGGAATTTTCTGCAACTCCAAAAATTATCAAAGTTGGTCCCACATGATTGTAATGATTTTAGGCAATTTAAAAAAATAGTTCCATGATTTTTGGAACAACTTTATTTGAGCACTTTTGTTTTAATTTCCATTTGAGGTAGTTTCAACTAGGGTTTGGTTTCATGATGAGCAAAATGCATTGGGCTTTGTGTTTTGATTACCAACCAGCATGGTTTGGATGGAGCAGAAGCAAAGTTTGATTAAGGTCAGGGAATAACAGGGATTAACAAACAGTGATAGTCAACAATGATGATGATTACTGTTACAGGCATCTGAGGGTGTTACACTTTGTTCCATTCGAGTCACCTAGGATCCGAGTTCCGGGTATTGGTTTTAAGACTGAGCGTGCCTAACCGCGTGTGGGATTTTATGGGGTCCCCTTTTCTTACCTATCTAGCTTCAAACATTTCTAGAGGTGGCCCAAGCTGATTTACCATTTGAAAACATGCATATATATCTTGTCGGGTCGCTCCTAGCAGATATCCTTTAAAACAACCCGGACCAGCGGAGACATGGTTTCCCTGTTGGTCCACCTTTGACCGGCGAGGGCCCGAGGCCTCACGTGAGGCGTCTCGGTAACCCAAACCCTGTTGAGACGGAAGAGTCCGATCCGAGAGCGTGGCCAGGTTTTGGATTGGGTGTCGACTCCCCGGGGGCCACCCGGATTTGTTCGTTGTTAGCTAGAGGGACTTGTCGTTTCGGATCTCTTGGAACTAAATCATAAAATGGTTGCCTTTGATGGGTAGCAACTGAGAGTGATGGACGTGCGTGTGGAACCTTGTAATGGGCAGTTGGTACACCCCTGCAGGGTTAAATCTTTTCGAGAAGCCGTGTCCACGGTTATGGACGACTTGAGACCTACTCCTTGTTCATAGACAACAACAACTGAGATAATTTTAATATAACTTGATCAACGTGTGTGTGCCTTGACTGCTTCCTCTTCGTCGGGATGCGAAGAGGAGGACAAGGATAGGATAGGTGTTATGTTTGCGTAGTAGGTGGATAACAAGACTTGTTGGAGGCGATTCCTCATCGAATGCTTGGCTTCTTATCTTACTCTCTAGATCGTTAGCCACTTCATAAATGCTAGTGCGGCAGCAACCTCACCACTTACCCCTTCTTTACCGTAAACTAATAGTTGTCCTAGAATGACGAGTGATGAAGTCCTTGCTGGGTCAGATGACCACTACAGTTGGATGCTGAGTACCTCTGTACTCGTGATACTACCCCGAAACACTTTTCAGGGTTCTCCATCGACAACAGGTATGGTGATCGACGTTTCACGCGGAGACTCGACGACGACTAGTTAGGCGGATCCCGGCGGAGGGCCTGGACCCGTGTGGTTATGGGATCGTTGTTTTCTCTTTGCCACTAGGCATTTGCTTGTAGTCTGTACTCAGACATGTATCTTCCGCTGTTGTATTGTATTTAAGGCAGTTGTATGCCGATTGTATGAGATGTATCCTGTATCTGTAATGTTGTGATATCATGTTGGAAATCCGGGGCATATGGCTATGTCATATGTCGCGGTGGGACCGATATGTGCTTCGTCCCTGGGTCTGGGTGGAAACACCTAGATTTGGAACAGTACCGCATATCGGGCCTTACAACTTGGTATCAGAGCCTTACCGACCGTAGGATCCCCTCTCTGGCCGAAGTCGAGTCTAGACAAAAACTATTTTGTAGTTACTAAGTTAGTATCGGAGAGTAGGAATCTTTTTACTCCTTACCCATGCTCTGGTCAGGACAAGTGTCGTAAGTGTTTTATTCTCGCCTTATCCCCTTTCAAACTCTAGGATCTCGAGTGTGTGGAGTTTCGGAACCGTTACAATGCCTTGCTTGCAGCGTATTTTCTCGATTTCGAGCTCAGGTGGGAATTCCTGTAGTACCTTTAGCTTCTCCGGTTTCGGATATCATCTGGGTCATCCATTGCCATCCCTCCTTTTGGCCGGTGTTTTTACGACTTGCGTCGAAAATCACTATCCCTTGATCTGATTTTCGCGATCGTTCTTCCTCTTGTCACTGACGTTTTCGTTATTTCGACGATGTCGTCTCCCTGCGGAAATTTATCTCGACAGAAGTTCGACGTCGACATGGAGCAGAGTCCCTAGTTGGTGGTGTTGAAGATCGTCGCCTCTCTTTTCTCTTTCCCCTCTCCCCCGGATCGTCCTGGATCTCGGGACGAGATACCTTGTTGGTGGTGTTGTATTGTAACAACCCAGTTTTCACAAAAATTAAAATTTTTGATTTCGGTGTGGATTGTTTGATTGTCTGAGTTGTTTGCGGTGTTTGCATCCCCGATTTATTGATCGGCGATTATTTTCCCCCCTCTTATCTCGTACCGGACGGAGACCGACCCTTGCCACCCAGACACTCGACCTTTGCGACACCGGGTTTCACCCGATCACCGTCGCGAAAAACCGCACGAGACCAGCCGCAGCCAACGGAACGAAAAACCCCGTTTAATAATTAAACGGGATATTTTTTATAGCGCGCCGGAAAGTGTTTTCGGAACGGTTCCAGCGCGAGGTGAACGCCTCCGGCTCGACGCACTGATCGCGCACTTCGAAGTTTTACCCGAATCGGAGATACCGCGGACCCCCGGCAGTCAGAAACGGGAGCACCGCGCGCGCGAGAAAAAAAAAACCCGGAGATGTTTTTGCAAACTGCCAGCCACCGGGGCTATATAAAGACCACCACACTCCCACCCACCTAGGGTTTCCCTAGGCAGCCACCAGCCCCAGATCTGGCCCCAAATACCCCAATTTTCGTCCAAACCCTAAATTCCAGATCTGAGATTCGCCCAAATGATCCTGGACCGTCAGATCCGGAGATCCGACGGCCCGGATCGCGCCACGTCAGCCCCAACCTGTGCTCCTCTCTCCTCTAGACCGCTGCGC
The DNA here is from genome assembly GCA_950022295.1 of Bromus sterilis. Lineage (NCBI taxonomy): Eukaryota > Viridiplantae > Streptophyta > Magnoliopsida > Poales > Poaceae > Bromus > Bromus sterilis. The sequence continues at coordinate 5,051,060 of OX465597.1, read as the reverse complement.
TGCACCAGCCGTGGAGAGCCGCGCCGCCGCGCCGTCCGTCTCCGGCCGAGGATAGCAGGCCGTGCGCCACCCCAGGTCCTCCCTCTCCTCCGCGCCCCTTCTCCTCTCCTCCTCCCTCACAGCCGCTTCCCTTCTCCTCCCTGCAGTTCGCGAGCGCCATGGGAAGCCGCCGCCCGAAGCAAGAGCTCGAGGCCCCGCCGCCTTGGAGCTCGCCGGCAGCCATCGTGCCGGGATCCGGCTCCTCCTTCCCCCTCTACGCCTTGCCGCGCCTCCCGGCCTCCCCTGCTCGCCTCAGCCGCCGCCCCTCGCCGGGCTTCGTCAAGCGCGCCGCCGCCAGCGTCCTGGATCGGGAGCTCGGGGACGGGACGACTGGCTGGCTCCAACCGGCGCCCCCACGGCCCAGCAGCGCGGCCCAGCTGCCAGGCCAAGGCGGCCCAGAAGCCTTCAAGCCCAGCGCAGCCAGGCCGGCCTGCCTCTCCAGTGGGCCACGGCCCAAAGTGAGGCGCCCCCAGCCCCTCTTTTTTTATTTTTTGCTGTTTTGTTTTTTTTTCCTGTTGGGCCCAAATAGCCTAGTTTCGGCCCGTATAGTTTTTTTTGCTAGGTTTATTTGTTTATTTAGGCAGTTTGTATTAGGATTTTTGCAGTGCCCGTAACTTTTTAACCGTAGCTCCGATTGCGACGATTTAAATATGAAACTTGCTTAGTTTTGTGTCTAATTTAGTAATTTGTGCTTTGTTGCCATGTTTGACTTTGTTTACATGCTGTTTGACTGTTAATTACACTGCCTGCCACTATAAACTGTAACTGCTATAACTTTTTATCCATTGCTCGGATTAAAATGTTCTTTATATGTAACTTGACTAGAATTGCATGTAGGTTGTGTTTTTGCTGTTCTTGCTTGCTAATAAAAATAATAAAATATTGTTTAGGCGAAACAGTACCAAATTCCATTTTTATCGTGGGGTCTGCAATAGTTTGTCATGTCTAGGATTTCACCCCACTTAAATTGACTAGCCCAGGTAGTTTATTTATGCTTCACCTCTTGCCATGTTTGTGTGGTATGCCATGCTTGCTTGAGTTGCCATGTTAATAACCGTTGATTGATCACCTTTAGCTAAACAACTTGAACCACCGTAAACGTGCGGTATCGTCGTGTGTGACGAGTACCCCACTTAAATCGTTAGTAACCGCTCTCGACGGTAGGTGCGATGTCTCGTGTTGCTTTCTTGTTGATGCTTGCTCGTGTTTGCCTCGTAGTAATAGAGTGCTTGCTCGTTGATTGTTTTCCAGTGTTTACTTCTTGTGTGCTCCCGCGGGTACCTCTCGGAGACGATGCGAGCTTGCGATCAACTACACCTTCGGAACCCGACTTATCAACAGGCAAGGACTATACATTACTTATGATCCATTCTATTTCAACCAGCGGTTTGAATGCTAGTCTAGGATAGGTTCGATGTTTGATCCTACCACATGTTTACAGCCTTTTTCAAACCGATACAGCCATGTCCCCTCCCAGCAAACCTTGTACTGCTATGTTACTTTTGCTCGTTGCTCAGCCCCTGCTTAGTATGCATGCTTAGGAAGCTACGATGTTACCCTGTTACTCTTTGGGTTGGGATATCACCTGATTATTATATTATTGTTGATGATATGATTATTATAATGTTGACTATATTCGACGAAGGATGGAAGGTCTAGGCTATCCCGCCCCGACGCTTTGTTCCATTCGAGTCACCTAGGATCCGAGTTCCGGGTATTGGTTTTAAGACTGAGCGTGCCTAACCGCGTGTGGGATTTTATGGGGTCCCCTTTTCTTACCTATCTAGCTTCAAACATTTCTAGAGGTGGCCCAAGCTGATTTACCATTTGAAAACATGCATATATATCTTGTCGGGTCGCTCCTAGCAGATATCCTTTAAAACAACCCGGACCAGCGGAGACATGGTTTCCCTGTTGGTCCATCTTTGACCGGCGAGGGCCCGAGGCCTCACGTGAGGCGTCTCGGTAACCCAAACCCTGTTGAGACGGAAGAGTCCGATCCGAGAGCGTGGCCAGGTTTTGGATTGGGTGTCGACTCCCCGGGGGCCACCCGGATTTGTTCGTTGTTAGCTAGAGGGACTTGTCGTTTCGGATCTCTTGGAACTAAATCATAAAATGGTTGCCTTTGATGGGTAGCAACTGAGAGTGATGGACGTGCGTGCGGAGCCTTGTAATGGGCAGTTGGTACACCCCTGCAGGGTTAAATCTTTTCGAGAAGCCGTGTCCACGGTTATGGACGACTTGAGACCTACTCCTTGTTCATAGACAACAACAACTGAGATAATTTTAATATAACTTGATCAACGTGTGTGTGCCTTGACTGCTTCCTCTTCGTCGGGATGCGAAGAGGAGGACAAGGATAGGATAGGTGTTATGTTTGCATAGTAGGTGGATAGCAAGACTTGTTGGAGGCGATTCCTCATCGAATGCTTGGCTTCTTATCTTACTCTCTAGATCGTTAGCCACTTCATAAATGCTAGTGCGGCAGCAACCTCACCACTTACCCCTTCCTTACCGTAAACTAATAGTTGTCCTAGAATGACGAGTGATGAAATCCTTGCTGGGTCAGATGACCACTACAGTTGGATGCTGAGTACCTCTGTACTCATGATACTACCCCGAAACTCTTTTCAGGGTTCTCCATCGACAACAGGTATGGTGATCGACGTTTCACGTGGAGACTCGACGACGACTAGTTAGGCGGATCCCGGCGGAGGGCCTGGACCCGTGTGGTTATGGGATCGTTGTTTTTCTCTTTGCCACTAGGCATTTGCTTGTAGTCTGTACTCAGACATGTATCTTCCGCTGTTATATTGTATTTAAGGCAGTTGTATGCCGATTGTATGAGATGTTGTATCCTGTATCTGTAATGTTGTGATATCATGTTGGAAATCCGGGGCATATGGCTATGTCATATGTCGCGGTGGAACCGATATGTGCTTCGTCCCCGGGTCTGGGTGGAAACACCTAGATCTGGAACAGTACCGCATATCGGGCCTTACACCAGCCGCATGCACCCCCTCCGCCGCTATATAAAGCGGGTGGGCTCGCCGTCGAGAGACACACCGCGCACCTCTTCTTCCTCCCCTGCTCGCCGCACTCTTCCTCTTTCCTCCCCTCTCGCTGCTCCGCCATGAATCCCTACCACGGCCAGAACGGCATCCGCCGCGCCCTCACCCGCGCCGAGGCCATCCTTCTGGCCGAGGGAAACTACCCTTGTCCGGTAGGCTTGCGTCTGCCGCGCGGGTGGGTGCTCAGCGCCGCCGTCGTGCCGGTGCCGCCTCTGCCTCAGGGGCAAGAGTTTGAGCGGGAGGTTCTCGCCGTCCGCGCCACCATGACCGCCGAAGAATTCGCCGATCCGGCGAATGCGCCGAACAACATTGCGCGCTGGACGGCCTACTTCGAGGAGCGCCGCAACCAGGCGCTCGTCTCCGTCCAAGGTCTGGATCCTGTGGCCGGCCCAGGGAACCGGCTCGGCCGGATCCTGTGGTGGAGCGCCGAGGGGCGCACGCTCGTCTCCGTCCTCTACCACATCCAGGACGGCAACCAGCCGCGCCTAAAGTACCCATGAAGGGGTGACGGCGAGCGGCGTCGATGGTGCAACGGAGTAGAGCAGCGTCGGTGGTGCAGCGGAGGCGAGTAGCGTCGACGGTGCAGCGGAGGCGAGCTGCGTCGATGGTGCACCATCCTAGTTTTTAAATTTTCTGATGAATCTATGTAATAGTAGGCCAAATATTATCGCATATTATGTAAAATCCCCCAAATATTAATGAATTTTCGCCGAATTTGCTCTATGTTCATGAGTTCCGCCGAACTTGGACGAAATTTTGTCGAACTTGGGGGGGCGTTTTGAGGCCGCGACTGGGTAGCCGCCCCCCCAGGACCTATCGCCGCGTCGGTCGCCCCCAAGCGGCGCTAAAAATAGCGCCGCAAAAGGTCCTGGGGGGGCGAACGGCTGGAGATGCTCTTAGCAGCAGTTACACTGAGGGAGGGAGAGAGAGAGAGAGAGAGAGAGGGGAGTCAGGGACACGAAAATATGGCACCTTATTTAAAATTTAAAATTTTGAAAAAAAATCACTTCTTTATTTTATTAATTCAGGATCCAGAAGAGGTGCCCTTTCTGCAAATTCACACAAGAGGGGGAGAGCTCGAGGTGGAAGACGACTGACAGAGATGTTTTGTGCTGCTCAAAGTTCCGCAGCTTAAATGTTCTTTCTCCTCCTTTTATTCATGCTTACAAAGGGAAATCGTGGCCCATGGTATACGTGATGCTCGCGCCATTCCACGAGTGGATCGTGTACCGCAAGACTCGCTTCAGGTCGCCATAGATTCAGGCCGAATCTCTAACAGAAAACCGGGAAAAAGACTTAGCTAAAACTGACGAAACTGAAGGAAAAACTACACCTAGCTTAACAGTAGCTGGGTTTATCAACAATCACCCCCTAATCCCTGCTACTCACTTTATTTTGATAATGCTGATCTTGTTCCGCAGCTCCAGGGATCTCACGCGCCCCAAGGGTCTTTATCAGAATGTCCGTGAGCTGCTCTGTTGTTCCAGTGGACTTTACTACGATCTTCTCGCCGACGCACTACCTGGTGTAGTGGTAGCGCATGTCGACGTGTTTTCTTCAATCGTGGTACACTGGATTCTTGTAGAGAGAAATGGCGGACTTCTTGTCCACCTTAAGAACTGGCGGTGTTCGTCCGCCATGTCGCCGCGAGCCAGGAAGCATCCTAGCGTTCGCGTGCCAGCGGCATACCTGAGTATGTGCCTCCCTGCTCCTAGATGCTCGACGGTGGGCTTCTCCTTGAAGCGGCTCATGTAGCCCATGGCTTAGGCGAGGTCGGGCCATGTGTACACGAGATACCTCAGGCTGCCGACGAGGTTGCGCTATGCCGTGCCGTCTGTGGCCGCTGTCGTGCTAGTGCTATGCTTGATGAGTTTCAGTCTTGCCTCCATGGGGCAGGCACTTGCGTTATAGCTGCTCAGACCTCGAGTATCTTGTTAGCGTACGTCGTCTGGGTGATGCCGGTGCCGTTCAGGTCTTGGTGAACCTCGATACCCAAGTAGTAACTGAATAGGGCCAGGTCACTCATGCGAAATTCCCTTTGCATATGGGGCCTGGAACCTTGCGATCTCGCTGTCATCAGCGTCGGTGATGATGAGATCGTCGACGTACACCCCCACAAGTAGGTGAGCCGACCCTTTCCCACGGGCATAGACACCGTGCTCTAAGCCACTGCGACAAAAGCCAAGCACGTCGAGAGTCGCGTCGAGCTGCACATTCTATGCCCGTGGCGCCTAACGAAGGTCGTCCTGGGCCTTGTGCAGACGCATCATCTTGTTCTCTTGCCCGTCAATGACGAAGCCGAGAGGCTGGACGACGTAGACCACCTCCCGAGCTTGCCGTTCAAGAAGGCGACCTTGACGTCCATGTGGTGCACCACCCAGCTGTGGTGATCGACGAGCGCCAACATGAGAGGCACGGAGTCTATGCCCTGCTGCTGCACTTTCCCTTTGCGACAAGGCGGGCTTTGTGCTTGACGACGACTCTATTGAGTCCTTCTTGATCGTGAACACATACTTCATGTCGATCGGACGGTATCTTGGCACATGGTCGACGAGGGTCAACGTTGCATTCTCCTCGATAGAGGCTAGCTCTTCACGCATTGCACGACACCACACCTCTCCCTTTGCTTCTGCCAGCGTACGTGGCTCTTCACCAGCAACCAGAGGGAATTCTTCATTGTCCATATGGTGAGCACATAGTCAGTGAGGCATATGTTCGGTTGGACGATCCTCCTTTCCCCGTGTCATCTTCGGTTGTTCGGCCTGTCGAGGGAGAGGTGTCTGTACTGGTGCGTTTGGTGCTGGTTCAAGCGGTGCTGGAGTAGTGGACGGGGATCGGCTGTCGCTGGTGGGTGGAGTGGCCGGTGATGCGGGATTAGGTTCTGGCGTACACCCAGGGATCGGCGTGGGAGGAGAAGTGGACGACGCTGCAATGTTGTGCACCAAGTTCTCCACGGTGAACGTAGTGCTCACCGGCGTGCTCTCCGCCATCTTCCAATCCTAGCCGGCGTCCTCGTCGAACACCACGTCGCGCGTGACGTGCACACGCTTGGCAGCTCGATCATAGAAGCGGTAGGCCTTGGTGACTTCCTCGTACCCGATGAACACCATCGGCGTGGTGCTGCGCTCGTCTAGTTTCTTCAGGTGTGGTCGCGTGCTCTTGACGTGCGCCACAAACACGAAGGTGCACAGGTATTAACGAATGGCTCAGGACGTGGACCGCCGTGTTAACGGGCTTTGCCCCAGAAGTGGTTTGGCATGCCCCTGGCCTTGCGTATGCTCATGTCCGTTGCCACACCCGTCTGGTTGCGCCGCTCGACCACTTTATTCTGCTGCGGGGAAGGGAGAGAGCTCGAGGAGGAAGACGACCGACAGAGATGTTTTGCGCTGCTCAAAGTGCCGCAATTTTTCTGTTCTTTCTCCTCCTTTTATTCATGCTTACAAAGAGAAATCGTGGCACATGAAGCAACCACCGGGGTACATCAAAAAAGGAGAAGAACACAATGTATTAAAGCTATACAAGACATTGTACGGGCTACAACAAGCTTCTCGGGCATGGAACATCAAGCTATTCAGTACATTGATTTCTCTTGGGTTTGAGAAAAGTCCACTGAAGCATACCATGCATAAGCGAGGTCAAGGAAGGGATCGTATACTAGTTGGCATCTATGTCGACGACCTATTGATTACTAAAGCATATGAAGAGGTGATCGCAAAGTTCAAGCTGCAAACAGGGGCGTGCCCACGTTGTGTCCAAGGGGAGCACAGGACACCAGGTAAAATATGTTTTCCTTTGTATATTGTATATAAATACAGTGTGTGACACCCCAAAAGTTAATTAAAAATACATATGATTGCATAGTGTGACACCGGGATGTTTTTGTTCTAGGTCCGCCCCTGGCTGCAAATGAAAGAGATTTTCAAGATGGATGATCTAGGGCTAGTGAGTTATGGGATTGAGGTACAACAAAAGCCGAAGGGAATCACGCTATGTCAAAAGGCATATGCAAAGAAGGTACTTGAAAGATGTGGCATGGATGGCTGTAAACCAATATATGTTCCAATGGAACCTCGTTTGAAGGTGAGTTGTAAAACAACCGCAGTGTGTCAAGGAAGGCTACTCGGTGATCTCACAGACAAGGAACCAAAGAGAGTGGTGCTAAATCTTGACGAGAAACCTGCAATTTCCCTATGTAAGAATCCAGTGCATTATGATAGAAGTAAGCACATCGATATAAAGTATCACTACATATGAGAGTGCGTGGACGAAGGCAAGATTGAAGTCAACTAAGTCCGCACCGATAACTAGCTTCCATATATCCTTAGTCCTTACCAAGTATTTGGGACGACAGAAGTTCACGGAAATGCGGGAAACGATCGGCGTCCAAGCTGTTAAGTGAGAACATGGGGTTTAGAGGGCTGATTGTTGGATTTAACCACGATACGGAGTCTAGTCCGGTACGGACTTGGAGCAATCACCGAATAGGAAAGTACCTGCTAGTTGGTCTACTATTTATACCCCTGTACCCTTGTAACGAAAACACCAGATCAAAGCAATACAATTGACAAGGGCTCGATATGAGCCTTTAGCAATAACTCGGCGTCTTCTGTTCTTTGCTTTTACTTGAGTAGTACTAGCAATCCATCCACTAGCCTGCTTAGGCAGTAGTTTTGTACGTGTGCGTTGCCTCTTGTTTGGCGTGTGATTTGCAGCCGAAAGTACAAGTTTCCAAAATCACGCCATACAAAGTTCGCCGAAAAATAGTCGTCGTACGGGTATGTGCTAACAAGAACAATCCATCTAATAGTATCCCTACGTTCTGTAGCAGCAATCCAGCAGCGCTCCGCCCTTCAGAGAAGAACGCCATCAAAAAATACTAAATGGAGAAAATTCTATAGGAATCTGATCTAGAACAGGGTCTAAATCAGGGTTTAGATAGGAGCTACCAGGCAGCAAGAGGGGCGGGGCTTGCCGCGAGGGGGGGGGGAGGCGCGTCCCCCTGGCTCAGTTTATATAGGGGGCCAGGGGTCCTAGGTCGGTTGACCAGGAGGAGGGAGTCCTCCTAGGACTCCAACTCCCTCCTATGGGAGTCCTTCCCATTGCGGAGTCCGAGTCCTAGTGGAACTTCTCCCCTGGTGGTGGCGCTCTCCCTTCCCCAACCAACTTCCCCCCCCCCCCAAGGCAGGGGGGTGTGCGGCCACCATGGTACTATCTGGAAACTTCCGAAGCCTTCCAGGATCCTCGAGAACCATTCTCGATCATTCCGGAACCTTCTGGGGGTGATTTTAGGACAGTCTGGAACCTTCCAGAACACTTTTGAGACCTTTTTGAATGTTTCAGAGCTATCTAGATAGGTCCCGGAAAGATCCGCGTTACAGTCTAAGATATTCGATGACCGCGTGAGTTGTCGGGACGCCCAATAATACGGAAACCATTTCGATTGATCTTGGACTTCCTAGTACCATTCTCATAGTAGCACTTAACCAAAGACTAGATCTTCCTCTTTCCCACCGATGATGATGTGCACAGGGTAATGTTTATTACAGCTAATGTGTAAGGATTGAACCACAATCTCATTGCATTCAGAGATGGAAACTCTTCCAAGATAATTGAGCCAACCAGTGCAGCAACTATCACATAGACTGGAACTTGCCGACGAAGAATGGGGCGTCCCCTTTGTCGTTGTCGATGGACACACATTAAAGTTAAAATTATTAGCAAATTAATTCGCCTCGATTTTTTTACAAAAAATTACCTCATTGCTAAAATGACAAATTGCAGAAAATGCATAAACATATATCCGGCAGTTGATTATCTGGATCTTCCCAACTTGTACCTGAAACTTCTACCGGATTTGAACAAACGTGTTTCAACAAATAATTTAATTAAATGTTCATGCAAACAAAAAAATCTTAAGGAAAATTTAGGAGACATACACCAGATTTTTCATGACGTACGTCCATATGAAGGGTTCATATGACATGAGGGAAACTGGAGTTCCCATCACAAAATTCTGAACATAACCGAAAACACAAAGCACCAGCAGCAGCTGAAGAAAAAATTCATGGATAAGACGTCAAGGACATAGCAGTAGGAGTTGTGCTACTCTACTCTCTATTACTGTACATGTTTCCGCAGTTTGTTTCATACATCTTTTAAAAAATAGTCTAAACTGTAGTAGCGTTCATTTCCAAAACCATACAACACGGCAGAAGTTTCAGTGTTTCGTGCCCAGGCCTGCAACTACAACGATAAGAACAACTTCAATCATGTGGACTTGTCATCCAGACAAAAAAATATCGACTAGTCATGTCTAGCTGCATGAGTTGTCCATGAATTCCTGTCCAAATAGTCGGCTTGACTTGTAATCCTCAGAGTTGAATTTTCTCCCACTGAATAACATACGTAATCTCCCACACACTGCAAGATATTGCATTCAGAGTTGAAATTTCTCCACCGTGATTGAGGCTGCAGCAGCTATCACGGTGATTGGACCGAAATCTCACATGGCAGGATGTTGCTTTCAGAGGTGTAATTCTTCCATGATAATTGAGCCAAACCAGTGCAACAACTGTCACGTACTAACACAACACGACCCTGACTGCAACCTTTCGACGAAGAATGGGGTGTCGCCTTCCTCATCATCACAGATGACTACTGAATAAAACTTAAAAGAAGGATTATCAAATTACTTCGTTTGGTATTATAATATTATTAGGAAATTACTCTTTGCTTAACAAGAATGAATTGAAGAAAATGCATAAACATATGTCCGGCAGTTGAGGTTCTCCATCCTACAGATATAAACAAACGTTTCGGCAAAGTAAATACTAATTTAAATATACATTGATACAAAAACAGAACTTAGCTTCGGGAGTTTTTAGGCGACATAAACGAGCTTCATATATGGGATACTCATATCCCCAGCAAAAGGATTTGAGCATAATAGAAAACACAGAGCAATGTATATCATGAATAAGCATGGCATCGACATAGCAGGAGTTTTGCTACTCCGCTGGTGATTACATGTTTCCGCATTGAAGTACACACCACTCTGGAAACACAGCAGATAATTCCATACTTGATACACTATACAACCATTATTTCAAGGAAATGCACGAGCTAAGTGCATCATCTCCTGCATTACATCACACATCAATATTTCCAGGCATATCCTCCTCGGAGATTTCAGTCAGCTCGGACGACAAATGGTAAGTATCATTGGTATGATCGTGCCCTTCGTCACAGAAGAATGGCCTGGAAGGCATCTGCAAGGTATCGGTGCCGCCTTCCAGCATCTCTATAACCTCACTCATTGTCGGCCTGTCATGGGATTTCATCTGGATGCACCATAGTCCGACGAAGCACAGCTTCCTCTCCAACTCATGCATCTCAGCATCAACATGAGTGGATATCTCACCCACATGGTCTTCTCCAGTTAGCCGGTCATACACCCACACCGGGTAGTACGCTTGGCTAGAATTTTCTGCATTCGGATCAGCGTTCCTTCTTCCTCCAGCCATCTCCAGCAGCAGCATCCCAAAGCTGTAAACGTCAGACTTGCTTGATACGACGCCGAAGCCTCGAGATATCATCTCAGGAGCTATGTACCCTATTGTTCCCCGTAGGGCTCTCGATGGAACAAAACTGTTGTCCCTTGGATATAGTTTGGCGAGACCAAAATCAGCAACTTTTGGGACAAAATTGCTGTCAAGAAGGATGTTGTGTGGCTTGATATCAAAGTGTAGAATCTGCATCTCGCACCCCTGATGCAGGTAGTTGATCCCTCGGGCAATGCCCAAAGCAATCTCATTGAGCTTGTCCCAAGAAAAACTCTTCTCAGCTGAAAAGATGTACTTGTCAAGAGATCCACGAGGCATGTACTCATAAACAAGAGCCCTCCTCATTTCCTCCGAGCAGAACCCGATCAGGCGCACCACATTGACATGGTGGATCCTGCCAATGGTGGAGACTTCACTGATGAAATCTTCTCCATTGCAGCTGGAGTTACTCTGTAGCATTTTGACAGCAATATGAAGATCGCCTGGGAGTAGCACACCCTTGTACACAGATCCGTAGCCACCTTGGCCCAGCTTGTCTCTGAAATGGCTTGTGATTGCAACGATGTCGGTGTAGGCATACCTCATCGGGCCAATCATTTGCTGCATCCGGAGGAACTTCTCAACCGCATCAATGGTGATCCTTGTTTTCCAGTACTTGTATGCAAGGAAGATCAATACCGCCAGGGGTGCCAGCACGAACCTGCATAGTACTGCTCAAACAAGTTGGATGTTGTAGTTAGACAGTCACATATATGCAATGCATACAAGATTATGGTTGTGACGATTTAAAAAGGCAATTAACACATACCAAAAAGGAATTTGGGGGTATCATCTGCTATTACGGCTGTAACATACATGGCAGAATTTCTCGGTGATACATAATAATAATTGCATATTAAGAACTGTATCTCACTTGAGAAAAAAGCACGAATCTGACTCAATGTGTTTGCAGCAGATACTTGCTTCCTGAAGTCCCTGAAAGTCACCATTGAACAGAAAATGATTTAAGATAGCATTAATTTTTTAGTTATTATAAAATAAAATGAATTCGGGAGGACATAGAACCACATGATTCTCAGCGCTACACTCTAGAGGCCAGAGGGCAGACTCACCTTGTTGAATTCTTCAGGCATTCTTTGATGTAGTCCCTTCCATCACGACGAAGAGGAAAGCTAACAGGAAATCCCTTCCTTGTCAAGAGCATGATATCTTCGTAACTTGCATTCAGTAGCTGTTTGTCAGAGATTGGTGAACCAGCAAAGGGTGCCATGGCCAAGTATCCACAGGAATGCTCAAGATATGCCATCTCACAACCATAATAATAACTAGACCAGACATAAACAAATGAATTGTTCGCACTCAGGCAAGCAACAGGCTTGTATCGACTGCTATTCGTTGTTGCTTGCGAACAATTAGCAAAGCATGCCCACCAAACATCTTCAACTTCAAAATTGTAAAAGACGTTATCAAATTTACCCCACGGCCACGGCAAGTAAGAGTAGCTAGCAGGAAGAGGGCAACTGCTGTTCATATCAAGGATAGTGGCCACGGCCCAGAAGGACCAATCAGTATAGTTGACGCCAGTCACATAGTATGTTGCATCGCCTATGTGAATCATGGCCTGGCTATCACTGCACTCCAACTCATAGTACTGAGAACCGCACCCAGGTGGATCACCTTGCCGGCGGAATGGATCTGATAAGTTCTTGAGATGTCCGCAGGAGAAATGATGAGGGCACTCATCTCCTCCCTTGACATCTGCTACCAAAGCTGCAAGCAAAGATAAGACAGTAAATGCTTGCAAGGTAATGGAACAACAAAGTGCACCAGGGTTCGCCCTAGCCATGATAGCTTTGCAGATCGATATCCTGGTTATGGAGAGGATTACAGACTACTGCTTGTTTTTCCTGAGGTGGGGATTCTTTTCACAATATATAGGGTAAAGAAATATGTGGACCAAGAAAGGAAGACTTTTCTCTCCTGCGATAATTATACAAAGTTTTCCACAGTGCCCCTTGCCACACGGCGGGCGTGCTTCTAGTCAAAAAGAATTCTTTGAGAAAAAGACATAGCTGGAGTTGGAACAGGAGACTAAGACACTCTCACAAAAGACTTTCACTAAGACCCGAATAGTTGGTTACGCTGTCAACGTCTGTGTCTATATACTGTGTGCCCACTGTTGTGGAACCCGTGGCCTGACACTTGACGTTCAGCTTTGGCCTAACACTCCTGCTCTATCCACACACGCGCGGGGGGCTTCTAGGTCAAGAGAATTTCTCGAGAAAAGACATAGCTGATAGCTATAGCTTTCGGTTCAAGACTTTGACCAAAAGGTGCTAGCTAGAATTTCCACAGTGCTCTGACTCTTGACTCTTGACGTAGACTAATACCTTTTTTCATAGTCCAAGAGAATTCCTCGAGAAAAATACATAGCGGGTAGCACTGTGACCAAACGTGCTAGAATTTCCATGGACAAGGACACACTTGTTGACGGGATGTATAGACAAGGACCGCAGATATTCTACAACCACACATTCGCAGTTGGAATTCGTCCACGATAATATCAGAGATGAGTACCTACCTACAGCACGACTCTGAATGTCTGAATGCTACTTGAAGCTAAGCATATGTGATGCTTTTTCCTGTACCTGCAACACCTTGCTTCAGACACATCTTCGTCTTCCTCACTCCCCTCCACCCTCGTTACAGACACATCTTCCTCTTCCTCAGTCCCCTCCACCTTGGTTCCAGTACAAGAATATGAGTAAATTCCTTGTTGCAGCTGTCCTGCTCTCTCTTGTCTACCATGGAGCCGTCTTGGCCACAGCGTGGGATGATGAAGACTTCTTCAAATACTGTCCACCATCCCGGTGCAGCAAACATGGCCCAGAGATCAGGTTTCCTCTCCGACTTAAATCCAGCAATACATCATCATCATCATGCGGCACGTCATGCATCGAGTTAGCATGCTCTGGCCAGGACACCATCATTGTTCACCCATTCCTTGGGCCATGCAAAGTGACTGCCATAGATTACAGTTACGAGACAATGGATATCACCCCGCTTGTATACTCCTCATCTCCCTGTCCGCTCCAGGAATTCTTCTCCAAAAGCATACCGTTTGATTCCTATGCTGAAGAGAACCAGGACCCATGTGGGTACCCTACAACCCTAGTATGCTGTCCGAGAGAGTTCACGCCATGTAATGATGTTGCCGATAGCATTGCTGGCCCAGTCTCCTGCCTTAGCAATGCAACCCACTTCACGTATTTGGTGGGCGTATTTGCACAAATTTCCATTCTTCCATCGGACTGCAAGGTGTGCTCCGATGGCGTCGTCCCGATACCCACCTACTACGAATCGGAATATGACTTCAAATCAACTGCTGAAAGAATCCTCAGCTTTGCTGAGATAAAGCTGCAATGGTATGACACGGACCACAAAGGCATCTATTGCCCAGACTGTGAACGCCAAGGCCGACACTGTGCATTCAGCACGCAAAGGAATCAAACATTCTGCATGCCTCATGGTATTGCTCCTAACCTTGTTCATTTTTTCTATAATTTTTTAAATTTTATATTTTTTTTGCAGGTTCTAGTTTTGAATTTACAGTTCAGTGCGTCTGAAGTCTCCAAATATTTGCTTTCTCAAGTTTCGGCTCCTTTCTTTGCTTCGTAGCCTTGCAAGGGTAGCTTGTTAGCTTTTATTTGTTGCCTTTCCGTTTTGAGTTATCTTTCTGGGTTTTATATGTATACTTGTTTCATTTCGGCACACTACATAATACAAAATCACACATATTTCATGCCTGGCCGAGAATAAAAAGATCATTTGAATCGCTAGTTTGAGCAATCACATTCAGGCGACCAGATAACATAGAAATAATTAAGCATAAAGAAATTGAGATTTTATTCTTCTATCATGGCAAGCACATGGTTTTTAGAAATTCATAACTCCAATTGTTGTTGAAGTCCATTGCTACAGAATGGACCCGACAAATGAACATCCAAAGTTAAACCTGCAACCACATCGTCTTTAATGGAAACCCAATAATCAATACGAACCCTGCGTTCTAGATATCGGCGTCATGGTCAAAATAAATAATCAAATAGTATAAAGAAAAGAGACCTTTTTGTTCACTATACTATTATCCATATCTCATTATCCTCTTCTGAATTTTGCAGGTTCGCGTATCAAAGTTATCGCAGGTACAGTCACTACCCATGTCTTTCTGCACTTCACTTGAAGAATAAAATTATAAATAAATAAATATTTTCATTATACATAAAATTCTTCTAATTGGTCATTGGACTCTTACATTATGTTCAGTGAAAAATAAGTGCATGCCTAAGCACGCCTAAGCGCTGAGCATAGGCTTGCCGCATCGCTTTTGGGGTAAGCGGCTTTAAAATAACGATCAAACACCTAGGGACCTTGCACCACCAGATCTGAGCCTTTCTTCCCCGGACCTCACCACCCATCTTCTTCCCCGGACCTAGCACCGCTGGACCTCGAGTTCCCCTTCCGCGACCTCGCCACCAGTTCTTCCCCTCTTCCCCGATCTCAAGATCCTCCTCATCTAGTCTGGAGCCTAGTGGCTTCACTTCCTGGACCACGCTGCTTCCAGCTTTCTTCCCCTTCCTCGACCTGCAGCTCATCCTCGTCTCCCCTTCCCCAACATGCTTGCTATTTTAGGCTTATAGATGCATGTTTTGAAAATTGATTTATTTTGGTGCCCCTGTTCCTTCCGTACAGATCGAACGCTTAAGTGTGCCTAGCCACCACTTAATATGTCATTGCACTAAGCGAGGCATAGTACTCGCTCAGCGCCTAGCGCTTAAAAATATTATCTTATATCCGTGATAATTAATACGTCAATATGTTTATTTCCTATTTCTCTTTTTATTCAGGTACATCATCAGCGGCTGCATTTGTTGTTCTTTTGTTGATGGTGGTCACTGCATTTTATCTTTCACTGAAGACAAGATATAACAAAGAGATACATTTGAAGGTCGAAATGTTTCTCAAGACATATGGCACATCAAAACCCACGAGATACACTTTCTCTGAAGTTAAAAAGATGGCAAGAAGGTTTAAGGAGAAAGTAGGGCAAGGAGGATTTGGAACTGTATACAAAGGCGAGCTACCAAATGGAGTGCCCGTAGCAGTCAAAATGCTAGAAAACCCTACAGGAGAAGGAGGAGAATTCATCAATGAAGTATCAACCATTGGGAGAATCCACCATGCAAACATTGTCCAGCTCCTCGGATTTTGCTCTGAAGGAACTAGGCGCGCTCTTATTTATGAATTCATGCCTAATGAGTCATTGGAGAGGTATATATTCTTGAATAATTCTAATAATCATCGGCAACTCCTATCACCCCAAAAAATGCTAGATATTTCTTTAGGCATTGCCCGAGGAATGGAATACCTGCATCAAGGCTGCAATCAACGAATCCTCCACTTTGACATCAAACCTCACAACATCTTGTTGGACTTCAACTTTAATCCAAAGATCTCTGACTTTGGCCTAGCAAAGTTGTGTGCAAGGGACCAGAGTATCATTACCTTGACTGCAGCAAGAGGCACAATGGGCTATATTGCACCAGAGCTCTATTCTCAGAATTTTGGGGGAATATCCTACAAGTCAGATGTGTACAGTTTCGGCATGCTGGTGTTAGAAATGGTGAGTGGAAGGAGGAACTCGGATCCAAGTGTTGGGAGCCAGGACGAGGTCTACCTCCCTGAGTGGATCTATGAGAAAGTAATCACTGGGCAAGAATTGGAGCTTACTTTGGAAATGGTACAGGAAGAGAAAGAAAAGATCAGACAGCTAGCCATTGTGGGACTATGGTGCATCCAGTGGAACCCAAAAAATCGACCATCAATGACAAAGGTGGTAAACATGTTAACCGGGAGGTTGCAGAATCTACAGATGCCCCCAAAGCCATTCATCTGATCTGAAAATCACCCAGTGGTGTAAATCATGGAGAACATGCTGCCACAAACAAATAAATACTGGAGGAATGTACTTCGCATGCCATATGTTTTCATCTTTCCACCACATTAGCACCTGATGTATGAATAATGATCCGTCGCCATGTAATACTACAACTAGCTATTTTTAATCAAAATCACATCAAACTTTATTTGGAATGTATAACAGTTAAAGATTCAGTAAACTGTTGGTTACCTTGTTCTGCTGTTCCGGTGACTTATTTTCATTTCCCTGTTTCCTGGGGTTCATTCCTCCTCACTGGACTCCTCAGGAAACATGACAAGGCGTTCTGTTCCCCATTTTCAATGTGCTGAGAATCTCGCAGGGTCATTGGACAGTTAGATTAATCTGAGAAATCCATAGCACTAGCATGTAGTATATTTTAATCTTCCCCATTTACTTGCAACTGCCACCTGATGTATGAATAATAATCAGTTGTTACCGTGTCATGGTAAAGAAATCAGAGAGCTTAATTTGCATTTTGACAGTTAAAAAACACAACAACATGGTAAAGAAATCAGAGAGCTTCAGTAATTTCTATAGGCCATTCCTCCTCGGTAAGCTGGGAGCAGGCCTTTAGGGAGCTACAACTCATACTATGATGATTCAACGGTGCAAAATGGAAGGACATGGAACAAGTCGTGCTTAGATTGAGCAGCGGAAAACGGAAGGAGATGGAACAGAGGGGGGTTGCTACCTTCTCCGACGCAGGTGAGGAGGCGGTGGCGGATCTCGAATGCAGCCTACTGGAATCGCCGGAGCAAGGGTTCATCGTAGCGTTAAGGGGTCGCAATGTGGCCGCCTGCTGGGATCGGTGACGGCCGCCGCCGGACGGCCGGAGCAAACCGCCGCCGGGAATCGTGTGGTAGGCAGAAGAGAGAGAGAGAGAGAGGCGCATCAGGCTCCTCCGGCCCATCAACTCTATATGTCATCATCTGCAACAAAAAAAGGCTCAGCCCGCTACTAGGAACGGAGGGCCCGGCCCATCAGAGACCTCTGTTTTTACCCTTTTTTTCTGCACAGCTCCAAAGTAATACTCCTACTACTTTTTACCCAAAAAATCATACATCTTGCTCTTTCTGTATGTGATTTATTTGATGTTAGAATATTGGGCCATATGTAGACAACCCATATAAGCAAATCATGAAATCTCAAATTGGCACATGTGCATGACAGAATTTGGAGGTGCAATGTGGTGCTAAGTTTAGTACCATACTGCTAGTTGGAGAAGAGAAACACCTCTTTATAAGGTGAAGTGTTTAGACACTTGGTGTGCTTGAGTTAAGAGAACACTCTTTCACGCGCACTCCTCCGCCGCCGCCGCCGTCCGTCTCGTCAAGACGCGCCGCGGGTTACGGGAATGAGTCGATGCCTATATTTTTTTTGTTCGAAAAAAACGAGTAATTACCATGCGCGTACAGTTTTGCCTATCCGGGTTGCTACCGAATCATGGGCTGCTGAACGTTGCGTCGCGCCGACATACCGAACCAATCTACGTTTTACCACACCTCATGCCTTCTGCCACCATCGTAATATATTTCATCCCGATCGCCGACACAATGAGCCGACTCTAAATCAACCCATCACCCGCCACTCCGAAGAAGATCCCAACACAATGCAACGTTGGGCCACACGCGAGATCATAGGATCACCCCACTAACTCATGTCGAAAATCCATTGGTGGCCTTCAACGTTGGCGGGCCTGAAACGCACGGACCTTCCCGCCCATGATCAAGAATTCAATATGATCTTTTGATCGCACACAGTATGATATGTGATACACGTATTTTTATAGGATGATCCCTCAATTAAAAATATCAAATGGTTTGTGTTTTGCCAAGCGTAGCACCGTCTGGAACACTTCCATTATTTCTTTGATGAAATCAACAAAGATAAAATTTATGCATCGCTGAAAAGTAGAAGATGAATTAGCAAGTTCAATCTGCATACGACGATAAGAATGCATACAATAGGGCAAGTAAATGGTGCTTTCTCCTGGTCGTTTGGATTAACTGCAGTTTGTGATAATCCAGAATATCCACCAAGATAAATAAAGTGAGAATGCGTAGCTAACCTTCAAGCATTTGATCGAAGATGTTAAAAGGTAGTGATATATCCGCTTCTCCTTAATTAATTTCCTATAGGCAATACACCTTTGATATCCAATAATGGTGCTAATAGGAATAAGTTTATTATTTTTATCAGGCACAACCGTGAATCCTCTTTTCATAGGGACACAATGATTTGGAATTATCCATTTACTAGCAGCTACAAAAAATTTATTAGCGTCTAGTAATTGGATTACCGCTTTTCCTACCATCTCTTTTATTCCAGGGTTTAGCTTTCTTTGATATTTTTTCACAGGTTTAGCACTTCCTTCCATATATATGACCACACCGGAATTCTCCCCGTCCAACAATTTGGGATGTGTTTGGTTCGGAGGATAAGATAGAGTGGATGTGAGTATCCCTAACCACCTGGCTAGGAATAGCCTCTTTTTTGTTTGGTTGGATAAAATGTCAAAGTGGTTAGAGATAACCACTAGTTTGTTTGGTTCCAGGGATGCCATACCACGCCGGCTGCAGCACATCACACATGAACACGCCGACTCCAGCACATCACACATGAACACTAACCGGCCGAACACAGCCGCCGCGTGCACGATCTACGATCCCCAACACACCAGGATAATTTTGCGCCGGCGGACTGAGCTAACACGGCAAGGTGCAGAGGTGGTCGGACGATCCTGGAAGGTTAGAGGAAGAAGGCGCTACGGCAGGGTGGCTTAGGAGCAGGCAGCCGTCGGTGAATGGCGGCGACAACGACGGATCGGAGCGGCAGCAAGTGAGGCTCGTCCGGATCCAGATTTGCGCACACTTCTGCTCATCCTCAACCTCCAGCCTCGCCGCGCTATGGTCGGCTCCTCCGCACCGGCTCTAGTCAGCTCCCCCACCGCGCCACGGGCGTCCTTTGCTCCTAGCTGCAGTTGCTCCATCTTTCTGCAGAGAGAAGGAAGAAGGAAGGGGGGAGAACAACGATCTGTTTCAGGGGAGGGTGAGAGACAGATAGCGAAAAAACGATTCGGGGGTGAGGCCGCGAGGGTGGCTAGCCTCATCTGCGAGATTTCCGCGGATACATTCAACCGCGTTTTAAGCGAATATTCGTAGAATCTCGGCTACCATTATCACTGGTCATCCATTCTCCTTTGTAAACCAAACAGGTGATAACCATCTAAATACCGGCTATCCCTAGCCACCTCAGGATAGCAGCTCAACCAAACGCACCCTTGATGGTAGACCCATCGGGTGATATCAGTGTGCGATGACCGATGATGACATACCATTCATCTTGTTAAAGTAACTTCTTTTTCCAGTGGGGAATATGAAGGGGGAATTCGAGATTCATTGGTCTCTTTTACATAAATAATAGTGATGGAGATGAAGAGGATGAAGATTTGATGGAGAAGATGGAAACAACGATGGAAATCAATAGATGGGGAGTAATTGATGGTACCATAGGGATCCCATTGGAATGGTTTTGGGGGAAAGAAAAACACTCATGTTGAGAAGGAAGAACAAGGTCATGTAGCAACAAGATAGGAATTAAGGAAGAGGAAATGACGTGATTAAATCACAGCTTTTGTTTTTCTTGATTTTTTGATGTGGTAGATTTGCTGAGGTGGATGACGGAATGTTAATTGCTGATGTGGGTATGTTGCATGCTAAGATAAATTATATAGTGAGGGTTTTTTATTTAGATATAAATAGATTATGATAGAGATGTTTTTTTTCCGTTATCCCTTTGTAGATAAGACAACACTTTCTGGATGTTGAAAAACCATCCGATGTAGAAGATAGATAAGAAAACTCCTTGTAAGTATGATTTCATAAGTAACCATTTTATAATGGAATTAATTTTATCAGAGATAAAAGGAATGAAAAATTGTTCCACAACAACCATTATAACTTTGTAATAACAATATAATTTAATCGTATTAAGGTTTGTACGAAATAACCCATGCATATCTAACTTTTAATGCACATTTCATATGTAAAAAAAGATGAGGGCGGCAACACGCGCCTTCATGTTATAGTGTGTTAATCAAATAAAATATTCCATTACTCATTAAAACTGATACTTGAATCCCATGTTTTTTTTGGAACAAACTGTTTTTTAGGGAATGGAACAGCCAGCTCCATTAATTAAGAACCTTTACACATCTTTTTAGTCTTTTGTGTGTGTGTGTGTGTGTGTGGAGGATGCCATTTGATAGTTTTTTTAGGGGGTGTCATTTTTGTAGTCGATAGATATATAGCAGCAGGAGGGAGGAACGAGGCCCAATACTAGTTTACTTTGTTGGTGGGTCAGGGCCCAATACGATTGACTGAAGGTCCATTTCACTCCGCCCCCGTCGTCGTCCTCCTCCGGCTTTTCTAGGTTTTGTTGGGCGGCGGCGAAATTAGGATTCCGGCGGAATGGCGTGCCGCCGCAGCACGTGCCTACATCCACACACCCACGCGACTGAAGCTGAGGCGGGCGACGGAATGGCCCGCCGCCGCAGCCCGCGGCTACATCCCCAGATCCACGCGAGTGAAGAGGCATCCCAAGTGAGCCGCCGCCGCCGCAGCCCGCGCCTCCTTCCCCGGGAAGAGGGCGACGGAGTGGCTCGTAGGCGCAGCGCGCGCCTCCGTCCCCAGGTGCACACGACCGAAGAGGCATCCGGAGTGACCCGCCGCAGTCGTCGTCGCCGCCGCGGCATCTCGCCGCCGGCGGCGCTGAGCTCGCCGCTCGAAAACGACGATCTCCTGTGGGAGATCCTCCTCCGCCTCCCGCCGCTGCCCTCCTCCCTACCCCGAGCCTCCGCCGTCTGCAAGCGGTGGCGCTGCGCCGTCACCGACCCCAGGTTCCACCGCCGGTTCTGTGCACATCATCGGAAGCCGCCCCTCCTCGGTTTCTTTCAGAACGGCGTCGATGGTATCGTGTTCAAACCGGAACATCCCGACCACATCCCTCCTCAGCGCTTCAACCTGAACATTGACAGCGGCAAAGGGTCGAGGGTTCAATTGCTCGGGTGCCGCCATGGTCGCGTCCTTCTCATGTGCTCGTTGCAGCGAGAGTTTATTGTCATTGCCCCCATCACCGGCGAGGAGCGCCGCATATCCATTCCACCAGAGTTCAATGAACGCTACGTCAACGGCGCGGTGCTTTGTGCTGCCCCTGAACACGACCATGTCCACGGGAGCTGCCACTCGAGCCCATTCAAGGTGGTCTTGGTGTCTTCGAGCAGCTACTATAGGGGTCCACAACTCGCCTTCGCATGTGTTTACTCGTCGGAGACTGGCATATGGAATGATCTCATCTCAACACCAACTCCATTTCAGCTTCATGGTACTCTTAGTCAGGGGTCACTTATTAGTAATGCACTTTACTGGCTGTGCAATCGAGGAGATTACATACTTGAGTTTGATTTGGATGGGCACAACCTAGCCTTGATCAAAGCACCTCCCATTATAGATGATGACCGCCACATCTTCGACACGAGTGAGATCATCGAGATCGTGGATGGCGCTGCTGGTCTCGCCATATTGTCTCACTATTTCCACAACATTCAAATATGGCGATGGAAGGTCAATTTTCAGGGTGTTACCAAATGGGTGTTGTGGAAGACCATTGATATGCATCACATTCATGGGATCCCCCCTGGGGTTCGAGCAGAGAGGCCAGGGCCGTTATTTAGACTGAGATATGCTGAAGATACTGATGATATATTTCTCTATGTGGGAAGCAGTCTCTATATGGTGCAACTTAAGTCGATGCAATCTAGGAAACTTTGTGAAACCAATTACTCTAGTGCCCATCATTTTTTCAAGAGTTTCTATGTGCCAGGTGATTGCTCTCTTCATTACTCAGCATATTGTAGGAACAACTTACTCTTTTATGTTTTGTACATGGATGCTTGAATACCTTTGCTAGGTAGATGAATTTATAGCCGTATTATATAATGTAGCTGTACTTTCTGTTATCATTCGGTATTGTTCTCTTCATCTATGGGAGATAATAAATCAAATATCACATGGAATGAGTAATAATGTAGGAGTAATTTCTAGTGTCAAATGATTTACTCATTTGACATATTTGGAACCTTATCTAGTTATATTCTTCTATCTAGTACTTTTAATCTTGCTGTTTTTCTAACTCCATGAAAGAACTTTTGTTAAAACTGTACCTTCAGGAATTTTAGTTTTCTTTGTCACTTGTTCAAGACTGTCTTGCAAGTGACTAGTACCTTTTTAGCACACCTTTTTATTATATATCTCTAATCACGCTCCTTAAATAACCAAGATCAAATTTTCTGATAGTATTTATTATTTTGGCATGTGTTTTTTTTTCTTCACACGAGGAGTTTTGTGTTTACATCACATAAGTTTCAAACCCTATTTTTCTTTCTTATAAGCTAAATTCTTTATTATGCGGTAACTATGCATACATTATACACCTTTCAAGAATATTCCTTGCAAAAGCCAACATATGTAGTTTTCTATATCTGCTACCAGAAGCCAGCGAAAAAACTTAAATACAAAAGGGAGCCATTTTTTATATTTTAATTTCATCTATGTAACAGACTCAACCTTGTCTACTCATGCTTATGGTTCTAGGCACAACAATTGCTCGTGGATCTGAAGGAGCTGAAATGCTGCATGAGAAAATAGCTGATGTGCCGAAACGGTCCAACAAGTAAGAACTTCCGAATATAGTTTGTGAGATTTGAACAATTTGATTGTACCTCTTTAGAAAATAGCTGGCAGACAATGTGGGTAGCATGCACCCTCAAACTACTAATCATTCGGCTATTGGGATTCACACATGCTAATAACACAGAAAAAACAATTAAAATTGTGGTGACTGATGCAAAGTAAATAATTACTCCTTTGGATCATAATGTGATGCAGCTGATCCAACTGTTGTATTTCCACAGGTTCTCCCATGGTTTAGCTTTAATTATATATAAAAGTTGATATTATTATATTAGTAGCCATTATGTTATTAGAAACACCAATCACATCATTCAAATCCACCACTCGACATATTCCTGTCAAAAATGCTGAAGGATTTTTTGTTGTTGTGAGATATGATAAATATCTATTTAATATTGCTGACTTATCATGAGTTTGTACACACACCCAGTTCACATATTAAAAATTTACATAGGTGCTTTTGTTAGAATTTATCTTTATCTGTATTGAGTTACTTGTAGATTAATGCTTTTGTGTTCTCCAGGTGAAGGGAGGGCAAGGAAGGGTTGCTGCTGTTTTTTTTTGTTAATGAGCTCATCGTGAATCAATGTGGCCAGCAGGTTTTTATGTTATCTGAAATTTATTACCAAATGTATGCTTTATTGTAGCTAAGTTTCTAATACAGCAAGATGCTTTTGAATACCCTAGTATTATTTCAAGTCAGAAGTCATTGTCCCATGGTTTATTTGTGTGCTTATGTTGGCAGCTCTTCCCTTTAGCCATGGCAATTTCAGTCTCAAGTATGACCAAAACGTGTGTTTGAGTGTGCTTATCGGCTGTAGTTTGCTAAGCATGTGGGCACCGTCCATCTAATGTCATCATGATCCGCCCGTGCTTTTTTTTTATATTTTCCTTGAGATTAATAACAGTGAGATTAACAACAGAAAATGAATGGTAGAAGTGCAGTGCTGATGGAAATAACTGCTGCACTGTAGGAGAGGGAAAATATGTTATTTGGTCTGAACTAACTCCATTCCAGGAGGTTGTTCCAGATTTTTTTTAAACAGAAAGTGTTGGATTGGCAAATTCCACATGTTGTCCGATGCTGAATGAACCCCTTTGGTGTGCTAATGTGCCGAAACGGTTCACAAGGTATTTTAAATTTTTTAACAAGAACTAAGGTCTTGTGAATATAGTATGTGAGATTTGAACTGTTTCATTTGTCTTTGTATAACATTTGATGGCCAATGTGGGTCCATTCAGTTATAGGTATTCACAAATGCTAATAATGTAGTCAAACAGTTAAAATGGCGGTGATGCTTAGTGAAAAATGACTCCTTTTGAATGATAAATAATATGCAGATGATTCATATGTTCTATGCCCAGAGTTCTCTCTTGGGTTGGCTACTACATGTTTTCTATAAGTTGAAATCAATGTATAGCCCATTTTCCATCAGTTACATCATTCAATTAACTCTGCCACCCAACAAATTCGTGTGAAAAAGGCCGAAGGATTTTATTCATAGAAGATATAGCTCATCATTTTTTCCCAAGGGGATATGATATACCTCTTTATATTTTTGAGCTGACCATGAGTCTGTACACATTCTTTTTCGTACACTAAAAAGTTGCATGGATACTTGTGTTAGATTTTATCTTTATCTGTACTGGGTTACTTGCAGATTAACGCTTTTGTGTTCTCCAGGTGAATATAAGGCTGCTGAAGTTCTTTGTCGTCAACAAGTTCGTCGTCAGTGTTTATGTTATCTGAAAAAAAACACTGACATACCCTGGTACTATTTCAAGTCGGATTTCGTTGCCCCTTGGTTGATGCACGTGCTTGTGTTTGGCAGCTCTCCTTTTTTAGCCATGACAGTTTCAGTCCCTTCATTATTATTTTTGATTTTTGAAGCAGCTAATGCTGGGATGGAAAATTTTCATATGTTTATTGTTGTGGAGAGAGAAAGTTGAGTCGAACTGTTGTTTGCGCGGAAGAGAAGTGTTGTTTGATGCCAAACGAACCCTCATAAGCATGGTTTCGCTTATGGTGTTTACACTACTGAAATTAATGCTGCAAATGACGGCGACAATACTTTTTTGCCTTGAGAGTGAGGTTGCTGCTGCCGTCCAGTTACTTACTTGTAGTGGTTGTCCAGTTACTTACTGCTGATATATGATACGGGACTGCAAGAACATGCACCGCATTCTTAGCTTGTAATTTTCCTCTGGACCTCCAAGTCAATAGAATGTTTTCTTATACGGCTGAAACTAATGTCGTGGCTAACCTGAGAGTGAGGTTGCAACTGATGCTGTCCACTAGCTAGCTATTTTGGTGCATATATATGGGACACTAGACCGCAGGTCGACAATCACATGAGCTATCCTGAAATCCCAACTCACTGTCCTCAGACTGAGGTTACTGCAGATGTTGGCATATGGACCATTACAAATTATTAGTGAACATGACTAAAATCAGACTTGGTTAAGTTTGACCAACTTTATAGAAAAATATGCAAACATTTACAACACCAAATTAGCTTAATTACATTCATCACAAAATATATCTTTATACTGTATATATTTGATGTCGTAGATATTAGCAATTTTCTCAGTTATTCGCTGCTTTTCTTGGAAGTCTAAATCATGGCAGGAGACTTTGCATTCTCAATGAAAAATCCTAACGAGTTCTTGAAGGAGCCGAAGAACTTGTGCAGCTGGTGGCACCGGACATGATACTATCGTCAGTTGGGGAGCAGTGGCTTTTTTTTAAACCTCATGTGTTTGACACACACATGCGTCAAATAGGTTAGGCCGTGCCCGAAAAGCAAGAGCAAATTTGTCGGCCCACTCTCGTGCAAGCTATTTCTTCAAAAAAAAAATCCTTTCGGGTTTGTTAGTTGGTTTTTCTCTGAAAAATGGTTTTTTACGTAGCTAAATATTTAAAATCTAGAAAAATGGTCAGTGTGAGTTTATAAAAAGGTTTTATGTATGCAAAAGATATGCTCATCATATCTTAAAAACAATCAACTGCCAAACTGGGCCGGGGTTGTGGGCGTTGCCTCCCCCCAGTTAGTGGTTGTCACATGCGGGCGTTAACTAGGAATATTTATGTTACACGAAAAGCAAATCTGCGTCTCCATGAGAAGCAAATATGTGATTATCAAAAATAGATTTTTTTTTTGAAATAAATGCTTCCACGAGAACTATATATGTGCTTTCAAGAGAAGCAAATTTGCTATTTACGAAAAGAAAAAAGAACAGTTCGTCGAAAATCTATGCTTCTATGAGAAACAAATATGTGCCTTCACGAGAAGAAAATGTATGCTTTTGTGGTTTTCGGTGTTTCTCTGGTTTTCATTTTTTTCATTTTTTTTTGTTCTTTCCCGGTTTTCGTTTCCTTTTGTTTTTCTTTCGGTTTTCATTTATTCAGTTTAGGTATTTCTATTTTTTGGTATTTTAATTAAAAGTTGTTAAAATCTACTAACATTGAATCTACTTTCGAAGATCTCTACAAGAGAAATCCAACGATGAAAACAATTCATGATTTTAGGCGCATGAATCTACAAAAAAAATTTCCAGGATACCACAAGTGATGCACCGCAAGTGTCATTTGTCACAGCCAAAAAAGTTGAGAGTTAACAAGTGATCTCGAGGATAATTTGTCCGGTCCTAATGCCATAAATTAAAGGTGGAATAGGATTTTCCACAAGCATTCAGTAACTGCTTTTGCTTTCTTAATTTCCTTTTCCGTTTGAAGACTGCTTTTGCTTTCTTTCCAAGTCAAAATTCTTATTATTTAGTTGTACCATTATGATCGAAAGCATACACTGATCTTCCCATTCCTACTAATGACGATGACAACACCCATTTAAATTTACGTGTAGATTACGCTCAATTAGAATCAGTTAACATATGGCAAGATGTCGCATTCAGCACTGGAATTCCTCCACAAATTATTGGGGTAATGACGTCTACGCGGATATCACACCACTCTTATTGATTGCTAATGCACAGATAGAAATCTTTTAAAAGTTCAAAAAATGCCACTAAAAGAATCATTTGGAGAATCTCAATGAGAAATATTCCTGAAATCGTATCCGCCTTACATTATAGTATTAGATAAAATGAATAGAAAACACAACCATATAATTGGGTAACTAAAACCACATATATATTATTGGAAATGAATCTTAAGCAATAAAATTACAAATAGACCCATGACCTCAAATTCTGTAAAACCCGCGTCCGAACTTGTCGTTGTTGCGACACCATATCTATCGCTAATGGTGGAAAACGTCAAGAAATTTAGGCAGTTAACACCTAGAAAAAATATGGAGTCATTTTAATTTAGTCAGTTAACATGTGAGAGGATGAAGCATCAACATCGAGCTTCTACCTAGTATGTGTGGGATCACTTGGGTTTCTCCCTTTTTCCCCTTTTTATCATTATTTTTAATCTATTAATTCCTTTTTCCTTTTATATTTTTATTTATTATTTTATGTTAAACTTATGTTGTAACTCTTTATATATTAATTTATTAACATTTTAAATTTCTCTTCCTACTTGGTTTTAATCTTAATCTTTTTCACTTTCTTCTATTGTCAATTCATTTTCAAAAATATTTGGACATTTAATTTGAGACTCATTAAATTTTTGTTTTCATACATGAATTTTGCATCTAGAATACATCGAGATTTTTTTTGAAATATGCTACTTCCTCCGATCCATAATAAGTATTGCACAGCGGTACTTATTATGGACCGGAGAGAGTAGCATTTATCTTGATAATCATGAACATTTGTTTGAAATATTGTATAGGATTAGATTCACGTATTCTACTAAAATAGTTTGTGATTCTACCTGTAAATGTTTGCTTTGACATGCATGGACATTTTGTATCACGTCCACGAACATTTTCCACAGTTGGTAGAATTTATCTAAAGAAATAAAGTTATACGAAACAATAACATAACCTATTAGAAATTCAAATTAATTCAAGATGATTACAAAATCATATTTTACTATCTTGAATATAATATCATAAATAAATAAAAATAGAAATAGATGGTCGGTAGACATCACTTATTTTTAATAATTTTATAAAAATTCTAAAGATAGTAACTACTCCCTTAATTCCAAAATAAGTGTTTAAATTTTAGTACAATTTTATACTAAAGCTAGTATAAAGTTGAGACACTAATTTTGAGATGGAGGTAGTATTTCCTTCGTTTTATATTAACTATTACTGAAATGGATGTTTCTAGCACTGAAATATATTTAGATCATGTCATCGATAATTGAACAAAGGGAATGGTAAAGAATAAAAAATTAAACAACATCGTGCGCAAACAGACATGTTCAATGGTTGGCTAATTTCTATTGACTAAGGCTGAAGTCACAGGCTCGGTATGACACTGACTTCCATGCTCTAGATACATCCATTTCAATGACAGTTGATATAAAACGAAGGGAATAGTAAAGAATAGAAAAGGAAATTACATCGTGCGCAAACGAGCATGTTCAAAGGTTGGCCAATTTCTTTTGACTAAGACCGAAGCCATAGGCTCCGGACCATGATGACAATTTCTATCCATCAATGACAGTTAATATGAAACGAATGGAATAATAAATAATAAAAAAGCAGACTAAGGCATATCCTAGTGGTAGGAAGGGGCTGATGTTTTTCCACCCATCCAGGTTCAAGGCACGATACTTACAATTTAAATTTGTTGCATCTATTAACTGTAGGGGGTTCTCTTACAATCTTTCTATAAAAAAAACTATATCATGGGCAAATTGCATGTTCAACGGTCGGCCAATTTCTTTTGACTAAGGCTGAAGTCATAAACTCGGGAAGACAATGACGTCCATGCGTATAGATAATCAACTGTCGGCCAATTTCTTTTGACTAAGACTGAAGCTATAGGCTCGGGACGACAATGGCGTCCATGCGTCTAGATACATTCATTTTAACAATAATTAATATGAAATGAAGAGAATAATGAACAATAGAAAAAGAAACTACATCATGCGCAAGCGGGCATGTTCAACGATCGGCTAATTTCTTTTGACTAAGAGTCTAAGACTGAGCCATAGGCTCGGGACGACGATGACATCCATTCACTTACTCTGTAGTGGTCACACTTTCAGCACACGATTACGTTAAGAATTGGAATTCAATTCTCTTCACAACTAACAACTACGACGACGACGACATCCATTCATTACTTCGCAGTAGTGCGGTCCAGTATAACACAAATTAAGAATTGAAATTCCTCCACAATGATGTAAACTACCCGTGGTGCGGTCTTGCTTTGACCGCTAATCCTACAACTATCACGTATTGCCATCTCTTCTTTTTCTTCTTCTTCAAAGTTCACAAAATTAAGCAGAACACAATATCATGTGTAGCAGCTGAAGCAAAATATCAAATACAATATGGACTGAACATACAACTAGGAGTACAAACACTTAGGAAAGACAGCAGATTATTTCATACTTAATACAACTGCAACCATAATTACGTTTCCTCGTGAACTAAGTGCATCACTTCATCGTACATTACAAGACACATCAATATTTTCACTTATATCCTCCTCAAAGATTTCAGTCAGCCCGGACGATAAATTGTATGCATCGTCCGTATGGATGTGCCCTTCGTCACAGAAGAATGGTCTGGACGGCATCTGCAAGCCATCGACGCCGCCTTCCAGCATCTCTATAACCTCGCTCATCGTCGGGCGGTCATGGGATTTCATTTGGATGCACCATAGTCCGACGATACATAGCTTCCTCTCCAGCTCATGCATCGCAGTCTCAACATGAGCAGATATCTCACTCACATGGTCTTGATTAGTTAGCTGGTCATACACCCACGACGGATAGTAAGACTGGCTTGAGTTCACTGCATTCGGATCGGCATTCCTTCGTCCTCCAGCCATCTCCAGCAGCAGCATCCCAAAGCTGTAAACATCAGACTTGCTCGATATTACGCCAAAGCCCTGAGATATCATCTCAGGAGCTATGTACCCAATAGTCCCCCGTAGGGCTCTAGATGGCACAAAACTGCTATCCCTTGGGTATAGTTTGGCGAGACCGAAATCAGCAACTTTGGGGACAAAATTGTTGTCGAGCAAGATGTTGTGCGGCTTGATATCAAAGTGGAGAATCTGCATGTCACAACCCTGATGCAGGTAGTTAATACCCCTAGCAATGCCCGAAGCTATCTCATTAAGCTTGTCCCAGGAGAAGCTCTTCTCAGCGGAGAAGATGTACTTGTCGAGAGAACCTCGAGGCATGTACTCATATACCAGAGCCCTCCTCATCTCCTCTGAGCAGAAACCCATGAGATGCACCACATTTACGTGGTGAATCCTACCTATGGTGGAGACCTCACTGATGAAGTCTTCTCCGTTGCAACTGGAGTTACCCTCTAGCATCTTGACTGCGACATGAACATTGCCTGGCAATAACACACCCTTGAACACGGATCCATAGCCTCCTTGACCAAGTTTATCTCTGAAATGGCTTGTGATTGCGGTGATGTCGGTGTAAGCATACCTCATCGGGCCAAGCATTTCTTGCATTTGGAGGAACTTCTCGACTGCATCGATTGTTATCCTTATTTTCCAGTACTTGTAGGCAAGGAAAATTAACACAGCTAGGGGTGCCAACATGAACCTGCATAGTACTGCCCAAATAAGGCAGTAGAGATGTATAAGTTACATCATATGGCTGAGGCAAAATCGTGGCTTACACAATATAAGTTAGATTGTGATACAATAGGAAAATGCTTTGGATTTCCATGACTAGAAACATCAAAGAACAATTTACACACAACAAGCTAAAAAGGAAAACAAATGATTATTGTTGGTAGAATTGTTCACATACCAATAAGTAACTTGATGATATTGTAAACAACCACACTGACTTGCACTCTGAAGAATATCCTGTTTGGCACGCAGTAACCATCACCACGGTAATGACTTACACATCTTAAGAAACTTATTTCACTCCTGAAAAAGGCATGAGCCCACTTAAGCATGCTTCCACCAGATATTTGGTCCTTGAAGTAGCTGCAAGGTACACCATTACACAAACATGGAATTAAGAGGGGGACACATTTCTTTGATAAGAGTAAACTATCCTTCCAGCATTTAAAGTCTCTGATATTTTACTGCTACTTGTAGGCACGACCACCACTAGCGTGCTTGTGCTTTTTAAGGCTTAGGTGGCTTAACAGGCCAGGTTAATTCTTCTTGTTAAAAAGGAGGGGAACCTAATTCAGGAGTAAATAAAAAGACATGGTGGCATGGCTATCCTTCAAAGCAAACTCACCTGGTAGAGTTGTTCAAGCACATATGAATGGCCTCAGAGCAAGGACCCGTCCAGATATGGGTATCATAAGGAAATCGAACAGAAAACCCCTTCCTTATAGATGACATGATATCATCATAACTTGCATTTTGTAGTTGTTGCCAATAAGAAGTATATGCATCATCAAAGGGAATCATGGCCAAGTAGCCGCAAGAAGATCGAAGGTCTTGAAACGAACAATATCCATTAGATCCCCATACATAAACATGTGAATTTCTTGCACTCATGCATGTAACAGCCTTGTACATGCTTTCATTAGTTATTGCTCGCGAACAATTAGCGAAGCATGCCCAACTGTATGTGTTAGTAGCCAAATTGCAATAGCCACGTGAATCCCTTTGGCACCATTTGTTCAGGTAGTCTGGGTAAGGGAACTGATCCGAGCAAGGAAGAGGGCAGCTGCTCTTCACATCCAAGTTGGCGTCCATGACCCAGAAGGACGAATCAGTATAGTTGATCTTGGTGACAAAGTATGTTCCAGTGTTGATGTAAATTGTAGCCTTGTTACTGCTGCAAACAAGCTCGTATGCTTCAACACCACAGCCAGGTGGGTCATCTGGTCGACGGAAAGGATACCGGACGTCTCGGAGATGCCCGCATGAAAAACTTTGGCACATGTCTTCTCCCTTGATATCTGCCACAAGAACTCCAAGCACAAAGAACACAGTCAGGGCTTGCAGGGCAAGCGAACAATGGTACGCACCAGGTTTCGCCATGATTACTTTGCAGATGCTTGAGCACACCCACAAGGGAATTGATATCGGCTTGAGTACTCCTATAAGGGAATTGATATCCTACTTCTGGAGAAGATTATTTGATTATATGAGGAAAGCCCAGCATGATCAATAAGGAATGGGAAAAAATCTCTGTCTGACTATACAAAGAACGAAGCTGGAGCTGTAAGAAAACATTGACTGAGCTGCAAATTTATATTGGACTTCCGCAATCTTCTGCCCCATTTATCTGGTAAGGGTTCACATTTTCTAGAGGTGACAATGATAGTATGCTAGACTTTCCACGAACTCCCCCTTCACGCAGACAGAAGCGCTTCTAGTCAACAGAAATCTATGTGCACGCACATATATAGCTATCAATACAACATGAATCTGATCAAGTGGGTGGTAGTAATCACAGTACTTTCAACACAGTTCAATAATCCTTGACTACAACTAATGTGCAGTCTACCTGCAAAAAAAAACTAATGTGCAGTCACTCTCGATCAAGTCACTAGAACACGGCATGATGTTGCAATCGCAGCAGGAATTCAACCATGACAACTAAAGCGTGCGACTATATATATCACTATATCAGAGCATTACAGACCGAGTCTGGTAGCTTCTTGTGAAGTGAATTAAGCAATAAGCTAGTGCCACTTTTTTGTTTGAGGAATGTGCCACTTTTTTTATACTTGCAGCAACTTGCTTGCCTTCATCCCCTGATATCCATGCCTCTTCTTCCACATTCCAGTTAGATTAACACCAAGATGAGTAACTTCCTTGTTGCATTTGTCCTGCTATGTCTTCTCAACCATGGAACTTACTTGGCCACAGCAGGGGATGATAAAAATATAGAATAAGACCGGCGGTACGCAAATGTCTAATTTTAACTGAACCTCCACACCAAGTGTCGATTTCTTTAGAGTTAGACCGTTATTTTGTCTTAAGTTTTGAAAATTTTATGTAATTAGCGCGTTATAATTTAAACTTGGAGTACAGAGACATGGCATTGGTTGCCCTGAGTGAGTGATATTTGTTGTTTACTGCTGCTGAAATATGGTTATGTATTTCCGTTATGCTGAATAATGGAAAGGGGCGTCACTCAATTAAAAAAAAAACTCCAACTCCCATGCATAAGAAGTTTGTTGTGAAAAGAAAAGATGTGATTACCCTTTTCCTTTCCTCTTACTGTTAAGAGTCATTTTTCACAGCTTTTTTCTTCCTATGTGCATCACGCTTGACAATAAAAACAGAGTGACATAATTAATATAGTTTCTTGCTCATGTATGTAGGTAACATAAGAAATGGTGATGAGTGATCATTCGTTAGTTCTCTTGCACACAAACAGTCTGGTAGCCCATTTGCTCGCGCACTCAGGACTCAAGATGACAATTACCTGTAGACACATCTTAGTAATTTGCTCTACAAGATTTTCATGCCAGGCAACTAAACAGATAAAAGTATGGAATGAAAACGGCCAAGTTGTGCTATAAGTTCTGGTACAAGTACAAATTCCAATGCAAGACCCATAGAAGTTTCTGTACAAATCGGACGAGAATAAAAAAAATCGGTCACCACATGTATAAAAGGATGAGCCAATAACTCAGAAACAAGTAATTCAAATGGCCGAGGGAATAACCATGAAGAAATTGAGATCGGCCGCAACAGTAAGCCAAGTCCGGCGTCGCCCCACTCCGGCTCCGGGACACACGGAGGCCGCTTCGCACCAGCAGCTCTTGCGCAATGAGATCGAGTTTCAGCTTACCTGAGTATTACCACCTAAACTTGTATGTTTGTGTGTGCTTCTTAATTGTGGTTTAAAAATTAAAAAGCATGTCATCCCTAGAATTGTACAGATTAGCATGTTGGGCGGGCAAAGTCGACGTATTTATGTTGGCAGCAAGATACAATT
Source organism: Bromus sterilis (assembly GCA_950022295.1). Taxonomy (NCBI): domain Eukaryota; kingdom Viridiplantae; phylum Streptophyta; class Magnoliopsida; order Poales; family Poaceae; genus Bromus; species Bromus sterilis. Next base: position 5,016,654 of record OX465597.1, on the reverse strand, counting down.
CAGTCAAAGCATGTTTTGCATGGCAAGGAATTAGATCAGATCAAATAAAATTTGCATCCGTCGGATCAAGTCAAACCTGGTAAGCACCACTCCGGTATCGGTTCCAAGTCATTTTCATGTTTAATTACATGACTGAAACTATTGGTGTAGAAATTTGGATGACAGAGACCAGACCGAACTTTCTTGCCCTGTGAGTGAGGTTTCTATTGGTGTCCAGTTATTTGTAGAGGCTAAAGTCCACAGTCGTACTCGAAAGTCGCAAGAACACATACGGCAGGAGGTTGCATTCTTAGCTCGTAGTTTTCAGCTGGACTTCCAAGTCATTCAATGATTTTTATGCAGCTGAAATTAATGCGGTTTAAATCGGAATGATGTGGCAGCAAGAAATCCAAGTATTTTCCTTACCCTGATACTGAAGTTTCTGGAGTAGCTATCAGTGCACCGTAACTCTGACTGAATTCCACAACTCAATTTCTTGCCCCGAGGCTGAGGACTCATCATTTTCACAGCAATTTACTTGATGATACATTGACTTGGACCTGTACCTGCACGGCAACAAGTCTACAATCACATTCATGGTTACAAGAACTCGGGGTTAGCAGAAGTGTGAACACGGAAGGTGGTTGCACTCGTAGTCGATACGAATTCCTCCGCGATCATCATCGTCTCCATACATTGAGAAGAGCAAGAAGAGTAAGTTTTACTACAGGAGGAATGAAACATACATACAATGAGCGCCGTGCCATTTATAAAGAATGGGAAATACTCTGAATTTCTTACATGATGTTTTTTTTTGCGGGTTTATTTATTTTTGTCTCCACATGATACAAAAGTTCATACTTGCTACAAAAGAATACGGTCTTTCAACATTGTATTCATGCTAGCAATATTTTAACAGCAAGTGTAAATGTACTCAAATACTCAATAATATGCGTCTTCCAGGAAGATGATTGCATTTTAGCAATTATTACATGTGGCCACATAAAACTTCACATGACTCAGGAAACATAGTAGGTTATTTCGTAAGACTTAAGACATTAAATCACACAGACATTATATGCTACTCATCCTCCTCTGAGATCTCAGTCAGCTCGGATAACAAAGGATAAGAATCCGGGACAGCGGTGTGCTCATCGTCACAGAAGAATGGCCTGGAAGGCATTCGCAGGCCATCGAAGCCACCTTCCAGCATCTCTATGACCTCACTCATCGTCGGCCTGTCATGGGACTTCATCTGGATGCACCATAATCCAACAATGCATAACTTTCTCTCCAACTCGTGCATCTCAGTAGAAACTGGAGATATCTCATCCACCTCTTGTGCAGTTAGCCTATCATACACCCATGATGGGTAGTAAGATTGACTTGAGTTTGCTGCATTTGGATCGGCATTCCTTCTTCCTCCAGCCATCTCCAGCAGAACCATCCCAAAACTGTAAACATCGGACTTGCTCGATATGACACCAAAGCTCCTAGATATCATCTCAGGAGCTATGTACCCAACCGTTCCCCGCATAGCTCTCGATGGAACAAAACTGTTGTCCCTTGGATATAGTTTGGCAAGGCCGAAATCAGCAACTTTTGGGACAAAATTGCTGTCAAGAAGGATGTTGTGTGGCTTGATATCAAAGTGTAGAATCTGCATCTCGCACCCCTGATGCAGGTAGTTGATCCCTCGGGCAATGCCCAAAGCAATCTCATTGAGCTTGTCCCAAGAAAAACTCTTCTCGGCTGAAAAGATGTACTTGTCAAGAGATCCACGAGGCATGTACTCATAAACAAGAGCCCTCCTCATTTCCTCCGAGCAGAACCCGATCAGGCGCACCACATTGACATGGTGGATCCTGCCAATGGTGGAGACTTCACTGATGAAATCTTCTCCATTGCAGCTGGAGTTACTCTGTAGCATTTTGACAGCAATATGAAGATCGCCTGGGAGTAGCACACCCTTGTACACAGATCCGTAGCCACCTTGGCCCAGCTTGTCTCTGAAATGGTTGTGATTGCAACGATGTCGGTGTAGGCATACCTCATCGGGCCAATCATTTGCTGCATCCGGAGGAACTTCTCAACCGCATCAATGGTGATCCTTGTTTTCCAGTACTTGTATGCAAGGAAGATCAATACCGCCAGGGGTGCCAGCACGAACCTGCATAGTACTGCTCAAACAAGTTGGATGTTGTAGTTAGACAGTCACATATATGCAATGCATACAAGATTATGGCTGTGACGATTTAAAAAGGCAATTAACACATACCAAAAAGGAATTTGGGGGTATCATCTGCTATTATGGCTGTAACATACATGGCAAAATTTCTCGGTGATACACCATAATAACTGCATATTAAGAACTGTATCTCACTTGAGAAAAAAGCACGAATCTGACTCAATGTGTTTGCAGCAGATACTTGCTTCCTGAAGTCCCTGAAAGTCACCATTGAACAGAAAATGATTTAAGATAGCATTAATCTTTTAGTTATTATAAAATAAAATGAATTCGGGAGGACATAGAACCACATGATTCTCAGCGCTACACTCCAGAGGCCAGAGGGCAGACTCACCTTGTTGAATTCTTCAGGCATTCTTTGATGATGTTGTCCCTTCTATAAACATTAGTAGGAAAGCTAACAGAAAATCCCTTCCTTGTCAAGTGCATGATATCTTCATAACTTGCATTCAGTAGCTGTTTGTAGGAGATTGATGAACCACCAAAGGGTGCCATGGCCAAGTATCCACAGGAATGCTCAAGATTTGCCATATAACAATCATAACTGTAACTAGACCAGACATAAACAAATGAGTTGTTCGCACTCAGGCAAGCAACAGGCTTGTATCGACTGCTATTCGTTATTGCTTGCGAACAATTAGTAAAACATGCATACCGAACATCATCAACTTCCAAATTGTAAAGGCCGTTATCATATTTACCCCACGGCGACGGCGAGTAAGAGTAGCTAGCAGGAAGAGGGCAACTGCCGTTCATATCATAGATAGTGGCCACGGCCCACAAGGACGAATCAGTATAGTTGACGCCAGTCACATAGTATGCTGCATTGCCTATGTGAATTATAGCCTGGCTATCACTGCACTTCAGCTCGTAGTATTCAGAACCGCACCCTGGTGGATCACCTTGCCGGCGGAATGGATATGATATGTTCTTGAGATGTCCGCAGGAGAAATGATGAGGGCACTCATCTCCTCCCTTGACATCAGTGCCCCTTGCCACACGACATGATGGAGAAATGATGGAGATTACAATTATTCCACACACAGTGCCCCTTGCCACACGACATGCAGGCTTCTAGTCGGAAAGAATTCCTCTAGAAAAACACATAGCTGATAGCTATCGATAGTCGGTACAGCATGACTCTGACCAAAACGTAGCTGGAGTTAGAACAGTAGACTTGGACGCTTTAATTAATAACAGTATGCTAGAATTTCCACAGTGCCCCTTGCTACACGGAAAGGATTCTTATTTACTTTTTGATGGAGTAGACAATGTTAGAATAATCCGAGTCGCATATCAATCTACCGAGGATCAAGCAATCATCAAGCACAAGCATGACACCGAGATTTGTTAACGAGGTTCACCAACATGGCTACATCCCCGGGGCATGACTACGGGCGCTCCTCCCCATATACCAATTCCACATGATACAGTCGACGACAAGTCCGCCACGGCCATCCGACACCGCTCCGACCACCTCGCCACGGCCGGTCCGGCCGCCCCTGCACGGGCGCCGGACCGTCCCTCTCGTGATCTCTGTCTAGCCTATCAACTTGTGTCTAGTCTATTTTGCTACCACGCGGTGCCTTTATATAATAGGCCCGGGTTACACGTGTCCGACTCAAACACCTAACCCACTGCTAATTACAAGTCCAACTGTAGCACAACTCGTACACATATATTCGGCACATATTTTAACAGACAAGGACAGCAGAAATTGTACATGAAGACAAGTATTGTAGACCAATACAGGAACAGGAGGCGAAAGGTAGATTTTTCCTCTCCTGCCCTATCCACACACAGTGCCCCTTGCTGCATGGCGGGTGGGCTTCATAGCTATCGGTAGTCGGTACAGCATGACTCTGACCAAAACGTAGTTGGAGTTGGATGCTCTAATTAATAACAGTATACTAGAATTTCCACAGTGACCCTTGGTACACGGAAAGGATTCTTATTTACTTGTTGACGGGATATATAGACAAGGACCGCAGAAATTCTAAAACCACACATTCGCAGTTGGAATTCGTCCACGATAATATCAGAGACCAGTACAGCACGACTCTGAGTCTGAATGCTACTTGAAGCTAAGCACAAGTGATGCTTTTTCTGTACCTGCAACACCTTGCTTCAGACACATCTTCCACTTCCTCAGTCCCCTCCACCTTGGTTCCAGTACAACAATATGAGTGAATTCCTTGTTGCAGCTATCCTGCTCTCTCTTGTCTACCATGGAGCAGCGTGGGATGATGAAGACTTCTTCAAATACTGTCCACCATCACGGTGCAGCACACATGGCCCAGAGATCAGGTTTCCTCTCCGACTTAAATCCAGCAATACATCATCATCATCATGCGGCACGTCATGCATCGAGTTAGCATGCTCTGGCCAGGACACCATCATTGTTCACCCATTCCTTGGGCCATGCAAAGTGACTGCCATAGATTACAGTTACGAGACAATGGATATCACCCCGCTTGTATACTCCTCATCTCCCTGTCCGCTCCAGGAATTCTTCTCCAAAAGCATACGGATTGATGGCTATGATGAAGAGAACCAGGGCCCATGTGTGGACACGTTTTTTCAGTACCCTACAACCCTAGTATGCTGTCCGAGAGAGTTCACGCCAAGTATTGATGTTGCCCATAGCATTGCTGGTCCAGTCTCCTGCCTTAGTAATGCAACCCACTTCTCGTATTTGGTGGAAGCATCTGTACCCATTTCCATTCTTCCATTGGACTGCAAGGTGTGCTCACATGGCGTCGTCACGATACCATATCCCTTCAAATCAAGTGCGCAAAGAATCTTCAGCTTTGCTGAGATAAAGCTGTATTGGTATGCGTATGACATGGACCAGAAAGGCATCCATTGCTCAGACTGTGAACGCCAAGGCCGACACTGTGCATTCAGCACGCAAAGGAATCAAACATTCTGCATGCCTCATGGTATCGCTTCTAACTTTGTCTAATTATGTTTTAAATTTTGTATTGTTTTACAGTTCTTAGTTTTGAATTTACAGTTCAGTGCGTCTGAAGTCTCCAAATATTTGCTGTCTCATGTTTTGGTTCCTTATCCTTTCTTTGCTTCGTAGCCTTGCAAGGGCAGCTTGTTAGCTTTTATTTGTTGCCTTTCGGTTTTGAGTTCTCTTTCTGGGTTTTATATGTATCTTTGTTTCATTTCGGCACACTCCATAATACAAAATCACACATATTTCATGCCTGACCGAGAATAAAAAAATCATTTGAGTCGCTAGTTTGAGCAATCACATTCAGGCGATCAGATAACATAGAAATAATTAAGCATAAAGAGATTGAGATTTTATTCTTCTATCATGACAAGCACGGTTTTTAGAAATTAATAACTCCAATTGTTGTTGAAGTCCATTGCTACAGAATGGACCCAACAAATTACCATGCAAAGTTAAACTTGCAACCACATCATCTTTAACGGAAACCCAATATCAAGACGAACCCTGCATTCTAGATATCGGCGTCATGATCAAAATGAATAAACAAATAGTATAAAGAATAGAGACACGCATAGAGGAACAAATTAGTTTGTACATATTTCCTTTTTGTTCACTAAACTATTATCCATATCTCATTATCCTCTTCTGAATTTTGCAGGTTCGCGTATCAAAGTTATCGCAGGTACAGTCACAGTCATAACCCATGTATTTCTGCACTTCACTTGAAGAATAAAAATTATAAATAAATAAATATTTTTATTATACATAAAATTCTTCTAATAGGTCATTGGACTCTTACATTATCTTTAGTGAAAAAAATGAGTGCACGCCTAAGCACGTTTAAGCGCTGAGCATAGGCTTGTCGTTTCGCTTTTGGTGTAAGCGGCTTTAAAATAATGATCAAACACCTAGGGTTAGACAAAGAAGAGCGGGGTGAGAGAGATAGAGGAGAGCGAGGCAACCTTGCACCACCAGATCTAAGGCTTTCTTCCCCCGACCTCACTACCCATCTTCTTCCCCGGACCTAGCACCGCTGGACCTCGAGCTCCCCTTCCTCGACCTCGCCACCAGTTCTTCCTCTCTTCCGCGATTTAAAGCTCCTCCTCAAATAGTGTGGAGCCTAGTGGCTTCACTTCCTCGACCACGCTGCTTCCAGCTTTCTTCCCCTTTCCCCGACCTGGAGCTCATCCTCGTCTCCCCTTCCCCAACATGCTTGCTATTTTAGGCTTATAGATGCATGTTTTGAAAATTGATTTTTTTGGTGCCCCTGTTCGTTCTGTACATAATGCTTAAGCATGCCTAGCCACCACTTAAGATGGCATTGCACTAAGCGAGGCATAGTACTCACTCAGTGCCTAGCGCTTAAAAATACTTTGGTTATCTTATATCCGTGATAATTAATACGCCAATATGTTTATTTCCTATTTCTCTTTTTATTCAGGTACATCATCGGCGGCTGCATTTGTTGTTCTTTTGTTGATGGTGGTCTCTGCATTTTATCTTTCACTGAAGAAAAGATATAACGAAGAGATACATTTGAAGGTCGAAATGTTTCTCAAGACATATGGCACATCAAAACCCACGAGGTACACTTTCTCTGAAGTTAAAAAGATGGCAAGACGGTTTAAGGAGAAAGTAGGGCAAGGAGGATTTGGAACTGTATACAAAGGCGAGCTACCAAATGGAGTGCCCGTGGCAGTCAAAATGCTAGAAAACTCTACAGGAGAAGGAGGTGAATTCATTAATGAAGTCTCAACCATTGGGAGAATCCACCATGCAAACATTGTCCAGCTCCTCGGATTTTGCTCTGAAGGAACTAGGCGCGCTCTTATTTATGAATTCATGCCTAATGAGTCATTGGAGAGGTATATATTCTTGAATAACTCTAATACTCATCGACAACTCCTATCACCCCAAAAAATGCTAGATATTTCTTTAGGCATTGCCCGAGGAATGGAATACCTGCATCAAGGCTGCAATCAACGCATTCTCCACTTTGACATCAAGCCTCACAACATCCTGTTGGACTTCAACTTTAATCCAAAGATCTCCGACTTTGGCCTAGCAAAGTTGTGTGCAAGGGACCAGAGCATCGTTACCTTGACTGGAGCAAGAGGCACAATGGGCTATATTGCACCAGAGCTCTATTCTCAGAACTTTGGGGGAATATCCTACAAGTCAGACGTGTACAGTTTCGGCATGCTGGTGTTAGAAATGGTGAGTGGAAGGAGGAACTCAGACCCAAGTGTTGGGAGCCAGAACGAGGTCTACCTCCCTGAGTGGATCTATGAGAAAGTAATCACTGGGCAAGAATTGGATCTTACTTTGGAAATGGCACATGAAGAGAAAGAAAAGGTTCGAAAGCTAGCAATTGTGGGACTATGGTGCATCCAGTGGAACCCAAAAAATCGACCATCAATGACAAAGGTGGTAAACATGTTAACCGGGAGGTTGCAGAATCTACAGATGCCCCCAAAGCCGTTCATCTGATCTGAAAATCATCCCGTGGTGTGAATCAATGAGAAGATGCTCCCACAAATAAGTAAATACTGGAGGCATGTACTTAGCATGCAATATGTTTTGATCTTTCCACTGCATTAGCACCTGATGTATGAACAATGATGTGTCGCCAACAACTAGCTATTTGTAATCAGAATCACATCAAACTTTATTTGGAATGTATAACTGTTAAAGATTCAGTAAACTATTGGTTACCTTGTTCTGCTGTTCCGGTGACTTATCTTCATTTCCCTGTTTCCTGGGGTTCATTCCTCCTCGCTGGACTCCTCAGGAAACATGATAAGGAGTTCTGTTCCCCATTTTCAATGTGCTGAGAATCTCGCGGGGTCATTGGACAGTTTGATTAATCTAAGCAATACATACCACTAACATCTAATATATTTTAATCTCCCCCCCTTTACATGAATAATAATCAGTTCTTACCATGTCATGGTACAGAATTAGAGAGCTTAATCAGAAATTTGATGGTTAAAAAAACACAACAACGTGTTGGTTACCTTATCCTGCTGTTCCACGCTTCAGTAATTTCTATAGGCTGCTATTCCTCCTCGGTAAGCTGGGAGCGGGACATTAGGGAGCTACAACTACAAATCGTACTATGATGATTCAGCGGTGCAAAATGGAAGGACATGGAACAAGTCGTGCTTAGATTGAGCAGCGGAAAAAAAAGGAGATGGAACAGAGGGGGGTTGCTACTTGCTACCTTCTCCGACGCAGGTGAGGAGGCGGTGGCGGATCTCGAATGCATCCTACTGGAATCGCCGGAGCAAGGGTTCATCGTAGCGTTAAGGGGTCGCAATGTGGCCGCCTGTATTGGTGACCACCGCCGCCGGACAGCCGGAGCAGACCGCCGCCGGGAATCGTGTGGTGGTAGGCGCATCAGGCTCCTCCGCCCATCCTCTTCTATCTATCTGCAACAAAAAAAGGCTCAGCCCGCTACTAGGAAGTAGGAACGGAGGGCCCGGCCCATCAGAGACCTCTGTTTTTACTCCTTTTTTTCTGCACAGCTCCAAAGTAATACTCCTACTACTTTTTACCCAAAAAATCATACATCTTGCTCTTTCTGTATGTGATTTATTTAGGGATTTATTTGAGACATTTAAATTTTCATATTGTAAAGTTTGTAAATAAATACCTAGCAAACTAGTTGACTGACATTAACACGGTAACATTTTTCAAAAGAAATAAGAAATGATAATAAACATAAATAGAACTACTCTTCCGTAATTAGGTGCACAACATCCGCCATGGTCTAAAGTTGGATTTCATCAAGACGACATAGTTTGGACGAGCCGATGCCTGAAACGCCTGCTAGTTGGGCTCGTGCTAGTGCTCCTATAGAATGGCCATGACAATAATGGAGGTTGAACGTCGAAACATCCCAGGGCCATAAAAAAAGCCGATGTACCCATCCAAGCGCGTGAGCAACCTCGTCCGAGCAGTTTTATTCACTAGTAGAAAACACGGCTTTGGTCCTAGTTAAATCAGAGCATTAGTCCCGATCGTATTACGAACCGGGATCAATAGGAGCATCAGCCCCGTTTCGAGAGGCTAGGACGTCGGCCAGGCATCAGTCCCTATTCGAGAGGCTAGGACGCCGGCCAGGCTAGGATTAAAGGGCGTCACAACCTTTAATCCCGGTTGGTGGCTGAAACCGGGACTAAATATCCTCTCTTTAGTCTCGGTTAGAGACATCAGCCGGAACAAAAAAAAAATCAGAATTTTAACAAAAAATATAGACATTTAGTCCCGGTTAAAGACATCATCCGGGATTAAAGGCTACCATAGTATGGTAAGATATATCTTGTCGGTAATAGAGTTTCTCTTGCCGGTGGAGCAGGAAATACAAAGATATTTTCTTTAGCAAAGGGAAAAGTAGAGATGTTATAGTTATTGGGCGTAAGCTTTGTAGTGAACGAATAATTCTAGTTGCAACAAACTTTGTTGCTTCGACCACTATAGAAATAGGGAAAAATGCCTATATTACTTTAACGACTAATAGATGAATATTGGATGTTGTATATGTGGGACTATGGATTTGTATATTTCTTGTATTTTCTACAATCTCCACCGGTGTTTAAGCCGTTCGATAAATTTTCAACTATCTCCATCTTCAACTTACTTCATATACAACCTAGGTAATAAAATTACACACATTGCGTTCGTCATATATGAATTAAGATAACTCAAAAATTATTACATACATAATATACATTACACTAAAACAAAACAATTTTAAAGGGTGCAATTTAAATCTTGTTAGCAATGTGTAATTTAAGGTGACTAATATTATGAAAGATTTTGCAAAAGTGTCGTTTGATCTCTAGATGTTGAAAAGTCAAGGAGGGAATTCTATATCACAACTACAAGTGTACACAATTTTTTGAGAGGCTAGGAAATGAGATGTACATGTCGACACACCTTATAATGTGGGTTTATTCACGGTTTCCAATTTATTTCTAGACCTTATATCATTGAGCCAATCGCACAATACACAAGCGTGGTTGAGAAAGACTAATTCAATTTAGTCAACATCTCGTTTTGATGGCAGCCACCGATGCTCATCTTCATATTAAAGATGCATGTAAATACATTCATCCAACCCCGAGGTGGTATATAAATAAGCTATGGAAACACTTTGGTGTAGCATGCAAAATTCGCTACCAACTAGGGTCTTGCATATATGTCATTGGGTTTGGAAAGGATCGAGAATTGAGTTAGCATTGTTACGATACTGGCCTGCTTGTTGTCGGTGCACGTAATCTTGTGAATACATGATGCCACCAAACATCATGTTAAAAATTGAATAGGGGTCGCAATGTGATGGCCTAATCGGATCGGTTAACACTATGCCCACTCCATGTTAACCGCCGCCTTCACCAGAGCGGAGGACCGCACCACTGGGTCGTGGTAGGAAGAAGAGGTGCATTGGCCTCCTCCTCCACCTACAACAAAAGAGGCACAACCCGCTAAATAGGAACGAAGGGTACAATCCATCAAAATCACACCAAAGAACGCGCCTCTAGGCCCAGAAGAGACATGTTGTTCTCTTAGCTGATTAGCTAATTGATAGGTAATGTAGTAATGTTTTAAAATTAACAAATTATAAATAGGAGTTTTGTACTCCCTCCGATCCATAATAAGTGTCGCTTATTATGGACACTAGATGAGCGACACTTATTATGGATCGGAGGGAGTATTTTTTTTATGAGTGTTGGAACACTCAGAAACAATTTGTGAGCATGAAAAAATTATAATTTCACTTAAATCTCAAGTGATGTCTGCATTACTGGTAAATGATTATCAGTGGGTTGGTGGTAAAGGACAACTCTAGTGTATTTGATCTCTTTTGACTTGTGATAGTGACTAACAATTTGATATTGAAGGGAGATACATGAAATGCTTCCATATGAGGGTATGAGGTACATTAATAGGCACTCAAGAGAAGCTTTGATGTACTACTTGATGGTGTGCTATAATAGTGATGTCCCCTACAAGGGTAGTTCCGGCGACAGGCCATCCCAACTAGCCTTCGGTGCGCACTTCGGCAGGTCTCTGTATGGCGCACAAAGCCCTCTTTACAGAAGCACCATCAATTTGACGCACAACAAGTGGCATCCCTGTCATTCCTAAACTATAGGTCGGTTAGATCATATAACCATGGGCCTCATCCCCGATATAAGAGACTGGGCTAGAGATGGTTAAAGAAACATTTACATCTAGCCATATATCTCCATATCTTTAGATACAATTATAACGTTGTTTTGAGGAATTCTTCCACACATAATCAAATCAAAGTAGGAGTAGGATATTGCCTCTACCATGAGGGCCCTAACATGGATAAATCCCCCGTGAGCTCTCCTCTTTGGTACTTTCGATCGCTTGATCCACCCTATCGTGATATATACCAGTTTTCTGCACCATCGGTTGGAGCGCTAGGCACAGGACACGAGGGTAAGAGAACCAGTCTAGATATATCTAAACTTCAATACGACAACCTTTCGTTGACACTAGATCCCTCCCTATGGTCTCTCATCTCCCCAACGAACCGACTCTACATCAACCCATCACCCCGCCAATCCGACGAAGATCCCAACACAATGCAACATTGGGCCACACGCGACATCGTAGGATCGCCCCACTAACTCATGTCGAAAATCCATTGGTGGCCTTCAACGTTGGCGGGCCTGAAACTCACAGACCTTCCACAACAACCACTGTAACTTTATTGTAACAGTATAATTAAATCCTATTAAGGTTTATACAAAATAACCCATGCATATTTAACTTTTAATGCACATTCATCTGTTAAAAGAGATGATGACGGCATCACGCGTATGTTAATCAAATAAAATATTCGATTACTCACCAAAACTGATACTTGAATCCCATGTTTTTTTGGAACAAACTGCTTTTTTAGGGAATGGAACAGCCAGCTCCATTAATTAAGAACCTTTACACACTTTTTTAGTCTTTTTGTGCCATTTCTAAGTATTTTTAGGGGGGTGTCATTTTTGTATTCTGTTTTTTTAGACTATGTCATTTTTGTAGTCGATAGCAGCAGGAGAGAGGAACGAGGCCCAATACTATTTAACTTCTTTGTTGGTGGGTCAGGGCCCAATACGATTGACTGAACCACTTCACTCCTCCCCCGTCGTCTTCCTCCTCCGGCTTTTCTAGGTTTTGTTGGGCGGCGGCGAAATTAAGGATTCCGTCGGAATGGCCTGCCGCCGCAGCACGCGCCTCCATCCACACACCCACGTGACTGAAGCTGAGGCGGGCGACGGAGTGGCCCGCCGCCGCAGCCCGCGGCTACATCCCCAGATCCACGCGAGTGAAGAGGCATCCCAATTGAGCCGCCACCGCCGCAGCCCGCGCCTCCTTCCCCGGGACGACGGCGACGGAGTGGCTCGCCGGCGCAGCGCGCGCCTCCGTCCCCAGGTGCACACGAGCGATGAGGCATCCGGAGTGACCCTCCGCAGCCGTCGTCGCCGCCGCGGCATCTCGCCGACGGCGCTGAACTCGCCGCTCGAAGACGACGATCTCCTGTGGGAGATCCTCCTCCGCCTCCCGCCGCAGCCCTCCTCCCTACCCCGTGCCTCCGCCGTCTGCAAGCGGTGGCGGTGCGCCGTCACCGACCCCAGGTTCCACCGCCGGTTCTGTGCACATCACCGGAAGCCGCCCCTCCTCGGTTTCTTTCAGAACGGCGTCGATGGTATCGTGTTCAAACCGGAACATCCCGACCGCATCCCTCCTCAGCGCTTCAACCTGAACATTGACAGCGGCAAAGGCTCAAGGGTTCGATTGCTCGGGTGCCGCCATGGTCGCGTCCTTCTCATGTGCTCGTTGCAGCGAGAGTTTATTGTCATTGCCCCCATCACCGGCGAGGAGCGCCGCATGTCCATTCCACCAGAGTTCATCGAACGCTACATCAACGGCGCGGTGCTTTGTGCAGCCCCCGACCATGATCATGTGCACGGGAGCTGCCACTCGAGCCCATTCAAGGTGGTCTTGCTGTCCACTAGCAGCTATCATACTGGTCCACAACTCGCCTTCGCATGTGTTTACTCCTCGGTGACTGGCAGATGGGGCGACCTCATCTCAACACCAACTCCATATCAGCTTTATGATTATGGTAGGCATGGGTCACTAGTTGGTAATGCACTTTACTGGCTGTCTTGTGGTTACATACTTGAGTTTGATTTGGATGGGCACAACCTAGCCTTGATCAAAGCGCCTCCTGTTATAGAAGATGGCCACCACTTCTTTGACACGCGTGAGATCATCGAGATCGTCGATGGCACTGCTGGTCTTGCCATATTGTCTCACTATTACCACAACATTCAAATATGGCGATGGAAGGTCAATTTTCAGGGTGTTACCAAATGGTTGTTGTGGAAGACCATTGATATGCATCACATTCATGGGATCCCCCCTGGGGTTCGAGCAGAGAGGCCAGGGCCGTTATTTAGACTGAGATATGCTGAGGATACTGATGATATATTTCTCTATGTGGGAAGCAGTCTCTATATGGTTCAGCTTAAGTCGATGCAATCTAGGAAACTTTGTGAAACCAATTATTCTAGTGCCCATCATTCTTTTAAGAGTTTCTATATGCCAGGTGATTGCTCTCTTCATTAGTCAGCATATTGAAGAATAACTTAATCTTGTTATGTTTTCTACATGGACCTTTGCTAGGTAGACGGATTTATAGCCGTATTGTTTACTATATGTTATCATCTACTATAGCCGTACTTTCTGTTATCATTCAGTATTTTTTCCTTCATCTATGCGAGATAATAAATCAAATATCACATGGAATGAGTAATAATGTAGGAGTAATTTCTAATGTCAAATGGTTTACTCATTCGCCATGTTTGGAACCTCATCTATCTATATTCTTCTATCTAGTACTTTTAATCTTGCTGTTTTTCTTAACTCCATGAAAGAACTTTTGTTAAAACTGTACCTTCGGGAATAATAGTTTTGTATGCAAGTGACCAGTACATTTTTAACACACCTTTTTCCCGCATTTTTTATATCTCTAATCAAGCTCCTTAAATATCCAAGATCTCTTTTGTTGATAGTATTGATTTGTTTTCGCATGTTTTTTTATTTCTTCTTCACACGAGGAGTTTTAAGTTTACTGTCATAAAATTTGAACCCTAATTTTTATTTTTTATAAGCTAAATTCATCAATATGCGGTAGATGCATACATTGTACACCTTTCAAGAATATTCCTTGCAAAAGCCAACATATGTATTTTTCTATATTTGTTGCCCGAAGCCAGCTAAAAAACTAAAATACAAAAGGGAGCCATTTTTCTTATATTTTTAGTTAATCTATGTAACAGACTCAATATTTTCTACTCATGCTTATGGTTCTAGGCACAACCATTGCTCGTGGATGTGAAGGAGATGAAATGCTGCATGAAAAAATAGCTGATGTGCCGAAACGGTCCAACAAGTAAGGTCTTGCTAATATAGTTGTGAGATTTGAACAATTTGCTTTTATTTCTTTGGAAAATAGCTGGCAGACAATGTGGGTAGCATGCACCCTCAAAGTACTAACCATTCGGCTGTTGGGATTCACACATGTTAATAACACATAAAAAACAATGAAAATGGTGGTGACTGATGCAAAGTAAATAATTACTTCTTTGGATCATAATGTGATGCAGCTGATCCAACTGTTGTATTTCCACAGGTGCTCCCATGGTTTAGCTGTTTATGATATATATAAGTTGATATTATTATATTAGTAGCCATTTTGTTACTACAAACACCAGTCACATGATCATTCAACTCCACCACTCAACATATTCGTGTCAAAAAGGATGAAGGATTTTGTTTTTCATAGGGGATGCGGTAAATATCCATTTAATATTGCTTAGCTTATCATGAGTTTGTACACACATCTAGTTCACATATTAAAAATTTACATAGGTGCTTTTGTTAGAATTTATCTTTATCTGTATTGAGTTACTTGTAGATTGATGCTTTTGTGTTCTCCAGGTGAAGGGAGGGCAAGGAAGTTCTGGTGCTGTTTTTTTCTTGTTAATGAGCTCATCGTGAATCAATGTGGCCAGCAGGTTTTTATGTTATCTGAAATATATTACCAAGTGTACGCTTTATTCTAGCTAAGTTTCTAATATAGCAAGATGCTTTTGAATACCCTAGTATTATTTCAAGTCGGATTTCATTGTCCCATGGTTTATTTGTGTGCTTATGTTGGCAGCTCTTCTCTTTAGCCATGGCAGTTTCAGTCTCAAGTATGACCAAAACGTGTGTTTGAGTGTGCTTATCGGCTGTAGTTTGCTAAGCATGTGGGCACCGTCCATCTAATGTGATCATGATCCGCCCGTGCTCTTTTTTTATATTTTCCTTGAGATTAATAACAGTGAGATTAACAACAGAAAATGAATGGTAGAAGTGCAGTGCTGATGGAAATAACTGCTGCACTGTAGGAGAGGGAAAATATGTTATTTGGTCTGAACTAACTCCATTCCAGGAGGTTGTTCCAGATTTTTTTTAAACAGAAAGTGTTGGATTGGCAAATTCCACATGTTGTCCGATGCTGAATGAACCCCTTTGGTGTGCTAATGTGCCGAAACGGTTCACAAGGTATTTTAAAAAAATTAACAAGAACTAAGGTCTTGTGAATATAGTATGTGAGATTTGAACTGTTTCATTTGTCTTTGTATAACATTTGATGGCCAATGTGGGTCCATTTGGTTATAGGTATTCACAAATGTTAATAACGTAGTCAAACAGTTAAAATGGCGGTGATGCTAAGTGAAAAATGACTCCTTTTGAATGATAAATAATATGCAGATGATTCATATGTTCTATGCCCAGAGTTCTCTCTTGGGTTGGCTATTTACATGTTTTCTATAAGTTGAAAGCAATGTATAGCCCATTTTCCATCAGTTACATCATTCAATTAACTCTGCCACCCAACAAATTCATGTGAAAAAGGCCGAAGGATTTTATTCATAGAAGATATAGCTCATCATTTTTTCCCAAGGGGATATGATATACCTCTTTATATTTTTGAGCTGACCATGAGTCTGTACACATTCTTTTTCGTACACTAAAAAGTTGCATGGATACTTGTGTTAGATTTTATCTTTATCTGTACTGGGTTACTTGCAGATTAACGCTTTTGTGTTCTCCAGGTGAATATAAGGCTGCATCGAAAATCTATGCTTCTATGAGAAACAAATATGTGCCTTCACGAGAAGAAAATGTATGCTTTTGCGGTTTTCGGTGTTTCCCTGGTTTTCATTTTTTTCATTTTTTTATTTTTGTTTTTTCCCGGTTTTCGTTTCCTTTTGTTTTTCTTTCGGTTTTCATTTATTCAGTTTAGGTATTTCTATTTTTTGGTATTTTAATTAAAAGTTGTTAAAATCTACTAACATTGAATCTACTTTCCAAGATCTCTACATGAGAAAATCTCTACATGAGAAATCCAACGATGAAAACAATTCATGATTTTAGGCGCATGAATCTACGAAAAAAACTTCCAGGATGCAACAAGTGATGCACCGCAAGTGTCATTTGTCACAGCCAAAAAAGTTGAGAGTTAACAAGTGATCTCGAGGATAATTTGTCCGGTCCTAATGCCATAAATTAAAGGTGGAATAGGATTTTCCACAAGCATTCAGTAACTGCTTTTGCTTTCTTAATTTCCTTTTCCGTTTGAAGACTGCTTTTGCTTTCTTTCCAAGTCAAAATTCTTATTATCTAGTTGTACCATTACGATCGAAAGCATACACTGATCTTCCCATTCCTACTAATGACGATGACGACACCCATTTAAATTTACGTGTAGATTACGCTCAATTAGAATCACTTAACATATGGCAAGATGTCGCATTCAGCACTGGAATTCCTCCACAAATTATTGGGGTAATGACGTCTACGCGGCTATCACACCACTCTTATTGATTGCTAATGCACAGATAGAAATCTTTTAAAAGTTCAAAAAATGCCACTAAAAGAACCATTTGGAGAATCTCAATGAGAAGTATTCCTGAAATCGTATCCGCCTTACATTATAGTATTAGATAAAATGAATAGAAAACACAACCATATAATTGGGTAACTAAAACCACATATTATTGGAAATGAATCTTAAGCAATAAAATTACAAATAGACCCATGACCTCAAATTCTGCAAAACCCGCGTCCGCACTTGTCGTTGTTGCGACATCATATCTATCGCTAATGGTGGAAAACGTCAAGAAATTTAGGCAGTTAACACCTAGAAAAAATATGGAGTCATTTTAATTTAGTCAGTTAACATGTGAGAGGATGAAGCATCAACATCGAGCTTCTACCTAGTATGTGTGGGATCACTTGGGTTTCTCCCTTTTTATCATTATTTTTAATCTATTAATTCCTTTTTCCTTTTATATTTTTATTTATTATTTTATGTTAAATTTATGTTGTAACTCTTTATATATTAATTTATTAACATTTTAAATTTATCTTCCTACTTGGTTTTAATCTTAATCTTTTTCACTTTTTTCTATTGTCATTCATTTTCAAAAATACATGGACATTTAATTTGAGACTCATTAAATTTTTGTTTTCATACATGAATTTTGCATCTAGAATACATCGAGAATATTTTTGAAATATGCTACTTCCTCCGATCCATAATAAGTATTGCACAGCGGTACTTATTATGGACCGGAGAGAGTAGCATTTTATCTTGATAATCATGAACATTTGTTTGAAATATTGTATAGGATTAGATTCACGTATTCTACTAAAATAGTTTGTGATTCTACGTGTAAATGTTTGCTTTGACATGCATGGACATTTTGTATCACGTCCACGAACATTTTCCACAGTTGGTAGAATATATCTAAAGAAATAAAGTTATACGAAACAATAGTTACATAACCTATTAGAAATTCAAATTAATTCAAGATGATTAGAAAATCATATTTTACTATCTTGAATATAATATCATAAATAAATAAAAATAGAAATTGATGGTCGGTAGACATCACTTATTTTTAATAATTTTATAAATTTTTTAAAGATAGTAACTACTCCCTTAATTCCAAAATAAGTGTTTAAACTTTAGTATAATTTTATACTAAAGCTAGTATAAAGTTGAGACACTAATTTTGAGATGGAGGTAGTATTTCCTTTGTTTTATATTAACTATTACTGAAATGGATGTTCTAGCACTGAAATATATTTAGATAATGTCATCGATAATTGAACAAAGGGAATGGTAAAGAATAAAAAATTAAATAACATCGTGCGCAAACAGACATGTTCAATGGTTGGCTAATTTCTATTGACTAAGGCTGAAGTCATAGGCTCAGTATGTCAATGACTTCCATGCTCTAGATACATCCATTTCAACGATAGTTGATATAAAATGAAGGGAACAGTAAAGGATAGAAAAGGAAATTACATCGTGCACAAAGGAGCATGTTCAAAGGTTGGCCAATTTCTTTTGACTAAGACTGAAGCCATAGGCTCCGGACGATGATGATAATTTCTATCCATCGATGACAGTTAATATGAAACGAATGGAATAATAAAAAATAAAAAAAGCAGACTAAGGCATATCCTAGTGGTAGGAAGGATTGATGTCTTTCCACCCATCCAGGTTCAAGGCACGATACTTATAATTTAGATTTGTTGCATCTATTAACTGTATGTGGTTCTCTTACAATCTTTCTATTAAAAAAACTATATCATGAGCAAATTGCATGTTCAACGGTCGGCCAATTTCTTTTGACTAAGGCTGAAGTCATAAGCTCGGGACGACGATGACGTCCATGCGTATAGATAATCAACTGTCGGCCAATTTCTTTAGACTAAGACTGAAGCTATAGGCTCGGGACGACGATGACGTCCATGCGTCTAGATACATTCATTTTAACAATAATTAATATGAAATGAAGAGAATAATGAACAATAGAAAAAGAAACTACATCATGCGCAAACGGGCATGTTCAACGATCGGCTAATTTCTTTTTGACTAAGAGTCTAAGACTGAGCCATAGGCTCGGGACGACTATGACATCCATTCACTTACTCTGTAGTGGTCACACTTTCAGCACACGATTACGTTAAGAATTGGAATTCAATTCTCTTCGCAACTAACAACGACAACGACGACGACGACATCCATTCATTACTTCACAGTAGTGCGTTCCAGTATAACGCAAATTAAGAATTGAAATTCCTCCATAATGATGTAAACTATCCGTGGTGCGGTCTGGCTTTGACCGCTAATCCTACAACTATCACGTATTGCCATCTCTTCTTTTTCTTCTTCTTCAAAGTTCACAAAATTAAGCAGAACACAATATCACGTGTAGCAGCTGAAGCAAAATATCAAATACAATATGGACTGAACATACAACTAGGAGTACAAACACTTAGGAAAGACAGCAGATTATTTCATACTTAATACAACTACAACCATAATTACGTTTCCTCGTGAACTAAGTGCATCACTTCATCGTACATTACAAGACACATCAATATTTTCACTTATATCCTCCTCAAAGATTTCAGTCAGCCCGGACGATAAATTGTATGTATCGTCCGTATGGATGTGCCCTTCGTCACAGAAGAATGGTCTGGACAGCATCTGCAAGCCATCGACGCCGCCTTCCAGCATCTCTATAACCTCGCTCATCGTCGGGCGGTCATGGGATCGATTTCATCTGGATGCACCATAGTCCGACGATACATAGCTTCCTCTCCAGCTCATGCATCGCAGTCTCAACATGGAGATATCTCACTCACATGGTCTTGGTTAGTTAGCTGGTCATACACCCACGATGGATAGTAAGACTGGCTTGAGTTCACTGCATTCGGATCGGCGTTCCTTCGTCCTCCAGCCATCTCCAGCAGCAGCATCCCAAAGCTGTAAACATCAGACTTGCTCGATATTACGCCAAAGCCCCGAGATATCATCTCAGGAGCTATGTACCCAATAGTCCCCCGTAGGGCTCTAGATGGCACAAAACTGTTGTCCCTTGGGTATAGTTTGGCGAGACCGAAATCAGCAACTTTGGGGACAAAATTGTTGTCGAGCAAGATGTTGTGCGGCTTGATATCAAAGTGGAGAATTTGCATATCGCAACCCTGATGCAAGTAGTTAATACCCCTGGCAATGCCCAAAGCTATCTCATTAAGCTTGTCCCAGGAGAAGCTCTTCTCAACGCAGAAGATGTACTTGTCGAGAGAACCTCGAGGCATGTACTCATATACCAGAGCCCTCCTCATCTCCTCTGAGCAGAAACCCATGAGATGCACCACATTTACGTGGTGGATCCTGCCGATGGTGGAGACCTCACTGATGAAGTCTTCTCCGTTGCAACTGGAGTTACCCTCTAGCATCTTGACCGCGACATGAACATTGCCTGGCAATAACACACCCTTGAACACGAATCCATAGCCTCCTTGACCAAGCTTATCTCTGAAATGGCTTGTGATTGCGGTGATGTCAGTGTAAGCATACCTCATCGGGCCAAGCATTTCTTGCATTCGGAGGAACTTCTCGACTGCATCGATTGTTATCCTTATTTTCCAGTACTTGTAGGCAAGGAAAATTAACACAGCCAGGGGTGCCAACATGAACCTGCATAGTACTGCCCAAATAAGGCAGTAGAGATGTATAAGTTACATCATATGGCTGAGGCAAAATCGTGGCTTACACAATATAAGTTAGATTGTGATAACTTGATCATTCTTAAAGTTTGACTTAGGACAAACCTAGAAAAAAAAATCGATGTCGTAGTTATTAGCAAGTTTCTATTAACTTGATCAAACTTAAAGTTTGACTTAGAACAAACCTAGAAAATCAAAAAATTCAAAACGGAGGGAGTACAACAGAAGTTTTGAGAATAGCTTTTCTGTCTCCACCTGAAGCACTATAATACATTCTTTCAGACCTGTATTCATGCTAACAATGTTTTAACAGAAACAGAAAATTTACTCATATATATTCAAATAATATATGTCTTCCACCAAGATGATTACATTTTAGCAGTTAAGCAGATGAACTTCTTCCACATTTCCACATAAAAGTTCACAAGACTCGGAAAACAAAGTAGGTTATTTCACAAGATTTGCAACATTAAACCACACAAATACGGAGTATATGCTACTCATTCTCCTCCGAGATTTCAGTCAGCTCAGATAACAAAGGGTAAGAATGGGGGACAGCGGTGTGCTCATCGTCGCAGAAGAATGGCCTGGAAGGGATTTGCAGGCCATCGAAGCTACCTTCCAGCATCTCTATCACATCACTCATTGTCGGCCTATCATGGGACTTCATCTGGATGCACCATAATCCAACAACACACAGCTTCCTCTCCAACTCATGCATGTAAGCAACTGGAGATATCTCACCAACCTCTGGCTCAGTTAGCCTATCATACACCCATGACGGGTAGTATGCCTGGCTCGAGTTTGCCGCATTTGGATCGGCATTCCTTCTTCCTCCAGCCATCTCCAGAAGCAGCATCCCAAAGCTGTACACATCAGACTTGCTTGATATGACGCCAAAGCTCCGAGATATCATCTCAGGAGCTATGTACCCAATAGTTCCCCGTAGTGCTCTTGATGGCACAAAACTGTTGTCCCTTGGGTACAGTTTGGCGAGACCGAAATCAGCAACTTTCGGGACAAAATTGCTGTCAAGAAGGATGTTGTGCGGCTTGATGTCAAAGTGGAGAATCTGCATCTCACAACCCTGGTGCAGGTAGTTGATCCCTCGGGCAATGCCCAAAGCAATCTCGATGAGCTTGTCCCAGGAGAAACTCTTCTCAGCTGAGAAGATGTACTTGTCAAGAGAACCTCCAGGCATGTATTCGTAAACCAGAGCCCTTCTCATTTCCTCTGAGCAGAACCCCACGAGACGGACCACATTGACATGGTGGATCCTGCCGATGGTGGACACCTCACTAATGAAATCTTCTCCGTTGCAGTTGGAGCTGCCCTCAAGCATCTTGACAGCGATATGGACATTGCCTGGGAGTAGCATGCCCTTGAACACGGAGCCATAACCACCTTGGCCGAGCTTGTCTCTGAAGTGGCTTGTCACTGCAACGATGTCTGTGTAGGCGTACCTCATCGGCCCGATCATTTGTTGCATCCGAAGGAATTTTTCTACCGCATCAATTGTGATCCTTGTTTTCCAGTACTTGTGGGCAAGGAAGATCAATACAGCGAGGGGCGCTAGAACGAACCTGCAAAGTACTGCCACAAAGAAGTTTACATATGGAATTGGCTGCGGTGAGGTGAATACACCACTTGTTGTAGACTGGGAAAAAATAATTTATGTGATTCTGAAGTACCAGCGATCCATTTCGCAATCGCCAGAGCGAATACTGGGGGTAAAACACGATGAAGTAATTGATCATCACTAATCATGGCCCTCATGAAGAAAAGTATGTCGTTATGATTTAAGTTTACACCAAACATGCATGCCCAGAAACTGAAGTCTATAAGAAGGAAGTCCACGGTCCAACTCTTGATTTTGTTGCTTGTACTGAACGATGGTACATTCCGGTAGCTGTAACTGTAAGAGCATTGCATGCATGGTACAGAAAAGATATTAAAGGGGGAGGGGGGGGGGGGGGGGTGAGAATGACGAAATGGAAAGGAAAATCCAAAAGCTCACCGGAACGACGAGTCGAGGCAGAAGTTGATAGTCCCAATAATACTCAATGGAGGGTCCAGCAGAGGGAATTGAACAGTGAATCCAAGCCTCAGGTGTTTTACAAAATCTGCATAATGGCTGAAATTGTAGTAGTTGCCAGGAACCGGACCACTCAAAAGAAACATGGCCAGGTACCCGCAAGAAGGCGCTAAGCTTTCAACAGACACAGTGTCAGTCACTATATAAACAAAAGAGTAGTTGTTGCTCAGGCAAGGGACCGGTGCGTAAAAAAATTCATTTGTTACTGGCACTGGCTGCGAGCAATTTACAAGGCTACCCACTGTGTCTGTATTCAGAGGGAGCAATTCCCAGCTGTTGTCTTTGTCTGACCTTTGGATCCCGCTGAAATAAGGAAGCTGATCCCAACGAGGAAGAGGGCAGCTGCTCTTCATGTCCAAGTTAGCATCGACGACCCGGAAGGACGAATCGGTATAGTTGATCTCAGTGACAAAGTACGTTGCTGTGTTGATCTGAATTATAGCCTTGCTATCAGTACAAACCAGCTCATATGACTGAACACCACACCTATGTGGATCCCCTTGCCGGCGGAAAGGATGTGATATATTGTGGAGATGTCCGCAAGAGAAAGTATCGCACTGGTGTCGCCCATGAACATCTCCTAAGAGTACTGCAAGCATAACAAAAATTAATAAGGCTTGCAGGGTAGTAGAAAGATGAAGTGAACTACAAATCGCCATGGCTGGCTCTGATAATGGTCTAAGAACCAAAATGAACCCCACTCAGCCTACTTACATACACTTCGTAGCCCCCATCCAGTCCAACCCACAATTGCTTCCTCATTTTCACACTTACCTGTCGCTGATGAGATATGAGTAGGACATGAGTGGACTGTGGCAAGTCTATAGTCACATTCAGACCACTAGAGCAGAGATGATTTATTGTGACCAATTATTTCTTCATTCGGGTGGACCTCAGCGAGTCTACAATCACACTCCGACCACTCGAACATGGCAGGAGGTTGCATTCACAAGGAGATTCTTCTTAGGTATGGCTATTAGTACAGTGTACCACTGGCACTGTTATCTGTAATAAGCGCTGATTATCTCTTTTATATATACAGACTTCCCACAGTTGCTATGTCTTGCTAGGCTTCATCTTCCTTTCATTTCCATCACCAGTACAGTAGACAAAGATGAGTAAAATGCTTCATATAGCTGTCCTCCTGCTCTGTCTTCTCAGTCATGGAACCAATATGGTCACAGCTTCAGCTTGGGATGACAAGGATTTCTTCAGATACTGTCCACCGTCCTGGTGCAGCAAAGATGGACCTGAAATCCGGTTCCCGCTCCGGCTTGAATCCGGCAATTCATCATCATCATGCAGTGCCACATGCGCGAAGGTAACATGCTCTGGCCAAGACACCATCCTGCTTCACCCACTTCTTGGCCCATGCAAAGTGACCGCCATAGATTATAGCCGCGCTGCCTTCAGCATCATCCCACTTGTAGACTCCTTGTCTACATGCCCTCTTCAAAAGCTCATCTCCATAAATCTAACAGCCATAGCTGATGCCAATCGCTGTGCATTGTACGAGCACACACCTGGAAAATTAGTGCATTGTTCAAGGGTGTTTACACCAAGTGGCACTGCTGAATTTGCAGGCGACATATATTCCAAGAATACTGCTGATTATATTGTTGGCCCAATCTCTTGCTTTAGCAATCCAAATCAGTTTGTGTATCTGGTGATGCCTCGTCTATACATGTATGTGCTTCCCTTGGACTGCAAGGTCACCTCACATGGTGCCATTCCGATACCCAACCCATCGATATCCATGTATGGGGACCCTACGTTCAAGGAATTG
Source organism: Bromus sterilis (assembly GCA_950022295.1). NCBI lineage: Eukaryota > Viridiplantae > Streptophyta > Magnoliopsida > Poales > Poaceae > Bromus > Bromus sterilis. Next base: position 4,991,906 of record OX465597.1, on the reverse strand, counting down.
GTGGAAAGAATAATCAATTTAGCTGAAACGTCTGCTTCGTGGGAGGAATACTATGAAAGCATTCCCGGCAGTTGCACACGGTGTGAACTTCATGGGAGACGCTGCGCATTTAGCTCAAAAAGGAATCAGGTGTTTTGCATGGATAAGAGACCTCATGGTATGGTCTTTTCTTTTTATATTTAAGATTCACTAGCCCAACGTTAGATGACTGCAGAACACTTTTACTATCTAATGTTGCTCTATAGTACTTCAAAGCTCTGTAATTTTACATGTATACACACTACTACTTTCGGTTCTTTGAAACTATCATCCGTCAAATTATTTTAGTGCAGTAGTATGAACTACTTGGGCACATTTAGCTTCAGGCTTCATCCTACACTGAGCCATTTCTCCCAAGTTCCATCAAAATCCAAAAAATAATAGGAAAAAGTGTTTGTCAATAAAGCAGAGTTCAGTAACTGTGATTATTTAATTTGGAGTTCAGTACAACACTGGTAAGTTTGCCAATATCAGACACCTATATAGGATTAAGGGTAGGATTGCAATGAGAAGATAGCATTATATCGTACCTCAGCCACAAAACTTACTTTATAGTTAGTTGATCACAACCCCAAATACAGCTGAATAAGAAGTTAATAACCATAGTGCAGTCATTCCCCACAAACTAAAATTCTATCGTATCCCATGAAAGCCACATATTTCCCTCCTTGCAATGAATCTTCCTGCTATTGCTTGAAAAAGACCCACATATTGCAGCCACCTCATATAGCTATGAGCCTATGACTTCCCTGTTTTTCATGAAGTCAAATTCAGTATCTTTTACCAAACCATCTACTGGATCTTATTTTCATTTTCGTGTTTGCAGGCTCACGTGTCAAAGTAATTGCAGGTATTGCTTCAATCCACACCTTCCATTTTATTCAATTAAACTAAAAAACAACTATAACACATATTAAGTTCTTACTAATGGCTACCTGACTCTGATTTCTCTAATCCTCATCACAACCAGCCAATCACTAAGAGATGGCTTTCTGGCCTAATGTATGTTTATGCAGCTACATCATCTGTAGCCACATTTGTAGTTATTTCGGTGATGCTGGCCACCGCGATCTATCTGTCCTTGAAGTCAAGGTATAATGAAGAGATAAGTATGAAGGTTGAAATGTTTCTCAAGGCATATAGCACATCGAAACCCACAAGGTACACTTTCCCTGAAGTTAAGAAGATAGCAAGACGGTTCAAGGATAGACTAGGCCAGGGTGGATTTGGAAGTGTGTACAAAGGCGAGCTACGAAATGGAGTTCCTGTGGCAGTCAAGATGCTGGAGGGCTCTACAGGAGAGGGAGAGGATTTCATCAATGAAGTTGCAACCATTGGACTAATCCACCACACAAATATTGTCCACCTCATGGGCTTTTGCTCTGAAGGAACAAGACGGGCTCTGATTTATGAATACATGCCTAACGAGTCACTGGAAAAATACATATTCTCACATGTTTCTAACATTTCTCAGCAACTCCTAGCACCCAGCAAAATGCTAGATATTTCTTTAGGCATTGCCCGAGGAATGGAGTACCTGCATCAAGGCTGCAACCAACGCATCCTTCACTTTGACATCAAGCCACACAACATCTTGCTGGACTATAACTTCAATCCGAAGATCTCAGATTTCGGTCTTGCAAAGCTGTGTGCGAGGGACCAGAGCATTGTGACCTTGACTGCAGCAAGAGGCACTATGGGATACATCGCACCAGAGTTATACTCTCGGAACTTTGGAGGGGTGTCGTCCAAGTCAGATGTGTACAGTTTCGGCATGCTGGTTTTGGAAATGGTGAGCGGACGGAGGAACTCAGATCCAAGTGTTGATAACCAGGACGAGATATACCTTCCGGAGTGGATCTACGAGAAAGTAATCAGTGGGCACGAATGGGAGCTTACTTCGGAAATGACAGCAGAAGACAAAGACAAGATTAGGCAGCTGACTATTGTGGCACTGTGGTGCATCCAATGGAGCCCGAAAAATCGGCCGTCGATGACGAAAGTAGTAAACATGTTAACGGGGAGGTTGCAGAATCTGCAGATTCCCCGTAAGCCCTTTATCTCCTCTGAAAATCGCCTTATGCCACAAAGAACGACAAACACCTAAACATGCATTGTGTTTATGTGTGCTTTTGCCTTTTATTACGTATTTGACGGAGCTTATTTACATTTGTGTTGTAAACTATAATGCCTTGCACTGTTTGATTACATACTGAACTACAAGGCTCACTTGATCTGTATCTTAAAAGAAATCATCTTATTGTAATACTATTATAACTGGAAACATACGGCACTGGATTATGCAAGAGCTGAATAATGGGAATTTGTCAAATTATCTTATCCTGCCATTGCTGTGATGTTATCACATTTCCCCCGTGAATTATCGGTTTTGTAGCCATTTCCTTCACAGAATCACGATGATACTGTAAACTGCTAATACAGTGGTGCGCAGATCTCCGAATTCGGGCAACTAATCATGGCACTGCCCCAGTTACGACTAAAAACTCACAACTAAAAACTCATAATTACTGTTACAAAAAAAGGGAAGCAAAGGGATTACTCGCCATGGCAGATAGCTTCCACCGGAGTCCCTGGCCAGAGCAGTGGATTGGGGTCATCCCGGTAAGATTCGAGGGAGGCGGGGTGCTAGGGAAGACGAGGAGCTCGCTTAGCCGGCAGAGAATTCAAGCTGGAGCTGCGTGAGTGCCACGGCCGCAGGCAAGCATGGCTGACGGGAGCGCGGCAGCACGCCGGGGAATTACTCACTGGCAGCTCCTACTCAGTTTTCGTAGTGTCGAGGAGTCGGACTGTTACGGGTATGATCCACTAATTTATCATTTTGTCTTTGTATATTTCAGGAAATGCTGTAGCAAAGAAAATACTATTTTATTTAACAGAATTCAAGAACATATTGTTAAAACAAGAAAAAATATTTGGGAAAAACTGAAAAGTGTCCAGGTGTCTCAAGATGGATGTTCATATACGTAAATGTTTATCTCACATTGGAGCCTATGCCAGATTGCTAGTGGTGTGATGGCCCACTGATGAGCAACACTGCTTTGTCGGTATTGGAATAAGTTGGATTAGAATAAGACATGATTGTATTACTCCAGTAATAAACTTCAATATTAAAATAAGACTACTCTCTGAAGTTCATATGCTATTTGTTATCAGAAACACATCAAACTTTATTTGGATTGTATAGCACTTAAAAATTCATCAATCTGTTGGTTACCTTGTTCTGATGTTCTGGTGATTTATCTCCATTTCAGCATTTTGGGCAATGCATTGCTCCGCGCAGACCTCCTCAGAAAACATGATTACGCCCTCTGGTTGCCACTTTGATTGTGGTGAAAATGTCAAGAGGATCATACTACAGGTCGATTAATAATGGCTTATCTTAAAAATCCCAGCAATCCATAGCAGTATATATTGCGATATGTCCCCTCTATTAGCATTTAGCACCTGCCACCTGAAGAATGAATAATCAGTCTTCGCCATGTTACCAAGAGCCCTCTATTTGCTACATATCTGAATCACATCGAGCTTTATTTGCATTTTGACACTTAAAAGTACATTAACCCATTGGTTACCTTACTCTGCTATTCCACACTTGAGTATTTTTCTACAGTGCATTCCTCCTCAGTAGAAAAATAAAAAGTTGTGAGCAGGACAAGGTGGGTGCTACTACATGGTGGCCATTTTATTGCCAGGACCTGGATTGGGGAGGTACACAGCAATACAGAAACTAAAGGGGGTTGCTACCTTCGGCGACGCAGACGAGGAGGCGCCGGCGGATCTCGAATGCAGGGAGATTCCGCTGGAGGTCGCCATCACCGGAGGAAGGGCGCCCTTTTCGTGGACTGGAAGCTCATTCCTCTGGAGGTCGATGAACTCGCGCGCGCCCACTCCAGGATGGCCGCCGGCCGCCGCCGCTGGAGCACCGCACCGCACCGCACCGCCGGGTACATCGGGCTCCACCTGCCAAAATGGATCCACCCATTTTTAAGAGGAACGACGACGAAAGAAGGACCCAGCCCATAGGAAAAACCACGCCGCCAGTGCAGCAGCAGGCTCCTATGGCCCAGACAGGCCTGCTGTTTTTTTCTCTTTCAGAAATATTCTGCTATTATCAAGGAAATTGAAAGAAGGATCCCAAGTCCCCTAGGCAAGATCATTTTAAAAGGCCGAGCATCAAATAATGAAGCACATAGCTTAGCTAGATTTTCCCTCTCCCTCGAACATGGGCGCTATCTGTGGCTTCTACAACCCCATAATATTTTATGTATCCCACAAACTGTGGTTTATGATGAATAAAGTTTTATTCACCCCTCAAAAAAGAAAGAAAGAATGGGAGCCCCAGGAGAGACCTTTGTCTTCAGCTTCAGTATTAACTTGGTGCTCTGGCAAAGGTGAAGACAGCGTTCCAAACAGGAAAGAAAAGATGAAGACACTAAAAAAACAATCTTAGCAAAGTTGAAAGTTCCTAGAAACGGTCAATTTGGTGCATTTGGTTAATTAGATGATTCCTCGCGCGTTGTTACGGAAAATATTACTCCCTCCGATCCAAATTAATTGACGCACACTTAGTATAACTTACAAAGTTATACTAAGTGTGCGTCAATTAATTTGGATCGGAGGGAGTACATGAAGTTGATGTTATACACAGCAACTGACTCGTAATAAGATCAGCTGAATAATGGAAAATGATAGATGATACTTTAGAATAATACATGATTGTAACGATACACAGATAAAAGTGAGATTGGTCTCTCCACATATATCGTTAAAGTTTTTATAGTCTCCACTTCTTCCGCAAGGGAAAAAAATGGTGGATGTAGAACTAAAACATTACCGCCTAGCTATATTACCCAAACATTTGATTGTGCGCAATATCCATTGGAGGCCCCATGTACATTTACTTGATCTCTAAATTTTTTGCCATTAGTCAACATAGAGTCATAAGGCTTCACCTTCTTTACATATTTCAGTAGCATAACTATGCAAAAAAAGAGGCAATTACACCAAAGGTGCTAAAACTTGACACAAATTCTCACTCGTACATAAAAATGGTTTAATAACTTAGCTTCCGTGTGCAATACGGTGTGTATGTTGTTTCTAGATGTTAAGTACGCTGATGTGGCACCGTATTTCAGTTTTGTCTACCAACATGGCACAAATGGGTCCGCTTGTTTGGAAATAGTATGCCTGAACAATAAATTTATATGCAAAAATTAGGATGCAACGGATTCAATCCTAAGATATCTTTGTTCTAAGATATTCAAAACATCAAACAAGCTCACCTTATTATGTTAACATAACTAGAAGTATACCCCGCGCGTTGCAGCGGGAATTGCTATGAAAATTATATGCATAAATAAAAAATATAAAAGTATGATACATTAAGTTGTTTAAGTGAAGGTGCAATCGAAACATGTGTGTATTAAAAATCATTAGGATGGACAATAAAATGATCAAAAGATGGTTGACATGGAGATTGCATATATAGATCAATAAATATATTAGTTGAGATGACATGGAACAATTGAGTGGCTAAGATATGGATGATGTGGATAGATTGCATGTGAAGAGAGACAATTTAAATGAGCTAAGTGGGTGACATGGACATTTGGTTGGCTAAGAGAACAAATGATGTGGATAGTTTGCATGTTGAGATAGACAACTTAAATGATCTATAGTGGGGTTTTGTTTTATAAGAAGTATAGATACATAGCGAATATATATTTAGTACTTACATCGGCTTCATGGCCCATTTCACAATTAGTATCTTGGATTTTTTGTAAAAACATACGTAAACTAAAATCATATGTTATAAATTATTAATGTATTGATTTCAGAAACCATATAATTACCACTTTTCATAAGTACAATAATATTTAATTTACAATATTTGATAAAATGTGTATTGTTTTAGAAATTATTTATTAATAGAAAACATATTGTATAATCATATATATATATATATATTAGTACATTATAAATGTAATTGCATCATTTATGTAATGTTCTGTTGACTATATGCAATATGGGGACACACTATGCTAATTTTTGTATTTCTTTCACACATATTTTTTCTTATGTGAGTGTATTTTTAAATTTTATTAAATGTTTAAATCGTGAATTTATTATATATATTATAATTTATTTATATATATAAATAATTCAAAAATTATATAACCAAATATTATGTGAATATATTTCAAATTCACAACTAAATGATGAGGATATTTTAAACAATACATGAATATATTTACAAAATATTATTATAATTGAATATATTGTACATTAAAAAACTAACAATGTAAAATGGACTGGACTAACCATAGCCCATTTATGCATGACCACAAAATCCCACTTATGCAAACTTAATGTTCCGTTAGATTGTTTGCTCATGGTCTGAGGTTTGTTTCCTTGGCAGATCAATCTATAATACCTAAATAGTTTGTCCACACCAATATATTTCTTTGGACATGCAAGTTATTATCATCATTAAGTAGATTTACCATGTAAAACTCTTTTGCACTAACTCTTCATGCATATGTTTTTATTAAATCTGCATGCGCATGCAACCTATCACAAATAAAATTAACTTTTATGCACTAAGCCCCATGATTAAGAAGATACTTTTTATTATATAAAATCAAATCATAAGTTACCTCACATTTTATGTTCTATGCGACAACTTTTGTATGAATGCACATATGTATTTGCTATCATTGTTTTAGGTTAGCTAAGAGTAATGTCGCCATCCTCTTCACTTATTGTTGTTTTCGTCTCATATCATCTCTCCGATACATTCCGAAAATAATAAATTAATAAAACCAAATCACACACATTTTTTGATTTTTCATTAAATTATCTTAGTTTTTTACTTAATTGATAAATAAATTATAGTAAATTTCATATAAAAAATTTAAAACATTAAATTATTTGTTAACAGTTCCCGCAGCAACGCGTAGGGTATCATCTAGTTTTTACCGTTCATGTGTACTATTTCCTAACAAGGGGAACTGGGTGTGTACCATATTGGTAGAAAAAATTGAAATACGATGCTACGTCCGCATACTTAACATCCACAAACAGCATACACACTGTATTGCACAGGAAAACCAAGTTACTGAACCATTTTTATGTACACCACAGGTTTTACCATTGAAATAAGAATTCGTACCAAGTTTTAGCACATATAGTGTAATTACCTAAAAAAACTGACAAACATGAGGCAACCCCTCTCCATTATTGTCCTCAGTAGGGCGCGGGGTTGCCTCATTTAATGCAGCCTGCAACGTACCTGAAGACCCGACAATGCTGGTTGTCGTAGCCCCCTCTCGGAGCGAGAAGTGGTGCATGATGAGGCATCCCCCATTTGGTGTGCTACAACCCATAGGATCGAGGGTTAAATGGAGAACCCCCGATCCATGAGTCTAGATGACATGCTTGAGTGACAGAAACATGAGTCTAGGGGGTGTGCTGTTGCCACAAGGGGGAAAACAACGGTGCTTGGGACCACGGTCACAAGGATTGTTTACTTTACGCAAAGTTCTTTTATTGCAGTTGCATGTTGCTTTGGGTTTACACTTTGGGTGGGGTTCTCAACTTAATACCAGCGAGATGTTCTGGATAGATATCTCAAGGTGGATGATTAGTAGTAGATGCAGATGGATTTCGGTCTACTTATTTTGGCGTACTGCCCGTGCTTTTGAACCTCTTCCTTTCTTTTGTAGCATAGTTAGCATTGCAGTGCGTTCATAATCCTGTCAATTGCCCTTCTGTAATTTGTTTACCTCGCATAGCAGTTTCGTCTTTTGGGAGAGAGACATCACTAGCGAACATCACGTATCCCGGTCCATATCCTCATTACTGTTTCCAAGCTATCTTTACTTTTCTGCTTTTACTTGCTATCATTATCACTTGTGTTTTACCCTTTGTGAACAACAAAACCGGAGAGATTGACAACCTCTCTGAACTTAATTGGGAACAAAGTTATCTGTGTCTGTGTGCAGGTCCACGTCAGTCGCGCCGCTGACACCTACTTATCATATCCGGAGTCATACAGGAGACAAACCTTGGTATCCTCACCGAGGGAAACTCGCTGCTACACTGCATTACACCTTCCACTTGGGGCTCACCAACGAAGGGCGGGAAGCCGCTAAGCAACGGGCAGTATGCCAAATAAGTAGACCGAAATCCAACTGCATCTACTACTAATCATCCACCTTGAGATATCTATCCAGAACATCTCGCTGGTATTAAGTTGGGAGCCCCACCCAAAGTGTAAACCCAAAGCAACAGACAACTGCATTAAAAAGCACTCTGCATAAAGTAAACAATCCTTGCAACCGCGGTTACAAGCACCGCTCTTTTCCCCCTTGTGGCAACCGCACATCCCCTAGACTCATGTTTCTGTCACTCAAGCGTGTCATCGGGGGGCATGAACCCACAATCGAGCATAACGTTCCCTCTTGGGGTTACTACCTACTACTTGGCCAAAGCAATAAACAGCAACGGAGAACATGCAAGAATTACTTAGGAACAAAAATATAAGAGATAAAAACCAAATATATTACTCAATCACAATCTGAACATAATCTCATAATCCATCAGATCCCATCAAACTCAACATAGCAATAGCAGAAAGATTACAAAAGTGCCTCGATCATGTAGAGCAGCTCACGAGGTCTAAAGCATGAAAAACAAAGAGGGGAGGAGAACATCACATAGCTACTGATCACGGACCCATGGTCCAAGGAAAACTACTCACGAGACATCCGGGAAGAATCCATGGTGGAGAGGAGACTCCCGGAGGTCGGCCCTCCCTCCGGCAGGGTGCCGGGAAGAGGTCTTTTGGTGATCCCGATCTCGGGAGCGCGGCGGCGGAACAGAGGCGAGATCGCGAAAAAGGGTTCTGTCCCCGAGGGTTTCACGTCACGGGGGATATATAGGCGAAGGGGGGCAGCCAGAGGTGGACCAGGGGCCCCCCCTGGCGAGGCCAGGGGTGGGGCCGCGCCGGGTGGCCGCCTGGGCCACCCCTGGCTCCCCTCTAGCCCCACTTGGGCTCTTCGCGAAGCTTCCTGTACGCTGATTTTTCCTATATTTTTCCCAGATTTTTTCTGGCACTTTTTATATGGGGGAAAACTGAAATAGAAAAACAGCAGAAAACAGGAACTGGCACTGGGGTGCACTGAGTTAATAGGTTAGTCCAAATATGATCAAAAGTGTATGAAAGTGTATCTAGAACATAGCAATATCACAGAAAACATGCATGGAGCAAGCAGAAATTATAGATACGTTTTGGACGTATCAACATCCCCAAGCTTAATTCCTGCTCGTCCTCGAGTAGGTAAATGATAACGGCATAATTTCTGTGGTGACATGCTAGCAACCATATAAGAACTTTGAAAAGTAAAGAAATCAAGGTTAGAGATTCATTTCAAGTCATAACATGCAAGAGTCTGTATTAGCATTGAAACAAGTGACAAAAGAACATTAGGTGCAAGAGCTCTAGCTGTCCGTGACTCGAATGTCTCCAAATGGTGTTTGCGTGCAAGAAGGGGGATAGGGAATACGAGAAAAAGTATTTTTGTGTTGAGAACTCAATCTACTAAAGTTTCACACTTGGTCTTTTTCTGGAATCTTATCTTGACTCGTCTCCAGACCACTAGCCAGGTACAAGTCAATTTGATCCACTCCTTATTCAATATTTTGAACACTCATGCAATGGATGAGCGTAAGCACGAGAGTTGACACTTAGGATGGCAAAGAGAGGAGTGTGGAGGAGGAAGACAAAAAGGATGAGAAAGGCTCACATCAATGAGGACAATCATAGGCAAGAGATGCCAAATGATAGATATGATGTGAGGAGTAGGAATTGCCATGCAACGGATGCACATACGAGCTAAGAAGCTCTCCAATGGAACTAGTGGGGGTGCATCTAACTTTCTCGCTCATGAAGACCTAGAGCTCGTTTGAGGAGGCTCATCCTTGGAATATGCAAGCCAAGTTCTATAGTGTGAAGGTCCCCACATAGCTATATGCATGAAGATCATCTCTATGGAGTACAAGGATATAAAGGGAGTACTAGTGTGGATCTCTCAAAAGGATAGTAGTGTTGCCCCTTTCTCTCTTTTTTTTCTTTTTCTCTTTTTTCTATTTTTTGTATTTTTTTGTGGCCTCAATGACTCTTTCTATTGAACTCTCATTTGTCCTCTTTGGGATCTTTTCCTCACTTAAGGGCAACACTCTATTTTACAAGAAGGTAAAGGAGATCTTTCACACTTTACAAGGTACTCAAAATCATAAAGAAGATGTAACCATCATGATGTATGCAATGTATGTCACTGCCAGTGTAGCAGGAACATGTATGACATGAAGATCAAGTCATGAAGAGGTGTATGTTGCATGGCAATATATCTCGGAAAGGCTATGGAAATGCCTTGATAGGTAGGTATGGTGGCTGTTTTGAGGAAAGATATAAAGAGGTTTATGATGACAGAGCGTATCATGCCAAGGGTTTGGATGTACCGGCGAAGGTGGACACCAACTCTCGGAGTGAGAAGAAGGCAATACACGGCACGGAAGAGGCTAGCAAAATATGGGAAGGTGGAAGTGTCAACTTTCAATACTTACATTAGTCCGAAGAACTCATGCACTTATTATCGGTAACTCTCAATCTAATAAGGAGGTTCACAAAGAGACAAGTACCCCGAGGAGGAGTGTATGGGGGTTTGGTTATCCTTGCGCATCCTCGACTCATGGTACGTGAGTGTACTCTAATATTCGATCCCTCCAAAGATTAGTGATCCATGTAGTAGCTAGAGTTCTCAACTAGTTTTGTAGGTTTTGAAAATACACACGGATTGCCCAAAATACGACACCTATCACTAATAGGCTAGAGCTCTTGACACCAAAAGTTCAAACATTACTCACATCAATACCTCAAAACTATTGCAAGTTACTACTAGAATTAAATAGCAACCTCAATTACCTACTTTCAAGACAAGACACAACTTAGTGCATTAACCAACTCTCTTTAACAAGATAAACATGAAAACTAAAAAGAATTCCAGCAACAAACTAAACAAAAGCCAAGGCTCTTGCTAAAGACAAACTAAGAATAAAACTAAACATGGCAGCAGCTATGAAAAGATAAAGAACACACAACAGCAAAAAGATAAGCAGGAAAAATCCTATGATGTGTTCTAGATTTTGAAAGTTGAGCGTGTTTCTCTCGCACACAAAGTAAGATGGGATCTAACTTGTTATGAACATCAAGCAAAGCTAAAGAAAACTAAAAATAAAACCTAAGAGCGAGACGCTCCAAGCATAGCACATAACGCATGAAGTGATAAAAATATAGTGAGACGAAGGACGAACTGATGATTGTTGATGGAGAAGGGGATGCACGGGGGCATACCCAATCTTAGACGCTTGAGTCTCCTTGAATATTTATTGGGGATGCATGGGGGCATCCCCAAGCTTGAGCGCTTGACACTCCTGAATCTTCTTTCATCATCTTCCATCGCACACTTGAAAACTCCCTTCATACATAACTCATCATAAGCTGATTAGAGAGGTTAGTACCCTAAATAAAATAATTTTTCCCTACTGTATATAAAGATATTCTTGAAGAGCTACTGTTTCTCAAGAGTGCCAAATAGTTTTTGCAAAGAAAAAGAAAGCTTAAGGTTTGCAAAAGTTAAGAGAGACAAAACGTGGCAGAATCTGTGAAAAACAGAACAGCAGGTAGTAAAGAATTTTTTAGGGATATTTCTGCAACTCAAATAAAAAAACTCAGAACATACGGAAGTTTCGTAATTGTATAGAGCATGCTGTGTAAAAATTTCAGCTCAAAAATATGAACTGGGATTTTTCTGGAATTTTTCTGGTCACGAGGACAGAATCTGTTTTCTGGACAGCATGTCACAACTTTTACTTCCCTTGCCGTAAGAGGCTATAACTTGGCACAAAGCTGAAAAATAAAGATACAATGATGTTGCTACAGTAGTAAAAAACATCAAGACACAACAAAAGAAAAAAGAAAAACCTAAATTCGTTGCGGGCTGCCTCCCGAAAGTGCTTTCTTTTATGCCTTTAGCTAGGCTTAAAGATTATAGAAGATGCTCTCACAAGAATAAGAATTTTGAAGCAAAAGAGAGCATCAAGAAGCAAATGTGAAACACATTTAAGCCTAACCCACTTCCTATGCATAGGCATCTTGTAAGAAAATAAATCAAAGAAGCACAAAGTGACATGCATAGGAATGTAGAACAAGAGCAACTTCAAAACTTTCAACATGAAGAGAGGTGTTTTTGTAACATGGAAGTTTCTACAACCAAACTTTCCTCTCTCAAAGTAATTTTCAGTAGCATTATGAACAACATCAAGAATATAACTATCACATAAATCATGTTGTTCATGACCTACAAGCACACGTGTATTGTTTTCAACACGGTCTTTAGGATGATAAGATAGATGCAACCCATCACATTGAGCATTGATAAGAGAAAAATTCTCCGGAATAGTTGGAGATTTCAAAAGGATAATAGGGCAATCAAGTGTGGGTGCAACAAAAATAATTTCATGCTTAACATAAGGAACTATAGCAAGTTCATCTTCGTAGGCATCATCCATAGTGGCATCATGGCCATCAATAAAGCAAGTATCAAAATCATCAGAAAGGGAAGTATCAAGTGAGTCCTAAGAATCATAAGATTCCTCTTCATAGAAATCATTAGCGTCTTCTTGGGTAGCAAGCATTCTATTTTTAAAATCCTCAATATAAGAATTGGACGTATAATTCTCAAAGCAATAAGCAAGAACAACAATGTTTTCATAATACTTTTCAATCAAAGAAGCAATCTCATAAGCACCTTTACAAGCAACAAACTCTTCAATCTTTTCAACATCAAAGTAATCATAAACACCTTTGGCATAAGAAGATAGGATCTCATTTTCATTAAACTCACATTGGAAAGGAAGGTGTTTACACTCTATATTAGAGCAGCAAGTAAAATCATAAATGTGGCATAAACACTCGGCATAGCAATAAGAAGTTTGTATTTGTTCCCATAAGTTTTTCCGTTTCTCAGATAGGCAGTGCCGCATATAATGAGCATGCTCATCCAATGATTTTCCCTCAACCAAGTCGGTTGGGTTTTTAGCGCGAGCACAAATTGATCGAAGACGAGCCAAGTGAAACATGTCCATCCTACCATATTTGGGTGGTTCCACACCCATGGTGAAGATAGCATTAGTAGGTATTTTTTGTATTTTTGATAAGGGACACAACAGTAAAAACTGAAAGGTAAACTAACAAGACTAACAAAACAAAGGTAAAGGGTAGTGTGCAACTCCCCTATCTTAGCACTCGGAGTCCCCGGCAACGGCGCCAGAAATTTGCTTGATGGTTTCTCGCCCCTCGTTGGTTACCCCAAGTGGAAGGTTTGAGATGCAGTGCAGCAGCAAGTTTCCCTCGGTGAAGATACCAAGGTTTGTCTCCAGTAGGACTCCAGAGATGATAAGTAGGTGTCAGCAGCGCAACTGACGCGGACCTGCACACAGACACAAATAACTTTGTTCCCAACGAAGTTCAGAGAGGTTGTCAATCTCTCCGGTCTTGTTGTTCACAAAGGATCAAACACAAGGGATAATGATAGCAACTGAAAGTAAAAGTAGAAAAGTAAATGAGTGTGGAAACAATAATGAGGATATGGACCGGGATACGTGATGTTCACTAGTGATGTCTCTCTCCCAAAAGACGATAAAACTGCTATGCGAGGTAAACAAATTACAGAAGGGCAATTGACAGGATTATGAACGCACCGCAATGCTAACTATGCTACAAAAGAAAGGAAGAGGCTCAAAAGCATGGGCAGTACGCCAAAATAAGTAGACCGAAATCCAACTGCATCTACTACTAATCATCCACCTTGAGATATCTATCCAGAACATCTCGCTGGTATTAAGTTGCGAGCCCCACCCAAAGTGTAAACCCAAAGCAACAGACAACTGCATTAAAAAGCACTCTGCGTAAAGTAAACAATCCTTGCAACCGCGGTTACAAGCGCCGTTGTTTTCCCCCTTGTGGCAACCGCACATCCCCTAGACTCATGTTTCTGTCACTCAAGCGTGTCATCGGGGGGCATGAACCCACAATCGAGCATAACGTTCCCTCTTGGGGTTACTACCTACTACTTGGCCAAAGCAATAAACAGCAACGGAGAACATGCAAGAATTACTTAGGAACAAAAATATAAGAGATAAAACCAAATATATTACTCAATCACAATCTGAACATAATCTCATAATCCATCAGATCCCATCAAACTCAACATAGCAATAGCAGAAAGATTACAAAAGTGCCTCGATCATGTAGAGCAGCTCACGAGGTCTAAACCATGAAGAAAAAAGAGGGGAGGAGAACATCACATAGCTACTGATCACGGACCCATGGTCCAAGGAAAACTACTCACGAGACATCCGGGAAGCATCCATGATGGAGAGGAGACTCCCGGAGGTCGGCCCTCCCTCCGGCAGGGTGCCGGGAAGAGGTCTTCTGGTGCTCCCGATCTCGGGGGCGCGGTGACGGCGGAACAGAGGCGAGATCGCGAAAAAGGGTTCTGTCCCCGAGGGTTTCACGTCACGGGGGATATATAGGCGAAGGGGGGAAGCCAGAGCTGGACCAGGGGCCCCAGGCGCCCCCCTGGCGCGGCTAGGGTTGGGGCCGCGCCGGGTGGCCACCTGGGCCACCCCTGGCTCCCCTCTGGCCCCACTCGGGCTCTTCGCGAAGCTTCCTGTACGCTGATTTTTCCTATATTTTTCCCGGATTTTTTCTGGCACTTTTTATATGGGGGAAAACTGAAATAGAAAAACAGCAGAAAACAGGAACTGGCACTGGGGTGCACTGAGTTAATAGGTTAGTCCAAATATGATCAAAAGTGTATGAAAGTGTATTTAGAACATAGAAATATCACACAAAACATGCATGGAGTAAGCAGAAATTATAGATACGTTTTGGACGTATCACGCATTTGCGTTGATAATAGCTTCTCTTCTTCTTCAGTGACCTTAGGATCCCCTTTTGCATATTTCCTTTTTGGAGCTGGTTCACCGGACAAGTCATCAAGGTATAAAAATTGTTCAATAGTAAGACCCGCCTCTCTAGCAAATGCTCTTTGTTCGTCGGTTATCTCTTCCTGCTGCTTGGTATTCGCCTTGAGCGGGGCTATCGATTGCACTGTCTGTTCTCCGAGCTGGGCAACAGTTTTCCCGCATTTTTACTGCATGAGTGGCTGCTTCTTGAACCCTTTTGCAGAAATGACTGATGACGGGAAAATGGGGCGATCATAAAAAAGGGTACAATACGCATCCACGTCATAGAGACAGATAGTATAATTTAAATGCGTCAAAGTAAATGAGACAAATATCAAGTATTGCAGGTACTTTATTTCCAGAACTCTTACATATATATAAAAGAACTGTTAATTACATCTCCGTAGAGAAAAACCCCCGATTAAGAATTCCAACATATCTATTACATAACATTACAACATATGCGCACTACAAAATGTAGAAAACAAAACTACAAAATGTAGAAGTAAAAGTCCTCCTCGCTGTCGTCGGCGTCGGCGTACTCGGGAGAGCATTTGATATCATTTATGTCCAGCATATAAGTCATATTTGCACTTTCACTAGTATAAGAAGCACAAGCAGAATATTTTGTACTTACACTAGTATGAAAAGTACAAGCAAAATGCATGCCTCGGATACGTCATTTATTTAACCGGCTTATGGATCGTAAAGCATCTTGATTAATTATAGAGTGAGGTTGTTTTAGCCGACTAAAGGAGTATCAGAATAATGCATATGCGATTTTGGCCATGTACCGTGAACGATGCTTTTCTGCATGCATCATCAGCTATCCTACAACTAGCTCTTCCTATTTTTCCTAGTACTGATGGGAGTAGTATGATTAGTACTAGTGAGTGTAGCGTTGAATCATTGCTACAGGGACTTAAGAGTATGTGAGGAATGCAAGCTAACCGATTACATCTTGGACTAATATGCATGCATCTTTGTTTAATTTTGGTCTTGCATACATGTTGAGGTATGTGCAAGAGGATATTACCATGGGGCTGCTAATACATTTTCGGCAACGTTATAGCGACAAAAGTATAAGGATTTTTAGACCTGATTCCAATTTAGAGCATGGCGACTCATATAAAGATATACTAGATTCATCTATTTTAGAGACTCAGCTAGTTATACTTTCTCGTACATTTTACTGTACCATGATTTAATATTTAGTAGTTTAATATTTAAACCAACTAATCATTTAGACAAATATATGATGCGTGTTGTATTTTCTAACATGCAACATGTTTAATTTCTGCTCAACTTACTTTATATTACTAGCATGATGAGTAATTCAAATGCAAGTTGATTTTGGCTAGATACATGAAATTTACCCTAGGTTTCTCATATAGGTAATTTTATCATGCGTATGATTTCTATGTGACGCCAAAACAGATTTATATGTTTCCTAGACATGATGCACATTATCAACTTGGTTTAGCTATGTGAGGCTAAACAACGTATAGAGTAAGTATACGTATGAGCATTTTGTTTGACATATTTATCAAAGAGTCGAGGTAGATAATATCTACGGTTTGGAACTCCTCATATGCAACGGAATGCGGGGAATATTGCAGGTGCACCATGCTATATCTAGCGCAGGCTCAATATGGGGCAGCACGTATCACATGACTTAATTTAGATGATGCATGCATTCACATAAAGGCAACCACATATTATTCGGGTTGACCAATGTGCTTGGTGTTAGCTAAGCTAGATAAGGCATGACTAACTTTCAGATCAAGCAAATATAATTTACATGCAAATTTACTTTGATTAACTTGCCTTACATGCGTACCACCTAGTCGTATCTGACTAGAGTGCATGAGCTATAGAGTATTCTAATCATACATGTCTGAGTGCATTTAGTTTACCAAGTCTTAACCTTATGCCGATTCATGGTTGCGAACTAGGCAAATATGACATGCATGCATTATTTTATTTGTTTTTGCTTCACACCACGGCTAGTATGACCTAATGCAACAATATCTCATGCATTTTAGGGGACTGGCATATAATCATTAATGGAGCAAACATGCGTCTATATGAGACTGAAACAATATGTACTTTTATTTTATTTGTATCATTGATTCGTATCAACATGGAGACCGGAGTCACCAAGCGACCAAACCATGAGGAAGTTAATATTTTCATCCTTGATTCGTATCAACATGAGGACCGGAGTCGCCATATGACCAAACCATGAGGAAGTTAATTTGAACATGCAAGTTTATTTGTACCAACTAGTAGTATCTAACTAGCGTACGATGTTATCATAGAATATGCCAAACATGTATGACCTAGCGTGTGCAAGTCTTAAATCATGTATGATCAAGATCATTAGCTAGGCAGATGGCATGCAATCATTATTTTATATTTGGCCTTTTCATATCCACAAGGCTAGCACTACAAACATGCATCTGTGGTTTAAGAACTATTTTATAGGAAGAAGACATATCATAACTTCTACCAAGATGAGGAACAAATGAATTTCATCCTTGATTTGTATCAATATGGGGACCGGAGTCGCCATACGACCAAACCATGAGGAAGTTTTAATTTTCATCCTTGGTTTGTATCAACATGGAGACCGGAGTCACCAAGCGACCATACCATGAGGAAGTTTTAATTTTCATCCTTGGTTTGTATCCACATGAAGACCGGAGTCACCAAGCGACCATACCATGAGGAAGCTTTAATTTGAGCATGCTGAAGCGATCATCATATGAACAAGGATATAATCAAGAATAACGGAGGATGAGAGAATTTAGCCTCAGTCTCCCTTTTCTCACCTTGACGATGGAGACGAATGGCAGCAACCCTCGCTCGGACGGCGGCGCACGGTCTCGTAGATGTCGAACGGCCGGCCGGCAGCCACTAAACAGCCAACGCGTTTGATAGCGTGAGTGTTGAGAAGCTGGCAGGAGGCAACGCAGACGACGAGCGGCCGGCGGCGTGATGGACAGCGGCAGCGCGTATGTGCGAGTATGGGTGGTGATGGAGCAGCGATGGACCGAAGCTCTGTTTGATTAGCGATTTTGCGATTCTTTGTGCAGCGTGGGGTGCTGATCCTTATATAGGCAAGTAGCGAGGGCCGGAGCGCGCGCACGCCGTGGAGATCGTGGGCAGAACGTGGGCGTCGTGGATGGTTGGGAAATTTGAGCGTCAAGTTTCCTCGCGTAATCTTGATCAGCGTACAGATATTTGGTTCTGGAGCGATCAGAGAAAACCTGAGTATGCTACCCTGTATTTGATCTATGGGCTTGGACCACTAATCAACATGTGTGTTAATTAAGTACTGTGATGGGCTTAATCCTTTGCATGGGCTAATAGCCTAGAGATTTCAGTATAGAACCGCATGCACGTGGGTGATGGGCTAGGTAATTTACTTAATCATCATTAGTTTGGTAATCTGGCCGTCTAATCCATGCATGATGCATGCACGCATTCGGCCACCCTACAAGCTAGCACGTTATGCTCAATTGGTTAGCAAATATGATTTGCCATTTATTTTGGTACGTCGAGACCTTATTTTGTCATGATGTCGGACGCCGACATTTTGTCCCGCGGTTAAATATTTCATAAAATTTGGTATTGCCTCGACACATCTAACATTTGCTTTAATATTAGAGCGCCTTATTTTATCTCGCGGTTGAATTTCCCCCGTGCTCATATTTTATGAAGATCTAGGGTTGCCTACGACGGCGAGCACTTTGTGCTATATCGATGGTTTTCTCTTTGATAAAGTGAGTATCGTGAAGATATCAACTATTGTCGACGATTTATGTGTCGGCTCGATGATTATGCGTCGATTAGTTTATCCCCTTTTTATCATGCGAAAAATCCACTTTTCAACGATGTATTTCATTATTTAATCATTTTATCAAATTTCATAATCATCTTTATATTTGAAGACAAAATCAGTGTCAACAGATGCCCCTCGAGCTCTGGATGTGAATGGGACCACCCTATTTCGGATCCAGAGGTCGAAAATAATTTATGCATGTTTTATTTTTTTACGCAACTCTTTTTTAGTAGTTTTTTTTTTGGAAGAGATCCAGCTTTTTAGGATAAGACCTCTTTTTTTTTAACCGGAATGTTACCCAACTTTCGAATTTGAAAAATCGATAAAGGCTTCGTCCTGATAACAACCCAGGTCCTGAAAAATCTGTCAACGAGTACGGCCGTTAGTAGTATGCCACAGCCCAGCTAACAGATATATTTTATCCCATCCTTTCCTATCGTACGTCAGGCAACTTATCTTTCTTTTCTCAACTTCTTCCTAGCGGAGACGTGCGTCAGTCAAGAACTTGGGTCTACTGTTTGCATCGCTTGGTTCTTGAGTACGTATGCCATCAGCTAGTAGATTTGTTTATTTTCTTCCATTCCAGATTCTTGGCGTGGTGATTATTTGATCCAATCTCCTTATTCTCTAGGCATAGGCGGTACCGGCCGGTTTATGAGTAAGATTTGGTAATCTGGAAAAGCAGAGATTCCCTGTCTACCATTCTGGTGAGTTCACACGTCTGTTGCATTCGGGCGCATCATGCACATTGCTTGCGTATTTGGATTTGATTTGCTTTTTTTTCTTTTTCAGGAATGCTCATTAATCAAATCTGAAATATTAGATCGATCTTTGCCTAGTACTTGATTTCGCTTTCTGTCGAAGGTATAACCTTTTTTTTTTGGATTGGTCCTCTCTCTTTTCTTTTTGTTATTTAGAGGTATGGTATGGTATGGTATGCATGTAAAACAACGTACAATATCATGACATGAGTATCTTGGTTTCATGGTTGGCGTGCCGGCAAGCCTTTATACGAGCTTGGTCCGTCGTACAATCATGCAAACTGATACAGTATCTCTGTTTTAGATTTCCTCATAATGTGACAGAAGTTTCTTTGGTTTCATGGTTGGTGTGCCGGAAAGCCTCTATACGAGCTTGGTCCGTCGTACAATCCTGTAGACCGAGGCAATATCTTCGTTTTAGATTTCCCTATGATTGAGTTCTCACTAGTTTTATCTATAGCTTATGCCTAACTCGAGCCTCTCTATGTTTTGCATTACAGGCAAAGTATTGCACGATCGCAATAGTAGCGGCTTATAAATCGAGGTAATATACCATGGCCTTCCTTTTTTTTTTAAGCCGAGCATGCCATCATATTTATCACATGGATCCTTTTTTTTTAGATGGCGCATGATGAAGATTTTGTTCCATCAAATGAATTATCCATCTGCCAACTAGCTGAGCGCCACTTATATGCGCCTGATACTAGTAAAGCGGTCAACCCAGTGATCAAGGATATAGTGCAGACACATGCACATTTGACCGGTCATCCTCGTGGATGGAACCTGAGGACTACTTCTAGTGATCATTCATTTTATCCACTCATACCTCCAT
The DNA here is from genome assembly GCA_950022295.1 of Bromus sterilis. Lineage (NCBI taxonomy): Eukaryota > Viridiplantae > Streptophyta > Magnoliopsida > Poales > Poaceae > Bromus > Bromus sterilis. Next base: position 4,971,316 of record OX465597.1, on the reverse strand, counting down.
TTCCTAGTCCCGATCATAAAGCCTACACCCTAGGAACTAGGATGGTAGAAAAGGGTCTTGGTTGGGATGGTCATGTCGTAGGATATGTTCCTCGTATCGAAGGCTATGCGGATTGGGGCACTCATATCCTGAACCATTATTCATTTTGTTTAAAAGGAGAAGAGGAGAGTACAGACTACATATGTGGAGCCATTTATTGCTCCCTTGGTGAATACAAAGTATCTGATTCGTTGCTAAGGTCACTATTGGAAAGATGGGATCCACATACCAACACTTTTCTTTTTGCTGCTGGTGAACGCACCGTGACCTTATTCGACATGCTTCTAATGTCAGGCCTCCCTTTAGTAGGCGATCCATATGAGGAATATATTCCCTCTGTAGATGATTTAGATACCAACAATCATAAGTTTCCAGACTTTTTCTCTAGCCTCTTGGAAGAATTCTATCAGCTCGAGCGTGAACATAAAAGGGTAACATTTCAAATTTGGTGTGATCATTTCTGCCACCAAAGAGAACACATTTCGTCCTTCACATCCCGTCGGAAACAACACATATACGTTGCAGCTTTTATCGCCCTTTGGCTTTGCTGTTACGTGGTTGTTGGTGATGGGTCTTACATCCGCCCCGGCGTTCTTCTTATGGCCTCCTGGATCGTTTCCGGTCGCAAGATTTCTTTGGCCCCGTCAGCTCTTTGTTCATTATACTACTCTCTTAGGAGGATTAGTACCCATCCTGTCGGTCCTGCCTATGAGAAGCGAGCTTGGTCGGTACATTTTATCGCAGGGTGGATGGGTCTTTATCTGAAAAGACCCTTTATAGACAGAGCCAAAGGGTTGCGTCTTCCCAGTGTTAAAAGACTTACGGTGCGTCCGACCATGGTTAACACTATGTTTCGGGAGCCCAAAGTCTTTAGTCCTGCCAAGGCACGGGCTTTTCTTGAGGATCGAGCTAATAGCTATTGGAACCCTTATTATCCATCCCATTTAGTTGGGGTAGCCCAGTTGCAAAGGTCTTTCTCCATTTCCACTCATCGGGGTATGCTTCCATGGAGATGTGCTACCGACGTTGAGGATCTATGCATAGCAGAGCCTTACCATCCAGATCGAGTTGCCCGTCAGTTCACTTTAAGGCAACAGTTGCCCTATGATCCCCTGAGCAGCTTGTATACAAAGGAAGATACTGGAGTCGCATATGCATATTGGTCGCATCTGCTACGGACGGACCAATGTGAGTTCCAGTATACGCTCGATCAGGAGCGTAAGGATCTTTCATCTGCAGACTGGAACTATTGGTGGGTTAGGTTTATGAGGCCCTTTACTGACGTATTTCATGCTCTTTATCCGGGTATCTCGAACGGTTAGAATTATAATTCACGAAAGTGTGATTTTCTGGCGCATAAGGAAAAATTCGTGATCCCTCGTAAGATATCGGACAAGGATTTTGTTGTTGTAAAAAAGGTCTCAGCAACGGGCAAGCAAGAACATATTGCAGCCATCAGAGAAAAGGAAAAACAAATTATGAACCATTGGACCCCAATACTAGCTGATTTTGTCAAGAACGACAAACCTCCTAGGGTCTTTAACAAGGTAAACTTCATAATTTTTGTTGGCTATCATATTTTAACTTCTCTTCCTCTTCTTTATTTTTAAACCCGTATGTTTTCTTTTGGTAGAAGCGGAAGCTAGATGCCACAGCTGCATGCTCTTCTTCTGCTGTTATGAATCCTATTGGTGGGGAAGTAGGAGCTCAGATGACTGACAATAGCTCGCTGGCTGGTGAGGCAAGGCCTGCTACCAGAAGAAGGACTGATACTGTAGATGTTGAGAGTAATTTGGATCCAATAACATTGGACACATTACCTCTACATGTGGATAATATTGATGGTGCGGTACTAGATGACGTACTTAGTGGAGATTTAGATCATGGTTTAGGTGATCTAGATGATTTAAACATAGACGATTATGGTGGAACGGAAGCATCGGAGCCATTTTTCCCAGGCTTGAGTACAAACGCGTCTCCTGTAACCGACGATCCTACTGTTTCGCCTGCTTCTGCACATGGTAGTTTCATTTAGTTAATTTTATTATGCCATATATATGTTTTTCTTTACTATTATTTCTTAATTAATCTCTTTGCCCATCTGTAGGTGCTGAAGACGTCCCTGCTGTTATCGAGGAAGTGTCAGTCCCAACTGCAGCGCCAAACATGGACGCTCTCACGAAACATTTCATGAAGGCCACCAAGTCAGCATTGGAAGAAGTTCTTGACGGATTGGACACCACTACTATCGTGGAACCACAACGCCAAGAAAATATGCGAAGGCTTATTCCGATGCTCCCATCTATTCCTCAAGTTGATTCTGTCCGCGAGGCTTTGGGAAGGCTCGTTTCCATCTCTGTTGACATGCAAGAAGCCGGTAAAGGAATTGATGCTGCATCGGTGAAGCAGTCTGAAGTTATTGCGAAAGTGACAAGCGAGACTGCATTAGTTGAGAGTGTCTTGAAAGATACATCAGATAAACTGTTATCCTTGATAACGTCACAGGATGAAAAGAAAAAACTTGTGGACTCCCTTTCTGCCCAGTTGGACAAAGCTACCAGTGCATTACGTGCGACTGAAGCAGAAGTTGCACAGCTGAATTTAAAGCAGTCGGCTAAGCAATCAGAGGCCGAACGGCTCCGCGACAGTCTACAGGAGATTGACTCGCAGACTTCCCAGGAACTAGAGGCGTTCAAGAAAAGGACACTAGCATTAGGGGATGAGGTTGGCTTGATATCCGAGCGTTTGAAGAAATGGCGTTCAGCGCCAAATTAAGAAGAACTATTGCTTCGCCACCATTTCTTTTCCTTCATAAACCAACTTTCCATTTTGCAATAATGGGTGTTTATATACAGTTTATCAGGCTATCAAGTTATGTTCATTTGCATATGTCGTACAATGGTTTTTTTTTTGTGTGTGTGTGGGCTCCTGATACTTGGGAGCTTTATAGTTCGACGCAATTATTCGAAGATGCACGCTATTATTTTTCTATTTTTTTATTTTTATTTGACTAGGCTAATATGAACCATTTATTTTATGCTTTGGTCTATACAGACATGGTGCGTACATTTTAACGCCCTATGTTTTTATGATTATCAAGGTACATTTATTGGAGCGAAACCCCTTTTTTTTGGTCCAGTTTAAACTCGCAAATTAATGGAGTAAGTTTATTGGAATATTTTTTTTAATGCATAGTTTAGACTCGTAAGATATTGGAGTATTTTCTTTTGTATGGCACAGTTTAGACTCGTAAGATGTTGGAGTATTTTCTTTTGTATGGCACAATTTAGACTCGTAAGATATTGGAGTATTTTCTTTTGTATGGCACAGTTTAGACTCGTAAGATATTGGAGTATCATTTTTTTTATGATTTTTGTGCCCCAGTTTATACTCGTGAGGGTATGAGGTAAAAAAAATTTGTATCCCAGTTTATACTCATGAGGGTGTGGGGTAATATTTTGATATGTGTCCCAGTTTATACTCGTGAGGGTGTGGAGTAATATTTTGATATGTGCCCCAGTTTATACTCGTGAGGGTGTGGAGTAATATTTTGATATGTGCCCCAGTTTATACTCGTGAGGGTGTGGAGTAATATTTTGATATGTGCCCCAGTTTATACTCGTGAGGGTGTGGAGTAATATTTTGGATATGTGCCCCAGTTTATACTCGTGAGGTTGTGGAGTAATATTTTGGATATGTACATTTTTTTGCTTAGGCATAGTAACGCTTGAGGAATTTCCCGTTTACCGGTGATGGCGAGTATTTTCCATCTGGTGATATAATTCTGTATGCGCCACTGGAATAAACTTCTTTTACGACGTAGGGACCTTCCCATTTAGGTTCAAATTTTCCTTTCATCCGCCGTGTTATATTCATAGGGCGGATGACGGCGAGTACTAAATCGCCCTGTTTAAATGACCTACGCTTAACACGTTTGTCAAAGGCTCGAGACATCCTGGCTTGATACGCCTCAAGGTTTTGTAAGGCTTGAAGTCGCCTGCCTTCTAATCTTTCTAGTTCATCGAGGCGTAGTTGTGTTGATTTTTCCTCTGATAAATTTTCATGGGTAGCGACCCTCAGCGAAGTAATTTGTACTTCCAAAGGTAAAACCGCTTCTCCGCCGAATACGAGGGAATAAGGCGTCATGCTCGTCGGTGTGCGCGTCGTGGTCCTATAAGCCCACAATGCTTCAAGTAGCTTTTCATGCCACTCGCGTTTATTTTTGGATACGACTTTCTTTAGCAATTTGCACAGAGTTTTATTGAACGCCTCTGCTTGTCCATTAGCAGCCGGATTATATGCTGTAGAATAGGAATGGGCTATCTTAAATTTTGAGCACAACTTATCGACATGTTTATTTTTAAATGGAGTTCCGTTATCGGACATGATCCGAGCAGGAACACCATAGCGATATATGAGTTGTGTTCTTATAAAATGCTCTACATTTTCGGCTTTATCCTCTTTTAATGGTGTAAGTTCAGCCCACTTAGAGAAATAATCGGTAGCGGCTAAAATAAATTTGTGACCTTTGGACGATGGTGGATGAATTGGCCCTACTATATCCATACCCCACATTTCAAAAGGCCAAGATATATTTGTCGCATGGAGTGGTTCATGTGGCAGATGTATAAAATCACCATGCACCTGACATTCATGGCATTTCTTTGAAAATTTGGCGGCGTCTTCAAACATTGTGGGCCAATAGTAACCCAAACGCCTCAGTTGGTAATGTAATTTAGGACCAGACTGGTGTGAGCCACATATTCCGGCATGCACCTCATTTAAGGCCTCTATGATTTCATTTCTGGCAAGGCAACGCAATAAGATACCATCATACGAACGCCTATAAAGTATGTCGTTGATGCATGTATAATGAATTGACCTTTTGCGAATTCTAGATCTTTCACTAGCATCCAGAGGTAAATATCCATGAAGTAAATATTCTAGGAATGGTGCACGCCAATCCCCTACTTCAATTTCACATACGTCGGCTGTCATCGCCGAAGATATTACCGTTTCTTCTTCTTCTTCTTCTTCACCAAGTATTGGTAGGATTCTTCTTTCCTCAACATGAACATCCATTGATTGGTGAGAAGTCAGTGCCATGCTGGCAGCTAGACTTGCTAGAGCGTCAGCTTTATCATTTTGGCTTCGAACAATATGTTCAATGTTTATATTTGCCAATGAAGACATGAGAATTTTCGCTTTCCTAAAATATGGCATTAATTCTTCTTTCTTAACCATGTATTTTCCCAATAATTGGTTAATTATTAACTGGGAATCACCATATACGGTGAGCGAGTCTAACCCCATGTTTAGAGCCAACTCGAGCCCAATTATCAAAGCTTCATATTCAGCTGCATTATTTGAGATCGCTGAGGTTAAAGTGAATGAATATGGGATTATCGCTTCGCTTGGTGTTACGAAGACGATTCCAGCGCCTGCCCTTGATTGTCGAGAAGCACCGTCAAAATACATTTTCCATGTCGAGTTTACGACAGTCGTGATAAATACTTCTTCATCTGGCAAATCATCGTCAATTGGGAAATCATCGGGGATTGGATGTGCAGCAAGGAAATTAGCCAAAGCTTGACCTTTTATGGACTTTTGAGGTACGTATGTAATGTCAAATTGTGACAGAAACATCGCCCATTTTGCTAGTCTCCCTGAGAGTACCATTTTACTTAATATATATCTGAGAGGATCTGCCCTCGAGACTAAATGCACTGTGTGTTCTAACATGTAATGTCGCAATTTTTGTGCAGCAAAAACCAGTGCAAGACATATTTTTTCCATATCTGGATAGTTGCATTCAGCCCCCACCAAGGTACGACTGAGATAATATAAGGATGTTTCTTTCCCTGCATCATTATTTTGTGCTAATAAGGCACCTAACGAGGTAGGCATGGCTGCTGTATATAGGATTAAAGGTCGATCCTTAACTGGCGCACCTAAAACAGGAGGATTCATCAAGTATTTTTTAATTTCTAAGAATGAGTTTTGGCATGCTTGATTCCATTCAAAAGGGACTCCCTTCTTCATAAGCCGTGAGAAAGGTTTGCATCTCCCGGATAAATTTGAAATAAATCGTCTAATGTATGCTAAGTGCCCTTGGAAACTTTTTAGCTGTTTAAGGTTTGAAGGCGGTGGCATTTTAACAATCGCTTTCACTTTGGAGGGGTCAATTTGAATGCCATTCTTCGTAACTATGAAACCAAGAAATTTACCCGAAGACACACCAAATGCACATTTCATTGGGTTCATTTTTAGATTATGTTGCCTGAGGCGTTCGAACACCAAGGCGAGATGATTTAGATGGTCTCGCTCATGTTTTGATTTTACAACAATGTCATCGATATAGCATTCGACGATCACATACAACAGCCCATCTAAGATAATTGTCATGGCTCGTTGATAAGTTGCCCCCGCATTTTTCAACCCGAAAGGCATAACTCTATAACAGTATATACCTTTAGGCGTGCGGAATGCTGTTAGCTCTTCATCCTCCGGCGCCATTTTTATTTGATTATAACCGGAGTAACCATCCATGAAAGAGAATATTTCGTGTCCCATAGTAGCATCGACTAGTATTTCAGAAATAGGTATTGGAAAGTCATCTTTGGGACACGCTTTATTTAAATCCCTAAAATCTACACATATACGTGTTTGACCATTTTTCTTTTTGACAGGGACGATGCACGAGACCCATATGGGATATTTGACTTCTCTAATGAACCCTGCAGCTATGAGTTTGTCTACCTCGGCTTCTATTTTTGGAAGTATTTCAGGTCGGTATTTCCTTTGCGCTTGTTTGACTGGCACAACGTCACTCTGTACGGCAAGGCGATGGACAGCTACTTGGGAATCTAGTCCAGGCATTTCCTCGTATGACCAAGCAAATACATCCTTATTCGCGCATAGGAATTCACGATATTTTTGTTTGTTTTCTACGGATAAATGTTTGCTAATAAAAATTGGACGGGGATCATCGGTCGTACCAATATTTATTTCTTCTAAATCATCAACAGTACATTGGTTGCCATCTTCCATTTCTTGGGATGCTTCTGCCATGTCCATGTACTCTGCTGAGGCCATACAAACATCGTAACCCAACCCGTATTTCTTTGCTTCTAAAAAACGGTCTTCATGTAGAGCTTCAAGTTGTTCCTGGGACAACACCTTTTCGAACGGTGCTAATTGTCCTCGCCCATCGCACAGGGGTGGACCAGTGGCGACATCATAACCCATTTGCTGCATCATATACAAGACTTTGTTATCGTACAAAGAGATGGGTAGTGATTCATCATCTTTATTTATCATGGATATTTGTGTTACATTTTTATTTTTATTTTCGGTGGCACTTGTACCACGTGGGTCTTTTCGAGATTGTTTTATTATATATTGTACCAAAGGAGGCAGTGGTGTAGGGAAAGTAGTACCTTTCATGTCACACGATTTATCTATGACACGAAATATTGGGTCGCCTTTCTTTCTTTGGCTGCTTGGTATATATTGGTATGTCTTTTTCCTTGACGAGGACTCTGCGATTTCCTTTTCTACAACATTTGTCTCAGGCACAATCAAAGACTTCGGTTTGTGCACCTTGTCGACAGGCTCGAAGTAGAACTTTGCATCGGCATAGAAAGATTCAGCTGTAGTGAATGGCTTTTTATCGGCAAATATTCTGATTGTATCCCCCGTTTGATCTACATATTTGATACACTGATGTAGGGTGGATGGAACAACTTGGTTCTCATGTAACCATGGACGTCCAATCAATGCGTTGTATGAAGTAGCAACATCAATTACGTGAAACTTCACATATGTGGACAGGTTATCCAGTTTCAAAACCAACGAAATGGTACCCATAGCTTCTTGTCCAGACTGATTAAAGCCGTGAATAACTACATTAGACTTGCTCAAATCTCTACTGGAATATCCAATCTTTTTGAGAGTGCGCAATGGTAGCAGATTTATAGCCGATCCGCCATCTATCATTATGCGGTTTGTTGGTAATACATCAATTTCACCAAACATGAGAAGAGGTCGGTTGTGCTTCTTGGGGCCCAACAACATATCTTCATCTGTGAATGTCATATTTAGAACTTCAGACTCTTCAGTTTCAGTTTGAGACACCTCTACTCTGTAATCTTCGGGAAATGTAAGTGCAGTAACCAGAGCTTTGCGCATATCAGACGAAAGACACACAGCATCATACACAGACAACATAGCTGGTATCTTCTTCAAATGTGCGATTACATCATATTTGACAGGCACCCTACATGCAGGGTCCGTCGAATCATTCGGAACCGCATCTTTGCTTTGCGTTTCCTTCCTAAGTGGGGGATGAGGGTCTGCTAAATGACGTCCTGATCTAAGATGAACCTGACCAACTTCTAACGGTTCTTCTTCAGGGAAATGCAGAGACTCTTCATCATCCTCAAACACACCGATAGTGAGAACGTTGAATTCTTCACTTGGAACCTTCATGCGCTTCGTGGTGTGCTGATAGTTCTTTGGTGCGAAGCGCAGAGGAGGAGCATCTTCTATTACTGGGGATAGTACACGGCGTTTTGACCGCCGATGTCCCCAACCTTGGGCTCCTTTAGAAGCTACCGAGTTGGTCCATGTACCATCGCTGGAGGGAATATGAGCCTCTCTTTTATATTGATCCTGCGTTTTTGCAAGACCTGAAACGATCATAGGAGAAAATCTGTATTTCGGAATCAATGATGCATCATCATAAGTTGATTTCATGTTTCAAGATTCACAACTCACCGAATCGTCTCGAAGGGTGGCGACATTTGCTGCAGCCGTTTTCTTTCCCTTCGTGATGCTTTTAAGAAGCTCTGTATCAACAGTCCCTTCATCTATCATCTTTTGAATAATGTTTTTCACTACAAAACAATCTTTGAGTGTATGGCCCAAAATGCGATGATAGTGGCAAAAATTAGGTTCATTGAATCTCGAGGCTTCTTCTGGCCTCTTGGATACGGGAAGCTCTATAAGACTCAACTCCTTTAAGCCAACAAAAAGATCATTAATCTCTTCTATAGGGAACGAATACTCCCTGTTTTGGCGCTCGCTCAGAGTCGGCCTCCTGCCAATGTTTGCGCCATTTTGCATTTGGTTCCTGGACGGTGCTCTCCCGGGATGAAAGTGGGGTTTTGTTGCAGTGGTTTCCATTGCTTGTGCTGACCTTGGCTTGTTTGGTGGCTTCTGATCCCGCTGGACACCTTTTTCTGCCGGTCTAGCGAACGTCGTCTTTGTACGACGAGCCATGAGCTGCATGTAATTTTCTATGTCTGTTGCTTTGGAGGCTAAATCTTCAAAAGTTATGGGTCGTACTCCTTGTAACTGTACAGCCACATCGGAGCGCAGATTATTTGTGCACATACGCACTGCCTCTGGCTCGCTAATCGGTTGTGAGCAATGAAGACTGAGATTTCTCCATCTATTTATGAAGTCTGCCGCCTTTTCATTCATCCCTTGTTCAGTTTGAGTGAGCTCCGTGATACCTACAATCCTATGAGTACTGTAGAACCTCTCAAGGAAAGCATTCTGCATTTGCTCCCACGTTTTGATGGAACTTGGTGCTAATTTACTGTACCAAGTGAAGGCAGGTCCGGACAATGTTTGCACAAACTGTCTCAACAGAAGTGCCCCATTATGGGCTGTATCTTGACAAGCTGCGAGGAAGTGGGCTATGTGCTCGTGCGGAGATCCGCTTCCATTGAACTTGCCAAACTGTGGTTGCCGATAGTTGCTTGGAAAAGGCACAAGATCAACATCTGGTGGATAAGGTTTCTCATATCCTGGCCGCATGGAGTAATGATTTTGCATCAGCTGCGCCTTTACCCCTTCGGCGATCATTCTTTGAATTGCCTCAAGGTTAAGTGCAACGCCTCCCTGTCGGTTGCTACTACTCTCATCACCATTCCTTTCATTACCCTTGTTCTGATCATCACTCTTCTGATTTCGGAGGGCAGCTAGCTCATCTTCTTTTTGTTGAAGTGTAGCTCTAAGCTCGGATAACTGCTCTTCGACTGAACGAGTTTCATTCGCAGCTAGGACTTGTTCTGTATGATTTGCAAGATGGTTATATGGCTGGTCCATGTGAGGCTCTAGTTCATTCTCAGAAGGACAAGGGGTGCCATCGGATACGGGATTATAAGACCCATCATGGCTTGACCCAAAATCCTCATTTTCTGAACCCTTCTGACTACGGATCTGACGACGAGGACCTTCTATAACGGTCTTGCGTGCCTTCTTTCTCTTGTAATGTGTTGATGTGGAAGACGTTTCGCTGGTGCTGTTTGCCACTCTACTCACACCAACTGGCATTGCTTGGAACACTTCATATGAGCTACCCTTCGTCTTCCGGCGAGAAGGCCATGGAGCCACATTTGTGACCACCTTGTTTAATGAAGATGATAGCCATTCCTTCACCTTAGCGACGCCGCACTGACTTGATGAAGAGGATTTTTCTCCTTGTACTCTGCTTGCCTCAGATTTTGTCCGTACTGCTATTTCCCTCACTCCCTTCCATTCAGGGCAACTCTCTTTCTTTGTTTCCAAGCATTCCCCACCGGATTTATTGACCAGTGAAGGAACAAACTCGGGAGCATCAGCTCGTAGTACATTTCGAGCGTGGGTGGGCTTTCCGGTTGAAAACGATGCCGACGGCAATATGACCGCAACATTGTCTCCTTTTCCACGTAGCTTATAGGTGGGTTTCTCCACCATCTTCTCTTTTCCTTTAGAAATGAGTGGTGGAAACTCAGATTTTTCAAACACCACTGTCTTTCCCTTATGCTTGGGGTGTTGGCGGGAGGATTGCCCCACTTCAGCAAAGTTTCTTTTCATATATGGCACCGGAGCTGAAGTCGCGTGGGCGTGAGTATAAACCCCCTTTGCAGAAATTTGAGCAACCTTCTTCCTAGCGGCCCTCAACCTCCTCTTTGCAGATTTGGACAGAACGGGTGTGAACTCCTCCATTGGTGGAGAAGTAACTTCTTCTTCTTTCTTCGCTTGAATGGGTGACGCAGCTACAGTTTTCCAATTCTCGCCCACATAAGTCACGAGTGGAGCGAGCGACACATCAACCCAAAGGTCACCGAAACGGACAGTGATAAACTGCGGGACCTGTCCCTCCATGCCTTTATATAAATGGAGAAAACCATATATTAGTTTTCTTGTGTACATGTATTTTTGACATGTTTATTTTATGAAATTATATATTGCAATCCTATGTTGGAATTCAAAGATGAGGGGAGAAATAGGTCCCACCGGGCGTGCCAGAATCTGATGACGGGAAAATGGGGCGATCATAAAAAAGGGTACAATACGCATCCACGTCATAGAGACAGATAGTATAATTTAAATGCGTCAAAGTAAATGAGACAAATATCAAGTATTGCAGGTACTTTATTTCCAGAACTCTTACATATATATAAAAGAACTGTTAATTACATCTCCGTAGAGAAAAACCCCCGATTAAGAATTCCAACATATCTATTACATAACATTACAACATATGCGCACTACAAAATGTAGAAAACAAAACTACAAAATGTAGAAGTAAAAGTCCTCCTCGCTGTCGTCGGCGTCGGCGTACTCGGGAGAGCATTTGATATCATTTATGTCCAGCATATAAGTCATATTTGCACTTTCACTAGTATAAGAAGCACAAGCAGAATATTTTGTACTTACACTAGTATGAAAAGTACAAGCAAAATGCATGCCTCGGATACGTCATTTATTTAACCGGCTTATGGATCGTAAAGCATCTTGATTAATTATAGAGTGAGGTTGTTTTAGCCGACTAAAGGAGTATCAGAATAATGCATATGCGATTTTGGCCATGTACCGTGAACGATGCTTTTCTGCATGCATCATCAGCTATCCTACAACTAGCTCTTCCTATTTTTCCTAGTACTGATGGGAGTAGTATGATTAGTACTAGTGAGTGTAGCGTTGAATCATTGCTACAGGGACTTAAGAGTATGTGAGGAATGCAAGCTAACCGATTACATCTTGGACTAATATGCATGCATCTTTGTTTAATTTTGGTCTTGCATACATGTTGAGGTATGTGCAAGAGGATATTACCATGGGGCTGCTAATACATTTTCGGCAACGTTATAGCGACAAAAGTATAAGGATTTTTAGACCTGATTCCAATTTAGAGCATGGCGACTCATATAAAGATATACTAGATTCATCTATTTTAGAGACTCAGCTAGTTATACTTTCTCGTACATTTTACTGTACCATGATTTAATATTTAGTAGTTTAATATTTAAACCAACTAATCATTTAGACAAATATATGATGCGTGTTGTATTTTCTAACATGCAACATGTTTAATTTCTGCTCAACTTACTTTATATTACTAGCATGATGAGTAATTCAAATGCAAGTTGATTTTGGCTAGATACATGAAATTTACCCTAGGTTTCTCATATAGGTAATTTTATCATGCGTATGATTTCTATGTGACGCCAAAACAGATTTATATGTTTCCTAGACATGATGCACATTATCAACTTGGTTTAGCTATGTGAGGCTAAACAACGTATAGAGTAAGTATACGTATGAGCATTTTGTTTGACATATTTATCAAAGAGTCGAGGTAGATAATATCTACGGTTTGGAACTCCTCATATGCAACGGAATGCGGGGAATATTGCAGGTGCACCATGCTATATCTAGCGCAGGCTCAATATGGGGCAGCACGTATCACATGACTTAATTTAGATGATGCATGCATTCACATAAAGGCAACCACATATTATTCGGGTTGACCAATGTGCTTGGTGTTAGCTAAGCTAGATAAGGCATGACTAACTTTCAGATCAAGCAAATATAATTTACATGCAAATTTACTTTGATTAACTTGCCTTACATGCGTACCACCTAGTCGTATCTGACTAGAGTGCATGAGCTATAGAGTATTCTAATCATACATGTCTGAGTGCATTTAGTTTACCAAGTCTTAACCTTATGCCGATTCATGGTTGCGAACTAGGCAAATATGACATGCAGGCATTATTTTATTTGTTTTTGCTTCACACCACGGCTAGTATGACCTAATGCAACAATATCTCATGCATTTTAGGGGACTGGCATATAATCATTAATGGAGCAAACATGCGTCTATATGAGACTGAAACAATATGTACTTTTATTTTATTTGTATCATTGATTCGTATCAACATGGAGACCGGAGTCACCAAGCGACCAAACCATGAGGAAGTTAATATTTTCATCCTTGATTCGTATCAACATGAGGACCGGAGTCGCCATATGACCAAACCATGAGGAAGTTAATTTGAACATGCAAGTTTATTTGTACCAACTAGTAGTATCTAACTAGCGTACGTGTTATCATAGAATATGCCAAACATGTATGACCTAGCGTGTGCAAGTCTTAAATCATGTACGATCAAGATCATTAGCTAGGCAGATGGCATGCAATCATTATTTTATATTTGGCCTTTTCATATCCACAAGGCTAGCACTACAAACATGCATCTGTGGTTTAAGAACTATTTTATAGGAAGAAGACATATCATAACTTCTACCAAGATGAGGAACAAATGAATTTCATCCTTGATTTGTATCAATATGGGGACCGGAGTCGCCATACGACCAAACCATGAGGAAGTTTTAATTTTCATCCTTGGTTTGTATCAACATGGAGACCGGAGTCACCAAGCGACCATACCATGAGGAAGTTTTAATTTTCATCCTTGGTTTGTATCCACATGAAGACCGGAGTCACCAAGCGACCATACCATGAGGAAGCTTTAATTTGAGCATGCTGAAGCGATCATCATATGAACAAGGATATAATCAAGAATAACGGAGGATGAGAGAATTTAGCCTCAGTCTCCCTTTTCTCACCTTGACGATGGAGACGAATGGCAGCAACCCTCGCTCGGACGGCGGCGCACGGTCTCGTAGATGTCGAACGGCCGGCCGGCAGCCACTAAACAGCCAACGCGTTTGATAGCGTGAGTGTTGAGAAGCTGGCAGGAGGCAACGCAGACGACGAGCGGCCGGCGGCGTGATGGACAGCGGCAGCGCGTATGTGCGAGTATGGGTGGTGATGGAGCAGCGATGGACCGAAGCTCTGTTTGATTAGCGATTTTGCGATTCTTTGTGCAGCGTGGGGTGCTGATCCTTATATAGGCAAGTAGCGAGGGCCGGAGCGCGCGCACGCCGTGGAGATCGTGGGCAGAACGTGGGCGTCGTGGATGGTTGGGAAATTTGAGCGTCAAGTTTCCTCGCGTAATCTTGATCAGCGTACAGATATTTGGTTCTGGAGCGATCAGAGAAAACCCGAGTATGCTACCCTGTATTTGATCTATGGGCTTGGACCACTAATCAACATGTGTGTTAATTAAGTACTGTGATGGGCTTAATCCTTTGCATGGGCTAATAGCCTAGAGATTTCAGTATAGAACCGCATGCACGTGGGTGATGGGCTAGGTAATTTACTTAATCATCATTAGTTTGGTAATCTGGCCGTCTAATCCATGCATGATGCATGCACGCATTCGGCCACCCTACAAGCTAGCACGTTATGCTCAATTGGTTAGCAAATATGATTTGCCATTTATTTTGGTACGTCGAGACCTTATTTTGTCATGATGTCGGACGCCGACATTTTGTCCCGCGGTTAAATATTTCATAAAATTTGGTATTGCCTCGACACATCTAACATTTGCTTTAATATTAGAGCGCCTTATTTTATCTCGCGGTTGAATTTCCCCCGTGCTCATATTTTATGAAGATCTAGGGTTGCCTACGACGGCGAGCACTTTGTGCTATATCGATGGTTTTCTCTTTGATAAAGTGAGTATCGTGAAGATATCAACTATTGTCGACGATTTATGTGTCGGCTCGATGATTATGCGTCGATTAGTTTATCCCCTTTTTATCATGCGAAAAATCCACTTTTCAACGATGTATTTCATTATTTAATCATTTTATCAAATTTCATAATCATCTTTATATTTGAAGACAAAATCAGTGTCAACAGATGCCCCTCGAGCTCTGGATGTGAATGGGACCACCCTATTTCGGATCCAGAGGTCGAAAATAATTTATGCATGTTTTATTTTTTTACGCAACTCTTTTTTAGTAGTTTTTTTTTGGAAGAGATCCAGCTTTTTAGGATAAGACCTCTTTTTTTTTAACCGGAATGTTACCCAACTTTCGAATTTGAAAAATCGATAAAGGCTTCGTCCTGATAACAACCCAGGTCCTGAAAAATCTGTCAACGAGTACGGCCGTTAGTAGTATGCCACAACCCAGCTAACAGATATATTTTATCCCATCCTTTCCTATCGTACGTCAGGCAACTTATCTTTCTTTTCTCAACTTCTTCCTAGCGGAGACGTGCGTCAGTCAAGAACTTGGGTCTACTGTTTGCATCGCTTGGTTCTTGAGTACGTATGCCATCAGCTAGTAGATTTGTTTATTTTCTTCCATTCCAGATTCTTGGCGTGCTGATTATTTGATCCAATCTCCTTATTCTCTAGGCATAGGCGGTACCGGCCGGTTTATGAGTAAGATTTGGTAATCTGGAAAAGCAGAGATTCCCTGTCTACCATTCTGGTGAGTTCACACGTCTGTTGCATTCGGGCGCATCATGCACATTGCTTGCGTATTTGGATTTGATTTTCTTTTTTTTCTTTTTCAGGAATGCTCATTAATCAAATCTGAAATATTAGATCGATCTTTGCCTAGTACTTGATTTCGCTTTCTGTCGAAGGTATAACCTTTTTTTTTTGGATTGGTCCTCTCTCTTTTCTTTTTGTTATTTAGAGGTATGGTATGGTATGGTATGCATGTAAAACAACGTACAATATCATGACATGAGTATCTTGGTTTCATGGTTGGCGTGCCGGCAAGCCTTTATACAAGCTTGGTCCGTCGTACAATCATGCAAACTGATACAGTATCTCTGTTTTAGATTTCCTCATAATGTGACAGAAGTTTCTTTGGTTTCATGGTTGGTGTGCCGGAAAGCCTCTATACGAGCTTGGTCCGTCGTACAATCCTGTAGACCGAGGCAATATCTTCGTTTTAGATTTCCCTATGATTGAGTTCTCACTAGTTTTATCTATAGCTTATGCCTAACTCGAGCCTCTCTATGTTTTGCATTACAGGCAAAGTATTGCACGATCGCAATAGTAGCGGCTTATAAATCGAGGTAATATACCATGGCCTTCCTTTTTTTTTTAAGCCGAGCATGCCATCATATTTATCACATGGATCCTTTTTTTTAGATGGCGCATGATGAAGATTTTGTTCCATCAAATGAATTATCCATCTGCCAACTAGCTGAGCGCCACTTATATGCGCCTGATACTAGTAAAGCGGTCAACCCAGTGATCAAGGATATAGTGCAGACACATGCACATTTGACCGGTCATCCTCGTGGATGGAACCTGAGGACTACTTCTAGTGATCATTCATTTTATCCACTCATACCTCCATTTCCTAGTCCCGATCATAAAGCCTACACCCTAGGAACTAGGATGGTAGAAAAGGGTCTTGGTTGGGATGGTCATGTCGTAGGATATGTTCCTCGTATCGAAGGCTATGCGGATTGGGGCACTCATATCCTGAACCATTATTCATTTTGTTTAAAAGGAGAAGAGGAGAGTACAGACTACATATGTGGAGCCATTCATTGCTCCCTTGGTGAATACAAAGTATCTGATTCGTTGCTAAGGTCACTATTGGAAAGATGGGATCCACATACCAACACTTTTCTTTTTGCTGCTGGTGAACGCACCGTGACCTTATTCGACATGCTTCTAATGTCAGGCCTCCCTTTAGTAGGCGATCCATATGAGGAATATATTCCCTCTGTAGATGATTTAGATACCAACAATCATAAGTTTCCAGACTTTTTCTCTAGCCTCTTGGAAGAATTCTATCAGCTCGAGCGTGAACATAAAAGGGTAACATTTCAAATTTGGTGTGATCATTTCTGCCACCAAAGAGAACACATTTCGTCCTTCACATCCCGTCGGAAACAACACATATACGTTGCAGCTTTTATCGCCCTTTGGCTTTGCTGTTACGTGGTTGTTGGTGATGGGTCTTACATCCGCCCCGGCGTTCTTCTTATGGCCTCCTGGATCGTTTCCGGTCGCAAGATTTCTTTGGCCCCGTCAGCTCTTTGTTCATTATACTACTCTCTTAGGAGGATTAGTACCCATCCTGTCGGTCCTGCCTATGAGAAGCGAGCTTGGTCGGTACATTTTATCGCAGGGTGGATGGGTCTTTATCTGAAAAGACCCTTTATAGACAGAGCCAAAGGGTTGCGTCTTCCCAGTGTTAAAAGACTTACGGTGCGTCCGACCATGGTTAACACTATGTTTCGGGAGCCCAAAGTCTTTAGTCCTGCCAAGGCACGGGCTTTTCTTGAGGATCGAGCTAATAGCTATTGGAACCCTTATTATCCATCCCATTTAGTTGGGGTAGCCCAGTTGCAAAGGTCTTTCTCCATTTCCACTCATCGGGGTATGCTTCCATGGAGATGTGCTACCGACGTTGAGGATCTATGCATAGCAGAGCCTTACCATCCAGATCGAGTTGCCCGTCAGTTCACTTTAAGGCAACAGTTGCCCTATGATCCCCTGAGCAGCTTGTATACAAAGGAAGATACTGGAGTCGCATATGCATATTGGTCGCATCTGCTACGGACGGACCAATGTGAGTTCCAGTATACGCTCGATCAGGAGCGTAAGGATCTTTCATCTGCAGACTGGAACTATTGGTGGGTTAGGTTTATGAGGCCCTTTACTGACGTATTCCATGCTCTTTATCCGGGTATCTCGAACGGTCAGAATTATAATTCACGAAAGTGTGATTTTCTGGCGCATAAGGAAAAATTCGTGATCCCTCGTAAGATATCGGACAAGGATTTTGTTGTTGTAAAAAAGGTCTCAGCAACGGGCAAGCAAGAACATATTGCAGCCATCAGAGAAAAGGAAAAACAAATTATGAACCATTGGACCCCAATACTAGCTGATTTTGTCAAGAACGACAAACCTCCTAGGGTCTTTAACAAGGTAAACTTCATAATTTTTGTTGGCTATCATATTTTAACTTCTCTTCCTCTTCTTTATTTTTAAACCCGTATGTTTTCTTTTGGTAGAAGCGGAAGCTAGATGCCACAGCTGCATGCTCTTCTTCTGCTGTTATGAATCCTATTGGTGGGGAAGTAGGAGCTCAGATGACTGACAATAGCTCGCTGGCTGGTGAGGCAAGGCCTGCTACCAGAAGAAGGACTAATACTGTAGATGTTGAGAGTAATTTGGATCCAATAACATTGGACACATTACCTCTACATGTGGATAATATTGATGGTGCGGTACTAGATGACGTACTTAGTGGAGATTTAGATCATGGTTTAGGTGATCTAGATGATTTAAACATAGACGATTATGGTGGAACGGAAGCATCGGAGCCATTTTTCCCAGGCTTGAGTACAAACGCGTCTCCTGTAACCGACGATCCTACTGTTTCGCCTGCTTCTGCACATGGTAGTTTCATTTAGTTAATTTTATTATGCCATATATATGTTTTTCTTTACTATTATTTCTTAATTAATCTCTTTGCCCATCTGTAGGTGCTGAAGACGTCCCTGCTGTTATCGAGGAAGTGTCAGTCCCAACTGCAGCGCCAAACATGGACGCTCTCACGAAACATTTCATGAAGGCCACCAAGTCAGCATTGGAAGAAGTTCTTGACGGATTGGACACCACTACTATCGTGGAACCACAACGCCAAGAAAATATGCGAAGGCTTATTCCGATGCTCCCATCTATTCCTCAAGTTGATTCTGTCCGCGAGGCTTTGGGAAGGCTCGTTTCCATCTCTGTTGACATGCAAGAAGCCGGTAAAGGAATTGATGCTGCATCGGTGAAGCAGTCTGAAGTTATTGCGAAAGTGACAAGCGAGACTGCATTAGTTGAGAGTGTCTTGAAAGATACATCAGATAAACTGTTATCCTTGATAACGTCACAGGATGAAAAGAAAAAACTTGTGGACTCCCTTTCTGCCCAGTTGGACAAAGCTACCAGTGCATTACGTGCGACTGAAGCAGAAGTTGCACAGCTGAATTTAAAGCAGTCGGCTAAGCAATCAGAGGCCGAACGGCTCCACGACAGTCTACAGGAGATTGACTCGCAGACTTCCCAGGAACTAGAGGCGTTCAAGAAAAGGACACTAGCATTAAGGGATGAGGTTGGCTTGATATCCGAGCGTTTGAAGAAATGGCGTTCAGCGCCAAATTAAGAAGAACTATTGCTTCGCCACCATTTCTTTTCCTTCATAAACCAACTTTCCATTTTGCAATAATGGGTGTTTATATACAGTTTATCAGGCTATCAAGTTATGTTCATTTGCATATGTCGTACAATGGTTTTTTTTTTTGTGTGTGTGTGTGGGCTCCTGATACTTGGGAGCTTTATAGTTCGACGCAATTATTCAAAGATGCACGCTATTATTTTTCTATTTTTTTTATTTTTATTTGACTAGGCTAATATGAACCATTTATTTTATGCTTTGGTCTATACAGACATGGTGCGTACATTTTAACGCCCTATGTTTTTATGATTATCAAGGTACATTTATTGGAGCGAAACCCCTTTTTTTTTTGGTCCAGTTTAAACTCACAAATTAGTGGAGTAAGTTTATTGGAATATTTTTTTAATGCATAGTTTAGACTCGTAAGATATTGGAGTATTTTCTTTTGTATGGCACAGTTTAGACTCGTAAGATATTGGAGTATTTTCTTTTGTATGGCACAATTTAGACTCGTAAGATATTGGAGTATTTTCTTTTGTATGGCACAGTTTAGACTCGTAAGATATTGGAGTATCATTTTTTTTATGATTTTTGTGCCCCAGTTTATACTCGTGAGGGTATGAGGTAAAAAAAATTTGTATCCCAGTTTATACTCATGAGGGTGTGGGGTAATATTTTGATATGTGTCCCAGTTTATACTCGTGAGGGTGTGGAGTAATATTTTGATATGTGCCCCAGTTTATACTCGTGAGGGTGTGGAGTAATATTTTGATATGTGCCCCAGTTTATACTCGTGAGGGTGTGGAGTAATATTTTGGATATGTGCCCCAGTTTATACTCGTGAGGTTGTGGAGTAATATTTTGGATATGCGCATTATTTTGCTTAGGCATAGTAACGCTTGAGGAATTTCCCGTTTACCGGTGATGGCGAGTATTTTCCATCTGGTGATATAATTCTGTATGCGCCACTGGAATAAACTTCTTTTACGACGTAGGGACCTTCCCATTTAGGTTCAAATTTTCCTTTCATCCGCCGTGTTATATTCATAGGGCGGATGACGGCGAGTACTAAATCGCCCTGTTTAAATGACCTAAGCTTAACACGTTTGTCAAAGGCTCGAGACATCCTGGCTTGATACGCCTCAAGGTTTTGTAAGGCTTGAAGTCGCCTGCCTTCTAATCTTTCTAGTTCATCGAGGCGTAGTTGTGTTGATTTTTCCTCTGATAAATTTTCATGGGTAGCGACCCTCAGTGAAGTAATTTGTACTTCCAAAGGTAAAACCGCTTCTCCGCCGAATACGAGGGAATAAGGCGTCATGCTCGTCGGTGTGCGCGTCGTGGTCCTATAAGCCCACAATGCTTCAAGTAGCTTTTCATGCCACTCGCGTTTATTTTTGGATACGACTTTCTTTAGCAATTTGCAGAGAGTTTTATTGAACGCCTCTGCTTGTCCATTAGCAGCCGGATTATATGCTGTAGAATAGGAATGGGCTATCTTAAATTTTGAGCACAACTTATCGACATGTTTATTTTTAAATGGAGTTCCGTTATCGGACATGATCCGAGCAGGAACACCATAGCGATATATGAGTTGTGTTCTTATAAAATGCTCTACATTTTCCGCTTTATCCTCTTTTAATGGTGTAAGTTCAGCCCACTTAGAGAAATAATCGGTAGCGGCTAAAATAAATTTGTGACCTTTGGACGATGGTGGATGAATTGGCCCTACTATATCCATACCCCACATTTCAAAAGGCCAAGATATATTTGTCGCATGGAGTGGTTCATGTGGCAGATGTATAAAATCACCATGCACCTGACATTCATGGCATTTCTTTGAAAATTTGGCGGCGTCTTCAAACATTGTGGGCCAATAGTAACCCAAACGCCTCAGTTGGTAATGTAATTTAGGACCAGACTGGTGTGAGCCACATATTCCGGCATGCACCTCATTTAAGGCCTCTATGATTTCATTTCTGGCAAGGCAACGCAATAAGATACCATCATACGAACGCCTATAAAGTATGTCGTTGATGCATGTATAATGAATTGACCTTTTGCGAATTCTAGATCTTTCACTAGCATCCAGAGGTAAATATCCATGAAGTAAATATTCTAGGAATGGTGCACGCCAATCCCCTACTTCAATTTCACATACGTCGGCTGTCATCGCCGAAGATATTACCGTTTCTTCTTCTTCTTCACCAAGTATTGGTAGGATTCTTCTTTCCTCAACATGAACATCCATTGATTGGTGAGAAGTCAGTGCCATGCTGGCAGCTAGACTTGCTAGAGCGTCAGCTTTATCATTTTGGCTTCGAACAATATGTTCAATGTTTATATTTGCCAATGAAGACATGAGAATTTTCGCTTTCCTAAAATATGGCATTAATTCTTCTTTCTTAACCATGTATTTTCCCAATAATTGGTTAATTATTAACTGGGAATCACCATATACGGTGAGCGAGTCTAACCCCATGTTTAGAGCCAACTCGAGCCCAATTATCAAAGCTTCATATTCAGCTGCATTATTTGAGATCGCTGAGGTTAAAGTGAATGAATATGGGATTATCGCTTCGCTTGGTGTTACGAAGACGATTCCAGCGCCTGCCCTTGATTGTCGAGAAGCACCGTCAAAATACATTTTCCATGTCGAGTTTACGACAGTCGTGATAAATACTTCTTCATCTGGCAAATCATCGTCAATTGGGAAATCATCGGGGATTGGATGTGCAGCAAGGAAATTAGCCAAAGCTTGACCTTTTATGGACTTTTGAGGTACGTATGTAATGTCAAATTGTGACAGAAACATCGCCCATTTTGCTAGTCTCCCTGAGAGTACCATTTTACTTAATATATATCTGAGAGGATCTGCCCTCGAGACTAAATGCACTGTGTGTTCTAACATGTAATGTCGCAATTTTTGTGCAGCAAAAACCAGTGCAAGACATATTTTTTCCATATCTGGATAGTTGCATTCAGCCCCCACCAAGGTACGACTGAGATAATATAAGGATGTTTCTTTCCCTGCATCATTATTTTGTGCTAATAAGGCACCTAACGAGGTAGGCATGGCTGCTGTATATAGGATTAAAGGTCGATCCTTAACTGGCGCACCTAAAACAGGAGGATTCATCAAGTATTTTTTAATTTCTAAGAATGAGTTTTGGCATGCTTGATTCCATTCAAAAGGGACTCCCTTCTTCATAAGCCGTGAGAAAGGTTTGCATCTCCCGGATAAATTTGAAATAAATCGTCTAATGTATGCTAAGTGCCCTTGGAAACTTTTTAGCTGTTTAAGGTTTGAAGGCGGTGGCATTTTAACAATCGCTTTCACTTTGGAGGGGTCAATTTGAATGCCATTCTTCGTAACTATGAAACCAAGAAATTTACCCGAAGACACACCAAATGCACATTTCATTGGGTTCATTTTTAGATTATGTTGCCTGAGGCGTTCGAACACCAAGGCGAGATGATTTAGATGGTCTCGCTCATGTTTTGATTTTACAACAATGTCATCGATATAGCATTCGACGATCACATACAACAGCCCATCTAAGATAATTGTCATGGCTCGTTGATAAGTTGCCCCCGCATTTTTCAACCCGAAAGGCATAACTCTATAACAGTATATACCTTTAGGCGTGCGGAATGCTGTTAGCTCTTCATCCTCCGGCGCCATTTTTATTTGATTATAACCGGAGTAACCATCCATGAAAGAGAATATTTCGTGTCCCATAGTAGCATCGACTAGTATTTCAGAAATAGGTATTGGAAAGTCATCTTTGGGACACGCTTTATTTAAATCCCTAAAATCTACACATATACGTGTTTGACCATTTTTCTTTTTGACAGGGACGATGCACGAGACCCATATGGGATATTTGACTTCTCTAATGAACCCTGCAGCTATGAGTTTGTCTACCTCGGCTTCTATTTTTGGAAGTATTTCAGGTCGGTATTTCCTTTGCGCTTGTTTGACTGGCACAACGTCACTCTGTACGGCAAGGCGATGGACAGCTACTTGGGAATCTAGTCCAGGCATTTCCTCGTATGACCAAGCAAATACATCCTTATTCGCGCATAGGAATTCACGATATTTTTGTTTGTTTTCTACGGATAAATGTTTGCTAATAAAAATTGGACGGGGATCATCGGTCGTACCAATATTTATTTCTTCTAAATCATCAACAGTACATTGGTTGCCATCTTCCATTTCTTGGGATGCTTCTGCCATGTCCATGTACTCTGCTGAGGCCATACAAACATCGTAACCCAACCCGTATTTCTTTGCTTCTAAAAAACGGTCTTCATGTAGAGCTTCAAGTTGTTCCTGGGACAACACCTTTTCGAACGGTGCTAATTGTCCTCGCCCATCGCACAGGGATGGACCAGTGGCGACATCATAACCCATTTGCTGCATCATATACAAGACTTTGTTATCGTACAAAGAGATGGGTAGTGATTCATCATCTTTATTTATCATGGATATTTGTGTTACATTTTTATTTTTATTTTCGGTGGCACTTGTACCACGTGGGTCTTTTCGAGATTGTTTTATTATATATTGTACCAAAGGAGGCAATGGTGTAGGGAAAGTAGTACCTTTCATGTCACACGATTTATCTATGACACGAAATATTGGGTCGCCTTTCTTTCTTTGGCTGCTTGGTATATATTGGTATGTCTTTTTCCTTGACGAGGACTCTGCGATTTCCTTTTCTACAACATTTGTCTCAGGCACAATCAAAGACTTCGGTTTGTGCACCTTGTCGACAGGCTCGAAGTAGAACTTTGCATCGGCATAGAAAGATTCAGCTGTAGTGAATGGCTTTTTATCGGCAAATATTCTGATTGTATCCCCCGTTTGATCTACATATTTGATACACTGATGTAGGGTGGATGGAACAACTTGGTTCTCATGTAACCATGGACGTCCAATCAATGCGTTGTATGAAGTAGCAGCATCAATTACGTGAAACTTCACATATGTGGACAGGTTATCCAGTTTCAAAACCAACGAAATGGTACCCATAGCTTCTTGTCCAGACTGATTAAAGCCGTGAATAACTACATTAGACTTGCTCAAATCTCTACTGGAATATCCAATCTTTTTGAGAGTGCGCAATGGTAGCAGATTTATAGCCGATCCGCCATCTATCATTATGCAGTTTGTTGGTAATACATCAATTTCACCAAACATGAGAAGAGGTCGGTTGTGCTTCTTGGGGCCCAACAACATATCTTCATCTGTGAATGTCATATTTAGAACTTCAGACTCTTCTGTTTCAGTTTGAGACACCTCTAGCCTGTAATCTTCGGGAAATGTAAGTGCAGTAACCAGAGCTTTGCGCATATCAGACGAAAGACACAGAGCATCATACACAGACAACATAGCTGGTATCTTCTTCAAATGTGCGATTACATCATATTTGACAGGCACCCTACATGCAGGGTCCGTCGAATCATTCGGAACCGCATCTTTGCTTTGCGTTTCCTTCCTAAGTGGGGGATGAGGGTCTGCTAAATGACGTCCTGATCTAAGATGAACCTGACCAACTTCTAACGGTTCTTCTTCAGGGAAATGCAGAGACTCTTCATCATCCTCAAACACACCGATAGTGAGAACGTTGAATTCTTCACTTGGAACCTTCATGCGCTTCGTGGTGTGCTGATAGTTCTTTGGTGCGAAGCGCAGAGGAGGAGCATCTTCTATTACTGGGGATAGTACACGGCGTTTTGACCGCCGATGTCCCCAACCTTGGGCTCCTTTAGAAGCTGCCGAGTTGGTCCATGTACCATCGCTGGAGGGAATATGAGCCTCTCTTTTATATTGATCCTGCGTTTTGGCAAGACCTGAAACGATCATAGGAGAAAATCTGTATTTCGGAATCAATGTTGCATCATCATAAGTTGATTTCATGTTTGAAGATTCACAACTCACCGAATCGTCTCGAAGGGTGGCGACATTTGCTGCAGCCGTTTTCTTTCCCTTCGTGATGCTTTTAAGAAGCTCTGTATCAACAGTCCCTTCATCTATCATCTTTTGAATAATGTTTTTCACTACAAAACAATCTTTGAGTGTATGGCCCAAAATGCGATGATAGTGGCAAAAATTAGGTTCATTGAATCTCGAGGCTTCTTCTGGCCTCTTGGATACGGGCAGCTCTATAAGACTCAACTCCTTTAAGCCAACAAAAAGATCATTAATCTCTTCTACAGGGAACGAATACTCCCTGTTTTGGCGCTCGCTCAGAGTCGGCCTCCTGCCAACGTTTGCGCCATTTTGCATTTGGTTCCTGGACGGTGCTCTCCCGGGATGAAAGTGGGGTTTTGTTGCAGTGGTTTCCATTGCTTGTGCTGACCTTGGCTTGTTTGGTGGCTTCTGATCCCGCTGGACACCTTTTTCTGCCGGTCTAGCGAACGTCGTCTTTGTACGACGAGCCATGAGCTGCATGTAATTTTCTATGTCTGTTGCTTTGGAGGCTAAATCTTCAAAAGTTATGGGTCGTACTCCTTGTAACTGTACAGCCACATCGGAGCGCAGATTATTTGTGCACATACGCACTGCCTCTGGCTCGCTAATCGGTTGTGAGCAATGAAGACTGAGATTTCTCCATCTATTTATGAAGTCTGCCGCCTTTTCATTCATCCCTTGTTCAGTTTGAGTGAGCTCCGTGATACCTACAATCCTCTGAGTACTGTAGAACCTCTCAAGGAAAGCATTCTTCATTTGCTCCCACGTTTTGATGGAACTTGGTGCTAATTTACTGTACCAAGTGAAGGCAGGTCCGGACAATGTTTGCACAAACTGTCTCAACAGAAGTGCCCCATTATGGGCTGTATCTTGACAAGCTGCGAGGAAGTGGGCTATGTGCTCGTGCGGAGATCCGCTTCCATTGAACTTGCCAAACTGTGGTTGCCGATAGTTGCTTGGAAAAGGCACAAGATCAACATCTGGTGGATAAGGTTTCTCATATCCTGGCCGCATGGAGTAATGATTTTGCATCAGCTGCGCCTTTACCCCTTCGGCGATCATTCTTTGAATTGCCTCAAGGTTAAGTGCAACGCCTCCCTGTCGGTTGCTACTACTCTCATCACCATTCCTTTCATTACCCTTGTTCTGATCATCACTCTTCTGATTTCGGAGGGCAGCTAGCTCATCTTCTTTTTGTTGAAGTGTAGCTCTAAGCTCGGATAACTGCTCTTCGACTGAACGAGTTTCATTCGCAGCTAGGACTTGTTCTGTATGATTTGCAAGATGGTTATATGGCTGGTCCATGTGAGGCTCTAGCTCATTCTCAGAAGGACAAGGGGTGCCATCGGATACGGGATTATAAGACCCATCATGGCTTGACCCCAAATCCTCATTTTCTGAACCCTTCTGACTACGGGTCTGACGACGAGGACCTTCTATAACGGTCTTGCGTGCCTTCTTTCTCTTGTAATGTGTTGATGTGGAAGACGTTTCGCTGGTGCTGTTTGCCACTCTACTCACACCAACCGGCATTGCTTGGAACACTTCATATGAGCTACCCTTCGTCTTCCGGCGAGAAGGCCATGGAGCCACATTTGTGACCACCTTGTTTAATGAAGATGATAGCCATTCCTTCACCTTAGCGACGCCGCACTGACTTGATGAAGAGGATTTTTCTCCTTGTACTCTGCTTGCCTCAGATTTTGTCCGTACTGCTATTTCCCTCACTCCCTTCCATTCAGGGCAACTCTCTTTCTTTGTTTCCAAGCATTCCCCACCGGATTTATTGACCAGTGAAGGAATAAACTCGGGAGCATCAGCTCGGAGTACATTTCGAGCGTGGGTGGGCTTTTCGGTTGAAAACGATGCCGACGGCAATATGACCGCAACATTGTCTCCTTTTCCACGTAGCTTATAGGTGGGTTTCTCCACCATCTTCTCTTTTCCTTTAGAAATGAGTGGTGGAAACTCAGATTTTTCAAACACCACTGTCTTTCCCTTATGCTTGGGGTGTCGGCGGGAGGATTGCCCCACTTCAGCAAAGTTTCTTTTCATATATGGCACCGGAGCTGAAGTCGCGTGGGCGTGAGTATAAACCCCCTTTGCAGAACTTTGAGCAACCTTCTTCCTAGCGGCCCTCAACCTCCTCTTTGCAGATTTGGACAGAACGGGTGTGAACTCCTCCATTGGTGGAGAAGTAACTTCTTCTTCTTTCTTCGCTTGAATGGGTGACGAAGCTACAGTTTTCCAATTCTCGCCCACATAAGTCACGAGTGGAGCGAGCGACACATCAACCCAAAGGTCACCGAAACGGACAGTGATAAACTGCGGGACCTGTCCCTCCATGCCTTCATATAAATGGAGAAAACCATATATTAGTTTTCTTGTGTACATGTATTTTTGACATGTTTATTTTATGAAATTATATATTGCAATCCTATGTTGGAATTCAAAGATGAGGGGAGAAATAGGTCCCACCGGGCGTGCCAGAATCTGATGACGGGAAAATGGGGCGATCATAAAAAAGGGTACAATACGCATCCACGTCATAGAGACAGATAGTATAATTTAAATGCGTCAAAGTAAATGAGACAAATATCAAGTATTGCAGGTACTTTATGTCCAGAACTCTTACATATATATAAAAGAACTGTTAATTACATCTCCGTAGAGAAAAACCTCCGATTAAGAATTCCAACATATCTATTACATAACATTACAACATATGTGCACTACAAAATGTAGAAAACAAAACTACAAAATGTAGAAGTAAAAGTCCTCCTCGCTGTCGTCGGCGTCGGCGTACTCGGGAGAGCATTTGATATCATTTATGTCCAGCATATAAGTCATATTTGCACTTTCACTAGTATAAGAAGCACAAGCAGAATATTTTGTACTTACACTAGTATGAAAAGTACAAGCAAAATGCATGCCTCGGATACGTCATTTATTTAACCGGCTTATGGATCGTAAAGCATCTTGATTAATTATAGAGTGAGGTTGTTTTAGCCGACTAAAGGAGTATCAGAATAATGCATATGCGATTTTGGCCATGTACCGTGAACGATGCTTTTCTGCATGCATCATCAGCTATCCTACAACTAGCTCTTCCTATTTTTCCTAGTACTGATGGGAGTAGTATGATTAGTACTAGTGAGTGTAGCGTTGAATCATTGCTACAGGGACTTAAGAGTATGTGAGGAATGCAAGCTAACCAATTACATCTTGGACTAATATGCATGCATCTTTGTTTAATTTTGGTCTTGCATACATGTTGAGGTATGTGCAAGAGGATATTACCATGGGGCTGCTAATACATTTTCGGCAACGTTATAGCGACAAAAGTATAAGGATTTTTAGACCTGATTCCAATTTAGAGCATGGCGACTCATATAAAGATATACTAGATTTATCTATGTTAGAGACTCAGCTAGTTATACTTTCTCGTACATTTTACTGTACCATGATTTAATATTTAGTAGTTTAATATTTAAACCAACTAATCATTTAGACAAATATATGATGCGTGTTGTATTTTCTAACATGCAACATGTTTAATTTCTGCTCAACTTACTTTATATTACTAGCATGATGAGTAATTCAAATGCAAGTTGATTTTGGCTAGATACATGAAATTTACCCTAGGTTTCTCATATAGGTAATTTTATCATGCGTATGATTTCTATGTGACGCCAAAACAGATTTATATGTTTCCTAGACATGATGCACATTATCAACTTGGTTTAGCTATGTGAGGCTAAACAACGTATAGAGTAAGTATACGTATGAGCATTTTGTTTGACATATTTATCAAAGAGTCGAGGTAGATAATATCTACGGTTTGGAACTCCTCATATGCAACGGAATGCGGGGAATATTGCAGGTGCACCATGCTATATCTAGCGCAGGCTCAATATGGGGCAGCACGTATCACATGACTTAATTTAGATGATGCATGCATTCACATAAAGGCAACCACATATTATTCGGGTTGACCAATGTGCTTGGTGTTAGCTAAGCTAGATAAGGCATGACTAACTTTCAGATCAAGCAAATATAATTTACATGCAAATTTACTTTGATTAACTTGCCTTACATGCGTACCACCTAGTCGTATCTGACTAGAGTGCATGAGCTATAGAGTATTCTAATCATACATGTCTGAGTGCATTTAGTTTACCAAGTCTTAACCTTATGCCGATTCATGGTTGCGAACTAGGCAAATATGACATGCAGGCATTATTTTATTTGTTTTTGCTTCACACCACGGCTAGTATGACCTAATGCAACAATATCTCATGCATTTTAGGGGACTGGCATATAATCATTAATGGAGCAAACATGCGTCTATATGAGACTGAAACAATATGTACTTTTATTTTATTTGTATCATTGATTCGTATCAACATGGAGACCGGAGTCACCAAGCGACCAAACCATGAGGAAGTTAATATTTTCATCCTTGATTCGTATCAACATGAGGACCGGAGTCGCCATATGACCAAACCATGAGGAAGTTAATTTGAACATGCAAGTTTATTTGTACCAACTAGTAGTATCTAACTAGCGTACGTGTTATCATAGAATATGCCAAACATGTATGACCTAGCGTGTGCAAGTCTTAAATCATGTACGATCAAGATCATTAGCTAGGCAGATGGCATGCAATCATTATTTTATATTTGGCCTTTTCATATCCACAAGGCTAGCACTACAAACATGCATCTGTGGTTTAAGAACTATTTTATAGGAAGAAGACATATCATAACTTCTACCAAGATGAGGAACAAATGAATTTCATCCTTGATTTGTATCAATATGGGGACCGGAGTCGCCATACGACCAAACCATGAGGAAGTTTTAATTTTCATCCTTGGTTTGTATCAACATGGAGACCGGAGTCACCAAGCGGCCATACCATGAGGAAGTTTTAATTTTCATCCTTGGTTTGTATCCACATGAAGACCGGAGTCACCAAGCGACCATACCATGAGGAAGCTTTAATTTGAGCATGCTGAAGCGATCATCATATGAACAAGGATATAATCAAGAATAACGGAGGATGAGAGAATTTAGCCTCAGTCTCCCTTTTCTCACCTTGACGATGGAGACGAATGGCAGCAACCCTCGCTCGGACGGCGGCGCACGGTCTCGTAGATGTCGAACGGCCGGCCGGCAGCCACTAAACAGCCAACGCGTTTGATAGCGTGAGTGTTGAGAAGCTGGCAGGAGGCAACGCAGACGACGAGCGGCCGGCGGCGTGATGGACAGCGGCAGCGCGTATGTGCGAGTATGGGTGGTGATGGAGCAGCGATGGACCGAAGCTCTGTTTGATTAGCGATTTTGCGATTCTTTGTGCAGCGTGGGGTGCTGATCCTTATATAGGCAAGTAGCGAGGGCCGGAGCGCGCGCACGCCGTGGAGATCGTGGGCAGAACGTGGGCGTCGTGGATGGTTGGGAAATTTGAGCGTCAAGTTTCCTCGCGTAATCTTGATCAGCGTACAGATATTTGGTTCTGGAGCGATCAGAGAAAACCCGAGTATGCTACCCTGTATTTGATCTATGGGCTTGGACCACTAATCAACATGTGTGTTAATTAAGTACTGTGATGGGCTTAATCCTTTGCATGGGCTAATAGCCTAGAGATTTCAGTATAGAACCGCATGCACGTGGGTGATGGGCTAGGTAATTTACTTAATCATCATTAGTTTGGTAATCTGGCCGTCTAATCCATGCATGATGCATGCACGCATTCGGCCACCCTACAAGCTAGCACGTTATGCTCAATTGGTTAGCAAATATGATTTGCCATTTATTTTGGTACGTCGAGACCTTATTTTGTCATGATGTCGGACGCCGACATTTTGTCCCGCGGTTAAATATTTCATAAAATTTGGTATTGCCTCGACACATCTAACATTTGCTTTAATATTAGAGCGCCTTATTTTATCTCGCGGTTGAATTTCCCCCGTGCTCATATTTTATGAAGATCTAGGGTTGCCTACGACGGCGAGCACTTTGTGCTATATCGATGGTTTTCTCTTTGATAAAGTGAGTATCGTGAAGATATCAACTATTGTCGAAGATTTATGTGTCGGCTCGATGATTATGCGTCGATTAGTTTATCCCCTTTTTATCATGCGAAAAATCCACTTTTCAACGATGTATTTCATTATTTAATCATTTTATCAAATTTCATAATCATCTTTATATTTGAAGACAAAATCAGTGTCAACAGATGCCCCTCGAGCTCTGGATGTGAATGGGACCACCCTATTTCGGATCCAGAGGTCGAAAATAATTTATGCATGTTTTATTTTTTTACGCAACTCTTTTTTAGTAGTTTTTTTTTTGGAAGAGATCCAGCTTTTTAGGATAAGACCTCTTTTTTTTTAACCGGAATGTTACCCAACTTTCGAATTTGAAAAATCGATAAAGGCTTCGTCCTGATAACAACCCAGGTCCTGAAAAATCTGTCAACGAGTACGGCCGTTAGTAGTATGCCACAGCCCAGCTAACAGATATATTTTATCCCATCCTTTCCTATCGTACGTCAGGCAACTTATCTTTCTTTTCTCAACTTCTTCCTAGGGGAGACGTGCGTCAGTCAAGAACTTGGGTCTACTGTTTGCATCGCTTGGTTCTTGAGTACGTATGCCATCAGCTAGTAGATTTGTTTATTTTCTTCCATTCCAGATTCTTGGCGTGGTGATTATTTGATCCAATCTCCTTATTCTCTAGGCATAGGCGGTACCGGCCGGTTTATGAGTAAGATTTGGTAATCTGGAAAAGCAGAGATTCCCTGTCTACCATTCTGGTGAGTTCACACGTCTGTTGCATTCGGGCGCATCATGCACATTGCTTGCGTATTTGGATTTGATTTGCTTTTTTTTCTTTTTCAGGAATGCTCATTAATCAAATCTGAAATATTAGATCGATCTTTGCCTAGTACTTGATTTCGCTTTCTGTCGAAGGTATAACCTTTTTTTTTTTGGATTGGTCCTCTCTCTTTTCTTTTTGTTATTTAGAGGTATGGTATGGTATGGTATGCATGTAAAACAACGTACAATATCATGACATGAGTATCTTGGTTTCATGGTTGGCGTGCCGGCAAGCCTTTATACGAGCTTGGTCCGTCGTACAATCATGCAAACTGATACAGTATCTCTGTTTTAGATTTCCTCATAATGTGACAGAAGTTTCTTTGGTTTCATGGTTGGTGTGCCGGAAAGCCTCTATACGAGCTTGGTCCGTCGTACAATCCTGTAGACCGAGGCAATATCTTCGTTTTAGATTTCCCTATGATTGAGTTCTCACTAGTTTTATCTATAGCTTATGCCTAACTCGAGCCTCTCTATGTTTTGCATTACAGGCAAAGTATTGCACGATCGCAATAGTAGCGGCTTATAAATCGAGGTAATATACCATGGCCTTCCTTTTTTTTTAAGCCGAGCATGCCATCATATTTATCACATGGATCCTTTTTTTTTAGATGGCGCATGATGAAGATTTTGTTCCATCAAATGAATTATCCATCTGCCAACTAGCTGAGCGCCACTTATATGCGCCTGATACTAGTAAAGCGGTCAACCCAGTGATCAAGGATATAGTGCAGACACATGCACATTTGACCGGTCATCCTCGTGGATGGAACCTGAGGACTACTTCTAGTGATCATTCATTTTATCCACTCATACCTCCATTTCCTAGTCCCGATCATAAAGCCTACACCCTAGGAACTAGGATGGTAGAAAAGGGTCTTGGTTGGGATGGTCATGTCGTAGGATATGTTCCTCGTATCGAAGGCTATGCGGATTGGGGCACTCATATCCTGAACCATTATTCATTTTGTTTAAAAGGAGAAGAGGAGAGTACAGACTACATATGTGGAGCCATTTATTGCTCCCTTGGTGAATACAAAGTATCTGATTCGTTGCTAAGGTCACTATTGGAAAGATGGGATCCACATACCAACACTTTTCTTTTTGCTGCTGGTGAACGCACCGTGACCTTATTCGACATGCTTCTAATGTCAGGCCTCCCTTTAGTAGGCGATCCATATGAGGAATATATTCCCTCTGTAGATGATTTAGATACCAACAATCATAAGTTTCCAGACTTTTTCTCTAGCCTCTTGGAAGAATTCTATCAGCTCGAGCGTGAACATAAAAGGGTAACATTTCAAATTTGGTGTGATCATTTCTGCCACCAAAGAGAACACATTTCGTCCTTCACATCCCGTCGGAAACAACACATATACGTTGCAGCTTTTATCGCCCTTTGGCTTTGCTGTTACGTGGTTGTTGGTGATGGGTCTTACATCCGCCCCGGCGTTCTTCTTATGGCCTCCTGGATCGTTTCCGGTCGCAAGATTTCTTTGGCCCCGTCAGCTCTTTGTTCATTATACTACTCTCTTAGGAGGATTAGTACCCATCCTGTCGGTCCTGCCTATGAGAAGCGAGCTTGGTCGGTACATTTTATCGCAGGGTGGATGGGTCTTTATCTGAAAAGACCCTTTATAGACAGAGCCAAAGGGTTGCGTCTTCCCAGTGTTAAAAGACTTACGGTGCGTCCGACCATGGTTAACACTATGTTTCGGGAGCCCAAAGTCTTTAGTCCTGCCAAGGCACGGGCTTTTCTTGAGGATCGAGCTAATAGCTATTGGAACCCTTATTATCCATCCCATTTAGTTGGGGTAGCCCAGTTGCAAAGGTCTTTCTCCATTTCCACTCATCGGGGTATGCTTCCATGGAGATGTGCTACCGACGTTGAGGATCTATGCATAGCAGAGCCTTACCATCCAGATCGAGTTGCCCGTCAGTTCACTTTAAGGCAACAGTTGCCCTATGATCCCCTGAGCAGCTTGTATACAAAGGAAGATACTGGAGTCGCATATGCATATTGGTCGCATCTGCTACGGACGGACCAATGTGAGTTCCAGTATACGCTCGATCAGGAGCGTAAGGATCTTTCATCTGCAGACTGGAACTATTGGTGGGTTAGGTTTATGAGGCCCTTTACTGACGTATTCCATGCTCTTTATCCGGGTATCTCGAACGGTCAGAATTATAATTCACGAAAGTGTGATTTTCTGGCGCATAAGGAAAAATTCGTGATCCCTCGTAAGATATCGGACAAGGATTTTGTTGTTGTAAAAAAGGTCTCAGCAACGGGCAAGCAAGAACATATTGCAGCCATCAGAGAAAAGGAAAAACAAATTATGAACCATTGGACCCCAATACTAGCTGATTTTGTCAAGAACGACAAACCTCCTAGGGTCTTTAACAAGGTAAACTTCATAATTTTTGTTGGCTATCATATTTTAACTTCTCTTCCTCTTCTTTATTTTTAAACCCGTATGTTTTCTTTTGGTAGAAGCGGAAGCTAGATGCCACAGCTGCATGCTCTTCTTCTGCTGTTATGAATCCTATTGGTGGGGAAGTAGGAGCTCAGATGACTGACAATAGCTCGCTGGCTGGTGAGGCAAGGCCTGCTACCAGAAGAAGGACTAATACTGTAGATGTTGAGAGTAATTTGGATCCAATAACATTGGACACATTACCTCTACATGTGGATAATATTGATGGTGCGGTACTAGATGACGTACTTAGTGGAGATTTAGATCATGGTTTAGGTGATCTAGATGATTTAAACATAGACGATTATGGTGGAACGGAAGCATCGGAGCCATTTTTCCCAGGCTTGAGTACAAACGCGTCTCCTGTAACCGACGATCCTACTGTTTCGCCTGCTTCTGCACATGGTAGTTTCATTTAGTTAATTTTATTATGCCATATATATGTTTTTCTTTACTATTATTTCTTAATTAATCTCTTTGCCCATCTGTAGGTGCTGAAGACGTCCCTGCTGTTATCGAGGAAGTGTCAGTCCCAACTGCAGCGCCAAACATGGACGCTCTCACGAAACATTTCATGAAGGCCACCAAGTCAGCATTGGAAGAAGTTCTTGACGGATTGGACACCACTACTATCGTGGAACCACAACGCCAAGAAAATATGCGAAGGCTTATTCCGATGCTCCCATCTATTCCTCAAGTTGATTCTGTCCGCGAGGCTTTGGGAAGGCTCGTTTCCATCTCTGTTGACATGCAAGAAGCCGGTAAAGGAATTGATGCTGCATCGGTGAAGCAGTCTGAAGTTATTGCGAAAGTGACAAGCGAGACTGCATTAGTTGAGAGTGTCTTGAAAGATACATCAGATAAACTGTTATCCTTGATAACGTCACAGGATGAAAAGAAAAAACTTGTGGACTCCCTTTCTGCCCAGTTGGACAAAGCTACCAGTGCATTACGTGCGACTGAAGCAGAAGTTGCACAGCTGAATTTAAAGCAGTCGGCTAAGCAATCAGAGGCCGAACGGCTCCGCGACAGTCTACAGGAGATTGACTCGCAGACTTCCCAGGAACTAGAGGCGTTCAAGAAAAGGACACTAGCATTAAGGGATGAGGTTGGCTTGATATCCGAGCGTTTGAAGAAATGGCGTTCAGCGCCAAATTAAGAAGAACTATTGCTTCGCCACCATTTCTTTTCCTTCATAAACCAACTTTCCATTTTGCAATAATGGGTGTTTATATACAGTTTATCAGGCTATCAAGTTATGTTCATTTGCATATGTCGTACAATGGGTTTTTTTTTTGTGTGTGTGTGTGGGCTCCTGATACTTGGGAGCTTTATAGTTCGACGCAATTATTCAAAGATGCACGCTATTATTTTTCTATTTTTTTTATTTTTATTTGACTAGGCTAATATGAACCATTTATTTTATGCTTTGGTCTATACAGACATGGTGCGTACATTTTAACGCCCTATGTTTTTATGATTATCAAGGTACATTTATTGGAGCGAAACCCCTTTTTTTTTGGTCCAGTTTAAACTCGCAAATTAATGGAGTAAGTTTATTGGAATATTTTTTTAATGCATAGTTTAGACTCGTAAGATATTGGAGTATTTTCTTTTGTATGGCACAGTTTAGACTCGTAAGATATTGGAGTATTTTCTTTTGTATGGCACAATTTAGACTCGTAAGATATTGGAGTATTTTCTTTTGTATGGCACAGTTTAGACTCGTAAGATATTGGAGTATCATTTTTTTTATGATTTTTGTGCCCCAGTTTATACTCGTGAGGGTATGAGGTAAAAAAAATTTGTATCCCAGTTTATACTCATGAGGGTGTGGGGTAATATTTTGATATGTGTCCCAGTTTATACTCGTGAGGGTGTGGAGTAATATTTTGATATGTGCCCCAGTTTATACTCGTGAGGGTGTGGAGTAATATTTTGATATGTGCCCCAGTTTATACTCGTGAGGGTGTGGAGTAATATTTTGGATATGTGCCCCAGTTTATACTCGTGAGGTTGTGGAGTAATATTTTGGATATGCGCATTATTTTGCTTAGGCATAGTAACGCTTGAGGAATTTCCCGTTTACCAGTGATGGCGAGTATTTTCCATCTGGTGATATAATTCTGTATGCGCCACTGGAATAAACTTCTTTTACGACGTAGGGACCTTCCCATTTAGGTTCAAATTTTCCTTTCATCCGCCGTGTTATATTCATAGGGCGGATGACGGCGAGTACTAAATCGCCCTGTTTAAATGACCTACGCTTAACACGTTTGTCAAAGGCTCGAGACATCCTGGCTTGATACGCCTCAAGGTTTTGTAAGGCTTGAAGTCGCCTGCCTTCTAATCTTTCTAGTTCATCGAGGCGTAGTTGTGTTGATTTTTCCTCTGATAAATTTTCATGGGTAGCGACCCTCAGTGAAGTAATTTGTACTTCCAAAGGTAAAACCGCTTCTCCGCCGAATACGAGGGAATAAGGCGTCATGCTCGTCGGTGTGCGCGTCGTGGTCCTATAAGCCCACAATGCTTCAAGTAGCTTTTCATGCCACTCGCGTTTATTTTTGGATACGACTTTCTTTAGCAATTTGCAGAGAGTTTTATTGAACGCCTCTGCTTGTCCATTAGCAGCCGGATTATATGCTGTAGAATAGGAATGGGCTATCTTAAATTTTGAGCACAACTTATCGACATGTTTATTTTTAAATGGAGTTCCGTTATCGGACATGATCCGAGCAGGAACACCATAGCGATATATGAGTTGTGTTCTTATAAAATGCTCTACATTTTCCGCTTTATCCTCTTTTAATGGTGTAAGTTCAGCCCACTTAGAGAAATAATCGGTAGCGGCTAAAATAAATTTGTGACCTTTGGACGATGGTGGATGAATTGGCCCTACTATATCCATACCCCACATTTCAAAAGGCCAAGATATATTTGTCGCATGGAGTGGTTCATGTGGCAGATGTATAAAATCACCATGCACCTGACATTCATGGCATTTCTTTGAAAATTTGGCGGCGTCTTCAAACATTGTGGGCCAATAGTAACCCAAACGCCTCAGTTGGTAATGTAATTTAGGACCAGACTGGTGTGAGCCACATATTCCGGCATGCACCTCATTTAAGGCCTCTATGATTTCATTTCTGGCAAGGCAACGCAATAAGATACCATCATACGAACGCCTATAAAGTATGTCGTTGATGCATGTATAATGAATTGACCTTTTGCGAATTCTAGATCTTTCACTAGCATCCAGAGGTAAATATCCATGAAGTAAATATTCTAGGAATGGTGCACGCCAATCCCCTACATCAATTTCACATACGTCGGCTGTCATCGCCGAAGATATTACCGTTTCTTCTTCTTCTTCTTCTTCACCAAGTATTGGTAGGATTCTTCTTTCCTCAACATGAACATCCATTGATTGGTGAGAAGTCAGTGCCATGCTGGCAGCTAGACTTGCTAGAGCGTCAGCTTTATCATTTTGGCTTCGAACAATATGTTCAATGTTTATATTTGCCAATGAAGACATGAGAATTTTCGCTTTCCTAAAATATGGCATTAATTCTTCTTTCTTAACCATGTATTTTCCCAATAATTGGTTAATTATTAACTGGGAATCACCATATACGGTGAGCGAGTCTAACCCCATGTTTAGAGCCAACTCGAGCCCAATTATCAAAGCTTCATATTCAGCTGCATTATTTGAGATCGCTGAGGTTAAAGTGAATGAATATGGGATTATCGCTTCGCTTGGTGTTACGAAGACGATTCCAGCGCCTGCCCTTGATTGTCGAGAAGCACCGTCAAAATACATTTTCCATGTCGAGTTTACGACCGTCGTGATAAATACTTCTTCATCTGGCAAATCATCGTCAATTGGGAAATCATCGGGGATTGGATGTGCAGCAAGGAAATTAGCCAAAGCTTGACCTTTTATGGACTTTTGAGGTACGTATGTAATGTCAAATTGTGACAGAAACATCGCCCATTTTGCTAGTCTCCCTGAGAGTACCATTTTACTTAATATATATCTGAGAGGATCTGCCCTCGAGACTAAATGCACTGTGTGTTCTAACATGTAATGTCGCAATTTTTGTGCAGCAAAAACCAGTGCAAGACATATTTTTTCCATATCTGGATAGTTGCATTCAGCCCCCACCAAGGTACGACTGAGATAATATAAGGATGTTTCTTTCCCTGCATCATTATTTTGTGCTAATAAGGCACCTAACGAGGTAGGCATGGCTGCTGTATATAGGATTAAAGGTCGATCCTTAACTGGCGCACCTAAAACAGGAGGATTCATCAAGTATTTTTTAATTTCTAAGAATGAGTTTTGGCATGCTTGATTCCATTCAAAAGGGACTCCCTTCTTCATAAGCCGTGAGAAAGGTTTGCATCTCCCGGATAAATTTGAAATAAATCGTCTAATGTATGCTAAGTGCCCTTGGAAACTTTTTAGCTGTTTAAGGTTTGAAGGCGGTGGCATTTTAACAATCGCTTTCACTTTGGAGGGGTCAATTTGAATGCCATTCTTCGTAACTATGAAACCAAGAAATTTACCCGAAGACACACCAAATGCACATTTCATTGGGTTCATTTTTAGATTATGTTGCCTGAGGCGTTCGAACACCAAGGCGAGATGATTTAGATGGTCTCGCTCATGTTTTGATTTTACAACAATGTCATCGATATAGCATTCGACGATCACATACAACAGCCCATCTAAGATAATTGTCATGGCTCGTTGATAAGTTGCCCCCGCATTTTTCAACCCGAAAGGCATAACTCTATAACAGTATATACCTTTAGGCGTGCGGAATGCTGTTAGCTCTTCATCCTCCGGCGCCATTTTTATTTGATTATAACCGGAGTAACCATCCATGAAAGAGAATATTTCGTGTCCCATAGTAGCATCGACTAGTATTTCAGAAATAGGTATTGGAAAGTCATCTTTGGGACACGCTTTATTTAAATCCCTAAAATCTACACATATACGTGTTTGACCATTTTTCTTTTTGACAGGGACGATGCACGAGACCCATATGGGATATTTGACTTCTCTAATGAACCCTGCAGCTATGAGTTTGTCTACCTCGGCTTCTATTTTTGGAAGTATTTCAGGTCGGTATTTCCTTTGCGCTTGTTTGACTGGCACAACGTCACTCTGTACGGCAAGGCGATGGACAGCTACTTGGGAATCTAGTCCAGGCATTTCCTCGTATGACCAAGCAAATACATCCTTATTCGCGCATAGGAATTCACGATATTTTTGTTTGTTTTCTACGGATAAATGTTTGCTAATAAAAATTGGACGGGGATCATCGGTCGTACCAATATTTATTTCTTCTAAATCATCAACAGTACATTGGTTGCCATCTTCCATTTCTTGGGATGCTTCTGCCATGTCCATGTACTCTGCTGAGGCCATACAAACATCGTAACCCAACCCGTATTTCTTTGCTTCTAAAAAACGGTCTTCATGTAGAGCTTCAAGTTGTTCCTGGGACAACACCTTTTCGAACGGTGCTAATTGTCCTCGCCCATCGCACAGGGATGGACCAGTGGCGACATCATAACCCATTTGCTGCATCATATACAAGACTTTGTTATCGTACAAAGAGATGGGTAGTGATTCATCATCTTTATTTATCATGGATATTTGTGTTACATTTTTATTTTTATTTTCGGTGGCACTTGTACCACGTGGGTCTTTTCGAGATTGTTTTATTATATATTGTACCAAAGGAGGCAATGGTGTAGGGAAAGTAGTACCTTTCATGTCACACGATTTATCTATGACACGAAATATTGGGTCGCCTTTCTTTCTTTGGCTGCTTGGTATATATTGGTATGTCTTTTTCCTTGACGAGGACTCTGCGATTTCCTTTTCTACAACATTTGTCTCAGGCACAATCAAAGACTTCGGTTTGTGCACCTTGTCGACAGGCTCGAAGTAGAACTTTGCATCGGCATAGAAAGATTCAGCTGTAGTGAATGGCTTTTTATCGGCAAATATTCTGATTGTATCCCCCGTTTGATCTACATATTTGATACACTGATGTAGGGTGGATGGAACAACTTGGTTCTCATGTAACCATGGACGTCCAATCAATGCGTTGTATGAAGTAGCAGCATCAATTACGTGAAACTTCACATATGTGGACAGGTTATCCAGTTTCAAAACCAACGAAATGGTACCCATAGCTTCTTGTCCAGACTGATTAAAGCCGTGAATAACTACATTAGACTTGCTCAAATCTCTACTGGAATATCCAATCTTTTTGAGAGTGCGCAATGGTAGCAGATTTATAGCCGATCCGCCATCTATCATTATGCAGTTTGTTGGTAATACATCAATTTCACCAAACATGAGAAGAGGTCGGTTGTGCTTCTTGGGGCCCAACAACATATCTTCATCTGTGAATGTCATATTTAGAACTTCAGACTCTTCTGTTTCAGTTTGAGACACCTCTAGCCTGTAATCTTCGGGAAATGTAAGTGCAGTAACCAGAGCTTTGCGCATATCAGACGAAAGACACAGAGCATCATACACAGACAACATAGCTGGTATCTTCTTCAAATGTGCGATTACATCATATTTGACAGGCACCCTACATGCAGGGTCCGTCGAATCATTCGGAACCGCATCTTTGCTTTGCGTTTCCTTCCTAAGTGGGGGATGAGGGTCTGCTAAATGACGTCCTGATCTAAGATGAACCTGACCAACTTCTAACGGTTCTTCTTCAGGGAAATGCAGAGACTCTTCATCATCCTCAAACACACCGATAGTGAGAACGTTGAATTCTTCACTTGGAACCTTCATGCGCTTCGTGGTGTGCTGATAGTTCTTTGGTGCGAAGCGCAGAGGAGGAGCATCTTCTATTACTGGGGATAGTACACGGCGTTTTGACCGCCGATGTCCCCAACCTTGGGCTCCTTTAGAAGCTGCCGAGTTGGTCCATGTACCATCGCTGGAGGGAATATGAGCCTCTCTTTTATATTGATCCTGCGTTTTGGCAAGACCTGAAACGATCATAGGAGAAAATCTGTATTTCGGAATCAATGTTGCATCATCATAAGTTGATTTCATGTTTGAAGATTCACAACTCACCGAATCGTCTCGAAGGGTGGCGACATTTGCTGCAGCCGTTTTCTTTCCCTTCGTGATGCTTTTAAGAAGCTCCGTATCAACAGTCCCTTCATCTATCATCTTTTGAAT
The DNA here is from genome assembly GCA_950022295.1 of Bromus sterilis. NCBI lineage: Eukaryota > Viridiplantae > Streptophyta > Magnoliopsida > Poales > Poaceae > Bromus > Bromus sterilis. The sequence continues at coordinate 4,929,376 of OX465597.1, read as the reverse complement.
AATGTTTTTCACTACAAAACAATCTTTGAGTGTATGGCCCAAAATGCGATGATAGTGGCAAAAATTAGGTTCATTGAATCTCGAGGCTTCTTCTGGCCTCTTGGATACGGGCAGCTCTATAAGACTCAACTCCTTTAAGCCAACAAAAAGATCATTAATCTCTTCTACAGGGAACGAATACTCCCTGTTTTGGCGCTCGCTCAGAGTCGGCCTCCTGCCAACGTTTGCGCCATTTTGCATTTGGTTCCTGGACGGTGCTCTCCCGGGATGAAAGTGGGGTTTTGTTGCAGTGGTTTCCATTGCTTGTGCTGACCTTGGCTTGTTTGGTGGCTTCTGATCCCGCTGGACACCTTTTTCTGCCGGTCTAGCGAACGTCGTCTTTGTACGACGAGCCATGAGCTGCATGTAATTTTCTATGTCTGTTGCTTTGGAGGCTAAATCTTCAAAAGTTATGGGTCGTACTCCTTGTAACTGTACAGCCACATCGGAGCGCAGATTATTTGTGCACATACGCACTGCCTCTGGCTCGCTAATCGGTTGTGAGCAATGAAGACTGAGATTTCTCCATCTATTTATGAAGTCTGCCGCCTTTTCATTCATCCCTTGTTCAGTTTGAGTGAGCTCCGTGATACCTACAATCCTCTGAGTACTGTAGAACCTCTCAAGGAAAGCATTCTGCATTTGCTCCCACGTTTTGATGGAACTTGGTGCTAATTTACTGTACCAAGTGAAGGCAGGTCCGGACAATGTTTGCACAAACTGTCTCAACAGAAGTGCCCCATTATGGGCTGTATCTTGACAAGCTGCGAGGAAGTGGGCTATGTGCTCGTGCGGAGATCCGCTTCCATTGAACTTGCCAAACTGTGGTTGCCGATAGTTGCTTGGAAAAGGCACAAGATCAACATCTGGTGGATAAGGTTTCTCATATCCTGGCCGCATGGAGTAATGATTTTGCATCAGCTGCGCCTTTACCCCTTCGGCGATCATTCTTTGAATTGCCTCAAGGTTAAGTGCAACGCCTCCCTGTCGGTTGCTACTACTCTCATCACCATTCCTTTCATTACCCTTGTTCTGATCATCACTCTTCTGATTTCGGAGGGCAGCTAGCTCATCTTCTTTTTGTTGAAGTGTAGCTCTAAGCTCGGATAACTGCTCTTCGACTGAACGAGTTTCATTCGCAGCTAGGACTTGTTCTGTATGATTTGCAAGATGGTTATATGGCTGGTCCATGTGAGGCTCTAGCTCATTCTCAGAAGGACAAGGGGTGCCATCGGATACGGGATTATAAGACCCATCATGGCTTGACCCCAAATCCTCATTTTCTGAACCCTTCTGACTACGGGTCTGACGACGAGGACCTTCTATAACGGTCTTGCGTGCCTTCTTTCTCTTGTAATGTGTTGATGTGGAAGACGTTTCGCTGGTGCTGTTTGCCACTCTACTCACACCAACCGGCATTGCTTGGAACACTTCATATGAGCTACCCTTCGTCTTCCGGCGAGAAGGCCATGGAGCCACATTTGTGACCACCTTGTTTAATGAAGATGATAGCCATTCCTTCACCTTAGCGACGCCGCACTGACTTGATGAAGAGGATTTTTCTCCTTGTACTCTGCTTGCCTCAGATTTTGTCCGTACTGCTATTTCCCTCACTCCCTTCCATTCAGGGCAACTCTCTTTCTTTGTTTCCAAGCATTCCCCACCGGATTTATTGACCAGTGAAGGAATAAACTCGGGAGCATCAGCTCGGAGTACATTTCGAGCGTGGGTGGGCTTTCCGGTTGAAAACGATGCCGACGGCAATATGACCGCAACATTGTCTCCTTTTCCACGTAGCTTATAGGTGGGTTTCTCCACCATCTTCTCTTTTCCTTTAGAAATGAGTGGTGGAAACTCAGATTTTTCAAACACCACTGTCTTTCCCTTATGCTTGGGGTGTCGGCGGGAGGATTGCCCCACTTCAGCAAAGTTTCTTTTCATATATGGCACCGGAGCTGAAGTCGCGTGGGCGTGAGTATAAACCCCCTTTGCAGAACTTTGAGCAACCTTCTTCCTAGCGGCCCTCAACCTCCTCTTTGCAGATTTGGACAGAACGGGTGTGAACTCCTCCATTGGTGGAGAAGTAACTTCTTCTTCTTTCTTCGCTTGAATGGGTGACGAAGCTACAGTTTTCCAATTCTCGCCCACATAAGTCACGAGTGGAGCGAGCGACACATCAACCCAAAGGTCACCGAAACGGACAGTGATAAACTGCGGGACCTGTCCCTCCATGCCTTCATATAAATGGAGAAAACCATATATTAGTTTTCTTGTGTACATGTATTTTTGACATGTTTATTTTATGAAATTATATATTGCAATCCTATGTTGGAATTCAAAGATGAGGGGAGAAATAGGTCCCACCGGGCGTGCCAGAATCTGATGACGGGAAAATGGGGCGATCATAAAAAAGGGTACAATACGCATCCACGTCATAGAGACAGATAGTATAATTTAAATGCGTCAAAGTAAATGAGACAAATATCAAGTATTGCAGGTACTTTATTTCCAGAACTCTTACATATATATAAAAGAACTGTTAATTACATCTCCGTAGAGAAAAACCCCCGATTAAGAATTCCAACATATCTATTACATAACATTACAACATATGCGCACTACAAAATGTAGAAAACAAAACTACAAAATGTAGAAGTAAAAGTCCTCCTCGCTGTCGTCGGCGTCGGCGTACTCGGGAGAGCATTTGATATCATTTATGTCCAGCATATAAGTCATATTTTCACTTTCACTAGTATAAGAAGCACAAGCAGAATATTTTGTACTTACACTAGTATGAAAAGTACAAGCAAAATGCATGCCTCGGATACGTCATTTATTTAACCGGCTTATGGATCGTAAAGCATCTTGATTAATTATAGAGTGAGGTTGTTTTAGCCGACTAAAGGAGTATCAGAATAATGCATATGCGATTTTGGCCATGTACCGTGAACGATGCTTTTCTGCATGCATCATCAGCTATCCTACAACTAGCTCTTCCTATTTTTCCTAGTACTGATGGGAGTAGTATGATTAGTACTAGTGAGTGTAGCGTTGAATCATTGCTACAGGGACTTAAGAGTATGTGAGGAATGCAAGCTAACCGATTACATCTTGGACTAATATGCATGCATCTTTGTTTAATTTTGGTCTTGCATACATGTTGAGGTATGTGCAAGAGGATATTACCATGGGGCTGCTAATACATTTTCGGCAACGTTATAGCGACAAAAGTATAAGGATTTTTAGACCTGATTCCAATTTAGAGCATGGCGACTCATATAAAGATATACTAGATTCATCTATTTTAGAGACTCAGCTAGTTATACTTTCTCGTACATTTTACTGTACCATGATTTAATATTTAGTAGTTTAATATTTAAACCAACTAATCATTTAGACAAATATATGATGCGTGTTGTATTTTCTAACATGCAACATGTTTAATTTCTGCTCAACTTACTTTATATTACTAGCATGATGAGTAATTCAAATGCAAGTTGATTTTGGCTAGATACATGAAATTTACCCTAGGTTTCTCATATAGGTAATTTTATCATGCGTATGATTTCTATGTGACGCCAAAACAGATTTATATGTTTCCTAGACATGATGCACATTATCAACTTGGTTTAGCTATGTGAGGCTAAACAACGTATAGAGTAAGTATACGTATGAGCATTTTGTTTGACATATTTATCAAAGAGTCGAGGTAGATAATATCTACGGTTTGGAACTCCTCATATGCAACGGAATGCGGGGAATATTGCAGGTGCACCATGCTATATCTAGCGCAGGCTCAATATGGGGCAGCACGTATCACATGACTTAATTTAGATGATGCATGCATTCACATAAAGGCAACCACATATTATTCGGGTTGACCAATGTGCTTGGTGTTAGCTAAGCTAGATAAGGCATGACTAACTTTCAGATCAAGCAAATATAATTTACATGCAAATTTACTTTGATTAACTTGCCTTACATGCGTACCACCTAGTCGTATCTGACTAGAGTGCATGAGCTATAGAGTATTCTAATCATACATGTCTGAGTGCATTTAGTTTACCAAGTCTTAACCTTATGCCGATTCATGGTTGCGAACTAGGCAAATATGACATGCAGGCATTATTTTATTTGTTTTTGCTTCACACCACGGCTAGTATGACCTAATGCAACAATATCTCATGCATTTTAGGGGACTGGCATATAATCATTAATGGAGCAAACATGCGTCTATATGAGACTGAAACAATATGTACTTTTATTTTATTTGTATCATTGATTCGTATCAACATGGAGACCGGAGTCACCAAGCGACCAAACCATGAGGAAGTTAATATTTTCATCCTTGATTCGTATCAACATGAGGACCGGAGTCGCCATATGACCAAACCATGAGGAAGTTAATTTGAACATGCAAGTTTATTTGTACCAACTAGTAGTATCTAACTAGCGTACGTGTTATCATAGAATATGCCAAACATGTATGACCTAGCGTGTGCAAGTCTTAAATCATGTACGATCAAGATCATTAGCTAGGCAGATGGCATGCAATCATTATTTTATATTTGGCCTTTTCATATCCACAAGGCTAGCACTACAAACATGCATCTGTGGTTTAAGAACTATTTTATAGGAAGAAGACATATCATAACTTCTACCAAGATGAGGAACAAATGAATTTCATCCTTGATTTGTATCAATATGGGGACCGGAGTCGCCATACGACCAAACCATGAGGAAGTTTTAATTTTCATCCTTGGTTTGTATCAACATGGAGACCGGAGTCACCAAGCGGCCATACCATGAGGAAGTTTTAATTTTCATCCTTGGTTTGTATCCACATGAAGACCGGAGTCACCAAGCGACCATACCATGAGGAAGCTTTAATTTGAGCATGCTGAAGCGATCATCATATGAACAAGGATATAATCAAGAATAACGGAGGATGAGAGAATTTAGCCTCAGTCTCCCTTTTCTCACCTTGACGATGGAGACGAATGGCAGCAACCCTCGCTCGGACGGCGGCGCACGGTCTCGTAGATGTCGAACGGCCGGCCGGCAGCCACTAAACAGCCAACGCGTTTGATAGCGTGAGTGTTGAGAAGCTGGCAGGAGGCAACGCAGACGACGAGCGGCCGGCGGCGTGATGGACAGCGGCAGCGCGTATGTGCGAGTATGGGTGGTGATGGAGCAGCGATGGACCGAAGCTCTGTTTGATTAGCGATTTTGCGATTCTTTGTGCAGCGTGGGGTGCTGATCCTTATATAGGCAAGTAGCGAGGGCCGGAGCGCGCGCACGCCGTGGAGATCGTGGGCAGAACGTGGGCGTCGTGGATGGTTGGGAAATTTGAGCGTCAAGTTTCCTCGCGTAATCTTGATCAGCGTACAGATATTTGGTTCTGGAGCGATCAGAGAAAACCCGAGTATGCTACCCTGTATTTGATCTATGGGCTTGGACCACTAATCAACATGTGTGTTAATTAAGTACTGTGATGGGCTTAATCCTTTGCATGGGCTAATAGCCTAGAGATTTCAGTATAGAACCGCATGCACGTGGGTGATGGGCTAGGTAATTTACTTAATCATCATTAGTTTGGTAATCTGGCCGTCTAATCCATGCATGATGCATGCACACATTCGGCCACCCTACAAGCTAGCACGTTATGCCCAATTGGTTAGCAAATATGATTTGCCATTTATTTTGGTACGTCGAGACCTTATTTTGTCATGATGTCGGACGCCGACATTTTGTCCCGCGGTTAAATATTTCATAAAATTTGGTATTGCCTCGACACATCTAAAATTTGCTTTAATATTAGAGCGCCTTATTTTATCTCGCGGTTGAATTTCCCCCGTGCTCATATTTTATGAAGATCTAGGGTTGCCTACGACGGCGAGCACTTTGTGCTATATCGATGGTTTTCTCTTTGATAAAGTGAGTATCGTGAAGATATCAACTATTGTCGACGATTTATGTGTCGGCTCGACGATTATGCGTCGATTAGTTTATCCCCTTTTTATCATGCGAAAAATCCACTTTTCAACGATGTATTTCATTATTTAATCATTTTATCAAATTTCATAATCATCTTTATATTTGAAGAGAAAATCAGTGTCAACAATGACTTGTTAATAGAGCGTTCATAGTCCGTGAACACGGTCTTAACAGCGGTCTCAAACATCTTCAAGAAGTGTTGTACTATTACCTCGGGTATTTTCTCTTTCGGTGGCGGGGGAGGTTTCGGTGCAAGGTGCTTCGCCACGGCTTCATCCACTATGGCCTTGGTTTCAGCTACACTCCTATCCCAGGGTAAGACCGGCGGACTCTTCTGGGGTTTAACTTTCTTTGCTTTCTTCTTCGGTGGACTCCTATGACGCGGCGGAGGTCGATTACTTTTTGATTGTCGTGTTTGCCTTCTATCCATCACGGGGGGAGCTGGTGGGATCGGTTGGCGCTGCGGACTCGCGATGGGGTGGTTTTGATGGAATCGACTGACGCGGCGGAGTCGCGCTACGCTCCACGGGGATGGATGGTGCAGGACTCGGCTGACGTCGCAGCGGATCAGTCCCGCAGTGCTCCATCTCGGGGATGGATGGTGCAGGACTCGGCTGGTGCTGCGGAGTCGGGATGCACTCCATCTCGGGGGGTGGGGTGGTGAACTTGATGTCGAACGCGTTGGACTTGACATAATGGCTGGAAATATGATCCATTATTTTCTCCATAGATAGATACCACTTTTTTTGGCTTCTCTGAGGGTCTTCTGCCCTTCACCTCCAGGAATATCAAGGTTTAGTTCTTCATATTCCGTCACAACTTCATCCACCCCGACACGAGCATAGCCAGGTGGAATCGGATTGCAGTGGTGCAGTGCTCCAGGTGGATTCGTTAAAGCAAAGCCGTCCGCCACCTTAATGGATATATTGTTCATTTTGAAGATTAACTCGCAACATTTCTGCTCTGTGATATCATCCACGGGGTAGTGACCATCATCGACCCCCGTGGAGCCCACACTGCTTTTCGTCATAGATGGGACGGTAGTTGCTTCAGGTGGATCTTGAGTTGGCTGCGGTTGCTGGCTAAGTGACGCCTGTAGTCGCTCCTGCATATCCTTCATAGCATTTTCCAACTTTGAAAGACGGTCTGCTTCCAGCTTCTTCTTTCTTGCACGGCTTTTGTAAGTATCTTTATACTCCGCAAACCCCTCATACCATGGAAAACCGCCTACGCCTCGCGTTCATCCCGGATGTTCAGGATTCTTGAGGGCACGTGTAAGCTCGCCGTTCTCTCTCTCGGGGATGAAAATCCCATTCCTAGCATCATCAATTGCATTTAGTATCTCTTGATCGGATCCTTTAAGACTTTCCTTTATAATCACCTTCCCTGTCTTTGGGTCCAACTTTCCCCCATGCCCAAAAACCAACTCCTGCACCTGGGTGGAAAATATATTGTGACTGGAGTGACCCCTGCAGCAATCAGCTTCTTCTCAAATGCACCCCACTTAGGCGACGTGGACTTGTAGCCACCTGTCCCCATGGTATGGAAAAGCTTATGCTTCTCAGCATTAATCTTGTTTATTTCCGACCGAAGTTTAGCTTCATATGATTCGTTGTTCTCCACAGATTGGTCTCAATGTGCTTCTACCTTCGCTAGTGCTCCAGTGAAAATTGGAGTCTTCTTATTATTAGCGACGTATTTGGACCATAGCTTTACCTTCCAAGATCGGAATAGTTCTCCCATCTTCTTAAGAGCAGCATGCTTGACTTTCAACACATCGTCTGGTGTCGCCCAATCTGGTAGGATGAAATATGATAAGAGTTTAGCCCAAAGATACTCTTTTTCTCTATCGCTGACAAAACTCTTGTTTCCACCTTCCTTTGGCTGATGCCATTCCTGAGTGCTAATCGGGATGTTATCTCTAACAATTACTCCGCATATAGCTATCCATTTCTTCACGTGAGCTTCCGGAGCATTCGGCTGGCCACTCAAACCGATCCCATCGATGTTGTACTTTACATCATCCCGCGGCAATTTGGCCGGGCCACGTTTTGCTTTGATTGAAGAAGATTTGCTCGATCCGGGTTTCTAGAAGAAGAAATATTTGTTAATTATTAGTGATAAATCAATTATTTGTAAATTTTATGATCACCAGAGGCCTTATATATATATTTATATATATACCTCGGCAGACTTTGTTGTTAATTGAAGATCTTGTTCTTCTCCTTCGTCGAACATTCCCTCACCGAAATCGTTCAGATATCGTGAGCCGCCATCATCGATATCGGCGTCATCATGAGGACCGATATCGGCGTCATCATGAGGACCGATATCGGCGTCGGCGATAATTTCGTACATATCATCTTCTTGCTCTCTGCCGCTATTGAACACGTCGTCCATAGCTTAACTAATATCGACGAGATGCAGAAAAAGATAAAACAATTTAGTATAAGCAAATATAGAAAATGACATCTCAAATAATCAAGTTCACATGCAACAATAATATTAGAATAATAATCCAGCTTACATCTTGAATAATCCAGTTCACATATATGCAACACTAATATATATGTCGATCACTAGAGCTAGTACATATATAAGTATAACATATCACTAGCTAAAACAGTAAACGACGTCGGCTCCGGCTGGCGGTGGACACCCAAAGAGAAGGAACCATCAACCACTCGTAGCTAGGTGAGATCCCTGAATCACCTGCCATAAACTGTAGTACCCGGCGTCCAACGCCGCCATGTAGCGACGGACGTGGTCGTCCTCCTCCCTGATACGTCGGTGTACAACCTCCTCGGGGGCCGACTCCCCCCGCACCGACTGTGGCCCATGCGACCGCCACCAAAGGAGATCTGGGTCGACGACAAGACCCGGATTCCTCGCTAAGCGACGCACCCCGGAAATCACCTCCCAGTGCCATCCCAGCGGAGCCCAGTCCCAGACATTGCGCATCCCGTCAAGAACTCCCGGAGCGCGACGGTAACGAGGATGCGGGCCCGGCATTCTCACTAATGAAACTAATAAAATTACAACTAAAAATATCTCAATATTTGTATGTTATAGTTATTGATCTATAGCTCAAATTATAGAACATCTCATATATATATATACTAATAATATTTAGAATAATATATATACTAATAATATTTATAACAATATATATACTAACAATATATATACTAATACAATAATACTAATAACAATATATAACAATTACCTAGGTAGATAGATTATTAACTAATATGTATATAATAACAATACAACATTATACTAGCAACATATTCATCTAGCAAAATATTCATCTAGCAAAAATGATCATCTAGCAAAATTGTTCATCTAGCAACATTTTCATCTAGCAAAATGTTCATCTAGCAACATGTCCATCTAGCAAAAATGTCCATCTAACAAAATGTTCATCATCTCTAGCAAAAATTTAGGGCCTCATCGTCGTCGGGCTCCTCGCCGGGGTACTACGACGAAGGAGCTCGTCGTGGGACACATGCATGTGGTTGGACAGGGGGGAAGAGGAGAGCTCACCAGCAGCGGCGCCGACGGAGACGAAGGCGAGGAACGGCGACGAGCAGCACCGCAAAAACGGCCGGCCTGGTGGAGAGGGCGCGGCGCACAACCTGGTGGAGAAGGTGCGGAGGACGTCAACCGCGGAGAGGGTCCGGCGAGGGGTAGAGACGGCGAGAGGCGCGTGGCACGGCGACGACGACGGCGAGGAGAAGCAGTCTGGTTGCGTGGGGAGTAGATCTGCAGCGGTGGGGAAACTGCCGCTCCAAGTGCTACTTATATATCAAGGGACCTTTAGCACCGGTTTGTATCACAAACCGGTACTAAAGCCCCTTTAGCACCGGTTGGTACCACAAACCGGTGCTAAAGGTCTCCAATTTCCTCAATTTTTCGGGCAAATTTTCAGCGGCAAGAGTGGAGACCTTTAGCACCGGTTGGTACAACAAACCGCTACTAAAGCAATATATTTTATATTAGTTGATTATTTGTTTTTAGATTTTGTCTAGCTATTCGAATAGTTCGAGTTTTTTAATGAATATTTTTTCTTTAGATTAAAAGATAATTATAAACATTCTGTTAGTGGCAGTGGTTTTCAAATTTAAATAGTTTCAAATTGATTTTTTTCAAATACTAGTTTGTGAAATACTTTGTTAAATAGTCAAACTAAATCCTTAAATGCATGAAAAATAGCAAATGAATTTAGAAAGGTTTGAAATTTAGTATGTGGCTTTGAATGGTGCATAATGAATGCACAAAAAGTCTTGAGTTGAAATAAGTTAAAAAAATGAAATGCCTTTGTAACAGATAAGTTTCATCTAAAACCCTCACACTTCGAAAGAGATGCTCCAGTTTGTACACGAAGTGCATCCAGTTTTTGTCGTAACCCTCTCAACTTTTGCACACATGTTATATGGGTCAAATGATGATACCATGCCAAGTTTCAACCTTTTCTGAGTTCATTTGTAGATGCTTTCCATTTTCAGGGTCATTTGGCACAAAATAAATCATTAAATGCATGAAAAATAGCAAATGAAGTCAGAAAGGGTTCAAATTTTAATATGTTGCTTTGAATGGTACATATTGAATGCACAAAAATTCTTGAGTTCAAAAAAGTTTAGAAAAATGAAATGCCTTTGTAACAGATGAGTTTTCGTCTAAAACCCTCACACTTCGAAAGAGATGCTCCAGTTTGTACATGAAGTGCATCCAGTTTTTGTCGTAACCCTCTCAACTTTTGCACACATGTTATATGGGTCAAATGATGATACCATGCCAAGTTTCAACCTTTTCTGAGTTCATTTGTAGATGCTTTCCATTTTCAGGGTCATTTGGCACAAAATAAATTATTAAATGCATGAAAAATAGCAAATGAAGTCAGAAAGGGTTCAAATTTTAGTGTGTGGCTTTGAATGATGCATATTGAATGCACAAAAAGTCTTGAGTTCAAAAAGTTTAGAAAATTGAAATGCCTTTGTAACAGATGAGTTTTCGTCTAAAACCCTCACACTTCGAGCCACCGTCGGGCTGTATGCAGGGGAAACCTTGTGTTTTGTTCTACACATAGAAATCTTTCGGTTCATCGATCGACCGAATACAAATCATTCGGATTCCCTGCATACGTCCGATGGTGCATTGATATGCTTGCACTCATGAGCCGCCGTCGGGCTGTATGCAGGGGAAACCTTGTGTTTTGTTCTACACATAGAAATCTTTCAGTTCATCGACCGAATACAAATCATTCGGATTCCCTGCATACATCCGACGGTGCATTGAACTCATGAGCCGCCACCGTCGGGCTGTATGCAGGGGAAACCATTTGGCGTTGAAGCCGGATCACATCCTAGAGTGGTACATATAAACTATTTCTTGGCGTGTTTCCCTTTCTTTTTGCACCGTAACCATGGACAATCTTCTTCATTTAACACGATGCTTGGGTCAGTCTTTACTGTGAAGGGAGGAATTTCACGAAACTGTTCATAATCTTCTGACTTGTCTGTCTTGTTCTCCACTCTCACAAGGTTTATTTTCCCTGAAAGAACTATGTGGCGCTTTGGCTCACCGTATGATGTATTCGCTTCCTTATCTTTCCTTTTTCTCGTTTTTCTAGACGTGTCCTTCACATAGAAAACCTGAGCCACATCATTGGCTAGGACGAATGGTTCCTCTCTGTACCCAAGATTGTTGACATCCACTGTTGTCATTCCGTACTGCGGGTCTACCTTTACCCCTGTCAGATTGAACCATTTGTACTTAAACCAAACCATATGTTCCTGGGGTCCTTTGTAAACTCACTAGTAGAAAACAGGGCTTTGGTTCAGACCTGGCCAGCCCATTAGTCCCGGTTCCGTCACGAACCGGAACCCATGGGGGCATACGTCCCGGTTCGTGCGCCCGGGGCGCCGGCCGGGCCTCGTGGGGCATTGGTTCCGGTTCGTCTGGACCCATTAGTCCCGGTTCTAGACACGAACCGGGACGAATGGGCCTCCATCCATTGGTCCCGGTTCCAGCTACGAACCGGGACCAATGGATGGCGCTTCGTCTTCCCGCGCTTCGTCCCGAGGCGGTTTCTTCGTATACGCGTGCGGCGCGCGCCCGACGAGCTTCCCATGCGCGTGCGGCCTCCATCCATTGGTCCCGGTTTGTAGCTCGAACCGGGACTAAAGGCCAACCTTTAGTCCCGGTTCCAGCTACGAACCGGGACCAATGACGGCGCTTCGTCTTCCCGCGCGCGCCCAACGAGCTTCCCATGCGCGTGCGGCGCGCATTGGGAAGCTCGTCAGGCGCGCGCCCGACGAGCTTCTCAGGCTATAAGTAGAAGGCCGGGGCCGGTTTCATCCGACTCATCTCATCTCATATATCCTGATCTTCCCCTTCTCATCTTGATCTCCCCTCTCGCGCCCGACGAGCTTCTCGCCGCCATGTCGGGGTCGCCGCTACGGTGGCCGTCCGACTCCGACACCCCGTCGGACGAGGACAACCACCTCGAAAGGCGCAAGTTTTGGGACCCGCCTCCGAATCCACGGCCTCGAGCTCAGCGCGGGCGACGATCGCGCGCCGCCGCCGACAGCCCGCCGCCCGCCGACGACGACAGGGTTATAATATGATTGATATCTTACTATTGTCAGGAAAACAACAAGTGCAGACTTGGAAACTAGGGGAGATAGAACCTGAAAGTTAAGTGTGCTCGGGATGGAGTAGTGAGAGGATGGGTGACCGGCCGGGAAGTTAGATGATTTGGAATGAGTGTTGATTAGAGATTAAATTCTGAAACAGTGAGGAGGGGTGATTAGAGATTAAATTGTCAAATAATTCAAAGATTCGAAAATGAAAAAAAATCCAAAAATAAATTTCAAAAAAATTCCTTTAGTCCCGGTTGGTAACACCAACCGGGACTAAAGGTCCTCCAGCCCCCGCTCCAGCCGGCTGCCACGTGGAGGCCCATCTGTCCCGGTTCGTAAGCGAACCAGGACTAAAGGGCATGGGCTTTAGTAACGACCCTTTAGTCCCGGTTCCAGAACCGGAACAGAAGGCCCTTTGGAACCGGGACAAATGGGCCTTTTTCTACTAGTGACTTGCCATTTTCTTTTCTTCCATTCTCTCAATTTTTCTCCATTGTGACCCATCAGTGGGGTGTCTCAAATTCCCGTCTTTCTTACGGTCTTCTTTGTGCCATCGCAACAACTTGGCATGCTCTTTGTTTCAGAACAGTCGTTTCAACCGTGGTATTGTAGGAGCATACCACACCACCTTGGCAGCAACCCTCTTCCTGGGGCGCTCGCCCTCAACATCACCAGGGTCATCTCGTCTGATCTTATAGCGCAATGCACCGCATACCGGGCATTCATTCAAATTCTCGTACTCATCACGGTAGAGGACACAGTCATTAGGGCATGCATGTATCTTCTGCACCTCTAGTCCTAGAGGGCAGACAAGCTTCTTTGCTTCGTAAGTGTTGTCAGGCAATTCGTTATCCTTTGGAAGCCTCTTCTTAAATATTTTCAGTACCTTCCCAAATCCCTTGTCAGGTATACCATACTCTGCCTTCCATTGCAACAATTCCAGTGCGGCACCGAGCTTTGTGTTTCCCTCTTCGCAATTTGGGTACAATCCTTTTTTGTGATCCTCTAACATGCGATTGAACTTCAACTTCTCCCTTTCGCTTTCGCATCCTCTCTCTGCATCAACAATGACACGACGAAGCTCATCATCGGGCTCATGTGATGCCTTTTCTTCACCTTCTTGTTCTTTCTCTTGTTCTTCATTATGTTCCCCCATTGTACCACCGTATTCAGGCAGGAACCCAGGATACCTGTCATCATCCTCATCTTCTTAATTCTCTTCCATCAGAACCCCTCTTTCTCCGTGCTTGGTCCAGCAGTTATAGCCGGACATGAAACCATGCTTAAACAGATGGAGGTGAATTTCTTTTGAGTCAGAGTAGCTCTTATTATTCTTGCAGACACCACATGAACAACACATAAAACCACCCCGCTTGTTAGCCTCAGCCACTTGCAGAAAACTATGCAAGCCATTAATGAACTCGCCAGAGCGTCGGTCTTCGTACATCCATTGCCGACTCATCTTCATAATGGCACAACATCGAAAAGATAAAATTAGTACAAGTAATTCATATACATAAAATTGATCATACATGCATAAAGGTTGTTCATACATAAAGTTGATCATACATAAAGTTCATACACATACTTATTATCATAAAAACAACATAAAACTATCTACCTAAAGCATTTAAATGCAATAATAAATGCGATCAATATCGCAACAAAGGTACCAATTGCTCCAACAACATAATGATACCAAGCCTCTTTAGTAAGGGCATATTTTCTAATTTTCCTAATCTTAATGCGCATTACATCCATCTTGTTCTTGTGATCACCGACGACATCGGCAACATACAACTCCAATATCATCTTCTCTTCTTCGACTTTTTTCAATTTTTCTTTCAAATACTCGTTTTCTTTTTCAACTAAATTTAACCGCTCAAGAAGAGGGTCAGTTTCAATCTCCGGTTCACATACCTCCTAGATAAAAATATCTATGTCAACTTAATTGGTCATCATTGTCAAACACGAAAAATGGAACAAATTAAAAGTTATAAAAGATAATATATATATACCACATCCGAATCATAGACAGGACGAGGGCCGACATGCGCGGATACCATAACCATCGCACTATGTATAACAAAGAATCATACAAGTAAGAAAATTAGACAAGTATCTATCTAAATCATACAAATAAAATTTCTTATATAAAAATAATAAGAAACACATATATAGAGGCTCACCAAGGTGGTGCCGGTGAAGAGGGACGATGGGGGCGATCGACGGTGGTAACTATATGCAATATGGGGACACACTATGCTAATTTTTGTATTTCTTTCACACATATTTTTTCTTATGTGAGTGTATTTTTAAATTTTATTAAATGTTTAAATCGTGAATTTATTATATATATTATAATTTATTTATATATATAAATAATTCAAAAATTATATAACCAAATATTATGTGAATATATTTCAAATTCACAACTAAATGATGAGGATATTTTAAACAATACATGAATATATTTACAAAATATTATTATAATTGAATATATTGTACATTAAAAAACTAACAATGTAAAATGGACTGGACTAACCATAGCCCATTTATGCATGACCACAAAATCCCACTTATGCAAACTTAATGTTACGTTAGATTGTTTGCTCATGGTCTGAGGTTTGTTTCCTTGGCAGATCAATCTATAATACCTAAATAGTTTGTCCACACCAATATATTTCTTTGGACATGCAAGTTATTATCATCATTAAGTAGATTTACCATGTAAAACTCTTTTGCACTAACTCTTCATGCATATGTTTTTATTAAATCTGCATGCGCATGCAACCTATCACAAATAAAATTAACTTTTATGCACTAAGCCCCATGATTAAGAAGATACTTTTTATTATATAAAATCAAATCATAAGTTACCTCACATTTTATGTTCTATGCGACAACTTTTGTATGAATGCACATATGTATTTGCTATCATTGTTTTAGGTTAGCTAAGAGTAATGTCGCCATCCTCTTCACTTATTGTTGTTTTCGTCTCATATCATCTCTCCGATACATTCCGAAAATAATAAATTAATAAAACCAAATCACACACATTTTTTGATTTTTCATTAAATTATCTTAGTTTTTTACTTAATTGATAAATAAATTATAGTAAATTTCATATAAAAAATTTAAAACATTAAATTATTTGTTAACAGTTCCCGCAGCAACGCGTAGGGTATCATCTAGTTTTTACCGTTCATGTGTACTATTTCCTGACAAGGGGAACTGGGTGTGTACCATATTGGTAGAAAAAATTGAAATACGATGCTACGTCCGCATACTTAACATCCACAAACAGCATACACACTGTATTGCACAGGAAAACCAAGTTACTGAACCATTTTTATGTACACCACAGGTTTTACCATTGAAATAAGAATTCGTACCAAGTTTTAGCACATATAGTGTAATTACCTAAAAAAACTGACAAACATGAGGCAACCCCTCTCCATTATTGTCCTCAGTAGGGCGCGGGGTTGCCTCATTTAATGCAGCCTGCAACGTACCTGAAGACCCGACAATGCTGGTTGTCGTAGCCCCCTCTCGGAGCGAGAAGTGGTGCATGATGAGGCATCCCCCATTTGGTGTGCTACAACCCATAGGATCGAGGGTTAAATGGAGAACCCCCGATCCATGAGTCTAGATGACATGCTTGAGTGACAGAAACATGAGTCTAGGGGGTGTGCTGTTGCCACAAGGGGGAAAACAACGGTGCTTGGGACTACGGTCACAAGGATTGTTTACTTTACGCAAAGTTCTTTTATTGCAGTTGCATGTTGCTTTGGGTTTACACTTTGGGTGGGGTTCTCAACTTAATACCAGCGAGATGTTCTGGATAGATATCTCAAGGTGGATGATTAGTAGTAGATGCAGATGGATTTCGGTCTACTTATTTTGGCGTACTGCCCGTGCTTTTGAACCTCTTCCTTTCTTTTGTAGCATAGTTAGCATTGCAGTGCGTTCATAATCCTGTCAATTGCCCTTCTGTAATTTGTTTACCTCGCATAGCAGTTTCGTCTTTTGGGAGAGAGACATCACTAGCGAACATCACGTATCCCGGTCCATATCCTCATTACTGTTTCCAAGCTATCTTTACTTTTCTGCTTTTACTTGCTATCATTATCACTTGTGTTTTACCCTTTGTGAACAACAAGACCGGAGAGATTGACAACCTCTCTGAACTTCGTTGGGAACAAAGTTATCTGTGTCTGTGTGCAGGTCCACGTCAGTCGCGCCGCTGACACCTACTTATCATATCCGGAGTCATACAGGAGACAAACCTTGGT
Source organism: Bromus sterilis (assembly GCA_950022295.1). Lineage (NCBI taxonomy): Eukaryota > Viridiplantae > Streptophyta > Magnoliopsida > Poales > Poaceae > Bromus > Bromus sterilis. The sequence continues at coordinate 4,912,401 of OX465597.1, read as the reverse complement.
ATCCTCACCGAGGGAAACTCGCTGCTACACTGCATTACACCTTCCACTTGGGGCTCACCAACGAAGGGCGGGAAGCCGCTAAGCAACGGGCAGTATGCCAAATAAGTAGACCGAAATCCAACTGCATCTACTACTAATCATCCACCTTGAGATATCTATCCAGAACATCTCGCTGGTATTAAGTTGGGAGCCCCACCCAAAGTGTAAACCCAAAGCAACAGACAACTGCATTAAAAAGCACTCTGCATAAAGTAAACAATCCTTGCAACCGCGGTTACAAGCACCGCTCTTTTCCCCCTTGTGGCAACCGCACATCCCCTAGACTCATGTTTCTGTCACTCAAGCGTGTCATCGGGGGGCATGAACCCACAATCGAGCATAACGTTCCCTCTTGGGGTTACTACCTACTACTTGGCCAAAGCAATAAACAGCAACGGAGAACATGCAAGAATTACTTAGGAACAAAAATATAAGAGATAAAAACCAAATATATTACTCAATCACAATCTGAACATAATCTCATAATCCATCAGATCCCATCAAACTCAACATAGCAATAGCAGAAAGATTACAAAAGTGCCTCGATCATGTAGAGCAGCTCACGAGGTCTAAAGCATGAAAAACAAAGAGGGGAGGAGAACATCACATAGCTACTGATCACGGACCCATGGTCCAAGGAAAACTACTCACGAGACATCCGGGAAGAATCCATGGTGGAGAGGAGACTCCCGGAGGTCGGCCCTCCCTCCGGCAGGGTGCCGGGAAGAGGTCTTCTGGTGATCCCGATCTCGGGAGCGCGGCGGCGGAACAGAGGCGAGATCGCGAAAAAGGGTTCTGTCCCCGAGGGTTTCACGTCACGGGGGATATATAGGCGAAGGGGGGCAGCCAGAGGTGGACCAGGGGCCCCCCCTGGCGAGGCCAGGGGTGGGGCCGCGCCGGGTGGCCGCCTGGGCCACCCCTGGCTCCCCTCTGGCCCCACTTGGGCTCTTCGCGAAGCTTCCTGTACGCTGATTTTTCCTATATTTTTCCCATATTTTTTCTGGCACTTTTTATATGGGGGAAAACTGAAATAGAAAAACAGCAGAAAACAGGAACTGGCACTGGGGTGCACTGAGTTAATAGGTTAGTCCAAATATGATCAAAAGTGTATGAAAGTGTATCTAGAACATAGCAATATCACAGAAAACATGCATGGAGCAAGCAGAAATTATAGATACGTTTTGGACGTATCAACATCCCCAAGCTTAATTCCTGCTCGTCCTCGAGTAGGTAAATGATAACGGCATAATTTCTGTGGTGACATGCTAGCAACCATATAAGAACTTTGAAAAGTAAAGAAATCAAGGTTAGAGATTCATTTCAAGTCATAACATGCAAGAGTCTGTATTAGCATTGAAACAAGTGACAAAAGAACATAAGGTGCAAGAGCTCTAGCTGTCCGTGACTCGAATGTCTCCAAATGGTGTTTGCGTGCAAGAAGGGGGATAGGGAATACGAGAAAAAGTATTTTTGTGTTGAGAACTCAATCTACTAAAGTTTCACACTTGGTCTTTTTCTGGAATCTTATCTTGACTCGTCTCCAGACCACTAGCCAGGTACAAGTCAATTTGATCCACTCCTTATTCAATATTTTGAACACTCATGCAATGGATGAGCGTAAGCACGAGAGTTGACACTTAGGATGGCAAAGAGAGGAGTGTGGAGGAGGAAGACAAAAAGGATGAGAAAGGCTCACATCAATGAGGACAATCATAGGCAAGAGATGCCAAATGATAGATATGATGTGAGGAGTAGGAATTGCCATGCAACGGATGCACATACGAGCTAAGAAGCTCTCCAATGGAACTAGTGGGGGTGCATCTAACTTTCTCGCTCATGAAGACCTAGAGCTCGTTTGAGGAGGCTCATCCTTGGAATATGCAAGCCAAGTTCTATAGTGTGAAGGTCCCCACATAGCTATATGCATGAAGATCATCTCTATGGAGTACAAGGATATAAAGGGAGTACTAGTGTGGATCTCTCAAAAGGATAGTAGTGTTGCCCCTTTCTCTCTTTTTTTTCTTTTTCTCTTTTTTCTATTTTTTGTATTTTTTTGTGGCCTCAATGACTCTTTCTATTGAACTCTCATTTGTCCTCTTTGGGATCTTTTCCTCACTTAAGGGCAACACTCTATTTTACAAGAAGGTAAAGGAGATCTTTCACACTTTACAAGGTACTCAAAATCATAAAGAAGATGTAACCATCATGATGTATGCAATGTATGTCACTGCCAGTGTAGCAGGAACATGTATGACATGAAGATCAAGTCATGAAGAGGTGTATGTTGCATGGCAATATATCTCGGAAAGGCTATGGAAATGCCTTGATAGGTAGGTATGGTGGCTGTTTTGAGGAAAGATATAAAGAGGTTTATGATGACAGAGCGTATCATGCCAAGGGTTTGGATGTACCGGCGAAGGTGGACACCAACTCTCGGAGTGAGAAGAAGGCAATACACGGCACGGAAGAGGCTAGCAAAATATGGGAAGGTGGAAGTGTCAACTTTCAATACTTACATTAGTCCGAAGAACTCATGCACTTATTATCGGTAACTCTCAATCTAATAAGGAGGTTCACAAAGAGACAAGTACCCCGAGGAGGAGTGTATGGGGGTTTGGTTATCCTTGCGCATCCTCGACTCATGGTACGTGAGTGTACTCTAATATTCGATCCCTCCAAAGATTAGTGATCCATCTAGTAGCTAGAGTTCTCAACTAGTTTTGTAGGTTTTGAAAATACACACGGATTGCCCAAAATACGACACCTATCACTAATAGGCTAGAGCTCTTGACACCAAAAGTTCAAACATTACTCACATCAATACCTCAAAACTATTGCAAGTTACTACTAGAATTAAATAGCAACCTCAATTACCTACTTTCAAGACAAGACACAACTCAGTGCATTAACCAACTCTCTTTAACAAGATAAACATGAAAACTAAAAAGAATTCCAGCAACAAACTAAACAAAAGCCAAGGCTCTTGCTAAAGACAAACTAAGAATAAAACTAAACATGGCAGCAGCTATGAAAAGATAAAGAACACACAACAGCAAAAAGATAAGCAGGAAAAATCCTATGATGTGTTCTAGATTTTGAAAGTTGAGCGTGTTTCTCTCGCACACAAAGTAAGATGGGATCTAACTTGTTATGAACATCAAGCAAAGCTAAAGAAAACTAAAAATAAAACCTAAGAGCGAGACGCTCCAAGCATAGCACATAACGCATGAAGTGATAAAAATATAGTGAGACGAAGGACGAACTGATGATTGTTGATGGAGAAGGGGATGCACGGGGGCATACCCAATCTTAGACGCTTGAGTCTCCTTGAATATTTATTGGGGATGCATGGGGGCATCCCCAAGCTTGAGCGCTTGACACTCCTGAATCTTCTTTCATCATCTTCCATCGCACACTTGAAAACTCCCTTCATACATAACTCATCATAAGCTGATTAGAGAGGTTAGTACCCTAAATAAAATAATTTTTCCCTACTGTATATAAAGATATTCTTGAATAGCTACTGTTTCTCAAGAGTGCCAAATAGTTTTTGCAAAGAAAAAGAAAGCTTAAGGTTTGCAAAAGTTAAGAGAGACAAAACGTGGCAGAATCTGTGAAAAACAGAACAGCAGGTAGTAAAGAATTTTTTAGGGATACTTCTGCAACTCAAATAAAAAAACTCAGAACATACGGAAGTTTCGTAATTGTATAGAGCATGCTCTGTAAAAATTTCAGCTCAAAATTATGAACTGGGATTTTTCTGGAATTTTTCTGGTCACGAGGACAGAATCTGTTTTCTGGACAGCATGTCACAACTTTTACTTCCCTTGCCGTAAGAGGCTATAACTTGGCACAAAGCTGAAAAATAAAGATACAATGATGTTGCTACAGTAGTAAAAAACATCAAGACACAACAAAATAAAAAATAAAAACCTAAATTCGTTGCGGGCTGCCTCCCGAAAGTGCTTTCTTTTATGCCTTTAGCTAGGCTTAAAGATTATAGAAGATGCTCTCACAAGAATAAGAATTTTGAAGCAAAAGAGAGCATCAAGAAGCAAATGTGAAACACATTTAAGCCTAACCCACTTCCTATGCATAGGCATCTTGTAAGAAAATAAATCAAAGAAGCACAAAGTGACATGCATAGGAATGTAGAACAAGAGCAACTTCAAAACTTTCAACATGAAGAGAGGTGTTTTTGTAACATGGAAGTTTCTACAACCAAACTTTCCTCTCTCAAAGTAATTTTCAGTAGCATTATGAACAACATCAAGAATATAACTATCACATAAATCATGTTGTTCATGACCTACAAGCACACGTGTATTGTTTTCAACACGGTCTTTAGGATGATAAGATAGATGCAACCCATCACATTGAGCATTGATAAGAGCAAAATTCTCCGGAATAGTTGGAGATTTCAAAAGGATAATAGGGCAATCAAGTGTGGGTGCAACAAAAATAATTTCATGCTTAACATAAGGAACTATAGCAAGTTCATCTTCGTAGGCATCATCCATAGTGGCATCATGGCCATCAATAAAGAAAGTATCAAAATCATCAGAAGGGAAGTATCAAGTGAGTCCTCAGGATCATAAGATTCCTCTTCATAGAAATCATTAGCGTCTTCTTGGGAAGCAAGCATTCTATTTTTAAAATCCTCAATATAAGAATTGGACGTATAATTCTCAAAGCAATAAGCAAGAACAACAATGTTTTCAGACTTGTGAATAGTATCATAATACTTTTCAATCAAAGAAGCAATCTCATAAGCACCTTTACAAGCAACAAACTCTTCAATCTTTTCAACATCAAAGTAATCATAAACACCTTTGGCATAAGAAGATAGGATCTCATTTTCATTAAACTCACATTGGAAAGGAAGGTGTTTACACTCTATATTAGAGCAGCAAGTAAAATCATAAATGTGGCATAAACACTCGGCATAGCAATAAGAAGTTTGTATTTGTTCCCATAAGTTTTTCTGTTTCTCAGATAGGCGGTGCCGCATATAATGAGCATGCTCATCCAATGATTTTCCCTCAACCAAGTCGGTTGGGTTTTTAGCGCGAGCACAAATTGATCGAAGACGAGCCAAGTGAAACATGTCCATCCTACCATATTTGGGTGGTTCCACACCCATGGTGAAGATAGCATTAGTAGGTATTTTTTGTATTTTTGATAAGGGACACAAAAGTAAAAACTGAAAGGTAAACTAACAAGACTAAAAAAACAAAGGTAAAGGGTAGTGTGCAACTCCCCTATCTTAGCACTCGGAGTCCCCGGCAACGGCGCCAGAAATTTGCTTGATGGTTTCTCGCCCCTCGTTGGTTACCCCAAGTGGAAGGTTTGAGATGCAGTGCAGCAGCAAGTTTCCCTCGGTGAAGATACCAAGGTTTGTCTCCAGTAGGACTCCAGAGATGATAAGTAGGTGTCAGCAGCGCAACTGACGCGGACCTGCACACAGACACAAATAACTTTGTTCCCAACGAAGTTCAGAGAGGTTGTCAATCTCTCCGGTCTTGTTGTTCACAAAGGATCAAACACAAGGGATAATGATAGCAACTGAAAGTAAAAGTAGAAAAGTAAATGAGTGTGGAAACAATAATGAGGATATGGACCGGGATACGTGATGTTCACTAGTGATGTCTCTCTCCCAAAAGACGATAAAACTGCTATGCGAGGTAAACAAATTACAGAAGGGCAATTGACAGGATTATGAACGCACCGAATGCTAACTATGCTACAAAAGAAAGGAAGAGGCTCAAAAGCATGGGCAGTATGCCAAAATAAGTAGACCGAAATCCAACTGCATCTACTACTAATCATCCACCTTGAGATATCTATCCAGAACATCTCGCTGGTATTAAGTTGCGAGCCCCACCCAAAGTGTAAACCCAAAGCAACAGACAACTGCATTAAAAAGCACTCTGCGTAAAGTAAACAATCCTTGCAACCGCGGTTACAAGCGCCGTTGTTTTCCCCCTTGTGGCAACCGCACATCCCCTAGACTCATGTTTCTGTCACTCAAGCGTGTCATCGGGGGGCATGAACCCACAATCGAGCATAACGTTCCCTCTTGGGGTTACTACCTACTACTTGGCCAAAGCAATAAACAGCAACGGAGAACATGCAAGAATTACTTAGGAACAAAAATATAAGAGATAAAAACCAAATATATTACTCAATCACAATCTGAACATAATCTCATAATCCATCAGATCCCATCAAACTCAACATAGCAATAGCAGAAAGATTACAAAAGTGCCTCGATCATGTAGAGCAGCTCACGAGGTCTAAACCATGAAGAAAAAAGAGGGGAGGAGAACATCACATAGCTACTGATCACGGACCCATGGTCCAAGGAAAACTACTCACGAGACATCCGGGAGGCATCCATGGTGGAGAGGAGACTCCCGGAGGTCGGCCCTCCCTCCGGCAGGGTGCCGGGAAGAGGTCTTCTGGTGCTCCCGATCTCGGGGGCGCGGCGACGGCGGAACAGAGGCGAGATCGCGAAAAAGGGTTCTGTCCCCGAGGGTTTCACGTCACGGGGGATATATAGGCGAAGGGGGGAAGCCAGAGCTGGACCAGGGGCCCCAGGCGCCCCCCTGGCGCGGCTAGGGTTGGGGCCGCGCCGGGTGGCCACCTGGGCCACCCCTGGCTCCCCTCTGGCCCCACTCGGGCTCTTCGCGAAGCTTCCTGTACGCTGATTTTTCCTATATTTTTCCCGGATTTTTTCTGGCACTTTTTATATGGGGGAAAACTGAAATAGAAAAACAGCAGAAAACAGGAACTGGCACTGGGGTGCACTGAGTTAATAGGTTAGTCCAAATATGATCAAAAGTGTATGAAAGTGTATTTAGAACATAGAAATATCACACAAAACATGCATGGAGTAAGCAGAAATTATAGATACGTTTTGGACGTATCACGCATTTGCGTTGATAATAGCTTCTCTTCTTCTTCAGTGACCTTAGGATCCCCTTTTGCATATTTCCTTTTTGGAGGTGGTTCACCGGACAAGTCATCAAGGTATAAAAATTGTTCAATAGTAAGACCCGCCTCTCTAGCAAATGCTCTTTGTTCGTCGGTTATCGCTTCCTGCTGCTTGGTATTCACCTTGAGCGGGGCTATGGATTGCACTGTCTGTTCTCCGAGCTGGGCAGTCCCGCATTTTTTATGCATGAGTGGCTGCTTCTTGAACCCTTTTGCAGAAATGACTGATGACGGGAAAATGGGGCGATCATAAAAAAGGGTACAATACGCATCCACGTCATAGAGACAGATAGTATAATTTAAATGCGTCAAAGTAAATGAGACAAATATCAAGTATTGCAGGTACTTTATTTCCAGAACTCTTACATATATATAAAAGAACTGTTAATTACATCTCCGTAGAGAAAAACCCCCGATTAAGAATTCCAACATATCTATTACATAACATTACAACATATGCGCACTACAAAATGTAGAAAACAAAACTACAAAATGTAGAAGTAAAAGTCCTCCTCGCTGTCGTCGGCGTCGGCGTACTCGGGAGAGCATTTGATATCATTTATGTCCAGCATATAAGTCATATTTGCACTTTCACTAGTATAAGAAGCACAAGCAGAATATTTTGTACTTACACTAGTATGAAAAGTACAAGCAAAATGCATGCCTCGGATACGTCATTTATTTAACCGGCTTATGGATCGTAAAGCATCTTGATTAATTATAGAGTGAGGTTGTTTTAGCCGACTAAAGGAGTATCAGAATAATGCATATGCGATTTTGGCCATGTACCGTGAACGATGCTTTTCTGCATGCATCATCAGCTATCCTACAACTAGCTCTTCCTATTTTTCCTAGTACTGATGGGAGTAGTATGATTAGTACTAGTGAGTGTAGCGTTGAATCATTGCTACAGGGACTTAAGAGTATGTGAGGAATGCAAGCTAACCGATTACATCTTGGACTAATATGCATGCAGCTTTGTTTAATTTTGGTCTTGCATACATGTTGAGGTATGTGCAAGAGGATATTACCATGGGGCTGCTAATACATTTTCGGCAACGTTATAGCGACAAAAGTATAAGGATTTTTAGACCTGATTCCAATTTAGAGCATGGCGACTCATATAAAGATATACTAGATTCATCTATTTTAGAGACTCAGCTAGTTATACTTTCTCGTACATTTTACTGTACCATGATTTAATATTTAGTAGTTTAATTATTAAACCAACTAATCATTTAGACAAATATATGATGCGTGTTGTATTTTCTAACATGCAACATGTTTAATTTCTGCTCAACTTACTTTATATTACTAGCATGATGAGTAATTCAAATGCAAGTTGATTTTGGCTAGATACATGAAATTTACCCTAGGTTTCTCATATAGGTAATTTTATCATGCGTATGATTTCTATGTGACGCCAAAACAGATTTATATGTTTCCTAGACATGATGCACATTATCAACTTGGTTTAGCTATGTGAGGCTAAACAACGTATAGAGTAAGTATACGTATGAGCATTTTGTTTGACATATTTATCAAAGAGTCGAGGTAGATAATATCTACGGTTTGGAACTCCTCATATGCAACGGAATGCGGGGAATATTGCAGGTGCACCATGCTATATCTAGCGCAGGCTCAATATGGGGCAGCACGTATCACATGACTTAATTTAGATGATGCATGCATTCACATAAAGGCAACCACATATTATTCGGGTTGACCAATGTGCTTGGTGTTAGCTAAGCTAGATAAGGCATGACTAACTTTCAGATCAAGCAAATATAATTTACATGCAAATTTACTTTGATTAACTTGCCTTACATGCGTACCACCTAGTCGTATCTGACTAGAGTGCATGAGCTATAGAGTATTCTAATCATACATGGCTGAGTGCATTTAGTTTACCAAGTCTTAACCTTATGCCGATTCATGGTTGCGAACTAGGCAAATATGACATGCAGGCATTATTTTATTTGTTTTTGCTTCACACCACGGCTAGTATGACCTAATGCAACAATATCTCATGCATTTTAGGGGACTGGCATATAATCATTAATGGAGCAAACATGCGTCTATATGAGACTGAAACAATATGTACTTTTATTTTATTTGTATCATTGATTCGTATCAACATGGAGACCGGAGTCACCAAGCGACCAAACCATGAGGAAGTTAATATTTTCATCCTTGATTCGTATCAACATGAGGACCGGAGTCGCCATATGACCAAACCATGAGGAAGTTAATTTGAACATGCAAGTTTATTTGTACCAACTAGTAGTATCTAACTAGCGTACGTGTTATCATAGAATATGCCAAACATGTATGACCTAGCGTGTGCAAGTCTTAAATCATGTACGATCAAGATCATTAGCTAGGCAGATGGCATGCAATCATTATTTTATATTTGGCCTTTTCATATCCACAAGGCTAGCACTACAAACATGCATCTGTGGTTTAAGAACTATTTTATAGGAAGAAGACATATCATAACTTCTACCAAGATGAGGAACAAATGAATTTCATCCTTGATTTGTATCAATATGGGGATCGGAGTCGCCATACGACCAAACCATGAGGAAGTTTTAATTTTCATCCTTGGTTTGTATCAACATGGAGACCGGAGTCACCAAGCGACCATACCATGAGGAAGTTTTAATTTTCATCCTTGGTTTGTATCCACATGAAGACCGGAGTCACCAAGCGACCATACCATGAGGAAGCTTTAATTTGAGCATGCTGAAGCGATCATCATATGAACAAGGATATAATCAAGAATAACGGAGGATGAGAGAATTTAGCCTCAGTCTCCCTTTTCTCACCTTGACGATGGAGACGAATGGCAGCAACCCTCGCTCGGACGGCGGCGCACGGTCTCGTAGATGTCGAACGGCCGGCCGGCAGCCACTAAACAGCCAACGCGTTTGATAGCGTGAGTGTTGAGAAGCTGGCAGGAGGCAACGCAGACGACGAGCGGCCGGCGGCGTGATGGACAGCGGCAGCGCGTATGTGCGAGTATGGGTGGTGATGGAGCAGCGATGGACCGAAGCTCTGTTTGATTAGCGATTTTGCGATTCTTTGTGCAGCGTGGGGTGCTGATCCTTATATAGGCAAGTAGCGAGGGCCGGAGCGCGCGCACGCCGTGGAGATCGTGGGCAGAACGTGGGCGTCGTGGATGGTTGGGAAATTTGAGCGTCAAGTTTCCTCGCGTAATCTTGATCAGCGTACAGATATTTGGTTCTGGAGCGATCAGAGAAAACCCGAGTATGCTACCCTGTATTTGATCTATGGGCTTGGACCACTAATCAACATGTGTGTTAATTAAGTACTATGATGGGCTTAATCCTTTGCATGGGCTAATAGCCTAGAGATTTCAGTATAGAACCGCATGCACGTGGGTGATGGGCTAGGTAATTTACTTAATCATCATTAGTTTGGTAATCTGGCCGTCTAATCCATGCATGATGCATGCACGCATTCGGCCACCCTACAAGCTAGCACGTTATGCTCAATTGGTTAGCAAATATGATTTGCCATTTATTTTGGTACGTCGAGACCTTATTTTGTCATGATGTCGGACGCCGACATTTTGTCCCGCGGTTAAATATTTCATAAAATTTGGTATTGCCTCGACACATCTAACATTTGCTTTAATATTAGAGCGCCTTATTTTATCTCGCGGTTGAATTTCCCCCGTGCTCATATTTTATGAAGATCTAGGGTTGCCTACGACGGCGAGCACTTTGTGCTATATCGATGGTTTTCTCTTTGATAAAGTGAGTATCGTGAAGATATCAACTATTGTCGACGATTTATGTGTCGGCTCGATGATTATGCGTCGATTAGTTTATCCCCTTTTTATCATGCGAAAAATCCACTTTTCAACGATGTATTTCATTATTTAATCATTTTATCAAATTTCATAATCATCTTTATATTTGAAGACAAAATCAGTGTCAACAGATGCCCCTCGAGCTCTGGATGTGAATGGGACCACCCTATTTCGGATCCAGAGGTCAAAAATAATTTATGCATGTTTTATTTTTTTACCCAACTCTTTTTTAGTAGTTTTTTTTTTGGAAGAGATCCAGCTTTTTAGGATAAGACCTCTTTTTTTTAACCGGAATGTTACCCAACTTTCGAATTTGAAAAATCGATAAAGGCTTCGTCCTGATAACAACCCAGGTCCTGAAAAATCTGTCAACGAGTACGGCCGTTAGTAGTATGCCACAGCCCAGCTAACAGATATATTTTATCCCATCCTTTCCTATCGTACGTCAGGCAACTTATATTTCTTTTCTCAACTTCTTCCTAGCGGAGACGTGCGTCAGTCAAGAACTTGGGTCTACTGTTTGCATCGCTTGGTTCTTGAGTACGTATGCCATCAGCTAGTAGATTTGTTTATTTTCTTCCATTCCAGATTCTTGGCGTGGTGATTATTTGATCCAATCTCCTTATTCTCTAGGCATAGGCGGTACCGGCCGGTTTATGAGTAAGATTTGGTAATCTGGAAAAGCAGAGATTCCCTGTCTACCATTCTGGTGAGTTCACACGTCTGTTGCATTCGGGCGCATCATGCACATTGCTTGCGTATTTGGATTTGATTTGCTTTTTTTTCTTTTTCAGGAATGCTCATTAATCAAATCTGAAATATTAGATCGATCTTTGCCTAGTACTTGATTTCGCTTTCTGTCGAAGGTATAACCTTTTTTTTTTGGATTGGTCCTCTCTCTTTTCTTTTTGTTATTTAGAGGTATGGTATGGTATGGTATGCATGTAAAACAACGTACAGTATCATGACATGAGTATCTTGGTTTCATGGTTGGCGTGCCGGCAAGCCTTTATACGAGCTTGGTCCGTCGTACAATCATGCAAACTGATACAGTATCTCTGTTTTAGATTTCCTCATAATGTGACAGAAGTTTCTTTGGTTTCATGGTTGGTGTGCCGGAAAGCCTCTATACGAGCTTGGTCCGTCGTACAATCCTGTAGACTGAGGCAATATCTTCGTTTTAGATTTCCCTATGATTGAGTTCTCACTAGTTTTATCTATAGCTTATGCCTAACTCGAGCCTCTCTATGTTTTGCATTACAGGCAAAGTATTGCACGATCGCAATAGTAGCGGCTTATAAATCGAGGTAATATACCATGGCCTTCCTTTTTTTTTTAAGCCGAGCATGCCATCATATTTATCACATGGATCCTTTTTTTTTAGATGGCGCATGATGAAGATTTTGTTCCATCAAATGAATTATCCATCTTCCAACTAGCTGAGCGCCACTTATATGCGCCTGATACTAGTAAAGCGGTCAACCCAGTGATCAAGGATATAGTGCAGAAACATGCACATTTGACCGGTCATCCTCGTGGATGGAACCTGAGGACTACTTCTAGTGATCATTCATTTTATCCACTCATACCTCCATTTCCTAGTCCCGATCATAAAGCCTACACCCTAGGAACTAGGATGGTAGAAAAGGGTCTTGGTTGGGATGGTCATGTCGTAGGATATGTTCCTCGTATCGAAGGCTATGCGGATTGGGGCACTCATATCCTGAACCATTATTCATTTTGTTTAAAAGGAGAAGAGGAGAGTACAGACTACATATGTGGAGCCATTCATTGCTCCCTTGGTGAATACAAAGTATCTGATTCGTTGCTAAGGTCACTATTGGAAAGATGGGATCCACATACCAACACTTTTCTTTTTGCTGCTGGTGAACGCACCGTGACCTTATTCGACATGCTTCTAATGTCAGGCCTCCCTTTAGTAGGCGATCCATATGAGGAATATATTCCCTCTGTAGATGATTTAGATACCAACAATCATAAGTTTCCAGACTTTTTCTCTAGCCTCTTGGAAGAATTCTATCAGCTCGAGCGTGAACATAAAAGGGTAACATTTCAAATTTGGTGTGATCATTTCTGCCACCAAAGAGAACACATTTCGTCCTTCACATCCCGTCGGAAACAACACATATACGTTGCAGCTTTTATCGCCCTTTGGCTTTGCTGTTACGTGGTTGTTGGTGATGGGTCTTACATCCGCCCCGGCGTTCTTCTTATGGCCTCCTGGATCGTTTCCGGTCGCAAGATTTCTTTGGCCCCGTCAGCTCTTTGTTCATTATACTACTCTCTTAGGAGGATTAGTACCCATCCTGTCGGTCCTGCCTATGAGAAGCGAGCTTGGTCGGTACATTTTATCGCAGGGTGGATGGGTCTTTATCTGAAAAGACCCTTTATAGACAGAGCCAAAGGGTTGCGTCTTCCCAGTGTTAAAAGACTTACGGTGCGTCCGACCATGGTTAACACTATGTTTCGGGAGCCCAAAGTCTTTAGTCCTGCCAAGGCACGGGCTTTTCTTGAGGATCGAGCTAATAGCTATTGGAACCCTTATTATCCATCCCATTTAGTTGGGGTAGCCCAGTTGCAAAGGTCTTTCTCCATTTCCACTCATCGGGGTATGCTTCCATGGAGATGTGCTACCGACGTTGAGGATCTATGCATAGTAGAGCCTTACCATCCAGATCGACTTTCCCGTCAGTTCACTTTAAGGCAACAGTTGCCCTATGATCCCCTGAGCAGCTTGTATACAAAGGAAGATACTGGAGTCGCATATGCATATTGGTCGCATCTGCTACGGACGGACCAATGTGAGTTCCAGTATACGCTCGATCAGGAGCGTAAGGATCTTTCATCTGCAGACTGGAACTATTGGTGGGTTAGGTTTATGAGGCCCTTTACTGACGTATTCCATGCTCTTTATCCGGGTATCTCGAACGGTCAGAATTATAATTCACGAAAGTGTGATTTTCTGGCGCATAAGGAAAAATTCGTGATCCCTCGTAAGATATCGGACAAGGATTTTGTTGTTGTAAAAAAGGTCTCAGCAACGGGCAAGCAAGAACATATTGCAGCCATCAGAGAAAAGGAAAAACAAATTATGAACCATTGGACCCCAATACTAGCTGATTTTGTCAAGAACGACAAACCTCCTAGGGTCTTTAACAAGGTAAACTTCATAATTTTTGTTGGCTATCATATTTTAACTTCTCTTCCTCTTCTTTATTTTTAAACCCGTATGTTTTCTTTTGGTAGAAGCGGAAGCTAGATGCCTGTAAGGCCCCTGATGCGGCACTAACTCGAACTAGTCGCTTTCGCGTCCAGTAGGAGTTAGAAGCGCATCAAACGCCACCGGCGCACGACACTCGCACTCGTGTCGCTGCCGGATTCTCGACAACAGGTATAAAAACATAACTCTACAAGAAAAGAAATACATATATAGAGATAATAGGGCAGGGCATACAACGCCACTGTCCAAAATACATCGCATACTCATGAATAATATCAGTACATCAAGCGGAAGCAAGTCGGACCGGGTACGGTCAAGATACAAATTGCCCTAGAGAGAGCTACACATAAAACCACCCACGGGAACGTCTGAACCCAACTAAGGATCCTACTGGTCGGAGTAGTCGTACTCGTCGTCATCCTCCGGGGACACCTCCACGAAGTATCGCCCAGTGCTGGGGTCGAGGTAGTAGTCCACTGCAGCGGCCGATCAGGCAAAGCGGTAAAAGCGGAAAATTAAACGGGGTGAGAACATATCATTACGGAATAACTAACGCTACAGGGAAGGTAAAGGTAGAGACAGTTTGCAGCCGTACTAGCATATATGGTGGCTACACATTCTATCAGAGCAAGGATGAGATCCAAGAAGTTACGTTGGCAACGTGTCGTAAGTCAGCTATCCTCCTACTTACGCAAACATAACACAACCTCGTTTCCCTCTCGGTCCCCCTGGACGAAGAAAGACAACCAAGGCACGCACACGGTTTGTCAAGTTTTATAGCATGAGTTTCATTGAGGTTATTCTATGAACAAGGAGTAGGTCTCAAGTAGTCCATAACCGCGGACACGGCTTTTCGAAAAGATTTACCCTGCAGGGGTGTACCAACTGTCCATTATAGACGTCGCATGTACGCCCGGTTTCCACTTGGCTGAGTAAGCGCCTGAAACTCCGGAACGTCAGAGTCCCTCTAACTAACATCGCACAAATCCGGGTGGCCCCCGGTGAGTCGACACCCAACTCAAAAGCTGGCCACGCTCTCGAATCGGTCTCTACCGTATAACTCGGGTTTGGGTTACCGGTTAGTTCTCTTATGAGCCCGGGTCCTCAGCCGGTCTATTTGGGCCAGCCGAGGAACTATGTCCCCCTGGCCCTGGTTTGGTTTGGAAACAACTGGGGATCCAACCAGCACACACACGTTGCAAATGTAAATCAGCTCGGGCCACCACTAGAATGTACGAAGCTAGGTAGGTAAGACAAGGGAGCCCCATAAAACCCCACACACGATTAGGCACGCTCGTCAAGAAACACAATACCCGGAACTCAGCTCCTAGGTGACTCAATGGAACAAAGCACCAGACGGGGATAGCCCAGCCTTCCACCTTTCGTCGAATATAAATTAACATCATTTAACAATAATAAATATCAACCAACTTCTTTTATAGCATGATATCCCAACCATAAAAGTATAGGGTAAGCAGCAAGTTTTCTATCCATACTAAACAATGGCTGAGCAGCGGTAACTTAGCAGAACAATGGTTTGCTGGGATATGGGGATCATGGCTGTATGGGTTTTAACATGGCATATAATGTAGATAGGATCAAACAATAACGTTCTAGATCTACAGCTAGGCATGAGCAGAAAGTTATAAAGTAATGACACAGATCTCCCCCTTGCCTGGTAAGGTAGTCGTAGCAGCACTCACGGCACCCTCGGGCTCGGTGTCGGACAGCTCCACGTAAGCCTCCTCGGCGGTCTCAGGTGCTAACGTAAGGTACCGGCAGGAAAAGGCACACAAGTAAGCAACGGAAGTAACGCAAACAAGGATGGCATGATCAAGTTTTATTTACATGATATGACCCTGTCTAGGCAAGTTTAAATGAAGGTGATGACGACAAGTCATCACTTCCATATGCAATTTACTTACGTTGTAATGGCTTTGGTCTGAGCCTTAACTTAGGTGTAAATAGCATGATAGCATGGAACGAACAACAAGCATTGCAAGAATTTAAATAACATGAAAGTAAAACAATGATTCCGGAGACGGAGTAGTGTCGGTGAAATTGACACTGGAAAAGGTGCAACAACTGTTGAAGGTCAGCCACATAGCAGATGAATATGTTAAGGTTGACCTGAAGAAAAAGATGGCATGGGACTGCCTTGACAAGAACAGATGAACAACATCTCAGATGCACTGAAGCTGAGATGTTGCAGACAGACAGAGCTGATGCTTCCGGACCAGGTGTTCACACCTTGTCTAGAGAGAATGCTCAACACAACAAGATAACATCACCACTGAATTCCTTGCAGAAAAGTACCCCAAAAACATATATAATATGCCTCCATTTGAATTTGCAGAAGCAGTTGCAAATTCAACTGAAGTTCTGGGGGCTGAATGCAAAATTGCACCTCATGAATTTTTCAAGGTTCAACTGATGAAAACAGTACCACCATGCAACTCCTTGTGCAAAACTACCCAAAAATCATATATGATATGGGTAATTTGCAAGTTGAACCAATTCCAAATTTAAATAAAAGTAACAGGGGGGGTTTATTTGCAAAGTGACACAACTCCAATATTTAGAAGGGGTCAGATGCAAAAATGAGTATCACTACTGTATTCAGTAGCTCAAACTACCCCAATTTGATATAAGGGATGCCCCTGTTTGAAAACTGGTCCGAAATCAGATTTGAATTTGGAATCAAATTCAAATTTGAATTTAAACAGAAAAGAAATAAAGAAAAAGAAAAGAAATTAAAAGAAAAAGGACTGGGTTAGCTCCATGGGCTGGATTCGGCGAAACCGGCCCACGAGAGCTCTCTGGCCCGCATTTGGGCTCAGCCCACTCGGGTGGCTCACTGACCAGCGGGGTCCGCATGTCAGCCACACAATTAAAATCAAAAAAAGGGGGGCATTGCGCTCGGGGGAACTCGAACCCGCGTCTCCGCGGTACACCACTCGCCCCCTGACCACTGAACTACGCTGCGACTTCTGAACAGAGAGGGGCAGGTAGCAAGGTGAGGTGTTGTGCCCCTCGAATCTGAATCTGGAGACAGACACCTGCACCTGCCCGTGGACACAACTCCGACGAGCCTGCCCTCCAACTCCGGCCATCTCCTGCCCTGCAGCCTCCTCGCAGCGTAAGCTGGATGTGCCCTCTAGCTCTGCATCCCCTTCATGCCTCGCAACTCCTCGTGCTCGCCACGCTAGGCTCTCGGGTTCAGAGGGCGGCGACCACCTCTGACAGAGCAACCCCGGCGGCACGGCGAACTTCAGGCGACGCTGGACTCGCGCGCAGTCCACCCACGGCACGGCTAAGGTGTCCTTACTCGAGCCCGCACATCACGCAAGCACTACACCCTAGGAGACCGCGCTAAACAAGCACACCGGCGACGAGGGGGTTCTCTGAACCTGACGACGGCGACGGGTGCAGACCACAGGTTTCAGACGCGGCACGAAAACGATGCAGGACCCGAAAAAGGAAGGCCTTTGCGGGCACAGGCGTGCTCTGGATCTGCCCTGGACACGCACGCAACACCTCGAGACACGCTCGGGCCACGGCGGCGACGAATTGAACTGGAACTCGCGGCGGAGGCGGCCGGCTTCTACTGGACCTCGACGACGCACCAAACAGGAGCTAGAGCGGAGACAGGGACACGCGCGGCTCACCTTGTGGGTCACGTAGTGCGCCCCAGCCCAGCCGTAGAGGAAGAGGATGTTGACGCCGGAGTCGAGGAAGACGACGGCCCGCGGCGAGGATCCACGTCGCGATGGCGTCCTGCTCCTCCTGGCACGCTTCTGAAGCAAGGAACGTACACCTGAGGTCACCAACACGGCGTGAGACCACGAAATTGAAGAGAGATCGACACGGCGGCGGTGAATTTGACCTGAACCTCACCGGAGTCGAGCGGGAACAGGACGGAGGGAAGAGCCTCTACCGGCGGCGGCGAGGGGGAAACTCTGGGGGGAACGGAACCCTAGGGGGTTCGTGTGGCTCCAGGAGGTTGCTTTATAAGGAGGGCGGCCTCCAGCCACGCTGGCAGGGCGTCGACGTCGACGAAGCTCGCCGGTGTGAGAGAGGAGAGGGGAGGGGACCTCTCCACGGTGGAAAGGCGACCTGTCCCCTCCCTTGGATCTGGATCGGACGGACGAGATGCCTCCCACTTACCTCTTCGCTGGAAAGGCCCCCAGCTGGGCTGCGGCGTGCGAGATAAATGGGCTGGGCTTCGGCTGGAAAAGAGAAGGAAAAAGGAAAACCTGCTGGAGAAAAGAGATTGGGAAGCAGGCAAAAGAAAAGGAAAAGAAAATATAGGAGAGAAGTAAAAATATTTCAAATATTTTTATAAATCCCCTAAAAAGATATGTGATCATCCAAAATTGGTTTGACCATTTTTGCATGCAGGGAAAAATCTCCACAAGCAAAACAGTACCTTTTCTATTTAAAATTAAATAGAAAAGGACTTTGAAGAGTTTTTGAGAGAAAAAATAAAAGGTTCAAAATTCCATGAGTTTGAAATTCTTAATCCTTGCATTTTTCTGGATTTTTCAAAAGTGGTTTGACCAATTTTGGCAACAACAAAATGTGGCCCTGTTTTTGAATTCAAAACACTTTGAACTAGGGCTACTGTTTTTGTTGGTGGCAAAAAATGCCTTGAGAGTTTTAAAACTCTTGCCATATGAAATGAAATGGCTAGGTCAAGTTTGGTGTCAAGTGAAGTTAACATGTGGCAATGAAAAATCCAACAGCACCCTTCTTGAACCACTTTGCATCCAAAAGAAACCAATCCAAACTGACTCCAATCTCAATGGCCAATCTAAATCATCACATGAAAAGATGTAAACTTCCACCATGTCAAGTTACAAGTTCAACAGAGAAAGTAAAAATACATGGTGATAGCAACTTATTACATGTGGGCTGTTACAATGCCACAGCTGCATGCTCTTCTTCTGCTGTTATGAATCCTATTGGTGGGGAAGTAGGAGCTCAGATGACTGACAATAGCTCGCTGGCTGGTGAGGCAAGGCCTGCTACCAGAAGAAGGACTGATACTGTAGATGTTGAGAGTAATTTGGATCCAATAACATTGGACACATTACCTCTACATGTGGATAATATTGATGGTGCGGTACTAGATGACGTACTTAGTGGAGATTTAGATCATGGTTTAGGTGATCTAGATGATTTAAACATAGACGATTATGGTGGAACGGAAGCATCGGAGCCATTTTTCCCAGGCTTGAGTACAAACGCGTCTCCTGTAACCGACGATCCTACTGTTTCGCCTGCTTCTGCACATGGTAGTTTCATTTAGTTAATTTTATTATGCCATATATATGTTTTTCTTTACTATTATTTCTTAATTAATCTCTTTGCCCATCTGTAGGTGCTGAAGACGTCCCTGCTGTTATCGAGGAAGTGTCAGTCCCAACTGCAGCGCCAAACATGGACGCTCTCACGAAACATTTCATGAAGGCCACCAAGTCAGCATTGGAAGAAGTTCTTGACGGATTGGACACCACTACTATCGTGGAACCACAACGCCAAGAAAATATGCGAAGGCTTATTCCGATGCTCCCATCTATTCCTCAAGTTGATTCTGTCCGCGAGGCTTTGGGAAGGCTCGTTTCCATCTCTGTTGACATGCAAGAAGCCGGTAAAGGAATTGATGCTGCATCGGTGAAGCAGTCTGAAGTTATTGCGAAAGTGACAAGCGAGACTGCATTAGTTGAGAGTGTCTTGAAAGATACATCAGATAAACTGTTATCCTTGATAACGTCACAGGATGAAAAGAAAAAACTTGTGGACTCCCTTTCTGCCCAGTTGGACGAAGCTACCAGTGCATTACGTGCGACTGAAGCAGAAGTTGCACAGCTGAATTTAAAGCAGTCGGCTAAGCAATCAGAGGCCGAACGGCTCCGCGACAGTCTACAGGAGATTGACTCGCAGACTTCCCAGGAACTAGAGGCGTTCAAGAAAAGGACACTAGCATTAGGGGATGAGGTTGGCTTGATATCCGAGCGTTTGAAGAAATGGCGTTCAGCGCCAAATTAAGAAGAACTATTGCTTCGCCACCATTTCTTTTCCTTCATAAACCAACTTTCCATTTTGCAATAATGGGTGTTTATATACAGTTTATCAGGCTATCAAGTTATGTTCATTTGCATATGTCGTACAATGGTTTTTTTTTTGTGTGTGTGTGTGTGGGCTCCTGATACTTGGGAGCTTTATAGTTCGACGCAATTATTCGAAGATGCACGCTATTATTTTCTATTTTTTTTATTTTTATTTGACTAGGCTAATATGAACCATTTATTTTATGCTTTGGTCTATACAGACATGGTGCGTACATTTTAACGCCCTATGTTTTTATGATTATCAAGGTACATTTATTGGAGCGAAACCCCTTTTTTTTTGGTCCAGTTTAAACTCGCAAATTAATGGAGTAAGTTTATTGGAATATATTTTTTAATGCATAGTTTAGACTCGTAAGATATTGGAGTATTTTCTTTTGTATGGCACAGTTTAGACTCGTAAGATATTGGAGTATTTCTTTTGTATGGCACAATTTAGACTCGTAAGATATTGGACTATTTTCTTTTGTATGGCACAGTTTAGACTCGTAAGATATTGGAGTATCATTTTTTTTATGATTTTTGTGCCCCAGTTTATACTCGTGAGGGTATGAGGTAAAAAAAATTTGTATCCCAGTTTATACTCATGAGGGTGTGGGGTAATATTTTGATATGTGTCCCAGTTTATACTCGTGAGGGTGTGGAGTAATATTTTGATATGTGCCCCAGTTTATACTCGTGAGGGTGTGGAGTAATATTTTGATATGTGCCCCAGTTTATACTCGTGAGGGTGTGGAGTAATATTTTGATATGTGCCCCAGTTTATACTCGTGAGGGTGTGGATTAATATTTTGGATATGTGCCCCAGTTTATACTCGTGAGGTTGTGGAGTAATATTTTGGATATGCGCATTATTTTGCTTAGGCATAGTAACGCTTGAGGAATTTCCCGTTTACCGGTGATGGCGAGTATTTTCCATCTGGTGATATAATTCTGTATGCGCCACTGGAATAAACTTCTTTTACGACGTAGGGACCTTCCCATTTAGGTTCAAATTTTCCTTTCATCCGCCGTGTTATATTCATAGGGCGGATGACGGCGAGTACTAAATCGCCCTGTTTAAATGACCTACGCTTAACACGTTTGTCAAAGGCTCGAGACATCCTGGCTTGATACGCCTCAAGGTTTTGTAAGGCTTGAAGTCGCCTGCCTTCTAATCTTTCTAGTTCAACGAGGCGTAGTTGTGTTGATTTTTCCTCTGATAAATTTTCATGGGTAGCGACCCTCAGCGAAGTAATTTGTACTTCCAAAGGTAAAACCGCTTCTCCGCCGAATACGAGGGAATAAGGCGTCATGCTCGTCGGTGTGCGCGTCGTGGTCCTATAAGCCCACAATGCTTCAAGTAGCTTTTCATGCCACTCGCGTTTATTTTTGGATACGACTTTCTTTAGCAATTTGCAGAGAGTTTTATTGAACGCCTCTGCTTGTCCATTAGCAGCCGGATTATATGCTGTAGAATAGGAATGGGCTATCTTATATTTTGAGCACAACTTATCGACATGTTTATTTTTAAATGGAGTTCCGTTATCGGACATGATCCGAGCAGGAACACCATAGCGATATATGAGTTGTGTTCTTATAAAATGCTCTACATTTTCCGCTTTATCCTCTTTTAATGGTGTAAGTTCAGCCCACTTAGAGAAATAATCGGTAGCGGCTAAAATAAATTTGTGACCTTTGGACGATGGTGGATGAATTGGCCCTACTATATCCATACCCCACATTTCAAAAGGCCAAGATATATTTGTCGCATGGAGTGGTTCATGTGGCAGATGTATAAAATCACCATGCACCTGACATTCATGGCATTTCTTTGAAAATTTGGCGGCGTCTTCAAACATTGTGGGCCAATAGTAACCCAAACGCCTCAGTTGGTAATGTAATTTAGGACCAGACTGGTGTGAGCCACATATTCCGGCATGCACCTCATTTAAGGCCTCTATGATTTCATTTCTGGCAAGGCAACGCAGTAAGATACCATCATACGAACGCCTATAAAGTATGTCGTTGATGCATGTATAATGAATTGACCTTTTGCGAATTCTAGATCTTTCACTAGCATCCAGAGGTAAATATCCATGAAGTAAATATTCTAGGAATGGTGCACGCCAATCCCCTACTTCAATTTCACATACGTCGGCTGTCATCGCCGAAGATATTACCGTTTCTTCTTCTTCTTCACCAAGTATTGGTAGGATTCTTCTTTCCTCAACATGAACATCCATTGATTGGTGAGAAGTCAGTGCCATGCTGGCAGCTAGACTTGCTAGAGCGTCAGCTTTATCATTTTGGCTTCGAACAATATGTTCAATGTTTATATTTGCCAATGAAGACATGAGAATTTTCGCTTTCCTAAAATATGGCATTAATTCTTCTTTCTTAACCATGTATTTTCCCAATAATTGGTTAATTATTAACTGGGAATCACCATATACGGTGAGCGAGTCTAACCCCATGTTTAGAGCCAACTCGAGCCCAATTATCAAAGCTTCATATTCAGCTGCATTATTTGAGATCGCTGAGGTTAAAGTGAATGAATATGGGATTATCGCTTCGCTTGGTGTTACGAAGACGATTCCAGCGCCTGCCCTTGATTGTCGAGAAGCACCGTCAAAATACATTTTCCATGTCGAGTTTACGACCGTCGTGATAAATACTTCTTCATCTGGCAAATCATCGTCAATTGGGAAATCATCGGGGATTGGATGTGCAGCAAGGAAATTAGCCAAAGCTTGACCTTTTATGGACTTTTGAGGTACGTATGTAATGTCAAATTGTGACAGAAACATCGCCCATTTTGCTAGTCTCCCTGAGAGTACCATTTTACTTAATATATATCTGAGAGGATCTGCCCTCGAGAATAAATGCACTGTGTGTTCTAACATGTAATGTCGCAATTTTTGTGCAGCAAAAACCAGTGCAAGACATATTTTTTCCATATCTGGATAGTTGCATTCAGCCCCCACCAAGGTACGACTGAGATAATATAAGGATGTTTCTTTCCCTGCATCATTATTTTGTGCTAATAAGGCACCTAACGAGGTAGGCATGGCTGCTGTATATAGGATTAAAGGTCGATCCTTAACTGGCGCACCTAAAACAGGAGGATTCATCAAGTATTTTTTAATTTCTAAGAATGAGTTTTGGCATGCTTGATTCCATTCAAAAGGGACTCCCTTCTTCGTAAGCCGTGAGAAAGGTTTGCATCTCCCGGATAAATTTGAAATAAATCGTCTAATGTATGCTAAGTGCCCTTGGAAACTTTTTAGCTGTTTAAGGTTTGAAGGCGGTGGCATTTTAACAATCGCTTTCACTTTGGAGGGGTCAATTTGAATGCCATTCTTCGTAACTATGAAACCAAGAAATTTACCCGAAGACACACCAAATGCACATTTCATTGGGTTCATTTTTAGATTATGTTGCCTGAGGCGTTCGAACACCAAGGCGAGATGATTTAGATGGTCTCGCTCATGTTTTGATTTTACAACAATGTCATCGATATAGCATTCGACGATCACATACAACAGCCCATCTAAGATAATTGTCATGGCTCGTTGATAAGTTGCCCCCGCATTTTTCAACCCGAAAGGCATAACTCTATAACAGTATATACCTTTAGGCGTGCGGAATGCTGTTAGCTCTTCATCCTCCGGCGCCATTTTTATTTGATTATAACCGGAGTAACCATCCATGAAAGAGAATATTTCGTGTCCCATAGTAGCATCGACTAGTATTTCAGAAATAGGTATTGGAAAGTCATCTTTGGGACACGCTTTATTTAAATCCCTAAAATCTACACATATACGTGTTTGACCATTTTTCTTTTTGACAGGGACGATGCACGAGACCCATATGGGATATTTGACTTCTCTAATGAACCCTGCAGCTATGAGTTTGTCTACCTCAGCTTCTATTTTTGGAAGTATTTCAGGTCGGTATTTCCTTTGCGCTTGTTTGACTGGCACAACGTCACTCTGTACGGTAAGGCGATGGACAGCTACTTGGGAATCTAGTCCAGGCATTTCCTCGTATGACCAAGCAAATACATCCTTATTCGCGCATAGGAATTCACGATATTTTTGTTTGTTTTCTACGGATAAATGTTTGCTAATAAAAATTGGACGGGGATCATCGGTCGTACCAATATTTATTTCTTCTAAATCATCAACAGTACATTGGTTGCCATCTTCCATTTCTTGGGATGCTTCTGCCATGTCCATGTACTCTGCTGAGGCCATACAAACATCGTAACCCAACCCGTATTTCTTTGCTTCTAAAAAACGGTATTCATGTAGAGCTTCAAGTTGTTCCTGGGACAACACCTTTTCGAACGGTGCTAATTGTCCTCGCCCATCGCACAGGGATGGACCAGTGGCGACATCATAACCCATTTGCTGCATCATATACAAGACTTTGTTATCGTACAAAGAGATGGGTAGTGATTCATCATCTTTATTTATCATGGATATTTGTGTTACATTTTTATTTTTATTTTCGGTGGCACTTGTACCACGTGGGTCTTTTCGAGATTGTTTTATTATATATTGTACCAAAGGAGGCAATGGTGTAGGGAAAGTAGTACCTTTCATGTCACACGATTTATCTATGACACGAAATATTGGGTCGCCTTTCTTTCTTTGGCTGCTTGGTATATATTGGTATGTCTTTTTCCTTGACGAGGACTCTGCGATTTCCTTTTCTACAACATTTGTCTCAGGCACAATCAAAGACTTCGGTTTGTGCACCTTGTCGACAGGCTCGAAGTAGAACTTTGCATCGGCATAGAAAGATTCAGCTGTAGTGAATGGCTTTTTATCGGCAAATATTCTGATTGTATCCCCCATTTGATCTACATATTTGATACACTGATGTAGGGTGGATGGAACAACTTGGTTCTCATGTAACCATGGACGTCCAATCAATGCGTTGTATGAAGTAGCAGCATCAATTACGTGAAACTTCACATATGTGGACAGGTTATCCAGTTTCAAAACCAACGAAATGGTACCCATAGCTTCTTGTCCAGACTGATTAAAGCCGTGAATAACTACATTAGACTTGCTCAAATCTCTACTGGAATATCCAATCTTTTTGAGAGTGCGCAATGGTAGAAGATTTATAGCCGATCCGCCATCTATCATTATGCGGTTTGTTGGTAATACATCAATTTCACCAAACATGAGAAGAGGTCGGTTGTGCTTCTTGGGGCCCAACAACATATCTTCATCTGTGAATGTCATATTAAGAACTTCAGACTCTTCTGTTTCAGTTTGAGACACCTCTACTCTGTAATCTTCGGGAAATGTAAGTGCAGTAACCAGAGCTTTGCGCATATCAGACGAAAGACACAGAGCATCATACACAGACAACATAGCTGGTATCTTCTTCAAATGTGCGATTACATCATATTTGACAGGCACCCTACATGCAGGGTCCGTCGAATCATTCGGAACCGCATCTTTGCTTTGCGTTTCCTTCCTAAGTGGGGGATGAGGGTCTGCTAAATGACGTCCTGATCTAAGATGAACCTGACCAACTTCTAACGGTTCTTCTTCAGGGAAATGCAGAGACTCTTCATCATCCTCAAACACACCGATAGTGAGAACGTTGAATTCTTCACTTGGAACCTTCATGCGCTTCATGGTGTGCTGATAGTTCTTTGGTGCGAAGCGCGGAGGAGGAGCATCTTCTATTACTGGGGATAGTACACGGCGTTTTGACCGCCGATGTCCCCAACCTTGGGCTCCTTTAGAAGCTGCCGAGTTGGTCCATGTACCATCGCTGGAGGGAATATGAGCCTCTCTTTTATATTGATCCTGCGTTTTGGCAAGACCTGAAACGATCATAGGAGAAAATCTGTATTTCGGAATCAATGTTGCATCATCATAAGTTGATTTCATGTTTGAAGATTCACAACTCATCGAATCGTCTCGAAGGGTGGCGACATTTGCTGCAGCCGTTTTCTTTCCCTTCGTGATGCTTTTAAGAAGCTCTGTATCAACAGTCCCTTCATCTATCATCTTTTGAATAATGTTTTTCACTACAAAACAATCTTTGAGTGTATGGCCCAAAATGCGATGATAGTGGCAAAAATTAGGTTCATTGAATCTCGAGGCTTCTTCTGGCCTCTTGGATACGGGCAGCTCTATAAGACTCAACTCCTTTAAGCCAACAAAAAGATCATTAATCTCTTCTACAGGGAACGAATACTCCCTGTTTTGGCGCTCGCTCAGAGTCGGCCTCCTGCCAACGTTTGCGCCATTTTGCATTTGGTTCCTGGACGGTGCTCTCCCGGGATGAAAGTGGGGTTTTGTTGCAGTGGTTTCCATTGCTTGTGCTGACCTTGGCTTGTTTGGTGGCTTCTGATCCCGCTGGACACCTTTTTCTGCCGGTCTAGCGAACGTCGTCTTTGTACGACGAGCCATGAGCTGCATGTAATTTTCTATGTCTGTTGCTTTGGAGGCTAAATCTTCAAAAGTTATGGGTCGTACTCCTTGTAACTGTACAGCCACATCGGAGCGCAGATTATTTGTGCACATACGCACTGCCTCTGGCTCGCTAATCGGTTGTGAGCAATGAAGACTGAGATTTCTCCATCTATTTATGAAGTCTGCCGCCTTTTCATTCATCCCTTGTTCAGTTTGAGTGAGCTCCGTGATACCTACAATCCTCTGAGTACTGTAGAACCTCTCAAGGAAAGCATTCTGCATTTGCTCCCACGTTTTGATGGAACTTGGTGCTAATTTACTGTACCAAGTGAAGGCAGGTCCGGACAATGTTTGCACAAACTGTCTCAACAGAAGTGCCCCATTATGGGCTGTATCTTGACAAGCTGCGAGGAAGTGGGCTATGTGCTCGTGCGGAGATCCGCTTCCATTGAACTTGCCAAACTGTGGTTGCCGATAGTTGCTTGGAAAAGGCACAAGATCAACATCTGGTGGATAAGGTTTCTCATATCCTGGCCGCATGGAGTAATGATTTTGCATCAGCTGCGCCTTTACCCCTTCGGCGATCATTCTTTGAATTGCCTCAAGGTTAAGTGCAACGCCTCCCTGTCGGTTGCTACTACTCTCATCACCATTCCTTTCATTACCCTTGTTCTGATCATCACTCTTCTGATTTCGGAGGGCAGCTAGCTCATCTTCTTTTTGTTGAAGTGTAGCTCTAAGCTCGGATAACTGCTCTTCGACTGAACGAGTTTCATTCGCAGCTAGGACTTGTTCTGTATGATTTGCAAGATGGTTATATGGCTGGTCCATGTGAGGCTCTAGCTCATTCTCAGAAGGACAAGGGGTGCCATCGGATACGGGATTATAAGACCCATCATGGCTTGACCCCAAATCCTCATTTTCTGAACCCTTCTGACTACGGGTCTGACGACGAGGACCTTCTATAACGGTCTTGCGTGCCTTCTTTCTCTTGTAATGTGTTGATGTGGAAGACGTTTCGCTGGTGCTGTTTGCCACTCTACTCACACCAACCGGCATTGCTTGGAACACTTCATATGAGCTACCCTTCGTCTTCCGGCGAGAAGGCCATGGAGCCACATTTGTGACCACCTTGTTTAATGAAGATGATAGCCATTCCTTCACCTTAGCGACGCCGCACTGACTTGATGAAGAGGATTTTTCTCCTTGTACTCTGCTTGCCTCAGATTTTGTCCGTACTGCTATTTCCCTCACTCCCTTCCATTCAGGGCAACTCTCTTTCTTTGTTTCCAAGCATTCCCCACCGGATTTATTGACCAGTGAAGGAATAAACTCGGGAGCATCAGCTCGGAGTACATTTCGAGCGTGGGTGGGCTTTCCGGTTGAAAACGATGCCGACGGCAATATGACCGCAACATTGTCTCCTTTTCCACGTAGCTTATAGGTGGGTTTCTCCACCATCTTCTCTTTTCCTTTAGAAATGAGTGGTGGAAACTCAGATTTTTCAAACACCACTGTCTTTCCCTTATGCTTGGGGTGTCGGCGGGAGGATTGCCCCACTTCAGCAAAGTTTCTTTTCATATATGGCACCGGAGCTGAAGTCGCGTGGGCGTGAGTATAAACCCCCTTTGCAGAACTTTGAGCAACCTTCTTCCTAGCGGCCCTCAACCTCCTCTTTGCAGATTTGGACAGAACGGGTGTGAACTCCTCCATTGGTGGAGAAGTAACTTCTTCTTCTTTCTTCGCTTGAATGGGTGACGAAGCTACAGTTTTCCAATTCTCGCCCACATAAGTCACGAGTGGAGCGAGCGACACATCAACCCAAAGGTCACCGAAACGGACAGTGATAAACTGCGGGACCTGTCCCTCCATGCCTTCATATAAATGGAGAAAACCATATATTAGTTTTCTTGTGTACATGTATTTTTGACATGTTTATTTTATGAAATTATATATTGCAATCCTATGTTGGAATTCAAAGATGAGGGGAGAAATAGGTCCCACCGGGCGTGCCAGAATCTGATGACGGGAAAATGGGGCGATCATAAAAAAGGGTACAATACGCATCCACGTCATAGAGACAGATAGTATAATTTAAATGCGTCAAAGTAAATGAGACAAATATCAAGTATTGCAGGTACTTTATTTCCAGAACTCTTACATATATATAAAAGAACTGTTAATTACATCTCCGTAGAGAAAAACCCCCGATTAAGAATTCCAACATATCTATTACATAACATTACAACATATGCGCACTACAAAATGTAGAAAACAAAACTACAAAATGTAGAAGTAAAAGTCCTCCTCGCTGTCGTCGGCGTCGGCGTACTCGGGAGAGCATTTGATATCATTTATGTCCAGCATATAAGTCATATTTTCACTTTCACTAGTATAAGAAGCACAAGCAGAATATTTTGTACTTACACTAGTATGAAAAGTACAAGCAAAATGCATGCCTCGGATACGTCATTTATTTAACCGGCTTATGGATCGTAAAGCATCTTGATTAATTATAGAGTGAGGTTGTTTTAGCCGACTAAAGGAGTATCAGAATAATGCATATGCGATTTTGGCCATGTACCGTGAACGATGCTTTTCTGCATGCATCATCAGCTATCCTACAACTAGCTCTTCCTATTTTTCCTAGTACTGATGGGAGTAGTATGATTAGTACTAGTGAGTGTAGCGTTGAATCATTGCTACAGGGACTTAAGAGTATGTGAGGAATGCAAGCTAACCGATTACATCTTGGACTAATATGCATGCATCTTTGTTTAATTTTGGTCTTGCATACATGTTGAGGTATGTGCAAGAGGATATTACCATGGGGCTGCTAATACATTTTCGGCAACGTTATAGCGACAAAAGTATAAGGATTTTTAGACCTGATTCCAATTTAGAGCATGGCGACTCATATAAAGATATACTAGATTCATCTATTTTAGAGACTCAGCTAGTTATACTTTCTCGTACATTTTACTGTACCATGATTTAATATTTAGTAGTTTAATATTTAAACCAACTAATCATTTAGACAAATATATGATGCGTGTTGTATTTTCTAACATGCAACATGTTTAATTTCTGCTCAACTTACTTTATATTACTAGCATGATGAGTAATTCAAATGCAAGTTGATTTTGGCTAGATACATGAAATTTACCCTAGGTTTCTCATATAGGTAATTTTATCATGCGTATGATTTCTATGTGACGCCAAAACAGATTTATATGTTTCCTAGACATGATGCACATTATCAACTTGGTTTAGCTATGTGAGGCTAAACAACGTATAGAGTAAGTATACGTATGAGCATTTTGTTTGACATATTTATCAAAGAGTCGAGGTAGATAATATCTACGGTTTGGAACTCCTCATATGCAACGGAATGCGGGGAATATTGCAGGTGCACCATGCTATATCTAGCGCAGGCTCAATATGGGGCAGCACGTATCACATGACTTAATTTAGATGATGCATGCATTCACATAAAGGCAACCACATATTATTCGGGTTGACCAATGTGCTTGGTGTTAGCTAAGCTAGATAAGGCATGACTAACTTTCAGATCAAGCAAATATAATTTACATGCAAATTTACTTTGATTAACTTGCCTTACATGCGTACCACCTAGTCGTATCTGACTAGAGTGCATGAGCTATAGAGTATTCTAATCATACATGTCTGAGTGCATTTAGTTTACCAAGTCTTAACCTTATGCCGATTCATGGTTGCGAACTAGGCAAATATGACATGCAGGCATTATTTTATTTGTTTTTGCTTCACACCACGGCTAGTATGACCTAATGCAACAATATCTCATGCATTTTAGGGGACTGGCATATAATCATTAATGGAGCAAACATGCGTCTATATGAGACTGAAACAATATGTACTTTTATTTTATTTGTATCATTGATTCGTATCAACATGGAGACCGGAGTCACCAAGCGACCAAACCATGAGGAAGTTAATATTTTCATCCTTGATTCGTATCAACATGAGGACCGGAGTC
This sequence comes from Bromus sterilis, assembly GCA_950022295.1. Lineage (NCBI taxonomy): Eukaryota > Viridiplantae > Streptophyta > Magnoliopsida > Poales > Poaceae > Bromus > Bromus sterilis. The sequence goes on along the minus strand of OX465597.1, from coordinate 4,881,710 downwards.
GCCATATGACCAAACCATGAGGAAGTTAATTTGAACATGCAAGTTTATTTGTACCAACTAGTAGTATCTAACTAGCGTAGGTGTTATCATAGAATATGCCAAACATGTATGACCTAGCGTGTGCAAGTCTTAAATCATGTACGATCAAGATCATTAGCTAGGCAGATGGCATGCAATCATTATTTTATATTTGGCCTTTTCATATCCACAAGGCTAGCACTACAAACATGCATCTGTGGTTTAAGAACTATTTTATAGGAAGAAGACATATCATAACTTCTACCAAGATGAGGAACAAATGAATTTCATCCTTGATTTGTATCAATATGGGGACCGGAGTCGCCATACGACCAAACCATGAGGAAGTTTTAATTTTCATCCTTGGTTTGTATCAACATGGAGACCGGAGTCACCAAGCGACCATACCATGAGGAAGTTTTAATTTTCATCCTTGGTTTGTATCCACATGAAGACCGGAGTCACCAAGCGACCATACCATGAGGAAGCTTTAATTTGAGCATGCTGAAGCGATCATCATATGAACAAGGATATAATCAAGAATAACGGAGGATGAGAGAATTTAGCCTCAGTCTCCCTTTTCTCACCTTGACGATGGAGACGAATGGCAGCAACCCTCGCTCGGACGGCGGCGCACGGTCTCGTAGATGTCGAACGGCCGGCCGGCAGCCACTAAACAGCCAACGCGTTTGATAGCGTGAGTGTTGAGAAGCTGGCAGGAGGCAACGCAGATGACGAGCGGCCGGCGGCGTGATGGACAGCGGCAGCGCGTATGTGCGAGTATGGGTGGTGATGGAGCAGCGATGGACCGAAGCTCTGTTTGATTAGCGATTTTGCGATTCTTTGTGCAGCGTGGGGTGCTGATCCTTATATAGGCAAGTAGCGAGGGCCGGAGCGCGCGCACGCCGTGGAGATCGTGGGCAGAACGTGGGCGTCGTGGATGGTTGGGAAATTTGAGCGTCAAGTTTCCTCGCGTAATCTTGATCAGCGTACAGATATTTGGTTCTGGAGCGATCAGAGAAAACCCGAGTATGCTACCCTGTATTTGATCTATGGGCTTGGACCACTAATCAACATGTGTGTTAATTAAGTACTGTGATGGGCTTAATCCTTTGCATGGGCTAATAGCCTAGAGATTTCAGTATAGAACCGCATGCACGTGGGTGATGGGCTAGGTAATTTACTTAATCATCATTAGTTTGGTAATCTGGCCGTCTAATCCATGCATGATGCATGCACGCATTCGGCCACCCTACAAGCTAGCACGTTATGCTCAATTGGTTAGCAAATATGATTTGCCATTTATTTTGGTACGTCGAGACCTTATTTTGTCATGATGTCGGACGCCGACATTTTGTCCCGCGGTTAAATATTTCATAAAATTTGGTATTGCCTCGACACATCTAAAATTTGCTTTAATATTAGAGCGCCTTATTTTATCTCGCGGTTGAATTTCCCCCGTGCTCATATTTTATGAAGATCTAGGGTTGCCTACGACGGCGAGCACTTTGTGCTATATCGATGGTTTTCTCTTTGATAAAGTGAGTATCGTGAAGATATCAACTATTGTCGACGATTTATGTGTCGGCTCGACGATTATGCGTCGATTAGTTTATCCCCTTTTTATCATGCGAAAAATCCACTTTTCAACGATGTATTTCATTATTTAATCATTTTATCAAATTTCATAATCATCTTTATATTTGAAGACAAAATCAGTGTCAACAATGACTTGTTAATAGAGCGTTCATAGTCCGTGAACACGGTCTTAACAGCGGTCTCAAACATCTTCAAGAAGTGTTGTACTATTACCTCGGGTATTTTCTCCTTCGGTGGCGGGGGAGGTTTCGGTGCAAGGTGCTTCGCCACGGCTTCATCCACTATGGCCTTGGTTTCAGCTACACTCCTATCCCAGGGTAAGACCGGCGGACTCTTCTGGGGTTTAACTTTCTTTGCTTTCTTCTTCGGTGGACTCCTATGACGCGGCGGAGGTCGATTACTTTTTGATTGTCGTGTTTGCCTTCTATCCATCACGGGGGGAGCTGGTGGGATCGGTTGGCGCTGCGGACTCGCGATGGGGTGGTTTTGATGGAATCGACTGACGCGGCGGAGTCGCGCTACGCTCCACGGGGATGGATGGTGCAGGACTCGGCTGACGTCGCAGCGGATCAGTCCCGCAGTGCTCCATCTCGGGGATGGATGGTGCAGGACTCGGCTGGTGCTGCGGAGTCGGGATGCACTCCATCTCGGGGGGTGGGGTGGTGAACTTGATGTCGAACGCGTTGGACTTGACATAATGGCTGGAAATATGATCCATTATTTTCTCCATAGATAGATACCACTTTTTTTGGCTTCTCTGAGGGTCTTCTGCCCTTCACCTCCAGGAATATCAAGGTTTAGTTCTTCATATTCCGTCACAACTTCATCCACCCCGACACGAGCATAGCCAGGTGGAATCGGATTGCAGTGGTGCAGTGCTCCAGGTGGATTCGTTAAAGCAAAGCCGTCCGCCACCTTAATGGATATATTGTTCATTTTGAAGATTAACTCGCAACATTTCTGCTCTGTGATATCATCCACGGGGTAGTGACCATCATCGACCCCCGTGGAGCCCACACTGCTTTTCGTCATAGATGGGACGGTAGTTGCTTCAGGTGGATCTTGAGTTGGCTGCGGTTGCTGGCTAAGTGACGCCTGTAGTCGCTCCTCCATATCCTTCATAGCATTTTCCAACTTTGAAAGACGGTCTGCTTCCAGCTTCTTCTTTCTTGCACGGCTTTTGTAAGTATCTTTATACTCCGCAAACCCCTCATACCATGGAAAACCGCCTACGCCTCGCGTTCATCCCGGATGTTCAGGATTCTTGAGGGCACGTGTAAGCTCGCCGTTCTCTCTCTCAGGGATGAAAATCCCATTCCTAGCATCATCAATTGCATTTAGTATCTCTTGATCGGATCCTTTAATACTTGCCTTTATAATCACCTTCCCTGTCTTTGGGTCCAACTTTCCCCCATGCCCAAAAACCAACTCCTGCACCTGGGTGGAAAATATATTGTGACTGGAGTGACCCCTGCAGCAATCAGCTTCTTCTCAAATGCACCCCACTTAGGCGACGTGGACTTGTAGCCACCTGTCCCCATGGTATGGAAAAGCTTATGCTTCTCAGCATTAATCTTGTTTATTTCCGACCGAAGTTTAGCTTCATATGATTCGTTGTTCTCCACAGATTGGTCTCAATGTGCTTCTACCTTCGCTAGTGCTCCAGTGAAAATTGGAGTCTTCTTATTATTAGCGACGTATTTGGACCATAGCTTTACCTTCCAAGATCGGAATAGTTCTCCCATCTTCTTAAGAGCAGCATGCTTGACTTTCAACACATCGTCTGGTGTCGCCCAATCTGGTAGGATGAAATATGATAAGAGTTTAGCCCAAAGATACTCTTTTTCTCTATCGCTGACAAAACTCTTGTTTCCACCTTCCTTTGGCTGATGCCATTCCTGAGTGCTAATCGGGATGTTATCTCTAACAATTACTCCGCATATAGCTATCCATTTCTTCACGTGAGCTTCCGGAGCATTCGGCTGGCCACTCAAACCGATCCCATCGATGTTGTACTTTACATCATCCCGCGGCAATTTGGCCGGGCCACGTTTTGCTTTGATTGAAGAAGATTTGCTCGATCCGGGTTTCTAGAAGAAGAAATATTTGTTAATTATTAGTGATAAATCAATTATTTGTAAATTTTATGATCACCAGAGGCCTTATATATATATTTATATATATACCTCGGCAGACTTTGTTGTTAATTGAAGATCTTGTTCTTCTCCTTCGTCGAACATTCCCTCACCGAAATCGTTCAGATATCGTGAGCCGCCATCATCGATATCGGCGTCATCATGAGGACCGATATCGGCGTCATCATGAGGACCGATATCGGCGTCATCATGAGGACCGATATCGGCGTCGGCGATAATTTCGTACATATCATCTTCTTGCTCTCTGCCGCTATTGAACACGTCGTCCATAGCTTAACTAATATCGACGAGATGCAGAAAAAGATAAAACAATTTAGTATAAGCAAATATAGAAAATGACATCTCAAATAATCAAGTTCACATGCAACAATAATATTAGAATAATAATCCAGCTTACATCTTGAATAATCCAGTTCACATATATGCAACACTAATATATATGTCGATCACTAGAGCTAGTACATATATAAGTATAACATATCACTAGCTAAAACAGTAAACGACGTCGGCTCCGGCTGGCGGTGGACACCCAAAGAGAAGGAACCATCAACCACTCGTAGCTAGGTGAGATCCCTGAATCACCTGCCATAAACTGTAGTACCCGGCGTCCAACGCCGCCATGTAGCGACGGACGTGGTCGTCCTCCTCCCTGATACGTCGGTGTACAACCTCCTCGGGGGCCGACTCCCCCCGCACCGACTGTGGCCCATGCGACCGCCACCAAAGAAGATCTGGGTCGACGACAAGACCCGGATTCCTCGCTAAGCGACGCACCCCGGAAATCACCTCCCAGTGCCATCCCAGCGGAGCCCAGTCCCAGACATTGCGCATCCCGTCAAGAACTCCCGGAGCGCGACGGTAACGAGGATGCGGGCCCGGCATTCTCACTAATGAAACTAATAAAATTACAACTAAAAATATCTCAATATTTGTATGTTATAGTTATTGATCTATAGCTCAAATTATAGAACATCTCATATATATATATACTAATAATATTTAGAATAATATATATACTAATAATATTTATAACAATATATATACTAACAATATATATACTAATACAACAATACTAATAACAATATATAACAATTACCTAGCTAGATAGATTATTAACTAATATGTATATAATAACAATACAACATTATACTAGCAACATATTCATCTAGCAAAATATTCATCTAGCAAAAATGATCATCTAGCAAAATTGTTCATCTAGCAACATTTTCATCTAGCAAAATGTTCATCTAGCAACATGTCCATCTAGCAAAAATGTCCATCTAACAAAATGTTCATCATCTCTAGCAAAAATTTAGGGCCTCATCGTCGTCGGGCTCCTCGCCGGGGTACTACGACGGAGGAGCTCGTCGTGGGACACATGCATGTGGTCGGACAGGGGGGAAGAGGAGAGCTCACCAGCAGCGGCGCCGACGGAGACGAAGGCGAGGAACGGCGACGAGCAGCACCGCAAAAACGGCCGGCCTGGTGGAGAGGGCGCGGAGCACAACCTGGTGGAGAAGGCGCGGAGGACGTCAACCGCGGAGAGGGTCCGGCGAGGGGTAGAGACGGCGAGAGGCGCGTGGCACGGCGACGGCGACGGCGAGGAGAAGCAGTCTGGTTGCGTGGGGAGTAGATCTGCAGCGGTGGGGAAACTGCCGCTCCAAGTGCTACTTATATATCAAGGGACCTTTAGCACCGGTTTGTATCACAAACCGGTACTAAAGCCCCTTTAGCACCGGTTGGTACCACAAACCGGTGCTAAAGGTCTCCAATTTCCTCAATTTTTCGGGCAAATTTTCAGCGGCAAGAGTGGAGACCTTTAGCACCGGTTGGTACAACAAACCGCTACTAAAGCAATATATTTTATATTAGTTGATTATTTGTTTTTAGATTTTGTCTAGCTATTCGAATAGTTCGAGTTTTTTAATGAATATTTTTTCTTTAGATTAAAAGATAATTATAAACATTCTGTTAGTGGCAGTGGTTTTCAAATTTAAATAGTTTCAAATTGATTTTTTTCAAATACTAGTTTGTGAAATACTTTGTTAAATAGTCAAACTAAATCCTTAAATGCATGAAAAATAGCAAATGAATTTAGAAAGGTTTGAAATTTAGTATGTGGCTTTGAATGGTGCATAATGAATGCACAAAAAGTCTTGAGTTGAAATAAGTTAAAAAAATGAAATGCCTTTGTAACAGATAAGTTTTCATCTAAAACCCTCACACTTCGAAAGAGATGCTCCAGTTTGTACACGAAGTGCATCCAGTTTTTGTCGTAACCCTCTCAACTTTTGCACACATGTTATATGGGTCAAATGATGATACCATGCCAAGTTTCAACCTTTTCTGAGTTCATTTGTAGATGCTTTCCATTTTCAGGGTCATTTGGCACAAAATAAATCATTAAATGCATGAAAAATAGCAAATGAAGTCAGAAAGGGTTCAAATTTTAATATGTGGCTTTGAATGGTACATATTGAATGCACAAAAATTCTTGAGTTCAAAAAAGTTTAGAAAAATGAAATGCCTTTGTAACAGATGAGTTTTCGTCTAAAACCCTCACACTTCGAAAGAGATGCTCCAGTTTGTACATGAAGTGCATCCAGTTTTTGTCGTAACCCTCTCAACTTTTGCACACATGTTATATGGGTCAAATGATGATACCATGCCAAGTTTCAACCTTTTCTGAGTTCATTTGTAGATGCTTTCCATTTTCAGGGTTATTTGGCACAAAATAAATCATTAAATGCATGAAAAATAGCAAATGAAGTCAGAAAGGGTTCAAATTTTAGTGTGTGGCTTTGAATGATGCATATTGAATGCACAAAAAGTCTTGAGTTCAAAAAGTTTAGAAAATTGAAATGCCTTTGTAACAGATGAGTTTTCGTCTAAAACCCTCACACTTCGAGCCACCGTCGGGCTGTATGCAGGGGAAACCTTGTGTTTTGTTCTACACATAGAAATCTTTCGGTTCATCGATCGACCGAATACAAATCATTCGGATTCCCTGCATACGTCCGATGGTGCATTGATATGCTTGCACTCATGAGCCGCCGTCGGGCTGTATGCAGGGGAAACCTTGTGTTTTGTTCTACACATAGAAATCTTTCAGTTCATCGACCGAATACAAATCATTCGGATTCCCTGCATACATCCGACGGTGCATTGCACTCATGAGCCGCCACCGTCGGGCTGTATGCAGGGGAAACCATTTGGCGTTGAAGCCGGATCACATCCTAGAGTGGTACATATAAACTATTTCTTGGCGTGTTTCCCTTTCTTTTTTCACCGTAACCATGGACAATCTTCTTCATTTAACACGATGCTTGGGTCAGTCTTTACTGTGAACGGAGGAATTTCACGAAACTGTTCATAATCTTCTGACTTGTCTGTCTTGTTCTCCACTCTCACAAGGTTTATTTTCCCTGAAAGAACTATGTGGCGCTTTGGCTCACCGTATGATGTATTCGCTTCCTTATCTTTCCTTTTTCTCGTTTTTCTAGACGTGTCCTTCACATAGAAAACCTGAGCCACATCATTGGCTAGGACGAATGGTTCCTCTCTGTACCCAAGATTGTTGACATCCACTGTTGTCATTCCGTACTGCGGGTCTACCTTTACCCCTGTCAGATTGAACCATTTGTACTTAAACCAAACCATATGTTCCTGGGGTCCTTTGTAAACTCACTAGTAGAAAACAGGGCTTTGGTTCAGACCTGGCCAGCCCATTAGTCCCGGTTCCGTCACGGACCGGAACCCATGGGGGCATACGTCCCGGTTCGTGCGCCCGGGGCGCCGGCCGGGCCTCGTGGGGCATTGGTTCCGGTTCGTCTGGACCCATTAGTCCCGGTTCTAGACACGAACCGGGACGAATGGGCCTCCATCCATTGGTCCCGGTTCCAGCTACGAACCGGGACCAATGGATGGCGCTTCGTCTTCCCGCGCTTCGTCCCGAGGCGGTTTCTTCGTATACGTGTGCGGCGCGCGCCCGACGAGCTTCCCATGCGCGTGCGGCCTCCATCCATTGGTCCCGGTTTGTAGCTCGAACCGGGACTAAAGGCCAACCTTTAGTCCCGGTTCCAGCTACGAACCGGGACCAATGACGGCGCTTCGTCTTCCCGCGCGCGCCCAACGAGCTTCCCATGCGCGTGCGGCGCGCATTGGGAAGCTCGTCAGGCGCGCGCCCGACGAGCTTCTCAGGCTATAAGTAGAAGGCCGGGGCCGGTTTCATCCGACTCATCTCATCTCATATATCCTGATCTTCCCCTTCTCATCTTGATCTCCCCTCTCGCGCCCGACGAGCTTCTCGCCGCCATGTCGGGGTCGCCGCTACGGTGGCCGTCCGACTCCGACACCCCGTCGGACGAGGACAACCACCTCGAAAGGCGCAAGTTTTGGGACCTGCCTCCGAATCCGCGGCCTCGAGCTCAGCGCGGGCGACGATCGCGCGCCGCCGCCGACAGCCCGCCGCCCGCCGACGACGACAGGGTTATAATATGATTGATATCTTACTATTGTCAGGAAAACAACAAGTGCAGACTTGGAAACTAGGGGAGATAGAACCTGAAAGTTAAGTGTGCTCGGGATGGAGTAGTGAGAGGATGGGTGACCGGCCGGGAAGTTAGATGATTTGGAATGAGTGTTGATTAGAGATTAAATTCTGAAACAGTGAGGAGGGGTGATTAGAGATTAAATTGTCAAATAATTCAAAGATTCGAAAATGAAAAAAAATCCAAAAATAAATTTCAAAAAAATTCCTTTAGTCCCGGTTGGTAACACCAACCGGGACTAAAGGTCCTCCAGCCCCCGCTCCAGCCGGCTGCCACGTGGAGGCCCATCTGTCCCGGTTCGTAAGCGAACCAGGACTAAAGGGCATGGGCTTTAGTAACGACCCTTTAGTCCCGGTTCCAGAACCGGAACAGAAGGCCCTTTGGAACCGGGACAAATGGGCCTTTTTCTACTAGTGACTTGCCATTTTCCTTTTCTTCCATTCTCTCAATTTTTCTCCATTGTGACCCATCAGTGGGGTGTCTCAAATTCCCGTCTTTCTTACGGTCTTCTTTGTGCCATCGCAACAACTTGGCATGCTCTTTGTTTCTGAACAGTCGTTTCAACCGTGGTATTGTAGGAGCATACCACACCACCTTGGCAGCAACCCTCTTCCTGGGGCGCTCGCCCTCAACATCACCAGGGTCATCTCGTCTGATCTTATAGCGCAATGCACCGCATACCGGGCATTCATTCAAATTCTCGTACTCATCACGGTAGAGGACGCAGTCATTAGGGCATGCATGTATCTTCTGCACCTCTAGTCCTAGAGGGCAGACAAGCTTCTTTGCTTCGTAAGTGTTGTCAGGCAATTCGTTATCCTTTGGAAGCCTCTTCTTAAATATTTTCAGTACCTTCCCAAATCCCTTGTCAGGTATACCATACTCTGCCTTCCATTGCAACAATTCCAGTGCGGCACCGAGCTTTGTGTTTCCCTCTTCGCAATTTGGGTACAATCCTTTTTTGTGATCCTCTAACATGCGATTGAACTTCAACTTCTCCCTTTCGCTTTCGCATCCTCTCTCTGCATCAACAATGACACGGCGAAGCTCATCATCGGGCTCATGTGATGCCTTTTCTTCACCTTCTTGTTCTTTCTCTTGTTCTTCATTATGTTCCCCCATTGTACCACCGTATTCAGGCAGGAACCCAGGATACCTGTCATCATCCTCATCTTCTTAATTCTCTTCCATCAGAACCCCTCTTTCTCCGTGCTTGGTCCAGCAGTTATAGCCGGACATGAAACCATGCTTAAACAGATGGAGGTGAATTTCTTTTGAGTCAGAGTAGCTCTTATTATTCTTGCAGACACCACATGAACAACACATAAAACCACCCCGCTTGTTAGCCTCAGCCACTTGCAGAAAACTATGCAAGCCATTAATGAACTCGCCAGAGCGTCGGTCTTCGTACATCCATTGCCGACTCATCTTCATAATGGCACAACATCGAAAAGATAAAATTAGTACAATTAATTCATATACATAAAATTGATCATACATGCATAAAGGTTGTTCATACATAAAGTTGATCATACATAAAGTTCATACACATACTTATTATCATAAAAACAACATAAAACTATCTACCTAAAGCATTTAAATGCAATAATAAATGCGATCAATATCGCAACAAAGGTACCAATTGCTCCAACAACATAATGATACCAAGCCTCTTTAGTAAGGGCATATTTTCTAATTTTCCTAATCTTAATGCGCATTACATCCATCTTGTTCTTGTGATCACCGACGACATCGGCAACATACAACTCCAATATCATCTTCTCTTCTTCAACTTTTTTCAATTTTTCTTTCAAATACTCGTTTTCTTTTTCAACTAAATTTAACCGCTCAAGCAGAGGGTCAGTTTCAATCTCCGGTTCACATACCTCCTAGATAAAAATATCTATGTCAACTTAATTGGTCATCATTGTCAAACACGAAAAATGGAACAAATTAAAAGTTATAAAAGATAATATATATACACCACATCCGAATCATAGACAGGACGAGGTCCGACATGCGCGGATACCATAACCATCGCACTGTGTATAACAAAGAATCATACAAGTAAGAAAATTAGACAAGTATCTATCTAAATCATACAAATAAAATTTCTTATATAAAAATAATAAGAAACACATATATAGAGGCTCACCAAGGTGGTGCCGGTGAAGAGGGACGATGGGGGCGATCGACGGTGGTAACTATACGTCCGTGTGCGGGAAGGCACTAAGCAATCACTACAAATATGCATACTAATTAACTTGAGCTCAAAGTGCATATAAATCAAATAAACTCCACATATCACTATATAGCTAGCTCCCAAACTAAAGTCTACAAATCTACACATATAGAGCATAGCACAAGCTAATCTAGCAAAAATGAGAGAGGACAAAGCTGCTAACCTTTGTGAACACTTGGATGTAGAAGGTTTTCTTCAAATCTTCACAAATCTTGGCCAAAATGGAGGATGAACTCGAGCAAAGAGAGAAGTGAGCTTCAAAAACAGAGAATGAGCTTGGCCGGCTCATGTTGGAGAAAAAGGAGTACATATAGCTGTATCTTTAGCACCGGTTGGTAGCACCAGCCGGTTCTATAGGTGGGACACTAGAACCGGCTGGTAGCACCAACCGGTGCTAAAGGTTCTAGCGGCCCCCCTAGCCCAACGGCAATCTGGCGCCACACCTTTAGGACCGGTTTGTACTACAAACCGGTTCTACAGGTGTGGTGGCAGGTTGTCGTTGGGCTCGGACCCACCACACGAAACCGGTTCTAAAGCCCAGCCTCACGAACCGGTGCAATTCGGCCAGTAGAACCGGTTCGTGTTCGGGCCGTGGCCTTTGCTCATATCCAAAGGCCTGTTTTGTACTAGTGGATGTACTCTAGTAGTTGGGCTTCTTATGATTGGTTGCTTCTTTGCCTGTACAGTTTCGGCTCAAACTCAAATCGTGTTCTTCCTTTGAGAGTTTTTTATGTCTTACACATTTGTGTCCCCTTCAAAATCATAAAGTGGATCATGTCCTGGCATATTCATCTGCATCATCTTCTACTTCGGCTCAATATCATCTTTCCTTCCTTGCTCTTGGCCTTTAGGTCGAGATTCGCATGGTCAAATAAAATATTCTATGAAACCTAACTCTCCTTCCTCCTCCTCCTCTTCCTCTTCATCCTACTGCATCACATCCTTTCCCATCCTCTAAAGATTGTTGCTCTGATGTGTGTTTATAACATTACCTTCTTCATCAGGTGCACTAACAGACAAAACACCAGCAAGTCCACCACCGAGGCGCAATTGGGTCTGACGTTTACTTACAATTTTTTAAATATACTCTTTAACATTTGTCTATAATACCTAAATAGTTCATCCCCACTATATTATTTATCTTGACATGCAAGCATGCCACATCATCACACAATTATGGATAGAATAAGGCCCAGCTTAACATGTAACCATGCATGAGACAAGATCCACCACCACATGCAGCCATGCATGGAAAAATAGTTTTCATTCTATTACTATACACATATTTGATAAATATTTTACCATCATACATAATCAAATATAATAAGTTGTATGCATTTCAAAATTTTAGTTCATGTGTTATTAATATAAATATTTAGAAGTTATATAATCAAATTTCTTTGAAATATACGGCAAACCATTTCCGTAGCAACGCGCGGGGTATCATCTAGTTTTAGTAATTTGTTGGTACGATTGTGAATTTGGTCTTGAATTTTGCAACCTCCCCGATATACCCAATATAACACTCAACTTTTCTTTGTGACAATTGTAGGTTAAATATTTTTCTTTTTCAGAATATAGAGTATGTTATACACATTTTCTTTTTGGAACACTCTTAACACAATAGTAATGGATCATTTTTCTATCCTTTTTTCTTGTCCTTTTACTCCACCGTGCTGGGTTTTTAGCATAGACATTTTCGTTTTCATTTCTATATTTTCATTTTGTTTGTATATTTTTCTATAGACATTTAATATTTTTTCATACACTTTTTAGTTAATACATGATCAACTTTTTTTCCAACATTTTTAGTATTTTTAAATAGATGATTAACATGTTTTAACTACTTGATCAACATTTTTTTAATACATCATCAACTTTTTTTCCAAAAAGATTGTATATTGTTTCTATATAATTTGTAAATACATAATCAAAATTTTCTTCATATATGTTTAACAATTTTTAATACATGATTAACCATTTTAAATTCAATCTCAATAATTTCCCATATATTATTAGAAAAATTAAATACATGATCAACATTTTTTATAACTATTGTCATATGTCTTATACATTTTTCGTATATATGATAAATAAATTATGTAAACATTTAATATTTTTGCAAATGGTTGATTAATATTTCATGAACGTTTGTGAATTCATATGTACGTAAATTCACGAACATGTTATTGAATAATGTACTGACAAAATTTTCTTTTTATAAAAAAATAATGTATAAAATACAAGATTGAAAAACGTAAAAATAAAAAGAAAAGCTCACCAACTAAAATCCTTATAGCCTTTTCTTTTTTTCCTTTGCCAGGCCCATTATAGCCCACCAAATGAAAAGTGCTGAAGCAGTTAATCCAATATTGGATGGAACTGGAACGGTTCGCTCAGGCCTCATTTGCTAACCTTGGTAGAAAGCCCGTGCGGGAAGATCTGACCCGGGCCGATTTCTGGGACGTTGTTTGCTTGAGGCCATGAGTATAAATCCACGTGATTTCCCCGGGATAGCTCCCACGCCTCGCGACGTCAGGAAATTAGCCCTCGCCTCGCTAATACAAAATGAGCGACACTTATTATGGATCAAAGAAAATAATATTTATTCAGAAATAATTTATGTTACCCGAAAAACTATTTCTGGCAAACTAAATCAAATATATAAACCCGCAAAATAATTTAGCACAAAAAAAATCCATCTTTTTCCTGGAAAAATATTTTTTCCCGAAATTAATTTATTTTTACCAAAAGACTATTTTCATTGGTACAAAATTTGATTTACTGGGAAATGTTATCAGCAGATGTTTTGCAAAAAAATATTATTCAGTTCGAAAAACCAAGTTTTTACTGTGGAAAATATATTTGGGGTAAAACTAAATTATTTTCGGGTAAAACATATTTGGGGGGGGGATTTAATTTTGTTGTTATGAAATTTATTACTTAGGATAAAATAATTATTTTCGTGTAAAAAAATTGTTGGAAAAAGTTCTGTTTCTTGGATTAAAAACATTTGTGGGTAAAAATTATTTTTTATCATGTACAAATTGGAGTATCTTGGGTAAAAATTATTATTTTTGGGTACAATTTTTTTTGGAGTAAAATACTGAGTTTTGTGGGCCTAAACTATTTCTTCGAGTAAAACTAAATTATTACTAGGTTAAAAAGATTGATTTCGTGGAAAAGTTGTTTTTTATGGGCCATAATTTGTTTTTTTGGGTAAAATAATTTGTTTGTATCAAACTAAGCGCGAGAGATAAGTTTAGGGAGAAATTGATATGTTTTGCAAATTGATGTACTAAAATGAGCATTTGGGACAAGTTGTTGTATGAATTATGCAATTAACTCCTCTCATGGTGATGATGCTGCGAGCGGCTCGGTCGGGGGGTTGGAAACAAGGTAGCGTCACCTTAGTTGCTCCAAAATGTAAAAGGCGTACAACAGGATTCACATAAAAGGAAAAATCTACACCAACATCGTGTCCACCCAGTTTCCAGATTTACATGTGTTAAACGCTTATTTATCAATCAAAGACCCTAAAATAATTCAAAAAATTGAAAAAATGATTAGGACTGCTAAATACGTACTCCTCCGTTTCAAAATAATTGTCATATTTATACTAAGATTACGACAGTTATTTTTAAACAAAAGGAGTAATGTAGAAAGTATATGTGTCTGTTTCTCAAAGAAAAATCCATCCAACTACCTATTTCTGGTGCCGTACTTACTTTCACGAAGAATCAATCAAGGACAGTACTAGAAAGCAGCGTAGCATAATCTTCTATACTAGATGATAACTTGCGCGTTGCTGCGGGGAATATTAAGAAAAAAAATGATGTTTTAAAACATGTGAAAATTTATGAAACATAGTATAATTTGATTATAAATTCTTTTTAAAAGAAATATTGTTTAAAGCAAAAAATCTAAGAAAATTTCATGAAAAATCCAAAAATGAGTTTCATTTTTTGTTTTGTTAATTTAGTTACTTGATAATATATATAGAGAAATAAGATGTGATTTAACTCATAATTTGATTTTCTATAAAAAAAGTTGCTTATAAATTATGAAGTTGAGTGCATAATTAATTATTTATTTATTTGTGATTGATTGCATGCACATGCAAAGTTAATGAAAACATGTGTATGAAAAGTTAGTGTATGAGTTTTACGTGGTGGACCTACTTGATGATGTGGATAGCTTGCATGTGAAAATAAATATGTTAGTGAGGATGAACTATTTAGGTATTATAGATTACTAAACCTTCCTTCTATGGGTTGAAGGCCTTTCATTCAATTGAGGTCTTACATTGCAATTGTGTTGGTAATCTTGACTTGGTCCAATCCCTTGATTGTATGGTGTATTTTTTATTTATTTAAGTGGAACTATTTTTTAACCACGCCTTTTGCCTATCAAACATATGATATAATTGTCGATACAACATAAATTTAAACTATATAAATACTTATATTTTACGACGAAAAGTTTATTAATTTACCATCTTGAAATAATTTATTTTAGTTATATATTATATACCAAAAAATGATTATTAAAATATATTATTAATAAATGGTCTTAATAATTTTAAGGCGCAACAAAGCGCGCTTTTCCTTCTAGTTGCTTTACCGTGCTGCGGCTGCTGTACTAGATGCGTGCATCTCCAAAACCCTGATGGCCAAGCATGCATGACCAGGCCGCTACATGCATATTCTTTGGTCCTCACCTCACTCTCTAGCACACTAGTTGTCCCATACTACTCCTCTCTTTGGTATTAGCAAAAAGTGCTAACTTTGTATCTTTAATTTTTTTTAAATTAACTCCCAAAATGTTAACTTAATTGACAATCCGTTTATACCATTAGCTTCCTCACGACGAGATCTTCGAAACTAAATCTCACGTGAATATGTTTTGTCAACTTTTTTTTGTCATCGGTACTTTTTTTAGAACATGGTACAATGTAAATGCCCATTTACACGAGCATACACTCATCTCTATGAACATACACATGCATACCCTACTCCTATGAGCATCTTCGCAATACTGAGTCGGCACATCATCTTGAGATTTACGAAGTCATCATAGGCGCCTCGTGTTCGACGGGAACATCTCCTCTCACTGAATGTCCCCTCGTATTTATACGTGTTTATTTTTAGAATCACCTAAAAAAGCACCCATACTTGTCATATTATTTATACCCAAATATCATAATGACTTGTTGTGTTTGAATGATTGGTTACCGCTTTAATTATGTTTGTTTGTCGTATTTTTTACATCTAATTAACATGATGGTTTATTTTTCTTGTCGGTTTTATCATTTTGAGTTTTCATGTTATTTTGTTGGGTTGTATCGTAAGCTTAAGTGTAACGCATAGAAACACTATGGCAACCGTTCACAGTATAAAATGGCAACTATGATGACCTAATATGGTAATCACTACTAGGAAATTGACTATAGATAGGAATGCATTCTGTGGCCACTAAAGAAGGGGAAAATATTTCTATGGCGCATGATGCATAGTGCGCCACAAAAATATGGACATTACTATGACGCATCTAGACCACGTGCGCCACTGTAATGCCACCTTTTGTGGCGCATTTGGCGTGGTGCACCACTGAAATATGTGGAGGGCCCACCACATGGAGATGTGGTCAACTTTCTTTGGCGCATGTGGACCCGACGCGCCATAGAAATGTGAGGTTTTTATGGCGCATGGTGTCTCATGCGCCAGAGAAAGTGGGGTCAGCTGGTACTATATATATACACTCGTGATTATTCCTCTCCTCTCCCCCTCCTAATACCAGGCGGCGGCGGCGGCGCACCAAGCCCTAGGCGCCAGCCCTCCCTCCATCGGCCGCCCCTCCCTCCTTGACCTCTGCCTCCGCCTCCGACTATAGGAGCGCGCCCCAGCCTCCAGAAGCACCAGGAGCCCACTTCCCCGCAGCCCCCGATGCAGCACCGCCTCGGCCCGCCCCCGCAGCTCCTGCTGAAGCTCCGCCCCTACACCTACCGCAACCCCGCCCCACCTCAACGACGACTCCTTCGCCGACGACCCCCTCCGCGAGAAGAAGCTCCGCCTCCTCTTCGACCTCCACGTCGGATCGGCCAACGTATGCACCCGCCCCCGATCTACCCATTCTATGCTTTCGTTGTAATCTGTACCATCTATGCTTGATCTGAAGGCTCAGGTTAGCCTTTTCTATTTTTGTACCACATGCTCATATTCTATACTAGTTGCTCCCTATTAGGAGTCATATGTTCCTAGTTTGTATGTACGAGCATGTCATGTTTTTCATCTTTCTAAATATCATAGAAAATAAACATCATGTTGATTCAATCATAGAACATAGATAAGGTTTTGTGCATCTGGTTGGTTATATGCTAAAATGGGTCTTGTTCATCTGATTGGCTATATGTTATAATGGGTCTTGCTCATCTGATTGGCTACAAGCATGCGATTGATCACGTCAAGTACACACACACATAATAGGGTACACCTGAGTTACTAGTTAGTGCAGAAGTTTCTATTATTTTCTTTTCATTTCATTTCATTATTCATCATTTTACGCTTTTAAGCTTCATCAACTGATTATTTGATGATGGTTGATCCACCGCAGTAGGAGATCGTCATGGCGCCTCCTCGCCATCTCAATCGAGCGGGCTCGTCGTCTTCCTCTCTGCCAATGAGAAATTTTGGGCGTGAAGATCCACGGATGACAATCAAAGAATACATATAGTTTGTAAGGACGTTCGATGATGCAAGGTGTGCGCGGATACGCGACGCATCCCATCGTTGGTACGCCTCGATGCGTGCGCTCCAGGGCGCGCAGAACAAAAGGAGGCCAGATCAAGCGGAGATCGAAAGGAAGTAGAGCGAGATGGATCGTGCTCTGTATGAATTGACAGAGTTGATTATGCTGGAGTCGATGAACGAGGAGCGTGTGCGGATGCCTCAGCTACCTTGGCGATACCACACCGCTCTGTTCCTCAAGTGAGCAGTGGACGAAGGGACATCAAAAGATCCGATCCAGCGACAAAGATGGAGCTGTGTCAGGGACGTCAATAATGGGAGCTCTAACTAATATGTAATGTGTCACTTGAATTCGGTGGCAATACACAATTGTGATGATGATGTAATGTGAGATGATCACTATGTATGCAATACACAATTGTGATGACATGTGTAAGTAATGTTAGATCGATGACTTGTTTATATATGCAGTACACAGTTGTGATGACTTGTTTAATGTACTGTATCAATAATAAAATCACAATATTTTTGTAATGAAATATCCTTTTGTGGCGCATGTCATCAGGTTTTTTGTGGCGCATGTAGTATTTTTGTGGCGCATATCATTCATTGGCGCATGTGGCCCTCATGCGCCACAAAAATTGAAATTTCTATGGAGCATGCCATGACGCGCCACAAAAAACAAATTTTAGTGGCAACAATTCTGTGGCGCATGGCCTGATGCGCCACGGAAATCCCAAATAGGTGCGCCACATATAAGGGTTTTCCTAGTAGTGAGTTGACGGTGACGAAAAAAATTCGTCGAACATATCAATATGCTGACCTAATCATGTGCAACACATACCCTTAACTTGATGGTTGAAGTAGTTGGGAAATTAAAGCAGTTTGGTTCTATAATAACCAAAGCAAAGGCGATGACTATTTTTCTTTATGCACATCATGCAACATTGGCATTGATGAGGTATCATACAAAAAAAAGTTATTGTTAGGTCGGGAGTGACAAGATTTGCGTCGGCATTTCTTACCATGCAAAGTCTTGCTGCAAAGAAGAAACAATTAAAGGAGATGTGTTGTAGTGATGCTTGGGATAAATGCAAGCATACACGTACAAGGAAAGGAAATATTTGCTCATGCCACAATAATTAGTAGGGTATTTTGGAAGAATGTGTCTCTTTGCATCAAGGTAAGAAAATTAATAATGTTATTTACTTATGTCCTCTCATCTTGGTTATATGCAAATACATACTAATGTTTTTCCTATCGTATGGTGCTACGATTGGCTGATAGTGATGGACAGTCCATGGCCTCTATGTATGGAGAAATAATAGAGGCAAAGAAGGCAATATTCCTCGCGGTTGAAAATTCAGAGAAAGATTATAAGATCATCACAACAACCATGAAGAGCAAGATGAATGGGAGGTTAGATACTCTATTGCACATGGTTGCATATGCATTGAATCCTTATTATAGTTATGCTACCCCAAGCATATTTATCAATGTAGAGGTCATGAGTGGATTGATGGATGTTATTGAGATCTTTTATCATGATGACAATGAGAAGCAAAATAGAGTGATTAACATAGATTTTCCAAGGTTTAAAAATAAGGAGGACATGTTTGGGAAGGTGGCTGCCTCAAAAGCTATAACGAATGCAAATTCCAATCCTAGTAAGCTATAATCCATATTGCATTTTTGAGATTATGGGTTGATGCCGTCAATGGATTGATGTTTAATACTTTTTATTTTTTTCTCATGTAGGAGAGTGGTGGGAAACTTATGGACTATGAACTCCTACGCTGACGCACATGGCTTTACGGATACTCAACTTGACCACAAGTTCTTCCGTATGTGAACAGAATTGGAGTGTTTTTGAACAAGTAACTCTTGAATCTCAACTTGTTTATTCAAATTTGATCTTTAGTTCCTTACTTTTTTATGAACAAATGTGAATGACTACTTGATCACTAGGCTTCACTTTGAAAATTGTAGGTGGATGCTAAGAGGAGACATAAACTACATGTGAGCCGTAGGGACAATCTAGTTTATATTCAATTCAATGGAAGAATGATGGACAAAAGAAAGAAGTGTTCCTCCTCTCGTGATATTCTCCTTGGTGAAGATGCTTCCATGGCACAAGATTGGATATGTGAAGATGCATATGTTGAGGACGAGGTTGATACCGACACCACCATTGATGATGAAGTGGTAGCCACCAAGGGTGTAGACCTTCGTAGGAGTGCAAGAGCGAGAGAACTCCACGAAGTAGAAGAATTTGTTACCGACGAAGATTCAGAAAATGAGATTGCTTTGGAGGAGGAGATAGAATTTGAGTCTGATATTGATGAGATGATTGAAACAAAATAGGATGAGGATGAGGAAACAACACATCCTTAGTTCTTTGGGCCTTGCTATTTAGTATGACTCTATGTTTGGTATTTTCCTAGTTTGGTCATGTGTGTTCAGGTGTTTTATGGCAATTGTGATTTGTGAACACAGTGTAGTTTTTTGAATTCTATGGTTACATATGACCTCGGGTCAAAAAAGTCAAAACATCAAAGTCGTTCGTTTTAGATACCAAAAACTTTCATGTTGAATAGTTTTTCATTTGAGGTCATATTGAAAGCTAAAATACCGAAACAACAATGTATCTGTGTAGTTTTTTTGAATTCTGGGATACATATGACATTGGATCAAAAAATATTAAACATGAACGTTGTTCGTTTTTCGGATACAAAGAACTTTCATGTTGAAGGTTTTTTCATTTACGATCATATTGAAGGCCAAAATACTGAAACGCCAATGTATCAGTGCAAAAAAATTTAATTCAGAGATCAGATATGACATCGGATGAAGAAAGTCAAAACATGAATTTGTTCCTTTTTCCTATAAGATGAAGTTTCATGTTGAACATTTTTTCATTTAACACTACTGGAATTCACAAGTTTGCCATGTGCCAGGGTCTTTGCCGTCTGTTTTTCGTCGGGGCAGACGGCAAAGTAGGTGTATGCCGTCTGCTTCCCTAGATACAGAAGGCAAACCCCGAACATACGGTAAACAACTACTTTACCGTCTGCGCTGGCCTATGCAGACGGCAAAGGTCCCTATGCCGTCCATAGGCAGACGGCAAACAACCAAGCGGGCCCACCCGGGCTGCGTCTCCTCTGGCTTAACGGACCCGTGCTATGCCGTCTTCCAGCGGACGGCAAACCCCGTCTTTGCCGTCTGCTTACGGACGGCATAACGGGCTGCCGTTAACCCCGCACACGTCGGCCCACTCTCTCCACCACTCTCACTCTCCTCCGCCCACGCCTCTCTGTCCTGCGACGCCGCCGCCGCCGACACCTCCGCCGCCGCCGCCCACGCCTCCCCGGCTCCCTCCGCCACAGCCGGCCACCGCCCTGCCTCCTCTCAACTAAGCCCTCTCCCCGGCCACAGCCCGCCTCCCTCCTCCAAGGCCGCCTCCCCTCATCTCGGCCGCCGCCGGCCCCGAGCAAGCCATCGTCGGCCTCCTTTGAGCAAGCCGCTGCCCACCTCGCCGACGCCACCTCCACCCCCACCCGCAGCCACCCACCAAAGGTAAGCCCCTCCCCTCCTCCCCTCCATGCTATTTTTTTAGGATTTTCATGTTAATTAGTTAGTTAGTTTTAGTTGCTTTTAGGTTTTAGTTAGTTATATTTCTCTGTTTTAGTTAGTTTTATGTTATAATTAGTTAGACTTCTCTATTTTAGTTAGTTTAGATTGTGTTAGATTTTTTTAGGGTTAATTAGATATGTTTTCTTCTCTGTTTAGTTTAGGTAATGTAAGTTTTTTGTAGGAATGAGGAGATAGAGTAGAGAGAGATAGAGTGTGAGTGTATTGGACTTCTCACAGGAAAAATAAAAAGAGCTTAGAGCTCATGTTAAGATTCCTTAGGAATTTTGTGGTGTCAATCCTATGATCCAAAGGCAATCCATAAGAAAAATCCTTAGGAATCCAAAAAATCCCTTAGGAGTAAAAGTTGAATAGGAAAAGAAGAAGAGAAAGAAAGAAAAGAAAGGAAATAAAAGAAGAAGAGGGAAACAAATTAGGGGTAAAAGTAAAATAGTAAAAGAAGAAGAGAAAAAATAAGTTGAAGGTTAATAAAAAGAACAAGGAGGAGGAGGGGAGCTTGGGGTAAAATAAGAATAAGAAGAAGAAGTTGGAGGTGGAGATGAATAAGTACAAGTTGGAGGTGGAGAAGAATAAGAAGAATAAGTTAGGGGTGAAGAAGAAGTTGGAGGTGAAGAAGAAGAAGGAGGAGGAGGAGGAAAAAAGAAGAGAAAATGAAATGAAATAAATGAAAATAATAGGGAAAAAAATTAAAAAAGATGTGATTACCGGGATCAAGTGTGTGTGTTGATTGGGTGCATTTTAATGTGCAGGAATTTTCCTGGTGTGAAGGTCTGGTGGTCGACGTCCTCCGCCCCCTCCATTCGGCGACCTCCCTGAGTTCGAGGGTGAGCAAAAAAATTCTTGTCCTCTCCCCCTTTTTCCTTTGCTCAATTCTGGCCTTCATGCCGATAACGGTAGCTCTAGCAGTATGTAAAGTTGCGTAACCAGTATGCGTCTCCCATTCGAAAGGATTACATTATAAATATGCATTCATTTGCATATTTATAATAGTAATTCTTTCGAATTGTCCAACGTTATCCATGGACAGCCCGCGTATGTGTAGATTGGGTCGTTTTTCCATGCTCTGGTCCTGATCCGACGCGGAATTTCGTCAGCGCCTCCCTGTTGTTCTCCGGATACACAACCTCTCGGCTTGTTGTCGAGACGTGTATTAGGAGAACAGCGGGGAGGTGCTGCCGAAATACCGCGTCGGATCGGGACCAAAGCATGGGAAACCGACCCAATCTACACATACTCGGGTGGGATTAGGACCTATCTTTACCTATTAGTGTGTAGGTTAATTGCATATGCCGTAGCTATGTATGATAAAAGCAATAAAAAGTGGACGTAATAAAATGGTATATTTGTTGTTTAGTAGCTAGCTGTAGCAACAAGATGAGCGATGATCGTGCGTGGATGTACACTGGTCGCCCTAATCAGAAAGAGATCACCAATGAATGGGCAATGAAAACCAAGGAGTTTCTGAGAGCGGCGTTTGCAAATGGGCAGAGAAAAACCTGGTGCCCCTGCGTTAGGTGCGACAGTTATAAACAGGCGACAGAGGTGGATATGGGTAAACACTTGCAGAAGTGGGGTTATAAGCCTGGTTATACGGTGTGGACCTTCCATGGCAAGTCTGGCGGACGACGGAGAGAGGAGGTGGTCCGTCAGCGCACGGATGAGTACGGAACCGGGATCGAAGATATGGTGCAGGACTTTGACGATGCGCGGGATGAGGACGATGAGATGGAGGAATCTGCGAAGCCCTTCTATGATATGTTGGAGTCTTCGAAACGTCCGCTGCACGCTCACACTGAGCTTTGTCAGCTCGATGCCATCGCACAGTTGATGGCTTTGAAGGCACAATTCAACTTGGGCACAGATTGTTACAATGCGATCACGACCCTAATTGGGCGGTTTCTACCAAAATATCATGTTATGCCTGCAAACCTGTACCAATCGGATAAAATCCTCAAGGTACTTAAGATGCCCTATGAGCAGATACATGCTTGTGAAAATGGATGTGCTTTATTTAGGAAAGAGTATGCGGACGAAGACTATTGTCCCAAATGCAAGTCATCCAGGTATGTTGTGGTAGACAATGGTCAAGGTGAGAAGACGCAGACCAAAATACCCGTAAATGTTCTTAGGTATCTTCCAGTGATACCAAAAATTCAACGCCTTTACATGATGGAAGAGACAGCCAGACAGATGACATGGCACAAACATGGGAAGAGAACAGAATTTGATGCAGATGGGAAGCCGATGTTGACTCACCCATCGGATGGTTCAGCATGGAAGCACTTTGATGAAAAACATTCGGAAAAAGCTAAGGAGCCAAGGCATTGCCGAATCGCCATCAGCACAGATGGGTTCAATCCTTTCGGTCTGATGGCAGCCCCATACAGTTGTTGGCCTGTATTTGTCATGCCACTCAATCTCCCCCCCTCAGAGATTATGAAAAGGAAGAACATTTTCCTGACGTTGATAATACCAGGGCCCAAATATCCGGGGAAGAATATGGATGTGTACATGCAACCGCTTAAGGAGGAATTGCAACAAGCTTGGGACGAAGGGTTCAAGACATACGATGCAGCTAGCAAAAAGACCTTCAAAATGCATGTTTGGTACCAGTACTCGATGCATGACTTGCCGGCGTATGCGCTTTTCGCTGGCTTCTGTGTTCATGGAAAGTTCGGGTGCCCAACATGCAAGGCTGCTCTTCAGTTTCATTGGCTGAAGGCGGGTGGCAAGTATTCCTGCTTCGACTTGCATAGACAGTTTCTGCCTCCTAAGCATCCTTTTAGAAAAGACAAGAAGAACTTCATCAAAGGCAAAGTTGTCAAAAACCTGGCAGCACCTACGATGACGGGCGAACATGTCTTGGCACAGTTGAACTCTCTCGAGCCTGATCCAGAACGTCCCGGGTATTTCAAGGGATATAATTCGGAACACGCCTGGACTCACAAGACATGCTTCTGGGATCTCCCCTACTTCAAAGACCTCGAACTTCCACACAATATTGACATGATGCACACTGAAAAAAATATCGGCGAGGCCCTGTTTGGTACATTTTTCGGCATAGATGGGAAGTCAAAGGATAATCCTAAAGCTAGAGTCGACCAGGAGACTCTATGTGATAGACCCTCACAGAACATGCGAAAGCCGAAAGGAAAGAAGAATTGGTCCAAGCCAAGGGCCTGGTTCAATCTTGAAAGGGGGCATATCAGGGAAATTCTCTTGTGGGTGCAAAACAGTTTGATGTTCCCCGATGGGTATGCAGCGAATCTAAGGAGGGGAGCGAGTCCTGAAAAACATTAAATATTAGGGCTGAAGAGTCATGATTGGCACATATGGCTTGAGCGGGTAATGCCGGTGATGTTGCGCGGCTATATCCCCGAGGAAGAGTGGCTAGTACTGGCAGAACTGAGCTATTTCTTTCGTGTTCTTTGTGCTAAAGAACTATCCGATGGCGTGCTAGAAGACATGGAAGATATGGCGCCGGAGTGGCTCTGCAAGTTAGAGAAGATCTTTCCACCGGGTTTTTTTAATCCGATGCAGCATTTGATATTGCATCTCCCGACCGAGGCAAGATTAGGGGGCCCTGTGCAAAATCGTTGGTGCTATTCAACGGAGAGAATGCAGAAGACGCTTCAAGCAAAATGTAAAAATAAACATAGAATTGAAGCATCGATGGCCGAGGCTTTCATTACCGAGGAGGCGGCAAACTTCGTGACAGCACATTATGAAGCCAAAAATCGCCATTTGCATAATCCAAAGCCTCGGTACAATACTGGCGACCCCCAACAGCGTCAATCCAACCTCAGCCTATTCAAAGGGAAGCTTGGACCTATTGGTGCTTCGAGAAATAAGATTTTGGATATCAAAGAATGGCAGACTCTTACACTGTATATCTTCACCAACCTAACAGAAGTGCGACCGTACATCGAGTAAGTGCTCGGTACGTACATTGTTTCGCAACTTCTAATAATTCTTGTTTCTTATTAATTCCCCTGAATTCATACAGTCGATACATCGCCAAATTCTCGAATGGAGTGGTTATTGAAAGTGATTCCATCGCAGAGTATGAGCTTCTTGCCAATCAAGGAGACGGCAATCCTGGTTTCATCTCTTGGTTCAAACGAACGGTAACTATCATTCATATATAGGGTTTCATTTGTTGGTTCGACCTATTTTTCACTAATATAACAATCCTTTCCTATAAAACTTATAGGCAAATGAGGAGCCTATGGACGCCGAATTGAGACAAGTCGCTAATGGTTTTGACAATAAGGTCCGTGTATTTGAGAAATACGACATCAACGGGTATCGCTTTCGTACCGTTGATAAAGAGCGAAAAATGGCTGATCGAAAAAGTACAAATTCGGGTGTCTCTGCTGTCGGCGACGGAGGTATTGAGTATTATGGAAGAGTTGAAGCAATATACGAACTTCTATTCTATGGTGAAAATCCTCCCAACGTCGTTGTCTTCAAATGTCATTGGTTTCTCCCGTCGAGGACTAGACGAACTCATGAACATGTAGGTCTAGTCGAAATTCGACAAGACACCCATTTTAATGTCCCCGATGTCTATATTACGGCTCAACAGGCCACCCAGGTTTTCTATCTATCCTACCCCTGCCAAACGGTTGAAAACCTGAAAGGTTGGGATGTCGTTTATGATGTGCCACCTCATATTAGACCACCTCCCCCAAATGAAGAGGATTATGTACCCCACATTGACCCAGAGACATATGAAGGAGAATTCTTCCAAGAAACACGCGTGATAAAAAAAACGTTTCCAAAACCTCTCTACGCAACCCCAGAACATGGAAGAAGACAATGAGAGTGAACCCGCTAACGACGATGTTGAAGAGCCTGAAGAAGAAGAGGTTACTGCTCCAGATGACCTGTCAATGCTTGACCGTTTACATAAAGGCCTTCCAAATGTTGGTGTTGTTGAACCTGATGAGGCCATCATTATCGACGACACGCGTGATAGCGATGACGATCCTTCAATTGATCGCGTAGAAGAGACCGATGATCCCGACTACTGTTAGTTGTATGCATCTCAACTTTAATTACATTATTCTCATTAGTTGTATATATTCTCATTATTGCAGTAATTACTGTTGTATTATTAATTTTTTTCTCATTGTACTAATTATTTTATTTTAATTCTTGGCAGGTTCGTGACAGATATGGAGGGCGAGACCTCAGGCTCGCGAGGGAGGGGTCGGGGTCATGCGCTCCCACCTCTGGCTCTACGGAGGTCTTTTCTCGAGAGTATTTCCTCGCCTCCTCCTTCTACTGATGAGCCGCCCAGGGGGAGAGGAGGTCGGAAGAAGACCGGGAGAGGCAAAGCAGGTGGTGGTCGCGGGAAAGGGAGACGAACACCTGCTGCTGCTTCCTCGCCGCCACCTCCGGCTGATTCACCAGAGCACTGCAGGGTGGACCGGCCTGAGGTGGAGGAGGAGGCTACATCCACCCGCACGACCTGGAGTCCTTGGCCGGACCAGCCGGAGCAGCACACGCCTGAGGGGGAGGCTGGTGCCGAGCTGGACACTACGGATGAGGAGGAGGTAGCTGAGGGTACCACCGTGTACCAGCGTGGGGGTACACGGCTCCCGTCCGTGCCAGTGACTCCCCGCCCATAAGTGGTTGATTACGCCTGATGGAGAGACGTAAGTGCACTTATACTCTCTTCCGGTACCTTCTATACTTATGTCTATCTGATGGCTTTGTCTTTTTATACTGCAGGGGTTGGATATACGGCAATGGTGTCCGCAATCCCAAATCCATCCTTGGTGTGCTTGTCAGGGAGAACTTCCCGGGGCTGGTTCAATTGCCCGGACCTGATGAGGTTCCGCAGCCTGGACTCAAGTGGGAGCACTATTGTGCTGCCCCGGCCCCGCCGGATACGACCATCAACGGGGTCGAATGCCACACCAGAGCCGACATGGTGATCAACGGCTTTTGGGTAATTTCTGTTTCACACAATAAAATCATGCTATTGCAGTGTTGTCTTGTGCACTCATCAGTGTTGTCACCAGTGTTGTCTCATCAGTGCACTCATCAGTGTTGTCTCGTGCTATTGCAGGTCTACTACAAGGTCGATGAGTCCAAGGAGCAGGAGGCGGAGGACGTGTTAGTTGCAGAGGCCACGCGCCTCTTGCAGAACACAAGGCACGAGATGCGAGTGCAGGCGGTCCATGACTACTACGCCAAGCAAGGGCGCAAGCGTAGCAAGAAGGACTGCCGCAAGAAGTTTCTGACCAGGGCCCAGTACATGACGGTAACCCTTCTTAAGTCTTGAATAGTTTGCTTGATTTGATTCCTATCTAGGCTACTTATTAGTTTCCTTGTTTACTAACTTAGGCGCCACCGAGATGGTGTGCGGACAAGATGGATTGTTGGGAGGCCATTGTGGACCACCGGTGCTCAGATGCCTGGTTGGCCATCCACAACAATGCCAAGGAGCGCCGCGCCTAAATGGTTGGTGTGCCACACCATCAAGGAAGCCGCAACTTAGCTGGTTATGGGAATAAATGGGTATGTGCTTTGCTTCAATTTTCATGCAAATTCTACTTTTCTTTGTCTTTTTGGCACCCACAACTTACTAATATCGTGCTTTGCTTTGTCTTTTAGGCGGAGCATAATAAAACAGAGCCACTTGGTGTGTTCGACAATTATGGCATGGCCCATACAGCGTCGTACAAGAAGGCAAAGGCGCTCTCAGAGTCTGATCTCGCCACTCCTTCGACTTTCACCAACATTGCCGCCTACAGTAAGCTCAAGGCTTATACTGAGGTGGCGAAGGAGAAGCACGGGGAGGCTTATAACCCGCTTGGGAAGCCTATTGAGCCGGAGCTGGTGATGATCTCTGGTGGCGGAAGGCACCATGGCGCCATGGCCATTGGAGATAAGTTGATCAGGTGCGATAAGACTCTTCCTGAGATCAAGGCGCGCCAAACGAGCTCTTCTCCTGCTATAAGGACTCGTCCGCGGCCAGTCGACCTCGCTATCCAGGTTATCCATAAGGACTCTTGCATTCTTGTTTTCTCTCATCGAATATTACAATGCTAACTAGAGGAGTGGGGTTGCAGGAAGCTCTTGAGAAAGAGCGACAGAACACCCAGCGGCTACTGGAGGAGAAGGAGCGGTTGGCAGAGGAGAAGGCAGCGGAGAGAGAGCGGCTGGCGGAGGAGAGGACGGCGAAGGCTCTCGAGGAGGCCGCGGCACGACACGATGCATCGAACCGGGCCTTGTATGAGCTCTTCGTGGTAAGTCACTTGTTCATATTCACCCAAAGAATGCGTCATGAGTGGCCTAATATGATTGACTCATGAAAAACAAATGTGCAGACTATGTGCGAGAAGACTGGTCAGGCCGCTCCACCGATGCCGATCATTTCTCCTGTGGGGACGGTGAGTATCTTTCGATGATCATCAATACCATATTGAGTGGCGTCGTGCTAACCTCTAGTTGATCTTTTTGTGCAGCATAACTCTCGGGCTGCGTCCCATGACCCTTCTCCACCGTCAACATCGGGCAACCCGACGGATGCTTCTCAGCCACCTCAGCCTTGAGGGCTACACTCCGGTAAGTTGTGTTGTATATTTTTCTTTATTAATGCTTAGTTAGTTTGAAAATGCATATTTAGCTTATGAAATATTATGAAATTCTTAAATATAGCTAAGTTAGCCTAATAATAGCATGATTAGCCAGATTTGCTCACAATATGATGAAGTTAGCTTGATTTGCTCACAAAATGCTAAAGTTACCTTAATTGGCTCAAAAAATGCTTAAGTTAGCTTCATTTGTTCAAAGTTGCCAAAGTTAGCTTAATTTGCTCACAAAATGGTAAAATTAGCTTTATTGCCTAAAAATGACTAAAGTAATGCATTTTTGGAGTTACTGCATTTTCACTTGTAAAGAGAAGAAGACAAGAAGAAGGAGAAGAAGAAGAGTTCTCTTCTTCTTCTTCTTCTTCTCTTCTCATTCTTCTTCTCTTCTCATTCTTCTTCTTCTACTTCATCTTCTTATAATTTTCTTTTCTTCATTTTGCAGATTTGCTTAATGGGAGTAATGCTATGATGGAGAGTTGCAATTGGACTTGTAGCTTTGTTTATAAACTGTTTGGTCACTTGTGTGTACTTGTTTACTATGTATGAGAACTTGCTATTTGGTCACTTGTGTTTCCTATATATGTATGAGAACTTGTGTATATATGGATTTTGATTAATATTTGGTTGATCAACATGTGTGTGGGTGCCTACACTATGCTGTTGGAGAAACATATTGCTATATATATTGGTAGTTTTTGTCAAATGCAGGGAATTAAAAGAAAACAGAAAAAACAGAAGGAATGCAGCCTCTTTGCCGTCAGCAAGCTGTCGGCAAAGTCCTTTGCCGTCTGCTTGCAGTTGGCAAAGAGGACACGTGGCGCCCAGTTGTGCAATCTGGCAACAGCTGGGTGACCATTTGGTCATTATGCCGTCTGCCTCCGGCAAGGCAGACGGCAAAGCGTAGGACTTTGCCGTCTGCTGCTGGACGGCAAACATATGACGGGGGGGGGGGGGGTGACGTCATTACCTTATCCGATGAAGTCACCATTCTTTGCCGTCTGTCCTTAGACGGCAACCCCGCCGTTAAGGGCCTGACGGAGCCGGCTGGCACAGCTTCGCCGTCAAGCTTCTCTGTCGTCTGTTTCTTATTCCAGCGGACGGCAAAGAGCTTTGCCGTCCGTCGATATACAACAGACGGCAACGCACCTCTTTGCCGATGAAATGGCTGACGGGTGCTTTACCGTGCGGGGGCAGACGACAAAGGGTTTTGCCGTCGGCCATACAGGTGTTTGCCGTCCGCCATGGCAGACGGCAAACAGGCGAATTCCAGTAGTGTAAGGTTATATTGAAGGCCAAAAGCTGGCACAATGCAACGATTTTTTTAATAATACATTTTTTTAAAGTTACAGAAATAATGCGCATTTTCTAAAAATTTCAAAAATAATACACCATAGGCCATGACCTAGCCGATTGGGTCCAGTCGGCCACAGCCTGGCCGATAGGATCCCAGTTGGTCACGGCCTGGCCGAGTGGACGCATTGTGCCTGCACCAGCTGCACTCGGCCCAGGCCTGGCCGATAGGCTGCAGTCGGCTGCGCCCTGGCCGATAGGGTCCAGTCGGCCCCGAGCTGGCCGAGTGGAAGCGGGCCGCAACGGCCACCTTTTCTTTCCTTCTTCCTCCTCTCTCTCTTCTTCTTCCTCCTCATTCCTTCTTTCTTCTCTCTCACGGGATGAATTCCAACCGATAATTAGCCCATTTTCCACCGTAGTTGTATTGCATAGGGCTTAGGAAGGTTGGGGATACCTCGATCTGTTGATGGGATAGTTTGTGGAGACGGGGATGGAGGTGGTGTTCATGGTGGTGGTGGAGGTGGTGGTGTTCATGGTGGTCATGGTGTTTCCGCTGCTCAAGTGAACCGACGTGTTGTCGAGGTGGTGGTCACATTTCAAGGTTAGTTTGAACAAAAATATATGTACAAACAATTTATTTAATTGATGCGTCGGTATATATATATATGTATGTGTACAATTTATTTAGTTACAACGGTAGTATTTTCTGTGTGTTTAGATTTGCAAATATTTTATTTAGTTGGTTCGGTAGTATACTTATTATATTTAGATACAAAATAATTAGACATGCAAACATTTTATTTAGTTGCTTCGGTAATATACTTATTATATTTAGATACAAAATAATTAGACGTGAGAACAGTTTATTTAGTTGGTTCGGTAGTATATTTATTATATTTAGATAGAAAATAATTAGATGTGCGAACATTTTATTTAGTTGTTTCGGTAGTATATTTATTATATTTAGATAGAAAATAATTAGATGTGTGAACATTTTATTTAGTTGGCCCGGTAGTATATTTATTATATTTAGATACAAAATATTTAGATGTGCGGTGTGCAGACTAATTAAGTTGGATAATTTTGTAGGGTCAGCAAACATGTCAGATATTGTGAAGTTCGTATTTTACTATGGTCCTGGTACTGTCCAAACAAATGAGAGAGGAGTTGATCTTAGTAAATTTCAGTACATAGAGGTGCCACTGACTGACCCTCAAAAATGGTCCATTAGTCAGGTGACAGACTGGTTGACAACCTCCTTAGCGATTAATACTGAAAAATACACCATCGGTGTTCATGCATTGTGGACCCGGTCCAGTTCAAATGTGAACTTTTATTTGAGGCCAGTAGAGCGGCGCTCTCAGTGGGTGCACTGGATACAAGGTTGTGAAAACAGGGGATGCAATCCTGTCGCCCTAGTGCTTCCCGTCCTGAAGGAGGTCAGTGCTCCTGAAGGGCATGGTGGTTACGATCCTGGGCAGAGCAGTGAAGGGATACCTATGCCAAATGATGGAGATGATGCATATGCGTCAGGGAAGAGTAGTCCGGTAGAAGGAGGTAATGCAGATGGTTATGACAGTGGGGAGGTAGATGCAGGCGAGGTGGATGGACACATGCAAAATCAGATGGAAGAAGAAGATACATATGATGATATTGGTCATGCCGATGATTCCGACGAGTCGGATGAAGAAGACAATGCAGAGGTGCCTAATCCTGCATCATGGAATCAGGACTTCTCATCTGCAATGACCGTGAACGATGGTCATGATTCTGCATGGTTATATCACCAGAACAACATTGTGATGGGTGCTATGTATCCCAGCAAGGAAGCCCTGAAGGATGCAATCATTAATTGGGCAATGTCCACCAAAAGGGTTTTCAGAACTAAGGTGTCAAGTCAGAAATACTTAACAATGGTATGCACGAACATGGATTGTCCCAGTAGGGTGCATGCCTATCTCCCTAAGTATGAGACAAGTTGGGTGATAAGTGATTTAGTGCATCACACATGTGTTATTCCCAGTATCCCTCAAGGCCCCACCAGGCTGGATAGACATGTATTCGACTCCTCCACCAGGCCCCACCAAGGAGACACAGTATGACCAGGACGGTTCTGAGATTCCTCTCCGGCAATTTAGGGCACCTCACAGGTATGGCTGGACGCCGCCTACTACACTTCCTGACCGCGGTCCCAGACATCCCTATCAGTAGATACATGACTATATGCTTATGTATGAGACTTATGCCTATTCTATGTATGAGACTTATGCCTATTCTATGTATGAGACATATGAGGAGAAGAGCCAAAGATGAGCTCTTTTTAAAGAACCGACGAGCCTCGCCCTACTGCTTTCCTCAAAGTTAGCGCAATCCCTGTCTCCTCAGCGCCAAAAGCGTTCCAATACCTGTCTCCTCAGCGCCGAAAGCGTTCCAATACCTGTCACCTCACCGCCAAAAGTGTTCCAATCCCTGTCACCTCACCGCCGAAAGCGTCCCAATCTCGGCCACCTCAGCGCCGAAAGCGTCCCACTCCCGCTATAAAAGGAGGCATTGATCCTCTCTTCATCCTTCATCGCGCAATCTTTGAAATTGCCACTGCCTAAGTGTTTCTCATTTTTTGTAGTCGCCATGAGTTTGCCTTGCTCGGATCAAAGCATTAGGCCGACAAAAATGAAGAATGCGAGTTTGCCCCCGGGGGTGGTAGTCCTGCGATGTTGGTGTGGCGATCTTTGCAAGGTGAAGGAGGTGACTGATTTTTCTCATTCGTTGGGCATGAAGTTTTTCATGTGTGCCAATTATGAGCATGATCCACCCGTAGCTATTTCTTCCTATGACAAGCCACCTGTATGTTTTAACGATGATGAATACAGATAATGTTGGTGCTATTGCCGATATCTTCATTAATGCTCCTATTTTTGTTGTAGTCTCCTCCGCCCCTATGCATGTACTATTGTTGGATAGACACGAAGATGCCGGATTGGGCGGTGGATGAGATTCGTAAAAGTGGACGTCGTGCATGAGAAAGTTTTCACAGGGAAGAGCAAAGAAAAAAGGCAGCAGCTGAGGAGAAAGCAGAGCAAGAGAGAGAGTTAAATGAACACATGGCGAAGCAAAAGCTTTTCTTGCAGGGTTTACTGAAGAAAAATCGAGAAGAGGGACTTCGCATGGAGGAGGAGGAACGACAGCGAAAGGAGACTCGTGAGGCGGAGAGGCAGAGAAAGAAAGAAAGGGCTCGTGAGGCCAAGGCAGCAGAAGATGCTGGTGATGGAAAAAGAAAATATCCACGCCGGACTCAGTAGATTTATGTGGTAGTATCTTCAATTTCGCAACCGGTTGTATCCTAATTTTAGTACTTCAATGTATCTTAATTTCAATAGTTAAATGTATCTTAATTTTAGTATTGCAATGTATCTTTACTTCAATAAAATGGTGAACTGATTTTGTTATTAAAAACATATTATTAAAAACAAATCAGTCTCGTCGGCCAGGCTTTGGCACATTGGCCTAGTCGGCGTGCCCGTGGCCAACTGCATGACTTTTGGGCCGACAGCCAACCCGGCTGGCCCGACTGGCTCCAGTCGGCCAGGCCTAGGCCATCTAGATTCCTATCGGCCAGGCCGTGGCCTATGGTGTATTATTTTTGGAATTTTTAGAAAACACGCATTATTTCTGCAAAAAAAATTTAAATGTATTTTTTCTCTCGAATGCAACAGCCACGTGTGTTTGGGTGACCGAAATCTGATGTTGACACTGAGATTTTAAGATTTATAATTTTTTTGGCCGATTAATGGTCGACCAATTCACGATTAATTCTCGCTTCCCAACTGACCGAGCCGTTACCGATTACCGATTTCTAGAACATTGATATATTGTCATGATTTTGATATTGTTGTATGCCCATCTAATTATCTCTTGTTCTATGGCTTGGTGATTCTTTTCCCATGCATACCTTGTATTTTTATATGTAGTTGGCCTCCTATATTCTTTGATCACCCTAACCCAACTCATCTATGGGATCAAAGTATGCATCATGCAAAGCGTACACTTTTTTTTTTGAGAAACAACCCAGCGAAAAATATATTACCACTGATAAACTGTTACAATCATCATTGAGAATGTTTCTAAGGGATGGGTAAACATCACCTAGAGTGGTAAAAATTCCTTGCCTACTAGCTAGAGCGGCCAGTTCATGCGCCATTCTATTGCTGGATCTTCGAACATTCATGGACAAATTTGAAAAACACACATCGAAAATCGCATCACCACTAAGAGGTGCTTAATTACCGAATCATTTACTAGCTAGATTACATTCAAATCAGGAGTTTTACATAGCTATGTTTGTGAAAACATGACGAAAACAGATCCAAATTTGGGACTGAAATATGCAATTCCGAGCATGGCGACATCCACAAACCTCGCAAATTCACCACTAAAAAGCGCTTAAACGAATCCATTACTAAATTTCTTTACACACAAATTTGGAAAAGACACACATTGTAAAGCGCAAAATGGCATCACAAAAAGAATGCTCAATTACTGAAATCATTTACTAGATACTACGTACTTACTAGTACTAGGTTGCATTCCAATGAGGAGTAGTTTTATACTAGAACGAAAACAGAGTACTAGAGTAACGGAAACAGAGTGAGACGTCTAATTAACTACTTGTCCGCGAAGAATTGTAGCCTGGTCTGGTGGAAATCGGTGGATCAAGGCCTAAGACTAGAGGAATTGTCCGCGAAGAAGGAAGGAAGGGAGGAAATGGATCGATGTAGGCTGAATTGATCTCGATCAGATCACTCAGGGTGGGACTCGGCGTCATCGTCATCCTCCATGGCGGGCCATCCAACTACAGGCTCCCCTCCGTTGATGATCTCCGCGACGGCGGGGGTGGCGTACTTTGCCGGGTCTTCGTTCTCGTGGTAGTGCAGGATGAGGAAGCCGAGCGCGCCGTTGGGCTGGTTGGTGACGCCCACCTTGAGCGCCGGCGAACGAAACGCCCACAGCTGCAGCATGATCCGATCCGAAGCCCGATCCTCTTCGTCATCGTCGTTGATGGCGATGACATTCCATCTCAAGAACCTGCCCCAGCCGTCGACGAGTCGTTGGAGTCGATCTTCCTGCAATCGAGCACGAAGCGACAGCCGGCGCGGTCGTAGGCCATGACATTGACGGACGGCTTCTCCGCTTCCCTCAAGATGTCGTCCAGCGGGAACGTCTTGTTGTCGCGCCTCCAGATTTTGCAGGACATCCTATCCGTCTTGGTCAGCCACTTGTTGTAGATGCGCCTCGGGGCCATGGCGCCCTTGCTTCTTAGCACGTCAACTATCCACGGGCCGTCGTCGGTGTAGTCCAGCAAGAGCCTGTCCGCCGCCGCCTTGGCGACCTCCTCCTTAGTTTTCTTGATTTTCTTGGGATTCTTGGTTGTTGTAGAGTTGGTCCGTCGGCGGCGGCGCTGCCGCGTGCTCTCGTCCATGGCACTGGTCAAGATCCCCTCGCCGCCAAGATCCTCAACCGGCAGCGAATTGGTGCCCATGTCGGACCCTGCCGACGAC
This sequence comes from Bromus sterilis, assembly GCA_950022295.1. NCBI lineage: Eukaryota > Viridiplantae > Streptophyta > Magnoliopsida > Poales > Poaceae > Bromus > Bromus sterilis. Next base: position 4,846,296 of record OX465597.1, on the reverse strand, counting down.
GACGGCGACGCCATGACGGCCAGCAACGCGCGGTTCTTGCCCTTCAATTCTTGCGGGAGATTCGACCAGGAGCCCGGCGACGACGAGCGGAGCGGGGCGGAGCGGAGCGGGGAGCGGCGGCGGGCTCAGGTCAGCGGCCAAGATTTCGAGACGCAAATGCGAGCAGCGGTGCGCTGGATTCTTCCAGCAGTATATATAGACAGAGCATGGATGGATACCCCGGTACAGCTATGGAGGTGTTAGCCGACTCCCCGCATGGATGGCAATTCTTCTTCTTTTTTATGCTCAAAAAAAATTCTTCATTATTCAGTTGACTTGAATAAAACTTAATTACTCTAATATATCACGGGGCGATGTTTTTCTCTCCATTCCCCATTTTCTTGAGTCCACTTTCAAGGAACATTTTCTCACAAATAAAATAAAAATGGTACAAAACACCACCCTGCATGTTTTCTTTTTCGTAAATTTTATACGCGGTGGGGGATCGAGTGAAATGCATTATTCGCATTGCTCCCTATTCATAGAACTTCAACTTTCGATCACCAAATACTTTTGAGTGTGTCAATATGGTCATCCAGACCAACAATAACGGATGTTTCTTCGCCTTCCCATCGAGAATATTGATAATTTCAGGAACATTGATCACCTATTCAACATCGATCATCAAATCGCCGCTGAAGATTATGATGAAAAAGAGGCAGTGTTACAGTATGGAGAATTAGCACAGGAGAGAAAGAGAGAGAGAGAGAGGCGCAGCCTAAAGGCACGTGTTGTCGCCTAGGGGTTTCCCTGGCCTACCTCACATTTATATAGGGGTTGGAGACATGGAGGGTGTTGGATCCAATTAGAGTTGGCCACAACCCGCCACCATCCTCACCAAACCTAGACGTACGTGGAACTCCCCCTCCAAGAAAAGGGGCACCATAATGTGCCCTTTGACACAAGGGCTTCATTTGGGCAGAACGAGTGGCGGCACTTTCGACGCCCTTTATAATTTTCCAAGAAGTTTAGGAATCTTTCTGAACCTTCCAGTATCTTCCATTGGGTTTTTTGTGTGACCCATAACCTTCTAGTATTTATAAACTAATTGATTTCTTATAGATCTGGAAATTCTTGAATAAGGTGGATGTCTAGGAGGAGATGGAGGCGACCATTGCGAGTAGGAAGGCTACGTCTGCGTCCTTCCTTCTGCACCGACGGCAAAATTAGTCCTCCTCGGTGGGACTTCATAGCTTGTCTTCCCATAGATTTGGGTTTTGAGGCTTATGTTAAGCGACTTCAGTCGAACAAGCTCAACCCCAAGTCAGAGAAGTGCATATTCGTGGGATATCCTTGGAAAACCATTGTGTATTACTTCTAGAAATGAGAAGACCGGAAAATTGTTTGTAGCTCGAAAGGTATCTTCCTTGAGAAATAATTTCTCAGTCGAAGGTCAGTGCGAGGACGGTAACTCGAAGAGGTTCAAGATAAACCACTTGGGGAGGATGTTGGGATACGGGGCAGAAAACACAAAATTTTCATACCTACGGTACCCGAACCCAAGATCTATGCTATGGCGATGTAATGTAACGGAGGGAATCGGAGTTCATACCTTTGAAGACCGAAAAGAGGGAAACGTTCTTGCGAACGTGGTTGGTGTAGACTCTGAACTACGACCTCCCTGTTGTCTAGAAGACCACGGGCGATGGAGACTCCCGGTGAACCTCCGGCGATGAAGTAGCACCACAGGTGTAGTGCCTCGAGGAGATTACACACGTACAGTGCAACCGATGTTCCCTCCGGGCTCCGAACCAGGCGAGCAGCAGAAAGAAGACGGATTCGGATCCCGACTCCGGCAGAGCGACGGCCGGCTTATGGAGGAGAACTCCCAACCAAGTGCAAAACCCCAAACAAGGGGGGTCCGCTCGAGGTAGGAGAAAGAGAGAGAGAGAGAACTCAATGAGATGATGGGAAAAGGGGGGTCTACCCCTCCTTATATAGGCCAAGGGGGGTTGCCACCCTCCTCCAACTTCCCATGTGGTACTAAACCAAAGGGGAGGGGGTGCGCCATATGGAGGGTGGGCCCCTCCCTTGGCGCCATGGGCCAAGGGGGGAGGCTCCCTCCTTCCCCTAATGGGCCCTAAGGGGCCCATTTGCCTTTTTCCCATTTAATTAATTATTTTAAATATATTTTAATATTTAATCCAGATAATTAAATACTAAAACATTATTAAATATAATTAAACATTATTTTGAACCTTTCAAAATATCTGGAACAACTTTCGTTCTCTCCCGGAACTATTCCGGTGCTTTCTCCTATTTCACCGATGATCCCGAATCTGTCCTAGCATCGATTGCCCCTTAAGTGTGACACCCTACGGTCCGGGAAACAACAGACATGATCGAGACATTCTCATTGATCAATGAGTAATCAATTGGACCTGGTTACAATCCTTGATAGCCCCTGCGCTTCCATCGAATGAACTTCGATCGCTTTTGGAAACCGTTAACGATACGACGTAATCCCTTTGTGCTGCGGTACTTTGTTTGTCCGAGGTTTGATCGCCGGTATCCTACATACCGTGTTCACATCTCGTTCACAACAAACAAGTTTACTCGTCCATGATCATTGCATCTCTTGTGACCTAGTCACTTGCTTGCAAGCTATTGATGCAATATCACCGAGTGGGCCCAGAGTACCTGTCCTGTCACAAGGACTGACAAATCCCGCTCTGATCTATTAACATACTCATCAACCATCAATTTCGGAATACCTAAAGTGCACCGTTATAGCCAGCATATTTCAGTCAGGCGGTGGGATACAAATTAAAGTCTCCTCATAGATGGTGCTTACGTATGATCATTACGGTCTAAGGACTAAGCCATACGTTACAAGTCATAGCAACGCTGAACTATGTGACTTGATCACATTGCAATACTTTAGGTGGGTGTACGTCCATCACATCATTCCCCTAATGATATGACCTCATTGTCAATGGACTTAAGTGTCGCCATGATCAGGAAAGCTTGATCAATCAATTGCCCAATGAGATAGTTTACCCAAGTTAAACTACGGACCATGTTTTATACTACACCTGTATTAGTATTTCCAAGTAATACAGTTATAGCACAGTATAAAACGTATTATGAACAAAACGGATATGTGACAAATATCTTTATTAATTTGTCTCTAGGGCACATATCCAACAGTCTCCCACTTGCACTAGAGTACAAATTACACTAGTTTACATCAGGTATGTATCTAACACCAATGGTCTCTCGGTGTTCTTCAAACTTGCCCTGTGGAAGAGGTTTAGTCATCGGGTCTGCTGCGTTCAGATCCGTGTGTATCTTGTGAATCCTAGTGTGTCCATCCCTGATGTAGTCTCGCGTCACATGGAACTTTCGGAGAATGTGCTTGGCTGTAGAGTGAGTTCTTGGCTCCTTCGCGTTAGCAATGGCACCCGTGTTGTCGCAGAAGATTCCCATGGGGTCATTGCAGCTGGGAAAGACGCCAAGCTTGATCACGAACTTCTTCAGCCACAGCGCCTCATTTGACGCTTCGCAAGCGGCAATATACTCCGACTCCATTGTAGATTGGGCGACGACTGATTGTTTACTGCTCCTCCAGCTAATTGGGCCACCGTTCAACATGAAAACATATCCCGTCTGGGATTTCGAATCATCTAGATCTGAGCCGAGGCTTGCGTCAACGTAACCCTTTACGGTGAGCTCCTCATCAACTCCTCCATAAACGAGAAAGAGATCCTTTTGTTCTTCTCAAGTACTTTAGGATATTCTTTACTGCTGTCCAGTGGGCCATTCCCGGATTACTCTAGTAGCGATTAGTCATACTAATGGCCAGCGCTAAATCCGGTCTGGTACATAACATAGCATATATGAGAGAACCTATGGCTGAGGCATAGGGCTTTGAGGACATCTCCTCCTTCTCTTTTGCTGTGGTTGGACATTGATTCACACTTAACTTGACACCTTTTATAACTGGCAAGAGACCTCTCTTGGAGTTATCCATTTTGAACCTTTTCAATATCTTGTCAATATATGTGCTCTGACTCAAGGCCAACCGTCGATTAGGTCTATCTCTATAGATCTTAATCCCTAATATGTACGCAGCTTCACCAAGGTCCTTCATGAAAAATTGTCCATTTATATATTCCTTTACTTCTTCTAAGAATTTCTTATCGTTCCCTATCAGTAATATGTCATCTACATATAACACAAGGAATGCTACAGAGCTCCCACTCAGTTTCTTATAGACGCAAAACTCTTCGACGTTCTGGACAAATCCAAAAGCTTTAATGACCTCATCAAATCGAAGATTCCAGCTCCGAGATGCTTGCTTCAACCCATAGATGGACCGTTGAAGCTTTCACACCTTACCAGCATTCCTTGGATAGATAAACCCCTCTGGTTGCATCATATACAACTCTTCCTCAATGTTGCCATTAAGGAACGCAGTTTTCACATCCATCTGCCATACCTCGTAATCATGATAGGCAGCTATTGCTAGTAGGATCCAAATAGACTTGATCATCGCTACAGGAGAGAATTTCTCCTCGTAGTCAACTCCTTGAATTTTTCGGAACCCCTTCGCGACAAGTCGAGCTTTGTAGACAGATATGTTTCCGTCTGCGTCAGTCTTTTTCTTGAAAATCCATTTATTCTCGACGACCTTGCGGTCCTCGGGAATATCCACCAAAGTCCAAACTTTGTTGGTGTACATGGAGTCTATTTCGGATTTCATGGCTTCTAGCCATTTCTCGGACTCGGGTCCCTCCATTGCTTCTTTGTAACTCGTAGGTTCATCCGACTCATCAGTTGAGATTGCATTCACAAGCTGTCCGTAAAACTCGGTAGGTTGATGGACTCTTGATGACCTACGTGGCAAAATAGGTTCCTCTTCATTCTCATCATGATCATCATGTATGTCATGATCGTTATGAATGTCTTTCTGGCCATTCTCTTCAGCTTCCACTGTGGAAGAAGGTTCCAAAACAATTTCTGTTGCCGGTTCTTCCATTTGGAGTGATTGGTCAGTCACTTCATCGAGGTCTATTTTCCTCCCACTCATTTCTTTCGAGAGAAACTCTTTCTCAAGAAAGTGTCTAGTCTTAGCGACAAACGTTTTTCCCTCAGATTGGTTGTAGAAGGTGTATCCAACAGTTTCCTTTGGATATCCTACAAAGATGCATTTCTCCGCCTTAGATTCGAGTTTGTCAGGCTGAAGTTTCCTAACATAAGCGTCACAACCCCGAATCTTCAGGTGAGACAACTTTGGCTTCTTGCCACACCATTTCTCAATTGGCGTTGTCTCTACGGATTTGGATGGTACCCTATTAAGAACGTAAGCGGCAGTTTCTAATGCATACCCCCAGAATGATGTAGGTAAGTCGGTATGAGACATCATTGACCGTACACTATCCAATAGTGTTCGATTACGTCGCTCGGACACACCGTTTCGCTGAAGTGTTCCAGCTGGCGTAAGTTGTGGTACAATACCACAAGTCTTCAGATGAGTGCCAAACTCGTGACTTAAATACTCGCCTCCTCGATCAGATCGAAGGTGCTTGATTTTATTCTCGAGTTGATTCACGACCTCACTCTGAAATTCCTTGAACTTTTCAAAGGTTTCAGACTTTTGTTTCATTAAATAGATATACCCGTATCTACTTAAGTCATCCGTGAAGGTCACGAAGGAACGAAAACCATTGCGTGCGGTGACATTCATTGGTCCGCATACATCAGTATGTATGATCCCTGATAAGTCCACCGCACGCTCCATTGTTCCATTGAATGGAGTCCTTGTCATTTTGCCCATTAGGCATGGTTCACATGTGTCAAGGGATCCAAAATCCAATGACTCCAGAAGTCCATCTTTATGGAGTTCCTCCATGCGCTTTATACCAATATGACCAAGTCAACAATGCCACATCGTCATGTGTTCTTCGTTACTAGGCTTTAATATTTTGGTCTCTACGTTATTGATGTGGGATTCATGATATTCGAGATCCATTAAGAATAAACCATTACGCACCGGTGCATGAACATAGAAGACATTATTCTTATAAATCAAACAACAAGTTGTTTCGGATTTAAAAGAATACTGGTCTCGCATCAAGCAAGAGCCACTCACAATGTTCATACTCAACGCGGGTACATAATAGCAATTATTCAAGACAAGAATCAATCCCGAAGGGAGACTAAGACGAAGCGTGCCAATTGACATTACTTCAACCTTGGCACCGTTCCCAACGCGCATCGTCACTTCATCCTTCCGCAAGAGTCGTTTATTCTGCATCCCCTCCTGGGAGTTACAGATGTGAGCAACTGATCCGGTATCAAATGTCCAGACGTTGCTCCGAGCACTTGTCAGGAAAACATCAATAACATGTATATCACATATATCCATGTCTCTTCCGGCAACCTTGCCGGCCTTCTTATCTTCTAGGTACTTGGTGCAGCTGTGCTCCTTCTTGATTTCCATCTCAGCAATTTTGAGTATTGTGAACAATTCAGAAAGGGTCTCAACCATACCTTGCATGTTGTACTTCAACACAAAACTCTCATAGCTAGGGGGTAGCGACCGCAACACCCTATCAATCGCCACTTCATCTGGAATCTTAAATTCTAGATCATTTAGGCGTTGAACGTAGTCAGACATTTTGACTACGTGCTCAGTCATGCCGGTGTGCTCTTCCATCTTTGCAGAGAAGAAATCTTCACAAACTTCATTTCTCTCAACCTTGGCTTGAGGTGCAAAGACGGTCTTGAGGTCAGTGATTATCTCATAAGCACTGAAGCTCTCGAACCGTTTCTGCAGTCCAGCCTCCATGGCATGTATCATACCCTTCTTGACAAGGGAGGAATCATCCGACTTAATGAGATAGACTTTCTTCTCAGCTGGAGTAGCGGTAGTTGCCGGTGCATCTCCTAATGCAGTCTCAAGTACATAGGACATTTTGAGGGGAACGAGGAGAATCCTCAGGGTGCGGAACCAGGAGGTGAAGTTTGACCCATTAGTTTTCAGTTTATCTTTCTCTAGTAATGATCCTAAGTTGAACGAGGGGCGTGGTGCTGTCATCTACAAGGTTGATTCACAAAGATACATATTTAGACTTTTGTTCATAATGTGGAGTTGAATTATAGTTAATTCTGAAACTCCCACTTAAGAAAACATCTCTCAATTTTGCTAAGTGATTACACGATCCTAGAACACCATACCTCCCCCGATCGTCACGGCCATCAGTATGTGTTCAAGGTAGGCCATCATGCCAATCACATCATCTATGTGACTCATGCTCGACCTTTCGGTCTCTTGTGTCCCGAGGCCATATCATATACATATGCCAGGCTCGCCATCACACCCTATGTGATTTGTTGCTGTGTCATTCAAGGCCATATCATATACATATGCCAGGCTTGCTACACCCACCTCTTGTGAATGAAAAAATGTTTGACACCCGTGTGACACGTGATGCCTCCATAATGTAGAACTTTCCAGGTGGTGCTCACTAGGGTAAGGACACTATGTTGGTTTTAGTGAGAGATTATCCTATAATGCTATCGTCGTTATATCAAGTATATTAGCAAAACAGGATGTAAAACTTTAAATCATACAAGCTATGATCCCCCTTCATGCAAAGCAAAGTTAAACGCCTTTCTAGTTTAGCTTATGCAAGTTTTACGTGGCTGCTAGGGGTTTCGAGAGAGAGAACCGATTTCTATCCTGCGAAAACATGCCACAACACCGATCCCCAATCGTCTCTATTACACCCCTGTCGGGGCCCTCCGTTGCAAACATCTTCGCATCGCTAATGCAGAGAGACAGACACACCCCAGCCACTTTATATGGTACAAGCCATATGTCAAGCGTGGAACCAGTCTCGTGTAAACGCGTAAGGTCGGTCGGGGGCCGCTTCATCAAACATTGCCGCAACGCTAAATGAGTACACGTGGGAGGTAACGAATGAAGATTCGATGCCCACATCCTAGATGTGTTCTACCCGTACAATACATCTACGCATAGCTAGCTCATGATACCACTGTTGGGATACGGGGCAGAAAACACAAATTTTTCATACCTACGGTACCCGAACCCAAGATCTATGCTATGGCGATGTAATGTAACGGAGTGAATCAGAGTTCATACCTTTGAAGACCGAAAAGAGGGAAACGTTCTTGCGAACGTGGTTGGCGTAGACTCTGAACTACGACCTCCTTGTCGTGTAGAAGACCACCGGCGATGGAGACTCCCGGTGAACCTCTGGCGATGAAGTAGCACCACAGGTGTAGTGCCTCGAGGAGATTACACACGTACAGTGCAACCGATGTTCCCTCCGGGCTCCGAACCAGGTGAGCAGCGGAAAGAAGACGGATTCGGATCCCGACTCCGGCAGAGCGACGTCCTGCTTATGGTGGAGAACTCCCAACCAAGTGCAAAACCCCAAACAAGGGGGGTCCGCTCGAGGTAGGAGAAAGAGAGAGAGAGAGAACTCAATGAGATGATGGGAAAAGGGGGGTCTACCCCTCCTTATATAGGCCAAGGGGGGTTGCCACCCTCCTCCAACTTCCCATGTGGTACTAAACCAAAGGGGAGGGGGTGCGCCATATGGAGGGTGGGCCCCTCCCTTGGCGCCATGGGCCAAGGGGGGAGGCTCCCTCCTTCCCCTAATGGGCCCTAAGGGGCCCATTTGCCTTTTTCCCATTTAATTAATTATTTTAAATATATTTTAATATTTAATCCAGATAATTAAATACTAAAACATTATTAAATATAATTAAACATTATTTTGAACCTTTCAAAATATCTGGAACAACTTTCGTTCTCTCCCGGAACTATTCCGGTGCTTTCTCCTATTTCACCGATGATCCCGAATCTGTCCTAGCATCGATTGCCCCTTAAGTGTGACACCCTACGGTCCGGGAAACAACAGACATGATCGAGACATTCTCATTGATCAATGAGTAATCAATTGGACCTGGTTACAATCCTTGATAGCCCCTGCGCTTCCATCGAATGAACTTCGATCGCTTTTGGAAACCGTTAACGATACGACGTAATCCCTTTGTGCTGCGGTACTTTGTTTGTCCGAGGTTTGATCGTCGGTATCCTACATACCGTGTTCACATCTCGTTCACAACAAACAAGTTTACTCGTCCATGATCATTGCATCTCTTGTGACCTAGTCACTTGCTTGCAAGCTATTGATGCAATATCACCGAGTGGGCCCAGAGTACCTGTCCTGTCACAAGGACTGACAAATCCCGCTCTGATCTATTAACATACTCATCAACCATCAATTTTGGAATACCTAAAGTGCACCGTTATAGCCAGCATATTTCAGTCAGGCGGTGGGATACAAATTAAAGTCTCCTCATAGACTGTGCTTACGTATGATCATTACGGTCTAAGGACTAAGCCATACGTTACAAAGTCATAGCAACGCTGAACTATGTGACTTGATCACATTGCAATACTTTAGGTGGGTGTACGTCCATCACATCATTCCCCTAATGATATGACCTCATTGTCAATGGACTTAAGTGTCGCCATGATCAGGAAAGCTTGATCAATCAATTGCCCAATGAGATAGTTTACCCAAGTTAAACTACGGACCATGTTTTATACTACACCTGTATTAGTATTTCCAAGTAATACAGTTATAGCACAGTATAAAACGTATTATGAACAAAACGGATATGTGACAAATATCTTTATTAATTTGTCTCTAGGGCACATATCCAACAGTCTCCCACTTGCACTAGAGTACAAATTACACTAGTTTACATCAGGTATGTATCTAACACCAATGGTCTCTCGGTGTTCTTCAAACTTGCCCTGTGGAAGAGGTTTAGTCATCGGGTCTGCTGCGTTCAGATCCGTGTGTATCTTGTGAATCCTAGTGTGTCCATCCCTGATGTAGTCTCGCGTCACATGGAACTTTCGGAGAATGTGCTTGGCTGTAGAGTGAGTTCTTGGCTCCTTCGCGTTAGCAATGGCACCCGTGTTGTCGCAGAAGATTCCCACGGGGTCATTGCAGCTGGGAAAGACGCCAAGCTTGATCACGAACTTCTTCAGCCACAGCGCCTCATTTGACGCTTCGCAAGCGGCAATATACTCCGACTCCATTGTAGATTGGGCGACGACTGATTGTTTACTGCTCCTCCAGCTAATTGGGCCACCGTTCAACATGAAAACATATCCCGTCTGGGATTTCGAGTCATCTAGATCTGAGCCGAGGCTTGCGTCAACGTAACCCTTTACGGTGAGCTCCTCATCAACTCCTCCATAAACGAGAAAGAGATCCTTTTGTTCTTCTCAAGTACTTTAGGATATTCTTTACTGCTGTCCAGTGGGCCATTCCCGGATTACTCTAGTAGCGATTAGTCATACTAATGGCCAGCGCTAAATCCGGTCTGGTATATAACATAGCATATATGAGAGAACCTATGGCTGAGGCATAGGGCTTTGAGGACATCTCCTCCTTCTCTTTTGCTGTGGTTGGACATTGATTCACACTTAACTTGACACCTTTTATAACTGGCAAGAGACCTCTCTTGGAGTTATCCATTTTGAACCTTTTCAATATCTTGTCAATATATGTGCTCTGACTCAAGGCCAACCGTCGATTAGGTCTATCTCTATAGATCTTAATCCCTAATATGTACGCAGCTTCACCAAGGTCCTTCATGAAAAATTGTCCATTTATATATTCCTTTACTTCTTCTAAGAATTTCTTATCGTTCCCTATCAGTAATATGTCATCTACATATAACACAAGGAATGCTACAGAGCTCCCACTCAGTTTCTTATAGACGCAAAACTCTTCGACGTTCTGGACAAATCCAAAAGCTTTAATGACCTCATCAAATCGAAGATTCCAGCTCCGAGATGCTTGCTTCAACCCATAGATGGACCGTTGAAGCTTTCACGCCTTACCAGCATTCCTTGGATAGATAAACCCCTCTGGTTGCATCATATACAACTCTTCCTCAATGTTGCCATTAAGGAACGCAGTTTTCACATCCATCTGCCATACCTCGTAATCATGATAGGCAGCTATTGCTAGTAGGATCCAAATAGACTTGATCATCGCTACAGGAGAGAATTTCTCCTCGTAGTCAACTCCTTGAATTTGTCGGAACCCCTTCGCGACAAGTCGAGCTTTGTAGACAGATATGTTTCCGTCTGCGTCAGTCTTTTTCTTGAAAATCCATTTATTCTCGACGACCTTGCGGTCCTCGGGAATATCCACCAAAGTCCAAACTTTGTTGGTGTACATGGAGTCTATTTCGGATTTCATGGCTTCTAGCCATTTCTCGGACTCGGGTCCCTCCATTGCTTCTTTGTAACTCGTAGGTTCATCCGACTCATCAGTTGAGATTGCATTCACAAGCTGTCCGTAAAACTCGGTAGGTTGATGGACTCTTGATGACCTACGTGGCAAAATAGGTTCCTCTTCATTCTCATCATGATCATCATGTATGTCATGATCGTTATGAATGTCTTCCTGGCCATTCTCTTCAGCTTCCACTGTGGAAGAAGGTTCCAAAACAATTTCTGTTGCCGGTTCTTCCATTTGGAGTGATTGGTCAGTCACTTCATCGAGGTCTATTTTCCTCCCACTCATTTCTTTCGAGAGAAACTCTTTCTCAAGAAAGTGTCTAGTCTTAGCGACAAACTTTTTTCCCTCAGATTGGTTGTAGAAGGTGTATCCAACAGTTTCCTTTGGATATCCTACAAAGATGCATTTCTCCGCCTTAGATTCGAGTTTGTCAGGCTGAAGTTTCCTAACATAAGCGTCACAACCCCGAATCTTCGGGTGAGACAACTTTGGCTTCTTGCCACACCATTTCTCAATTGGCGTTGTCTCTACAGATTTGGATGGTACCCTATTAAGAACGTAAGCGGCAGTTTCTAATGCATACCCCCAGAATGATGTAGGTAAGTCGGTATGAGACATCATTGACCGTACACTATCCAATAGTGTTCGATTACGTCGCTCGGACACACCGTTTCGCTGAAGTGTTCCAGCTGGCGTAAGTTGTGGTACAATACCACAAGTCTTCAGATGAGTGCCAAACTCGTGACTTAAATACTCGCCTCCTCGATCAGATCGAAGGTGCTTGATTTTCTTCTCGAGTTGATTCACGACCTCACTCTGAAATTCCTTGAACTTTTCAAAGGTTTTAGACTTTTGTTTCATTAAATAGATATACCCGTATCTACTTAAGTCATCCGTGAAGGTCACGAAGGAACGAAAACCATTGCGTGCGGTGACATTCATTGGTCCGCATACATCAGTATGTATGATCCCTGATAAGTCCACCGCACGCTCCATTGTTCCATTGAATGGAGTCCTTGTCATTTTGCCCATTAGGCATGGTTCACATGTGTCAAGGGATCCAAAATCCAATGACTCCAGAAGTCCATCTTTATGGAGTTCCTCCATGCGCTTTATACCAATATGACCAAGTCAACAATGCCACATCGTCATGTGTTCTTCGTTACTAGGCTTTAATCTTTTGGCCTCTACGTTATTGATGTGGGATTCATGATATTCGAGATCCATTAAGAATAAACCATTACGCACCGGTGCATGAACATAGAAGACATTATTCTTATAAATCAAACAACAAGTTGTTTCGGATTTAAAAGAATACTGGTCTCGCATCAAGCAAGAGCCACTCACAATGTTCATACTCAGATAATTAAATACTAAAACATTATTAAATATAATTAAACATTATTTTGAACCTTTCAAAATATCGGGAACAACTTTCGTTCTCTCCCGGAACTATTCCGGTGATTTCTCCTATTTCACCGATGATCCCGAATCTGTCCTAGCATCGATTGCCCCTTAAGTGTGACACCCTACGGTCCGGGAAACAACAGACATGATCGAGACATTCTCATTGATCAATGACTAATCAATTGGACCTGGTTACAATCCTTGATAGCCCCTGCGCTTCCATCGAATGAACTTCGATCGCTTTTGGAAACCGTTAACGATACGACGTAATCCCTTTGTGCCGCGGTACTTTGTTTGTCCGAGGTTTGATGTCGGTATCCTACATACCGTGTTCACATCTCGTTCATCACAAACAAGTTTACTCGTCCATGATCATTGCATCTCTTGTGACCTAGTCACTTGCTTACAAGCTATTGATGCAATATCACCGAGTGGGCCCAGAGTACCTGTCCTGTCACAAGGACTGACAAATCCCGCTCTGATCTATTAACATACTCATCAACCATCTATTTCGGAATACCTAAAGTGCACCGTTATAGCCAGCATATTTCAGTCAGGCGGTGGGATACAAGTTAAAGTCTCCTCATAGATGGTTCTTACGTATGATCATTACGGTCTAAGGACTAAGACATACGTTACAAAGTCATAGCAACGCTGAACTATGTGACTTGATCACATTGCAATACTTTAGGTGGGTGTACGTCCATCACATCATTCCCCTAATGATATGACCTCATTGTCAATGGACTTAAGTGTCGCCATGATCAGGAAAGCTTGATCAATCAATTTCCCAATGAGATAGTTTACCCGAGTTAAACTACGGACCATGTTTTATACTACACCTGTATTAGTATTTCCAAGTAATACAGTTATAGCACAGTATAAAATGTATTATGAACAAAACGGATATGTGACAAATATCTTTATTAATTTGTCTCTAGGGCACATATCCAACAGAGGACTCGGCGAGTGATGCCATCACGGCAAAGCCAATCAGGGCGGCATCCATTGTTATAGTAGCACCTGCACCATGAAGGTCAGAGAGGCTGAGTAATGTACACAATGCATTGTTGTTAGTCAACAATGAGAATTTGACGTATGTGAAAGCGATGGTGCGTCTTGAATTATGAGATTTGGAACTTGGTTGACCTTCCAAATGGTGTTAAAATCATTGAGCGCAAATGGATCTTTAAGAAGAAAACTGATATGGATGAAAATTTTCAGATCTATAGAGCTCGTCTAGTCACAAAGGGGTTTCGACGAGTTCAAAAAATTGACTACGATGGGACTTTTTCACCAGTAGTGATGCTTATATCAGTTTGGATTATACTAGCTATAGCTGCACGTTTAGATTTTGAGATATGGCAGACGGATTTCAAAACATATTTCCTTAATGGAAATTTAACTAAAGACATGCATATGATGTATCCCGAGAGTTTTATCGGTCCACAGAATGCTAGTAAGGTATGCATACTTCAGAAAATACATTTATGGGTTGAAAGAAGCACCTCGGAGTTGGAACAGTCGTTTTAATGAAGTGGTCAAAGAATTTGGTTTCATCAAGAACGAAAAGGAACCTCGAGTTTACAAAAAGTTTAGTGGGAGTTCCGTTGTATTACTGATTGGGAATGATATGCCAACGCTAACATCTATCAAGGAATCATTAAAATAGTTTTTAGATGAAGGACTTGGGATAAGCAACTTATATTTTGCGAATCAAGATCTATAGGGGTAGATCAAGGAGTCTTATTGATGTGTTGTGTCCTAGGGGCTTCGCCTGCCCTCTATTTATATAGGGGGTGTTAGACATGGAGGGAGTTTGATCCAATTAGAGTTGGCCACAATCCTAGCCACCATTCCCACCAACCCTAGACGCATGGGAAACTCTCCCTCCAAGCAAAGGGGGTACCCTAATGAGCCCTTTTGACATAAGGGGTGCCCCACTTGGGCAGGACGAGTGGCAGCACTTCCGACGCCCTTTAGAATTTTCTAAGAGGTTTAGGAGACTTTCTAAACCTTTCAGTATATTCCATTGGGTTTTTAGGGTGACCTGGAACTTTTCTGGTACTCTGATGTTCTCCAAGACATTTCCGGTTCTCTTTCTAAATAACTTTTATTTTCTATGAAACTATTCTGGTGCAATTAACATATTCTCCTACCGCTTATTAATACTCAACAAATTGTTGAAACTTAAGATTATGACCCAAAGGTTCGATAAAGTGCAGACATGACCCGAAACCTTTTAACAGTATCTAGGCATCCATATTGAATCCTACATTCACACTAATAACTTATCGAGCGAACCTTTTTTTCACACACATCATTCACTTTGCTCACGATATATAACAGTTATTGAGGCAAGAAAGTTCTCGGCATGCGTGTGAAGCAACACTTGATCACAACATCATGTTATCCTCGTTGTTACCAGCCTTATATTTTTATCTCACTTTCGTATTTAACTCCCGTGATCATATTACATGGTGTCTGTCCATTCAATGATGGATAATATAATGACGACTGGGACCAAAAAATATCGCAATTGTCGAAGCAGAAAATCTCAATATTGAGCTATGAAGTTTCTAGACACACTTTTCGATTCAACTGAAAGTGGTCGTTATGATTACCTAGTTACAACTAATGTTTGATGAACCACAAAGTATACCGTCCGGTATCAAGTCACTTTAGACTCTCATGGACTATGGAATTCAATAGACATTATCTAACATGCGCATGATAATATTTATACAAGTATACAATATTATCACTAGGTATATGATTTAGTTGAGATTGTCCAACACCATTGTTCCACCAAAAATGTTTTCAAATTATTATCAACATCCATGTTATCATAACAATCCCCTATGGCCAGGAAAAAGTGATCATCATGCAACACCTCAGCATATTCTTAGAGGCAAGACTAGGGAACTATTTTGTGTTTACGTTTCCGCACATGCATATGAGCTCTCCAATGAATCTCGTATTATGGTCAATACAATTCTAGCACAGAAATATTAACATTAATTAGGAACATTGAAATAAGTAGCAACACTTTATTTTTGCATCTAAGGCAATATTTTTCATGTACAACCTAGACATAAGCATGTCAATTTTCTCAGTCAAGCTACCAACATGCTCTATAGATTTTACCTCTTTTGTTTTTGGATTCCTCTGAGTACTTGTGTATGGACTCCTCTCCTCTTCGGAACTAACAATTCTAATAAGAACATATTCGTTTATGTAGAGTTGAATAAGAACCTACTCTAATTTTTCACCAGGGATGTTTATGTCCTTTACTTATTTTGTTGGGTCCTATTGTGCACTTTGAAGGAGCACTTCTCATAAAATAAAAAATGAACAAATATCACAATGTTTTCTTTTTCATAATTATATCTACCAACTATCCTACTCAATACAATTTCGAAATTTCATACATGGTGGATTGAGCCTATTGAATTATTCTCGTTGCTCCCTATTTAGCAAAGTTCAACTTTCTTTCACGAAATAATTCCTAGTATGTCAATGTGGCGACAAACACCGCTAATATATGGTGGTGGAACGTCGGCTCCTTCTATGCTGATTCTTCCTCCCCGACACCTTTTCGGTCTCGGGTGATATATAGGCGAAAGGAGAGGTCAAGGGGTGGACCAGGTCACCCGACCCGTGGGCGTGGATAGGGGCTAGGCCGTGTCCTCTGGCCGCCTGGACCCCTGTGGGTCCTCGCCGACACTTCTTTGCACAACTGTCTCTGTCTCGGGTAAAAATTGTTGTTCATGAATTTTCAGGTAATCTAGAGAATATTTTCTATGTAGGATTTCTGAAACAAAAAGACAACAGAAAACCAGAACTAGCACTGGGCACTAGGTTAACAAGGTAGTTCTAGAAAATATTGTAAACATGTAGTAAAAAATGTAGCAATGTCATGAAACAAGCAAAAAATATAGATACGTTGGAGACATATCAGAAGACACAAGGAGCATCTGACTTTAAATTAATAAAGCCCACGAAGGCAGAGTAACACGAAACCAAGCATAAGTCTTACAGGATCAGGAGTGTCTGGCTAGCCCAACACCAAGCAAATAGAGTACATGGCCTTAGCTGACATCGTGCACGTAGGCACCAAAATAAACTACAATGGAGTGTCGACACAGCAGGGGCACGCGCAATGGTCTGGATGGTACGAAATTTGTCCATTGTGCCCTGCATCTCCTCAATATACTATTGTTTCCCAACAACGCCGATTGCCACAAGAGAAGATGACATTTAAACAAGAAGTCTGCAGGATGCGAAGGGAACACCGATTCCATAGCTATTTTTTTTGGGATGTTCCAAATGAGCCTAAAACAAAGCTGCCAGGATGCGCAAAAACAAAGAGCCATAAATTATATGGACACCATATATAACCACATTTTAATGGAGAGTTTTAAGGGAACTTGTTGGAGATGCTCTTACTACATAAGAAACTTTCCTAGAAGAATGCATGATAACCTTCTTTGGATATATATAGGGTGAGACTATCCCTCTGTTTTGACATCAATGCACCATAATTTTACATTTCGTAAATTTTGTCTTATTTCATACGTAAAAGAGAACGTAAAAAAATATAATCGCCGTAAAATATACTCCCTCCATTCCTAATTATAAGGTGTATAGTTTTAAAAAAAAGTCAAACTTAATCAACTTTGACCAAATTTGTAGATAAATATATTTATATAAATTATACAAAAAGGGTATCATCAAACTCATCTTGAAATGTATTTTTATATTATATTTCTTAAATATCATAGATGTTGATATTTTTAACTATAAATTGGGTCAAAGTTATAAAAGTTTGACTTTAAAAAAAAACTATACACCTTACATCAAGGAACGAAGGGAGTATTTTATATTACGTAAAATTACAAAGGTAAAAATGATGGTGTAAAATATACATAAAATATAATTTTTTTGATTTTATGATCAATATTTTTGTTTTTTTATATCAAAATTTATGAAGTGAATCCATATTAATGTAACTATTTGTATTACAAATGTAAAATTTTTATAAAAGATTCGTAAAATTACCTCGGGTGAAGAATAAATTATTATGTATCCTGGGTGATGATATATATATAGACACTGCCAACCACATTGATGCAATGTGGCAAACACGATTACAACTAACAACTGCAGCGTGCTTCCTTTCCTCACCCGGAGAAAACAAAGGCTTTAATTTGCTATTTCCTCCGATCCATAATAAGTGTCGCTCATTAAGTATAATGTGCGACACTTATTATGGATCGGAAGGAGTAGTAACTATGCATATGTTCCAACAACCATGAACATACATGGATTAGATTATTCCCACAATATAAGGACTATATATATGGATGAGAAAATACCTCATGTATAGCTAGAAACTCGTGAGCAATTCTTCTTCTTTTTTATGCTCAATTTTTTTTCTTTGTTCAATAGATCCTGCATTTTCTCAACCCGCAAAAGCGGGTCGCCGCAAACCCGATTTGCGAGCAGATCTACATTAACGCAGAATAGAGATTGCATTAACGTATGCTAAATTTAAAACTAAATCTTAAACATAGTTCGTGGCACATCACATCCACCATAGTTCATCATCCACTACACTATATTCACTACAAACTAAAACTAGATAGGCGGATATGCGACGGGTGTTGGTAGTGCGGCATCGGCTGCTCATGATTTGGGGATGAAGCGCTCGCATGCTGCGTTGTACTCGTTGTACGCAACTTCGTACACCGCCTTAGCCACGGGTGGACGGAGCAGAACGCGGCGCACAGGGATGACGGCGGGCTCATGTAAGCGGCCAAGATTTGCTTGAGGAGACGCAAATGCCACCGGCGGCAGGAGATGCGGTGCTCTCGAGGAATATATATATAGAGAGAGAGAGAGAGATGAGAGCACATTCCTACCGACCACGATAATTCTTATTTTTTTAGTTGACTTGCATAACAACTTAATTAGTCTCTAATATGTCAGCAGGGGACGTTTTTATCTCCATTCCCCATTTTCTTGGGTCCACTTTCAAGGAGCATTTTTTCGAAAATAAAAAAAAATGGAACAAAACACCACCATGCTTGTTTTCATTTTCGTAATTACATCTACAAATTGTCCGACTATTTACAATTTTCAACTTTTATACACGATGATGGATCGAGCGAAATGCTTTATTCGCATGTCTCCTTATTCAAGAAATTTCAACTTTCGATCATCAAATACTTCCGAGTGTGTCAATATGGTCATCAAGACCAACAACAACGGATGTTTTTTGGCCTTCCCATAGTATATTATATGGTTGACAATTTGACCATGATGGTTGGACGCCACACACTAGAACATTGCTACATCATCTGACGCATGCATATCGTGGTCGCCTTCTGCACATCTACATTACCTGCCACCTCAATTGCTGAAGAACGCTTCCCGAGGTCACCGCCTTAACACTCTTCACAACTCGATTCACTTTTCTCTCTCTTTTTCTTGGTGCCAAGACAATGTTGCTTGCAACGCAAGAAGGAATTTTTAGCTTCGATAAATGGATACAAATTGTAGATCTTGTACAGCACACCACACTCACATATGCACACCATTACATATAATATAATATATATTTTATGATAAAAATAAAAATCCCTACAAAGGAGAATTTGGCCATCATGATTAGGGTTGCTCTTTTTTCAACTTTAGTGGAATTTAACTGAACCTGTTCGTTTTTCCACTTGAGTGTTTTTCATGGTCGATAAAATCTTTCTTTTGATGTCTTGCTAGTTCAATGTTTTGACAGAATCCGATCGTATCTAAGATCCGTTTTTATTTGGGTTGCTAACTCAATGGTAGAGTACTCGGCTTTTAAGTGCAACTACGTTGCAATGTCATGACATAAGTATGGAACAAGCAAAAATTATTATACATATGTTGGGAACTTATCAGGAGACACAAGGAGCATCCGGCTTTAAATTTGTAAAGCCCATGAAGGCAGAGTAACACGAAACCAAGCATAAATCTTACAGGAGCAAGGGTGTCCGGCTAGCCCAACAGCAAGCAAATAGAGTACACGGCCTTAGCCAACATCGTGCACACAGGCACCAAAATAAACTACGATGGAGTGTAGACATAGCAGGGGCACACGCAATGGTCTGGATGGTGCGAATTTTGTCCATTGTGCCCTGCATCTCCTCAATGCAATGTTGTTTCCCCAGCAACGCCCATTACTGCAAGAAAAGATGACATTTAAACAAAAAGTTAGTAGGATGCGAAAGGAACACCTCGTCTTCTAATTCCTTCCATTCAACCAAGGAATTCTCTAAAATAACCCGCAAATCCAAATCTGCTAATTGTTTTCTAATAGCACCTGCTCCTGTCGCAATTTCCCAATTTTTAAATGTTGCAAACCCTGGGGTAGAAAAAAAGGGAGAACGATTCGATAGTCATTTTGTTCCGGATGTTCCGAAGAGCCTAAAACAAAGCTCCCCCGATGCGCAAAAACAAAGAGCCCTAAGTTATATGGACACCATGTATAATTAACTTTTTAACGAGAGTTTCAAGGGGACTTGTTGGAGATGCTCTTACCACATAAGAACCTTGCCTAGACGAATGCACGACAAGCTTCTTTTAATAAACCCTTCAGCCTTTCCACTAAATCCTTTTAGGTGATGAATTTGAATGAGGTGCGTACACACTACCTATTCTAGCATCCGGATGTCTATCTCATTCAAGAACTTAATTGCTATTCTTACCTATTCAACCATCTTTGCACATTATCAAACCAGACAGTCATTCAAAAACATAGTGCTACACTTTAGCCCCATCACATTCACCAAAAAATGGCTATGCCAAAAAACATAAGAGTCAATTAATGACAGTACGGACGAAAACACATGGATAAGAGATGGTAGCAGTAACAAATTACACAGCTGAGTTGACATGAATAGAGTAAAAAAAACTAACGTCTGAAACTGAGTTTTTATAGATGCTTTTGTTTTATAATAACTCAGTCTTTTGGTACTGGCAATAGATAAATAAAACGACATATGTCGTAAAATGCAAGGAATATTCATCAAAGCAATATACTTAGTTCCTACTATATCTCAGTATAAAGATTTTAGCTACTATCGAAAAAACATATGGCCTAGACTTTTCTCAGCATTCATCTCTTGCCATATCAAGCAGAAAAAAAATGAAAACATTGCTACAATAAATAAATTTAACCGGGAAAAAGTAGCTAGCCTTGGGATTAAGTTTTAAGTACGTAAACAAAGCAAAGGAGACAAGAAATTCAATTTCTTTTTGTATGCTACAAATGTACTAGTCACAACTCGCAACGGGGGGATGGGTCATCAACATAAAAAAAACACTATTATTGGAAAAGTATTGATTCAAAAAAGGCTATTGTTGAATAAAAGAATATAAATTGCTTTGATATGTTCCCAGCATGCCAACTGAGTTACTAAATTGACATTCGATTTGTTATCTAACAAGAGTGGAAATGGATATTGAGTGATAGCATACAATATGGCTATATGTTGGTCTATCTAGTTATCTTGCAAAGGAACAAGTTATTATTGAACACTTAATAGTTATTAGAGTAATTAATTATGTATAGAACATAAATAAATTATACTCGTACAATGTAGGGACAATCGATGAACGATCACCAGGCTCTCAATGCAAACTGTTGGAAGGATGACAGTGAGTAAAATAACTGGTTTCGTTAAGTGAAAAATAGTTCAAAGAAAAATATAAATGGATAAGAGAAGGCAACGTGTATTAAGTTAATGGATAAATAACACGCTTTTGTAACTCATATATTGTAGATGGATTATAGCTCAGTTTTAATACTAGCAAAATACAAACTATATCTACAGTAAATACAAGGAGTATTCCTGGAAGCAGTATACTTATGTACTTCATAATCAAAGAAGAATTCGGCTTATAACAACCAAGACATTGTCTAGATTTATCTTATGTAAACTCAACTCTAATTATGCCCAGCATATAAAATTAAAACACACCAATATAATAATTAAAAATCATCAAAAGTGGCTTTCTACATGTGGTTTTAAATGAATGTGGTCTGATTAGAGCCATGAAACGCAATTTATTTTTAGTTTTCATATATATTTTGTGGTATATGTAGATGTACTAGTAACTTGCAGATGGGCCTTCAACAAGTTACTAAGTGAGGTTTTTATTATTGGTTAGAAATATATTTGAGATTCCAAACATGCAAACCAAGTTATGAAGTGACATTTGATTTCATGGTTTTTACTCATTACATTTGATATGGGCCTCATAAGAATGAAGAAAGCTAATAATAACATAAAGAAACTATGGTCGTGACTTAAGTTTTCTACATAGCTAGGGGCAATTATTGATTAGGCTCAGGTTGTTAGTGACTTAATTATAAGAAGCACAATATAGATGTTTGAACAACCATGAACATACATGGATTAGATTACTCCCACAATATATATATATATAGATATATATATATATATATATATATAGATATATATATATATAAGGGCTATATATGGATGAGAGAAATATATATATACCTCATGTATAGCTAGAAACTCGTGAAAGGATGGTAGTCTGAGACATCATTTGTTTCGTAAAGTATCTTGGATTGCATCGACTTAAGTTGAACCATGTATACATTGGGTTTCACATCTATAAAAATTTCATCGGTATCCTCCGAATATCCCAATATAGACATTGTTTTGAACCCTATTTCAGAATTAGGAGGAAGCTCAAGCATGTGATGCAGTTGAATGTTCTTCCACAAGACCCATGTGGGGACGTCGTGGCCATTGGAGTTCTTCCTCTGCCACATTTGAAAGTGTGAGAAGGACAATACGGCAAAGCCAATAGCGCCATCGTCCTCGCCCCGTATGATGTGACAAGAGCAGAACCCCTCTGCAATGGGTGGACCTGTGATCACAGCCAAACTATGCTTTTCCAAATCAAACTCAACTATTTGATCTGTGTTGGTGCACAACCAGTAGAGTGCATTGCCAACAAGCGACCCAGACTTACCAGCATCAAAAAATAATGAAGGGGACGACGAGATGAGATTGCCCCATGCACCAGTCTCGGAAGAGTAAACACATGCGATGGCTTTTTGATTATCGTATGACCACATGGAGACCAAAATCAGCTTAAAGGGGCTTGAATGGCATGCGCCGTGGACGTGGCCCTGATCGTGATCGCCGGCAGCGCAGAGCACCGCCGGGTTGTAGAATCCCGCTCGCCGGAACTCGGAAGGGATGGCCACACGGCACCGCTCGCCGGTGATGGGGTCACACACAATGACTTGTCTCTGCAAATAGTTGCCAATGAGGACGCGGCCGTGGCGGCACCCGAGCACACGGGGAGAGCTGAGCACGGTTTGGCCGTCCCAACGTACTCCTCCAAGCTCCAGGCGCAATGGTGGGAAGATGCGGTCCGGAGGCTCCAGCAAGGGAGTGAACACGATCTTGTCGTTGCGCCACTCGAAGACGCCGACGATCTTCCGGTGATGCTTGTAGAATTTGCGGAGGAACCCAGGATCGGTGGCGAGGCGCCGCCACCGCTTGCAGACCGCCGAGGCGCGCGGGAGGGACGACGGCTGCGGCGACAGGCGGAAGAGGATCTCCCAAAGAAGATCGTCGTTGTCCAGCACGGAGCTGCCGCGGTGCCGGCGGCTCATGGCGGCGGGACGTACGTACGTTAAACGGCGATCGACGAAGAAACTGCCAAGCTAGGTGCCAAAGGAGGATGGATCAAAGCTAGGTTAGACTTCTTTCTTTGGGGGCCTGATCCCTAGTGTTTTCCTTTATACGATGGATGATTGATCTCTATCGAGTTGTAGTCGGAGCCGGAGGCAAACGTGGGATTCTTGGAGTTGCATTGGTGCGTGGCATCAGACTCCTACTCCATGCATGTTTGCTCGCACGAATAGATCCACGCGTTGCGTCCGCAGCCTTCTGCGCGTGACACATGTACTAGTAGATTCACCACTGAGTCAAAGATGCTTTCCGACAGTAGCCTTGTTGCAGAGGGACTTTGCAACAAAGGTCATGTAACAACTTACAAATGATTGTGTTGACTATCGTGTCTCCAGCGCGCGACACGTGTACTAGGTAGGATCCGCCTCTCAGTCAAAGATGTTTTGCAACAAAGACCTTGTTGTAAAGGAACTTCGTAACAAAGGTCTTGTTGCAAATGACTGTGTTGACTAACGTGACTCAAAAATATTTCTGCAACAAGAATTATGTTGTTCATATTGTAAAAAAAATCGCAATATCATTTGTGTTGCAAAAGGTTTCACAACATTGCTCGTGTTACAATAAAAATAAAATTTACAATCTCATTTGTACTGCAAAGAAGTTTCGCAACATCATCTATATTGCAAAAGGGTTTCGCAACATCATGTGTGTTGCAAAGAGCTACGCTGACATTAGCAGTT
Source organism: Bromus sterilis (assembly GCA_950022295.1). Taxonomy (NCBI): domain Eukaryota; kingdom Viridiplantae; phylum Streptophyta; class Magnoliopsida; order Poales; family Poaceae; genus Bromus; species Bromus sterilis. The sequence goes on along the minus strand of OX465597.1, from coordinate 4,822,083 downwards.
GGATTATATCCATCGGATAGCTTGCGACCCCAAAGATCCGCCGGCAGACGCGTAGCGCTCGCCCCGAATAAATCACATGGTTTCCTTTCTCATATCAACGAACAAAGCTTAAAAGGCGAGTGGTAGGCGCCCTGTCGACCGGCCCAAAATTTTGGCCGGTCGCCCCGCAACCCTTCGATGCTTTTAGTGTCTAACTGTTCGATTTGTTGCGCTCCACCCCCTCTTACCCCCTCCTCTCAGAATAATATGATGGCCACCCTCTCGCCCTCCCGTTCACAGAGTGCCCTCACCGTTCATCTCGCCCCCGGCGCTTGCCGTTGAATCTCACTACCGACGCTTGCCGCCGTCAAACATAACAAAAAAAAAATCCGTTGAACCTATAGCAATAACTGACAACGTATGTATCAATTTTGAACACAGTACTAGCGAAAACAATAATGATTGCAACAAAAAACGCAGTCTGAAGATGGTAGCAATTGACTTTTGAGTTTTTCTTTTACGTGGTAAAAATATTGAGTTGGTTCCAGCAAAATCTGAAGATGGTGGTAGCAATAATTGGTACAGTGGTTCTAGACAACTAAACATGGTAGCAAAGTTGTGGCTCAGGCCCTGCTACTGTCCTTGAGTTAGCCTTTGCTGATTGTAATCCTTTTTTGATGGACGTGGCTACACAGCGCGTGTGCGCTATGATGTGGAACCGAGCAGACCTTCCGTAAAAGGTAATTAACAGTTTACGTTGAGGTGTACCTAAGCAGTCCTTCCATAAAAGGTAATTAAGAGCCCGCAGAATCTGATATACTTATTAATAAGGAAATTCTTGTGCCAGCTAGCGACAATCTTATAAATACGGAAAGATTCCAGGATGGACATGCATTTATTTGGGGTTTGAAAATTTATTAAAAGCTAAAACTTTTAATTCGTCTGCCGAAATTCAGATCCTTTTCACCGTTGGGTTTCTCGCGACGAGTTATTCAAAACTAGATCCCATATGGATATGTTTCGACAAACTTTTTTGTATTGAGCAACTTTAGTGCTAAAAGTAAGCAACTTCTTAGTTTGCTTAGTATGAACATCCCATCCCTAGACACCGTCGCCATTCTCCCTCCACCTCGCGTCCCCTTCCTCGTCGTCGCAAGAGGGCACAGCGGCGCGGCCTGTGGGCTATGGACAAGGGTGACACGGTAGGGTCTCGTCGTCTTCCATGCCATACTCTTCCTTGTTGGAGCCCATAAACTATATGTCACCAGCCGATGTGAGGTCGATGGTGTATCTGTTGTGTTCAAAACCCGACACCTCCATCACAATGCAGTTGCAACGCAAGGGTCTTCGATCACCCGTAACGACGTTGCAACATGCAACTCCGCCTAGCCAGCGTCTATTGCGATGGCGTCCGTGGCCTCTAGCGCCCTCTACCTCGCACAGTGGGCACATCACGTCGTTACATCCACATCGACTGAGTCATAAGTGCAGCGTTATTACAAAATCACACCATCATTCTAGAAAGATCCAAAGCAACAATTCAAGCAACTGTATTGCCAAAACACAATGCAAAAATATCCTAACAAAACTAAGAAACTATCCTAATAAAACCAAGTAACTTTCCTAGCAAATTGAAACAAATTCGTTATAAAAAATACAATGAAAGATTATCCTAGCAAAAACCAAGCAACTGCCCTAATAAATCAAGCAACTATCGTAACAAAAAGCAAGAAAATGCATTATGTGCAAATAGGGCTGATGCACGCCTCATCCAAGCTCTACAAACACCACGCATGCACAAATCATTAGGATACATATATCTTCATGAAAAACTGACTAGGAGCATGGTTTTTGAGCAACTCCTGGATGTCATTTATGCAACTACCTAGTGAACGAAGAACTCCCGAAAAAACTTTTATCCGAACAAATAACAACTATGGACGTGAGTTTTGAGCAAATTTCCATCAAAGAGAAAACACATATCAAAACAAAGAGAAACTGTGGGTGTGTGTTATGATAAACTACTAGCAAACATTAATGCAACTCCTTATCGAATGAAAAACTTCTATCTTAAATAATAGAAATTGCAGACGTGTGTTTTGAGCAACTCCCTATCGAATAAAAAAATCATATCCAAATAAAGAGCATTTGTGGACATGTGTTTTGAGCAACTCCTAGCTGACATCTATGCAACTCCCGTCAAAAGTAAAACTCTTAACCGCATAAATAGTAAGTTCAAATGTGTGTTCTCAGAAACTCTTTGTCGAATGAAGAACTCCTATTCGAATAAAGAGAAACTACAAGTATCCGTTTTAAACAACTCCTAAATGAAAATTTTGCAACTACCCTATCGAACGGAAAACTCCTATCCAAACTTATAGCAACTAATCACGTGTATTTTGAGCAACACTTCTCTAGACGAAAAACTCATATCAAAACAAGGAGCAATTGCGGACGTGTGTTTTGAGCAAGTCCTAGTCGGTGTTAATGCAACTCCTCATTGAACGAAAAACTCATATATGAATAAATAGCAACTGCGACCGTGAGCTCGCCCGATCCATCATCATGTCCATGTAAGGCAGTCATCTTAGCCTTTGAAAGTGAAGGTCTGGTCGCCGGCGAGGTAGAGTAGGACATGAGACAAACATCAACTCGTGTGACTTGAGGCATCACCGTCTCTTATGCCCTATTTTCCTTGTCGAAGCCCATGGAATGCATGTCTCCAGTCGATGGGAGGTCAACGATGGATCCGTCGTGGTCTGGCCCTACACTCCCATCACGACGCGGGTGCAAGACCAACATAACAGCACTGCGGTGTGTGGCTATGCCTTGCCAACGTTTGTTGTATGGGCAATCGCGACCATCCATGACCTCTACCTCACATGACGGGCACACCACATCATCAACTCCCCATCGGTCGGGCTATAGTGCATGATTATTACAAAATCAACTACAACTGCTCCCTTGAAAAATCCACACAACTGTATTAGCAAGATGCAAAGCAACTTTCTCGAGAAAAAAAATCCAAGCAACTTTCTAGGCAAATCCAAACAACTGTATGACCAAAACATAACGCATTACTATTTTAGCAAAACTAAGCAACTCTCTATCAAAAGCAAGGAACTATCTTAGCAAAATTCAACCAACTATGTTACAAAATATAAAATGCAAAACTGGTCGAATCATATGTGCGGGTTTATTACAATATCAACTGTTAATGCTCCTTATAAAAGTTCACACAACTGTTCTGCAACAAAGATCTGAATCAATTTTTCCTAGAAAAAAATCCAAGCAAATTCAAGAAATTACATTACCAAAATACAGTGCAAAACTAAGCAACTGTCGTAGCAAAACAAAGCCACTTTCCTAAAAAAAACAAGCAACTACATTATAAAAAACAAAATACAAAATTTTCATAGCGAAACAAAGCTACTGTCCTAAAAAATCCAAGCAACTTTCATAACAAAAGGTAGAAACTACATTATGACAAGATGCAAATAGGACCGATGCGCGCCTCATCCAAGCTACCGTCCTACAAAATCCATCCAACTTTCCTAGCAAACCAAGAAACTTTATTATCAACACACAATGCAAAATTATTCTAGTAAAATTAAGCAACTAAGCTATTCTAGTTGTGGCGCCAGAGGTTGTTGGTCACCCGTAGCGCCGCCGCGACGTGTGACTCTTCCTTACCAGTGTTTGTTGTGGGGGCAAACGCGACCTCTCACGCTCTACGACTCACACGGCGGGCACGCTGCACCATCACCTCCCATTGGTCGGGTCATAAGTACATGCTTACTACAAAATCAACTGCAACTGTCATTCTAGAAATATCCCACATTCTAGAAAGATTCAAAGCAATCTTTCCTAGCAAATCCAAGCTACTGTATTGAAAAAACATAATAAATTCTATAATAGCAAACTAAGCAAGTCTCCTATCAAAACAAAGCAATTGTCCTAGAAAATTCAAGAAATTAACCGCGTTATACAAAAATAATGCAAAATTGTAATAGAAAAAACAGTGCAACTGTCCCAACAAAAGCAAGCAACTATCCTAACGAAAGAAAGAAGTTGTCTTAACAAAAGCAAGCAACTGAATTATGACACGGTGCAACTAGGGCTGATGCATGCCTCATCCAAGCTCTGCAACCACCATGTGCAGATGAACCGTGAGGATACGTATCAATTCGTGAAAACATAACTATGAGGTCGATGGGAAAGCAAGACGTACACACCCCTCCCTCCGGACGGGCAGCTACCAAATCCCAAATCCAGACATCCAGTCCATTAATCGTCCGTGGTCGCACTCGGTCAGAACTTATATTTTTGTTTTCACAACGAAACAACTCAATTACGAAACCTCAAATCTATAAAATTACATACACAAAATATAATCTAAATCTACGGCGACGCTCACCCGCCTCCACCGACATGTCCAAAGCAACCTTCCTATCAAATTCAAGCAACTGTATTATCAAACTACAATATAAACTAAGCAACTCTCCTATTAAAACCAAGCAACTGCCATAGAAAATGTAAACAATTGCATTACCACAATAGAATGTAAAACTATTCTAGCAAAACTAAACAACTCTTCTATTGAAATTAAGCAATTGTCTTAGCAAATTCAAGCAACTATATTATAAAAAATACAACCGCAAAATTATCCTACCAAAAGTCAAGCAACTATCCTAAAAACAAAAGTAACTGTATTATAATGTGATGTAACTAGAACTAATGTGCACCTCGTCCAAACTCGACAACCACCACACAAGTACAAATCTCATAATGATACACATAGCTCGACTCCCTCACCAAGGTATAAGGTGAAGGAGCAGGCGATGATGTTGTTGCTCCATCTCCACAATCAGGGTCTCTCATGTTGGTATTTGCTAGATTAAGAAGGGAACCTCATGTGTTTTGAGCAAGTCCTAGCAGACATCTATGCATCTCTCATCGAAAAAAAACTCCTAACCGGACAAATAGTAACTTCGAATGTGCGTTTTGAGAGACTCTCCGTCGAATGAAAACTCCTAACTGAATAAAGAGCAATTGCAAGAGTGCATTTTGAGAAACTCCTAAACAAAATTTGAGTAACTCCCTACCAAACAAAAAACTCATATCTGAACTAATAGCAACTACGAACGTGTGTTTTCAGCAACACTTCATCGGATGAAAAACTCATATCTGAACAAAGAGCAATTGCGAACGTGTGTTTTAAGCAACTCCTAGCCAATATTTATGAAACTTACTGTCGAGTGAAAAACTCAAATCTGAATAGGTAGCAACTGGGACCGTGTGCTCGTTCGACTTCATTGGCATGTCCATGTACGACAACCGACTTAGAATTTGGCAATGAAGGTATCACCGGCGAGATAGAGTAGAACATGGGACAAGCACCGACTTGCACCACTTAAGGTGCCACCTCCTCCCATGCCATACTCTTCCTTATCGGAGCCCACGAACTGCATGTAGTCGGTTGATATGATTTTGACGATGCATCCGTTGTGGTCAGAGCCCGACACCTCCATCCCAATGCAGTTGTAGTGCAAGAGTTGTGGATCACCCATAACAGCATCGCGACATGCAACTCCGCCTAGCCAGTTTCTACTAGGAGGGACATCGCGGCCTCCCGCACCCTCTTCCTTGCACGACGGACACGTCGCGCCATCACATCCCATCGACCGGGTCATAAGTGCGGCCTTATTACAAAATCAACAACAATTTTACTGTTAGGAAAATGTACACAATCATTCTACTAAGATCCAAACCAATTGTCCCTAGCAAAAAATCTAAGCAACTTTCTAGAAAATTCAAGCAACTATATTACCAAAACATAAATGAAAAACTATTCTAGCAAAACTAAGCAACTATTCTATTAAAACCACGCAACTGTTATATTAAATTGAAGTAACTGCATATAAAAACACAATGCAAAATTATCCTAGAAAAACCAAGCAACTATGCTATATATAACCAACTAACTGCCCTAACAAAAAATCAAGCAGCTGCAATATGATGCGATGAACTAGGGCTGATGCGTGCCTCATCCAAGCTCTACAAACACCATGCATGCACGAATCATAAGGATACATATATATTCGTGAAACCGTGACTAGGAGCATACTTCTTGAGCAACTCGTAGATGATATTTATGCAACTTCCTATCGAACACAAACTCCTATTTGAATAAATAACAACTGCGAATGTGCATTTTGAATAACCCCCTCATAAAATGAAGTCATATATGAACAAAAGAGCTACCGCATACATGCATTTTGAGCCACTCCTAGTTGCCATTTATGCAACGCCGTGTTGAACGAAAAACTTCTATTCGAACAAATAAAAATTATGGACTTGCGTTTTGAATAACTTTTCATAGAACTAAAAACACATATCCAAACAAAAGAGCAACTGCGGAGGTGTGTTTTGAGCTACTACTAGCCAAAAATTATGCAACTCCCTATCGAACAAAAAACTCCAATCTTAAATAATAGAAATTACGGACATGGATTTTGAGCAACTCTCCGTTGAACAAAAAACTTATATCCGAACAAAGAGCTATTGTGGACGTGTGTTTTGAGCAATTCTTAGCTATCATGTATGGAACTCTCAAAAAAAAACTAATAACCGGACAAATAGTAACTTTGAATGTGCGTTTTGAGAAACTCTCTGTTGAATGACAAACTCCTAACCGGATAAAAAGCAGTTGCAAGCATGCATTTTGATCAACTCCTAAATGAAATTTAAGTAACTCCCTACCAAACAAAAAACTCCTACCGAAATAATATCAACTAGGAACATGTGTTTCCAGCGACACTCCATCGGATGAAAAAAATCATATTCGAACAAAGAGAAATTGTGTACGTCTGTTTTGAGCAACTCCTAGCCGATAATTATTTAAATCTCCGTCGAATGAAAAACTCAATTTTGAATAGGATGGCAACTGCGACCGTGTGCTCGTTCGACTCCGTCGGCATGTCCTTGTACGATATCCATCTTGGCCTTTGGGAGTGAAGGTTCGATCACCAACGAGGTAGAGTAGGACATGAGACATGCACCAACTCGCATGACTTAAGGTGTCGCCATCTCCCATGCCATATTTTTCCTCGTCGAAGCCCATGGATTGCATGCCTCAAGTTGATGTCAGGTCGACGATGGATCCGTCATTATCGAAGCCTTACACCTCCACCACAATATGGGTGTGGCACCAGCAGTTGTCGGTCACACGTAGCACCACGGCGAGCGACTACGCCTTGCCAGCGACAGTTGCATGGGAAACAATCCTTGCACCCGCAGGTACAAGCACCGTTGTTTTATCCCTGGTGGCAACAGAACATCCCCTAGTCTCATGTTTCCGTCATTCAAGCTAGACATCAAGGGGCTGAACCCACAATCGAGCATAACGCTCTCTCTTGGAGTTGCAAATAAAATACTTGGCCAAAACAAATACCGCAATGGTGAACATGCAAGAATTTACTCAAGAACAAAATATAAAAGAGAAGAACCAAATATATTACTCATCACAATCTGAACATAGTCTCACAATCCATCAGATCCCAACAAACTCAGCATAGCAACAGCAGAAATTACATAGATGCCTAGATCATGTGAGGCAGCTCACGAGGACTCGAAAGTGGAAGCACAAAAGGGGGAGAGATAGATCACATAGCTACTGGTCACGGACCCATGGTCCAAGGGGGAATACTCACAGCACATCCGGGAGGCGTCTATGGCTATGGATGGTCTCCCGGAGGGGGTTCCTCCTCCCGGCAGGGTGCCGGGGCAGCTTCTCCAGGAAGCCCCGATCTTGAAACGGCGGCGGCGGCGGTACAGAGGGGAGTTCGCGAGAAAGAGATCGATATTAGGGGTTTCCACCCCGAGGGGTAAATATAGGCGAAGGGGGGCATCGAGGGGACCCACGAGGCAGTCAGGAGGGTCCCTGGCGCGACCCAGGGTGGGGCCGCGCCACCTGCCCTCCTGGCTGCCTGGTGGTGGCCCCCCTTCCATATCTTGGTGATCCCGGAAGCTTCTGTTGCGCTGATTTTTTATATATTTTTCCCGGAATTTTTGGAGCACTTTTAATGACCGGAAAACCTGAAATACAAAAACAGCAGAAAAAATAAACCGGCAACTGGGTGCACTGAGTTAATAGGTTAGTCCAAATAGGTTCAAAAGTTTATGAAAGTTCAAGAAAAACATGGCAAAGTCACACAAAACATCCATGGAGCAAGCAGAAATTATAGATACGTTTGGGACGTATCAACATCCCCAAGCTTAATTCCTGCTCGTCCTCGAGTAGGTAAATGGTAACAAGCATAATTTCTGTGGTGACATGCCACACAACCAAATAAGGACTTTTAAGTAAAGCAATCAAAGCATGCAATTCAATTCAAGTCTTAACAAGCAAGAGTCTATATTAGCATTGACACAAGCAACAAAAGAACAAATGGTGCAAGAGCTCTCGTTGTCCGTGATTCGAATGTCTCCAAATGGTGTTTGCGTGCAAGCAAGGGACTGGGAAGAAAGAGAAAAAAGAAGGTTGTTGCGAACAACTATCTACTAAAGTTTCACACTTGGTCTCCTTTGAATTCTTATCTGGACTCGTCCCCAGACCACTAGCCAGGTACAAGTCAAACTGATCCACTCCCTTTCGATATTTTGAGCACTCATGCAATGGATGAGCGTGAGCAAGAAAGTTGACACCTAAAAGGCGAAACAGAAAGAAAGTGGAGGAGGAAGACAAAAAAGGTGTGAAAAGCTCACATCAATGAGGACAATCATAGGCGAGAGAAGGCCATATGATAGATATGATGTGAGGAGTAGGGATTGCCATACAACGGATGCACATGTGAGCTAAAAGCTCTACAAGGGAACTAGTGGGGGTGCATCTAACTTGCTTTCTCAAGAAGACCTAGAGCTCGTTTGAGGAGGCTCATCATTGGAATATACAAGCCAAGTTCTATAATGTGAAGGGTCCCCACATAGCTATATGCATGATGATGATCTCTATGGAGTACAAGGGGTAGAAGATGAAGTACTAGTGTGGACCTATCAAAAGGAATAGTAGTATGCCCCCCTTCTCTCTTTTTCTTTATTTTCTCTTTTTCTCTTTTTTTTATTTTTTTGGTGGCCTCAATGGCTCTTTCTATTTAACTCTCATTTGTCCTCTTTGGGATCTTTTGATTTAGTCCTCTTTGGGATCTTTTCCTCACTTTAGGGGCAATACTCTATATTTTACAAGAATATAGGAGATCTTTCACACTTTACAAAGGTACTCACATAAAGAAAATGTAACTATCATGATGCAAATGTATGCCTCTGCCAGGGTAGCAGGATATGCAATGATACTAGCGCGTCATCTAGCAATGATCGATTAGGGAAAGGCCCAACTAGCATGCGGCTCATCAATCAAGAAAGTAGCATGTATGACATGAAGATCAAGTCATGAGAAGGTGGATGTTGCATGGAAATGTATCTCGGAAAGGCTATGGAAATGCCTTGTAGGTAGGTATGGTGGCTGTTTTGAGGAAAGATATAAGGAGGCTTATGATGACAGAGCGTATCATGCCAAGGGTTTGGATGCACCGGAGAAGTATGCGCCAACTCTCGAGGCGAGAAAGGGCAATGCACGGTACCGAAGAGGCTAGAAAAAGTATAGGTGGGTAGAAGTGTCAACTTTCGAATACTCACATTAGTCCGAAGAACTCATGCACTTATTATCGGTAACTCTCAATCTAATCAGGAGGTTCACAAAGAGACAAGTACCCCGAGGAGGAGTGTATGGGGTTTTGGTTATCCTTGCGCATCCTGGACTCATGGTACGTGAGTGTACTCTAATATTCGAACCCTCCAGAGGTTAGTGATCCATCTAGTAGCTAGAGTTCTCAACAGGGTTTTTTTTTTGGTTTTTGAAAAACACACGGATTGCCCAAAATACGACATCTATCACTAATAGGCAAGATCTCTTGACACCATAAGTTCAAACATTACTCTAGTCAATACCTCAAAACTATTGCAAGTTACTACTACAAAGAGGATAGCAACTTTAACTACCTACTTTCAGTCAAGACACAGAACTCAGTGTAACAGGCAAACTCTCTAACAAGGTAAAAAATGCAACCTATAGAAAGTTCAACCTAAGACAAAAGAAAAGCTCTAGAAAAACTAAAGCACTACAACTAAACAGAACAGTAGCTAAGAAAAGAAAAAGAACAGCTCACAGCTAAAAGAATAAGCATGCAAATCCTATGAGGAGTTCTAGTTCAAGCGGAGCGTGAATCTCTCCCACACAAAAGAGTAAGTTGGGGTCTAACTTGTGACTACAGCAAAGAAAGCAAAACAAACCTAGAAATGTAAAGAGCGAGACGCTCCAAGCAAAGCACATAACGCATGAAGTGATAAAAATATAGTGCAACGAGGGACAAACTGATGATTGTTGATGAAGAAGGGGATGCATCGGGGGCATCCCTAAGCTTAGACTCTTGAGTCTTCTTGAATATTTATTGGGGGTGCACATGGGCATCCCCAAGCTTGAGCATTTGACACTCCTGAATCTTCTTTCATCACCTTCCATCGCGCACTTGAAAACTCCCTTCATACATAACTCATTGTAGGCTGATTAGAGAGGTTAGTACCCTAATAAAATAATTTTCCTCTACTGAAAATAAAGATTTCCAGGAAGAGCTACTGTTTCTCTTGCCTGCCCAAGAAAGTTTGCAAAGAAAAATCAAGCTTAAGGATTGCAAAACTGCGAAAAGAAAAACCGGGGCAGAAGCTGAGAAAAACAGAACAACATAGAAAGGAGAATTTTTTTCGAGGTACTTCTGCAACTCAAATCAAAAAACTTTGAACAGACGCCTGAAAGTTAATTGTATGGAGCATGCTGTCAAAAAATTCAGATCAAAAAGATTATCTGGTGATTTATTGAGAATTTTTCCGTCAAGCAGACAGAATCTGTTTCTGGACAGCAAGCACCAACTTTTGAACTTTCTTGCAATCTGAGGCTAAACTTGGCACAAAGCTTGAAAAGTAAAGATACAATGATGTTGCTACAGTAGTAACAATCATCAAGACCACTAATAACAGAACAAAAGCAAAAAGAAAAACCTAAATTCGTTGCGGGCTGCCTCCCGAAAGCGCTTCTTTAGAGCCATTAGCTAGACTTAAAGCAGAAGATCAAGTCTTTTCAAGAGAATAACTAGCCCGTGTGACGGACTCGAAAGGTAACTTAATCTTTTTCCTAGGGAAATGTTCCATCCCTTTCTTGAGAGGGAATTGGAATTTGATAGTTCCCTCTTTCATGTCAATGATAGCACCAACTGTGCAAAGAAAAGGACGTCCCAAAATAATAGGACAAGAGGGCTCACACTCAATGTCCATAATAGTGAAATCAACGGGAACATAATTTTCATTGAAAATGATAAGAACATCGTCGATCTTCCCCAAAGGTTTCTTTACGGAAGAATCAACAAGACGAACACCAAAAGAAAAAGGATCAAAAGGTTTCAATTCAAGCATATCATACATTCTTTTGGGCATAACAGAGGTACTTGCTCCAACATCACAAAGAGCATAACAAGAGAAGTTATTCAATTTAATTTTTATCATAGGATCCCAACCATCTTCTAGCTTCCTAGGTATGGAGGCTTCTAGTCTAAGCTTCTCCTCCCTAACTTTGATTAGAGCATTGGTGATATGCTCTGTGAAGGCAAGATTGAGTGTGCTAGTGTGGGGGTCTCTAGACATCTTGTGTAGGAAACCAATAACTTCTGGTAAAGTGCAGTTGTCAAAGTCTAAGTCACTACTATCTACCAAGGAAGTAGTGATATCATTTAAGCTCACTTGTTTGAAAGCCTCTATGTTCATAGAGGTTTCCTCTTCTAAGGTTGAGGTGGTAGCATCACCATTAATAGGTCCAGTGGGACTAGGGGTGTGATGGGTGCTACTAGTTTGGACATCCTCAACTACTTGGATAGTTGCTACTGTGTGGTAGGTAGGAAGGCTCTTAATTCTCTCTTCTTCCTCCTTTTCTATAGCCCATCTCTCTTTTAGTTTTCCCAACATCCTAATGTTTTCATTAATTTGGACTTGGATAGCATTCATAGGAGTGGTCTTCCTCTCCTCGGGGGGAGAGGTTCTAATCTTCAGCATCTCTACATGATGGGCTATGTTGTCTACCTTCGAAGAGAGGATGTCTAATTTATCTAATTTCTATTCCACAGTCTTGTTGAAGGCTTTCTGGGTAGTGATAAAGTCTTTGAGCAAGGTCTCTAGTTCTGAAGTGGTGTTTCTGGTGGTAGGATAAGTGTTGTTCCCATAGTTGTTGGATGGGAAAGGCCTAGGATTGTTGCTACCAAAGTTACTCCTATAAGCATTATTGTTGAAGTTGTTTCTAGAGACAAAATTAACATTTACTTGCTCCTGAGCAACCAAAGAATTTAAAGGAACATCTTGAGGATCAATAGAAGGTTGCTTGGTAAGTAGAGACATGATAAGGTCAACCTTTTCATTTAAAGAGGAGATCTCCTCGACAGAGTTTACCTTCTTACCGGTTGGAGATCTCTCAGTGTGCCATTGCGAGTAGTTCAGCATCATCTCATCTAGTAGCTTTGTGGCAGCACCAAGCGTGGTTGACATAAAAGTTACTCCCGCGGCCGAATCTAACAGGTTCCGCGAGGTGAAGTTCAAGCCTGCATAAAAAGTCTGGATAACTATCCAGGTAGTCAGTCCATGTGTGGGGCAGTTCTTAACAAACGTCTTCATACGTTCCCAAGCCTGGGCAACGTGTTCATTATCCAATTGTCTAAAATTCATAATGTTACTCCTCAATTGAATAATTTTACCAGGGGGATAATACTTCCCTATAAAAGCATCTTTGCATTTTCTCCAAGAATCGATACTGTTCTTGGGCAAAGATTGTAGCCACTCCTTGGCTCTTCCTCTCAAAAAGCTTCAGCTTGACGATGTCTCCATCCACTTCCTTGTACTTCTGCATGTTGATACGTCTCAAACGTATCTACTTTTCCAAACACTTTTGCTATTGTTTTGCCTTCATTCTTGCATGATTTGGACGAAACTAACCCGGACTAACGTTGTTTTCAGCAGAGTTGCCTGTATGGTTTTATTGTGTGCAGGAAAATGGATTTTTAGGTATCTCAGAAAATTCCGGGAAAATTCGCAGAAAATCCACGCACCAGAAGCTTCCACCAGCCAGAAGTGGGGCCAGAGGGGGGCCACAGGGGCCCCAGGCGCCTGGCTGGCGCGGCCCCACCCCTGGCCGCGCCGGGGGGCCGCCTGGGAGGCTCCCACCTCCTCTCGTGCCCTACCTCGACTCCTATTTATTCTCGTGACGGGAAAACCCCAAAACAGAAGTCTCTTTTCCAGTTTCCGTCGCGGAGCCGCCGCCACCCTCTATTCTTCTTCGGGAGGGCTAATCTGGAGGCTGATTTGGCCTTCGGAGAGGGGAGATCATCGCCATCGTCATCACCATCACCAATCCATCCCTCCTCCATGACTTCTCTTCATATGTGTGAGTAATTCCCTGCTGTAGGCAAAGGGGATGGTAGGGATTGGATGAGTTTGATCATGTAATAGTTCGTCAGATTGTCGGGGGCATGTTGCCTATCATCTACTTTGGTGTTTATCTTCTTTGCTTCAACTTGTTGCTCTTAATTCTTGTCACTTTGGGCTCGAGTGCCATGTTTTCAGATCTGAACCCTATGTGTTTTCATGAATATATTTGTGTTCTAGATCCTATCTATGAGTTGTATGCACCTATTATGGTCCGGAACCGGCGATCCCAAAGGTGACAGCTTGGGACACCAAAGGGGATGGTCCATAATTTGAGGATTCCATGTATCCATTGAGTTTATTGCTTTGTTCCGGTGCTCTTTGACAGGAGCACCTTAATCTCCATAAGTTCCCTTTGGCCCCGTTCGTAGCGAGATGGTAGGACAAAAGATGTTGTGCAAGTTCTTATTGCAAGCACGCACAACTACCTACGGAATACATGCCTAATGTTTGATATTTGCCTAGATGATCGTTGCTTTTCTGTGTGCCTTGCCCCGTGTTAGAATCTATTACATGTTCACTCTCATCCATGCAGCGCCCAACCATCCATCTCCCTAGCCTACAGTGTTTTCAATCCTGTTGGTCATTAGTTGTTACTTTTGCTGTTTAATTTTGTTGTCGCCACCATCACTATCATATTACCATTACCACTTATCTTTTGTTGCAAGCAAGTATATTTCAGGTGCGGTTGAATTGACAACTCAACTTTCAAAGCTTATAAATACTCTTTGGCTCCCCGTGTGTCGAATCAATAAATTGGGTTAACGTACCCGCGAAGACTGTCTCGATCCCTTACGGTTGTGGGTCATCACATGTCGCAGAGCTCGATAAAGTTGTTTAGGTGCAAGGCAGCATCTTCTCCTGCTACTGAGAATTGATCTTTCATAACAAGGTTAAGCAGAGCAGGTTTAATCTCATAAGAAGGTGCTGAAGTGGCAGGTGGTGGAGCAATAGGAGTGCAGATAAAGTCACTGTTGTTGTGACTAGTGAAATCACACAACTTAGTGTTTTCATTGGAACCCATAGTAGCAGCAGGTATTTTTGGTATTTTTGATTAAGGACACAAAAGTAAAAATTGAAAGGTAAACTAACAAGACTAAAAAGCAAAGGTAAAAGATAGTGTGCAACTCCCCTATCTTGTAGACTTGAGTCCCCGGCAACGGCGCCAGAAATTTGCTTGATGGCTTCTCGCCCCTCGTTGGTTACCCCAAGTGGAAGGTTTGAGATGCACTGCAGTAGCACGTTTCCCTCGGTGAAGATACCAAGGTTATCGAACCAGTAGGACTCAGGAGATACAAGTAGGTGGAAACGTCGCCAGAAATTGCTTCCTTACTAGGGTGTTGTCGTGGACCTGCACACAACAACAAATAACTTTGCTCCCAACGAGTACAGAGGAGTTTTCAATTCCTCCGGCCTTGTCGTTTACAAAGGATCAACGCAAGAGATAAAAGGTGCAAAGGAAAGTAAAAGCTGAAAGTAAATTGAGGGTGTGAACAATAATGTGAAGATGGACCGGGGTCCCGTGATTTTCACTAGTGATGTCTCTCTCCCAAAAGACGATAAAAGTGCTAGCGAGGTAAACAAATCATAGTTGGGAAATTGACAGGATTATGAAGGCACCGCAATGCTAACTATGCTGCAAAGAAAGGAAGGGCTCAAAATCAATGGGCAGTACGCCAAGGTAAGTAGACCGAAATCCATCTGCATCTACTACGAATCATCCACCTTGAGATATCTATCCAGAACATCTCGCTGGTATTAAGTTGCGAATCCCACCCAAAGTGTAAACTCAAAGCAACAGACAACTGCATTAAAAGAACTTTGCGTAAAGTAAACAATCCTTGCACCCGCAGGTACAAGCACCGTTGTTTTATCCCTGGTGGCAACAACACATCCCCTAGTCTCATGCTTCTGTCACTCAAGCTAGACACCAAGGGGCTGAACCCACAATCGAGCATAACGCTCTCTCTTGGAGTTGCAAATAAAATACTTGGCCAAAGCAAATACCGCAACGGAGAACATGCAAGAATTTACTCAAGAACAAAATATAAAAGAGAAGAACCAAATATATTACTCATCACAATCTAAACATAGTCTCATAATCCATCAGATGCCAACAAACTCACCATAGCAACAACATAAATTACATAGATGCCTCGATCATGTGAGGCAGCTCACGAGGACTCGAAAGTGGAAGCACAAAAGGGGGAGAGATAGATCACATAGCTACTGGTCACGGACCCATGGTCCAAGGGGGACTACTCACGGCACATCCGGGAGGCGTCCATGGCTATGGATGGTCTCCCGGAGGGGGTTCCTCCTTCCGGCAGGGTGCCGGGGCAGCTTCTCCAAGCAGCCCCGATCTTGAAACGGCGGTGGCGGCGGTACAGAGGGGAGTTCGCGAGAAAGATATTGATATTAGGGGTTTCCACCCCGAGGGGTAAATATAGGCGAAGGGGCCATCGAGGGGATCCACGAGGCAGTCAGGAGGGTCCCTGGCGCGGCCCAGGGTGGGGCAGCGCCACGTGCCCTCCTGGCTGCCTGGTGGTGGCCCCCCTTCCCTCTCTTGGTGATTCCGGAAGCTTTTGTTGCGCTGATTTTTTATATATTTTCCCGGAATTTTTGGAGCACTTTTAATGGCCGGAAAATCTGAAATACAAAAACAGCAGAAAACAGAAACTGGCAACTGGGTGCACTGAGTTAATAGGTTAGTCCAAATAGGTTCAAAAGTGTATGAAAGTTCAAGCAAAACATGACAAAGTCACACAAAACATGCATGGAGCAAGCAGAAATTATAGATACGTTTGGGACGTATCAGTCGCCTAAGTGGGATGCATTTGAGAAGAAGCCGATTGTTGCAGGGGTCACTCCAGTCACAATATATTTTCCACCCAGGTGCAGGAGTTGGTTTTTTGGGCATGGGGGAAAGTTGGACCCAAAGACAGGGAAGGTGATTATAAAGGCAACTCTTAAAGAATCCGATCAAGAGATACTAAATGCAATTGATGATGCTAGGAATGGGAGTTTCATCCCCGAGAGAGAGAACGACGAGCTTACACGCGCCCTCAAGAATCCTGAACATCCGGGACGAACGCGAGGCGTAGGCGTTGTTCCATGGTATGAGGGGATTGCGGAGTATAAAGATACTTACAAAAGCCGTGCAAGAAAGAAGAAGCTGGAAGCAGACCGTCTTTCAAAGTTG
Source organism: Bromus sterilis (assembly GCA_950022295.1). Taxonomy (NCBI): domain Eukaryota; kingdom Viridiplantae; phylum Streptophyta; class Magnoliopsida; order Poales; family Poaceae; genus Bromus; species Bromus sterilis. The sequence continues at coordinate 4,805,330 of OX465597.1, read as the reverse complement.
GAAAATGCTATGAAGGATATGCAGGAGCGACTACAGGCGTCACTTAGCCAGCAACCGCAGCCAACTCAAGATCCACCTGAAGCAACTATCGTCCCATCTATGACGAGAAGCAGTGTGGGCTCCACAGGGGTCGATGATGGTCACTACCCCGTGGATGATATCACAGAGCAGAAACGTTGTGAACTAATCTTCAAAATGAACAATATATCCATTAAGGTGGCGGACGGCTTTGCTTTAACGAATCTACCTGGAGCACTGCACCACTGCAATCCGATTCCACCTGGCTATGCTCGTGTCGGGGTGGATGAAGTTGTGACGGAATATCAAGAACTAAACCTTGATATTCCTGGAGGTGAAGGGCAGAAGACCCTCAGAGAAGCCAAACAAAGTGGTATCTATCTATGGAGAAAACAATGGATCATATTTCCAGCCATTATGTCAAGTCCAATGCGTTCGACATCAAGTTCACCACCACCCCCGAGATGGAGTGCATCCCGACTCCGCATCACTAGCCGTGTCCTGCACCCCTCCCCGAGATGGAGCGCAGTGCGACTCCGCAACATCAGCTGAGTCTTGCACCATCCATCCCCGAGATGGAGCACAGTGGAACTGATCCGCTGCGACGTCAGCCGAGTCCTGCACCATCCATCCCCGTGGAGCGCAGCGCGACTCCGCCGCGTCAGTCGATTCCACCACAACCACCCCACATCGCGAGTCCGCAGCGCCAACCGATCCCACCAGCTTCCCCCGTGATGGATAGAAGGCAAACACGACAATCAAAAAGTAATCGACCTCCGCCGCGTCATAGGAGTCCACCGAAGAAGAAAGCAAAGAAAGTTAAACCCCAGAAGAGTCTGCCGGTCTTACCCTGGGATAGGAGTGTAGCTGAAACCAAGGAAATAGTGGATGAAGCCGTGGTGAAGCACCTTGCACCGAAACCTCCCCCGCCACCGAAGGAGAAAATACCCGAGGTAATAGTACAACACTTCTTGAAGATGTTTGAACCCCCTGTTAAGACCATGTTCTCGGACTACGAACACTCTATTAACAAGTCATTTCTGGAAAAGGGTTCAAGAAGCAGTCACTCAGGCAGTAAAAAATGCGGGAAAACTGTTGCCCAGCTCGGAGAACAGACAGTGCAATCGATAGCCCCGCTCAAGGTGAATACCAAGCAGCAAGAAGAGATAACCGACGAACAAAGAGCATTTGCTAGAGAGGCGGGTCTTACTATTGAACAATTTTTAAACCTTGATGACTTGTCCGGTGAGCCAGCTCCAAAAAGGAAATATGCAAAAGGGAAGCCTATGGTCACTGAAGAAGAAGAGAAGCTATTATCAACGCAAATGCGCAACTTGCATAAGTGGTACATCACAGAAGCTATACCGTTTGAGATACCCGGCTTCTGGATTCCGATCAGGCGAGATTATTTCGACAATGGAACTGGTGACTTGTGGATTGCAAATGAAGAATTATTTCAGTTATTCCATCAATTGGCACTCGACAAATCTATCGTCAGTTTGTATTGTCTGTAAGTGATTTCTTTCTAGCTCAGCTCGTACGTCATTGACTGTATTATCCTCACTATATATATTCTTTTGTGTGTGGTATTACGCAGAATGAAGATGTACGAAATGAGAAAAGATGGATTCTTTGGCATTGGGTTCATTGACCCAAATATCATACATGAAGTAACAGCAAAACATAATACAGAATTCACGGAGACCCTTTTGCTTAAAAGTTGGAGGGATCTACATGCAGAAGAACATATATTATTTCCTTACAACTTCAAGTGAGTGGCATTATTTTGTACTACAAATTATAGCTTTGCTTACTCGATATTGTTATATAAGTGATACCCGCTTATGTGTGCGCAACTATCACTTCATCTTGATAGACATTAAAATGGAAAAAGGAATGGTTACAGTAAAGGACTCACTACGTAAAGATATTAGTGAGTATATAGAAATTAGGAACTCATTCGCCAGGTAATTTTAATCATTATCACACATGTAGGCTTCTTTAGTGTTCACTTTAAGTTTCTGTTATATCAAGTAATTAACTCCTTTATTCATTTTCTTTGACGGCAGAGTTTGGGAAAAGTTCAAAAAACTCGAGCAGCGCGGTGAATGGAAGGAGAAGCTGACGTGGCAGTACGATAAATATGTGAGAGAACATTCGATTTAATTATATTTCTAGTTTCAATATACCATTATCATATATATGCTTGATTATTAAATCTGTTTGAATTCTATTTTGTTGTGAAGTGTATGAGGCATACATCGGGGACTGAACCTTGTGCTTACATCGTAATGGAGAACATTCGCTATATGGCCGAAAAGATTAATCAAAGAACAATGATGGTACGTAAATACTATCTAGACTTTGTTCTTACCATATGTAATATATTCATATATTGATCATCTTCTTTAAATAATAAGATTTGGGAGAAGCGGGATAAACTCGACATAAATGATCGCATGCGAGCACTTCAAGAGGAAATAGCGGGATTTCTTCTTCGTGAAGTCATAAATAAGTCGACCGGAGAATTCCCTTACCATATGTAATAGGAAACTGGTGTGTTGTCCATATGATGTATACTGTATGTATATTCAAATGCCCTCCACTGTTGTGGGCTCGAGGCAAGCAAAGAGGGGCGGTGGTGAGGCACTAGTACTATATATGATGTATATATATGTTGGTGGTACGATAATTCTACTATATATGATGGTTCTAGCTAGCTACGAGATATTCTACATGTATATATATATGCATTGTACATTATGTAATAGCGTAAAATAAACAGTAATCCTAAACCCAAAAGAAAAGAATTAATAAACCCTAAACCCTAAACTATTAAAACCAAAATAAAAATAAAAAAACTTAAACCTCTAAACCTTTAGAATCGGTTTGTGTTACAAACCGGTGCTAAAGGTTCCCGAGCCCTCGCGCCCGACCTGCCACCACGTGGCTGGCTGCAGAGCTTTTAGAACGAAAAATTTGATCTTTTGCCCCACCTTATTTTGCCATTTGATAATTTTCCGCCCTCCTGAGAATGACAAGTGGGGCCGGGTCCACCCGTCATTGAGACAAGCCGTGGCAAATCATCAAATGGCAAAGTAAGGTGGGGCAAATCATCAAATCCCCCTTTTAGAACCAGTTCGTGAGCAACCGGTTCTAAAGGGGTTCACCCTCTAGCACCGAACCTTTAGCACCGGTTGCCAAAACCGGTTCTAATGGCCTCCCAGAACCGGTTCTAATGACCTGTTTTGCACTAGTGATCATGAGGTACCCTATGTTCCTCATGCATATAGGATGTGTAGTGATGATGATGATGATGATCTATTTGATATCTATGAGAGTGATGATGATGGGGGTTGTAAAAGACAAAGTATTTATAGGGGGCACGAGGAAGAGAAGGCCTAAAAAAGAAAAGAATGTTTGGTATGATGATGATAGGGAGAATCCTCATCAACAGATTTGCTTCCGTTCATGTTTCCTTGATGTATATCAATTCAGAAGGACTTTGAAGCAGTTACATGTAGTTCAGGTGAGAAACTAAACTTACTTGAGGAATTTCAAAGACATGATCATTGCCAAGTGCACAAAGTAGGATGTCCATTTTATGTGTCAACTTCTATAGTTTAGAATGAGAAGTATTTTTTTGTTAGAAAATTAGGACTGAATCATACATGTGATGTAGATGGTGAGAACACAAAGGTTACTGTGGATTGGGTTGCTAGGGAGTGTGAGGATGCAATCAGAATAAATTCTAAGGCCAAGGTTAACACTATATTCGAACATGCAAAAGAGAGGTATGGACTAGAAGTTCCAAGTAGCAAGGCATGTAGACCTAGGTGGAAAGCTCTTAAAGTTGTTGAATGAGATATAAGAGCACAATATAAAAGGTTTATGGACTATTTCTAGGTTTTGATGGACACCAATCCTGGTAGTACGTGCATTGTCGCCACGACGGTGATAAAAGAGCATCCTATCCCAAACCCTAGGGTCTATATGTTATTCATTTTCCTCAATGCTTCAAAACTAGGATTTCTTAATGGATGCATACCTTTCATAGGTAATGTACCTTTTCTATATATGAAATGCTAACACTAGTTAATTTAATACATTTCTTATGTATGCCTCTAACATGTAGACTTATGTGATGTAGGTGTTGATGGGTGTTTCATTAAGTTGAGCAGTAGTTAGCAAATTCTTGCTTCCAATGCGAGGGATGGTAATAACAACATGCATGTTTTGCTTGGAATTTGGTGTGCTTGATAGGGACACTCCTTAATGGTGTTGGTTTCTTTATCAACTTAGGGAGTGCATTGGAGAGGGAAATCAATTTTGAATTTACGCATTCATTTTTGACAAGAAAAAGGTAAGCAGACACCTATCACATATTCATTTCAGATGACATTAGCCGTAGCATGCGATTCACTTTCGGTAGTAGTAGTATAATTTTCCTAGTATATATAATTTGGTAGTAACTGAAACTTTTACTCTAGTAACTAAATGTTCAAAAATTCCGGCGATTATTAATGTTATTGGGGAAATGTTTCCAGGATCTCCTCATAGATATTGACTTAAGCATATCTATGAAAATTTCCAAGTTGTTGGCTTTAGAGGTGAATAACTTAAGCAGTATATGGATGCAACCAACTATTCTTACACTAGGCATGGATATGATACTGCAATGGAAAAACTTAAAGATGAGTGTGAGGCAACATGAAAATGGCTAGATAGAATCCCTATAGAAACTTGGGCTAGTCACGCAATGCCGTAAATTGTGAAGGTGAAGGACATGTGATACACTTTTGCCGATTTTCTTTTCTTTGTGTAATATGTTGGCTTTAGCGAAAGCTTTTCCTTTGCTACATTTTTTAAACTCTAGGCAATGACCCTACATCACGGAGTTAATCATTTTTGCGAGTGTTCTTTGTGTGACACTCCCCATAGTCTCCGCTTAGCCGAGTTACTGCGACAAAGAACTCGGGAAAGCGTCCAAACACTCGATGTATACGAAGGCCCTGTTTGGATACTCTAACTCGGTTAGAGGTTAGAGTTAGATTCTAACTCTAGTCTAACCCAAAACTAACTCTAACCAAAGAGGTGTTTGGATGGTGGGGTTAGATTGACAATAAATGTACTATTCCAATCATTTGACTACTTTATTCAGAATTTTGTATGGTGGAGATGGTGGGAAAAGTAACTTTTTCTGGGCCCCATCCAACTCTAACCCAAATAAGCACCTCTTGGGTGGGTTAGATTTTTTTGATGGGTTAGATGCATCTAACCAACTCTAACCCTCCTGTTTGGATGTTTTGGGGTTAGTTTGGTACAATCTAACCAACTCTAACTCTAACCCATGGATCCAAGAAGTTTTTCATGCAGTGGCTAGTGTCTTGAGAGAGATAGAAAATTACACACATCTCGAACGTCACAGTCACATACTAATTGATTTTGAGAAGTTAAAAAAATACTCTTGATGGGAGGAGTATACGTAGTAGTACGCTTTTAGTAAGCGGGAAGGGAGTAGTACTTACTACTGTGCATGCTTAATTAATGGCGTTATTGAGCTCGTAGATTTTTGTGCCAATACTGGAAAGTTGAAACGTTGAGAAGATGAACAGAGCCATCGATAGAGTGTTATAAGTAAACCCGGAAGGGAGTACCGTCGTCATTGCCTTCGCCTTCCCATCTTGATGGCCGCCGGCGAAGCCTCGGCGAAGGTGGCGGCTGCTGGACTGTCGACGGAGCTGGACTTCTCCCGCGTAGGCGTGCTGCCCAGCTTCGAGTTCGCGTTCAATTCGGCCAACTTCTCCGACAGGAAGCTGCACATAGAGATCGTCCCCGACGATGACGTCGGCGGAGGATCCGCTGGCGAGGAGAAAGCCAAAGGTGCGTACCTACCGTATCCAAGACCAAGTGCAGATTATTGTTCTGTTGCTTATCGCAAACCGCAGCTGGGTATTCGATGGAATTTCGGGACTATTCTATGTCATTTCTCTGAATCAGCATCATATTTATTTATTTTTGAGCGTGAATCAGCATCAGATTTATTCAGACAAAGAAAGTACTAGAAGATTGTATATCATGTAGCGCTGATACATCCGGCTGCTAATATTTGTTCACATATTTTAATTTTTGATGTATGGACTACCTAATTCAATAGATAGCAGTTACATGTACGATTATTTTACACAGTGAGCATCAAAAACCTGTTTAGATTGCTGGATGTAGCTAAATAGTTGTTCATGTTTTGTCCTATTGTTTTAATCACTTTATCCTACTTATAAAGGTTGGATACATAAATCTGCACAGATAGAAGAACAGCGTGTTCCAATCCAAGTATTTTAACAACAGAGTATTTTTTTTTCAATGATTCTATTTGTTTGATCTCTGGTATTGTGCAAGTGATAAAGGACAGAGTATTGACACTTCCTCGATGAAACTGGCTACTCCAGTTTTACGAGAAAAAACCATCTATATCAATTCAGCGGTTCTTGCTTCAAAGAGTCCTTTCTTTCTGAAGGTAATTCTGATAACCATGTGTAATTCATTTTTTCTAGTCAGTTGAACATTCTAATAAACTTCATGCTTCTTAGTTTTTCTCAAATGGCATGAAAGAATCTGACCAGACACATCCAACAATTAGGATTACTGATTCAGGTAATGTGATTGTTAAAGTTTATTCTAATTAGCTATTGTTTGTTTTTTACTATTTACTTTTTGAAGGAAAAACATGATTGTTTATGTTAAATGAAATATTCTTTTCAAACTTTCTTCCATTTTATTTGTATTTCCTGGTGATAAAGAAAAGTTACTCTCCCATGGAACTTTTTTCAATACTGAAATTGAACATTCAACTTAAATAATCATTTACGATATAAAAGGCTGTCTTTTTTCCCTTCACTTCTTATTACATTCCACTAATCCTTAAGCATTTTTGTTTTATTCTAATTGAAACAGAGGAAAAGCCCCTTATGGAGCTTTTAAGCTATATGTACAGCGGAAAGTTGATTAGAACTGAGCCCACTCTTCTGCTCGGCATCTTGAAGGCTGCAGACAAGTTTGAGGTTCTTTCTTGCATGAGCCATTGCATTCATTTGCTCACAAGTTTGCCTATGACCACAGAATCTGCTCTGCTCTACCTAGAGCATCTGTGCTCTGTTTCAATGGCAGCTGAAGTTCAACCTTTGATAGTTGCAGCCAAGGAATTCCTTGCCAACAAATATAAGGATTTTGCTAAGTATGAGATCATCATTTGATGTAGCAATTTTCTTTTCTTCCCAGAGAAGAGCTTAGGCATTGTTGTCACAACATCATGCGCAAACTGTACTTAAGGCATGTTTTTCTCTCTTTTCAAGTTCCAGAGTGAACTGATGAACCTCCCTCTTGTGGGGATCGAAGCTATCTTTTCAAGTAGTGACCTACAAGTAATAATGGAAGATGACATATTCATGTTTATGCTAGAGTGGGCTCGTCGGCGGTACCCGTATTTGGAGGAAAGGCGTATGATATTGAGTTCTCGTTTACTTCCGCTGGTGCGCTTCAATCACATGAGCTGTGATGGACTGCGGGCGGTCCTAACAAATACCGATGATGACATAGATCATGATCAAGTAAATAACCGTATCACTGAGGTACTTCTGCACAAAGCTTACCCAGCACACGCGTTTGATGATCTTACAATAGATGTGGCAACCTGTTGGCAACCTGAAGAGCGAACTTACATGTTCAAACCTGTGAAGTTAGTTGCATTTGGTGGAGCCTACCCACAGGTTATAGCTTACTGGGATCTGAAGCGTGAGGAGTGCAGCCAATTTTTTCCTTCAAAACAGTGCCACCAAACAGGGGTTATCTCTTATCCGCTGCGCCATGCAGGGCTTGACATGCATCTCGTAGCACAATGTATCAGGAACAATTTGAGTGGCCTGTACAGCTTTGGCCTATTCTTACACGTCAAAAGGAGCTCAAGGCGTGTGACATTAGAGTGTGAGTTTGCTGCAAGGACAAATGCGTCGGGGAAATTTGTGAGCAGGTTTGAGGGTAAGGCCTCCTTGACTGGTGCTTCTAAGCTTGGATGCAGTGATGTCTTCGGTGCTGCATGGTCGACTTTCATTGCTGATGACAACCTCTTCATCGACGGCGTGCTGCGTCTGAGAGTTGACTTGACAGTGGTGGAGCAGTCAGAGTTATGAACTTGATACCTTACTCCTATGGCTCTTAATCTAGATATTCCAAAGGCCTGATGCTGACCAAAATAACGGCTTAATCTGAAATGAGTTATAGCTGTTTCTTCATGACAATGTTCTTGTCCTTATCAAAATGTTGCTACCATCTGCAATTTTTTCTACTAGTTTCCTTTTTAATTTTAGTTGTATTTTTTAGTATGTGTTACTGGGAACTTGTTGAATTTACTCTGCTAGTGTTTCTCCGCTGAATGCTATTGATCTGCAATGCTATATGTGTGCACTGTAACCCTGTTGAAACTAGGTTCCCTGGTTTGTGACGTAAAGCTACTTGTAATATATTTTTTCTTTGATAAAGGGAATATATTAATATCGCGAAGACATCAATTACACCCCGCGTCTGCACCAAAAAGATATCAAAAGACATCAAGGATGCACACAACCAAGAAAGAAAACAAAAAAAAGAGAAATATAAGAAAAGACTCATCGCGGTGATGAGACACTCGCAACAACAACACTCGAACCACCACAAAGAAAAACGCTCAGATCGCAAAAAAGGTTGTCCAAAAGCAACATCTTCAAGAAGGTATGTTGTCGTTGCCCGATCAAAGAACTTGAGTTTTCATCCTGGAAAAAGTTCAAGATCCCAAAACATTGCCTTCAGCAAGGCCATTGTCAGGTATAACCAATGAAGACCAGACCTTGGGTTTTCACCCTAGATACCACAGCATAGTACTCGAGAAGCACCATCAGAAATGTTGTCCACCTGTGTTGTCGCCCCCTCCTGCCAAGACAGTGGAATTGTGAGAAAATCAGTTTATTAAAGCTAATACCTGGTACTGGACGGTGAGGATTGGCTTTGCATGTGTCTTGACGTCGATCGAGCCGTTGAATGAACCGCTCGCATGCAGAGGCCCCACAGTCAGTGGCGGAGAGACTGTGTGGGGGGGGGGGGGGGGTTGCATGGCTCTCATCAATGCGGGCCCCAGCCACTGACGTGGTAGGCGGTTGGGGGGGCATGGGCGCCTCCAGGAGACGCGGCGCGGAGACCGTTGGCGAGGATGGAGGTCCGGGAGCGGAGCGCGCCGCGTTGTCGTTGCCGGCGGGGGCCGGCGAGGAGGATGGAGCTATAGTCAGAGAGGCAAACAGGTCAGAGAGGCAAACAGCCTAGGGAGGCAGACGGGAGACACATCAGTGATGATTCCGGCGAGAGCACGGTTGATGGCGAAAAAGGCGTAGCAGCGGGGAGATTCCTGGGTGACTGCCATGTCTTGAGATGGTCCTCCGAACCGAAAGAGTAAGAGCGCATGAACAAAGTGGGTGTCGACGGGGATGTCAGTTTTGTGGATGAAGAGGAGGATTCTCGTGGCGGAGGGTGAGCCGGAGCGAGGGCAGAGGAACTCACGGCCGGGGAGGAAAGTGAGCTTTAGTTGGTCGGAGAGGAACTGGGAAGCAATAGCAAGCTTTGACAAGGCGGGGGCGTCTGGGGCGAGTGCGAGGCGTCAGAGAGCCGTCGAAAACGAATGGAGAGGGAGGCGTTAGAGATGGTGGGCTCGGCGATGAGGTAGCTAACGATGCGAGGAGAGGAGACGACGAAACTCCATTGCCCAGGGCCAACCGGCCGCACCTTAAAGGCGGGTGCATGGCCGCCCAGGCAGGCTTGAAGGAGGACGGCGATGATGGTGGAGTTCAGCTCGAGGAAGCGGTGGGTGACCATGGCGATGAGCGGGCAAGGACTGTCTTGTCGTCGAGGAGACACGGGGAGGCGCAGAGCCGCCCAGATCTGGTTTTCAAAGTCCAGACCCACCCCAAGGGCGGCGCGGATCGCACGTTGGGCCGGAGATTCATCGGTGGTGAGGAAAGAGTCCGGGGTGAGTGTGGAGGGGGCAGGCTCGGCGGCGGCGCTGGCTGGGTGGGTTGTCACGGCGGGGTTTGAGGTTGGGGTTGGCCGGAGGGGGAGGAGCCATCATTTTCGCCTTCAGTTTTAAGTTTCAACCAGTTTCAAATACACCGAGTCTAGCTAGCTTCAGCAACCTTTCAGAAAGAGGGCCCCATATTGGGTTTGTAATGCTGCTCCAATGCTTGAATTGACCGGCAGTTGTATGAGTAATACTACATGTCAGCCATACTCTAGCCAAGTTCAGACTGTGTTGTTTCGAACATTGGAGAGCTAATAACTGCTCTGCTAGCTGGAACCGGCTCAAAATGCATATCAGCTTCAGCAATCTTTCAGACACGAGAGGCCCCAAATGGGTTGAGGATTATCATCCAGTGTCACTCGTTTGACCTGTATGTTGTTGCTGGTAGACGTGTAACCAGTTTTGTCTCTGGTTCTAACTGATTCAATGAGGTTGTCACAGAATTAGCATGGAAAGAATATCCGAGCCATGTTTAGGTAAGTTCAGTTAAGGAATTAAACTAGAATATGCCATGTTCAGTTAACTTGTCTGCATATCAGTTTTCCTGTTGCTGTTCCAGAGTTATAATATCTGACAATTCTTGTACTCCCTCCAATTCATATTAATCGACTTAAGTTTGTCTAGATACACATGCATCTAGTCTAAATAGTTAACTAGATACATACGAATCTAGAAAAAGTTGAGTCCATTAATATGGATCGGAGGTAATAGCTGTATTAGGTTTCAGAAATTTCAGGTACACCTCTGGTTGCAGCTCTTCATGCTACTATTTGCCTGGCTGCGTGTGGGCTACGGCATCGTACTCCTCATCCTGATGTTCGATCTGAAGATAGTGTGGCTTTTGGCGGCGCTGTAGGCTGATTTTCAGGTACCAGCGTAAGATCTGCTTTGTATTATATATTCCCATACACGGTACTACTCCGCAAAATTCAGATCAGCTTCAGCAACCTTTCAGAATTATGTCTTCAGTCATCTGTTTTGATGACAGGCAGTCGAGCTGGACCTCCTGTTGCAACTCTGAATTCTCTGTTTTGATGACAGGCAGAGAATATGCAATGCTTTCATGGTCCCGACGGAAGCTGCCGGAGCACAGAGATATGGTAAATATCATCCAAGAAATGTTCAGTCATGTTCAGTTACAGGATTAAACTATAATACTCAATGTTCAGTTAACTTGCATTGGAGTTTAGTTCCACAACTGGGATAGACCGTGCTGACTAGGCTGTAACTTAATTACGTACTTATTGTGTTCGAGGAAATGCTTCGATGGCTGGAGCATTGTGCTGCTGCACATCCTTCTTCGGCCATGCATGGCTGGAGCATTTCTCATGGAGATCGTACAGGTCGGCAAAAGATACATCAAGCATATCTTTGATAGATTTGGCTGTTAATGGTGATGAAAATGCATCAGTGTAACCTTTACAATCTCATGATACTGCCTCGCGGCTCGCGATCATATCAGAGTGCAGATCTACACCTTGATAATCATGGAGTTGTGGAACCTGACACCGATATCAAATACCAAAACTAACTCTTACAAGATTGGAAGTAAATACTGAAGTTTATTCTTCTCAGAACTAAGTGGATACTACAAGTTGACATTCTTTATTTATCTAAGCATGCAGTTAAGAAGTGGCTGACTAAAGAATAATGAATACCATCCTAGGGCGTTGGCATCTCTGGCTCTTTGCTAAGGTGAGCTAAAATTGTCAGACTATCAACGCACCCAACAAACTCAACATCAGCTAATCAATTTTCCGCAGGATAGACAGTGCTACACTGTTCAACTTGACTACTCGCGCCTCTGACATAATTTTTCACGCAAAAGTGGTTACGAATGCTCCTCGTGTGATTCCCTACACTTTGTGAACAAACAGTATATACAGTAAGGAGGTTGCTTACTTCAAAGAAAAACATTTTAAGGACTAATGTGGCAATAATAAGTGGTGCACCCAAAAATTGCAGATGTTTGGAAATATGAATGGGGGGTGCAATACAGGTCATCCGGTTTCTATAAGCATGCTTTCTCAAATCACCCAGTACACGGTACCCTCAACAAATTGTGGAAGTCCAAGAATACCATGAAACTTAAAGTGTTTGCGTGGCTTATGCTCAATGACAGACTCAACACCAAAAATATGCGCAATGACAGACTCAACACCAAAAATATGTTGAGAAGGGTTGAGAAGTTATTTTGACATTTGGGTATAAATAGCATGACAACTATTGCTGTTTTTAGGTGATTCTAAAGAAAAACATATACAAATACAACAAAACAAGTTTTTTATTTATGTATGTAATGTTAGTGTATAGTGTTTTAACAACCAAGTTGGTATAATCTGACAACTATATGAATAATTATCATGTAAGTAGAACAATAATGTGGCAAGTACCGATGAAAAAAAAATTTTAACAACCAAATTGATATAATCAGGCAACTATATAAATAATTATTATGTAAGTAGAACAATAATGTGGCAAGTACTGATGAAAAAAGTTTTAGCAACCAAGTTCGTATAATCTGGCAACTATATAAATAATTATCAGGTAAGTAGAATAATAATGTGGATAATACTGATGAAAAAAAAGGTTTTGAAAACATATTGACATGGGATTTAGTTTTGAAGATCTCGTCACGAGAAAGCTAATGGTACAAACGAATCGTCAATTGAGTAAACGGTTTGAGAGGTAAAACTTTTAAATATTTGAAAACACCAAAGCTAGCACCTTCTGATACTCCATTACTAGTACACAGGAGAAGAAAACCATCACACCAATGCGCTGCTGCATGCTATACGATGTATTTAATGTGTAGCTAGCCGCCGCACGACAACGGTCGAAATGCGGGGCCGCTGGATAGTGGTGGTATCCATTTATTTGACTCAACGGCCGTTCTTCTCATGGACTGGGGGCCAATACCACTTGTTGGGTCGGTCGGTCAGGGCCCAACCCCCAATGGGAGCAGACCAAAGCTGGCCACATGGGCCGGCCAAAAGGGCCAGTACGGTAGCTCGATTTATTTGGCATGGCCCATCTTCGGCCCGGCACGGTACAGGTTGTGCCGTGCCGGCACGTTACTGTTGAAGGGCCGTGCCTGGGCCTAGAGGCTGGGCACACGGGCCGACATGGCACGACCCTTTTAGGTTTTTTATTTTTTTTATTTTTTATATAACATCCTAGGCGTAATATAATTATAAGACGCCTAAATAAAAAAACAACAAAGAAACTGGCGTGCCAAATGGGCCAACGGGCCGACCCGTATAAGGTTAGGCTGTTTCTGGGCCTAGCGCAGCGGCACACGTGCCGCGGCACGGCCCGTGAAGCAACCGGACCGACATGGGCCGTGCCGTGCCTGGCCTGTTTCGTGGCTACCGGGCCGGCCCATGTGGCCAGCTTTGGAGCAGACCAGAAAAAGCAGGCCACTCCTCAGTCTCGTGAAGTTGAGTTGAGCTAGCTAGGTCTTGGCGGCGCCCCCAAATGAGCCGCCTCCAACCCACCGACGGCGGCCGCCGCTCCCAGATCGAGGTGCGAGAGGAGGGCGCCGGAGTGGTACGCCGCCGCGTCACCTCCTGCACCCCCGCTTGAAGACGACAATCTCCTGCGGGAGATCCTGCTCCGGCTGCCGCCGCAACCGTCCTCCCTCCACCGCGCCTCCGCCGTCTGCAAGCAGTGGCGATGCGCCGCCACCGACCCCAAGTTCCACCGCCGCTTCTGTCAACGCCACCGGAAGCCACCCCTCGTCGGCATCTTCGAGCGATGGGGCAACGAGTTCGTGTTCAGCCCCGTCCTCGATTCTCCCGACCGCATCCCTCCCAAAAGCCTATCCCTTGGACGATACAGTAGCAGCCACAATAACAAACTGGAAAGCTGCCGCCACGGTCTCATTGCCCCTTCAAGCTGGTCTTGGTGCTGCTTGGTAAGACTAGTGGATGCATCGCCTCTGTTTATTCCTCTGAGACTGGTGTATGGACCGGTTTCGTCTCAACGGAGGCTCCTTCACGTAATTCTAGTTTTGCCCATGTTGCTAGCACTCTCATTGGTAATGCCCTTTACTTGTGTTTGATTTGGACACGCACAGCCTTACCGTGATCAAGGCGCCCCTTACTGGCATAAATCATTGCACTGACTTTCAGATTATCAAGGGAGCGGATGGTCTAGCCGCATTATGTTTTGGACCTTATGATAATGCATCCCCAATGGGGCAGATCCAAATGTGGCACAGAAAGATTGACTGTCATGGTGATGCCACGTGGTTGCTGCACAAGGCCATTGAAACGCATACTATTCTTGGGCTCTCTCCTGATTATAGATTGTTACTCCCTCCATTTCAAAATAACTGTCTCAACTTTACACTAGAGCTAGTACAAAATTATACTAAGGCTACGACAGTTATTTTGGAACGGATGGAGTAAGATTAATGCATGTACTGGCGTATGATGAGGATAATGGTCTACTTTTTTTAGCAGTGAACACCGATGTCTACATGGTTGAGCTGATTTCAATGCAATCCAGGAAATCTAATATAAGCATTTGCATTTGGAACTGTCATCCTTTCACAAGTTTTTATGCACCAGGTGATTGCTCATCATCCTTAGTTTTTGTATTATTGTGCTAGTCACCAAATCCATTAATTTTCTATACATGCTTGATGGAATACCTCTGTTGTGCTTCCCAAGTCCTCATAATAACTTTAACTTACTTACAAGTCTATTACCTTCTGAGACAATAGTTTACTGGTCACTTGTTGAAGACCTCTGCTGTAAGTGACTATTACACTTGTAGCACACAAAATTAAGTTGAACACCAAAGTTGCTGTTTATTTAAAGCTGAACACCAAAGTCGCTGTTGTGGCTGGAATTCTTTTGTTTGGGCATGTTTTTATTTTTGTCTCCTTGATATGCGGGATATATTCTAAGAGAGTTTTTTTTTCTCTTATGAACTAAAAGCTTTTATTATGAGGTAGCTAAATACTATTAACATCAAATGTGGGTTACAATACATCTACAAAAAAGCGAGTTGTCTTTCTTAAGTTATGCCTTGTCTTAATCATATTCTTTTTCTTGTATCTTTTACTGCGTAGTCATTCCTGGTGGACGCAATGGAGTTGAAATGTTGCACGACACATAGGATGATTACTTGGTTTCATGTTCTGATGTGCTGGAATGGTTCAACAGGTAACACTATCTTCAACCAAACAATGGTGATGCAAAGGAAAAATGACTCATTGTTTTGGATCATAAATGATATCCAGATGTTGCATATGGTGTGGTTTACTTGTTTCAGGGTTGGCAAGCTGAAAGCAAGACATTAGTCACATTCAACTATCCCAACCTAATAAATCACAATATCAAAAGGCTTCGATGATTTACTTCTTAATCATATCTAATTGTCGCAGATACAGCCAGGAATATGGTATTTGTTACATTTTAGAAGTTTGCACACACATCTTATTCATAGAATGTTTTTAACCATGTAGGCTGCACCATAGGTGCTACCATTAGCTTTTGCCTGTATTTATATTTACTAACGGTTGGCAACTTTGTTTTCTCCAGGTTAAGTAGTTGAGGGTTGCTACTGCATTTCTCACAAGTTTGTCGCGTTGTGTCAAGGTGGTCGGCAGTGTTGTGTGGAAGAACTTACTGAACGCGTGTTGTAGGCTAACTAAGTTTGTAATGAAATGAGATGTTTTTTAATACCTAATTGAGGGAAGTTCAGCTCTTCTCTTGCGCAATGAGTCTTCCAGCTTAGCTGAGTATTACCACCTAAACTTGTATGTATGTGTGTGCTTCTTAGTTGTGGTTTAAAAAGCATGTCATCCCATTCGCCTCTTCTCTGCGGTGGATCGGTGGCACCACTGCGCCAAGGATGTGCGCCAATTCATGCGTGGCTGGGGCGCTAATCTGGGAGCTGAACTTCGGCTCCGCAAGAAGGCCCTCTTAGACCAGATCAATGACCTTGACCTCCAGGCTGATACTGGGGGTCTATCCCCGGATGGGTGGATCCGTCGGTACTCCCTGGATGCCTCCCTGATGGCCATCTTCGAAGGGGAGGAGCTTTTCTGGCGCCGTAGGGGCAATCAAAACTGGCTTTTGCGGGGTGACTCGAACACAAAAATACTTCCATGCTATCGCCAATGGGCGTCGGCGGGAGCACTCCATCCCCTGCCTTTGGGATGGTGATGTCCTACTTGAGGACACCACCTTAGTCTCGACCCACATTTACTCCTTATATAAGGTGATGTTCACCGCGGAACCCCGGTTCAGGGTGTCCTTAGCTACGCACTTCTGGCCCGAGCCGGAAATGGTTTCGGCGGAGGAGAACACAGGGCTCACCACCCCCTTCTCATTGGAGGAGGTGGCTACGGCCCTGTCTGATATGAAAGCCTCCTCCGCCCCGGGTCCCGATGGGCTCCCAGTCTCTTTCTTCCGTCTCTTTTGGCCCCAGTGGCAATCCGTCATTATGCCCATGTTCCACGAATTTTATATCGGGACCTTGGACATGACTAGGTTGAACTATGGGATTATTACTCTGATCCCTAAGGTAGTTGGGGCTACGGATATTCGACAGTTCCGTCCTATTACGATCCCTAATGTGATCGAGCCCTATATCGGCACCGGTCGCCGCCCGCATCGCCCACCCCTTCCAGTTCGCATTCATGAAAGGTCGCTACATTCACGATGGGATCCTGGCCCTCCATGAAATCGTCCATGAGGACAAGAACAAACACCAGAGGGGTCTCTTCCTCAAGCTGGATTTTCAAAAAGCCTACGATCGACAGGACTGGGCCTTCCTCCGACTTGCCCTCGATCGTAGGGGTTTCGATCACCGGTGGTCTTGCTGGATTATGCAATTGGTCCGCTCGGGATCCACCGCCATTAATATTAATGGTACTATTGGCCCCTACTTTAGGTCCTCCTGTGGGGTTAGACAAGGGGACCCTATCTCCCCCCTCCTGTTTAACCTAGCGGTGGACGCCCTCGCGGCCATCTTAGACAAAGCTAGGATGGCCGACCACATCAGAGGTGTGGTGGGGCACCTCATCCCTGGGGGAGGGATCACCCACCTCCAGTATGCCGATGATACGATGATCATGCATGGTGGAGGGATCTGACCTTGATGTCATCAGCCTCAAATTCCTCCTATGCTTTGAGGCTATGTCGGGATTGAAGATCAATTTTGACAAAAGCGAGGTGGTGGTTCTTGGCTACTCCGAAGAGTAAGGACGGCGGATATCGGACAGTCTAAATTGTAAACTGGGCTCCTTCCCTGTTACATATTTGGGTATGCCGATCTCTGGGTCCTGCCTCCAGAACCATGCCTTCGACCCGGTAATGAATCGAGTCACAACTAGAGCTGAACCTTGGGTGGGGCGGTGCATTTCAAAGGGGAGAAAATCTGTCCTCATTTATGCTTGCCTATCGAGCCTCCCCATGTACCTTATGGGCCTCTTCCTTCTGCCGGAAGGTGTCCATAGTGCCTTCGATCGGGACTTAGCCCGCTTCTTTTGGCAAGGTGCCAACGGGAGGCCCAAATACTACATGGTGAAATGGTCCGACATTTTTTTGCCTAAGCCTCTGGGGGGCCTTGGGATCATCGCCTCCCGGCGCATGAACGTGGCTCGGATGCTTAGATGGGTTTGGCGCATCCTTTGCGGGGATGGCGGCCTTTGGCTTCAGCTCATCAGAGCTAAGTATCTTCGGGGTAGACCCCTCCTTGCCTGCCATTCCCGGACCAGATCCTAGTTCTGGCGGACCATACAAACCATTAAGCCTTAGATCCGCCTGGGCCTATCCATCTCGATTGGTGATGGCTCAGATACTCTCTTCTGGATTGACACCTGGGTTGGGGACAACCCTCTTCGCCTCTCATTCCCTGGCCTCTTTGCGATATGCTCCGAGCCCGAGCTATTGGTCGCTGAGGCTGGGGGCTAATGGCACTTGGGAGGTCGCTTTCGGACGGACCTTCGGCCCTGAGGAGACCCACGCCTGGCTCTCCCTCCGGGCTCTGCTCCCCGCCACCCGTCCCCTGCGCCCGGACCGTGTATCATGGTCTCTGACATCTTCCAGGTGTTTTTCCGTGGCGTCTTCCTATAGGGCCCTCTGCCAGGCCCCGTCCATCCCTTGGATGGACCACATTTGGAAGGCTCCTATCCCGCTGAAAACCAAAATCTTCATTTGGCAGCTACTTCGGGACCGCCATCCGTTTGGGACCGAGGTCATCAAACGCCACGGCCCTGGTACCGGCACCTGCCCTCTCTGTGATGTCCCGGAAACGGGACATCACATTTTATTCTCCTGCATGGCAGCTAGATTTCTCTGGCGCTACATCCGCGAAGCTCTGGGACCCGACTAGGAGGCCCCAGACTTCACCGAATTTGTGCAGGCTAAGGCGACTCAGCCTAATAGCTCACGACGGTTGTTCTTGCTTATTTTCGCGGCCATGACCTGGACCCTTTGGACGATTAGGAATAAGATGATTATTGAGCACGTCTTCCTTAGGCGGGCCTCTGATATGCTCTTTAAATTCCTGGCATTTTTGCAACACTGGCACCCACTCTCGAGGCGCAGGGATAGAGATCGTCTCCTACGCATGACGGAAGCCCTGACTGTTGAGGCCAGGCGACTGGCCTCCCCATCTTCTGCGAGCTGAGTTTTTTGGCGGGAGGGCCCCAATGACGTCCACCCTTCGTTATTTTTCGCCTTCCTCTTTTCCTTTTATTTGGGCATTATGTGTTGTTACCCCAGCTGGCTTTTGGATTTGTTTGGCACACCTGGTTGTTGTTGGGATATTTGCTTTATATATAAAGCGGGGCGAAAGCCTTTCTTCGGAGAATTGTACATATTAGCATGTTGGGCAGGCAAAGTCGATGTGTTTATGTTGGCAGCAAGATACAATTCAGTCGAAACATGTTTTGCATGACAAAGAATTATAGCAGATCAAATAAAATTTGCATCCATCGGATCAAGGTGAACCTTTGTAAGGACCGCTCCGGTATCGGTCTCCTAAGTCATTTTCATGTTTACATGACTGAGAATATGGGTGTAGAAATTTGGATGATAGAGAGAGACAGAACTTTCTTGCCCTGTGAGTGAGGTTTCTATGGTGTCCAGTTATTTGTAGAGGCTAAAGTCCACAGTCACTCTAAATCTCAAGCACACATACGGCAGGAGGTTGCATTCTTAGGTCGTAGTTTTCTGCTGGACTTCCAAGTCATTTCAATCATTTTATGCTTCTGAAAATAACGTGGGTTAAATCGGAATGCTGTGGCAGCAAGGAAACCAGCTTAATTTACTTACCCTGAGGCTGATATTGTTGCCCTGTCCAGTAGTTCGGTCCATATGCAACACTCACTGAAATTCCAGAGACAAGGTACATAGCTATCAGTACACAATGAATCTTGACGGAAATTCCACAACTCAACTTATTGCCCCGAGGCTGACGTTGCTACTACTGTCCACTCATTTGTAATGGAAGGGCTCGTCATTTTCGCAGCAATTTCCTTGATGATACACTGACCTGGACCTGGACCCGGGACAGCAACAAGTCTACAATCACATTCATGGTTATGAAAACTCGGCGTTAGCAAAAGTTGAATAAGTGTAAACATAGAAGAAGGTTTGATTTGCAGTAAGCCAAACTTGACTTGGAAGGATTCCGTGAAAAGAGATAAGGGTTGGGCTATATCAACAAAGATCTAGTTCTGGACAGGGGTGCGTGGAAGTTAGCTATCCACGTGTCAGAACCGTGATTTGGTTTTTATATCTTTTGGGTTTCAGCTCTAACCTACCCCAACTTGTTTGAGACTCACAAGCTTTGTTGTTGTTGTTGTACCCACCTGAAGCATCATAATATGATCTTTCAACCTTGTATTCATGCTAACAATATTTTAACAGCAAGTGCAAATGTACTCATATACTCGAAGAATATGCGTCTTCCAGGAAGATATGATTACATTTTAGCAATTAACAGTTGGAGATCAAAATCCCCTAACTGCTTAGCCATTATTACATATTTCCACATAAAATAAACTTCACATGACTCAGGAAATATAATAGGTTATTTTGCAAGACTTTTAGACATTAAATCACACATATTATATGCTACTCATCCTCCTCCGAGATCTCAGTCAGCTCGGATAACAAAGGGTAAGAATCCGGGACATCGGTGTGCTCGTCGTCGCAGAAGAATGGCCTGGAAGGCATCTGCAGGCCATCGAAGCCACCTTCCAACATCTCTATGACCTCGCTCATCGTCGGCCTGTCATGTACCTTCATCTGGATGCACCATAATCCAACGATGCATAGCTTTCTCTCCAACTCATGCATCTCAGTAGCAACTGGAGATATCTCATCCACTTGTTGTGCAGTTAGCCGGTCATATACCCACGACGGGTAGTATGCTTGGCTTGAGTTCGCCGTATTCGGATCAGCATTCCTTCTTCCTCCAGCCATCTCCAGCAGCAGCATCCCAAAGCTGTAAACATCAGACTTGCTTGATATGACGCCAAAGCTCCGAGATATCATCTCAGGAGCTATGTACCCAATAGTTCCCCGTAGGGCTCTCGATGGCACAAAACTGCTATCCCTTGGGTACAGTTTGGCGAGACCAAAATCAGCAACTTTGGGGACAAAATTGTTGTCAAGAAGGATGTTGTGTGGCTTGATGTCAAAGTGGAGAATCTGCATCTCGCAACCCTGATGCAGATAGTGGATCCCCCTGGCAATGCCCAAGGCGATCTCGGCGAGCTTGTCCCAAGAAAAACTCTTCTCAGCTGAGAAGATGTACTTGTCCAGAGAACCTCGAGGCATGTACTCGTAGACGAGCGCTTGTCTCATCTCCTCTGGGCAGAACCCCATCAAACGCACCACATTAACATGGTGGATTCTGCCAATGGTTGAAACTTCACTGATGAAATCTTCTCCATTACAGTTGGAGCTGCCCACTAGCATCTTGATGGCGACATGGACATTGCCTGGGAGCAGCACACCCTTGTACACGGACCCATACCCACCTTGGCCCAGCTTGTCTCTGAAATGGCCAGTGATCGCGGTGATGTCAGTGTAAGCATACCTCTTTGGGCCAAGCATTTGTTGCATCCGGAGGAACTTCTCGACTGCACCAGCTGTGATCCTTGTTTTCCAGTACGTGTAGGCAAGGAAGATCAACACAGCGAGCGGCGCCAACACATACCTGCACACCACTGTATTGAATGGTTTATACAGGTTTAAGTTATGTGGGTACGTGAAAAAAAATGATGATTTAGAAACTGCAGCTAATTAAGAAATAAAATACTGAAGTACCAGCAATATCCGCAAAAAGATTAAGAACCTCATAAGTGAGCCATGCTCCTATTCCATATTGAACTCCAGGAAATTCAACTTCATCAAGAGTGCACTCCAAGAGATCTTGAAGAGGCATAGATCGATCGAAGCTGCAACATCATGTGATGGTATCAATAGAAAAGAGGATGAGTGAGGCGCACAAGAGTTTAGTGATGACGAGTGCCAAATATAACCATGGTGTAAAAATGTCAAAATCCTGAACTCACCTAGTCCATATCCTTAGGCATTCCTTGAAGCTCTCCCGACCGTATGCACTATAAGGAAATCGAATGGCAAATCCACTCCTCATGGATTTCACGACATCTTCATAACTTACATTATCTGGATGTTGCTGAACCTTCCAAGGCAGAAGAGTCATGGACAAATACCCACAAGAAAGCTCAAGGTACTGGATTGCACAAGATCCACCTCCAATTAACATGTAAACAAGAGAATCATTGGTGCTCAGGCAAGCAACAAGGACGTACATCGGATTGTCCTTTACTTCCCGAGAACATTTAACAAAACAAGATTCATTATCCACAACAGGGTCCAATTCGACCATGCCTCGGTGTAACTCTCCAAGATGAGAAGGAGGATTCCACTGAGGTAGAGGACAGCTGCTGTATAGATCCAGATTCGCATCAACGACCCAGAAGGTAGAATCATTGTAGTTGATGCTAGACACATAGTATGGCGCACTGTTAATGCGAATTGTAGCCTTGGTATCACTGCAAAGAAGCTCGTAAGAATGATAGCCGCACCCAGGTGGATCAATTGCCTGACGAAATGGACCCGATATGTTTCCAAAAGGGCCGCACGAGAAAGAAGGACAATCAAGCCGATGATGCCGCCCTTCTGCCTGATCTGCTGCAAGTACTGCAAGCACAAACAAGAGAGTTAAGGCCTTAAGAGCATAGGCCATCGCCATGGCAAACTGGTACGCAGGAGCACAGACGTGCAGATGAATGGCTAAATAAGGAGTGGCTGCCAAAGTTAAAAATAAAACTGCAAAGGAGAGTAATTTTACATGGCCTGCCCTCTACATGACTGTGACGTTGTTGACTAGGAGACTTGGCTACTTGCTGAAAAAGTCAAAGTTGGGTAAATACATAGCGATTAGGCGATTACTGGATCACATAGGTGATGGTGATATTTCGACTCCAGACCTCCGGATTTTAACCGAATAGAGTAGTACTGTAGCATTCTTTAGTAGTCCAGTCTTGCCCTGGTCACAGTTACATGGAATTCAGTGCCTTAGACAGTGAAAAATAACAGGGACCCAAAAATGGAAACTAAGAAAATATCATTCATTTGGGATATTGAGTGTATCAGAGTTAATTCCCCAGAATATCTTTAACACTACATGCAGATTATCTTGTTCCGCTATGGCTGTTTGAGCAGGGTGCCGCTAAATGACGCTCGCAGCTATTCATATACAATTGTGCGAAAAAGATTTAAAATAGCCGGCTATAACCTCATTATAGCCCCGCTATAGCTGTTTTGAAAGGCCGCCGCTATTTGGCATAGCCCGCTATTTAAAACTATGGAAAAAACCTAATGCAAATCCAATTCTTTCTTTAGCTTCCAAGACTTCCACTTTAGTTTCCAAGAGCTCGAACCGAGTGCTCCTTGAAAGACGGCGTGGTAGCAGCTTTTGGACGTCCAACGCCATAGGAGAATGTAAGGCAAGGTAGATAGCTACACCCTAGGCGCCAACTGCCAGACCTGGACATACTACCATAAGACTAGGGGATTCAAGCCACCATGATGTTCGCAATCAGCGGTAGCCGGCCAAGGTGCCGCATGACATGTTTTCCTACTTATAGATGAAGTACCTTCCTACACCCCTCCTCTACAGAACTATCTTCCCAAAATTTGCTTAATATCTTTAGCACTCCATGCACATTATACAGGCAGATGCATTTGATATTTCTCCTGGTTTCTATTGTCTGCAAATTAGAAGTTAGCATGAATAGCATTTCAACTGCACACGGCTGATAGAATAGTGAAATAAACTAATATGTGGAAGACTTTTTCTTTACAGGAGTAATCCATGGGAAATAGTACAATAAGCCTGAAAATGTTTGGTATTTTCCCTAGAAATATCTATTGTATATTAAACAGTTTTCACTTCAACTGGCATTTTTTTGGTAAATAGTTTTCACTTGATAACAAGGGTACGGTAACTGCCTACCAGCTACATACTCTACATGACTGACGTCGTTGGACTGGATCTCTTGACGAACTGGTTATCAAAGTTATCTTTTCTGATCTTTGTTGCATGGAAGTATGGAACATCTTAATCCTCACATCAATGCGCCCATGGAAAATTGATTGTTTTTGACTTGCAAGCTGCAACCTTGCATGTCCGGTAGTTTTTGTGTGGCTCCAATAACAACAAGACTAGTATGGACCACTCCTGGTACGTGCCCTGTACTCTCCTCCTCTCCTCTTGTTTTTTGTTTTTTGACTCGAATATCCAGTCAACTCTTTATTTTTCAAGGCCAACGTGTAAATAGCCTGGTCTTCTTGGCCATATCAAGACAAGTTCATCATGGAGATGTAGCAACGGAAAACGACTTATCAGGAATGAAATGGTATACTGTAATAACAAGGAAGGGAATTACTACATGAAGACTAACAAGAAGCAATTGGTGGTCCAGGCCGAAATGATTTGGATGTACATATTTTTTATGCTTTACCATGTCAACTTCATGAGTTTGTTTTTGACATGATAATTATACAAGCTCCATTGTCCTTATAAATTTGGAATTCTATTGGAGTACAAGAGGATATATGTGTGGTGAAACGGCATGAATGGTCTAAACAGAACTTTCTGAGCCATAAAAAACGTATGATAGAGGTTCTGGTGGCAGCTGGAATTCCTGGCCAGTCCCATAACTTTCAAGACAAGCACCGCGCCCCAATCCTCACGAGAGGTTAAAGAAAAAAGACAATTTTTAATACTCCTGGATTTTTCTTATTCCATGTTCCTACGCAAAACCAAAATATATCCCATGGACTTGCTTAAATTTCTTGTCACGCCGCTGCTGCTATCTCTTCTCACCTATCAAAGCTATGAGGGTGCAGCATCGGATGATGAAGATTTCTCCAAATAATGTTCATCTCACAGCAGGTGACGCGTGCCGGTGTGGAGTGGCAACGGCCGTATCTGCGCCGAGACATGGGCGGCTTCACGACCGTGACAGTGGTCTAGTACGCACGGATGCGACTGCCGAACGTTCCATCTTCAATATACTGAGGAACACTGCTTCATATCCGAAGTAAAAACTCTTGTCCTAACCTTAATTTGTTGGACTAAGCAGCGACGAACTTGCGTCGTTACTTTGTAGAAGGCGTTGTCTACTTGCTGTTGTGCTGGTCTTCGTTGGCTGGTCTCAGCAAACAGGATGAAAATCCTAGTTCGGATTGTTTCGGTCGGCGTGTCAATGGTGAAGTGAGGATGCTCTTATCCCTTCTTGAAGGCGTTGCTGCAAAGAAGAGTCATAGATGCTAATTTCATATCCTATATATAATGGTTTGACTGTAGTTAATTTTGTTATGTACTCTGCTTAATAGTTAATAATAATGATTGTGTACATCGTAGGCTGGGAGTTTCGACCTCCTTTAAAAAAATATCTCACAGGTTCGGCAAAAATGGACCTGAGATCCGGTTCCCGTTCTGGCTGTCAACTAACCCACCATATAGAGAACCCATCTGCGATGGCATGGTTAGAAAAATTGTGATGTTTTCAATCCACCAAGGATCAAACCCTAGGTTTGACGCTTTGATGTCTCATATTAAAGGCGAATATTATTTTAATGGGAGAAGACGTTCTCGTCGACAACGAAGGCGCTCTTGGTGACTTCGTTAAATCTCATCGAATCAAGACCAGTCTCTTGGAGGTGCTCATAGCGGTAGATTTTCGTGTATACCTTCATACGGATGAGCGTGTGTACGTAGTTGTGAGCATTTGCGTCTGTACTGTCTCCAAAAAAAAACATGTGGCGCACCTGGGTTGCGCCAAATGCATTTGATATTTTCCCTGGCTTCTAGTATCTAAAGATTACAAGTTATAATAGAGAGAAAGCGAGTATATAGCATAAAACTACCACAATTTGGGACGTCATTACGGAAATCCACCACTTTTAAAATTTTCACTGATATCAGAGGCAGCCGTTTAAAACAAACAAATGACTGACTTGGCAATTTTTTATCTCAATTATGGCAGATAGGACCCACTTTTCAGATTTAACAATGCAAAAAAGTCCCTGAAGAAAAAACTACAACTAGATCCTCCCCATACAAAAGGCATAGTGGCCATCCAACAGCCACTTGAGGTGGCCGGCCGGCGAGACCCTGCCGTGCACGCGCCATCTGCAGTAGCCGCCACGCCAACACCGCGCCCCGCTCGCCCGCAACGCCACCGCCACCACACCCCACTCGCCCGCGACGCCGCCACCACCACCTAGGCACGAATTCCGCTCGGCCGCGCCGCAGTGAGCCTGGGCACGAGCCGTCGCGCTCTCGATGGCGCCACGGTGCCCCGCCGTGCTCACGACGGCCGCCGCACACGGTCCCAGGGAGGGAGAAGCCGGGGAGGGTGGGAAGGGGGGCTCGTGGCCAGGAGGCAGGCCCCGGCAAGGCGCGGGCGGGGAGGGGAAGCGACGACAGTCGCCGGCACGAGCGCTCCCTGGTCATGAACATGACTTGATCGTTTTTTTTTCAGGGACTTTTTTGTAAAATTTAAATCTGACGAGTGGGTCCTATCTATCATAATCGTGATAAAAAATGCTAAGACTGTCATCTGGGTTTTTTGAAACAGGTTGCATCTGACATGGTGGGTATTAGTGAAAAATTTAAAAGTGGTGGATTTTCGCATAACGTTTGATCGATTATTTCTGATGACGACTGGACTACAGCCACAATTTAAGCTCTTATCACAGCAACTCAACAAGCCTTATCACAATTCAAATTTCTGCACATAATGTTTTAGCATGTCAGGTTCATAAGTTATGCCAGTTAGATGTACGTACAATTCTGCCAAAGACTCGTAATATAGGATTGAAGAAAAATGAGGGAGTCCAGATGGTGAAATGAAAATAATAGTCTAACCAAGTATTCATTCGTTTGCAGAAACCAGAGAATTTTCCAAGCCACAGAACATGGCGGAAGTTTCAGTGGTAGCTGGAATTCACACTTGGACGCACAACTACCATGATGGCATAGCATCAATACTCCCTGGAGGTTAAAGCAAACAAGTAGCCATTTTCTTTACTCCCTGCCTTCTCTTCTTCCATCTTTACTCCAATACATTTCATGGACTCGACTAAATTGCTTGTCACTCTGCTTCTGGTCTGTCTTCTCACCTATGAATCCTATGTGGACGCAGCATCGGAAGAACAAGATTTCTTACAGACTTGTTCATCGCACCGGTGCAGCAAACATGGACCTGAGATCCGGTTCCCCTTCCGGATTTTGAGCCACCCACCATCGTGTGGTGCCCCAGGTATGCAGTTATCGTGCTCCGGGGATGACACAATCCTGGATCACCATGTTCTTGGCTCCTGCAAAGTTACTGAGATCTATTACAAGCACCGTGTCATCAACGTCATCCAGCATGTGGAACCATCGCCACAATGCCCATTTGAGAAGCTCATCTCAACAAACTTAACAACTGATGTGTACAAACAACCTCAATCATCACAACTTACTACCCTGGTACGTTGTTCAAGCAGTTCCACTTCCATACCAGCGGATCAATACCGTATAGCTGGCCCAGCTTCTTGTGTCAGTAACAACGCTAGCCAATTCTGGTATTTGGCACTACCTCATGCATCCATTATTGATCTCCCACGGAACTGTGTGGCCATTAGTAAAGGCATCCCAATACCCTTCACCTATGATAAACATGGCCCTAACTCAGGCGAGTTCATCGAAAAGGCAAATGCAGTCATCAACTTTGGTGCAACAACATTTACTTGGCTCCTCAATAACATTACTGATGCCTGCCAACAGTGTGAACATGAAGGTCAACACTGTGGATTCAACTCACAAAGGCGTCAAGCATTCTGCCAACATCATGGTATTGGTTCTTTCCCTAGTTGAAATCCCATATATCATTATGGTTTGTCAATTTATTTTGAAACAGCGATTCTTAATTTTCTGTTTCTCCATCTATTAGTTTGTCGATGTCTTATATTCTGATGTTATATGTTTTTAATCTCCTGACGGGATTTTCACATATAGTCAAATTATTTAATAAAAAAAATTGTAATCCAAATCAGAAAAAATGTCAACTTGTTCAAGCACAAAATTCCCATCCATGAAAATTCCCACACAAAAAAATTCTGCAAAAGATGCAAGTGCCAACTTATATGGGCAAACTTATGACGGTGGACTAACTTGTAAAATTCTCACAAAAACCAGTAAGAGATAAATCTTATTGACCAATTTTCAGATTGCTTTAGTCTTTTAGAACTGGAGATGAATAAAAAACTATAGAGCTATAACATACAAAATCACCAAGGAATGCATTAACCAATTTAACACCCTGTGTCTAAGGTCCAAATATACATGAAGCCAACAGGAAGCTATTAGATGTTCCAAACATACATTGTAGAAGTAATGAAGTAGTTTTATATTTTTGTCTACATTAAATTATGGCAAAACTAATGATCTTCTTCCTACATGCAGGTAGGCTTGTCATCCCAATTGCAGGTAATGCTACAACAAATTCTAAATGAATTCGTATTGCTTACCACCATAACATTTTTGTGTTTTCTCATTGCAATAGGAGTCAGGAACACATGGCTCCTTATCTGAATGTAACTCCCTAATTCCTTTTCTTTTCAATCAACAGCATCATCTGCAGCTGCATTTGTAGTACTTTCATTGATGGTGGCCACCACGATCTATCTCTCCTTGAAGTCAAGGTACAATGAAGAGATAAATATGAAAGTTGAAATGTTTCTAAAGGCATATGGCACATCGAAACCCACAAGGTACACGTTCTCTGAAGTTAAGAAGATAGCAAGACGGTTCAAGGATAAACTCGGCCAGGGCGGATTTGGAAGTGTATACAAAGGTGAGCTAACAAATGGAGTTCCTGTGGCAGTCAAGATGCTAGAGAGCTCTACAGGAGAGGGAGAGGAATTCATCAATGAAGTTGCAACCATTGGACTAATCCACCATGCAAATATCGTCCGTCTCTTAGGCTTTTGCTCCGAAGGAATGAGACGGGCTCTTATTTATGAATTCATGCCTAACGAGTCACTGGAGAAATACATATTCCCACATATTTCTAATATTTCTCGACAGCTCTTAGCACCCAACAAAATGCTAGACATTGCTTTAGGCATTGCCCGAGGAATGGAATACCTGCATCAAGGCTGCAACCAGCGCATCCTCCACTTTGACATCAAGCCACACAACATCCTGCTGGACTACAACTTCAATCCGAAGATCTCAGATTTTGGCCTTGCAAAGCTGTGTGCAAGGGACCAGAGCATTGTTACCTTGACTGCAGCAAGAGGCACAATGGGATATATCGCACCGGAACTGTATTCCCGGAACTTTGGAGGGGTGTCATACAAGTCAGATGTGTACAGTTTCGGCATGCTGGTGTTGGAAATGGTGAGCGGGCGGAGGAACTCAGACCCAAGTGTCGAGTACCAGGACGAGGTATACCTGCCGGAGTGGATCTATGAGAAAGTAATTGCAGAGCAGGAATTGGGGCTTACTTTGGAAATGACAGCGGAAGACAAAGAAAAGATGAGGCAGCTGGCTATTGTGGCCCTGTGGTGCATCCAATGGAACCCGAAGAACCGGCCATCAATGACAAAGGTGGTCAATATGTTAACGGGGAGGTTGCAGAACCTGCAGATACCCCCTAAGCCCTTTGTGTCGTCTGAAAATCGTCCAATGGCACAAAACAGGACGAACACATGAAAACATGCGTTGTGCTTTTGTGTAATTGTTGTTACACGTTTGAGGGGACTTATCTCGCATCTGCTTTGTGAACTGTAATGCTTTGCTGAATGTTCGGTTACATACTGAACCACATGGGATTTTGCAGTACTATGGATACTGCATCTGTATCTTATCATATTGTAATACTGTTAATTAGAAACACATGACATTGTGGAGCCATTTCCTGGCATTACTGTGATATAAATTATACCCAGTCATTGCTGTGATTTTATCCCCTTTCCCCCCATATGAAATGTAGCCATTTCCTTGTCAGAATCACAGGATGGTCATGTAAGTTTCTTTCTAATAGTGCGCAGATGGACTGCTTATTTTAGAAAAAAAGAGAGGATCCTGCAACTACCCCGGATACTACTAGAAATTCAGCATTCCTGTTCTGAAATCACAAGGAGATCAAAGGGGATTACTCACCGTGGCTGATAGCTTCCGCGGGAGTCCCAGCTGCTGGAGAATGTGAGCGGTAGCTGGGCGAGCTCTACAGCCTCCGGCGGGGAGGCGGACGGAGTAAGCGCTCGCCGGCCGCCGGCCGACGGCTAGGGTACAAACGGACCCCCGTTGCAGAAACTGTGGAGGTGTCTTTCCCTTTGGATAAACCAGAGTTTTTTTTTGAGGGGTTGTGGGGTCTTTGGGTGAGATGGGCCTAATAGGCCAGGGCTGCACTAATACTATTGGGCCGCGCCCTCGGCTACACCTGGTGTAGTTAAAACCTACCAACATAGAATCTAATTTTGAATACCTCAACATGAGAAATCCAACGATGAAAACAGTTCTTGATTTAGATGCATGAATCTACAAAAGAAAGGCCAAACTTCTAGGTGCAACAAGTGATGCACCGGAAGTGTCATTAGTCACACACAACCAAAAAAGGTGAGGGTGACCTTCACATGAGGTACCCTTTAACTAGTGATCTTGAGAATTTTTTAGGTCCTAATGGCATAAATTAAAGACTGTGGTGTTGGTGATTTGGGCTTTTTATGATAACAATACTAAAAGCACTGGGCCGCGGTTGGAATTCACCCGTGCTCGCCTCGTCGAAGAGAATTTTCAACAGGCATTAAATGGCGGCTGCTTTTGCTTTCTTTCCTGTTCCCTTTGAAGGTTGCTTTTGCTTTCTTTCCAAGTCTTCTTATTATTTAATCGTACGATAGATCGAAAGCATACACTGATCTTCCCATTTCTACTAATGACGATGACGACACCCATTTACATTTATATATGTGTAGATTACGCTCAGTCAGAATCACTTAACATACGGCGAGATGTCGCATTCAGGACTGGAATTCCTCCACAAATAATTGGGGAAATGACTTTTACGCATCTATCACACCACTCTTATTGACTACTAACACACTTATAGCTACTTTTCAGAAGTTCAAAAAATACCACTAAAAAGAATCATCCAATTAGAAAAGGAAAGAAGTAACGCATGTGCATGCAGTATGTCATGTTCATTCGGAAATCTCAATGAAAATATTCCTGAAATCGGATCCGCCTTACATTATAGTATTAGATAAAATGAATAGCATACACAACCATATAATTGGGTAACTAAAACCATAGACAGTGGAAATGACTCTTCAGCAATAAAATTACAAACACACCCATGGTCTCAAATTTGTGTATTCTACTAAAATATTTTGTGATGCTACGTGTAAATGTTTGCTTTGACATGCATGGACATTTTGTAGAACATCCGAATATTTTCCATAGTTGGCAGAATATATTTAAAAAAATATAGTTATATGAAACATTAGTTACATAATCTGTTAAATTAGAAATTTAATTCAACACCATTACAAAATCATATTTTATTATCTTGAATATAATACCATAAATAAATAAAAAAGAGAAATAGATGTGGTCGGTAGACATCGCTTGTCTTTAACAATTTTATAATAAATAATTTAAGATAGTAACTACTTTCTTCATTTCATATTAATTGTTGCTGAAATGGATGTATCTAGCACTGAAATGTGTGTCTAGATCATTTCATCGACAATTAATATGAAACAAAGGGAATAATAAAGAATAAAAAAGGAAACTCTACCGTGCACAAACGGGCATGTACAACGGTTAGCCAATTTCTATCAACTAAGGTTGGAGCCATAGACGGGACGACGATGGCGTTCATGCGTGTAGATATATCCATTTCAGGATCGGTTAATATGAAACAAAAGAAATAGTAAAGAGTAGAAAAGAAAACTACATCGTGCGCAAACGAGCATGTTCAAAGGTCGGCCAATTCCTTTTAATTAAGACTGAAGCCATAGGCTTGAGACGATGATGACATCCATGCGTCTAAGATACATTCATTTCAGCAATAGTTAGTTTGAAATGAAGGGGACAGTAAAGAATAAAAAAAGGAAACTACATCGTGCACAAACTGCATGGTCAACAATCTTCTAATTTCTTTTGACTAAGATTGAAGCCATAGGCTCGGAACGATAATGACGTCCATGCATTTTAGATGCATTCATCAAGGATAGTTAATATAAAACAAAAGGGTATAGAAAAGAATAGAAAAAGAAACTACATCGTATGTAAGTGGGCATGTTGCACGATCGGAGAAAAAAAGAGGTGGGCATGTTCAACGGTCGGCCAATTTCTTTTGACTAAGACTCAAGGTATAGGCTCAAGACGACGATGACGTCTATGCATCTAGATACGCACATTTGAACAACTACATCGTGCGCAAACAACCATGTTCAACGATCGGCTAATTTCTTTTGACTAAGACTGAATCCATAGAGGCTCAGGATGACGATGACATCCATTCACTTACTCGGTCACACCTTTAGCACAAGATCGCATTCAGAATTTGGAATTCTCTTCACAACTAACGACGATGACGTCCATTTCTACACGATAGTGCGGTCCAGAACAACGCACATTCAGAATTGAAATTCATCCACGATGATGTAAACTATATGTAGTGTGGTCCGGCTTTGACCGCTAACCCTACATCTCTCACTTCAAAGTTCAAAAAATTAAGCAGGAAAAAATATCACCTGTAGCAACTGAGACAAAATATCAAATACAATATGGCCTGAACATACAACTAGGAGTACTCAATACTTATGAAACACAGCAGATTATTTTATACTCCTTGATACAACTATAACCATAATTACGTTTCCTCATGAACTAAGTGCATCACTTCATCGTACATTACACATAACTGACATTACATCACACATCCATATTTTCACTCACATCCTCCTCGGAGATTTCAGTCAAATCGGACAACAAATGGTAAGTATCCTCGGTATGGGCATGCGTTTCATCACAGAAGAATGGCCTGGAAGGCATATGCAAGCAATCGGCGCCGCCTTCCAGCATCTCTATAACCTCGCTCATCGTCGGGCGGTCATGGGATTTCATCTGGATGCACCATAGTCCGACAATGCACAACTTCTTCTCCAACTCATGCATATCAATATCGACACGAGCAGAAATCTCCCCCACATGGTCGTGTTGAGTTAGCCGGTCATACACCCACGATGGGTAGTACGCTTGGCTCGAATTTGCTGCATTCGGATCGGCGTTCCTTCTTCCTCCAGCCATCTCCAGCAGCAACATCCCAAAACTGTAAACATCAGACTTGCTCGATATGATGCCAAAGCTCCGAGATATCATCTCAGGAGCTATGTACCCAATAGTTCCCCTTAGGGCTCTCGATGGCACAAAAGTCTCATCCCTTGGGTACAGTTTGGCGAGACCGAAATCAGCAACTTTGGGGACAAAATTGTTGTCGAGCAAGATGTTGTGCGGCTTGATGTCAAAGTGGAGAATCTGCATGTCGCAACCCCGATGCAGGTAGTTAATACCCCTGGCAATGCCCAAAGCTATCTCATTGAGCTTGTCCCAGGAGAAGCTCTTCTCGGCTGAAAAGATGTACTTGTCAAGAGAACCCCGACGCATGTACTCGTAGACGAGCGCCCTCCCCATCTCCTCTGAGCAGAACCCCACAAGACGGACCACATTGACATGGTGGATCCTGCCGATGGTGGAGACCTCACTGATGAAGTCTTCTCCATTGCAGTTGGAGCTGCCCTCAAGCATCTTGACAGCGATATGGACATTGCCTGGGAGTAGCATGCCCCTGAAGACCGAGCCATAACCACCTTGGCCCAGCTTGTCTCTGAAGTGGCTTGTCACTGCAACGATGTCTGTGTAGGCGTACCGTGTCGGCCCGATCATTTGTTGCATCCGGAGGAACAACTCAACTGCATCGATTGTTATCTTTGTTTTCCAGTACTTGTAGGCAAGGAATATTAAAACCACCAGGGGGGCCAACACAAATCTGAATAGTACTGCATAACCAGGTTCATTCATTTTAATGACAGCATTAATGAAGCTCAATATGATGGTTTGGATCATCAAAAAGTAAGAATATATGACTCTGACGTACCATAAATCCAATTCAAAAGCCACATGACCAAAGTTATTACAGAAGCTATTAAATGTGGGTACGGAGAATTGGTGTTATGTTCTAGAACAGCTTCAAACACGCAGTCCCAGAAATAGAGGTTACCAACAAAAAGGAAAGAAACCCAATCCTTGATAGTTTTTCTTTCACCAAGCTCGCTGCAAGAGCAGACACATTGCCACGTATGAAAACAAAATTTAAGAAGGACCAAAGTGCATATATAGGAATCAAAAAGAGACAAGTATTATTACTGAACTCACCGTATCAACTCCATTAGGCATTCAGTGATACCGCTTCTACGCACAGGAAATTGAATAGTGAATCCGTTCCTCATGTATTCTATGGTATCTGCATAACTTGCATTCGCTACTTGTGGAGTATCTCCTCTACCCAAAGGAGCCATTGCCAGATATCCACAAGAAGGCTCGAGGCTCCCAACAGCAGCAGACCTTATGCCAGTTAACACATAAACAAAGGAATAGCTAGTGCTCATGCAAGTGACAGGCATGTACATACCATTGTTCCTTACTTCCTGAGAACATCTAACAAAGGTAGCGAAACTGTTTGCACCAAGCAATAATTCTCCATAAAGATGTATGTAATGTGGACCATATTTGTGTTCAAAAGAAAGCCGATTCCACTGAGGAAGAGGGCACCAGTTGGGTAAATCCAAGACGGCATCGACAACCCAGAAGTAAGAGATGATATCACTGTAGTTGATGCGAGACACATAGTATGTTGCATTGTTGATGCAAATTGTAGCCTTGGTATCACTACAAACGAGCTCGTAAGACTGAAAACCGCACCAGGGTGGATCATCTGCCTGGCGAAATGGAGATGATACGTTCCTAAGAGGGCCACATGAAAAAGAAGGACAATCATGGTGATGATGTTGCCCTTGCACATGATTTGGAACAAGAACTGCAAGAACAAAAAAGACAGTTGAGGCTTCCAAGGCAGTGAGATGGTGGATCGCAAAAGACCTCGCCATGGCAGACTGGTACAGAGAGCCATACATGCATGTATATAATACAGTAACTGGTCAAAAAGATTAGTTTCCTAAGATGACTACACACCTCTATATAATATATGGTCATCATGGCATTGACTGACTAAGAAAAGAAGAAAAACTGCAGTTGCTCTTCTGGACGTGAGAAGAAATCCGGTATGCTGTTCCAAATCCTGTTGTGTCCTAGTCAAGGTGATGTACCAGCTGTGGTGAAAATGAAGCCATACATTATTACTCTTTGTTTGTAGTAGTCATTGGAGGTCAACACTCTTTGACTAATCAACACAACACGGCAGAAGTTTCATTAGCAATTGGACGCAGCTATCATGACAAGAACATGGTTTATAAGACGGTAAAGCGACCTAAAGTGAGCACCACTTTTCTGACGCTTAAGCAACGCCTAAGCGCCTAAAGCGGGCATATTTCTAAGGCGCTGCCAGGGCGCCTTATCGCTTAAGCGATGCTTAAGCGTCTGAAGCAGGAGTGCAGGACGCTTTATAAACAGGGGACAAGAACAACTAATCTCTCACTTAATTCCATTACAGGTGTTCCTCGTTGCACTCATGTGCTTCTCTTTCTTTGCCTTCATCTCCATTCTATCACAACAGTATGCCAGGACTTCTCTTCATGGTGCTGTTCATCTCTCTTCTAGCCAATGAAACCTATGTTTCCACATCATGGGATGATGAAAACTTCTTCAAGAATTGTTCACCAAGTCGGTGCAGCAAACATGGACCAGAGGTCCGGTTCCCGTTCCGTCTTGCAACCCAACCTCTAGCTTGTGGTGCACCAGGCATGCAGTTATCATGCTCTGGACAGGACACCATCCTGTATCACCCAGTTCTTGGCTCCTGCAAAGTGACTGCAATATTTACAAGGATCTAGTCATAAACATCAGTCCACCTGTAGACTCATCATTTCACTGCCCCATTCAGATACTCATCTCAGCAAATCTATCAACTGGTGTGTACAAACCTCAAAAGTTGGAGGTTGCCAGCTTAGTAGGTTGTTCAAGAGATTCTATACCAATAGATCTCTACGGTATAGTGGGCCCAGTTACTTGTCTCATTAACAAGGTAACCCAGTTCTGGTATTTGGTAAACCCAGATGCATACATGTCTGTTCTTCCTTCGGACTGCATCGTTGCTTCTAAGGACATCCCGATACCATATGCTGGTTGGATTCATCCCTTATACTCCAGACTGAAGAAGGTCGATAACACTGCAACCTTTGATTACAGGGCAAATAGAATCATCAACGCTGGTGAGACAGCATTTTCTTGGTACTCTAGTAACATCACTAGTGTTTGCCAACAGTGTGAAAAACAAGGTCAACAATGTGGATTTAACTCACAAAGGGATCAACCTTTCTGCAAGCACCATGGTATTGTTTCTTTCCGTAATCAAAATCATGTATCTTATGGAGTCTCAATTTCTTTCTAATGACATTTTAGAGTTCTTATTTCTCCATCCATGCGCTTGTTAATCACATACGTTCCAATTTTCTAACTCTTAGCAAGATTTTTACCTATAGCCAAACTTTTCGCATAATGGCACTGCATATTAGTCCAATCGTTAGCATGTAACAGCCTGTTGCGCATATCGTTTCAGATCTCAAGATTTTGGGCATAAGCCCATTGTCTTCAATAAAATTTACTTTTGTGGCCTACCCTACAGTTTCTGTCCACAAAAAGGCAGGCTCTAGATGACGTACTCACAAAAACTTTCCTCTAGAGGTGGCATGTTGAATTACTATGGTTAACTCTCTTGCAAACTTCTCACGGAAAAAAAGGAACAAACCATAACTTCCTGCTGTGCAGAAGATCTTCCCCCCCCCCCCCCCCCCCCCTAGATTAGCAAGACTTGAATTTAGTAACTCCCTTGTTATTTCCTTTGCTCCTTTTTTGCTTCTTCCCAAAGCAAACACTCAGAAGTGTGATTTTTGTCCATGAAATTGAGCACTGCATGAATCTGAAATGCACTGATGACCACTAACAAATTTAACACTGGTAACATGTGAATATATATTCCCTATTTGTCCCTATTGGTAAAAAAAATAACACTTTGATGTAAGATATAACCCCTATTTGAGGATTTCAACAAAGTAGGAACGTTTGGTTGCATTGCTCGGCTAGGCTATAGCTGAGTAACCCAGCTAGCCCAGCTCGGCTTTGCTAGCCTTGACGTGTGTTGCATGTTTGGATGTGTTGCTTTTTTTTGCCAGTTCGAGTGGGTTTTGCGTGCAGCTTTTTTCCCGCGAGGTGGTTTGACGTCGAAAGCGAGCCAATTCGGCTCTCCTTGGTGGGCGAGATTTTTATGGCCTAGCAAGGCTAGCTAGCCCTTAAAAGCCAGTTTTTTTTTCTCGATACCAAACGACGGTCCTTGCCCAGTGAGGCCATAACTGATTTTTCCGAGGAACCAAGCGCACCCAAGTAATTTGGTTATCACTATTATTAAAAGGGAATCCGTCGCGGTCGTCGTCGTGATGGTTCGACGGGACAAAAAAAGTATTCATGTTTTCGTCCATCACGTGTGGTACGTCGTAACCACAACTGGAATTCACGAAGACTACAAATCAAACACCGACGTGTAGGGGGTTCAGGTCCTTAGGTGATGCCGCTATCGTGGGGCCGTGTGGTGGTGCCCGGAGGACAACAAGCGACAACGTACAATTCACGGCCGTCGAGGAAGCGGCACGGGGAGGCCCGACAGAGGGGGACACAAATTGGGATCTGGTGGCCAGGAGGATATCAGTATATCACTGCGTTCAAGAAAAAACATGCCTTCTCCGTGGGCGAAGGCCTCCCGCCATCCTCTCCCTCTGCAACTCCTTCTCATTCACCTTCGATTCCCGCAGCGCCATATCGCGCCCAACCACGGTCCCTGACGCATCTCCGCATTGTCCGTCACCATGGCCATCAGAACACCCTATCTCACCATCGCCAAGGTCGAGGAGTCCCTAGAGAATTCCAGAGTCTATCGCGCGGGTGGCTTCGCAGATGCATCAGACGAGTGTACGGCAGGCGAGGTGCTCTGCAAGTCGCTCATATCAGGGAGTCGAGGCACGAGCTGCGTGTGTCCATGCTGCTTGCCGACATCATGGCTGTCGGTGCCCCTTGGGATCATCGTGTCCGCGGGCAGCGGTGCTGTACTCGACTCACTGCGCAACGACATGGTGGTGTGAGGCGGCAGGCAAGCAGACAACGAGGACGCCCGCGAACCTGCTGGTCTACCCGCTACCAGCCGAAGCGTGGCAAATCAAGTGTTAGTATTGGATTGTAAGCATGTTGCACACCAAGTTTTGTGCCCTGTCTTTTTCAGTTGATTGGTTGATCTTCGTGTTGAATTGCAGCTACTTCTGACCGGTGTATCAGTAGTTGTACGTGCATCAAAAGCTGAAGTTCGGAAGCAGTTTTTTAAAACCAAATCCTGAAGCAGATTAATCGGCAATTACTATACCGCTGGATGCACCTTTTAATCACCTTGATTGGGCAAGGCTGGTTGTAGCGGATTAAACATAAATTAATTCCGGGTTGTGAGATGTGCGGTGCATTGGGGGATGCTAAAATTGGGCTCTAACTGTAGCGCAGTGGTTTTGCTCATTCTTCCATGGTTCTCATTATGGCTAGCGAGATTTTAATTCACGTATTGGTCCCAATAGCATGGCTCTCCGACTTAATCTTTCGCTTCTTTTTAATACGGTCAGGGAGTAAAAGTCAAAATTTATAAAGTTTAACTGATTTTAATAAAAAATATCAATAATCATAGTATACAATTAGTATAGTTATATGCACCATTAATTTAATTTTCATATTGTATTGTATGACATTAGTATTGTAGATATTGATGTTTTCAAATTTAAATGTGATCAAACATTATGAAGTTTGACCTCAAATAAATCCTAACACAAGAATGCCTTTATTCCTTTGTTTATCTTGCTTTGCTTATTTTTGTGGTTCATCTCTAAAGGGTTTTGAAATATACAGTATTCTATGTGGGAACCACCACATTAAAAACGTTTGGTGTTGGATTTGAGTTTATTTTAATTAATCCAC
Organism: Bromus sterilis; assembly: GCA_950022295.1. NCBI lineage: Eukaryota > Viridiplantae > Streptophyta > Magnoliopsida > Poales > Poaceae > Bromus > Bromus sterilis. The sequence goes on along the minus strand of OX465597.1, from coordinate 4,766,410 downwards.
AAATGATGTAAGATGTCTCAAATCCCATTCCTTGGTTTTTCCAATTTTGATATTCCAAAACCTGTTTGTATTCGGGATGCATATCTATAATTTATAATACGGTCAGGGAGTAAAAGTCAAAATTTATAAAGTTTAACTGATTTTAATAAAAAATATCAATAATCATAGTATACAATTAGTATAGTTATATGCACCATTAATTTAATTTTCATATTGTATTGTATGACATTAGTATTGTAGATATTGATGTTTTCAAATTTAAATGTGATCAAACATTATGAAGTTTGACCTCAAATAAATCCTAACACAAGAATGCCTTTATTCCTTTGTTTATCTTGCTTTGCTTATTTTTGTGGTTCATCTCTAAAGGGTTTTGAAATATACAGTATTCTATGTGGGAACCACCACATTAAAAACGTTTGGTGTTGGATTTGAGTTTATTTTAATTAATCCACAAATGATGTAAGATGTCTCAAATCCCATTCCTTGGTTTTTCCAATTTTGATATTCCAAAACCTGTTTGTATTCGGGATGCATATCTGAAGGTGGTGTGCATCTACCATGCTTCCAGATGTTGTGATTACAGATAAAACTTGCACTTGATTTGTGATAATGGATATGCCATATTTCCAGTTCGCTATTGAACTGAATATTGAAAACCAAATATTAAATGAATTTGATTTTCTAACTTATAATTAATTGAAAGAAGAAAGGATTTTTTGTTTCCCAGTGATTATGCTTCTTTTTTAACACCTAAAATAAGGTGTGTTATTGAAAACTCCTTCCTCACATGAATTACGATAAAAATAGGATGAATGTTATTTGTGATGTAAAAAGCCCAGTTTCCGTTCAAAAGGTTTTCTTTTGTTGAGCTAATGCTTGATTAACTATCTAATCTTCAAAATTTAAAATGGAGTGCCATAACACAGGATAATGAAAGACACAAATAAATTTAATTTTTTTTCCCGTTGCAACGCACGGGCATGCTTGCTAGTATTGGATTAAGTTCCAATAAGGCAATAGCTTAAGAGAATATGAACCGAGCTAGTCCAAAAGAAAAAAAAATCCTATTGTGTGTGTGTATTCTTTTCATTGGTTGCATGAGGAGTTATTGTTATTAGTCCCATTGCTAGAAAATAAATACACTGCATGCAAGCTTTTTCATTGGCTGCATGTGAAAACTAGCATATGAGAGAGTGCATTGGAAATGACATGAAGTGATTAATGTAAGCAAATTACAATGTGCCTTGGTATAAGAAAAATGGTCTTTGGGCCCAATAAACCGGTACGGAGGGAGTATATGGTAATATGTGTTTCTTACAAACTTCTGAAGATTCTTACATAACCAAGTTCAGGCACACTGGGATTGGCGTTGACCATTAGTATTTTTAGAGTCAGACGGAGCTAAACAGTAAACACCAGGTTCTTAGTTTGGACCTTTATACTACTGTAGAGCTGCTTGGAAAAAATGTAATCACGAGTTTGATTATACAAAGCCACAGCCATCACAAGTATTAGTAATAATAAGATCATTAGACCATTCACACAAGGTCATACAGTGCTAACAAAGTCGAATCTGAAACAGATTCTTATAAATATGTGTTGGCTGCAAAGTTGTGCATGTGCACCTTTGTTGTGATCTTCAGGACTGTTGGATCAAACATTTTTGTTCTCCCCAAATATAATGTAGATTATTGTTTTTCTTAAGACTGTGCAAAGCCTCTAACCCCACTAATCTTATAAACATAACTTTCAGAGGGGAGAAAATCGACATGGATAATCAACATGTTTCCATTCATGTCGTCGATTTCTGTTACATTGGCGCAAACTTATGAAGCCAATCAACCATCTATTTCCTTACTACTCACAGAATGAATGTCAAAATTTATATTTTAAAATGGTATAATTTAACTATATGGTTCTTTATACATAATTACATATACATACTCACATGGATGTGTATAAGTGCTTGCGATTTTTTTACCAAAGTCAAGGTCTGTACTCTGCACCAAATCCCCCCGCACCGGTGTTGGTAAGAGGCAGGGCTATGTTACAAGTAGAGGTCAATCGGGCAGTAAATAACTTGTACAACAATGAATGAATGTACTGACTGTAAACGTCCATTTTTATAAACTTATATTAAGTTAAAACATGTTGGGCAAATAAAGAATAGCAAATAAAGATATTGGATACTAATCAATAAAGATATTGGATACTAATCAATAAACACGTACCAGTAGTATTCAAACGTTTGTAGCAGTTTCATGTTACAAGATCTGCAGGAAAGGTATAATAAGTAAATTGAGTAAAAAATAGTACATATTGGGCAATACAACCCCTATATTGGAGGTCCAATATACATGAAGGATGAAACTACCAGGAAGGTACCCCCTAAGTATATGGCCTCTTATCCAGATATCAATCTCATGAAAAAAAAATCAGGAATTAATTAGTGGTTCCTATTAAATAATTAGAAGTAGCTTTTTTTGTATCTACATTAAATCATGGGAGAACTCATTCACTTATTCCTACATGCAGGTATGCAGGTCATCCCAATTGCAGGTAATGCTGCAACTTTTCTCCGTTTTCCACTCGAAATGTTCTTATATTTTACAGAACTACATTACCTAGGAGGGACTACGTAACTTTTCACCAACAGAAGAAATAGCCACCGAAATTTAACTTGAGTTGAACCTGTGTGGTGTGAATTTAACCGAGCTGTGTCCATTCCTGCCACCTTAACTTTCATGTTCTCGCATTGCAATAAGAAAGATAAAATATATCCCTCAAAAGGAGATTTACTCAAAGGCTCATAGCTAATTCTCTAAATGCGGCTGGCTAATTTCCTTTATTTTAAATCAGCAGCATCATCTGTAGCCGCATTTGTAGCTCTTTCATTGATGGTAGCTGCAACACTCTACCTCTCCTTCAAGTCAAGGTACAATGAGGAGATAAATAAGAAGGTAGAAATGTTTCTGAAGGCATATGGCACATCGAAACCCACAAGGTACACTTTCCCTGAAGTTAAGAAGATGGCAAAGCGGTTCAAGGATAAACTTGGCCAGGGCGGATTTGGAAGTGTATACAAAGGTGAGCTAACAAATGGAGTTCCTGTGGCAGTCAAGATGCTAGAGAGCTCTACAGGAAAGGGAGAGGAATTCATCAATGAAGTTGCAACCATTGGACTAATCCACCATGCTAATATCGTCCGTCTCTTGGGCTTCTGCTCTGAAGGAATGAGACGGGCTCTTATTTATGAATTCATGCCTAACGAGTCACTGGAGAAATACATATTCCCACATATTTCCAATATTTCTCGACAGCTCTTAGCGCCCAACAAAATGCTAGATATTGCTTTAGGCATTGCCCGAGGAATGGAGTACCTGCATCAAGGCTGCAACCAGCGCATCCTCCACTTTGATATCAAGCCACACAACATTTTGCTGGACTACAACTTCAACCCAAAGATCTCAGACTTTGGCCTTGCAAAGCTGTGTGCAAGGGACCAGAGCATCGTTACATTGACTGCAGCAAGAGGCACTATGGGATACATCGCACCCGAGCTGTATTCCCGGAACTTTGGAGGGGTGTCGTACAAGTCAGATGTGTACAGTTTCGGCATGCTGGTGTTGGAAATGGTGAGCGGGCGGAGGAACTCAGACCCAAGTGTTGAGAACCAGGATGAGGTATACCTCCCGGAGTGGATCTACGAGAAAGTAATCACTGAGCAGGAATTGGAGTTTTCTTTGGAAATGACAGTAGAAGACCAAGAAAAGATGAGGCAGCTAACTATTGTGGCCCTCTGGTGCATCCAATGGAACCCGAAGAATCGGCCGTCGATGACAAAGGTGGTAAACATGTTAACTGGGAGGCTGCAGAGCCTGCAGATTCCCCCTAAGCCCTTTGTCTCGTCTGACAATCGCCCTATGCGACAAAACACGATGAACACATGAGCATGCACTGTGTTTTTGTGTATTGTCATTAAACATTTGTGGGGAACTTATCTCGCATCTGCGTTGTGAACTGTAATGCTTGCCCAATGTTCGATTACATACTGAACTACATGGGATTCTGCAGTACTATGGATTTGGACACTGCATCTGTATCTTATCATATTGTAATAGTACTATTAATTAGAAATACATGGGATTTTGCAGCCAGTCATTTCCTGGCATTGCTGTGATATTAAATCTTACCCAGTCATTGCTGCGATTTTATTTGAAAAATAATAAAAATCACAGCAGAGTCCCCTTTCCCCCCATATGAAGTCAGAATCACAAGCCATTTCTTTGTCAAAATCACAAGATGGTCATGTATGTTCTTTCTAATAGTACAGTGGTGAGCAGATGGACTGCTTATTTTAGAAAAGAAGAGGGGATTCTGCTAGCTGCCCCAGGCTCTAGAAACTCACTATTCCCTGTTCTGAAAATCAAAAGGAGGGCAAAGGGGATTACTCACCATGGCTGATAGCTTCCGCGGGAGTCCCAGGTAGCGGAGAATGTGAGCGGTAGCTGGCGAGCTCTATGGACTCCGGCGGGAAGGAATGGCTTGACTGCATCGCCGGAGTAAGGGCTCGCCGGCCGCCGGCCGCCGGCCGCCGGCTAGGGTACAAACGGAAACTGTGGAGGTGCCTTTCCCTTTGGATAACCAGATTTTATTTTTGACATAAACCAGAGTTGGGTCCTTGGGCGAGATGGGCCTATTGGCCTAAGGCCGCACTGATAATATATATTGGGCTTGGCTGCATCTGGTATCCACCATTGCCAAAATTTTACGAGAAACCGTCCATTATTTTTGCTGCTAAAAAAAGTTAGCAAAAATAATGGACGGTTTCTCAAGAAAAAAGAAAAGGAATGGACAGAACTATTTAAACATATCCATTGTAATGTCTCAGGTCATTTGCAAACTTGTGTGAATAAAAACCAAAAAATTGGATTCATTTGTTGGTTTCCTTCCCCTTTGTAAGCTGCATAACTAATTCTACAAGCTTTGTGCCTATCGTGAACGAAAGAGTAATGTTCAAGCCAAGATTTCCTAGATATTTTTAATCTTTTATTATGAACAATGTAGGTACCATTTCACATACATTTCATAACTGATTTGAAGTTTTACTCAGATTTAAGAAACGGTTTACATATATGCTCGAGTTCCAAAGTTTTCGCTCTAGGCTTCTGCCCATTTGGACGCTGCACACTGTCCAGATAGATAAACAGATAAACGTGAAGAAACGATCATTGGTTGGGTCACACAGCAAGTTCCAGTTATACTTTCACATAATATGCCGTATAATATCAGCAATGCCGCCCAGGAGGAGCCTGAAGCAACCAAAATGCAAGCAAAAAACATCAGTTGCCCATCCTAAACATGTAGTATCCCCTGTACTACTTCGCAAAATTGTAGCCATCAGGCTAAGGCTACCAGAGTAAAAGTATACACAAACCACCTTGCACTGCTATATATCCACCGGGCGAAGCGCGAAACAAAATAAGGAACTTCATCTCTACAGAGTATCTGCAATCTATACATGCTGTGAGGTTATTCATGTACTTTAACCTGCACCAAAATGTCGCCCTTCAGCTTCAGCATATGCCGTGCGGCGGCGGGTACTGGTGGTAACCGCCGCTGGGAGGCACCATGAACGTGCTGCTGACGCTGACATCGGAGACGTTGTTGGGGGAGCTCGTCTGATGGTTCCCAGCAGGGTGCGGCCCCGACACCAGCACGCTCCTCCCGGCCTGCATTGGAGGCAGGTTGTTCGCCTGCATCTGCCTGCCGAAATCCTGGACACCCCACTGGTATGTCCTGCTGCCATGCTGCTGCAGGGGAGGAGCCTGCTGCCACTGGCCATAGCTGCCTGCGCCCATGCTCGTGGTCGAAGCGTATCTCTCGCTGGACCCTCCTGGTATGTCGTGTCTGGTCTGGAGGTGATGGGGCTGATGCTGGTCCATTGAGCACGGTCCGCATGAGAATGCTGGCCGCCCCTGGTATTGGAAGACTTGGCTGTTGTACTGCTGCTCGGCTGGGTAACAGGGATTCGAGAAGTAGGGCGTGCCGACACTAACTGAGGCTTGGGGTTGCTGCTCTGGTTGTACCCATTGCTGCTGGCTCCCTTGGTGCATAGCATTTGCATGTCCATCTGGCATCCCCCATTGCTGCTGGCTCCCTTGCTGCGGAGCATTTGCGTATGCATATGGTTGCCCCCACTGCTGATTGCCCCCTTGCTGCGGAACATTTGCGTGTGCATATGCTTGCCCCCACTGCTGATTACAACATTGCTGCGGAGCATTTGCGTTTGCATATGGATGCCCCCACTGCTGATTACAACCTTGCTGCGGAGCATTTGCCTGTGCATATGGTTGCCCCCACTTCTGATTACCACCTTGCTGCGGAGCATTTGCTTGTGCATATGGTTGCCCCCACTGCTGATTACCCCCTTGCCGCGGAACATTTGCGTGTGCATATGGTTGCCCCCACTGCTGAATACTCGTTTGATGCGAAGCATTTGCGTGTGTGTATGGTTGCCCCCATTGCTGGTTACCCCCGTTCTGCGGAACATTTGTGTGTGTGTGTGCCTCTAGCACCCCCCACTGCTGACTCCCTTGCTGCTGGCCATTTGCATGCACATCTGGCAGGCCCCACTGTTGACCCCCTTGATGCAGAACATTGGCATGTGCATCTGGCATTCCCCCTTGCTGCTCACTCCCTTGGTGCAGAACATTTGCATGTACATATTGTTGCCCCCACTGCTGGCTCCCTTGCTGCCGAGCATTTGGATGCACACCAGGGAGCCTCCTCTGGAAGGAAAACCCTGAATCCTTGCATTCATTAATCACAATGCTTTTCGCAACACAAGGTGAGAACCCCTGGTATTGTGGGTGCTCTTCAGTCAGATGGCGGGGCTGAGATACATCTGCAGATTGCTGAAAAATGATGGCACGTTCAAGTCAGTGATGGAAAAGGCGGTGTGCCAATTCAGGAATATATTAATATGCGAGAAGAGCGTGCTACAGACAATGCGAGTATTAAAATAATCATCATCTTACCTGTCCGAATTCAGAGAATCCATTACAGACCATAGAATTGCATAGTGTGTAGCCATCCCGTTTCATCTGCATATACAATCCAAAACTCAGAAATATAACTGAAATATTCTCATTATACAAAAATGACAGTTCCTACAAATTTAAATTCATCCAGGGATGCAACTACTTTAATATGCACAATCGGTAAACAAGAGACAATACTAATATTCAAACATATCAACAGCCTGTCACTACCTAGCGGCAAGTGGCCACAGACAGAACATTTTTTTCCTTAACCGGCCCAAGACAGAAAGATTCAATTTCTTTATTATCAAAACAATGAATGCCTTGAAAGACAATGCTTACTTACCAGAAGAATGAATTGACCCACAAACTTCTTTGCTTGATCCTGCAAAAGCATACCATGGAGGATGAAGAGGTATCATAGTATTATTCTTGCATGGTAAAACTGAATTAAAATAGTACTCACTGAAGTGGGAAGAGTAGCGATGTGAAAACGTTCATCTCCCGATATCATTTCAACAGCTATTTGATGGTCATCCGGTGATTCAGACTCAAGAAGGCAAAGTATGTAATGAGATTGATCAACTATACCTGCCATGTGTGATGCTTTAGAACAAGAGTAGATGCAGAACTAAGCGCAAAATAAGATTATGTGTGCACAAGTAGAAACAAACCCACCTTTACAGAAATATTGTACACGGTGAAAAACAAGTCTTCTAATGTTTCGAGTATGTTTCATTCTCCTAGTCGGATAGCATGAAATGGTCTCTTCCCGCGTGTATGGACTTCCCTCAGCACTCTCGTACCGAAAGAAACGACATGTTGAGCAGGAATTTAATGGCGTCAATGTTTCAACACCATCAATTTTAGCAGCATTTCCATCTGGTGCATGCCTACAGAAAGAATAATGAACAGGTAAATTTTTTGTAAAGAACTTCTATAATTCTGGCACCAGTTGTATGGAAACAATTCCAACTTGAAATGAAAACTACAAACAGATAAGTTGTACAAAGTAACACCTCTGTGTGGTCATGATGACCTCTGATAAAATCTTTTCTATTTCAGGTTCAATGTTATATATAGGGTGTCCAATGCACAACTCAATATCTGGAGAAATACCAAAATGACTGCTAGTAGCATCAGTAACACCCGGCTCTATTGATCTTCTGTCCTCACACGAACACCTGACCAGAATATCAGCTTGTTTCTGCCTGTTCCCTTCGAAACTGATTTGCTGGTTCAGAGAAATGGTAGAAGTTCCTGATACATTTATCTTTGAAGTAGCGGGTTGGGGATCCGAAGAAGCTTTATCCTCTTGAGGTTTGGCATCTGCATTTCTTGAAGTTGCATTGCAGGAGGTTACAGAGGTGATTGCATTGTCTCTGAGTTCTCCTCCATGATTGTCCACGTCCACAAATGAGACCAGATGACTTTCTCTCATCCTTATATGCGAAGGGTGAACCATTTCAGGGACTTTTTCGACATCCAGACTATCTCTGTTCAAGGAAGAGTGTGGAAGATTGGTTGGGAATGCTGACAGGGGCTCATTTTCTTGTCCGCTGCCAATTGTCTGGTCTAACTTGACAATTGTCTGGTCTAACTTGACAATTGGCAGCTCTTTTTGAGATCCCAGCTGATCCTTTTCAGGGAACTGTTCTAAACATGGATTGTTTCTGTTCAAGGAAGGAAGTGGGTGATTTGTTGGGATAACTGAGGACTTCTGTTCTTGCAATGTAATGTCCTTGTTGCCCATTGTCTGATCAACCATAATCTCAACTGGCAGTTCTTTCCAAGATCCCTGTTTAACCTTTTCAGATTTTTTTTCAGAACATGGATCGTTTGTGTTCAAGGAAGGAGTTGAGAAGGACTTCTGTTGATGTACTTTCATGTCCCTGTTGCTTATTGTCTGATCTACCTTAGCCTCAACCGACAGTTCTTTTGGAGATCCCAGCATAAGAGCTTCTTTGTTTGAAGCCCCCAATGACTTTTGAAACTGGTCACTGGAACTTTCGGAACTCAACCTTGCACTTTTGCCTGAAAACCGCCTTTCATGTAGAAGATCTGATGGATCCTTCCTCTTTTGTGGTAGAACTGTCTCTGTTAGCAATCGTCCCTTTTTATGATCAACCTTCACGATAGCTAACTCCGTCTGCTGATCATGATTCTGAACAAAATTATCAGAAGCAGGAGTACTTGACGCACTTTGTTTTCTATCACATAAGGCAGAACTGTTGATAAGGGTAGAAGAGTGTTCTGTAGTATCTTCAGGATCAGACATTACAGTTGATATGGCATTGTTAACTTGGGGAGGTGATGGACAATTCACTGGCGAGCAGCTCAGTATTCTGTTTGGCAAGGCTTCTAGAGCTGAATTCTCAATGCATAATGCTACAACTTCAGAGGTGTCGCACTCCTTGGGCTCACATTTTTCAAGAGGACCGGTAGAAGTATTGAGAAGAGATGTATCATTCGTTCGTTGTCTTCCCTTATGTAAACCTAAATCGATCTATTTGCATACAATTTGGCACAAAAGCGCAAGCTAAATTGCAGTACTTTCTGAGGTTAACAAAAGAATTGAGTAGGGTCCATGAACTGAAAGCGGGGATACCTTCTTAACAGAGTTGCAAAGCTTTTCAAGGCAGGGCTTAGGATCCAAATTAAGCCCGGGTTGCAAGGAATTAATGATGGTTGACTCGGCAATCTGAAATATGCATAAGAAAAATAAATCAGGTGGGATTTTGGAAGTAGTAGATACCAGTTGAACATTACCTTCCAGGTTTACAGAAGTGCTCACCAATTGCTCGTGATAAGTCCACGAAGCATCCGCAATCAAGGATAGATCATTGACAACACATTCAGTGCCCAATCTAAGAGCAATTCTGTTCATTTTGGGGGAGTCGCATCCTGAAGAATCACCCCCATTCGACAGAAAGGACCTGTAGTCCCGCACCTAAGGTACATTACAATGTAACGGAAGCCCACATAAGCATAGATAATACATACAGTACATTAAAGTTGGAAGATGCGACTTTAGCCAACCTCGCAAACAACAATTCCATTTTGGAATTTGCAAGGGACACCATGCAAGATATCTTTAGGCAAGCAGCCATACTCAATATCCTGTAAGAATACATTGATAAAAGTATAAAAACCCACAGATGATGCACCACAAGAAACTGTAACAGAAATAAGCAAGCCATCAGGACAACATAACTTGTTAAGGATGCTCTGAATAGAAATATCCATTTCTGGAAATAAAAATGCAACCAAAGCTATCTAGTGATTCCCCGACAGAAAGAATATACCATGAAAGAAATAAAAACACACATTCCCACAAAAATGAAATGTGCAGTTGCTCTATGAAATGTATGCACAATAACACTTTACTCTGGTCGTCTCATCAGCAAAAGGGAATCGTGTGGGTAACGAATTGCGACAGTCAAAATGCCCGTATAGTCTGGAGTCTGGTGTGTCTGCCCCCGGCGTGCACATAATTATGTTGCACAGGAATGGACTGTAAAGTCTAGCTCCCACTCCACAGGGCAAGTGCTTACTCCTTTTCTATCTTGTTGCTGTTAACTCTGTAACTTGAAAACCGACTCGTGATTAATCACCCCCCACCCCACCCTGTCCCCCCTTTGACACTGTGGAAATAAGCACCATACTTACAGAAAGCAGAGCTGTCGACGCCCTTGTATACGGCTTCTTCTCTGGATCGTCACCAATCAGAAACACAAGCATTCCCTGCAATGAAACCAACAGATTTGGTCATGGGCAATTGAGCATCAAGCGATTATCATCAAGTAACAAACATATAGCAGCCATAACTGCGGTTCGCACGCAGATTACCTTGTCGAGCCCACCGACGGAGTACCCATCCGGGAACAGATTCAGCGCGAAGGACGGCTCGAGGCCTGCATTTCCACAGGCTTGTTTCAGCATTCACCAACTTTTCCGTTGAGCAACATTTGAGTACGGAACAGCAGACTGACTGACTGAACAAAATTGCTCGCGAAATCGGGGCGGATGGGTCGGGGCCTCACCGAGATCGGCGGGATCGGGTCCGTTTCCGCCGTGCGCGGACGATCGGACGGCGATGCCGATGCCTCTGCCGCCGACGAGCCCCGGCCCCGCCTCCTGCACGCGCGGTTTCAGATGGTGAGTGAGCGTCCGTACCGCGCGCTCGCGGTCGCGGAGAAATATCGCGACACGGAGGAGATGGCGGCGGAGATTATCGTGGACGGAGACGGGGGGGCGATGGGAGGGATTCTCACCTCCCACGGCGTCGGCGTCGGCGGCGGCGGCGGCGGCTTGGGCGAACCGTCCGGGGCGGAGGTGGCGGGGGTGGAGGCGGGAGGCGGCGGGTAGAAGCGGCGGCCGCGGCGCGAGAGCTTGAAGGATACGACCATGGCGCGGCCGCGGCCGCGGTGGCGGAGGGGGGTAGGGTTTTGCCCGGCGGTGGGTGGTTGGTTGGGGGTTTTGGTCGGGGGCTTCTGGAGACTTGGAGAGAGATGGCGCAAGCAGGCAGACGGCGAGGACGGAGAAGAGGGAGAGGCTGGCCCACTTGGCAGTGTAAGCACGATGACGGTGTGGCGTACCGTTGGAGGCCTGGTGGGGGCCCGCATGTCAGACGGCGGTGAGGACACGCGGCGGCGTGCTGTGCTGCTGTGCTGCCCGCGGCAAAGGCGGTATCTTAGCGAGGAAGATACGTACGTGTCGTAGGTACGTTTTCTTTTTCTTTTTTTTTGCGTTTTCCGGCTGCTCCCTCCCTTCAATTCAAATTTTTAAACAAAAGTTTTGGCTTCGGGGCCGATCTGTGCAGGTCGCCTTGGCTCTGGTTGTGTGGCCTTTCCATTGGCAGATAACGAAAATACATGAGTTCAGCCATCCGATACAAAAGAAAAAAAAACGAAACTGCTTCACGTACGATGTTTCACGTACGATAGCTGTACGATACTTCTAGCCTAAAGGTGCTAATTATTCCAGCCCGGTGACCCATGGTCTAGCCCAAACCCAAAGCCCGTATTTCTCTGCTCTATCCCCATCAGCCATGATTCCACCTCCTTCATTCGTAACTTTTCACGCCTCCTCCTATTCCCTCCAAAGCATGACGGCTCATCTTCAGTCCAATCTCTTCCCTGCCGATCTGGAATTTCATCTCCTGCACAAGTGATCTGCAACACCACAAAGAAGTTTAATTAATGGGGAGAAACAATCAGGTTCAGATGATATTATGAGGTGAGTTTTTTTTACATCGTCAGGGTGAAATCTGTTCTATACCATCTTCTTTACGAGTTCTTGCTGCTGATCTACAAATCCATCTCTTCAAGTGAAATTTGCACCACTACAGATAGGGCAAACAATCAAATCTACACCACACAGAGAGGGCAAACAATCAGGACTTGCCAAAAATCGAAGGTGTGTATCTTTTGACTTTTTTGGATCATATTTGTTCTAGATTATTTCAGTTTATCTGGGTGTATGCTCACTGATCTGTTCTTATTGTTGGCAATTACAGAGGTGATGGCATCAAATTTAACTTCTGATGAAGTGGCGGAACATAACATGGTATTTCAAGAGGATGATGATGTTTTCATTGTTGAGGAGATTAGGGATTCTTTGGATGACCAACAAGTAGAACAGGTCATGACGTTGGAACCTAAGAAGGGTCTCATGTTTGATAGTGAGGATGATGTTATTATGTTCTACAAAGGTTATGCAAAAAAGAAGGGCTTTGGTGTAGTGAGAAGAACTGCTAGATATGATGAAGACAACAAACTTCATTATTTCACCCTTGCTTGTAGTAGACAAGGGAAGGCTCAATACTCATCAAAGAACTCATTTAAACCTAATCCATTGACAAGGATGCAATGTCCTGCTAAGAGTAATTTTTTTCGCCGCGGAGATAAGTTTTGCATTACCTCTGTTACAGTTGATCACAATCATCCAATAAGTCCAAGCAAAGCCAGATTTCTGAGGTGTCATAAGAAACTTGACTTGCATGCCAAAAGGACGTTAGAATTGAATGATCAAGCAGGGATCCGAATAAACAAGAATTTTGGTTCTCTTGTTGTGCAAGCTGGTGGCTATGATAATCTTGAGTACGGTGAAAAGGAATGTAGGAACTATTTGCAAGAGACAAGAAGGCTGCAGCTTGGTGTCGGAGATGCACATGTTGTTTATCAATACTTCCTCCGTATGCAATCAAAGGATCCAGACTTTTTCCATGTTATGGATGTGGCCGAGGATGGACGACTAAGAAATGTCTTTTGGGAAGATGCAAGGAGTAGAGCTACATATGAATCTTTCTCGGATGTCGTCACACTTGACACCACATACTTGACAAACAAGTATAAAATGCCGTTTGCTCCTTTTGTTGGCGTAAATCATCATGGTGAATCAGTTTTGTTAGGTTGTGGTCTTTTGTCTAATGAAGATACTGACACTTTTGTCTGGTTATTTAAATCATGGCTATGTTGTATGTCAAACAACCCACCAAATGCTATAATCACTGACCAGTGCAAAGCAATGCAGAATGCTATCGAAGAAGTTTTCCCTATGGCTCGTCATAGATGGTGTATATGGCATATCATGAAGAAGATTCCTGAAAAGCTTAGTGGGTATGAAAAGTATGAGAACATCAAGTATACACTGTCAAATGTGGTTTATAATTCCTTGACCAAACATGATTTTGATGAAGCTTGGCTACATATGATCGAGAAATATGATCTCCAGGACAATGAATGGCTTGGTGGATTATATGATGATAAAAATCTGTGGGTACCGGCATATGTGAAAGATACTTTTTGGGCAGCTTTGTCTTCAACACAAAGAAGTGAGAGTGTGAATGCTTTCTTTGATGGCTATGTCCATGCTAGAACAACTCTGAAGCAATTTGCGGAGCAATATGACAATGCATTGCGAGACAAGGTAGAGAAAGAAAACAAGGCTGATTCTAAGTCATTCCAAGAGATAATTCCATGCATTACTCACTATGACTTCGAGAGGCAATTCCAGGCCGCCTATACCAATGCAAAATTTCAAGAGTTTCAAGAGCAATTGAGAGGTAAAATATAGTGCTACCCAACTTTGTTGTACAAAGAAGATTCACTTTTTACATATAAAGTCAGAGAGGACCGCAAGATTTTTTATGAAGGAGAGGATGGAGATATTAAAGAGAAAAGGGTCATTTCAGAGTTCACTATCTTGTTCAACCAAGGAGAATGTGATGTGAAGTGTGTTTGTCGATTATTTGAATTTCGGGGCATCTTGTGTAGCCACATCCTTTCTGTGCTTGCTCTGATGGAGATTACAGAAGTACCTTCTAAGTATATATTGCAGCAATGGAGGAAGAATTTTAAGCGCAAACACACCTTTATTAAATGTTCCTACGATGATATGTTGAACACACCCGTTGTGCAACGTTATGATAATCTCTGCAAGCGTTCTCGTGAACTGGCAGAAAGTGGGGCTGAGTCTGATGCATTGCATGATTTGGTGATAGATGGCTTAAATGAGTTACAAATTAAGATTGATATGTATCGTACTACCCAAAAAATTACGGAGGGGGATCCTACTTCAAAACATGAAGATACAATGTTAAACAAAGAAAAAGTTGTACTCGACCCAATCCCTGTTCGCAGTGTAGGTCGTCCTCCCTCAAAGAGAAAGGTATCTAAAGTAGATCAAGTGGTCAAACGATTAAGAGCAAAGAAGCAGCAGGTACCAAAAGGTACAAATGGAGTGTCAAGTCAAAAAGGGAGAAAGGTATCTAAATCTATAATCTTTTTATAGGAGCTTCTTTCTTCCTGTTATAATCTTCTTGCTGAAGTGTGAGCACTACCTTATTACAGAAAGGTAGCAGAAAAACAAAAAGTGGGAAGGAAAGTAATCCTTTGCCATCACAACAAACCGAGGTAATATTTCGTACAACTGTAGTTAATACGTTTTTTGAGACTCTTTTCCTTGACAATATATTTTTCTTTAGGGAAATACATATTGTGAAGGACGTGATGTTGGAAGTGTTTGGTTCTTTCCAAATGAGTTTCAGGTATTTAGTTTGGCCAATGAAATTTTTACAATGCTATACTAGATTATTAATATACGTGACAATCAAGATTACTACTTGTTCTTATTCCAGGAACTCGAAACAAGTGAACCTGCTACATCAATTCATATCAAGTCGTACATTGACATTCTCCAGGTGCTACACTCGTACTATGAAATATTTTTCCAAAATCATTTGTCAATAGCTCATTGTGTTTTTTAACTTTGAAGGGAAATAAAGATGTCATGGATCTGCTAGATGCTAATTCGAGCGGACGAAAGAGACACACTCTGTAGTACACTTCCGAGCCGATTAGACAATTTGGCTTATGGCACTAGATGCAAGTATTTATTTTGGTTATTCAACACTCTATGTCACTATGTTCTGTAGTTCAGTTTTAACTCTGTATGAACAAAACATGTTGCTCTCAATGGACAGATTCAGATTCAAGCATGAATGAACTAACCATTCTGCTCTGGTCAAGATAAAATATGTTCTTAGACAGTAAATTTGCTACAGGAACTTCCAGCAATTTGTTACTCACCTCTGCCATTGGAGGTTGCATCCAGCTCGCATGGCAACTATGCCGAGCCAGCAAGCTGCCTCCGGCGGCGTTCCTTCCAGCAGCCGGGCGTTGCCCCCGGCAAGCTGCCTCCGGCGACGTTGCTCGCAGCAGCCGGCTGCCTCCCGCGGAGTTTCTCGCAGCAGCCTGGCGCCCCACCCTCTCTCCTTGTGCTTCGCCTCCTCCTCCCAATGTCCAGCGTCCCAGAAGCACGCCATGATTTGAGCCTCCGACGAGCTCAACTACACAACCTCTGAAGAAGCTAGAACACTCGATCCGATCCTGTGTGAAGGGGATAACCGGATAAGACATAAACTCTTTAAAAAAAATACTCCACCGCGTGGGCCTACCAAGAGGACAGAAGCAGCGTTGTCTCCAAGACCCGGCCCAAAGCCAAACCAGGCCGGCTCCGTTGCCTCGCGTGCGGAGGAGAGGTGGTAGCTGCCACGTCCGATCGGACGAGGATCGTACGCGTTTTGTCGTACGTATAGCAGCACCGAAAAAAAAAGGAAAAGGGAAAGCGTGAGCAGCCGTATTGGGAAACCCACAACCTAAATAGTCGTTATCGACTCCCGGCCATAGGGAGAAAACCCAACACGACTGCCCACAACTAGACCTAACAAACAACAGGCATGAAAGCCTCGACCAGTTCTCAGTACCGCATACAACATAAAACCAACATCGGAAAGTCTAGATCGAAACACGAGCCTAAATGCGCCACAGGTAGTCCTTCCCGCAAAATCCGATGTGTTCCAGCTACTTCACCCCCTGGTGCCGCCACAAGCCTCCATCGTCTGCATTGTGTTAGACCGAAGAATCAACGCACCCGCCTTCAAGTCCTCCATGTCCCCTGTCGCCTTTTGCAAGCATGCCCAGTGCATAAGATTCGCACAAGCCATAAACAAAATTTCAAAAGTTGATCTCAACTTAACAAACTCAAATGTGGCTCTGTTTCTAGCACTCCAAATTACCCATTAAACAGCAGCTAAACCAACAGTATAAAAAGTTTCCCCCCTCGGGAAATATCACATAGTATCAGGAGAAAACTGCCACAGGTTATTGGGGCAAAAATCAAACCCAAAAACTGAGGCAACAGTGCGCCAAACCACACGAGCGACTGGACAAGTAAAGAAAAGATGCTCAGTTGTCTCCCTCTCACAACAGAAAGAACATCTTGGGTCACCACCCCAGTTCTTACGCCCCATGACATCCCTGGTCAACACTGCATCCTGTTGTAATTGCCACAGAAAAATCTATAGCTTTATAGGGATCCTAGCTTTCCAGAACCATTTGCAGTCATTACCATGTAACCCTTTTTTCCAAAAACTTATAAACTGATTTAGTAGAAAACTGGGATTTCCTCCCCAAAGATCAAGAAATCACATCATCTTCATTGGAGGTGCACATAGATGTACAACTCAAGATCAAGCGCCCCCATCTGCAGTCATTACCATGTAACCCTTTTTTCTTGGAAAAAGCTTCAATTCAACCGACAGATAACAGCGTGCGCGTCCGCCGTCTGTTTAGCCGTCCGATCATCCGATCATGATTACGTTACATGTACGTGTTTGTTTTTTCTATAAAAAAATTGTTAAAAGTATTGCAACAAGCTTCGTGTTGCAAAGCATTGAGTGCAACGCGAGACTTGTTGCAAAGGCAAGACAAGCAGCTCGAATAAAAAAATAAAAATATATTGCTTTGGGATTGCAACAAGGTCTCTGTTGGCACTGGGTCATTGCAACAGAGCCTTTGTTGCAAAGACTTGCTCTCCGAATGCACATAGATGACATTTGCTAAAAAAACTTTGCAACAGAAGCCTTGTTATGACCGGTCCATTGCAACGAAGCATCTGTTGCAAAGCTCGTAGTGATGGTCGAGGAAAAAAAATGAAAATAAATGCTCAAAGTCCTTTGCAACAAAGGTCCTGTTGCAATGGACCTATCGCAACAGAACCTCTGTTGCAAGACTCATTGTGTTTTGTGCATGTGTGCGATCAAACGGATACGATTTATTCTATCGTACGGTTTAGCAGCCGGCTGATAATCTTAAAACAACAACCGGCGAACGCGTAGCACTGCCCTTTTTTCTTTGTTGCTTTGACCCGTGGTGTGGGGGTTTGCTGGTTATGCTAGAATAACGGAGACGGTCCTATGGTTTTTTGCCTCAAGACGGTGTTCTACTTGATGCCGATCCTCATTGATCTGGTTGTTGATGAGTTCTGGAAGGCTTCGTCGGTGATCTCCATTGCGCTCTTGGTGCCAGTAGATTGTTGGTTGTTGACATTGTGTGACATGTTGACATTGCGATTTCCATGATGAAAACAATGGCGAAGAAATTCATGGCAGCCGAGGTTTGAGGCCTAGTAATGGTGGATCGACTCTTCGGGGCGATCAGAAATTTCCTTGGTGATTCGGGACTCATATCAGTGACATCGGCAAGTGGACACGGCAACACAAGACAAGTGCGAAGTCTTATCTTTCAGGGTGAAAATCTAAGATGTAGTGTGTTGTTTCTTCATCTTCACTTATGGCCACGGGCTACACGCGGGTAGTTCCAGAGTTCTCATGCATGACGGTTAAGAAATATTGCATTGTTTTGGTCGTTATATATAGACCGATGTTGATTCTATTTTTTCTTTAATTTTTTTGATTCCTTTGTCGTTTAATTGGCAAGTCGTGTGAAACACAATAGAAGAAAAGTGCAAGGTACTAGAGAGAGTACAAGAATATTTTGTTGAACAACAATGCATTATAGACAATAAACAATCATTCAAGACGAACAACATAGACTTCATTATAAATAGAAAAGGTTGTGAGAAACAACAATAGAGTGTATTAATTCCATAGAGTTCATTATTACAATAATAGAAAGTTCTAAGAACAAAAATAGAGTGCATTCTAATATGTAAACACTGGGCATAGTAAAAGCATGGATGATACGAGATTAGTGGCCGACTGGGGCTGGTGTCAAACTACTACACTTGAAGACAAACTACCAAACTTGATACAAACAAGCACAAGCCAAATCTAAGTTCAAAGCTACATATAGCACTGACCACTTAATCAGTTAATATAAGGAGAACGAATCGCAGTTGAATATATATGTAGGGATGTGTAAAGCACACACTCCAAGCACCAGAATAAGCTATCCATGACCAGCATAGCAGTCCCATATGCCCGTCTTCCTCCCTGAGGTACGAGGACTTCTCTTTTTAGACGTGTCGCTTCAACGATGGATTAGTTGGTCCCGTGCACCATGTTCTGTGGACGTCGCCGCTGAAAAATTATTGTGTATTCCATAAAATATGTAGTAAGACCATACCACCGTTGTCCCAGGATGCCCCTAATTCTTGGTACTCCCTTATTTATCTAGACTAAACTTTTTAACTTTTTGACATGTGATCTTAGCTAGTACAGTTTTATATCATACTTAATAATAGTACAACTAAATATTAAGATACAATATATTTATTATATAATTTTAATATTGGTCGCATAAATTAAATTTAAGTGAATTTGAACCATATATCATAATGAATTTGACATAGTTATTTCCTATTTGAGGCATCGCTATTTGTTTGGTTTAACCAAAATTTTCTCTAGATCGGAGAACAATAGAAAAGAAAAACAACATATATCTTCAACGGTTAACTTGTGACACTTAGATGGATTAAAAATGCATCTTGGCATCCATGTCTATTATAGTTTCGTGAAATATCATTATAGGGAGATATAAAGTTGACCGAGGTTTCCAGAATGCACGCTTGTACATTTTGAGTGCAACTAGATACAAGGATTAATTAGTTATATACATACTCCTGGATGCAGCTTTTTTGACAGCGCGGACATATGCACTTATTAGTATTACAAAGCGTTTTTTAAGTAAACAAAACCAAAAAATTCGGATTTTTTGTATGATGCAAGATGTTCATGTGTGCGAAGTCCATGGCAAGTTTCGTGAAGTTTGAACATTTGAGTAATCCAATTAAAAATGACAAATTTTGGGACTGTAAGGGTTTTTGAAAAATGACACTATTCATCAAGAATTTCGTGTTGCCTTGGTTTTCACAAATCGAATGTCGAAATACCTTGAAATTTTGCACGGATGTCACTTGCATGAGTATGTTGCGTTCCACAAAATTTTGGTTTTTTTTTAATTGCTTTGCATTTTGTTTTGGTTTTTTGAATTAGTGGGTGCATATGCGGGCGTGCTCCGTTTGGAGTTTCTCCATACTCCTTCTGTTTTAAATTAGATGACTTTTATTTGTGTACATGTCTCGATACACATGTGGATAAATGGAAGCCATCTAATTTAAAACGGAGGAAGTACTATATAAAAATATATTAGTATGATTAATATTCATGAGTAGTTTGTCCTAGAATATGCTTGTATATTTTCTGAGCTTGTGTGCAATACTGATCCTAAAAGTTTCTGCCACACAATTCAACCTGAAAACTTCTGCATGCTTACAAACGGGGGCATTCTACTAATCTCATTCTTCATTCTTCATCTTAAATGAGTAAACACCACATAAACACGCGGGAGAAAAATCCACACCACTTCCTAGTCAAGCCATCTCTTGCCACCGTGTGACCGGTCAGACCGGCCACTCGTGAAAACTCAAGATCATGCACACCGTCTCGCAAGGATGATCAGTTGCCATCCATGTCTTCAGAGTATTTGGGGGTGGTTAGAGTACTTCTGTTGCGAGTGACTAAACACCACGACAGGGTCTTTGTTTTCTTTTTATCTTTTTAATTTTTATTCTTCGATGTGTGCATCTTTGATGTCTTTAAACATCTTGTTCGTACGGAGGCTAAGTGTAATTTGTATCTTCGCAATATTAATATATTCCTTTTTTAATAAAAAAGTGTGCCCTCTCGCCAAGCTCACCTTCCCACAGATGAAGGTCAAGCATACACGACACGGATGTCGGGCTTCTCGTTTGCCGGAACGATACCGTGCGGCTGCACTCCTGTGGATGTTGCGTTTCCACGACGCCCAACCCGACTGACCATAGGAGGCAGAGTGCTCTCCTGTGTGAGGCACAGTTGCCATACTTTGGGAAGACGACTGGCGAATGGTGGTGTAGCGTGGCCGAGGAGGAGGCACTGGTGACGGGGCTCACACTACTGCATCATCGATCACGATGGTGTGGTGTCGCGAGCAGCCAAGAACACACACAGGTGCGCTGCTGCAAGAGTAGCCACCATGAACAGATCTGGTAAAGGTGTCTGCGGGCGTTGCATCGCCGCCGCCAACACTTGATGGGGACTTTTCCGCAGAGGCGAACGCCCGGACGGTGAGGGAAGAAGGTTGTTGGGTTAGCTGCGGTCGGTGCAGGAAGGAGGCGCCACCCGAGTTGCCCTACGCGAGCGATGCGGTGACCGTTTCCCGTGATGGTCATTTGGATCTTGACCACAACACCATTAGTTTTTGACAATCTATACATGAACATATATGGTAGGGAGGCTCCCATTGACGGCCCCTCATTTTCAACATCTAGCCTTTGTTTTTAATATCTCTTCCAAAGGGACCCAAGCTATCTGAATCATGTGTTTTTTTTAAATAAGGTTGAAACCTCTGACCTCTATATCATTATGATGCACATATCCATTTTAACTAAAGTCGAAGCAAGACAACAAAACCAAAATGATCGACAAATAGAGTACAATTCAAAGGAAACAACATCAAACCTAATACAAGATACGAATTCAACACATATGACTAAATCAACTTCTTCTAAATATCACCTTCAAGAAGGAATAATCACCCTCATGTCGTCGTCGCCATGTGCCTCCAGAGGCGACCAAGATGCACTGTAGGTGGAGATCTAGAGTACGATGCCAATTGGGTCCTCGGGCTCAATGTCAGGCTCGTCCGGAACGGCGAGGAGACAGGAAGGGTGGGGGAGGGAGGGGCTATGACATCCTTTTGATCATCGAAGGAGTCCTACTAGGCGCATAGTGCAGTGAGGGGTCTATGACGATTGGGGTGATGTCACCAATGATACCAAATTCAAAATAAGCGCCACTGAAGGAATGATATGTCTGCAACGTACCCATAGTTTCAATAGTATTCATGCTAGATTGCTATCAATTTCTTACATTTGGGCACATCTTTATAAACTTTATTAGACTAACGTATTAATTGAGTGCCCCATGCCAGTTTCTATTTCTGATATTTTTATATTTTCAAGAAAATATTTAGAAAAATATGAGAAAAAAATCATAAAATAATAATTAATAAAGACTCACATAGAGACGTGGGGGGCTATATATTCCCGAAACAATTGGATTTATTTATCAAGCATTTTTTTTCACCGTTGCCACATCATTTTTTCGAGGCGATCTTCATTTTCACCGCTAGTCTAAAGGGTTAAGAGAAACCGGCTCAATACCGTAAAATAAATCAAAATAAGATGCCAATGCCACACCAAAAGCCAACCAACTCTTCTCTTGATCGACACACTAGATCTCTTTGGGAGAGGTGTGGGTTTCCCCGGTTTTCCTTCATTAACTGGACCATTTCTCTTCTTCTTACTATGCAGAAGATTCCCTCCTTCTAACGAGAATCCGTCAAAACGATCTAAAGAGAGCCAAGAATTATGGAAATATATACTCACACACGCACTTCATCAATGTTGGATCGGATATAATTGAGGTAGGATGAAGCTCAAGAGACATTATTGAAAAAGTGGCATCACCGCAACCACCACGCCGATGCCAGACCAAAACAACGGTAAACAAGTACCTATGAGAACTAGGAACAATGGAAGTTGCAAGTCCACACCTTCGAGAGTCGAAGAGGAGGGGCACCAACGACGGCGATGGTAACCGTTTTATTGATCTCGAGATTGGCAAGATTTGGTTCCCACCGTAGGTTCCTCTACCACAACCCATCCATGATTCCATATACACACAACTCAGAACACAAGGCTATACACATTACATACTACTACATGATTGGTGGTAGTACCAAATATGACTAGTGTTTGGCAGTTCACATCGTCAAATAGCAGCAGTCCATCTTCCTGGGTCGTCGCAGTACGTAGCGAACGAAACACTAGTTATTAAAAAGCACTCCAAATCCACACATCAGTACATCATCTCCAAATTAATCCACCGGCAGCTTTGAGCTTTCTCACGCCAGGACAGTGGTGGTGGTGGTCACTTGCTGGTCCTTGTTCGCCGTGCCGTCTTGCCCCAGCAGCAAGGGGCTCGCCAGCTCCGGGTCCTGGCTCCTCGTCTTCTTCTCCTCGCTCTTCCCCCACAGCACGAAGTAGAGCCCGATGACGATCAGCGCCGCCCCGATGATCCTGCGGAAACCGCCATGGATTCCGTCAGTGAAATGCAATGCTAATTCTGTTACAGTGCTCGTGCATGTGGGTCGTACTGCTTACCCTCCGGTGTAGAGCTGGTCGCCGAGGATGATGGCGGCCATGACGGCGACGGCGACGGTCTGCACGGGCTGGAAGACGGCGGTGAAGAGCGGGCCGCCGCGGTCGATGCACCAGATCTGCAGCGCGAAGGCCACGCCGGAGGCCACCAGCCCGGCGTAGAGGATGGTGAAGAGCTCCCCGCCGGACCGCACCTTCCACCGGCTCAGGTCCAACTCGGTGAAGGCCGCGATCACCAGGAACTGGAGCAGCCCGAAGACGCAGGTGAGGGAGATGACCGACAGCCTCGCCGGGTACCGCTTGAGCACGGGCACCTGGAGCACCATCCAGCCGGACCAGGAGAGGCAGTGGCCGAGGATGAAGACGCAGCCGAGGGTCCAGTTGAAGATGGGGCTGCCGGAGGTCCATGCCAGGACGGCCTGCACGTGCAGGTTGTGGCTGAAGAGCGGCAGGCCCTTGTAGAGCGTGATCACCGTGGCGCCGCCGATGCTCACCACCGTGCCCACCACCTTGGCCACCCCGTGCCGCCGTCCCAGGTCCACCTGCTCCAGCCGCAGCACGGCGGCCAGCACGAAGGTGATGGCCGGCACCATGTTCTGGATCGCCGACGCGTAGGTCGGGGACAGGTGGTACAGCCCCAGCAGGTAGAACCCCTGGTTCGCCGTGATCCCGATGAGCGCCAGCACGAAGAACTCCGCCAGCAGCGACAAGGTCAGCGGCGGCCTGTCCTTCCTGAAAACCAAGAGAAACACCAAGATTCAGAAAACCCGTCGTCCACCATTGCTGTCTGACAGACCGACTGAACCTCGAGCTTGTGAAAGGAGGAGGAGGCGTACTTCTCGAGGAAGTAGGCGAAGGGGGCGAGGAGGGCGAGGGAGATGACGTTGCGGTAGACGATGAAGACGAGCTTGCTGATGCCCATGTTGAGCGCGGCCCGGCTGACGATGTGGAAGCCGGCGAGCAGGAACTGCAGCGCCAGCACCCCCATGAACAGCTTCACCTTCTCCCGGTGCGCCGCCGCCACCGCCACCTGCTGCTGATCCGGCCTCCCCATCTCTCCCTCCTCCTCCTCCTCCTCCTCCTCCTCCTCCTCCTGCTCTCTTCCTCCTCACAGAGAAACAATAATGCAGATCGCTAACTGCTTGTGCTTCTGCTGAGAGGAGTCTCACGGTGCAGGGGTATATATAGTACTAGCTGCGGCCATTGATGATGCATTGCAATTGCAAGTATCACATCCTCTCCTACCACTCTAATCTGGGTGTGGTTGTCCTGTCCTGGAGCAGTGGACACGGTACAGGCATACAATGGTCCTGGCAAAGCTAGCTAAAGAGACCTGGCAAGTGCATGAATGCAATCCCAGGCAGCTCCTTCCCAACAACAGCAGCAACAACAAGTGAATTGATCCTTCTCCAAGCTTAATTAGCTGATATGATTGCATCAAAGCCCATGATGCGATCGCTTTTAACCCCATTCATTCATTACGCCGCACGCGAGCAACAGCGCAGCCGAAATTGATCGCCGCCTAATCGCGGCATGCACCCCCCATGATGATTATCAGCAGCTCCTACGACGACAGAATGTCAAGTGCGCCTTACAGCCTGCTGATCGAGTGCCATGTTCTTCTATCACCTAGCATCCACACCACACAGATGTAACTACTATTTGCCTTTTTAAATTTTTTATTCCTTCACCGGATACTGTTTTGATTCTCTAGGACCTTTTGACAGGACACTGTGCTGTGTGAGATCTGCAGGAGAGTATAAATAAATACCAACAGTTAATCAGTCAGTACTATACACCTTTAATAGTTAATCCAGTCTACATTCTGAATCAGAATCCACACATACATAGTACTCACATACATGCACTATTTGCTAAGTTGTAGTAACCATGTACATACATTCTAATTCAGTCCTAGTCATATGTACAGACATTCTAATTCAGTCATAATCATATGTACAGACATTCAGATTCAGTCTAGTCTAGTTAATTAGTACACCTGTTCAGCACTCAGCAGTCAGCATCCACACTGACATAGTACGCACATACTATTTGCCTTTTATTCCTTAACCAGATGAGTACTACTATTTTGATTCTCTAGCTACGATTGTTTACCCGAAATTTGCTGTGATCTACAGGAGATTATAAATACCAACAGTTAGTTAGTGCACCTGTCCATGTAGGCAAGCAGCAGGGCACATAGTTATTGCAGGAACGCATGTTCAGAAACCACAACATCATGGTTAGTTAGTTCAGTCTCTGCATATTCCGAATGTTCATCATATCATATCCCCTTCATTCTCCTTCTCCCCTCGCTGTCGGCGCTCCATACGATCATCGTCGACGATGAGATGACGGCGGTTTTGACTCCATGTTCTTGGTGGGTTATTGCAAGTGGGTATGGGGGCGTTTTGGATTCATGCCATTGCCAGTTTGCCACTTTGACGACTGGTTTTCGTGTATATGGGCAGTGGGTTCGTGACAGGTCAGGGTGCTGGGTTTTCAAGCCTGCAATCAGTGCACAGGAGGGCTCCCCCCTGTAGCCCTGTACCCTGCTCCATCCCTGTCTACTTAGTTGCCATGCTTCTTCTTCTTGCCATCTTTCTCGGAGTGATCTGTTTTATATTATCCTCTTGATTGTCTTGCGACCGATCCATGATTCTCTTGGGATCAACTTTGAGACGATGGTGTTGTGTGACCATGCATGATGATTCATGAGTAGTCCGATCCTTTGGTGACATGGACGGCAAGAGATCGTCATGATTCATGTGTGTTGTGTGGTGTGAGTTTTTCAACTTGGGATCAACTTTAGATGGTGTGGTTATGATGATTCATGAGTGGCCTGATTAGATTGACAGCGAGGAGAGGAGAGAAGGAGGTGATATGGTATGGGTTTCCCACTTGCATGTGTTGGTGTTTCCTCCATGGAAGACCAAGAAAGAATCACCAGACAGACAGGTCAATGGGTCCAGTTTGGATGCCCAAATTTTCAGGTAACACATCAATGAGATACGAATTGGGTGTTCCTGGCAGGATGAGTGTGTCGCATGCAGAAGATTATTTACATGTTGCAGATAGAATGATAGATTGGGCACCTTTGAAGGAAAATAAAATGATCACACCTACCATATGTCCTTGCATAGATTGCTTAAGACCAATGTTAAAAAAAGCTTGAAAAAATATTAGATGAAGAAATATAATATGATGAGATGGCCTGGAATTTCTGGGCCTAAAAAAAGGCGGTCTTGGAATTCACAATCCTGAAAGATTTAATGTTAGTTTTGTTGTGTAACTGGTGGTGGAGATTGGAGCTAGGCAGACAGGGGAGATGGCATGTGATCGTTGGGGGAAGTTATAAACGATTCGGAATGGAATCTGGCAAGCATGTGAGCAGAAGAGGCTGCTAGCTACTTGCTTGCTTTGTTGGGCAGATCTGATCAAAGTCAAAGCCGTTATATCTTCTGTTATACCCTGTTGGACGGAGCTAGGGTAGTTGCATATGGGAGACAGACTGATTTCTGGGAGGATTCATGCATGCTTGGTGTGGTTGATGATCAGCTGCTTTGCGACATGAGTATCCAGGCATGTTTGATGTCAATCATGATGTGGGATTCTGCTCGCATAAACAAAATGATCGGGGATGCGATGCTAAGCAAGTGGATCATAATGAGGTAGGATATATTTGCAGTTGCATTTGCAATGCAAGTGGTCTGGTCTTGTTGGAGAAGAGTAAGGTGATGAGAGTGGCCTGGAATAATGCGGCAGACCATGCATCCCAATTGGAACTCGACTCGGCGTGGTGGTCGTCTTCTCTTGCATGTTAGTTGGATGTCCAACCATATGTAAGCAGAGACCAAGGACCAAGCTGCCTCTGATGATCAAAATCTGGTTATGCTTGTTGTATCTCTGCACCGACATCCCCTCAATTGTTTTTTCCTTTTCAGAGTCTGTTGTAGTTTTGAGATCAACTCTAGATAGTGTGACTATGGCCCCGCCCTCCTCTGGCGGCTCGTAGGAGAGAACCCTAGCCGCCAACTCCTCCTTCCCTCCTCCTTCTCGTCTCGCCGCCGCCAGGGGGGCTCGGTAGCGAAGCTCAAAAAGAACATAAGGACGGCGGTGGTCGGGCACTGCTACTATGGCGGCTCGGATCCGACAAGTGTGGACGCTATGCTTGCTTGCGGTTGTGAATTCGTTCTTGAATTTGGAGGGTGTCGATGGTGTACTTGATCGCAGCGAAGGTTGTGCTTTGGCCAGGGCAGGAGGACCGATGCCTGATGTGTCAGATCGATATGGTGGTGGTGATTCAGATCCGGTTGGCCAGATGGTGGTGATGGTGGTGGTAGATAGTGTTACAACAACCTCCTATGGCTCCATGGTAGCGATGGTCACTGGAAGGTCTTTGGAGAGAGGAGATCTCACCGGATCCGATGGTTGATTTCAGCGGTGAGATGCAAACTATGGTGTAGAACTTCACGCAAAGGGATGCTTGTGCATTAACAATGGTCGCAGATGTTGGGGTGGTGGAATAGTGATGACTACATCACACAAGTGACCTCGTTGATAGTCCCTCCCTCCCAAATCCAAATACGGCCCCGCGTCCCTCCCGCGTCGCCCCCGCGTGCGACAGGGATGGTGACCTAGCCGCCGCTGCCAAACCTCCCCCCTCCTCCCCTCCTCCTCCCTCGCCGCCGCTGGCGGCGGCGGGGATCCTTCGTCGCTGCGTCCTAGGAGCTGGTGCGGGTCGTCCTCCCTGGATCCAGTTGAGGCGCTGTCGTGGGGCGCCGCGGCGTGGCCATCCTCCGGCGATGGGCTTGGATGAGGGCAGCGCGACGGGCTACGACGCTGGTGGAGCACGACCGACATGGTGATGGCGGCCGGCTGGCCCGAACCATGGCGCGGTGGGTGCGGGCTGCGGGCTGCAGGCGGCGTGGCGGCGGGGGTGGCGTGGTGGAGAGGCTGGTGGCGGCGCAATGGCCAGATCTGACCCCTCCTTGACACCTCCGGTGGTGAGGTGGTGGTGGTGCCCGTTGTTCCGGTGACAGCCTCCTCGATTGGATGTGGACAAATCTGGATCTGGATGGGGCGGGCCGCGAACGACATGGACCGCGGCCTGCCGCCCCTGCCGTGGCCTTCGGCTGGTGGGGATGGCGGCGTGGTGGTGGTGGTCGGACACCCTCCGTTCAACGGTCGATGGCGTGCGGCGCTAGGTGGTGGTCTTAGGGTTCCAACTCGCGTCAAGACGATGGTTTGCTGATGCCGATCCTCTTTGATCTGGCCGGAGTGACGGGTTCCGGAAGGCTCCGCCGGTGATTTCCCTTGGGCATATGCCTGGAGATCGCTGGATCGGGTGGGATTCGGTAGCAACGCAAAAAGTGGCGCGAAGCTCTGCTCTGTTGCCATCATGGGCAAATCCATGATGAAATCAGAGGTGAGAATGTCATGAAGGCTGAGATTGGAGGATTTGCAATGGTGATTGGAGTCTTTGCTCCTAGGAGGAACTGGCTCGGAGTTTCAGGAATCGTGGCAGCAGTACGTTAGCGGAGGCGACAACACAGGTGAAGTTCAAAGTCCTACCTTTTGGATGAAAATCCAAGGCCTGACCTTAGTTGGTTGTGCCTAGCAATGATCTTGCTGAAGATATTGTTTTGAAAGCGGGGATTATCTTCAGGGTGTAAACCTAAGGTCTAGCCTTAATTGGTTGTGCCTGGCACCGATTCCTTCTTGAAGGCGGTGCTTTTGAAGAATTGAACATCAGGTGTTGGCTTGGTGGTGATTGTGCTGTTGCTGCAAGGATTGTAACTCTATAGCGGGACTTTTCTTTTTGTTTTGGTTGGCTGAGTGCATCCGTACTGCCTTTTGGGCAGTGCGTAGTTGGGTGTAATTGGTATCCTTTCGATATTAATATATTCTCCTTTTCCAAAAAAAAGTGACGTCGTTGATGGTGCTACTTGCAGTCGTTTTAGAGCTCCAGGGTGAAAGCCTAGGTCTGACCTAACTTGGTAATACCTAGCAATGGCGGCACTTTTTTTCTCCGTTACCTTGTTAAAGTCATTGCTCGGATATGCTCGAACTGTTTTCTTCAATGTGAAAATCTAGATCCTGATCTTGTTGGTTGGATCCGGTGACGACGATCGCGTCAGCGTCGCTTCCTTCCTAAAGGTGTTGTCTTTGAAGAATTTCATGGTATGTTTATTGCTATAGTTTGCCAATCTAGATCTGACCTCTTTAGGATTTATTTATTTTATTTCATAGCCTGCACATAGCTTTGATCTTACACGACTTTGCTAGTTGTTGATATTTTATGTGTGTTGATGTTGGCTGTAGAGATCAGGTGTGTGCTTATAATGTTTGTATTCTCTTCATGCTTCATTTCAAGACAATAAAATCTATCTTTTATCAAAAAAGAATTATGTGACCATGATTAATCATGAGTACCCCGCAAAAAAAAAGATTGATTGTGAATAATCTGATGCTATCATGGGCGGCAAGAGATCATGCATGGTTGGACTTTTTCTCCTTCCATGCTCTTGTTTTTCCACGGGAAAGAAAAAGAAGCACGAGATATGAGTGGGATGCCCCGCCCGACCCCGAAGTAGAAACTTTGAGGTTAGAAATCTGTGGCAGATAATTAAGGAGTACACCAGTTCTGTTAAATTCATACAGAGCACGTCCATAGCCAAAAAGAAAATCATACTGAGCATTTATCACCCTGAATTTAGTGGGATTTTCAGTAAAACTTCACCAATCGAAATGAGTCAACCCTGAAAAGCTTTTGCCGTAGTTTGAAAGAAGAATCCAACACCTGAAACTAGAATTTTCTCAATCTCCATGTCAATCAGTCCGGCGACTTTGGGTACTGGTACGTGAAATAATGGACGAATGAATGCTCGAAGGAACTTCCTATCAACAACATCCTAGGACAGAGAAAATAAGATATGGTACATTTTTTTATTGCGTGCAGCATTTCATAATAGAAATGCAAAAAATCATTAAATATTTGTTTAATAGTCAAAAAACTATCACAATACGATATGGTACATTTTTTATTGCGTGCGGCATTTCATAATAGAAAAAATACTGGATCAAATCTAAATATCTTTTTAACGTGGTAACAAATATTAAAGACAAGAAGGGCCTCAAGGCCCAGACTTTCAGTAATTAAAAAAACACAGTACAAGCAAGCCCCTGATAAAAGAGCAAACTACAAGCATAGCCCTACTTCTTACAAAGAAGTCCCCGCAAAAATATATGGAAACGCAATCGGGTCCCAATTCCTCCTCGATGAACAGTAGCATCGTTGGCACTGGGGACGGACCACTTGGTCCGACGAAATCCAACAATAAGGAATCCTGCCTCCCATCGGAGGAATGAAGATGGATGCCCTTCAGACAGAGAATACCAAAGCACGGCGAAGAAGAGCACCCTTCAACCAGCTCAGCGGGGGGCATAGCTCCCAAAGGAGACCGCCCATCGACCACTAGTTGGGCAGCATAGTCTCTCCAGATCGGCTTCAGATGAAGAACACGAGAACCGAACGCCTCCTGCGCAGCATCCATCCTCCCGCTCCTCGTCGCCATCACCACGGTGATGTCGAAAGAGAAGAAGAACAGCGAGATCCATAGGAACATAGAAGGCCACGAGCTTATTCGAAGGAATGTTCGACTAGATCACTGTATCATCCATCAGTTCCTTGCTGCCGCCGCGACATGGCGCTCAGCCATGATCGCCTTTGCCCCACTATTGGGATCCCATGCCACCCCACCACTGGGCATCAGATCATAGAGGATGGGCAAGAAACAACAATAGCCGTTTCCTCATATGGCGTTTTGCATTTTCTTTAGTTGAGTAGATCGTTTTTTAGTCGAGTGGATTCTTGTATTAACATTGACACATCTGGATTCCATATATCATAAAGGTCGTTTCTTGTTTCTCCATTGTTGCCGCTCCTTTGTTCACGTGTCTGGTTTTGTAAGTCAAAACATTCTTAAAACTAAGTTGATGTTTTTTGTTAAGAGTTTTGCTTCGGTACACCCTTTCATAGAAAAAAACAGTTTACATACTTCGATGCAGATTAAACATGAAGATATTAAAATAAATTAAATGTACGAAAGTAGCATTTTTGCGTAGCTTTAAGATCGGTGCAAATTTCAAAAAAGGCGTACCTCAAAACTCGTTCATTGTCAAACGTTACAGAAAATACATCGAATCCTATGTGGATGCCAATACGCGACTCTGACATGCAGGGGTTGCTTCGAACGGATGGAGATCTCCACCCAGGAACCTGGTCCTGGGGACTCATTCGCGGATTGGTGGAGTAGATGCAGACTCGCTCGCCGCTAGACCTCAGGAGCGTCGGGGGCTGGATACGGTGATCACGTGCATTGCCTGGGCACTCTGAAAACAACGAAACTCACGAGTATTTGGGCGTATAGAGCAGCAGCTAATGCCGGAGCGCTTGATTGATTCATGTCATTAGGGACGGACTGGTGCTCTGGCGATCTGCAGGTGTTGGAGGGTTATCATTTAGTTCTTGGATGGTGTAAGGTGTGGGTGAGTTTCACAGATTGTGCTGGGCTATTCGTGGTCCGTAGGGCCTGTTCTTGTACATGTTTCTTCTACCTTGTATAAAAAATTTGGCACGGTCATTGGCGTACTCTCAAAAAGAGAAATTCGTGATGATTGAAACAGTAATGTGATGCTTTTCTTTTTCTGCATTTCCTTCGATAAATAAATGGATCGCGCTAGCTAGGCACTCACTGTGCAACGACAGCGCCCGCCCATGCTTCCATGATGCATCTATCCAGTGGCAACACCACACCTGCATGCAGCTTCTCTCTCTCCCTCGTCTCTTTTCTTCGGTTTTTTTTCTAGATTTTCTGAAAGTCTCTTTTCTTCGTCCCTAGCTTTGTGTTTTGCATTCATGCAGGATTAGCAAGCAAGCTAATCATGGATGGATGGACAGAAGAACTAACCATGGTCAAGTAGCATTTGTGCGTGGCAGACAGAGATCATCAGATCATGGGAATGGTCCATGCATGCATGCACGCACGCGTTGGAGGTCATCTTGACCGTACGTACGTGTGATCATCGGGTGGGTCTGGTGGTGCATGCACGCGCGCGACACTGCACATGGCGTGTGTGTGGACCGAGCGATCCAAACATCTCACGTACTCCCATCCTCCTCCCCACACCAAACTAGCTAGTTTTGGATCAAGCTAGCTACCCTAGACAGACATATATAGCTCTCTTGTTGTAGCTCACATGCACGGTGCCTTGTCAATTGCAAGAGATGGTGATTGCACTAGTTGTACGTAGGCATGCAGCTAGACATGGGGTCCATGAAGCAGATCCATCTCCGTCCATCTGATTGCGATTCTTTTCGCCCGCATCTTGAGTGATCTATTCTCTCTAGATTATCCTCTTCATCGTCTTGCGATTCCTTCATGATTCTCTCTTGGAGGATCAGCTCAAGACGCATGGTGTGTGATCGTGACTGCTCGTCGTGAGCGGTCTGCCTGACGACATGGACGGTGGCGATGGATTCAATAAGTAGTTGTTGGGAATTTTCTCTTTTTTTGTGATAAAAGTGGGAGTTTTATTCCAAGGGTACAAAATTACAGTTAGCTGACAGCAATAGAAGGTGGTCCTCGTTGTAGCCACCAAGCAGTGCTACACTCAGTACGACCATGATTTGTCAGACGATCCGCTACTCTGTTTTGAAGCCTATGAATTTTTAAAGGAATAAACTCCCGAGCCAACCTAAGATCGACCTTGAATCTCCGAGACGATGTGGGCATAAGGCAAAGCTTCCAGTACACTTGAGGTTAAAGATTGGAGAGCCGTTGAACAATCTGACTGCACCAATTTTGCTTGATCGGAATACTCAATTTCAAGCTTCATACCTTCTGTTGAAGTTGATCCAAATTCATTCATGAAGTTAAGAGGAAACTTCAGTGTTGGCCTAGGTCTCTCCTACCGCCTATAAATATACCTTGTAAGCCGCCGCACGGGATAGTTCCTCAAGTTGTAAATCCCTCGGCGTTTGTAACACCTCC
Organism: Bromus sterilis; assembly: GCA_950022295.1. Classification (NCBI taxonomy): domain Eukaryota; kingdom Viridiplantae; phylum Streptophyta; class Magnoliopsida; order Poales; family Poaceae; genus Bromus; species Bromus sterilis. Next base: position 4,733,301 of record OX465597.1, on the reverse strand, counting down.
ACAATAAGGAATAGTTCGCTGGCTGGCGCCCGTGGTTTTTCCCTTCTTCGCGGAAGGGTTTTCCACGGTAAATCTGCGTGTCCCCTGTGTTGCTTTTCGTTCTACTTCATTGTTATTTGCGTGTCGATTCTCTAACAAGTGGTATCTAGAGCCTTGTTCAATCTAGGGTTCTTCGACATGTCGATGAAGTTCGATCTTCCGCCGCTAGACTACAACACAAGGTTCGCGCTGTGGCAAGTCAAGATGCGCGCGGTGCTGGCTCATCCCGATCTGGATGATGCGTTGGAGAAGTTCGGGAAAGCCGATCAGGCGACGTGGACTCCTGATGAAGTCCGCAAGGATCGTAAGGCGATGTCTTTGATTCATCTGCATCTATCCAATAATATTCTGCAGGAGGTTTTGAAGGAGAAAACTGCTGCTGCTCTATGGTTGAAGCTGGAGTCGATCTGTATGTCCAAAGATCTAACCAGTAAGATGCACGTGAAGATGAAGCTGTCCACGCACAAGCTGCAGGAAGGTGGTTCGATGATGAATCACTTGTCGGTCTTCAAGGAGATCGTTTCTGATCTGCAGGCTATGGAGGTTAAGTATGAGGATGAAGACTTAGGTCTTCTGCTTCTATGCTCGTTGCCTAGTTCCTTTGCAAATTTCCGTGATACTATTTTATATAGTCGTGATGCTCTAACCCTTGCTGAAGTATATGAGGCCCTTCAACAGAAGGAAAAGATGAAAAGTTTAGTTCAGCCCGGGGAATCATCCTCTCGAGGTGAAGCTCTGCAGGTCCGAGGTAGATCTGAGCAGAAGAGTTACGGCAACAACTACAACAGAGACAACAGCAAGAATAACCGTTACCACTCAAAGTCCAGAGGAAAGGACAAACAATTTTGTAGGTATTGTAAGAAAAACGGTCACGAGATTGGTGATTGTTGGAAGCTGCAGAATAAGGAAAAGAGGAACGGTACGTATAAGCCTAAGAATAAAAACGATGGAGATGGTAAGGTTGTTGTTGCATCTGGTGAGACTGATTCTGATGATGCACTTGTTGTCTTTGCCGGTTGTGTTTCTGCTAATGATGAGTGGATACTTGATTCTGCATGTTCGTTTCATATTTTTTGTAACAAGGATTGGTTCAGTTCTTATGAGTTTGTGCAGACAGGAGATGTGGTGCGGATGGGCGATAATAACCCGCGTGAGATTGTGGGTATTGGTGATGTTCAGATCAAGATGCATGATGGCATGATCTGCACTTTGAAGGATGTGAGGCACGTACCAAAGATGGCGAGAAATCTTATCTCGCTTAGCACTCTTGCAGTTGAAGGATACAAGTACGCCGGAACAGGTGGAGTTGTGAAGGTATCCAAAGGTTCTCTCGTTCATATGATAGGTGATATGAATTCTGCAAAATTATATGCTCTTAGAGGAAGCACTATCAATGCTACTGCTGCTGCTGTTACTAATGAAAAATCTGATAATACTAATCTGTGGCACATGCGCCTTGGGCATATGAGTAAGCTTGGCATGGCAGAGTTGGTGAAGAGGGAACTTCTGAAAGGCTGCAAGATGGGCAATATGGAGTTCTGTGAGCATTGCGTGTTTGGTAAGCACAAGAGGGTAAAATTCAATGCTTCTGTTCATACCACGGAAGCTATACTTGATTATGTACATGATGATTTGTGGGGTCCTTCCCGTAAACCCTCTCTTGGTGGTGCTCGTTATATGCTTACAATTATTGATGATTACTCTAGAAAAGTATGGCCTTATTTTCTGAAACATAAGTATGATGATTTTGATGCTTTTAAGGATTGGAAGGTTATGGTAGAAAGGCAAACAGAAAGGAAAGTTAAACTGCTTCGTACTGACAATGGCATGGAGTTTTGCTCCAAAGCTTTTGGAAATTATTGCAGGAATTTGGGCATTGTCAGGCACCACACCATCCCGTACACTCCGCAACAGAATGGCGTGGCTGAGCGCATGAACAGGACCATCATCTCCAAGGCACGATGCATGTTGTCAAATGCGCGTATGGGCAAACGTTTTTGGGCTAAAGCAGCCTCCAACGCCTGCTACTTGATCAATAGATCTCCATCCATTCCGCTTGATAAGAAAACTCCCATTGAGGTATGGTCTGGTACGCCTGCTGATTACTCACAGTTGAGAGTTTTTGGTTGCACTGCATATGCTCACGTTGATAATGGAAAGTTAGAGCCCAGAGCTGTTAAGTGTGTGTTTCTTGGTTATGGTTCGGGAGTAAAAGGATATAAGTTATGGAACCCGGAAAACATAGAAAGTTATGGTGAGCAGGAATGTAGTTTTCAATGAATCTGTTATGTTTTTTGACAGTTCTTCCACAGATACTTTGTCAGTTTCTTCTGATGAAGAAGAGCAACATGAGATTGGTGTTCAGTTGGAGCTCCTTGATAAGGACGAAAATGAAATTGTTGATAATGATGTTCATGATGATATTGATGTGCAACACTCACCCCCTGTTTTGCAGCAAATCCGTACTATTGCAGCTGACAGACCAAGGAGGAACACTACCGCACCCAAACGTCTTGTTGAGGAATGCGACATTGTTCATTATACTTTTAGTTGTGCAGAACAGGTGGAGAATAATCATGAGCCATCCACGTACACTGAAGCTGTTATTTCGGGTGACCGCGAGAAGTGGATTTCTGCTATGCAAGAAGAGAAGCAGTCACTTGATAAAAATGGCACATGGGATATTGTGCGCTTGCCTAAACAGAAGAAGGCCGTTCGGTGCAAATGGATCTTCAAAAGGAAGGAAGGTTTATCTCCCAATGAACCTCCAAGGTATAAGGCAAGGTTAGTTGCAAAGGGCTTCAGTCAAATTACAAGTGTTGATTATAATGATGTGTTCTCTCCGGTTGTGAAGCATAGTTCTATTCGTACTTTCTTTGGTATTGTTGCTATGCATAATCTTGAGCTTGAGCAGTTAGATGTGAAAACTGCTTTTCTACATGGAGAGCTTGATGAGGAAATATATATGGAGCAGCCTGAAGGTTTCATAGAGCCTGGTAAAGAAGCTTTTGTGTGCAAGTTGAAGAAGTCCCTATATGGTTTGAAACAGTCTCCAAGACAGTGGTATAAAAGGTTTGATTCATTTATGATATTGAATGATTTCAAGAGATCTGACTTTGATAGTTGTGTTTATATCAAGTTTGTTGATGGATCACCTATATACTTGCTGTTATATGTTGATGATATGTTGATTTCTGCCAAGAGCAAGAAACAAATTAATGCTTTGACGGCACAATTGAGCAATGAATTTGATATGAAGGATCTTGGTGCTGCTAAGAAGATTTTGGGTATGGAGATTTCCAGAGACAGAGATTCTGGTTTTCTATTTCTTAGCCAGCAGAGTTACATTAAGAAAGTCCTTTATCGCTTTAATATGCATGATGCTAAATCTGTTAACACGTCCATTGCTCCTCACTTTAAGTTATCATCTAATGATTGTCCTAGTACTGATGAGGATTTTGAGTACATGTCAAGAGTTCCATATTCTAGTGCTGTTGGTTCTTTGATGTATGCCATGGTTTTCTCTCGTCCTGATTTATCTTTTGCTATGAGCTTGGTTAGTAGATTCATGGCTAATCCTGGTAAAGAACATTGGAAAGCTGTTCAGTGGATTTTCAGGTATCTTCGTGGCACTTCAGGTGCTTATTTGAAGTTTGGCAGGACTGGTGAGGGACTCGTTGGCTACGTGGATTCAGATTTTGCTTCGAGTGATTTGGATAAGAGGAGATCCCTCACCGGCTATGTGTTCACCATTGGAGGATGTGCCGTGAGTTGGAAGGCTACATTGCAGCCAGTTGTTGCTCAATCCAGTACTGAAGCTGAATACATGGCTATTGCTGAAGCGTGCAGGGAATCAGTTTGGTTGAAAGGTTTATATGCTGAACTTTGTGGAGATACTACTTGCATGAATCTGTTTTGTGACAATCAAAGTGCAATATACTTAACTAAGGATCAAATGTTCCATGAGAGGACCAAGCACATTGATGTCAAATACCATTATATTCGAGACGTTGTTGCTCAAGGTGAGATAAAGGTATGCAAGATTCATACTCATGATAATCCTGCTGATATGATGACAAAGCCTGTTCCTGTTGTTAAGTTTGAGCTTTGCTCAGACTTAGTTGGTATAACTGCTTAGCCCTAGTGGCTGTTTGGCGCGGAAGGTGTTTCTTTTGTTTGTTCAGGAAGGAGTTGCTCGTTCATGCTACAAGGTGAATTTGTCTCAAGGTGGAGTTTGTTGAAGTTGATCCAAATTCATTCATGAAGTTAAGAGGAAACTTCAGTGTTGGCCTAGGTCTCTCCTACCGCCTATAAATATACCTTGTAAGCCGCCGCACGGGATAGTTCCTCAAGTTGTAAATCCCTCGGCGTTTGTAACACCTCCACAATAAGCAATAGTTCGTTGGCTGGCACCCGTGGTTTTTCCCTTCTTCGCGGAAGGGTTTTCCACGTTAAATCTGCGTGTCCCCTGTGTTGCTTTTCGTTCTACTTCATTGTTATTTGCGTGTCGATTCTCTAACACCTTCCAACAGTGCTTGCAGCTCGGCCTCTAACGCATTATTGCAATGAAACATATGTCTATAAGAGGCGAAAATAACCCTGCTCACATAATCTCTCAAAATCATCCCAGCCCCCGTTGTTCCGTCCACTGGGTTAAAGGAGCCGCACACCGAAAGAGCTAACTGGGCAGTAGAAGGTGGCGTCCAGATATGACCTGGTTCCGACGAAGCCGAGCACCCAGGTACTTCTGAAACCGGTAGAATGGCAGTCATCTTACCTTTGATGATTTCCACTACTGAATACTTCCTAACCTGTAACAGGGAAGAGAAGTAGCTTTGTAGGAACTGTGAAGAAATCTCGGTGGGTACTAGACCCTTGCCATGAACTTCATCATTGCGCTCATGCCTGATTCTCCAAATTAACATCACCACCATATCTCTTGCAGTTGGTTGGGAATTTTCTCATGTGAGGACAATTAGAAAGGAAACCACGAAAGAACAACCAGTTTCTAAAATAATGGGTTTATGGAGGGTGATACCTATATAGAGTCCTGCGAGCTACGCCTTAAGCTTCGCTGCATCCACACTATTGCAATGCCCAATATAATCCCAAGAGCATATTAAGATTTCACCACATAGTTTCGGGCAATAACCCACAAACTCGCAAAGCTACCTTCCTTCATAAAACTCGCATCAACAATAATCTTAATGAACTCTGGGGAAGGAGGCTGCCAAGTCAAGGCTTTCCACTCAGCAACATATATGTTCTTAACCTCATCAACCCTCCCTTTACCTTTGTCTTCCACCTTCAGTTGCTTAGTATCAATATCACTGCTTAGCCTCCTCCCCACCCGCCGCTCTCCTCCTTCCCCTCTTTCCTTTGTCTGCCCCAGCGGCGTCTCAAGTCTGCGGCCCCCTCCCTCATGCTCCCTTCACCGGCGTCGCCGGTCGGAGTGGAGCAGGGGGAGGTGGTTCTCGCGAGTTGCTAGGTTTAATTTCCTGTATTTCCCTTTCCTCAAGGAGTTGTTCCCGTGGCTTCCAAGCAGCCGCGAGATCTGGTGTCCCCGATCTGTTCTTCGGCGCTCATGGCGGCGGCGCAGATGGAGGAGGTCCTCTGGAGCTCCCTCAATAAGCTTGCCTATCCTGATGGGATCCATGGCGATTCGTGCGGATCTTGCTCTTCTTGCTCCATGGAGGTGGAAGAGGACGTGGGATGCGTGATGTTCGTGCTCGATCTACGCCCTGGAGACTAGCTGCAGCAATCATTTTCTTGAGCTTCATCTCGGCGACAAAGATCAGTTGGTGTTGCGCCAACTTGCCGTCGAGTCCTCAGGCCGAAGGGCGGTCATTCCTGGTGCAGACGTGCTCGGCAGCTAGACAACGCCCCCAGTTCACTAACCTCCAGGCCATGGCTCCAAATTGGAGGCCCTTAAGCTCCTGCAGCTCGGCATTCTTCGGCACTTTCATCCCAAGTGGCGAGCTCCCCGGCGATGAAGAGGCAGGCCGTGACAGGAGGCTTCGACGCGACGACGACGATGGTCGAGGACCTGATTGCGGTCTCATTTCTCATTTCAGGGTTCTCTTTGTAAACCTTAAGTCGCTATCTGTTATTTCGTGCTTTCTCAATGGCTTTTGTGTAAGATGTACCACCGTTGATGACTAATGCATGCTGGCTCTTCGGGACCCTTCCTTGTTAACAAAAAAAGCTGCTTAGTATCATTACAAGACGAGAGGAAGCTCAATAAAAATTCACAGATGCAGAGATGGATTCTATACCCTTACCTCGTGAATTTATACATGGGCAAATGGGCAAATAAGCAGGCACACGTGTGGTGGGCGCGCGCGAGGCGACAAATCTGCTGCCGATCGCGCGCCCACATTATGTATGCGCAATACTGTGTGCGAAAGCGCCCATGCCTCCATCCAGCGCAACACTTTCAGCTTATATCCCTCTCTCTCTCCCTCTTGTCCCTTTGCCTTTTGCTTGCATGAAATCATAACGTAGCAAGCACACGGCGGATGGATGGATCCATCAAAGCTGGTTTGTGCCTTCTGTTGGTGAAGCATTATATGCAATTGATGCATGGCTGGTCGAGTAATCAAGGTCGATCGATCTTGAGTGGGGCCGTACGTGCGTGCGTCCATGGGTGTGCCCGCTGCGTGCAACACTTGCACATGGCGTGTGGACCTGCATGCATGCATGCCCGAGGCACTTAATTCATCGAACATCTCACGTACGTACGTACGTACTCCTCAGACCAAACTACATTTGGTTAGAGCTCTAGTCGTACTAGGCTACTAGCTAGTTCGTTGGAGAATTAAAGGAGGATTAGTTGTACAACCTACATAGCTAATTAAACAGGCCGGCCGGGGTCCATGCATACTTGGAGATAGATCGATGATGGCGCGATGAACATGTACTAGTCGTGAATGAATGAATTGTGCTGCCGGTGGATGATGGGATTTGATGGACTGCCTCTCTGGTACACCCCAGTACGTACCGTGTGTATGTAACCACTGTTTGGACCAGCTAGCGCATGCATGATTGTGGTTGTACCGCAGGTGAACAAGCCATTAATTATAATGTCCACACTTTATTTGGTGCGTAAACCTTTGTTTTCTTATTATAAAATATTTTAATATAGACTAGACAAGCCTCAAAGCTTTTGCTGTACTTTATTTTAGGTTTAGCTTTTGCTGTACTTGGAAAGTACTCCCTCCGTTTCAAATTACATGTCGTTTAAGCATTGTTCCGACCAGGTGAAAAAGCTAGGAAGTTACGATCATACCCCTACATTTGAATCCATCGCCCCCACCTCCGCCAGATCGACAATTCCCCCTCCTCCGCCCCCACCTCCCGCTAGGTTGCCGGATTCCCGCTCTCCATCCCCCACGTCCAGGGTCACCATCTCCATCTCCCGCTCTCCATCCCCCACGTCCAGGTCGCCAGATCCATCTCCCTATCTCCACCCCCACGTCTAGGCCGCCAGATCCATCTCCCGCTCTCCATCCCCCACGTCCAGGTCGCCAGATCTCTAGGTCGCTGGGTCCATCTTCAGGTCGCCAGGTCAATCTCCAGGTCGCCGGGTCCATCTCCAGGTCACCAGATCTATCTCCAGGACTAGATACAACAGCAACTCATCTTCAAGAAGCTCCAGTGAGACCCAGACCCAGCAGCTTGCAGTGCAGTTCTAACCTGCAGTGTCCTAGAGTCCAAGTTCATCGTGGTGTCGCCGACCACCAAGTTGGCGCTGAAATTGTCAAACAGAACAATCAGATGCAGGCATGGATTTTGATCTCAATTACACTCCACCCGAAGAAGATGGCATCGTCATACCTGGTGCTTTCAACATGGAAGAAGATATCGTCGATCCCGGTGAAGAAGATGGCGCTGAGAACGTCAACATTGAATAAAATGGCGCTGAGAACGTCAACATCGAAGAAGATGGCGCCGATCCCGATCAACATGGAGTCGGTGAGCAGACTTCTCTTCTTGCTTGCACACAAACAAACACACACATAGCAAACTGGAGTTAATTACAACACTCTTGCACTTGAACTTGAGTAGGTTTAAACTGGAGTATCAAATCAAATTCAAACTATAGTGACTCGTGTTGATCTTCTGGTCAAGCTACTCGTAGAAGAAATAATACAATGAATTTGATTCACATATAACAGTGAGTATCTTCTACTCCTAGCAATAATACAGTGGAAAGCAAGCAAGCATAGTACTCCAGGAGTAGTTAAAAATGTTGATACTGGCCTTTTATTCCATATTTACAGCAAGCATGGAATATGTACAACAACAGTATAAGCCATATTAAATTTTCAAGCACAGTATAAACAAGAGTATTAATCTTTGTCTTATTTCTTGGTGCAGGTGCAGGTGTAGAGCAAGCAGTTAAAAGAAGGAAAACACTCAATGACCAGAAAAAATATGCTGCTTATGTGGCATTGCATGCGTTGTGTATGAGCAGAGGCGGCATATTCAAGAGAAATGATCAGAAAGATATTGCAAACTTTTTTCAGACAGATGTCAGGAATATACAAAGAATTTGGCAAAAGGCAATGAAACAGATTGCACAAGGATTAGAGGTCGATGTCTCAAACCAGAAAAAGGGGAGATGTGGAAGAAAGCCTAAAGATATCAACCTAGAACAAATTCCCACAATTCCACTAAACAAAAGGTCGATCTACTATAAGGTCCCTAGCTTGGCAATTGGGTTGTACCCCTACTACACTTCACAGAAAGTTCAAGCTCAAGCTGATACGAAGGCACTCAAATAGTGTGAAGCCAGCTCTAAAGGAAAAGAACAAGAAGGACAGGGTGTTGTTTTGCATGTCACATATTGATGAAGCAACAATTGCAAGTGCAAGGCCTAAATTCAATACTATGCACAATGTCGTGCATATCGATGAGAAGTGGTTTCACATGACTAAGAAAAATAAAAAATATTATCTGCATGAAGATGAAGCAGATCCTATTCGACCTATTCAGAACATCACTTGCATTGGAAAAGTCATGTTCCTAACAGCTATGGATCCCTCAAGAGGGTGTGGTGATCTTAGAACTGTCTTGTATTGTGTGTCTTGGAAGTGTGTATGTCTGTATCTACTGCTATTGTATCCTTCATAGAGGAGTAATTATAATGTGTGTATGTGGGTACTTATATTGTACTGCAGCATCACTAGGGGTACTTATAATGTGTGGAGTACAGTAGGAGCTTCAATTTAATTTGATTTAAATTACTCCATCATTTTATTCAATAACTCATAAATCACCAATTACTCAATAACAACAGCTCAGACAAACAACAACATCAGCAGCAAAGACACTAAAATAAGATGGAGTACTTTACTGGACAGCAACAGCAGCTCAAACAAACAACAACTATAGCTCAAATAAGCAGCAACAACAGTTCAATAACAGTAAGCCGGAGTGCTTTACTGGACAAATTATTTACAAAGACACTGAAATAACCTACTGGATACAAGCTCAACAAGCTATTGGATACAAGCAATACTTAATGGATCAAACAAACACCAAACAGCTCACCGGAAAGTCATGCTTGTCATCATGGAGTAGTTGTCGTCATGGTTGTTGCATGCCGTGGAGTACTAGGTTGTTGCACACCATGGAGTACTGCTACAGCTACTGCTAATTAAAGGAAAATGTTTCAATTAATTTTATAAACACATAGCAGGTTTAAATTTATTTTAATTAACAGAGAAGGTTCATTTTATTCGAATTAACAGGAGTAACTAACAAGAAGTACACTGAATTTATACTCACATGCCAAAAGAACTCCAAACAACAATCAAAAATGCTCCAGCTGCTCCTCGCCGCGCCGAACACTGCAAATAAGAAACACTATGAATATACTCTAGTGGAGAAACACTCAACTGCTTGCAAAAATGGGAACTCAGCTACTGAAACGGTTTTTGTTTGTTCATTGCCGTGCTACCCCCTTTCTTTCCTTGCCCATCCCTCTAAGTTCGACAACCTTCATTTTCTGATGTCGGCGAACCTACATAACAAACCCCTAAGATAGACATCGGGGTGACGCCTCTCCGACAAACCCGCATACCCGCATCCCTAGGGTAACGAACCATAGCCTTTCTCTACAACTCTCCTCGGCCGACTAGAATTGAGTGATCCAAAACTAATCGGTCAACTTTCATGTTGACTTGTAGGAACATTGTATTTAAGTTCCAGGTCAGAGATAAATAAGCAAGCACACGTAGGCGTGGAACGCGACTCAACAAATCTCGTGTCTATCGATCCAGCTAGCCAGTGGCCACTGTGCAACGACAGCGCCCGCCCATGCATCCATGATCCATCCAGTGCCAACACTACACCTGCAACTTGTCTATCTCTCTCTCTCTCTCTCGTTTCTTTTCTTTGTCCCTTTGCGTTTTGCATCATGTATGATTAGCAAGCTGGATTAAGTAGCCATCGCCTGCGTGTCCATGGCTCATCAGATGAGAAGGGCTCATGCATCTCGACCGTCCGTACGTCTGATCATCATGTCCGTCGGTACTGATCCAACATCTCACGTACACTCCCATACTCCTCAGACCAAGTCTCCTCTGTACCCCTGTTCCATCCTTGTTGACCTGAATGTGACCTCTCTCGGAATGATCTGTTTTAGATTATCCTTGTGACCGTCTTGCGATCCATGCGTGATTCTCTCTTAGGATCAGCTCCAGATGATGCATATGGTGTGATCGTTACTATTCATGAGCGGTTAGAATGTCTGGTGGCATCGACGGCGAGAGAACATGGTTCATGTCTGGTTTGAATTTTCAGCTTGGGATCAAGTTGATAGGGTGTGACGTGATTCAATTTCAAGAGCGGCCTGGCAGATGACACGGACGGCAAGAGATCGCTCCAACTGATATTTTCTCATGGGAATGTTCACCAAAACAAGTGGACGCTCAAATTCTTATTTGAGCAATTTTAACATGGTTCTTCTTAACCCCGCTTTTCACATTAGAGGTAAGCAGGTAAAAGTTAATCAGATCCACTACTTAACAATGGTTCTGATCTAATTTTATTCATAAATACATTGTGATAAAAAAATCATGTGTAGTGCACTAATGCATGTCGCATGATACTCCTTATGTGTGAATTTTAGAGGTGATGATAGTGAATAAGGCTAGTAAATGTAACATGTTATGAAGATTTTGAAAATTTCAAAACACACATATTGAGATAATTAAAAGTACTAAAGATTACTCTCATATATATATAAAATTAGAGGATACCCCGCGCGTGGCTGCAGGAATCAACTGCAATATATTTTGATTTTATGAAACATAAATAATTGAATTAATAATATATAAATTAAAACTAAAAATATTATTATGTAGTTGGAAATATTTATTTAATATAAGCAACATGTTACAATGAAAAAAAAACCCATGCATGTTTACTGAGCCTTGATGTGGTGGCATGTGTATGGTGAGATGGATTTGTGCATGAAATTAACTATTAATGAAAACATTTATCTCATGCATATTATGGTTGGTCTTTGATGAGGTATCATGTGTGCAGGTTAAGATAATAGAGGTAGTGGCTTAATGGAGATGTTGATATTGACACTTTGCATGTTGAGAGAATTGGGATAATTTTTTTAAGAATGTAAGATATGATAGGTTTACCCTACAAAACATATATGATAGGTTTAAGTTCATTGATGTCATTAAGAGCAAAATGTTAGAGTTTATGGGTGGCTGTTAAAATAAATTAATCTTGTAGCCCAACTCAAAATTTAACTTAGAAATTAGAAACCTAGTCATTAACCTTCAATTAATAGGCTCCTACAATAAAAAAAGATTGGGCTGTCAGAATAAATTGAATAAAAATACTGTAATTTACTTTTAACAATCATCCATAAATTCCAAAAGAACTAGGCTTAAGCATGGGCGGGCAAGCAGGCACAGTTGTGGAAGGAGCACACGACAAATCCGCTGTTGACCGCGAACACAGCGACGGGGATATGTATGTATACTGTGTACGACATGTTAAATTTCGAAATTATTATTGTACATATCATATTTAATGAGATTAATTGTCTCGTATTAAAACACTGCAAATATTTATCGCCACCTCAATAAAAAATATACCATAATTCTTATCCTTCACTCATTCATCAACCAAACAATTTAGTGGCTATCCTCAACCATAATTTATCCTTCCAACCAAACAAAAATATAGGCTAACCTACCAATCAACCAAACAAAAAATAGGCTATCCATAGTCAGGTGGTTGGGATACCCATATCCACCCTAGCACATCCGTCCACCAAACACATCCTAAACTTCTCTCATCTGGCTAGCTGCCTAGCTAGCATGCCCCTTCTACTTGTCCATTTTGCGTTTTGCATCATACTGTATAACATATATACTCCTATCATTTCAAAATGTAGTGCGTCCGCGCTTTTCGAGGTTCGACTTTGACCATAAATTTAACAATCAAGACCGACTACGGCGGGAGAAAAAAATTATATAATTAAAAACTTCTTTCGAACATGAATTCATTGGCATAATTTTTACTCCCGCCGTAATTGGTCTCATTGGTTAAATTTATGATCAAAGTTGAAGCACGGAAACCGAAGACGCACTATATTTTGGATGGAGGGAGTACTTCCTTCATTCATAAATACATAATGTGGTTTTAATTTAATCATGAACTAAAATTATGTCATCTATTTGTGAACTGATGGAGTAATTAACAAGCACAAGGTGGATCGCTCGTTGGATTAATAAAGGTCTGTGCCGTTTGTTGACACCGGTTTTTGGTACCACAATAAACCTATATAAGATGAACTCAAATGAAGAGGTCCTCTACATGAAAATTTTTGGTATCATCGATATGAACAATTTTGTAGTTCGAGCCATCGTCATCCGATTCTATCTTGGAGGCCGAAACTATGTTGAAAGCGATAAGATCCTGTCATTGAAAGTACTATTTTGCCAATTATGCCTTAAATAAATCATCAAATGGAAAAATGTTCTACATGGAGCGGCTTCGTCTCGTCGAACCGGTCGATTTTGATATTTGAAACGTCCAAATCCGAGTTCGTATGAATAAGTTACGGCCGAAACCGTGCCGAGGAAAGTTCGGACGTCCGACGGATATCGGAAGTCCGACATTTTTTGACGGGAAAGGTCAGTAGGGCTCCGATTTTTGGACCGGAAATCCGACGGGAATCAGACGTACGACAGGACGGACGTCCGAATGACGACGGACGTCCGATTTTGGCGACGGAATTCGGGAAGACTTTCCAGATTCACGTTTTTCTCCGACCTGAGTTAGAAATCAGCTCAAAACCCTTTCAATATGGCTCCGAATCAAAAAACGTTCAACATGAAAGTTCTTGGAAATTTCGAGGGCTACAACTTTGATGTTTTGAGTTTTTTCATCTAAGGTCGTTTATAGCCCCAAAACTACCGAAAACCGAACTGATATCCCGGGCCCACTTGTAATCCGAGTTCGGTTAAGTTTGGAAAGATTTGGACGGGATTTGAAGTCTTTTTCTTGTACGGAAAGTCTAGCCTCCTCATATATAGATGAGGTGACGGCCGATTGAAACAACACACAATCGCAAACACATCTAAACCCTAATTTCGTCTACTTTTCCACGTATCTTCTCCCTCGTTCTTCGTTTGTTCTTGTTCTTGCAGGGCAACGATCCGCGAGAGCTCTAGGGGCGACAAGGTCGACCTAGGGCAGCCCATAGCCGCCGTGCGCCCAGACGGGGTCCCTCCCGGGCGTGTGGGGTTTCGGGTGCTCAAAAGCGTTCGCCGGTTGTCTTGCGTACCGCGCTACCGGGCGGATCTCCTTCGACGTGAGCTGCGGTGCATCACCCCCGGCGTCGAGGGTACACGTGACGTGTTCGTGTGTCAACACACTTTTTGGCGACTCCGCTGGGGATCAATAGATCAAGCTTCATCATCAACCATGACCAACGGAGATAATCTTCCCAATCCATCGGAAGTTGACGCCGGTAACATCATCAAGCCTAGTCTTGAGGAATTATCGGAGGACCATCGCCGAGCTTATGAGGAGTACAAGAAGGCACGTGAAGAGAAGGAGCTGCAGGACTTCCTTGGGAATTTCAAGAAAGATCGCCAAGGCAATATTGCTCCGGTTGGAGAAATCAAGTTCCCTCCTCTTCATGTTGAGCAAGTTAAACCCTCTGTGAGTACTACCTTTTCTTCTGAACAATGGGCTGAAATTGTTAGTCGTATTACCGACGGCAATAATTTGGTTTACCGAGCTTGCGTTGAGAGTACTAGTGCTAAAAATAATATGCCTCCATTATCTAGTGGTAGTATTGGTGCACGTACTAGTTTGGGAAACCCTAGTTCAGTTTTGCCATTATCATCGGCGCCTCCCATGCCGACGAATTATTTCCCCACTTATACAAATCAAGTTGTGGCTGCACCTATTAATCCTATCATGAGTATGCCAGGTTCGGTGGCAACGCCGAATCAAACTTTGTTTCCAGGTAGGGATAATATTGGATCATTGCCGAATTATGGTTCGGTATACACACATGTAGCCCCAAATCATACTCCTCATGTACCAGTGTCACAAGCAACATCGTCTAATACAGACGATGTGTTAGCTAACCTTAGGGAGGAGATGACCAAGATGCTTAGAGAAAACTTTGGTGTGGAACTACTTAGGAATCGGATGTATCAAAAGCCGTTCCTGAGTATTTCGATGAAATTCAATGTCCTCCAGGATATAAAATTCCAGATTTTGTTAAGTTTAGTGGGGATGGCACAAAGACTACATGGGAGCATATTAGTCAATATTTGGCTCAATTAGGTGAATTAGCTTCATCAAAAGAGTTGAAAATACGTTTGTTTCCTTTATCATTGACTGGTACTGCTTTTTCATGGTTTTCATCTTTGCCGCATGGTTCTATTCTTGCATGGCCTCATCTTGAGCAAAAATTTCATGATCATTTTTACAGTGGTGATAGTCAACTTAAACTGTCACATCTTACATCGGTTAAACAAAAGAATGATGAATCGGTCTCCAATTACGTCAAGAGGTTTAGGGACACAAAAATCCGGTGTTATAGTTTAGTGATAAGTGAGAGGGATTTAGCTGATCTTGTATTTAATGGTTTAAAAACTTATATTAAAGATAGGTTAATTAGAAGGCCATGAGTTCTTAACTATTAATCAAGTCTTGCAAAGGGCTTTAACTTAAGAGAGCCGTGGCAAAGAGAATAAAGAGGTGCATAGATATAAGATTGATCGTCCTAGGGTGAATATGATTGAATATGATAGTGATTCGGACGATGAAGCTAATGTCTATACCGCCGAGTTTGTTTGGCCATCCAAGGCCAAACCTTTTACTTTTCAAGATTTAAAGCCGATTCATAAGAATCGTTATGATGATATGAAGTTTACTTTTAACATTGCTAAATGTGATAGAATATATGATTCTTTGCTGCAAGCTAAGTTTATTAAAATGTCTCACTCTTTACCGCCGTTTGATGAGCTAAAACGGCGTGCATATTGCAAATATCATAATTCTTTTTCTCATTCTACTAATGATTGCAATGTTTTTCGGCGACAGATACAATCGGCCATTAATGACGGACAATTGAATTTTTCTGAGATGCAAGTTGATAAGCATCCGTTCCCCATGAACACTATGGATTTGGAGGGGAGGAAGATGTTAATTCGGCCTGACATAGCCGAATCAGCTAACAAGGACAATGTTGTCATTGGTGAATCCAGAAAAAGCAAGGATGGCAGCAAGGTCTCGGAGAGGCAAGTGGTGCTTGACAAGCAACCCGGTGGTGGGGAGATTATCAAGATCACCATCAAGAATCCTACACCTGGGGGGAAACCACAAGTGCAAGAGAATACTCGTGGCAAATTTGTCAAGCCCAAGAGTCCGGAAATTGGCAGGTGGAAGACAAATGAAGCTAAAGTGCAACGCAAGAAAATCAAGCCAACTTTTGATATGTTGCTGTCCAAATATGCCAACCAAGCGGCCGGTTCTAGCTCTAATCGGTCATCACGTTTGAAACATTCAAGGTCGCCTCCTAAGCAGGAATTTCAGCATCGAGCAAGGCCATACGGGTCATGGGCGCCAGCCCCATGGATGGCACCACCCCCTTAAGCGCCGCCCCCTTATGGGCCATACTATACAGGAGGATTTGATGGTAGATGGGAGCAGACCCCAATGGCTCCTTATGCTTTTCATCCAGGGTGGGCAGCGCCTAGAAGATCCGTGCATGAGAGGATTTCTTACCCCATACAAGACCGTTTGAGTTATGGTGCCAATCGGTCAATGCAAAGTCATCCGAAGGAAGCTAGCGGGAAAGTGTGGCGTGCAAAGTCATCGAGTTATATAATTCCAGATTCCGCTAAGCCGAAGGAAGATGGGATTGGTGTCAAAACCGTTATGGTGGGCACCGAGCTGCTAAAACTCAAAGAGCCGATTGTTATTGATGATCAGGCTATTTCAAGTGATGGTGTGGTGGCTGTCCCGCAAGGTCCTATGGCTAATGAGCATGAAGCCAGTACAAGTGAGGTCAAGCCTAGAGACCCCAAGTATACTCAACCTAAATGGTGTCCTCCCGGTATATCCAAATCACAAAAGAGGAGAT
Source organism: Bromus sterilis (assembly GCA_950022295.1). Taxonomy (NCBI): domain Eukaryota; kingdom Viridiplantae; phylum Streptophyta; class Magnoliopsida; order Poales; family Poaceae; genus Bromus; species Bromus sterilis. Next base: position 4,716,617 of record OX465597.1, on the reverse strand, counting down.
TGCAGTGCATGAGGAGCCATGAAAAGGTGGAGCAAGAGGCAGAAAAACCGAGGGATGAGTGGTTTAACGAAGATCGTCCCATGGTGCCCGCGGAAAAGGTGTGGAGGCCTAAACAAATAGATAACACGGTGGCTCTCCCAACGCCGGTAGTTCTAGAGAGGATGATGCAAATGCTATTGTATCGTCCACACTATCTATCACTTCTCCTTTAATTGAGAATACATTGGAGTCAGCGGATATGCATGAAGAAGAGGTGTTGCTAGATTAGGAGCCTACGCCTGTACGTGAAAGTATGAATACTAATATGGTGTTCTACTTTCCCGCTGAATTTCGTGCCGTAGATGAAGAAGGGGAGGTGGCTCATTTGGATTTTGGCCCTAAAAATGCTATATTCGAGAAGCCAAAAGAACCGGTAACACACTTGAGGCCATTGTACCTCAAAGGTCATATTAATGGATCACCGGTCTCTAGGATGCTTGTTGATGGTGGTGCTGTTGTGAATCTTATGCCCTATTCGGTCTTCAAAAAGCTGGGTTTGAATGAGGCAGAATTGATGAAGACCAACATGGTGCTCAATGGATTTGAAGGCAAGGAAAAAACTGAAGCCAAAGGTGTCATGTATGTAGAGCTTACGGTGGGGAGCAAGACTTTGGCTACCGCGTTCTTTGTTGCTGAGGTGCATGGTAACTACAATGTCATACTCGGGCGCGATTGGGTTCATGCAAATCAATGCGTACCATCGACTATGCACCAGTTCTTGATTCAGTGGGTTGATGAGGAAGTAGAGGTTGTTCATGCGGATAATTCGGCCTGTGTTGTTTTGGCTGATGCACCAGTGGATTGGCAACATCCACATGCTACTTGCTTGACGGGGTGTGACTTGTCAGATTTTGATTTTCTTAGAGCCACAAAGAATGGTTTCGTGCCCGTTTCTCTAAAGCCGGTTGGTGGTAACCGGCTCCAAGGAACAATGCATTTAAATGGATTCTAACTCCGAATGGTTGCAAAAGCGTCTTGAAGAATATCGGTCCAATGGGAACGATATATTTGAGTCGATAGAAGAGTTGGAAGACATGGATAAGTAAGGACAAGGTTTTGCGTCGGCTGATCCATTAGAGGAGATAGACATAGGAGATGGTTCAATTCCTAGGCCGACGTTTGTGAACAAAAATATGGAAGCCGATTGTAAAGTTAAAGTAATCGAGCTGTTGAAAGAATATATTTGTTGCTTTGCATGGGAGTATCATGAGATGCCGGGTCTAAGCCGAGAGCTAGTTGAGCATTGGTTGCCTATAAAGAATGGTTTTAGGCCTTATAAGAAAACAACTAGAAAGTTTAATCCTAAAATATATGACCGTATCAAGGAAGAAATCGGTCGATTGCTTAAAGCTAATTTTATTAGACCTTGCAGGTATGCTGAATGGATTTCTAATATCGTGCCTGTGGAGAAGAAAGGGTCCAACAAGGTGAGGGCGTGTATTGATTTTAGAGATTTGAATAGAGCTACGCCCAAAGATGAGTATCCCATGCCAATAGCCGATATGCTTATTAATGAAGCTTCTGGACATAAAGTTATTAGCTTTTTGGATGGTAATGCGGGATATAATCAGATTTTGATGGCCGAAGAGGATATTTACAAGACTGCTTTTCGGTGCCCCGGTTTTGTTGGTTATTTGAGTGGGTGGTAATGACTTTTGGTTTGAAGAATGCCGGTGCTACATATCAAAGGGCTATGAACTTAATTTTTCATGATCTACTTGGTGTTATACTTGAGGTCTATATTGATGATATTGTTGTCAAATCGGATGCTTTTGAATCTCATTTAGCCGATTTGCGTTTAGCTTTTGAGAGGATGAAGAAATATGGATTGAAGATGAATGCTTTGAAGTGTGCTTTTGGCGTATCGGCTGGCAAATTCTTGGGTTTTATTATTCATGAGGACGGTATTGAAATTGATCCCAAGAAGATAGAAGCTATAAAGAAGGTGGAGGCTCCAAAGTGCAAGAGAGATATGCAGAAGTTCCTTGGCAAGATTAATTATTTGAGGAGATTCATTGTTAATTTTTCAGGGAAGGTGAATGCATTTACCCCTATACTTCGGTTAAAGGATGATGTTGATTTTATTTGGGGGGGGGCAAAACAGCAAGAAGCATTTGACATGATCAAGAAATATTTGTGCACTCCTCCGGTGTTGAAAGCTCCTAAGCATGGGAAGCCCTTTAGACTTTATATTGCGGCGGATCACGGTGTTATTGGTGTTGTTTTGACTCAAGAGACCGAAGGAAAGGAACATGCTATTACTTATTTGAGTCGGCGCCTTTTGGATGCCGAAACAAGGTATACCTTCATTGAGAAAATATGCTTATGCTTATATTATGCTTGCACAAAACTGAGACATATTCTAGTGCGTATGTAACGCCCTCAGATCTTGTAACAGTAATCACTGTTATTGGAACAGTAATCCTTTTGCTACAGTCAAATCACTGTTGCTAATTTCACTTTGATCACCTTTTGCATTCTTCCTTTCAATGATCATGTTGGGTGATATTTCAAAAGCAATGTGATCTTGGACCTTGTTCATCGTGGATCAAAACAAAGTCCAACCCAACTCTTTTGAAATCAATCAAAGCTTGAAATGCTTTTTGTTAAAAATTAAAAACCATGCTGCAGATTAAACTTTGCCCAAAAATTATGAAACTACTTTTAATAATTCACAAATATTCAGTGGTCCATGTTGGTATAGTTGTGGTGATTTATCGAGCTACCAAATAATTCAAATAACTAAAACCGTAGCTTGAATTGCCCGTTTTAGTCATTTAATAATTAAAAGAAATATCAAATGAATTTATTTAGTTGCAAAAACTTTTGTGGCACTGTTATGCAGTGCCTTATTAATTTAGAGACACTTTAAACATTTTTCAATAATGTCTAAACTGTTAAAACAATTGCAAAAAGAAATTAAAATAATAATAATAATAATAATAAAACCTAATCTATTCTACACAGGTGGGCGTAGCCCACCCTTCCTCCCCCTGGGCCGGCCCCAGCCAGCCCACCCCTACGCTAGAAGAGAGCCCGACCCCCACGGGGTCAACCCCCCCCCCCCCCCCCACGACCGACCCCCCTCCCCATCGTGAATCTGGATCGGCCAACCCGCCCCTATCCCGATTCCCCCCGACGACCACGCCTCCCTCCCACGGCGCCGGCCGGCAGGTCCGGCCACATCGCCCCCCCAGCGCCGCCGGCTGTCCTCCTCCCCAGCACGGAGCCCGCCCCCGAGCTTCACGCCCACGGCGCCGCGCCCCTCCGCCCCGAGTGCACCGCCCGGCCGCCCCCAACTCCGGCCTCCCCGGCCTCCTCCGCCCCCTCCGGCTGCCGCGACCCCTCCCGGCCAGACCACTCCCCTGCCCCCCTGTAAGCTCCCCTGGCCGCCCCCCTCATCGCGGTGAGCTTCGCTCGGCCGCCATGAGCACCGCTGGCCACGCCAAGGCTCCCCATGCGCGCGCCTCGTGCGCCTCCCCGGCAGCCTTCACGCGCGTGGCCACGTCCTCCCTCCCGCGCCTCCCCACGGCCCTCCTGGAAACGGCCACAGCCGGCCTCACCGTGGCCTCGCCGGCGAGCACGGTGGAGATAACCATGGGGCTAATCCCCCCTAAATTAACCACCTCTTGGGCACTGCCATATGGGCCCCACTCCGTGCTAATTAAAAAGATTAGAGTTAACCCCCTGATTAGTAAACAATGTGTCACTGACACCTGGACCCCACTGTCAGTTAATTAAATAAATGAAAATGTAATATTTGCAGAGTATGACATGTGGGTCCTGGCATTTTTCTAATTAAATTAAAATGATTTATCACACGGTGAGGTTGACAGTAGGGCCCCACCTGTCAGTTTTGACCAGTCAAACTGTGCTGTGGATAATGTTGAATAAACAATTAAAGAAATTCAGAAAATGATTTAAAATCTTTAAAACTTTGAAATTCAATATCTTTTAAACCGTAACTTAGATCAAAAAAGTTTATACATAAAAATTGATCAGAAAAATATAACGTATACGAATACGCTATTCGTATGTCTACCCCACCCGCCTAACACACCGATCATCGACATTCCCCCTCCGGGCTGTCTGTCGATAAATCCCGTTGCCGGTAAAAACCTGCCGGATGAATTTATTCCGAACACGAAAGTTGTCCGGAATGGTTCAACTAACACGAATACACCCCCGTTATTTTTGTCGGATGTCCACGACACCTCCGGCTTGATCCTTCCCCCCCTCCGGACACCTTGTCCAGTAATCACCCGGAACTGGCAGTTCATCCCCGGATGAATTTCCCTTCCGAGCAATGTGTATCGTACAACGTTAGAGCATCGTTAACATTTCATATGGCATGTCTTGTATTTGTATTGCTATCATTGCTGTGTATTTATTGTTTCTCCCCCCTCTTTTATTGTCCGGTAGTCTCGACGTCCGTTGCTGATGCCCCTGTGATCGAGTACTTCGTCGACGACCGTACCTCTACCGTCGAGCTTACAGGCAAGCAGAGCCATTTCCTTCCCCAGATATCGCCTATCTTTCCGTACTTTCTTGCACTAGGCATTGCTGCTGCTGCTATGTTACAATCCTATTCAATTGCATAGCCTGTCATTATCCCCCTTGATGTACCTTCCTTTATCCTATGCTGCCTTATAATTATATTATATTCAGCAGTGAACCCTGCACATTGTTAGTCAATAGGATTAGATAGCGGGTCGTGTTCACTCTGGGAGTGAATGCGGATACGATACATTACAACCGCTACAGGTACGGTTCAGAGCAGACACCGCTTCAGGCCCCTACCCCGGCTCTGCCGAGCCACATCGAGTGTGAGCTATCGAGGAGTAATCCTTGTACTCCACTCGTTCCTGACTCTGTATAGCCGTCCTAGGGTACTGAACCACGGTTGTCCTTACATGTAAGGAGTCGGGTGACCCAACGGTGCCCGCGCAGGTTATCTTATCGGAACGACAGGTCAGGTGTATTCCACCGGTGTGCGGCGGGCCTGGTACTGTTCGTGGCCGAAGGATTTCCTGTTGTACGAAAGTCGAGCTCTACCAAGAGCACACACGAGACAAGGTAAGGAGACAGTTCACCTTGTTGGTAACCGCACGAGTTGGTGGGACGACAGGGCAGACACCGACGTTACTGGTGGTCCTGACTGCTGTCGTTGTCCGCGACTCTTTCAGTAAGGGGCAACGATAACGGTTGTCTCGACAGAAAATTAATAAAATGCTTAACGGGTTCGGCGGATGACTTGAGTAGACTTTTGGCTTGTACGCACTACCTCCACGTGGGGTTTCGGTGTGGGACCTCCGCGTTGTGGTCTCGTTCGAAAGCTCAGAAAGACGTCCAGTTTCAGCATTGTGGTTGGGTCGGATCGTGCTGCGGCACTGGATCCACTTGGCGCACAACGACCCGGAGTGCGAGAGGTGATGGCCCATGAAGCTCTTGCGCTTAGGACTGTAGACCGGCGGGGACCTCTCTGATGAGCCGTAGGATGGGCCTCAGCGTGTCGGATAGCCTTAGTGGGGTGTTCCCTAACAAGGTGTACGCCACCCTGGAGATCCGAGCGTGTAGGGTAACAGTAGTGCACCCCTGCAGGGAGTTTAATCTATTCGGATAGCCGTGTCCACGGTAACAGGACGCTTTATGCTGAAGCCAGATCCTATCACTACAAACTACTACTATTAAACTGTTGGTTCCGGGTTTTCTTCCTCGCGGGGATGTCGAGGAAGGGAACTCGGAGGCAGTATTATTAATAATTATTACAACTTACTATTATACAATGTTGCAGCAACTTCTGCGGCATTGTTATTACATTCATGCTATTGAACTGTTGGCTGATTCTTACCTCATGCTGCAAGACTCGTCGGAAGATGCTAGTCTTCGATAGGCCTAGCTTCTTACCCTTATTCTGATTTCTACCTTGCAGTCCACTATATACAGCCTCCCTTTTCCATTTGATACATGCATAAATGCTTAGTAGCGGACGTAAGACTCGCGGGTATGCTAGATGCTCAACTTTGCTTTATTTTCCCCTTTTCGCTTTGCCTGATCGGCCGCTGCAGTCGACGTTGGAGCCCAGGAGCAGGAGATTCCAGGAGGAGCCTACCACGACGTCGAGTTCCCGTTGACTAGGAGTAATTCGGTGGATCCCAGGAAGGAGGCCTCGCCTTTTCGATCTGTATTCTCTGATGTTATTTGTGCTAGCCTTCTTAAGGCAAAACTTGACTAACTATGTCTGTACTCAGATATTATGTTTGTATGACTTTTGTATTCGGGTCCGTGTGACCCCCCCTTCATTGTAATATATTTGGTTCATCCTTTTGTGTTTAGTGTTGTGCTGTGATATTCTCACCGTGGCACCTTGATCTCGATCATGTACCCTGCGTGTATGATTACTGTACATGATCGTAAATCGAGGGCGTCACAACGTAGTAATTGCATAGTAGCTTCTCAAACCGATGCCATCAAATACATGTTGCATAGGCCAATTCTTAGTGGTAGAATTGGCAAGTGGGCTTATGCTTTAATTGAGTATGATTTGGCTTATGAATCTTTGAAATCTATGAAAGGCCAAATTGTTGCTGATTTTATAGTTGAACATCGGATTGATAGTGAGCATGATATTAATGTAAACCTTGTTTCGTTAGTACCATGGAGATTATATTTTGATGGTTCAGTTTGTAACAATGGCCAGGGTGTTGGTGTTGTTTATATATCTCCTCATGGTGCTGTTTTTGAGGCCTCGTGCCGATTAGAATACTTTTGCACCAATAATCAGGCCGAATATGAAGCATTGTTATTCGGCTTAAATATGTTGCTTGATATAGGTGCTACACATATTGGGGCTTTTGGTGATTCATTATTGGTAGTGCAACAAGTTTCTGGAAAGTTTAAATGCTTTGATGAATCACTCAATGTTTATCTTGATAAATGTGTAGATGTAGTTTCTACTTTAGATCATTTTAGTATCGCTCATATACCTAGACATGACAATTGGAAAGCAAATGAATTGGCACAACAAGCATCTGGTTATCATGTTGATCGTGGCATGTTTCATATTTCTCGAGAACCGATGTCTTGCCTTGCCAACATAGAAGAGGCCGAATTAGAACTTACTACTTCGGCCACTAATGAGATATCTAGTGCAGGTGAAAATCAAGACTGGAGGAAGCCCATTATTGATTATTTGCGTGATCCTAGTAAAAGGGTGGACAGGACTGTTCGGCGTATAGCTTTTAAGTATGAATTGAGGGACAATGACCTTTATCGCCGAACAGTTGATGATGTTTCTTTAAAGTGCTTGGATGATGATCAAGCGAGAGTTGCTATGGGAGAGGTACATGAAGGAATATGTGGTACTCATCAGTCGGCTCCAAAGATGAAGTGGTTATTGCGACGTGCTGGATTTTATAGGCCGACTATGATTAGTGATTGCTTCAAGTACTACAAAGGATGTGAAGCTTGTCAAAATTTTGGTGATATTCAGTTGGCTCCCGCTGCTATGTTACATCCTATTATTAAGCCGTGGCCTTTCAGAGGTTGGGGATTAGATTTCATTGGACAAATCCATCCTTCCTCTTCAAAGGGGCATCGGTTTGAGTTGGTGGCGACTGATTATTTTACCAAGTGGTCTGAAGCATTACCTCTCAGGAATATGACGCATGTGGAGGTAATTAAATTTATAATCGAGCATATTATTCATAGATTCGGCATCCCTCAAACATTGACTACGGATCAAGGTTCGTCTTTCATGGCACATCAAGTTAGAGAATTTGCCGAATCTTATAATATAAAGTTGCTCAATTCCTCCCCGTATTATGCCCAAGCTAATGGACAAGCTAAATCTAGTAATAAGATATTGATCAAGCTCATCAAGAAGAAAATTGAAGATAATCCAAGGAGATGGCATGAGTTGTTGTCTGAAGCTTTGTGGGCACATAGGATTTCAAGGCATGGTGCTACAAAGGTAACTCCATATGAGCTTGTATATGGTCAAGAAGCTGTTTTACCTGTGGAGGTTAATTTGAATGCCTTGAGAATAGCCAAAAAAATTGATTTATCAGCGGTGGACTTTTATAATTTGATGATGGATAATATTGATGAGATCACCGATAAGCGTTTGGCTGCGTTAAAGGCCATAGAAAAGGATAAGTTGAGGGTGGCAAGAGCTTACAATAAGAAAGTAAGTTGAAGAATTTTCAGATTGGAGATCTTGTGTGGAAGGTGATTCTACCAATTGGTGCAAAAGATAGAAAATTCGGAAAATGGTCGCCAAGCTGGGAAGGTCCTTTCAAGATTATAAGAATAGTTCCAGGAAACTCGTATTTGGTGGAATCCATACAAGGAACGCTGTTGCCTAAAGCTCTCAATGGCAAGTATTTGAAGAAGTACCACCCAAGTGTGTGGCAAGAAGCTTGAATAAACAATGACTGATATGTGATTATCGCACTAAGAGCAAAACATGGCCGATATACATTTATCGCCCTAAGAGTATGCATGGCCGATGGAGTGTTGACATCGTCCTTAGAACCTATGTGGTGCATATTATTTTTCGGCACGCAAGTTTTGCCGAAAAACAGGGGGGCATGTGTTGACACCGGTTTTTGGCACCACAATAAACCTATATAAGATGACCTTAAATGAAGAGGTCCTCTACATGAAAAAGTTTTGTATCATCGATATGAACATTTTTGTAGTTCGAGCCATCGTCATTCGATTCCATCTTGGAGGCCGAAACTATGTTGAAAGCGGGCATTCAAAGTACTATTTTTCTAATTAGGCCTTCAATAAATCATCAAATGGAAAAATGTTCTACATGGAGCGGCTTCGGCTCGTTGAGCGGCTTCGGCTCGTTGAACCGGAAAGATTTGAACGGGATTTAAAGTCTTTTTCTTGTACGGAAAGTCCAGCCTCCTCATATATAGATGAGGTGACGGCCGATTGAAACAACACACAATCGCAAACACATCTAAACCCTAATTGCGTCTACTTTTCCACGTATCTTCTCCCTCGTTCTTCGTTTGTTCTTATTCTTGCAGGGCAACGATCCGCGAGAGCTCTAGGGGCGATAAGGTCGACCTAGGGCAGCCCATAGCCGCCGTGCGCCCAGACGGGGTCCCTCCCTGGCGTGTGGGGTTTCGGATGCTCAAAAGCGTCCGCCGGTTGTCTTGCGTACCGCGCTACCGGGCGGATCTGCTTCGACGTGAGCTGCGGTGCATCACCCCCGGCGTCGAGGGTACATGTGACGTGTTCGTGCGTCAACACCATTGTGTCTAGTGTACGTTTCGTGCAGTATAATGAGCATTGATGCGTGTCTGGTGAGAGAGCCAGATAGGAGTGTGTTCATCTCCACCGTACGTGCGTGCATCCTGTGCATGCATTGATCGGTCTGATCTCGCATGTATGCAAGTGCAACAGTGCATGCACATGGCCTGTGAACATCTCACGTAAGAGCAACTCCAACGGCGCGCGGTCAAAATGCTTGTTTTTTGTTCGTTTAGGTTGGGCGGTCAAAAAACGCGGCCTATCGAAAACACAAACGTGGAAAGATCCTCATTTCGATCCGTCGCAATCCAAATTGGATCAAATTTGGGTTCCCGCGGACATATTGAGAACCATCTGCGCGTCCGCGCAGGAAGCTTCGTATCCGCCAGGGGCCCGCCTAGCAGCCACAGCTGCCCCTTTGACTCCTCAGCGCGGCGTCGACCGGTCCCATTTAATAGGATTTGCCGCTTTCACCCACCAGCCCGCGCTTCACTCCCCCATCGCCCCACCACCGCTTTCCGATTCCCAGCCAATGGCGCACAATCACGAGGCCGACTACTTCGACGGTTCCGGCGGCCGGCGACACGACTGTGTCCCCATCGGCATCGCGGACGCCATGTGGTATTGGCAGAATGGCAAGCTAGTGCCATTCGGAGACGTCAAGCTGCCCAACAACTGACACCTGAGCGACGTTCGGGTGCCAGTGCCGCTGCCCGATGAAGCGGTTGCGTACGCCCCACCTCGCCGCCGTGGTGTCTACAGGTGGACGGCGTTGAACGATGTGCTGCCGTCCCAACGCCGTACCCCGCTGCTATGCCCCCAACCTCCTCAGGTCTGCAGTCGCTGCTTGCAGATACGCGGGTCGCCGCTGCACGTGAAGGCCGAGCGGTCCCCCTCGCCGCCGCCCTACGTCCCGGCGAACTACAACGAGGATGAGGCCCTCCGGCGTTCCATCGAGGAGACCGGGCGGGCCGAGCGCTCGATGTGGCCGGGGATGGAGCTTATAGTCCACGACGACGCTCCCCCGCCACCGTGGTTGCCCCCGCCCCCTTGGTACGAGTACCTTCATCCGTCGTCGCCGCAATCGCCGCCCGCTGATCATGATGAGGCCTACGTGCGTGAGATCATCCGCGATCTTGTGGGGACGCGCTGGGTCTTCTAGTGCGACCCAGCGGCGCTACTCCCGTCGCCGCCACCGCAGGGCGGTTGGTCGGCCAACGTGTCGTGGTCGCCGGTTTTCATCGACCTCAACGGGGACGACGACGACGATATGGACGACCCGTAGCGGCCCAGGGAGCGGCCGGCGACGAGCTAGGGTTTAGGAAGGAACTTTTTTTATGTTTAATTATGACTTTTGTAAGACCTATATTTGTGTCCTTCTCGCACCGCTGGGGATCTCGCGACCTAAACGGTCATCTTGAGGACATTTGGTCCGCTGGCCCGACCTAAACGGATAAATGGCGGGTCAAATTGATGTCCGTTTGGATCGATCCGTTGGAATTGCTCTAACATACTTCCCAGACCAAACTGGAATACTTTAGGTTTTGGTCCAGAGCTCCTCCTAGTCGTTAACAGCGTCATGGTTGGTGTACTCATGGTACTAAACACGCATGGGGCCGTGGGGATCTCGTTGGATTAATGGCGCGCGACCAACATGTACGTAAGTGCATGAATAATGGCGGTGGATGGGGTTTGATGGCCATCGACAATGCATTATGCATGGGGCGTGCGACAGATCGCTTTATTTGGTGCCGTAGTGTCTCCTGTATCCTGTTTAATTGCGTTGTACTCCAACATCACCTGCCCTTGACTCAGTGGCGCGACCAACATCATCTAACCTTCTGGAGGACTTGTTCCACCTATGGTGAATAGGCATATAATGTCTAGTTTCGTGGCTCAATGGAAATGGTACGGCCATCAGCGACCAGAATGCCACCCAGACCAGTTAAGACGTGAAGAGTGAGGACGACATCACCATAGCTACCGTTATATCATGCTAACCGCTAAGCACAAGAGTTGAAAACCGATTGAGATGTAGTAGTAGCGTGTTGGTGTTTTCTCTGGAGAAGAATCCTGTTGGTGTTTAGCAAAGTGTGCAGGTTCCACTCCTGTTGCTGCATGCTGCTGGCGATTGCATGACATGACAGGTTACGGACCTTGACCCCGTTGGATTCGCCCGGCCGACAGTCTCCTATGACCTGTCACCCTCCATGTGATCCGGCGTCGGCGACGTCTGGTTTTTGAAAGTAAACGACAGAGCAAGTCTATCAGATCCACCAAAAACGTCAAGCTCGTAAAATAACCTTGATATATGGTATCGAGGAAAAAAAAAAGACCGAACCGCCCCCCTCCCCCCCTCCCGCGACGCTCTTGTGGGCGCCGCCGGGAGGGATTCCTCGATCCGGCCAGCCCTCCCTCCTTCTCGCGCGCCCCTCCCCTCGACGCCGCCCAGGCCTGCTCGCGGGCAAAGCCCGGCCAGTACGGGCGGCGGCGGGGCTTCCATCTCCCCGCAGCGGATCTGACGGACGCGGGTCCTCGGCTCCGGCGACGGCGAGGCGCTGGCAGGGGGCGCGGCGGCGCAGCGGCCACGGCAGGCGACAGAGGCGCGGCTGCAGGAAGGTGCTGGGGGGAGTCGCGGTGGCGATCACCGGCGGCGTTCGGGGACGGCGGCCATGATCTTCTGCGTGCGGGATCTGGGGCGGCGACCCTGATCTGCGGCGGCGGCGGCGAGCCCTCACCTGCACGAATTCTGCCTCCCATGGGCGTACGCTGTGTGAGGATTGGCAACACATGTAGGTCTAGGCTCCTACCTAGACCCGTCTTTGGTGCGGCCGCCAGGGCGCCCGGAGGCGTGTGGGGAGGCGGCACGGTGCTCGCGACCGTCTTGCTACGGGCTCGTGGACGGTTACCAGCGGGACGACGTGTGTGCGTGGTTCTTCGTTGTCGTGCCTTCTTTTCCGCCGGAGAGGGTCGGTAGGCGAGCGGCGGCGTGGGGGCCGACCGGTCTGCCCAATAATGGTGGTGGTCCTAGGGTTCCAAACTGCGTTAGGAAGAAAATCTAGCATGCTTGTCCTCTTTGATCTGGCCGGAGTGACGAGTTTCGGAAGGCTTCGCCGGTGATTTCCCTTGGACATATGCCTGGAGATTGCTGGTTCGAGTGGGATTCGGTCGCAACGCAAAAAGTGTAGCGAAGCTCTGCTCTGTTTCCAACATGGGAAAATTCATGGGGAAGTCAGAGGTGAGAATGTCATGAAGGCTGAGATTGGAGAAATTGCAATGGTGATTGGAGTCCTTGCGTCGATGAAGAACTGGCTCGGAGTTTCAGACACCGTGGCAGCAGTATATTAGAGGGGACGACAACACAGGTGAAGTTCAAAGTTCTACCTTTCTGGATGAAAATTCAAGGTTTGACCTTAATTGATTGTGCCTGGCAATTAATGGTCTTGCTGAAGACATTGTTTTAAGAACGGAGACTATCTTCGGAGTGAAAACCCCCGAGATGTTTTGTGGTACCCCAAATAAATAAGAGCTCTCCATTTTCTTACATCCAAAGGGTCAGAAGATTTCATACTAATGATAAAATTACGAGTAGCTGAATTCATACTAGTGGCTGGCCTGGTCGAATATAGAAGAACTAGATCAATCACCCCACGCACCGTGGACCTCACTCCCACGCGTAGACACTCGCGGCCGCCTTTTCAAGTTCGTCGGCTGCGTCGGAGGGGGGAGCCAGAGCGGCGCCGCATCGGCTGCAGCATGGGAGTGACTGCGTCGGCACGGGATGGGAGTACGTGACTGCGTTCAAAGGCTCACGGGCCGTGTCGCCTGCACCTCACGCTGCGCCTCGGCCGTGCAGGCTTCGACTCGCTCGGCAGTGACTCGGGGGCGCCGTCGACACCGTGCTCGGCCCTACTCCTGCACCTTCCCGAGACCTGAAGATTTAAGGAAAACTTGGGACGACAGAGAAAGGAGACGCGGAATCAGGGTTCATTCAATGGAATCAGTGAATCACCGTACTAGGTCCTGCCTTGTTTGAAATGCCCAAGTGCTTGTTGGATGGTCGATGGATAGAGAAGCTCGTTCTCCATGTGTACAACACCAATCTACTGCCGCCGGTTGTATGGTAAGCACACCGCCACTGGACGGCCTGGCGTAGAATTTGCGGCCGAGTCAGCCGTCGGCGAGATTAAACGTGAGGTGAAGCAGCCGCAAGATCAGGGATGAGGTGGGCTGTGGGCGGCGACGGGATCGGAGCGTGAAGTCCTGCATACTGGCCTAACTAGATGATACTCCGCGCGTTGCTGCGGGAACTGCTAATAATCAATTTAATATGTTTAAATATAGAAAAATTTATGAAACATAATATAAGTTTATTATAATTTCTTTGAAATTAATATTATTTAGAGTCAAAATATAAGATTTTTTTAAGAAAAAATGATGATAAATAAAAAATGAGTGTCTTTTTTTTTTAATTTATTACCTTCACAATATATCAGTGAAATGATATGAGATGAAAAAACGTTGAATAGACACAGTGGAGACATCACCTTTGATTAAACATATTACAATGATAGCAATTACATATGTGCATTCATAAAAAAATTATCGCATAGAAAAAAAATAAGGTAACTTATAATTGTTTCTCTATAAAAATAAGTCACTTATAAATTTGAGTGCAAAAAAAAGTTAATATTTATATGTCATAAGTTGCATGTGCATGTGAAGTTAATGGGAGCTTCCTTATGTGGCATACTTTGCATGGCCTAGTGGGAAAGAAAATTAAAATAATTGGCTTAGTGGGATGATGAGGTGGACACCTTGCATGTTGAGAGAATTGGGACCAAGCAATTACATATGTGCATTCATAAAAAAATTATCGCATAGAAAAAAAAGGTAACTTATAATTGTTTCTCTATAAAAATAAGTCATTTATAAATTTGAGTGAAAAAAAAGTTAATATTTATATGTCATAAGTTGCATGTGCATGTGAAGTTAATGGGAGCTTTCTTATGTGGCATACTTTGCATGGCCTAGTGGGAAAGAAAATTAAAATAATTGGCTTAGTGGGATGATGAGGTGGACACCTTGCATGTTGAGAGAATTGGGACCAACTTCTTAAGAATGTTAGATGAGCGGCGGAGGATTAGTCACTAGTTTTTACTAAAAACAATCTCTTAATCTCAACCGTTCATATCAATTCATACTATTCACCGGATGTCACTAATAAAAGGTACCGTAAAATTAGCCAAACCCAAGGTCTGACCTTAATTGATTGTATCTGACACTGATCCCTTCTTGAAGGTGGTGCTTTTGAAGAATTGAACATCATGTGTTGACTTGATGATGGTTGTGTTGCTGCTGCAAGGATTGTAACTCTGTAGCGAGATTTTTCTTTTTTATTTCTTCTCTTTTTGTTTTGGTTGGCTGACTGCATTCGTACTGCTTTTTGAACAGTGCGTAGTTGCAGAGGCCAGATGTAATTGGTATAATTTCGATATTAATATATTATCCTTTAAAAAAATATCATATATCGGCTCGTTCCGTATTTATTTTTTTGCAAAAAAAGCTAAAAACTGCCCCGTAACTTGCATATCTCCCGTTTTCCATCCTCGTTTGCCGTTTTCCCTATCCTGCGAGCACGGTTGACACAAATAATGTTTCATCACAGACGTGAGTAGCGGCCAGCGGCTGGTCCGACGAGCCGGAGCAGCGGCACGGCCGACGCGGCTAAGGGCGGCCATCCAAAGAAGCGGCCCGGCGCCCAGGGCGGCCAGCCAGAGCAGCGACGAGGCCAAGGCCAGCGGCCAGAGGCAGTCAAGCTACGATTCTGCATACATTCGGTATGTTTTATTTAAGGGCTTTACTTTGCAGCGGCGCCGCATATCCTGTTTTGCGATGGGGCGGCAAGCAAATTCCCCCTTAATGCGTATTAAGTGTGGTTCTTCTCGTTAATCACGTATTTCAGTGCGCATGACTCCAGCAAAACTCTGCCCATTGGGCCAACCCATTCCCACTGAAACCCTCCTTTTCCCTTGTCATTATCAATCAGTCACCCCATCCTACAGAGCGAATGCCACCTGAAATAAAAACTTTCCAGAGGAGAGCACAATGAGCATGAACCGAAAATACACAAGATCACCAGCTGAAATAGCAAAAACAACATTGGCTTCCAACGAGTCATGGCTTGATCAAGCAGAGATAAAAAAAACTGGTCAATAAGGAACTGTATATACAGGTGTGTCACACCATATCTTTACAACATGTGTTCTAAGATATACATGGTATTTGCTGACTGCATGGGCATCAAGTTACCATAAAATTCCCAAGGTTTTCATAGTATTTTCTGACTGCATGAACGTCAAATTGCCACAAAAGAAAGCTAGTGGGCACAAAAAACTTGTTCACATGTTTTTGTCATGACTCTTCATAGCTTTTTCTTCACAGTGGCTGGTGTTATTTTTCATCTGTCAAACACAAAAGAAGAAAAACCATGTTAGCCGATATGTTTTTCATTTCACAGAAAACTTTTGTGGATTATGAGGGAGACAATTGAAAATATTCATATAAATGGAAACCCAACTTCCAAAGATTGTCCTCTAGTTCCAATCTAGTTTCTGAGAGACAAAAATGCCCTAGCTGTCACAATATCGTACTAGTTGCAACATACAAGACATCCTAATTACCAAAATAATTTTATCCTACTTGTCGTGATGTTCCAGATTTAAGTAAACCATTTGCATTCTATAGTACTAGTTTGCCAGGAAAAAAACTGCCCTAGTTGCCAGAAAAATGTGTGCCCACTTTCCATAATGTCTCACATTTTAAGAATAAGTTTTGCATTCTACAATTTTTCCAGATAAAAATTTCCCTAGTCACCAAAAAAGATGTGCCTACTTGCCATTATTTGCATTCTACTGGTTTGCGAGAAAAAAACTGCCCTCGTTGCCAGAAAATGTGTGCCCACTTTCCATAATGTCTCAAATTTTATGAATAAGTTTCACATTCTACAGATTTTCCA
The DNA here is from genome assembly GCA_950022295.1 of Bromus sterilis. Lineage (NCBI taxonomy): Eukaryota > Viridiplantae > Streptophyta > Magnoliopsida > Poales > Poaceae > Bromus > Bromus sterilis. The sequence continues at coordinate 4,700,290 of OX465597.1, read as the reverse complement.
GATAAAAATTTCCCTAGTCACCAAAAAAGATGTGGCTACTTGCCATTATTTGCATTCTACTAGTTTGCCAGAAAAAAACTGCCCTAGTTGACAGAAAATGTGTGCCCACTTTTCATAATGTCTCACATTTTAAGAATAAGTTTTGCATTCTACAAATTTTCCAGATAGAAATTCCCCTAGTCACCAAAAAAGATGTGCCTACTTTCCATGACTTTTTGTATTTAAGCAAAAAGGTTTGCATTCTAGTAGTTTGCGAGATAAAAATTACCCTATTTATTGAAAAAATGTGGTTACTTGCCACAATATTTCAGATACTAAGAGACAGTTGCACAATCTACTAGTTATATAGCGTGTGTGGGATGTGTATAGTTGCATTCTACTTGCCACATATATGAGAACCTACTTTCCACCTTACTTGTCACTGTTTGCCAGAATTTAAAATCTACTTGCCAAAATTTAAACAACAAAGAGAAGACAGTAAAGTCTTTGCAGACTATGGCTGCTGGATATATTTGTTTATAACAACTAGATTTTACGATATCTGACAACCATTTAATAAAAAAAATGACAACAAGGTAGAATTTAATTGGCGAGTATGATAAGAATTTACGGTGAGTAGCTACTAACCATGCAATCAACTGTGAACTTGATCTCAATGTCCCCATTAGGAGTCCCCAACATATGGTACACGGACAACTCCGTCAGAGGGAGTAACCTGAGTTCGGGAACAATGACGCCCTTGTGCCCCCTACTCCATCTCCGTCGATCTGATTGCGATTCTTCTCCGCCTGCATCTTGAGTGATCTTTTCTAGATCATCGTCTTGCAATCCCTGCATGATTCTCTCTTGGAGGATCAACTCGAGACGCGTGGTGTGTGATCATGACCATTCATGGAAGGACACGATGGATTCAATGGGTAGCTGTGGGGAATTTTCTCGTGCGAGGATAATTCTGTGTTGTTTGCTTAGTTATCAAGAAAGAATCAAAACATTGATTATGTAGAAGCAAGTCAGAAGGGTTGAGGAATAGAACCGTGTGATTTGATTCGTTTCCAATATCCATGAGATGATCATCTTAAGGTGATCCTTTTGTCTTGAACGACTCATCAAAGCACGGAAGGCAGATAGAAAATGAATTTCTATTTGAAGAGTGTGCCTAACCTCACGGATAAGCTCACATTAACGTCATTTTTCCGTCCCATCCCTACATTTCGCCCGCCGCTGGATGAAGTCGTTGGGCTAAGCCCAGGTGGTTGACGGCGACAACCGAGGAGCCTCTCCTTCTCTCATGCGAGGGTGGCACGGGGTATCTGGGCGAGCATAAGTGCACCCCGCGAATCCAGGCCTACGCGGCGGCGGCTCGCTCCGGGCTGTGAGCGGCGATGGGTGACTAGTGGTGGAGCTATCACTACTAGAAAAAAGGCCTTTAGTGGCGCACCTATTTTTGCTAATAATGGCGCACATCTAGTGCGCCATTACTAGCACGCCACTACTAACTTTTAGTAATGGCGCACATTTGATGCGCCATTACTATGGCAGCTAACAGTGGCACACCTCAAGTGCACCATTACTAGCATCTCAGGTGCGCCACTACTAATAATATTTTTTCAGTTTTTTCAATTTTTTTTATTTTTTGAATATTTTCTTAATCTCAGGTCATTATGCTTAATCTCAAGTCAAATTGACCTCCGCGGTCAAACTTCCCATCCTAACACTACTCCAGCCCCAACACGATTAACTTTTCGGTTCTATCCAACTCCAACACCAGCACGCTTAACAAGCACTTGTTGATATATGTATCATATCAATGCTATTAAACCTTGTTGATGTTCATGAGTGTGATGAAATTTTGAACAATTTTTCAAACTTTCCGATCGGTCACCTACTATATTTTGAACATCTTTTTTATTTTTTCCAATTTTTCAAAATAAAAAAAGTAATTTTTTTTAAAAAAGCAAAAAAAATAAAGTTAGTAATGGCTCACTATTCACAATGTGCGCCATTAGTAACTTTTTTATTTAATTTTTGAATTTTGAAGGGGGGAAATAAAAATAAAAAATAAAAAAAATAGTAGTGGCGCACTATTCACAATGTGCGCCATTAGTAACTTTTTTTTATTTCTCTGAATTTTGTAAGCGGGAAAATAAAAAATAAAAAATAAAATAAAGTTAGTAGTGGCGCACTATTCATAATGTGTGCCATTAGTAACTTTTTTTTATTTTTTGAATTTTGAAGGCGGGAAAATAAAATAAAAAAAATTAGTAATGGCGTACCTATACAAAGTGCGTCATTGCTATCCCAAGTTACTAATGACGCACCTATACAAAGTGCGCCATTACTATGTCTAGGAATGGGTCAAACTTTGGTCAAACATAGTAATGGCGCACTTTTCAAGTGATGCGTCATTGCTATATCAACTTACTAATTGTCGTGGATAGAATCCTGACAATAGATATAGGGGTATGAACGGAGCTAAATGAATCTATACGTAGAGTGGGTTGACGCAAGAGGATTATACAGGTTAGGCCTCTCCGTAGAGATAAAAACCTTAGTCCCGTCCCAGGCTTACTGGGTGTTCTTTCTTCAGAATACTGAGAAGTGGAGAATTTTGCGCGTGCCCACGCCGGAGGGGAGGGGGGCTTATATAGAGTGCGCCCCTTCCCTCTTAATGCATCGGCTTAAATGGTTCTTAATTACAAGATTGAATGCATACTTAATTACATAAACGGTATGCCCATTACTACGAATAAAGGAGAAAAACGCTTGCGGCATTGAATGCTTTCTGTCTGTTGCGTTCCTGTCTTCCGATTAGGGGAGGACTCGCCGATTGCTTCCGAGTGGCTATCTACTCGGATCTTGCTGGACTTCCGAGTAGCCGTGTATTCGGAAGTGACTTCTGATCTCCGAGTAACTTGTTACTCGGGGATTGTTGATGCTCCATGTTTTTTACTGGTCTTATTTTGTTTGGGAGTATTTGGATAACCAAGGGCTTAAGGGTACCCCTTGGTTTCCCTTACCTAGGGGTATGCCTTTAGTATTACCACGACAGTAGCCCCCAAGCGCTTTCGGGTGCTCGTGATTGAGGTGGCTGACACTTGTTAGCTTTTCTGAGGTACGCGAAGATTAAACTCAGTAAGAGGCCCGGAAGGGCTTTATTGATGTTTGAACTTTTCCCTCGAGTATGAGTTGGGAAGGTTAGCGGAAAAATTTGGCGACACTCAAACGTCTCTCGGAAGAGGTGGACTGAGGCCCTGGAAGGCGTGTCTCGAAGTAAAAGGCCTTAAACTCCATATGAACCAAATTTGTAAAGTTCAATGCCCTAGGACATCCCGACGAGTCCTAGGCCATGCCACGTGGGACATTGATTCTTTACCCCCTGCGCCGGGTATTACTGGTGGCCTGGCGTTCTACGTCAGAGACGGGCCACCAGCGAGCTAGTTACTCGGATTTTGGCCCGAGTAACAGTAGTAGAACACAGGGCTTTGGTTCAGGTCTCTCCAGCCGATTTTTCCCGAATGTGCCACGAACTGGAACCCATGGGGGTCATACGTCCCGGTTCGTGCGCCCGGGGGCCCGGCCGGGCCTCGTGGAGCATTGCTCCCGGTTCGTCTGGGGGCATATGTCCCGGTTCTAGACAAGAACCGGGACCAATGGGCCTCGCTCCTGGCCCACAACCACTAGTCCCGGTTTGTGGCTCAACCCGGGACGAAAGGCTGGCCATTAGTACTGGTTCCGGCCACAAACCGGGACTAATGATTTGGCTATTTATACCCCTTGCCGGCGAGCAGAGCACTCCACTGGTGCTCTGTTTTTTCGAGGAGGGCAAGGGGAGGGCTTTGTGGTGCTCTAGCTCACCTCTTATGCACATGAGGTGTTCGATGAAATGCTCGAGCCACACTACTTAAGCTTTCTCCTCTCCAAACTCGACTTCCAAGCTCCATTTTTCTTAAGATTTGTCCAGATTTAGCGGTCCGTCACGTCCCATCCCCGTCTTCACCACCGTCGATCGCCCGCGCCGATCTCGTCGCCGGCACCACCGTGGTGAGCCTCTTGTTCTTATCTTCTTTATAAAATAAAAAAAATCTTACTTGTATGATTAGATAGATAATTGTCTAATTTTCTTACTTGTATTATTGCTTGTTATTATATAGTGCGATGGTTTTGGTATCCGCCCCCGTCGGCCCTCGTACTCTCTATGATTCGGATGTGGTATATATTAGCTTTTATAACTATTTGTTTCATTTAGTTTTTATGGTAATTATGCCGACACCAACTTGACATAGATGTATTTATCTAGGAGGTATGTGAACCGGATATTACATACGACCCTCTTGTCGAGAGGTTAAATTTAGTTGAAGAAGAAAACGAGTATTTAAAAGAAAAATTAAAAAAGAGTTGAAGAAGAGAAGAAAAGAGTTGAAGAAGAGAAGATGATATTGGAGTTGCATGTTGTGGATGTCGTAGAAGGTCACAAGATCAAGATGGATGCAATGCGCTTGAAGATTAGAAAGTTTAGAAAATATTCTATTCATAGCGAGGCTTGGTATAATTATGCCGTTGGATCAATTGTTACCTTCGTTGCGATTATGATCGCATTTGTCGTTGCATTGAAATGTTTTACATAGTTTCAATGTATGGTTTAATTAGATGCTCTGGAGAGCTATATGTTGTTCAATAAGAACTAAGTATGTACTTTGGTTTTAATGTGATGATAAACTTTTATTAATTTGGTCACTTATATGTTCATGATGTTCTGTAATAATGGTTTTTGACACACTTAATGCACGCAGATGAACCGGCAATGGATGTATGGTGACAGACACACCTCCGAGTACATTGAGGGCGTGCATGATTTTCTCGAAGTGGCTGAGGCAAACAAGCAGAATGTTTTTATGTGTTGTCCATGCTCTATATGTGGGAATACGAAGTCTTACTCTGACCGGAAAACCATTCACGCCCACCTGCTTTATAAGGGATTCATGCCACACTATAATGTTTGGACCAAGCACGGAGAAATAGGGGTTACGATGGAAGACGGCGAAGAAGAAGAGTACGATGAAAACTATGTGCCCTCTGAATACGGTGATGCTGCAACGGGGGAAGCTGAAGATCAAGAGGAACCGGACGATGAGCCTGATGATGATCTCCGCCGGGTCATTGTTGATGCAAGGAGACAGTGTGAAAGTGAAAAGGAGAAGCTGAAGTTCGATCGGATGTTAGAGGATCACAAAAAAGGGTTGTACCCAAATTGCGAAGATGGCAACACAAAGCTCGATACCGTACTGGAATTGCTGCAGTGGAAGGCAAAGTATGGTATACCTGACAAGGGATTTAAGGATGTACTGAAAATATTTAAGAAGAGGCTTCCAAAGGATCACCAATTGCCCGACAGTACGTACGCAGCAAAGAAGGTCGTATGCCCTCTAGGATTGGAGGTGCAGAAGATACATGCATGCCCTAATCACTACTAGGGAAATAGCTATACATGGAAAGCTTATTAGTGGCGCATTTTATATGTAATGCGCCACTATGTTGTAAGGGGTGGCGCACTGGTAACAAATGCGCCACCTATAAGCCCTTATAGGTGGCGCATTTTTAAAAATGCGCCACCCCTAAGAGTGGGCCAGCCCTGGATCCCCTTATACGTGGCGCATTTGGAGAAATGCGCCACCCCTAAGAACCTTATAGGTGGCGCATTTTGGAAATGCGCCACCCCTAAGAGCTTAGAGGTGGCGCATTCTGGAAATGCGCCACCCCTAAGGAATTATTAGTGGCGCATCCAGAATGCGCCACCCATAAGCTCTTAGGGGTGGCGCATTTCCCATATGCGCCACTAATAAGAAAAAACTGCGCGGGAAAATTCCAAAATACACCCCCCACGTGGACCGCCTTTTCAATTTGAAAAAAAATAAAAGAAAATGATAGAAATGTCAAAAAAATAAAAGAAAATAAGTTTCCCAAATGATATGTGGTCTAGTTGTTAGAAAAAATTACAAATATGAATTTCGACTTTTTTTGCAAAATCTCCCGAGAATTTCGTAAAATGGGCTTAACTTTTGCATACGACCTCCGATGAAAAAGTTTTTTATATGAAAAATCATGTACTCGAAAATTTATATCCAAATTCAAACGGGTGTAACCCATTGAAAATTTTTAGAATCCTCAAAAACCTAACATAAAAAAGTTACGGGCGTTTGAAGATCTGAAGGCCCCAAAAAAGAGAAAAATTTGAAAAAAAAAATTGAACTTAGTAGTGGCGCATTTTGTATGAAATGCGCCACTAGTAACAGAAAAAAAAATTGAAATTTTTTTTAATTTTTTTTAATTTCAAAATAGGCTAGAGGACAAATCGGGAAGTTAAAAAAAGTTGAAAATTTTAGATAGTAACATTAAAAAAAATTAATTTTTTTTAAATCAATTTTTTTTAAAAAGTTCAAAATATGCTAATGGTCCCATCGAGAAAGTTTCAAAAAAATGTTGAAAATTTTAGCACACCCATGAACATTAACAAGGTCCTAGACATCAACATGGTTTAATAGGATTTATATGTTAGATATATCAACAAGTGCCTGCTAGGTGAGCTGGAGTGAGAGTTGAATTGAACCGAGAAGTTAAGCGTGCTGGGGCTAGAGTAGTGCTAGGATGGGTGACCCTCGGGGAAGTTTGACCTGAGATTAACTGCATCTTCTACCGCAGTGCGTACAAGGATTTGAACGCATGCCCGGTATGCGGTGCATTGCGGTATAAATCAGACGAGATGACCCTGGTGATGTTGACGGCGAGCCCCCCAGGAAGAGGGTTCCTGCCGAAGTGATGTGGTATGCTCCTATAATACCACGGTTGAAACGTCTGTTCATGAACAAAGAACATGCCAAGTTGATGCGATGGCACAATGAAGACCGTAAGAAAGAAGGGAATTTGAGACACCCCGCTGATGGGTCGCAGTGGAGAAAAATCGAGAGAAAGTACCGGGCTGAGTTTGGAGATGACCCAAGGAACGTATGGTTTGGTTTAAGCGCGGATGACATTAATCCTTTCGGGGAGCAGAGGAGCAATCACAGCACCTGGCCCGTGACTCTATGTATGTATAACCTTCCTGCTTGGGTGTGCATGAAGCGGAAGTTCATTATGATGCCAGTTCTCATCCAAGGCCCTAAGCAACCCGGCAACGACATTGATGTGTACCTAAGGCCATTAGTTGAAGAACTTTTACAGTTGTGGAATGGAAACGGTGTACGTGTGTGGGATGAGCACAAACAAGAGGAATTTGACCTGCATGCGTTGCTGTTTGTAACCATCAATGATTGGCCTGCTCTCAGTAACCTTTCAGGACAGACAAACAAGGGATACCACGCATGCACGCACTGTTTAGCTGACACCGAAAGTATATACCTGGACAAATGCAGGAAGAATGTGTACCTGGGGCATCGTCGATTTCTTCTGACCAACCATCAATGTCGTAAGAAAGGCAAGCATTTCAAAGGCGAGGCAGATCACCGGAAGAAGCCCGCCATGCGTACCGGTGATCACGTACTTGCTATGGTCAATGATTTACACGTAATATTTGGTAAGGGTCCCGGTGGACTATCTGTTCCGAATGATGACGAGGGACGCGCAACCATGTGGAAGAAGAAATCTATATTTTGGGACCTACCCTACTGGAAACACCTAGATGTCCGCTCTTCAATCGACGTGTTGCACGTGACGAAGAACCTTTGCGTGAACCTGCTAGGCTTCTTGGGCGTGTATGGGAAGACAAAAGATACACCGGAGGCACGGGAGGACCTGCAACGTTTGCACGAAAAAGACGGCATGCCTCCAAAGAAGTATGAAGGTCCTGCCAGGTACGCTCTTACCAAAGAAGAGAAGGAAGTCTTCTTTGAATGCCTGCTCAGTATGAAGGTCCCGTCTGGCTTCTCGTCCAATATAAAGGGAATAATAAATATGGCCGAGAAAAAGTTTCAGAACCTAAAGTCTCATGACTGCCACGTGATTATGACACAACTGCTTCCGGTTGCATTGAGGGGGCTTCTACCGGAAAACGTTCGATTGGCCATTGTTAAGCTATGTGCATTCCTCAATGCAATCTCTCAGAAGGTGATCGATCCAGAAATCCTACCAAGGCTAAGGAGTGATGTGGCGCAATATCTTGTCAGTTTCAAGCTGGTGTTCCCACCATCCTTCTTCAATATCATGACGCACGTCCTAGTTCATCTAGTCGACGAGATTTTCATTCTGGGCCCCGTATTTCTACACAATATGTTCCCCTTTGAGAGGTTCATGGGAGTTCTAAAGAAATATGTCCGTAACCGCGCTAGGCCAGAAGGAAGCATCTCCATGGGCCATCAAACAGACGATGTCATTGGGTTTTGTGTCGACTTCATTCCTGGGCTGAAGAAGATTGGTCTACCTGAATCGCGGTATGAGGGGAGACTGACTGGAAAAGGCACGATTGGAAGGGACTCAATAATATGCAGGAACGGACATTCTTGGTCTCAAGCACACTACACAGTTCTACAGAACTCTATCTTGGTGGCCCCGTATGTCGATGAACACAAGAACAGTCTGCGCTCCAAACACCCAGAGGAGTGTGACGACTGGATTACACTTGAACACATCAGGACTTTCGGCAATTGGTTGGAAACACGTGTCAGAGGTGACAACACTGTTTCTGATGAGCTGTTCTCATTGTCCAGGGGACCATCTTCAACTATATTGACTTACAAAGGATACGAGATAAATGGGAATACATTTTACACGATCGCCCAAGATCAAAAGAGCACCAACCAAAACAGCGGTGTCCGCTTTGATGCAGCAACCAAGAGGGGAAATGACACATATTATGGTTACATAGTGGACATATGGGAACTTGACTACGGACATGATTTTAAGGCCCCTTTGTTTAAGTGCAAATGGGTCAATCTGTCAGGAGGCGGGGTACAGGTAGACCCACAGTACGGAATGACAACAGTGGATCTGAACAATCTTGGGTACACAGACGAACCATTCGTCCTAGCCAATGATGTGGCGCAGGTTTTCTATGTGAAGGACATGTGTACCAAACCGAGAAAAAGAAAACATATGGAAGCGAATACATCATACGATGAGCCAAAGCGCCACATAGTTCTTTCAGGAAAAAGAGACATCGTGGGATTGGAGGGCAAGACGAACATGTCTGAAGATTATGAAAAGTTTTATGAAATTCCTCCCTTCAAAGTCAAGGCTGATCCAAGCACCCTGTTAAGCGATGAAGAATATCCATGGTTACGGCGCAATAAGAAAAGGACACAAGCGAAGAAAAAGTGAAGACAGATAAAGTCAGAAAGGGTTGAAAATTGATGATATGGCTTTGAATGGTTCATTTTGAACACACAAAAAGTCTGGATTTCAAATAAGTTCAAAAAAATGAAATCCCTTTCTAGATAGATCAACAAAATACACGGTTCTCCTGCATACAGCCCGACTATGGCTCGTGAGTGCCCGCATATCAAATGCACCGTCGGGTTGTATGCAGGGAATCCGAATTATTTGTATTTGGTCGATGAACTGAAGGATTTCTAGATATATCAACAAAAGACACGGTTTCGCCTGCATACAACCCAACTGTGGCTCGTGAGTCCGCGCACATCAAATGCACCGTTGGGCGTATGCAGGCCAATCCGAATGATTTGTATTTGGTCGATGAACTGAAGGATTTCTAGATATATCAACAAAACACACGGTTTCGCCTGCATACAACTCAACTGTGGTTCGTGAGTGCCCGCACATCAAATGCACCGTTGGGCGTATGCAGGCCAATCCGAATGATTCGAATTCGTACACACCGAGTGTCCGAGAGGTGGGATATATATAGGGGTCGTGTGCCTCTTTAGCCCCGGTTGCTAGCACAAACCGGTACTAGCGCGAGACCTTAACTGTGTACAGGCCGGTTCCCAGATCCAACGACTCACAAGCCGGATCCAACGACTCACAAGCGCTTAAAAGAAACACGCGATCCGTGTACTTCTTCCTGATTGGTGGGATTCAGACCCGGGTGAGGTTAAAAGCACGCGCAAAGCCAACCTCCACTATTTCTCTTCTCGCAAAGTCTTCCCCTTCCGCGGCACAACCACCATCCAGTTTTTTCCGTAACCCTCTCAACTTTTTAGCACATGTTATGTGGGTCAAATGATGATACCATGCCAAGTTTCAACATTTTCGGAGTTCATTTGTAGTGCTAGAAACTGGAAAATTAAATAAAGCAAAAAAGAAAACAAAAAAAGTGGAAAAAAGAAAAAAAAACCACCTATTGGGCCACCACGGCCTGAATACGACTAGAAACCCAACCATGGGCCAGGATTCAGGCCCGCAATAGGCCCACAGGCAAGTAGTACCAGATTAGACCCGGAATCCTGCAGTTGAGAGGAGCTCGAGACGGTACACGCAGCAGCGCTTATAAACCGCTCGAGCACTCCCTCGACTAGCGAGGTGGGACTAAACATCCCACCGCTCCGCGGCTCAAGGCGTTTGGTTCCGGTTGGTGGCACCAACTGGAACTAAAGGGGAGAATTGGTACCGGTTCGTGCCAACAACCGGGACCAATGCCCCCCTTTAGTCCCGGTTGGTGGCACCAACCGGAACCAAAGGTCTCTGTTTGCCGCCTTTTCGGCTGCTGAAAAAAACCTTTGGTCCCGGTTGGTGTCATCAACTGGGACTAAAGGGGGGCATTGGTCCCGGTTGTTGGCATGAACCGGTACCAATACTCTGGGTATATAAATGACACTTGTAAATTTTCAGTTCTAAATCTCGCCATTTCCCCCGACGACGCCTGAGACGAAACCGACGCCGTCAGGCTGCCCAACCTCCGCCCGCCGCCCCCGTCGCACCCGCCGGAGACGACACCGACGCCGTCAGGTTGCCCCGACGCCGCCCGCCGCAGGAGACGACACCGACGCCGTCTGGCTGCCCCGACGCCGCCCGCCGCCCCCTCCGTCGCCATCTCCACCGCCCGCGCCCGTCGTCGTTCCGTTCTGGGTGAGCCACCGCCTCGTTTCCCCCTCCCAGCGCTCCTCTCCGCGCTCTCCTTCGCCTTCCCGCCGTGGACAAAGCTCCGACCGCTGCCGGGCTCGTCGCCGTGGTCGCCTCGGACCTCCCCCGAGACCCCCCGTGTGCACCATCAGGTGCGGGAGGCCGCGGGCTACCTGCGGGTGCCTTCCCCGTGCCTCCCCGTGCCCGGGAGCTCGACTCCGGGAGGGCGCCTCCGTGCACAGTGGCACCGGCGTCATGCCGCCGGCCAGCCCTGGCCGTTTAGCCCCTAATCCCCCTGCTAAACCCCCAAGCCACTGACATGTGGGCCATAATGCCTAATTAAACCAGCCGGTTTAATTTAATAGTGGGATTAAAACCCCAGTCACTGACCAGAGGGCCCCACTGGTCCGTTGGACCAGTCAACCCCCCCGGCGTCAGCATGACGCAGGCATGACGCAATAAAGCTTAAATGATTTAATTTAAATCAGAAATTCCAGAAACTTATGTACTTTACAAATGTTGAAAAATTAAAAAAAATATTTATGTATTCATTGTTGCAATAATGGTGTATACAAACTTGAGCAATTTGAATAACTTTAGAAGTACCGGACTCTCAAGAGCCAAAACACCATTTGTAAAGCGTCGCCGAGGCCACCCAAATTTACCAAGTCGATGGTCGGAAACGAGGGTAAAGGGTCGAGGGTCACCGAGGGGTCGATGGTCGGGAACTAGGGTAGAGGGTCGAGGGTCACCGAGGGGTCGATGGTCGGGAACTAGGGTAGTGCCTTGTGTGGAAGTATTGAAGAAATCCATGGCTTCATCATGCCCCCATGTTTGGCTCAGGGCGCCATCTTATATAGATTTATTGTCGTGCCAAAAACTGGTGTCAACACATGCCCCCATGTTTTTTGGCAAAACTTGTATGTTTGTCACACTAATATATCCATGCTATATATATCATGTTTGTATATTAAGTGTCATGTTGTAATTAATATTTTTGCAGAAACTATGGACGGTCGTCAAAGAAACTTAGAACAAGAAGAGATGTTGGGGGAAATCATCCGAGAAGGACCGTTGTTGGTGGGCGACATCATCGGGGTAGGAGGTGATGTCTTCCAATTTCTGAACGACACCGATGGTCTGGAAGAAGAGGGTGAAGCAGGCTCCGGTGATCGGACAATGGAGGTGGAAGGACACGCTTATGATGGCTCATGTGAGCGAACGGAGGAAGGAGTTGTTGGAAAGTCCGGCAAGGTATATATAATAATTAAGCCTATGCTGACTAGCTAATTGATGCATTAATTGTTTTGGACTGTGTACACATATTAACTCTCTTCTTTCTTCTTTTCTAGCCCTCCGTATCTGGATCGAGCCAAACTTCGGTAACGAGACAAGGCCCAAAGAAAAAGTTGCGCCCGGATGAAAGGTTCACGATCACCGGCATCAATAGACATGGCCAACCGATTGAACCCAGCCGGACCAAAGATACATTTTTTGCTCAGTGTGGGGTTCTTATTAGGGACATGATCCCGATCAGCATCCAGCAATGGAATAAGCCGAAGGCCGGAGACCCTGAAGTGTCTTTTGTCACCGATAGACAGAAAGATGATCTTTGGACCGCACTGAAGGCAAATTTCACCCTACCGGAAGAGGAGCGTCCGGAAAATCCAGTTACAGAGCAAAAGTTCAAGACTCATGCTCTTAAGAAGATGGCAGAGCTATTCAGGAGGTGGAAGAATGAGTTAAAAACAACGTTTGTCGACAAAGAGAAGACTCCAACATTCACCGGCCGATTTGAGAAGATAAGAGAATAGTGGCCCGCATTTGTGGCCCACAAGACATCGGAGAAGAGTAAGAAGATGTCATTGATAAACAAACTAAATGCTGCAAAGAAGAAGCATCACCATTGCACGGGGTCAGGTGGCTACCACAAAGCCCGACTGTTGTGGGAGAAGGCTGAAAAGGACCTTCTTGAGAAAGGGATTGTACCAGTGAAATTCAACTTGCCAGAGCGTGCAAGGAATTGGTTCTTCGGGGTTGGGGGAACCTTGCACCCTGAAACAGGGAAGTGCTTTTGGACGAACGAACAACTGAGAGTACCGATCACCAAGCTTCAGGAGTTAATCGCCGAAACGGAGGCAGGGACGTTCGTTCCCGACAGAGAGAACGACGATCTCACAATGGCCCTCGGGAATCCTGAGCACCTAGGACGAACACGAGGCACAACAGGCTCCCTTCCGTGGAAGCATGGGTTTCCCGACGCAGGCGGTTACAAAAGCAGGGAGAGGAAGAGGAAACATGAGCAAAGAGAAATAAAGAACCTGCATGCAAGAGTACAAGCGCTAGAGGAGAGGCATCGAGCTGACGAAGCTACCCTAGAAGCTACCCCGCCATCTCAGCGGAGAAGTAGCGTGGCTTCCACCGAGGTCATTGCGCAACCTGATTTGACGGCTTCCAGGTACCCCATGGATGAAATCACGGAGTCTCAAGAATGCCACCTTAAGAAGCAATTGATGCAATTCAAATCCACGGTGGCTATCGGCCATGTTGCACCTCCTCGACCCAACGGAACTTTTCACTGTCTTCCGATTCCACAAGGCTATGCTGTTGTGATGGTCGATGAAATAATGGAGGGATATGAGGAGATTAGGCTTGACTACCCTACCAACGAAGGGGAAAATCTCCTGCAGAATGCTCTGAGGACTTCATGTCTATGGCCGAAGGAATTCATCAAGCTTCCGAGCTGGACGGCACCTACGCCTCCTCCTCCTCCTCCTCCTCCTCCTCCGGCGAGTAAGGGCCCGCCTCCTCCTCCGCCTCCTCCTCCGACGAGTAAGGGCCCGCCTCCTCCTTCGCCGGCGAGAGATCAGGGCACGCCTCCTTCTCCGCCTCCTCCTCCGGTGACTGATCAGTGCACGCCTCCTCCTCCGCCTCCTCCTCCGCCTCCTCCGCCTTCGTCAGCGCGTCCGAGCATCCCGTCTCCTCCTCCGCCTCCTCCTCCGCCTCCTTCTCTGCCTGCGTCGGCGCGTTCGAGCAGCCCGTCTCCTCCTCCGCCTCATCAGCAAAAGCAGAAGAGAGCCGCCACCGGCGCTCCGGCTGCTCCGGCGCCTCTTAAGCAACAAAGGAAAATAGCAGCCGTCGCTCCGGCGTCTAGCAGTACAACAAGTGGTGGGAGGCGATTCCAATATGGTCCATCATCTCTCAAGCCTCTTGAGCTGTTACCATACGAGAGGAGCAATGAGGAAAGCGCGAAGATCTCTAAAGGCGAAGTGGATGCCTTTTTTAAAAAGAAAAATCCACCTCCGAAGGAGAAGATAGATGAGGTGAAATTGAAGCGCACTTTGGATGCCCTGAAGCGACCAGCACCGGCTCCGCTGGATGACAACCATGTCCGCGCTCTTAAAAAGAAAGTGCAAGAAACGCGTCGGTCCGGAAGCACTGCAACTGACCAAAGGAGAGAACAACAAATTGCAAGAGGGGAAAAAATTCCCCAGCTCGGCGAACAGGCGAAACAATTGTGCCCCCCGCTGCAGGTGTCTAGTGATATCGTCGTCGCAAATCTGCCGGCCGGGATGGTGCCCGGTACCAATCCTGGTGATTACCTGCCAGACGATATACAATTTGATCCACTCCAGGTGGACGAACTCAAATTCCGGCACGGGTATCCTCTCGTTAGACCTGATCAACAGCTACCAACAATGATGCGAAGATTCCATGAGTGGTACATGGACACCTGCAAGAACTCTGGGTTGGATAATGTGTTGCTTATGGTTAAAGACAAGCACGACCTCCTTGGAATTGACACGTTGTGTGTTCCATTTAGGAGTTATTCCAGATTTACAATGCAATGTCCATCGATAAAGTAATCGTCTCTTGCTACTGTCTGTAAGTACTACTTCTTTAATTAAGTCTCTATATACAGCTCAGCTCTTTCATTGCATGTACATACAATTCACTATATCATGCAGATTGAAGATCGTCGAATGCAAGCAAAGAGAAATCTATAATATTGGGTTCATTAACCTAAATCTCCTTGATGAATGGGCGATGGAAAAGAATCCCAAACAAGCCGAGGCCAACTTGCTACAATCGTTGCTTCAACATCAAAACAAACAAAAAATAATCTTTCCTTACAACTTCGAGTGAGTGTTATACTATGCATATTCGGGTTTCCTTTATTTACTCGAGGTTATAGTAATGTAATTGATGAGTTATGCATGCATGCGCAGCTTCCACTTTATTCTCCTAGAGATTAAGCTTGAGAAGGGACTAGTCACCGTGTTAAACTCAAGACGAAAAGATCCCAAGACGTATGCGATCATCACTGAAATGCTTAAGAAGTAAGTGCAATCGATCATTATCGTAGCATTTCGACAACTTTGTTCATTTCCTGATATTAGGTAATAATTATTTTCTATGTCTGCAGGGTTTGGATAACGTTCACCACAAAATCTCCGGGACTGCCGAAGGAGCTGAAATTTACACGCCCGAAAGTAAGTACTACTAGCTAGTTCCGCGCATCTCCCATTAATTTGATTCTAGCTAGTTTCATCAATACCATTTATATAATGCTTGATTATCAGTTTGATTGACCTCTATTTCTCGTAAAGTGGTTGTGGCAGCAAGAAGGGACTAATCTTTGTGGATACTACGTATGCGAGTACATCTACAACGCTACGATCTCTAAGCAGGGCGGCTACTCTAAAAAAGATTTTGATATGCGTAAGCAATAATATTCACAATTTTATTTTATTACCATCATTTGTGTTGAGTTTCATTCATATATATGTATTGACCCCCTTCCTCGAATTAGCATTGGGGGCTGCAGGAAGAACTCCTACCACAAGATCGCATAATAGCAATTCAAGAGGAATTGGCGGGATTCTTTCTTGAACACGTCATCCGGAAAGAGGGAGAATACCATATGGAACTTGATTTCAGATGTTAGGGTATTGTAAGAGATCTTATATTGTATATATGTAGCCAGTAGCGTCGGATAGATATACGAAAACTTGTTGTTCGAACAATCTCACTTCTCTCTGTATATGTTCATGACGATCTTCTGTACTTAATGGTTTAATTCCTTCATTTTCTTACTAGCTAGCACGTCGAGTCCTCTCTCTATTAGCTACAATATATGAAACCCCTAAATTAACCCTACAAAACCCCCATCCCCCCTCTAAAAAAAACAAAACCCCAGACACGGAACTGCTGACGCGTGGAGGCATTTTGGTCCCGGTTGGTGCTACCAACCGGGACAAAAGGCCCTCCTGCCCGGGCAAGCCGCAGAGGCCACGTGGAGCCCCATCTGTCCCGGTTCGTGGGCAAACTGGGACTAAAGGTTTTGGGCATTAGTAACGACCCTTTAGTCCCGGTTCCGGAACCGGGACAAATGGCCCTCTAGAACCTGGACAAATGGGCCTTTTTCTACCAGTGTAGCTGGGTGCGAGGTTTTTCGTCTCGCGGGGAACCCTCAAGTGGTTCTTTTTGTGGGACTTCCGAGTGACAACTTACTCGGACGCTGCGGGAGCTTAGTAATTTCTCCCGAGTGATGGCGTACTCGGAGAGTTTGGTCGGTGTACGTTGTCGTGGATCTTCCGAGTAGTTGGGGCGGTTCCGAGTCTTGGGTCAAAGTCAGATTCGGTCTTTTACAGAGGATCTTGCCCTGTCAGAGAATCTTCCTGCCCAGGCAAGTGGGCGCACTGTTTGGGGCATGTCTCCTCGATTCCCGCGGCGGTCTTATAGGATAATAATTAACTGCCCGTGGGTAAGTGGGAGGGATTATGGGGAAGTGGAGCTGTTTTATGGGGAGAGCAACCGGTAGGCCCGTTAGTGGGGCGCGGATCTGACGCGTGGCGGTTGCCGCTTCGAGCTATAAAACCGCCCCTTCCTTTCGGTTTGGGGTAGATCCGCTCATTTCCCCCTGCGCAGCCGTTCGCACTTCTCTCTCTCTCGCTTCGCCTCTTCCTTGCCTGCTTGATCCCGCCGCCGAGACGCCTCCGCCGGCCGCCCGTGCTCCATCCTGGGAGGCCGTCATTCGCGCTGCTCCTCTGCCTCCGCCGAGACCATGTCTGCGGGAGAGTGGCTTCCGTCGATGGTGACGGAGGACATGCTACTGGGGTACCAGGATGCCGGTCTGGTCCCCCGCGATGGTTGCCGCCTTCCCGCGGCCGGGGAAGACGAGCCTGCTCAACGGGACGGTGAGAGAGTTCTTTTGCTGTCGCATGTCGATCGTGGATTTTCTCTTCCTCCTCATCCCTTATTTTTGGACTTTTTGGCGTTCACGGGTGCTCAACTTCATCACATTGTGCCCAACGCTGTTACCCTTCTCTCTAGTTTTTTCACCCTTTTTGAGGGATTCTTAGGCATAGTGCCCCACTGGCATCTTTTCCGTAGTATATACTTCATCAAGCCTCAGAAGGCGGAGAAGTCTGGGGAGGGTGGTGGTGTTGAGTTTAATCATCTCTGCGGCGGCCTGTTTTTGGCCAAGAAGCAAGGGGTACAGTACTTTCCTTCTAGTCTGCCTGATTCTGTCAAGAACTGGCAGAACAGTTGGTTCTATTGCAAGGTGACCGAGGGGCCGGGGGTGCGTACCTTGCCGCCTTACTCGGATGTTAGGCTAACCTCCTCTCAGGGCTGGAATCCCCGACTTACCAATGCTGATAAGGAGCTGGTGCTCCCCTTGATGCGAGAAGTCATCCGGCTAAAGAAGAACAGCTTAGACGCCATGGATCCGATAGCCACCTTTGTGGTTCGGAAGATTCAACCTCTCCAGGCCAGAACTCGGGGGATGTGGACATATTCCGGGTTGCAAGACGACACCCGTTACAGCAATACCGAGATGCCCATGGACGAGTTTGAACTTCAGATGAAGATGATATCCAGCGTAACCCACTGGCTTCAAACGACTGGCCGAGTGAGGTCCCTCAGCATCGAGAATCCTCCCACCTTGGTATGCCGATTTATGCCATGCGTATCTTGCGTGTGTTTCACTTGTTGGCTCTAACTCGGACTTCCTTATTTTTGCTAGGATTTTACCCAGTTCCGATCTTCTTTCCCTCTGGTTCCGCAACATCCTGCCGAGGAGGATGAGGACAGTACCGCCGGTGCAGGGGTCGGAGTTGAGGCGGGGGAGGAACTGGAGTCCGAGGCAGCTCGGGCTCAGGCAGCGTCCGAGCAGCGCTCGAAGAACAACCAGGACCGCGAGTCGGCGCGGGAGGGGCTTACTCGGACCCGTAAGAGGGCTCATACTCCGAGTGGCGAAGAGGGCAGCGGGAAACTTCCGCCCTTGAGCCTCAGCTCTAGGAAGGTTGCGCCCATGAAGAAGAAGAAGCTTGTCACACTTGGGGGCCGAGAGGCTAATCCCCCAGGGGGTGTTGCTGTTGAAAAGGCCATGGGGGCTGGATCTGGTTCGGCCAAGGTTGCTCCCCCGAGGCGTGGCTTGAAGACCGTGCACAAGTAAGACTGTTAGTTTTCATATGCTTTGACGTTCTGCTGGTTTCCCAGGCCCGTTCTTAGTTGTTTTATTTTGCAGTGTTCGTCCGAGTGGTTCTGACCCAACTCGAATTGCTGCCGAGCCTGCCGCTGCTGGGGTTACTCCTCCTGAGGTGCTAGTTCCTGAGGGGACGGTATCCTCTGGGTCTAGTTCCCGAGCTGCCGCACCTGATGCTTCAGCTGGGGAGGCTGTTAAGGAGACCCCTGTCGTCTCGGCGACTGCTCGAGGAAGTGAGCCTGCTATCTCGGTATCCATTCCAGTCGGGGCCCCAGTGGAGAGTGCTATTGTTGGTGGATTGAAGGAGTCCTTGGTTAAGGCAACTCAGTTTGAGCTACGGCTGCGGGAGTTAGCATCCGAGGCCGAGTTGGTGAAGTCCAACATGCACGTAAGTACTTACGTAAGTTTTCCTACCCACTTGGTGTAGCCCCCAAGGCTCCGAGTAACTTTGCGAAGTTATTCGGAGTCTTTTGATAAGAGGTTTTTATTTCAGTGAACTTCCAGTGGGAGCACTTCTTAGTGCACCCACTGGGTGTAGCCCCCAAGGCTCCGAGTAACTTTGCGAAGTTATTCGGAGTCTTTTGATAGGAAGTTTTAATTTCAGTGAACTTCCAGTGGGAGCACTTCTTAGTTCACCCGATGGGTGTAGCCCCCAAGGCTCTGATTGACTTTGCGAAGTTATTCGGAGTCTTTTGATAGGAGGTTTTTATTTGAGTATGGTATTCCTCTTATCTTCATAGGAGGCATGTAAGCTTGGATCGGCCTTCGTGAAGTTGCAGGAGGAGAATACTGCTGCCAAGAGTGCGTACGAAGCGCTGCTTGAAGAGCATAACAAACTGAAGAAACAGCATGCTAAGGACAATGGTAACAACTCTTGAGCTGTCATTTTTCATCTCCTTATTTTCTCGTTTGACGTTCTGCTTGCAGAGGCGGCGAAGAAGGCCTTTGATGCGAAAGTCAAGGAGAACGACGATTTTGTTGCTAAGATGAAGAAGGAGATAGACCAGGTTGAGAAACGGGCCAAGACTCAGAAGGATTTGGAGACGAGTCTGCATTTTTACAAACAGGCAGTGAAGGAAAATGAAGCTTGCATCTCGAAGCTGGAGTCCGATCTGGAGAAACTATCCGAGCTGCGTGCCGAGGATAAGAAGAAACATGAAGCCGAGTTGGAAACCACTCGGAAGGCGGTGAAGACAGCTGAAGAGTATTGCGCTGGGCGGTTTGCCGTTTTCAGTGAGACTTTGTCTGGTGAGTTTTGCCATCCGAGTTGTGATAGGGACTTATTTCCGAGTCTTCGATTGTGTACTCATCTTCTCCTTTGATCCAGCATATGGAACAGATCCGGAGGCCGAGCAAGCGCGCATGGCCGACTTTGCAGAAGTCATGAAGAGGGATAACTATACGCCAGTGACCACATAATTTGCTCTGGCTCGGGGACTGCTGACCATGAGGTGTGCCAAAGCGAAGAAATTTGCTGAAGAAGTTATGGGTGCTACCCTGGCTTTGAAGAGCAAGCTATCACCTGATAAGGGAAGCAGGGTGAAATAAGTTACACTGGTTTGGGATTTGCCTCGGGATGCCGAGTGGATCTGTAATAAGTTACACTGTGTGGTTGTGCCGTGACACTCCTTCGTTTGGTTGATGAACTCGTATTCTGTTTCTTCGTGGGAAACGAATATTTCTGCCGATGCTTGTTTTTCGTATTGTGTGAATTTTATAAGTTTTCATTCGAGCTGCGCATAATTCGGAAGAAAACCTGATTTTACAACTTTAAGCAGCCCCCAAGTCTCCTGAGACTTGAAAGTACTTAGGAAAAACTTTCTATTGATGATCTTGTAGACAAGATCCTCAATGCAGATGATGTTGTGCTTCCCCAAGCCTGTGGCGCGTTGGCGCGCACTTATAGTAAGTTTTTCTCAGTTCTTGTCCGAGCTGCGCACAGCTCGGATGGAAAACAAGATTTACAGTTTTCGTCCGAGCTGCGCACAGCTCGGGAAAAACCTGTTTTTACAACTTTAAGCAGCCCCCAAGTCTCCTGAGACTTGAAAGTACTTAGAAATTTTTTCTATTGATGATCTTGTAGACAAGATCCTCAATGCGGATGATGTTGTGCTTCCCCAAGCCTGTGGGGCATTGGTGAGCACTTATATTAAGTTTTTCTAAGTTCTTGACCGAGCTGCGCACAGCTCAGATGGAAAACCTGATTTACAGTTTTCGTCCGAGCTGCTCACAGCTCGGAAAAACCTGTTTTTACAACTTTAAGTAGCCCCCAAGTCTCCTGAGACTTGAAAGTACTTAGAAATTTTTCTATTGATGATCTTGTAGACAAGATCCTCAATGCAGATGATGTTGTGCTTCCCCAAGCCTGTGGGGCGTTGGTGAGCACTTATAGTAAGTTTTTCTAAGTTCTCGTTCGAGCTGCGCACAGCACGGATGGAAAACCTGATTTACAGTTTTCGTCCGAGCTGCGCACAGCTCGGGGAAAAACCTGTTTTTACAACTTTAAGCAGCCCCCAAGTCTCCTGAGACTTGAAAGTACTTAGAATTTTTTTCTATTAATGATCTTGTAGACAAGATCCTCAATGCAGATGATCTTGTGCTTCCCCAAGCCTGTGGGGCGTTGGTGAGAACTTATAGTAAGTTTTTCTAAGTTCTCGTCCGAGCTGCGCACAGCTCGGATGGAAAACCTGATTTACAGTTTTCGTCCGAGCTGCGCACAGCTCGGGGAAAAACCTGTTTTTACAACTTTAAGCAGCCCCCAAGTCTCCTGAGACTTGAAAGTACTTAGATTTTTTTTTCTATTGATGATCTTGTAGACAAGATCCTCAATGCAGATGATGTTGTGCTTCCCCAAGCCTGTGGGGCGTTGATGAGCACTTATAGTAAGTTTTTCTAAGTTCTCGTCCGAGCTGCGCACAGCTCGGATGGAAAACCTGATTTATAGTTTTTGTCCGAGCTGCGCACAGCTCGGGGAAAACCTGTTTTTACGACTTTAAGCAGCCCCCAAGTCTCCTGAGACTTGAAAGTACTTAGAAATTTTTTCTATTGATGATCTTGTAGACAAGATCCTCAATGCAGATGATGTTGTGCTTCCCCAAGCCCGTGGGGCGTTGGTGAGCACTTATAGTAAGTTTTTCTAAGTTCTCGTCCGAGCTGCGCACAGCTCGGATGGAAAACCTGATTTACAGTTTTCGTCCGAGATGCGCACAGCTCGGGGAAAAACCTATTTTTACAACTTTAAGCAGCCCCCAAGTCTCCTGAGACTTGAAAGTACTTAGAAATTTTTTCTATTGATGATCTTGTAGACAAGATCCTCAATGCAGATGATGTTGTGCTTTCCCAAGCCTGTGGGGCGTTGGTGAGCACTTATAGTAAGTTTTTCTAAGTTCTCGTCCGAGCTGCGCACAGCTCGGATGGAAAACCTGATTTACAGTTTTCGTCCGAGCTGCGCACAGCTCGGGGAAAACCTGTTGTTACAACTTTAAGGAGCCCCCAAGTCTCCTGAGACTTGAAAGTATTAGAAATTTTTTCTATTGATGATCTTGTAGACAAGATCATCAATGCACATGATGTTTTGCTTCTCCAAGCCTGTGGGGCGTTGGTGAGAACTTATAGTAAGTTTTTCTAAGTTCTCGTCCGAGCTGCGCACAGCTCGGATGGAAAACCTGATTTATAGTTTTCGTCCGAGCTGCGCACGGCTCGGGGGAAAACCTGTTTTTACAACTTTAAGCAGCCCCCAAGTCTCCTGAGACTTGAAAGTACTTAGAATTTTTTTCTATTAATGATCTTGTAGACAAGATCCTCAATGCAGATGATGTTGTGCTTCCCCAAGCCTGTGGGGCGTTGGTGAGCACTTATAGTAAGTTTTTCTAAGTTCTCGTCCGAGCTGCGCATAGCTCAGATGGAAAACCTGATTTACTGTTTTCGTCCGAGCTGCGCACAGCTCGGGGAAAAACCTGTTTTTGAAAAATAGATTGAACAAGACTCGCTATGTGTATGGAATAATGTTTATTCAAATCTTACAAGCGTGCTCATGCATAGAAATATCGCAATAGTTGGGTGTTCCATGCATGAGGCTCTTTTATCTTATTAGTTACATCGTAGAGGTGATAGGCCCCATTGTGCAGTACTCTAGAGATGATATATGGGCCTTCCCATGGGGGATCTAGTTTGTGATCCGGAGTTTGCTTAATGAGAAGTGCCATGTCACCTTCTTGGAAGGAGCGAGCTCGGACATTTCGATCGTGGTATCGGCGAAGGTCTTGCTGATAAAACACCGAGAGGGTGAGAGCTAAATTTCGCTCTTCTTCCAAGAGATCAACACCGTCTTGTCGTGCTTCTTCGGCTTCGGCTTCTGTGTACTGGCTTATACGGGGGGCATTGTGCTTGAGGTCACTCGGAAGGACTGCTTCTGAACCGTAGACGAGGAAGAAGGGGGTTGACCGAGTTGAGCGATTGGGAGTTGTACGCAATCCACACAAGACTGAGGGGAGTTCATCGACCCAGGCCCCCGCTGCTTCCTTCAGTTCCCGAAGTAGCCGACGCTTTATTCCTTTGAGTATTAGTCCGTTGGCTCGTTCGACTTGGCCGTTGGACTGTGGATGTGCAACTGAGGCGAAGTTGACCTGAATGCCATTGGACCAACAGAATTTCTTGAATTCAGCTGAGTTAAAGTTTGATCCATTATCAGTGATGCTGTCATGCGGGACACCAAACCGATGTGTGATGTCGTGCATAAAGCTGACTGTTGTCGCGGAGTCGAGGGTCTTGATAGGTTTTGCTTCTATCCATTTTGTAAACTTGTCTACTGTGACCAAAATGTGGATGTGATACGTCCAAAACGTATCTATAATTTCTGCTTCCTCCATGCATGTTTTGTGTGATATTGCTATGATCTAGATACACTTTCATACACTTTTGATCATATTTGGACTAACCTATTAACTCAGTGCACCACAGTGCCAATTCCTGTTTTCTGCTGTTTTTCTATTTCAGTTTTCCCCCATATAAAAAGTGCCAGAAAAATTCCGGAAAAATATAGGAAAAATCAGCGTAGAGGAAGCTTCGCGAAGAGCCCGAGTGGGTCTAGAGGGGAGCCAGGGGTGGCCCAGGCGGCCACCCGGCGCGGCCCCACCCCTGGCCGCGCCAGGGGGGGCGCCTGGGGCCCCTGGTCCACCTTTGGCTGCCCCCCTTCGCCTATATATTCTCCGTCACACGGAACTTCCAGAAAGAGAACCCTTTTTCGCGATCTCTCCTCTGTTCCGGCGCCGCCGCGCTTCCGAGATCGGGAGCACCAGAAGACCTCTTCCCGGCACCCTGCCGGAGGGAGGGCCGACCTCCGGGAGTCTCCTATCCACCATGGATGCTCCCCGGATGTCTTGTGAGTAGTTTTCCTTGGACCATGGGTCCATGATCAGTAGCTATGTGATGTTCTCCTCCCCTCTTTGATCTTCATGGTTTAGACCTCGTGAGCTGCCCTACATGATCGAGGCACTTTTGTAATCTTTCTGCTGGTGCTATGCTGAGTTTGATGGGATCTGATGGATTATGAGATTATGTTCAGATTGTGATTGAGTAATATATTTGGTTTTTATCTCTTATATTTTTGTTCCTAAGTAATTCTTGCATGTTCTCCATTGCTGTTTATTGCTTTGGCCAAGTAGTAGGTAGTAACCCCAAGAGGGAACGTTATGCTCGATTGTGGGTTCATGCCCCCCGATGACACGCTTGAGTGACAGAAACATGAGTCTAGGGGATGTGATGTTGCCACAAGGGGGAAAACAACGCTGCTTGTAACCACGGTTGCAAGGATTGTTTACTTTACGCAAAGTGCTTTTTAATGCAGTTGCCTGTTCCTTTGGGTTTACACTTTTGGTGGGGCTCGCAACTTAATACCAGCGAGATGTTCTGGATAGATATCTCAAGGTGGATGATTAGTAGTAGATGCAGTTGGATTTCGGTCTACTTATTTTGGCGTACTGCCCGTGCTTTTGAGCCTCTTCCTTTCTTTTGTAGCATAGTTAGCATTGCGATGCATTCATAATCCTGTCAATTGCCCTTCTGTAATTTGTTTACCTCGCATAGCAGTTTTATCGTCTTTTGGGAGAGAGACATCACTAGTGAACATCACGTATGCCGGTCCATAACCTCATTACTGTTTCCACGCTCATTTACTTTTCTGCTTTTACTTTCAGTTGCTATCATTATCCCTTGTGTTTGATCCTTTGTGAACAACAAGACCGGAGAGATTGACAACCTCTCTGAACTTCGTTGGGAACAAAGTTATTTGTGTCTGTGTGCAGGTCCGCGTCAGTTGCACCGCTGACACCTACTTATCATCTCTGGAGTCCTACTGGAGACAAACCTTGGTATCTTTATCGAGGGAAATTTTCTGCTGTGCTACATCACGCCTTCCACTTGGGGCTCACCAACGAAGGGCGAGAAGACTATACCCGTCAACTCTCGCGCCATCAGGGTGAAGCCATGTTTGCCCGTTCGGAGTGGTCCAATCATATCCAGTCCCCATACTGCAAATGGCCAGGCTAGGGGGATTGTCTTCATCTCGGAAGCTGGCTTGCGGGGCTGGTTGGCATAAAACTGACAGCCTTCATAGTGGTCCACGATGTACCGAGCATCGTTGAGGGCGTTGGGCCAGAAGAAACCAGCTCAGAAAGCTTTTTCCACCAACGTCCGACTTGAGGCATGATGGCCGCAATCTCCCGCATGGATGTCTTGTAGTATGCAGCGGCCTTCTTCCTTGGAGATGCATCGCTGGGGGACATGAGTGATGCTGTTCCTGTACAGCTCCCCATTGATTGCCGAGTAAGACTTGGATTTGCGGACGATCTTCTTGGCTTCTATCTCGTCATCAGGCAACTCCTGTTTTTGCAGATAAGCAAGGATTGGAAGTGTCCACTCGGGGGGAATAACCTCCACATCAAAAACCATATCCACTACTGCAGGTATATCGTCTTTGTAGGGGATGTTCTTGTCAGGAAGCATATCTGGATCGGCTTCTAGGAAAGGGTCCTCCTTGACTGTTGGGGAATGCAAGTGCTCCAAATAAATCCCTGGCGGGATCTGACCCCGAGTAGAACCTAATTTGGCTAGGTCATCTGCTGCCTGATTTTTAGCCCTTGGAATGTGATGAAGCTCCAGCCCATCAAACAATTTCTCCAATTTTCTCACTGCTACGCAGTAGGTTGTCATGGCTGGACTTCTGATGTCCCACTCTTTCATTACTTGGTTGATTACTACGTTTGAATCTCCGAATATCATAAGTCTCCTGATTCCGAGTGAGATGGCCATTCGCATGCCGTACAAGAGGGCCTCATACTTGGCTTCGTTATTTGTTGCTGGGAAATGGATTTGGAGGACGTATCTCATCTCGTCCTTTCTTGGTGAGACCAATACTACCCCTGCCCCCGCGCCCTGTAGCATCTTGGATCCGTCAAAGAACATCGTCGAATGCTCTGGCGTTGGCTGTGGGGGATGCTGGACCTCAATCCACTCGGCCAGGAAGTCCACCAGTGCCTGTGACTTGATTGCTTTTTTTGCTTGGTAACTGAGGTCAAAGGGTAGTAGGTCCAGACTCCATTTTGCTATTCTTCCTGTTGAATATCTGTTATTCATAATTTCTGCCAGGGGAGCTTCCGAAACCACTGTGATGGAATGATCCTGGAAGTAATGTGCGAGCTTTTGCGATGCCAAGTAAATTCCCATTGCCAGCTTCTGGTAGTGGGGATATCTCTGCTTGGACGGTGTGAGGACTTCGGAGATGTAGTACACCAGTCTATGTACTTTTTGTGATTTTCCTTCTTCCTCCCGTTCCACCACTATGGCTAAACTGACAACTAGGCTTGTGGCTGCAATATATAACAAGAGCGGCTCTGTTTCTTGGGGTGCTGCCAGGACTGGCCGAGTTGACAATTGCTTTTTGAGTTCTTCGAACGCCTTGTGAGCTTCCTCCGTCCAGACGAAATTCGGCGATTTTTTCATCAGTTGGTAGAGAGGTAGGGCTTTCTCACCCAATCTGGAGATGAACCGACTAAGTGCTGCGAGACAACCTGTCAATTTTTGGACGTCTCGGAGCTGCTTGGGAGGATTCATGTTTTGAATCGCCGCGGTTTTTTCTAGGTTGGCTTCTATCCCTCTCTCGGAGACCATGAATCCGAGTAACTTTCCCGCTGGCACACCAAAAATGCATTTTTCAGGATTGAGCCTGATGCTATAGGCTCGGGGGCTCTGGAAAGTTGCAGCTAAGTCGGCTAGTAAACTGCTTCCTTTAGCCGACTTGATCACGATGTCATCCACATAGACCTCCACATTTCTGCCGATCTGCCAGATTAGGAAATTTTGCATCATGCGCTGGTATTTGGCGCCTGCGTTTCTTAGTCCAAATGGCATCGTGATATAACAGAAACATCCGAATGGGGTTATAAATGTTGTTTTAAGATCGTCTCGTTCATATAGTCGGATTTGATGGTAACCCGAGTATGCATCGAGGAAACATAATCTCTCGCAACCTGATGTGGATTCCACAATCTGGTCAATGCGAGGAAGAGGGAAATGGTCTTTTGGACAAGCTTTATTGATATGACGGAAATCAACACAAGTTCTCCAAGATTTATCTTTCTTTTGAACCATTACAGTATTTTCTAACCACTCGGAGTGGAAGATTTCCCTAATGAATCCGGCTGCTAATAGTCTAGCTATCTCCTGTCCGATGGCCTTCCTTTTCTCGGAGGAAAACCGTCGGAGGGACTCTTTCACCGGTCTTGCTTTTGGATCCACGTGTAACTTGTGCTCGGCCAACTCCCTTGGAACTCCAGGCATATCGGCGGGCTTCCATGCAAAGATGTCCCAATTCTCACGGAGGAAGTTGACGAGCTCGAGTTCCTATTGGGGATCCAGATCGGCAGCAATGTTGGTGTATTTATCTTTATCTGTGGGATGTATCTGTACTCTCTTGGTTTCTCCGGCTGACTCAAACGAAGATGTCTTCTTTGGCTGCAGTAGCTCGGATGGGTCAGCGGCTTTTTTGTACTCGGCCAGCTCGACCTCAGCCATTTGCTGGTCAGCTATCAGGGACCCTCTCTACAGCAATTCTTCAGCTTGCTTGTAGTCTCCCGAGACAGTGATCACTCCGTGCGGGCTAGGCATCTTTAGTTTTAGATAGACGTAACAGGGGATGGCCATGAATTTTGCATAGGCCGGCCTTCCGAGTAAGGCATGGTATGCACTCGGGAAGTCCAGTACTTCAAAGGTGATCTTCTCTTTCCGGAAGTTACTCGGGGTACCGAAGACCACATTGAGGGAGATCATTCCGAGTGAATACGCCTTTTTCCCCGAGATTATCCCATGAAATTCCAGATAGCTTTTGCCGAGCTTGGACATTGGAATGTTCATGCTCTTCAGAGTGCTTGCATATAGGATGTTAATTCCACTGTTGCCGTCCATCAAGACATTTCTGATCCTGAAGTTCCCATTCCCTGTTTCCACCAAAGGATCCACAATCAGGGCGTACCTTCCCGGATGATGGATGTGAGGAGGGTGATCCGACTGATCGAAAGTGATTGGGACGTCGGCCCACTTCATGTAACTCGGGACCGCCGGGGCTGCCGAGTTGACTTCTCTGAACCTTATCTTTTCTACCCTCTTCGACTCCCGTCCTACGAAGATGACCAGTACTCCATCTTCTCTGGGAAACCTTCACTGTCCAGTTCTGGGCTGGGCGCTTTCTTTTTCCCGGTCTCCTTGTCTTGATGAGGACCTGTCCTTGCGTTCTGCTCCGCTCTCTAGATCAGGCGGCATTGCCGAGCTGTATGCTTTGGAATAACAAGTTTTCCCTCGGCATCACGAGTGGTGTGGAGAGGACAAGGCTAATCCAGAACTTCATCATCATTCGACGGCTTTTTCTGCCTCGGTTGCCACTCCTTTTGTGCCTGACCCTTGCCGTGAATGCCCGAAGCGTTTGCTGCAGCCACAAGCTCTGCATCCGTTGGGGCGTCTTTGTTGGATATATGCTCTAGAGGCAAATAATATATGATTATTCCAATATATCTAAGCAAGTTCATAACCAGTTTCATACCGTGCTAGAACTGCATCAGTGAAACAATGATGCATGTGTGGTATAGAAACACCCAGAGTTCCTAGTTAGCCTCTACATCGATAACTAGTTCATGGTCAACATGATGGTCGTGGTTTCGCGATCATGGACAATTAAGTCTCTTGACTATGAGGTCACCTCACGGGTTAAGTGACGTGATGAACATTACCCAAAGAAGGCATTACAACATGATCAAATCTTATGAAGGTTCAGTGTTGTAATTACAGAACGTGGTAGACCGTTCCTTTAACCGTGAGTACGTGCATAATTGCTATCTTCCTGGATGCTTTGACTTACATCCCACCACCTGACTGAAATATGCGGGTCATAACGGTTGTATCTTAGGTATTCTGTGGAGATACGTTGAGGAGTATTGTTTACAAGAGCGGGATTTGTCAATCCATATGATGGATAGATACTCAGGGCCCACTCGGTGAGATTCCATCCATAAAGCTGCGCAGCGTGTGACTAGGTCACGGGGATGAATATCACGGGAACGAGTGAATAAGGATTTAGTTCGGAACGAGGTTGAACCAGACATAGGATGTCATTGATCGAATCTCGGAACAATCCAGTATCGCTGACAAAGGGAATGTTATACGGCGTAAGGTCCAATCGGTGTTGATATCCGGAATGCACAGGGGTCATTATGGGCATCCAGGTCCCGCTGATGATCATTGACTTTTGCCTCTGCTCGGTCATGACTGGAGTGTTCTCGGACCGTAGGGTAACACACTTAAGGGCTCGATGAAATCAGAGACCTTTTCGGAACCATCGGAGCAACCAGAGAATAAAGGAGACAATATCGGAGGAGTACCGTATTGAACCGAAACAAGTTCGGAGTGATCCGGAAGGGTTTCCGGAGCACCGGGAGATGGAATAATATGTTTTAGTTATTAATTAATTGAATTAATAATTAAAATCATTTTATTTCTAATTAATATGTGCTATGGGCCTTAGTGGAGAAAAAGGCCCATTAGGGAATTAAAGGGAAAAGAAAAAAGAAAAAAAGGGGGGGAGGCGCCATGGGCCCTAGGGCCCATGAGGGGTGCGCCCCCTCTCCCCCCTTGGCCGGCCACCCCTTAGCAAAGGGGACTTTAGTCCCACATTGCTAAGGGAGGTGGGTTGACTCCCTTCCCCAGCCTATATAAAGACAGGCAGGGTGCACATAATTAATAGAGAAAAATTCGTGAGAAAATAAATATAACTCCGAATTGAGATCGGTTTTCTCCAGTCTCCTCCCCTTTCTGGTCTCTTCCACGGTGGGCTCCCTAGTGTGAGCCTGTAGTGGGATTGAGACCTCTCTGCTAGAATCGGAGGCCGTCGTGCTGCCGAAGCTCCGTCCGGAGGTCTGCTTCCGCCCCCTCCGCTGGATCGGAGAACGGAGGTCTTCATCGAGTCTCGTACGTGTGCGAGTACTACGAGGTGCTGCACGTGTGGCACTACACCCATCCGGGTGCTCAACACAGCCAGGGGGCTATGAAACTTGATCGGCTACATCAACCACGTTTGCGGGAACGTTTCCCGCGCAACGGACTACACCCCGAGGTATGTTATTTCCGCACTACTGTCCGTTACGGTAATACGGCTAGCTAGATCTTGGGTTAAGGGAACGCTAGTTAGAAAAATTTGTGTTTTCTGCTGCGAACCCCAACAATCTTCTGCTTTGCGCTTGTTGTTGCTTGCGGTCTTCTGCTTCGGGTTCGGTGCCGAGTTGCCGCCCCCTCTATGGTGCTGGTTTTTCTTTCGGATTTCCTCCTCACCATTAGCGTACTTGTTCGCTATCTCCATCAGCTTCCCGAGTGAGGTGATGTGAGGTGATCTGGCCAGCTTGAGACTTAACTCCTTGGTTTGAAAGCGGGAATGGCTTGGAACTCGGAGTCGCCTTCAACCGAGTTGTGGAGTGTGATCCATCTCTGGATGTAGTCCCGAGTGGACTCGGTGTTGCTCTGAACACACAATTGCAGCTCGATGAGGCCTCCGGGCCTCTTGTAGGTCTGCTTGGCGGCTTCTCGCCCCTTCGTTGGTTACCCCAAGTGGAAGGTTGAGATGCAGTGCAGCAGCAGTTTTCCCTCGGTGACGAGGGGATACCCCCACGACTCCTTTATGTGAGGGTACCTGGTGCGTGTCATGGCTGGCGGCCTACCAGAGGCCCACTCGTGGACACCGACATGAAGCCGAAGACTTGAGGCGCAAGACAAGGACTCTTACTTGTAGATTGATTAGGACTCATGTAAACCCTACCTGGCTATCTATATAAAGCGAGGTAGGGGCACCTCTCTAGACATCGGAACACAAGCTCTCAATCCCCACGCATAGGACTAGACAAATATCTCTCCACCAAAGCCCTCACGACACCTCTGTACATCATCATCAATACAAGATCAGACAAGCAGCATGTAGGGTTTTCCCTCCGGGGGCCTGAAGCTGGGTAAATCGTGCCCCATGTGTCGCTTGTCACCTCCGAATCCTACCAACGCGCAGGTCACGTCGCTGTCTTTCCTCCTACACGAAACCTAGGGTCCCTGACCATAGAATTTGTCGGGGTTGATCCCCGTCAATCTGCGTCGTCTGTGGGAACTACACAGGTTGGAATTACGATCTCGGTGGCCCCTTCATCAGCAATCAGCGAGTGGACGACTCCATCAACACTCGGCTTCTTCAACAACTACATCAAGATCTACATCAAGCTCACGGAGAAAACAAGAAATTTTTTGAGCGCGTCACTCGAAGATCGACATCAACAAAGTGCTCACGCGCAGCCTACAAAAAAAAGTCTGTGTTGCGGGCACTCACGACGGCAACTCGGAGCTCATCTCGACAATCCCTTCGGTGTAAAGATGCGAAATCCAATTTTTGAAAACCTATGAAAATTTCAGCAAATTCCAACGGTTGGATCTCTGTCGGCGACTCCCGCACTGAAGCACACTCGGAATCTGACGGAACTCCGCGCGACTCCAGCAAAAAAATTCCAGACATTAGCTCGGACATCAACTCGAAGATCCCTCCATTGAAAGTTGAGGAATTCAATCCTCCATCAGCACAATAAATTCCAGAAAATTCCAACGGTTAGATCTCCGTCGGCGGCTCTCGCACTGCAACGCGTTTTTGGATCTACGCAAGATCGCGAATTACCAATCGCGAATACGGGTTCAATCTTGACCCACAAGGCTTCTACTCCAACTCGACATGCCATGGATGACTCACCAATGTTTCTACATCGACTCGAGCCGCTACAACAACAGCACACGACGAGCAATCGACAACTCGACGACTCGGCGACTACATCAACAATGATTCACTACGAAGATCCAGATCGAAGAAGAAGAAAAAAAACGCAGTCGAAACCGTCGCCGCAACAGATTGCGGAATCAGGCTGCGCACGTCTATGGGAGAGGCATCGACTCCGCGTGCCACATCGACTCCGTCCTCTACATCAACCACGGACGAATCACGACGCGCACTCGAATCTCGGGGACTCGCGGACTCGGGGGCTGAACATCGTAGTCGCCGTCACATCGACTTCGTTCTCGCCTCGTCGACTGCTCATCGTCGACTGCTCGACTACTCATCTTCGACATCCTCCACCGCGTCGATCCTACAGCTAAGTTTTCTTTACATTCTTATGCTATGATTCCAAAACCTTTATACATTCTCGATCAGTCGCCAAAGACGACTACGCAGTCGCCCACAAACATCTGAGGACTATAAAATCATTCTCTGGATCATGCTCAGTTTTATATGTTCATGTTCGTCAAAATAGTGAGGCTGGGTACTAACAGGCCGCTCTTGTCTCCGGGTTCAACAAGTCTGGCATAGCGTCCCTGTTACCCGGCAAGAGTATGCTGCTGGAGGGCCTACTCATGAAAAGACACGCATAAACTTTATATGCTGTTACATTATCCACTCGACAAAAGTGCAACATCTGGAAATCATGCACCTTACAATTCTTTTGTATATCGCGCAAGTACATCTTAATATAGTTGCACCTTTTTCTCCTTCTCAGCAGATGCTCGGGGGCTGGGCGCCCTCATGACGCGGCGAGGCCAACCTCCTTGTCCATGACTGATCCTTACAATAAGTCACGCCTATGGTGCAAGACCCGAGTCGAGCACTTCCTCGGATGACAATTACTCGATGATGAAGAAGTCTTGAGTCTATGCTCGAATGCAAGCAGTCGAACATAGCCTTGAGGGCTAATCCCATCGGGAGCGCTGACGCGCACCCGACGAGCACTACTCGCGCAGCTGACAAGAAACGACGGGGTTAGCTTAAAAACAACTTGAGTCTATGCGCGACTCTATGAGTCGCACATAGCCTCGGGGGCTACTCCCATCGGGAGCGCTGACGCGCACCCGACGACCGCTGCTCGCACATCCTACAAGAAGACGAACTCGACTGCAATTTCGATGCTTCATCCAAATACTCCCATCGGGAGCGTACTCACGACATCTTCGACTGTTCATCAGCAAATAATCGACACGCACTACGGCGGCTACTGCAGATTCGAGTCCCCCAAGCACTCGGGGGCTACTGACGAGGGGATACCCCCACGACTCCTCTACGTGAGGGTACCTGGTGCGTGTCATGGCTGGCGGCCCACCAGAGGCCCACTCGTGGACACCGACATGATGGAATAAGACATGAAGCCGAAGACTTGAGACGCAAGACAAGGACTATTACTTGTAGATTGATTAGGACTCATGTAAACCCTACCTGGCTATCTATATAAAGAGAGGTAGGGGCACCTCTCTAGACATCGGAACACAAGCTCTCAATCCCCACGCATAGGACTAGACAAATCTCTCTCCACCAAAGCCCTCACGGCACCTCTGTACATCATCATCAATACAAGATCAGACAAGCAGCATGTAGGGTTTTCCCTCCGGGGGCCTGAAGCTGGGTAAATCGTGCCCCATGTGTCTCTTGTCACCTTCGAATCCTACCAACGCGCAGGCCACGTCGCTGTCTTTCCTCCTACACGAAACCTAGGATCCCTGACCATAGGATTTGCCGGGGTTGATCCCCGTCACTCGATGAAGATACCAAGGTTTGTCTCCAGTAGAACTCCAGAGATGATAAGTAGGTATCAGCGGCGCAACCGACGCGGACCTGCACACAGACACAGATAACTTTGTTCCCAACGAAGTTCAGAGAGGTTGTCAATCTCTCCGGTCTTGTTGTTCACAAGGATAAAATGCAAGGGATAATGATAGCAAGTAAAAGCAGTAAAGTAAATATAGCGTGGAAGCAATAATGAGGATATGGACCGGGATACGTTATGTTCGCTAGTGATGTCTCTCTCCCAAAAGACGATAAAATTGCTATGCGAGGTAAACAAATTACAGAAAGGCAATTGACAGGATTATGAACGCACCGCAATGCTAACTATGCTACAAAAGAAAGGACGAGGTTCAAAAGCACAGGCAGTACGCCAAGATAAGTAGACCGAAATCCATCTTCATCTAATACTAATCATCCACCTTGAGATATCTATCCAGAACATCTCGCTGGTATTAAGTTGCGAGCCCCACCCAAAGTGTAAACCCAAAGCAACAGAGAACTGCATTAAAAAGAACTCTGCGTAAAGTAAACAATCCTTGTCATCGCGGTCACAAGCACCGTTGTTTTCCCCCTTGTGGCAACAGCACATCCCCTAGACTCATGTTTCTGTCACTTAAGTGTGTCATCGGGGGGCATGAACCCACAATCTAGCACAACGTTCCCTCTTGAAGTCACTACCTACTACTTGGCCAAAGCAATAAACAGCAACGGAGAACATGCAAGAATTACTTAGGAACAAAAATATAAGAGATAAAAACCAAATATATTACTCTATCACACTCTGAACATAATCTCATAATCCATCAGATCCTATCAAACTCAACATAGCAATAGCAGAAATATTACAAAGGTGCCTCGATCATGTAGGGCAGCTCACGAGGTCTAAACAATGAAGATCAAAGAGGGGAGGAGAACATCGCATAGCTAGAGATCACGGACCCATGGTCCAAGGAAAACTACTCACGAGACATCCCGGGAGCATCCATGGTGGAGAGGAGAATCCCGAAGGTCAATCCTCCCTCCGACAGGGTGCCGGGAAGAGGTCTTCTGGTGCTCCCGATCTTCGGAAGCGCGGCGGCGGCGGAACAGAGGCGAGTTCGCGGAATAGGGTTCTTCTTCTGGAGTTTTCCCGTGACGAAGAATAAATAGGCGAAGGGGGGCAGCCAGAGGTGGACCAGGGGCCCCAGGCGCCCCCCTGGCACGGCCAGGTGTGGGGCCGCGCCGGGTGGCCGCCTGGGCCCCCCTGGCTCCCTGATGTGCGAGGTAATGACAGTGATTTCTCGCCCTTCGTTGGTGAGCCCCAAGTGGAAGGCGTGATGTAGCACAACAGCAAATTTCCCTCAGTAAAGATACCAAGGTTTGTCTCCAGCAGGACTCCAGAGATGATAAGTAGGTGTCAGCGGCACAACTGACGCGGACCTGCACACAGACACAGATAACTTTGTTCCCAACGAAGTTTAGAGAGGTTGTCAATCTCTCCGGTGTTATTGTTTACAAAGGATAAAACGCAAGGGATAATAATAGCAACTTGAAAGTAAATGCAGAAAAGTAAATATAGAGTGGAAACAATGATAAGGATATGGACCGGGATACGTGATGTTCGCTAGTGATGTCTCTCTCCCAAAAGACGATAAAATTGCTATGCGAGGTAAACAAATTACAGAAAGGCAATTGACAGGATTAAGAACGCACCGCAATGCTAATTATGCTACAAAAGAAAGGAAGAGGTTCAAAAGCACATGCAGTACGCCAAGGTAAGTAGACCGAAATCCAACTGCATCTACTACTAATCATCCATCTTGAGATATCTATCCAGAACATCTCGCTGGTATTAAGTTGCGAGCCCCACCCAAAGTGAAAACCCAAAGCAACAGACAACTGCATTAAAAAGAACTCTGCGTAAAGTAAACAATCCTTGTAACCGCGGTTACAAGCACCGTTTTTTCCCCCTTGTGGCAACAACACATCCCCTAGACTCATGTTTCTGTCACTCAAGCGTGTCATCGGGGGGCATGTGTTGGAAATATGCCCTAGAGGCAATAATAAAATGTTATTATATATATATTTCCACGTTCGTAATTAATGTTTATATTTCTGTGCTATAATTGCAATGACCCTGACTGTGAGATTCAGAAGAAAACTCATTTGCATGTGTGGAAATGTAAACACCAAGAGTTCCTGGTTTAGCCTCTAAGACCAGCTCATGTGCTAACTGATGATTACGTTTTCTTAATCATGGACATTGTTCTTGTAACAAGGATGTCAATAGCAATGGGAACATATTGTTAGCAGAACAATGATGTTGAACCGACCCCAGTATTAAATGATATACTTAGAGATCACATCGTAACTACGTTATAAGTCATATCATGAAATGTTATCATATACGTAATTCCTTAGACCATGAGAGTATCGAGTTGCTTCACGCAGGAAGACATGCTTTGGTTCTTAGATGAATCCTCCCGTAAATGGGAAGTAGTAAAATAAGTTCTGGGTATGTCAGATGGTGTGGCTAGTGACTGTGATAGTTCAAGAATGGGATTTGCTCCTTCACGATGAAGAAGATATTCACTTCGGGCCCACTCGGTATGACGGTATCCATTATAGTCTGGCCAGACGCATTGTGATTCAGTCACGGGGATACCGGAATACGATAACGAGAAAAGGGACAAACGAGAAAAGAGGATAACGAGTGGCTTGTGTTCAAAAGTTGTTACACATGGGTGCCAAACTTCTCTCCTCTAACTTTGTCATATATCGCGAAGCAAAGGGAATGGTACATGACTAAACATAATGGTTCACTCGAAGTTTCTTCGTGTATATGCGGGAGTCAACATGGGTGTCCATGGCTCCGCTGTTGATTATTGGCTATTGACAAAAGGCTGTTGACCTATGTCCGGAAGATGTTCTGAGTCATGTCCGCATTATACCGAACCTATTGGGTCACACACTTAACGAGCAGTAGTCTGTTAGAATACTAGTATGGTAGAAGGTTTAGTGGAAGCAAAGCAGAATAGTTCATACGAGTACCGGAAGTAGTTCCGGAGATTTATGGAATTGTTCATAAGGGCATCAGAAGTAGTTCTGGGTATTTAAGGTTATGTCCGGATCACTCTGGAGTAGTCCCAGGTGGTTCCCGAACATATGAGAATGGTACTGGGGAAGTCCTGGATCAACCGGAATAGTTTCCGGATAATCGCTGGGCATCCCGACAACCTTCGCGGTCATCGGGTGGCTTAAACTGTAACTCGTATGGTCTTGGAAACTATCCGGATGGCTCCGGAACGTCCGAGAACGGTCTCGGAAGGTCCTGGAAGTGCTCCAGAAGTGTCCGGAATGTCCCGAAACGGTCCCGGTATGTCCCGGAAGGTCCTGGAAGCTTCTAGAAGGTCATGGAAGGTTCCGAAAGGTTCCGGGCAGTACCACCCACTCCCCTGCGCCCCTGGCCTTGGGGGGCAATCCACCTAGGCTGCCCTGGCCGGCCAAGGGGGTGGGGGCGCACCAAGGGGAAGGAAAACCCCTCCAGGTGGGAATACCAAAACCCATTATGGCAGGTTTCCGGTGGGAAGGTGTGGGAAGGTTTGGAAGGCTTGGGAGTCCAAGTTGGACTCCCAATCCTCCTTGGGCTGCGCCCTAGGCCTCCTGGCCACCTATATAAGGTGAGCCAAGGGGAGGGGGAGACACACACAATCAATCCCCAAGGCCTATGCGCCACCCTCCCTCCTCTAAACCCCGTTGCTCCACAATTAGACCCCGGTTTAGACGTTGTTCTAGATCGGAATCCGTTAGGGTTTTCTCCCTCTAGTTTTCTCGGTGGCGTTCATCTCTGTACGGCGGAGCGCTGCTGGATTGCTGCTACGGGATGTGTGGATACTAATGGAGGGGTCGTACCTTCGACCCTTCTTCGAGGAGCTTGTTCATGGGACTTGTCCGTGGGACTAGATCGCGGGACTTGTTCGTGGGATTGATCGAGGGACTGTTCGTGGGAAAACTTGCGAGATCTACTTCCACTACGTCCACGAGCTTCACCAACTCTACTTCCTCTACATCGGTTGGTGAGCCATGACCTAAAACCTTGTATGCAATCTTCTTGGATGATCTTGGGTTCTTGATTCGTAGGCCGAAATTTTTTGTTTTCTACTACGTTTCCCAACAGTGGTATCATGAGCGATCCTTGATTAGATGCATGTTTAGGTCTAGATCATATGTGTGATATGAGGCATTGATTTTCTTGTTGCTTCCCTGTCATGTGATT
The DNA here is from genome assembly GCA_950022295.1 of Bromus sterilis. NCBI lineage: Eukaryota > Viridiplantae > Streptophyta > Magnoliopsida > Poales > Poaceae > Bromus > Bromus sterilis. The sequence continues at coordinate 4,662,364 of OX465597.1, read as the reverse complement.
TTTTCTATGCTTGATGGCAAGTTGAGGTTTTGCTACAAGGATTGAGTTTTCCATCGATCCCTCTATGCTGCTTTCAGTATGCTGGTTGCCTTGATCATGGTCTACATCAAACTCCTTGGATCTCATCTTAATCTCGCAATAGAAGATATAACATGGAGGGGCTTGTGGATTTTATGAACTCAAATCCACGGGGGTCACGCGTTTAACGAAGTTTGGCTGGTGGCATTAGTTGTTGCACGCACCCCGTATGTTAAACTAGCAACAAAAGAAGTATCGTGTTTTGTTTTATCTAGGGTTTCTCGTTTGCCTTGTAAACCTGCTTAACAACCACGATAAAAGTTGCAACAACCCGTGTAGATGGCGATCTAACTCGTTTTTGCAGAGTTTGCATGTGATGTGGTATAGCCTTCAAGATTTGCAATGTGTTTGTATGAGATGCTATATGTTATGTAATATTTATTCGCGACCTGCGTGTCGTGGTACGGCATGATGACTGGAGTCATATGATTGTCACTTAATTATGGCCTGCGTGCCAGAACTGTTTATTAGCTCGAGGCAAAGCAATAGATAGATGCATGGTGATGATCTATGATGCGGAGGTGGACCCCGACACACATGCCGGAAGCCGTGGTGATGGTCCCGGCGCCAAGGACATAGTTGGTGGACACGGTGACTTCTGCCACGACGACGTGAAGACAACGAAGACTTCACGAAGCAAAGGGCTATACTATATCACATAATTTTATGAACTGCCTGTGATGTTTATCCCTTTGATGCACCCTTGTTTGATGCGCGGTAGTCGTATTTTATTAGGGTGATCTCTCGCAAAACAATATCAAGTTGATAGTGTTCTTCCAACTGTAGCACCGTCTATACTATGTTTCACATCGGAGCAGGTCATGTCACATGGGTGCACACGGTGTGACGCATAAAAGACGGGTGTGTTAAAAGAACACACAGCACATTACACTTGGTTATCTTGACGGTTTGGATAAAAGTTTGCTACCGAAACACGCCCATCGAAAGATGAACAAGAATCACCTTTGGCGTGATTGGCAAGTTGGCCTACCGGTCCAGTCTAAGTCATCAGTGATGTCACATCAATGGCGGACGATTGGGTTGGATCTTGAATCACTCCAGCATCAATTACGAGAGATATTGATCTGAGTGGGAGCGCACTAAGTAATTAAATTGATTAATCACAAGTGCAACTTAATTATGAACAAAGTCTTAGTATTTGCATTATCGTTGTAGAATAATGGCTCACGTTACCACCTTCCCAATTGATTTTGATTAACTGTATTATCTGGTAAAAACTTTACGATTGGTACCGTATTGTGAGGACTATCCTCAATAGTGTCGAGAAGGAGCTTGTCCTATCGCAAATTTTTGATGCTCTCCCGCTGATGCTATGGATGATGTGACTTATGTCCATAATCCAAAATGCTAGAATTCCACGACAGCTAAGTGCATTGTCTTCACCACCATGAAACCCGAACTTCGAAAAGTTTGGGATAGTTATGTTATATTCATGGAACTGAAAAATAAGTTTTCAGTAGTAAGACAATTAATGTTGGATATAAGATATCTAGTACAATGTATGATTGTAAGCATTAGTGAAAATGTTCATTGTGCTCTAAACAAAACTGATAAGTGTGGGATCCAGAAGAACAATGATCATATGATGAGGAGGATTAAGGGAAAGGAAGTTCCATAGGGTGTTAGTAAGACTTACACGCCGGAAAGTCCATGGCCTGCGCCACCCTTGATCATGTGTGATCTTCTGTGAGTAGGAGTGACATTGAAAATAGAACTATGATACGTATAAAGGCAAAACGAAAGAAGACTGGAATAACCAGCTCAGAAATGAAAGTCATACGGAGTTATAGATGAATTCATTGCTGGTCAAGAGATGTAATTCTTGGGAATCATGATTAAGCAGTTAATTGTGGATTCTGTATATTGTGATTAAACTGTTGATCACCGGAATATCACATCGATTGCATATTGTTGCAACTCGATGCAAGAAATACTATGGCCTTTATGACTAGCTAATGATGAGTTTTGACACGCTCGGGAACACGGTAAAAGGTTTACTATACCGTGTGTTGACTCTATGATTATCTTCATAATTCATTTTAGAGTTGAGTAAATTGTTACTACACTTTAGCCTTGTTGCAAAACATCATTTTGAATCATGTTTGTTGCAAGAGAGTTGTTCAAAGCTATGAACAACGTAAAGGCCATACTTCCATTATGAATAGGGTGTATGTTATGAATCTTGATAATAATACTAAACATTCATAACACTGAACCTAAACGTCGCAAGACTAACAGAAATACCACATAGATGTGGCACTGCCGTTTATCACAAGTGACATAACATGCATGAAGAATTTCCATAAGTGATGGACTTTCGAGTCATATGATTATGAATCACTTGACGCTTGCGATCTTTGTCTCGAAGTAATGTGACTAAAACACCGTTGATGGGCCATACATGAACGGGCAACTAAAACCATTGGTAATCATACATGATGTAGTCCAATAAGTGTAGTTGTGTGCAGTGGATTCCCTATCTTCACTCATGAGTTGAAGTAGATATGTGGATATCTGTTCAATAGAGACATACGTCTGAAATCTTTGAAATGTTTAAGGAATTTTAGAGTGAAATAGAAATTCATTGTAACAAGAAAATAAAGCTTCTGCAAATTAGATTGTAGAAAGTAATATTTTAGTTACAAGTTTAGTGAACGTCTGATGAGTTGTGAAGAACTGTCATAACTTGCGTCTCCCGGAACATCACTATGAGTAAAGTGTTCGAGAGATGTAATCAAGCCATGTATGACACGGTAAAGATCAAATATGACGTTTATCAATTTGCCATTATACTTATTAAAGTTATGCGTTAGTGACTACGGCTTTTACACTGAAAAGAGCATCATCAAATCTGTTGAAATGACACCATATTAGATGTGGTATGGACTATTAAAACCATGTTGTCTTTTCTTAAAATTTGGGTATATGAGGCATATGTTTGACATACTCAAAACCCCAAATCAGATAAGTGCTACTTTGTTAAGGTTATGCCAAAAGTTTTGGTATTCCTCTATCACTACACAAAAGAAAAACTGTTTGCTGTTAAGAACAATGTGTTTTGAAGAAAAATAGTTTCTTACAAAAGAGTGAGTGGGAGGACAGTGCAACTTGTCAAAGATTGTTGAATCTTCAGAGAAGTGCGCAGCTGAACCACACAGGTTAGACAAAACTCGTACAAACATTCATGATATGTAAAACGAGATATTGTTGTTCGACAATGATAAACCTGTGATATACAAAGAAGCGTTGATGGGCCCTGACTCCGGGATTTGGCTAAATGCCAAATAATCCGAGATAGTATCCATGGAAGTAAGTCAAGTTTTGAACTTGGTAGACCCTCGGAAAGACTAAAAGTCTGAAGAATATATATATATGGATCTATAATTGATTCGGATGAAATTTTTTTATCCATAAAGCTCAACTCGTTGGAAAATTGTTTTCTAGAAAGTTCAAAGGTTGACTACGGAGAAATAGTGTCGACCGTAGAAATGCTTTAGTCAGTTCGGGTTATACTAGCAATTACTACATATCTCATTTATAGGATATGGTAGAATGAACGTCAAAACAAAGTTCCTACATGGAAATATAACAAAGGACGTATACGTGATACGACCGGAATGTTTTGTCGATTCAAAGGATGCTAAAATAGATGCAAGCCTTGGATATCCAGTGATGGACTGGAGCTAGCATAATGGAGTTGGAATTTTCGTTGTGATGAAATTGCCAAAAGAGTTTGTTTTCATCAGGAATAACGAAGATGCTTGAATATTAAAGAAAGTAAGTGGGAGCTGAATAATATTTCTAAAACCTTATGTAGATGACATATTGTTGATTAGAAATGATATAAATTTCTTGACACGAATAAGGACTTCATTGGAAATAGTTTTCAGTTGAAGAACTTGGGCTGATATAGCATTAGTATTGAGCATAGTGATCTATGAAGATAGTAAGTGCCTGATCATGCTAAAGCCAACACTACATATTGACATGATACTAAAGTAGTTTAGTTTGAAATGCCAAGAAACATGTTCTTGCCGAAGTCGTGGTGAAAAGTTGTTTGCAGAAATCGGTGTTGATGAACACAGATAAGCAAAAACACGTGAATTGAATTCCACTCACCCGTGTGTTTGGATTAATCATGTACACCATAATATGTAAAACGACCAGATATGTCTAGTGCTTCAAAAGGTTATGAGCAAGATACCAAAGTGATCAATATGTTGATCATTGGAAAAACAGTGAAAAGTTAAACTTATGATAGATAAGATATGTTTCTCGGAAAATGGAGATAATGAAGAGCTCGTTGTAACAAGTTACACCAGCTGAATTTTGATGTAAACAGTTACACCAATTCAGTCTTCATACTTACTCCGATCGATTTTCGATTTTAATTGGGATTATGTGTTTCACACATAAGGGTGGCACAGTATGAAGGAACTGTGTTAAAGTTAGATACTGTGGCGAATTCTATAACAGAGGCTAAGTATATTGTTGCTTAAAGAAGTAACAAGGGAGGGTATTTTGAATCATCAGTTCATTTATGAACATGGTATGGTTTCCTAGATGCTTGAAGCTCATGGAACATCGATGAATGATTTCATGACTTATTCTAAGGAACCAAGGTCCTACCAAATGATTCAAACATATACAAAGCTAAACTGATAAAATTAGTGAATTTTATGATAGCGTGAAAACGCGAAGATATGCAAGATACAAACGGGCCTGAAACGTCAGATCCGAAGATGAGGTATATACCACAAATGAGGCATTTATTACACCGGTATGCCATAGGTGTAAAGTGCTCAAGCACTGACAATATTATTGACTCTAGTGCAAGTGGGAGACTGTTGGAAATATGCCCTAGAGGCAATAATAAAATGTTATTATATATATATTTCCACGTTCGTAATTAATGTTTATATTTCTGTGCTATAATTGCAATGACCCTGACTGTGAGATTCAGAAGAAAACTCATTTGCATGTGTGGACATGTAAACACCAAGAGTTCCTGGTTTAGCCTCTAAGACCAGCTCATGTGCTAACTGATGATTACGTTTTCTTAATCATGGACATTATTCTTGTAACAAGGATGTCAATAGCAATGGGAACATATTGTTAGCAGAACAATGATGTTGAACCGACCCCAGTATTGAATGATATACTTAGAGATCACATCGTAACTACGTTATAAGTCATATCATGAAATGTTATCATATACGTAATTCCTTAGACCATGAGATTATCGAGTTGCTTCACGCAGGAAGACATGCTTTGGTTCTTAGATGAATCCTCCCGTAAATAGGAAGTAGTAAGATAAGTTCTGGGTATGTCAGATGGTGTGGCTAGTGACTGTGATAGTTCAAGAATGGGATTTGCTCCTTCACGATGAAGAAGATATTCACTTCGGGCCCTCTCGGTATGACGGTATCCATTATAGTCTGGCCAGACGCATTGTGATTCAGTCACGGGGATACCGGAATACGATAACGAGAAAAGGGACAAACGAGAAAAGAGGATAACGAGTGGCTTGTGTTCAAAAGTTGTTACACATGGGTGCCAAACTTCTCTCCTCTAACTTTGTCATATATCGCGAAGCAAAGGGAATGGTACATGACTAAACATAATGGTTCACTCGAAGTTTCTTCGTGTATATGCGGGAGTCAACATGGGTGTCCATGGCTCCGCTGTTGATTATTGGCTATTGACAAAAGGCTGTTGACCTATGTCCGGAAGATGTTCTGAGTCATGTCCGCATTATACCGAACCTATTGGGTCACACACTTAACGAGCAGTAGTCTGTTAGAATACTAGTATGGTAGAAGGTTTAGTGGAAGCAAAGCAGAATAGTTCATACGAGTACCGGAAGTAGTTCCGGAGATTTATGGAATTGTTCATAAGGGCATCAGAAGTAGTTCTGGGTATTTAAGGTTATGTCCGGATCACTCTGGAGTAGTCCCAGGTGGTTCCCGAACATATGAGAATGGTACTGGGGAAGTCCTGGATCAACCGGAATAGTTTCCGGATAATCGCTGGGCATCCCGACAACCTTCGCGGTCATCGGGTGGCTTAAACTGTAACTCGTATGGTCTTGGAAACTATCCGGATGGCTCCGGAACGTCCGAGAACGGTCTCGGAAGGTCCTGGAAGTGCTCCAGAAGTGTCCGGAATGTCCCGAAACGGTCCCGGTATGTCCCGGAAGGTCCTGGAAGCTTCTAGAAGGTCATGGAAGGTTCCGAAAGGTTCCGGGCAGTACCACCCACTCCCCTGCGCCCCTGGCCTTGGGGGGCAATCCACCTAGGCTGCCCTGGCCGGCCAAGGGGGTGGGGGCGCACCAAGGGGAAGGAAAACCCCTCCAGGTGGGAATACCAAAACCCATTATGGCAGGTTTCCGGTGGGAAGGTGTGGGAAGGTTTGGAAGGCTTGGGAGTCCAAGTTGGACTCCCAATCCTCCTTGGGCTGCGCCCTAGGCCTCCTGGCCACCTATATAAGGTGAGCCAAGGGGAGGGGGAGACACACACAATCAATCCCCAAGGCCTATGCGCCACCCTCCCTCCTCTAAACCCCGTTGCTCCACAATTAGACCCCGGTTTAGACGCTGTTCTAGATCGGAATCCGTTAGGGTTTTCTCCCTCTAGTTTTCTCGGTGGCGTTCATCTCTGGACGGGGGAGCGCTGCTGGATTGCTGCTACGGGATGTGTGGATACTAATGGAGGGGTCGTACCTTCGACCCTTCTTCGAGGAGCTTGTTCATGGGACTTGTCCGTGGGACTAGATCGCGGGACTTGTTCGTGGGATTGATCGAGGGACTGTTCGTGGGAGAACTTGCGAGATCTACTTCCACTACGTCCACGAGCTTCACCAACTCTACTTCCGCTACATCAGTTGGTGAGCCATGACCTAAAACCTTGTATGAAATCTTCTTGGATGATCTTGGGTTCTTGATTCGTAGGCCGAAATTTTTTGTTTTCTACTACGTTTCCCAACAGCATGAACCCACAATCTAGCACAACGCTCCCTTTTGGAGTCACTACCTACTACTTGACCAAAGCAATAAACAGCAACGGAGAACATGAAAGAATTACTTAGGAACAAAAATATAAGAGATAAAAACCAAATATATTACTCTATCACAATCTGAACATAATCTCATAATCCATCATATTCTATCAAACTCGACATAGCAATAGCAGAAATATTACAAAGGTGCCTTGATTATGTAGGGAAGCTCACGAGGTCTAAACAATGAAGATCAAAGAGGGGAGGAGAACATCACATAGCTACTGATCACGGACCCATGGTCCAAGGAAAAACTACTCACGAGACATCCGGGGAGCATCCATGGTGGAGAGGAGACTCCCGGAGGTCAATCCTCCCTTCGGCAGGGTGCCGGGAAGAGGTCTTCTGGTGCTCCCGATCTTCAGAAGCGCGGCGGCGGCGGAACAGAGGCGAGTTCGCGGAATAGGGTTCTGCTTCTGGAGTTTTCCCGTGACGGGGGATAAATAGGCGAAAGGGGGCACCAAAGGTGGGCCAGGGGCCCCAGGCGCCCCCCTGGCGCGGCCAGGGGTGGGGCCGCGCCGGGTGGCCGCCTGGGCCCCCCCTTGCTCCCCTCTGGCCCCTCCCGGGCTCTTCTCGAAGCTTCCGCCACGCTGATTTTTTATCTGAATTTTCCCGAATTTTTCTGGCACTTTTTATATGGGGGAAAACTGAAATAGAAAAAAGCAGAAAACAGGAACTAGCACTGGGGTGCACTGAGTTAATAGGTTAGTCCAAATATGATCAAAAGTGTATGAAAGTGTATCTAGATCATAGCAATATCACACAAAACATGCATGGAGCAAGCAAAAATTATAGATACGTTTTGGACGTATCAACATCCCCAAGCTTAATTCCTGCTCGTCCTCGAGTAGGTAAATGATAACAACATAATTTATGTGGTGACATGCTAGCAACCATATAAGAACTTTGAAAAGTAAAGCAATCAAGGTTAGAGATTCAATTCAAGTCATAACAGGCAAGAGTCTATATTAGCATTGAAACAAGTAACAAAAGAACAATAGGTGCAAGAGCTCTCGTTGTCCTTGACTCGAATGTCTCCAAATGGTGTTTGCGTGCAAGAAGGGAGATAGGGAATACGAGAAAAAGGTATTTTGTGTTGAGAACTCAATCTACTAAAGTTTCACACTTGGTCCTCTTTGGAATCTTATCTTGACTCGTCCCCAGACCACTAGCCAGGTATAAGTCAATTTGATCCACTCCTTTTCGATATTTCGAGCACTCAAGCAATGGATGAGCGTAAGCACGAGAGTTGAAACTTAGGATAGCAAAGAGAGAAATATGGTGAAGGAGGAAGACAAAAAGGATGAGAAAGGCTCACATCAATGAGGACAATCATAGGCCAGAGATGCCAAATGATAGATATGATGTGAGGAGTAGGGATTGCCATGCAACGGATGCACATACGAGCTAGGAAGCTCTCCAATGGAACTAGTGGGGGTGCATATAACTTGCTCGCTCATGAAGACCTAGAGCTCTTTTGAGGAGGCTCATCCTTGGAATATGCAAGCCAAGTTCTATAGTGTGAAGGTCCCCACATAGCTATATGCATAATGATCATCTCTATGGAGTACAAGGATATAAAGGGAGTACTAGTGTGGATCTCTCAAAAGGATAGTAGTGTTGCCCCTTTCTCTCTTTTTATTTATGTTTCTCTTTTTTCTATTTTTTTGTATTTTTTTGGTGGCCTCAATGGCTCTTTCTATTTAACTCTCATTTGTCCTCTTTGGGATCTTATAATGTGTCCACTTTGGGATCTTTTCCTCACTTAAGGGCAACACTCTATTTTACAAGAAGGTAAAGGAGATCTTTCACACTTTACAAGGTACTCAAAATCATAAAGAAGACGTAACTATCATGATGTATGCAATGTATGTTGCTGCCAGTATAGCAGGAACATGTATGACATGAAGATCAAGTCATGAAGAGGTGGAAGTTGCATGGCAATGTAACTCGGAAAGGCTATGGAAATGCCTTTATAGGTAGGTATGGTGGCTGTTTTGAGGAAAGATAAAGGAAGGCTTATGATGACAGAGTGTATCATGCCAAGGGTTTGGAAGTACCGGCGAAGGTGGACACCAACTCTCGGAGTGAGAATAAGGCAATGCACGGCACGGGAAAGGCTAGCAAAATATGGGAAGGTGGAAGTGTCAACTCTCAATACTTACATTAGTCCGAAGAACTCATGCATTTATTATCGGTAACTCTCAATCTAATAAGGAGGTTCACAAAGAGACAAGTACCCCGAGGAGGAGTGTATGGGGGTTTGGTTATCCTTGTGCATCCTCGACTCATGGTACGTGAGTGTTATCTGATATTCGACCCCTCAGAAGAGTAGTGATCTATCTAGTAGCTAGAGTTCTCAACTAGTTTTGTAGGTTTTGAAAATAAACACGGATTGCCCAAAATACGACACCTATCACTAATAGGCAAGAGCTCTTGACACCAAAATTTCAAACATTACTCATATCAATACCTCAAAACCGTTGCAAGTTACTACTAAAATTAAATAGCAACCTCAATTACCTACTTTCAAGACAAGACACAACTCAGTGCAACAACCAACTCTCTTAACAAGATAAACATGAAAAATAAAGAGAGTTCCAGCAAAAAACTAAACAAAAGCCAAGGCTCTTGCTAAAGACAAACTAAGACTAAGACTAAACATGGCAGTAGCTATGAAAAGATCAACTAGAACACACAACAGCAAGAAGATAGGCATGAAAAATCCTATGATGTGTTCTAGATTTTGAAAGTGGAGCGTGTTCCTCTCCCACACAAAGTAATACAGGACCTAACCTTTTATGAACAGCAAGCAAAGCTAAAGAAAAATAAAACCTAAGAGCGAGACGCTCCAAGCATAGCACATAACGCATGAAGTGATTAAAATATAGTGAGACGAAGGACGAACTGATGATTGTTGATGGAGAAGGGGATGCACGGGGGCATCACCAAGCTTAGACGCTTGAGTCTCCTTGAATATTTATTGGGGATGCAAGGGGGCATCCCCAAGCTTGAGCGCTTGACACTCCTGGATCTTCTTTCATCATCTTCCATCGCACACTTGAAAACTCCCTTCATACATAACTCATCATAAGCTGATTAGAGAGGTTAGTAACCTTAATAAATAAATAAAAATTCACTGGATATAAAGATATTCTTGAAGAGCTACTGTTCTCAAGAGTGCCAAAAAGTTTTTGCAAAGAAAAAGCAAGCTTAAGGTTTGCAAAAGTTAGGAGAGACAAAACGTGGCAGAATCTGTGAAAAACAGAACAGCAGATAGTAAAGAATTTTTTAGGGTACTTCTCCAATTCAAATCAAAAAAATCAGAACATACGGAAGTTTCGTAATTGTATAGAGCATACCGTGTAAAAATTTCAGCTCAAAAATATGAACTGGGATTTTTCTGGAATTTTTCTGGTCACGAGGACAGAATCTGTTTTCTGGACAGCATGTCACAAATTTTACTTCCTTGCCGTAAGAGGCTATAACTTGGCACAAAGCTGAAAAATAAAGATACAATGATGTTGCTACATAAGTAAGAATCATCAAGACACAACAAAAGAAAAAATAAAAACCTAAATTCGTTGCGGGCTGCCTCCCGAAAGCGCTTCTTTAAAGCCATTAGCTAGGCTTAATGCAAAAGATCAAGTTGTATCAATCGAATCATTGTCAAGATCATCAAAAAGCTCTTCAATTGTACCACTAGTCTTATGAGGTCTTTCAAATAAAGGCCTAATGAAGATACTTCTAGGGAGAAAACCAAAAAGCGGAAAATCAATGGAAGATTCATTTATAAAATTATCAAAGAGAGGTATTTCTTCCAAAGTTTTCACGGTTTCAACTTCTGTGGCAATAGGTGGCTTATTTTTAGGTCGGGGAACCTTAGGGACATAATTGAACTTAGGTTCCCTTCTTTCCGAGGTCTCAACCTTTTTTGGTTTGATTGAGGAGAAAGTAGTTCCTAGAGTATTAATGATTTCCTCAATCTTATCTATCCTAGAAGGATCTATATCACGGGATTTGATGACTTCCAAGGTTTTAATAATTTTAAGTATGGAGCTATCAAGCCTATTCAAATTCCCTTGAATCTTGCGATCCAACTCATTTATCCTAGTTATACTTGGTATTTCTAACTCTATCTTTTCAAGTTTCTTCATAATATGAGATAGAGTTATATCTTCTTGCATGCTAGCAATAGGGACATTTCCAACAAGATTTTCAATAACATTAAGAGACTCCCAAGTAGGGGTTTCTAGAAAATTCCCATTGATAGCAGTATCTAATATGAACCTATTCCATGGAGTAATCCCGACATAAAAATTTCTAAGAAGGATAGTAGTGGATTGCTTCTTGGTGGCTTTTCTATGAGAATCATTAATTCTATACAAAGGCAGAAGGGCCAGACATAATGACAACTAGCAAGATAAATAAAATTTTTTGTAAATTTTGATAAAAGACACAAAGATAAAAACTGAAAGATAAACTAACAAGACTAAAAAAAAAGGTAAAGGGTAGTGTGCAACTCCCCTATCTTAGCACTCGGAGTCCCCGGCAACGGCGCCAGAAATTTGGCTTGATTTGCGAGGTAATGATAGTGATTTCTCGCCCTTCGTTGGTGAGCCCCAAGTGGAAGGCGTTATGTAGCACAGCAGCAAATTTCCCTCAGTAAAAATACCAAGGTTTGTCACCAGCAGGACTCCAGAGATGATAAGTAAGTGTCAGCGGCGCAACTGGCGCGGACCTGCACATAGACACAGATAAATTTGTTCCCAACGAAGTTCAGAGAGGTTGTCAATCTCTCCGGTCTTGTTGTTTACAAAGGATAAAACACTAGTAGAAAAAGGCCCATTTGTCCCGGTTCCAGAGGGCCTTCTGTTCCGGTTCTGGAACCGGGACTAAAGGGTCGTTACTAAAGCCCATGACCTTTAGTTCCGGTTCTGTTACGAACCGGGACAGATGGGGCTCCACGTGGAAGCCGGCTGGAGCGGGGGCTGGAGGACCTTTAGCCCCGGTTGGTGTTAAAAACCGGGACTAAAGGATTTTTTCCGAAATTTGTTTTTTTTTAAAAAAAAAAATTGGATTTTTTTCATTTTCGAATCTTTGAATTATTTGACAATTTAATCTCTAATCACCCCTCCTCACTGCTTCACAATTTAATCTCTAATATTTAATATGGATTAATCAACACTCATTCCAAATCATCTAACTTCCCGACCGGTCACCCATCCTCTCACTACTCCAGCCCGAGCACGCTTAACTTTCAGGTTCTATCTCCCCTAGTTTCCAAGTCCGCACTTGTTGTTTTCCTGACAATACTAAGATATCAATCATTATAACCCTTAGGTCTTGATATCACATGATTTAATTTTTTGAATTCCAAACAATTATTAAAAAAACAATCACGATTAACAAACAACAATGATGTCACGATTAACAAAAAAGCAATCACGATTAACAAACCAAAAATATATATATATTTCATAATATTTTATTACAGAAGATCGAATCTAGAAGCGTCTAATCTAACGACTAGAGCTAAACTACTCGATCTTCTGCTTCTTGGCGGAGGTCCCGGCGCCCTCATCGTCGACGCTGGGCGCCGCCCGCTTGGTGGCCTCCTCCGACGCGACTTTAGCCTCCACGCGCGCCGTCATCTCGGCCCTCTTCTTCTCCTTCTTCTTGGCCCTCGCCTTGGCCAGGTTCGCGCGGGACTTCTCCGCACGATCGGCACGGTGAAGTTCCTGCGCCTCCAACCGTTCCAGCGCCGCCAGCCGTTCCAGCAGGTCGTCGGCGGGCGGCGGGCTGTCGTCGGCGGAGGGGGGCGGGCTGTCGGCGGCGGCGCGCGATCGTCGCCCGCGCTGTCGAGGCCGCCGCTTCGGAGGTGGATCCCAAAACTTGCGCCTTTCGGAATTGTCCTCGTCCGACGGGGTGTCGGAGTCGGACGGCCATCGTAGCGGCGACCCCGACATGGCGGCGAGAAGCCCGTCGGGCGCGAGAGGGATGAGAAGGGAAGATGAGATGAGTCGGATGTGCTCCCGGCCTTCGTCTACTTATAGCCTGATCGAGAAGCTCGCCGGGCGCGCGCGGAAGACGAAGCGCCGTCATTGGTCCCAGTTCGTAGATGGAACCGGGACTAAAGGTATCCTTTAGTCCCGGTTCTAGCTACGAACCGGGACCAATGGTTGGAGGTCCCGGTTCGTAGCTAGAACCGACACTAATGGCCTTGAATGTAACAGTCGGGCTTGAAATTAAGTTTGATTGTGATAATGTAATGTCACCGTCACCTATCTCTTTGTTGTTTGTTTGATTTTGTTTTTTTATCAAAACCCAAATGAAACAAACCAGTCCTCGTTACTTGATGTGGGTATTAGTGGGCCTTGTTTTAATTGACTTTTTTTGCATAAAATAAAACACACAAAACAACAAACGGGAAGAAAATTGGCAAAATGAATATATATGTGTTCATTATCACAACCAAATGCATGGTACATTATCACAACAATATTAGTACTAGTACTTTTATGGCTAGTTTGATTGGAAAATAAAAACAAAAAAGTATAGCAATTTCATTATAGGACGTCAACGGAAGAATACTCCATATCCTGTACTCCGTCATGGTGAATTTCAGACGGAGCACGCTTGGTTGGCAGATCTCGCAAGTCTACCGACCAGGCGGGAACCGTCTGTAATACCCGTACGGGATTTTCATCCCATACGGGTTTACAAACGGTCCCCGCCTCGTGGGCACATCTGAAAAATCTTCCAACCAAACGAGCTTCGTCCAAAATTTCCCCGGACAGAGTACAGGATACAGATGAATTTATCCGTGTACGGCCTTTAGTGAACTTGTTATGCTACGATAAGTCCACGCGGACCTGTGCTTATAAACAGGTCTAACTCCACTTCGGCTAGCGAGGTGGTACTAATTTCACTTGGTTACAGGTCAGCCTTTCGTCCCGGGTTGTGGCTGGAACCAGTACTAATGGCCAGCCTTTCGTCCCGGGTTGAGCCACAAACCGGGACTAGTGGTTTTGGGCCAGGAGCGAGGCCCACTGGTCCCGGTTCTTGTCTAGAACCGGGACATATGCCCCCAGACGAACCGGTACCAATGCTCCACGAGGCCCGGCCGGCCCCCGGGCGCACGAACCGAGACGTATGACCCCCATGGGTTCCGGTTCGTGGAAGAACCGGGACAAATCGCCTGGAGAGGTCTGAACCAAAGCCCTATTTTCTACTAGTGAAACGCAAGGGGTAATAATAACAACTTGAAAGTAAATGCAGAAAAGTAAATATAGCGTGGAAACAATTATAAGGATATGGACCGGGATACGTGATGTTCGCTAGTGATGTCTCTCTCCCAAAAGACGATAAAATTGCTATGCGAGATAAACAAATTACAGAAAGACAATTGACAGGATTAAGAACGCACCGCAATGCTAATTATGCTACAAAAGAAAGGAAGAGGTTCAAAATCACAGGCAGTACGCCAAGGTAAGTAGACCGAAATCCATCTGCATCTACTACTAATCATCCACCTTGAGATATCTATCCAGAACATATCGCTAGTATTAAGTTGCGAGCCCCACCCAAAGTGTAAACCCAAAGCAACAGACAACTGCATTAAAAAGAACTCTACGTAAAGTAAACAATCCTTGTAACCACGGTTACAAGCACCGTTGTTTTCCCCCTTGTGGCAACAGCACATCCCCTAGACTCATGTTTCTGTCACTCAAGCGTGTCATCGGGGGGCATGAACCCACAATCTAGCACAACGCTCCCTCTTGGAGTCACTACCTACTACTTGGCCAAAGCAATAAACAACGACGGCGAACATGCAAGAATTACTTAGGAACAAAAATATAAGAGATAAAAACCAAATATATTACTCTATCACAATCTGAACATAATCTCATAATCCATCAGATCCTATCAAACTCAACATAGCAATAGCAGAAATATTACAAAGGTGCCTCGATCATGTAGGGAAGCTCACGAGGTCTAACCAATGAAGATCAAAGAGGGGCGGAGAACATCACATAGCTACTGATCACGGACCCATGGTCCAAGGAAAACTACTCACGGGACATCCGGGGAGCATCCATGGTGGAGAGGAGACTCCCGGAGGTCAATCCTCCCTCCGGCAGGTTGCCGGGAAGAGGTCTTCTGGTGCTCCCGATCTTCGGAAGCACGGCGGCGGAAGAACAGAGGCGAGTTCGCGGAATAGGGTTCTCGTTCTGGAGTTTTCCCGTGACGGGGGATAAATAGGCGAAAGGGGCAGCCAGAGGTGGGCCAGGGGCCCCAGGCGCCCCCCTGGCGCGGCCAGGGGTGGGGCCGCGCCGGGTCGCCGCCTGGGCCCCCCTGGCTCCCCTCTGGCCCCTCCCGGGCTCTTCTCGAAGCTTCCGTCACGCTGATTTTTTATCTGAATTTTCCCGAATTTTTCTGGCACTTTTTATATGGGGGAAAACTGAAATAGAAAAAAGCAGAATACAGGAACTGGCACTGGGGTGCACTGAGTTAATAGGTTAGTCCAAATATGATCAAAAGTGTATGAAAGTGTATCTAGATCATAGCAATATCACACAAAACATGCATGGAGCAAGCAGAAATTATAGATACGTTTTGGACGTATCAGGTGCATCATGGCTATTTCGTCACCACCCCCTCCAATTTGCACGGCTATTCTATAATCATCCATCCATGTCTAGGGTTTAGCATCACCTCGGTATTTATCCACCCCTTGAGCTATCCTGAAGTGGGGCGGAATAGGGGTAGACCGAATCCTTTCACTGAAGCAAACCGGCCCTGTGGCCATTGAGGGCCGACCATGATCCTGACGATGAGATTTGGTACGGTCGACTCTGCTCTGTACGAGATGGCTTCGAGCGTCGTCTTCAACATCAAAATAGCGGTCGTCCCGGTGCCGAGGGAACTCCTCTCTCCGCGGTGCGGGTCGACCCGTCCCGCGAGCTTCTGTCCTCCTGAGATCTTCATGCCGATACTGCTCTTGGCGATGATCTCCTCGGGGCTCATCCCTGCGCCGAGGCGAATTGTTCTTGTTCCTCCGCGCTTCCCCATAGTGCGTGTGTACTAACAGTGACGTCCTCGCAGGGGGTACTTGGGAATGGATCCGCTGCTGTGATTGACTGACAGCAGCGTTTTGATAGACTGCGGTCTGTAACAAGAACGCCATGTGCTGAATTTCTTCTGCCGCCGATCCAATGGGCTGCAGCGAATTTGCAATCCGAGTCGCCGCTATGAGGTTTTCTACTGGGGTACCCATAGCTCCGAAGGGTTCTCGGCCTGTGCCCTGCAGTTGACGACTCGTTCTACTCTACCTGAGCCGAGCTACCTCCCGAGCTTGCCGCTCCAAAGTATTTTCTAGCTCGGCCAGGCGCTCTCGCTCAGCCAAATTAGTCAATCTGGCTGCCTCCAGACCTCTCCCTTTTGGAGTGCTTGTGTCGATGGGGGTGTTTAGCAGCCGCTCGGCCGCCTCTGCTTCTTCCCGCTCCTCCCGAGTAAGGGGGCGGGGTTGTCGACTTGTTTCTCCGAGCTCCAACCTTCGGAAAGCAGAAACACGTCGGGTCGGCTCCCGAGCGCCAGCCCTGGATGGGCTGTTAGCTTCATCTCGGGCGTGATTGTCCCGAGCTGGCGATGGCTGAGAGGGTGGATTATCGGCCATGCACACTTCTGCAACCGCGACTGGAGCGTCGCTGCTGCCTTCTTGCTCGGCGCCTGACTCGGGGTCAGACGCCGCCATGCCTTCATCTTCGACCGAGTCGAACAGAGGCAAGAGAGATGTTGTGGAGCCTTCTCTTGCGATCAGTTCATCCAGGGCCTTCTGAGCTGACTCTACCGAGTCAATGACTGCCACCTGCTGAATCTTGACCGATTTTCCACGATGATGGGTGCCCGGGCGGCCCGAGCGCTTCTTCTTGTGGCGGACAGATAACCGCGCGGGTGCTTGATGATGGGCCGACAGCTGGAGGCGCAGTCCCCCGACTCGTCAGCTCGGAAATGGACACTGCCTCTCGAAGGAAGCAATTGTGCCTGGAGCGGAGAATCCACCAACCAGGCCGAATCATCGGCTATGAAAGCCAACGATCCGAAGCGGAAAACCTCTCCGGCGATGAGCTCGGGGCCGCAAACCGACGAAGAGGATGAGAAAAACGCCATCTCTACGATTGCTGATCAACTCAGCCCCACGGTGGGCGCCAACTGTCGTGGATAGAATCCTGACAATAGATATAGGGGTATAAACGGAGCTAAATGAATCTGTACTTAGAGTGGGTTGATGCAAGAGGATTATACAGGTTAGGCCTCTCCGTAGAGATAAAAACCTTAGTCCTGTCCCATGCTTACTGGGGTGTTCTTTCTTCAGAATACTGAGAAGTGGAGAATGTTGCGCGTGCCCACGCCGGAGGGGAGGGGGGGCTTATATAGAGTGCGTCCCTGGCCTCTTAATGCCTCGGCTTAAATGAGTCTTAATTACAAGATTGAATGCATACTTAATTACAGAAACGGTCTGTCCATTACTACTAATAAAGGAGAAAAATGACCGCGGCATTGAATGCTTCATGTCCGTTGCGTTCCTATCTTCCGAGTAGGGGAGGACTCGCCGATTTCTTCCGAGTGGCGATCTACTCGGATCTTGCTGGACTTCCGAGTAGCCGTGTATTCGGAAGTGACTTCTGATCTCCGAGTAACTTGTTACTCGGGGATTGTTGATGCTCCATGTTTTTTACTGGTCTTATTTTGTTTGGGAGTATTTGGAGAACCAAGGGCTTAAGGGTACCCCTTGGTTTCCCTTGCCTAGGGGTATGCCTTTAGTATTACCACGACACTAATGGCGCACCTATACAAAGTGCCCCATTACTATGTCAAGGAATGTGTCAAACCTTGATCAAACATAGTAATGACGCACTTTTCACCTTTTGTGTCATTACTATTTAGGTTACTAATGGCGCACTATGTATAGGTGCGCCATTACTATGTAGTAGTGGTGCACCGCATGTATAGTGCACCATTAGTGTTCATATTATCTATAGCCTCCCCGCGCGTTGCTGCGGAAACTATTAACAAATACTTTAATATTTTAAAACATGAGAAAAATTATAAAACATATTATAATTGGATTATAGTTTTATTTTGAAAAAAAAATTGTTTAGAGTACAAATCTAAGATAATTTGATGAAATCTAAAAATATGTTTGATTTTTTTCTTTGTTAATTTATTATCTTGACAATATATCGGTGAGATGATAAGAGACGAAAAGAAGTTGAGTAGAGACAGTGAAAGCATCTCCACCCTCGACTAAACCTAAAACCATAATAGCAACCACAGATGTGCATTCATAGAAAATTTGTCGCATAAAAAAATAACATGCGAGATAACTTATAATTAATTTTTTTTCAAATAAATCGTGGAGCTAAGTGCATAATATTTTTAAATATATTTTTGTGATGCATGGAGAATTGAATGGGAGCATATGCATCAAGAGTTGGACAATGATAGCAACTACGGATATGCATTCATAGAAATTTCATCGAATAGAAACATAACATGCAAAGTAACTTATAATTTGATTTTCTATAAAAAAATCGTTTATAAATCGTGGAGCTAAGTGCATAATTTTTTTTTAACATTTATTTGTGATGCATGGAGAATTAATGGAGCATGTGCATGAAGAGTTGGTGGAAATTAGTTTTGCATGGTGGACCTACTTGATGATGTGGATAGCTTGCATGTTAAGATAGAAAGGTTAGTGGGGATGAACTATTTAGGTATTATAGATTACTTTGAAAATTCTAATGAATAGTTAATAAAATGATTATATGGGTTTTACTATTTGACCGCGTGAATTCATACATGGGCATGGGCAAATAAGCAGGCACACGTGTGGTGGGCGCGAGGCGACAAATGTGATGCCCACAGTGATGTGCAGTACTGTGTGCCCATGCATCCATCCAGTGCAACACTGCAGCTTATCTCTCTCCCTCTTGTCCCTTTGCCTTTGGCGGATGGATGGATGGATCGATCAAAGCTGGTTTGTGCCTTCTGTTGGTGAAGCATTATATGCAATTGATGCATGACCGTACGTACGTGCGTGCAACAATAGCACATGGCCTGTGGACCTGCGTGCCTGCCTGAGGTGCTTACTTGATCGAACATCTTACGTACGTACTCCTCAGACCAAACTACATTTGGTTAGAGAGCTCTTGTTGTACTAGTAGTGCGTTGGCGAATTGAAGGAGGATTAGTTGTATTACATAGCTAATTAAGCAGGCCGGGGTCCATATATACTTGGAGATATGGATTGATGGCGCGATGAACATGTAGTACGTGAATGAATGAATGGTGCTGCCGGTGGTCCATGGGATTTGAATCGATGGACTGTACGTGTCTCTTTGGTGTAAGTAGTACCGTGTGTATGTAACCACACTGTTTGGACCAGAGCGCCCATGCATGATTGTGGTTGTACCGCAGGTGAGCAAGCCATTAATTATAATGTCCACACTTTATTTGGTGCGTAAACCTTTGTTTTCTTATTATAAAATATTTTAATATAGACTAGACAAGCCTTAAAGCTTTTGCTGTACTCTTTTTTAGGTTTAGCTTTTGCTGTACTTGGAAAGTAGAATGCAACACCTGCAACTATGATTTTTTGTTTACAACCACCATGTCCATCGGTCCGGCAACCTTGGATAGGTATGCGGAACGATTGGACAAACATCTATGAGAACACGGAACATGCTAGATCAGAAAATAGATTTTCGTCTCGCTTTATAGATAAAGCATCTATCTATCTATCTATTATATACTAAAAGCAAAATATAGAAGTTTTGTAGAGACACCACGTTGATCCACATCATCAGAATTATTTTGATGGTTGGATCTACAATTTAATGGCTACGATCTATCTAAAAGTACGTAACCATTTTCTTTGAGGAAAACTATTTTGATGGTTAGATCTGAAATAGAACGGGTACAGTATATCTAAAATTACGTAGCTTTTTTTTTCTTAAGGAAAATTATTGTGATGGTTAGATCTATAATTTAATGGATACGATCTATCTACAAAACTGCAATATTTTTTTTTTGAGAAAAAATCCTGTAACATATTAAGTATTGTACGTGTCTGACTCCAAATAAGATGTGTGTGTGTGCCTCTACCCTTTTGGACCTGCTCCTACCCACGGCAAGCATGATGAGACGGTGCAGCTTAAAATACTCAAAAAAAAAACTAGAACAACATAAACAGTAGATCGTCCAGGACATACATCACGTATTCTCATGTATTGACCATGTATCGGAGGAGGCTCCCATCTGCACTTCCTCTTGGCCACCCTTCACAACCGAACCAAGGTAATCAATCGAAGGAAACGGCAGCAAACCATCAAGAATAAAAAGGATAACCAAATCAGACTGGCAACAGCATCAGCAGCTTGTACTCATCAAAATTGACAAGAATAAAAGGATATCAAGTTGCACGAAAGATGAAGAAGAAAACGGTTGTTCTAAAGTGCACTCTGCTTTTCTGTATTTACACTATCCAGATACAAACTTTGTGCTGGCTGCTTGCTCTTACTCTCTGCAACAAGGCACAAATTTCATGTCATAATCGAAATTACCAAAATAATAAATAGACATAAATCAATTAAAAATTTGTTAAGAAATTGTAAAGCTCTACTATGATCACTCGAAAGCAACATATTTGGATTAACCATTCATGTCATAATCGAAAAAACCAACAAGTGTTATAAGATAAGTTACGAGAACTAATAGCTCCATGGAGTTACAATGGCTCACACACCTCAGGGGAGCCAGTAGTCCTTTATAAGTTTGATACAACACCATCACTACAATTGGGATTTTGCTCTCTATTCATTTTCAATCGAATTTGTTCAAATTTACCATAAAGCTAGTGGTAAATTTTAAATTTTCAAATTATTTAGAACCTAAGTAACTCAAAATACATGCTAAAACACTACTAAGTATATAGAACACATGTTTTGCAATGAAGGGGATCGATCATAGGAGAAAAAATATCCAGAAACGATACATGCAAATGTTTGATAAAGATGAAGCCGAAGCCGCCCTCGCATTTGCGAGGGCCACTTTGCTAGTTTATCATAAAATCAACCATCCCCTTACAGAAACATGCTACACGCCAGGCGCTTGTAAAGGAAAATGGATCAGCCGATTTGTTCTCAGCGTTCGGATGCAAAACCAGTGGTCATATTGCTTTATTTCAATCGCCTACAAAACTTCTTGATCATCTTCTTCTCAAAACTGCTTGACGTATCACTGGCCCAACTGCATGTCGCTGCCCCGAGCGGCTGGTGGTACTCCCGCGCTTGCCACACCGCCTCGCCCTCTTTCAACCAACGTTCATTGTCGTGCTACACCCTTTCTTTCCTTTCCCATCCCTCTAAGTTCGACAATCTTCATTTTCTGATGTCGGTGAACCTACATAACAAAACCCTAAAATAGATATCGGGATAGCGCTTCTCCGACAAACCCGCATACCCGCATCCCTAAGGATGTAATAATCATGGCTGGGATAAATAAGCAAGCACACGTACGCGTGGAACGCGACACGACAAATCTTGTGTCTATCAATCGCGATAGCCAGTGGCCACTGTGCAAAGACAGCGCCCATGCATCCATGATCCATCCAGTGGCAACACTACACCTGCAACTTGTCTATCTCTCTCTCTCTCTCTCTCTCTCTCTCGTTTCTTTTCTTTGTCCCTATGCGTTTTGCATCATGCATGATTAACAAGCTGGATCAAGTAGCCATGCCATGGTGTGTGGAGTGTGGACAGATCAATCAAGGCCTGCGTGATTAGCAAGCGTGTCAATGGCATGATCAAGTATCGTTCATGCGTGTGGCAGACAGAGATCATCAGATGAGAAGGACCCATGCATGCATACACATCTCGACCGTCCGTACGTGTGATCATGCATCCTGTCCGTCGGTACCGATCGAACATCTCACGTACGTACTACTCCTCAGACCAAACTACTTTTGGTTTAGGCCCGGAGCTCTTGCATTGGTTCACAGGGAAAAGGTTCAGAGATCTTCGGTACTCCTGTTCCATCCTTGTCGACCTGAGTGTGACCTCTCTCGGAGTGATCTGTTTTAGATCATCCTTGTGACCGTCTTGCGATCCATGCGTGATTCTCTCTTGGGATCAGGTCCATATGATGCATATGGCCGGTGTGATCATGACTAGTCATGAACTGTTAGAATGTCTTGTGGCATGGATGGTGAGAGATCATGGTTCATGTGTGGCAGCTTGGGATCAAAGTTGATAGGGTGTGGACATGATCTGTTCAATTTGAAGAGTGGCCTGGCAGATGACACGGGCTGCAAGAGATGGATCCAACGGATATTTTCTCATGGGTATGTATGTTCACCCAAACTAGTGGACGCCC
Organism: Bromus sterilis; assembly: GCA_950022295.1. Lineage (NCBI taxonomy): Eukaryota > Viridiplantae > Streptophyta > Magnoliopsida > Poales > Poaceae > Bromus > Bromus sterilis. The sequence continues at coordinate 4,639,771 of OX465597.1, read as the reverse complement.
AAGTTCTTTTTTCTCCCATGCTCTCCATTTAATAAATAAAATTCGGATTCGAAACATCTGAAACTCTGTAACCTTTTCTCTTTCGGAACCTCATACAATCCGGCAATCGTGAAGTACAAAATTGAGTCAATTAGACCATGTCTCGAGCGCTGCCGTCAAATTGAATATATAGTTTATACAATATTGTGTAGAATATTAGTTCAGTTCTTACAATTTCAATTATGTCAATGGTTTTCTCATAAGTACAAGAGAATATTAGCATAAAAAGTTATGGATGTCATAACTAAATACATTGTGTAGTGCACTAATGCTTGTCGCGTGATAGAGATTTTTCATGCGTACGTAGATCATATTGATGATAGTGAATAAGGCTAGTAAATGTATCCGGCTACAACAATTTCGATAATGCGAAATAACGCATATTGAGATAATTACAAGTATTAAAGGTTACTCTCATATATATAGTACTACCTTTGTACCTTAATATATAAGATATATTTTTATACTACTAGCATATTGTCAAAAAACGTTTTATATTGTGATACAGAGGAAGTAGTATAAAAGACGATAGCCTTAAGTTCATTGATCTCATTAAGGGCCAATGTTTTAGGATTTATGGATGGTTGTCAAAATAAATTACTACTCCACTATCTAGCTTAGTCTTGCAGTCCAACCTCAAAATTCATTTTAGAAACCTAGTACTTAACCCCTCAATTAATAGGCTTCAAGCTTCTAGAATAGAAATTTAGATTGGACTGTCAGAATAGTAAGTTGGATAGAAGACAACTTATTTTTAACAACCATCCATATAGATTTAAAAAAAAAGTAGCCTTAAGTACAAGTGTACAACAACAGGAGCTTAAATGGGCAATCGATCCCGGATAGACTGATTAAGCATGGGCAGGCAAACAGGCACACGACAAATCCGCTGTCTATCGCGCCCACAGCCACTGGGATATGTGTGTATACTATGTACGACAGCGCCATGCCTTCCAGTGCAACACGTACTGCAACTAAACTTAGTTCTCTCCTCTGGCAAGCTTGGTCCATTTTTCATTGCCCCTTTGCGCTTTGCGCCGTATCATAAATTAGCAAGCACAAGGTGGATCGCTCGTTGGATTAATCAAGGTATGTGCCGCCACCACCATTTCTATGGGTGATGGGCTCAAGACCCTTTTTGGCATGCGCCTTGGTTAGGGGGAGGAAGCCCAAGAATATTGCGCCTCTCATTTTTTAAGCATCCAAGAAGAAGAATTGCTCCGTGGGGGATGCTTTGAACTCGAACAACTGGGTCCGGTATGTGCGCCTAGATGAAAACTTCACCAACGATCACCTACACCAATACTTTGAGCTTTGGCTGCTTCTCCTCGATGTACACCTTGATCCTCACGTTCTCGACGACATTCGTTGGAAGCTTACGGAGAGCGGGGAATATACCGCGAAGTCGGCATACAAGATGCAATTCATGGGGACTATTGCCTCCACCATGGAAAGGACAATCTGAAAGAACTGGGGCCCTCCGAAGACCAAGTTTTTTTTGCATGGTTGGCTTTCCAAAACCGGATTTGGATGGCGGATCGTTTGGAAAGAAGAGGGTGGCCAAATTGTGATCTTTGCCCTTTCTGTAACCAAGTCACCGAGTCGGTCTCTCACATCTTTTCCCAATGCCGCCTCGCACGTAGGGTTTGGGGCCTCATCATTGAGTGGCTTGATCTTCACTTCTTGATGCCGAACTCTTGGTCGTCTATGTCCTTTCAGCAGTGGTGGCTCTTGTTGACGGATAGCACTTCACCCAATCGAAAGGCCATCTCCACTCTCGCACTCCTTGTCACTTGGGAGCTGTGGAACGAACGCAATGCAAAGGTTTTCAAGCACAAGAGTACTCCGCCTCCGGTTATCTTTGATATAATTAAGAAAGAAGCCCGCTTGTGGGTTCTCGCGAGCGCCAAACGCTTGGGCAACTTGATGCCGCGAGTGTAGTCTTTTATAATAATAACTCGGTCACGAATTTGCTTTCTTGCAATCTCCTTCTTAATTAATTGAAAGGGGGCAAAGCTTTTGCCTCCCGTTTGAGAAAACAAATCAAGGTCGGTGCCGTCGTGTGTAGCTAGTGTACGTTCGTGCAGTATAATGAGCATTGATGCGTGTCTGGTGAGAGAGCCAGATCGGAGTGTGTTCATCTCGACCGTACGTACGTGCGCGCATCCTCTGTCCATTGGTCAGATCTGATCTCTCCTCTCTCTGGTGCATGCATGCATGCAAGTGCAACCAGTGCATGCACATAGCGTGTGGACCTGGTTACCTTCTTAACTGAGCGAGTGAACATCTCACTTAATCCCCAGACCAAACTGGAATACTTTAGGTTTAGGTCCAGAGCTCCTCCTAGTTGTTAACAGCGTCATGGTAGTATTAAACATGCATGGGGCCGTGGGGATCTCGTTGGATCAATGGCGCGACCAACATATACGTACGTGCTTAAGTGCATGAATAATGGCGGTGGATGGGATTTGAATTTGATGGCGATCGATAATGCATTATGTTCGGTGGATATGTTCGTTTCCTGTTTGCGTTCTACTCCAACATCACCTTCCCTTGACTCAGTGGCGCGACCAACATCATCTAACCTTGTGGCAGACTTGTTCCTCCTATGGTTTTGTAGCTCAATATATGGAAACGGTACGTCCATCAGCGACCAGAATACCAGTTAAGACGTACATGAAGAGTGAAGACGACATTGCCATGTTTGTGGGCATATATATATAGCTACCGTTATATATATATATCATGCTAACCGCTAAGCACAAGAGTTCAATACAGATTGAGATGTAGTAGTAGCGTGTTGGTGTTTTCTCTGGAGAAGAATCCGGTTGGTGTTTAGCAAAGTGTGCAGGTTCCACTCCTGTTGCTGCATGCTGCTGGCGATTGCATGACATGACAGGTTACGGACCGTGACCCCGTTGGATTCGCCCGGCAGGCTCCTATGACCTGTCACCCTCCAAGTGATCCGGCGTCGGCGACACGTCTGTTTTTGAAAGTAAACGATAGAGCAAGTCTACCAGATCCACCAAAAACGTCAGGCTCGTAAAATAACCGTAGATATACGGTATCGAGGGAAAAAATGGTCCGAATAAGTATCGTATATCGGCTCGTTTCGTATTTATTTATTGTTGCAAAAAAGGCTAAAAACTGCTCCGTGACTCGCATATCTCCCGTTTTCCATTCCTCGTTTCCCGTTTTCCTATCCTGCGAAAACGGTTGACACAAATGAAGTTTCATCGCAGACGTGAGTAGCGGCCAACGGCTGAACCAGCCGGAGCAGCGGCACAGCCGGCGATTGGAGAAACGGCACGGCCCCAGGGCGGCCAGCCAGAGCAGCGACGCGGACAAAGGCGACCAGGCTATGATTCTGCACACATTCAGTATGTTTTATTTGTAGGGGTTTTTATTTATTTTGTTGGGATTTGTTGTAATTTGCGTTACGAGTTTGCAGTGTCTGTTTCGTCAAAGGCCTTACGATGCTGCAAATCCGGATGTGGACCATCCGTAAAACGTTTTTTTCGATTGTATTTTTAGCGTATCTGCTAGATATGTTGTTATGTGATATAGTATGTCGTCTATCATGTTAGGAAAATAAACCACGATGTGTTTGGTTATGATGTGTGTGTGTGTGGCGCGTTGTGGCGTGTGTGTGTGTTTTTAAATCTGTAACACGCATGTGCATGTGTGTTTCGGTGGCGTGTGAGTCCGTACTCGGCGTCCATCGTGCAGCACTACTAGGGAATGCCCTTTTAGTGGCGTCCTTTTTTTCTGTTTAGTGGCGCATTATGATGCGCCACTAACTACAAGCCACTAATAAGGGCTTATAGGTGGCGCATTCTAGATGCGCCACCCCTAAGGCCTTTAGGCGTGGCGCATCTCAGAATGCGCCACCTATAAGCTTTTAGGGGTGGTGCATTCTGAAAATGTGCAACTATTAATTTTTCTAAATTTTGAATTTTGAATCTGAATCTGGAAAACAATTTTTTTATTTTTATTTTATTTTTATTTTTTTCTTAATCTTAGGTTAGTATGCTTAATGCCGGATCTGGAAAACAATTTTTTATTTTTTATTTTTTTATTTTTTTAAATTTTTCTTAATCTTAGGTTAGTATGCTTAATGCCTGTTCACTATGCTTAATCTCAGGTCAAACTAACCTCCATGGTCAAACTTCCCCAAGGGTGACACTCATCCTAGCACTACTCCAGCCCCAACACGCTTAACTTCTCGGTTCTATTCAACTCTCACTCCAGCTCACCTAGCAGTCACTTGTTGATATATATCTAACATATAAATCCTATTAAACCATATTGATGTCTAGGACTTTGTTAATGTTCATGGGTGTGTTAAAATTTTCAACATTTTTTTGAAACTTTCTTGATGGGACCATTAGCATATTTCGATTGGTCCTCTAGCCTATTTTGAAATAAAAAAAATAAAAAAATATTTTAAAAAAAATTCAAAAAAAAATTCTGTTGCTAGTGGCGCATTTCATACAAAATGCGCCACTACTAAGTTCAATTTTTTTTTCATTTTTCCTGTCTCCAGATCTTCAAATGCCCGTAACTTTTTTTCTGTTAGGTTTTTGAGGATTCTAAAAATGTTCAACGGGTTCATATAAAAAAAACATTTCATCGAAGGTCGTATGCAAAAATTAAGTCCATTTTACAAAATTCTCGAAAGATTTTTTTTAAAAAGTCAAAATTCATATTTTGAAATTTTCCTAACAACTAGACCACATATCATATGGGAAACTTATTTTCTTTTTTTTTTGACATTTCTATCATTTTATTTTATTTATTTTAAAATTGAAAAGGCGGTCCATGGGGGGGGAGGTGTATTTGAGAATTTCCCCGCACAGTATTTGCTTAGTAGTGGCCCATATGCACGATGCGCCACGCCTAAGAGCTTATGGGTGACGCATTTTGAATGCGCCACTAATAATTCCTTAGGGGTGGCGCATTTAAGCTCTTAGGGGTTGACACATTTTCAAAATGCGTCACCTATAAGATTCTTATGGGTGGCGCATTTATCCAAATGCGCCATATATAAGGGGATCTTGAGCTGGCCCACTTTTAGGGGTGGCACATTTTTTATCAGTGCGCCATCCCTTACAACATAGTGGCGCATTACTTATAAAATGCGCCACTAATAAGCTTTTCATGTATAGCTATTTCCTTAATAGTGTAGGTTCAGTCCGAATGAGCCGGTTTGTGATCAGGCGTGGGTCGTATGGCAATGGAGGGTAGTTGCAGCTGGCCCTGACGATGCTGCGTGAAGGCGATCAGGTATTGCAGGGAAGCAGGCAGCTTAAGTTGGAAGAAGAAAACCGTATCACACTAGTGGACAGACCCCCATATTGTCCCGGTTCATAAGGGCCTTTTGGTCCCGGTATCACATCCGGGACCAATAACTCGGGACTAATGATGGTCCCGGTTGGCCCACGAACCGGGACCGAAGAGGCCCCACGTGGCCAGGCGCGCAGCGAGAGGGGAGGGGTTATTGGTCCTGGTTGATAGGAAGAACTGGGACCGAAGAGGCTCCATTTTCTGATTTTTTCCATTTATTTATTTTGTTTTCCATTTTATTATTTATTATTTATTATTTATTATTTATTATTCTTAATCTAAGATCATTATGGTTAATCTCAAATCAAATTGACCTTCATGGTCAAACTTCCCCAAGGGTCACCCATCCTCACACTACTCCAGTCCCAGCACGCTTAACTTCTCAGTTCCATTCAACACCTACCCCAACTCGCTTAACACACACTTGTTGATATATGTATCATATCAATCCTATTAAACCTTGTTGATGTCTAGGACCTTGTTGATGTCTATGTTGTGATGAAATTTTTAAAAAAAATTGAAACTTCCCGATCGGTTACCTATTATATTTTAAATGTTTTTAAATTATTATTTTGAAAAAATATATTTCTTTTATAATTTTGAACACACATTTTTCATTTTCGGATTGACAAAAATGTGGTTTTTTGTGAAGGATCTACCAAATATTTGATGTAAACTTGAACCACTTTATTTTTTTAAAATACTGGACCATATTTTATTTACAATTGACCAAAGTTTCCATGTAATATGGTTTTTATATACCTCTTCTGAAAAAGACAAATTTCCGCAGATTCAGCTGGAACGGGGTCAAATTTGAACTACATGTGCTTGATATTTTGCTCTTTATTTTTTGAAAAAATCATTTCTAGATACACAAGTAGTCATTTCATCAGGGATCCACCAAGACTTTTGTAAGATTCCACCCCTATCTATTACCGGTCATGCCCTCCGTTTTGACCACTTTTTGAAATCGACAAAAATAATTCAAAAAAAATAAAAAAAATGTAAAACCTTCGCGTTGCATCCTAATTTATGTCTTAGTAACCATACAAAACAAAAAACTTGGAATAAGGCAAATATATTATAAAAGTCTTTTTAAAATGAGCTATCGAGTATGAAGATTCATGACTTTTAAGCCAAATGACCGATGTTACAGCTAGTTTGAAAGGATAGTTTTCCCAAATGATCTCAAATTTTGCACATGTGTGTATATTATACTAGCCAACAAGTTTGCCAAAGGAAGTTTTTATTTTCTTTGCACGAAAAATCCATTTTCCATTTTCCGAGTGACAAAAATGAGTTTTTTTGTGAAGGATCTACCAAATATTTGATGTCAACTTGAACCACTTTATTTTTGCAAAATATTAGACCATGTGTTATTTACAATTGACCAAAGTTTCCATGTAATATGGTTTTTATATACCTCTTCTGAAAAAGACAAATTTCCGCAGATTCAGGTGGAACGGGGTCAAATTTGAACTACATGTGCTTGATATTTTGCTCTTTATTTTTTGAAAAAATCATTTCTAGATACACAAGTAGTCATTTCATCAGGGATCCACTAAGACTTTTGTAAGATTCCACCCCTATCTATTACCGGTCATGCCCTCCGTTTTGACCACTTTTTGAAATCGACAAAAATAATTCAAAAAAAATAAAAAAAATGTAAAACCTTCGCGTTGCATCCTAATTTATGTCTTAGTAACCATACAAAACAACAAACTTTGAATAAGGCAAATATCTTATAAAAGTCTTTTTAAAATGAGCTATCGAGTATGAAGATTCATGACTTTCAAGCCAAATGACCGATGTTACAGCTAGTTTGAAAGGATAGTTTTCCCAAATGATCTCAAATTTTGCACATGTGTGTATATTATACTAGCCATCAAGTTTGCCAAAGGAAGTTTTTAGTTCTTTTGCGCGAAAAATCCATTTTCCATTTTCCGAGTGACAAAAATGGGGTTTTTTGTGAAGGATCTACCAAATATTTGATGTCAACTTGAACCACTTTATTTTTGTAAAATATTAGACCAAGCGTTATTTACAATTGACCAAAATTTCCATGTAATATGGTTTTTATATACCTCTTCTGAAAAAGACAAATTTCCGCAGATTCAGATGGAACGGGGTCAAATTTGAACTACATGTGCTTGATATTTTGCTCTTTATTTTTTGAAAAAATCATTTCTAGATACACAAGTAGTCATTTCATCAGGGATCCACTAAGACTTTTGTAAGATTCCACCCCTATCTATTACCGGTCATGCCCTCCGTTTTGACCACTTTTTGAAATCGACAAAAATAATTCAAAAAAAATAAAAAAATGTAAAACCTTCGCTTTGCATCCTAATTTATGTCTTAGTAACCATAAAAAACAACAAACTTGGAATAAGGAAAATATCTTATAAAAGTCTTTTTAAAATGAGCTATCGAGTATGAAGATTCATGACTTTTAAGCCAAATGACCGATGTTACAGCTAGTTTGAAAGGATAGTTTTCCCAAATGATCTCAAATTTTGCACATGTGTGTATATTATAATAGCCAACAAGTGTGCCAAAGGAAGTTTTTATTTTCTTTGCACGAAAAATCCATTTTCCATTTTCCGAGTGACAAAAATGGGGTTTTTTGTGAAGGATCTACCAAATATTTGATGTCAACTTGAACCACTTTATTTTTGTAAAATATTAGACCATGCGTTATTTACAATTGACCAAAATTTCCATGTAATATGGTTTTTATATACCTCTTCTGAAAAAGACAAATTTCCGCAGATTCAGCTGGAACGGGGTCAAATTTGAACTACATGTGCTTGATATTTTGCTCTTTATTTTTTGAAAAAATCATTTCTAGATACACAAGTAGTCATTTCATCAGGGATCCACCAAGATTTTGTAAGATTCCACCCCTATCTATTACCGGTCATGCCCTCCGTTTTGACCACTTTTTGAAATCGACAAAAATAATTCAAAAAAAATAAAAAAATGTAAAACGTTCGCGTTGCATCCTAATTTATGTCTTAATAACCATAAAAAGCAACAAACTTGGAATAAAGCAAATATCTTATAAAAGTCTTTTTAAAATGAGCTATCGAGTATGAAGATTCATGACTTTCAAGCCAAATGACCGATGTTACAGCTAGTTTGAAAGGATAGTTTTCCCAAATGATCTCAAATTTTGCACATGTGTGTATATTATAATAGCCAACAAGTTTGCCAAAGGAAGTTTTTATTTTCTTTGCACGAAAAATCCATTTTCCATTTTCCGAGTGACAAAAATGGGATTTTTTGTGAAGGATCTACCAAATATTTGATGTCAACTTGAACCACTTTATTTTTGGAAAATACTGGACCATGTGTTATTTACAATTGAACAAAGTTTCCATGTAATATGGTTTTTATATACCTCTTCTGAAAAAGACAAATTTCCGCAGATTCAGTTGGAACGGGGTCAAATTTTAACTACATGTGCTTGATATTTTGCTCTTTATTTTTTGAAAAAATCATTTCTAGATACACAAGTAGTCATTTCATCAGGGATCCACCAAGACTTTTGTAAGATTCCACCCCTATCTATTACCGGTCATGCCCTCCGTTTTGACCACTTTTTGAAATCGACAAAAATAATTCAAAAAAAATAAAAAATTTTGTAAAACCTTCGCGTTGCATCCTAATTTATGTCTTAGTAACCATACAAAACAACAAACTTGGAATAAAGCAAATATCTTATAAAATTCTTTTCAAAATGAGCTATCGAGTATGAAGATTCATGACTTTCAAGCCAAATTACCGATGTTACAGCTAGTTTGAAAGGATAATTTTCCCAAATGATCTCATATTTTGCACATGTGTGTATATTATAATAGCCAACAAGTTTGCCAAAGGAAGTTTTTATTTTCTTTGCATGAAAAATCCATTTTCCATTTTCCGAGTGAAAAAAGTAGGGGTTTTTTGTGAAGGATCTACCAAATATTTGATGTCAACTTGAACCACTTTATTTTTGTAAAATATTAGACCATGTGTTATTTAAATGGATTATATTGCAAATGAATTGCAAATTCAAACTCCAATTTGAATTCAAGTTAGCCAAGTTATAAATGCTATTGTGTGATCAAAGTAATTCATATTGAAATGTGTATGATATGCGTCTGATGTGCAATTGAAATGTGGTATGTTGCTATGGTTCAAGTTGCACAAGCATTTGAAATGAATTTGATTTAATTCCAATTAATCCAAATAGCAAATGCTACTGGTCCCATTTTAAATTCAACTCAAACATAGTTCAAAGTTGGATATTTGGATAGATTATTTTCTCCTGATCATTTTTCATATATTATATGTTAAATTTGGAGTTAATATGAATTTTCTATGAATTTTCAAAGTTTCACTTAATTTCTGCCATTTTCTGATTTATTCTTTAATCAAAAAAAATAAAAAAATTGTAAAACCAACGGTCCCGGTTTTTGCGACAAACCGGGACCAATGCCTCGCCAGAGCATTGGTCCCGGTTGTTGACAAAAACCAGAACCGTTGTAAAACCAACGGTCCCGGTTTTTGCCACAAACCGGGACCAATGCCTCGCCAGAGCATTGGTCCCGGTTGGTGGAAAAAATCGAAACCGTTGCCCCAGTTGAACCGGGAGCAATGTCATATCCAGACGAACCGGAATCGTTGTCCGGCATCGGTCCCGGTTCTGTAATGAACCGGGAGCGATGCCTCTTTTGGACTGAACGAAAGGGGTCTGTCTACTAGTGTCACCAGCTGATGGATGCTGCGTGGGTGCTGTGTCCCCGTGGCTACAAAACCGGTTGTATCTTGTATCCATCAGGTTGTTAGCTACATGCATAGTCGGGTCGTGTGGCCGTACGTTGTGATGAGGCTGAACGTAGGCGCGTGTCACATATGTATAGCTAGTGGGGTTAGTGTGCATGCATGCGTGCGTGAAGCTACTCATGCACTTGTAGTAAGCTGGTTGTTTTGAGAAGTGGAAAATGGAGGCGTTTTGAGCGTCGGGGCGTTGGTCGCCAGAAAAGCAAAACTGCTGTGTGTACTTCTTCTTCTACCTTCGTTCAAGAGAGAAAGAGTGGATGTAATTGGTATCCTCACAATATTAATATATCGTACCGGCTGTGTACACCAGCACCGGCGACGGGCGGCGGCCATCCGCGGGCGGTCACATGTCGGCGGCTGCTGGGGGGGAAAGCGAACAAGCGATGCTAACGCCACGGTGCTCCGGCCGGCCGGCCGGCAGTGATAGATGGATCGATGTGGACCATGTGCCGGTGCAACCGATCATCATCGATATGGAGGATGGATGCAGCTGGCACGGCCGGAGGGACGTGGGTCTTGACAGCCGGCATGTTGCCTTTGGGTCGGAGGCGGGTAGGACACTGCATGCAAAAGCAAAGTGAGCATTACATATATATACTATTAATTAATTAAATAATTAAATCAGTTATTAAAAATATTAACAATTAAAGAAAATACTATCATGTTCTACAAATTGGTAAAATATGCTAGTAATGCTAATCTTACATCTTACATTTTTAAGAAGTTGCTTCCCACTACTTTCAATTCTCTCAATATGCACACACTCCACCTCATCATCCTTCACTAGCATATTTGTCTCAACATGCAAGCATGCCACCTTATCGTCCAACATGCATGAGAAAGACCCACCTCAATATGCCACTATGCATAATAAAAAGCCACATGCAACATGCATGCATGGGAATTTTTATTTTATTATGATATTTATATTAAATCCATCTCATTTGCACTTTCTATGTCGTGTAGGCAACATATTTTTACTTTTCAATTATTATATATGAACATGATAGGGGAAATTAAGATGTCACTTCCATATTTAATATTATTTGTGTGAATAAAGTTTTGTCCAAAATAATCTAAAATAAATTTTATTTTGATTTATTGTAAGTTCCTCATGTTCTAGAAATAATATGTTAGTATAAATAATTTGATTGTGAGGGAAATGATAAAATATATATTGATGTTACCGGGCTGTATATCTTCTGTTGACCTGTTTCGACACCCTCGGATTTGCACACCAACTTCTTTAATGAAACACTCTGCTTTGCTTGCAACTTGATCTGCAAAGGAACCCGTTATTGTTTAGTAAGTAATGCTAAATCTGATATTATTTTGATCACTGTGACCGATCAATTTTTTTCATGGGCTGTATATATCATTAGACATTTTTGTGATTCCATGATCGGTATGTCAATAAAAAGTAGCTGCTACTCTGTATGTTCTTAATCATGGCATTGCTTAGATTAGTACTATCGTGTTCAGACAGATACCTAAGTTCATGTGATAAGTATTGTCATGCCAAGAAAAAATTGGACAAAAGAACATATGTACTATCAGATTTAGCATTATAATAACTAAACATGAATAATATATACTGCTTCCGCAGAATGACCGTTAAGATATACATGTACAAAGCTATTGGTAAATTGTTACTGCAGTCTTACAATTAGTCTCTGACTAAGAATTCAAGCAAACTCATCGGAAGAAGAATTCATTCAGATTTAATTAATCATCAGCAACTATTAAATTAAAAGCTTATCTTTGAAGGAAACAATACCAACTTACCAAGGCATGCAACACACTGTGAAGCTTAGCATAATACTACATTCATTGGACAAATACATACAACATATGGAAAAGAATTTTGTTGTGAGATACTGAGATGCACCTTACTTTATCAAGAAATTGTACTGAACTATATGAGAGAGTATGAGTAGGCAGAAAAAATATAATAGAATAAGGTGGTCGTATAGCCTATCAGATTTTTGATAGAAATTGGAGAAAGAGCAGGTCATAAGATGCATATGTGCACCTTGTACAAGCAAGTTCTAAGTCTTCACCGGGAGAAATATAATGGTCTTATTATCACCAGAACCATTATCCTGCATCATCCCCTACATCGTGTTATCATCTTGTGCATCATTACGGCTTCTGATGTGCAAATACTGCTTCAGCGATCATGTATGGAGATAGGCAGTCCAAAAGTGCTCGTGCTACCGAGTAGTTGTGACTTGTGACAATATGTGCTATCGATCATCGCCTGACCCTTACACCTTCTGTGTTGCGAGCCGTCGAGCAGCTGAATATTCAGGTCCTGAATTTGAACTCATCAGATTAGAGTGCAACATCATGATTAGGTATACATAAATATTTAGGCTATTGGAAGTCTAGTGCATGTGTGTGTATGTGTGACTGATGGCTAGTAATAATCACCATGGATGTGGGTTGCATCTCGACATCACGGTTGGGATACTCTTGTAACTAAATGTATGCCCATAGAAGTCGTGTAAAAAAAAGTATGCATACTGCCATAATGATGTCCAGAGACTAACTTAGAGGTATGTTGACTTCATGAATGATTGATCTTTTCCACAATTTCGTATGAAGAGTAAACTTGATTTAACTCATATGTAGTACATGTTACTTCCCGTGATGAATACTACACAAGTGTATCTTCTCAGCCTGAAGCTTCGAAGTTTCATTGAACACTTGGTGTGCATGCCCAACAATTAATATGCCACTTAGATCGATGTATCTAAATTTAATTAATGAGAATATCAAGCGAAATAGTAATAATGTGCAAGATCAGTCACCACCAATTGGATATTACCATGCAGATCGTTGGAGATTTCTTGATTTGAGGCATTAGGAAGGTCCGGCAGCCGGTGAAGTGATGAAGCGATACTGATGAAGCCAGAGAAATTAAACTGCTCACCCAGTTTAGTTACATACCTGCCAGGCTAGCTACTCCCAGAACTAAGTAAGCCGCCGTCCAACATGGCGGCGTCGTCCCTGATTCAAACTCTAGCCCACGTGCCGTCCTGGGCGCAGCCATGAATTGAAGGAGCTCAGGGAAGAAGAGGTCTGGGGCGTCCATGGAGACCAATTCTGGCGGCGCTAGGTGAAGTAATAGATCGTTAGAGCTCGGGGAAGATGCTAGGGCGTCGAGGGAGAGTTTTTGTGGCGGCGCTAGGAAGGAAGCTGCGAGGTGGAGAAAATAGAAAACGTGAAAGGTTTCTCTTAAGGCAGGAAACATGAAAGATTTATTTTACGTAATGGCAGTGGTGGATAAATATCTTCAATTTCTGGGATTGTAGCAAATCAAACGGTTGTGGTTTTTTACTTCATAAATTAAACGGTCAGATGTTTCTGATTAACGTGGGATTTTCTAGCTTATTTTCCTATTTATCATCCGTATTTTGCTTTTAGTATATAATAGAATAGATAGATAGATCAGTTCTATCCGGCACTCGTGGCCGACGTGCTGCAGCAAGTTATCCGGCAAGACCCTGCCCTGCACCACCCCATCGTCGACGGCGAGCCCCCTGTCGTACTCCAGTACGCGGACGACACTCTCATCATCATGAGGAGCGAGGAAGGGGCTGCGGGGCGCCTGTGACGCCTCTGGACGATTTTGCGGCCGCATCCGGCTTGACCATCAACTACACCAATAGCACGCTTGTGCCGGTGAACGTTCGACGATGACCAGGTTGCTGCTGCTGCTCACGCTCTCTCCTGCGTTGTGGAGGGGTTCCCACATGCGTACCTTGGGCTCCCGCTGTCAACGCACAAGCTGGCCGCGGCCCACTTCGCCCCAATGTTGGCCAAGGTCGACAAATACCTGGCCGGGTGGCGGGCGCACCTCCTCTCCCTGTCGGGCGTCTCGTTCTGATAAATGTTGTGCTCGACGCTCTAGCCAAATATGCCATGGCGGCGGTTGTGCTCCCCCACGCGGTGGTGTCCAGCCTAGACGCGATGCGGCGCGCGTTCCTGTGGAATGCGGCCGAGCGTGCCTTCGGCGCTCAGTGTCTGCTGGCCTTGGCGCGTGTATGACGCGCCAAGGAGGAAGGGGGGCTCGGCATCCGCGACCTCAAGACCCAAAACTCATGCCTCCTCCTGAAGATGTTGCATCGCCTGCACTGCTCCTACGCCTCCTCGCGGTGGGCGACATGGGTCTGGGCGGAACTCGACGGCCGCTCCCTCCTCACCCTCGGCGTATACAGATTGGCTGGGGAGCACGGAAAGGCGATCCGCTCTTTGTTGCCCCTCTACTGCGAGTCGTCCCGCGTGGTCGTCGGGGATGAGCGGCGCACGTCCTTCTGGCTCCCTTGCGAACGACTGGCGACGGCGTTCCCCATGTTGTTCTCGAATGCGGTGGACACCGAGGTCACGGTCTGGCGTGTCTGCGAGGACGCCCTGGATCGGCACCTCGTCCCGCGGCTTACGACTACGGGCGCGGTTGAGCGGCAAGCCATACAGCCCTTCCTCCCTGTCAGCCCTCTCACCAGTCTCGACGAGCACCAGCTCCCTCTCTGCGGGCGCTCCAAAATGAGGATGAACAATGGTGCTGTCTACAAGCTCTGTCGGTTGGGCGGGGAGCTGCCCCCCCCCCCCCCCCCCACGCAAACTTCCTATGGAGCTCCCGAGCTCCGTCGCGGGTGAAGTTCTTCGGTTGGCTCCTGGTCCATAGAAGGATCCACACGAGGGATGTGCTTCTTCGGAAAACGATCGTCCAACCTATGGAAGTTGGGTGCCCGATGTGTGCCGAGGCGCTCGAGACGGTTGACCACCTGGCGTTCGCTTTCCCTTTCGCGCGCTCTTTCTGGGCGGCGGTGGGCGTCATCGTCGACGGCTCAGAAAGTGTGGACGGCGTCCATAAGCTCGACGTGGCTGCCGCCGTCGGTGACTCCTCCGTGGCGGAGTTCACAGGAACGGCGTCGTCTTTCGCGGTCACGCGTCATCCCTCCCCCTTACACTCGCCGACTGCCGCGAGGATGCGGCTCTCTGGCGAACTCGCCTCCGTGTTGATGACCGGGCTCATGCGTCCTAGCGAGGGGTGAACATGCGATAATAAGCCCCCCCCCTCTCTCTCTCTCTCTCTCTCTTCCCCACAAAATGTAAAACCATGCTAAAACTCTGATGTCCGTCTTGATCATACGGGAATAAAAATTCAGGTGGGGGACGTTCCGCCCCCTCCCGGTGAACCTTCAAAAAAAAATATCTATCTAAATATCTCTTCACAATTTGTGACATGTTAGTCTTATACACGACATATTTTACAGAAAAACTGACTCTAAACAGCCCAATGTTCTGAAGCCTCAAATAACTCTAAACAAATACACAAACAACTGCTTTATTTTGAATTTAAGTTAACATCTGGATGAAGCACATGATGGATAAAGACTATGTTGGGTTATATTTGCAGGAAGAGATGAGGTATGACAGTCATGCGTGTGAAATAATCACCTTATTAGCAACCATTGCAGATTGTGGATTGGAGAATCCCGCGCAAAATATGAAACCAACCTCCATGATCTTAAGCAGTTGGCGAGATCTACGATTAACAAACCCTTGTACACAGTGAATTTGAAAAGACATTAGCACAACAGAATTATTGAGTGGAAGAGGGAGTTGTAAGACCTAGGGGAAAGAGAGAGATGAAGATACAACTGTGAACCATAGCTGCTTTAGTTTTTGCTGCTATAATAAAAGAAGGACATGCAGAATCTCTCTCTCTCTCTCTATATATATATATATATCTACTAATTTACTAAACCCCCTTGGGGTTGAAACGCCCAGAATCAATTGAGCCAGTCGATTTCCCACGCTGGCCTCAATTTTGACCGGAGTCGTCGACAGGTGGGGGTTGCCTCGATCGTTCTGTGGGCCTGTTTTGCCAGCGACGCCGCACAGGACAGACGAAACCCACGCGACCTTCTTGCTGCCCCTACCTCTGCGCCGCTCATCTCATCATCCTCTTCCCCTCTTCCATTGTTCCACGAGAGCGCCGCCTCCAGCCCACCTCCGCGCCGCCCATCTCAGCATCTTCTTCGCCGCTCCCTCGATGAGACAATAGTCGACGACCGCGAACGATGATCCCCGAAGAATCAAGGATTGTGGGATCTACGGGATGCCGCCAAGGCCCTCACCATGCGTCCCCAGCAGGGACACGCGTTGCAGCGGCGCTGGACGGGGAACGCTCTCCGACCACCTTCCACATCCTCGCCATGGTTAGCATCCCGTCCCACTTCCTCTCCCCTCCGACCCTCCCACAGGCTCCCAGTCCCCTTTCTTTGTTTGTCTTAATCTATCATCTGCTCTAGGGTAATTCTGAAAAGTATATCATCAATCCCTTTCTAAAAACCTGTTCTTATTTGTCAAAAAAGGTATGGAACGGTGGTAAGCTCTTGGAATTTCTGGATGCTACCGAAGGAGTTAATGTTCATCTTGCATGTCTGAATTTTCTCGGAGCAAGTAGAATTCTGATGTGGCCATAATAAACAGGGACGTCATGGCAGTGTCGATCCTGGCTGGTTGCAGAGAAAACCTCAGAAAGTGCAATTTTGGCCAATGCCTTAAATAATTATATGAGATGATATTCAATAAAGCATACTGCTCAACTCCTATGTATCTAGGTTATATGACTTGCATCAGATTAATTTTCAGACATTGTTTTCATATTCTACTTTGTTCCTCATGAGATTCAGATGTATTCCTCTTATAATAAGTATGAGGTTTGTTTTATACTTTACAGTAAAATGTTTAGAATGTTGTAGAATTTATACCGATTTTGCCTAAAAATGCCATAAAATTTGGATTAAATATTATAGTCTTCTACTATGTGACAGCATTATGAAACAATTACTCCCAGTGACGAGAAAGTTCTAGAGGTTTTAACATATTTGTTTTATGAAAATATTGTCCCAGAAAAATTCTACGACATACCTTGAGACCACAAGTGTAAGCTCTCAGTGTAATAACACTATACTTTTTATATAAGCTAAGAGCAGAATTGAATGCTCTTCTTATGACAATGAATAAAATACAATACGTATGGAGGCATTCATGATAATACCTGTGTACTGCTGTAGATTATACACTGCTAGAAAATGATGCTAAGCCTGAAGGGACTACATGCGTAGGTAGGTTTGCACTTGGGGATTTTTTTTAAATAATACATTATTTTTTGAAAATTACAGAAATAATGCATGGTTTTCAAAATTAACAAAAATAATACACCTTCGGCCTGGGCCTGGCCGATTGGGCCCAGTCGGCCTCGCCCTGGCCGACAGGAGCCTATCATCCGCCTTGGGCTGGTCGACAGGCCCAGTCGGCCTTGGGCTGGCCGACAGACCCAGTCGAGCACAGGAAAGCCAACAGGAGATTTTTTATGTTTGAAATATTTTTGCTGTGTGAAAAATAATACATAATTTATTAAAAATAGTTTATACGTGTTTAATTTCGTGTAAAACAATGTTCCATGCAGTCATCACAAAAAAATTCTAGAAATTTATGAATATTTAAAAATGCTAATTTGTTCAAAAAATGTGTACTTGAAATTTCCAAAAAATGTTATAAAATGTAGAAAAATGTTATTGTGTATTTCAAAAAATAATCTTACCATTACAAATATATATGTTACATTTATCAAGTTATAATAACTAAACTTAAAATAATGTTAAATGCGTATACAAATGTTAACCATTATATTAAAAACACATACAAATGTTAACCACTATAATAATTGAACTTAATATATATTATATATATGAAAAATGTATACATAAAATATTTATTTGAAAACACATCAATTATGTATTTTCAAAACATTAAACATGTATATAAAACTGTCCCTGGTGTATACAGAAAATGTACACCATACATATAAAAGTTCACATCAAAACACAAATGAAACTAAGAAATGTTAAACATAAAAAGAAATCCTTATATATAACACATATACATCAGGACATTTTTTTTCATTCTTGTTTAACATTTCTCAGTTGACGTGTTTTCAACTAAATATTTTATGTGTATAATTTTCATATATATATATTATATTTTAAGTTAAGTTATTATAATTATTAACATTTTTACATGTTTTTAAATATAAAATTTAACATTTCTATATACATTTAACATTATTTTAAGTTCATCCACAAAGGAACCCAACACCACACAGTGTGGTGAGAAAAAAATTGACTCCCCTTTCTTGAATTGCGACAGTACCTTCACCTTTTACACATCTAAGTTATGATATATCTCCACAAGTGTATGCAAGTGATATTTGATTCGGGTACGTAACACCAAATTGCTTTGTCCATACAATAATAGAATATGCATATTTAGAAAGGTATAACAGTTGGGACTCATATTCTATATAAATTCTATCATAGAGTGAATTTCACTTACTCCTACCCACTATAGAGTGAATCCTGCCATATATAAATGCTTTTATTATGGTAGAAATTTCCTATTGGGTTGCGATGGTGGCAGTGGATCGTGTTTTTTTTATTCTTTAGGTAGGGTTCGTCTTGACATTGTTGTAGTTGCGTAGCGAACTAGCGATTGTAGTTGGTGTTCTTGTTAATGAGTGCTTGTGCTATGCGCACTATTGGGGGAATGATTGCATTTGTAAGCCTACACAGATTCTTGATTTTGGTAAATAGCCAGTGTACATGTTGTTGGTTTTAGCCGGTAACAAGGAGTCCTTTCGCTGTATGGTGATATTAATTTCTTCAAGGCAGTATAGCCTTCCAAATCCTCAAGTTCTTCTCGGAGGGCAGATCAACATATGCGATTTTGTGCACGCTCATAAAACCTCTTAATATTGCTGCAATCGGATCTTCTCAGTAGAAGGTATTGTCTTTGTGTATCTTTTGTTAGTCCAGTTTAGACTATAGCCTGTTGGTATATACTTTATCTATGATTATTTTTTTGCAGTCGTAAGTGCGATAGGGGTCACTGAAGAAACTGAGGGTGTACATGAAGGTTATCTGAACGTTGCCACGCCAACCAAGGATATACTAGCTCGTTATAAAAAATTCAGAAGCTGTGACTGCATTTTTATGTTCTATCTTTATGTCGTGCATTTTCTCAACTTTCATGATGCCGGTAATGCGAAAACTCCGGTTTTAGAACTTATTTATTTTACCTGGAGCTCGAATTGTTCTTTCATAGTGACATTGTATAGTACACATCTTCCCTTTAGTTTTCCTGATATGATGTTTTGATTCATTTTGTTTTTCCTTGCAGGGGAAGGTCTATCTGATTCGGTCATAGTATATACTCCCTCCGTTCACAATTATAATATGTTCTAACTATTTTTTGAATCAGATGTATATAGACGCGTTTTAGTGTGTTTGTTCACTCATTTCAGTCTGTATGTAATTCATACTGAAATATCTTAGACATCTTATATTTGTGAACGAAGGGAGTAGGATATACAATGTCATTTTTGCTACTTGTTTGATCATTCTTAGAAGTACTTCCACATTAAGGAATTTCCTCTCACATGATCTTTAGCCAAGAAAATGTTGAAGGACTGAACATGATTGAGGCAACTTTGTCTTTCTACAGCCAAATGTGGGCTAATCTGAGTAACATGCAAAATAGTGATCATGAACACTGCATACACTTGCAGCCATGTACCCTTTATGTAGATGAAATCAAGAAATGTCTCAAAAAAGTTGTTGCTATGGTTGTGTTGTTAATGACTTTTAGCCGATTTTGTGGGCATATTGCATTTTTAACTTAACCTGCTAGGTTCGAGGATGAAATGGTTGTTCGGGCAAGATATGTTCTTATGGGTTTTAAGGAGGGGCGTGAAGGAGCTGAAGACCCTGGTAAGAATGTTCTTGTGGGGGTGATCGCCCTGTTAGCATGGAATGTTCTTGTGGGGGCTGATCGCCGTGTCAGCATGGATGTTAGCACATGGAACAAATGCTGGAGTGGTAAAAGATTTGTTGTTTGGTTGGCTAGCTATTATGATTCCGGTTCGCATAGCCCTTTATCTAAATACCTATGTGTAATCACTTTCTATAGGACTCATCATAGAGGGAGAAAAGGAACCACGTTGAAGAAGTTTACCAAGCAACACGGTACAACATGCCATGGGTAATTCATGCTCTTTGCTTCTGTACAAAGACGTTTTTTTTCTGAGAAGCTGGTGACCTTGAATGAACTTTTTTCTGAATTATGTTTTGTGCTTCTGTAATGTACATGGCGGGAGAGAGAAGTGCTGCACCAGGGCGGAGTCTACATCACATCTGGTCCTCTGATGCAGCTTTTCTAGGTAAATTTGGAGGGCCTTGGGGGCATGGTCGGGATTGCAGGTTCTGGAATCGGTTGTTATCCCCGCACTAGGCAAGTTAGTCGATTGGTGGTTTCATTGCCAAGTGGGCGTTCCAGTGTTGGACATGAAGAAGCTGGATGGGTGTTTCCCTACAGCACATCAAAAATTTGGAAAGAATGCAACTATACAATCTTCAGACAGGAATATATTCTGATGCCCAACACAATTTATAGGATAAAGAAAATAGCGAGGAATGGCGGTGGCCTTTGATATAGTGGTTCAAGAAGATGTTTAGCTGGATAATAACATGGTTAAATAATAAATTCGTTTATGCATTATTGGTTCGACGTGTCTATATGATTTTTTTTGTGATGGCTTGGTTTGCTATTTTTTATCTAGGAAACTTTCTCTGCACATGTACTTTTTGTTTTTCCCATGTGATCCATTGTTATGTTTGGCTAACCTCTCGGGTTACGAGCTTGAAATAGGATGGTTTCTCCTTCAGATATCTATGGCACTTTCCAATCCCAATTCCCTAGCATCTAATGTCATTTCTTCTATAGACGGCAAACTATCTATCAAAGGGCAAGATGCTAGCGCAAGTAGTCTTGTGTCCCCAAAGCCTGGGCCCTCGGCTACTGGTAGTATTTTTTTAATAGTATGCATTTTTTGCTTCATACGCTTCCTACACAGCATGTAAAAAACAATCTATTACTTTCCTATGCGCCAGTGGCGGAGCTTGAGAGAAATCTTAGGAGGGGCGAAGCTGCAAAAAAAAGAGTTCATTTGTTTTGGGTTTGATGGCCTTGCTGGTCCGACATCAAAGGATGCGATCCATCTTTCTCAAATTTCGGCAACAAAAGAGGCTGAACAGGAACATGTGCTTCAGTTGATGTTGGTTCAACAGCTCTACATTCAACTGAATCATCTCTCTTTCTTTTGAAAAACACATCAATTGTTTTTCTCTTAAGCATCATTGCCTCCTTCTGTAAAGGATATTTTTTACTCAGCACAAAATTCAATTGGCAACATCTATAACCTAATTACAATTTTATCCAACTAAGAAAGAAAGTGCAGATAAAGAATACTTGAAACTTGCCCAATTTACAGACAGAGAGGGCCAGGAAGGATGGTCTTGTCACCGGCTCAATCTGGCACTGCGTGTGGCACCGGTGTTGCCTGATGTTGTCTGGTGATGAGATGAGATTAGGGATTAGCAAAGACGATAGCACGAGCAAAGGAGCCTCTGACCAACAAGTCAATGGACCGTAGTCACCGACCACCGTCCCTAGCTGTCCGCCCTCCAGCGGCCACCCCCGACGCCGGCAAGCCGCAGCGGCCAGTCCGCCGGTCGGCTGATGCCCAGGTTCGCCCCCACGAAGCTCCGCCCTTGCTATGCGCCAACATAAATGAAAAAAAATCCTTGTAAAATACAAATGGCACAAGGGGCGCATCAAAGCGCGCCCAATGCTGACTCTAAACAGCCCAATGTTCTGAAGCCTCAAATAACTCTAGACAAATACACAAACAACTGCTTTATTTTGAATTTAAGTTAACATCTGGATGAAGCACATGATGGATAAAGACTATGTTGGATTATATTTGTAGGAAGAGATGAGGTATGACAGTCCTGCGTGTGAATTCACCTTATTAGCAACCATTGCTGATTGTGGATTGGATAATCCCCCGCAAAATATGAAACCAACCTCCATGATCTTAAACAGTTGGTGAGATCTACGATTAACAAACCCCTGTACACAGTGAATTTGAAAAGACATTAGCACAACAGAATTGTTGAGTGGAAGAGGGAGTTTGTAAGACCTAGGGGAAAGAGAGAGATGAAGATACAACTGTGAACCATAGCTGCTTAAGTTTTTGCTGCTACAATAAAAGAAGGACATGCCACCGAAACACGCACGTACATGGGTGTTACAGATTTAAACACACACACACACACGCCACAACGCGCCACACACACACACACATCATAACCAAACACATCGGGGTTTATTTTCCTAACATGATAGACGATATACTATATCACATAACAGCATATCTAGCAGATACGCTAAAAATACAATCCACAAAAACGTTTTACGGATGGTCCACATCCGAATTTGCAGCATCGCAAGGCCTTTGACGAAACAGATACTGCAAATTCTTAATGCAAATTGCAACAAATCCCAACAAAATAAATAAAAAACCCTACAAATAAAACATACTGAATGTGTGCAGAATCATAGCCTGGCCGCCTTTGGCCGCGTCGCTGCTCTGGCTGGCCGCCCTGGGGCCGTGCCGTTTCTCCAATCGCCGGCTGTGCCGCTGCTCCGGCTGGTTCAGCCGTTGGCCGCTACTCACGTCTGCGATGAAACTTCATTTGTGTCAACCGTTTTCGCAGGATAGGAAAACAGCAAACGAGGAATGGAAAACGGGAGATATGCGAGTCACGGACCTGTTTTTAGCCTTTTTTGCAACAATAAATAAATACGAAACGAGCCGATATACGATACTTATTCGGACCATTTTTTCCCTCGATACCGTATATCAACGGTTATTTTACGAGCTGGTGGATCCGGTAGACTTGCTCTATCGTTTACTTTCAAAAACAGACGTGTCGCCGACGCCGGATCACTTGGAGGGTGACAGGTCATAGGAGCCTGTCGGGCCGTAACCTGTCATGTCATGCAATCGCCAGCAGCATGCAGCAACAGGAGTGGAACCTGCACACTTTGCTAAACACCAACAGGATTCTTCTCCAGAGAAAACACCAACACGCTACTACTACATCTCAATCGGTTTTCAACTCTTGTGCTTAGCGGTTAGCATGATATAACGGTAGCTATATATATATATGCCCACAAACATGGCAATGTCGTCCTCACTCTTCATGTACGTCTTAACTGGTGTCGGTGGCAGGCATTCTGGTCGCTGATGGACAATCATTTCCATATATTGAGCTAGGAAACTAGACCTTATATGCCTATTCACCATATATAGGTGGAACAAGTCCGCCAGAAGGTTAGATGTTGTTGGTCGCGCCACTGAGTCAAGGGAAGGTGATGTTGGAGTAGAACGCAAACAGGAAACGAACATATCCACCGAACATAATGCATTGATCGATCGCCATCAAATTCAAATCCCATCCACCGCCATTATTCATGCACTTACGCACGTACGTACATGTTGGTCGCGCCATTGATCCAACGAGATCCCCACGGCCCCATGCATGTTTAATACTACCATGACGCTGTCAACAACTAGGAGGAGCTCTGGACCTAAACCTAAAGTATTCCAGTTTGGTCTGGGGATTAAGTGAGATGTTCACTCGGTCAGTTAACCAGGTCCACACGCTATGTGCATGCACTGGTTGCACTTGCATGCATGCATGCACCAGAGAGAGGAGAGATCAGATCTGACCAATGGACAGAGGATGCGCGCACGTACGTACGGTCGAGATGAACACACTCCGATCTGGCTCTCTCACCAGACACGCATCAATGCTCATTATACTGCACGAACGTACACTAGCTACACACGACGGCACCGACCTTGATTTGTTTTCTCAAACGGGAGGCAAAAGCTTTGCCCCTTTTCAATTAATTAAGAAGAAGATTGCAAGAAAGCAAGTTCGTGACCGAGTTATTATTACAAAAGACTACTCTCGCGGCATCAAGTTGCCCAAGCGTTTGGCGCTCGCGAGAACCCACAAGCGGGCTTCTTTCTTAATTCTATTAAAGATAACCGGAGGCGGAGTACTCTTGTGCTTGAAAACCCTTGCATTGCGTTCGGTCGACAACTCCCAAGTGACAAGGAGTGCGAGAGTGGAGATGGCCTTCCGGTTGGGTGAAGTGCTATCCGTCAACAAGAGCCACCACTGCTGAAAGGACATAGACGACCAAGAGTTCAGCATCAAGAAGTGAAGAATCAAGCCACTCAATGATGGGGCCCCAAACCCTACGTGTGAGGCGGCATTGGGAAAAGATGTGAGAGACCGACTCGGTGACTTGGTTACAGAAAGGGCAAAGATCACAATTTGGCCACCCTCTTCTTGCCAAACGATCCGCCGTCCAAATCCGGTTTTGGTGTAGGCTTCCAACGAATGTCGTCGGGAACGTGAGGATCAAGGTGTACATCGAGGAGAAGCAGTCACAGCTCAAAGTATTGGTGTAGGTGATCGTTGGTGAAGTTTTCATCTAGGCGCACATACCGGACCCAGTTGTTCGAGTTCAAAGCATCCCCACGGAGCAATTCTTCTTCTTGGATGCTTAAAAAATGAGAGGCGCAATATTCTTGGGCTTCCTCCCCCTAACCAAGGCGCATGCCAAAAAGGGTCTTGAGCCCATCACCCATAGAAATGGTGGTGGCGGCACAGACCTTGATTAATCCAACGAGCGATCCACCTTGTGCTTGCTACCGTGGTTGTTGCGGAGGCCATTGTGGTGCTTGGGCGCTAGGGTAGATTTTCATGTTGGCAGTGGTGACGGTTGTCGCCATGAACATGATGGCAAGGATGATGGATATCTTCATTGTGGATTGTCTTGACAACTACTTGCTTGGCTTTGATGTTTTCTGCTCTATAAGTGGGGTTTGGTGGATGATGCAAGAGGATCCTTGGTGTGGGCCTATTTATAGCTACCATGGCATGGTTTCTTTCCATCTCTGTATGTTGTGTTTGGCGAGACTACTTTCAAGTATAATTTTGGATTCATCATAAAAGCTGCTTTTCTTTTGTACATATCATGTGAGTGCCAATAAAGCTTGATAATTGTCAATGAGTCATCTTATTCACTTTACATGTCAAACATTGATCTAGATCACATCCCGTTTTGAAACTAAGTTTATATTGTTCTACAAAGTGTTAGTCAGAAACCAGTTTGGCATAGCTTGCACGGAACTAAGTTTGTAACAGGGTATGTGGTCGTAAGATAGACTAGACTTGCAATGTGAAGATTTTTATAAAATATACCTTTTTCTACACTATCTTTGTAGTGTTGTGTAAGACTAGCCATAGTGGGGAGTAACATTAACTAGTAACATTCATATGTTACTAGTTTATATTACTACCTCTATAGTGGAGAGTAACATATATGTGATGTCATGCAACACTTTATTTATTATGTTGTAGACTCATATTATCTTGGTATGTGTGATCACTACAAAATCGGTGGTACTTTTTGAGAAAAAGCCTCGTGACAGAGGGAAAAACGTCATCGAAGTATGTATTTCTTTGACGGATACTGTCACCAGGTAATCACTCTTCCGTCCCAGCGCCCGGACCAATTTCGGTGACAGTCCCGCCTGATTTTTTAGGACGTATTTGGCTATCACCGAGCCTTCTTATTTTCTGCCACAGTTGTACGTGTCATAAAACATGGTTTAACTCGTCAAGACGATTATATGTCAATTCTCGGTAAATAAAAAAAATAAAAATGTCTTAGCGTTCAAAAATATGTATGTTCGTCGGGTTGAAGATAGGAAAATTAAATAATAAATAGTAGAAAAATAGCAGTCTATGAGATTCAAACCCCAGAACCTCACGCTTTCATACACGTTCGCCTGATGATTTACCAGTAGGCTACTATTCGACTTGTGATACTTTTAAGTAGGATAGCTGTTTCGAATGTATGTAACAATCATTTTCGTATGATTTAGCCCAATGGCTACATCAATTAAAAGACAATACATGTTCATATATTAGTACATAACCACCATGCATTTGTACATCAACACAACACTTTGTTTTTGCATACAACAATTAAATATGATTACAAACACTTATTGTTCTACATAATTTAGTAATACAATACATACAACATGAATGATCTAGTACGATCCTAGTAATTTAAGACAGTATAACCAGACCTAAAGCGAGCTCTCATAACGATTCACGTTTTCGGCCGGCCGATTTCATGACCTGAGCATCGCTGACCGTTGGATCTTATGTGTAAATTCATCTATTCCACATTGTGTTAAATATACCCCAACTGTTTTATGGGTTGCTACTCTGGAGACCGAAACGCAGGCTTGCGGTAAACTGGGCCCGAAACGCACCTTATGGTAAACTGGGCCTGAAACACAGCTTGTGGTAAACTGGGCCATCGGTCATCCCATTACAGACAATGTTCCGCCGGTCAGTACATCGATGCCAGGCGCAGACACAAGCTACCCGTGTTCCTCTTCTAAAAAAACAAGCTACCGGTGTTCCTCGTGAAAAAAAAGACAAGCCGCCGGTTCGATCCAGTCCTGTGATGGCAGGCGACGCACCTTTTGGAGCCGAGATCGAGACTCTGGCATGTCGATGGTAGCGGCGGATCCTCGTTCAGCCTGCTCGACTGCCTTATGATGGCGTTGGCCGCGTATGGGTTCGTGACGAGGTATCTCTTCCCCACGCCGCCGCCCGCGCTCGGGATGATGGCAGAGCAGGTGCCCGCGACGCCGATCACCCCTCCCCCACCCACCCCCCGTGTGGTAGTCGCGCCATGCCGACGAGCTCGTCGTGGCCCAGGTCGCGGAGCCTGTAATACCGCGGTGTCACCTTCTACCGCCGGACCGGCCTGTGGGAATCACACATTCAGGTCCTGCTTGGTTCGTTGTTTTGTTTCAAATACACCTGTAGAAAATATACAGACCAAGACCTCGGTGGTCTGTTTTATTTCTAACCGGAATTGCTCTACGATCTGTAACTTACACTTGTAAATAATACACCTGCATATAAAATACAACCATACCAAGCGCGGCCTCACGCATCTGGTTAGCACTCAGCTCGACTCTTCGCCTACAAAACTGATGATTAGCTAATCTTTCTTCGTTTCTGATTGATTCGGGCAAGGACTGCGGAAATCATGTATACGTAGGTGATCTCAGATAAATCAAATCCCACCTCAACCTCCGATTTCCCCTCCGTTTATTTTTTATTCAAACGTTTGTTGCTATGTTCTGATCAATGTTGGCTAATTTCTGCACGTAGTCTTGATACGACGGACGCGGATGCGAGGTGAATTAAATAGCTAATCAGGCATTGCTCAAATTCATATATATATCTCTCGATTTTGACCATGGACTGTATGCACGTCAATCAAGTTCCGGGGGATCGACACCCACATATCAACTTTAATCTGAGCGACTACGAGGAGGATTTGAAGCATGTAAACAAGGGAACCACAGCTAAGTTAAGCATGTACGTGTATATATGACTATATTACTCCTTTCTTTACACTCGTCGCCCATACTTTCCATTTTGACAGCAACATCTTTCAGCAAATTGAGGCAGAGGCCACGTCGAGTGATCGGCCTTCTCTGTCGTGGAGCCATGCGGGTGAGGCAAGCCGTTACACTTGGGTTTCATGGGAGAAGCGAAGCAAGATTGTGGCTGTTCGATGAAGGAGATGATTGAATCTCATTTGCCGGGTTGAAAGAGGTAATGAATTATTGGTTCTTCGAAGTCAAAATGAGATGAGCCGGTGACAAGACCATCCTTCCTGGCCCTCTCTGTCTGTAAATTGGGCAAGTTTCTAATATTTTTTATCTGCACTTTCTTTCTTAGTTGGATAAAATTGTAATTAGGTTATAGATGTTGCCAATTGAATTTTGTGCTGAGTAAAAAATATCCTTTACAGAAGGAGGCAATGATGCTTAAGAGAAAAACAATTGATGTGTTTTTCAAAAGAAAGAGAGATGATTCAGTTGAATGTAGAGCTGTTGAACCAACATCAACTGAAGCACATGTTCCTGTTCAGCCTCTTTTGTTGCCGAAATTTGAGAAAGATGGATCACATCCTTTGATGTCGGTCCAGCAAGGCCATCAAACTCAAAACAAATGAACTCTTTTTTTTTGCAGCTTCGCCCCTCCTAAGATTTCTTTCAAGATCCGCCACTGGCGCATAGGAAAGTAATAGATTGTTTTTTACATGCTGCGTAGGAAGCGTATGAAGCAAAAAATGCATACTATTAAAAAAAATACTACCAGTAGCCGAGGGCCCAGGCTTTGGGGACACAAGACTACTTGCGCTAGCATCTTGCCCTTTGATAGATAGTTTGCCGTCTATAGAAGAAATGACATTAGATGCTAGGGAATTGGGATTGGAAAGTGCCATAGATATCTGAAGGAGAAACCATTCTATTTCAAGCTGGTAACCCGAGAGGTTAGCCAAACATAACAATGGATCACATGGGAAAAACAAAAAGTACATGTGCAGAGAAAGTTTCCTAGATAAAAAATAGCAAACCAGGCCATCACAAAAAAAATCATATAGACACGTCGAACCAATAATGCATAAACGAATTTATTATTTAACCATGTTATTATCCAGCTAAACATCTTCTTGAACCACTATATCAAAGGCCACCGCCATTTACCTCGCTATTTCCTTTATCTTATAAAATGTGTTGGGCATCAGAATATATTCCTGTCTGAAGATTGTATAGTTGCATTCTTTCCAAATTTTTGATGTGCTGTAGGGAAACACCCATCCAGCTTCTTCATGTCCAACACTGGAACGCCCACTTGGCAATGAAACCACCAATCGACTAACTTGCCTAGTGCGGGGATAACAACCGATTCCAGAACCTGCAATCCCGACCATGCCCCCAAGGCCCTCCAAATTTACTTAGAAAAGTTGCAGCAAAGAACAAGATGTGATGTAGACTCCACCCTGGTGCAGCACTTCTCTCTCCCGCCATGTACATTACAGAAACACAAAACATAATTCAGAAACAAGTTCATTCAAGGTCACAAGCTTCTCAGAAAAAAAAAACGTCTTTGTACAGAAGCAAAGAGCATGAATTACCCATGGCATGTTGTTCCGTGTTGCTTGGTAAACTTCTTCAACGTGGTTCCTTTTCTCCCTCTATGATGAGTCCTATAGAAAGTGATTACACATAGGTATTTAGATAAAGGGCTATGCGAACCGGAATCATAATAGCCAGCCAACCAAACAACAAATCTTTTACCACTCCAGCATTTGGTCCATGTGCTAACATCCATGCTGACACGGCGATCAGCCCCCACAAGAACATTCCATGCTAACAGGGCGATCACCCCCACAAGAACATTCTTACCAGGGTCTTCAGCTCCTTCACGCCCTCCTTACAACCCATAAGAACATATCTTGCCCGAACAACCATTTCATCCTCGAACCTAGCAGGTTAAGTTAAAAAATGCAATATGCCCACAAAATCGGCTAAAAGTCATTAACAACACAACCATAGCAACAACTTTTTGGAGACATTTCTTGATTTCATCTACATAAAGGGTACATGGCTGCAAGTGTATGCAGTGTTCATGATCACTATTTTTCATGTTACTCAGATTAGCCCACATTTGGCTGTAGAAAGACAAAGTTGCCTCAATCATGTTCAGTCCTTCAACATTTTCTTGGCTAAAGATCATGTGAGAGGAAATTTCTTAATGTGGAAGTACTTCTAAGAATGATCAAACAAGTAGAAAAAATGACATTGTATATCCTACTCCCTTCGTTCACAAATATAAGATGTCTTAGATATTTCAGTATGAACTACATACAGACTGAAATGAGTGAACAAACACACTAAAACGCGTCTATATACATCTGATTCAAAAAATAGTTAGAACATCTTATAATTGTGAACGGAGGGAGTATATACTATGACCGAATCAGATAGACTTTCCCCTGCAAGGAAAAACAAAATGAATCAAAACATCATATCAGGAAAACTAAAGGGAAGATGTGTACTATACAATGTCACTATGAAAGAACAATTCGAGCTCCAGGTAAAATAAATAAGTTCTAAAACCGGAGTTTTCGAATTACCGGCATCATGAAAGTTGAGAAAATGCACGACATAAAGATAGAACATAAAAATGCAGTCACAACTTCTGAATTTTTTATAACGCGCTAGTATATCCTTGGTTGGCGTGGCAATGTTCAGATAACCTTCATGTACACCCTCAGTTTCTTCAGTGACCCCTATCGCACTTACGACTGCAAAAAAATAATCATAGATAAAGTATATACCAACAGGCTATAGTCTAAACTGGACTAACAAAAGATACACAAAGACAATACCTTCTAGTGAGAAGATCCGATTGCAGCAATATTAAGAGGTTTTATGAGCGTGCATAAAATCGCATATGTTGATCTGCCCTCCGAGAAGAACTTGAGGATCTGGAAGGCTATTCTGCCTTGAAGAAATTAATATCACCATATAGCGATCCTTGTTACCGGCTAAAACCAACAACATGTACACTGGCAATTTACCAAAATCAAGAATCTGTGTAGGCTTACAAATGCAATCATTCTCCCAATAGTGCGCATAGCACAAGCACTCATTAACAACGAACACCAACTACAATCGCTAGTTCGCTACCCAACTACAACAATGTCAAGACGAACCCTACCTAAAGAATAAAAAAAACACGATCCACTGCCACCATCTCAACCCAATAGGAAATTTCTACCATAATAAAAGCATTTATATATGGCAGGATTCATTCTATAGTGGGTAGGAGTAAGTGAAATTCACTCTATGATAGAATTTATATAGAATATGAGTCCCAACTGTTATACCTTTCTAAATCTGCAGATTCTATTATTGTATAGACAAAGCAATTTGGTGTTACGTACCCGAATCAAATATCACTTGCATACACTTGTGGAGATATATCATAACTTAGATGTGTAAAAGGTGAAGGTACACTGTCGCAATTCAAGAAAGGGGAGTCAATTTTTTTCTCACCACACTGTGTGGTGTTGGGTTCCTTTGTGGATGAACTTAAAATAATGTTAAATGTATATACAAATGTTAACTTTTATATTTAAAAACATGTAAAAATGTTAATAATTATAATAACTTAACTTAAAATATAATATATATATATATATATGAAAAATATACACATAAAATATTTAGTTGAAAACACGTCAACTGAGAAATGTTAAACATGAATTAAAAAATGTCCTGATGTATATGTGTTATATATAAGGACTTTTTCTATTTATGTTTAACATTTCTTAGTTTCATTTTCTAATAAGTGTTTTGATGTGAACTTTTATATGTATGGTGTACATTTTCTGTATACACCAGGGACAGTTTTATATACATGTTTAACGTTTTGAAAATACATAATTGATGTATTTTCAAATAAATATTTTATGTATACATTTTTCATATATATATAATATATTTTAAGTTCAATTATTATAGTGGTTAACATTTGTATGTGTTTTTAATATAATGGTTAACATTTGTATACGCATTTAACATTATTTTAAGTTCAGTTATTATAACTTGATAAATGTAACATATATATTTGTAATGGTAAGATTATTTTTTTGAAATACACAATAACATTTTTCTACATTTTATAACATTTTTTGGAAATTTCAAGTACACATTTTTTGAAAAAATTAGCATTTTTTTAAATATTCATACATTTCTAGAATTTTTTTGTGATGACTGCATGGAACATTGTTTTACACGAAATTAAACACGTATAAACTATTTTTAATAAATTATGTATTATTTTTCACGCAGAAAAAATATTTCAAAAATAAAAAATCTCCTGTTGCTGTGACTGCATTTTTATGTTCTATCTTTATGTCGTGCATTTTCTCAACTTTCATGATGCCGGTAATGCGAAAACTCCGGTTTTAGAACTTATTTATTTTACCTGGAGCTCGAATTGTTCTTTCATAGTGACATTGTATAGTACACATCTTCCCTTTAGTTTTCCTGATATGATGTTTTGATTCATTTTGTTTTTCCTTGCAGGGGAAAGTCTATCTGATTCGGTCATAGTATATACTCCCTCCGTTCACAATTATAAGATGTTCTAACTATTTTTTGAATCAGATGTATATAGACGCGTTTTAGTGTGTTTGTTCACTCATTTCAGTCTGTATGTAGTTCATACTGAAATATCTTAGACATCTTATATTTGTGAACGAAGGGAGTAGGATATACAATGTCATTTTTGCTACTTGTTTGATCATTCTTAGAAGTACTTCCACATTTAGAAATTTCCTCTCACATGATCTTTAGCCAAGAAAATGTTGAAGGACTGAACATGATTGAGGCAACTTTGTCTTTCTACAGCCAAATGTGGGCTAATCTGAGTAACATGCAAAATAGTGATCATGAACACTGCATACACTTGCAGCCATGTACCCTTTATGTAGATGAAATCAAGAAATGTCTCAAAAAAGTTGTTGCTATGGTTGTGTTGTTAATGACTTTTAGCCGATTTTGTGGGCATATTGCATTTTTAACTTAACCTGCTAGGTTCGAGGATGAAATGGTTGTTCGGGCAAGATATGTTCTTATGGGTTTTAAGGAGGGGCGTGAAGGAGCTGAAGACCCTGGTAAGAATGTTCTTGTGGGGGTGATCGCCCTGTTAGCATGGAATGTTCTTGTGGGGGCTGATCGTCGTGTCAGCATGGATGTTAGCACATGGACCAAATGCTGGAGTGGTAAAAGATTTTTTGTTTGGTTGGTTGGCTATTATGATTCCGGTTTGCATAGCCCTTTATCTAAATACCTATGTGTAATCACTTTCTATAGGACTCATCATAGAGGGAGAAAAGGAACCACGTTGAAGAAGTTTACCAAGCAACACGGTACAACATGCCATGGGTAATTCATGCTCTTTGCTTCTATACAAAGACGTTTTTTTCTGAGAAGCTTGTGACCTTGAATGAACTTGTTTCTGAATTATGTTTTGTGCTTCTGTAATGTACATGGCGGGAGAGAGAAGTGCTGCACCAGGGCGGAGTCTACATCACATCTGGTCCTCTGCTGCAGCTTTTCTAGGTAAATTTGGAGGGCCTTGGGGGCATGGTCGGGATTGCAGGTTCTGGAATCGGTTGTTATCCCCGCACTAGGCAAGTTAGTCGATTGGTGGTTTCATTGCCAAGTGGGCGTTCCAGTGTTGGGCATGAAGAAGCTGGATGGGTGTTTCCCTACAGCACATCAAAAATTTGGAAAGAATGCAACTATACAATCTTCAGACAGGAATATATTCTGATGCCCAACACAATTTATAGGATAAAGGAAATAGCGAGGTAAATGGCGGTGGCCTTTGATATACTAGTTCAAGAAGATGTTTAGCCGGATAATAACATGGTTAAATAATAAATTCGTTTATGCATTATTGGTTCGACGTGTCTATATGATTTTTTTTTGTGATGGCCTGGTTTGCTATTTTTTATCTAGGAAACTTTCTCTGCACATGTACTTTTTGTTTTTCCCATGTGATCCATTGTTATGTTTGGCTAACCTCTCTGGTTACCAGCTTGAAATAGGATGGTTTCTCCTTCAGATATCTATGGCACTTTCCAATCCCAATTCCCTAGCATCTAATGTCATTTCTTCTATAGACGGCAAACTATCTATCAAAGGGCAAGATGCTAGCTCAAGTAGTCTTGTGTCCCCAAAGCCTGGGCCCTCGGCTACTGGTAGTATTTTTTTAATAGTAAGCATTTTTTGCTTCATACGCTTCCTACGCAGAATGTAAAAAACAATCTATTACTTTCCTATGCGCTAGTGGCGGAGCTTGAGAGAAATCTTAGGAGGGGCGAAGCTGCGAAAAAAAGAGTTCATTTGTTTTGAGTTTGATGGCCTTGCTGGTCCGACATCAAAGGATGCGATCCATCTTTCTCAAATTTCGGCAACAAAAGAGGCTGAACAGGAACATGTGCTTCAGTTGATGTTGGTTCAACAGCTCTACATTCAACTGAATCATCTCTCTTTCTTTTGAAAAACACATCAATTGTTTTTCTCTTAAGCATCATTGCCTCCTTCTGTAAAGGATATTTTTTACTCAGCACAAAATTCAATTGGCAACATCTATAACCTAATTAAAATTTTATCCAACTAAGAAAGAAAGTGCAGATAAAAAATACTAGAAACTTGCCCAATTTACAGACAGAGAGGGCCAGGAAGGATGGTCTTGTCACCGGCTCAATCTGGCACTGCGTGTGGCACCCGTGTTGCCTGATGTTGTCTGGTGATGAGATGAGATTAGGGATTAGCAAAGACGATAGCACGAGCAAAGGAGCCTCTGACCAACAAGTCAATGGACCGTAGTCACCGACCACCGTCCCTAGCTGTCCGCCCTCCAGTGGCCACCCCCGACGCCGGCAAGCCGCAGCGGCCAGTCCGCCGGTCGGCTGATGCTCCATCTCCACGGCTGTAGGCTCGCCACAGTTGGGGGTCGCACGAACAACGGACTGCACGAACAAAGACGCCGGGGTCGCTGTATGGGCTGGGTCGCTGCATTGTGGCCTCCACTGGATCAGTAGATGGGTCTTGTGGGCTGTAATACACGTAGGGGTAATAAAAAGTTGACATTTCAACCATCTGCTTCACCGAAAAGCCACAATCTTGCTTCGCTTCTCCCATGAAACCCAAGTGTAACGGCTTGCCTCACCCGCATGGCTCCATGACAGGGAAGGCCGATCACTCGACGTGGCCTCTGCCTCAATTTGCTGAAAGATGTTGCTGTCAAAATGGAAAGTATGGGCGACGAGTGTAAAGAAAGGAGGAATATAATCATATATAAACGTACATGCTTGGCTTAGCTGCGGTTCCCTTGATTCCATGCTTCAAATCCTCCTCGTAGTCGCTCAGATTAAAGTTGATGTGGGTGTCCATCCCCCGGAACTTGATTGACGTGCATACAGTTCATGGTCAAAATCGAGAGAGATATATGAATTTGAGCAATGCATGATTAGATATTTAATTCACCTCGCATCCGCGTCCGTCGTATCAAGACTACGTGCAGAAATTAGCCAACATTGATCAGAACATAGCAGCAAACGTTTGAATAAAAAATAAACGGTGGGGAAATCGGAGGTTGAGGTGGGATTTGATTTATCTGAGATCACCTACGTATACATGCTTTCCGCAGTCCTTGCCCGAATCAATCAGAAACGAAGAAAGATTAGCTAATCATCAGTTTTGTAGGCGAAGAGTCGAGCTGAGTGCTAACCAGATGCGTGAGGCCGCGCTTGATATGGTTGTATTTTATATGCAGGTGTATTATTTACAAGTGTAAGTTACAGATCGTAGAGCAATTCCGGTTAGAAATAAAACAGACCACCGAGGTCTTGGTCTGTATATTTTCTACAGGTGTATTTGAAACAAAACAACGAACCAAGCAGGGCCTGAATGTGTGATTCCCACAGGCCGGTCCGGCGGTAGAAGGTGACACCGCGGTATTACAAGCTCCGCGACCCGGGCCACGACGAGCTCGTCGGCATGGCGCGACTACCACACGGGGGGTGGGTGCGGAAGGGGTGATCGGCGTCGCCGGCGCCTGCTCCGCCATCATCCCGAGCGCGGGTGGCGGCGTGGGGAAGAGATACCTCGTCACGAACCCATACGCGGCCAACGCCATCATAAGGCAGTCGAGCAGGCTAAACGGGAATCCTCCGCCACCATCGACATGCCAGAGTCTTGATCTCGGCTCCAAAAGGTGCGCCGCCTGCCATCACAGGACTGGATCGAACCGGCGGCTTGTCTTTTTTTTCATGAGGAACACCGGTAGCTTGTTTTTTTAGAAGAGGAACACGGGTAGCTTGTGTCTGCGCCTGGCATCGATGCACTGACCGGCGGAACACTGTCTGTATTGGGATGACCGATGGCCCAGTTTACCACAAGCTGTGTTTCAGGCCCAGTTTACCATAAGGTGCGTTTCGGGCCCAGTTTACCGCAAGCCTGCGTTTCGGTCTCCAGAGTAGCAGCCCATAAAACAGTTGGGGTATATTTAACACAATGTGGAATAGATGAATTTACACATAAGATCCAACGGTCAGCGACGCTCAGGTCATGAAATCGGCCGGCCGAAAACGTGAATCGTTATGAGAGCTCGCTTTAGGTCTGGTTATACTGTCTTAAATTACTAGGATCATACTAGATCATTCATGTTGTATGTATTGTATTACTAAATTATATAGAACAATAAGTGTTTGTAATCATATTTAATTGTTGTATGCAAAAAACAAAGTGTTGTGTTGATGTACAAATGCATGGTGGTTATGTACTAATATATGAACATGTATTGTTTTTTAATTGATGTAGCCATTGGGCTAAATCATACGAAAATGATTGTTACATACATTCGAAACAGCTATCCTACTTAAAAGTATCACAAGTCGAATAGTAGCCTACTGGTAAATCATCAGGCGAACGTGTATGAAAGCGTGAGGTTCTGGGGTTTGAATCTCATAGACTGCTATTTTTCTACTATTTATTATTTAATTTTACTATCTTCAACCCGACGAACATACTTATTTTTCAACGCTAAGACATTTTTTTTATTTACCGAGAATTGAAATATAATCGTTTTGACGAGTTAAACCATGTTTTGTGACACGTACAACTGTGGCAGAAAATAAGAAGGCCCGGTGATAGCCAAATACGTCCTAAAAAATCAGGCGGGACTGTCACCGAAATTGGCCCGGGCGCTGGGACAGAAGAGTGATTACCTGGTGACAGTATCCGTCAAAGAAATACATACTTCGATGACGTTTGTCCCTCTGTCACGAGGCTTTTTCTCAAAAAGTACCACCGATTTTGTAGTGATCACACATACCAAGATAATATGAGTCTACAACATAATAAATAAAGTGTTGCATGACATCACGTATATGTTACTCTCCACTATAGAGGTGGTTATATAAACTAGTAACATATGAATGTTACTAGTTAATGTTACTCCCCACTATGGCTAGTCTTACACAACACTACAAAGATAGTGTAGAAAAAGGTATATTTTATAAAAATCTTCACATTGCAAGTCTAGTCTATCTTACGACCACACACCCTGTTACAAACTTAGTTCTGTGCAAGCTATGCCAAACTGGTTTCTGACTAACACTTTGTAGAACAATATAAACTTAGTTTCAAAACGGGATGTGATCTAGATCAATGTTTGACATGTAAAGTGAATAAGATGACTCATTGACAATTATCAAGCTTTATTGGCACTCACATGATATGTACAAAAGAAAAGCAGCTTTTATGATGAATCCAAAATTATACTTGAAAGTAGTCTCGCCAAACACAACATACAGAGATGGAAAGAAACCATGCCATGGTAGCTATAAATAGGCCCACACCAAGGATCCTCTTGCATCATCCACCAAACCCCACTTATAGAGCAGAAAACATCAAAGCCAAGCAAGTAGTTGTCAAGACAATCCACAATGAAGATATCCATCATCCTTGCCATCATGTTCATGGCGACAACCGTCACCACTGCCAACATGCAAATCTACCCTAGCGCCCAAGCACCACAATGGCCTCAGCAACAACCATTTCCGCATCAACCACAACCATGCCCTTCGCAGACACAAATTCCACAACAGGCACCATTCCTGCAGCAACCACAACCACAACCACAACCACAACCACAACCACCACAACCACAACCACAACCACAACCACAACCCCAACCACAACCACAACCGCCATGTTTGCAGGAACCCCAACAACCAATCACGCATCAACCACACCAACCACAACCACAACCACAACCACAACCACAACCACAACCACCACAACCACAACCACAACCCCAACGACAACCACCACAACCACAACCACAACCACAACCACAACCACAACCACAACCACAACCCCAACCACAACCCCAACCACAACCACAACCGCCAGGTTTGCAGGAACCCCAACAACCAATCACGCATCAACCACACCAACCATATCCACAACCACAACCACAACCACAACCCCAACCACAACCACAACCACAACCCCAACCCCAACCCCAACCACAACCGCCATGTTTGCAGGAACCCCAACAACCAATCACGCATCAACCACACCAACCATATCCAGAACGACAACCATTTCCAGAGCAGCAACCTACATTTTCTGCGCCATTCCAACAGGAACAATTGAACCCGTGCAAGAGGTTCATCTTGCAGCAATGCAACCCGGTGTCAAGAGTGTCACTCGTCCTAGTGCAGCTCGGCCTTCTTCGATCATTGGGTCGGAAGAAGAGCAGTTGCGAGTTGATGCAACAACAGTGCTGCCAAGTGATGGCACAAATCTCAGAGCAAGATCGGTGCCTCGCCATCCAAAACATCATGCTCGACATCATCATGCAACAGCCAAAACAACCTCAACAACAAGATGTGGATCAGGGCTTCATCAAACCTCAACAACAACAGTCCGGTCAAGGTACAATTGTCCAGCCTCAACAACAACTGGGTCAAGGTTGCACTCAACCTCAACAATTCGAGTTGGTTAAGTCGTTGGTGCTACAGACCCTGCCAACGATGTGCAATGTGCATGTCCCGCCTTATTGCTCCACCATCATTGCACCATTCGGTAGTATCGGTGTTGGACAATAAAAGACATGGGTTGTAATACTAGATAATATCATCGTAAGTCGATGGACCGATCGTCGTAGCGGTGACAAATAAAGTGGTGTGCACCATCATGTGTGACCCCGACCCAGTAATAGCTCGAATATGGGAATAAAAGATAAAGAAAGTTTGTGCTCTTTTTTTTGTAGTACCTAAAATAAACCATATTTTCACAAAAACTACACATATAGCATCGCAGGTTGTGGAACATGTAATCCTTGTAAGAAAGCAATTACTTTCAGAAGCAAAAAAATAATCCTTGCTCCTAGTAAGCACATCCAATGTGTATTTTGTCTCGGCAAATATGAACATGTTTTCATCTCAAGTTTGAATAATCAGCGCTGCATCTCGTGTGGACAACATGCATTGCATGCCTTCGTACCAGCATCAGAGGTTGTGCCTGGATCTGGCATCTGCAGCAGTGCTGCACGCCTGCACTCACGTGTGTGTGATTGCTGGGGAGGAAGAGAACAAACGATGTTAACGTCCCGGTCTGTCGGACGGCCGGAAGTGATCGAGATGGCTCCATGTACTGGCACAACCGAATGATATGTATGGATGCTGACATGGGAGGATATATGTGATCTTCACTTTTCCCCTCGCTCTCTTTTGCCATTTCTTCGCATAAGCTACTTTGTATTTTTCATGTTTACTTTTCGCCGTTAAACTCATCAACAAAATTTAAGCTTGTATATGTATAAAAAGTTATGTCATATCTTAGAGGATCTACCGCCGGATTTCTCAAATACTTCTCAAACGTTCCCGCACGCGCTCGATCAGTTATTGGACATGAGAGAAAAGGAAAATAATGACCTAACCGAACCCTTCATATCATCTCTCTATATGTCTGAGCTGTCCGTGAACCCTCATATTAAGAACAAATACAGAAAGAATATGAAGGATCACATACGCACCCGAGCGCACCTGGTCAGTTCACCAAATAGAACGTGGCCCAACCGAACCATTTTTTTCTTTTTGCTCTCTTTTCATCTCCATCAGTCACATGCAAATGGCCGGGCATATAAGGGGGAATGTAAGAAGTGTGGCTACATGAACAAACAAAACAAACACACCCTAGCATTGAACAGGCGCGTTCGTAGACATTAAGGAACTAGATTGGCTAAATCCAGCTGTAGATGGAGTGGGGATTTTTGGATCCCGAGCTCCAGTGAGTTCGTTTTTGGGAAAATTCGAAAAACTTGTTTTTAATATTAAAAAAACTGAAAAAATGCATGAACATTGAGGTGT
Source organism: Bromus sterilis (assembly GCA_950022295.1). Classification (NCBI taxonomy): domain Eukaryota; kingdom Viridiplantae; phylum Streptophyta; class Magnoliopsida; order Poales; family Poaceae; genus Bromus; species Bromus sterilis. Next base: position 4,599,649 of record OX465597.1, on the reverse strand, counting down.
ATACCATATTTCTGAAAACATTTCATGATGAAATATGTTGTGGTGTGAGCTGCAAAAAAATCATGTACTTTAATAATGAATAATATGTGTGCAAGAAATACAAGATTTTTGCATTTTTGTGTAGGTCGCGTACAAACATATTTTACCGTGAAACTTTGCAAACAAGTAATATACATCCATATGTATGTGTGTGTGTGTGTGTGTTTTCACATTTTTTTGAAACCTAAAAAATGGATTTTTGAATTTTCAAAATTAGGGGAGCCATGGAGCTCGGGATCCCAAAGCTATTTCCACTGTAGATGCTCTTATACTTTATATTAAATATATTTACTAATTGAAGATATCATACAAGACTCTAGGTTGATCCTTGCGAACAGAGCTCCGGTGACCGTCAAATATGGCGATCTCGGCCAGCAGGGCGCCATACTGGTCCGTCTTTACAAAGGCTTGGCACGAGGGTCATGTTGTGCCAAGCCTTTCTAAAAACGGACATTCGCGCCCATGTATTTTATAAAAGGATAAACACTTTGAACTAATGTTTACCAGATGTCATTTATTTCTTACACAAAAATTGAAGCATGAATTACATATTTGCTCCAACCATCCAACATATATACCCTGCATGACTACAAAATATTAGTGGACAAAATTAACTTATGACCGTCATACATGGTTGCTGACACTAGTAGAAAACAAGGCTTTGGTTCAGGCCTCTCCAGCCCATTAGTCTCGGTTGTGCCACGAACCGGGACCCATGGGGGCATACGTCCCGGTTCGTGCACTCGGGGGGCCGGCCGGGCCTCGTGGGACATTGGTCCCGGTTCGTCTGGGGGCATATGTATGAACCTCGCTCCTGGCCTAGAAGCATTAGTCCCGGTTTGTGGCTCGACCCGGGACTAAAGGTACGCCCACAAGCATTAGTCCAATTTCAGGGTTATTTAGCTCAAAATAAATCATTAAATGCATGAAAAAGAGCAAATGGTGGCAGCGACGCGGCAAACTTAAAACATTCAACAACTTAACATCTCAAACCTAGAACATAAAAAAACTACTACTCCTCATTGTCGGAGAAATCGTCTTCGGTGCCGGAGCTGATGTCATCCTCCAGCGCTATCCAGCGAGGGTCACCGAGGGGCCAGTTGGCGGCGCCTCTCGCCAGTTCCTCCTCCGCCATCGCCTTGGCCGCCCGCCGCTCCTCCCGCCATTCATGACGCTCCTGTCGCCGCTCCACGCTCTCGGCCGCCAGCCTCGTCCAGTGTTCCGCCTCCTCCGAGGCTTCACGGGGATGGCTCGCGTACCAATCCTGCACGGCACGCTGTTCCTGGTCCGAGGTGAGGCCGAGCACCGCTCGTCGACGATGGAGGCGGTGGTCCTCTTCAGTGAGGAGGAGCGGCGGATCTGCCATGTCCTCCGCCTCTTCCAAGCTGCGACAGTGGCGGTTATTCATCTCCGCGCGCGGGCGGCCGAGCCTCCACGCCGCAATGTCGTACGCGCGGGCGGCTAAATATGCATGTCAGAACCTGCCGAGACACACACGCTCGTTGTTGGCGCAAGTGATCACCGCCATGAATGTGCCGTCCGAGCGCTCGCGGACGCCGTGGTAGCTTGATGGGCGGCCGCGGGGCGGCATGGTGGCGATGGCGCGGAAGGGGAAAGAGTGCACGAGAAAAGAACTAGTGGCGACTGCCGTTGCGTGGAGTCCTCTTCCACGCGCTTTTAACCGTACACGATTTTGAATCCAACCAATCAGGAAAGCCAACAGGAGATTTTTTATTTTTGAAATATTTTTTCTGCGTGAAAAATAATACATAATTTATTAAAAATAGTTTATACGTGTTTAATTTCGTGTAAAACAATGTTCCATGCAGTCATCACAAAAAAATTCTAGAAATGTATGAATATTTAAAAAAATGCTAATTTTTTCAAAAAATGTGTACTTGAAATTTTCAAAAAATGTTATAAAATGTAGAAAAATGTTATTGTGTATTTCAAAAAAATAATCTTACCATTACAAATATATATGTTACATTTATCAAGTTATAATAACTGAACTTAAAATAATGTTAAATGCGTATACAAATGTTAACCATTATATTAAAAACACATACAAATGTTAACCACTATAATAATTGAACTTAAAATATATTATATATATATGAAAAATGTATACATAAAATATTTATTTGAAAATACATCAATTATGTATTTTCAAAACGTTAAACATGTATATAAAACTGTCCCTGGTGTATACAGAAAATGTACACCATACATATAAAAGTTCACATCAAAACACTTATTAGAAAATGAAACTAAGAAATGTTAAACATAAATAGAAAAAGTCCTTATATATAACACATATACATCAGGACATTTTTTAATTCATGTTTAACATTTCTCAGTTGACGTGTTTTCAACTAAATATTTTATGTGTATATTTTTCATATATATATATATTATATTTTAAGTTAAGTTATTATAATTATTAACATTTTTACATGTTTTTAAATATAAAAGTTAACATTTGTATATACATTTAACATTATTTTAAGTTCATCCACAAAGGAACCCAACACCACACAGTGTGGTGAGAAAAAAATTGACTCCCCTTTCTTGAATTGCGACAGTGTACCTTCACCTTTTACACATCTAAGTTATGATATATCTCCACAAGTGTATGCAAGTGATATTTGATTCGGGTACGTAACACCAAATTGCTTTGTCTATACAATAATAGAATCTGCAGATTTAGAAAGGTATAACAGTTGGGACTCATATTCTATATAAATTCTATCATAGAGTGAATTTCACTTACTCCTACCCACTATAGAATGAATCCTGCCATATATAAATGCTTTTATTATGGTAGAAATTTCCTATTGGGTTGAGATGGTGGCAGTGGATCGTGTTTTTTTTATTCTTTAGGTAGGGTTCGTCTTGACATTGTTGTAGTTGGGTAGCGAACTAGCGATTGTAGTTGGTGTTCGTTGTTAATGAGTGCTTGTGCTATGCGCACTATTGGGAGAATGATTGCATTTGTAAGCCTACACAGATTCTTGATTTTGGTAAATTGCCAGTGTACATGTTGTTGGTTTTAGCCGGTAACAAGGATCGCTGTATGGTGATATTAATTTCTTCAAGGCAGAATAGCCTTCCAGATCCTCAAGTTCTTCTCGGAGGGCAGATCAACATATGCGATTTTATGCACGCTCATAAAACCTCTTAATATTGCTGCAATCGGATCTTCTCACTAGAAGGTATTGTCTTTGTGTATCTTTTGTTAGTCCAGTTTAGACTATAGCCTGTTGGTATATACTTTATCTATGATTATTTTTTTGCAGTCGTAAGTGCGATAGGGGTCACTGAAGAAACTGAGGGTGTACATGAAGGTTATCTGAACATTGCCACGCCAACCAAGGATATACTAGCGCGTTATAAAAAATTCAGAAGTTGTGACTGCATTTTTATGTTCTATCTTTATGTCGTGCATTTTCTCAACTTTCATGATGCCGGTAATTCGAAAACTCCGGTTTTAGAACTTATTTATTTTACCTGGAGCTCGAATTGTTCTTTCATAGTGACATTGTATAGTACACATCTTCCCTTTAGTTTTCCTGATATGATGTTTTGATTCATTTTGTTTTTCCTTGCAGGGGAAAGTCTATCTGATTCGGTCATAGTATATACTCCCTCCGTTCACAATTATAAGATGTTCTAACTATTTTTTGAATCAGATGTATATAGACGCGTTTTAGTGTGTTTGTTCACTCATTTCAGTCTGTATGTAGTTCATACTGAAATATCTAAGACATCTTATATTTGTGAACGAAGGGAGTAGGATATACAATGTCATTTTTTCTACTTGTTTGATCATTCTTAGAAGTACTTCCACATTAAGAAATTTCCTCTCACATGATCTTTAGCCAAGAAAATGTTGAAGGACTGAACATGATTGAGGCAACTTTGTCTTTCTACAGCCAAATGTGGGCTAATCTGAGTAACATGAAAAATAGTGATCATGAACACTGCATACACTTGCAGCCATGTACCCTTTATGTAGATGAAATCAAGAAATGTCTCCAAAAAGTTGTTGCTATGGTTGTGTTGTTAATGACTTTTAGCCGATTTTGTGGGCATATTGCATTTTTTAACTTAACCTGCTAGGTTCGAGGATGAAATGGTTGTTCGGGCAAGATATGTTCTTATGGGTTGTAAGGAGGGCGTGAAGGAGCTGAAGACCCTGGTAAGAATGTTCTTGTGGGGGTGATCGCCCTGTTAGCATGGAATGTTCTTGTGGGGGCTGATCGCCGTGTCAGCATGGATGTTAGCACATGGACCAAATGCTGGAGTGGTAAAAGATTTGTTGTTTGGTTGGCTGGCTATTATGATTCCGGTTCGCATAGCCCTTTATCTAAATACCTATGTGTAATCACTTTCTATAGGACTCATCATAGAGGGAGAAAAGGAACCACGTTGAAGAAGTTTACCAAGCAACACGGAACAACATGCCATGGGTAATTCATGCTCTTTGCTTCTGTACAAAGACGTTTTTTTTTCTGAGAAGCTTGTGACCTTGAATGAACTTGTTTCTGAATTATGTTTTGTGTTTCTGTAATGTACATGGCGGGAGAGAGAAGTGCTGCACCAGGGTGGAGTCTACATCACATCTTGTTCTTTGCTGCAGCTTTTCTAAGTAAATTTGGAGGGCCTTGGGGGCATGGTCGGGATTGCAGGTTCTGGAATCGGTTGTTATCCCCGCACTAGGCAAGTTAGTCGATTGGTGGTTTCATTGCCAAGTGGGCGTTCCAGTGTTGGACATGAAGAAGCTGGATGGGTGTTTCCCTACAGCACATCAAAAATTTGGAAAGAATGCAACTATACAATCTTCAGACAGGAATATATTCTGATGCCCAACACATTTTATAAGATAAAGGAAATAGCGAGGTAAATGGCGGTGGCCTTTGATATAGTGGTTCAAGAAGATGTTTAGCTGGATAATAACATGGTTAAATAATAAATTCGTTTATGCATTATTGGTTCGACGTGTCTATATGATTTTTTTTGTGATGGCCTGGTTTGCTATTTTTTATCTAGGAAACTTTCTCTGCACATGTACTTTTTGTTTTTCCCATGTGATCCATTGTTATGTTTGGCTAACCTCTCGGGTTACCAGCTTGAAATAGAATGGTTTCTCCTTCAGATATCTATGGCACTTTCCAATCCCAATTCCCTAGCATCTAATGTCATTTCTTCTATAGACGGCAAACTATCTATCAAAGGGCAAGATGCTAGCGCAAGTAGTCTTGTGTCCCCAAAGCCTGGGCCCTCGGCTACTGGTAGTATTTTTTTTAATAGTATGCATTTTTTGCTTCATACGCTTCCTACGCAGCATGTAAAAAACAATCTATTACTTTCCTATGCGCCAGTGGCGGAGCTTGAAAGAAATCTTAGGAGGGGCGAAGCTGCAAAAAAAAAGAGTTCATTTGTTTTGAGTTTGATGGCCTTGCTGGACCGACATCAAAGGATGTGATCCATCTTTCTCAAATTTCGGCAACAAAAGAGGCTGAACAGGAACATGTGCTTCAGTTGATGTTGGTTCAACAGCTCTACATTCAACTGAATCATCTCTCTTTCTTTTGAAAAACACATCAATTGTTTTTCTCTTAAGCATCATTGCCTCCTTCTGTAAAGGATATTTTTTACTCAGCACAAAATTCAATTGGCAACATCTATAACCTAATTACAATTTTATCCAACTAAGAAAGAAAGTGCAGATAAAAAATATTAGAAACTTGCCCAATTTACAGACAGAGAGGGCCAGGAAGGATGGTCTTGTCACCGGCTCATCTCATTTTGACTTCGAAGAACCAATAATTCATTACCTCTTTCAACCCGGCAAATGAGATTCAATCATCTCCTTCATCGAACAGCCACAATCTTGCTTCGCTTCTCCCATGAAACCCAAGTGTAACGGCTTGCCTCACCCGCATGGCTCCACGACAGAGAAGGCCGATCACTCGACGTGGCCTCTGCCTCAATTTGCTGAAAGATGTTGCTGTCAAAATGGAAAGTATGGGCGACGAGTGTAAAGAAAGGAGTAATATAGTCATATATACACGTACATGCTTAACTTAGCTGTGGTTCCCTTGTTTACATGCTTCAAATCCTCCTCGTAGTCGCTCAGATTAAAGTTGATATGTGGGTGTCGATCCCCCGGAACTTGATTGACGTGCATACAGTCCATGGTCAAAATCGAGAGATATATATATGAATTTGAGCAATGCCTGATTAGCTATTTAATTCACCTCGCATCCGCGTCCGTCGTATCAAGACTACGTGCAGAAATTAGCCAACATTGATCAGAACATAGCAACAAACGTTTGAATAAAAAATAAACGGAGGGGAAATCGGAGGTTGAGGTGGGATTTGATTTATCTGAGATCACCTACGTATACATGATTTCCGCAGTCCTTGCCCGAATCAATCAGAAACGAAGAAAGATTAGCTAATCATCAGTTTTGTAGGCGAAGAGTCGAGCTGAGTGCTAACCAGATGCGTGAGGCCGCGCTTGGTATGGTTGTATTTTATATGCAGGTGTATTATTTACAAGTGTAAGTTACAGATCGTAGAGCAATTCCGGTTAGAAATAAAACAGACCACCGAGGTCTTGGTCTGTATATTTTCTATAGGTGTATTTGAAACAAAACAACGAACCAAGCAGGACCTGAATGTGTGATTCCCACAGGCCGGTCCGGCGGTAGAAGGTGACACCGCGGTATTACAGGCTCCGCGACCTGGGCCACGACGAGCTCTCGGCATGGCGCGACTACCACACGGGGGGTGGGTGGGGGAGGGGTGATCGGCGTCGCGGGCACCTGCTCTGCCATCATCCCGAGCGCGGGCGGCGGCGTGGGGAAGAGATACCTCGTCACGAACCCATACGCGGCCAACGCCATCATAAGGCAGTCGAGCAGGCTGAACGAGGATCCGCCGCTACCATCGACATGCCAGAGTCTCGATCTCGGCTCCAAAAGGTGCGTCGCCTGCCATCACAGGACTGGATCGAACCGGCGGCTTGTCTTTTTTTTCACGAGGAACACCGGTAGCTTGTTTTTTTAGAAGAGGAACACGGGTAGCTTGTGTCTGCGCCTGGCATCGATGTACTGACCGGCGGAACATTGTCTGTAATGGGATGACCGATGGCCCAGTTTACCACAAGCTGTGTTTCAGGCCCAGTTTACCATAAGGTGCGTTTCGGGCCCAGTTTACCGCAAGCCTGCGTTTCGGTCTCCAGAGTAGCAACCCATAAAACAGTTGGGGTATATTTAACACAATGTGGAATAGATGAATTTACACATAAGATCCAACGGTCAGCGATGCTCAGGTCATGAAATCGGCCGGCCGAAAACGTGAATCGTTATGAGAGCTCGCTTTAGGTCTGGTTATACTGTCTTAAATTACTAGGATCGTACTAGATCATTCATGTTGTATGTATTGTATTACTAAATTATGTAGAACAATAAGTGTTTGTAATCATATTTAATTGTTGTATGCAAAAACAAAGTGTTGTGTTGATGTACAAATGCATGGTGGTTATGTACTAATATATGAACATGTATTGTCTTTTAATTGATGTAGCCATTGGGCTAAATCATACGAAAATGATTGTTACATACATTCGAAACAGCTATCCTACTTAAAAGTATCACAAGTCGAATAGTAGCCTACTGGTAAATCATCAGGCGAACGTGTATGAAAGCGTGAGGTTCTGGGGTTTGAATCTCATAGACTGCTATTTTTCTACTATTTATTATTTAATTTTCCTATCTTCAACCCGACGAACATACATATTTTTGAACGCTAAGACATTTTTATTTTTTTTATTTACCGAGAATTGACATATAATCGTCTTGACGAGTTAAACCATGTTTTATGACACGTACAACTGTGGCAGAAAATAAGAAGGCTCGGTGATAGCCAAATACGTCCTAAAAAATCAGGCGGGACTGTCACCGAAATTGGTCCGGGCGCTGGGACGGAAGAGTGATTACCTGGTGACAGTATCCGTCAAAGAAATACATACTTCGATGACGTTTTTCCCTCTGTCACGAGGCTTTTTCTCAAAAAGTACCACCGATTTTGTAGTGATCACACATACCAAGATAATATGAGTCTACAACATAATAAATAAAGTGTTGCATGACATCACATATATGTTACTCTCCACTATAGAGGTAGTAATATAAACTAGTAACATATGAATGTTACTAGTTAATGTTACTCCCCACTATGGCTAGTCTTACACAACACTACAAAGATAGTGTAGAAAAAGGTATATTTTATAAAAATCTTCACATTGCAAGTCTAGTCTATCTTACGACCACATACCCTGTTACAAACTTAGTTCCGTGCAAGCTATGCCAAACTGGTTTCTGACTAACACTTTGTAGAACAATATAAACTTAGTTTCAAAACGGGATGTGATCTAGATCAATGTTTGACATGTAAAGTGAATAAGATGACTCATTGACAATTATCAAGCTTTATTGGCACTCACATGATATGTACAAAAGAAAAGCAGCTTTTATGATGAATCCAAAATTATACTTGAAAGTAGTCTCGCCAAACACAACATACAGAGATGGAAAGAAACCATGCCATGGTAGCTATAAATAGGCCCACACCAAGGATCCTCTTGCATCATCCACCAAACCCCACTTATAGAGCAGAAAACATCAAAGCCAAGCAAGTAGTTGTCAAGACAATCCACAATGAAGATATCCATCATCCTTGCCATCATGTTCATGGCGACAACCGTCACCACTGCCAACATGAAAATCTACCCTAGCGCCCAAGCACCACAATGGCCTCCGCAACAACCACGGTAGCAAGCACAAGGTGGATCGCTCGTTGGATTAATCAAGGTCTGTGCCGCCACCACCATTTCTATGGGTGATGGGCTCAAGACCCTTTTTGGCATGCGCCTTGGTTAGGGGGAGGAAGCCCAAGAATATTGCGCCTCTCATTTTTTAAGCATCCAAGAAGAAGAATTGCTCCGTGGGGATGCTTTGAACTCGAACAACTGGGTCCGGTATGTGCGCCTAGATGAAAACTTCACCAACGATCACCTACACCAATACTTTGAGCTGTGACTGCTTCTCCTCGATGTACACCTTGATCCTCACGTTCCCGACGACATTCGTTGGAAGCCTACACCAAAACCGGATTTGGACGGCGGATCGTTTGGCAAGAAGAGGGTGGCCAAATTGTGATCTTTGCCCTTTCTGTAACCAAGTCACCGAGTCGGTCTCTCACATCTTTTCCCAATGCCGCCTCACACGTAGGGTTTGGGGCCCCATCATTGAGTGGCTTGATTCTTCACTTCTTGATGCTGAACTCTTGGTCGTCTATGTCCTTTCAGCAGTGGTGGCTCTTGTTGACGGATAGCACTTCACCCAACCGGAAGGCCATCTCCACTCTCGCACTCCTTGTCACTTGGGAGTTGTCGACCGAACGCAATGCAAGGGTTTTCAAGCACAAGAGTACTCCGCCTCCGGTTATCTTTAATAGAATTAAGAAAGAAGCCCGCTTGTGGGTTCTCGCGAGCGCCAAACGCTTGGGCAACTTGATGCCGCGAGAGTAGTCTTTTGTAATAATAACTCGGTCACGAACTTGCTTTCTTGCAATCTTCTTCTTAATTAATTGAAAAGGGGCAAAGCTTTTGCCTCCCGTTTGAGAAAACAAATCAAGGTCGGTGCCGTCGTGTGTAGCTAGTGTACGTTCGTGCAGTATAATGAGCATTGATGCGTGTCTGGTGAGAGAGCCAGATCGGAGTGTGTTCATCTCGACCGTACGTACGTGCGCGCATCCTCTGTCCATTGGTCAGATCTGATCTCTCCTCTCTCTGGTGCATGCATGCATGCAAGTGCAACCAGTGCATGCACATAGCGTGTGGACCTGGTTAACTGACCGAGTGAACATCTCACTTAATCCCCAGACCAAACTGGAATACTTTAGGTTTAGGTCCAGAGCTCCTCCTAGTTGTTGACAGCGTCATGGTAGTATTAAACATGCATGGGGCCGTGGGGATCTCGTTGGATCAATGGCGCGACCAACATGTACGTACGTGCGTAAGTGCATGAATAATGGCGGTGGATGGGATTTGAATTTGATGGCGATCGATCAATGCATTATGTTCGGTGGATATGTTCGTTTCCTGTTTGCGTTCTACTCCAACATCACCTTCCCTTGACTCAGTGGCGCGACCAACAACATCTAACCTTCTGGCGGACTTGTTCCACCTATATATGGTGAATAGGCATATAAGGTCTAGTTTCCTAGCTCAATATATGGAAATGATTGTCCATCAGCGACCAGAATGCCTGCCACCGACACCAGTTAAGACGTACATGAAGAGTGAGGACGACATTGCCATGTTTGTGGGCATATATATATATAGCTACCGTTATATCATGCTAACCGCTAAGCACAAGAGTTGAAAACCGATTGAGATGTAGTAGTAGCGTGTTGGTGTTTTCTCTGGAGAAGAATCCTGTTGGTGTTTAGCAAAGTGTGCAGGTTCCACTCCTGTTGCTGCATGCTGCTGGCGATTGCATGACATGACAGGTTACGGCCCGACAGGCTCCTATGACCTGTCACCCTCCAAGTGATCCGGCGTCGGCGACACGTCTGTTTTTGAAAGTAAACGATAGAGCAAGTCTACCGGATCCACCAGCTCGTAAAATAACCGTTGATATACGGTATCGAGGGAAAAAATGGTCCGAATAAGTATCGTATATCGGCTCGTTTCGTATTTATTTATTGTTGCAAAAAAGGCTAAAAACAGGTCCGTGACTCGCATATCTCCCGTTTTCCATTCCTCGTTTGCTGTTTTCCTATCCTGCGAAAACGGTTGACACAAATGAAGTTTCATCGCAGACGTGAGTAGCGGCCAACGGCTGAACCAGCCGGAGCAGCGGCACAGCCGGCGATTGGAGAAACGGCACGGCCCCAGGGCGGCCAGCCAGAGCAGCGACGCGGCCAAAGGCGGCCAGGCTATGATTCTGCACACATTCAGTATGTTTTATTTGTAGGGTTTTTTATTTATTTTGTTGGGATTTGTTGCAATTTGCATTAAGAATTTGCAGTATCTGTTTCGTCAAAGGCCTTGCGATGCTGCAAATTCGGATGTGGACCATCCGTAAAACGTTTTTGTGGATTGTATTTTTAGCGTATCTGCTAGATATGCTGTTATGTGATATAGTATATCGTCTATCATGTTAGGAAAATAAACCCCGATGTGTTTGGTTATGATGTGTGTGTGTGTGTGGCGCGTTGTGGCGTGTGTGTGTGTGTGTTTAAATCTGTAACACCCATGTACGTGCGTGTTTCGGTGGCATGTCCTTCTTTTATTGTAGCAGCAAAAACTTAAGCAGCTATGGTTCACAGTTGTATCTTCATCTCTCTCTTTCCCCTAGGTCTTACAAACTCCCTCTTCCACTCAACAATTCTGTTGTGCTAATGTCTTTTCAAATTCACTGTGTACAGGGGTTTGTTAATCGTAGATCTCACCAACTGTTTAAGATCATGGAGGTTGGTTTCATATTTTGCGGGGGATTATCCAATCCACAATCAGCAATGGTTGCTAATAAGGTGAATTCACACGCAGGACTGTCATACCTCATCTCTTCCTACAAATATAATCCAACATAGTCTTTATCCATCATGTGCTTCATCCAGATGTTAACTTAAATTCAAAATAAAGCAGTTGTTTGTGTATTTGTCTAGAGTTATTTGAGGCTTCAGAACATTGGGCTGTTTAGAGTCAGCATTGGGCGCGCTTTGATGCGCCCCTTGTGCCATTTGTATTTTACAAGGATTTTTTTTCATTTATGTTGGCGCATAGCAAGGGCGGAGCTTCGTGGGGGCGAACCTGGGCATCAGCCGACCGGCGGACTGGCCGCTGCGGCTTGCCGGCGTCGGGGGTGGCCGCTGGAGGGCGGACAGCTAGGGACGGTGGTCGGTGACTACGGTCCATTGACTTGTTGGTCAGAGGCTCCTTTGCTCGTGCTATCGTCTTTGCTAATCCCTAATCTCATCTCATCACCAGACAACATCAGGCAACACCGGTGCCACACGCAGTGCCAGATTGAGCCGGTGACAAGACCATCCTTCCTGGCCCTCTCTGTCTGTAAATTGGGCAAGTTTCAAGTATTCTTTATCTGCACTTTCTTTCTTAGTTGGATAAAATTGTAATTAGGTTATAGATGTTGCCAATTGAATTTTGTGCTGAGTAAAAAATATCCTTTACAGAAGGAGGCAATGATGCTTAAGAGAAAAACAATTGATGTGTTTTTCAAAAGAAAGAGAGATGATTCAGTTGAATGTAGAGCTGTTGAACCAACATCAACTGAAGCACATGTTCCTGTTCAGCCTCTTTTGTTGCCGAAATTTGAGAAAGATGGATCGCATCCTTTGATGTCGGACCAGCAAGGCCATCAAACCCAAAACAAATGAACTCTTTTTTTTGCAGCTTCGCCCCTCCTAAGATTTCTCTCAAGCTCCGCCACTGGCGCATAGGAAAGTAATAGATTGTTTTTTACATGCTGTGTAGGAAGCGTATGAAGCAAAAAATGCATACTATTAAAAAAATACTACCAGTAGCCGAGGGCCCAGGCTTTGGGGACACAAGACTACTTGCGCTAGCATCTTGCCCTTTGATAGATAGTTTGCCGTCTATAGAAGAAATGACATTAGATGCTAGGGAATTGGGATTGGAAAGTGCCATAGATATCTGAAGGAGAAACCATCCTATTTCAAGCTCGTAACCCGAGAGGTTAGCCAAACATAACAATGGATCACATGGGAAAAACAAAAAGTACATGTGCAGAGAAAGTTTCCTAGATAAAAAATAGCAAACCAAGCCATCACAAAAAAAATCATATAGACACGTCGAACCAATAATGCATAAACGAATTTCTTATTTAACCATGTTATTATCCAGCTAAACATCTTCTTGAACCACTATATCAAAGGCCACCGCCATTCCTCGCTATTTTCTTTATCCTATAAATTGTGTTGGGCATCAGAATATATTCCTGTCTGAAGATTGTATAGTTGCATTCTTTCCAAATTTTTGATGTGCTGTAGGGAAACACCCATCCAGCTTCTTCATGTCCAACACTGGAACGCCCACTTGGCAATGAAACCACCAATCGACTAACTTGCCTAGTGCGGGGATAACAACCGATTCCAGAACCTGCAATCCCGACCATGCCCCCAAGGCCCTCCAAATTTACCTAGAAAAGCTGCAGCAGAGGACCAGATGTGATGTAGACTCCGCCCTGGTGCAGCACTTCTCTCTCCCGCCATGTACATTACAGAAGCACAAAACATAATTCAGAAACAAGTTCATTCAAGGTCACCAGCTTCTCAGAAAAAAAACGTCTTTGTACAGAAGCAAAGAGCATGAATTACCCATGGCATGTTGTACCGTGTTGCTTGGTAAACTTCTTCAACGTGGTTCCTTTTCTCCCTCTATGATGAGTCCTATAGAAAGTGATTACACATAGGTATTTAGATAAAGGGCTATGCGAACCGGAATCATAATAGCTAGCCAACCAAACAACAAATCTTTTACCACTCCAGCATTTGTTCCATGTGCTAACATCCATGCTGACACGGCGATCAGCCCCCACAAGAACATTCCATGCTAACAGGGCGATCACCCCCACAAGAACATTCTTACCAGGGTCTTCAGCTCCTTCACGCCCCTCCTTAAAACCCATAAGAACATATCTTGCCCGAACAACCATTTCATCCTCGAACCTAGCAGGTTAAGTTAAAAATGCAATATGCCCACAAAATCGGCTAAAATTCATTAACAACACAACCATAGCAACAACTTTTTTGAGACATTTCTTGATTTCATCTACATAAAGGGTACATGGCTGCAAGTGTATGCAGTGTTCATGATCACTATTTTGCATGTTACTCAGATTAGCCCACATTTGGCTGTAGAAAGACAAAGTTGCCTCAATCATGTTCAGTCCTTCAACATTTTCTTGGCTAAAGATCATGTGAGAGGAAATTCCTTAATGTGGAAGTACTTCTAAGAATGATCAAACAAGTAGCAAAAATGACATTGTATATCCTACTCCCTTCGTTCACAAATATAAGATGTCTAAGATATTTCAGTATGAATTACATACAGACTGAAATGAGTGAACAAACACACTAAAACGCGTCTATATACATCTGATTCAAAAAATAGTTAGAACATATTATAATTGTGAACGGAGGGAGTATATACTATGACCGAATCAGATAGACCTTTCCCTGCAAGGAAAAACAAAATGAATCAAAACATCATATCAGGAAAACTAAAGGGAAGATGTGTACTATACAATGTCACTATGAAAGAACAATTCGAGCTCCAGGTAAAATAAATAAGTTCTAAAACCGGAGTTTTCGCATTACCGGCATCATGAAAGTTGAGAAAATGCACGACATAAAGATAGAACATAAAAATGCAGTCACAGCTTCTGAATTTTTTATAACGAGCTAGTATATCCTTGGTTGGCGTGGCAACGTTCAGATAACCTTCATGTACACCCTCAGTTTCTTCAGTGACCCCTATCGCACTTACGACTGCAAAAAAATAATCATAGATAAAGTATATACCAACAGGCTATAGTCTAAACTGGACTAACAAAAGATACACAAAGACAATACCTTCTACTGAGAAGATCCGATTGCAGCAATATTAAGAGGTTTTATGAGCGTGCACAAAATCGCATATGTTGATCTGCCCTCCGAGAAGAACTTGAGGATTTGGAAGGCTATACTGCCTTGAAGAAATTAATATCACCATACAGCGAAGGGACTCCTTGTTACCGGCTAAAACCAACAACATGTACACTGGCTATTTACCAAAATCAAGAATCTGTGTAGGCTTACAAATGCAATCATTCCCCCAATAGTGCGCATAGCACAAGCACTCATTAACAAGAACACCAACTACAATCGCTAGTTCGCTACGCAACTACAACAATGTCAAGACGAACCCTACCTAAAGAATAAAAAAAACACGATCCACTGCCACCATCGCAACCCAATAGGAAATTTCTACCATAATAAAAGCATTTATATATGGCAGGATTCACTCTATAGTGGGTAGGAGTAAGTGAAATTCACTCTATGATAGAATTTATATAGAATATGAGTCCCAACTGTTATACCTTTCTAAATATGCATATTCTATTATTGTATGGACAAAGCAATTTGGTGTTACGTACCCGAATCAAATATCACTTGCATACACTTGTGGAGATATATCATAACTTAGATGTGTAAAAGGTGAAGGTACTGTCGCAATTCAAGAAAGGGGAGTCAATTTTTTTCTCACCACACTGTGTGGTGTTGGGTTCCTTTGTGGATGAACTTAAAATAATGTTAAATGTATATAGAAATGTTAAATTTTATATTTAAAAACATGTAAAAATGTTAATAATTATAATAACTTAACTTAAAATATAATATATATATATGAAAATTATACACATAAAATATTTAGTTGAAAACACGTCAACTGAGAAATGTTAAACAAGAATGAAAAAAAATGTCCTGATGTATATGTGTTATATATAAGGATTTCTTTTTATGTTTAACATTTCTTAGTTTCATTTGTGTTTTGATGTGAACTTTTATATGTATGGTGTACATTTTCTGTATACACCAGGGACAGTTTTATATACATGTTTAATGTTTTGAAAATACATAATTGATGTGTTTTCAAATAAATATTTTATGTATACATTTTTCATATATATAATATATATTAAGTTCAATTATTATAGTGGTTAACATTTGTATGTGTTTTTAATATAATGGTTAACATTTGTATACGCATTTAACATTATTTTAAGTTTAGTTATTATAACTTGATAAATGTAACATATATATTTGTAATGGTAAGATTATTTTTTGAAATACACAATAACATTTTTCTACATTTTATAACATTTTTTGGAAATTTCAAGTACACATTTTTTGAACAAATTAGCATTTTTAAATATTCATAAATTTCTAGAATTTTTTTGTGATGACTGCATGGAACATTGTTTTACACGAAATTAAACACGTATAAACAATTTTTAATAAATTATGTATTATTTTTCACACAGCAAAAATATTTCAAACATAAAAAATCTCCTGTTGGCTTTCCTGTGCTCGACTGGGTCTGTCGGCCAGCCCAAGGCCGACTGGGCCTGTCGACCAGCCCAAGGCGGATGATAGGCTCCTGTCGGCCAGGGCGAGGCCGACTGGGCCCAATCGGCCAGGCCCAGGCCGAAGGTGTATTATTTTTGTTAATTTTGAAAACCATGCATTATTTCTGTAATTTTCAAAAAATAATGTATTATTTAAAAAAAAACCCAAGTGGAAACCTACCTACGCATGTAGTCCCTTCAGGCTTAGCATCATTTTCTAGCAGTGTATAATCTACAGCAGTACACAGGTATTATCATGAATGCCTCCATACGTATTGTATTTTATTCATTGTCATAAGAAGAGCATTCAATTCTGCTCTTAGCTTATATAAAAGGTATAGTGTTATTACACTGAGAGCTTACACTTGTGGTCTCAAGGTATGTCGTAGAATTTTTCTGGGACAATATTTTCATAAAACAAATATGTTAAAACCTCTAGAACTTTCTCGTCACTGGGAGTAACTGTTTCATAATGCTGTCACATAGTAGAACACTATAATATTTAATCCAAATTTTATGGAATTTTTAGGCAAAATCGGTATAAATTCTACAACATTCTAAACATTTTACTATAAAGTATAAAACAAACCTCATACTTATTATAAGAGGAATACATCTGAATCTCATGAGGAACAAAGTAGAATATGAAAACAATGTCTGAAAATTAATCTGATGCAAGTCATATAACCTAGATACATAGGAGTTGAGCAGTATGCTTTATTGAATATCATCTCATATAATTATTTAAGGCATTGGCCAAAATTGCACTTTCTGACCAGCCAGGATCGACACTGCCATGACGTCCCTGTTTATTATGGCCACATCAGAATTCTACTTGCTCCGAGAAAATTCAGACATGCAAGATGAACATTAACTCCTTCGGTAGCATCCAGAAATTCCAAGAGCTTACCACCGTTCCATACCTTTTTTGACAAATAAGAACAGGTTTTTAGAAAGGGATTGATGATATACTTTTCAGAATTACCCTAGAGCAGATGATAGATTAAGACAAACAAAGAAAGGGGACTGGGAGCCTGTGGGAGGGTCGGAGGGGAGAGGAAGTGGGACGGGATGCTAACCATGGCGAGGATGTGGAAGGTGGTCGGCGAGCGTTCCCCGTCCAGCGCCGCTGCAACGCGTGTCCCTGCTGGGGACGCATGGTGAGGGCCTTGGCGGCATCCCGTAGATCCCACAATCCTTGATCCTTCAGGGATCATCATTCGCGGTCGTCGACTATTGTCTCATCGAGGGAGCGGCGAAGAAGGTGCTGAGATGGGCGGCGCGGAGGTGGGCTGGAGGCGGCGCTCTCGTGGAACAATGGAAAAGGGGAAGAGGATGATGAGATGAGCGGCGCAGAGGTAGGGGCAGCAAGAAGGTCGCGTGGGTTTTGTCTGTCCTGTGCGGCGTCGCTGGCAAAACAGGCCCACAGAACGATCGAGGCAACCCCACCCGTCGATGACTCCGGTCAAAATTGAGGCCAGCGTGGGAAATCGACTAGCTCAATTGATTCTGGGCGTTTCAACCCAAGGGGGTTTAGTAAATTAGTAGATATATATATAGAGAGAGAGAGATTCTGCATGTCCTTCTTTTATTATAGCAGCAAAAACTAAAGCAGCTATGGTTCACAGTTGTATCTTCATCTCTCTCTTTCCCCTAGGTCTTACAACTCCCTCTTCCACTCAATAATTCTGTTGTGCTAATGTCTTTTCAAATTCACTGTGTACAAGGGTTTGTTAATCGTATATCTCGCCAACTGCTTAAGATCATGGAGGTTGGTTTCATATTTTGCGCGGGATTCTCCAATCCACAATCTGCAATGGTTGCTAATAAGGTGATTATTTCACACGCATGACTGTCATACCTCATCTCTTCCTACAAATATAATCCAACATAGTCTTTATCCATCATGTGCTTCATCCAGATGTTAACTTAAATTCAAAATAAAGCAGTTGTTTGTGTATTTGTCTAGAGTTATTTGAGGCTTCAGAACATTGGGCTGTTTAGAGTCAGTTTTTCTGTAAAATATGTCGTGCTATTATAAGACTAACATGTCACAAATTGTGAAGAGATATTTAGATAGAATTTTTTTTTGAAGGTTCACCGGGAGGGGGCGGAACGTCCCCCACCTGAATTTTTATTCCCGTATGATCAAGACATTGGTCCCGGTTCAACTGGGGCAACGGTCCCGGTTTTTGCCAACAACCGGGACCAATGCTCTGGCGAGGCATTGGTCCCCGTTTGTCGGAAAAACCGGGACCGTTGGTTTTACAATTTTTTTTTTCTGAATTATTTTTGTCGATTTCAAAAAGTGGTCAAAACGGAGGGCATGACCGGTAATAGATAGGGGTGGAATCTTACAAAAGTCTTGGTGGATCCCTGATGAAATGACTAGTTTTGTATCTAGAAATAATTTTTTCAAAAAATAAAGAGCAAACTATCAAGCACATGTAGTTCAAATTTGACCCCGTTCAAGATGAATCTGAGGAAATTTGTCTTTTTCAGAATAGGTATATAAAAACCATATTACATGGAAACTTTGTTCAATTGTAAATAACACATGGTCTAATATTTTACAAAAATAAAGTGGTTCAAGTTGACATCAAATATTTGGTAGATCCTTTACAAAAAACCCCTACTTTTGTCACTCGGAAAATGGAAAATGGATTTTTCGTGCAAAGAAAATAAAAACTTCCTTTGGCAAACTTGTTGGCTAGTATAATATACACACATGTGCAAAATATGAGATCATTTGGGAAAACTATCCTTTCAAACTATCTGTAACATCGGTCATTTGGCTTGAAAGTCATGAATCTTCATACTCGATAGCTCATTTTGAAAAGACTTTTATAAGATATTTGCTTTATTCCAAGTTTGTTGTTTTTTATGGTTACTAAGCCATAAATTAGGATGCAACGCGAAGGTTTTACATTTTTTTTATTTATTTTTTTGAATTATTTTTGTCGATTTCAAAAAGTAGTCAAAACGGAGGGCATGACCGGTAATAGATAGGGGTGGAATCTTACAAAAGTCTTGGTGGATCCCTGATGAAATTACTACTTGTGTATCTAGAAATGATTTTTTCAAAAAATAAAGAGCAAACTATCAAGCACATGTAGTTCAAATTTGACCCCGTTCCAACTGAATCTGCGAAAATTTGTCTTTTTCAGAATAGGTATATATAAAAACCATATTACATGGAAATTTTGGTCAATTGTAAATAACACATGGTCTAATATTTTACAAAAATAAAGTGGTTCAAGTTGACATCAAATATTTGGTAGATCCTTCACAAAAAACCCCTACTTTTGTCACTCGAAAAATGGAAAATGGATTTTTCGTGCAAAGAAAATAAAAACTTCCTTTGGCAAACTTGTTGGCTAGTATAATATACACACATGTGCAAAATATGAGATCATTTGGGAAAATTATCCTTTCAAACTAGCTGTAACATCGGTCATTTGGTTTGAAAGTCATGAATCTTCATACTCGATAGGTCATTTTGAAAAGACTTTTATAAGATATTTGCTTTATTCCAAGTTTGTTGTTTTGTATGGTTACTAAGACATAAATTAGGATGCAACGCGAAGGTTTTAATTTTTTTTATTTTTTTTGAATTATTTTTGTCGATTTCAAAAAGTAGTCAAAACGGAGGGCATGACCGGTAATAGATAGGGGTGGAATCTTACAAAAGTCTTGGTGGATCCCTGATGAAATGACTACTTGTGTATCTAGAAATGATTTTTTTCAAAAAATAAAGAGCAAACTATCAAGCACATGTAGTTCAAATTTGACCCCGTTCAAGCTGAATCTGCGGAAAGTTTTCTTTTTCAGAATAGGTATATAAAAACCATATTACATGGAAACTTTGGTCAATTGTAAATAACACATGGTCTAATATTTTACAAAAATAAAGTGGTTCAAGTTGACATCAAATATTTGGTAGATCCTTCACAAAAAACCCCTACTTTTGTCACTCGGAAAATGGAAAATTGATTTTTCGTGCAAAGAAAATAAAAACTTCCTTTGGCAAACTTGTTGGCTAGTATAATATACACACATGTGCAAAATATGAGATCATTTGGGAAAACTATCCTTTCAAACTAGCTATAACATCGGTCATTTGGCTTGAAAGTCATGAATCTTCATACTCGATAGCTCATTTTGAAAAGACTTTTATAAGATATTTGCTTTATTCCAAGTTTGTTGTTTTTTATGGTTACTAAGCCATAAATTAGGATGCAACGCGAAGGTTTTACAAATTTTTTATTTTTTTTGAATTATTTTTGTCGATTTCAAAAAGTAGTCAAAACGGAGGGCATGACCGGTAATAGATAGGGGTGGAATCTTACAAAAGTCTTGGTGGATCCCTGATGAAATGACTACTTGTGTTTCTAGAAATGATTTTTTCAAAAAATAAAGAGCAAACTATCAAGCACATGTAGTTCAAATTTTACCCCGTTCCAGCTGAATCTGCGGAAATTTGTCTTTTTCAGAAGAGGTATATAAAAACTATATTACATGGAAACTTTGGTCAATTGTAAATAACACATGGTCTAATATTTTACAAAAATAAAGTGGTTCAAGTTGACATCAAATATTTGGTAGATCCTTCACAAAAAACCCCTACTTTTGTCACTCGGAAAATGGAAAATGGATTTTTCGTGCAAAGAAAATAAAAACTTCCTTTGGCAAACTTGTTGGCTAGTATAATATACACACATGTGCAAAATATGAGATCATTTGGGAAAACTATCCGTTCAAACTAGCTGTAACATCGGTCATTTGGCTTGAAAGTCATGAATCTTCATACTCGATAGGTCATTTTGAAAAGACATTTATAAGATATTTGCTTTATTCCAAGTTTTTTGTTTTGTATGGTTTCTAAGACATAAATTAGGATGCAACGCGAAGGTTTTACAATTTTTTTTATTTTTTTTTGAATTATTTTTGTCGATTTCAAAAAGTAGTCAAAACGGAGGGCATGACCGGTAATAGATAGGGGTGGAATCTTACAAAAGTCTTGGTGGATCCCTGATGAAATGACTACTTGTGTATCTAGAAATGATTTTTTCAAAAAATAAAGAGCAAACTATCAAGCACATGTAGTTCAAATTTGACCCCGTTCCAGCTGAATCTGCGGAAATTCGTCTTTTTCAGAAGAGGTATATAAAAACCATATTACATGAAAACTTTGGTCAATTGTAAATAAAATATGGCCCGGTATTTTACAAAAATAAAGTGGTTCAAGTTTACATCAAATATTTGGTAGAATCTTCACAAAAAACCACATTTTTGTCACTCCGAAAATGAAAAATGTGTGTTCAAAATTAAAAAGAAATATATTTTTTCGAAAAAATAATTTAAAAAAACATTTAAAATATAATAGATAACCGATCGGGAAGTTTCAATTTTTTTTTAAATTTCATCACAACATAGACATCAACAAGGTTTAATAGGATTGATATGATACATATATCAACAAGTGTCTGTTAAGCGAGTTGAGGTAGGTGTTGAATGGAACTGAGAAGTTAAGCGTGCTGGGACTGGAGTAGTGTGAGGATGGGTGACCCTTGGGGAAGTTTGACCACGAAGGTCAATTTGATTTGAGATTAACCATAATGATCTTAGATTAAGAATAATAAATAATAAATAATAAAATGGAAAACAAAATAAATAAATGGAAAAAATCAGAAAATGGAGCCTCTTCGGTCCCGGTTCTTCCTATCAACCGGGACCGATGACCCCTCTCCGGTCCCGGTTCTTCCTATCAACCGGGACCGATGACCCCTCCCCTCTCGTTGCGCGCCTGGCCACGTGGAGCCTCTTCGGTCCCGGTTCGTGGGCCAACCGGGACCATCATTAGTCCCGAGTTATTGGTCCCGGGTGTGAAACCGGGACCAAAGGCCCTTATGAACCGGGACAATATGGGGGTCTGTCCACTAGTGAGATCAGAGTTTTAGCATGGTTTTACATTTTGTGGGGAAGAGAGCGAGAGAGAGGGGGGGGCTTATTATCGCATGTTCACCCCTCGCTAGGACGCATGAGCCCGGTCATCAATACGGAGGCGAGTTCGCCAGAGAGCCGCATCCTCGCGGCAGTCGGCGAGTGTAAGGGGGAGGGATGACGTGTGATCGCGAAAGACGACGCCGTTCCTATGAACTCCGCCACGGAGGAGTCACCGACGGCGGCAGCTACGTCGAGCTTATGGACGCCGTCCACACTTTCTGAGCCGTCGACGATGACGCCCACCGCCGCCCAGAAAGAGCGCGCGAAAGGGCAAGCGAACGCCAGGTGGTCAGCCGTCTCGAGCGCCTCGGCACACATCGGGCACCAAACTTCCATAGGTTGGACGATCGTTTTGCGAAGAAGCACATCCCTCGTGTGGATCCTTCTATGGACCAGGAGCCAACCGAAGAACTTCACTCGCGACGGAGCTCGGGAGCTCTAGAGGAAGTTTGCGTGGGGGGCCAGCTCCCCGCCCAACCGACAGAGCTTGTAGACAGCACCATTGTTCATCCTCATTTTGGAGCGCCCGCAGAGAGGGAGCTGGTGCTCGTCGAGACTGGTGAGCGGGCTGACAGGGAGGAAGGGCTGTATGGCTTGCCACTCAACCGCGCTCGTAGTCGTAAGCCACGGGACGAGGTGCCGATCCAGGGCGTCCTCGCAGACACGCCAGACCGTGACCTCGGTGTCCACCGCATTCGAGAACAACATGGGGAACGCCGTCGCCAGCCGTTCGCAAGGGAGCCAGGAGTCAAGCCAGAAGGACGTGCGCCGCTCATCCCCGACGACCATGCGGGACGACTCGCAGTAGAGGGGCAACAAAGAGCGGATCGCCTTTCCGTGCTCCCCAGCCAATCTGTATACGCCGAGGGTGAGGAGGGAGCGGCCGTCGAGTTCACTGACGAGGCTGGCGGCCAAGAGCGCGGAGCGGCGACAGGAGCGTCATGAATGGCGGGAGGAGCGGCGGGCGGCCAAGGCGATGTCGGAGGAGGAACTGGCGAGAGGCGCCGCCAACTAGCCCCTCGGTGACCCTCGCTGGATAGCGCTGGAGGATGACATCAGCTCCGACACCGAAGACGATTTCTCCGACAATGAGGAGGAGTAGTTTTTTTATGTTCTAGGTTTGAGATGTTAAGTTGTTGAATGTTTTAAGTTTGCCGCGTCGCCGCCACCATTTGCTCTTTTTCATGCATTTAATGATTTATTTTGAGCTAAATGACCCTGAAATTGGACTAATGCTTGTGGGCGTGCCTTTAGTCCCGGGTCGAGTCACAAACCGGGACTAATGCTTGTGGGCCAGGAGCGAGGTGCATTGGTCCCGGTTCTTGGATGGAACCGGGACATATGCCCCCAGACGAACCGGGACCAATCCCACGAGGCCCGGCGGGCCCCCGGGCGCACGAACCGAGACGTATGCCCCCATGGGTCCCGGTTCGTGGCACAACCGAGACTAATGGGCTGGAGAGGCCTGAACCAAAACCCTGTTTTCTACTAGTGTCAGCAACCATGTATGACGGTCATAAGTTAATTTTGTCCACTAATATTTTGTAGTCATGAAGGGTATATATGTTGGATGGTTGGAGCAAATATATATAATTCATGCTTCAATTTTTGTGTAAGAAATAAATGACATCTGGTAAACATTAGTTCAAAGTGTTTATCCTTTTATAAAATACATGGGCGCGAATGTCCGTTTTTAAAAAGGCTTGGCACAACATGACCCTCGTGCCAAGCCTTTGTAAAGACGGACCGGTATGGCGCCCTGCTGGCCGAGATCGCCATATTTGACGGTCATCGGAGCTCTGTTCGCAAGGATTAACCTGGAGTCTTGTATGATATCTTCAATTAGTAAATATAATTAATATAAAGGATAAGAGCATCTACAGCTCGATTTAGCAAATCTAGTTCCTTAATGTCTACTAACGGCCTGGTCAATGCTAGGGTGTGTTTGTTTTGTTTGTTCATGTAACCAAATTACTTACATTCCCCCTTATATGTCTGGCCATTTGCATGTGCTTGATGGAGATGAAAAGAGAGCAAAAAGAAAAAAAAAGTGGTTCGGGTGGGCCACGTTCTAGGTGCGTCTGTGATCCTTCATATTCTTTCTATATTTTTTTTAATATGAGGGCTCACAGACAACTCAGACGTTTAGAGATGATATCAAGGGTTCGGTTAGGTCATTATTTTTCTTTTCTCTCATGTTCAATAACTGATCGAGCGTGTGCGGGAACATTTGAGAAGTATTTGAGAAATCCGGGGGTAGATCCTCTAAGATATGACATAACTTTTTATACATATACAGTACAAGCTTAAATTTTGTAGATGAGCTTAACGGCGAAAAGTAAACATGAAAGTACAAATTAGCTTATGCAAAGAAATTGCAAAAGAGAGCGAGGGGAAAAGTGAAGATCACATATATCCTCCCATGTCAGCATCCATACATATCATTCGGTTGTGCCAGTACATGGAGCCATCTCGATCACTTCCGGCCGTCCGACAGACCGGGACGTTAACATCGTTTGTTCTCTTCCTCCCCAGCAATCACAGACACGTGAGTGCAGGCGTGCAGCACTGCTGCGGATGCCAGATCCAGGCACAACCTCTGATGTTGGTACGAAGGCATGCAATGCATGTTGTCCAGACGAGATGCAGCGCTGATTATTCAAACTTGAGATGAAAACATGTTCATATTTGCCGAGACAAAATACACATTGGATGTGCTTACTAGGAGCAAGGATTTGTTTTTTGCTTTTGAAAGTAATTGCTTTCTAACAAGGATTACAAGTTCCACAACCTGCGATGCTATATGTGTAGTTTTTGTGAAAATATGGTTTATTTTAGGTACTACAAAAAAAAAGAGCACAAATTTTCTTTATCTTTTATTCCCATATTCGAGCTATTACTGGGTCGGGGTCACACATGATGGTGCACACCACTTTATTTGTCACCGCTACGACGATCGGTCCATCGACTTACGATGATATTATCTAGTATTACAACCCATGTCTTTTATTGTCCAACACCGATCCTACCGAATGGTGCAATGATGGTGGAGCAATAAGGCGGGACATGCACATTGCACATGGTTGGCAGGGTCTGTAGCACCAACGACTTAACCAACTCGAATTGCTGAGGTTGAGTGCAACCATGACCCAGTTGTTGTTGAGGTTGGACAATTGTACCTTGACCGGACTGTTGTTGTTGAGGTTTGATGAAACCCTGATCCACATCTTGTTGTTGAGGTTGTTTTGGCTGTTGCATGATGATGGCGAGCATGATGTTGTGGATGGCGAGGCACCGATCCTGCTCTGAGATTAGTGCCATCACTTGGCAGCACTGTTGTTGCATCAACTCACAACTGCTCTTCTTCTGACCCAATGATCGAAGAAGGCCGATCTGCACTAGGACGAGTGACACTCTTGACACCGGGCTGCATTGCTGCAAGATGAACCTCTTGCACGGGTTCAATTGTTCCTGTTGGAATGGCGCAGAAAATGTAGGTTGCTGCTCTGGAAATGGTTGTCGTTCTGGATATGGTTGTTGTGGTTGATGCGTGATTGGTTGTTGGGGTTCCTGCAAACATGGCGGTTGTGGTTGTGGTTGGGGTTGTGGTTGTGGTGGTTGTCGTTCTGGATATGGTTGGTGTGGTTGATGCGTGATTGGTTGTTGGGGTTCCTGCAAACATGGCGGTTGTGGTTGTGGTTGGGGTTGTGGTTGTGGTTGTGGTTGTGGTTGTGGTTGTGGTGGTTGTCGTTCTGGATATGGTTGGTGTGGTTGATGCGTGATTGGTTGTTGGGGTTCCTGCAAACATGGCGGTTGTGGTTGTGGTTGGGGTTGTGGTGGTTGTGGTTGTGGTTGTGGTTGTGGTTGCTACAGGAATGGTGCCTGTTGTGGAATTTGTGTCTGCGAAGGGCATGGTTGTGGTTGATGCGGAAATGGTTGTTGCTGAGGCCATTGTGGTGCTTTGGCGCTAGGGTAGATTTGCATGTTGGCAGTGGTGACGGTTGTGGCCATGAACATGATGGCAAGGATGATGGATATCTTCATTGTGGATTGTCTTGACAACTACTTGCTTGGCTTTGATGTTTTCTGCTCTATAAGTGGGGTTTGGTGGATGATGCAAGAGGATCCTTGGTGTGGGCCTATTTATAGCTACCATGGCATGGTTTCTTTCCATCTCTGTATGTTGTGTTTGGCGAGACTACTTTCAAGTATAATTTTGGATTCATCGTAAAAGCTGCT
The DNA here is from genome assembly GCA_950022295.1 of Bromus sterilis. NCBI lineage: Eukaryota > Viridiplantae > Streptophyta > Magnoliopsida > Poales > Poaceae > Bromus > Bromus sterilis. Next base: position 4,573,139 of record OX465597.1, on the reverse strand, counting down.
TTTCTTTTGTACATATCATGTGAGTGCCAATAAAGCTTGATAATTGTCAATGAGTCATCTTATTCACTTTACATGTCAAACATTGATCTAGATCACATCCCGTTTTGAAACTAAGTTTATATTGTTCTACAAAGTGTTAGTCAGAAACCAGTTTGGCATAGCTTGCACGGAACTAAGTTTGTAACAGGGTGTGTGGTCGTAAGATAGACTAGACTTGCAATGTGAAGATTTTTATAAAATATACCTTTTTCTACACTATCTTTGTAGTGTTGTGTAAGACTAGCCATAGTGGGGAGTAACATTAACTAGTAACATTCATATGTTATTAGTTTATATTACCACCTCTATAGTGGAGAGTAACATATATGTGATGTCATGCAACACTTTATTTATTATGTTGTAGACTCATATTATCTTGGTATGTGTGATCACTACAAAATCGGTGGTACTTTTTGAGAAAAAGCCTCGTGACAGAGGGACAAACGTCATCGAAGTATGTATTTCTTTGACGGATACTGTCACCAGGTAATCACTCTTCCGTCCCAGCGCCCGGACCAATTTCGGTGACAGTCCCGCCTGATTTTTTAGGACGTATTTGGCTATCACCGGGCCTTCTTATTTTCTGCCACAGTTGTACGTGTCACAAAACATGATTTAACTCGTCAAGACGATTATATTTCAATTCTCGGTAAATAAAAAAAATGTCTTAGCGTTGAAAAATAAGTATGTTCGTCGGGTTGAAGATAGGAAAATTAAATAATAAATAGTAGAAAAATAGCAGTCTATGAGATTCAAACCCCAGAACCTCACGCTTTCATACACGTTCGCCTGATGATTTACCAGTAGGCTACTATTCGACTTGTGATACTTTTAAGTAGGATAGCTGTTTCGAATGTATGTAACAATCATTTTCGTATGATTTAGCCCAATGGCTACATCAATTAAAAAACAATACATGTTCATATATTAGTACATAACCACCATGCATTTGTACATCAACACAACACTTTGTTTTTGCATACAACAATTAAATATGATTACAAACACTTATTGTTCTATATAATTTAGTAATACAATACATACAACATGAATGATCTAGTACGATCCTAGTAATTTAAGACAGTATAACCAGACCTAAAGCGAGCTCTCATAACGATTCACGTTTTCGGCCGGCCGATTTCATGACCTGAGCGTCGCTGACCGTTGGATCTTATGTGTAAATTCATCTATTCCACATTGTGTTAAATATACCCCAACTGTTTCATGGGCTGCTACTCTGGAGACCGAAACGCAGGCTTGCGGTAAACTGGGCCCGAAACGCACCTTATGGTAAACTGGGCCTGAAACACAGCTTGTGGTAAACTGGGCCATCGGTCATCCCATTACAGACAGTGTTCCGCCGGTCAGTGCATCGATGCCAGGCGCAGACACAAGCTACCCGTGTTCCTCTTCTAAAAAAACAAGCTACCGGTGTTCCTCATGAAAAAAAAGACAAGCCGCCGGTTCGATCCAGTCCTGTGATGGCAGGCGGCGCACCTTTTGGAGCCGAGATCGAGACTCTGGCATGTCGATGGTGGCGGAGGATTCCCGTTCAGCCTGCTCGACTGCCTTATGATGGCGTTGGCCGCGTATGGGTTCGTGACGAGGTATCTCTTCCCCACGCCGCCGCCCGCGCTCGGGATGATGGCGGAGCAGGTGCCGGCGACGCCGATCACCCCTTCCCCACCCACCCCCCCGTGTGGTAGTCGCGCCATGCCGACGAGCTCGTCGTGGCCCAGGTCGCGGAGCCTGTAATACCGCGGTGTCACCTTCTACCGCCGGACCGGCCTGTGGGAATCAGACATTCAGGCCCTGCTTGGTTCGTTGTTTTGTTTCAAATACACCTGTAGAAAATATACAGACCAAGACCTCGGTGGTCTGTTTTATTTCTAACCGGAATTGCTCTACGATCTGTAACTTACACTTGTAAATAATACACCTGCATATAAAATACAACCATACCAAGCGCGGCCTCACGCATCTGGTTAGCACTCAGCTCGACTCTTCGCCTACAAAACTGATGATTAGATAATCTTTCTTCGTTTCTGATTGATTCGGGCAAGGACTGCGGAAAGCATGTATACGTAGGTGATATCAGATAAATCAAATCCCACCTCAACCCCCGATTTCCCCTCCGTTTATTTTTTATTCAAACGTTTGCTGCTATGTTCTGATCAATGTTGGCTAATTTCTGCACGTAGTCTTGATACGACGGACGCGGATGCGAGGTGAATTAAATATCTAATCAGGCATTGCTCAAATTCATATATCTCTCTCGATTTTGACCATGAACTGTATGCACGTCAATCAAGTTCCGGGGGATCGACGCCCACATCAACTTTAATCTGAGCGACTACGAGGAGGATTTGAAGCATGGAATCAAGGGAACCGCGGCTAAGCCAAGCATGTACGTGTATATATGATTATATTCCTCCTTTCTTTACACTCGTCGCCCATACTTTCCATTTTGACAGCAACATCTTTCAGCAAATTGAGGCAGAGGCCACGTCGACTGATCGGCCTTCCCTGTCGTGGAGCCATGCGGGTGAGGCAAGCCGTTACACTTGGGTTTCATGGGAGAAGCGAAGCAAGATTGTGGCTGTTCGGTGAAGCAGATGGTTGAATCTCATTTGCGGGGTTGAAAGAGGTAATGAATCTCATTTGCGATTTTGTAGTGATCACACATACCAAGATAATATGAGTCTACAACATAATAAATAAAGTGTTGCATGACATCACATATATGTTACTCTCCACTATAGAGGTGGTAATATAAACTAGTAAAATATGAATGTTACTAGTTAATGTTACTCCCCACTATGGCTAGTCTTACACAACACTACAAAGATAGTGTAGAAAAAGGTATATTTTATAAAAATCTTCACATTGCAAGTCTAGTCTATCTTACGACCACACACCCTGTTACAAACTTAGTTCCGTGCAAGCTATGCCAAACTGGTTTCTGACTAACACTTTGTAGAACAATATAAACTTAGTTTCAAAACGGGATGTGATCTAGATCAATGTTTGACATGTAAAGTGAATAAGATGACTCATTGACAATTATCAAGCTTTATTGGCACTCACATGATATGTACAAAAGAAAAGCAGCTTTTATGATGAATCCAAAATTATACTTGAAAGTAGTCCCGCCAAACACAACATACAGAGATGGAAAGAGACCATGCCATGGTAGCTATAAATAGGCCCACACCAAGGATCCTCTTGCATCATCCACCAAACCCCACTTATAGAGCAGAAAACATCAAAGCCAAGCAAGTAGTTGTCAAGACAATCCACAATGAAGATATCCATCATCCTTGCCATCATGTTCATGGCGACAACCGTCACCACTGCCAACATGCAAATCTACCCTAGCGCCCAAGCACCACAATGGCCTCAGCAACAACTATTTCCGCATCAACCACAACCATGCCCTTCGCAGACACAAATTCCACAACAGGCACCATTCCTGCAGCAACCACAACCACAACCACAACCACAACCACAACCACAACCGCCATGTTTGCAGGAACCCCAACAACCAATCACGCATCAACCACACCAACCATATCCAGAACGACAACCACCACAACCACAACCACAACCACAACCCCAACCACAACCACAACCGCCATGTTTGCAGGAACCCCAACAACCAATCACGCATCAACCACAACAACCATATCCAGAACGACAACCATTTCCAAAGCAGCAACCTACATTTTCTGCGCCATTCCAACAGGAACAATTGAACCCGTGCAAGAGGTTCATCTTGCAGCAATGCATCCCGGTGTCAAGAGTGTCACTCGTCCTAGTGCAGATCGGCCTTCTTCGATCATTGGGTCGGAAGAAGAGCAGTTGTGAGTTGATGCAACAACAGTGCTGCCAAGTGATGGCACAAATCTCAGAGCAGGATCGGTGCCTCGCCATCCACAACATCATGCTCGCCATCATCATGCAACAGCCAAAACAACCTCAACAACAAGATGTGGATCAGGGTTTCATCAAACCTCAACAACAACAGTCCGGTCAAGGTACAATTGTCCAGCCTCAACAACAACTGGGTCAAGGTTGCACTCAACCTCAGCAATTCGAGTTGGTTAAGTCGTTGGTGCTACAGACCCTGCCAAGCATGTGCAATGTGCATGTCCCGCCTTATTGCTCCACCATCATTGCACCATTCGGTAGGATCGGTGTTGGACAATAAAAGACATGGGTTGTAATACTAGATAATATCATCGTAAGTCGATGGACCGATCGTCGTAGCGGTGACAAATAAAGTGGTGTGCACCATCATGTGTGACCCCGACCCAGTAATAGCTCGAATATGGGAATAAAAGATAAAGAAAATTTGTGCTCTTTTTTTTGTAGTACCTAAAATAAACCATATTTTCACAAAAACTACACATATAGCATCGCAGGTTGTGGAACTTGTAATCCTTGTTAGAAAGCAATTACTTTCAAAAGCAAAAAACAAATCCTTGCTCCTAGTAAGCACATCCAATGTGTATTTTGTCTCGGCAAATATGAACATGTTTTCATCTCAAGTTTGAATAATCAGCGCTGCATCTCGTCTGGACAACATGCATTGCATGCCTTCGTACCAACATCAGAGGTTGTGCCTGGATCTGGCATCCGCAGCAGTGCTGCACGCCTGCACTCACGTGTCTGTGATTGCTGGGGAGGAAGAGAACAAACGATGTTAACGTCCCGGTCTGTCGGACGGCCGGAAGTGATCGAGATGGCTCCATGTACTGGCACAACCGAATGATATGTATGGATGCTGACATGGGAGGATATATGTGATCTTCACTTTTCCCCTCGCTCTCTTTTGCCATTTCTTTGCATAAGCTACTTTGTATTTTCATGTCTACTTTTCGCCGTTAAGCTCATCAACAAAATTTAAGCTTGTATATGTATAATAAGTTATGTCATATCTTAGAGGATCTACCGCCGGATTTCTCAAATACTTCTCAAACGGTCCCGCACGCGCTCGATCAGTTATTGAACATGAGAGAAAAGAAAAATAATGACCTAACCAAACCCTTCATATCATCTCTCTATATGTCTGAGCTGTCCGTGAACCCTCATATTAAGAACAAATACAGAAAGAATATGAAGGATCACATACGCACCCGAGCGCACCTAGTCACTTCACCAAATAGAACGTGGCCCAACCGAACCATTTTTTTCTTCTTTTTGCTCTCTTTTCATCTCCATCAATCACATGCAAATGGCCGGACATATAAGGGGGAATGTAAGAAGTTTGGCTACATGAACAAACAAAACAAACACACCCTAGCATTGACCAGGCCGTTAGTAGACATTAAGGAACTAGATTGGCTAAATCGAGCTGTAGATGCTCTTATCCTTTATATTAAATATATTTACTAATTGAAGATATCATACAAGACTCCAGGTTAATCCTTGCGAACAGAGCTCCGATGACCGTCAAATATGGCGATCTCGGCCAGCAGGGCGCCATACCGGTCCGTCTTTACAAAGGCTTGGCACGAGGGTCATGTTGTGCCAAGCCTTTTTAAAGACGGACATTTGCGCCCATGTGTTTTATAAAAGAATAAACACTTTGAAGTAATGTTTACCATATGTCATTTCTTGCACAAAAATTGAAGCATGCATTATCTATATTTGCTGCAAGCATCCAACATATATACCCTTCATGACTACAAAATATTAGTGGACAAAATTAACTTATGACCGTCATACATGGTTGCTGAGGTGGCATGTGCATAGAATAATGCACCAAATATAGGTTATGATAACATGCATGACTTGCTCACGTGGCATGGTTTCATGGTAAGAAAAAATATATAGTGGATTACAACTATTTAAGAACTATAGATGATGTTCCGCGTGTTGCTACGGGAACCTTGCTAAGAATGCATAACAGTTGATAAAAACATCTATAATGGACGGATAGAAAATATGTCAGGAGAAATCAAAGAATAAGTCGGAGTCATAGTTCTGAGCCGTATACAATGAATAATTCAACTGAAGAAAGCAGGTAATGTGGATCCTCAAACCTTCTATATCTATCTTTTTGAATTGAATTGTACGAGTCCGAAAAGAAAATATGCCTCATTTCGACAACCTGAACCACCAAAATGCTCTCTGCACCAAAATTTCGACCCCCCCTCTTACCCACACGAGAAGGGGATGTCGCGCATTCATCCCGGTTGAGCATTGGATGCCGCCCGGATGTATGTGCTACACTATGACCGGCATTGATGCTCAGCCAACACCAACGCAATCCTTCAGTGAAGGGACATATGGCCCGCCGGTCGAGAGCTTCGATCTCCACACCTGTTCAATGTCGGAGAGACGCAGGGGCAGAGCTACAGGGTGGACAGGGTGGGCCGCGTACACACGTTCCTCCTCTACCACCAGCAGCATCACTCGTCAAAAGTGATTGGCCTAGCCACCTTATGAGCGCTTTTGATAGTTGATCCAAGGACAAGGAGGCGAGTACGTGACGACACGCCCACATCACGGGCGAGTCGATCGAGTCGAACTCGCCGTTTGTTTTGCACAACGACGTACACCAAGACGAGCACATGACACCACACCCACATCGGCTAGGATACGCTAGCTCGTCGATGCGAGACGAGCCTGGGCGCGGCCCGTGCAAACATCCCCACGGTAACGACGACGGATGAGAAGAGAGCACGTGACGGCACTACCACACTGGTTACGGTAAGCAAGTCGCTGCGAACGTCGTCGTCGTTGTCGTGATGAAGGATGCTGAGATGAGCCCATGCGCGTTTGTCGGAATGGACATTGCCGCGGTAGCGACCATAGACGAGGTGACGAGCACGTGACACCACGACCACATAGGTTAGGTTACCCGAGTCGGCCTTGACCCACATCATTACGGGAGACCGACGAGACGAACCCGTGCACAAGTCGGAATGGGCGGCGGCGCGGTACCAATGAAGGACGAGGAGACGAGCACGTGATGCCACAACCACAACAATTACGATATGCGCGCTGAGGCGAACATCGTCGTCGATCGCCGTCGCGATGAAGGATGCTGAGACGACCACATGACACCACGACCCTCAGTGGCTAGGCTAAGAGAGTCGAGGCGTACGTCGTCGCGGCAGCAACGACATACGTCGAAACAAGCCTGTGCGCGAGTCGTCGCGGTACACAAGTATGCGACACCCCAACCACAACCATCAGTCTGCAACCCCTTCACCAATTTTGCCGCTATGAATTTGTCTATGCAACATATTTTCGTCGAATATGCACTTTGTCCCTATTTCCAATAGGACAAAGACCAATGTACATAAAACGACATGAGCCATGTTTATATAGATTTTTAGGGAGATAGCAAAATATCGACCATTACTAAAAGGTACTATTTAAGTACCCGTGGGTTGCTACGGGTCAACAAATGAATTTATCAGGAGCCATAGGTTTCAACTCTTTGATCATTGTGTCATCCCTTTGATAATGTTGCAAAATAGCACACATTGAGTGAAAACGCTTCTACTCCCTCCGTCCGTAATTACTTGACATAATTTTAGTTCAAGTTTAGACTCACAGCTCGCCCATGCCACGCTGCTACCCTGCGCCAGCTCTGCTCCCTCCTCAGCTTCCACACTCATATCCCCTACACAGCTCCTCCGCTTCCTCCACCCAACCCCCCTGAATCTGGAGGGCATGTGCAGCAGCGGCGAGCACGGCTTCCCTCGTGTACGAGGAGGATGGCGAGTTCATCTTATACAACGGGCACTATGACCACATCAAGGCCATGTGGGGCCGCCATGTCGCGCGCCGCTTTGGTTAAACTGCCAAGGCCAGTCAACCCCATCGGCCTCAAAACCCAGCAGGACTCGGTTTCATGGAGCACACATTTGACTTCAACACCGGCTACCAAACTGAACTGAATTCAGATAGTGATCTGTCTAACTTTTTCGAACAGTTTTGTCTGAATTCTCACAGTAATATTACAGAAACAATGTTTCGAATTCATATTACTGGAGTATATTATGTGTGTATGTACTGAATTATTCCTTGCACCAGTAATTTGCAACATGTGTGTATGTGTATATGACAGTAATCTTATAGATACAGTTTTGATATCATATACTGTACTGAATTCTTCTTCATGCAAACATTTGCATAGTTCAGTAAGGAGTAGTTTCTGGTCAACATTTGCAAAATTCAGTGTATGTTCATTTTATAAGCTGAGAATATTTGTGCAAACAATGTATTGCATCAAACAACCTGAGTAAGATTCAGCGATAGTACACTACACTTGTAATGCCCACTACTACACTGAACGCAAATTCAGATTTTAAACAACCAGATTCAGGACAAGTGTAGCATACAGATACAGAAAACGATGGCGGGGTATAGCTCTGCTCCTCCTCGCTCCATTGCATGTCCTTGAGGTGCTCCTCGATGCCCGCATATTAAACCCGAAACATCGCAATATAATGCAGTAACCTTTTTTTTGTACTGACGAACTTACATGCATGTATATTGAAATTCAACTTGGAACAACAACAAGAAAATCTATATGCCAAAATCATCCTTGCATTGCATTACCTGAGGAGCACATTTTCAGTAAGCCTAAAAGGAACAACGTCGCCTTGCGGCTCAATAATACAGTTAATATGAAAACTGCACACATATTAGTGTCTGGTTGACTTAGTAGTTAGTACTGCCCTGATGATACACAAGTCACCTGATGTAATATATAAATCATGTGTGAATTAATCATACTCAGTGTAGTGAATTAAACCGCAACAATGATGTATGAAATTCCTCTCAAGTATCTTGAAATTTAACTTGAAAAAAAACATCCTTATGTCAAAATCATCGTCGCATTGCATTGGCTTAGGAGCACAGTTTCAGTTAATCTAAAAGAAACATATGCGCCTCGAGGCTCGATAATACAGTTAGTCTGAAGATATCTAATCCCTAGCTTGTAAAGAGCATACATGGTGATCTCAGTGAAGCCAGTGATGTATACATACTGTCACGACTGGAGACGTGACTGTCGCTACACTAGCCACAGAGCTCTCCGGAGAAGGAGCAACCTAATCAGCAGGCCCAAGCGTCGTGAGTAGCCCACCTGTGTGTGGTGAGTGGGCTACACATTATCATGCTTGATTATTATCTGATTGAATTTTATTCTCGTGAAGTGTATGAGGCAGGAACATGGGACTGAAATATGTGCATACTACGTTTGCGAGAACATTCACTTTATGACCGAAAACACAAGAAGAGCAAATGATGTACGTAAATACTATTCACAATTTTTCCTTACGATTATGTAATATATATATACACACGATTGATATATTCATATATTGATCTCCTTCTTTAAAGATTGCGGAGATGCGGGATCAGCTCCTACGAGAGAACCGCATACGAGCACTTCAAGAGGAAATGACGGGGTTTTTGGTTGAGCAGGTCATACCTACCAACGGAGAATTCCATTTCACCTAATGCCTGCATGTAATGATCTGCAAACTGTAGGAGAAATTATGTATATACCAAATTGTATATATATGTGCACTGTATGTTGTATGGTGATATTACGAGAAATTCTACTATGATATATGATTGGTTCTACGAGAAATTCTATTGTATAGGCATAACATGTACAATATGTAGTAGCGTATAATATGTTTGAAATGAAAACAAATTAAATGGAAATCACAAAATGAAAAGGAAAAATAAACAGTAAACCCTAAACACCTAGCTAAACCCCTAAACCGCTAATTAGGAAACCCATAAACCCTTAAACCTTTAGTCCCGGTTGGTGACACCAACCGGGACTAAAGGTTCCCAGCCCCAGTCGCGCGCTTTCGGCCACGTGGCCGGGTTTCAGTCTGGGGTCGTGGAAAACCGAGACTAAAGGGTTTGGACCTTTAGTCCCAATGTATTAGACCCGGTTAGGGAACCAGGGCTAAAGGTCCTTCCCTACCAGGACTAATGCTCTGTTCTGCACTAGTGTCTATAGGTTTGACGGGCCTATGAAACAGGTGATTGATCACCTCATATGTGAAGCTCTTTCTCTCGGTATACGCTGGTCGTGAGAGCTAAGGAGGTTATTGATGGTTCGTTGTCATGTCCACAATGCTCTTTCTCTCGGTATCCGATGTAATCACAGAGGTCGGGACAGTGTCTGAGAAGATCAGTAATCAATGAGTAAGTTCATACGTTTCTCCAACCTTGTTACTTCACTGGAAGACGCATCACGCTCGCGTCGTCGTGATCTTCCTACCATGAAGAGGACCTCATCCATGTTTCCTGGCCTGATTCTTGAGTCATTCATGTCGTCTTGGAGTTTGAATCCCTTGCACAATGATGTTCTGAGCTAACCGGACAACAAATAGCCGAACTACCCTACAAGGGTTACCCCAATGCGCATATATCGCGTTGGTGTTAATACAGTTTAGAGAAAAGATTCCAAGATGTACTTGGAAAAATGTTAATAATGTAATTAAAAAATGTACAACATATATTGAATTTTATAACATATATTTTCAAAAATAAAAGTGGAAAGGAAAAAACTCAAAGAAAAAAAGATACAACCTTTGGAGAGAAGAAAAAATGGAAAGGAAAAGAAATCAAAAAATGGAAAAAGGAAAAATAAATACGAAGAGAACAGACTCAAGATTTTTCTGGTTAAAACAAAACTCATGATATTGTACTATCAATGCTATAGATAGTAGGATTGAAGATGATTGAACGAGAAATTGGTCGTTAATCTAGTGGTTTGGGTCTCGTTGTTGAACCCACAAACCAGGGTTCGAAACCCAGCGGCTGCAATATCTCTCGAATTTCTCACCAATCGTGGCCGTGGCAAAAATATAAAAGTTTGATCCGATTTTTTTTTTTAATACCCATCCTTATTTTGTTTTTCAGAGTTCTCAAAAAGGCTCGTACAACTGTTCCATTGTATCCCGTGGTGGATCCTCCTGCGCCGGCGCCACCACCATTGTATACCCATCCTATGTGTGGTTTCTGTCATCAAAATTTAAATGGCACCCACCACTCGAGTCTTGTGCTGAAATTGGTGGTTTAAGTACATTCCCAAATTCAAGACATCAAAGAAGAAGTTCAAACTTCCACGAGCTATATATATATATATATATATCAATTTTTTTCTCTTATTCATTTGTCCTCCGTTCTTCAGCGTTCTCACATGTGTTAGTTAAACAAGTAAGCTTGCATGTGCAATGCAAACTAAATGTTCCAGAAAAAATTTAGATGCAAACACACTTGTGATACCATGGAAGTAGTATTTTCAAATGTGAAACTCAATAATTGACGTCATGATGTTGCATACATACAATAATATATATTGTCCATTAGGTGATCTGATTGGTTGTTCAAGGACATTCTATCTTGTTATGATTGAAAAGCAGCATGCCATCAAAATATAAATGGCGCCAAACCATACGTAAAATCTCAACACCAAAAGATTCTTGTTGAGGCACATAATGTTTGTTGCTACTGATATTGTTAGTAACAAAATAAGGATTAGTAAAAGTCCCAATTGCTATTTTCGATTACAAAAATAAGGATCATTAAAAGTTATTGGAGCTGACAATTTTCTTTTTAAGCAAATAAACATAAAAACAAGTCTTTTCTCCATCTTGAAAATATTCACCTTCCTTAAAAATGCCATCCTCTATTTTAGAAAATCAGGGTAATGTTGACTCAATGAGGAATGTTGTTTGAATGAGATCGTGATATTGTTCTGGCGTACTTCTAAAAAAGTTACAAATAGCTTAGCCATTTTTTGTTTTCTTCTTTACCCTATAACATAGAAAGTCTTATCAGTTGCTCATAATTAAATTTTGGTATTAATAAATTATTTAGTGTAAAATCATTTACAATAATCAATTATAGATGTTACACAAACCAGGGGTTTGTGCATGTGAAGAGCCAACATAGGTAGAAAATTGCTGAATGCTCCACCTGTCATGTTGCCGAGTTTTGTACTATCTATCCGGTGGCTTAGGCCGATCGATTAAGAGGCTGAGACTTAAAACGTTAAATCCAGCTCACCATTAGTGAAAAATATTTGAGAATAAACTCACCTTTAGCAATTAAATCCAAATTAGAGCCAACTCTAGTATATTCAGGATTGAGACATTACAAATGAAAGAATGGTCGATTTCAGGAAATAAAGTCCTCATATTCTATTCAAATTTGGTACTACTACGCTTAGCAACGCTTTATTGACATCAGGTGGAGGGGGGCTCAGTAGATAATTATTCAGGGAAGGGCGCAGGCCATGGGGAAAAACAATCGAGAATCGGGGGCTAGGTTATGGAGCCTTCGACGCACCCCCGCTCTCCTCTCGCCGCCGGCTTTTCCTCTCCGCCACCAGTTGCCCTGGGCGCTAGTCTCCACCGCCCAACAGCTGGTCTCCACAACCGGATCTCCTCCGCCTAGCCGGTCATCTCGGTCCCTACAGGTCCAGGCGCCTCTCAGATGAATTCAATCGGGAAATATGAATGTGTGTAAGGCTGCTACCGATGTATTTCTTTGAAATCCATACAATTGTGTAGGAATCGTACAAATTGCACGTAATCATAATTAATCACGCCTAAGCTAGAAAAGCGCAAGTAGGTGGCCTAACAAATTATTAACACCTAGCGCTTTTTGAACTTTGTGGGCCACGGAGCAGTGAGTTGCGGCAGAGCATGTGGTCGACAACGGGATGGAAGTGTTTTTGTGAACATTGGTGAGATCAAGGTGGAGGGTGGTAAGGACGAAGGTGCGCGTTTGGAGGTGGTGTGGCAGGGGAAGGAGATTCGCAAAGAGTGGCCCGCGACGGTGAGAAAACCGCAGAGCTCGTGCGCCGCATGCACATCGGTAGCCGAGCTCGCCCATGAGTCGTTGAGGAGTGTGTTGTGCGGCTAAAAAAAATGGCCTAATGAGAGTCGTTTGATGTAGTGAAAAGAGCGACCAAGGTCAATTGGTCCAGCATATCTCGTGGTTTTATATTAGTACGTAGTAGATGCAGGAATACCTTGATGAGAAATTTGAGTCCTGCACAAAGAGAGCAATCCTGTACAAAGTTAGTGGTATTCCTAGTTTCTTGTGCCATGAAACTTTGTTTGTAATTGAACATCTATTGCCTTCATAGGTGGCTCTTGCTGTTACGTGAATTTCATTGGTATCATACATTTTAGTTTCAGGAGTATGTGAAGAACATGTCATCCTGGGGGTTGCATTCTAGTTGTGGCTTTGAAAGAAATGGTTGCACAGCAAGATAATATTTGCAGAACAATCAGTTCAGTAGATCTCCCCCTTTCTAATGTGTAAGTAACCAACATGTCATTGATTCATGCTTTTACTACCTCTGCAAAGTAATATAAAACGTTTAGGTCACTATTTTAGTGATCTAAAACATGCATGTTATACTCCCTCCATTCCAAAAATAAGTGTTCAACTCTAGTACAACTTTGTACTAAAGCTAGTATAAAATTAAGACACTTATCTCAGAATGGAGGGAGTATTGGTTTTATGGAGGGAGTTTTAAATATATATATATATATATATATATATATATATATATATATCATCTCATATCTCGCTTACATGTAGGAATATTGCAAATAACCGTTTGGCCGGTAGTGTAGAAGGATAGAGAGGGATTGGTGAAATCGATGTTTATTGTTTGAGCCTTGGAGGCATATATATATATAGGAGTACAATGATCTACTTGGAGTAAGTCAAGGTAGAATAGAGTCCTAGTATAATCGTGATACTCATTATCCCTCCGCAGTCACAACATAGCGACGCAGACGGTAAGACTGGAGAAGAATCCGAAGGCGGAGCCGACGGACATCCCCACCACAGTCGTAACGGTCGACGCATCGCGGAGTTTGTGGCTGGAGTGGTAGCCAACAAGGTTCCCAAGCAGGCGGTAGCCCTTTGTGTCGATGTCGACGTAGCCGAGAGCATAGGGAGGTGAAGCCGTTGTCGAGGTAGCCATGCAAGAAAGACGCCTATGATGAAGCCGTTGTCGAGCTACAGGGTGGACAGGGTGGGCCGCTGGAATTTTGACCAGGAGGATATCTATATACTACTATGGCCCAGACCAGCAGAGAAACAAAAGGCCCAGGAAAAGACACAAAACAGCCCACGTACACTACGTACGTCCTCAGCGAGCGCTAGGGGCGGAAGCGCACGCGAGCGAGAAGTGAGAACCAAAGTCTAGAAGGTGACCTGCCTGAACCGGACGCCTTTGTTGAATAATAAACTTATTTGTTCCATTGTCTCATTGTGATTGATAGGGAGTAAATTCTTACTGCATAAATATTGAATAATGATGAAGACCAAAATTACTGAGCGGGATGCTTTTTTTTAAGGTGAATGAAGATGATATAATTAATACTTTTATGGCCAAGGAAAACGTAGAAAAGAAATATAATATTTAACTTCTCTAGGTATGTACTATGTGCTATGAAGGTTTCTTTTATGCAAAACTAAAACTTGCTCGAGAATTTTTAATGTGTTTGTAAGACCATATTTATCTATTTATATGGTGTTTGCAATTAGTTATTCCATTTGTACCTAGATATAAGGTGTATTTATTTTTGAGAAACTTTTTTAGATTATAGAGTGTATTGTGTTGTCGTACTTGTTTGATTTTTTTTAGAGATTTAATCATGTTTTTTATCTCTTACAAATTCCTCTATTTTATCATGTCAATTAGCTAGGGACAATCCCGTTAAATTTGGTATATTCTTTCCTTTACATGTGTTTATTAATTTCCATGCTAAAAACTATATGCCTTATTAGGTACAACATTTGCATGTCATACTTGTCAAAAAAAATTAGGCCGGACCACCCTGTTGTTAAATGCTAGCTCCGCCACTGGAGAGACGCGATGAGACGGCTAACCGGCTATCGCCCGGACGCTTTAAACCAGTGCGGCTACCAAAAATCCCACTCTGGCACATCGCATTCAAACCGGCTCCTCTACTCCTTTATCCGACACCTACTATTTAAACGGATCCTCCCGAGATCATGGAACACACCACACACAAATGTTCCCATTTCTTCTTTCTCCTCGTTCACCATGACTCCGACACTAGTAGCTAGAGAAACGCTTATCAACTTTCATCTTTGGCACACTAGGTTTAATAAATGTCAACACTATTTTTCTCAAATAGTGCTAACATTGCAAATTTTGGTACACCGGCACTATGCTATTATTGTTGGCGTGGAAATTATTTGGCATGCCAATTGTAAGTGGGGCCCATTGTGCTAAAAAATCGAATATGTGGGTGGCTTTTTATAATATCATACGCCAACATTATTATTAGAACCTATGGAGTTTCATTTTACCAAACGCCACCAATACAATTTCTGCTCTCATACAGAATTGCCCAATATTATATGCTTATTGTTGTATATTATAAAAAAGGTATATTTTTTGTTCCAATTTTTGTATTTCTTTTCTTGTTAATACTAATGCCCTATTATATGCTTATTCTTGGATATTATTAGAAAACCTCATATTTTTCAAAGTAATTTGATTTTACTTCATTTTATTTCTTAATTAAAAGGTACTTACTTTTACATACATATATAACCTCATTAAGTTGATTTTGTTTCTATTTAATTATTATATGATTGATTTTTCATATTATTAGTTCCACCTTATAAAAGGGTACTTATTAATTCTTGCATATTATAAAATTCCACCATACAAAAAGGGTACTTATAAAATATACATGTATTTTTGTACAAACTATTGTCTAATTAACAATTTTACTATGTATGATAATCAAAATAAAGTAAAATAAACGTATATTTGTTGTGTAAAAATGTGTAGGTGTGAATATGTATAGGTTTTTTTTAGATAAATGTAAATATGTGTAGGTGTGAATGTAATTGTTGGCGTGGTCGCGTGGGCTGAACTGGATCACGCCATCAACAAGGGTTAAAAATCTTCCAATTTGACGCCTCCTCTCACTCACATCTCTTCTCACACACGATTCAAACCTACTCTCTCCTGCCCCCGCGGACCCGTTCCGGACCCACCACTTCGGACTCCACCATCCTGATGCCCCACCGCAGCGATGCCCCGACGCGCTACCCCGATGCCCGCGCCTCCTCCTCCACCACCACTATGTAAGTCATGTGCCCCTCCCTCTCTCAACCAGCTAGGGTTCATTGCTTGCTAGGATATAAGATAGCAATTTTGAGGGTTCCGATGCTCCTCCCTCTCTAAATTACCTAACTAGGGTTCATATTGCTTGCAAGGGTAATTAGCTTAGATTGAGGTATGTATTAGGATAGCTAGGGTTATTTGCTTGTTGTGTGTATTAGGGTTATTTGCTTGCTTAGTTTCTATTTGGCACAGTTCATTTTGATAAGATAGCAATTTTGCATATCTAGATTACTAACTAACTAGTGGAAGCGACGATTCGGTGCCTGGGTGCATCCGCACCCGGGAAGACTAAAAAATATATATATGAAAAGAGCTCAAAAAAAATATTATTTTTGTAATGGAAGATGCCTACATGCGAGATGTTCATGCAAATTTTAGAGAAGTTCAGACATCTGAAGAGTGCGCGGCAAAAAGGAAAAATTTGCAGTTTCTTTGAATGACACTGTTCATGCACTATTTTGAACTGAATTTGTCTCCGCGAGCTCACTAGATGTTCAAAAAAGCTCAAAATTTACATGAATATTTATCCCCTAAGCATCTTTCACCATAATAAAATTTTGGATTTTTTAAACTTTTTTCGTATGTCTTTTCGAGAATCTATTGTGCAGGAGCATATGAGCCTGGGCTCATCTTTGAATATCCCCTAGTTAGTATGCTTCTCAGTCATGCCAACAATGGTACTTCGAACTGCTCAATAATTTCAGGAATAAACTGAATTCGTCCTGTTGCCGCTGCTGGCGATAGCATGACATGACAGGTTACAGGTCGCTGGGTTCGTCCGACAGGCGTCGCGGTCCAAGTGATCCGGCCGTCGGCGACGTCTGGTTTTCAAAGGAAAACGACTGTGCTTTGTGCTATAGGATGGTGTTGTCTATCACACCACCGTCGCGTCTGTGTGTGTTGACCGCTCGATCGATCTGAAGTAGTAGTAGTAGATTGTGTTTAAGTTTTAACCTCGCTCGCCTTCGGATGTAATAAGTAGTATTTTCAATTACTAGTATACTTTAACTATCTACATTTCGATACGGAAAGGAGGGTAGATTGCATGCATGCTGTATTTGGCCGTACCTGCTTTGCATACGTTCGTAGGCGCGCGCGCGTACAGGCTGTGTATGCCAGATTCGTATATGTGAGCGTTAGAATTGTATTGTGTTCCTTAAAAAAAAAAGCTGTCTATGCCAGCACCGGTGACGGCCGGAAGGTGTGGGAGCGATCCGGCAGCCGCAGCGATCGCGTGTCGGCGGTTGATAGAACCGCGGTCCGCCGGCAGTGATATATAGATGGATCGATAATGTCGATGGACCATGTGCGTGCTGGTGCAACCGATCGATATGGATGGAATTCTCAAAAGGGAAAAAGATCGATATGGATGGAAGGATGCTGGCACGGCCGGAGGCAGGTGGTCTTGACAAGGGCATGTTGCCTTTCGGTCGGAGGCCGCCCTCCCTCGACGTCACTGAGTACAGACCGATCACTTCATTGCACGCACCTACGTGCAGTGCAGGCCCACCGATCGGCGATCATGGTCATTCCGGTGATATGAAACCGATCATGCGTCTAGAGGATCCTACAAATCAATCAATAAATCACAACACCGTCGTGTCGGGCGATCGTATTCCAGAACCCCTCACTTCTTAGGTGCCTCTGCACACCAAGACCTCCTCCCCTCTCGCGACGCTCCCGTGGGCGTCCAGGGGAACCCTAATCCACCGCCGCCGCCACCCCCCTCCTCCCTCCCTCCTTCCCCGCCGCCGCCAAGGGCCGCGACCGGGCGAAGCCCGGCCGTAGCCGGCGGCGGCGGGCTCTCTCGTCTCCTCGCGCGCGAGCTCCGACATGGGACGCGGTGCTCGACGCCGGGCGCGGCGACGCGGCGACACCCCCGGCGTGGGCCAGCGCCGGTGGGTGGCGGCCGGGCCGACTGGCGGCGTGGTGGTGGTGGTGCAGCCCGGTGTGGCTGGTGGCGGCGACTTCGGGCGGTGCAGCCGATCTGCTACGGCGCTGCGGGTCGAGGTTGACCTGGCGGGGAGGGGGTGGCAGCAGGAAGATGCGGACGACTGTTGGTCGCCCGGGACCTTGCGGCAGGCCGGCGGCGTTCGGCAGGGCAGGGAATTTCGGCGAGCAGCCTCGGTGATCGGTGGCGGACCTCGGGGACCCCTAGCCGGCAGACGGATCGATGTTGGTGGCCTTGCGTGGAGTGGCTTCGTCCGTCGCAGTGGGCCGGTGAGGATCTTGGTGGGAGAGATGGGCGACGCCGGTCCTAGGGCTGCCCGTCGCCGGCACGGGGTGTGCCGGTTGTGGATGCGTCCACTCCCCCTCCCTCCTGCCCATTCCATGTCCGTTTGTGTGCGGCGGCTTCGGCGATGTTCAATGCGGGATGTAGATGCGTTCTCATCGGTTTTGGGCGTCCCCTCGGACCAAATCCTTCTCTTTGGTTGGTTCTGGGGATGTCTGGATGTCGGGCGGCAGCCTGAGCGGTGGGAGGCGTGACGTTCGTGAGCAGAGCATGCGTCTCAGGTGCGGGCGGGCATCCATGGCCACGCGGGTGGCTTGGCTGCGAGGCGGAGGACGAAGCTTGGGTTCGACGGAGGGACGCGGGCGTTGGGGTACATCACCTAGCCAGCTTTGGTCTGGCCGATGGGGGAGGCATCCGCGGATGGCATGACCTTCTTGAAGGCTTCATCGCGGCATTCACCCTCTCTTCGTCTTGCTCCGAGTGAAAACTTGATCTGCGGGATCGGGCGGTGGCGGCCATCTGAGGTTGTTCCCTTCTTGAAGGCGCCGTCTTGGAGACCTGGCTTCGTCGTGGGTGCACGGCAATGTGTATCTTGCCTTGGGTGTGTGTGTTGTGTCTGGTGGTGGTGTGTGTTTGTATCGGTTTTAAGGTTGTTATGTGGTGATGGCTTTATATATATAGCGGGGGGAACCCTTTTTCGGTCTTAGGTTCCTGTGCATAACGACTTTCACTTCAAGGAACAAACCGAAGATGAAAGTTTGCTTGCATCTCGCGCCTGGCCGGGTCAACAGAGTCGAGGATCACCTTTTGTTCTGCCATAACGAGATTCGCCAAGACGAACGCCTCATCGGCGCACCTTTCCTTCGTCTCCTAGGTGAGTTGACCGGTGTGCCATATTCAGTTCCTCCCCCTCTCCTGGTGCGTCGGTGCGTGGTTCTCCTATTGCACCTCTTGCTACGTTGTAGCTCTTCCTCCTTCACCAAGAGCTCCAGAGTGAGCATCTTGTACCTCATCATTAGAGAGCAAACCATGGTGAGATCAAAGTTTGGACGCGGATGGAATGGGTACGGAGGCTCGTTGCGTCACTTACATAGCCGTGAGCAGGTGGATGGGCGGGGAAGCCAGTATCAATGCGGCCGGGATAGTCTACTCAACCGCCATGTCTACATTGAACGACGCCGTCGCTTCGAAGCCATCTTATCGCGTCTCCCACGTTGAACACACATGGACAATGAAGCACTCACTACATCATAGTCACTTCGTAGTCACCCCATCGCGTTTCTCCGGCATCGAAAGCACGCACAGAGAAAAGAGCTCTGGTCGGCACCCCCAGTAGCGTTTCTCTGGCATTGAAAGACATGGCAATCATTTCGCGCGCAGAGTGATTTTCTGGGGTAGAGAGATTTTGGGTGGGGTCGACCCGGGTCTCGGATGTAGACGTGGCGAAGGTCCAGACTCCGCAAAACCCCTACCCCCCCCCCCCCCCAATTTTCTTCATGTTTGCGGGCGTACCGGTCCACGAATGGATACATGCCCGTGTTGGATGAAAAAACAGCTTCAGACCGCCCCGGCTCGAACGGATGTGAGTGGTTCGAGAATCAGCGTTGGATATATCCTTTGCTTGGTCTTTGCATCTCAAGGATTCCTTTAATGATCCATGGGATAAGAGAACCGACAAGCGAAACCCCAATAGACATACTTGTCTCTTGGTCAATTTAGAACAAGAGAAATATCCGGGTGTTCCACCACAGGTGTGTGATGCACACAATCCTTTTAAATATTATCTTAGAGGAGGTCTAACTTTGGGTTAGAGTCTGCGCTAAGAAATAAAGCAACCCATTTAGATCGCTTTTGAGAGTTTTTATGATCAGTTTAGATTGGGCTTAGAAGAATTATTTGGTTTTGTTTCTTTCTTCACATGTTTTCGGTGTTGGTTTGTACATTGGTTTTCACTCTTTCAATTGTGTTTTCTGGTTTTTATTTTACTTTTTCCATTTTTGTGGTTTTCTAAGAAAACAATCTTTCAACGGTTTAATTGGATTTGTTTGGTTTCAAATATTTTCCCTTTTTAATATATATTATGTATTTGTCTTATACCCACTTCACATTTTTTATATATGATGAATACTTTTCAAATATATGATGTACATTTTTTGAAAATACATGTTACATGTTACTAAACATCTTTTTGAATCCATGTTTGTTAATAGATGATGAATATTATTTTAATGGCACATTTTCTTAAACTGTGCGAATATCTTTTAACATTGTATGAACATTTTTGAATGTCACGAAATGTGTGAAGCTTTTTTTTAATATCACATACTTTTTTAATAGCATGAAATATTTTCTATTACCATTTTTCAACATTGTATTCACTTTCCTCAAAAATATCATGAATATTTTTTGAAATGTCAGCACATGTTATGAATGTCCAAAAATTGTTTTACTTAAAGTGACGAAAACATTTTCTTACATTTATGATCATTTGTCACGAACAATTTATAAAAATGTCACAAAAAATTTCCCCAACTATGTGGATACTGTTTTTACACTATATAAACTACTTTTGAAATGCATGATCATATTTATTAGATTTTAAAAAAACCTAGATTCCCCTTTTCAAAATATAATAAAAATAAAAAAATGTGCGCTGAAGAGCCACGCTCCTTTTGCGCTGGGTCGGCGCATTTACGGGAGCCGCTTGAGGCAATCGTACACCCTCCATCACTCTACAAGAGAAAAACAGTTTGCCTAAAAAAAGAAACACAATCGCTTCATATATGTCACGTTCGCGATTTGCGTTGTAAGCTCAACCCCAACGT
Organism: Bromus sterilis; assembly: GCA_950022295.1. Taxonomy (NCBI): domain Eukaryota; kingdom Viridiplantae; phylum Streptophyta; class Magnoliopsida; order Poales; family Poaceae; genus Bromus; species Bromus sterilis. Next base: position 4,551,856 of record OX465597.1, on the reverse strand, counting down.
TGCGGCCTAAATGGTATGCTTTAGTCCACTTTGGCGACTTCGATGAACCTCGACCGTGGCGTCCAAATCGGATGCCGCGTCAAGGACGATCCTATATCACTCCTGAAAATCGCCTACTCGGCGAACAACATCTACATTTGCACTCTGACGGTCTGACCGACATTCCTCTGTCCTTCCAAACTGCTTGTAATGTTAATTTTCTGTGTATATAGATATATATAGCAAATGCGTGATTCATCAACACATCCACTCGGAGTGGTCCTTCCATCATTCGGATTTAGCGAGGCAAGTAGCGTCCCCATCACTTGAACCCGATCTTTCCCTTTCCCGCTTCTTGCATGCCTAAATCTGCTGAAGTGCTGTATTTCTATTATGTCATAGTAATGCAAATGGGGAAAGCACGGTTCAAAAAATGTGATAAGAAGGCAACAGTGGTGGCGGTAGAGCCACGGATACAGTAACATTATGAAAGAAAAACTACTACCATCCCACACACTGGTGGCAGAAGGCAACTAGACAACCGTGATAAGCATTCCAATTTCCAATCAGTAGTGTCCAGGAGAGTTGCCCCCGACATGTTTGGTTTGAGCCCAAATATGTCAATACGAAAATATTGGCATCCGTTCAAAATCTGGCTCAATTTGTTGTCATGATCGTCATTGTAAATTTTGGCTGCAACCCAAACACCCAGGCAGCATAACTAGAATTTTTTTTTGCTACAGTAGTAAATCAAAAGAGAGTAAATTAAATCAGTAAATCTAAAAATAAACTAAAATGAGACATCAAGCACCAGCCCTACAGCCGTACAGTATAATGGCACTAGCTAACGGCAGCGTAAACAGACTATCACCAGCCTGCCAGGAGACCACAACATGATGATTAAGATAGCACACCTCGAAAATCAATTCAGAAACCTGAGACTAACAGATTGTCTTCGAGGGTGCAACGGAATGTGAGGTGGTTGAAACCTCCACCAGGGTTGTCGAAGATTAATATTGATGGAGCGTCTCGGAGGATATTGTCAACGATCTGTAGAGATGAGGAGGGACTATTTCTGGGCGCTTCAGTGGTGGTCTACAAAGGGATCAAGAACAAAGAAATACTTGCAGGGCATGCAGGGTGGTGCTAGCGCTAAGTGAAGACTTGCTGACCCCCAAAATCGTGGTGGCTTCAGATTGCCAGGTGGTTGTCCAGGATATCAAGAAGGGAACTAAAGAAATCACAAGTAGTATCGTTAAGAAGAATCAAGAGTGGAGTATTTCTTTTATTTAATTTCTTGTAGTTTCAGATATGAAAGTCGATTGGTTAATTTCGATGCCCACAATTTGGCAAAAGTAGCTTTATCCCTTAACCCAGGGATCCATGTCTGACTTGGTGTCCCTAATGGTCTGAATGATGTACCACTGAACATCCTGCTTGATGAATAAAATCTAGGCCAATTGTCAAAAAAAAAAACTGCTCCTACCCAAAAGGAAAAACAAATCCTGCACACAAAAGCAACAGCCAAGCTCTTATCTCTGAAATGGTGAGAGCCAATGAAACAAAGTACTTTTTTTTAATAATAGTTGTATTGAAGTGGTAACCAGACACAAAACATATGTAGTGATCAAATTACTTGTCACTGTAGTACCAATCAGACAAAAAAACTATGCTCAGCACCAAATTACAGCTAGCTTCCCAAATGATGTAGAATTCGCATTTCAAACTGCAACCATGTGTTTCATGCTTTTCTGTAATGCAAAGCAAAACATAAACAGGGGAGAAGGTAGAACAGTGTTCAGAAAATTAACATGGTGTCAAGATACCATAACAAGCACAAAATGATGATAAAAGAAGCGCTATTTCATTCATCCTAATTTTTTAGCTCTACTACGAAATAGTAAGAACAGAAAAAATGGCACATATGGGATAGATTCTCCAGCGGCATGACACACACGGCATAGGGTCATGATGATAATGAAAATGTGATAACAGTAGAAAAATTCTATAGCATAGATAATAGATTGTTCAGAACATTAACATGATTTTCGAAACAGCATAACAAGCACAAACAGATGATTAGTAGCAGCGAAACTTCAGCAATAGAAAGTGTATGTAGTTCTAAAAGAAATAAGAACAAAATACAGGAGTCATAGTACATCTTCTGTTCCTCTTTTTGAGTAAAACTAACAAAGAACAGCCTAACAGCGGAGGCAAGTGCCAGTGTTAAACAGTGAACCCAACAATAAAAGCATAGGAAAAATGAATCACCAGCCCTACAGCCATACAGTAAAATAACACTAGGTAACAAAAGCGTAAACATACTATCACCAGCCTTCCATCAGACCACAACATGATCATTAAGGTTGCACATCTTATGCCCTTATTCCCACAAACCAAATCCTGAATACTATGATGAGCAGCACCCAAGTTCTTTTCATCGAAATGGTGAAGGTCAATGAATGTCAACGACAAGACATAAAACTAAGATGCGCACTAAATCGCAGACAGCTTGACAAATATGCATGAGTGAGCAGTTGCAAAAAAGCAGGAGTGAGCAGATGCCAAAAGCAGTAGGATCAAAGTGTGTACATGAAACATCAAAATATTAAGCAACAAAAGGGGATATCTAAACTCACAATTTCAGTAACAATTAAAATTCCATAACTTGTCATAAAAGAATTAGCATTTGAGACGGCAACCATTGCATTGGTGCTTTTCAACAGTTCAAACTGAAATGCCATAACTTGTCACGAAAGAATTAGCATTTGAAACTGCAACCGTGGATTTTGTGTTCTTCAATGAATCAAACTGAAAGTAAATAGGGGAGAAGGGTAGAACAGCCATCTAGCTAGAACAGATACTAGATTGCTCAGAACATTAAGATGATGGTCAAGGTAGCATAATAAGCACCAAATGATAATAGCATAAGAGCCACTTGCTCCATCCAAATAGTTCAGTTCTACTATGAAATAGGAAGAACAAATGACAGAAGACATGGCCCATATGGCATAGAAAGTAAACAGGGGAGAAGGGTGTAGAACAGCCATCTAGAAGAGATACTACATTGCTCAGAACATTAACATTGTTCAAGATAGCATAGCAAGCATCAAATGATAAATAGCATAAGGGCCACTTCCTCCATACTAATAGTTCATTTGTAGTACTACGAAATTAAGAACAAATAACAAAAGACATGGAACATATGGGATAGATACTGCAGCGGCACGGCAAGCACGCATCTTAGAGAATTATGATGAACGGAGGCTCCTCGTTCCCGGCATCTTCTTGTTGTGTCTCAAACAATGGAAGTGAAATCAGGCTCTCTTGGAGGCGATGCCTAGTAAGTGTCAAACAGCTGTCATGCTCTTCTCTTTGCACATTCCCTAAGAACACACCATCGATGTTGCAATGCAACAGGCGGTTATGATGGTGCTGGACCAACAGCTCACTCTGGTTGACCAGAACCATCATATCCGGAGGGATATACTTAAAAGACAAATTAAGCGGCGGCGATGCCTCCATCGCTCGCAAGTCAATCCGGTATCGAAGGCCCCATTTCTCGGCATCATAGTCCTGCAGCACCCAAACGTCCAGGGTGACACCGTCACCCGCCGTGCGGCAAAAAGCAAGGTCGCCTCCAAGATCGAACAACGACACCATGTCGTCCGGACACTGTGGTGGGTGGCTCATCTGCCGGAATTTCTCAGTCGAATACCATTATGCCGAGGCCGAGACCGAGGCCCAGTCCCCAATGCAGGCAACCACGATGATGGACTGGTGGGTTTTCAGAGGACCAGGCAGCCGGAGAAGCAATATCTTCTGAAACTATGGGGCATTGGATGCATCTTGGCTGGTCCTGTGATCCGACCGTGGTGATGAAGTAAGAGGGCGGCTCAAGTGGGGTGTGCATCCCCATAGCTACATAGTATATCGACCAGATCACCCTGTGCTCTCCGGACGGGTGGTGCCGGTAGAAGGCGACGACTCTGGCGGTGCTCCATCCTGGACGCGGCCGAGGGCGCGACAGGAGGGCGCACTTGCGCGTGGCCGGGTTGCAGATGTAGAAGCTGGACTGGCGCGACAAGACGAGGAGGCCATCGCAGGCGGCGTCTTGGCTCTTGCACGACGGCGATATTTGAAAATGGGTCGAGCTTGTACCGTCGAGGGACGGCTGGCGGGCATGGTGGTCGAGGACGAACTTGTCGGTGGAAGTGGCGGCGCGGCAGCGGAGCACGTCCCTCGACGGCAGCCGGACCAGGATCTCCTCGACGACGAGCCACTCGGGAAGGTCGTCCAGAACGGTAGCGCCGCTGCTGTCCGGCATGCTGCATGCGCTGGTAAGATAGAGAGAGAAGAAAACAAGAAGCAAACATTAGCACGAGCGACAAGGATTTGGAGCAGGAAAGAAGTGCCCCAGCGATCTACAAATCCGCTTGAAGGAGAGAACCTTGGAGCGGAGAGCGGCGATTTCCAGCGGCGTCGCTTGGTTGAAAACAACGAGCCGTGGTAGCTGTGCTGTGTCTCTGAGAGGATGAAGTAAAGGAGGCCGATGGGCGGTGTGAATGTGATACGACGTGCACCTGTGCAGCGGTGGATGGGGGACTGGACGAGCTCAGGGCGTAGTCTTTTCAGGTATGCATGCAGCCTAGCTTAGGTTGGAATCCATGGACAGAAGAGCTGGAGTAAATATAATACTTCCTCCCATCCATAACGCATAGTTAATATAATTTTGATATAAAGTTGTACTAAGTGTGCATCAATTAATTTGGATCGGAGGGAGTATTAATTTTTATAGGGCAGTATAAAATTTACATAATCCCGCAGCACCCATTCCTTTTTCCCTGTTATGTTTATCAGTAAGTTTTACCGTTAGAAAGAAAATGCAAGTATCTCTTTCGGTTCATAAATATGTTTTTTTTATATAATTTTATATAAACTACTTCCTCCATTTCTAATTTTAAGATGTTTTGATAGTTTAATTTAAACTAGCAAAACGTTTTTTTTCTGAACGTAAATTTAAGAACGTAGGTACTTCCTCCGTCCCATAATATAGTAACGTTTTGAAAACTATACATACAAAGTGAAGTGAACGAACACACGTACTAAAACGCGTTTATAAAAATCACATTTGAATTTTCTTTTTGGAATGTTTCTTCATAAATCAAAGGGCTTAAAAGAAACTTCAGTTTTTCTTTCCTATGGAATTCTTTTTATTTTTTACAAACTATTGTAAACCTAAATTGAGAAAGCTTAACAACAAAAAGCTAATCACTTTTGCATTAAGAATTTGAGTTGTGAAATTATTGGTAAACAAATGAATAGCCATCCATTCAATCTTTGGATTGAAGAATTTTCATAGGAATTTTGGAGGATTCCAATCTATAGGATTCTTTCCTAAGGAATGCCTTTGGATCAAAGGAATGATACCTCAAAAACTCCTATGGATTGCATTCCTACACCACAATTTCATAGGAATTTCAACATCCACTCTAACCTCTTTTTTACACTCATACGCGTAGGATCGAGACACTTTTAGTTTGTTCCATCCAAATGGCCATTCCTATAGTTTTCCTCTGTTTTGCACCTGCAATCCTATTAAATTCCTATGTTTCTCCCATTCCTATGTTTTGTAATCCTATGATCCAAAGAATCCCTATTGCGCACGAGAGGCAAGGCACACATCATCTCATCTACCCCTCTATTCGTTCGTGTCCGGATTTTCGCTGCCACGAACTAGCACAAGCTCAACCAGGCGACGCCGATGGAAATCGCCGCTCTTGCCCGGCCAAGGCTTTCTCATGGAGATTTCATCTCTTCCTCGGGAGTTCTCCCCCAGGTAAATCCTCTCGTATCTGCCTGTCCATTCCCGTTCTCTCCTTTTAATCTCATTTTTTATAGATGGCTCAAGCACTTTTTCTTTCTTTTTTAGTTCTATTTTCTTAGTTGAACCCTAATAAACACAGTTTTGGTGCCTTTGACAACTGCAACTAAACCACGAGGATCATCATCCACAAGAAAGGAACAGGATCAAGATGAAAGTACGGGTAGGAGAAACAAACATCTGCCCCCTGTACCAACGAAGAGGATCACATCCCCTCGTCTAGGCTCGAAGGCGTCGCACCATCGTGGTGTAAAGGAAGCTCACTCGAGAGCAGAAGCAGGGATTGGTGCAGGGATAGGCTCCACCGCGGCACGTCGTCGCCACCACCACCATCGTGGTACAATGATCTATCACCGCCCTCGCCGCCCGTCGACGACCACTAGCGCCAGGTCTGTGAGCGAGGTCATCCGCGACCTCGTGGGGACGTGTTGGACGTTCGACGTGCCACCCTCGGTAATCTGGCCTTCGAAGACGCTGCCTCCATCGCCCCTCCACCATCGCAGCAGGGCTATTGGCCCCACGACGTGTTGTGCTCACCGCTCCCGTTCATCGACCTCTGCGGTGATGATGACGACAACGTCGACGGCAAGTAGAGGCCGGAAAGAAGACCTGCGAGGACCGAGGCGAGGACAAGTAGTGTCTAGACTTTTTTAATGTATAATTAAGATTGTATGAATTTTTTGAATTAAAAAAAATGTTATCAAAATTTGCATTGTTCCTCTACCATTGGGCGCTCCGTGATCGAAACGAACATGACACGAATATTGGATTCGTCGGGTCGATCCAAACGAAATGAACAAAAAACGAACCAAATTCGAATCCGTTTGGATGGGCTCTTTGAAGTTGCCCTAAATGGTTGGCATATGAATTTTTTGAAGTATAAAATTTATATATTAAAAAATCTACAAACTTCTGGCAAATCAAAGGAGGCGGCGAAGAAAAAATTCAGTCAAAGTGCAGCTTCTGTCGCATCAATTCCAGCCTAGGCTGCACACCTACGCAGCTCGTCCAGTCCCCTCCACAGCTGCAGCAGAGCGTGCACGTCCTATCACATTCACACCGCCCGTCTTCCTCCTTTACTGTGCACGAGAGACGAGGCACACATCACCTACCAAGAACTAGTAGCACGCTGCTGGAAATCGCCGCTGCCAATAGAGCTTTCAGCTGCGCCGGCCGTCCTCCTCCTCTGGAGTTCTCCCCAAGGTAAATCCTCTCGGCTCTGCCTGTCTATTCCGTTCTCTCCTTTTAATCCGATTTATTTATGAGCTCTTTAACTGTACCTTTCAATCATTATGAGCCGTTTATTTCCCTGTTTGGATACTCTAACTCGGTTAGAGGTTAGAGTTAGATTCTAACTCTAGACTAACCCAAACTAATTCTAACCAAAAAGGTATTTGGATGGTGGGGTTAGATTGACAATAAATGTACCATTCCAATCATTTGATTACTTTATTCAGGATTTTGTATTGTGGAGGTAATAGAAAAAATAACTTTTTGTGGATCCATCTAACTCTAACCAAAATAAACACCTCTTGGGTGGGTTAGATTTTTTGGATGGGTTAGATGCATCTAACTAACTCTAACCCTCCTGTTTGGATGTTTTGGGGTTAGTTTGGTACAATCTAACCAACTCTAACTCTAACCCATGGATCCAAACAAGGCCTATATCTAACGGTGAAGATTAATCTGTACAGGTCGTTTGAGCGAGCAGTATATATGCTGCATTACCTAGGCGGATGAGCAGTATACGGGATCTGAGGGCAAAATCATAGGATCTATATCGATCAAATCCCATGGATCATTCTTATATCTGGATCGGGCCGCCGCCGGTGGCCATTAGAAACCCCCGTGGCAACGCGTTGGCCGTGGCCATGGGTGATCCCATTGGTTCACGTTCCACTCCCCTGTAATAAGCACCCTAGAATTAGGCCGGCGTTGAGCCATGGTGCAATTGTCGGCCTGTGCAACTGAATACAACGAGAAGCCGCAAGAGTTGATTACTTGCCGTATTATCCGCTAGAAATTATTTGGTAGTGTTTACACAGATTTGTTCACATAAATTCAATTAATAAGAAATCCAATACAACTAAACTGATTTCATTCACTTTTCTTCAGCTAGGCTATCATAATCATGTTGTTTTTTATCTCTTTCATGTGGACGGACGTACCGGCGCCGCTGCTCTATTCCGTTCCTGCTATAAATTCCTAAGGGAGGAGTTAACCGAGCCGCTGATTGCAGTTAACGCCAAGCGGTGACAGTGCTATCTAGTTTGGACGAGCGAAGTCTAGATACGGGCGAGCGTCAGCCTCCAGCTAAATGTGCCGTGGCCCGTGGAAGTCAATAATATCCTTGAAAATGGACGGCAGATTTGCCATATACTGCTCACCGCCCAATAACGACGCACTTCTTTCTTTCTTGCGCCCAATCCCTCGCTGTTCGCCTGATCTTTATCATCATCCATTGTAGATTTGTAGTAGTAACATTTGCTTCTCTGCATGTTTTCCGGGCAAGGAGAGCAGTCGGCAAGCATGCCGGACACCAAGCTGGAGGACCTCCCCGAGTGGCTCGTCGCCGACGAGATCCTCGTCCGGCTGCCGCCCAAGGACGTGCTCCGCTGCCGCGCCGTCCGCAAGTCATGGCGCGCCGCCACCTCCACCGACAAGTTCGTCCTCGACCACCACCGCCGCCGGCCGTCGCTCCCCATCATCGAGCGGCACAAGGAGGGGATCTTCCGCCTCGCCGCCGCCGGAACCGGATGCCAGAAGATCCTCCGGTACACGCGGGATCCGGTTTCGAACGTCGCCGTCATACACGAGGCCGCCTGCGACGGCCTCCTCATCCTGTCGCGGCAGTCCAGTTTCTTCATCTGCAACCCAGCCACCCGCAAGTGCGCTGTTAGCAGCCCAAGTACTACCACCTCTACTAGCAACGACATGGGTCTTGTCAACAACAGAACTCGGCCCACAAGACTGCTGCAGCCCAACAGAAGGTACCTGGGAGAACCATGGACCAAGTGACCAAGCTATGACCTACTATAAAGCTGGGCGCAGAGGGAGGAAGGAGGCATCCTTGGGATCAGGAACGGCGGTGGCGGCGGCGGCAGACATTGACTCCCTGTAATAGTTAGCTGCAATTCCCCTTGTAACACTAAGAACCTGCACACATGTACCGTATCTTGGAGTAGAGGAAGTTGGCTGCTAACAGCTGGTATCAGAGGCCACTCGATCTCCTTCCCCGCGCCACTCTGGAGACGCGGAAGCGAACGGAGGATCGCCGTCGCTTGCTCGAAGCCATGGATCCCGCCCTGCGCGACTACCTCGACCGGATGCAGTTGGATCTGATTACACGCACCGACGCCACAGTGGCCAACACTACGACGCTGATGGCCAGCCAGGAGGAGATGGTCAAGCAGATCGCGGCGCAGTCGGAGCAACTGCGCGACCTCACCGCGTGGAAGCCGGATCTGGAATCCAGGCTGACCAAACTCCAGGAGGCCGTAGCAGTTCTCCAGCGCGACCACTCATCGGCACCGCGTAGTGGATCGGCGCCGGCACATCTCGGCGCTTTCCCCTCCGGCATCAACGAGGAGGAGATCCACGGGTCGCTTGACCACCGCGACATCAATACAGCCGGAGGCTTGCCGGCGGTGAACGCGACTTCACCGTCGTCACCTCCGGTCACGGGTATGATGTCCTTTCAAACTCCTATGGTTGTGCGTCCTGGTGAACATCATTTGCTAGCAAACCAGATTCTGACGGGTTTGGGCAACAACGCGCCTACGATGCCGTTTCCCCACTTCACAGGAGATAATCCAAACCTGTGGAAAACCATGGCAGAGCAGTATTTTCTTATGTTTGCAATCCACGATTCCTATTGGGTTTCGATGGCCATTTTGCATTTTTCTGGGGCCGCAGGCATATGGTTACAGTCAGTACAGAAAAAACTAGCTACACTCGATTGGAAGTCGTTCACTTCTCTTATATGCACTCATTTTGGTAGGGATCGACACCAATTGCTCATTAGACAGTTTTACGGTATCAAACAAACCTCCACTGTTGCTGAGTACATAGAACGTTTTGATATCCTTATGAATCATCTAGTTTCTTACTCCGATACTACTCACCCTTATTACTTTTTGACACGATTTGTGGAGGGATTGCGGGCCGACATTCGTGCGGTTATCATGGTGCAAAGACCTGCAGACCTGGATACAGCGTGCTCGTTGGCCCTTCTTCAAGAAGAAGTAGCAGAGGGAGATATTCTGTCATCACCAAGACCACCAGAGCAACACTATGTTCGATTTCCGGTAAAAAGTTCGTCACCATCTCTCGGTGTCACATCATCTACCCCTGTCAGAAAGCCGACTGATAACAGAGGAATGGACTCTGCTCGTATGAGCGCGGATGAGCGTCTGGCAGCACTGAGAAACTATCGCCGTGCCAAGGGCTTATGTTTCACATGTGGCGAAAGATGGGGTCGTGATCATGTATGTCCTGCAACAGTACAGATGCATATTGTCGAAGAGCTCATGACACTGTTCTCACCAGAAGAAGTGACAGGAATTGATGCACAAACTCCTCAACCTGACGCATCTGAAATTGTCTGCTCTCTGTCAATACATGCCATCAATGGCACAACGGCTAATGCTACAGGAGTCATACAATTGCATGCTTACCTTGGTGCTCAAGAGGTCCTGGTCCTGGTTGATTCTGGCAGTTCAACCTCCTTTATCGATCAGCGGCTAGCAGGCAAGTTTCCAACACCAAAATTGTTACCACGTCCTTGTCTGGTGAAAGTGGCAGATGGCTCTCAGCACAGGTGCCTGACATTTTTGCCTGAGTGCAAATGGAATTCTCAAGGAGCAGCTTTCACCACTGATTTCAAGATCATACCATTGGGCTCTTTCGATGCAATTTTGGGCATGGACTGGCTCGAGGAGCACAACCCGCAGATTGACTGGGTCCAGAAAACTCTCACAATACAAACTCCCCAAGGCCCAATAATTTTGAAAGGACACCGCACAGATGACATCCAGTGTACTGCAATATCAGCAACAGAGCTAGCAGCCATCTGCAAACAAAACTCAGTGGCCAACCTGATTCATGTTTGCTCTTTGGCGGGCACAGTGCAAGCAACCGAAGTGATACCAGCGGAACTTCTACCAATTCTGGATCAATTCAAGGATATTTTCTCTGAACCCACAGAATTACCACCGAAACGAGAATGTGATCATCGCATTCCTCTTATTCCTGGAGCTCAACCTGTCAACCAGCGTGCTTATCGTCACAAACCTGAACTCAAGACAGAGATAGAGAGACAAGTGGCAGAACTCTTGGAGTCAGGAATAATTCAACGCAGTAAAAGTCCATTTTCGTCTCCAGCGATTCTGGTAAAGAAGAAAGACGGAACCTGGCGGATGTGTGTGGACTATCGAGCTTTGAACTCCATGACAGTGGTTAGCAAATATCCTGTACCTATCATCGACGAGTTACTAGATGAATTGGTTGGGGCGAGGTGGTTCTCAAAGCTGGATCTTCGTGCTGGCTATCATCAAATACGTTTGGCCGAAGGAGAAGAATTCAAAACGGCATTTCAAACACATTCTGGCCTCTGGGAATATCGTGTGATGCCTTTTGGTCTTGCAGGAGCCCCACCTACATTTCTCGGCGCAATGAATTCAACGCTGAGGCCATTGCTGAGAAAGTGTGTCATCGTCTTCTTCGATGACATACTAGTCTATAGCCGCACTCTGTCAGCACACACGCAACATCTGACGGCAGTTCTGCAGCTGCTGCAACGTGATCAATGGAAGATCAAGGAATCTAAGTGCTCATTTGGTCAACAACGCATTGCTTACCTGGGGCACGTGATAGACCAATCGGGAGTTTCTTCCGACCCAGAAAAGATAGCCAAGGTTGCCAAGTGGCCCACACCGGTAAACAGCAAGCAAGTACGCAGTATGCTGGGCTTTGTGGGGTATTATAGGAAATTCATACAACATTTCGGCATCCTTGCAAGACCTCTGTTTAACTTGTTGAAGAAAAACACGCCTTTCATCTGGACCTCTGAAACCGAAACGGCATTTCAATTGTTGAAGCAGAAATTGATTGAAGCTCCTGTACTGCGTCTACCTGATTTTACCAAGACTTTCGTCATCGACACAGATGCCTGCGACATGGGTGTGGGCGCAGTACTACAGCAGGACGGCCATCCTATAGCCTACATGAGCAAACCGCTATGTCAGAAAAATAAGGGGCTCTCAACTTACGAGAAGGAGTGCCTCGCTGTGCTAATGGCCATTGAACAATGGCGGCCCTACCTGCAACACAAAGAGTTCTTGATTAGAACTGACCAAAGAAGCTTGGTTCACCTGGATGACCAACGCCTGACCACAGTCTGGCAGCAAAAAGCTTTTACAAAACTACTCGGGCTCCAGTACAAAATCATTTACAGAAAAGGGACTGAAAATAGTGCGGCCGATGCCTTGTCTCGCCGACCCCACAACGAACCAGCTTATGTTACAGCAGTCACAACTTGTACTCCTGCGTGGCTAGATGATATCAAGCTGAGCTATTCAACAAACACACATGCCAGCAAACTCATTGCCCGGTTCCGGCAAGCACCTGATGTTAAAAACAGATTCACCTTGCAGGATGATATACTGTATTTCAAGGGGAGAATCTGGTTGGGAGGGTCTTTATCATTGCAAGAGCAAATTATGCATGCATTTCATGCCAGTAAGATGGGTGGCCATTCAGGTTTCCCAGTAACATACAGTAAAATCAGAAAACTTTTTGCTTGGCCCAAAATGAAGCAACAAATCAAATCATTTGTTCAGACCTGCATGACATGTCAACAGGCAAAACCTGAGAGAGTGAAGTATCCTGGATTACTGCAGCCTCTACCCACACCGGACAAAGCCTGGAAAATGGTGACCATGGATTTCATTGAAGGTCTCCCTACATCTGGCACTGCAAACAGTATCATGGTGGTGGTGGATACTTTTACACGCTATGCTCATTTTATTCCATTACACCACCCCTTCTCTGCAGCTAAGGTAGCAACTGCCTATATAGATCATGTATTCAAGTTACATGGATTGCCCGAAATTATGGTATCCGACAGAGACCCCATTTTCACAAGTAAGTTCTGGACTGAATTGTTCAACCAGTTGGGATCCGAGTTGCGAATGAGTTCGGCATACCACCCTCAGACAGACGGTCAGTCTGAGAGGGTAAATCAGTGCTTGGAGGTATACCTGCGTTGTTTCACTCACGCCACACCACACAAATGGAGTCAATTCCTCTCTCTCGCTGAGTATTGGTATAATACTAGTGAACATTCTGCCATCAAGATGACACCGTTCCTGGCGCTGTATGGCAAGGAACCAAGACATTGGGGCATTGATTCTGTGGCCACTTGCACGGCTTCCTCTTTGAATGAATGGCTAGCTGAACGACAGTTGATGCAGGAACTTCTCCAACATAATTTGAATCATGCCAAGCAAGTGATGAAGCAACAGGCTGATAAATCTCGTACACCAAGAACTTTTAGTCTGGGTGATGAGGTATTTATCAAGCTGCAGCCATATGTACAGTCGTCAGTCACCAGACGAGCATGTCACAAACTGGCTTTCAAGTACTTCGGTCCCTATTCGATCGTCCGTGAGATAAATCCTGTGGCATTTGAATTGGCTCTACCCCCTGAAGCACGCATTCATCCCGTGTTCCATGTCTCACAGCTTCGTCGAGTTCTTCGTCCAGGTACACAGGTATCCACCACCCCTCCAACTCCAACTGACAACTTGGTGTTTCCTTCCAAGATCCTCTCCCATCGTTGGCGCCGGGGGCCACATGGACGACTACCTCAGGTTCAAGTCCAATGGTCCGATCCAGCGGCCATTGACATCACCTGGGAAGATGAGCAAGATCTGCGACGACGCTTCCCAGCAGCACCGGCTTGGGGACAAGCCGTGTCTCAAGGGGGAGGGGATGTTAGCAGCCCAAGTACTACCACCTCTACTAGCAACGACATGGGTCTTGTCAACAACAGAACTCGGCCCACAAGACTGCTGCAGCCCAACAGAAGGTACCTGGGAGAACCATGGACCAAGTGACCAAGCTATGACCTACTATAAAGCTGGGCGCAGAGGGAGGAAGGAGGCATCCTTGGGATCAGGAACGGCGGTGGCGGCGGCGGCAGACATTGACTCCCTGTAATAGTTAGCTGCAATTCCCCTTGTAACACTGAGAACCTGCACACATGTACCGTATCTTGGAGTAGAGGAAGTTGGCTGCTAACATGCGCTCCCTTGCCGCGTCCTCCGCTACGCTCAGGCTTCAGCTCCGCCACCGTCGCCGCCTTCTACCGGCACCGCGCATCCGGAGAGCACCGGGTGCTCTGGGCGGTATACTCGGCGCCCATGTCGAGGGGCGCCACCGTCGAGCCGCCTGGTTACTTCGTCCTCCCGGTGGGATCGGACCAGCCAAGATCCGTCCAATGGCCCACGGTTTTAGAGATTTTTCCGGCTACCCGGTCCTCGGACTACCCACCGGTGCACCATCGCGGCGGCCTGCACTGGGCACTGGGCCTCGCCATAACAGTGTTCGACACCAATACTGAGACATTCCGGCAGATGAGCCGCCCAGCACAGTTGCCCGGCGACATGGTGTCACTGCTCGAAATGGGCGGCGACCTTGCTTTCCGCCGCACCGCCGGCGACTGCGTCACTATGGACGTTTGGGTGCTGCAGGACTATGATGATGCCGAGACATGGGCCTTTCGATACCGGATTGATTTGCGAGCGATGGAGGCATCGCCGCCGCTTAATTTCAGGGTGAGGTATGTCCCTAGGATGGTTGTGATCAACGAGCGTGAGCTGTTGGTCGAGCAGCGTCCTGACCGCCTGTTGCGTTGTGACACTGGGGGCGTCTTTTTAGGGAATGTGGAATGCCAAGACCATGACCAAAGTTTGATGAATCAGTTTGCAAACAGTTTGTCACTCACTAGGCATCAGGGCATGATTTCAATTGAGGAAGAACGCACGTTCATGAATGAGTTTGCAAACAGTTTGTCACTTACTAGGCATCGCTTGCAAGAGAGCATGATTTCAATTCCGTTGTTTGAGACGCAACAAGATGCCGTGAACAAGGAGCCTCCGTTCATAATAGTTCTATAAGATGCCGTGCTTGCCGCGCCGCTGGAGTATCTATCCCATATGGGCCCTGTCTTTTGTTATTCGTTCTTCCTATTTCGTAGTACAACTGAACTATTAGTATGGAGGAAGTGGCCCTTATGCTATCATCATTTCGTGCTTGTTATGCTATATTGAACAATAATAATGCTCTGAGCAATGTAGTAACTCTTCTAGATGGTTGTTCTACCCTTCTCCTCCTGTTTACTTTCAGTTTGAATTGTTGAAAAGCACGAAAGCCATGGTTGCAGTTTGAAATGCTAGCTAATTCTTTCATGACAAGTTATGGTATTTTAGTTATTAAAATTGTTAGTTTAGATATTCCCTTCTGTAGCATAATATCCTGTTAGCTTTTTGGTTTTTCCTCTTGCATATTTGTGAAGCTGTCTGCAATTTTAGTGGTGCTTAGATGTTTGTTAGTGTTATTTTACGCTTCTGTTAGTTAGTGTTATTTTACGCTTCTGATAGTCTCTTTTGTTTTTATGGCTGGGTTTACTGATTCACAGCTGGCACTCGGCTCCGCTGTTAGGCTGTTCTTTGTCAGTGTTACTTAAAAAGAGGATCAGAAGATGTACTATCTCCTCTGTTCTTTGTTCTTACTTCTTTTAGTACTACATACACTTTGTATGGCTGAAGTATTGCTGCTAATAATCAGTTCATGCTTGTTATGCTATCTTGAACATCATGTTAATGTTTTGAAGAATGGAATATCTATGCAGAGGCCGGGGGTCTCCCTCCTTTCTAATAAAAAAAATGCTACAAAAATTTTCTACTGTCCCTTATAATTTTCATTTCGCAGTTTAAGAAGCATAAATGGCATGACAGCAGTTCAAAAACATTCCTTCCTGAGATAGATAGGAATGGAGTCGGTTCAGTCGGATGCCATGCTTGCTTTTGTATGATGTCTTGAACAGCATTTCAAAAATTTGCATGACCGTACTTTGTATGTACTTGCTGAAAATGATTTGTCTTCCATACTATTACGGTCTCGGTGGCTCTGCTGCAGATTTCTGAAGTATGTACTTGCTCTATATAAACTTGTGGAAACACTAGATGTTATTTCCAGCATTTCCTCTGTCAGAGATATATTTGCTTGGCGAATTTGGTTTGGCGGTTTAACAGGTTTAACTTAAAAGTTTTACTGCTGAATCAATTTGTTAGTCTTGACCAAAACTTTAGTCTTTGTTTCAATTCTTGCCAACATTGTTAGCACGACAATGTTTTCCCTTCCCTGTACTCTTTTTAATCAATATATTGGCATACGCATGGGCAAATGAGATCATGACCGAATTTTTGGTTAGCCAAACATTTTAAAGGACTAACTTGGACATATTAATTCCATATTACTTGATCAACAGTCTGGAAGCAATTTTCATCTTTGCTTGTTTGAGTGTTTATCGATATTTTCGGATCGGTGATGTAACACACGGGCAAATAAACCTTGACCAGAATGTTTGTAAACACATGGGCTATATTTATTTTCCGAAAAGAACAAACTTGGGCTCAAATGAAACATGCCAGACATCCTATCACTCGCCCTCAACTCCAAGAACTGGACTTCATGGCACACTAAAAAATTAATTTGTAATTCTGTTTTAATGCAAGCACATCTTGGAAACTGAAGATCTTCTATAAACGATGAAATGAAAAGAAAGGAAAAGGAAGGTGACATCCGACGATAAATATAAAGCAAAACTAGATGGTACGCCAAGTTACACATCAAGTCCTGGAACCTGGACTAGAAGCTTGGCTGCTAAGCTCTAACGCAACTACGGAAGGGATGAAGGGGCCGGGTACCCCAGCCCCAAATCAGATAACAGATCTTCTACTCATCAATCTGGTTCTGTTTGCAGTGTATGACAAACGACATACTGAAGAACTGTTCAGTTCTTAAAGTTTAGATTTCTGAAGCAAGCGAAGCCAGACTAAGATGTGAATAAAAAGGAAAGAATAATCTCAGAAAAGAGAAAGGGAAACATCAAAGAACCAATTGTATAAAAGGTATGAGTATAACTAGTGCACCAGAAATAAGGTACAAGGTATACTGACAGGTACACCATAGTCAGATATGATATACTGACAGGTACATTGCTCCTCCATCAGATACGCCCTAGTCTGCAGCATCAGAGAGGACGCCCTAATCTGGAACTTGGACTAACTGGTTCCCCCGGTCTTGGCCAATGAATTCAGAACTGGTGAAAACAAGAATCCAAAAACAGATGATCGGCCTGTTACCTGGTGAATTGTACTTCCTCTGTTTCTAAATTAGCTTGCTAAAGCGTCTTATATTAAATAACGGAGGGAGTATTTGCTAAGATTTTGCATTGGAAACCCGAATTTCTGTAAAGTTACTTCACATTGACACACTTCATGATGGAAAGAGAAGACAATATTAGCACATTTTGGAGAACCAGTCTGGTATGCCCCTTATGGAGTCATTTTTATCAAGATCGTCAATCAATTTGTAGATAATCCCACAGCCGATCGTGAGGTCGAAAACTACGGTGTTGCTTCCTTGTATGGAGATCTCTCCCCTCGTGCTACATCCTGTCTATCCCCGTCGCCTGTTGTGCCGACTGTTTATGAGGGTGAAGTTGCTATCGAGATCGTTGCTCCGGTGCTACGGATTATGCCTGAGCTGACGAAGCTTTGTGGTGACTCCACTCCGCCTATTTCAATGGTGCTTCCTAAGGATATGGGGTCGCTTGGAGAGATCTTGGCGATGCCGACTGCACCCTCGCCGTTGTTGTTGGAGCCCAATCAACCGCTCGCCTTGGTGGACCGTGGAGGTTTGGATGTTGCTATGGCTGTTGACCCGGTGACGCGTGTGAGTGTTGTGGCTGATGAGGCGATGAAGCCCATCCAGTCGCCTGCATTTGATTGTGAAGAGATGTGGGCACGCATTGACACTGTGGTCTTCGCGAAAAAGCTTCACCGCTTGCTCGACTGCTTGGAGGCGGCTAGCCCTGGGTCTGCCAAGGCAATTGCTTGCCTTCTAGTGGAGGAGGCTTCTACGAACAAAATCAAGAAGGTGAAGAAGGTTCTCAGGAGCATTGGCAAGAAGAGTGACGCCATTGGTAAGGCGTCCGCGGCTGCTTAATGCATGATTCTCAATCTCTTCGACCACCATCTCCAAGTGTCTGGTCTTCGTGGAATTGGTGGTGTTCGTTGCCTTCAACCTTGATTATGTTTTGGGATGTTTTGCGACATGAAAGTGCAAGGGGTTGTTGTGGTTGTGCGTTATGTATGTTTGTCGGGTTGACAGCGGGGTCGTGGATTTTCTTTCTTAGCGAGTAATCCGCATGTGGCGTATGTGTATCGGTTTTCGTCCGGTTCTCCGTTAATTAACTGGGCAATTCTCTTCTTCTTAATTAATTGATAAGGCAAATCTTTTGCCTCCGTTTCAATTTTTTTTATGTTTTTGACTTATAAGTTGCTGTATCAGGCCTTGGTCGTTTTATGTTGCAAATTACTGTATGATCCTGCTAATCCCTTGTATTTTACGAAAGTATGGAGCACTCTAATGAAGTTTTCGCTTTACCAATGCTAGTACAGCAGATATTATTATGAAAATTAAGCTATGCAGGGAATAAGACATCTATAATACCTAAATAGTTCATCCCCACTAACCTTTCTATCTTGACATGCAAGCTATCCACATCATCAAGTAGGTCCATCATGCAAAAACTAATTTCCATCAACTCTTCATGCACATGCTCCCATTAATTCTCCATGCATTACAAATAAATATTTATAAAAATTAGGCACTTAGCTCCACGATTTATAAACGATTTTTTTATAGAAAATCAAATTATAAGTTACCTCGCATGTTATTTTTCTATTCGACAAATTTTCTATGAATGCACATCTGTAGTTGCTATCAGTATTTTAGGTTTAATCAATAGTGGAGATGTTTCCACTGTCTCTACTCAACTTCTTTTCGTCTCTTATCATCTCATCGATATATTGTCAAGGTAATAAATTATCAAAGCAAAAAATCACACATATTTTTGGATTTTCATCAAATTATCTTAGATTTATACTCTAAACAATATATTTTTTGAATTCTTTTTATAAACAAATTATAATATGTTTCATAATTTTCTCCTGTTTTAAAACATTACAATATTTATTAATAGTTCCCGCAGCAACGCGCGGGGTATCATCTAGTTATTAGTTATGAGTTATGACACTTACCTTCTGCATCCTAAGCTTGTAAAACTAGAAAAACTGTCTGCCGTCATGAGTTCCTCCGATTGAACACTTACCTGATTATTAACTGGCGATATCAATTCCTTCATTAGTAGAACAAAATCTGGAATACAATTTAATCTTAGCTTTCTCTCTAACTGAAAACTATCAGTTTAGCATCCAATTGTATTTTCATCAATCTAGTGGCACCTATTACCACAAAACTAATAACCTAGAAATCAAAATTTCCCTGGTGTTCGGATAAAAATGAATCAAAGGGTTATCTGGTTAAAATGCCATGCTGAACACTAAGATGTTGTTTAGTCGGAGAATAGATATATGACTAACACTAAATGTATTAAACTATTAATTGCTCAGAAAATCAAATAATTCAGAGAAAAATAATTAGAAAGTGTAGATTAACATATATAAAGAGCCAATCAGTACATCAAAGGCATCTTGCAAGACCAACTCTTCTCCTCGAAAAGAACTCTTACATCTAAAAGACTGAAGTAATCATCCAGAAAACATGGGCATACATAATATTTGGAACATTTGATTGCCTCATCCAAGATATTATAAGGCAATTCAACTCACACAAAGATCTCTAAACCCTAAAGGGTAAAAACTACTCCATGTTTCAAGACTTGTAGTTAATCTCAGGTGGCCACATGTCAACTAAACTAATTATATGGAGGCTAACTCAAGATTAGCACATCAAATTTTGCGGGACTTGGTAGCCCTCTCAAAGACATCTAACATGACATCAGGACAAGATCTTTTGAGGTGTGCATACCCCTGGCTAGCCACCACATCATTCATTCTGTCTGAAGAGAGTATAAATTCAACACATGCATCTTTCAGCTTGCCGCAGTGATGCTGATCAGCTAGAACCAATGTTGTCGCCACGGTCTCAACGTCAAGGTTCTTGCAGAGAATACTTTCACATATCGTCTTCATCCTGTCCATGGCATACCTGTCGGCAGCCACCAGCAAGTGCTTAACCATCTCTTGGTTCTCAGCATCATCGAGGTCATCCATAGCAGGCAGCGAATCCGTGTAGATGAAGTGAAGCAAGGCCCTGAAAACATGGGGCTCCATGTCTTGGAGGATTATTATGTTCCCACTCTTGGCATCGGCACCGCTCATGGGACCGTAGAGTTGAGCATCGAAGACCGGCGATCGCGTGGCGAGCATAATCTTGTGAGCAGGGAAAACCTCTCCTTTAACCTCAAAATTCACATCTGCTCCTCTCTTGCCATCGAGCAATTTTCTGAGATGATTTGACAGGTCCGACGGCGGCGCCTCAATATGTGGCACCTGAGGCCGCTTGATAATAAGCTTGATCTCACACTCAATCACCAGGCGGTCTTCCCGCAGGTACCGCGACGATTCGAGCACACTCTGTTTGATGAACATGTCAGCTCCATAGGCATTAGGATGGCAGAAATTGTTAGCAAAGTGGCGGATCAACGGCGCGCCGCCCGAGTCAATTAGGCTGAATGTGTAATTCGCCCTGACCTCGACGTTCTTGGTCAGGAGGTCGAGATAGACAGAGACGTAGTCCTTGCACTCCTGGGATGAGTTTGCGTTGGGGTAGTAACGGATGCACCAGTCGTAGCCGCCGACGGCGAAGCTGGCGGACCGTATGCACTTGCCGGCGCCCAAACCCTTGTGCAGATGGTAGCCGACGATGTTGAACACGTGCTTGCCCCTCGCCGTCTCTGAGCTGCTCGTAGACACGGTCGTTGGAAGCGGTGGTTCCATTGCTGCGGCTTGGGCGGCGGCGGCGGCGGCGCAGGTGGGACCGTCGGGGGAAGACCGGAAGAAGAGCGACAAGAGAATCATGCACAGGCGGAGGCCTGTCAAGCGGAGATGTTTTAGGCCCACTTGCAACAGCTGGGTTGGGCCAATATGAGCCCTCACGACTCTGGTTCTCTCTCTCTCAGAGAGTAATCCGGTTCAAACATTTTTTATAAATTTCATCCTAGTTTCGAAGCATGTTCTCTCCCCATTCAAACAATCCCGTCAAAATGTATCTGCGGCTTGACCACATGCAAAATTCCCCAAAATACCCAAAACAGAGTACGATGGTTCTCCCTAACAATACTTTCTTAGCTAAAGTAAGGATCATATGCCTTCACAACATTTTTTTTGCGAATAACATTCACAACATTCACTATGCATAAGAATAAATGTTTACTCCTCCGAGAGCAATGCCAAAACAAAACAAAAACACTCTTGATATGTTGGAATTGGTCTGAAGTAGTCCTTGTCGAGACTTCGTGCGCCAGCGATCCTACCTCGGAGAGCAAACCTCCTACCCTTTTATCGTACATTTCAAGTTCAGGGCATACTCCACTTGCATACTCCACTTGCTTCTTCATGTCTTACTACACGCTCGTCATCTACATCATGTTAGAGCATCTCTAACCGATCCCTTAAAAGTATAACTCCTCATTTTACTCCTCTAACAACACCTAACTGATCTCTGTAACCGTGGAATGTTTTGTAAGAGTCAACCACAAAAATCTGCCCAACTCACTCAAATATACCCGACTAGCGTCTTTCGGAGTAAAAGTTTCGCCCCTCCTGCTTGAGCGTCCACCACTTCCCGATGTCGCCACCATCGATGCCCCCGACTCAAAATGGAATGGAGCCACAAGTTCCTTCTGCCATCCCGATGGCCACCGTTGCCCACACGAGATCGCCGACACTAGTAGGGAAATGCTTACGTCAACTTTCATTGTTGGCGCGCCAAATTTTAAAAATTCCACCACTATTTTTTTTCAAATAGTGCTAGCGTTGACATGTTTGATACGCCAGTTTTACATGGTTACTGCCGTCGTGGATTTTATTACAACGCCATCACTACCTGGTACTAAGGATGGCAATAGTTAGTGATTACTAGGCAAGTTAAAGTGATCAACCGTAGAGCAAATGCAAAAGTCTTAGTGACCATCACAAAGAGTAAATCATTGAAATTAATCAAGTAAATCCCAACTTTATGCCAATTTTTCATGAAAGTATTATTAGCTCTACTCAATTTTCTGTCTGTCAAAAAACCATAAATTGCTAAGTAATTTGCAAAAATAAAAATCCAATCATGACTAAATAGTTGTCTTAAAATTTGATGATGAGGCGTACTTTTTAGAAGTGGAAAATCAAGAAATGCTCACGAAAACGGAATATGGGTCAACTCCCTCTCATCATATTTTTCAATCTCTGACACTCCCAAGAGTCTCGAATGAGTGCCAAGGAAAATATTTCCACCCGACTGAAGCATGAGTAAATATACACACACCTAGAAAAATGTGAGCTAGAGAAGGAAACATGATATCGAAGAAAAACTGAATGAATATTCTTAGGCATCTTCGCTTATATTAATTTATATGTGGTCCATATGAAAATAAGAACAAGCAATCCGATAATCCTGCACCGGCCTATCACTGTACATTATATATTATTGACACTCAAGAACAGTAGAATTTTTTCATCCCGATCGTTCTATGGATAATTGGATCGCACCCTGCACACAATGCATCGAAAATTTTAAAAAACAATGCATCGACAAATGTATTTTTTTGTATCTCTCTCTCTAGTGAATGATGGAAGTCAATGCCAGCAGATATCACACTAGGGCCGGGTGTGCTTTGTGTAAAAAAAAATCAATCTTTATATGCATGCAACATGCATCATTTTATTTTCTCGTTGAATTGCATAATTACTTTCATCAATACCACACCTACTACTATATCATTAAGGAGTATATATTGCTATTCAGTAATACACCGACCCGAGTTGAATAAAATCAATATGTCACCTATGACTCTCGTGGATGTGTAGTGGGGGCTATGTAGTTACTATATATGTACTACCCCCACGCGAAGATTACTAGTACTAGAAATACAAGTGAGCAGAGTAGAGCGCTACAGGTTACTTACTCCATATAATTTGTCCATCTCATTGTTCACACGATATATATAGCTCAGCACTGGTCTCTTTTGAAAATCCATATAGCAAAGAAAGATGGGGGGGTTAACCTTAATGCTGGCCAGCCAGAGTAAACTATGGTAGAGTATGAATGGATGGCATCACGAAACATACATTTAGAACACATGAAAATTGTTGTGCAAATTCACTTGTAGTCGCTGCGATTTAATTTTGCAGAGCACAACATTCTACTCCCTCTGTTCCAAAATGTAGGTCGTTGGGCACCACCAGTTCAATTTCTATCACGTTACAAAACTTTTCGCGTTTCCAGTTTTACCCTCCCACCGCTCGCTTGTCACTCTCTGAGACTGAGACCTCGCTCGCTCTTCTCGCCGCTCGCTCTCCGCCTCCCTCTCCTCGTCACCAGCCCCTCCCTCTCCTTGTTGCCGCCCTCTTTCTCTCCCCGTCGCCGGCCTCTTCCCCCGTTGCCGACCTTTTCCCCCATCTGTACAAGATCCAGTTTTTATCCCCACCATCAGGATCTGTAGTGGGAGGAGCAGCCGGCGGCGAGGAGGAGCTCGATGTAGCAGAGAGGAGTAGCTTGATGTGGGGGCGAGGAGGAGCTTGATGTGGCGTGTCCTCGTGCTCGGCGGCGACCGCCATTGGGGCGCCTACACGCGCACCTTCCGGGAGCTCCTGTGGGCCAGCGCTTGGCTCTTCCACGCCACCGGCAACCGCAGCTACCTCGCCTACGCCACCGGCAAGAACGGCGACGACTTTGCCGACCTCGGCAACCCCCGCTACTTCAGCTGGGACGACAAGCGGCCCGGCACCCAGGTGCTTCTGTCGAGGGTGAGCTTCTCCGCGTCGCAGGCGTCCGGCGACGACAACGATGGCTTGGAGTCGTACAAGCAGACCGCCGACGCTGTCACGTGCATCCTTCTGCCGGACTCTGAAACTGCATCCTTCAGAACACAAGGCAAGATGCAAGAAGCAGCATCCTTCAGGATTAGTAGTACTCCATTTAATTTGATTCCAGCGTCCGGTAGTTCCTCATGGACTTGCAATGCGATTGTGCAGGGGGGTTGTTGTATGTGGCGGAGTGGAACTCGCTGCAGAACGTGCTTCCCCTCGGATTCGGCCATGCCAGGCATGCTACTAATCCCTCCCAGTTTCTTGGTTCGATTCCTTACTTGGCAGTGAGACCGTTGGTTTGATTTGTTGCTGCACCTGCTGTAATTTTGCTAGTTTACGTCCGAGGCGCCACGTGAAGAAACAGGGCGGCCAGGTCCCGGCGTCTGTGGTTGCCGGGCTTTATCTTCAGAAGAAGAAGATGTATGTGCAACTGGACATCATAGCTTCTCTTTGCACATTATGAAATGCTCTTCAGTTCTGCTTCTTTTTTCTCAATTACACCACTGCTTCTTTTTTCACATTATGGACATCATAGAAGAAGATGTATGTCCAATTGGTACTCTCTATTTTGAGTAGTGTGTTTACTCAATTTCTCTCAACAAATTAAATTAAACTGTAGTACTCCTGGAGTAGTAAACTGAAACTGAAACGTGTAGTACTCCTCTACTGTAACTGAACAAAATAGTTTGGTTTGCACCTAATTTTCCTTCTGCACTTAAGAGTTCAGTTTACTCAAGTGTTTAATTGTTGATATTTACTCCAAGAGTACTTTGAAACTGGACCTTTATTTTAATTATTATTTTTTTCCTTTATTTTAAATTGAATGAACCTTTTCTGTGGAGTTTTGCTTGTTGTTGATTTACTGGAGTACTAGTGGTTATTTCTTGTAAAGTTGCACAGCTGCTGCAAATGCAAAATGTGACTGATGTTAGTTGTACTCCAGCACCTTGTAAATTTGCCGATGTTATTACTGAAGTAGCTACTGTTAGTAGTGCTGCTCTGTTTCATCAAGCAGCAGGGTCGTCGAGGAGCAGCAGAATAAACCTTGTTGTTTAACTTGCTGTTTCTTGCAGTAGCTTGACTTAAATTAAAAGAACCTTGCTGTTTAACTTGCACATTATACACACATACTCCGAATAAACCTCATAATCTTCAAATGCTTGATAGCAACTCTTCAAATGCTTGTCATTAACTGAAATTGTTCTTTTAGTTTAAATTAGATGATCATTTTATTTTAATTTTAATTAGATTATCCTTTTCTTTTACGTAATTAAAATTTAAAGAGACATTATACACACATACTAACATAACATCAACTTCTGCATCTTGAACAATAACATCTCCTTCATCTTGAACCATAACATTTTCATCATCTGCAGGTGGAGTGTAATTAAGGTCTGGGATGTTCTCCATGACGGTGACGCAGCTGCTGGACTGGAGGTGCTACTGTGATTTGTTTCCTGGAGGTGCTCCCTGTTGTTTCTGCTACTGCCTGGAGGTGATCCCTTTGATATGGAGGTGCTCCCTACTGGTTTTGCTGCCGACTGGAGCCTGGAGGTGCTCCCTACTGGTTTTGCTCCCTTTGATATGGAGCAGAGCTGAGAAGCCGCTGCTGCTGCCGCCTATTGCCTGGAGTAGAGGAGCAGGCGCTGGTTTCCTGGAGCTGAGGAGCGGGGCCAGAGAAGGGCGCCCGATTGCTTCCGCCCAGAGGAGGGCGCCAGATTGCCGAGGAGGCAGGCGCCCAGATCGGGGCCGAAGGTGGACGGCGCCCAGATCGGGGCCGGAGGTGGAAGACGCCAGATCGGGAAGTTTCAAATTTAGCACTCAGATCGGAGGGGTAGTCTAGTCCTTTCCTTACTATTCACCTGGTCGGAAATTGATCCCACGGACTTACATTTCGGAACGGAGGGAGTATGTGTTAATGTTAACCATCTATGTGTTGTTCTAAAATAATAATTGGTGACGTATCATTTCAAACCATCTCAATTGATTATACAGTTACCGCTTTTTCCTAACTGGCACCGCGGGTGGAAAAAAAATCCAACCCCAATCCCCGTGTTAGCCCGGTGGGTAACTCCTCTCTCATCTCTGCTCCCTCTCTCCCCCGCCAGTGCCGCCGGCCGAATCTGCCAGGGCAAAGCCCCTCAGGCCTTGTTTGGTGGTTAGGGGATAACAACCCAGGGTAGTAAAGCATCAACAGCCGATTTCTCACACCCCTCAGAACTCTTAACCCAGCCCAGTAGGAATTGTCTGACTTGACGGATTTTAAATTGCCACCTTCCAATATTAGTGTTAGACCATTCTTAAGTCACCTTGTCGATAAAAACTTTCCGTTTGAACCATGACAATAAAAAAACAGCCTTGTTCTGATGTAAATGGATTCATTGGAGTCCAAAAGAAAACAAACAGGGAAATGTGGTCCGAAATACTCTTTCGAAGATCTCCCGGAAAAAAACTCCTTTGAAGAGTCTACACCATCACCGGAGGAATGCACACATCTTTTTATTTTGTAGTTGAGTTGCATAGTTATTCTCATCAATACCACACCTACTACTGTTATCAGGAAGTGTATATTACTTTTTAGTAATACACAATATATACTTATTGAATGAAATCAATACAACACCTACTACTCTCATCAAAGTGCAGTGGGAGTTACATAGTGTGCCCTACTACTCCACACAAAGGTTATTAGTGCTATAGATACCAGGGCAAAGTAGAGTGCACACATGTTACTTCTCCATATATACTTTTTCCATGTCATTGCTCACACCATATTGCTTAGCACTGGGCTCTCTTGCATATCCATAGCGAAGAAAGATGGGGATATAGCTTTGATGCCGATCAAAGTAAACAAATGGTAGAGTATGAATGGATGGCACCGGGAAACAATGGTAGTTTTGTGGAAATTTCGGAAATGGATATATACCTACACAAGCGGATACATGTTATATCTATACCATCCATTGGGACGATGTTGCTTGAAGATCTATGCAGTGATGCATCGGTGGGAAACTGGAAAGGGCTTGACACATTGTAAGGAACCTTACACATTGAATATGAGTAGTAATTGTTCAAAAAGAATGTGAGCGCTGGAAACGGCTTCATGCCTACCAGTATACAACGCTGGATAGCAGGGGACTATGCATGGCAAATTTGGAAATGGGTAAGATCTGGTACTGGCAGACTTTTCAATTTAAATTTAGAAGGAATGCGAACTGAACAAATTGTATGGAATCTTACACGGACTGTTGGAAAAATACGTGTTGATCCTATAATTTTTCTGTGTTGACAAGGCGCACCGAACGGAAACTGATGTCTTTGGCGGATCTTGATACATCAATGAATGGTGTGTACATAATTCGCACTCAGGAAATTTTCTTGTTGTCCCCGCAACTTTACCTTGAATATCACTATTCGAGTGCCTGTGTTTATATTAGCAAAGTTTGCTTTTCTGTGAAGGGTGTATGACAGTACCAGTATGGAATACTGAGCTATTCTAATTTACCCCCCTCAATCGTAAATCCTGGCTCCATCCCTGCGCATGGAAGCATGGAAGGTGTCCAGATGTATGCATCCCACTAGCCCACACTACTAACCACAAACTTGCTTGTGATTCTGAAGTGATTGTCCTACCATGGTATGATTTTAGCGGGGAAGGACAGCTCTTTATACCTTCATGTCATGTGATCTATTATGTCATGGAAAGCCCAATTTCATATTTTTCATATTTTTACAGTATAAAAATATAATCTCTAGAGGCAGAAGTATTTTTTTTGTAGCCTTGTCGTACAATTATCAGCGCCTACAGTTTGCGAAGATTTTGAAAATAAATTCTGAAGATCAAGCAATTCACAATCATTGATGATGAAAAACTTACATATTAAGTTACAACAGTGATAATACAACCATCCTTATTTCTTTTAATGTGGGATCTCTATCATTGGATTGTTGCAATACAAAACAAAGTTTAAAATAGCGGCGCTATAGCGCGAAAATGACCAGCGTAGGCCGAGCTACAGGTGCACGTTATCCTGCCCATCCACACCTGCATATGGATTAGCGCGCTTCCGGTATTGACGCATGTTGTCTCCTAGTAGAAATCGCTCACTCCGTGTATTCCGGAAAGAATAGTTAGTTTATTCAACGAATCAAGCCAGTAGTACATCCTTGTCTTACACGAGCTGGAACCCCAGATTGCATTATTGATCGGCACAGTGACGACGCGTTGTGCCGCTAAAAAAATCTGCCCCTTACACACACGTAATAAGTTAAGTCAAAATTAACAGTAACCAACACACCTGATGCGGCACATCATTAGCAACCACGATTCAACATAAATACAATAATCATTTCGTTTTAACCAATAATCTATCTAAATTTTGTTAATTCATTAATTTGTGAAATTAAATTTTTGTTGATGTTCTTTGTTTTAACCAGCCGTGCTAAACACACGTTATGCTTTAGTCAGGAGCATCATAGATTACAACATAACACGCTATCAAGAGTAATTTGATGGACACTTTGCTATTAATGTTTTAGGTTTAGTCAAGGATGAACACGTCTTCGCCGATATATTGTCAATTATCTAAAATAACAAAACAAAAATCAAACTTATTTTTGGAAAAAAAATTCATCAAATTTTTATAGATTTTTTACTTTAAATAATATTTCTTTCAAAAAAATCATAATCAAATTATACTATATTTCCTAAATTTTCACATATTTTAAAACATCAATTTTTTTCCTTAAAGTTTTCGCACCAACACGCGAGGTATCATGTAGTGTAACATAATTAACTAACTCACTTGATCCAACACGTTGCACCTAAAGCACCATGTTTAACATCAAAGCTTTGTTAGACTAGCAAAGAACATGCGCCACGCTAAACAACACAGGTTTGTGTGATTGGGATTAATGTAACACACTTTGATCCATTTGTACGTACACTTAAAAGTACAATGATTAAGGGACTCATTTGATCCAACGCATTTTATTAACACCCCACACACGTATATAGCCGAGTTTTCAATCTGCAAGATTCCTGCCAGTTCATCCACACAGGCACACACTAAACCAATTGCCTATGTCACGTCAAACCTTTCTGTCACGTCACGACGTGCCAAAAGTGAATATGGAGTTCCATTGGTAATCACCTCCCAACTTGCCCACCTCCTTCGTACCAGAACGTGGGCGAATTGAGCATGCAACATGCACTGCGGTTGAAACACTTGTGCCATCCTTCTACGTCTACATGCCCTAACGTGGGCGAATTGAGCATGCAACATGCACTGCGGTTGAAACACTTGTGCCATCCTTCTACGTCTACATGCCCTACCTATTAAACATAGGCTGTTGCTTCAGGAGACAACAACCTGACACAAAAGAATCCCAAGGCAACAACGAACGGCATAGATTCACTGGAGCTGGTAGCCCGTCCTACATACATTCGCTAGCGGCGCTATAGCATATTGGGCGTCCTCCCGCTAAAGCTATGCATATTTTTCGCTAAATGGAAAAGCGCGCTAATATCGCGATAAATGACGCTAAAACGCTAAATCAGACGACCAAATAGCGTTTTTCTTTCAAATGAATCAGGTGTTGGTTTGTTTATTTTTTGGTAAGTGAGAATAACGTAGCAAAATCTTTGCAATCAGCCTAATGTTGAGCTAAGTATTTTCTGTTGTACCCTATCTAGTTTTGGTAAGTGAGAATAACGTAGGAGTTTAGATAATATGCATATATGAGGATTAATTTTCATATAAATTTTTTTACTTTTACGAAAAACGCTAAGTGGCTTAGCTTCGCTATAGCTTTCTTAGCATCTGGATTATGCCGCCGCTAAGAAGCATAGCCCGCTATTTTAAACTATGATACAAAATAAGTTAAATGTAAAGCATCCCACTATGCCACTACTAGCCACAAGCTGGTTCTCCAGCCTGCGCTAAGTGCTAACGATCTTCAACTTTGTAATTCTGAAATGTTTGAACTACTGGTACGCTGCACTAACACGGCATCGTATGCGGGGTGGAAAGCCCAGCAAAACCCTTCAGGGAAGAAAGAAATCTGGGATCTGCTGGAGATGCTTTAAGGCCGCACCACATGGAAGCTGAATGTCAAAGTACAACACTCAATTGCACAAAGATTAAGAGAACATTACTTCAGATAACCATGCGATAAAATCCAAAATCTCATCATGTTTCCAGAAAAACAAAATATCATGCATGTGTGCTGCGCTGCTGTGTGGCATCTCAGTTCTGTAACAACCTTTTCAACACAGAAACAGTCTGATCGTTTAGTTCTTCATTCCCCGGATAGATCATAAGAGCTGCAACTTAAGAGCTCTACGGAAGTCTTAACACAATATATTGCAAGTTCTAACTGAAGATAGTTTAGATTCTTTGTGTGAACCGAAGTCTAGCACATTGATGATGGCCGGCTTGGAAACTTGCCACTCCGCTCCTTTGGTATTCCCCAGTCAAGATCTGTAGTTTAGTTTGAACCAACTGTGTTGCTACTTGCTAGTACAAAGGGCACAAATGATTCTTCTTTGCTCTGTTGCCTCGAGGAATCCAATGATGCAGCTCACATGGCCTTTAACTAGATAAGCTGATTGGCTGTAAAACAGATATCAACACAATCAGGCCATGATGGATAAGTTGGTTTTGAAAAACCAGAGAAACATGGACTTTAACTTTCTTCTGACATGCATATCAGAGAATTAGTTCGCAGCTTCTCACCCTGCCTACTAAATGTGGAAACTGCTCCAGGTTGCTAGGCTAACATAGACAATTACAATGCAAGTTGAATCACAAAGATGAATTCCTGACCACGCAGACTTGAGACAAATATATTGCCAATTCCATCTAGCTCAGTCATGTACTAGTACAGATGGCGTTAGTGATATATTGCTAGGACACTGAACTCAGTAAATTTTGTAAGCTTGGTATGAGTGGCAGAGTAATGACTTTACTCCCAAAGATGACAGAGACAGTAGTATATCAGCTATAGCTAAGAAAAATATTGGAGATATAGCTCAAAATCTATTTAAGATCTGTTCTCAACCTCACCAAATGGAATGTATGTGGATTTTTTTAATCTAGAAATAAGAAATGGCAGGAGATGACATTAGAACTTCTATCTCAGTTGTCTACTAGTACATATGGCGTTTGTGATATATTGCTAGGAGCGATATGCCTTTTAACAGTTTCACTTAACCTTTCTAGCTAGTAATACAAATGGCATGTACCTGAGGAAAATAAATAATTAGACCACATACCATTTTCTACATAGGACAGCAGGCTATGTGATGTCTGATATATTTCAATGTATATGCATGATGAACAAGAGAATTTATGATTGCCACAAAATTTTCATTCGAATATAATAAATGCAATAAAATAAGCTAGTTCCCATTTTACAACGTAGAAATCTTACAGATCGTCACAAAATACTTACTAATAAACACCACAAAACATTAAGCCTATGCTCTGGTCCACGTATGCTGTTATGCACTATCATATCAACTAGATGATGCCCCGCACGTTGTTGCGGAACTTTTTTGAAAAATATTTCAGTAAAAATGTTTGGTTAAATGAAGCATGTATATTTGAAACAATAACTTTTGAAATAATATATGGATTTAATATAAATATCATAATAAAATGAAAATTCCCATGCATGTGGGTTTTTATTATGCATAGTGGCATATTAAGGTGAGTCTTTTTCATGCATGTTGAATGATGAGGTTGCATGTTTGCATGTTGAGAGAAATATGCTAGTGAAGGGTGATGTGGCATGCATGATGAGGTGGAGTGTGTGCATGTTGAGAGAATTGGTAGTAGTGGGGAGCAACTTCTTAAGAATGTAAGATGTAAGATATATAATTATATATGGAAAGTTCATACAAGATAAACTCTCCTAGAAAATACTCCCTCCATCCCAAATTACTTGTCTCAGATTTTTCAAATATGGATGTGTCTAGATGTAAAACTAAGTCTAAATACATCCATATCTAGACATTTGAGACAAGTATTTTGGGACAGAGAGAGTACTTGTGTATGAGGGAAGCTATAGCTTGATTTGCAGAACACTGAACACAAAACAGTGATTTTACTCCCAAAGATGACAAAGAAAGTAGTATATCAGCTATAGCTAAGAAAAATATAGGAGATATAGCTCAAAATCTATTTAAAATCTGTTCTCAACCTCACCAAATGGAATGTATGTGGATTTTTTAATGTAGAAATAAGAAATGGCAGGAGATGACATTAGAACTTCTATATACGACGCTAAAGATTTCCATACCTAATTATGATTAATATAAAGGAGCTTAGTAATTAAATTAAATCCTCCTAGTCAAGCAGCCCTGATTCAGTCTTGAGGGCTCACCTTGTTGTGTACCAACCAAAAAACGAGGCCACGGCATGAAGTAGGGATAGACGGCACCATGAAGGATACGACCAAGCTTGTTCAGCACCGCTGTTTCAATGCAGAATGATAGGAGCCAGTGACTTGTATGACGATGCCCCCACACTCCACAATAAGCAAAAAAGTACACAAAGCCATCGATAATCTCCATAACTCTCAGTTGAACTCTTTGATCAATATCTCCAAAATCACACCGAACGATCCCAAGTATCTCCTGCAATGGAAGCGACTTGTCCAACATCCATCTCTCAACACCATCGTCATCAGCTCTCCTTATCCATACAACGAGCACCGATTTCAATGTCAGTGATGCCAGAGGTGCGATGACCAAACAGAGCTTTCCATCATTGGCCCTGCCAGCCGTTGTATACATTTCATTAACCATACTGCTCGGTGGCATGTCCATTCGAAAGAACTGCATCGTAGTAGTGTTAAGCACACGGGCATCCGATGGCTCTCCATCAGTCCAATAGATGCAACCATTCACCAGATTACCACCCTGAGGCCAGTGCCCATCGATGTCTGTCCATGGGAAGATTTGCCACTCCCCGGTGTCTGACGATAAGACGTTAGCACCCGCCCCACGTTCGCCATGCAAGATGCACACGACACGGTACGGTGACCGGAAATCTTCTTCTTCGGTGAGGATGTGGACATCAAAATACAAGCATAGACTATCTTCGTGGGGCGGCAGGGGAAAGAGGTCCATGGTACGCATGAGCGGATTGTAGACGGCTATCTGCCTTGTACTCCAGTTGTTGAGGACGACGAATCCGTCGCGGCATTGGTGGATAAACCACTCGAAGACGACCTCGTTGTCGCCGTCTTCGGTGATGGAATCCTCATCATCGTCTTCGTCTTCAGAGGCGGGGACGAGGATGATATCCCCGTCGTCTTTTTCAGGCGCGGGGACGGGAACATAGACGGCATCCTTCTCATCGTCTTCGGGGACTGGGACGGAGACGGAATTGTTGTTGGCGTCGTCTTCGGGGAGGGGAAGGCGGGTGAGCAAGAGATCGGCGCCACGGACGGCCGCCGCAAGGTCCGGGTCTGACCGGCGGAGGAGAGGCACGAAGGTGGGAGTTGCAGTGTCTTGACCGCCGAAGTAAAGACCTAGGAGCGGGGGTGGGTGGAGCGCGCGGAACTGGCGCCGGAAAGCGGGGCACGAACGGACGGCGTCGAGGAAGACGCGACAGCTGAGGGTGGCGTGGACGAGGCTGGGGAGGGAGGGGAGGCGGAGGAAGATCTCGCGTAGGCTGTCACCGTCGAGGGAGGTTATCGTGGTTGGGGGGAGTAGTGGGGGTTGCTTTGCCGACGGCGATTGTGGCGGCGCGGCCATGGCGCAGCGCACACGGAAGGAACTAGGGTTTCATTTCAGCGAAACTTGATGACTGTGGCTATTTATAGGAAGTAAAATTGACCTAAACCAAGCTCTCTCTCACGCATCTGTTGTTTTACCCGTTGGATCATGTGTTTTGGCGATGCGTAGCCGTTTGATACATCATCTCGTCTGGCAAGAGCTGCTCCTGGGCTGGGCTGTCCTTGGGCTGCTATTCTAGAGGATGAATCGGCCGCCTCTCATTCACACTACCAATTAACGTCAGATCCTAAAAGAACGGCGGTGATTCTCCTTCCTACCCACTCTCCTCCGCTAATCCCACCCCCTTCCCGCTAGGCCAAACCCTTCGATCTCACCTTAGGTCAGAGAGAGGTGATTGATGGAAGCGACGGCGACCGCTAGCGAAAGGTGTGCTCCTGTACTACTCAAGAGCTCATAGACGGCTAGCTTGCTCACGATGTCCATGGAGGTAGCCTATCGGTGCGGAAACAACTATCAGTCAATGTGGTCACAAGCGAGGGGGTGAGTAATGACGATGAAGCTCACCGTTCACGGTTTGTAGCCACCGCCAGCGGTGATGGTACGTTATTGTCCTAATACCTTCCTTTTTCGCCTCCTTATAATTTTCCATTTGGATCGGATGATGTTTTATTGATAGATAGAACTGATCTTGTAGTATGTAGGAAAATATCTTGTATCATATCACAAACTATGTGCTGGTGGTGTTTACATGGATGATTGATTATCGTTCATCATGCTTCATACGTAAATAAGACCCAACTGGGATTATGTCAAAGTTGCAAATTGCATCATATTTTCGTTGTGAATGTGGGAAGTGTGATCAAGTAGATCTAGGACAGTGAAACTGAACTTAAAACCATCTCGATGACGATCTGATTATTTCTGGCCGTCGATCGCTTGATTTAGGCGATCTCGATCGTCGGATGTGTTTTCTGTTTTACCCTACACGACACCTAATATATTTTGTCCCAACTGTCATACGAGATGCTACTCCAGAATAAAACCCGGTGCACTCTCGAGGTTAATTGGGTCTTTTCCCTGCCCAATTTGCTAACCAGTGTTCAACATTCCCCCAACATCCTTCTGGATGATGCTTGGCTAGGTTTTTCTATAATAAGTAGTTACATTTATCCTCATATCCTTTCAATCAAAAACTGTACATGCAGGTGATATTCATGCTGGCCATGGTGGATTGATTTGGGAAGATGTTGAAACTTGGTACTGGCATCTACTATTCTTAAGAAGTTGATCCTCACTACAACCAATTCTTTCTACATGCACACTATCCACCTCATCATGCATACCCCACTAACTTATTTATTTTCACATGTAAACATGCCACATCATCACACAATTATGAATAAGATAAGACCCACCTCAACATGCAAACATGCATGAGATAAAATCCACCACCAAATGCAACCATGCATGTACAAATATTTTTCATTCTATTGCTACACTTATATTCAATAAAAAAATTAAAACTATATACATCAAATATAGTAATTTGTATGTATTTTTAAATATTGGATCATGTGTTATTATTCCAAATATTTAAAATTTACATCATAAAATTTTATGATAATATATGACAACCAATTCCCGCAGCAACGCGCGGGGTATCATCTAGTTTCCTTAATGTTTGGCAGCTCATAATCTCTAATGGCCTGCCGCTAGACCAGCGACCAGTTTATGAGCGCAGTCATGTCCTCCACGTGCTCGTGGTGCCCAGATGGTAAATAAACTCATCCTCTTGTATGTATCCACATTTTTCTATAAGGAGATGATTATGTTTATTCAGGTTCAAAATTTAACAAAAAAAATCGGGAGTTATATGCCTCATTATCAGGTGACTATATAGGGTTTAGAAAGTCTCTTCTGCTTGTATCTACATGTGATTATTTTATCAACGTTGGTGCAGATTTGATATTGAGAATTGCTATATAAAGATAGTGATTCCCACCCTGATTTCTTTCCAATTATTTCATCCCAATTCATCGGTGTCGTATCTAAACCTGCACACAACATTTTATTGAGCAGAGAATAACATCTAGAAAACTATTTGATGGGTTGAATTTAGACTTAAGTTACATGTTTAGGATTTGCTACTACAAAAATATTGCTAATTAAGATTTGATTATACTCCAAATTCCCTTATTATAAATAGCAGGAAATATTGTGGCACCAATTTCTCCAGAAACGCATGCACGTGTGAAATGATAAAGATTCGCGTTTGCATTTCCAATTTTTGGTGTGAATCAATATTCTTCTATCTAATCGACTATTTCTAAAAAAAAATCTTTGTGTGAATTCTCAGAAGTTTATCTAAGTATTATTATTAACTTTTGATCATCCATGTTTCACCAATATGTTTTACAGGTTCTAAAAACTCCAATGTTACTCAATATGTTTGGGAGTAATTTCAATGGCCATGGAAATTTTGCTGACAATGACCTACCATTTTTTAGTTGATATGTTTGGTAAGAGTTAGTTTGGTAAAATATGCAAAATATTGGGAACTCCTTGATTTTAACATTGATTTGTTAATCTGGTAAAGGATCTATCAATACTAGCTAATTGGCTTACCTGAAAGAAATGAGTTAGCACGATATATATACAATTGATAGAATAATTGATTCAATGGTTCGTGATCATTCCTCTATTTGTTCTGCTCGCCTCTCAAATGACGATATTTTGGCCTAGATTTCTTGTCAGGCTGGCCCTGTAAAGCGTCAACAGAAGGCATATAATATATTTCAGTCTTATTTATCAAAATAGCTCTGCATAACTTTAGAAAGTCTTAAACAGTATCTCGAAATGATTAAGATGAACATGTGTAGTTGACAACACAACTACCATTGATTATTTGTTCCATCAACAAGGAGAATGTTATACCCAAAGTAATTTCCTTTGTGTGAATTTTCCCTATTGTTGACACAAGACATATGATTTGGTAGTAAGATGCCTTGTACAGACCCTTCTTGAAGAAAGGATGAACAAAATCCTCTGGGTGCAGCTTGATCTTCTGCATTGTAGTATTTGCATGATGACATGGGGTTCTTCTCATGTTCCATTTTTTTGCATGTACAGGTTGACTAATTGAACTTCACACCATAAGTATTCTCGCCACTAGTCACCTGCCATATCAACTTCACAGACCTTGGCCCACTTTTTAGCCTCCTCTAACTTCTCAGTGTATGTTGGTGTAATTTCCCACCTGCATGCCTCTGTTTTCTCTCTTACAGCTTGATACTTCACAATCACTTTGGTTCTTATCCCTTCAAACATAGTCTTGATTGGCTTTGCTCAAACATTTAGGATCATCTTGTTGAAAACCTCACTAAGGTTATTTACAACTTTATCAGTTTTGCACACACATGATCCATTGCATGCCTAGCCCAACGCTCTTTTGGAATGACATTCAACCACATCCAAGCAGGCTCACCTTCCTTTTTCAAACTGCCATTATTGCAGAATCAAATACATGTGATGTGAAAGAATAGCTAGCTTTGTCTACAATTTTAATAAGTTCTTCTCTTTTAAACCCATGTGACTAAAAGTTGGCATAAATATGTCTAAGACAATATCTCTGTGGGGCTGAGGAAACACATCATTCACTGCCTTAAGTAGTCCCAGTTCACACAATAATTGTTTTCTTATTACTAATTAAATAGTAGACCAAAATAAGTATAACAACAGAACTCAACCATAAATTTAAGTTCACATAATAAATAGTTGCTTATTACTAAGTAGTAGAACATAGTAAAAGAACAAAACCATAAACTGTTGCTGCCATATACTACTACAAGATCATATGAACTACTAGCAAAGTAGAAGAACAAAATTTAACTTCATTTACTAACCTTTTTTCTATCAGACATGATGGTGTAAGTCCCAAACTTTTTGCGAGTGCCAATGCACACTCTAGGTTGATTGAGATACCAGTTCCAACTATCACCATCTTCTTTGTCCACTACACCAAATGCAATTGGAAAGATATTTTTGTTGCCATCTCTTCCAGTGGCTGCTAGTATCTGCTGGCTACTAGTAAGATTGATAAAGTATCCATCAAGCCCTACATACATATACATATTCAAAATAATAATAATTCAAATGCTTGAAGTGAAGCAATTATTTAACTAGCTGAAGCTTACCAATGAATGCCATACATCCAATGTTAAATCCCTTGTTTGAAGCATGGAGACAATAGAACATGTACTTGAACCTTGGAGTGGGAGATGGTTCATTTCATCCTCATAAGTTGCAACTATGCACCTACTACCAAGGTTTGTATCAAGTACACATTGCAGGTCCCTCCACCTCTTGTACTGCTCTTTGTGATCTCCTTGAACAACATCTACTGCCATCGACCTAGCCAAGTATGCCACACTCTTAAGAACATGAACACCAAACTTATTTTTTTGTGTCTACACCAGCTTTTGGATTTGATCTCATTGTATCCTCACAAACTTAGGCCACCGAACTAGTTGTTACCTTTGTACTCTCCCCACTAGCTCCACAATTGTGCTCCATGTTCACTTCTTGATTTGGAATGTGCATTCATGTGGTACTTTGGATGCAGTCATGTAAAACTCACATCCATGCTCTCTCTATGGGCACCAGACTATAACCCTGCTGGAATCATTCATGTGGTACTTAAAGTTCCTCAGAGTCCTTACATGGTAATTCCTAAGTGCTTTTCTGAACTCATAAACACTAGCAAAGCACATGTCATTGCTAATTTGCTCATGTAATACACCGACTTGACTTGAATAAAACTAGTATATATGAACTACCCCCACGCGAAGATTACTATTACTAGAAATACAAGTGAGCAGAGTAGAGCGCCTCCTGTTACTTACTTCATTTAATTTTTCCATCTCATTGTTCACACCATATATCTTAAAACTAGTGTCCTCTCTCTCAAATCCATAGCAAAGAAATACGGGGGATTTAACCTTAATTCTGATCAACGTA
Source organism: Bromus sterilis (assembly GCA_950022295.1). Lineage (NCBI taxonomy): Eukaryota > Viridiplantae > Streptophyta > Magnoliopsida > Poales > Poaceae > Bromus > Bromus sterilis. The sequence goes on along the minus strand of OX465597.1, from coordinate 4,512,993 downwards.
AACTATGGTAGAGTATGAATGGATGGCATCAGGAAACATACGTTCAGAACACGCAAAAATTGTTGTGCATATTTACTTGCAGTCGCTGCAATTTAACCTTGGAGGGCACAACAGTAGCAACTCTGTTGGTCTGGCTGGCGGTAGGCAACTCGGATGTCCACTCGCTAAAGCTCGATTGTCATCCTAATCACTATGGAAACTCTGCTGGACAGTGTGACGAGAATGCGTATCGTGGTTGGCTAGTTTTCCTACCGCTACCGCTGTGCAGAATAACAATGTTAATGTTACTATCTATGTGTTGTTCTATGTGTAAATATTAACCATCTAGGAGTGTGTGTTGTTCTAAAACAGTTGGTGACCTATGTGTCATTTTCAAACCATCAATCGATTATACAGTTACCATTTTTTTCCCAAACTCCTCCCCTCCCAAAAGCCCGTTAGATCAGGTGTCGGTGGGTCGTGATTCCCTGTGCGATGACGCTCCCTCGAGCTGTGGGGACAACATTCCTTCCCACATCAGCAAAGTGAACAACACGTAGTAGTTATATATATATATGCTATAATCCATCAATTTGGATGCAAGAAATTTTCTTAATGGATTTGGAATGTGTGGAAAAAGAATAAAAGAGCAGATGGTTGGTTACATTCGTACATAATTACCAAAATCAAATTATCCAGGGAAGAAATGCAACACCAGCTTTAATATGCTTACCTCCTCCTGCACCTACAATGCAATGAGCGTGCATATGCTAGAAAAAACCCAATAAAACCGTCAGCGGTCATGAGAGATTCCTCTGAACAATTTCATGATTATTATATATCTGGCCTTTTTCATTCAATAAATACTGGATCAACTCCCAAGAACAAAAAAAAAAGTCCAGCGGTAGGAAAAAAATCTAACCCTAGAGCGTCCGTGTTAGCCCCGTACGTGGGCAACTCGGGAGGTGGCGGTGATTCCTTCTTCCCTCATCGGTGCTCCCTCCCTCTCTCCCCCGCCAGGGCAATGGTGATCACCTACGGGACCCTAGCTTTTACCCTCTTCTCATGGTGATCCTAGTGTGGCTGTCTGGGAGCCAAGCCCATATCCAAATTTGACCCTCACCTTACCCTCTGACGCGCGTGAAAACCATTTTCCACTTGGGTTCGCGTGGGGGCGGTGGTGTTTCATGTCCTTCTTGGGTGTGTCTCGATGAGTGTGGTGATCCTTCAGGAAATATGACATGTCTTCTATGCTTCTCTTCGAACGCACCAGTCAGGTTTGTGCATTTCTAGTGTTCTCGGCTTGCTTTGATGTGCATTTTCCTTTGACCAGCTATTGAGGATTTTATCAATCAATACCTTGTATTGTTTGGTTGTGTTTCGAGATCAACTCTTTGGATGTCAGTTTGATCTTATTAGCATTCTTTCTAACTGAATTTTAGCATTTTGCATCCACTAGGAATTGTTTGAGATGATGCATGGATTTTAAACTTCCACCTTTCAATACTAGTGTCCCCTCGATCTAGTCTTCTTAGGCCATTCTTGAACCTTTCTGTTTTAAACTTCCACGTTGTCGATAAAACCTTTCTGTTTGAACCATGACAATTAAATTAAAACGACATTGTTCCTGATGTGAACGGTTTCACCGGCATATATGTGGTCTGAAATACTCTTTTGAAGATCTCTATTAAAAGACTCCTTACAAGAGTCTGCATCATTTTTTATTTTCTAGTTGCATTGCATACTTACTCTCATCAATACCTCACCTACTACTATCATCAGAGAGTGTATATTTGTTTTTGAAACTGGGAGTGTATATTACTTTGTAGTAATACACGAACTTGAATGAAATCAATATGATACCTACTACTCTCATCAAAGTGCAGTGGGAGTTACGTAGTGTGTACAATTATCAGCTCTACAGTACAAATGTATAATCTCTGCGGGAAGAAGTTTTTTTTTGTAACCGTGTCGTATAATTATCAGCCCTAAAGTTTGCGAAGATTTTGAAAATAAGTTCTGAAGATCTAGCAAATCACAATCATTTGCAACAGTGACAATACAACCACCCTAATTTCGTTTAATGTGGGATCTTTGTCGTTGGATTGCAATACAAAATAAGTTATAATACACAACATAACATACATGTATGGAATTATAGACACAACTACTATAAAAAAATGATATATGAATGGTGTCGTCATGTAAAGCATCCCACTAGGCCACTACTAGCCACAAGCTGGCTCTCCAGCCTGTGCTAAGTGCTAACCGCCCTTCAACTTTGTAATTGTGAAATGTTTGAACTACTGGTACGCTGTTCGCTTGAAATACTCTAACACGTACGGCATCGTGTGTGGGGATGGAAAGCACGGCAAAACCCTTCAGCAAAGAAATAATACTGGGATCTGCTGGAGATGCCCTAAGGCCGCACCGCATGGAAGCTGAATGTCAAAGTACAACATTCAAATGCAAAAAGATTAACAGAACAGTACTTCAACTAACCCATGCGATGAAATCCAAAACCTCATCATGTTTCCAGAAAAACAAAATATCATGCATGTGTGCTGCGCTGCTGCGTGGCATCTCAGTTCTGCCACAACTATTTCAATACAGAAACAATCTGAGCGTTAAGTGCTTCATGCCCTGGATAGATCATAAGAGCTGCAACTTAAGAGCTCTACAGAAGTTTTAACACAATATTGCAAGTTCTAACTGAAGATAGTTTAGATTCTTTGTGTGAACCGAAGTCCAGCACACTGATGAAGCCCGGCCTGCAAACTTGCCACCCCGCTCCTTTGGTATTCCTCAGTCAAGACCTCTAGTTTAGTTTGAACCAATTGTGTTGCCACTTACCAGTACAAAGTGCACAAATGATTCTTCTCTGCGCTGTTGCCTGGAGGAATCCAATGATGCAGCTCACATGGACTTTAACTGGATAAGCTGGTTGGCTGCAAAACAAATATGAACACAATAAGCCCACACTGGATAAGATGGTTCTGTAAAACCAGAAAAACATGCTTTCTTCTGACATGCATTTCAGAGAATTAGTTCGCAGTTTCTCACCCTGCCTACTAAATATGGATCTTCTCCAGGTTGCTAGGCTAACTTATACAATTACAATGCAAGTATAATCTCAAGCTTCCAACAGCACAGTTGAATCACAAAGATATATTGCTAGGAGTCAAATATATTGCTAATTCCTGACCACACAGACTTGAGTCAAATATATTGCTAATTCCATCTAGCTCAGTTGTCTACTAGTACTAATACAGATGACGTTTGTAATATATTGCTAGGAGCCTAGGACCGATATTCCTCTTAACAATTTCACTAAACCTTTGTAGCTTTTTACCGAAAAAGGCTTTTGTAGCTAGTAATACAAATGGGGTGCACCTGACGAAAATAAACAATTACACCAGAGACCATTTTCTACATAGGACAGTAGGCTATGTGATGTCTGATATATTTCAATGTATATGCGTGATGAACAAGAGAACTTATGAATTCCACAAGATATTCATTTGAAGATAATAAATACAATAAAATAAGCTAGTTCCCATTTTACAACGTAGAAATCTTACTGATCATCACAAAATACTTACTTGAAGATAATAAACACCACCAAACATTAAGCCTATGCTCTGCTCCACGTATGCACTATCATGTCAAGATATATGGCAAGGCCATAAAAGATAAACTCTGCTAAAAAATACTTGTGCATGAGGGAGCTACATCTTGATTTGCAGAACACTGAACTCAGTAATTTTTGTAAGCTAGGTATGAGTGGCAGAGTAATGAGTTTACTCCCAAAGATGACAAAGACAGTAGTATATCAGCTATAGCTAAGAAAAATATAGGAGATATAGCTCAAAATCTATTTAATATCCCTTCTCAATCTCACCAAATGGAATGTATGTGGCATTTTCTATGTAGAAATAAGAATGGCAGGAGATGACATTACAACTCTTATGTATGGCGCTAAAGATTTCCGTACCTAATTACGATAAATATAAAGGAGCTTAGTAATTAAATTAAATCCTCTTCGTCAAGCAACCTTGAGTAAGTCTTGACTGCTCACCTTGCTATGTGTACCAACCAAAGAACGAGGCCACGGCATGAAGTATGGATAGAGGGCACCATGAAGGACACGACCAAGGTTGTTCAGCACTGCTGTTTCAATGCAGAAGCATAGGAGCCAGTAACTTGCATGACGATGCTCCCACACCCCACAATAAGCAAAAAAATAGACAAAGCCATCGATAATCGCCATGACTCTCAGTTGAACTCTTTTATCAGTATCTCCAAAATCACACCGAACAATCCCAAGTATCTCCTGCAACGGAAGCGACTTATCCAACATCCATCTCTCGACACCATCGTCATCAGCTCTCCTTATCCAAACAACTAGCACTGATTTGATTGTGAGTGATGCCACAGGTGCGATGACCACGCAGAGCTTTCCATCGTTGGCCCTGCCAGCCGTCGTAAACATTTCATTAACCATACTGCTTGGTGGCATGTCCATCCGAAAGAATTCCATCGTAGCAGTGTTAAGCACACGGGCATCTGATGGCTCTCCATCAGTCCAATAGATGCAACCATTCACCAGCTTACCACCCTGAGGCCAGTGCCCATCGATGTGTGTCCATGGGAAGATCTGCCACTTATCGGTGTCCGACGATAAGACGTTAGCACCCGCCCCGCGTTCGCCATGCAAGACGCACACGACACGGTAAGGTGACTGGCAGTCTTCTTCTATGAGGATGTGTACATCACAATACAAGCATAGACTATCGTCGTGGGGCGGCAGGGGAAAGAGGTCCATGGTCCGCATGAGCGGATTGTAGATGGCTATCTGCCTTGTACTCCAGTTGTTGAGGACGACAAATCCGTCATGGCAGTGGTGGATCAACCAATCGATGACGACCTCGCCTTCACCGTCTTCGGTGATGGTATCCTCATCATCTTCTTCGTCTTCAGAGGCAGGAACGGGGATGGGGACGGGCCCGATATTCTCGTCGTCTTCTTCGGGCACGGGGACAGGAACAAAGACGACATCCTTCTCATCGTCTTCAGGGACCGGGACAGAGACGGAATTTTTGTTTGCGTCGTCTTCGGGGAGGGGAAGGCGGGTGAGCAAGAGATCGGCACCACGGACAACCGCCGCGAGGTCTGGGTCGGACCGGCGGAGGAGAGGCACGAAGGTGGGAGTTGCGGTGTCTTCACCGCCGAAGTAAAGACCTAGGAGCGGGAGTGGGTGGAGCGCGCGGAACTGGCGTCGGAAAGCGGGGGACGAACGGACGGCGTCAAGGAAGACGCGACAACTGAGGGCGGCGCGGACGAGGCTGGGGAGGGAGGGGAGGCGGAGGAAGATCTCGCGCAGGCTGTCGCCGTCGAGGGCGGTTATTTTAGTAGGGGGGAGTACCGGGGGTTTCTTCACCGGCGGCGCGGCCATGGTGCATGTGCATAGGGAGGAACTAGGGTTTCATTTCAGCAGAACTTGATGATTGTGGCTATTTATAGGAAGTAAACTTAACCTATACCGAGCTCTCTCACGCACCCGTTGTTTTATCCGTTGGATCATGTGTTTTGGCGATGCGTAGCCGTTTGATACATCATCTCCTTTGGCAAGAGCTGCTCTTGGGCCGGGCTGTCTTTGGGCTGCTATTCTAGGGCCCGAATCGGCCGCCACTCATTCACACTACTGGTTAACGTCAGATTCTAAAAGATCGGCGGCGATTCTCTCCTTCGTACCCAATTCCCTCCGCTAATCCCACCCCCTTTCCGCTACACCAAACCCTCTGATCTCACCTTAGGTCAGAGAGAGGTGATTGATGGAAGCAGCGACGACCGCTAGCGAAAGGTGTGCTCCTGTACTACTCAAGGGCTCGGAGACGGCTTGCTCACGATGTCCATGGAGGTAGCCTATCGGTGCGTAAATGGTTGTCAGTCAATGTGGTCACAAGCGAGGGGGTGGGTGAGTAATGGCGATGAAGCTCACCGTTCCGGTCTGTAGCCACCGCCAACGGTGGTGGTACTGGTACGTTATTGCCCTAATACCTTCCTTTTTCGCCTCCTTCCAATTTGCCATTTGGATCGGATGATGTTTTGTTGATAGATAGAACTGATCTTGGAGTATGTAGGAAAAAAATCTACTTGTATCATATCACAAACTATGTTCTGGTGGTGTTTACATGGATGATTGATTTTCGTTCATCAAGCTTCATGCCGTAAATAAGACCCAACTGGGATTATGTCAAGTTTTCCATGGTATGATGGGCTTGCATCCTGCTCTCACCGGGAAAAGTTAGCTTTTGTTTATCCCTAATGATAGGGAGCGAACTTTCGCTCCAAGGCATGGCAAAAGCGAACGATTTGCATGGCAATTGCAGTACAAACGCATGGCAATTCAGAGCACACGATTGCCATAAAAACTAAAAAATGCAACAAGTTGCCATGCGTCTGTACTACGAGTTGCCATAAAATCGTTCGCGCTTGCCATGTTCCAGAGCGAACGTTTGCTCTAAATTGCCATCCTTTGTTTATTCCCTATAATATTCTACTTATTTCTCCTAATCTGTGATGTGCTTTGCCTCGATCATGGTAGAGTGCAGACTACGTATATGGTTTATATTTCCTTGTTTATTTGTGGATTCTTCATATGTAAAAGATAAAGACCGACTGCCATTGGAGTAGTTAGTATAAAAGTATGACACTAGTTAAAAAAATATTATGCTGTGGTGCAGTGATAATTTTTAATTTCAAAATCGCATATTGCATCATATTTTCGTTGTGAATGTAGGAAGTGTGTTCAAGTAGATCTAGAATAGTAAAACTGAACTTAAACCCATCTCTATGACTTAGCCGGTCTCAACCGTCGGATGTGTTTTCTGTTTCACCCTATCTGTCCTAGGAGATGCTACTCCAGAATAAAATCCATGCACTCTCGAGGTTACCTGGGTCTTTTCCCTGCAAATTTGCTAAGCAATGTTCATCATTCCCCAACATCCTTGTGGATGATGCTCGGCTAGGTTTTTCTATAATAAGTAGTTACATTTATCCTGATATCCTCTCAGTCAAAAAACTGTACATGCAAGGTGAAGTTAATGCTGGCCATGGTGTATTGATTTGGGCAGATTTTTTTTGAAGCTTTCAAACTGAAGGGTAAAGCACCCCCCAGCAATTTATTAGCAGGAACACAATATTTACAAATGTACAGCAAAAGCTTGAAGCTTGGTACTGGCATTTTCTTAAAGTTTGGCAGCTCATAATCTCCAATGGCCAGTTTATCAACACAGTCATGTCCTCCACGTACTTGGCTGCCCACATGGTAAATAAACTCAGCCGCTTGTATGTATCCATATTTGTCTATAAGGAAATAATTATGCTTATTCAAGTTCAAAAGTCAACAACTGAAGATAAGAGTTATGCGCCTCACTATTAGGTGAATATATAGGATTTAGAAAGTCTCTTCTGCTTGTATCTACATGTGATGATTTTATCAATGTTGATTGAGATTTGATATTGAGAATTGCTATATAAAGATAGTGACATTTCCTGCCCTGATTACATCCCAATTATTTCATACCAATTCATCGGTATCCTATCTGAACCTGCATACAACATTGTATTAAGTAGAGAATAGCATGTACAAAACTATTTGATGGGTTCAATTTAGACTTAAAATGTTTAGGATTTCCTACTTCAAAAATATCTTGCTAATTAAGATTTGATTATACTCCGAACTCCCTTATTAGAAATAGCACAACTACACAATTGTGACACCAATTTTATCGTCAATGCATGTTGGTGTGAAACGGTAAAGATTCACTTTGCATTTCTGTTTTCTGGTGTCAATGGATATTCTTGTATCTAATCAACTGTTACTAAATCTCTTTGTGTGAATTCTTAGAAGTTTATAAGCATATTATTTTTTAACTTTCAATTATTCATGTTTCCCCAATATTTTTGACAGGTTACTCCAATGTTACTAAATATGCTTGAGAGTAATTTCAGTGGTCATGGAAATTTTGCTGATAATGACCTACCATTATTTAGTTTATATGTCTGGTAAGAGTTAGTTTGGTCAAATATGCAAAAGATTGGGAGCTCCTTGATTTTCACATTGTTTTGTTAATCTAGTAAAGGATCTATCAAAACTAGCTAACAAACTTACCTGAAAGGAATGAGTTAGCACCATATATCTACAATTGATAGAATAAATGATTCAATGGTTCGTGATTATTCCTATATTTGTTCTTCTCAGCTCTCTCAAGATGATATTTTGGCCCAGATTTCCTGCCAGGCTAGCCCTGTAAAGCATTAAGAGAAGGCATATACTCCCTCCGATCCATAATAAGTGTCGCAAATTTTGTACTAAGCTAGTACAAACTTTGTACTAGATAAGCGACACTTATTATGGATCGGAGGGAGTAGTATATTTCAGCCCTTATTTATCAAAATAGTTTTGCATAACTTTAGAAAGTGTTGAACAGTACCTGGAAATGATTATGATGAACATAACTACCATTAGTCATTTGTTTCATCAACAAGGAGAATGTTATATATACCCAAAGTAATTTGTGTTGGATGAATTTTCCCTCTTATTAACACAAATATGTAACTTCTAAGAACTAATTAATATAGACATTATAAATACCTAAGTGTTGAATCCAATTATCTATTACAAAATTGAATTGTCGACATATGTACTTAAAATACTGCATTACAACTATAAGATGCACCAGTCAATAGATGGACCTTCCTTGATAATGTTTTTCCAATTGCGCACAAGCGGATAAAGGAAATAATTTTTCCAGGTTCACAATTTAATGAATATTTATGATGATAGATACACGATAGAACTTTTCATCATAATTATTTTGAATTGTTTTGATTTTTTTGTTTGAATTTTAAATAAATCATGAATATGCATGTGAGATGGAGATCATAAGATCACTTTCGTCTTTTTTTTGGACTCTTTTTCTTCTTCTCTTGTCTAGCTTCATTGTATTTTCTCCTTTTATCTTTCAAACACAGGCTAAAAAATCCATGTTATCCTGCGAATTACCGATATAAAGAGACGGGCTCTTTGACCTCTAAGCAATCCTTGATCTTCCAATGCAGTGTCAGTTTCATAAACGCCTCTTTTCAAGGATTGGTTTTTTCATTTCTATTTCAAAAAATATTCCATCCACTACCTCAATCAATGGAATTTGGTGAATTTCAATGTTTTTGATTTTTCAATTTCCTCAAAGGACCAAAATTTTCACTTGATCCTCAACCAAATATTTAGAAAAAAAATGAAACCTATTTTGTAGTGTATTGGAAGGATGTATGGATGGACCCGTGGTATTGTACAACCAACTAAAACCACCATGCAAAAATTATGGGACGGAGAAAGTAGTGCTCGATTTTTATCTGGTCTTATTGGGCCGTCAGAGCCCAATAGTCACTTTCACCAAGATTCCAATCGCTGAAATGAAACCCTAGATCGTCCTGTGTACACCTCGAGAAAAAAAAAAGTTCGTCTTGTGTGCGCCTGCGCCATCCATGGCGTCGCCGCCGGCGAAGAAGCCCCCGCCACTCTCCGCGACCACCATAAGCGCCCTCGACCAAGACACCCTACGCGAGATCTTCCTCTGCCTCCCCTCCCTCCCCAGCCTCGTCCGCGCCGCCCTCAGCTGCCGCGCCTTCCTCGCCGCCGTCCGTTCGTCCCCCGCCTTCCGCCGCCAGTTCCGCGCGCTCCACCCGCCCCCGCTCCTAGGTCACTTCCTCAGCAGCCAAGACACCACCATCCCTACCTTTGTGCCTCTCCGCCGCAACTCCGACCCGGACACCGCGGCCGCCGTCCGCGGCGCCGATTTCTTCCTCACCCGCCTCCCAGTCCCCGAAGACGACGGCGATAAGGGGGACGCAATCTCCGTCCCTGTATCCACCTCCGCACCCGAGGACGACGACGAGGATGCTGAAGACGACGAGGATCCCGTCCCCGAGTGGTCAATCGAGGACTGCCGCGACGGATTTGTTGTTCTCGACAACCGGAGCACCCAGCAGATCGCCATCTACAACCCACTCGCGCGGACCATGGATCTCTTCCCGCTGCCGCGCCGCGGGGAGGACTGCGAGGGCGAGTATTCCGATCTCTACATCCTCGCTGCCGCGGCCGAAGAAGAAGAAGAAGACAACTTGCAGTACCGCGTCGTGTGCGTCTGGCACGGCGAACGCGGGGCGCGCGCCATGATCTTATCGCCGGACACCAGCAATTGGCAGATTTTCCCATGGGCAGACATTGACGGGCTCTGGCCTCCGAATGGTAAGCTGGTGAATGGCTGCATCTATTGGACCATTGGCATGGCCGACGCCCGTGTGCTTAACACCGCTACAATGCAATTCTCTCGGATTGATAACCCGCCGCACAGGAGAGGGAATGATACATTAACGGCTGGCGAGACCAAGGATGGAAGGCTCTGTGTGGTCAGCGCGCCTATGGGGCCACTGACATTTGAATGCAAGCTTGCTGTTTGGATATGGAGAGCCGATGACAATGGCATAGACAGATGGATGCTGGACAAGTCACTCCGGTTGCAGCAGATTGCTGGAATTGTTCGGTGTGACTTCAAGGATGCTGGAATTGCTAAATGGCACGTGAATGTTAGGGCGATCATCGACGGCTTCGTGTACTTCTCCGCCTATTGTGGGGCGTGGCATCATCATCATTCGACTCTCTGGCTCCTATCCTTCTGCGTGGAAACAGCGGCGTTGAACAAACTTGGTCGTATCCTTAGGGGTGTTTCCGATCCCTACATCATGCCATGGCCTCGTTCTTTGGTTGGTAAACAGCAAGGTGACCAATCCCTTTGCTCAAGCTTGATTGACTAGGAGGATCGAATTTAATTACAAAGCTTTATTTGTTTTAAGTTATGAACTGTTGTCTTGCCGTGATAATTCGATTTACTCATCTAAAAAAAGAATACATCAAGATGGCCAGGTTCTGTTGAGAATTGGCAATCATTTGCACACCTTTGAACATACTAGGAATGATACTCCTACTCTATGCATATTTGAAATGCCTATAGGATATTTTCAAATTCTCTTGAATCAAGGAAATTGAGTAATTCTACCTATGACAATTCAATCTAGCTCAAATAATATCTAGAAATATCATATGAGAGTTTAATAGCTTCATGTAGCCATATTAGTAAAATAACTTAATCCCTCATGTCTTTCATGATCATTATCGCTTATTCCAGAACTGCAAGAGAACACTATTTTGAAGGTTAATCATGTTGGGTCAACCATTCTGTAATAGTTATATTAATTGACCATGCTGTAGTTGCAAATCCAAATAAGATGTTCTTTATGATTATACATTTTTCTTGATTGCATCATTCAATGAATAGATACGGAAATCAGGAAAGATGGTCGGTTATTACTTCAGCACCTTAGAAGTTAGAATGTCAGCTCCTGCCATTTCTTCTTTTTAGATAAAAAAACTTCCATGTACATTCCATTTGGTGAGGCTGAGAACAGAACTCAAATTGATTTTGAGCTGTATCGCCCAGATTTTTCCTTGATACTACTATCTTTGTAATCTTTGGAAGTAAAATCACTACTCTGCCCCTCGTACCAAACTTAATTCAGTGTTCTGCAAATCAAGATGTAGCTGCCCTCCTGCACAAGATTTTTTTAGCAGAATTTTTCTTTTATGGCCTTGCTGTATATCTTGACATGATAGTGCATATGTGGACTAAATGTCTATAGCAAAGGCTGGATGTTGAGCAAAATATTGTGGTGATCAGTAAGATTTCTACATTGTCAAATAGAAACTGACTTATTTCTCATTTTGCGTTTGTTAGCAAGGTTACATAAGTTATCTTGTTCGTCATGTCATGCATATGCATTAAACAATATGAGACATCAAACAGCTTGCTGTCTTATGTAGAAATGGTTTGTAGTGCAATTTTTTTTCTCAGGCGCGTGTCATTTATATTAATAGAAAGGCCTGTAGTGTAGTAATTGTTACGAGGCATATTGGTCCTAGTGATATATCACTAACACCCTTTGTACCGGTAGACAACTGAGCTGATGAAATTCGCTGGAATTTTCTTGGCACTACTTGTCTCAACTGTGCATGGTTAGGAAGTAATCCATCTTTGTGATACAGGTGGGCTATTGGGAGCTTGAGATTATATTTGCATTGCATATATGTTAGCCTAGCAACCTGGAGCAATTGCATATTTAGCAGGCAGGGGTGAGAAACTGGGAACTGATTCTCTAATGTCAGGCTAGTTTTTTCTAGTTTTACAAAACCATCTTATCCTGTTCACGCTGCTGGCTTTGAAATCTGTTTTGCAGCCAACCAGCCTATCCATTTAAAAGACTTTGCGACTTACCAGAAACCATTGAAGTGATATCTGCTCATTAAGCTGCACCATTGGACTCATCAAGGCGAAGGCACAGAAGAAGAAGCATTTATGCCAGGCTTCCGGCAACACAGTTGGTTTGAAGTTTAAACTACGGTTCTTGATGGGGAATAGAAAAGAAGCGGGGCAATGTTGGTTCACATGAAGAATCGAAACTATCTTCAGTAGAACTTGCAATGTTGTGTCAGAAACTCAGAAGTCCCAACTTCCGTAGAGCTGTTAAGTTGCGGATCGAAAGTCTATCTATCTAGGGGATGAAACTCGATGTAAACGATCACACTGTTCATGTATTGAAACAGTTGTTGGGTAACAATTAGAGAAGAAACTATGTGAATTTTCTGTTGTCGCCAGTCTTTCTCGCCATGTTGCTAGTACATTTGTATGGAATGTTCACACATGTTTCTCAGTGAAACAAAACAAATGTGAATTTGATATGCACACATGCGAATACAAATTCGTATCAATATGTTTCCATTGCAGGAGAGTGCTGAGGTTGCTCAGTGTTCACTAGAGAATAATGTTGATGTGAAGATTGTGGCAATTATCAATGGCTAGCTCGCCTCATTAGGCGTTCTGTTCTAAGTTGTAACTAACTCGAGCTCCTCGCTTTATCTCTTGACTATATAAGCACCCCATGTACATGAATACAAACACAACTAGATAATATCCCGCGCGTTGCTGCGAAAAAATTGTATTTCAAATTATAAAAACTCATGATGTGTATTCGTTCAGGACACATAAGAGATAAGAAATGGATCTTTAGCACTGAAGTGCGATGCTTGTGAGCTCACACAAACCACATTTGAAAAATGATAGCTCTATGATATTTCAATCCTGCAAATTACAGAAAGCTTGTGAATCTAATTATAAAATTGTAGTAAGGCCTTCATTCTTCAAAGTCTTATAACTAAGTTCCAATAATTATTATATATACTTGTTATGCACATTAATTCACTTCACGGACCAGAACTACTTGGCCATGTGAGCATACTTATAACACATATTTTAAAAAGTTGGCTAGGTTTAAACATGCATATATAATTGTTGAAATCAAGTTAAGTAAATTTGATATATATTGCACGAAGATAGATACAGATCCAAAACAAAGCATGATGTCAAGATTTAAATAAATTGAATGAGATAAGAAAAATGCATTCATACAAATGAATTTAATAAGCATAATTAATTTGCTGCAAGGGGATATATTGCTCTAGATCTTAGGCTATAAGTGTATATAGAACAAAGGACGGGACCAATAAAAAGAATTTTACTATCCTAATATTGTACATAACCAAAAAATACAATAAGTTTCTTGTACATGATAGTAATGGAAAATGATTTTATTTTTGCTAACATGGCACATTATTGATGTGGAATGTTGCATGGTGACTGATGTGGCATGCATGATGAGGTGAAGTGTGTGCATGTTGAGAAAATTGGCTGTAGTGGGGATAACCTTCTTAAGAATGTAAGATGTGAGTTTCAGTCTCTGCGTAATAGATGCTTGATTCTCCCCCCGATTCCGCATTGATGAACCGGCGACCCCTCCGCTGCACTTGCTCATTGGCTTGGAAGTTTGGATACCCTTACATTTTTTTAAGTTTTAGGAGGCATTTTTTCTCTCCAAAACACACTGTTCTCAACAGCAAACATCTTTACCTTGGTGTAGTGATAGAAGATTACTAAACATTTTTAGGATAACCTAACAAAGTAGCACATGTCTCATCCTTCCCACTAGCTTCTTTGATCATTAAATTCAAAACAACTTTGAGAGGAATACCAATTCCGCTTTTGGAAGATCAATCCTGCTGCGTCAACCATGTTGTGACATTTAGTCTAAATTAATTAGGATATTAGTTACAAAATGGTGTTGATGATGCAGTTAACCAAATTGTGACATTGTGACATTTAGGTTTCTTGTGGTGGAATCAGTCCACCTGGGTTCAAGTCCTGTGCTTGGCACATGTACCCGCATATTTATTGAATTTATTTTCTCTCATGCTATTCTTTCGGTGGTATGGTGTGACCGCCAACTATAAGGGTTCCTTTGGTTGCTCGGGATCCTTCCGGGAGGAGACGGGCTCAGCAATTTGTTCATTTGCTCCGATTTCGACCCGCCGCTAACCTCACTGTCCCCTCCGGGTCGCCCAGAGGCACCACCGGACCGACCTGATGCCCTTGTACTGCATGACCTACCCCACAACTGGACAACCTTGATGCCCACAACCTTCCTACCCCACCCGCCGCTCGCCTGGCTGCTATATGTCCACACAGGCGCGCACCACTACCCATCCATCTCTTTCAGCCGGAGCCGCCTAGCCGGAAGCCACCCTGCCATCATGTCGCCTTATTCTCGAGAGCGGTACCCCATCCCAGTCCTACCTCATCCCCGACCACCTGCCCCCTTTGTCGTGACCTCCCCACCTCCCGTTTGAGCCAAATTATGGTGCCGATTTTCCACGGGGTTGTAGTTGGCCATGTAAATTTCAACCGAGGCATTCCTTCCCTGGAGATATATCCCCTAGCTAGCATCGAAATGAGGCCTAAGGTGTTTGTGACGACTTTGTCTATCTTAAGATTTGCGAGATCAAGTCTCTCGAAGGTGCTCAGAGGGATAATGAGTTTGTTTATGCATGCACGCTATGTGTTGTGCTTGTAAAAAATGATGTTGATGACACTGATGATAGTCTTGAGCGTGGCGATGGTGATGTGGAGGAGGAGCAAGACAAAGGCCAGGATGAGGACCGGTGACCTTTGGAAGATATGTCACAACCCCAGTTTAGTAAATAGTAATTAGGATTTGATTGTACATCAAGGTTATCGCATTTCATCATTTTTTAACTAAAAATGAGGATAATTCAAGAACTCATAGTAATACATTTTGATGCCTAGAAATTCAATGCACAAGAATAAGTTGTGAAAAATCCTTCAATATTTATCATAGCTTCCCCTATATATGTGTAGTATATGTGTAAATATTCAAGAATTTGTAAATACAAATAATCCTCTTGTGGTTCAAACCTTCATTTGGATTTAAATTTTATTTATTTTTTAGAAACAAAAATAAAAACTTAGAAATCCAAGAGAAATTTAATATTGATTAAAAATTTAAAAATAGTATAACAAGTCAAATAAATATAAAAACAATAAAATAAAAAATAGCAAACCCTGTCTAATCTCGCTCGAGCTTATTTTCTCTTGTTTTTCCAGTAGGCAAAATAGATTTATGGAGACCACACGATTGCCCGTGGCCACCAAGCTTCCCACTTGGCGTCGTCGAGCCCTATATTTAGGCAAAAAAAACTAATTATCTCAATTTCTTAAGTCGTACTTGAATTTATCTTGATCGTATATATCTGGTTTCTCTCTCTAACACGCATGCTTTCGGACCATGCAATGTTGAAACTTGGTCTGAAACACTTTGTTACTTAATTACTTATAAATTAGTCTAATCAAATTTTCGTTGCTACATTTAGTAAAAATAAATAAAGTATATATTTATACTAAATTTTTATATTTATTTATAACTCATTCACCAAACTACACTCACATATCGTATTTTTGTGAAAACATAGTTGTGATAACTATACGGTAATTTTGATATATTACTAATAGTATTTTACGATACAATTGTAATAACTATCATTGAAAAATGTGCGTGCATTGTGCTAATTTTTAATTGTGCTTGTAGTGACATTTACGTAAGTTTTGTTTCTTTTGATACATTGCACCTTGAATAGATAGAAACCCAATGGCTATACATGTGAGAGAAAAAAACAAAAAACAAAATATTGTGCTTGCATGGATTAATCTCATAGTACTCTCAGGAACATAGCGTGTATATGTATTTATATTAAACCAACAAAATAAATATTTAAGTGTATTTTCACATATCTATGTTTAAATCGAAAGTGTATAGCCTCATAAATATCCTCATAGCAGCTTCTAGTTTAGATTTAGGTGCACAAATAAAAAAATAGAGTTCATGAAATGTGACTTTGTGATATAGAAATACTAAGGAAAATTGTATCTACTGGTTTTATGTATATAGTGGGATTTTAGACCTAATAACTATTAACCAATAATGTAGCAGTTAATACACATAATTAGTATTCCCTTCGTTCCTAAATATAAGACGTTATAGAGATTCTAATATGAACTACATACAAAGCAAAATGAGTGAATCTACGCTCTACAATATGTCTATATATGCTCCTATTAAAATCTTTAAAGGGGGTCTATATTTAGAAGCGGAGGAAGTATGTGGGCAAAAGCTCACCCTATCTGTACGGCCTACTTACTGCTATCAGCTAGGGCTTAATAACATCGTAGAGATGCTATCAACAACTAAGCTAACCCACATTGTATCTATCGTCTAATAACCCACTGCTATCAGCCACCATGTCACACTCGGTATACGCCGTGTTCCAAAATATCACCCCTAAGCTCATCTCAATCATAGTTGATGCTATGTTGCAAACACCTCACCGTATTGTCATGTTTTGCCTATTATTGATGCCCTGTTGGACATGTGGTGGAGGTTGCTATTAATGTGTGTGTTTCTAGGTGGAAACGGTGTTGCGGGATTAGTAGGCGCAACTATGACATTGCTAAAGAGAGGAAGAAAATTGGTGAAAGTTTTCTCTCGCACAGGCGACTGGAATATGCAATGGGTTTCTATACCATTGAGAAATGTTTCTATCTATATTAGTAGTACTAGGAAAATTGCCCGTGCATTGCAACGGAAAAATGTGCATTCTACTTTTAAAATAGCACAATGCATCTAAATTGAAAAATATCAAACAAAAATAGCATTATAATAAACCATCCAAATTCTATCATGCCTCTATATATGTTACAAACAAATTGGGTAGAGTGAAGCATCTTGTTTGCAACATGCGTCAAATATTTATTTTTTATGATGATATCTAATTGCCTGAACATGCTGTCATGACAGCGGAAATAATTAAGGATAAATGATTTAAAGGGTGATGGATGATGGAATAGAGGAATAAATTTATTTCATAGTTATTAAAAGATCAACAACCACATGCGTTCGCAAGGGCTAGTTACTTCGATTCTATATTTTATTACCACATGCTAATTATTTAAAAATTCAATGGTATTAATTTTGTATTGTTATTTTTTTGGATTAAAACTATTAGAAAATAAAAAATCTATCTATGAAAATAAATATTAGTATTGAAACATGCAATATTTGCTCTAATTTTTTATAAGAAATATACAATGGATGCATAACAATTTTGGTAGAGGTTTTAATTTGCACATATGCACACCTTGTGAAATATATAAATTAATCCCGGAACAAGAAAAATATGATTGCTTAATGAATATGCAAAAAAAATCAGAGATGCCTTAAAGCCAAGGAAAATTATGTCAAAATAGGAGATGAGATTTTTCTTATAGGAAAGACAAGAGCATATAAGAAAATGAACCAAAGTCTCCTTCTAAATCTATCCATGAACAATGATCTATTAGATGCAAAAAAAGTTAAAATCATAGGAAAATATACCGCATACATGAGATTGATGATCCCGGCATTGACTGCAGAGTAGATCTTGATTTTTTAGTGGAGCCATAGTATAATTTAGTTTTTCCTGTTAAAATAATATATGCATGGCTGTCACATGCACGTACTCCATCTCTCCTTGTTTTTCCCCGGTTGGGAGCCATCTGTCCGGGAGATAGTTAGCTCTTCTTACTTCGTATATATATATATATATCCAATATCGCGCCGGTCAGACGCGGACCGTCTGATCTTCGCGATTTAACAGTCCAGATTCGCGCGTATCCCTTCATTTTTTACTGCAATATTTGTGGTACTTTTGCAATTTTTTTGGTATACGGATGTAACATCTTTTTTTTGGTGTTTTTGCAGCAAATTTTTTTTGTGGTTAATCACTTTATAACTTTTTCGTTGTAGCAAAAACTCTTAACGGTAGTAGCAAAAATACACAACGGTGAAAGCAAAAATTTAAACGGTTGCAACATTGTGGGTAACAAAAATAAACAACGGTGGTAGCAAAAACATAGAACGGTTGTAGCAGAAAAAGTAACGGTTGCAATAAAATTCATCGTCGCCGCCGTCGAGGTCGTAGCTCCACAGTGATGATGTAGCAAAAATCTGGGCCGATAGTAGCAAAAACATAAAACGGTAAAAACAAAATGGTTCACTAATTGCAACATTACATACTCAGATATTTCCCATGTACATTATGCGTTGTAGCAAAAACACCAGTTTGTTGCTTTGTAGCAAAAGTATGATATGGTTGTATAAAAAAAATTGGTGGATGTGCACGGAGCTGCCCATAGCCATGGCGGCCATAGCCGGTGACGTGGGGGCACGGGAAGGTGCGGGCTCGCCGGAGGAGGACCGGGGCGCGGGCGCGGCTGGTCGGGAGGTGCCGGATCTGGGCAGAGGAAAGACGCCGGCGAGGTCCCGGAGGCACGGCGGCGAGCTCCTCGAGCTTCATGCGGGCGGCATCCATGGAGCGGACAGGGACTCGTGACGGCGGCGCACGACGGCTCGCGGTGGCCTCCGCGCGCGGGATGCCAGGCGACCGGCGGAACCCACTTGGCCGGTCAGCCTGGTGGGAACGTTTACCGCGGTTTTGTTGGCTTTTCCCAGCGATCGAACACACGATCACACGGCAGCTCGACTGGTCGTGTACGCGCAACTCGTTTTGCGTATACGAACTAGCTGTAGCACTCATTATCTCACCGGCGCTCACGCAAACACCGGGACCAGAACACACGCGAACACAGCAACACGAAGTTAGCCAGAGGCACGTATCGTGCCTCGTAGTATTTCTTATTGCTTCTCTCGTTTTCTGGTGATTACAAAACGTAGCCATGGCCTGTTTATATAGGCGCATAACAGATCCACGGCAGCGACTAACTAGGAAAAAGCTAGCCGACTAGACTAATTCCTAATCTACTAGTTTCTATCCGATTCAGACCCAGCACGGCATGCAAACCGGCTCAAAAACTAACAACTACTTTTTTTTTTTTGAGAAACACAGTACAACTCTGACGCTCACATACACGAGTATACAATCACCCCTATGACGCACACACGCACACCCTATCCCTATGAGCATCTTCGCAATACTGAGCCGGTACATCATCTTGAGATTAACGAAGCAACCACCTCGTCTTCGACGGGAACGTCTCCTCCCACTGAAAGCGCATCACCGGAAGCCCTGAAATAAATCCAGGAAAATGCGAGCACCATTGTCAAATCTGGGATTTGAACTCTGATGGGCTGGAGATACAACCATCCACCTAACCAACTCAACCACAGGTTGATTCGCAAAACTAACAACTACTATGGCATGCAAGCCATGTACACCACGTGACAAGACTTGCCTAATTAATATTTGGATTACCTAATAGGTTTAGGCAGCACAAAACAAACTTTCTGTGTCGCGCGAGTATCTCTTTCTTAGCATCCCACTCTCGGTCGCCCACGAACATTTCCAGCCTCAGTTCGATCAACCGTCGATCGGGATTTTCAAGGCATGACTGCAAAAAGACTTTCAGGCGCGGTCGATCAAGCACATTGAGGTCGAAACGGATTTTGGTGTCGCCCATGCATGCTGACGATGAAGAAGGCCGTGGAGCCGTCGGTGGCCTCAGGCAACACTTGATTCTTCAGCGGTTGTCGCCAGCGTCCAACCTGGATGACTGGATCGCCTGCCTTGTTGCAGTGAAGCTCGGCGTGGCAACATCGAACCTGGGTGACTGGACCGCCTGCGCCTTGTTGCGTCAATGTTGGGCGTGGTGAGGTGCTGGAGTGGGTCAGCATGCACTCAGCTGCCTGCATCTCGTCGTTGAATGCGGCATCATCTAGATCGTCGAATTCACACCCGAGCGAGAGGATCTCGCCGTTCATGGCGGCAGCGTTCAGGTGAATATCTTGGGTGATGAAATAGGGCTCTATAGGTTCTGGTTTATTTATTACGTGTCTTATCAGGACAAGGTTCTTTTCGTCTAAAATGGTTCGACTCTGTTGTCTAGGCACGCAATTGTTTTAGGTAGGCCAGTTGTACTTGTTGACTCGGCCCACTTGGGCGGAGCAGGCCCAGCAATACGTACGTACGATCGAATCGTTTTCTGTTAGAAGTAGTGAATACGGAACTTCGGGTTATTTTTTTAAAGGGAGGGGCTTTTTAGAAAAAATGCTAAAACGGACTAAGAAAGTCACCTCCCTTTATTATTAGGTATAGATATAGATTATACACATTGAAGGTTTTGGTGGTTCTATACTGTGGTAGGTCCTTTTAGATGAAAGGGGCAGGCTGAGCCCGAGAGAAGGCTCGAACCTTGCCCGACTTTGAATTAGTAAGGTCATCAACCGACTAGGGTTACAAGAGCAGTACATTACAAGGAAAATTAAAGCAAATGGAAGAAAAATATACAAGGTGCAGAAAAGCACATACTCGAAGTTCACGACAACCCCAGCCGAGAGCTTGAATAGCTGATGTCGTTTACCGTTGCAGTGCCATCACTGGCAAACTAACAAGATGACGAGAAGATGGTGCACCACCCTTGCATTGTGTCGATCCCTGATTGAATCCAAAGGATCGGGCAAGGGCGCCATCAACCGGCTAGGGTTACAAGAGGATTATTACAGGGAAAATAAAAGCAAATGGAAGAAAAATATACAAGGTACAGAAAAGAACAAACTCAAAGTTCACGACAACCCCATTCGAGAGCTTGAATCACTGATGCGATCTATCGCGGCAATGCCATCACCGAGAAACTAACAAGATGATGAGAAGATGGCGCACCACCCTTGCATTGTGTCCTTGATTGAATCCAAAGGACCAAGCAGGGGCCAAACATGGTCCGTCTCTACCGTGACAAAGGGCCACTATCCTTCACCCTCGCTCGATGAGTGCCGCATTAGTGACTGGCAGATTGGTTCTCGAGAACCCAAAACCATGGTGCCCAAGATGCCAAAGAAAACATTACAACAAACCCACAAGCAGCAGGTAACCAACCACAAGGAAACCATCATTGGCATCATAAAGACACCACGTCGGGCGAGAATCGTTTATCGAAGGCGTAAACCATAGAGCAACAAAAAAGGGACAACACCGAGAACCAACCGAAGTCTAGCATGTTGCTGGAGACAATAACATGCCAACATCAGCGCCACTAAGCTACTAATACTGCGCCACCACCGCAGATCTCGACCGACGCCTTCGAGAATGAGCACACCACCATGGTGCCATCATCGTCCAAAGTAGCTAACTAAGGGCTTTCACCCATGCATGCTTAGGATGGGGTGGGTAAGGGAGGATCCTGAACGAAGCCTCCACGGAGGTGATTGGCACCCAATGGTTTCCGCTTCAATGTGGTCGCCGTGATTATTATTATTTTGGAAAAGGAGAATATATTAATATCGAAAAGATACCAATTACACTGGGCCTCTGCAACTACGCACTACCCAAAAGGCAGTACGGATGCACACTCCAAAACAAAAAGAGAAGAAATAAAAAGTAAAGTCTCGCTACAGAGTTACAATCCTTGCAGCATCAGCACAACCACCACCAAGCCAACACCTGATGTCCAATTCTTCAAAAGCAACGCCTTCAAGAAGGAATCAGTGCCAGACACAACCAATTAAGGCCAGACCTTGGGTTTTCACCCTGAAGATAGTCTTCGCTCGCAAAACAATGCCTTCAGCAAGACCATTGCTAGGCACAACCAATTAAGGCCAGACCTTGGATTTTCATCCTGAAAGGTAGGACTTTGAACTTCATCTGTGTTGTCGCCCCCTCTTACATACTGCTGCCACGATTCCTGAAACTCCGAGTCAGTTCCTCATCGACGCAAAGACTCCAATCACCATTGCAAGTCCTCCAATCTTAGCCTTCATGACATTCTCACCTCTGACTTCACCATGGATTTTCCCATGATGGCAACAGAAGCAGAGCTTCGCACCACTCCTTGCGTTGCGACCGAATCCCACCCGATCCAGCAATCTCCAGGCATATGCCCAAGGGAAATCACCGGCGAAGCCTTCCGAAAACCATCACTCCGGCCAGATCAAAGAGGACAAGCGTCAGGCAGATCTTCTTCCTGGCGCAGTTTGGAACCCTAGGACAACCACCCTTATTCAATCCGAGCCAACGAGACTGGCTGGTGTGGATCCATCCCGCCGCCGCTTGACCGGCCGCCGGCACCACCACGGTGCCAAGCAACTGGCTTCACCAGGAATTCCGGCGCCACCTGCCGCTGCAGCCTCCAGCCACAGGCCTGCACGGACCCAGATGGGTCGTGAAGCCCGAAGCCGTCGACCGTTGCAGCAACGGCATTTCCATACCGCGCAAGGCCGCTCGCCTCCGCCGTCGTCGACGCCAGGATGCGCTCGTCGCCGGGAACCGCGGCACCTCGCCGCCGACCCATGCCGAACTCCACGTGACGCCGCCGCCAGGAACTCGCCTAGGGTTAGGCGACGCGGGGGCCAAACCGTTGATGTGGTCGCCGTGATGGACAAAAATTTCCCTTGGATCCAAGTTCTCCCACGAGATCCATAGAGAGTAAGGGTGCGTCCATGAAGGTAGGAGGCGGTAGCAAGATCAAGGGGAAGAAGGAGCATCACAACAGTCACCGGATCAACGGCAGCGCCTTCAACAGGAAGCCATGCGGCCATAGCAAACAGGGCCAGGGATGATGACGGCGCTGATCAACAGCAACCACTTGCAGGCGATCAACAACTCGCTGCTGCTGTCGAGCTCATGCAGCGTCCGGCGGTGACCCCGGCGTGCACCTCATGCTCTCTACCAAGTCAACAACTAAGGACAAACAGAAGCACACTGCCACTGCAGAGAAGTGAGAGCCGTCGCCGGCTCACCGGCCAGCCGACCACCGCAAACGGCTTGCCGGTTCAATAATTTTCCGAGGAACCTCCCACGGGATTGATAAATAGTGAAGTATGGATGTACTCCGTAATTTTGTCCATACATAGTATGGATCGTGGGCTGTAAATCACACGCATTCATCTGGCAAACAGTCCACGATCCTTGTCATGCTACCACCAGCCAATAGCAGCGCGCCAAATTGCCATGCTAATCCGTGTGACCATCCAATCCAACGGTTTGAGATACATCTGATTCGTTAATTCCATAACGATGCAGATCAATCTAGCAAAAGTAATGGAAGATTACTCACGAAGGAATCAAATAGATCTAAAGGCTCCAAGCTTAAGTCGGTTTGGGTTCCTCTTGGGATGATCTATAAATACCAACATCCCGAGTCCTTTCTGCACACAATTCAACGAGGGATCCATAATTCATAGCTTCATAAATCACAAGGGCGCAAGGCAAGGCATCTGAGGTAAATCGCAAGAGGTAAATAATTTACATCCATCGTATTTTGATTTCCCATGTTTGCAGATTTGTAGACACCAGCCATGCTTCGATAGTTAGCTTTAGCGGTTTAGCCACTATCCACACTGATAATTTGAACTAGTTCTAACTAGACATGTGTACGATCAAAGCCCCGTGGTTATGATGATTAACATGAATGGCTCGATCGACATGTGCGGTTTAGGCGTTATTGTATTTGAATACATTCATGTTTGGGAGTACATAGTCTTTAGTTTCGGATTTCATGCAAGATGACAAGGACATCATTTTTATTCGATCAAAGCCATTATCATTAATATTTCCTATATGTGATTTACTATTTCATTTTCAGAATGGCTCGCACTAAGGTGACAGCTCGAAAATCTACCGGAGGAAAAACACCTCGGAAGCAACTTGCTTCATTGATTGTACACGTAAGGCATTGCACATTGTTTGTCATTACTCTTCCATGGCTCACTCTAGGAAGCACAACAGTTCAGTCCTTGTACAGATTTTCTCTTCACAAAATAATATATCACTTTTTCTTCCGCAGGCCGCTCGTAAGACAGCTCCTTCAATGGGACAAGTCAAGAAACCTCACCGATACCGTCCTGGAACTGTAGCTCTTCGGTATGTATACCTTAATACAAATTTTTCTTTGATTTGTTCATGTTTCTATGATCAATTATATTTGACAAAATTAATAACATCCACCTACGTACTCTCTTAAAGTGAAATCCGCAAGTATCAAAAGGGCACTGAGCTACTCATAAGGAAGCTACCCTTTCAAAGGCTGGTTAGGGAGATTGCCATGGATTCCAAGGTAGCATTTCATTGAATCATATGCACATTAATGTTGATTTCCTTTCAATTTTACTTGCACATACGAAATTAACATATATTTTACTTGGAAATATAATTGTAGAGTGACCTACGTTTACAAAGTCATGCGGTGCTTGCTTTGCAAGAGGCAGCAGAGGCATACCTAGTGGGTCTATTTGAGGATACCAACCTATGCGCACTTCATGCCAAACGTGTCACCATCATGTCCAAGGATGTTCAACTTGCTAGGAGGATCCGTGGCGAGAGGCCTTGATTTGATTGGAGATGGAACTAGCCTTCAATAATTTACATGTATGCTTTCATATTGCGAACTATCAGCTTTGATTTGTGGTGAATGTTCAACTATATGTGGGATAGTCAGTTAAACTAGCATATGTACTTCGTCTTATGCAAAATAAATTGAGAAGTTAGTGATATTTTTATGTGAACTTTAAACGTTAGCTTGATGCATAAATGGGTACCAACTAGCATTTCAGTACTGCACATGTTTATTTGAGCAGCCTTTTTATGGATACAAAGGTTATCCAATCCTGGCATATACGCATGGAGGTAAGCAGCCAGCATTTGTTGTTACAAAGTGGCTGAATTCGCTCCTAACCCACGCGAAGTAGCTGGGACTCAAGACTCAAGAGGCTTCGGTGTTGCGTTCAACTGTTTTTTTTTTTTTGAAAGGCGTGTTGCGTTCAACTGTTGCATCATTTTCTTCTCCTCTTATTTATAGAACGTTAGCTATATTCATACTGTTCTATACTACCGGACACCTTCGACGGCCACTCTCCTGAGTGCCACCATGCTCGTCTTGACTAATTCATGCCACCCCACGAATGGCAACAGAACGACGAGCAGCTAGCTACATGTGATAAGGAATCTATATATTGCCGTGACCAGAACTCAAGCCACATGGCCACTTATTCTACGTGACCCGATCACACTCCGCTACCGTGTGGTGTAAACAATGTCGATCTTTCTTGCATAGTTTGAGCAGGTTCAACATCGTCGTGTGGCACATGTTGCAGTTTCAGGTGCTGGCGAGCTCAACAATCTTTGTCACATAGCTAGTTGGAGAATAAGAAATGTTTGTTTTATTTGTTGTCGACACAAGAAAACATGCATAATTAATATAACAATACAAATGCAACACAAACGCTACAAAAACATAGCAGCGCACTATATATCTTCAATATAGCAGGAGATCATGTGATGCTTGTATCTATACATTATTAAAACAATTAGGGCTTCTTAGAATCCTACAAAGCAAAAGGACCTTAGATCAGGATATTAGTATTAGTACTATTATCTTGCAACCACATCTTCTTTCCAAGATGGCAGAGGACATTGCCTTTGGTGCAACCGGTACGACTCCGCCCCCATAAGGGCTTTTTTTCTTTTTTTCTTGCGTGGAATAAGGGTTTTCTCTTTCCCTCCCGGTCCTTTTCCCTAGCCTCTAGTTGGGGTTCAGTCCGGATTTTCATCCCTCCACTATTATCTAGTTTCTTTGTGATAAAATATTGTATTACTGACAACTTGCCAAGTCCGTTCATGTAATATAACCGGTGAGGTTTATCCCCTGCCCTGTCATTCTAAGAAAACAAGAATAAGGAAATCTTAGTTTTTATAAGGGTAATCATAGGGAGCGAACGTTTGCCCCCGGACATGGCAAGAGCAAATGTTTTGTATGACAATCGATGTAGATACGGGTCACAACTGTCAGCACGTGCGTGGCAATGTGTATACTTATTGTTTCCTCATAAGCACTCTTAGCCAACCAAGTTTTCTTTTGCATACTTATCTTTGTAATGAACTCCTCCTAGAAGATTTTGTGCATACATAATTATTGCACATTGGAGTATGAGTAATTAAATAGTTTTTCTCAGAAAATCATAGAGATTTGTTTTTTGGGGGGATTTTTTTTAGATTGCTTACCCCATGTCCAATGAGGTAAATCTTAGACAATGTGCTAATTCAACTAAAAAATAGGGGCTAGTTGTTTTTAACTTTTTATCCAAACTACCACAAAGCGAGAGGAGAAAATGAAAATAGAAGAGTAAAATTCATCAACCATCATTTAACTTGTTCGATGCGTGCTAAAAGGTCACTGAATTCAGAAACTATACTGTTTTGGTTTATAAACTTGTTCCGTGTGCGCAGATACGGTCACCGCGGACGTTTTCGTTCGTATTTTGCTTGCGTGGCACCGTTTTAGTCGATATACGTCACCACATCATCATTCGAGGGACTGCGTAATAGAAATGTGACGACTGGAGGGCCGTATTGCAAAAACACTACCACGTTCAGAAAACCCCTACAGCCCACCTCGAGTCCGTCGATGCTTGGAAACCGCAGAGAGGAAAGGAAAGGCGAGGAAAGGAAGGGAAAGAGGAGGAGGCGACGCTGATCTGACGCACGCCCTCCTCGACGACGGCGGCGGCGCCTACGTCTTTGAGTTTGCCGTCGAATCGAATCATGGCACCGCGGCTGCGACCTGATGGAGAGCCTCCCCCTGTCTACGGTGAGTGATCGCCACCCCTCCCCGGCGCCGCCGCTCGTCGTGATGATGTTCATGTTGCTCGTCCTGTATATGGCCCTGTGTTGCATGGAAGTGTTGCTTTGAAGGTACAGAAAGTATGCTCCTCGTGTATATCATTGTAGGCTATGTTCTGTCAGGGGTAGCGATGAAAGCATGGAGTTTTAGGTGGTTTGCCCCGGCTGTGTTCAGGGATAGTGAGAAAAGTATGGTTTTTGAGGGGATTAGGCCTCTGGTTTGAAGGTAGGATGCTAAGCATGTACAAAGGTTGGGTTAGGCTGTGCTATGTTTCTTTGTTGCGAACTGAATGACCACTGTTTGTGCTAACTGAATTTGTGTACAGTAAGATGTGGACATGTTTTATCTGAATAATTGGACTTTTCTTACCAAATGATTGAGCTTTGCTACTGAATTTGTGAGGTACTAAATCTGCTACTAAATATGTGAGGTATTCTATCACATAATTTGTGAGGTAATTGCATAACTGAATTTGTGAGCTTTCCATTGAAGTAAACAAAATTTATATGCTACTGAATCTGTGAGATATTTAATTATGTGCTATCTGAATTTATATGCTAAGTGCTATAATCAATTTTTTATGCAAATGTAGGTGCTGATCTAGATGACTTATTTACTGTGGCTGTGAATTATGGTGGGTTTTTCATTGGAGAAGGCACAAACATGTCTTACATAAATGGAAAGATGGCATGGTTTGATTACTGTGACAGAGGGTATTGGTGGTTGAGCAGTGTTGCTGAAATGTTGTGCCAATTGAGCTTACCTATTTCTGCAAATGCAAAGGTTTTCTGGTGTCTTCCTGGATTTGAGATGATGCACAATGGTTTGTCAGAAATCAGTAGTGGTAAAGACATAGAAAACATGTCATGTGCAGTAGCACTTGGAAACAAGTTATTGTGCTTTTATGTTGATAGTAGCAACAACATTGAACAGAGCCAGGAATCATGTCAGGTTGATGATGATGTAGTTTGGTTGCCTAGTTCTCAGCTGCCACCTATCATCATCAGTCCAATTAAGCCAGAGTTGCCTACCTCCAGCAGCATTGCATATAGGGCTAAAAATCTGAAAAGGAGGCCTCCATTAGATGAGCATGACACAGATTCAGAATCAGATGATGAGGACTATATTCCAGAATTTGTGGACAGTGACCAGCATATATCAGAGGATGATGATGATTTATATGATGATTCAGTTGCAGGTGCACATGATTTGGGAAGAAAGTTGCAGAGCCCAATGCGGATTCAGAACAAGAGGACCTGCAGTTACCTGAATCTGATGATGAGGAATTGAGGTTGAAGTTCAAAACATTTGCACCAGAGGACATGTTAAATCCAACTTTCAAAGTAGGCCAAGTGTTTGACTCTGTTAAATTACTGAGAAGGGCTATCACAGAGTACAGCTGCAAAAACAGGGTGTGTATACACATGCCAACAAATGACCAACAAAGACTCGCTGCTAGGTGTGAGGAAGGCTGCCCCTGGTACATGTGGGCTTCTTATGACAATAGAAGCAAGTGCTTCATGATAAAGAGACTAGTTGATGTGCACACTTGTGCAAAGAAGTGGAAAATCAGGGGTTTCAGTTACAGGTTCATTGCAGAGAAATACATTGAGACTGTTAGAGCTGATGAGAACATCAGTTTAAAGAATTTAGGAAGGCTAGTGCAGAAAGATTTTTGCATGAAGGTCTCCAGATCAAAACTTGGCAGAGCAAGGAAGTTAGCTCAGAAAATAATGTATGGAGATGAAGATGCACAATACAACAAGCTGTGGGACTTTGCAAATGAACTTAGAAGATCAAATCCAGGAAGTACTTTCTATCTTTGTGTCAATGATCATGGTAGGTTTCAACAGTGCTATTTTAGCTTTGATGCAGTCAAAAGGGGGTTCATGGAAGGGTGCAGACCAGTGATTTGTCTGGATGGATGCCACTTGAAGACCAACAGTGGTGGAATTTTGTTAACTGCTGTTGGAGTTGACCCAAATGATTGCATATTTCCTTTTGCATGTGCTGTTGTGGGCATTGAAGACACAGAAAGCTGGAACTGGTTTATGAATACTTTGAAGAGTGATTTGGGAATCCATGACACATCATTGTGGACTTTTATGTCAGACAAACAAAAGGTAACTGAACTTTGCAAGTTTCCAGTATTGTAACTGATTTTTTTTGCATTTTAACTGAACTTTGCAACATGATTTTGCAGGGCTTAATAAAAGCCGTACAACAGTTTTTCCCTTTCTCGGAACATAGATTCTGTGTGAGACATCTATGGCAGAACTTTAACAAAGAATTCAAAGGTGAAGTTCTCAAAAATCAGCTCTGGAAAATAGCAAGATCCACAACCACTGATAGGTTTGATGAGGCAATGGAGGAAATGAAGATCATTAACATTGATGCATACAAATGGCTGGAAGAATTACCCCCAAACCAGTGGGTCAAAGCTTTTCAAAGTGACTGGCCCAAATGTGATTTACTACTCAACAACATTTCTGAGGTTTTCAACAAGTAAGACTGAGTAAACCTTGAGTAAACCTTTTGTTGTGTACTTTACAAACTTTAATTCTGAAACATTATCATGCGAATATGTAGGTATATTCTTGAGGCAAGGGAACTTCCAATTCTAGCAATGATTAAGAGAATTTTCAACCAGCTCACAACAAGGATGTGCAACAAAAGAGATGAAGCAGTGTTGTTTGCAGGACCCATATGTCCCAAAATTCAAAAGAAGCTGGACAACTACATAGAACTATCCAAAAATTGTTATCCATTAGAAGCAGGAGATGGTGTCTACTCTGTTGCTAGCATGGGCAAGGACTACATTGTTGAGTTGCAGAACTGGGCATGCAGCTGTCAAAGGTGGAATTTGACTGGCATTCCTTGCCATCATGCAATTGCATGTATGAGAGAAGCAAGACTTAATCCAGTGGATTTTGTTCATTCTTGCTACTCAGTTGAGAGTTACAACAGGGCTTATGCTCACTTGTTAATGCCACTTAGAGACATGACTGAGTGGAACCAGATTATCAATTCCCCACACATTGACCCTCCAAAATATGAAAAGAAAGTTGGGAGGAAGAAGAAAAACAGAAGAAAACAACCTGAAGAGAAACCAAGCAAGAGAGGAGGGGTCAAACTGTCGAAGCATGGGGTCATTATTCATTGCAGCAAGAGACTAAAATTGTTCCAAGCAGAAAAGGGCTCCCGGCTGCGCCGGCCAGCAACGGCGGCAAATGCCCGGACGCAGAACGCCCGCAAGAAACGGCGCTCAAGCCAACCTCCCACCTCTCCAGCAAACCGCAGCAACCCCCACGAACCAATTCCCTTCCCCAACAGCTCGAAGCCCACCACGATTCCATGGGAAATCGATCAACGGAAGCCACCCCCTGGAGTTGACGATGAACGAGCAACCGACGCCTGACATGAACGGGAGCCGCTCAGCACATCAGAGGAGGGCGGGAGGGGAGGGGGCGACCAAAGCAAGAAGCGACGAGAGCACCAGAGAAGCGATGAGAGCAGAGGAGAAGCGACGAGAGCAAAGCAAGAAGAACAGAGGAGAAATTGAGGATTTAGGTATGCGAAGGAATTTGGGAATTTTGTCCAGTCTCAGAATTTTTCAGAAAGCCCCCTCCAGTCGTCACATTTGTGTTCTGCAGTCCCTAGCGATGTACGACGAGTCAAACGGCGCCACACAAGCAAAATACAAAAGAAAACGTCTGCGGTGACCGTATCTGCGCACACGGAACAAGTTTATCAACCAAAACAGTATAGTTTCTGAATTCAGTGACCTTTTAGCACGCATCGAACAAGAAAAATGATGGTTGATGAATTTTACTCAAAATAGAAAGAGGGAAAGAAGAGAAAATTGGAGAAGACCAATATTTATGTTTCCTATATATAGTTATATACTACTGTATCTTTTACCGACCAAATTAATTACAGCAGTACTGTACGTATCTATTCCCCACGTAGTAGTACTCGATCTCCTCTCTAGGTTTCACAATCGAACAAAAATCCTGTGCCCATCTGGCTGGATCCACGGCCGGCCGGCGCACCATGTGGCGACCGTTTCTCGCCCGGTCTCACCACCTTCTCCCCGTCCGGCGGCGTCCGGCCGTTGCTGCCGCTATGGTAGGTTGCCAAGGCAAACCAGGCGACGCCGGATCGGCTACGCTGAGGCGACCATTGTCGACGTCCAATCTGCATCTTCATGACGGCGGCGGCGACAGTTCCAACCAATCCAAGCCGGGGCGGCGACATCTGTACGTGGCCCTGGATGATTCCAACGGGTACGCACTGTACAAGCTCAACGTCGACGATCTCACGGACATGGACTCCCGCGTGGTCGCCGGCGATCAACACCTGCACCGCCTTCCCGAGCCAGTGATTCGCCTAGGATTCGGTTCGTTCGGCAAACATGCACACTTCAACGCCCTTGGCAGCAATATCATTGTCACCGGAACTGCCGGCAAAGACCCCTACGACGTAGCTGCCAAATCACTGACCCTTGTTTATGACACCAAAACTGGGAGGCAGAACATTGGGCAGTTCCTTCCGAATGGTTTAGTAAGTTGGTATCAAACTTTTGTAGCAAGTGATAGGCTCTATGCTTTTTGCCCCAGAAGACTCCCGCAGTACTACCTCGGCCACGACCAGGCACAACCTGAATCTGAATCTAATGATGATGATGATGATGATGATGATGATGATGATGAGAGAGGGCAGGATGAGGAGCAATTGACTTGGACGAGCAGCCTTTTATCCATTCCCTTCAGCGGCGATGAACACTCAGTTAAGAATAGCACCTCATATGTCCTGAACCGTGCTGTTCATCCAGATGGGCACACCATCTTCATGTCTGTGGTGGACTGGCATCGCGGGGGCGCCTGGTCCTGGGACACTAGTAATGGCAGCTCCGAGTGGACACACCATGGGGACTGGCATCTACCCTTTATCAGCCAGCCATACTATGACCATGCTTTGGACGCTTGGGTTGGGTACCGTTACTCCGATGATGATACAGACGGTGGGATCAAGGGTCATTATCATCTCTGCTCCTCCGACGTGCCCTCCCTTGGAGGGGACCCTCTGCCGCAGCCACCAGACTGGAAGATTTGCAAGGAGACCCTAACATTCATGGAGGCCCCGCTGAATGTCTTGTGTCGCAAGCTCGTACATGTTGCGCGTGGCAGGTTCTGCCTGGTCGAAATCGCAAGGCGCAAGAGGACCAAGGTTAGGTGCTCCTCGGATGATGACCATCTTCTTCATGTCACTATGTTTGATGCCAGGTACGGCAAGAATGGCGAGCTCATGGCGACTCCATGTGGATATGGTCGCACCTACCTAATACCCCGCTATGTTCCACCCACTATCAATAGGCCTCCTGCGTTCTGGATGTGAGTAGAAGTAGACATGGAAAATTTATGTAAGCTATCTATTTATCTTGGATTTAGATATACTCCCAATGAATACACTTTCGATATACAAAATGTGCAATGAGAGACAAAGAAAGCATGCCCAATTTCATGCAATGTGCAAACCATGCGGTTAATTTGGTTTGCAAGCATGCCCTGTAACATTGCAATGAGCAATGGCAGTTTCATTGGTTGTCAATAGAAGAAAATTTACAATTACAGAATAACAGTATATGCGCATGCCCAGGCTTATGGCAAATCAGCAAACTATCTTGGAATATAAAAGGAGATGTGATGTTTGTATGTGCTATATACATTATTTAAGCAATTAGATTTAAATATATTATGGTCATCTAATCATCACTCTAAATGAAATATCTTAGTCTTTTTTGCACAAAAAAAATCTAAGCTAGCCCACACGTATAGTTGCAGGAACATGTATATTTTAATTGAAAAGAAAAATTCCGAATGTTATTGAAGGCCTTTAATATATATTCTATTAGTAATAATCTTGGTTGATTGTTAAGTTTTCAATTTGAGAGTTAAAACATTTTTCTTCCTATCATTTTTCTTCCCAATTTGTACAGTCCATATTAATAAACTTTCTAACAAAAATCTCATTTGTATCGTTAATTTTTTTTATCTAAAATACATATCACATCCATTTTTTGAAAAATCATCTCCACCACAACCACCCAGCAAATGCCACTTGGCATAGTTTGTTGAAAATATATTTTTTAATGTTTCACTTCCATCTTAAAAAAAGCAAAAAAAACTTGTTCATAAAAATAGTCTCACCTCCATTTTTTTATAAGAAAGACTTTCTTTATGCAGTACAAATTCATTTTCACCAAAAAAGTCCAAAAGATCATTTTCACCGTAGCCAACCACCGACTGCCACTTGGCATGGCCCTTTGCTCATCCTGCGTTCCAATCAGCAGATAAGATAAAAAGAAAAAATATATTTCCACCATAGCCAACCAGTGACTGCCACTTGGCATGATTGGTTGCTCGGCCTCTCTTTCGCTCTTGAAGAGTGCAATGATATTGCACCGATCCATGTTATTTGTCGCTCAAACAGGTTTATCTTTCAGTGCTAATACATCCATCTGAGAGCGTCGAGATAAAAATGCAACTACCTCCGATACATATTACTTATTGCTCATACTGATGTATTTAAGTGCATTTCAATGTTAAATATGTCCATTTAAAAGAACATGGCCGTCGATGATGACGTCACATTTGTTTGTTGCAAAGCGACAAGGAAGAAAGGTACCACCGACCCTTGAATTTTACTGCGATCAAAGATGATAAAGTGTGGCTGAGAACGATGTGCTGCGAATTTTCTACAAAGGCAGTGAGAAAACTACCACTGGCGACCAAATTTCTTACCACCAGGCGATGGTGAGTGTGGCTTGCGACAATGGCGCTATGAATTTTGCTGCAACGATGCACAAAATTGAAAAAAAAATGCTGTAATGAACGGCGTGGTTTGCTACAATAAAGGAATTTCAACAGACCGACTGGCCATTAACAATCCATATATGCTGGCTATTACTGGAATCATTTACGTAGTACCCTAACTATCAGCAAGGATCGCGTAAGTACAAGAAAGTCTCGAATATGCACGAGCGTGCATATCATATATAAAAGGAGAAGAAAGGCACAAGGGCCTCCACCGTATTACAAGGATTAGATCCTACTCCACCGAAAGGCTAAGCTTACACCTCATGACCGACCCACCTAGATAGCGTACCAAAGAACCGATCTACTTCCCCACGCAATAGTCCGGCCATCGCCCATAGTCGGCCCTCCTTGCAAACTCGCCCTATTACATGTCTAAAGTACAAGAAAGTCTACTACTCCGCAAAAAAGAGTCTACAAGCTGAAAAAGGATTTGTAATCGTATTTCGGTGATAGTCTGATTCGGATTCCGAGTGGATATATGCTCTTGTCGTCCAGATCGAACCAAATACCTTACCTACACGGACTGCAGGGTTGATGTGATCATGTGAACATATAATAACTCCGGCCGGTACCACGGTGACTACACGTACAGATGTTGTCCATCCCGAGAATCGATTGACGATGATCGACGACGGCGTCTCCACCTCGACCATGACCACCACGGTGACCACCGGCAGCCACGTCCTCCGAATCAACGGCTACACGGAGAAAAAACTCCTCGCCAACGGCGTGGCTGCAACCCCGTCCGGCGAGTTCGAGGCGGCCGGCCACCGTTGGCGCATCAAATACTACCCCAGCGGGGGATGGTGGAACAACGCCGACGGCATCTCCCTCGCCCTCAGCATCGCCGACAAGTACGTCCTGAGCCATGTCAACGCCACCGTCCGGTTTTCTCTAGTCCCGCACGCCGGCAGGCCGGCGCCGGCGAAGAAGTACCTTTCCAGTTTCGGCGGCGTCTTCAAGTTCAACGGCCATGTCATCGGCGAACGATCTAGGTTCATGGGAAGAGACCAGCTTGAGAAGTCGGGTTATCTCGTGGACGACTGCTTCATCGTCCGCTGTGAAGTTGATGTCGTCGTCACGTCGACGGCGACGGCCACGGTGGTGAACACGGCCGCGGATGTGTATGATGATCTGGAGGAGGTGGAGCTCCCATGCAGCAGCATGGATGAAGAGGACCTGTACAAGCTTGAGGACGTCGTCGAGGAAGCCTCCGATGCCGAGTTGACGAAGCCACACCATTCCTCGGGACCAAGGCTACACAAGATGATGATACATCTCATGCCTTTTTTCTGTTCCGTTTTTCCATGTTTTGCGGATTTTTTCTAGTCATTACAATATTAACGATGTTTGCTTTGTAATTTGTATTGACTATCAATGTCATGTATATATTATCAACAGAAAATAGCAGCACTTCTCCAACACTCCAACCTCTTTCTATAAATATTTTTTTAGATAAAGGTTTTCCTACCTCTTTTTGCGGCAGTTTTTTCCTAACCTCTACATTGATTGTTACTCATACTTGTTACTTTCTTCGATCCATATTAAACAAATGTTTCTAGCACTAATTTACATCTAAATATATTTATGTCAGCGATAATTGATATGGATCGGATGGAGCAATATAAAGCTTACACATCCTCACAAGACTAGACTCAAAGTAAGTACTCCCTTCGATCCAAATTAATTGACATACACTTAGTAAAACTTTGTACTAAAATTGTACTAAGTGTGCGTCAATTAATATGAATCGGAGGGAGTATTAAAAAAATGTTGATCACAAATAAATTGCATGGATCACAAAAAAGGTCATTGATGTGAGTGATGATCTGGAGAAGATGGAACCCGGCTCTAGCAGCTGCGAGGATCAGAGCTTGTGCAAGCGTGTGGATACCACTGGCCACACTACGGACACGGAGGACACCTTGACGAG
Organism: Bromus sterilis; assembly: GCA_950022295.1. Lineage (NCBI taxonomy): Eukaryota > Viridiplantae > Streptophyta > Magnoliopsida > Poales > Poaceae > Bromus > Bromus sterilis. Next base: position 4,477,015 of record OX465597.1, on the reverse strand, counting down.
GATAAGAGGAACTGATCTCAGGATGTGTCATCGGAATACCATGAGGTATCGAGACGAACAGGCAAGCCCATGATCCATATCGATGATGGGTTGTGGAGGCCATCTATTCGAGAAGGGTTAATCGGTCGACCTATCAATGATGGGTCCCTTAAATGTAACACCTCGACTCGTAGCATGTAAGGCGAGTCGAGTGCATTCCGTGGAGACACCTTAGAAACCCTAAAGGTAGGTTTTCACCATCTTCCACCTATCTGCCGCGAGGCTGAGAGCTTATAGCCAGAGAAACACGTCTCATCGGTGATCTCTTCGGTCCTGGCAAGGTCGAGAGCAATACAAACAATAGAGCTTATTAACAAAAAGCCCGAGAGCAATAGCTCGAAAAACAGTCGTCCGCAGTTTCATAACATGGGATCACCGCAAACGTGCCAAGAGCTATACTTGGCGAAGGAAGCTCTCTGCAAACTCGTGATACTTGGGCCCACTAGACAACAAATAGAAAGAACTCGGCGTATGAATAATGTATAAGTAGCTAACTCACTGATATCAAGATTGGCGGCAGCATGTCACAAACTTTAATAATTCACATAATCAACACCTCAATGATTTTAACTCTTTTTTTGCGGGAAACAATAATACTGAAAATAAATGAAAAGGGTGTGTTGCGGGCAGTGAGCAAGTAAGCATAATTGCACTGCACCACTACATCTGCATCGTCATTGACATGCGTTGATCGCTAAATGCGGGTGCTGTAAGCAGTGTCCGCATTATATAGATACTAGTTACATGTTGTTATACTTTATTGCAGCAAAAGGCTTGAGAGCAAGTTTGGGAATGAGCTCCTTCATAATAGACGGACAACTTCTTGCTAGATGCTCAAAGTCGGCACTCTTTGTGATTAAATTCACCATGTGATTGTTATTCGACTCGAGGAATTTGAAGCATTCCTCCTTGAGCGCAAGGCAACCATGTTGCTCAGCTAGTGCCAACGTTGTGGCCACCGTGCTAGCGCAGATATAATCATTGCACAACCTCTCTTCACATATCAACTTCAATCTCTTGACGGCATACCTGTCGGCGGCAACAAGCAGATGTTGGATCATCCCTAGTGTGTTATTAGCCTCGTCGTCGATCTCGGGCAGCGAGTCGGTGTAGATGAAATGAAGCAATGCCTCGAATACTTTTGGCTCCATGTCCTCTATTGGCACACACATTGATGTGCTCTCCTTCATCGGACCCAGAAGCTCCGCCCTGAAGACGGAGGAGCGAGCACCAAGGATGCACCTGTGCGCGGCGAACGTCTCGCCGCCGACCTCGAACGTGACATCCGCCCCTTCGCCGGCGGAGAGAAGGTGGCCGAGATGTTGGAGGATATCTGACGGCGGCGCAAGTTTGCGATCATGGTTGGGATAGTTCTCCTTGGACACGATGATGTCGAACTGAACACTGAAAGCGCCATCCTCGGTCGACACGGAGCGCAATCTCTCCAGCTCTGTTCTCCTGATGAACTGGGAGTAACCCCACGGCCACGGCCCTCCCTTGCTGGAGAAGGTGCAGGACCTCCAGCCAGCTCTGCTGCCGTACGATGGCACCAGGTTCCCGCGGCGGTCGAGCAAGTTGATCTTGATCTGCGCCGTCACGTCCTCGTCGTCGCCGGCGGGGACGAGGAAGAGGAAGACGGATACCCAGCCGGCGTCGTGCGGGCAGCGGCCGTCGGGGTAGAACTCGGCGTACCAGCGGCGGCCTCCACAGAGAAATTTCTCCGATTTGACGCATCTGCCGTTGCCCAGCCCATTGTACCTCGAGTAGGGATATATCGTTACAAGTAGAACTTGCTTGCCTGACATGAGTGAGACAATCTGTGGCTTGACGGCGGCGGTCGCTGCGGTGGAGGGAGTCGCGGTGGAGGTGGAGCTGGAGGACATGGCACAGCCCATGGCGGCTCGCGATTATGTTTGAGTGCACAAGATCATACTATACGTGTGTGGCCTCCATTGGTTGATAAGTTGAGACGGGAAGCAGTTGGGATTTACAGCCGATCGAGACGCAAGGATAGAGAGAGTCTGTTACTGTTACGGCTCGATGTAGGTCGAGCATCCATAATCGTGTGTTCTCTTCGTTTTCTCGAAAAAAAGTAATCATAGGGAGCGAACGTTCGTTCCCGGTCATGATAAGCACGAACGTTTTGTATGTCAATCGCTATAGATATGGATGGTAATTGCCAACACGCCTGTGGCAACCGAAGGAAAAAAAACCAAGCGAATTGTCTAGTGCTACACTGTAGTTACCATTCTCTTCTACATCAATTGCCATAAAAAAACGTTTGCACTTGTCATGTCCCTGAGCGAACGTTTGATTTAAATTGACGTCAAAGAAAATATAATTGGTGTCTTTAGTTGCACATTGATTGTGAGAGAAGACATAATATGATTTATAAGACAGGAGACATTCGCGAATTGATCTGTAATTGAGATGGTTAGGAGCATAGTGGTATCCTTAACCCACGATAGTCAAATCTCAGATTTCTTGCTTTTGTGTATTAATCAGGCTTAATGTGATGTGCTTTGAGTGGGAGGAAACGTTCCCGTCAACTACGAGGCGTGTGTGGCGGCTTTGCAAATCTTAAGATGATGTGTCAGTTCAGCATAGTGAACATGCTCATAGGGGTGAGTGTTTGATCGTGTATGTGAGTATCTTTGTTGTATTGTGTTCTCAAAAAAGGTGGGACACCCCTTCTATCAAGCTAATCTATAATCTATAATCAATAATACTATAATAGGTCATCCCACTATCTTATTTATCTCAACATGCAAGCATGCCACATCACCACACAATTATAATTGGGATAAGGTCCACCTCAACATGCAACCATGCATAAGACAAAATCCACCACCACATGCAACCATGCATGGAAAAATATTTTTCATTCCCATACTATACTTATATTCAAAAAACAATTTATAAATATACACAATTAAATATAGTAAGTTGTATGTGTTTTAGATTTTTTTGGTTCATTTTTATTAATCTAAATATTTAAAATTCACATAATTAAATTTTGTTGAAATATAGGGCGATCAATTCCCGTGATCTCAACTAACTTATTTATCTCAAAATACAAGCATGTGGCATCACCGCACAATTATGGATGGGATAAGGCTCACCTCAGCATACGAGCATGCATGAGACAAGAACCACCACCACATGCAACCATGCATAAAAAATATTTTTCATTCTCTTATTATACTTATATTCAAAAATATTTATAAATAAACATAATCAAATATAATAAATTGTATGTGTTTTAAATTTTTGACTCATTTGTTATTAATTTTAATATTTAAATTTTACATAATTAAATTTCGTTGAGCGACCAATTCTCGTAGTAAGGCGCGGGGTATCATCTAGTTTTTTTATGATGAGAGGGGCCAAAGCCAATCATAAGTTGGTGTTGCACTCCAGTCGGCCATGGTGATGCATGTGGGTCAGAAACATTGGTTAGTGGACCCTCAAATTGTGTAGTATTCTTGCCCTGGTGATTGGATCAGGTAACGGTGTTACTTGAGTGACGATTGCTTCTTGAAGGTATTGTTTGTCATTTGCGTGGTGTCATGAGATGGTTGGTACCGATATGATCATTGTTATTATAGTTTATTGAACGCATATCTGATAGCTTAGGGTTTTTAATGTATTTTTCATCATCTACGCATAGTTTTCTTCAGAAGAACAAGAAGAAACAAGAAGTACCCACTTTTAAGCATGAAATAAGAGTAATTCGGCTGATCGAACTAGTATCACTTTATTCATGAATCTTAGGTTTTTGACATGACCGATGCTGAACTGCCAGATTCTTCTTAGCGGGAGCTAGTGCCTCTCAACCTTTGGAATGATTCGCGGTAATAGAATAACGGTATGGGTCCCCCCACCTTACCATGTGATATGTCTTATCTCTATGCCTCCTCTAGCCATTTCATAACTTAATATCGTCATTCAAATCTGATATTCAAAAGAATGCTTGATAGCTCGCATGATGAGGAGTTGCAACTTAGAAAACTTAATTATGGGGTGTTTACTCTGATTCCTAAAACGAAAAATGTTGCAACTATCAAGCTATATCGTTCAATATGTTTATATTATATTTGTTATAAAATTGTGACTAAAGTACTAATAAATAGGCTTGAGAGAGTTGCAGATAAGGTGGTGAGTAAGAGTCAGACGACATTTATGAAAAATGGAAATGTTTTAGATGGCGTGGTCACTATCCATGAGGTGTTTCATGAGCTTAGGAGGGCTAAACAAGAGGGGTTCATACTAAAGCTAGACTTTGAATTGGGATTTTCTACAAACATTATGATAAATCTTGTTTTTTCTCATAGATGGGTAAAATTGATGATGACATGTGTAAGAACTGTGAAGTACATGGTTTGGTTTAATGAGCAAGCTAGAAACTTAATCCTTTACTCCAACAGGAGGGTCGGTGTGGTCGTCGAGGTGGAGGTCGGAGTCGGTGTCGGAGTCTAGAGAAGCCTCGGAGGGGGGAAACGGAAGGTGAAGGTGATGCCTTGGCGCTTGGGTGTTAGTGGCGCCATCTCCTCCTCAGCAGTGTATCATCAACTAGGCTTGCGTGTTCAGCATAAATCAAATTTTTGGTTAGTACATTTCGGTGTTTTCTTTTGCAGTTTTGGTTATTGACTAAACCTAACAAAAACTATTAGTCAAAAACGCAAAACCGATATTTCAGTTGACCTAGAAAACTGGTTCGATATTTCGGTTAATACCGAACAAGATAGGTTTCAGAAATTAGGTTTAGGTTCAGCATACCAGTAGATTGAGCACTCACTATTTCAAAAATTTAGGTTTATACATTCACACTGTTTCGCGACAGGTTCAGGGTTTAACCAAAAAAATCGATAGAGCATATTTGCAATATAATCTCAAGGGTCATTTACAACTCAACAATCCCAACTTAACGCTATTGTGTGTTGCAATCACAAACAATTATTTTTTCACGATCCTTACCCTAATTTACGAACTACTGCAAAACACCTCCTCGATTCGAGCATATATAAGAAAAATATTCAATACACAAAACTGAGGTGAGACTGATCATTTGAGGACCCGTAGATTTTTTTTACAACCATTGAAGCCCCGTAGATGGTTCCCTTACGGGCAACTATTTTTTCATTACTAGAAACCTTAAATGGGCCATATTCTAAGGGGCACCAGCACACGTGAGGGTTCGGTGGTAACGTACGACCTAGCGTGCCAGCGTATTAGAAAAAAACGAAGTATTTTTCTGATATATGTTCAACGCTTATGAAAGAAAAAATAATCATGCAACGAGAAATAAGAAAACGCACCTGGAGTGTAATTTGATTATTCTAAAACTCAAGATTTTTTAAAAATTAACCATAATACGCGGAGAAACACATCTCCTTTTATTATTAGGTAAATATAAACTAGTTCCAATAATTTTTTGGTTGCCAGATTGGTAAAAAAATAGAGTATATATTTATACTAAAATTTTATACTTATTTATAACTCAATCATCAAACTACATTTACATATCCTATTTTTGTGATAACTAACCATATGGTAAATATAATATATTAATCATTGAAAAATATGCTTGCATTGTGCTTATTTTGAATAGTTCTTGTCGTGGCATTTACATTAGTTTTCTTCTTCTTTTGAAACACCGCAGCTTGCATAAAAAGAAACCCAATCCCTATACATGTTAGTGAAAAACCAAAAAATATTATGCTTGCGTGGATTATTTTTGTATTCTCAGGAACATAGTGTATGTATATGTATTTATATTACACCAAGAAAATAAATATTTTAGTGTACTTTCACATATCTTCGTTAAATATCTAACGTGTGTAGCCTTGTAAATATCCTCGTAGCAGCTTCTAGTTTAGATTTAGGTTTCCACAAGTAAAAAAGTTCAGAGTTCACGAAATCTGACTTTGTGATATAGAAATACTAAGGAAATTGTACCTATTGGTTTTAGGTATATAAGATTTTAGACATAATAACTATTAACTAACATTTTAATGGTTAATACATATAATTAGTATGTGGGCAGGAGCTCACCCTGTTTGTAGGGCTAACTAAGCTAACCATTAGTGTATCTATCTATCGTCTAATAATACATTGTCATCAGACACCCGTGTGAATGAGTCTGCCGCTGGAGCTGCTGGGGCGGCGAGAATCGGTGTGTCACCGATCTACGACCAAGCCGGCGACCCTGCGTCGGGGTGGTGGCTCAGACCTTCTCTGACGGCGGATGTAGAGCTCTGGCGGGTGGTGGTTGTTGGAAGTATGCCCTAGAATCAAATAATTAAGGGATAAGTATATTTTTAGTCCCTAAACTCTTTCGAAAGTATAGAATTGGTCCCTTAACTTTGAAAAGTATAGAATTAGTCCCTTAACTTTGAAAATCGGTTTAATGAATGAGAAGACACAAATTAATCATTATAACCAGAAAGAAGTAGAAACAGGATTGGTGGCCCTTCGTAATAGAAGCATTTAATTAAAATACCTCCCCAAATACACCAACATCAGATTTTCGCAAGTACATCCGGTTAATCATCCTGCTTGGGTCTCTCATGTAAGCAGTAACTTGGTCACTTATGTTCTGTTCTCATGCAACAGGGGAAAGCAAAGGTAGCCTTCTAGATCTAGGCATGTTCCACAATAACATATTACTAGAAGTAGCTAAATAGGCGTTCAACCCACCTGATTAAATGCGTGCAACTTTCCTTTCAGTGCAGCAGTGCCAGTTGTGACCTGTGTTTTCCTCTCCCATTTATCTATCTCGGTATTTCTGAACGGGGTTATCCTGTACAAAAATCATGATATCACACCCCGGTTCATTGAAGCAGAAAACACATTCTACTGACATGATATCATAAGCATACAAGTGCAGACTGCATAGACTTGATTAACAAAAGATCTGCTGCTATGCAAGACACTGTAACATATCAAAGAATACATCCCACATTACTTCATCAGTTTCTGTTACTGCAAAAGGTTACCTTGTCTGCACCTTCTGTACTTGCAACCACTCGTCATTCTCTCCATTTGAGTCAGGCAATGTATCTGTCACTAAGTCAGGATTAACGACCGTTTCAAGGTATCTATCAGGTTGAGAAAGATTGGATAGCAGTATTACCATTCACACCCTTTGCAGCCTGGTTCTGCCCCAGTAAAGCCTACAGATAGTTTTGGATAGCATATTGCGCATAGTAAGAAAACCTGGAACAACTACAGTATAGCGGTAGCATAGCACTGAAGCAAAAAACATGAGCAGGTAGGTGAACCTCCTGCAGCTCCAGCATGCAACCGAGAGTCTGCTTCGATGAGTCCAACAGATCAACGTATGCTTGATATATCTCCTGATCGTGACTGCAGAACCTTGACTTGGATGGATCCTGCAAGAATAGAAAAAATAAATATATTCGAATGTGGCCTGATGCATGTTCTTAGCAGCCATATGAGATAAACAACACACCTTGGGAAGCTTGTTTGAAGTGGAGAATGCCTTTTGCAGCAAGAATCTCATTTCCAGGGTCTTATCCCATAGCACCTTCAGTAAACAGCAATTTGGTGTAAAGGTTAGCAGTTTGAAAGCTTAAACACTGAATGCAAAGGATGGCTGTGCAACTGAACATGATCATGGTGAGTAGATGTTATGCAAAACACACATAAGAAAATACCTTTTGGTTTTTGACTGCCTGGCCCCTCGAGACATCATCGTCCCTGTGTTGTTTCAAGGTTTGAAGAATGTTTCTGCAGGGTGGAAGAGAAGAATGTAAGTGAGATGATGAAGCAGATTCTAGAGCAAACCATGTGAAAGAAGGCATGTCGAAGAAGGGCAGAAGGGAGACATTACTGTTGATTGGCCTGGAGGGTGCGATACTGTTGCTCGAGCTCCCCCATCTCACCATCATCATCATCCTCATGGTGGCTCTCCTCATCTTCATCATCCTGCTCCTCCTCCTCGCCGCTCTAACCAGAGAGAGAGGCACAAAAAAGCTAAGCAAACTATACCTCTCAGAGCAAAAGGAAAACGAGAGGAGAGGGGGGTGTACGGCGGAGGAATCATGGTCATCGTCATCGGCAGCACTTCTTGTGGGGAAGAAGTTGTCCTCTGGGTCGGAGTAGTCGTCGAGGTGGAGGTCGGAGTCACTGCTGGAGTCAAGAGAAGCCTCGGAGGGGGAAGGGGAAGGTGATGCCTTCCGGCGTTTGGGTGCGAGTGGCGCCATCTTCTCCTCGTCAATGTATCGTCAACTAGGCCTCGGTGTTCAGTATGAACTGAATTTTTGGTTAGTACATTTTGGTGTTTTCTTTTTGCAATTTTGGTTACTGACTAAAACTAAGAAAAAAATATCAGTCAAAAATGCAAGAGTGATAATATGGTTAACTATAAAACCGGTTTGGTGTTTCGGTTAATACCGAACAGTAGAGGTTTCAGAAATTCAGGTTCAGGTTCAGCACACCAGTACATTAAGCAAACACTGTCTTAGAAACTCAGGTGTAGACGTGTGACTGTTTCGGGACAGGTTTAGGGCTTAACAAAGAAAAAAACGACAGAGCACATTTGGAATATAATTTCAAGGGTTATTTACGACTTGACAATCCCAATTATGCCTGTACTGGAGGCCTCTGTATTGAATGAATTGGTTTCAATTCCAATTCAATAAGGAAACTGTAATGCAATATGAATGTGAATTCGCTTGTTTGGATGCTCATTGAATTGGCTTATGGAATCCCAACAAAGTTTCAATACAATCATGTTTGGATGGCATACTGTCGAATTGGGTAGTGCATATGAATCAAATTAAAAAAATTTACAATGTGCGACTATAATTGAATGATTATATGGCAACAAAAACTAACAAATATTCTAGAAATGCATGACAACACCATACATATATTCTCACAAGAACAATAATAATAATTATGGAGTTCCAAATTTAACAACAACATTCACTATCATCACATAAGCATGCATCATTCAAGCTATGACCAAGTCACAGGAAAGAAGAAAGAGAGAAAAAAGCTAGCAGGGGCTGGCTGGGCAAGGAAAGAAAAAAAGAGCAGAAGGGGGTCCAGGGAAGGGGAAGAAGAAGATGGCATGAGGGCCCCTGCGGGCATGGGAGGCGATGGGCTGCCGCGGTCGGAGATGGGCGGTATGGAAGGCCAGACGGGTCCGAGCGAGGGAGCGGAGGAACGATGCAGGAGGAGGGAAAAGGGGCGGCGGCCGAGGGGTCTGAAGGTGAGCCGCCTCCGGTCAGAGGAGGAGGGTCGGGGAGTCAGAATGGATACCTGCGCCGCCGCCGTATTTAGGGTGCTGCTTGAATGAAACTCTTGGCCTCGAGCAGCGGAAGGAGGCAGGTCTGTCGGGCCGTCTATCTCCAATCCAATTAATATCGATCTTTTGCTCCTGGGCCGAATTGGTACCTACTGTACTTAGCTGACCACATGGGCCCGGCACGGCACGGACTGGCCTTGGCGACACGGATTAGACACGGCGCGACCCACATTGGCATGCTATCTTCTTCACCGGCCCATGAAGCCGCGCGGCCGGCACGGCACGGCGGCACGTTGCGGCTTCACATTGGCCTTGCTAGTATGGAGCCGCTCTTTTAGACCCAGGCATACCCATCAGTCATATGAGCATTACATTAATCCATCTAGCATGCCAACCCGTCCATTTTTTTAGTTTGTTTGAACGTTTTATATCTATATTGGCATGCTATCTTCTTCACTGTATGGAGCCGCGCTTTTAAATCCAGACACACCCATCAGTCATATGGGCAGTACATTAATCCGTCTAGCACGTCAACCCGTCCATCTTTTTAGTTTGTTTGGACGTTTTATATCTATATTATGCCTATTACGTTATATAAAATAATTAAAAAATAAAATATTACACCCAACCTTCAGGCCCAAGCACAACCGCTAAGGCACGTATCAGACCGGCACATGAAGGGTGCTAACAGGTCGGCCAAAAAAATCGACCCATGTGGCCAACTTTGCTTAGAAAATACCAAATCCATTTGACATTTTTTAAGTAAAATTATATTTTCTTGGTCCCTCAACTTTACTGAAAGTCGACCTCCAACCCATCAACTTTTTTCGGCGACAATTCACCCCACCCCCTGTGACTCAAAACTGAACAATTTTGGTGCAAAATCACAATACAATAGAGGGAGGAGTTGATTGTGTGTCAGCGGTTTTGTCTATCCTCACTCGCCACCTCATATTCCTCTTCTTCCCCTTCATTCTCTTTGTCTAGAGGGCATTTTATCAAGCAATCGGCACGCTTGTCTGTAGGTGCCATCTATGAGTGAAATTGGTGCAAGTGCTAGAATCTTCACATGAAGCATATGAGCAAGCACCCATGTACAATCCACATATACAAATAGTGCAGGAACGAACAAACTGAACAAGGATTTGGGGGGTAGGATGAAAGAAGTTGAGTTGCTGATTTACATCGCCTAACTGCCGAGCGTCTGACATTGTTGAAGACGTGATGGATAAGGACGCTGAGGTGCATCGCTGGTCATCGAAGTGTAAAGTTGGGCAGGCTATCAACGGTGGCGAGCGGCGGGCTAGGTTAGGTTTGCTCCTGATGATGCTAATACCTGATGAAGGAGATGCTTTGCAATTGCATGCGTTTTAACCAATTTGTGAGGGCTTTATTGAAGAGAGAGTAAGTGAGAGACTCCCTCTCATATTATGGGACTGCAACTATATGTGTTCCCGGTTCATTTTAATTTCCAGTGAAAGATATTTTTCATTTTTGAACGCTTAAGCTTATTTATTTGTACCCTATGAGAAAACCTTTCGTGTAAGCTGGTTTACTAATTCCGTGTGAGATTTGCTCCCCCTGGTCGGTAATGTATTGGGTTTCCTTTTAATTTCCAGATTTTTTTAGTTTCTCTTTTGTTTTTTTTTCTTCTCCTTTCAAATGTTGCATTTTCTTGACACATTTCTCGTTTCTCCTCCCCTTTTCTACTTGTTTTTTAACGTACTATTTTTAAATATAAAATTTATGCACCGGCCAGTTACTCTAAAAGTTCAATGTTGGAAAAAGGGGTTAAGCAATATATTTAGATTTAATCATCATCTATTTTTAAAAATAATTCATGGTAAATATATAGAAAGAATATGATCTAATCAAAAAATGTTTTACTATATAAAATTGTTGTTCATCATGTCTTTCAAAAATAATCATTGTGTTTTTAATAAATTTTCATACTACATATAAATATTTTACATCATCCATTTCAAAAAGTTTCATCAATGATAAAAAAATGTTCAGCGTTGTCCATTTTAAAATGTTCATAAATATATGAAAATTGTCCATCGTGTATTTAGAAAACCAAACCCATGATGGCAACAAAGCCATGCCACCTCCTCGGGTCTAACACTGCATCCACAAAACCGCAATGGGCCCGAATATCATCGATGTGCAAAGCGAGTCCTCCTTGTCGGTGGCGGAGGTAGAGGGTTGGCAGGGTGGGTCATGGATCACTTTGAGATAAGAAAATAACCTTTACACAATAGCAAAATAGTTAACAAGAATGAAAGAACAATTAAATTTACATGAGTTGTAGCACTGTTGGCCCACCCTGACTCAACTATCTAGGTCTGCCACTGCTCCTTGTGACGGTTGGAGAGGAGTGCCATCACAGCGACTCATGAGACGGCACATGCATGTGTGCCGTATGAGAGAAATAAGAAGGGGATATAGAGAGGAACGGGAGGAAAGAGAGAATCAAATGTAAATAGCGATGGAATATTCCCACAGTTATGACCAATCAATCACACGAAAACAACTTCAATGTGAACGCTTTGATCGGTCGCATCGGAAGGAAACATATTGATGCAAGCGATATGATCGCACGGCTCTGATTGCGTCACGCCCGATTCGTTTCCCACCCTACGTCATATGTATTTTTTTCTCTTGGGAATTCGATTCCCTTCCCTGTAGAAATTTTGAATGTTTCTTGAGTTTCATGTTTGGTTCAAAGCAGTCAAAATTTCCGTTTTGATCCGCTCCTATAATAAATCGAAGTACACTAGACAGTTCAAAAAATTTGTAGGTAAATAAAAAAAACCGTTTATGGTAAATTGATGTGCTCGGGGGGCTATACAGCATTTACAAGGAAAAGGAGGGGCGTTACCGTTGTTTCCAATGTCGTGGCCTCGGCGGATCCGCCCTGCTGCTGCGGCGGAGAGATCCACGGCCAATATAAAAAAGAGATGGATTTATCTCACTTTAGTCCAACACCTACCGATTAATCACACCACTCACCTCAGTCCACCTAGAACATGGTTGGTCAGGGACTCCTACGAATATAGAGCATAACCCGAGGGACATCCAGCGCAAAAAATCGCGGCCCTACTTCCTCCGCCAGCCACCACCAACCCACTTCCTCCCTCCCTCCCTCCCTCCCTATTTCTCGCCGTCGCGTCCAAACGCAGAGCCGATCAATCAACCGATCGAATCAATGGCGATGGTGACGGCGAAGCTCAGCTCCCCGGCCACCGCCCTCGCCGCCCCGTCCGGCGCGCGCCGCGCCTCGGCCTTCCGCGTCCGCGCCTCCGGCGGCTCCTACGCCGACGAGCTCGTCTCCACCGCGGTGAGCGCTCTCCGCCCTGCGATACCCCCCGCCCGTCCGATCCCCGTAGCTTCGCCTAGGTCTAGGTGTCGGTGGTCCGCGGGAGGATCTACACTTTGGGGCGTTGCATGCGTCGCGTGCGGCGATCTGTGGTGGTGTGGTTGGCGTCTAGCGATCCGTGTGACGGGGACTGCTCTGTGGGGTTGGGGTTGGGGAAAATGCGTCCTGTGTGGTGTCTCTCCGTGCAATTAAATCTGGATTGGAAACAAACCTTTAAATCGATGTATATTTTTCCGTCGAATCAGCACGACGAAGAGGTCACAATCTCTTCCGTGCAAATCGAATTTGGGATGTTCAGGAGCGTAGTTAAACGATCTGTTATCTGATTTAAGGCTGCGAGCTGCATGGTGTGGGAAACCGAGGGTGGATTGGCCCGGTTACTCTGTTTTGTCTGGTACTGGCATCATCCCAGATCAAGGCATGGTAAATCTGGCTGTGCTTTGGGGTTGACTTTGAAATTAAGGTTGGACAACAAGCTTGAATCATGGGAGGATTGGCCCGGTTGCTTTGAAGATAAATTCTCAAACCAAATACCATCAAGTTTCGCTATTTTGTTAGTAGAATGATTGGTGGACTGGTTGATCTACAACTGCTCTCTGATATTTCTCTGCGAAGAGCCTACTAGCAGTACTTTAAGTTTTGCTTTTGTTAAGATCAATCCTGGCTTTTCAGCTCCGATGAAAAGGACTTGCTTGCCTTCGTGCTATGTCCTCAGCATCATGCATATAGTAGGTTTTATTTTTTCTTCGTCTGCAATGATCTGTTGTTTTTTCAGTTAGTGAAGCACGCCCTCATGCATAAGAACCGTGCATTTTAGTTTCGAACCACAGATGTTGAGAACTAACACTGATGATCATATTAATTGCTTCGATGTTGGATATGTTGTAAGCTACTCCGTATTTCCTGTTTATTTTTATCTGCTGCTCCTTTCTTCACTGTAATGCATTCCCTGTTGGGTTTCATGACTGCAAATCTAATAGTTCACCCCATTGCAGAAATCTGTTGCTTCCCCTGGCCGTGGGATCCTTGCGATCGATGAGTCAAGTGCAACATGTGGAAAGAGATTGGCATCTATTGGTTTGGACAACACGGAAGTTAACCGACAGGCTTACAGGCAGCTTTTGCTGACCACTGCCGGTCTTGGTGAATATATCTCTGGTGCTATTCTTTTTGAGGAAACTCTCTACCAGTCTACTACAGATGGCAAGACCTTTGTTGACGTCTTGAAGGACCAGAATATCATGCCTGGTATCAAGGTTGACAAGGTATGCATGCCATGTTCTGACAATCGCCGATTCATTGTGCTGTTGTGATCAGCAAGACAGCTTTAGCATTCTAATTTTATTACTTGATTTATTTTGTTCTGCCCAAAAGGGTTTGGTTCCATTGCCTGGATCCAACAATGAATCCTGGTGCCAAGGTCTTGATGGTTTGGCTTCAAGGTGTGCCGAGTACTACAAGCAAGGTGCACGCTTCGCGAAGTGGTCAGTTCATGCTCTCCTTGCGCATTTTCTGACTAGTTTTATTCTGTTGCCCTTTCTAAACTTGCTATGCTATATTGATGTTCTACAGGCGGACTGTTGTTAGTATCCCTTGTGGTCCTACTGCATTAGCTGTCAAGGAAGCGGCATGGGGACTTGCTCGCTATGCTTCTATTGCTCAGGTCACTATACATGCTTTGAGCCACTGAACATTTTGTACTGAAGAAGTGATCCTTTATTTAGTTTGATATTTTACTCATGGAGAGTTGATAAACAGCAAATCATTTCTGTGCACTTATTTGATATCTTCTAGATGGAACCCATCCTACAGTATATTCATCTGTTGAACACTATCTGATAATAAGTAGGGAGAAGTAATTAACAAGTGAAAAAAGTAAATTTATGTATGCTCGTGTAGGTATTTGTATATACCATTAATGTTTGTTTGCGTAAATTTAGCTTAATCTAGAAGGAAGCTGGCGAAAAGTGCTTCTCCTTTTTCCCACACTAGCATGGTAGTTTTGTTCTGGCGCCACCAATTGATACTTTTTTCCGTTCAACATTTCTGAATCAGGTTCTTATTTGTGAGATGATACTATAATTTGATGAAATTAATGAAATAATAGGTAGTACGCAATATGATTGCAGAAAATTTATGCAGCCAAACACAACTATAATCTCTACTATTTTGCGCTCCTGTTTATCTTTACTCATCTTATTTCGACCTGAATAATCTGCAGGACAATGGCTTAGTGCCAATTGTGGAGCCAGAGATCCTTCTTGACGGTGACCATGGCATCGAGAGAACTCTTGAGGTGGCAGAGAAAGTGTGGTCTGAGGTGTTCTTCTACCTGGCCGAAAACAATGTTCTGTTTGAGGGCATCCTCCTGAAGCCCAGCATGGTTACCCCTGGTGCTGAGCACAAGGAGAAGGCTTCTCCAGAAGCCATTGCGAAAAACACCCTCACAATGCTGAGGAGGAGAGTGCCACCTGCTGTCCCTGGAATCATGGTATTGTCTTCAACCTTGAACTATTTAACTCCTACTACTGATTATCTTCTTCAGTCCATTTCTGGTGGACATACATAAACAGAGTAAGAAACATTAGCCATAACCCGGATCATCCCTTTTCCTCAGTTCCTTTCTGGAGGACAGTCCGAACTGGAGGCAACCATGAACCTGAACGCGATGAACCAGTCCGCCAACCCGTGGCACGTGTCCTTCTCCTATGCCCGGGCCCTCCAGAACTCGGTCCTGAAGACGTGGCAGGGACAGCCCGAGAACATCGAGGCGGCGCAGAAGGCCCTGCTAGTCCGCGCCAAGGCCAACTCGTTGGCACAGCTCGGCAGCTACACCGGTGAGGGCGAGAGCGACGAGGCTAAGAAGGGCATGTTCCAGAAGGGCTACACCTACTGATGAGGCGGCGGCGGCGGGATAATTTATAAATGAGATGCACGTCATTTCACGGGGTTTTGTTTTCTTTATATTGGTGTGAATAATCAATCACCAGCGTGTTGGTGCCGACCACTGTTAGCTGTTTTTAGCGGTGCAGAAACACTAGAGTTGTCTGAAGTTTTATTTATGAGAACAAAGCTTTACTGTATGCAATCCATACCCTGAGAAAGTTGATAATAGCTCACTGCATGCCGAGGACGGCTTGGGCTGTCACTTGTGGAGCTCTTCACACACACACACACACACACACAGAGAACTTGCCTGGTGCATCGGGTTTCTACTTTCATATCCCCAAAATTACTTGGTTTTTCGCTTGAAAACTTTATACTGGCTATCTATCCAGTATTTAAGGGTAGGATTGTTACCAATTGGAACAGTGTGGGCAGGGCTCACCGTCACTTAGGATAAACGGGCATGCTCGCTCTAAAGATCAAGCGTACTAGAAACTTGCCAAGAATTGCTCATCACAGCCTCGCCAATGATCCTACACCTACGAGTTTTTACGGGCTTCTTTCGTATATCCTTCCCTCCCTCTAATTCTGCCCCCCCCCCCCACCTAATTCAAAGTGGGTGGGGCCATCCCTCCCATTACTTCCAATCCCAGGCTCGCCAATAATCCTACACCTACGAGTTTTTACGGGCTTCTTTCGTATATCCTTCCCTCCCTCTAATTCTGCACCCCCCTGAATTCAAAGTGGGCGGGCCCATCCCTCCCATTACTTCCAATCCCAATCAAACGTTTCGTAGATGTAGCATTGCTCCAGCCTCACTCTCCCAAATTCTAGCTTAAAACTGCCTCACTACGCATCAATGTCCATTTTCAAACTTGAAGAATACATGTTTCTCTCCTCCATCGAAAAGAATCTTCGCATCATGGTAAATGCTACCATGACCCCTTATCGGCGCCAATACGCTAAGATCAAAGATTGCGTGCTGGATTATGAAAATTCAGCCTATATGCATCTCTTTAATTCAATTCATCACAAGAAAAAAGAAAAAAAATCCCTTTCGGTGGACAACACTAGTTTCACCTCGCACGTCGATAAGGAGCACATCTTGCTCTCTTTCTTCAAAGACTTGGTCGGTTCCCCATCCCCTTCTAGTTTCAGACTTAATCAACTTGTTGTCTGCCTTTGCCCTCTCTTCTACCGACTCGGACAACGTGATTAGGCACTTCTCCTTGGAGGCAATGAGGGCCTCCCTCTGGAGTATAAATGATAATGCCATCCTAGGGCTAGACAGGTTTGGACCTCCACCTGCTTTTCTTTAAAATCTAACTGGGAGATGGTTAAGATGAACCTCCTTCATTTTCTTTTCGATTTTCGCGACTGCTCGACCGATCTAAAAATGGCTACCAAAGCCTACATTGTTCTTCTACCCAAAAAATTGGGCACCACCGCCACTCTTAAAAACCTTAGACCCGTGCCTCTCCAGAATTGTGCGGTTAATATTGCTTCTAAATGTATGGCCATTAGGACACAACCTTTCACCTCCCACCTCATTCACAAGGACCAATCACTACTGGAATTCACCAGTTTGCCATGGGCCAGTGGCTTTGCCGTCTGCAATTCATCGGGGCGGACGGCAAAGCAGTGGTATGCCGTCTGCTGCCCTAAGTACAGACGGTAAAACATTGACATACGGCAAACCAAGTGTTTGCCGTCTGTCTGGTTGCAGACAGACGGCAAAGACACCTATGCCGTCCGTCGACAGACGGCAAACCCTCAGCTGGGCCCACCCAAGCGAGGCACGCGTCCTGGCTAACGGCCCACCGCTTTGCCGTCTGTCGACGGACAGCATAGGTGTCTTTGCCGTCTGTCTGCAGACGGCAATGCGGTGGGCCGTTAACCCCCCGCACGGCCCCCCTCCCACTCCCACTCCCACTCCGCCCCCCACCTCCCCGGCCGCCCTCCGCCCCCCACCTCCCGGCCGCCCTCCGCCCCCCACCTCCCCGGCAGCCCTCCGCGCCCCACCTCCCGGCCTCCGCCGCACCCCACCTCCCTGCCGCCCTCCGCCCCCGCCGGATCCCTCCCCGGCCGCCCTCCGCCCCCCACCTCCCGGCCGCCCTCCGCCGCCCGCCGGATCCCTCCCCGCCCTCCGCCGCCCACCTCCCGGCCTCCTCCTCTGCCCCCCTACTCCGGTGAGCCCGCTCATCCTCTTTTTTTTCTCTCTTTAATTTCTATAGTTGTAGGATTTTAGTTAGTAATTAGTTAGTGTTAGGATTTAGTTAGTAATTAGTTAGTGTTAGGATTTAGTTAGTAATTAGTTAGTGTTAGGATTTAGTTAGTAATTGTAGATATTAGGTTTTAGGTTCTAGATTTTTAGTACGATTTATTTTTATTTTTTCTGTTAATTGCAATATGCAGAAAATTTAAATGATAAGATGCATAATTACAATATGCAGAAAATTTAAATGATCATAAAAAGAGCTTAGAGCTCATGTTAAGATTCCTTAGGAATTTGGTGGTGTCAATCCTATGATCCAAAGGCAATCCATAAGAAAAATCCTTAGGAATCCAAAAAATCCCTTAGGAGTAAAAGTTGAATAGGAAAAGAAGAAGAGAAAGAAAGAAAAGAAAGGAAATAAAAGAAGAAGAGGGAAACAAATTAGGGGTAAAAGTAAAATAGTAAAAGAAGAAGAGAAAAAAGAAGTTGAAGGTTAATAAAAAGAACAAGGAGGAGGAGGGGAGCTTGGGGTAAAATAAGAATAAGAAGAAGAAGTTGGAGGTGGAGATGAATAAGTAGAAGTTGGAGGTGGAGATTGGGTGCATTTTAATGGAGCTTGGGGTAAAAAAAATAAAAAAGATGTAATTACCGGGATCAAGTGTGTGTGTTGATTGGGTGCATTTTAATGTGCAGGAATTTTCCTGGTGTGAAGGTCTGGTGGTCGACGACCTCCGCCCCCTCCATTCGGCGATCTCCCTGAGTTCGAGGGTGAGCAAAAAAATTCTTGTCCTCTCCCCCTTTTTCCTTTGCTCAATTCTGGCCTTCATGCCGATAACGGTAGCTCTAGCAGTATGTAAAGTTGCGTAACCAGTATGCGTCTCCCATTCGAAAGGATTACAGTATAAATATGCATTCATTTGCATATTTATAATAGTAATTCTTTCGAATTGTCCAACGTTATCCATGGACAGCCCGCGTATGTGTAGATTGGGTCGTTTTTCCATGCTCTGGTCCTGATCCGACGCGGAATTTCGTCAGCGCCTCCCTGTTGTTCTCCGGATACACAACCTCTCGGCTTGTTGTCGAGACGTGTATTAGGAGAACAGCGGGGAGGTGCTGCCGAAATACCGCGTCGGATCGGGACCAAAGCATGGGAAACCGACCCAATCTACACATACTCGGGTGGGATTAGGACCTATCTTTACCTATTAGTGTGTAGGTTAATTGCATATGCCGTAGCTATGTATGATAAAAGCAATAAAAAGTGGACGTAATAAAATGGTATATTTGTTGTTTAGTAGCTAGCTGTAGCAACAAGATGAGCGATGATCATGCGTGGATGTACACTGGTCGCCCTAATCAGAAAGAGATCACCAATGAATGGGCAATGAAAACCAAGGAGTTTCTGAGAGCGGCGTTTGCAAATGGGCAGAGAAAAACCTGGTGCCCCTGCGTTAGGTGCGACAATTATAAACAGGCGACAGAGGTGGATATGGGTAAACACTTGCAGAAGTGGGGTTATAAGCCTGGTTATACGGTCTGGACCTTCCATGGCGAGTCTGGCGGACGACGGAGAGAGGAGGTGGTCCGTCAGCGCACGGATGAGTACGGAACCGGGATCGAAGACATGGTGCAGGACTTTGACGATGCGCTGGATGAGGACGATGAGATGGAGGAATCTGCGAAGGCCTTCTATGATATGTTGGAGTCTTCGAAACGTCCGCTGCACGCTCACACTGAGCTTTGTCAGCTCGATGCCATCGCACAGTTGATGGCTTTGAAGGCACAATTCAAATCGGGCACATATTGTTACAATGCGATCACGACCCTAATTGGGCGGTTTCTACCAAAAGATCATGTTATGCCTGCAAACCTGTACCAATCGGATAAAATCCTCAAGGTACTTAAGATGCCCTATGAGCAGATACATGCTTGTGAAAATGGATGTGCTTTATTTAGGAAAGAGTATGCGGACGAAGACTATTGTCCCAAATGCAAGTCATCCAGGTATGTTGTGGTAGACAATGGTCAAGGTGAGAAGACGCAGACCAAAATACCCGTAAATGTTCTTAGGTATCTTCCAGTGATACCAAGAATTCAACGCCTTTACATGATGGAAGAGACAGCCAGACAGATGACATGGCACAAACATGGGAAGAGAACAGACTTTGATGCAGATGGGAAGCCGATGTTGACTCACCCATCGGATGGTTCAGCATGGAAGCACTTTGATGAAAAACATTCGGAAAAAGCTAAGGAGCCAAGGCATTGCCGAATCGCCGTCGGCACAGATGGGTTCAATCCTTTCGGTCTGATGGCAGCCCCATACAGTTGTTGGCTTGTATTTGTCATGCCACTCAATCTCCCCCCCTCAGAGATTATGAAAAGGAAGAACATTTTCCTGACGTTGATAATACCAGGGCCCAAATATCCGGGGAAGAATATGGATGTGTACATGCAACCGCTTAAGGAGGAATTGCAACAAGCTTGGGACGAAGGGTTCAAGACATACGATGCAGCTAGCAAAAAGACCTTCAAAATGCATGTTTGGTACCAGTACTCGATGCATGACTTGCCGGCGTATGTGCTTTTCGCTGGCTTCTGTGTTCATGGAAAGTTCGGGTGCCCAACATGCAAGGCTGCTCTTCAGTTTCATTGGCTGAAGGCGGGTGGCAAGTATTCCTGCTTTGACTTGCATAGACAGTTTCTGCCTCCTAAGCATCCTTTTAGAAAAGACAAGAAGAACTTCATCAAAGGCAAAGTTGTCAAAAACCTGGGAGCACCTACGATGACGGGCGAACATGTCTTGGCACAGTTGAACTCTCTCGAGCCTGATCCAGAACGTCCCGGGTATTTCAAGGGATATAATTCGGAACACGCCTGGACTCACAAGACATGCTTCTGGGATCTCCCCTACTTCAAAGACCTCGAACTTCCACACAATATTGACGTGATGCACACTGAAAAAAATATCGGCGAGGCCCTGTTTGGTACATTTTTCGGCATAGATGGGAAGTCAAAGGATAATCCTAAAGCTAGAGTCGACCAGGAGACTCTATGTGATAGACCCTCACAGAACATGCGACAGCCGAAAGGAAAGAAGAATTGGTCCAAGCCAAGGGCCTGGTTCAATCTTGAAAGGGGGCATATCAGGGAAATTCTCTTGTGGGTGCAAAACAGTTTGATGTTCCCCGATGGGTATGCAGCGAATCTGAGGAGGGGAGCGAGTCCTGAAAAACATAAAATATTAGGGCTGAAGAGTCATGATTGGCACATATGGCTTGAGCGGGTAATGCCGGTGATGTTGCGCGGCTATATCCCCGAGGAAGAGTGGCTAGTACTGGCAGAACTGAGCTATTTCTTTCGTGTTCTTTGTGCTAAAGAACTATCCGATGGCGTGCTAGAAGACATGGAAGATATGGCGCCGGAGTTGCTCTGCAAGTTAGAGAAGATCTTTCCACCGGGTTTTTTTAATCCGATGCAGCATTTGATATTGCATCTCCCGACCGAGGCAAGATTAGGGGGCCCTGTGCAAAATCGTTGGTGCTATTCAACGGAGAGAATGCAGAAGACGCTTCGAGCAAAATGTAAAAATAAACGTAGAATTGAAGCATCGATGGCCGAGGCTTTCATTACCGAGGAGGCGGCAAACTTCGTGACAGCACATTATGAAGCCAAAAATCGCCATTTGCATAATCCAAAGCCTCGGTACAATACTGTCGACCCCCAACGGCGTCAATCCAACCTCAGCCTATTCAAAGGGAATCTTGGACCTGTTGGTGCTTCGAGAAATAAGATTTTGGATATCAAAGAATGGCAGACTCTTACACTGTATATCTTCACCAACCTAACAGAAGTGCGACCGTACATCGAGTAAGTGCTCGGTACGTACATTGTTTCTCAACTTCTAATAATTCTTGTTTCTTATTAATTCCCCTGAATTCATACAGTCGATACGTCGCCAAATTCTCGAATGGAGTGGTTATTGAAAGTGATTCCATCGCAGAGTATGAGCTTCTTGCCAATCAAGGAGACGGCAATCCTGGTTTCATCTCTTGGTTCAAACGAACGGTAACTATCATTCATATATAGGGTTTCATTTGTTGGTTCGACCTATTTTTCACTAATATAACAATCCTTTCCTATAAAACTTATAGGCAAATGAGGAGCCTATGGACGCCGAATTGAGACAAGTCGCTAATGGTTTTGACAATAAGGTCCGTGTATTTGAGAAATACGACATCAACGGGTATCGCTTTCGTACCGTTGATAAAGAGCGAAAAATGGCTGATCGAAAAAGTACAAATTCGGGTGTCTCTGCTGTCGGCGACGGAGGTATTGAGTATTATGGAAGAGTTGAAGCAATATACGAACTTCTATTCTATGGTGAAAATCCTCCCAACGTCGTTGTCTTCAAATGTCATTGGTTTCTCCCGTCGAGGACTAGACGAACTCATGAACATGTAGGTCTAGTCGAAATTCGACAAGACACCCATTTTAATGTCCCCGATGTCTATATTACGGCTCAACAGGCCACCCAGGTTTTCTATCTATCCTACCCCTGCCAAACGGTTGAAAACCTGAAAGGTTGGGATGTCGTTTATGATGTGCCACCTCATATGAGACCACCTCCCCCAAATGAAGAGGATTATGTACCCCACATTGACCCAGAGACATATGAAGGAGAATTCTTCCAAGAAACACGCGTGATAAAAAAACGTTTCCGAAACCTCTCTACGCAACCCCAGAACATGGAAGAAGACAATGAGAGTGAACCCGCTAACGACGATGTTGAAGAGCCTGAAGAAGAAGAGGTTACTGCTCCAGATGACCTGTCAATGCTTGACCGTTTACATAAAGGCCTTCCAAATGTTGGTGTTGTTGAACCTGATGAGGCCATCATTATCGACGACACGCGTGATAGCGATGACGATCCTTCAATTGATCGCGTAGAAGAGACCGATGATCCCGACTATTGTTAGTTGTATGCATCTCAACTTTAATTACATTATTCTCATTAGTTGTATATATTCTCATTATTGCAGTAATTACTGTTGTATTATTAATTATTTTTCTCATTGTACTAATTATTTTATTTTAATTCTTGGCAGGTTCGTGACAGATATGGAGGGCGAGACCTCAGGCTCGCGAGGGAGGGGTCGGGGTCATGCGCTCCCACCTCTGGCTCTACGGAGGTCTTTGCTCGAGAGTATTTCCTCGCCTCCTCCTTCTACTGATGAGCCGCCCAGGGGGAGAGGAGGTCGGAAGAAGACCGGGAGAGGCAAAGCAGGTGGTGGTCGCGGGAAAGGGAGACGAGCACCTGCTGCTGCTTCCTCGCCACCACCTCCAGCTGATTCACCAGAGCACTGCAAGGTGGACCAGCCTGAGGTGGAGGACGAGGCTACGTCCACCCGCACGACCTGGAGTCCCTGGCCGGATCAGCCGGAGCAGCCGGAGCAGCACACGCCTGAGGGGGAGGCTGGTGCCGAGCTGGACACTACGGATGAGGAGGAGGTAGCTGAGGGTACCACCGTGTACCAGCGTGGGGGTACACGGCTCCCGTCCGTGCCGGTGACTCCCGCCCATAAGTGGTTGATTACGCCTGATGGAGAGACGTAAGTGCACTTATACTCTCTTCCGGTACCTTCTATACTTATGTCTATCTGATGGCTTTGTCTTTTTATACTGCAGGGGTTGGATATACGGCAATGGTGTCCGCAATCCCAACTCCATCCTTGGTGTGCTCGTCAGGGAGAACTTCCCGGGGCTGGTTCAATTGCCCGGACCTGATGAGGTTTCGCAGCCTGGACTCAAGTGGGAGCACTATTGTGCTGCCCCGGCCCCGCCGGATACGACCATCAACGGGGTCGAATGCCACACCAGAGCCGACATGGTCATCAACGGCTTTTGGGTAATTTCTGTTTCACACAATAAAATCATGCTATTGCAGTGTTGTCTCGTGCACTCATCAGTGTTGTCATCAGTGTTGTCTCATCAGTGCACTCATCAGTGTTGTCTCGTGCTATTGCAGGTCTACTACAAGGTCGATGAGTCCAAGGAGCAGGAGGCGGAGGACGTGTTAGTTGCAGAGGCCACGCGCCTCTTGCAGAACACAAGGCACGAGATGCGAGTGCAGGCGGTCCGTGACTACTACGCCAAGCAAGGGCGCAAGCGTAGCAAGAAGGACTGCCGCAAGAAGTTTCTGACCAGGGCCCAGTACATGACGGTAACCCTTCTTAAGTCTTGAATAGTTTGCTTGATTTGATTCCTATCTAGGCTACTTATTAGTTTCCTTGTTTACTAACTTAGGCGCCACCGAGATGGTGTGCGGACAAGATGGATTGTTGGGAGGCCATTGTGGACCACTGGTGCTCAGATGCCTGGTTGGCCATCCACAACAATGCCAAGGAGCGCCGCGCCCAAATGGTTGGTGTGCCACACCATCAAGGAAGCCGCAACTTAGCTGGTTACGGGAATAAATGGGTATGTGCTTTGCTTCAATTTTCATGCAAATTCTACTTTTCTTTGTCTTTTTGGCACCCACAACTTACTAATATCGTGCTTTGCTTTGTCTTTTAGGCGGAGCATAATAAAACGGAGGTGCCTCAGGTGTTCGACATGTATGGCATGGCCCATACAACGTCGTACAAGAAGGCAAAGGCGCTCTCAGAGTCTGATCTCGCCAGTCCTTCGACTTTCACCAACATTGCCGCCTACAGTAAGCTCAAGGCTTATACTGAGGTGGCGAAGGAGAAGCACGGGGAGGATTATAACCCGCTTGGGAAGCCTATTGAGCTGGAGCTGGTGATGATCTCTGGTGGCGGAAGGCGCCATGGCGCCATGGCCATTGGAGATAAGTTGATCAGGTGCGATAAGACTCTTCCTGAGATCAAGGCGCGCCAAACGAGCTCTTCTCCTGCTATAAGGACTCGTCCGCGGCCAGTCGACCTCGCTATCCAGGTTATCCATAAGGACTCTTGCATTCTTGTTTTCTCTCATCGAATATTACAATGCTAACTAGAGGAGTGGGGTTGCAGGAAGCTCTTGAGAAAGAGCGACAGAACACCCAGCGGCTACTGGAGGAGAAGGAGCGGTTGGCAGAGGAGAAGGCATCGGAGAGAGAGCGGCTGGCGGAGGAGAGGACGGCGAAGGCTCTCGAGGAGGCCGCGGCACGAAAAGATGCATCGAACCGGGCCTTGTATGAGCTCTTCGTGGTAAGTCACTTGTTCATATTCACCCAAAGAATGCGTCATGAGTGGCCTAATATGATTGACTCATGAATCACAAATGTGCAGACTATGTGCGAGAAGACTGGTCAGGCCGCTCCACCGATGCCGATCATTTCTCCTGTGGGGACGGTGAGTATCTTTCGATGATCATCAATACCATATTGAGTGGCGTCGTGCTAACCTCTAGTTGATCTTTTTGTGCAGCATAACTCTCGGGCTGCGTCCCATGACCCTTCTCCACCGTCAACATCGGGCAACCCGACGGATGCTTCTCAGCCACCTCAGCCTTGAGGGCTACACTCCGGTAAGTTTTAAAATGCTTAGTTAGTTTGAAAATGCATATTTAGCTTCTCAAATCCTATATTTAATCAAAAAATGCCATACTTTGCATATTTTGCACATAAAAGACATAACTAGCTTAGTTAGTTCAAAAACTTACATAGTCAACTTAGTTTGCTCACAAAATCTCAAAGTTATCTTAATTGGGTCAAAAAATGCTAAAGCTAGCTTAAATTGGCTCAACAATTGTTAAAGTTTGCTTAGTTGCTCAAAAATGCTGAAGTTAGCTCAATTTCCTCAAAATATGCTAAATCTAGCTTAATTCGATCACCATTGCTTATGTTAGCTTTGTTTTCTCAAAAGAAGAAGAAGAAAACAGAAGGAGAGGATCTTTTCTTCTTCTCATTCTACTTCTTCTTCTTCTCATTCTACTTCTTCTTCTTCTTTTTGCAGATTTGCTTCAAGGCATACATGCTATGACGATGGAGTGCTGCATTTGGACTTGTAGTTTCTTTTATAAACAGTTGTGGTCACTTGTGTGTTTGATACTTTCTGGTTTACTATGTACTATATATACTTTGTGGTTGGACTTGTATATATATGAGAGTATGAGATTTGCATAGTTTTGGTTGATCAATATGTTGGAGAACATGCATGGGTGCTTATATATTTCTGTTGAGATGTGCTTATACAACTGTTGGAGAATATGTCTATGTATATGTCTATATTTTTGTCAAGTGCAGGGATTTAAAAGAAAACAGAATAAAAAGGGGCTATGCAGGCTCTTTGCCGTCTGCAAGCAGACGGCAAAGGCATTTGCCGTCTGCTGGTGGTCGGCACAAGTGACACGTGGCGCCCAGCTGTGCAATTTGGCAACAGCTGGGTGACCATTTTGGTTATTATGCCGTCTGCCTCCGGCAAGGCAGACGGCAAAGAGTAGGACTTTGCCGTCTGCTGCTGGAGGCAAACATATGACGGGGGGGGGGGGGGGGTGATGTCATTACCTTATCCGATGACGTCACCGCTCTTTGCCGTCTGTCCGTAGACGGCAACCCCGCCGTTAAGGGCCTGACGGAGCCGGCCGGCACAGCTTCGCCGTCAAGCTTCTCTGCCGTCTGTTTCTTATTCCAGCGGACGGCAAACATCTTTGCCGTCTGTCGATATATAACAGACGGCAACGCACCTCTTTGCCGATGAAATGGCTGACGAGTGCTTTACCGTCCGGGGGCAGACGGCAAAGGGTTTTGCCGTCGGCCATTCAGGTGTTTGCCGTCCGCCCTGGCAGACGGCAAACAGGCGAATTCCAGTAGTGAATCAGGGTTCATTATAGGCTGTGGGATGTCGAAAAACTTCACCCTCGTGGTTGACATCGTCCAAACTTGCTACAAAAGGAAAATAATTCATTGTTGTCCTTCAGCTCTGTGTCTTGAACAACTATCTCTAAGATTATGCACGCTAAAAGTTCCCCGGAGCATTGGTCCCTTTGTATCGAAACCCTAAACCGTTCTAGTAGCTCTTTGATCCTTCATAATGACAAGCCTAGACCTTGGTTCCTTTGCATGCGCAAATTCTTAAGCATGTGAATTTCATACTTAGCAGTTTGATCCTTCTTAGACACTAACATTATAAATTATATACTCTAACGATTTGATTTCTCTCTCACATACACACAATGAAAATGGGACCAAATACTACTCCTTCTGTATCAAAATATAAGACATTTTTTACAGTTAATTCAGCTGCAAAAACGTATTGTATTTTGGTACAGAGGTGGTAGTATCAATGCTCATTCATTCCCCCTATTTCGATTTACCCTACATATTAGCTTTGTCATAAGCCAAAAAAAAATTCACAATTTGATCATATTTATAGAAAATAATATGAACCTAATGGTATCATTTTTTTTGTAAAGCTAATCAAAATTTACATAATTTAATTTATAATAAAGTTAACACGTACTCTACTAGAGTATAAATAAACGGTTTTGCTAACTAGCATGTACATGAGATTTAAGGATGTCACATGTAAGTTCTGGGCCGTCACGCTCTCATATACACGTACGTCACGCTCGGTTGTGTTTTGTTTCACTATTATGTTAGGTTTTGTTCGCTGGGCCTGTGAGCCAAATCAATGACGGTGTTGGTTGATGGTGCACTTGTGTGTGAGCCCTACGTACATTCGTTGTACAAGAATGGAGGGAAAGATGCAAGGCTTTTTTGTGTATTTTAGTCAATCAAAAATCTGTTGGATGGCTGCATGTATTTTTTTTTCATGTCTTTTCTCTTGTTTTTTAGTTTCCTTTTTATTTTATTGTTTTAAAAAAGTTTTTTTAAATTACAATTGTTTATATTTTCTCCTTTTCCTTTTCCATTTCATTTTTCCTTGTTTATTTCACTGTGAAATTCATGAAAAAAAATAAACAAATTTAGCAATGTTTCACCTAAGTTCCCGATCGTTCGACCGGTTGGCTTTAAACATTGTGTAAATGTTGATTGCACATTATTTTGTCCCGTGCGCTCTATGTCTCAACGTATATCGGGTGTTCATTTGTCGACCCGTTAGCGCGTGTGTCTTTTGTTAGACCATTTTCATGGCACGAACTCGAGGGCCATTTTGCCAACATTGTATAAATTGAAGATATGAGTTGATCCATGCCTCATCGGTTTCAAGTCCATTATCTCTTCCCCATTGCTCTTTGTCTTGGAGTAGAGCCTATGCAAGCAAGAAGGAGGGGATCGACTAGGGGTTTGATATGAAGAAGATGGCAGTTAATGATGATGCAATTTCATCTAGGGATTTTATGTTTTTCATCGAGCGACTTTTTTTTGTCTTGCTTGCAATCCCACCCCTGACCCAATTTTTTTTTCAGTTTCGGTTTATCAGTTTTGTCCTTGTTGGACCTTTTCTATAAAATTTACATTATACGGTGAACTATTATCAATGTATAGTAAATCCACCAACGATTCCTAAATAGTTCCGTATTTTATTCCAGTTGCATGTCCATAAGCGAGTTACAGCTGGGTTTAACTTTCCTTTCTCAGTTGCAGGTCCACCAACGATTCGCAACTAGGTACGTTTTTTTCAGTTGCCAGTCCACCAACGAGTCGCAACTGGGTCCAACTTTTTTTTCTCAGTTGAAAGTTCACTAATAAGTAAGTTGCAACTGGGTTTGACTTTTTCTTTTTCGGGAAACGTAGTAGAAAACAAAAAATTTCGGCCTACGAATCAAGAAACCAAGATCATCCAAGAAGATTGCATACAAGGTTTTAGGTCATGGCTCACCAACCGATGTAGCGGAAGTAGAGTTGGTGAAGCTCGTGGACGTAGTGGAAGTAGATCTCGCAAGTTCTCCCATGAACAGTCCCTCGATCAATCCCACGAACAAGTCCCGCGATCTAGTCCCACGGACAAATCCCATGAACAAGCTCCTCGAAGAAGGGTCGAAGGTACGACCCCTCCATTAGTATCCACACATCCCGTAGCAGCAATCCAGCAGCGCTCCGCCGTCCAGAGATGAACGCCACCGAGAAAACTAGAGGGAGAAAACCCTAACGGATTCCGATCTAGAACAGCGTCTAAACCGGGGTCTAAAAGTGGAGCAACGGGGTTTAGAGGAGGGAGGGTGGCGCATAGGCCTTGGGGACAAGTTGTGTTGCGCCCCCCACCCCTCCCCCACATTATATAGGTGGCCAAGAGGCCCTTGGGGCGCAATAAGGGGGGTGGGGAGTCCAACTTGGACTCCCAAACCTCCCAAACCTTCCCACCGGAAACCTGCCATATTGGAGAGTTGGACTTTCCACCTGGAGGGGGATTCCTTCCCCTTGGTGCGCCCCCCACCCCTTGGCCGGCCAGGGCAGCCTAGGTGGCTTGCCCCCCAAGGCTAGGGGCGCAGGGGAGTGGGTGGTACTGCCCGGAACCTTCCGGAACCTTCCATGACCTTCTAGAAGCTTCCAGGACCTTCCGGGACATACCAAGACCGTTTCGGGACATTCCGGACACTTCTGGAGCACTTCCAGGACCTTCCGAGACCGTTCTCGGACGTTCCGGAGCCATCCGGATAGTTTCCAAGACCATCCGAGTTACAGTTTAAGCCACCCGATGACCGCGAAGGTTGTCGGGACGCCCAGCGATTATCCGGAAACTATTCCGGTTGATCCAGGACTTCCCCAGTACCATTCTCATATTTTCCGGAACCACCTGGGACTACTTCAGAGTGATCCGGACATAACCTTAAATACCCAGAACTACTTCTGGTGCCCTTATGAACAATTCCATAAATCTCCGGAACTACTTCCGGTACCCGTATGAACTATTCTGCTTTGCTTCCACTAAACATTCTACCATACTAGTATTCTAACAGACTACTGCTCGTTAAGTGTGTGACCCAATAGGTTCGGTATAATGCGGACATGACTCAGAACATCTTCCGGACATAGGTCAACAGCCTTTTTTCAATAGCCAATAATCAACAGCGGAGCCATGGACACCCATGTTGACTCCCGCACATACACGAAGAAACTTCGAGTGAACCATTATGTTTAGTCATGTACCATTCCCTTTGCTTCGCGATATATGACAAAGTTAGAGGAGAGAAGTTTGGCACCCATGTGTAACAACTTTTGAACACAAGCCACTCGTTATCCTCTTTGCTCGTTTGTCCCTTTTCTCGTTATCGTATTCCGGTATCCCCGTGACTGAATCAGAATGCGTCTGGCCAGACTATAATGGATACCGTCATACTGAGTGGGCCCGAAGTGAATATCTTCTTCATCGTGAAGGAGCAAATCCCAATCTTGAACTATCACAGTCACTAGCCACACCATCTGACATACCCAGAACTTATTTTACTACTTCCCATTTACGGGAGGATTCATCTAAGAACCAAAGCATGTCTTCCTGTGTGAAGCAACTCGATACTCTCATGGTCTAAGGAATTACGTATATGATAACATTTCATGATATGACTTATAACGTAGTTACGATGTGATCTCTAAGTATATCATTCAATACTGGGGTCGGTTCAACATCATTGTTCTGCTAACAATATGTTCCCATTGCTACTGACATCCTTGTTACAAGAACAATGTCCATGATTAAGAAAACGTAATCATCAGTTAGCACATGAGCTGGTCTTAGAGGCTAAACCAGGAACTCTTGGTGTTTACATTTCCACACATGCAAATGAGTTTTCTTCTGAATCTCATAGTCAGGGTCATTGCAATTATAGCACAGAAATATAAACATTAATTACGAACGTGGAAATATATATAATAACATTTTATTATTGCCTCTAGGGCATATTTCCAACATTCTTCAGTTGCAAGTCCATCAACGAGTCGCAACTGGGTTTGATTTTTTTCAGTTGCATGTTCACCAACGAGTCGCAAATGGGTTTGATTATTATTTTTCTCAGTTTCAAGTCCACCAACAAGTCGCAACTGGGTTTGACTTTTTTTTCTCAGTTGCAAGTCCACCAACGAGCCGCAATTAGGTTCGACTTTTTTTCCAGTAGCATGTCCACCAACGAGTCGCAACTGGGTTCGACTACTTTTTCTCAGTTGCTAGTCCACCAACGAGTCGCAATTGAGTCCTTTTTTTTAGTTACATGTCCACCAACGAGTCACAACTGTATTTTTTTTTTTTTCAGTTGCAAGTTCACTAATGAGTCGCAACTGTGTTTCACTATTTTTTCAGTTGCATGTCCAGAAACGAGTTGCAACTGGGTTCGACTATTATTTTTCTCAGTTGCAAGTTCACCAATGAGTCGCAACTGGGTTTCACTATTTTTTCAGTTGCATGTCCACAAACGAGTTGCAACTGGGTTCGACTATTTTTTTTCTCAATTGCAAGTCCACCAACGAGTCGCAACTGGGTTCAAAATTTTTCACTTACATGTTCACCAACGAGTCACAAATGTGTTTGATTTTTTTTTCTCAGTTGCAAGTTCACCAATGAGTCGCAACTGTGTTTCACTATTTTTTCAGTTGCATGTCCACAAACGAGTTGCAACTGGGTTCGACTATTTTTTTTCTTAGTTACAAGTTCACCAATAAGTCGCAACTGAGTTTCACTATTATTTTAGTTGCATGTCCACAAAAAAGTTGCAACTGGGTTCGACTATTTTTTTCTTAATTGCAAGTCCACCAACGAGTCGCAACTGGGTTTCACTATTTTTTCCAGTTGCATGTCCACAAACGAGTCGCAACTGGGTTCGACTATTTTTTTTCTCAGTTGCAAGTTCACCAATGAGTCGCAACTGGGTTTCACTAATTTTTCAGTTGCATGTCCACAAACGAGTTGCAACTGGGCTCGATTATTATTTTCTCAGTTGCAAGTACACCAACGAGTCGCAACTCGGTTTCACTATTTTTTTCAGTTGCATGTCCACAAACGAGTTGCAACTGGGTTCGACTATTTATTTTCTCAGTTGCAGGTCCACCAACGATTCGCAACTAGGTCCGTTTTTTTAGTTGCCTGTCCACCAACGAGTCGCAACTGGGTACAACTTTTTTTTCTCAGTTGAAAGTTCACTGATAAGTAAGTTGCAACTGGGTTTGACTTTTTGTTCAGTTGCAAGTCCATCAACGAGTCGTAACTGAGTTTGATTTTTTTCAAGTGCATGTTCACCAACGAGTCGCAACTGGGTTTGATTATTATTTTTATCAGTTGCAAGTCCACCAACAAGTCGCAACTGGGTTTGATTTTTTCTCCTCAGTTGCAAATCCATCAACGAGCCGCAACTAGGTTCGACTTTTTTTTCCAGTTGCACGTTCACCAACGAGTCGCAATTGGGTTCGACTATTTTTTCTCAGTTGCTAGTTCACCAATGAGTCGCAACTGGGTCCATTGTTTTTCAGTTACATGTCCACCAACGAGTCACACCTGTGCTTGATTTTTTTTCTCAGTTGCAAGTTCACCAATGTTCTGTTTCACTATTTTTTCAGTTGCATATCCACAAACGAGTTTCAACTGGGTTCGACTATTTTTTTTCTCAGTTGCAAGTTCACCAATAAGTCGCAACTGGGTTTCACTATTTTTTGAGTTGCATGTCCACAAACAAGTTGCAACTGGGTTCGACTATTTTTTTCTCAGTTGCAAGTCCAACAACGAGTCGCAACTGGGTTTCACTAATTTTCCAGTTGCATGTCCATAAACGAGTCGCAACTGGGTTCGACTATTTTTTTCTCAGCTGCAAGTTCACAAATGAGTAGCAACAGGGTTTCACTAATTTTTCAGTTGCATGTCCACAAACGAGTTGCAATTGGGTTCGACAATTTTTTTTTCAGTTGCAAGTCCACCAACGAGTCGCAACTAGGGTTCACTATTTTTTTCAGTTGCATGTCCACAAACGAGTCGCAACTGGGTTCAACTATTTTTTTTCAGTTGCAAGTTCACCAATGAGTCGCAGCTGGGTTTCACTATTTTTTCAGTTGCATGTCCACAAACGAGTTGCAACTGGGTTTGACTTTTTTTTCTCAGTTGCAAGTCCACCAATGAGTCACAACTGGGTTTCACTATTTTTTCAGTTGCATGTCCACAAACGAGTCGCAACTGGGTTCGACTATTTTTTTCTCAGTTGCAAGTCCACCAATAAGTCGTAACTGAGTTCGTTTATTTTTATTTTTTTTATTTTTTTGTGTATATTTTTGTATAGATATTTAATTTTTTCATGCATGTTTAAATGTTTTAAATACAAGATCAATATTTTTTATCAACATTTATTAAATAGACGATCAACATTTTTTAATACAAATTGTATAATTTTTCTATATACTTTATAAATATGTGATCAATATTTTCTTCGTATAAGGTTTAACAATTTTTAATACATGATTAGAAATTTTCATATATTATAAGAAACAATTAAAAATACAATTATTAAATTTTAATACCTGATCAACATTGTTTCATAAATAATTGAATATGTTCTATACATTTTTCATATATATGATAAGCAAATTTCACACACGTTTAATTTTCTTCAAAATTCTTGATTAACATTCATCAAATAACATAATGAATTGTTTCATGCATAAAGTAATTTTTGTATACATGAAAATAATTTTAATATATTTATTGATATTATTGTAAAATTTGAACAAAAAAACGTGAAGTAAAAAAACGAGACTGTGGCCTCCCGCACACTTGGGCCGGCACATTACGCAGCTAAAACATTGGGCGAACGATAGTTCTCGGTCTGTTTACTGGGCTGCCTTTTTGCTGTGCGACAAACAAACAAAAAAATTGAACAAACAAATAGTTAAAACTAGTTTAATAGGCTAATTTATGATAATATTATAGTACATGTGACATAATTTATGTCACATGTACATGAGCCTTAGACAGACCCATAAATAAAAACGGGATTCAAAGCTACTCGAAACTTCTAGTAGGAGAAAAAAATTCTTGGCGTTCACACAATGGTGTGGCAAGATCCATGCATGTGCATGTGTAGTGCCATTAATGAAGTCCACTCCACAAGTAGGACTACAAGCTTCGATTGAGCCTCGATCCCATAATCAAATATTATCACCTTCAATTTTGCCCTGATTAATCCCTACTCACTGCTCGCTAGTGAGCGACGCTGAAGAACTAGTGTAGTAGCTGTTGCACCGGCTGGTCAGAGATTCCCCGCTGGAGCTAGCGCCGATGATGAAGCCCTTCTCGCGGAGCCTCCAGAGAGACCTCGACGCCGCGGCGGACGACGACGACGGCGGCGGCGGCGGCAAGCAGCAGCTCTCGGAGAAAGGCGCCCGGCGGCCGTCCCGGCTGTTCTACCTCGCCCTACTCTTCACCGTCTTCTGGGCCCTGGTGTTCTACCACCACTTCTCCACCAGCGTGCAATACGTAGGCAACGCGGCGGTGGGATCGCCCGCCGTGCTCCAGCTCACGCCGGCCGCCCTCTTCTCCGTGCCCCGCTTCCTCCGCCGGGACCCGTGCGCCGGCCGGTACGTGTACATGTACGACCTGCCGCCGCGGTTCAACGCCGACCTCGTCCGCGCCTGCCGCCGGATCTCCGGTTCCACCGACGTGTGCAAGGACGCGACCAACGACGGCTTCGGCCCGCGCATCGTGGGCGGCGGCGAGGGCGGCTCGCTGCCGGAGAGGGGCGCCTACGACACCGACCAGTACATGCTGGGCGTCATCTTCCACGCCCGGATGCGGCGGCACGAGTGCCTCACGGCCGACCCCGCCGCCGCCGCCGTGGTGTACATCCCGTTCTACGCCGGGCTGGACTCCGCGATGCACCTCGGGAGCAAAGACCTCGCCGCGCGGGACGCCCTGTCGCGGGACCTCGTGGACTGGCTGGCGCGGCGGCCGGAGTGGCGCGCCATGGGCGGGCGCGACCACTTCCTGGTGTCCGGGCGGGGCACCTGGGACTTCATCGTCCGCCCCGACGCCGTCGGCTGGGGCAACGCGCTCATGTCCTTCCCGGCCATCCTCAACGCCACGTTCCTCACCACCGAGGCCAGCCCGTGGCACGGCAACGACTTCGCCGTGCCGTTCCCGTCGCACTTCCACCCCTCCTCCGACGCCGACGTCGCCGCCTGGCAAGACCGCATGCGCCGGCAGGACCGCGCGCGGCTCTGGGGCTTCGCCGGCGGGGCACGCGGCGGCAGCCAGCGCACCGTGCGCGCCCAGATCATGGAGCAGTGCGGCAGGTCGAGCCGGTGCGCGCTCCTCGGCGTGCCGTCGCCGGGGCACTACGCGCCGGGCCGCGCCATGCGGCTGCTGGAGAGCGCCGAGTTCTGCGTGCAGCCGCGCGGCGACGGGTACACGCGCAAGTCCACGTTCGACACCATCCTCGCCGGCTGCATCCCGGTCTTCTTCCACCCCGTATCCGCCTACCTCCAGTACATCTGGCACCTGCCGAGAGACCACCGGAGCTACTCGGTGTTCATCCCCCACGTCGACGTCGTCGAGCGGAACGCCAGCATCGAGGAGGTGCTGAGCAAGATACCGCCGGCGAAGGTGGCGGAGATGCGAGAGCAGGTCATCCGGCTCATACCCACCGTGCTGTACCGGGACCCGGCGGCCAAGGGGGTGACGTTCAAGGACGCGTTCGACGTCACCCTCGAGCGCGTCGTCGACCGGGTGGCCAAGCGGCGGCGCGCCGCCGCCGAGGGACGGGAGTACGTGGACAGCATCGACGGAAAATATAGCTGGAAGTACGACCTGGTACAAGATAAGGAGAAAATGTATGCTCCCCACGAGTTTGATCCTTATATCAACACGTAGGTTTAGGCTCCTTCATTTGTCCAACGAAATTAGGCAGCTTCCAATTACCTGTTGAATCTGATTTTTGGAGCGCGAGTATATCGTTTTCCAATTTAGCTATACATCAGTCGTCCTGAATTATATTTTTTGGGTCAGTCGAATTTTAAATGAAGGAAGCGGTAGCGGCGAAGGTGAGTGGAGTTCGCCAGTTCGTCGGCGAAGAGCGCCTATGTGTCTATCTTAGGAATGTGGGGATACGGGTTCATCAGTGAAGCATCGCCCCGATGTCTAACTTAGGGGAAGTGGTGAGGGAGGGGGTGCAGTGCAGGTTCAATGGATTTCGAGGGATGGCCGAGGACATCAGCTAGCACGACGGTGGGGGCGGTTGAAAGGAGGGCGAAGCGGTATCGCCATCGGTTGCGGGTTGCGAAGGTTGACGGTTCGATTGGTGGCAGTGAAGCGGATTGGAAAAAAAAAGGAAAAAATAGGCTAAGATCGAAGAAGGCTATCCTTGTCGGTCTCGCATCTAAAAAGGGAAAAAATGAATGGATTGATCAAGTGAAAAAAATCATTCAATCAACCCCTAGTCAATCCCATCGTTTTCTCACTTAATAAAGTGCATGCTCTTAGAAAGGATGCCAATCTTTGGGGAACCTTACCTGAAATATTTTCCCAACGAATTTTTAAACTTCCATGCATTTTAAACTAAAGTTGCCATGACATTTTTACAAAAAATCATTAATTATTTTATAAGATAAAAGCTAAAAATAAAAAATAGAAATGTAAAAAAATGCCATCCGTTAAAAACTTGATCGTGTGGCTGCGAGACCGTCAGTCGGGAGCCCCTTATAGTTCGAACCGCCTGTTTTTTTTCCAAACCAAGACCGATCAATCCGATCCAAAATGGAATATGAGCGGGCCCAAAAGACCATGTGCATGGTGAGGGTAAGTCTAGATCACTTCTATGGGTGTTCCATCGAAGGGATTCGTCGTTGATGTGTATTCTAGCTTCGATGGAGATTATGCAAACTAATGTCAGATTCTATAACCAGTGAACATTGCATGAGAGAGGTTGGTATTTGCGAAAGATTTTCATGGTATTGTTAGTTACATGAGGATGATAGTTTTTTCTTCTGGTAGATCCTTCGAGCAACTTTGGACCCGTGTGTATCAGTGTATGTAATATTCCCTTCGTTCCAAATGAAATGACTTCCACTACGTTTGTACTCTTTTCGATCCATAAAAAATGTCGCTCATCTAGTATAAAGTTTGTATTAGTTTAGTACAAAATGGGCGACACTTCTTATGGATCGAAGGGAATAATATTCCACTATGTAAGTTGCCATGACTTCCACTAAAGTTCCCATGATATATTTATGCATGTGTATAAATAAAAGTCATCTAATTTAAAACAGAGGGAATACATACTACGTGGGTGCATGAAAATCGAGACTAGGCCATCTTGGAACCGTCGAACAGCTTTGGATCGCGGCCTGTTTACCCTATATCTTCACATTTCCAAGGTTCACCGCCGCACTTAGAAATTCTACTTTTTCTAATTAGCCGTGGAGTACATTGCGTCGTAATTAGTGCTACTTTTTCCGTAGAAGTTGTGAAAATAAGCAAGAATACCAACGTAGAGTTTAAGCTAAGCTTACTTAAGTGATGCACTTCATTACTTCCTTTGATCCATAGTGAGTAGCATGATTTTAGTTTAAATTTAAATTAAAATCATGAAATTTATTATAGAAAAGGGAATAATATTTTTCTATACTTTATAAAAAAATAAATTGCAAAGAGGAGATTACTACATTTTGTCAGATTTTACCCAGCCAAAGTTTTTTTTTTTGAGACAGAGAGTGACTGAGTGAGTGCCCGAACAAGAAGGAAAATGTTTGTTTATACTATCTTGAAACCTTCTAGCAGCTTTGGACTCCGGCCTGTTTACAATATCTTCCACGTTTCCTCCTAGGCTCAGCGCATGGACTCGGGAAATCCATTTGTGCTACCTTTTCACGTGTATAAGCTGTGAAACAAGCAATGCCTGCAAATAAAAAAAATTAGCAAAAAAAGAGACTTTATTCCTCAATTATAGCGTTTACAAGAATACAGATCATGTCATGTGGATGAAGAAGCCACACATGCCTGCCTAAACTCAGCAAAGTAGCAAACTTGACAAGACTATGAGCCTCCCTATTGAAAGCGGTACTCTACTTGGACCAGTACTATTCCCTTTGTCAATTTTTTCTCGTGCCAAGTAACATGTGCGCAAGAGAGAATGATTCTTCCTCCGTTCAGTTATATAAGATGTTTAAAATAAATAAATCTAAAACACTTATGTAAATGAAAGGAAGGAATACCTTTCTTTCTAGTGGAAGAGAGAAATGATATTTGCATGTAGGATCTCTCTCTCATATATATCTTCAACATTAAAGTCATCTATTTCGTTAGTATCACTTAAATTAAAATATGGTTCTTCTAATTTTGTATACATATTAGAATTCAGAAGGAGGAGAACATTACACCAAGATGAATCTTGTATATATCTGAACTAGTTTTACTTATATTGTTTCGATAATATTTTAAATCATTCTCTAAAGTGTATATTTTAAATTAGTTTTACAAATATTAAATTTTCCCAAATGTTATTAAACCCATATCTCAATTACTTCACTCAAGTACTGAAAAGGACACATATATCGTTTATTTCATCCAATTTATTTTTTAAAATACATTTATATTCTATCACTCAATTTTCGAAAATATTGCACATCCATTTAGAAATTTTGTTATTTCAAATACATTATACACATATTTTATTTACTCCCAAAAAATGAACACATATTTTTAGTTATTTAAATCAATTTCCCAAAATGAATATGCACATGTATAAATTATTTCATTAAACTAAAATAAAAATATTATACATACATTTCACACATATTTGAATTAATTCAAAAAATGCACATGGTTTAAATATTTTACTCAAAGTTACAAAAATATTTAACACATATTTAAGTTAATTAAAATGCTAAGACAGAAACATATGTTATTTTAAAAATATTCATGCCATTTCCCCAAATTTTAGAAAAATATTTAGCACATATTATTTTCCAATATTCCAGCTATCACTACAAGAGAAACGCTTATCCGCAACTTCAATCTATGGCGTGCCAATCTTAATAAACGCCAGCACTAGGCATACTTTGTTTTGCATTGTATAAATATATTAACAATGAGCGATGAACAATTTTTCAAACTTTTAGATATTCTGTCTATTTTAGATATATAATTAAAATATATTTTTAAAAAATTCTTTGTGCTAAAGAGCCATCGATACTATCGCGCTAGGTTGGACCATTTAAGGGACGCCTGAGGCAAGCGCATCATTCACCTTGCTACAAGCAAGGTATAGGCCCTTCCGATTGGTGCTAACTTTAATTTATTGTACACTGCTGAATGATAATAATTGAAGAATAGCTTGTTCAAACAAATACTGTATAGAATAGCTATCTTATGTACGAATAAAAAGTTGATGTACACATGGACTTCCTTTCTTCGGCTTTTTGTTTCATATTTTACTATTTGTGTTCCCTCTACTTTCATGCGTACCCCAAAAACCTTTTTATAAAAACTATTTTACAATTATTTATTAATTGTGAAACCATGGTCCATTCCATTACCAAACTTGCCACTGAAATTCCACGAATTCGATCTATACCACTAGTGCTTCCCTATGGTGTTGAAATTACCTACATTTGATCCATGCCACTAGAGAATTTGAAAGCAAAATTTAATAAAGTATAGGTTATATTTATTTAATAAACGTAAAACATGATTTTGATATTAATAAAAATTACATGATTTTCAAGTTTTTTGAAAAATAAAAATGCAATGCAAATAGAAATTAAACGAAAATAGTAAAATAAAAATATGGAAGAGAAAACCCGCAGCCTGATTTGTTTTCACCAAAAAAAACCCAATAAGAAACCGTTCAGAAAAAAACCTAATATTTGATTTTTTTAATTTAGTTTTGTGGGGAAGTCGACTCTTGGCAGCACTCCCTTGTTGAGTGCATCATGGCGAGGTGCGTCTGGGCGCTGATGGACGAGCACCTTGTCGAAGATATGGTCGAGAAGATGGTGCCAAATGCAAGAACATGGCTGTTCAATGTTACTGAGGCATTATCGCGTGCAGACTTTATCAAATTCACAGTTGCTCTTTGGGTAATATGGAATGCGAGAAGGAAGGCCATTCGTGAGAGTGTTTTCCAGTCCCCGTTGGGAACAAAAATCTTTGTGGATAGATTCATCCAAGAGCTGGGAATGATCAGTAACCTCAGTCAGACGTCTGTTCCAGCAAGTGTGCGTCCAGCTCGATTGACTAGAACTTCTCCAAGGATAGAATCTCATACTGGTAGGGGGAGTCGACATCCATATGATTTTGTTCGCCCACCAAAGGGATATGCAAAGATCAAAGTCCATGGTGTTTTCTGTGCTGCGGAAAATAATTGTGCGACAACAGCGATTTGCCGTGATGATCATGGACGCTATATTGGCTCCTCTGCACTCGTGATCTGAGGCTTAAGCATTGAGGAAACTGCTCAAGCGATCTTATTATTATCACATGTGACTCAAAGGTAGCAGTGACAACAATAGAGCAACAATTAGGAGGGAGCTGTGAAGTGGTGGCATCAACAGTCGAAGGAGACGGTTCCAAGACTGTCGGTTCATTTATGATGGCCGAGATTCGAACCTTGACGCTCTAAACATCGCGGTGCGCCATGTGTGGCTTTCTTATCCCCACGACCCATCTTGTATCTTACCTGTTTTAAACTTTGATCAACAAAATAGTACAAGAACCCTCAAAATTAAAAAAAACCCTAATATTTGATGCTCTTTCTATTAAATATAAGAGGGCTGCGTCAAAAAAAGGGCAACTGCACAGAGTGCGTTCTAGGTATGCTGGGCCATTGCGAACAAAAGAACTTCTCCCGGCAAAAAATAAAAGTACCATGGTTATCAGACCGTCTAGCAAACCAATGTATTGTAGCGAGCCACAACCGTACAACAAGGTTATTATAGCAAATATTTTCAAAATATTTCAAGAGTAAAAGTTGACATCATGAACCTTTTCTGAAATCCTGAATAATATTTAAAATGCAAAAAAATTGAAATACATTTAAAAATAATATAAACAATAGAAAAATGTGAACTGTCCACTAAATGTATACTCCCTCCGTTCACAAATACATGACATGGTTTGAGTTCAAATTTAAACTAAAATCATGTCAACTAAATGAGAATTGAAGGAGTACAAAAGATAACCCTGTCACAATGAGTGCACGAAAAAGATCGTGAAAGAATAATGTGAAACAGGTTGCCAGTATTTGTTTGCTTACCTTGCATTAAACATGAATATGTCCATTAGTTAGCATTTCTTATTTCCATTTCAAATGTGATAATTGATAAAAAAAATATGTTGCAAGGCACCATAAGAATATTTGAAGGCATTTATTTTGAAATTTAGCATTTGAATGCTCACAATTATAAATGAGACCAATTTTACGTAGAAATATATTACAAACATAATAGAGGTTTCTCGCGCGTGACACTTTACTTTTTTTAACGGACACTGGGGAGGTGAGAGCATACACCTAAATATATTGCTCAAAATAGCCATAATGTCGTGTGTTTGATCCAGTTTGTAAGAAAAACCAAATCAAAA
The DNA here is from genome assembly GCA_950022295.1 of Bromus sterilis. Taxonomy (NCBI): domain Eukaryota; kingdom Viridiplantae; phylum Streptophyta; class Magnoliopsida; order Poales; family Poaceae; genus Bromus; species Bromus sterilis. The sequence continues at coordinate 4,435,766 of OX465597.1, read as the reverse complement.
CCTTAACAAATTGGGTCCCGTTTATAAAAGAAATCGAGAGTTGGAAAACCACACAGACGGCAAGATTACATAGGATCATACAATAAGGCCAGTAGTTCCACGAGGGGGGAAATTTTGGGAGTTCGCTCCCTATGATTAGTTTTTTTTAATTCACCTGATGTATAGGTGTATATTTGATAACCAAAACTATGCAAGCAAAGCTGCAGTTACGTTAGGTGCATGTACATGTATTGATCAAACTCATGTGGACCTATTTTCTTGTGCCCTTCTTCTTCCTCTAGCAAGTCGTACTTCCAGCTATCCCCTCCGTCCACGCCGTCCACGTACTCCCTTCCCTCGGCCGCGGCGTGCCGGCGCATCGCCACCCGGTGGATGACGCGATCAACGGCGACGTCGAACGCGTCTTTGAAGGTAACCCCCTTGGCCGCCGGGTCCCGGTACATCACCGTGGGTATGAGCCGGATGACCCGCTCCCGCATCCGCGCCACCTTCTTCGACGGTATCTTGCTCAACACCTCCTCGATGCTGGCGTTCCGGCCGACCAGGTTGCCGGCGGGGATGAACACGGAGTAGCTCCGGTAGTCCCTGGGCAGGTGCCATGTGTACTGGAGGTAGGCTGACACCGGGTGGAAGAAGACCGGGATGCAGCCGGCGAGGATGGCGTCGAAGGTGGACTTGCGCGTGTACCCGTCCCCGCGCGGCTGCATGCAGAACTCGGCGCTCTCCAGCAGCCGCATGGCGTGCCCCGGCGCGTAATGCATCGGCGCTCTGGTGCCCGCCGCCGACTTGCCGCCGAGCAGGGAGCAGCGGCTGGACTTGCCGCACTGCTTGATGATCTGGGCGCGCACGCTTCCATTGTCGCCGCCACGGGGCGCGCCGGCGAAGCACCAGAGCGATGGGCGGCCCTGCCGGCGCATGCGGTCCTGCCAGCCTGCGACGTCGGCGTCGGAGGAGGGGTGGAAGTGCGACGGGAACGGCACGGCGAAGTCGTTGCCGTGCCACGGGCTGGCCTCGGTGGTGAGGAACGTGGCGTTGCGGATGGCCGGGTAGGTCATGAGCGCGTTGCCCCAGCCGGCGGCGTCGGGGCGGCGGAGGAAGTCCCACGTGCCCCGTCCGGAGAGCAGGAAGTGGTCGCGGCCGCCCATGGCGCGCCACTCCGGCCGCTCCATCAGCCAGTCCACCAGGTCCCGCGACAGGGCGTCACGGGCCGTGATGTCTGCGTTGTCCAAGTGCATCGCCGCGTCGAGCCCGGCGTAGAACGGGACGTACACCGCCGCAGCGCCGGCGGGGTCGGCCGTGAGGCATTCGTGCCGCCGCATCCGGGCGTGGAAGATGATGCCCAGCATGTACTGGTCGGTGTCGTAGGCGCCGCTCTCCGGCAGCGACCCGCTCTCGCCGCCTCCCGTGATAGGCGGGCCGAACCCGTCGTTGGCCACGTCCTTGCACACGTTCGGGGAGCCGGCGAGCCGGCGGCAGTCGCGGGCGAGGTCGGCGTTGAACCGGGGCGGCAGGTCGTACATGTACACGTACCGGCCGGCGCATGGATCCCGACGGACGAAGGCCGACGGCTTGAGCTGGAGCACGGTGGGCGGCGCTACCGGCGCAGTGCCTGATTGCACGCTGGTGGAGGAGTGGTGGAAGAAGAACACCATGGCCCAGAAGACGGTGAAGAGGAGGCCGAGGTAGAACGGCCGGGACGGCCGCCGGACGCTTCTTCTCTCGGAGTGCCCCTTGCCGTCGTCGTCGTCGTCGCCGTGGACGTGGATGCTCCGCAAGAAGGACTTCATCGTCGGTGGTGCTGGTGCTATCTCCATGGGGGGTCTGGATCTGCAAGCAATAATAACCAGTGCAACCAACTACCTCACTGCAGTGATTAAATAGGAGCACCTGAGAAGGATAAATTAGGGCTTAAACGGCCACAAGTACGGGTCGTTGACACAGTACAAAATCCAAATAATACTCTAGTTCATACGGAATCTAGGTTAAATTTCAAGCTCGTATTTTGTCGAGTTGACTTCATTGATGGCACGACACATGCATGTTCCAGAATCGAGTAAACATACGGAATCTAAGCGCCAATCCAAACCTCCACGAACCCCACGGTTCAAGAAGTTTCTACAGCATGGATCCTTCGGCTAGCACTAGCTTTGGATCCCGGCGAGCGTGTGCAATATTATGCAGCATTGTAACTGATTATTAAGCTTTGCTGACCTGTGCCCCTAATATATTCATGAGATCTTTTTTTTGAGAAAATATATTCATGAGATCGTGCGTGAAGATTTGTACAAACAATAAATTTAAACTTTTTCTTTCTTTCCTTTTACAAGTACTACCACTTGATCGAGACTTGGTTAAACCTCACTCGATTGAGACTTAGACATATCCTTTCCGAATTAGAAAACCTGAGCTTTGATGTTAGAATTAAATCACCGCAACAGCTCTGGATACCGGTTTTGCTTTATTAATGTCACTGAATCGGAGGCTTAACCTGATCGCACCAAACATTTAGATTATGGAATTTGAGATTCTAGTTGTAAGAGTATGAAAATTACATCTCTACTTCTAAATGCTTACGTTTTTCAGTCATAGTGCGGTATAGTCACATCACCGTTTTTTTCAAAGGGAAAGATACGTTGCACCGCCGCACAGCCGCGTATTCGTGCGGCGGGCTCATGCACTGTATTTTCACATGCATCACTATCCACGCTACAGTACATGAGCAAGACGCTAGCTATAGGAATCATTATAGCGTGTTACAAAGAGTTGGTGGTGCTACAATATACCGCATGCAAATTAAAGTATTTTGCTGCAGTATATTGCTCAGTGCTAAGTACTTTACATGCAATGCTACGGTACTTTGCATGCAAGCTACATAGCTATTAGGTGTAAATTTCCCAGGGGTAAATTGACAAGCAATTAGCAGTTTAACCTTGGATGTAGCTTTATGACAAGTACAAGAAATAATTCTTACAATTAGGTGTATATTTTATAAAAATCACAAGAAATATTTTTTGCAAATAGGCTTAAATTTATGTGGCAATCAAAACATATTTCTGTGCAGTTAGGTTTAATTTCTCGTGGCAAGGACAAGGCATAATTCTTGCAATTAGGTGTAAATTTTTGTGGCAAGCACAAGAAATAATCCTGGCAATTAGATGTATATTTTTGTGGTAAGCACAAAAATATTTCTTGCAACTAGGTGTATATTTTTGTGGCTAGCACAAAAAATAACTCTTGCAAAAGAAAAAGATATGACGGGCTTTGCTAGTTTAATTATTATGAGCTGTTATTCTTATACGTGATTGCAATGAAAGAATTGTTTACATACTTTGTTATTTTTTTACACACAATTACCAAGAAATAATCTGTTAGTGCTTGATATCGAGTTGTCATATTTATACGTAATTATAAAAAATGGGGCAACTAAGTTATTTTTTATCACGTAAGTAACCAACAGTAGTGTGGTAAGTAGTGATAAAAAAAGTTTGTCAAAACATATTAACATGGAATCTAGTTTCGAAGATCTCAACACAAGTAATCTAATGGTATGAACGAATTGTAAATTGAATTAACGGTTTGACAGACAAAACATTTTAAAGTTCAAAGAAATACAAAGCTAAACGGCCGCCACACGTGATGTTGTTTATGCAGTGTCGCTATGTAGTCCTCACCTTTTTTCAAACAAAACCCCACGTCCCCACCTAAATAGTTCATTTTCCTTTCCACTAATCCTCCTCAACCCTAAACAGTCGCCGCCTCCACACTGCTCAGTATTCATGAGGTAGTCTTCAAGGGCTTCGAGCACCGGAAGAGGAGCCTCGGGTTACGTCCGCCTTTCCCCGCCTTCTCACCCCGTCACCCCTCACAACGCCCCTCTCTCTTCCCTAGCGCCGCATCCCTATTCGGGCCACTCACCGGTCACCGCCGCTCTCCCGCGGCCCTTAGCCATATGACGCCTCCGCACATCTCCTCTACATCATCCTGGTGGTGGATCTAGGTGATGATCTGCCTCCCCGTACACCACCGCTGCAGTCAATCCTTCCTCATCAATCTAACTCCCTCATGTACACTTCCGCCCGCGTCACACGAGAGCGGGAGAGACAACATGACACGACGGTGACCGTGACGAGGAGGCATGCTCTCCAGCGCCTCACGTGTTCGGTGCGCACCTCCGCTCCCCGTCCACATCCTCAGCGCCATCTCAACTAGGTGAGCACTAGACCCGCACGCCCCAAATATGTCGTTCCACCGTTCCTCTTCTGCAGATGAAGCATTGGATTTATCTGTTTGTCGTGGCAGGTGGATGCGACTGAGAGGGTCTACGACTACCGTTGCAGTGCATGGCAGTTTCAAGTCTGCAGTGGTTGCGTCTTCTAGTGTGGCGGAGGGAGGTTCGAATCCCACACTGGTGGCACCGGGTTCCGATGGCATTCGACCAATAAAAGTGGTCTATGGAGTGCCAATCAAGTCGAAGCATTACATTTTTTGCAACTGACAAATAGACATTTCAAGCACGAGTAATCATTGTGTTTTCTTCCAAGATAAATGGATTGAATATATACTATCACATGTATGAACATGTTCATGTGATTCAGATGGTTTCTTGGAAATTAAAAAAACACATGTCATCATGAATCCGTGTCTTAGTCTTAATCCAATATCAACATGTTATAATCTCTATGACCACATGCATGACTCTCTCACATCGATTAAAATGTTGGTAATCTATTTAGTGTCTGAACTATATGCAAATTGATCTATGTTTGATAACCTACAATTATGCTTGACCATGTGTGCTATTTGCCATATATAAGGTCTGCCACATACTTCCTTCTTATCTTGTTATTCAACTTGTGAAATCTTAGAACATGAACTTACCTAAGAAGGCCCTAGTGATAATCTAGCTGGTGCCAACCCACAAGAATCCTTACCTCCTCCAATGGATTTTCCTCTGGATGCCCCATCCCCCTGGTCTTGATTTATCAGATCTCGAGGATGAAGGGTGTAGACGAGAGTTACTGCCTTGCAGGTATTTCATCCTTGCCTTACAGGTAAGGATGAAAGTGGTTCGCATAATTTTTGACCGAAGCCGTTTCTGAATCCGTTTTTACAGGATACGGTAACATGATTTTTACATCCGACAAAAATCCGATCCGAACTCGAATCCGACTAATAGGATACGGTATAGGATATGATATTACAAATATCCGATATAATAGGATAATCCATTTTTTTCTAGCCGGATAATCCGAACTTTTTTTCGAATCCGAATGATGGACCAAGATTTAAGTATAAATGAGTAGTATGTGAATGTTATCTTTGCTTATGGAACATAACACATGCTTGTTAGTGATATATTTAGACTGTTACGATACTATCTAGTACTTTATGTGTTTTTAAATTGTATAAGTATTTATATTTACTCACTTTTTACGTATTATTCTAGTTTAAATCATTTATATATTTCACATATATGAATATGGTAAATGTCTGTTTCCGGTCCGATGCTTTTCTGTTACCGTACCGCTCCCGAATCTGCATAATCCCGTATTCGAATCCGCATAATCCGGTATTCGAATCCGCATCCATTCCGCTTCCGAATCCGAAAACAAATATGGAATAGGATATGGTATAGAGATTATTTGACCGAATCCGATCCGGTTTCACCCCTACCTACAGGTATTTCATCCTTTTCGTTCAATTTAAAAATCTCTTCAACCAAGATAGATGATGAGTGTTGGAATAAATTTTATAATATTTCAAAATACTTAATTGGTACGCTCATTTTTATCAAAAATTGGTCTTAACTAATGCATTAATTACAACACATGCATGCATAACCACTAAATGATCAAACACTACTACATACACTGGTGAGTTTTCTCTTGAACTTTGTATATATGTAGTAATTTGATGCGCTTTAAAATATGAATATATGATAGTAAGTAGTACAACTGAGACTTATAAAAGGGAAAACATTTCTTTGAGACGAGTCGTATAAACCGAAGAGGAGGGAGTACGAGTCAACTGAAGTCTTGTAAGAGTCTAGCTGCTCGGTGCTTGTTTAGCGTTGTTGTAGTTTTAGTCATTGTTGAAGTACCAACACTTTGGTGTTCCTACACAAGGAGGAAGAACGCACCGGGTCGAGGTTCTCGTGCTCATGTCAAACACCCATGCCGTACACTGCACGGAATCTATCCAGTAGACACAGTTGGGCCTTACTTGCAGGGCGGCCTCGGCCTGCACCACTACCGTGTTGTTTAGGCCGATGAATACTGAGTAGCCTCCCAGTTCCTTCACCACCTCCCAGCATGGCCATTGCTCTGGGTAGTACCTGAGAACAAGTATCTCATTCTTGGACATGGTGAATACGCCGCCTTCCCGTAAACGAATATTGATGGAGCTCCTGGCGTTCTGCCACACTTGATATATGTTACCCTGACATAAGAAAAGGCGCTTGAAAGATATTTTCTTGGCGACGATATCGTATGGACGGTTGAAGGCGGCGGGGTATACTACATGCTCAGCCTGCAAGGGCTCAACGGTGTGTTCATCCTGTGTCCGGCCGCCTTGAGGGATTTGGAGTACTTGCACGTTCCCACAATCATCAAGGCAGTAGTATACGTTGTTGCATCCGGCATCGTAGGCCAGGTCGACCAGCCTCGCTCCATCTGTAGCAACGTAGGCGATCGTCCACTCCGTGTCCCCGCTGGTAGCATAGACAACCTTGGTGACGTTGTAACCATAGTCCAAGATGGCCACGGCGGTGTAATCGTGGGGGCTTGGGTTCGGCCCGAGCACGAATCTGCATGGGTAGCGGTCGGTGGTAAGAGGAAGGAGCTCGATCTCCTCCCCGGTGATGGGATTTAGGAGACGGAGACAACGATGGTCGACGCGATTTTCAATGGTGAGGTAGCCGTTGCTGCAGCCGGTGACGGCGCTGCCGTGGCATGGGATCGTGTGGAGGCGAAAGCTGCGCTGCATCGGGAGGGATAAAGCGTACGCCTGTGCGTTGTAGCGAGGAAAGCCGTAGTTAGGCGTGAAGTAGCCGAAGACGAGGAGGGACGGGGATCGAGGGCCGGAAGGCAGCGCGGATCGCCATGAGCTGCAGACGGCGCGGACGGAGGCGTAGTCCGTAGGAGATCGCAGGCGCTCCACTATAGGGTGGAAGAGGTCGGCGTGGAGGTCCGACCAAGGCCTCAAAGGAGGCTCCATGGAGATCTCGGTTCGAGGATAGTAGCTGGATACACGTACGTGTCTGTTTTATATACTCAAGCCTCTGTTAGGTAACTCAAACATAATATGCTAGTTGTGTTCGGTTAATTAGGTCAGGTGCTAACTGTGATTCGTTTAGGTAAGTGTTCGGGCTTGTATGCCCACGCGTGATTAAGCTATAGCTCAGCTATAAATGTGAGGTAGTACGAGTCAAATTGAGTCGGCTGCCTAGATGATTGTCTTTTTTTTAATACAGTAGCAGATGTTTATATACACAATCATACACTCACACCTATGAACGTATGTAAGTACATCCATTCTCTATGAACATCTTCGCAATACTAAGTCGGGACATTATCTTGAGATTGACAAAGTCACCATAGATGCCTCGTAGTAAACGAAAACGTCTTATTTCACTGAAAACGCATTGCCGAAAGCCCTGATATATGCGATCACCAATATCAAATCTGAGATTTGAATTCTAGTGGATTGGAGACACCACAATTTGCCTAACCATCTCAACCACGATCGATTCTCCTCAGATGATTGTCCTTGTGTATCTATACAACATGCATAACCATTGATGGCGGCTGGGGACGGCGCCGGTGGTGATGGCTGCGCGCGGCGGCGGCGACCTCCCGTGTGCAGCAGCGGCGACCTTTGGGCGTCCTTGCATGTGGAGGCTCAAGCCGTAGGTCTAGGATCTCGCCGAGATCCGCCATCGGCGCAGTCATTGGTGGCCCGAAGGTGTTCCAAACGGCGCCATAAAGAAAATTTTCCTGATGCTTGTCTTCTTTGATCTGGCCGAAGTGACGGGTTCCGGAAGGCTCCGTCGATGATTTCCTTTGGGAATATGCCTGGAGATTGCTGGTTCGGGTGGGATTCGGTCGCAACGCAAAAAGTGGCGCGAAGCTCTGCTCTGTTGCCATCATGGGCAAATCCATGGTGAAGTCAGAGGTGAGAATGTCATGAAGGCTGAGATTGGAGGATTTGTCATGGTGATTGGAATCTTTGCGTCGACGAGGAACTGGCTCGGAGTTTCAGGAATCGTGGCAGCAGTATTTTAGCGGGGGCGACAACACAGGTGAAGTTCAAAGTCCTACCTTTCTGGATGAAAATCCAAGGTATAGCCTTAATTGGCTGTGCCTGGCAATGGTCTTGCTGAAGACATTGTTTTGAGAGCAGGGACTATCTTCTGGGTGAAAACCCAAGGTCTGGCCTTAATTGGTTGTGCCTGGCACTGATTCCTTTTTGAAGGCGGTGCTTTTGAAGAATTGTACATCAGGTGTTGACTTGATGGTGGTTGTACTGCTGCTGCAAGGATTGTAACTCTGTAGAGGAACTTTTCTTTTTATTTCTTTTCTTTTTATTTTGGTTGGCTGAGTGCATCCGTACTGCCTTTTGGGCAATGCGTAGTTGCAGAGGCCGGGTGTAATTGGTATCATTTCGATATTAATATATTCTCTTTTCCAAAAAAAATACAGCATGCATGGACGTATGTGTGAGTTTTGTATAGTCGGTGTGGGGAAAAAGAGAAAATAATAAAAAGAGAGAAGAACAAACATAATATGCTAGTTGGAAAATTTGAAGGAATTGACAAATAAGAAATTATTTTTGAAAACCGCCGCAACAGATTTGATGTCAGAAATTAGAAAACCTGAGCTTTGATGTCAGAAATTAGATCGCCGCTATTGCTTTGTTAATACCACTGGATCAGAGGCTCAACCAGATCGAGCCAGACTGTTAGGTTATGGAATTTGACTCTAGTTCCGTCTCAGAATGGTCAGATTGTAAGAGTATGAAAATTACTTCTCTACTACTGAGTTGGTACTTTGTTTCAGTAGTAGCGTCGTATCGTCGAATTCTTCACTCACTCATCCGCCCTTGTTTTTAAACAAAACCCCACGTCCCCACGCTGAAACAATTCTTTTTCCTCTCTTGTGATCCTGCCAACCCTAACCAGCCGCCGTCTCCATATTGCTCAGTATTCACCCACCGGCCACCTAACCACCTGGTTTCGCACTCTCTCCCTACCTTCTTCAGGCTGCAAGTGGTGGTGGAAATAAGTGGGGCTTAATTTCCTATCCCATTTAAAATTCATAAGTAGAAGCCCATTGGATAGCAAAAAAATTAAATGGGCTAACCCACTTACCCACTGGGATCCCACTTACCCCACATTCCTTCCCGTCACGCTCTCCTCAACCCCTGATCCGTCCTTCACGATAGAAGAAACAATAGGAGGAAGTGGCAGCGGCGCCGATGGACTCCTCCACCGTCCCCTACCTCCCTTACCTCCTCAATCCTGCCGAACCCTCGGATCGCCGGCTGCGGTGATTTCGGCGGCCTCCCCTACCTCACAGCCTTTACTCCGGCCGGATGTGATGGCGAGGTCGGCAGCCTCAATCCCGACTAAGCCGGGATATCATAAGGAGTGTCCCCGTGAACATATATTGTAGGCTAGATCGACAAGCCTCGCCCCATCCAGGCCAATGTGGGCGATGGTCCACTCCGTGTCCCCGCTCGTCATGTAGACGACCTTGGTGATATTGTAACCATACTTCAAGATGGCCGCAACGGTGTAGTTGTTAGGGCTTAAGTTTGGCCCGAGCATGAATCTGCATGGATAGTGGCAGTTGGGAAGAGGAAGGAGCTCGATCCCCTCTCAGGTGATGGGATTTAGGACACGGAGACAACGATGCTCGAAGCGATTGGCAATGGTGAGGTAGCCATTGCTGGAACCGGTGATACATCTGTCGTGGCATGGGAGCGTGTAGAGGCGGAAGGTGCGCTTCGTTGGAAGGGATAACGCGTACTCCTGAGCGTTGTAGCGAGGGAAGCCGTAGTTATAGGCATGAAATAGCCGAAGACTAGGTAGCTTCTTTATATACCCCCACGTTTGTAACACAACGATTCAAAGCAATACATCGAGTTTTCAACGTTTTTTGTTTCGTTCCGCCGAATGAGTCAATCACGCCGCTGGTTACTTGGTTTAAGCGTGTGCTAGTATACTTCACTGTTCATCCATCAACCTACATGTGCTAGCTTTGCACCTTTGGATTGCTTTCGGGTTGCTTCGATCTAGAGTTCAAAAACCAAAAAATCTAGGACGCTTCTGTCATATAAATGTACTCAGATGGACATGAAGACTTTGTTACGTCTTTACTTTAATAATATTTTTTTGAATAAAGGGCTTTATTACTTAAAAGGTTTAAGAAAGTACATTTGATATCGTTGCAAGTACATCTTTACTTCAATAATATGATTGCATGCATCGATTGATGCAGAAGCCGAGGGTTCTCCTCCTTTTTCCAATAAAAAGATGGTTTGGTTAGAAAACGTATATCCATAACAAATTAATTAGGACATCACAATAATCTAAATAAATTTGAAATTTAAAATGCACATAAAGCGGGGAGAAGGAATGCTTGCACACCATCATGATGCATAGGGCTGGAAATCAACTCTCAAGTCTTCTAAGAGTCTAGCTGCTCGGTGCTTGTTTAGCGTTGTTGTAGTTTTAGTCATTGTTGAAGTACCAACACTTTGGTGTTCCTACACAAGGAGGAAGAACGCACCGCGTCGAGGTTCTCGTGCTCATGTCAAACACCCATGCCGTACATTGCACGCGATCTATCCAGTAGACACAGCTGGGCCTTACTTGCAGGGCGGCCTCGGCCTGCACCACTACCGTGTTGTTCAGGCCGATGAATACTGAGTAGCCTCTCAGTTCCTTCACCACGTCCCAGCATGGCCATGGCTCTGGGTAGTACCGGAGAATGACTATCTCATCCCTGGACATGGTGAATACGCCGCCTTCCCGTAAGCGAAACTTGATGGTGTTCCTGGTGTTCTGCCACACTTGATATAGGGTACCCTGACATGAGAACAGGCGCTTGCAAGATATTTTCTTGGCTATGACGTCGTAAGGAGGGCTGAAGGCGGCGGGAACGTCGAAGGAAGGCTCGATCTGGAAGGGATCGATGACGATGTGTTTCTGCGACCGGCCGCCTTGGGGGATGTGGAGTACATGGATGTCCCCACGTTCATAGAGGCAGTAGTACACGTTGCTGCATCCGGCATCGTAGGCCAGATCGACCAGCCTCGCTCCATCCACGACGACGTGGGCGATGGTCCACTCCGTGTCCCTGCTCGTCACGTAGGCGACCTCGATGACGTTGTACCCATACTCCAAGATGGCCACGGCAGTGTAGTCGTCGGGGCTTGGGTTCGGCCCGAGTACGATTCTGCATGGGTAACCGCCTTTAGGAAGAGGAATGAGCTCGATCGCCTCCCCGGTGATGGGATTCAGGAGACGGAGAGCACGGCGGTCGAAGCGATTGGCAATGGTGAGGTAGCCGTTGCTGGAGGCGATGACGGAGCTTCCGTGGCATGGGAGCGTGTGGAGGCGGAAGGTGCGCTGTATCGGGAGGGATAACGCGTACCCCTGGGCGTTGTAGCGAGGGAAGCCGTAGTTAGGATTGTAGTAGCCGAAGACGAGGAGGGACGGGGAGCGAGGGCCGGAAGGCAGCGCGGATCGCCATGCGGTGCAGACGGCGCGGACGGAGGCGTAGTCCGCTGGTGATCGCAGGCGCTCCACTATGGGAAGGAAGAGGTCGGCGTGGAGGCCCGCCCAAGGCCTTAGCGGCGACGACGACATGGATGTCACGGTTCGAGGATAGCCGGATATACGTACGTCGGTACGTGTCTGTTTCTATATATACTCAAAAAACCTCTGTTAGGTAATTCAAACATATGCTACTTGTGTTCGGTTAGGTCAGGTGCTAACTGTGATTAGTTTAGGAATAAGTGTCCGGGCTTGTATGCCCACGCGTGATTAAGCTATAGCTCAGCTATAAATGTGAGGTAGTACGAGTCAGATTGAGTCGGCTGCCTAGATGATTGTCCTTGTGTATGCATTGGGGAGTTTTTCTTGAACTTTGCATCTAGTAATTTAATACGCTTTAAAATATGAATATACATGATAGTAAGTAGTAGAATTGAGATTTATTAAAAGCAAAAACATTGCTTTTTTTAGATAAGCCCTATAAAGACGAGAGGAGGAGCAAGAAACTACGGAAGAAGACATTGTGGGAGATCCGAAGGTCGGAAGATCTCGGGTCCATCAGTGCCGCCGAAACAAGCCCCGAGATGGACCCCGCCAGGACCATCTCAGCTAGCTCTTTCGGTTGATGGCTCGTTCAATCCTGTTGAAGGTTCGGCGGGTGCAGGGATGATCCCGAGAGACTCGCTTGGCGGGGTTATTTTTGCTTCGTACATATATTTGTTCCACTGCAATGATGCTTTAGAAGCTGAACTACAAGCAATTATGGAAGGGATGAAGCTAGCTAGGGAGCATACAAGCTTAACAGTGGTGGTCTAGTCCGACTCATCCACGGCCCTCCAAGCGTTATCTTCTAATGCACTAAATGGCTCAATTTATGCTTACATTGTCTCGGAGATTCAAGGTTTCATGGTGGCAGGGGAGTTTATTCCTTCAAAGATACACATGCTTCAAAACAGAGTAGCAGATCGTCTGGAAAATCATGGTCGCACTGAGTTTAGCACAGATTGTTGGCTACATAGAGGACTTCCTTGTATTGTTGAGCTCTTGTCAGCTGACTGTAACACTGTAAATACGGAATAAAACTCCCGTTATTTCGCAAGAAAAACATGGATGATGGTTAGGCACAATGACTGTTGACCGGGCGAGGTCGCGGAAGGGCACAGGAGGGGGAGAAAAAGAGGCTTCAACTATATATAAAAAAATAAAATTTTGCATCGATCTCGACGTAACATCTCATGGATACGGGATCGACTAAGACTTAACTAAGTCTCAGTCGACTAAGACTTAGCAAGGCCGATATATAAAACCAGGTATGTGACAGTCATATGAATGAACCCAGATGGGGTTGGTTACCAAACATATATCCATATCGAATTAATTGGGACATCACAATAAAACTAAATAAAATGGAAATTTAAAATGCATATAAAGTGGGGAGAAGGAATGCTTGCACGCCATCTTGATGCATAGGGCCAGGAAATCAAATGCATATAAAGAGTCTAGCTGCTCGGTGTCTCTCTTGCGTTGTTGTAGTCTTAGTCATTGCTGAAGTACAACACTTTGGTGTTCCTACACAAGGAGGAAGAACACATCGCGTCGAGGTTCTTGTGTTCATGTCAAACACTCATGCCGTACATTGCACACAATCTATCCAGTAGTCACAGTTGGGATTTACTTGCAGGGCGGCCTTGGCCTCCACCACCGCCGTGTTGTTCATGTCGATAAACACCGAGTAGCCTCCCAGTTCCTTCACCACGTCCCAGCATGGCCATCGCTCTGGGTAGTACCTGAGAACAAGTATCTCATCTGCGGACATGGTGAATACACTAACGCCTTCTCCGCTTCTGGCGTTCTGCCACACTTGATATAGGTTACTCTGACATAAGAAAAGGCGCTTGAAAGATATTCTTTTGGTGACGATATTGTATGGACGGTTGAAGGCGGCAGGAACGACGACATGCTCAGCCTTCAAGGGCTCAACGGTGTGTTCATCATGTGTCTGGCCGCCTTGAGGGATTTGGAGTATTTGCACGTTCCCACAATCATCAAAGCAGTAGTATACGTTGCTGCATCTAGCATCGTAGGCCAGGTCAACCATCCTCGCTCCATCGGTAGCAACCTTCCTCTCAGCCTTCCATATTTGAGAGATCATCCCCGAGACCTCCCGTACCTCCCGAGTCGCCCCCGCGTGGCGACCGGGAGGCGCCCCCAGATCTCGCGCCGCCGGTCCTCCCTTCCTCCGCTCCCTCCCTCGCCGCTGCCATAGGGCCCGACCGGGCAAAGCCTGGCCGGTGCCGGCGGTGGCGAGGCCTTCTTAGCCTCCTCGTGCGGCCTCCTGGCGCGAGCGGCCCGGGCTGCATCTGGACGTGGTGTGGTCGTGGGACACCACGGCGTGGCTGCGTGCTGGCGAGGCCTCCCGCACGCTTTCCTAAGACGGCTGGCGCGGATCTCCTTCGATGGCTGGCGTGGCGCGACGGGCTTCGAGGTGGGTCCCCATGGCGGCGGCGGCGGATCTGGTTCGTCCGGGTTTGGCTGCGCCGGTTACGGGGTGGCGGTCTCCTCCTTCGCCGAAGGGGGCCGGCCTGTTTTCGGCGGCGCGACGTGACGGAGATGGTGGGACGTCACCGGTCGCCTTCGCCTCTCCTACATTGTCGTTCCTGTTGGGAGTGGTCTCGCAGCGTCGGGGCCTGGTGGTGGTCCTAGGGTTACGCAAACCAGGCCCAAATTTGCGCCGGAAACGGGTCAAAACGGTCAAGAAAACGGACGGGCGTCCGTTTGCGCCGGCGCGTTGGGCCGCGATTTCTATGCGCGCCGACGGAGCCGGACCAAAAGGGACAAAAAAATCGTTTTGCGTCGGCGCGTTGGAGTTGTCCTTAGAGACCGGTTATTATTATTTTTCTTTCCAATTATCATCTTGAACATCTTTACCAATATCACTCTATTTTTTTAAATCTGATTATAATTTTGTTTTCCTTGAGATTGACCAATGCATTCCTTAAATACAACAACAATAGTGATATAAGTTCAATGTAGGGCAACACGTGATCCACGAGGTCCATGCATGATTTATAGTGAGATGACAATGGTCCCATAAGCATCCGCCATTCATATGCTAATGACAGGTTGGTCTAGAGTGCAACATCAATCACATGGAACATGAGAGGCCTAGTATCAAGACTCAACGCCGATCAAAGACCGTACAGTGTTAATAACAAGATATATTATTTTTAAGTGGTTGAGTCATCACTACCCAGCTTACAATAGTGGACAGACCCTCATATTGTCCCGGTTCAAATGGGCCTTCGGTCCCGGTTCAACACCCGGGACCAATAACTCGGGACCAATGCTGGTCCCGGTTGGCCCACGAACCGGGACCGAAGAGGAGGGAGGGGTCATTGGTCCCGGTTGATAGGAAGAACCGGGATCGGGCCTCCATATTTTTTTATTTTTTTATTTTTTATTTTTTTATTATTTATTATTTATTCTTTATTCTTTATTCTTTATTATTTATTCTTTATTCTTTATTATTTATTCTTTATTCTTTATTATTTATTAACCTTCGTGGTCAAACTTCCCCAAGGGTCACCCATCCTCACACTACTCAAGCCCCAGCACGCTTAACAGACACTTGTTGATATATGTATCATATCAATCATATTAAACCTTGTTGATGTCTAGGACCTTGTTGATGTCTATGTTGTGATGAAATTTAAAAAAAAATTGAAACTTCCCGATCGGTTACCTATTATATTTTAAATGTTTTTAAATTATTTTTTTGAAACAATATATTTCTTTTTAATTTTGAAAACACATTTTTCATTTTCCGAGTGACAAAAATGGGGTTTTTTGTGAAGATTCTACCAAATATTTGATGTAAACTTGAACCACTTTATTTTTGTAAAATACTAGACCATATTTTATTTACAATTGACCAAAGTTTCCATGTAATATGGTTTTTATATACCTCTTCGGAAAAAGACAAATTTCCGCAGATTCAGCTGGAACGGGGTCAAATTTGAACTACATGTGCTTGATAGTTGTCTCTTTATTTTTTGAAAAAATCATTTCTAGATACACAAGTAGTCATTTCATCAGGGATCCACCAAGACTTTTGTAAGATTCCACCCCTATCTATTACCGGTCATGCCCTCCGTTTTGACTACTTTTTGAAATCGACAAAAATAATTCAAAAAAAATAAAAAAATTGTAAAACCTTCGCGTTGCATCCTAATTTATGTCTTAGTAACCATACAAAACAACAAAATTGGAATAAGGCAAATATCTTATAAAAGTCTTTTTAAAATGAGCTATCGAGTATGAAGATTCATGACTTTCAAGCCAAATGACCGATGTTACAACTAGTTTGAAAGGATAGTTTTCCCAAATGATCTCATATTTTGCACATGTGTGTATATTATACTAGCCAACAAGTTTATCAAAGGAAGTTTTTATTTTCTTTGCACGAAAAATCCATTTTCCATTTTCCGAGTGACAAAAGTAGGGGGTTTTTGTGAAGGATCTACCAAATATTTGATGTCAACTTGAACCACTTTATTTTTGTAAAATATTAGACCATGTTTTCTTTACAATTGACCAAAGTTTCCATGTAATATGGTTTTTATATACCTCTTCTAAAAAAGACAAATTTCCGCAGATTCAGTTGGAACGGTCAAATTTGAACTACATGTGCTTGATAGTTTGCTCTTTATTTTTTGAAAAAATCATTTCTAGATACACAAGTAGTCATTTCATCAGGGATCCACCAAGACTTTTGTAAGATTCCACCCGTATCTATTACCGGTCATGCCCTCCGTTTTGACTACTTTTTGAAATCGACAAAAATAATTCAAAAAAAATAAAAAAATTGTAAAACCTTCGCGTTGCATCCTAATTTATGTCTTAGTAACCATACAAAACAACAAACTTGGAATAAGGCAAATATCTTATAAAAGTCTTTTTAAAATGAGTTATCGAGTATGAAGATTCATGACTTTCAAGCCAAATGACCGATGTTACAGCTAGTTTGAAAGGATAGTTTTCCCAAATGATCTCATATTTTGCACATGTGTGTATATTATACTAGCCAACAAGTTTATCAAAGGAAGTTTTTATTTTCTTTGCACGAAAAATCCATTTTCCATTTTCCGAGTGACAAAAGTAGGGGTTTTTTGTGAAGGATCTACCAAATATTTGATGTCAACTTGAACCACTTTATTTTTGTAAAATATTAGACCATGTGTTATTTACAATTGACCAAAGTTTCCATGTAATATGGTTTTTATATACCTCTTCTGAAAAAGACAAATTTCCGCAGATTCAGTTGGAACGGGGTCAAATTTGAACTAGATGTGCTTGATAGTTTGCTCTTTATTTTTTGAAAAAATCATTTCTAGATACACAAGTAGTCATTTCATCAGGGATCCACCAAGACTTTTGTAAGATTCCACCCGTATCTATTACCGGTCATGCCCTCCGTTTTGACTACTTTTTGAAATCGACAAAAATAATTCAAAAAAAATAAAAAAATTGTAAAACCTTCGCGTTGCATCCTAATTTATGTCTTAGTAACCATACAAAACAACAAACTTGGAATAAGGCAAATATCTTATAAAAGTCTTTTTAAAATGAGCTATCGAGTATGAAGATTCATGACTTTCAAGCCAAATGACCGATGTTACAGCTAGTTTGAAAGGATAGTTTTCCCAAATGATCTCATATTTTGCACATGTGTGTATATTATACTAGCCAACAAGTTTGCCAAAGGAAGTTTTTATTTTCTTTGCACGAAAAATCCATTTTCCATTTTCCGAGTGACAGAAATGGGGATTTTTGTGAAGGATCTACCAAATATTTGATGTCAACTTGAACCACTTTATTTTTGTAAAATATTAGACCATGTGTTATTTAAAATTGACCAAAGTTTCCATGTAATATGGTTTTTATATACCTCTTCTGAAAAAGACAAATTTCCGCAGATTCAGTTGGAACGGGGTCAAATTTGAACTACATGTGCTTGATAGTTTGCTCTTTATTTTTTGAAAAAATCATTTCTAGATACACAAGTAGTCATTTCATCAGGGATCCACCAAGACTTTTGTAAGATTCCACCCCTATCTATTACCGGTCATGCCCTCCGTTTTGACTACTTTTTAAAATCGACAAAAATAATTTAAATAAAATAAATTTTTTGTAAAACCTTGTAATGCCCTCTACAAGTTGTAATGCCCTCTACAAGTTGTATGGTTTGCTTGGTACTCCCTCCGTTTTATTTACTTCGTATATAAAATTGCATGAAGCTAAATTTTGTAAAGTTTGATCAAATTTTTAGAAAAGTCTATCAACATTTACAATATGAAACCAATACCATTAGATGCATCATGAGATTAATTTTTATATAATTTTGATGTTATAGATGTTTATACTTTCTAATCTAAATTTGATTAAATTTTAGAGAATTTAACTTTGAACAAATCTTATATGCAGAGTAAAAAAAAACAGAAGGAATCCTCTGTACGTAAAAAGTATTTACGTAGCTAGATGATCCATTGCGTTCATAGCATAAAAATTAAATACAACGAAGAAATAAGACTGGGTATATGCATGCATCTAGATTCAGCGCAGATCATGCTAGTTTGCTAATGACAAGTTGGTTTGAGAGCGGTAGCAATCACAATTAATCGTGAGGGGCCTTGCATCAAAACTCAGCGTCTAACATGAGCGAAAAATGAACAGTAAATTTGATTTCTAAGCATGAAGAAGAGTTGAACTCCTCGAGCTTTGAGCCATCTTTCAAACCCTACATATCTACTTATTCCAGCAATGAAACATGAACAACTTCTTTTTTTGGTTTTTCTAAGTATCGTACGACAAGATTGTATTTGTTTTTAGAATCGAATCGATTGATACTTGACAAAAGCTTAGTTTGCTGAGATATTGACGAATATTTTTTTAAATGCTTGTAATCTTATTCATACTTGCACTTATTACATGTATACGTACTGCTTTGGATCCATGATCCGAAAAGTTACAGGAATGCAAAACAAACTAGCTCCTGCCTCTCTGGCTAAGAGCTGAAGTCCGCTCTTGCAGGGGAGTCCGATGAGCCTCTAGCTACTACCTTACTAACTGCTAGCTCTTGCAGTTGCAGGGGAGTCAATGCTGCGCAGCCAACGGTTGGCGATATAGCGGTAAGCCGTCTCCGTCAGGTGGACGTCGTCCCAGAACAGTCGAGCAGACGGTTTCTTGCACACATATGCATCGGCATCGCCGCAAATAAGTGTCCCGGGCCCTCCGCAACACATGGTAAGAACGTCCTCTTCCAACCCTACAAATTTGCAACGACAATCAAACTTTGCCACCCCCTTCAATTCGTTCTTCAAATAGGCAAGATATATACATACACAATTGGAACATTCGTGGGTGGTGCTTACCAAACTTTCCAGGGGACTCGATCATCTCCATCATGGGGCCGAAGAGGTCGGCGTAGAAAATAGTGACGCCAGGGTAACTGCCCTGGAGCTTCTCCAGGGCTTCTTGGAGCAGCAGATTATGGTGCATCCCTAGCTTGTTGTACACTTCCAGGCAGCCGGTGGTAGAATTGTATTCTGCCGGGTCGTCCTTGGCGAAGTAGTGGAGAATCTGTGGAACGCATCCCGAGGGGATTGTCCCGGGAACAACGAAAATCTTTGCCCCGTGCTTAATCAGCCTCTGTTACCCGTTGCCACCAAGGTTTTTAGTTTCAGAAACTAGAAAATTTCGCACCCTCACCTTCGCATATTTCGGAAGCATGCTAGTGTGCAGTTGTGCACTGCATCACTGTCCATATGACTATTTTCATGTGTTAAATTAATGGATGGGTAACTCTAATTTTGCAAAAAGAAAAAAGAGGCACCTCGATGGCCATGGAGATGGTACTGACGACATCTGGAACGAGCGCCATGATCTCTGGCATGCTCTTGGTGAAGGATAAATGGTAGTCGTTGACTCCGAATTCCCCTAAAATGAAGAGAGATCTTCCGAACAACTTCTCGCACCCTGCCGCGATGCAAAACAATCGTTATCACTTTACAGGTAGCTAGAGTGGGTAACCGAGACATTTGATTTCTTTATATGAAATCGGAGGAGAACCCTTTTTTATCAAAAAAAAAAAGGTAGCTAGAGCGGCTAGCTGAAAATTAGTATCACGGTACACATGTTATCACTTGAGAGAATATAAAATCAACCTCGGGTTGTTCTGCATAGCGAAGGCTTGAGCGACTCGAACCACTGCAGCTGCACTCCCAAGCTGGTGTTGAGAGGGAACACGGAGCCAGGGTTAGACCCGTCGTGGAACAAAGCGGCGTCAAGAGCGGTGGCGGCGCCGACGGCGAAGTTGGCGCCTCGGCGGAAGCTCCCTTTGTGCGTCAGGGAAGGCGGGACCAACGGGAGGCCCAGGCGCTGAGCTGCAAGCAACCACAGCAAATGACAGTGAGTGAGTATGCACCCATGAAGTGAGTAAGAAGTGAGTGTGCACCGATGAAGTCGATGATGAGACGGCCGTTGGAGCAGCGGCCGGTTGGGCGGCCGAAGAATTTGGAGCCGTAGGGAGGGCGCATGACGGCGTCGAAGACGGAGTTGGCGGCGAAGACGACGGGGTTGTTGCCGGTGTCGGTGTAGGAGTTGCCGAAGCTGAAGATGGAGTGGTAGGGCCGGAAAGAGAGTGGCTTAGCAGGGGAGGAGGGGGCCGCCCCTGTCCATCCCAGGTTCGCGAGGAGGAGGAAGAGGAGCGAGAGGACGGTGCACAACAGCTTGCTCATCTCGGAGGTACGGGAATGAACTGACACACCTTGCAGCGGCATACATGGGTTGGCTACACTATATATATTGCGCGCCTTGAGGATCTGAGATCGCACGCAGTGCTATTCTGTATATCTAAATAGTTTGATTGCTACTATGTAACTAATTATTTAATTGGACAACGATGTCAACTCAATATGTCATCGTAAATGAAGAAAATCCAAATCCAAGGCGAAAGAATTTTATCCGGTCCATCCAAGGCGACTACCATACGGCAAAGACTCACCAGGATAAGGCGGCGATCTTGGTTGCTTGGGTGGAAAGTTTTTTATAAAGCACTCAGTCCATGAGGTCATATAAATTATTCGTATTTGTATGCTATCGTTGATTTATTTTACTACCTCCGATCCATATTAATGGACACACATTTAGTACAACTGAGTAGTACAAAGATGGAGTTCAAAATTTCTCTTGTAATGGTGGTCCGGGTAGAATCGGAACCTTCGCATCTTAGAACACCCGTCAACCACACTTTTGAAGTTTTCCACTACCCTCTTAGAGACTGATTATACTTTTCCTTTGTTTGCGATTATAATCTTAAGCAACAATCACAATTAAAGTGGGAGACCTTGCATCAAGACTCAGCGCCGAACAACAACCGTAAAGTGTGGTGTTAACGACAAGATGTACTATTTTGAGTGGTTGAGTCGTCCCTGCCTAGCTTCAATGCCCTCTACAAATTGTAAGGTTGTTATATATATTTTCTTCGACATAGGCATATTGTTGATCTTATATGACTCTATAGATGTTGATATGTTTTTTTTATCTTTTGTTAGACGGTTGGAGTTTGGTTGTGCACATCTTGATTATGCAGAGACCGGGTGTCATTCATCATGATTTATATCCACTTGATGCTACATTTCGAGTTAATAAATATACCCTTTTATTAAAAAAGGTTAGTACATAGTTTTAAAGATAAGACATGCAATAGAAAACGAAGAAGGTCAAATCAATATAAAGGGACACACGATTTTAACATGGAAAGACCCTTCAACAAAAAGGAGAAAAACCACCGGCAACAGTCGATGAAACTCCACTATATTGAGAGAGGTAAAAAAACACCGAGGATTTACAATGATGATCTTATCTCCATGACGGATCTTCGCTGCGCTCTGTCCAAAATTAGCATTTATATGAATTTGGATCACAATATAGCACGTACCAAGTGTTTACGTAACTAAATGATCCATTGCGTCCATAGCATAAAAATCAAATACATTCCAGAAATGAGACTAACTATAGGCATATGGTTAATTCAGCGCTGATCATGCTCATTTGGTAATGACATGTTGGTTTGAAAGAAATAGCAATCGCAATTAATCGTGAGGGGTCTTACATGAAGACTCTATGCCTAATCGTAAACGATAATTAAAAATGTGATGTAGTGTACTTTTTACATTAAAAAATGTAGTGCTAGCTAGATAAGGTGAAGGATATGGACACGAACACATGCTGAAACGGTGGATGTTGCTGAGGGCATCTTCACCCGACATGGGCTTCCCGTTTGACGACCACTCCAACAGCGGCGGTGACTACCTGTAAAGGCACTTTCTCGAGCTCGGTGAGCACCTCGCGCCGGCCACAACCAAGCTCCACAGCGCCGAGATCGAGCTCATCACTGCGAAGGATGTGGTGGTGGCTGGTGAAGAGGCCACCGCTAAACGGCTCACCGCAGCTAAGGAAGCGCACCAGGTCGCCTACGGCCTCTACACCGATTGATTTGAAAAAATTGCCAAAAGTTTAGAAGATATATAGCAATTTGAAAAAGTATCAATTTTATGGGCATGTCGGTCAACTAGAGGACGACATACGCTATCGGTAGACTCTCTATCGACAACGGGCTTTTCATGGACCGAATACCGCACTCAGTATACTGTCTAACGATAGAGATTTTTCATATATATATTTGAAAAATTGAATTTGGTTCTTTGGACGCACAGGTCACATACGATCTCGGATTGAAATGATTAAAATATTAAAGTTGTTCGCCTCGAGGCGAATGAGTTTTATGTTGAACATTTTTTCATAAAAGGTATTCATGGATGAACTTTTTGGTTAAGATGATGTACCAGATGCAATGGATGCAATATTTTTGGACACATGCTAACATATTGGAGCATCCATAAGGGTCCAAAAATTGCATGTGTGGACTAGTGTTTAGAAACTAATTATCCCACGTGAAATGTACATATTTAGTTTGATAAATATTCATAGAATCGTCCTTCTAAAAGCTATAATGACTAACAGACACAAAGTCGTTATAGCTATGAAAGGGATGATTCCATGAATATTTCTCAAACTAAAAATGTAAATTTTATGTACTCCCTCCGATCCAAATTAATTGACACACACATAGTACAATTTTGTACTAGAGTTGTACTAAGTGTGCGTCAATTAATATGGATCGGAGGGAGTATGATAATTAGTTTCTAAACATAACTCTATACATCCAATGTTTCAAACCCTTTTGAATGCTCCAACATGTTTGCATGTACCCAAAATATTGTATCCACTGCATATGGTATATCATTTTAGCCTAAAAAATCATCCTTGAAGACGACCTTTAATGAGAAAATGTTCAACATCAAAGTTGTTCATCTCGTCAATCGAAACGGATGACTTTGATGTTTGAAGCATTTCAACACGAGATCATATGTGGTAGTCCAAAAAACCAAACATATTTTTTAAATATCGTTGTCATTAGACTATGTAATGATAGCGGCTTTCGGCCCAAGAAAAAACCGCTATCGGTAGTTATTCTTCCGATGGCGGGCTGTCGGCCTCTAGTTGATTGACAGGCCCATAGAATTGTTTTTTTTTAAATCGCTATATATTTTTGATTATTTTTTTGTTAAAAAGGTTTTTTTATTAAAAATCCCGATGTGTGCGTGTACTTCATCCCGAAGAAACTGTGAGCAATCATCGCCTACCTCTATCTAGTCCAAGTTTCTAGCAGTTATAATGGATGAACTTCGGTGATGATGAACTATGTAACAGGAAGTATGTTTAATTTAAATTTATCATTTTTTTATTCAGTATATGTTCTGCATCGCTAAAGAATTACCCGTAGATCCAATTTAGTGTGAATCGTATAATGTTTTTGTGAGCTCAAAGTATGTGGGATCTCGTAGAGTTGCTTTTATTTGGTGATATCTCCAAAAGGGAAAACCGTTTATCAAGTGCTATGTGACAGGAACTCGGTAATATATACGTTACAGAGTACTATGTTGTTGTCACTCTGCAAAGCTTTTCTTTGCTGAGTTTGAACTGTTTACCTAGTTTTCGTGATCCTTTTGCGAGTAAAATTTTGCACTCGACAAACAAGCCAATACTCGGCAAAGTTGCTGGTTTCAGTAGTGGACCCACGGTAACTAAATCGTGTACATGGAAATATTTTTAGCGGTTGATTTATCGATGGTCCACTACTGAAACCATGTACATCGAAGTATTTTTTAGCGAGAAACCCATGTATGGTGGGATGGTTTGGAGGATTGAGGTATCCTCGGTCTATCACGGGTTAAACCCCAGATTTGACGTTTTGGTGTCTCATTTAAAGGCGTATATTCTTTCAATGGGAGGATATGTTCCATCGATCGGTGAGATGTCTATGGTAATTTCAGTAAATCTCAAAACCTGTCGAATCAAAGATCAGTTTCTCGAAGATGCCCATAGGCAGTGGCGGAGCGTGAACCACATATTAGGGGGGGGGGGAATGAGTTAATGAAACTAAATAAAGCTAGATGATTAGAGATGCCGAAAGATTAATGAAGCAATTAACAAAAAGGTAAGCCTATTTTAGCAAAGTTTCATCAAGAAAGGGGGTGCAGCCCGAAATTGTCACAACGACCCTCCGCCACTGCCCATAGGGATAGGGGCGGGTGTGCTCATAAGAATTGGTGTATGTATGTATATGTAAGCGTTTGCGTCCGTAGTGTTATTTACAAAAAAAATAGTACTCCCTCTGATCTATAATAAGAATCGTCATTTTGTACAAAGTTAGGAGTAGTATTTTTAGCAATAGATAGACTTGGTGTCATGCTTTGTTTTTCATGAAAAGGCACATGCTTGGTATCCAAGGCAAACATATATATAGTCAAACGTTTCACTTGTCGTATCAGCTGTCCTCCTGCATCGATAAGATGACGCGGAAGATCACATTTTGTAACCATTTTTCTCTAGAAAATAGAGCCATGGCATGGCACATAGAGGAAGAAGATTCATTCCTAAGCAAGCGAAGTCAATCACAAGCAAGAAGCTTGAGGCGCCCATATACATACATAGCCGACACATACACAACCCCAAACCGTACGAGCACCGCACCTGGCCGGCCCTCCAGATCGAGTGCACGCAAAGTCGCCGGAGAGAGATGGCCGGAGCAGCAGGAGGAGACGGCGGTGAGGTGACGCTGCTGGGCCACTGGGGGAGCGCGTACGTGACGAGGGTCCGGCTGGCGCTGCACCTCAAGGGCGTGCCCTACTCGTACGTGGAGGAGGACCTGCGCAGCAAGAGCCGCCTCCTCCTTCGCTGCAACCCCGTCCACCGCGCCGTGCCGGTGCTCATCCACCACGGCCGCCCCATCTGCGAGTCCAAGATCATCCTCCAGTACGTCGACGAGACCTTCGGACCGCCGGCCCTGCTCCCCGTCGACCCGCACGAGCGCGCCGTCGCCCGGTTCTGGGCGGCATACGCCGACGACGTGCTGGGGGCGCCGTGGGAGAAGGCGTACAGGGCCGGCACCGAGGAGGAGAGGGCCCGGTGGATGAAGCAGGTGGTGGCGGCGACGGACGCGCTCGAGAAAGGGCTGAGCGAGTGCACCGACGGCGGCAGGAAGGGCTGCTTCTTCGGCGGCGATCAAGTCGGGTACGTCGACGTCGTGCTCGGCGGCGTGGTCCCGCTGGTGCACGCCACCGTGAAGGTCTCCGGCGACAGGCTCTTCGACGACGCCGGCAGGACGCCGCTGCTGGCCGAGTGGCTGCGGCGATTCGGCGAGCTCGACGCCGCCAGGGCGCTCCTGCCGGACGTCGACAGGGTCGTGGACTACGTCAGGATGATACACGCCAAGAACGCCGTCCTCAAGGCTCCTCCAAATCCAATTAATAATTAACACCTCTCCATCTATCCTCTTTGATGCTTGCTTCTAGTAGTTGACATTATCCTTTGCTTATGGACGAATCTTCTTGGCCTCATGCATACATGGCTGTCTTGGGAAGAAGAAAGATTAAACAACGTCATCTTCCTATATATTTGTGTTTGTGGTGCATATCAGCTGGGCTACTACGGGTGGCGGCAAGATCATAGTTTTCGATACGGTGGCCGAGCCATTCAGGTGGATGCAACCACCTCCCGGCATGGCCACCAGTTCAGCACCACACGTGACACATGTGCTTCAGATGAATGGCACCCTCGGCATGGTCCAAGTCCATGTTCATGCCATGAACGCCGAGGCCTGGGTGCTGCATGAACATAGTCTAGGCTTCCATGCAATCTATGGATTTCCCAATGTAATGAACATCATGTTATGAACGGTATTGCAATGATGGAAACAAGGCCTAGGCTTCATACTTTTACTAGTGGCAACTCCCAACAACATTAACATAGTCTAATCACATGATACTTCCCATAAAACATGCAATGGAGACGCACTCGAAGGTCATTCCTTTGTGGTCAAGAGAGGATGAGAATTATGTAGGGCTACAAAAGCACACCTCAAAGTTCGTAGTTCTCAATCTATGGATTTCCCAATGTCACCGCGGCCATCCAAAGAAAGTACCACAATCACCACAACATATCTAAAGGATAGTCAAAGACAAGCACCAAGAGACTCTCAATCTTCAATCAACACACAATAGAGGAAATCACTCATGATAATATTCTTCTAACCCGTGTCCAATAGACCGCTGTCACCTTGGTCTCGGGGATTATACTAGATAAGATCAAGTGAGTACATCAATCCAATACATAGAGGAAGGGGAAATATCATGGGATCACCCTAGATTAACATAGCCTATGATCACAACGAAGATCACATCATGGGAGAGAGAGAAGAACACATAGCTACTGGTAGAAACCTCAGCCCCGAGGGAGAACTACTCCCGCTTCATGGAGGGAGGAAGCAACGTCGATGGAGATGAATCCGGGGGCACTTCCCCGTCCCGGCAGGGTGCCGGCACAGGAATTCTGTCCCCCCGAAACTTGATGGCGATGGCGGCGGAGATCGGAATTGCTTCTGGAGAAAAGGGGTCCGGAATCAGGGTTTCCGTGACGGGAGAATAAATAGGAGCCAAAGTAGGGCACCAGGGGGTGTGGGACCCAACCAGGAGTGTCGGGGGATTGGTACCCGGGTAGGCTAACCCAAGAAGAAGCAAGCTTTCAAGACAAGGATGGACCGATTGGACTGCAGCTGGGCCGAGCTAGGCAAAGGTACGGCCGATTGCTCCAAGGCAATCAGCCATACCAAAGGCCAGCAGTCGGCCCAGGCGCAATCGGCCCACCCTTACGATCAATGAAGATAATCGTCCGATTGGCCTGCTGCTGGGCCGAGGTTGATCCCTAGAAGACCGATTGCCCATGGCAATCGGCCTTATCAAGGAACCACCAATCGGCCCAGGCGCAATCGGAACCACCTACTATCCAATCGGGGGTATGATTACGAGGTCATAAATACCATATCCCGAGATATCTGGGTGGCAGGAATGCCAAGTCACATCGAGGATTTTCCGGAGATACGAGGTCGACCTCTCCGCCGATTCCGCGGACAGGCCGACAAGACCGTACCTCATAGCTCCACTGTTCATCACTAGACCCTACAAGGTAGCAGCATGGGCCGCCGCTCGTAGGCTCCGGATCAACCGGAGAGGAGCAGTCGGTGGGCCCAGGCCGATTAGAGGATGCCAGCTGGGCCCTCTAGGCATTGAATTTACCATAGTACCCTGGACTCATACTATAAGAGCCAGGGTACCCCTCCTGCGCGAGGGATGGCACCCTTAGAACCTCATTTACTCACCCTATTCCCAGTTCATTCATCGCTCTAGTAACCCCTCAGGGAAGCAGGAGAGGACCTTGCCCACGGCGGCGCTGCACTCCTTCCCCTGAGAAGGTAGAAGAGCAGTCACTGTAGCCACCTCGTTGATATATAAGAGACAAGCAGGAGTAGGGGTGTTATCTCTCCGGAGAGCCCCGAACCTGGGTACATCGTGGTGTCCTCACCGTGCTTGTACCCAATCCCGATTCCGGCACCATCGACATTCTCTCTCTCGAGTCTTCCCCCTCACATTAGCCATCCCATGGCATTTGTTGTTACAAACCGACGACAGTTGGCGCCCACCGTGGGGCAGACCGAGGCGTCGACTGGAGTTAAGATCCGGACGGGATCAACCTCTGCATCGGGCGGAAGCCGCGCCTCAGGCCTGATTCTAAGGCGTGGGGAGATCGACTACGTAGTAGATTACTCGGCACGGTACAAGGAAGGAGCTCCCTTGCCGCCCGGGGTATCGCTGCAAGTGGGGAGTCACCGTCTCTTCATCGGTGCCTCCCCAGAGGCGTATCCGCGGGATATCCGAGTATTCTCATGTGCTACGGACCCTCTCTTGACCAGGGGCTGCTCGGCAGCGTCTGGCCGAGAGGAGGGCCGACTGCATGCCGCAGTCATGACGGCGGGAGCGTCGTCCTCGACCAATCGGGACCCGGCAAGCGCAGCAAGGAAGACAAAGGAAGTGGCCGAGGCGGCAGAGCGAATTGGCACCAATGCGTTGCGGGACGTGTTGTATACGCCCGTGAACAGGAATGGTGATCCAGAACAGGTGCATACCGAGTTGGAAACAGCACGGCTTGCCCTGGCTCGCAGGGCTGAGCAAGTGCTGGCCGAGGAACGTCGGCTGGGAGCAATCACTCGAGAGTACAACGCAGCGCATGCAGGACCGCGCCAGTCGATTGAGCCTGCAGTCCTGGAAGACCTGAGAGCTCGAGGCCGAGCAGTCAACCAGCAGTTTTCGGGAGCTGGGCAACCGGAGCGTCCGAGAAGGCCGGCCCAACCGGAGCAACCGGCGCAATCGGCATTCATCCAAAGGCCCACATATAGCACACCTGACAAGAACCTGAGAGCGGCCGAGCAGATAGCGCTTGAGCTGGAAGAGTTAGAAGGAGATGAGCGGCGCGAGCAGTCGCGCCAAATGCGTGAACTGATAGCGGCTGCGAAGGAGCAGAGGGTCATAGCAGGGGGAGACCAACATGCTGAGCCCGAGGCATCAGGAGGAACCATGAGGCCGAATGCGGGAGCTAGCCAACGGCCGAATGTGTCGCGTCAGAACAGATACCAACCCGCGCCATCTCGGCGGGACAGCAAGGTCAGAAGCAATCGCCCAGCGGCAAGCAGAAGAATGGAAGAACCAGCCGTTAACAGCAGGCGCCACGACGTGCCGCAGCAGTCGGCACCAAGACCAGCAATCAGCACCCGACTTGGCCCTCGCCGGATCGGTCAGAAGGACGCAAGGCATCGCATTGAGCTCCTGGAGAAGGAAGCCCAAGAAGATGAAGAAGGAGAAGCTGGCCCAGCATGTTTTGGTCATCGTATTCGGACGGAGAAATTCCCCAAAGGATTTACACTGCCGAGAGATACTCCCAAGTACAATGGCTCGGTGAAGCCTGAGGACTGGCTGTCCGATTACCTGACGGCGGTACGCATTGCGGGGGGCAATCGGCGTGTAGCGGTTCGCTATGCACCTCTCATGCTGCAAGGATCAGCTCGGACTTGGTTAAATAGTTTACCCAAGGACAGTGTGAATTGCTGGGAGGACTTCACGACTGCATTCATCCACAATTTCACGAGCACATATGAAAGGCCAAACCTCCCTCGGCAGTTGGCTTTATGCATGCAAGGCAAGGATGAGCCTCTCCGAGATTACCTATCTCGGTGGATCAAGCTGAAGAACTCATGCGAAGGAGTCCATGAGATCCAGGCCATTCAATACTTCACTGATGGATGCCTGGCCGATTCAATGCTGAAGCACAAGCTGCTCCGCAAGGATTTCACATCGCTCGCCGAGCTCATGAAGGTGGCAAACGCATTTGCTATGTCCGATTCTGCGATGCGCCCTATCCAACTCGGAGTTGGAGGTGTGATCCGATCACCAGGGGCTCCGCAATCGGACACGGGGAACCAGGGCCTGAGTCGGAAAGAGAGAAGAGAGAACAACCGCAACAACAATAACAACAACAACCAGCAGAACAAGAGAAAGGACGAGCAACCGGACACTCAGTACGGCAGTCGGCAGGTGGCCGCTGTCCAGAATGAGGACTCAGCGGCTGCAGGAGGCAGTCGGAAGATGAGACCCAATGTCAGACCCCCAGGGCAGATGAAGCCCAAATACACATTTGAAGACATGCTAGACGCACCATGCAAGTTGCACAGTACGCCTGGGAGGCCGTCTGCGCATTCCACTCGGCAATGTGACTTCGTGAGAAGGATAGCAAAGGGAGAAGCTTTACCACCACCACCACCACCACCACCACCACAGAACAGAGGGCCAGATCAGCAGCAGAACCAGTACCCGCAGCAAGACGCGGCATACATGATATTCACCAGTGAATCCACCGATAAGGGAAGTCGGCGGGCCAGAGCTCAGGAAGTCAATGCGACAATGCCGCCGGTTCCCCAATTCATGCACTGGTCAGAATGTCTGATATCCTGGGACAGAGCAGATCACCCCATTATTCTGCCGAATCCGGGCAACTATCCGCTGGTGGTGGATGCCCTGGTCGCAGGACCAAAGTTTTCATGCAAATTCTCAAGAGTGCTGGTTGATGGAGGGAGCACGATTAACATCTTGTACCGAGATACCATGCTCAAGCTAGGGCTTTCCGAGAGCGATTTGGAGCGCAGTCGGACGATTTTTCATGGGATTGTCCCTGGTTTGTCTTGCACCCCTTTGGGTCGCATTCGGTTGGATGTCATTTTTGGCACAGAGGAGAATTTCAGAAGAGAGCCGATTTGGTTCGAGGTGGCTGACCTCAGCAGTCCATACCATGCTTTGTTGGGATTACCAGCATTCGCCAAGTTTATGATTAACACGCAGCAGACATACCTGAAGATGAAGATCCCGGGGCCAAACGGTGTCATCACAATCACCGGCGACTTCAGGAAGTCCCTCGAGTGTACATCCGCTGGCAGCAGTTTGGCGGAGTCCTTAGTGGTGGAGACCGAGAAGCGTCAGCTGGGCAAGGTGATTGCAATGGCGCAAGCCCAGAGCAAGAATCCACTGCCGGTTGGTCCTGCGAAGAGAGCAGACGAAGAATCGACTTTCCAGTCGGCGAAGGACAGCAAGAAAATCGCTCTAGATCCCTCCGACTCAACCAAGTTTGTTGTAGTCGGAGCTGGACTCAGTGATAAATAGGAAGGCGAGCTCGTCGAGTTTCTCCGTGAGAATCGGGACATCTTTGCATGGTCTCCGCAGGACATGCCTGGTGTCCCGAGAGAACTCGCCGAGCACAAGCTGCACATTCGGCCAGGCTCGAAGCCGGTCAAGCAACCCCTGAGGCGCTTTTCAGAAGACAAGAGAAGAGCAATCGGCGAGGAGATTGCGAAGTTGCAAGCTGCAGGTTTCATCATAGAAGTATTTTACCCCGAGTGGCTGGCCAATCCAGTCCTCGTCATGAAGAAGAACAAGACTTGGCGTATGTGTATAGATTATACCTGTTTGAACAAGGCGTGCCCAAAAGATCCATTTGCTCTGCCCCGAATTGACCAGGTGGTTGATTCCACGGCCGGTTGCGAGTTGTTATCCTTTTTGGATGCGACGGCGGGGTATCATCAGATCAAGTTGGCTGTGGAAGATCAGATCAAGACGGCGTTCATAACCCCTTTCGGGGCTTACTGCTACATCACCATGCCTTTCGGTCTGAAGAATGGAGGTGCCACTTACCAACGCATGATGCAAAGGTGCACTCACTCCCAGCTCGGCAGAAACATCCACGTTTACGTGGACGACCTGGTGGTGAAGTCGGCAAAGGGAGTCACATTGTTGAGCGACCTCAAAGAGACCTTTGCGAACCTGCGAACTTACCAAATCAAGCTCAACCCAGAAAAGTGTGTTTTTGGAGTTCAAGCCGGCAAGCTCTTGGGGTTTCTCGTTTCCGAGAGAGGAATCGAATGCAATCCCGAGAAGATAGCCGCAATAGAGCGCATGGAGCAGCCCAAGACCTTGAAGCAAGTGCAGAAATTCACCGGTTGCCTCGCGTCCCTCAGCCGATTCCTCAGTCGGCTGGGCGAGAAGGCAATTCCCCTGTACCAATTGATGAAGAAGACAGAGAAATTCACTTGGACCCCCCAAGCAAATGAAGCGTTCCGAGACCTCAAGCGCATGCTATCCACGGCACCGATTCTGGCTGCCCCGATGGAGAAGAAGCCCATGATGTTATATATTGCGGCGACCAATCGGGTGATCAGCGCAGTTATGGTAGTGGAGCGGCCCGAGAAGGACAAGGCACATCAAGTCCAGCGCCCAGTGTATTACATCAGTGAAGTGCTGTCGGCGTCCAAGCAGAACTACCCGCACTACCAGAAGATGTGCTATGGAGTGTACATGGCAGCCAAGAGATTGAAGCCATACTTTCAAGCCCACTTGATCACTGTTGTCAGTTCGGCTCCATTGGCCGACATCATGGGAAGCAAAGATGCAACCGGGAGAGTGGCTAAGTGGGCAATCGAAGTGGCTAGTCACGGCATCCAGTATGAGCCAAGGACTGCAATCAAATCGCAGGCGCTAGCCGATTTCCTAGTGGACTGGGCTGAAACGCAATACAGACCGCAGCTCCCCATCTCGGAAGTCTGGCGAATGCACTTTGATGGGTCCAAGATGAAGAATGGCCTAGGGGCTGGGGTGGTACTTACTTCCCCAAGGGGAGATCAACTGCAGTATGTGCTCCAGATCCATTTTGCGGCATCGAACAATGTAGCCGAGTACGAAGCCCTTGTGCATGGCGTCAAGCTTGCCAAGGAAATCGGCATTCGGAATATTGAGTGTTATGGTGATTCCGACCTGGTGGTGCAGCAGTGCTCGGGCACGTGGGATGCAAAAGATGCTAACATGGCAAGTTACCGATTCCTAGTGCAGCAAATCAGCGGGTACTTTGAAGGATGCGAGTTCCATCATGTTCCGAGAGCAAACAACGAAGCAGCAGATGCCTTGTCTAAGCTTGGCTCCACAAGGCAAGCAATTCCACTAGGCGTATCTCTCGAGCATATCAAGAAGCCGTCTGTCACTCCATCACCAGACTCCGAGTCCATCTTCATCTCGGAAACAGACCTTGAAGCTTTGAGAAAGGCAAAAGAGGTTCAACCGGCCAAGCCGGCAACCACGAAGGAGCAATCTAGCGCCCAGGGTGTCTCGGCAAAGGCACCAGGGGCTGCCGATTGCGAACCAGGGGCTGCAGAAGAAAAGAAGCAGAGCAACACCAAAGAGAAGCAAGCAGAGGCTGCGCCAGAAGGCACAACCTCGGGAGCGCAAGCGACATCAGAGATTGCCGATTGCAATGATGAAGCTCCAACCCCAGATGAGAAGTCAGCACCAGAGGCTGCCGAGTGCGCGCCAGGCGCTGCAATCGGTAGTTCGCAAGCAGAAGAAGAGATAGCAGAAGTACAAGAGGCCGAGATCCAGGACGAAGTCTTACCCCACCAAGCAGCAGTAATGGCGGTGGTCGCTGCGCCGTCATGGGCACAGCCGATCCGAGATTTTTTGACAGATGGGACCCTCACACCAGATGTGGCATTATCCAGGCAGATTGCTCGTCGGTCAGGAGCGTACACAATCATCAACAACGAGCTGATGCGCAGAAGTCCAACTGGTGTTCTGCAGAGATGTGTTGAGGAGGATAGAGGTTTGGAGCTGCTCCGAGATATCCATCAAGGGGAGTGTGGTCATCATGCATCGGCAAAGGCCATTGCAAATAAGGCTTTCCGACATGGTTTCTACTGGCCTACTGCACATGCAGCGGCGGAAAACTTGGTAAAGCACTGCAAAGGTTGTCAGTTGTTCAAGGCGAAAAGTCATCAGCCGGCATCGGCACTGAAGACCATCCCAATAGCATGGCCCTTTGCAGTTTGGGGCTTAGACATGGTTGGACCATTCAAGAGAGCTAGAAGCGGCATGACACATCTCCTGGTGGCAGTCGACAAGTTTACCAAGTGGATAGAGGCAAGGCCAATCAAGAAGCTGGACGG
The DNA here is from genome assembly GCA_950022295.1 of Bromus sterilis. Taxonomy (NCBI): domain Eukaryota; kingdom Viridiplantae; phylum Streptophyta; class Magnoliopsida; order Poales; family Poaceae; genus Bromus; species Bromus sterilis. Next base: position 4,401,939 of record OX465597.1, on the reverse strand, counting down.
ACCGACAGCAGTCAAGTTTGTGGCCGACATCGTATGCCGATATGGTGTTCCAAATAGCATCATCACCGACAACGGCACAAATTTTGCAAGGGGTGCATTGGCTCGATATGCATCTCAGCAGGGCATCCGGCTTGATCTGGCATCGGTGGCACATCCACAATCCAATGGCCAAGTCGAAAGGGCAAATGGACTAATCCTATCGGGTATCAGGCCCAGATTGGTAGAGCCACTAGAGAGGGCACCCGGGGCATGGATTGATGAGCTTCCCGCAGTACTCTTCAGTTTGAGGACCACGCCAAACAGGTCGACTGGATTCACTCCTTTCTTTCTCGTGTATGGCTCAGAAGCAGTCATCCCCGCTGACATCGAGTTTGACTCACCTCGGCACGCGTTGTACACGGAGGAAGAAGCGCAGATAGCAAGAGAAGACGGCGTCGACCTCAAAGAGGAGGCTTGTTTGTTGGCCCTGTCCAGATCAGCAATCTATCAGCAGAAGCTGCGGCACTACCACAGCAAGAAGATCCGACCTCTATCTTTCCGAGAAGGGGACATGGTGCTACGCCGAATCCAAAAGACAGATGGGCAGCACAAGTTATCCCCACCTTGGGAAGGGCCATTCATTGTCAGCAGAGCACTCAAGAACAATTCCTACTACCTCATCGACTGCACCAAAGGAACCAAGCACAAGGACACGTCGGGAAGAGAGACAGAACGGCCATGGAACGCCGAGTTATTATGTCCGTTCTACAGTTGAACGACATAAGTTTATGTAAGCCAGTCGGCAAAACCATCAGTGCAAGTTGTCATGTCTCTGAAAATGAGCATCCGACTCTTTTCGTATAATTTCAGTCGAAGAGCTAGCCCTAATCGGTAACGCTCCGTCATACCCGAGATGTGCATAGCACACCCGGGGACTGGCTGACCACGAGGTCAAGAAAGTAGGCCATAGCGGCACGGGGACCGCAGGCTAGTTCTTAATCGGCTACCCAGCTCAAGCGCAAATCTTTAAAGGGTTTGTGGCATTGAAAAAGGTAGCGATTGAGGCAGTCGGCGGTATGAATCCCGGGAAACAACTCGAAACATGCTGCCGCATGCGAAAACAACAAAGTAAAGTTGCCGATTGCACCGCAATCCCGGACACTAGATCCAGGAGCAAGCAGTCGGTGCCCGCCGTTGTAGAATCCTTTGCGCTAAAAATCTTGTCGTGTAAAAGTAAAAACTCATCGAACCTTGGCTGAAGGTTTACTGCTGATCCGATTGCGGACCGTATGTCGGTAGCAAGATCGGCACAGTAAACATTCCCAAGTGCAGCCGATGAAGGAAACCGGCAAAGGCGCCAAGTGGATCGCACATTCAAAAGTTAAAGTAAGCAATCGACTCACTTCAAAAGAAACAGGCCCAAGGCCAAATAAGTTCATTACATCCGGTTCACACCCAGTGGATGGCAGCAGAATTAAAATTGTCTTACAAGATAAAACCGATATAACATCGGCAAGCAGGCAATCGAAACACAAAAAGATAAGGCAGTTCAGGCAGTCGGAGGCACCGAGCCAGAAGATGGAGCAGAAGGGTCTGATTGAGCTTCAGAACCAGCAGCATCAGTTCGCTTCGTCTTCGGAGAAGTTTGAGTTGAATCGCTGTCGGAAGGCTCCTCGGCCAGCGCCGAGATGGTGGAAGCAGGAAGTGGATTCCCCCCATCGTCAAGATATGGAGTGTAGTCATATGGAGAGAACCAGTTCGCCATAGTGCTGGCCAGCCTATTCACCTCGGCATAGGTCTTTTCAAGAAGATCCCCGGCACCATCTCGGAGGCTTTGTAACTTGGATAGCTTCACCTGCGGATACCATGTCAGCACCGTCTGAAGAGCAGTCTCGGCACCAGTCCGACTCGCAGAGTTCAGCAGAACGTCAATCCGGCGAGGGATAGCCTTGAGAAGATTCCGAGTCTGCTCGGTGGTGGCATTCGGAGTCCTTCCTTGGTCAGAGTCCTCTCCTTCTTGGGAGTTGCCCTCGCGGATCTCGGCGGAGGGGTCGGCAGCATGTTCCATCCTTTTCAGTCCAGCCTGAAGCTCGGCAGCCGGCCACAAGGCTTCGGCAATCTTCAGAATTCCGAGTTTGAAGGAGAGGGCCACTCCTTTGATGACCGGAATACGAGCTTCAGTGCCAATCAGATATTCATGTCGGGTCCAGACACTGTCCGCACGGTCGCAGGTCCCCCCAGCAGCGATATGGTCTTCTCGGGATCGGGCAACAACTGCATAGGCGGCCGCTTCAGATTCAGGCCAGGCCTCTGTATGGAGAAGGGAAGTGTGATAAGTCGGATGCAAGAAGAGAGCAATCGGAAAAGGCATTCGGCATACAGGAAAACTCACCGCTAAGGAGGAGATCCATCTCAGTCAGCGACTCGCAGAAACTTTTGGCTCGACAGCGCAGTCGGTTTTCCTCTTCAGTATGACGTTTTTCCATATCCTCGTATTTCTTGATATGGCTATCACATTCTCTGCGGAGGAAGTCCGTGGCGGACGCTGCATCGTCCCTCTCGGCTTTCAAACCATCTCGGGCGGCGACGGCAGCGTCCCGCTCAGCAAGAAGTTCGGCGCGGGTGGCAGTCACAGCGGCGACATCGGCGAGATGTTTCTTCTCAAGAGCTGCCATCTCAGTTCGAAGGTGGTTGAGGGTCCGGTTCAGATCGGTTTCCACTCCTTGCAGTCGGATTACTTCTTCGTTGGCCTTGGCAAGGGCTGGGCTGGGCTGGCTGAGTTCTGCAGTCAATTCGGAAATCCGGTTTTGAAGGGCATCTACCACAGGAATGGAAGCTGACATAAAATGCAGAGAGATGAGTACCAAAAGCAGTCGGCATCAGAAGAAAAAGCAGAAGGGCTAGAAGATACCTTTGAGTTTAGAGTTCTCGGCTGATAAGTTGTTGACTTCCAGCTGGGCCTTGGCGAGAGTCCGGAGACTGCAAGTATAGGCTTCAAGAAGCTTCTCGAAGACGCTGCGTTTTTCCTCCATGACAGCCTGAGTGGAGCAAGGCGATGAAATCAGAAATAAAGCAGAAAGTATTGAAGATCCGAACCGATTGTAACCAATCAGCCCGAATCTCGGGGACTACACCCAGTGGGTGCGCTTGCGCGCACCCACCGGAAGAAAAGTCCACCGATTGAGGAAGGCGATTGAGAAGCAAACATACTAAGAAGATCCGAACCGATTGTAACCAATCGGCCCGAATCTCGGGGACTACACCCAGTGGGTGCGCTTGCGCGCACCCACCGGAAGAAAAGTCCACCGATTGAGGAAGGCGACTGAGAAGCAAAAATACTAAGAAGATCCGAACCGATGGCATCCAATCGGCCCGAATCTCGGGGACTACACCCAGTGGGTGCGCTTGCGCGCACCCACCGGAAGAAAAATCTTAAAGCAAAAGAGGGACAAGGATGGAAAGCGAAAGGTTACCGCGTGATGCGAGCCGAGCTGTTGCAGGTCCCGGGCAATGGCAGTGGCGAAGCGATCCACTCGGCTCAAGGCAGACGCCATGGGCTCTGGAGGAGGAGATGCGGAGTCAACCACGGCACCGACATGACGAGCGCGAGAGTACTCGGCCCGAAATTGGTCCACCGTGCGCATGAGAATTTCTGAGGGGGACGGAGTCGGCATCGGCGCTGAGGTTGATATGACGATGGAAGTAGTAGTGGTAGGAGCTAGTGGCGCCAGTGTCGCTGGAGGATCAGAAGAACCCGATTGCGGCGGTGGTGCAATCGGGCGAGTCGAAGCAGTGGTAGTAACAGTGACTGGCGGAGGAGTCGTAGTGGCCGGCGAGGCAGATGAAACAACTGGAGGTGTGATTGCAGTAGTCGGTGGTGGGGCCGTCATCACCGGCGTGTCGGAGGCGGTGGTCAGAACGACAGAAGTCGCAGCAGTAGCAGCCGGGCTGGAGCGGCGTGGAGGGGATGGAGCAATCGGATCGACCGATTGCATTCCCCCGACACCAGGTGACTCTGGATCGGCCGTACGTTGGAGAATCTTTGGGGCGAGGTCGGAAGAAGACGTTTTCTGGCTCTCGGCGAGCCGAGCCTTTTTTGTAGCGCGCTCAGCATCTTTGGAGGAGCGAACGATGGATGTCGGCCGCTTGCGAAGAGCCACGGAAGGGGCAGCGGGCGAGATGATGGCGGTGCCGACACGGGCCGGGACGTCGGTGTCGACATCGTCAAGCCCAATCGGCTCACTAGAAGAAGAAAGAAAGAAGTCAGCACAAGCAAAGAAGTGAAGCACCATGCAGAAAGTTAAGAGGCATACCCGATCGTCCGAGGCGCACCGGTGGGCATTCGGCAGCGGAGAGGGGCGACACTCAGCGGCGCCTGAGGGGTCGGCCTCCGAGCTGCCGGTTCCCGAGCCTGCTTGCCTTTATGGGCAGTCGGCGCGGTCTTGGCGACCTTGGAAGGAGCAATGTTAGAAGAAGAGCCAGCGGCCGAGGCGCGTTTGGCTGGCACCTTTGGAGGTTTGTCCTGAGAAGCTGCATCAGGAGCAGCATCCGTTGAGATACTATCATCATCACTCCAATCAGCCAAGGCACGCTCAAGGGAAGAGTCGGGCGTACCCCCTTGAGTTGGCGGCCGAGTGGTGGCCCTTGGAGGGACGACGCGCGCAACATCATCATCAGCATCCAGGGGGTCGGAGGACTCCCCGGAGGATTCATCTTCGTCTTCATCTTCATCACTGGACTCGGCGGAGGGGATCCCGCTATTGAACTCAAGGTCAATGGGGTCTGCCTCCGCGCGGTCAGCGGCAAATGAACCAGCTACCTGCCCGTCCTCCATGAGGTTGGACTGAATGAAATGCTGAGGAAAAAGCACTTACGATCAGAGCAATCGGAGACAGAAGGCAATCGGAAGAAACACAGTCGGTAGAAAGGGCAATCGGAACTCACCACGAAAGGTTTGCGCTGGCGCGTGAGGTAGTCGAGCCCGAAGCGGAAAGGATCAGGCGGCGCACTGGCCGTGATGGCCTTCACTCGGGCGCAAAGAATCTCGGTCGACAACTCCCACGTGCAGAGCCGAGTGGGGTCACGAGGCCCCGATAGGTCGCAGAGGCGGTGTACTCGGCGCTGCAGCGGAAGAATCCGAGCATGAAGCCAAGCAGCTACCAGGTCGGTGGGGAGAAGCCCCTCTCGCTCTAGCTGGGTGACCCTGGTGGCTTGGGCATCAACGTCGCAATCCCCAGCGCCGAGCTTCAGACCCCATTGATGCTTATCAATCGGCCTGGCGAGGGTGAACTCGGGCAGATTGATGAGGTCGGGGCCCTGGGCAGGGGACTTGACGTAGAAGAATGTAGTTTGCCAGTTCTTGCAAGACTGGACGATCTCAGGACTTGGATATTTTAGTTTGCCGGCTGCGGCAAGGCAACTGCCGCAGTCGGTCATATCAGTCGGAAAGGAGGGTTTGCCGCCTTCAATGGTGGAGGGAACCATCACGCCTGTTCGAGCATTGTGAGCTCGGAGGTTGAAGAAGCGCTTGAAGAGGGCGATGCTTGGTCGGCAGCCGAGATAGCCTTCGCAGAGGGTCACGAACCCGGAGAGATTCATGATGAAGTTGGCGGCGAGGTGATGAGGTTGGAGTCGGTGGAACTCGAGGAAGTCGTGGAAGAAGGAGCTCGCGGGCAAGCCAAATCCGCGCTCAAAGTGAGCAAGGAAGACGACTCTCTCGCCCTCGCGCGGGCAGGGACGGATGTCGGCCCTGTCTGGAACCCTCCACTCGATCTCCGCGGGCATCTTTCGGGCGCGGATCAGCGCCTCGACGGCGTTGGGGGTGGCCTGGGATCCTTTCCAGCACCCGCGGCTCGCCTGAGAAGCATCCCGTCGTGGTGCCATTGATCTCGCGGAGAAGATGAAGAGGGAACGGGTCGAGAGGGAGTGCGAGAACGGCTGCGGCGGCGGCGAAGGCAGCGAGAGGCACAGGCTGGCAGCTCGAGCAGCTGGGAGAGCGGAGATGCGAGGAAAACAGATCTGCGCGAGGAGCAGCAATGGCGCGCAGAGAGGAAGAGCGGGAGGTTGAAGGCGATGTGGGCGAGATCGAAGAGGCGAGGCTCCCCCCCCCGGGCGGCTTATATGGGCGGTGGGGAGGGGAGTGGGATCACCCTGTGGCTGTGTGTCCCGGTGTGGCCTAGAGCACAGGAAAGCCAACTGACAGACCAGCACGGAGGATCCCGGTGCAGAAGGCGAGGCGCACGACGTGGGGAACAGTCCCTGCGGTTACGTCACGTCGCGCGTGGGTCGTGGGTCCCAGCCCATTGATGACGCCGCTTGCGAGTCGGAGGTAACCGTTGGAGAATTGTCGGCAGGAGAGTTATTCCCAATAAGTTACAAAGCAAGAAGGAGACCCGATTGGACGAAAAATTAGGACAGCCGAGTGTGATCTCCGAGTCGACCGATGAACTCGGAAGGACGCACTCGAAGAAGACATAGCAGTCGGAGAACATCAAGATAGATTGGAAAACTGCAAAGCCCCCGCGGTCAAGTGACAGTGGGACCTTTACAGCTTTAGGGGCTACTGTCGGGGGATTGGTAGCCGGGTAGGCTAACCCAAGCAGAAGCAAGCTTTCAAGACAAGGATGGACCGATTGGGCTGTAGCTGGGCCGAGCTAGGCAAAGGTACGGCCGATTGCTCCAAGGCAATCAGCCATACCAAAGGCCAGCAGTCGGCCCAGGCGCAATCGGCCCACCCTTACGATCAATGAAGATAATCGTCCGATTGGCCTGCTGCTGGGCCGAGGTTGATCCCTAGAAGACCGATTGCCCATGGCAATCGGCCTTATCAAGGAACCACCAATCGGCCCAGGCGCAATCGGAACCACCTACTATCCAATCGGGGGTATGATTACGAGGTCATAAATACCATATCCCGAGATATCTGAGTGGCAGGAATGCCAAGTCACATCGAGGATTTTCCGGAGATACGAGGTCGACCTCTCCGCCGATTCCGCGGACAGGCCGACAAGACCGTACCTCATAGCTCCACTGTTCATCACTAGACCCTACAAGGTAGCAGCATGGGCCGCCGCTCGTAGGCTCCGGATCAACCGGAGAGGAGCAGTCGGTGGGCCCAGGCCGATTAGAGGATGCCAGCTGGGCCCTCTAGGCATTGAATTTACCATAGTACCCTGGACTCATACTATAAGAGCCAGGGTACCCCTCCTGCGCGAGGGATGGCACCCTTAGAACCTCATTTACTCACCCTATTCCCAGTTCATTCATCGCTCTAGTAACCCCTCAGGGAAGCAGGAGAGGACCTTGCCCACGGCGGCGCTGCACTCCTTCCCCTGAGAAGGTAGAAGAGCAGTCACTGTAGCCACCTCGTTGATATATAAGAGACAAGCAGGAGTAGGGGTGTTATCTCTCCGGAGAGCCCCGAACCTGGGTACATCGTGGTGTCCTCACCGTGCTTGTACCCAATCCCGATTCCGGCACCATCGACATTCTCTCTCTCGAGTCTTCCCCCTCACATTAGCCATCCCATGGCATCTGTTGTTACAAACCGATGACAAGGAGGGCAGGTGGCGCGGCCAGGGGCTGGGCCGCGCCAGGAACCCTCCTGGCTGCCCCCTGGATGCCCTGTGGCCCCCCTTTGGACTCGCGGAAGCTTCCAGATCGCTGATTTTTTATATAATTTTTCTGGGATTTATTGGGCACTTTAATTATTGGAAAAACCTGAAATACAAAAACAGCAGAAAATAGGAACTGGCAACTGGGTGCACTGAGTTAATAGGTTAGTCCAAATATGCTCAAAAGTGTATGAAAGTTCAAGCAAAACATGGCAAAGTCACACAAAACATGCATCGAGCAAACAGAAATTATAGATACATTTGGGACGTATCATTCGTCGACCAAACCTTGTGACTTGCGGGAAGGAGTCGAAACACTGGCAGTCTTACTACGGACACGCCGAGGCTGATCTTGCAAAATCACAAGAGGGTCCCCCGAGTCGGTGATGCGGGTATGCCTCTTCTGACCTTGTGCCTGTGAGAGAAAATTAAACATCAGGACACGAAAAATCCTACCAACAAAATCATGAAGAGCCGGCAAGACGTATACCGGTGAGTCCACATTCTGACTCTCCTTTTGAGAGTCGGCCCCAACAGGAGGAGTTTTATCTTCTTCCTCCTCTTCATCCTCATCTTCATCCTCATCCGAGTCGTCCTACAAAGGAGAAAAAGAGGTAAGAAGAAAAAGTACACCGTGAAAAGGAAGATCAATCGACTCTTACCGTTTGATTCGGGCTCTTAGCACTAGCCTCATTCCGACCTGCATTCCACCATGGGTCGTATTCCTGGAAAGAAAATAAGTCAGAAAGTCAAAACACTTGAACATATAGCATGTCAAGAGAATATGTGACAAAAACATACAACTGGAGCCGGATTATCTTTGCAGAACGGAGCAAGGCCGACTTTCTTGAGATCATCGATACGTTCTGCAAGAAATCTCTTGCAAGCCCTCACCAACTCCTCAGGAGTAAACTCATTCTGGGAAAATCACATCGAGTCCTCTTTTCCAGTATACTCACACATGAGCCGATCCCTTACACTGAGGGGTTGGATTTGCCAACCCACCCAGTGATACGTCCAAAACGTATCTATAATTTCTGCTTACTCCATGCATGTTTTGTGTGATATTGCTATGATCTAGATACACTTTCATACACTTTTGATCATATTTGGACTAACCTATTAACTCAGTGCACCCCAGTGCCAGTTCCTGTTTTCTGCTGTTTTTCTATTTCAGTTTTTCCCCATATAAAAAGTGCCAGAAAAATTCCGGGAAAAATACAGGAAAAATCAGCGTACAAGAAGCTTCGAGAAGAGCCCGGGAGGGGCCAGAGGGGAGCCAGGGGGGCCCAGGCGGCCACCCGGCGCGGCCCCACCCCTGGCCGCGCCAGGGGGGCGCCTGGGGCCCCTGGTCCACCTCTGGCTGCCCCCTTTCGCTTATTTATCCCCCGTCACGGGAAAACTCCAGAAGAAGAACCCTATTCCACAAACTCGCCTATGTTTCGCCGCCGCCGCGCTTCCGAGATCGGGAGCACCAGAAGACCTCTTCCCGGCACCCTGCCGAAGGGAGGATTGACCTCCGGGAGTCTCCTCTCCACCATGGATGCTCCCCGGATGTCTTGTGAGTATTTTTCCTTGGACCATGGGTCCGTGATCAGTAGCTATGTGATGTTCTCCTCCCCTCTTTGATCTTCATTGTTTAGACCTCATGAGCTGCCCTACATGATCGAGGCAGCTTTGTAATTTTTCTGTTGTTGCTATGTTGAGTTTGATGGGATCTGTTGGATTATGAGATTATGTTAAGATTGTGATAGAGTAATATATTTGGTTTTTATCTCTTATATTTTTGTTCCTAAGTAATTCTTGTATGTTCTCCGTTGCTGTTTATTGCTTTGGCCAAGTAGTAGGTAGTGACTCCAAGAGGGAACGTTGTGCTAGATTGTGGGTTCATGCCCCCGATGACACGCTTGAGTGACAGAAACATGAGTCTAGGGGATGTGTTGTTGCCACAAGGGGGAAAACAACGGTGCTTGTGACCGCGGTTACAAGGATTGTTTACTTTAAGCAAAGTTCTTTTTAATGCAGTTGTCTGTTGCTTTGGGTTTACACTTTCGGTGGGGCTCGAAACTTAATACCAGCGAGATGTTCTGGATAGATATCTCAAGGTGGATGATTAGTAGTAGATGCAGATGGATTTCGGTCTACTTATTTTGGCGTACTGCCTGTGCTTTTGAACCTCTTCCTTTCTTTTGTAGCATAGTTAGCATTGCGGTGCGTTCATAATCCTTTCAATTGCCCTTCTATAATTTGTTTACCTCGCATAGCAGTTTTATCGTCTTTTGGGAGAGAGACATCACTAGTGAACATCACGTATCCCGGTCCATATCCTCATTACTGTTTCCACGCTATATTTACTTTACTGCTTTTATTTGCTATCATTATCCCTTGCGTTTTATCCTTTGTGAACAACAAGACCGGAGAGATTGACAACCTCTCTGAACTTCGTTGGGAACAAAGTTATCTGTGTCTGTGTGCAGGTCCGCGTCAGTTGCGCCGCTGGCACCTACTTATCATCTCTGGAGTCCTACTGGAGACAAACCTTAGTATCTTCACCGAGGGAAAACTGCTGCGGCACTACATCTCAACCTTCCACTTGGGGTAACCAACGAAGGGGCGAGAAGCCATCACCCAGCACCTGGTTAAGTCTCTTCCGATAAGCCCTTGGGCTAGCACGGCCTTCATCCGAGCAATAATTGCTTCGTTCTTCTTCTGATGAGACGCCTTAGGGAAGAGGTTCAGGCTATCATGGAACTCAAGCCGACTTTCACGAAAGCCGGGCAAAGGATGCTCACCTTTGATATCCTCCAAAGTACAGTAGAAGCACTACAAGAATTTCGGTCTATTGCAACAAAATATATTGCTACAACTATCTTTTGTTGCAATAATATGAACTTTTACCACAAAATCCGAGTTCATGGTAATAGGATCTACATATTGCCACAATTTCATTTCCTCGCGTTAAGTACTCCTTTCGTTGCAATAGAAGCCACGTATTGCCACAAGTTGTATCAGCGTTGTAATATGGTAGTGATATTGCGACAGTTGCACCCCGTTGCATGAATTAATCATTTTTTTGCAATAGAGACTAGGTATTGCAGCAAATAAATCTTTGTGGTAATATTCAAATATATATTACAACAATTCTGAAATGTGGCGCTAGTCATGCATATTGTTGCAAAAACAATGGCTTCGTATTGCAACAAAACATGTATTGGTTGTAATTTGATGGCTTTATGCCTCACCTCCATTGTGTTGCAATAACTGTTACATATTTCGACAAATTGTGCATCCATGGTAGTATGTACAACATATTGCAACAATTCCTAGTGTTGTGAAAAAGAGCAAGATATTGCAACAATGTTCCCTATAGTGTCCCATCGCTCTTTTTTCTTTATTTATTATACTTTTTAGAGCTAAATTCAACACGAATGCCTAAATTTGGGTTATATGGTCAGTTTGGTTCCTAAACTTATAAAATACACAAAACTAATGCTACAACTTGTTCTTTTATGCGGGGATGCTACAACTAGTTCGAACGTTCCAATATGGTACCTTCAACCATAGACGTACGTAGGAGTTGTCAGCGCACGTGTTACAAATAACGTACATATAAATAATAAATAAAATTTCATGTTATTCAAGTATTTACTTAAAATAAAAATTATTAATCTTTAATACAAAAGTATTAACTTATTAAATGCGAAAACATAATTGAAATTCATATTTTTTAGGCTAACTTTTATTCATATATGAAAATGTTTTTATACGATAGGTCATTCATATTTAAGATACAATTGAAATAATTTTTATTCATGAATATAGATAAAAGTTTAAAATATCAAATAATGTTATATGATGAGGTAACCAAAAACTCACCGTCCATTTTCAATTATATGGTTTTTAAATGGATGCATGAATATTGTTTATTTATCATTTATAACACACGTCTATAATTTAAAGGATATACTAAGATGTTTTTTATTCCTACATTGCAAGAAGCATGCAGTTGTCCAGTGGTTTAACTCACACCTGAAAAGATATAATATCTCGAAGACTAGGACAGATATGCCCACAATTAAAATGGTATGTTTTTTATTGTCACATTTTACGTGCTGATATCAACTAAAGTACTGTATAAAAAAACTAGTAAAAGTACACTAAAAAATTACAAAGGAAGGAAAATCAAAAAGAATCCCAGAAAAAAAATTTACGAACAATCCACTAGACCCCTCTACATCCACGGCCACGTCCAGTAAACTCGCTGGCGGCGCAACGCAGGTGACCTCGATTGCGTGCACTTCGCCGCTCAAGCGAAGTAGCACTCGCACGACATCCTGTATGAGAACGTCGCCACTCCGTTCCCTTTGCGCTGTTGACCTCGGGCACACATGCGGGAACACCGTTCCCTTTGCGCTCGTTGCAGCGCCGTGCGCCGACCACGGCGCTACTCTCCAGTGACGGGTCAGGGGCTCGGGGCACTCCTCCCGGCCTGCCAGCGCGCGACACCGGACGGTGAGGGGGGTGGCCTGGACGTCGCGGCACCAGATGCATCCTCGGAGCGCCTCGGTCAGATAAAGGAAGAAACCTGCTGGATCCGGGAGGAAGGAAGGCAGAGGTCCAAGGAAGTTGGCTATTGGAGATTGAAGATCCTGCGAAGGGAGGAACCGAGGAAGGAATCACGGCTGCTTCCTCGGCGGAAGAAATGCCGACGGCTGCGGGGTGGGGATAAAAGAGAGGAAGAGGGAATTTGTGCCAGCCGTTGGATATTGGAAGACCAAACAATTCATATGCGCGATCCGTGGGTGCGTACGTTCAGCCAATTAGGGCCTGTTTGGGACTGCTCCGCTCCTTAAAATCTAGCTCTGCTTCAAGAAACGCAAGCCAAATAGGATAACTCCACGATATGGCACTCCGCAAAAAAAACTAGAATCTGGGGTATAACTCTCAATTTTTTGTGAAGCTCTTCAAAGGGTGCTCCAGATAAAATATGAAAGTTGGAGTTGGGAGGAAATTACCCACCAGTAAGTGGATACCCCTTCATCATCCAATCAAATAGATCTATTCCACCAAAATTTTTATTCTTGAAGCTGGAGTTAGATGGAAGCCAAACATAATAAAAAAAATCTTTAATAAAACTACAACAAAGCTGCTTCAAAATGAATTTTGCGAAGTGAAGCTAACTTTAGTGAAGCTGAGTAGTCCCAAACATGCCCTTAGAGGACACAGCTGCTCTCGCGCCGATTGCCCTTCGGCTAGGAAATTTATTGATTTCAGCCCTATACTGACCACCGAATTAACCACTCAGAATTTGATTTTATTTTTATTTTTCTTATGACCAATAACTACTTAAATCATCCATGTGAAGTAATTTGCAAATAAAATATCATGTATGAAATTTTACATGTGATCCGGATCTAGGGATCGCGACGGCGACGGAACAAAGCCATGTCGTCCCCATCCCTAGCGGCCGCCTTGTCCCCGCCCCCGGCCTCCTCCGACCGATCACATCTTATTCGAGCTCATGCCGGCGTATAGGCTTGGCTGCCGCCTCGTCCCCGCGATGGTACTTGACGGTGGTGTGCGACTTCCGAAGGCCGAACACGATGGAGAAGGATGGGCAGTTGAGGTCGTCGGGGCGTCGTGCCGCTCTCGGATGGACTCTAGGCGATGCAGGAAGACCTCCGTGTGCCCGACCTTCTCTGCTGGCGGTTGGCCTTGTTCACTTCTCCCCGGCCCGACCTCCTCCGCTCGCGCTACGCTGTTGGATATATGCCCTAGAGGTAGTAATAAATTGTGTTATTATTAATATTCAAGTTCATAATTAATGTTTGTATTTATGTGTTATAATTGCAATGGTCTTGATTATGAGATTCAGAAGAAAACTCATTTCCTTTTCTGGAAATGTAAACACCAAGAGTTCCTGGTTTAGCCTCTAAGACCATATCATGTGCTAACTGATGATTACGATTTCTTAATCATTGACCTCGTTATTGTAACAGGGATGTCGATGGCAATAAGAACATATTGTTAGCAGAAGAGTGATGTTGAACCGAACACAATAATGAATGATATACTTAGAGATTACATTGTTACTATTTTATAAGTCATATCATGAAGTGTTATCATATTCGTAATTCCATAGGCCATGAGAGTATCAAATTGCTTCATGCAGGGAGATGCACTTTGTTCTGAGATAAATCTGTTCGTAATTAGACAGTAGTAAGATAAGTACTAACGTGCATCCAATAGTATGTCTAGCATTTATAACAGTTTGAAATTGGGATTTGCTCCTTCACGATGAAGAGATATTTACTTCGGGCCCACTCGGTATGACGGTATCCATTATAGTCTGGCTAGACGCAATGTGACTTAGTCACGGGGTACTGGACTACGATAACGACTAAATGGGCCAAACGAGCAAAGAGGATAACAAGTGGCTTGTGTTCAAGAAGTTGCTATACATAGGTGCCAAACTTCTCTCCTCTGACTTTGTCATATATCACGAAGTAAAGGGAATGGTACATGACTAAATATAAAGGTTCACTCGAAGCTTCTTTGTGTATGTGCGCGAGTCAACATGGGTGTCCATGGCCTCTTCTGTTGATTATTGACTATTGACAAAAGGTTGTTGTCTTACGTCCGAAAGGCGTTCCAAGTTATGTCTGTATAATACCGAATCTGTTGGGTCACACACTTAACGAGTAGTAATTTGTTAGAGAACTAGGAGATGAAAAGCGAAATGAGAATTATCATAATCGAAAGTGTTATGGGTAGCACTAGAAGTGTTCTAGGTGGTACCAGATGGTCTCAGAATATTTAAGAACAGTCTCGGGTAATTCTGGAATGTTCAAAAAGGGTCTTGAGTGGACATAAGACATTCGGTGATACTTGTTGGAAGATTACAAAACATCAGGAAATTGTTCTGGGACAGTTCTGAGAGGGTCCAGGAGGTTCCTAAAAGCTTATGGAAGTAATCGGAGGGTTATAGAACTTCCCAATACGCGGAAACCGAAGCTAGGCCAAGTAGGAAGGTCCACAAGGCCGTAGGTCGGTGGAAAAGAGGCTTTCCTTGGGGGGCAAGGAAAAACGCCAGGGGCACTGGCGTTTTCCCTCTCGACGATGTAGTCTGTGGCGTTTTGGATTGGAATCCGTATTGGACTCCTCCTGGTGGCCAAAACCGACTTTGGGGAGGTCCATCGCCCTAGTTGCGACCCCAAGGTTCCACCTATATATAGGGGGGCAGGGGTAGCCCCAAAACTATACCAGAAAAACCCCAAGGCCGCCCCAGCTAAATTCCACGCGCCCCTAATTCTCTTCGGGCTAGATCGTTCTAGTCCGGACACCGCTAGGCTCTTTTCCCTGTAGTTTCTCTCGATAACGTTCTTCTCTGGACGGTGAAGCGCTATTGGATTGCTCTGACGTGTCGTGATGTACATACGCGGCGGTGAGTGTCCGAAACGCGCCATTTGAGGCGGCATCGGTGGTGCCGACCGGCAGCGTGTGCATGTACTGTAATTACTGTAGTCCTTAACTCCTAATCATCACACATGCAGGCAACCAAACACCGAGCGTAAATTTCTTCCTCACAGATTTGATCTTATACGCATACTCCACAGAGAAATCAACCAAATGTGCCCTACATGTATACTAAATAACCGGGAAACAATGTATAAATAAGAAATATACAAATATAGACGGCGTAAACGTTGGAGGGGAGGGCACCGGATCGCTCCTCCACGTTTCTCGGGTTTGATGACTTTTTCATCACAAAATAACTTTATACAAACAATTTTTATAATATTATTTTTAGCGGCATATATATTTCATATTGCTTTGAAATATTATATTTCCAGTTTATTTCATTATTCTAAACATTCCCTCCAAAAGGAATTACTTCCCCACCACCTAATTTAGGTCTATTGTACATTCCCGCTAAAAGGCCCCGAATTAGTAGTCTCCCTCCGAATTTTTTTTGTTTACACCAAAAAATAGCGTCTAATATAACCTTCCCGCTAAACACCCTTCCTAACTACCCACGATAATATAGTATTCTAAACCAAATCACGGCGTCTTCACGGGGCGATTGGATCTGAGCTCTCGTCCCTGGTTCCTCCGTGCTAAAGTCTTCAACACAGCGAACCACACCGGACTCAACTGCACGGAGAATGTTTCAGGTTATACTTTCTCCCGATCTCCTCCCATCGTAGAACCTCCAGAAGTCCTCGACGGTGGAGAAGGTGTGGATGGGGTGGATGGTGCTGCCTCGACTTCCCCTGCGGGTTGTCGAACCAAAAGGTCCACGCGTGCTCCAGCAGTCCTCCCTCTCCTCCGCGCCCGCGGACGCCGGCCCCGTCTCCGTGTCCTCGGCCATGCTGGTACTAGAATTTCAGCGCCCCATTTTGGTTCACATGTTTTATCTCTAAAAGATAAGTACTAAGTTCCTGTGTTTGGCAAATTAAGTTTGCTTCGGCATGTAGCAAGTAGCAACATCAGTGCAACTAGAAGATAATCTTGTTGAAGGCACTCTTCAGTTTAGATAGTATGTTTTGAACTGAGTTTAATGGTTTCTGAAATGCCCCCTAGCAGGTTCAATACGCAGGAGTTTATCATATTGTAAAGCATCAGTATGTCATACTCAGGAGTTTATCTAACTGTCTCTGTCCTCAGAATCTTCTTTCCACAATCAACGTCTCAATGCAATGTTTACTATCCACACCTACTTTAATGATTTGGAATAGGGCTAAGTGGTTGTACCATGAAGTTTAACAGGGTTACGTATGATCATTTGATCATTTCTAATTAGCTCTTCTTCAGATTTCAATTTTCCTTGGTCTGTAAACATGGGAGCCTGGCAGTTTTCAAACAGACGGACTAATAGTTCACACTTTTTAAATTTTTGTTAAACTGATTAGATTTAATGCCTGTTTTACGTATTGCATTTGTTCTTATTGACTCAAATTCTGGTATTACCTACACAAGGGCAAAATCATGAATTCTATGCAGGATGCTGCTGGTAGACAACATCCTTGCTTCATAATCACCTATCTGAATGGTGCACAACATGAATGCTTTGTTAATGCTAAGTCCCTTGATTGTTTTTGTTTGCAGTAAGGAAAGGCTTTGTTCTCTTAAGAAGGATGGAAAGTATAACAGCATACACAAACTAACGTGGAAAACCCAGGTCTGGTAAAAAAATTATGTCACTTAAGCTGTCTGTAGCATTTGCTATAATGCATAAAATCCTGGTATGGGTTAAATTGCTAAATCTTTAAGACTGCTAAATCTCTTACAGGAACTCAAGAACAATCTCACACTCCAGTGTCTGCTAATAACATGTGTGCCCTTGATGAATCGTCATCGCATGCTCACCGCAACCGTGCGTAACTACAAGATGCTTTGACACAGTATTACCCAAGATAGTTTAGCAATGGGGTTGGAATAATTGTACGGCGTATGTTATGTTGGACTCATTAACTAGTACTATTTTTTTATTTCTTGATTGCAGGATCCGAAGAATTAGTTGGATTGGACTCTAGATCACTGACAGTTTAGTCTTGGCACTTAATGAGCATGGCTAAATTATAGGAGTATTTGTGTTTCATTTGATGGATATTTTTACGAGAATTATGATTTTTATTAATCGACATATTCTCCATATGGTTTTTAATATTGTAATTAAATGCTTGTATTTTTTTATGGTTGCAATAGGCTATTGCCACAACCCTCTTTCGGTTGCCACATGTTAGCACCACGAAAAATAGTGTTGCGTCAAATCTCAGTCGCCATGCCTACCTGTTTTGTTGCACTAGGATGTTGCAACAGAGCACTTTATATTGTTGCAATAACTTGGCACCACATTTTTTTGCACGTTGCAATAACTATTTGGTGCCACCAAAGTAAGTTTTGTTGAAATAAAGTATTTCCACGAAAAGTTTACATTGTCGCAGTAGTTTATTGCCACCAAAGTAAGTTTTGTCGCAGTAGTTTCTTGCTATATTTCTTGCTACAAGTATTGCCACGAAAAGTTTACATTGTCGCACCGCAATGGTAACTATGCTACAAGAAAGTTAGAGGCTCAATCGTATGGGCAGTACGCCGAGACAAGTAGACCGTTTATTCATCAGCATCTACTTACTAATCATCCACCTTGAGATATCTATCCAGAACATCTCGCTGATATTAAGTTGCGAGCCCCACCCAAAATGTAAACCCAAAGCAACAGATACTGCATTCACACACTATGCGTAAGGTAAACAATCCTTGCAACCGCAGTTACAAGCATCATTGTTTTCTCCCTGGTGGTAACCGCACATCCCCTAGTCTCATGTTTCTGTCAATTAAGCTAGACATTGGAGGGCATGAACCCACAATCATGCATAACACTCCCTCTTGGAGTTCCAATCTGCTACTTGGCCAAAGTAATAAAAAGCAATGGAGAACATGCAAGAATACTCAAAAACAAATATATAAAAGGAGAACCAAATATATAACTCATCACAATATGAACATAATCTCATAATCCATTGGATCCCAGCAAACACAACATAGCAACAGCAGAAATATTGCATAAGTGCCTTGATCATGTAGGGAAACTCACAAGGGTTAAGAAGTGAAGCACAAGATTAGATAAAAGACATAAAATAGCTACTGGTCATCGACCCATGGTACAAGGTGGACTACTCACGTCTCATCCTGGAAGCGCTCATGGTTGTGGAGAAGCTTCCGGAGATCAATCCTCCATCCGGCAGGGTGTCGGGACAGGTTCGTCTGGCAATCCCGATCTTGGAATCACGGCGGCGGCGGAATAGTGGAAAATATCGCGAAAAGAAGTGCCTCTCGAGGGTTTACGTATCAGGGGGAGTAAATCTAGGTCGAAGGAGGGCACCAAGGGAGGCCACACCCCTCCAGGCGGCCTCCTGGCGCGGCCTAGGGTGGGGTCGTGCCCCCTGGACGCCTGAGGGGGGTGGACTCCCTCCGGACCCCCTTCGGGCGTCTGGAGTCTTCTGTAATGCTGATTTTATATTATTTTTGGTGGAATTTTTCTGGCACTATAAATATGGGTATTAACCTGCAATTCAGAAACATCAGCAGATAGAAACTGGCACTGGGTGTACTGAGTTAGTAGGTTAGTCCAAATATGTTGAAAAATGTATGAAAGTGTAGCAAAACACATAGCAATATCACTCATATAAGCATAGAACAAGCAGAAATTATAGATACGTTTGGGACGTACCAATACTAACTAAATATTATAAATCATCAAGGACACGAGCACATGCATTTTTCGAAAATGACCAACACAGACTAGCATGCAATGATTGTAATAAAAACAAACAACTTATTGACACATTCTTACACTCAAGAAAATTCTAGTAGCATAACTAATCTAGATAATCCTACTCTACAAAACTTTTATTTCAAATTTTGACTATATAGAACACTCTATACAGATATTCAATCACTCAATTATATATATATATATATATATATATATATATATAAGAATACTATTACATGTATGAGTGGAAAAGACTATTATATTGATGATTGTGACTTTGTAACCTATTCAAATTTAAATGAAATACAATTATGCTAATGTACCGATCTAAAATTGAGGAAATAATATAATTTATATTAGAAAGCATGGTAAATATTAGCAATATTGTATTTTTGTCGCTGAAATTGAATTATATAACTATGAACTCTTGAGTTATCATACCTCCAACAAAATTATCAGAAAATATAATAGTAGTGATTATATGCTAAATGTAATGTAAATAAAAATAAATAGTTTGATAATGTGATGTGTGAAAGTGTAAGTATTTAGTATAAATATTATAACTTATATCAGTATTCTTATAATTATATGAAGACATTAGTCACTTGCATTGAGTTTTTTATCTCATAACTTCAGAAATGATTAGCTGTAAAAAAGTTAAGTTATTGATTACTAAGAAGACAAATTATTCTATGTGGCATTTGCATATTGGGAAATTTCTCACATTTATAGGCCCTTGAGGGAATTTGCTCCAGAATTTACAAAATTCAGCTCAAGCAACATCCTACGTGTGAGGTTTTATCTTTGTTATGGTTATACTCTGATCATATGATGTTATTATAATCATATCATGTGTTTGCCGCTTACTTAGTTGTATAAAAACTATATATGAATGCGGTGTTTCTAAAATTTACTAGAATACATTTGGAAGTTGGTTGGCAGAAACATTGTAAGTTAGTACTATAAATTGTTGCATAGATATGTCATATGCAACATGTAAAAATTCTATTTGCAAGGTGTATGTAGTGAAATGATTGTGAGGATTATGTCTTGTCCTTCTATTAACAAAGTATGTGTTAATATTCAATGAGTATTGTATGTATATAAAACACATATAACCCTTTTTCTTGGTGTAAACATGTATAGTTTCATATCTCTACTTAGTTACCAAGCAAAATGCATTTTTTTCATGCGGCTTACTAACTTGAGTCTACCTTGAATAATATTTTTTACTATAGTTTTTCCTTATTAATTGAGTATAAATTGTGTACTAATATATTACATAAGACCTGCAATGTACATGCATATTATTTGTTTATTGTTATATGTTATTTTTTGCTAGGAGATATTCTTTAGAACTAGCTAAAGAACGAACACACACACATAGGATAATTACATCTGTGCCCCTAACTCGAGCCCACTACTCACATTTACGCCTCATTTTGGAGCATGCTCAAATTTTCCCCTCTTCCGTTTGTTGCACTTATAGAAATACTCTTCCATACCGTTTCCGTCCAGTCAAAGGGCATTGACCGTTAATTGGTCGTTTCTTTAACATTTTTGTCCCTCTCTACACATGTCACTGTAACAGCCCAGTTTTTGCAAAAATTAAAAAAAAATCGGTGTGAATTGTCTGATTGTCTGATTTGTTTGCGGTGTTTGCATCCCCGATTTATCGATCGATGATTATTCCCCCCCCCCTCTTATCTCGTATCGGACGGAGACCGACCCTTGCCACCCTGACACTCGACCTTTGCGACACCGGGTTTCACCCGATCACCGTCGCAAAAACCGCACGAGACCAACCGCAGCCAACGGAACGAAAACCCCGTTTAATAATTAAACGGGTTATTTTTATAGCGCGCCGGAAAGTGTTTTCGGAATGGTTCCAGCGCGAGGTGAACGCCTCCGGCTCGACGCACTGATCGCGCAGTTCGAAGTTTTACCCGAATCGGAGGTACTGCGGACCCCCGGCGGTCAGAAACGTGAGCACCGCGCGCGCGAGAGAAAAACCGATGATGTTTTTGCAAACTGCCAGCCACCGGGGCTATATAAAGACCACCACACTCCCACCCACCTAGGGTTTCCCTAGGCAGCCACCAGCCCCAGATCTGGCCCCAAATACCCCAATTTTTGCAGCAAACCCTAGCTCCCAGATCTGGAATCAGTCCAATGGGTTCTGGACCGTCAGATCGGCCGATCTGACGGCCCTGGATGTGCCACGTCGCCCCGTGGAGCTGCCCGAAGCCCCACGCCCGTCTCCCTCTCTCTCACCCGAAGCCGCCGCCCGTGCCCGTGGCAACCGCCGGCCACCTCCACTCCGGCCAGTCCGGCCGCCACCTCTCCTCCCCTCCTTCCCTCTCTCCCCTCTCCTTTCTCTCCTCTCCCTCTCATCCTCTCTCTCTGTGTGCATCACCAGGACGCGCCGGCCGCCATTGGAGCCCGAGGGAGCTCGAGCTCGCCCCGCCTTGGATCCACGCCGGGCCGCCCCGTTGACGGCCGCAGCCTCCTCCGCCCGGTCCCGGCGCCTCCTCGCCTTCAGCCCCCTCCTCCGCCAGCACCGGTGGCCGGCGTGCCACCGGGCAACCGCAGCCGCCGCCGTGCCCGCTCAGGAGGAGCCCGAGCGCCCTCCTCCAGCGCACCAGCCGGCCAGGTGGGCCCGGCCAGCCCAGGCCACCGCGGCCCAAGCCAGCCCAGGCCTCCAGGCCACCTCCAGCGGCCAGATGGGCTGAGCCCATGGGTGGGAGCCCGGACCTTTTTTTTTCTTTCGTGTCTTTTTCTTTTTTCCAAATTATTGCTAATTCCTGTGCATTTTAGCTGCTGATTCGATATTGCGTTGAAGTTTGCGAGTGATCCGTAGCTCCGATGAACGTGCCCCCAAAATGAAAGTTGCTCAGAATTGCGTGTACTTTAATTCATCTTTTGTGAGCATTTGCATTTGAGCTCATGATGATAGTGTAAATGTGTGCTAAAGTGGGCATCAGGCCGTTAAACTGCTACTTTTCCCTGTTATGTGCTGCTGTTATTGTTTTGTTGCAACTTTGCATGATGATTGTAACAAGTCCATGAGGCCTATTGTATTGATTCCTTTTGCGTTGCGTTAAGCAATGTTTCTACTTCAGTTTCATGCATTCACATGCCATATTTTCTTGCTGCATCATGTTTAAATCTTGCTCCAAAGTGGTGTTCCTGATGTTATTGTGTTGCTATTGCTGAAACTGTTATTTTGTTACAACTTCGGTCGACGAGCGTGTCGCGACCGTTTATCGGATTTGAGTGATTCCAATTGCATATTGTTAAGCATCATGTCTACTTTCATTCCATGTATTTCTATGTCATGTTGCTGCAATTTTGCATATAGATTTACCCCTGTTTATACAGCTTGTGCCCGTAACTTGTTTTGCCTGTATCTTTTTAACCGTAACTCCGTTTGGGGTGTTCTTTATATGTAACTTGGCTAGAATTGCATGTAGATTGTGTTTTTTCTGCTCTTGCTTGCTAATAAAAATAATAAAATATTGTTTAGGGGCAAAACAGTACCAAATGCAATATTTATCGTGGGGTCCGCAATAGTTTGCCATGTCTAGGATTTCACCCCACTTAAAGTGACTAGATCAGATAGTTTATTTATGCTTCACCTCTTGCAATGTTTGTGTGCTATGCCATGCTTGCTTGAGTTGCCATGTTAATAACCGTTGTTTGGTCACCTGTAGCTAAACAACTTGAACCACCGTAAACGTGCGGTATCGTCGTGTGTGACGAGTACTCCACTTAAATCGTTAGTAACCGCTCTCGACGGTAGGTGCGATGTTTCGTGTTACTTCTTGTTGATGCTTGGTCTTGTATTGCTCCGTAGTAATAGTGGTGCACCGTTGATTGCTTTCCAGTGTTTACTTCTTGTGTGCTCCCGCGGGTACCTCTCGGAGACGATGCGAGCTTGCGATCGACTACACCTTCGGAACCCGACTTATCAACAGGCAAGGACTATACATTACTTATGATCCATTCTGTTTCAACCAGCGGTTTGCATGCTAGTCTAGGATAGGTTCGATGTTTGATCCTACCACATGTTTACAGCCTTTTTCAAACCGATACAGCCATGTCCCTTCCCAGCAAACCTTGTACTGCTATGTTACTATTGCTCGTTGCTCAGCCCCTGCTTAGTATGCATGCTTAGGATGCTACGATGTTACCCTGTTACTCTCTGGTTTGGGATATCACCTGATTATTATATTATTGTTGATGATATGATTATTATCAATGTTGACTATATTCGACGAAGGATGGAAGGTCTAGGCTATCCCGCCCCGACGCTTTGTTCCATTCGAGTCACCTAGGATCCGAGTTCCGGGTATTGGTTTTAAGACTGAGCGTGCCTAACCGCGTGTGGGATTTTATGGGGTCCCCTTTTCTTACCTATCTAGCTTCAAACATTTCTAGTGGTGGCCCAAGCTGATTTACCATTTGAAAATCATGCATATATGCCTGTCGGGTAGCTCCTGGCAGACATCCTTTAAAACAACCCGGACCAGTGAGCGCATAGTTCCCTTGCTGGCCCATCATGACCGGCTGAGGACCCGGTTGTCCCATGTGTGATTAACCGGCAATCCAAACCTGGAGTCATACGGTAGAGACCATATCGAGAGCGCGGCCGGCTCCTGAGCTGGATGTCGTCTCACCGGGGGCCACCCGGATTTGTTCGTTGTTAGTTAGAGGGACTTGTCGTTTCGGATCTCTTGGAACTAAATCATAAAATGGTTGCCTTTGATGGGTAGCAACTGAGAGAGATGGGCGTGCGTGCGGAGCCTCGTAATGGGCAGTTGGTACACCCCTGCAGGGTTAAATCTTTTCGAGAAGCCGTGTCCACGGTTATGGACGACTTGAGACCTACTCCTTGTTCATAGACAACAACAACTGAGATAATCTTAATACAACTTGATCAACGCGTGTGTGTGCCTTGACTGCTTCTTCTTCATCGGGATGCGAAGAGGAGGACAAGGATAGGATAGGTGTTATGATTGCGTAAGTAGTTGATAGCAAGACTTGTTGGAGGCGATTCCTCATCGAATGCTTGGCTTCTTATCTTACTCTCTAGATCGTTAGCCACTTCATAAATGCTAGTGCGGCAGCAACCTCACCACTTACCCCTTCCTCACCGTAAACTACTAGTTGTCCTAGAATGACGAGTGATGAAGTCCTTGCTGGGTCAGATGACCACTACAGTTGGATGCTGAGTACCTCTGTAATCATGATACTACCCCCAAACTCTTTTCAGCGTTCTGATCGACAACAGGTATGGCGACCGACGTTTCACGTGGAGACTCGACGATGACTAGTTAGGCGGATCCCGGCGGAGGGCCTGGACCCGTGTGGTTATGGGATCGATGCTTTTCTCTTTGCCAGTAGGCACTTGCTTGTAGTCTGTACTCAGACATGTATCTTCCGCTGTTGTATTATATTTGAGGCAGTTGTATGCCGATTGTATGAGATGTTGTATCCTGTATCTGTAATGTTGTGATATCATGTTGGAAATCCGGGGCATATGACTTCGTCATATGTCGCGGTGGGACCGATATGTGCTTCGTCCCCGGATCTGGATGGAAACATCTAGATCTGGAACAGTACCGCATATCGGGCCTTACACTTACATATGGGACCCACCATATAGAAATGTAAAAAAATCCTCCCTCTCTCAGTTACATGGAGGGCCCAACCAAAAAAACAAAAGAAAAAGTCCCCTATCCCTCCCCATCCTTTTCCCCATCCCCGACTATAGGTTACCGGCTGACAAGCCGCCAGTGCCAGCTTTCCAAGCGCCCATCTTCGTCCTCCTGCCGAGCTCGCCGTCGGCCGCTCTTCTATTCCTCCCGAGCTCGACACCGCATCCTCCCTCCTTCTCCCCCAGCACCACTGGCCACACTCCTCCTCCTCCCAAGACCGCCACCGTGGCCTCCCTCCTCTTCCCCTAGTGCCGCTGTAGCCTCCCTGCTCTTCTCCCAGCACCTGTCCCCCAGTGTTGTCGCAACCTCCCTCTTCCCCCAGCACCGTGGTGGCCTCCCTCCTGCTCCCCTAGCGCCGTCGTGGCCTCCCTCCTCCCCAGTGCCACTTGCGAGTTGCTCCCCATGACGCTTAGTGAGATCACGCCGACCTCCCGCGTCGTCAGATCCAGCTGGATCCGGCCAGATCCGGCCAGCAGCGGGGAGCTCCGGGTGAGCTCCGATACCAACGTCAGCCATGCCCATTCTCAATTTCAATCTTTTTTCAATTGATTAACATAATTATTAATAAAACTAATCACCTAATTATATTTTGTTAATTTTCTATATTAGTTAGTGGGTTAATTACTCACTGCCAAGTGGGGCCAAGATTTTAGTGTTATGTTAGTGACTGCTACGTCCGTAAGTATCTATAAAAATTTTCTCGTTCCATGCTTCTTTTTGTGACATTGTTACATGTTTTGATTCACTTTCATACCATTTGCATCATATTTTGGACTAACCTATCTTCTTAATCAGAGGTTGAATCGATCATCAGAAGAAAAATTAGGCCAAAAATTAACCTAGTGCCCAGTGCTAGTTTTTGTCTGTTTTTGTCCGTGCACTGCAGAAAAAATCTGAAAAATCAACATCGCCTAAATAATCCAAAAATATTCCAAAAATTTGAACTTACCGGAAGACTCCAGAAGCTCGAAGGGAAGCCAGAGGGGGGCCACCCTCTGGCCATGCAGCCACACGACGCGGCTAGGGGCTGGTTGCGCCCCTGGTCGCTTGGACAGGTGTGCCACCCCTTGGTGTCCCCCTTTGGCCTATATTTTCGCCATCTACGCCAGTGTTCTGCCGTCGCCGGGATTCCAAGATATGGATCAGCAGAAGTTCCTATCCCGGCACCCTGCGGGAGAAAGGATTAATTTCCGAAGGCCCCTACATCACAATGATTGCCTCCGGGCAGCAAACTAGTTGATATCTTCCCTCCAATCTTGTGTTTCATTGATTAGACCTTGTGAGCTGCCTAATATGATCAAGGCATATATGTTATAATTTCCATGTTGTTATGTTATGTTTGTTGGGATCAGATGGATTATGAGATTATGTTCAGTTCATCGAAGTAATATATTTAGTTCTCTTTTATATTGTTTTCTTGAGTAGTCATGCATGTTCTCCGTTAAAGTTTGTTGCTTTGGCCAAGTAGTAAGTTGTAACTCCAAGAGGGAGCGTTATGCTAGATAATGGGTTCATGGCTCCTGATGTCCGGTTTGAGTGACAAAAACATGGGACTAGGGAATTGTTGTTGCCATTATGGCTAAAACAACGGTTCTTATGACTCTGTGTTGCAAGGATTGCTTAGATTACCCATAAAGTGTTAATGCAGTTGTCCATTGCTTTGACTTATCATTACTAGTTGTGGCTCGCAACTTAATACCAGCGATATATTCTGGATAGATATCTCAAGGTGGATGATTAGTAAGTAGATGCTCATGAATAAACGATCTATTTGTTTTGGTATAATTCCTATACGGTTGAGCCTTTTACTTTCTGTAGTATAATTAGCATTGCGGTGAATTTACAATTTTGTCAATTTCCCAGCTATAATTTATTCACTCAGCATAATTATTTATCGTCTTTTGGGTGATAGACTTCAATAGTGAGCGCCATGACTCCCTAGTCCATATTCTCATCATAAGTGCACACCACTACTATTTACTTCTTGATTTCTTTTCAGTTGCATTAGTATTATCCTTTGCGTTTAGCCTTTGTAAACAACAAGGCCAGAGAGATTGACAACCTCTCTATACTCGTTGGTATAAAAGTTATTTGTTTCTTGTGTGCAGGTCCAGGCTACCAAGTTATATCTCAAACAGCGCGTTGCTGGTTTGCCACCTACTTGTCGTCACCGGAATCCTCCTAGATTCGATAACCTTATGCTCTCACGTGAGCGCAATTACCGCTATCTACATCATAACCTTCCATTTGGGGTAACTGTTTGGGGTTCCGAGCAGAAAACACATTTTTTTCCTAACTAGCGTTTCCCATAACCCAAGATCTAGCTAGTTGCATTACTATAACGGAGAGAGTTGCGGATAACATACCTCGGGGTGTAGTCTGTTGCGCGGGAAACCTCCCCGCAAACGTGGTTTATGTAGTCGAACGAATTACACAGCCCCCTAGTTGTGTTAGCACCCGGGTGGGTGGAGTGCCACACGTGTAGCACCTCATAGTACTCGCACACGTACGGAACTTGATGACGACCTCCATTCTCTGATCCAGCAGAGGCGGCGGAAGTAGACCTCCGGAACCGGAGTTTCGGCAACACGACAGCCTCCGTGTAGCAGAGAAGCCTAAATACCACTACAGGCTCCAAACAAGGGAGCCCACCGTGGAAGAGACGAGGAAGGGGAGAAGACCGGAGAAAACCGATCTCAATTCGGAGTTATATTTATTTTCTCATGAATTATTGTATTTTTTGGCTTAATTAAATAAGTGCACCCACCTCATCTATATATGAGAGGAATAAGGGAACCAACCTCCCTCCATTAGCAATGTGGGACTAATCCCATTGCCAAGGGGGGGGGGGGGGGGGTTGGCCGGCCAAGGGGGGAGGGGTAGCGCATCCCTCATGAGCCCTAGGGCCCATGGCTCCACCCACTCTCCCTTTTTTTATTCCCTTTATTTTCCACTAATGGGCCTCTTTCATAAATAAGGCCCATTTCACTATTTAATTATAAATAAAATATTTTTAATTATTAATTCATTTAATTAATAACTAAAACATATTATTCCATCTCCCGGTGATCCGAAATACCTTTCGGCTCACTCCGAACATCCTTCGGATCAACACGGAACTTTTCCGGTGCTGCTTCCTTTATTCTCCGGTAACTCCGATAGTTCTGAAAAAGGTCTCCGATAACATCGATCCCTTAAGTGTGTTACCTACGGTCTGAGAACACTCCAATCATGACTGAGATGAGGCTACGGTCAATGATCATCAGCAGGACCTAGATGCCCATAATGACCCCTATGCATTCCGGATATCAAAACCGGTTGGACCTTACGACATATAGCATTCCCTTTCTCAATGATACTAGATTAGTCCGAGATTCGATCAATGACATCCTATGTCTAGTTCAACCTCGTTCCCGACAAATCTTTATTTACTCGTTCCGTGATATTCATCCCCCTGACCTAGTCACACGCTGCGCAGCTTTACGGATGGAATCTCACCGAGTGGGCCCTGAGTACCTTTCCATTACATGGATTGACAAATCCCGTTCATGTAACAATACTCCTCAACATAACTTATCGGAATAGCCAAGATACACCGTTATGGCTAGCATATTTCAGTCAGGCGGTGGCTTGTAGCTCAAAGCATCTGAGAAGATTGAAATTATGCATGTACTCACGGTCTAAGGAACGGTCTACTATGTTCTGTAATTACAACACTGAACCTTTATGAGATTGATCATGTTGCAATGCTTACGTTGGGTAATGTTCATCGCGTCATTCATCCAATGAGGTGACCTCACAGTCAATTGACTTAATTTTTGATGATCGCGAAACCACGATCATCTTGTTGATCGTGAACTAGTTATTGATATAGAGGCTAACTAGGAACGTTGGTTGTTTCTATAACACACCTGTATCATTATAACACACTAGTTCTAGCACAGTATGAAACTTCTTATGAACTTGCTTAGATATATTGGAATAATCTCATATTATTTGCCTCTAGAGCATATGTCCAACAGTCTCCCACTTGCACTAGAGTGCTAATAATCTAGCCGCATTTTACCGATCATAATCATCTTATCATATAACTGATCGTTGATCATGCTTTCTCATGGAAGTTTTTTCGTCAACGATCTGCACTAATTCAGATTCGTATGTTTCCTTTGCAACTGGTATTGATCAACTAGTTTGATATACCATCCATTATCGTATAATGTTTGGATATAAGTTTTGCGGGAGAGTAAGGCTATTATTTCACAATAATCCCTAATGATCATTTGGTTTAGTCTTTAGAAGACTTATCCATAGTCATATATACTAGGAAATACACTCAGCCAGAAGTCTAAACTTCTTTACCCTAAACTTTATCCATACGTCTACTTTCTTAAGTAGTTTTTATGTTTGTAGTGTTTTGAATCATGAATATCTGGCTCACATTTCTTTCATATCTTTGGTGATGTCTCTAATTTATATAGACCCATAATATGACTTGCAATTGTAATCTTGCATTACATTCAAGTCTATTATTCTTTCTATAATTTAGAGTATTGTCCTTAGTGTTCCTCATATACTGAATGCATGGACCTTATTCAGATTCTCTGTTTTACTCATAAAGCACATCGAAATCTGTTCTTCTTTCAAGAACTTTTGAGTCATTCTATTGTTGGATTCACAGCACATGTTTTATGGTAGAATCATATGTCATAAGTCATATGAGATCACATGTCCAAGTACATGGTGCATCCCTATTCTTCCATTAAAGACATTGCTTGTGATATTTGGATTTTTCATCTATTATAGAATTTCTAGCCACAAGAACTTGTTTCTTGTCTAGAAGATTATTCCAACCTTTACTTAGGTTCATCATCTGTATCTTAATCTATCATTACAGATTTCAACCTGTAATGTGTTAGTACTTCACATAAAAGAAGATTCTTGTAATCTTGTGTTTTATCTGCCTTGTGCTCCATATATCTTATAATGCACATACATATATGAGACGGTTCTTCATATACATATATCAATGCATGTTTACATATATGCAAGATCGTTCTCCACATATATCGATGCATATATGTTTGAGACAATGATCATGCTCCTAATCAAATATATCCATCATATACCCATATATGTGTGGTTCAACTTTCAATAAGCTACTATATTATTCTTATGTCTCACATAACAATAATGCTCTCAAAGCTCCCACTCAGAAAATGCCCCCGCATTCCAGGTTTCTAGGAAGTCTTCAAGGCTCCCACTCAGTTTCATGAAACTGCAGGCCCACTCAATATTTTGGTCATTCCAAAATCACTTGATCAAATCAAGGGCAAGGGTTCCCGTCTTGAGGTACTAATAGTCCATCCTTTTGAACGAAGTACTCTTACGTCATGCCTATTGCAATTCACTTTCAAATCCTAAGTGAAGGAGATGTAATTTTAGGCTATGGCCTAATTATAGTATAAATGAAATATTTTATTGATTAAAGCATTCCTACGCTTCCGTAGTCAATCATTATTGAAGTTTTATTCCTTTTATTTCATTAAGAAGACTCATGATTATTGTTCTGTACAGAACGTATTCATGATAACCTTCTAAATTCAACAAAGGTTTCAACACATATACCATGATCATCATATGTGGCATATTCCCTCCTTTTACAGTGTTGTTACAGCGGAACATGTTCCCGTTGCATCACTCTGATATTATGAAGGCAAGGTCTAATACCCCGGTCAAAGTTTCCACTATCTCACATTGGATCTGTGCCGAGAACCTTCTTCTCGCATTACCAATCAAGCAATACAAGTTTTGCTATTCGGGAAAACGTGTAATATCAATTTCTTGTAACTTGAATACAAAGAAATTCTTTCTTTAGAAACTTTCTAACGCTATCATCGTATGGAGCTATCTTGTCTCATTAGATTCGGGATCGTTTCCTAATTCATGAAGTGGGTGTTTTTAACTTAATGAATTAAACAACCTTGTTCGATAATAATTTTAGTGCAAGGGGAAAGAACATTTAGACCATACTATAGTTTATTATGACTATGAATGGTTTAAGTAGTCTAGCACTTTAAACTTCCATCGTAATTTGTGGTATAATTTCCACAAGTCTCTCATTATGTCAATTTTAATGCTTATCACTTAGATCATAGCGTAGTGATTGGTATTCTTGTATTCTACTTCACACTGTGATTCCTGAATATCAGTTTTATGATCTCAATTAAATACAATGTTCAAATAATCATATGAAGTATTTAATGATAACTCACGTGCCCATTTAGTACATCATTTATGTATAATGATTGGCACAAGTTCTACTTGCTAAAACCTTGTCATTGGTCATCTTTAATGCATAAGTGTATAGATCGTTTATCTAATGACTTCATCAATAATGAATTCATCTTACGCAATTAAAAACATGACTTGCTCGTCAATAGCCATCTTATTAGATAATAAATGCACAAGTTAATAGATCATGTATCTAATGACTTTTCATGCAATTAAATCTAATCATGACGTTTGACTTGTTGCTATTCAAGACAACTTTATCATTAAACATTGAATATCACTTGTCATTAATAGTAGTATTATAAATGCTTTCCGTCATAATATAAATCAAGACGTAATCAAAATATAAGAACACTTTATTCATTTAACCAGAACAACTGACTTGTCTCATTACATGAATAACTTTGTTTCACGAGATGCAAGACACTCAATTAAGTGTTCATACTATAATGATTACATAAGATTTATCTAATACTAAAAGTATGTCCTATGATAGATGTCTTGATGGAATCCATGCTGGCCATCAACTTTCTTGGTTGCCATCAATCCTCGATTTCACCACTTCCCGTCCATGCAACGGCGGGTCCTGTTTTCATAAAACATAATAATTATCAGATACTCATTAACTGGAAATGTTGTATAAAGGGAACAAACATTTATAACAAGTATATCAAGTATATACCTTCTCCATCCACAACTTCTCCTTCAATGGGTTCAACCTCCAGATACTGAAGTCTATCCATGAAATCAGAGAACTCGAAGCTTTCACCTCTACCGACATAGCCATGGACATGGTATGTATAACTCGGTGGAAGCGAGTGTAACACCGTGTATATCGCAGACGCATATGTTGTGTAATAGGCAAAGTCATCTACGAGGCTCAGATGTATCTCATGCATCTTGGCCAGGTGTGTTCTAAGAAAAGAGCCCTCTTCCATCTTTGTATAAAGAAACTCACTTTATAACTCAAATTTGGCTACTCTGAACTGGTGCAAGTACAATGAATTCAGCGTGTCTATCATGTCATACGTGTCCAAATCCACATATTGATGTGATACGTCCCAAACGTATCTATAATTTATGCTTGCTCCATGCATGTTTTGTGTGACTTTGCTATGCTTTTGATGCACTTTTATACACTTTTGATCATATTTGGACTAACCTATTAACTCAGTGCACCACAGTGTCAGTTCCTGTTTTCTGCTGTTTTTGTATTTCAGGTTTTCCCATTACTTAAAGTGCCCAATAAATTCCGGTAAAAATATATAAAAAATCAGCGCGAAGGAATCTTCCAGAATCACCAAAGGAGGACCGGAGATGGGCCACCAGGGGCCTAGGCGCCCTGGTGGCGCGGCCTAGGGTGGGTCCACGTCTGGGGGCGCCTGGACTCCCTGGTCCACCCCCTGGCACCGCTTTGTCCTATATTTACTCCTCGCTCCGAAAACCCTCGGGGCAAAACCCTTTTTCACGATGTCCTCTCTGTTTCGCCGCTGCTGCCGTTTCAAGATCGGGGCTGCCAGGAGACCCTGTCCCGGGACCCTGCCGGAGGGAGGATTCTTCTCCGGGAGCTTCTCCATCGCCATGGACGCTTCCCGGATAAGCCGTGAGTAGTCCACCTTGGACCATGGGTCCATGATCACTAGCTATGTGATGTCTTCTCTCCAATCTTGTGCTTCACTTCTTAGTCCTCGTGAGCTTCCCTACATGATTGAGGCACCTATGTAATTCTTTTGTTGTTGCTATGTTGAGTTAGCTGGGATCTGATGGATTATGAGGCTATGTTCAAATTGTGATGAGTAATATATTTGGTTCTTCTCCTTTTATATTTGAGTTCTTGAGTAATTCTTGCATTTTCTCCGTTGCTTTTTATTACTTTGTCCAAGTGATGGATTATAACTCCAAGAGGGAGCGTTTTGCTTGATTGTGGGTTCATGCCCCCCGATGTCTAGCTTGAGTGACAGAAACATGAAACTAGGGGATGTGTTGTTGCCACCAGGGGAAAACAACGGTGCTTGTACCTGTGGGTGCAAGGATTGTTTACTTTACGCAAAGTTCTTTTAATAAAGTTGTATGTTGCTTTGGGTTTACACTTTTGGTGGGGCTCGCAACTTAATACCAGCGAGATGTTCTGGATAGATATCTCAAGGTGGATGATTAGTAGTAGATTCAGATGGATTTCGGTCTACTTACCTTGGCGTACTGCCCATGCTTTTGAGCCTCTTCTTTTATTTGTCGCATAGTTAGCATTGGGTTGCGTTCGTAATCCTGTCAATTGCCTAGCTGTAATTTGTTTACCTCACATAGTTGTTTATCGTATTTTGGGAGAGAGACATCACTAGTGAACTTCATGGGACTGTCGGGGGGATGAACCAAGCCCATAACTCGGCATTAGATCTATGGGCCGACTCCCCTACGGAAGGCCCACGAAAGAAGTCCCGGCCACGGGCCAGCTGCGCCAAGCGAGAATATTGAAGCCGTATAGAAGGAATTCGACTTACCTTGTATAGCACATAGCATATTTGTAAAGTAGAATAGGACTCCACCTCGTGTCGGAGTCGGACTCGCGGAATCCCGGGACCCGGTGCCTTTATAATCTGAGGTCCACGGGATCCAGGGTCAAGAACAATCTCAATCCAAGATAGGACTAGACACTTTCGGCGTAACCTAGATCTCCTCGAGACTAAGGTTATGAACCGACTCTCTTGTAATCGATACACCGACTCCTCTATTCGAGAGTTGGAACCCATAATAATAAGAAGCAGGAGTAGGCTTTTACCTCGAGACAAAGAGGGGATGAAACATGGGTAAATCGCCGAGTCTCTTGTCCATGTCGATTCTCTCCTCGTATCCACCTCGCAGCAAAGGCCCCATGTCAAGTTCGACTCTTCGAACATCTGCAGTGACTTTCCCACGACAGTTGGCACCCACCATGGGGTCTGTGCATGCAGGTGTTGAGATTCTGGAGGGATGTCTGCAAAGCATGGAGGGATTCGTCGCCGGACGGATCACCAGAAGCCGGCGCAGAAAGATCTGCATCGACGACTCAACTTGGGGCCCTGAAGCCAATTCAACGATCAGATCTGAGCTAAAGCCAGATGAAGTTTTCATGGAGACCTCAAGCGGGCATCCTGCCATACCCTACGGCCTGAAAAACGCAGGAGTCACCTATCAGCTAATAAGCGACTCACAAAGTATGAGTCGGCCAAGCGTCGATCCTCACCACGCCTTCGTAGGATTTTTTGGCGGGTCCCTAGAGCCGGAACACACCGTTGAGATCCCAACTCACGGCGACACAGAAAATCTTTATGAAGCCGACTCATACAAAGAAGGAGATCAATATGAAGACACCAGGTCGATTCGATCCATTAAAAAAGGTGGACTCGGATCTGACCCAGAGGAGTAAAATGCAGATTCTCCCTACCTCAAATCCCCTCGGCAAGGAGCTGTCTACACAACGGATACACATAAGCGGTGACACTCTTCAAAAGATAGGAGCCCGTTTTATAAAAACTACAAAACCGATGACGTCCAGAATCCATCAGACGACTCAGACACACGAACCACCAATGTGTGGTAGTGACTGAGTCGAAACAAGACCGACTCTGACCAGGAACTAGAGGAATACCAGGAAAAAGCCACGAGGTTGCAAAAAGAGATAGTTTGGGAACATCAAAATCTCATAGAAGCTCAAGACCGGCTCACACAGCAAACACGGCACAACAGCCCCCAGAAGTTAATAAGCCGCCGACTTTCACCTATAACCAACGCACTAAAGCGCATAAAGGAAGTGGCCGAAGACCTGAGGGGACTCGTAGATTCCTTCGTCAGCTATGCCGAGTCTAATGAAGCCAGATATGGGGGAATCCCAAGCCAAAGTCGAACGTGTAATAAAAAGCACAGACGTAACCTACAAAAACACGGTAGCGATTATTCTCAGAACTGCGAATAGCCGTTTCAGCAGGAAGTAAGGTATCGGGATTGCGGGAAAGCCATGCAAGAAACTCGCCCAAAGCACTCTAAACCCGGTCGCCCTACTAATCATACATGGGATCAGTGTTACTTCATGCAAGATTACAAACGCCTAGTCGAGGAAAGCATCTAAAAGGCAAACCAGTACGACGGCCCAGCCGGCTCGTGCTATTACAAGAGATCAAGAACATGGACCCGTCCACAATAAGAGTCAGACCTTAATATTCTTGTTCTCAATAAAATTCGATTTTCATCGCACCAGGCTTTCGCCATAATAAAAGTCGATTTTCATCGCATCAGGATTTCGCCATAATAAAAGTCGATTTTCATCGCATTGGGCTTTCGCCATAATAAAATTTGATTTCCATCGCAATGGGCTTTCGCCATACTAAAATTAATAAGTCGATTTTCATCGCATTAGGCTATCACCGTATTTAAATAAAAAGTCAACTTTTGTCGCAAATAGACTACCGTCATATCTAAACAAAGTCGATTTTCATCGCAACAGGCTCTCGCCACAAAGTTGATTTTCATCGCAACATTCTCTCGCCAGAAAGTCGATTTTCATCGCAACAGGATCTCGCCACAAAGTCGATTTCCATCTCAACAGGCTCTCGCCATAAAGTCGATTTTCATCGCAACAGGCTCTCGCCATAAAGTCGATTTTCATCGCAACAGCCTCTCGCCGCATCTAAAGTCGACTCTCGTCACACCGACTCTCACCACACCTATGCATAAAGTCAATTTTCATATTACATGTCTTTTCGTATTGCTTAAATACATTGCATAATACATATTTCACCATATTGCATCATACATTACATATTTTTACACCTTTTCTCAGATACCTGGGGGCTTGATCAACCCTCTATCGGCTCTGAGCATGTATATTGCTTAGTCAGGCGAATCGGGGAGCTCGATGATACTCATCGACACTCGACTGAGAAGACGACATATATATGTAAAACTCCACATGTGTATGACTTATTCAGGGGAAGTAGGGGAGTTCGATGGAACCCATCGACTCTTAACCTAAGAAATCCCGGCATATACATGAATTGGTCACCCACGCCGTCCGGCCTGTATAGCTCAAGCTCATATGACTAACGCGAACCCAGTTGGTCTAAACCTTGAGGGCTTACATAAAATGCCTATCACGTTTAGTCCTGAGAGCAGGGCACGCTAGTCATATAAGCCAGTTTTACAGAGAAGTTTCGACTCTTGAACCAATAATCTCTCTCAACGCGAAAATATGAGGTCTAAGTCGGCTTCTACTAGCCTCTGCATTCCCCATTCTGCATCGAAACATCATCTTGCATCCTTAGTTATTTGTAACAATCTTTTCTTACAAGTTAGACCCATGTGACTCGGCAGAACACACTAGTGCAAAACAGGTCATTAGAACCGGTTCTAGGGTGCCTTTAGAACCGGTTTTTGAAACCGGTTCTAAAGGCTTGGTGCTAAAGAGTAAAGCCTTTAGAACCGGTTCCCCACGAACCGGTTCTAAACCAGCTCCAGCCAGGCCACGTGGTTCCACGGCAGTGCGAGGGCTTGGGCACCTTTAGCACCGGTTGGTAACATAAACCGGTTCTAAAGGTTTCGTGGTTTAAGGGTTTAATAGTTTTATTTTTGGATTATTAATTAAAGGTTCTCTGCAATATTATTATTTAATGAAGATGATCAATATATGAATATATCAAGCGGTTCCTGCGTCATACACTTACAAGATGTGTATCTCGGTACATATGCTTCACAACATCTCATACACACAGACAATATAGTCTAAATATATCGATCACATCTCATATATATAGGACAATATATAATTTAATTTCAATAAGAACAAGTACGAAAGCCATTATATCCAACACAAAGGTTTTTCCTAGTTTAACTTCGATAACCTAATTTTTTCAGATACACTACTACTAAATATATATATATAGGACATAATTCTTCGAATTCACTCCTAATATATAGGATCTAATCAAACATGCGAAGGTAACAAGAAATAAACCCAAAAAGGAAGTCCATATTCTCCACGATAGAGGATAGAGAACAACCTGTCTCCAGGTTTTGGCTTCTTCTGGACCACTATCTTTAACCATGCTATGATTTTGACACAACCATCTGATCCACTTTCAGTGTAGTAATCATGTTGGAAAGGTTCTGTCCAAGGCCGTGCACAAACAATTGTAACTTCGCCTTTAAATCCCAGCATCCATTTAGGCGTACAAGTTTGCGGTATCTTCTGTTGAAGAACATACATATTAGTAGCATAGTTAGCAATGAGTATAATTAATAAAATGTCTTTTTGAAGAAGATATAGGCTACTGAGAGAGAATGATAAAAATCATACCAGGCTAGGCCATTTAAGCATATAGTCCTCCAACTTAAGGACAAATGGCACATATGCTCCAAAAGGAAGGCCAACCCTTAAATAGTTCGCATACGAAGGTACCAATTTAATAACTTCGATAAATGCATGTTGTTCATTCATACTTAGGTCGAAGCCATTGTTATAGAAGGTACAATCAAAAATATTATGTACTTCTTCCGTGGAAAGAACATAAGCTAACAATTATAAATGAGTTGTCAAACATTTGGAGCAAAGAAAAATAAGTTGTAGAAGTAACAAAATTGTTGTTTAACAAACTCACATGAACATCGAACTGGAATCATGTCGCCTAGTTCCATCGAAATTTTATCATAACGAAAAACATTGGATCCTCGACGGCGGCATCCAAGATCAAATGCTATTTTCATATTATCATGAAATGCATATGTCTTGCATAATGCATCCCATTTTGAACAGCCAAAGAATGTGGCATTTGGTTGATTAAAGATCTTAACCTTAAGAACGAAATGTTTCGTCTTAATGTTAACTTCTTCACTAATAGTTTCATCGAAATCTTGAATATTGATCTTGTCACAAACGTGGCGTCTTGCAAAGCAAGGGATGCACTAGTTGAATTAGAAAAAAAATGATACGTTATAAACATAAACTTAAGTCATGCATGCATGCACCATAATAAGAGCATGTCGTGCAAGTTACATACCGAAATATTTTGGAACCAGGACCTAAGCGTGATGAAGAGTATGTGTCTGCTTCATCAAACACGGTATCGTTGCATCGACCCGAGTCGTCTTGACAAATCTCACACTTGGGATGAGACATACTATGTGTTCATAATTATAAAATTAATTCAAAGTAATAAAAATATAATGAAAATTATAAAAATATAACATGAGAAGTAATACAAATTGTGCCTCATTGGTCCATCTCCAATATGTAATTTAATCATCGACATTCTAGAAAGGAAGAAAATAGTGATGAACCATAATATATATGAATGCAACAATTATATCACTAACACATATATCAAGTAATCTAGCAAATTAATAGCATCAACAATTTATTAATGGCATCTAACAAAAATTTCATCTACGGGCGCCGGCGGCAAGTACGTTCGACCATGGCGGCCACGTACGACCATGGCCACAGCGGCGGGTCGGGGAGGTCGACCATCTACGGCCATGGCCACGGCGACTACGGCCGGCGGCAAGTTCGACCACGGCGGCGCGCATCTAGCAAAAGTTCGACCACTACGGACCATGTCCACGGCGGCGGGGAGGTGGACGTACGCTGGAGAGGGCGACGGTGACGGTGACGGGGAAGGCGACGGCGGCGAGCAGCAGCCTGGCGGCGTGGACGGCGACGGCGGCGTCGGCGAGGAAGAGCAGCAGCCTGGCGGCATGGTGTGAAGAATTGAAGTGGTGGGCGGAACTGACGCCAAGTGCCGATATATATACCATGAACCTTTAGCACCGGTTTGTAGCAGCAACCGGTGCTAATGGTCCTTTAGAACCGGTTTCAGCCACAAACCGGTTCTAAAGGTCACCAATTTCATCCATTTTTCGGCCAAAAATACACGCGGGAAGGGGAGGGACCTTTAGCAGCGGTTCGTGGTTGAAACCGGTTCTAAACCTTTATTATTTAGATTTATATTTGTTTTTATATTTTGACTAGCTATTAGAATAGTTGGAGTTTTTTAATAAATATTTTTATTTTAGGTTAAAACATAATTATAAATATTCTGTTAGTGGCAGTGGTTTTCAAATTTAAATAGTTTCAAGTTGAATTCTTTTGAAATACTAGTTTGTGAAATACTTTAAAATAGTCAAAAAAAATCATTAAATGCATGAAAAATAGAAAATGAAGTCAGAAAGGGTTGAAATTTTAGTATGTGGCTTTGAATGGTGCATATTGAATGCAAAAAAAGTCTTGAGTTGAAATAAGTTTAGAAAAATGAAATGTCTTTGTAACAGATGAGTTTTTGTATGAAACCCTTATACTTTGAAAGAGATGGTCCAGTTTCTACACGAATTGCATCCAGTTTTTGCCGTAATCCTCTCAACTTTTGCACACATGTTATGTGGGTCAAATGATGATACCTTGCCAAGTTTCAGCCTTTTCTGAGTTCAGTTGTAGTGCTTTCCAAATTCAAGGTCATTTAGCTCAAAATAAATCATTAAATGCATGAAAAATAGAAAATGAAGTCAGAAAGGGTTGAAATTTTAGTATGTGGCTTTGAATTGTGCATATTGAATGCAAAAAAAGTCTTGAGTTGAAATAAGTTTAGAAAAATGAAATTTCTTTGTAACAGATGAGTTTTCGTTTGAAACTCTTATACTTTGAAAGAGATGGTCCTGTTTGTACACGAAGTGCATCCAGTTTTTGCCGTAATACTCTCAACTTTTGCACACATGTTATGTGGGTCAAATGATGATACCTTGTCAAGTTTCAACCTTTTCTGAGTTCAGTTGTAGTGCTTTCCAAATTCAAGGTCATTTAGCTCAAAATAAATCATTAAATGCATGAAAAATTGCAAATGAAGTCAGAAAGGGTTGAAATTTTAGTATGTGGCTTTGAATGGTGCATATTGAATGCAAAAAAAGTCTTGAGTTCAAATAAGTTTAGAAAAATGAAATGTCTTTGTAACAGATGAGTTTTCGTTTGAAACCCTTATACTTTGAAAGAGATGGTCCAGTTTGTACACGAAGTGCATCCAGTTTTTGCCGTAATCCTCTCAACTTTTGCACACGTGTTATGTGGGTCAAATGATGATACCTTGCCAAGTTTCAACCTTTTCTGAGTTCAGTTGTAGTGCTTTCCAAATTCAAGGTCATTTAGCTCAAAATAAATCATTAAATGCATGAAAAAGAGCAACTGAGGTTAGAAAGGGTTGAAATTTTAATATATGGCTTTG
Organism: Bromus sterilis; assembly: GCA_950022295.1. Lineage (NCBI taxonomy): Eukaryota > Viridiplantae > Streptophyta > Magnoliopsida > Poales > Poaceae > Bromus > Bromus sterilis. The sequence continues at coordinate 4,361,822 of OX465597.1, read as the reverse complement.
AATGGTGCATATTGAATGCAAAAAAAAGTCTTGAGTTGAAATAAGTTTATAAAAATGAAATGTCTTTGTAACAGATGAGTTTTCGTTTGAAACCCTTATACTTTGAAAGAGATGGTCCAGTTTGTACAAAAAGTGCATCCAGTTTTTGCCGTAATCCTCACAACTTTTGCACACATGTTATGTGGGTCAAATGATGATACCTTGCCAAGTTTCAACCTTTTCTGAGTTCAATTGTAGTGCTTTCCAAATTCAAGGTCATTTAGCTCAAAATAAATCATTAAATGCATGAAAAATAGCAAATGAAGTCAGAAAGGCTTGAAATTTTAGTATGTGGCTTTGCATGGTGCATATTGAATGCAAAAAAAGTCTAGAGTTGAAATAAGTTTAGAAAAATGAAATGCCTTTGTAACAGATGAGTTTTTGTTTGAAACCCTTATAATTTGAAAGAGACGGTCCAGTTTGTACACGAAGTGCATCCAATTTTTTCCGTAATCCTCTCAACTTTTGCACACATGTTATGTGGGTCAAATGATGATACCTTGCCAAGTTTCAACCTTTTCTGAGTTCAGTTGTAGTGCTTTCCAAATTCAAGGTCATTTAGCTCAAAATAAATCATTAAATGCATGAAAAAGAGCAACTGAGGTTAGAAAGGGTTGAAATTTTAATATATGGCTTTGAATGGTGCATATTGAATGCAAAAAAAAGTCTTGAGTTGAAATAAGTTTATAAAAATGAAATGTCTTTGTAACAGATGAGTTTTCGTTTGAAACCCTTATACTTTGAAAGAGATGGTCCAGTTTGTACAAAAAGTGCATCCAGTTTTTGCCGTAATCCTCACAACTTTTGCACACATGTTATGTGGGTCAAATGATGATACCTTGCCAAGTTTCAACCTTTTCTGAGTTCAATTGTAGTGCTTTCCAAATTCAAGGTCATTTAGCTCAAAATAAATCATTAAATGCATGAAAAATAGCAAATGAAGTCAGAAAGGCTTGAAATTTTAGTATGTGGCTTTGCATGGTGCATATTGAATGCAAAAAAAGTCTAGAGTTGAAATAAGTTTAGAAAAATGAAATGCCTTTGTAACAGATGAGTTTTTGTTTGAAACCCTTATAATTTGAAAGAGACGGTCCAGTTTGTACACGAAGTGCATCCAATTTTTTCCGTAATCCTCTCAACTTTTGCACACATGTTATGTGGGTCAAATGATGATACCTTGCCAAGTTTCAACCTTTTCTGAGTTCAGTTGTAGTGCTTTCCAAATTCAAGGTCATTTAGCTCAAAATAAATCATTAAATGCATGAAAAATAGAAAATGAAGTCAGAAAGGGTTGAAATTTTAATATATGGCTTTGAATGGTGCATATTGAATGCAAAAAAAAGTCTTGAGTTGAAATAAGTTTATAAAAATGAAATGTCTTTGTAACAGATGAGTTTTCGTTTGAAACCCTTATACTTTGAAAGAGATGGTCCAGTTTGTACAAAAAGTGCATCCAGTTTTTGCCGTAATCCTCACAACTTTTGCACACATGTTATGTGGGTCAAATGATGATACCTTGCCAAGTTTCAACCTTTTCTGAGTTCAATTGTAGTGCTTTCCAAATTCAAGGTCATTTAGCTCAAAATAAATCATTAAATGCATGAAAAATAGCAAATGAAGTCAGAAAGGCTTGAAATTTTAGTATGTGGCTTTGCATGGTGCATATTGAATGCAAAAAAAGTCTAGAGTTGAAATAAGTTTAGAAAAATGAAATGCCTTTGTAACAGATGAGTTTTTGTTTGAAACCCTTATAATTTGAAAGAGACGGTCCAGTTTGTACACGAAGTGCATCCAATTTTTTCCGTAATCCTCTCAACTTTTGCACACATGTTATGTGGGTCAAATGATGATACCTTGCCAAGTTTCAACCTTTTCTGAGTTCAGTTGTAGTGCTTTCCAAATTCAAGGTCATTTAGCTCAAAATAAATCATTAAATGCATGAAAAATAGAAAATGAAGTCAGAAAGGGTTGAAATTTTAGTATGTGGCTTTGAATTGTGCATATTGAATGCAAAAAAAAATCTTGAGTTAAAATAAGTTTAAAAAAATGAAATGTCTTTGTAACAGATGAGTTTTCGTTTGAAACCCTTATACTTTGAAAGAGATTGTCCAGTTTGTACACGAAGTGCATCCAGTTTTTGCCGTAATCCTCTCAACTTTGCACACATGTTATGTGGGTCAAATGATGATACCTTGCCAAGTTTCAACCTTTTCTGAGTTTAGTTGTAGTGCTTTCCAAATTCAAGGTCATTTAGCTCAAAATAAATCATTAAATGCATGAAAAATAGCAAATGAAGTCAGAAAGGGTTGAAATTTTAGTATGTGGCTTTGAATGGTGCATATTAAATGCAAAAAAAAGTCTTGAGTTGAAATAAGTTTAGAAAAATGAAATGTCTTTGTAACAAATGAGTTTTCGTTTGAAACCCTTATACTTTGAAAGAGATGGTCCAGTTTGTACACGAAGTGCATCCAGTTTTTGCCGTAATCCTCTCAACTTTTGCACACATGTTATGTGGGTCAAATGATGATACCTTGCCAAGTTTCAACCTTTTCTGAGTTCGGTTGTAGTGCTTTCCAAATTCAAGGTCATTTAGCTCAAAATAAATCATTAAATGCATGAAAAAGAGCAAATGAAGTCAGAAAAGGTTGAAATTTTAGTATGTGGCTTTGATTGGTGCATATTGAATGCAAAAAAAGTCTTGAGTTGAAATAAGTTTAGAAAAATGAAATATCTTTGTAATAGATGAGTTTTCGTTTGAAACCCTTATACTTTGAAAGAGATGGTCCAGTTTGTACACGAAGTGCATCCAGTGCACCGCAATGCTAACTATGCTACAAAAGAAAGGAAGAGGCTCAAAAGCATGGGCAGAACGCCAAAATAATTAGACCGAAATCCAACTGCATCTACTACTAATCATCCACTTTGAGATATCTACCCAGAACATCTCGCTGGTATTAAGTTGTGAGCCCCACCCAAAGTGTAAACCCAAAGCAACAGACAACTTCATTAAAAAGCACTTTGCGTAAAATAAACAATCCTTGTAACCGCGGTTACAAGCACCGTTGATTTCCCCCTTGTGGCAACAACACATCCCCTAGACTCATGTTTCTGTCACTCAAGCGTGTCATCAGGGGGCATGAATCCACAATCGAGCATAACGTTCCCTCTTGGGGTTACTACCTACTACTTGGCCAAAGCAATAAACAGCAACGGAGAACATGCAAGAATTACTTAAGAACAAAAATATAAGAGATAAGAACCAAATATATTACTCAATCACAATCTGAACATAATCTCATAATCCATCAGATCCCATAAAACTCAGCATAGCAACAGCAGAAAGATTACAAAAGTGCCTCGATCATGTAGGGCAGCTCACGAGGTCTAAACCATGAAGAACAAAGAGGGGAGGAGACCATCACATAGCTACTGATCACGGACCCATGGTCCAAAGGAAACTACTCACGGCACATCCGGGAAGCATCCATGGTGGAGAGGAGACTCCCGGAGGTCAGCCCTCCCTCCGGCAGGGTGCGGGAAGAGGTCTGCTGGTGCTCCCGATCTCGGAAGCGCGACGGCGGCAGAACAGAGGCAAGATCGCGAAAAAGGGTTCTTTCCTCGAGGGTTTCTCGTCACGGAGAATATATAGGCGAAGGGGGGCAGCCAGGGGGCCACCAGGGGTCCTGGCGCGACCAGCACCCGGGGCGCGCCACCAGGGCGCCTGGGGCCCTGGTGGTGGCTGATACGTTCAAAACGTATCTATAATTTCTGCTTGCTCCATGCATGTTTTGTGTGATATTGCTATGATCTAGATACACTTTCATACACTTTTGATCATATTTGGACTAACCTATTAACTTAGTGCACCCCAGTGCCAGTTCCTGTTTTCTGCTGTTTTTCTATTTCAGTTTTTCCCCATATAAAAAGTGCCAGAAAAATTCCGGGAAAAATACAGGAAAAATCAGCGTACAGGAAGCTTCGAGAAGATCCCGGGAGGGGCCAGAGGGGAGCCAGGGGGGCCCAGGCGGCCACCCGGCGCGGCCCCACCCCTGGCCGCCCCAGGGGGGCCCCTGGTCCACCTCTGGCTGCCCCCTTTCGCCTATTTATCCCCCGTCACGGGAAAACTCCAGAAGAAGAACCCTATTCCACAAACTCGCCTCTGTTCCGCCGCCGGCGCGCTTCCGAGATCGGGAGCACCAGAAGACCTCTTCCCGGCACCCTGCCGGAGGGAGGATTGACCTCCGGGAGTCTCCTCTCCACCATGGATGCTCCCCGGATGTCTTGTGAGTAGTTTTCCTTGGACCATGGGTCCGTGATCAGTAGCTATGTGATGTTCTCCTCCCCTCTTTGATCTTCATTGTTTAGACCTCGTGAGCTGCCCTACATGATCGAGGCACCTTTGTAATATTTCTGCTGTTTATATGTTGAGTTTGATGTGATCTGATGGATTATGAGATTATGTTCAGATTGTGATAGAGTAATATATTTGGTTTTTTCTCTTATATTTTTGTTCCTAAGTAATTCTTGCATGTTCTCATTTGTTGTTTATTGCTTTGGCCAAGTAGTAGGTAGTGACTCCAAGAGGGAACGTTGTGCTAGATTGTGGGTTCATGCCCCCCGATGACACGCTTGAGTGACAGAAACATGAGTCTAGGGGATGTGATGTTGCCACAAGGGGGAAAACAACGGTTCTTGTGACCACGGTTACAAGGATTGTTTACTTTACGCAAAGTTCTTTTTAATGCAGTTGTCTGTTGCTTTGGGTTTACACTTTGGGTGGGGCTCGCAACTTAATACCAGCGAGATGTTCTGGATAGATATCTCAAGGTGGATGATTAGTAGTAGATGCAGATGGATTTCGGTCTACTTATTTTGGCGTACTGCCCGTGCTTTTGAACCTCTTCCTTTCTTTTGTAGCATAGTTAGCATTTTCATGCGTGAAGTGTGATCCTCCATCAGTCATGAGATACCTAGGTACACCAAACCTAGGGAAAATTACATCTTTGAGCATTTTCAAAGATGTTTTGTGATCAGCACTCTCAGTGGGGATTGCTTCAACCCACTTGGTCACATAATCAACAGCAACTAATATGTGAGTGTACTTGTGCGAAGAAGGAAAAGGACCCATAAAATCAAAACCCCAGCAATCAAAAGGCTCAATCACTAGTGAGTATTTCATAGGCATCTCATTCCTTCTACTAATATTACCAACTCTCTGACATTTATCACAGGCTAAAACATAATTTCTAGCATCTTTAAAGAGAGTAGGCCAATAAAAACCTGATTGGAGAACCTTATGTGCGGTTCTCTCGCCGGCGTGATGTCCTTCGTAGGGACTATCGTGACATTCCTTGAGAATGTCCTTCTGCCCGTGTTCCGGTACGCATCTTCTCACGATCCCATCTGGACCTTCTTTGAAAAGATGTGGGTCATCCCAAAAGTAATGCCTCAAATCATGGAAGAACTTCTTCCTTTGCTGAAATATCAAACCTGGAGGCAAATACTTTGCAACGATAAAATTAGCATAATCTGCAAACCAAGGATCGGAAGGAGATTGTACTTTAACAACGGCAAGTTGTTCGTCTGGAAAACTGTCGTTGACTGGGATGGGATCATGCGGTATATCTTCCATCCTTGAAAGATTGTCCGCTACAGGGTTGTCTGCTCCTTTTCTATCAACAATCTGCAAATCAAATTCTGGAAGAAGGAGTACCCATCTGATAAGTCTTGGTTTGGCATCCTTCTTCGTCATAAGGTACTTAATGGCAGCATGGTCAGTATGAATAATAACTTTAGAATCAACAATATACTGCCTAAACTTATCACAAGCAAACACCACTGCTAAGAATTCCTTCTCAGTAGTAGCATAATTCTTTTGAGCACTATCAAGGGTCTTGCTAGCATAATAAATAACATTCAATTTCTTATCAACCCTTTGTCCTAAAACAGCTCCAACAGCAAAATCACTAGCATCACACATAATTTCAAAGGGCAAATTCCAGTCAGGCGGTTGTACTATAGGAGCGGTTATTAAAGCTTTCTTAAGAACTTCGAAAGCCTCCTTACAATCTTCATCAAATACAAAAGGAACATCCTTCTGGAGAAGATTAGTGAGGGGTCTCGAGGTCTTAGAAAAGTCTTTAATAAATATTCTATAGAAACCAGCATGACTGAGAAAACTAAGAATACCTTTAATGTCCCTTGGATAGGGCATCCTTTCGATAGCTTCAATCTTCGCCTTGTCCACTTCAATTCCCCTCTCGGAAATCTTGTGGCCAAGCACGATCCCTTCGTTAACCATGAAGTGGCACTTTTCCCAGTTTAGAACTAAGTTTGTATCCTCGCATCTCTGCAAAACTTTGTTAAGATTGTGGAGACAGTGGTCAAAGGAAGTTCCATAGACGGAGAAATCGTCCATGAAGACTTCCACAATCTCCTCACAGAAACCATGAAATATTGCAGACATACATCTCTGAAAAGTAGCAGGTGCATTGCATAAACCAAAAGGCATACGCCTATAAGCATAAGTACCATAAGGACAAGTGAAAGTGTTCTTCTCTTGATCGGCAGTGTTAACATGAATTTGAGAGAAGCCAGAGTACCCGTCAAGATAGCAGAAGTGGGTGTTTTTGGACAGCCTCTCAAGCATCTGATCAATAAAGGGAAGCGGGTAGTGGTCCTTCCTGGTCGCCTTGTTCAACTTCCTGTAATCAATACACATTCTATATCCAATAATAATTCTCTGAGGTATTAGTTCATTCTTATCATTAGGGACTACAGTTGTCCCTCCTTTCTTAGGAACACAATGAACTGGACTTACCCACTTACTATCGGCTATAGGGTAGATAATACCTGCAGTTAGAAGCTTGAGGATTTCGGTCCTCACAACATCCATCATCTTTGGGTTCAACCGTCGTTGATGGTCAACAACAGGTTTAGCATCGGGCTCGAGGTTGATAGTATGTTGACAGATAGATGGACTAATCCCCTTAAGGTCATCAAGGGTATAGCCAATTGCACCACGGTGTTTACGAAGTACTTCCAATAATCGCTCTTCTTCATATCCTGAAAGGTTAGAGTTGATAATAACATGATATACTTTCTTTTCATCTAAATAAGCATACTTGAGCGTATCGGGAAGAGGTTTGAGATCAAACATCGGGTCTTCTTTTGGTTTGGATAGATTTCCTAAAGGTTCAACCGGAAGGTTGTGCTTCAGGATAGCAGGTTGTCTCAAGAAGATCTCGTCAATTTCATTTCTTTCCTGCATATGAGTATCATTCTCGTGGTCCTCCATGTATTGCTGCAAAGGGTCATTAGGGGGAATAGCAATAGAAGCAATACTTTCAATAATTTTATCACCACTAGGTAAATCAGTACCACGAGGCTGCTTGGAAATCTTAGAAAAGTTAAATTCATATGGCTCACCATTGAATTCAACAGAAACTTTACCTTTCTTGCAATCTATAATAGCTCCACAAGTTCTGAGAAAAGGTATACCAAAAATAATAGGACAAAAACTATCTTGTACTGAACCAAGTACGAGAAAGTCTGTAGGATACTTTACCTCTGCATAGGACTTCAACATCTCTCACAATCCCAATAGGAGAGATAGTAGCTTTGTTTGCAAGATGAATAGTAGCATCAATCTCTTCGAGTTCACAGGGTGAAATCTCAGTCATGATCTATTGATAAAGCGAATAAGGAATCGCGCTAGCGCTCGATCCCAGATCGCATAGCCCATAATAATTGTGGTCTCCTATTTTAACAGATACAACTGGTGTACCTGAAATTGGGCTTCTATTCTTGGCTGTGACAATGTTAGTTGAAACAGCACAAAAGTTTATAATAGAATCTGAAACATCATCAGTAACTAAATCTTTAACCATAGCAACTTGAGGATCGACTCTGATCTGGTCCTCAGGTTCGCCTGTTCTTCTCTCACTTTTATTTATGATGCCTGTCACAAAAGAGTGCTCCCTTATTCTTGAAGGAAAAGGGGGTTGTTCATAGATAACTGCAGGCAAAATAGGATCAGCAACGTGAACATCAATAGGTACTTCTTTGAAAGGCTTATGATACTGATCCTTCTTCATCTTAGAAGAATCAACATGAGAGGCAAAGTTCTTACAAAAATCAACCATTAGATGGGAATCCAAACCAATCTTAGAGCAAAAGGTATTGAAATAATCCGTTTTCACATAGCTCTCAATATAATCATGCTCATAATTTATAGCAGGTTCAATACCTTTATCTATTTCCCAATCTTCAGTATTCTTCTGGATCCTTTCGATGAGATCCCATCTTTCTTCAACGCTCTTTGTCTGAAATACCCCGCTAGAGGAGGCATCCAGCCTTTCCTTGTCCTAATTAGAAAGCATGGCATAAAAATTTGTAAGTATAACATCTTTGGGGAGCTTATGAATAGGACATTTGAACATTAGGGACTTAAGACTCCCCCAAGCTTGAGCGATGCTCTCTCCTTCGCGACACCTAAAGTTATAGATGTAATTCCTGTCTCGATAAACTTCATGAAGAGGGTAAAACTTTGTATAAAAGAGAGACATAAGCTCTTCCCATTTAAGAGAATGTGGGTCATCGAGGAGCTTATACCAATTTGAAGCTTTGTCTGTAAGCGATACGGAGAATAATTTCTTCATAACGAACTCCAGTGACACACCTGCAAGCTTGAATAATGAACATAGTTGTGATAAATATAGCAAGTGTTCACCTGGATGTTTGTCTCCTGCATAGCGATTAGTTAAGACATAATCGATAATACCAGATGGTATCTTATACGGCACAATTTCAGTAGGGGTAGGAGTAACTACCTCAGTTGTGGGGCGGCTCCCCAAGAACAACGATCCAATAGTAGGGGTGTCCATAAGGACAAAAACAACAACAGCAAAACTAAAAACAAAAATATAAAAACCTTCTTACCAGCTTCACTTACTAATAGCGCTACACTCCCCGGCAACGGCGCCAGAAAACGTAGCTTGATGACCCATGACGTAATGGGATCTATTGCAGTGTTTTCGGTAAGTAAGAGTGTCGAACCCAACGAGGAGCAGAAGGTAGTAGCAAGTGACTTTGGTAAGGAGATAACTGCAAGCACTGAAAGATAACTTTTTAGGGGTTTTCTTGGTATAAGCGACAGGAAAGTAAGAACGAGCAAAGTAAAGGACTGAGAGTAAAGAGTGGCCCAATCCTTTCTTAGCAAAGGAGAGGCCTAGCAACTGAACTTATAAAAGCTAAAGTGTTCTTGAGGACACATGGGAGAGGTAGTCATGTGCTTTCTCTATATTCCGTATCGGTACTATGTGCTGTGTTGATAAGTGTTGAGTGGGTGGATCTATGCTAGTACACCCTCTAGACTAAGATAAGTGTACTCTTATGATTAAACACCTTGCAAGCATCCGCGAATACAAGGTAGTAATTAAGGAAAAAGCCTAACCATAGCAATACGATCAGTGATCCATTGTTCCCTTGTGCAAAAGCGTTCAAACTGGGGTTTAGGCTTCTGTCACTCCGGCAACCCACCGTAAGCATTCTTTGTACACAATGTATCCCCTAGGTCCTTGATAAGGCGAAGTGTTGAGTGTTCGACTCACACAACACCACTAGGAAAATAACAACACAACTTAAATACCAACCAACACATATTACTTCAACATCATATGACTACTAACAACTAGACTTCTCCCATGTCCTCAAGAACTAAAGTAACTACTCACAAGACATAAAAGAGATCATGATCAGTGGGGATAAATAGATGATAAAAAATCTGAACATAATAATATTTCTCCAACAAAACTCAATAGCATTCACCACAAAGTAGGAATCAACACCGATAGAGTAGAGAGGATAGATAGTACGGATTACAACATGAGTTGCAATTGTAATACAAGATTGGATGGAGGGGGAGATGGTGCTGATGATGGGGATGATGTTGATGATGATCTCGATGATGCCCGTGACGATGGTGGTGACGATGGCGACGATCTCCCCTTCCGGGAGGTAATCTCCCCGGCGGAATCTGCCCGCCAGAGATGGATTTTCTTCTCTGTAGGTTTCCCCCACGGAGCGGCGGCGGAACTCCGGAAACTCTTCTTTTTTAGGGTTTTTGGACGACGAGGGGTATATAGGCCAGAGGGGGGAGCTGGGAGTGCTCCAGGGGGCCCAGGCGCCCTCCCGGCGCGGCCAGAGGTGGGGCCGCGCCAGGTGGCCGCCTGGACACCCTGTGGCCCCCTCTGGTTGCTCTTTTGCGTGCCTTCGTTATCCTTCTGAAAAACAGCCTCCGTCGATTTTCAGGTAATTTGGAGGTGTTCTTCTTCAGCAAGTCAGCGTCCACTTTTTACCGCTGAATCCTGCGTCTGCTGCTTCGGCATCGGAAAGTTGCAAACTGTGTAAAATAAGCCAAAACAACATAAGAATAGCATCATATCATGAAATATATCAATGAATAAGAAAGAATTACTATATAAAATAGTGATGCATTTTGGACGTATCACACCTACTTATCATCTCTAGAGTCCTACTGGAGACAAACCTTGGTATCTTCACCGAGGGAAAACTGCTGCTGCACTACATATCAACCTTCCACTTGGGGTAACCAACGAAGGGGCGAGAAGCCATCAGTGGCCCTCTGGCCCCACCTAGTTTCATCTGGAAGGTTCTTCTGAGTAGAGTTTTTATCTGATTTTTCCCGAATTTTTAGAGCACTTTTTATATGGGGGAAAACTGAAATAGAAAAACAGCAGAAAACAGGAACTGGCACTGTGGTGCACTAAGTTAATACGTTAGTCCAAATATGATCAAAAGTGTATTAAAGTGTATCTAGATCATAGCAATATCACACAAAACATGCATGGAGCAAGCAGAAATTATAGATACGTTTTGGACGTATCAACATCCCCAAGCTTAATTCCTGCTCGTCCTCGAGTAGGTAAATGATAACAGCATAATTTCTATGGTGACATGCTAGCAACCATATAAGAACTTTGAAAAGTAAAGCAATCATGGTTAGAGATTCAATTCAAGTCATAACATGCAAGAGTCTATATTAGCATTGAAACAAGTAATAAAAGAACATTAGGTGCAAGAGCTCTCGTTGTCCGTGACTCGAATGTCTCCAAATGGTGTTTGCGTGCAAGAAGGGGGATAGGGAATACGAGAAAAATATTTATTTGTTGAGAACTCAATCTACTAAAGTTTCACACTTGGTCTTTTTCTGGAATCTTATCTTGACTCGTCCCCAGACCACTAGCCAGGTACAAGTCAATTTGATCCACTCCTTTTTCAATATTTTGAGCACTCATGCAATGGATGAGCGTAAGCACGAGAGTTGACACTTAGGATGGCAAACAGAAAAGTACGGAGGAGGAGGAGGAAGACAAAAAAGAATGAGAAAGGCTCACATCAATGAGGACAATCATAGGCAAAAGATGCCAAATGATAGATATGATGTGAGGAGTAGGGATTGCCATGCAACGGATGCACATATGAGCTAGGAAGCTCTCCAATGAAACTAGTGGGGGTGCATCTAACTTGCTCGCTCAAGAAGACCTAGAGCTCGTTTGAGGAGGCTCATCCTTGGAATATGCAAGCCAAGTTCTATAGTGTGAAGGTCCCCACATAGCTATATGCATAATGATCATCTCTATGGAGTACAAGGATATAAAGGGAGTACTAGTGTGGATCTCTCAAAAGGATAGTAGTGTTGCCCCTTTCTCTCTTTTTATTTCTTTTTCTCTTTTTTTCTATTTTTTCGTATTTTTTGTGGCCTCAATGGCTCTTTCTATTTAACTCTCATTTGTCCTCTTTGGGATCTTTTATTGTGTCCACTTTGGGATCTTTTCCTCACTTAAGGGCAACACTCTATTTTACAAGAAGTTAAAGGAGATCTTTCACACTTTACAAGGTACTCGAAATCATAAAGAAGATGTAGCTATCATGATGTATGCAATGTATGTCGTTGCCAGTGTAGCAGGAACATGTATGACATGAAGATCAAGTCATGAAGAGGTGGATGTTGCATGGCAATATATCTCGGAAAGGCTATGGAAATGCCTTGATAGGTAGGTATGGTGGTTGTTTTGGGGAAAGATATAAGGAGGCTTATGATGACAGAGCGTATCATGCCAAGGGTTTGGATGTACCGGCGAAGGTGGAAACCAACTCTCGGAGTGAGAAGAAGGTAATGCATGGCATGGGAGAGGCTAGAAAAATATGGGAAGGTGGAAGTGTCAACTTTCAATACTTACATTAGTCTGAAGAACTCATGCACTTATTATCGGTAACTCTCAATCTAATAAGGAGGTTCACAAAGCGACAAGTACCCCGAGGACGAGTGTATGGGGGTTTGGTTATCCTTGCGCATCCTCGACTCATGGTACGTGAGTGTACTCTAATATTCGATCCCTCCAAAGATTAGTGATCCATCTAGTAGTTAGAGTTCTCAACTAGTTTTTGTAGGTTTTGGAAATACACACGGATTGCCCAAAATACGACACCTATCACTAACAAGCTAGATCTCTTGACACCAAAAGTTCAGACATTACTCACATCAATACCTCAAAACTATTGCAAGTTAGTACTAGAATTAAATAGCAACCTCAATTACCTACTTCCAAGACAAAACACAACTCAGTGCAACAACCAACTCTCTTAACAAGATAAACATGAAAACTAAAGAGAGTTCCCGCAACAAACTAAACAAAAGCCAAGGCTCTTGCTAAAGACAAACTAAGACTAAAACTAAACATGGCAGCAGCTACGAAAAGATAAAGAACACACAACAGCAAAAAGATAAGAAGGAAAAATCCTATGATGTGTTCTAGATTAGAGTGGAGCGTGTTTATCTCCCACACAAAGTAAGATGGGGTCTAACTTGTTATGACCAGCAAGCAAAATTAAAGAAAACTAAAAATAAAACCTAAGAGTGAGACGCTCCAAGCATAGCACATAATGCATGAAATGATAAAAATATAGTGAGACGAAGGACGAACTGATGATTGTTGATGGAGAAGGGGATGCACGGGGGCATCCCCAAGCTTAGACGCTTGATTCTCCTTGAATATTTATTGGGGATGCATGAGGGCATCCCCAAGCTTGAGCGCTTGACACTCCTGGATCTTCTTTCATCATCTTCCATCGCACACTTGAAAACTCCCTTCATACATAACTCATCATAAGCTGATTAGAGAGGTTAGTACCCTTAATAAAATAATTTTTCCCCACTGGATATAAAGATATTATTGAAGAGCTACTGTTTCTCAAGAGTTCCAAAAAAAATTTGCAAAGAAAAAGCAAGCTTAAGGTTTGCAAAAGTGAAGAGAGGCAAAACGTGGCAGAATCTGCGAAAAACAGAACAGCAGGTAGTAGAGAATTTTTTCGGGGAACTTCTGCAACTCAAATCAAAAAACTCAGAACATACGAAAGTTTCACAATTGTGTAGAGCATACTTTCAAAAAAATCAGATCAAAAAGATGATCTGGTGATTTTATTCAATTTTTTCTGTCAAGGGACAGAATCTGTTTTCTGGACAGCATGTCACAACTTTTGCTTCCCTTATCATAAGAGGCTATAACTTGGCACAAAGCTGAAAATAAAGATACAATGATGTTGCTACAGTAGTAACAATCATCAAGACCACTAAGAACAGAACAAAAGCAAAAAGAAAAACCTAAATTCGTTGCGGGCTGCCTCCCGAAAGCGCTTCTTTAAAGCCATTAGCTAGGCTTAAAGATTATGAAAGATGCTCACAAGAGAATAAGAATTGAAGCAAAAGAGAGCATCAAGAAGCAAATGTGAAACACATTTAAGCCTAACCCACTTCCTATGCATAGGCATCTTGTAAGAAAATAAATCAAAGAAGCACAAAGTGACATGCATAGGAAGGTAGAACAAGAATAACTTCAAAACTTTCAACATGAAGAGAGGTGTTTTTGTAACATGGAAGTTTCTACAACCAAACTTTCCTCTCTCAAAGTAATTTTCAGTAGCATCATGAACAACATCAAGAATATAACTATCACATAAATCATGTTGTTCATGACCTACAAGCACACATGTATTGTTTTCAACACGGTTTTTAGGATGATAAGATAGATGCAACCCATCACATTGAGCCTTGATAAGAGCAAAATTCTCCGGAATAGTTGGAGATTTCAAATGGATAATAGGGAAATCAAGTGTGTGTGCAACAACAATAATTTCATGCTTAACATAAGGAACTATAGCAAGTTCATCTTCGTAGGCATCATCCATAGTGGCATCATGGCCATCAACAAAGCAAGTATCAAAATCATCAGAAAGGGAAGTATCAAGTGAGTCCTCGGAATCATAAGATTCCTCTTCATAGCAATCATTAGCCTCTTCTTGGGCAGCAAGCATTCTATTTTTAAAATCCTCAATATAAGCATTGGAAGTATAATTCTCAAAGCAATAAGCAAGAACAACAAAGTTTTCAGACTTGTGAATAGTATCGTAATACTTTTCAATCAAAGAAGCAATCTCATAAGCACCTTTAAAAGCAACAAACTCTTCAATCTTTTCAACATCAAAGTAATCATAAACACCTTTGGCATAAGAAGATAGGATCTCATTTTCATTAAACTCACATTGGAAAAGAAGGTGTTTACGCTCTATATTAGAGCAGCAAGTAAAATCATAAATGTGGCATAAACACTCAGCATAGCAATAAGAAACTTGTATTTGATCCCATAAGTGTTTCCCTTTCTGAGATAGGCGGTGCCGCGTATAATGTGCATGCTCATCCAACGATTTTCCCTCAACCAAGTCGGTTGGGTTTTTAGCGCGAGCACAAATTGATCGAAGACGATCCAAGTGAAACATGTCCATCCTACCATATTTGGGTGGTTCCACACCCAGGCTTCGTTTGGTACGAGTGGATTGAGGAGGTTTTGAGGGGAATTACCCCGCGTGGGCCAAAATACTCCCAATTCCCTGGCAGCCTATTTGGTACGAGAGGTTTGTGTGGGCCGCAAATTCTGATCCCCTTCGATCCCTGCAGTTTAGCGTGGTTCTGGAGCCTCCTCTCGACAGACGTGGAAAAGACGCCTCCTCTCCTCTCTCGCGAAAGAAGACGCCGCCGCCGCCGCTCTCCTCCGCCCTCGCCGACGTCGAAACCTGGCATTCTCCCCGGTGAGACCCTCCGCGCCATCCCTCTTTTTCCACTCTATTCCCTTTGCGTCGTCCCCCTCTTCCCTCCGCGCCGCCCACTGTCGTACTCTAGGGTTAACACCGACGAGGGCTGACGAGATGCGCGATTCCTCGCCGTTGCCGTCGATGGAGCAGAGTCCCTCCGTTCCGCCCACCGGCGAGGTGGTCGTCGAGGAGTGTCCGTCGAGCCTCTCCTGCTCACCGCTCTGTGCAGGTACATGCGTGTTAGGCTTGAGCAACATGTAGATACGAGTCCTGGTAGATGTCATGCCGGCCGATGTCACTCCTGACCTGAGTAGATACGAGTTCATAGGAACCAATTATTTCAGGTAGATTGCAGTTTTAGCTCACCGTTTCTGTTTATCAAACTTTAACTTTTTTTCCTCTGTTTGCTACTGGTCTCCTACTGTATTAGGCTTGAGCAACTGAAGTATACCGCAGAAATTCAGTTGGATTTCTGAATCTCCTACTGTATTTCTTTTTCACTTTACCAGAAGCAGCAAAACTGTTTGTTTCGGTTGCTCAACCATGCTCTGTAAATCCTTGCAAGATTTAGAGGTGTACCAGTTTTGTAATTGTCCTGATTACAGTATCATGTTTGTTTCCTGATTCCAGTTTGTTACTGCTTCAAATTTATCCAAATGCTAGCTTTGGGTGTGTTTTAGCATTCAATTTTTACCCAATTTTACCCAATTCTAGTACTTACTTCTATTTAGCATTCAATTTATGGATGCACGTTTCTTCAGCATCTGAGCCAGGTACTAGTAGTAACCGTAGGTTCAGTGTAGATCTTTTTCATTTTCTTCAGTTCCTTTGTTCTTCTGAGAGAAGATTAGTACAGTAATATTTTTCTGTTACTTTGTCTGCAACAAACAAATAAATCAATGAATCAGGGACCTATCACCGTACTACTATGAAGTACAGTAGTACCTCTGTGAGAATAATGGATTCGCTGCATACTTTTGGTGGCATTTCATTTTTATTCTCATTTCGGAGATGAGCTTTGCAAAAACTGCAATGTTTCATCGCATAAGGACCAAATCTGAAATTGTGCTTCTATTATTTTGACAGATACCCGCCCCTTGGAATCTTGTTGGAGTAGACGAATTACCTCCTTCTTTGATCCGGTATCAACGCCAACTTTCGGTACTAACTATCTATATTTCTCTATCTTGTATTGCACTTTCTTATTTTCATCTATGTACCATACCTTCCTAGTAGCTCTTATAGGCTTATTTATTTCTTTTTTGTTCTAGTTTTAGCGTCGAGATGAATTCTCAGATTCTCGACCGAATTAGGAAGAGGCGAGATGAGGATGACGACGACATGTTGTTCCTTATTTGGCCAGTATTGAACCGAATGCTAGGACCAGTCGAGAAAAAGCAGCGACATAGTTCCATCTTATATGGCAAGAAGCGCGTTAATGATATTCTTACTGGGCATGTTAAGAATTGCCTAGTAGCTTATAGGATGGAGCCACATATATTTAGGGCTTTGGCTTCTTACCTTAGAAGAGAAAAAATGATATTGGATACAAGAATTAAGGTGGAGGAGAAGTTGGCTTTCTTCCTATACATGGTGTCGCACAACGCATCTTATGAAGATATGCAGTTAGAATTCCAACATAGTGGTTGGACATTTCATGAGTACATCAAGGATTTCTTTGATATCTTCCCGGTCTTAGCTAGTCGGTTTTTGAAGCCTCTCAACATTGATGAACCGCACCTGAAAATCTCCACCGACACAAGATTCTATCCTTATTTCCAGGTTTTCATTTATTGACCCAACCTTCCACAATTCCTATCTTATCTACCTCAAAGTTCTTTATTGACATGCAATCTATTTTCTTTCAGAATTGTATTGGAGCGATTGATGGATCTCATGTGCCTATCACTGCAACACCAGAAATTTCCGCTCCATTTCGGAATAGGAAGGGCAGCCTTAGTCATAATGTGATGGTTGCATGTGACTTTGACCTAAGAATTACTTTTATATCATGCGGCTGGGAGGGTTCTGCTACGGATGCGAGAGTTCTTCATTCTGCGTTGAGGAACGGGTTTAGCGTACCCGATGGGAAATTTTATCTTGTCGATGGTGGTTATGCGAATACACAATCATTCCTAGCACCATATCGGGGTGTGAGGTACCATCTCTCTGAATTTGGCCATGGACACCATCGACCACAAAACTATAGGGAATTGTTTAATCATCGACATGCCGTTCTTCGCAACCACGTGGAGAGAGTCTTAGGAGTTCTAAAGAAGCGATTCCCAATTCTTCACGTTGGCACCCTTCATCCAATCAAGAACCAAGTTAAAATTCCAGCAGCAGCTGCAGTTCTTCACAATATAATCAAAATGCATAATGGTGATGAGGAGTGGCTTGATAATCAGCCCAATAACATAGCACCAAATGATTATGTTGATGTTCCAAATGGTGGAGAGAATCATGTTGGGGAGAACGGCTTAGGGAACACTTTAAGGGATCAAATTGCAATGCAAATGTGGGAAGCATATCAACATCAATAGCCAACCATTTTGGTGCGTGTTTTTATCATATAAGAATTAACTTTTATAATCTTCCTTGTGTGCTAATGTAATCATTGTTGCAATGCAGATATGTATCCAAAAGGGTCCCCAAAGTACAACTTGGCGCAGGCTAGTGCAAGGAAAAGTTCTCTTGCTGTGAAAAAGCCATCACCCAAGCTCAGGAAAACTCCCCCAAAAGGTACACTTGAATATACCTTTTCCCATTAGTATTGCTGAACTTTGGCTTGAATAAGATTTCCTGCTGCACAGTTATCACATTAGTATTGCTCAGCTTGAATATACCATTTGCTTGTGTAGCTAAAAAGCCAAGAGCCCAATGGAATCCAGCTCTTGAAAAGGCTTTGGTTGAGATACTTCATGAGCATAATAATCCTTATCATAGAGGTCAAAATGGTTGGTCAAGTGAAACGTGGAACAGGATGACTAAAATATTCCATGAAAGATATGATCACACCAATTTCACTAAGGTTCAGATCCAGGAGAAGCAAAAGGAACTAAAGGGCCAATACAGGCTAATCAAAGATGCCCGGAAACAAAGTGGTGTTGGGTGGAATTATCACACAAACATGATAGAAGCTGACCCGCATCTTTGGCATAATATGATTATAGTAAGAATTCCATGTTTCCATCTTTGCAATTTGTAACTTAAATTCCGTTTCATATTTGCAATTTGTAACTTGAATTCATTTCTTCCATTTGCAGACATGGCCAAAATTAAGTAAATTTCAAAACACATCATTTCCTCTTTATGACTTGCTAGGTGACCTTTATGATGGTAAGTTTAATGAATATCATTTCTTGATGTCGACCTTCCATTACTAGGTGGCCTCTTATGATAGTAATTTGGGTGATTTGTGCAGGCCACATAGCTCAAGGAACCTACAATTTCACATCTGCTGTTGATCCTCAAGTGACACAAGTTGAGAGTGATGGTGATTCTCAAGCTGAAAGAGAAGGGCCTGCCTTATCTCTTGATTTGAATGATGACTTGCAACTTCTTGACGATCCAATGGATGCTCCTCCAATGGATGCTCCTCCAATGGATGATACTCAAGCTGGGGTAGATGTTGCTGCTCAAAGAGGTGTTGCTGGCAAGAAGCCTCGGAAAGAACCTAAGAAGCCGAAGAAGCGTGAAGATGCAATGGTCGGAGTGATGGAGAAGTACGTTGAGATAAAAAGAAAGCAAGCGGAGGAGGAATCTGCTTTCCTGGCTGTATCAAGAAATGCACAAGATTTCACAATTAGCAAGTGCATCGTTGTTTTGCACAAGATGCAAAGTATCGAGCGTGGTGAAAGAGCTGCTGCCTACAAGGTTTTCAAAGTGGCTGAGAACCGTGAGACGTTCCTGATTTCGGCTGCGGATGATGAAGAGAGCGCCGCCGAGTGGCTTCGGAGTGAGATGGCGGAGTTGCCCCAACGTATTTAAGGTAAGCTATCAACATAGTTTAAACAATATTGCTCCTGAAATCTGAAAATCTGAAGTATCCATATGCTCTGTTTCTAGTACAAAAATCTGAAGTTTCCATGTTTGTTTGAAATCTGAAAATTTGAAGTATCCATATGCTCTGTTTCTAGTAAGATGGCACAAAGTATCAACTGTCAAGTGCACTTGGCACATGAATTGCTACATATAAGATGCCGGGTTTTTGCTTACATTTAAGCATGAATCGATTGCTTTGTTCAGATTAGTCAGTAGAGAAGAGGCAGACTTTGTTCAGAAGGAAATAAAACAAAAATATATGCATGTTTTTGTACAGATGCACCGCGTGTTGCTCCCATGAAACCAGTAGGAATAGAATCAGGAATGTAACTAGGATGCTCATAAAAAATACAACTTACCCGCACCGTGACACCAGTTGTAGTACATCTTAGCTTTCTTTTAATGGTACTTCTATGACTCTGTGAGAATAATTGAGCAAAGTAATCTGAAAAGAGTAATAATTTGTATCCAGGTTGGGGATGTGAGCGTCCAACTTCTGCTTCAGTCTTTTTTCTATATATTATTGCTTTCAAACTTAATACTAGCTATATATGGTAAGCTACTGCTATCTTGTCTGCCAATTACTACTAATTAAGCTATCCAGTGAGTAGAGTAGTACAAGTAACCAACGTATATATGCTAATCAGTGAAGCTGCTGATCGAGAGTGATGCAAAGTGTATGAGCACTAGCACACAAGCATGCATGCTCAGTTGCTAAAAAATAAAGGTAAGTTGTCCGGTTCTGTTTTTTCTGGACATTACAGTGCTGTGTGTAGGTGCCAGTGCCATTTGGGTTTACCATTCTGTGTATGCATGGTAAAAGATGGTCTGCTCTGATCATTGTTGTAAATTTTGGAACTTGTCTGAAAGTAAAAGTAGGTGAATGGAACTTGTCTAAAAGTAAAAGTAATAGTTCCTTGCACATTATATTATTTCAGGTTTTTCCCTTTTGATCTTGTTTGTTATTTGGTCTTCCGCCTAGCTGACCATTATTTTTGCCATTCAGCCTGTGATGCGTTGCGGTACCCAGATGTTGACGCAGAGTAGAGAAAGATCAGAGCAGGACTCCTGTCAGTTCACCTCTTCAGAAGTTTTGCCTCCTAGGACACAATGACAGCAGAACTAGACACCTGCTTTTGCATATTGATAGGTAGTAGATGATGCAGTGTTGATGCAGAACTTGGTTGTTTAAGTCTGCAAACAACGTCTGGCCTTGTGGTTGGTGATAGCAGAACTGGCCTTGTGGTTGTAGTAGTTGATGCAGTGTTGCTCTTCTGACATTCATTCATCTATGTAGTGTGGTTGGTACTGCTTCTTGGATGAAGCATTTTAGTGTGGTGTTCTTGCGATGGATCGATGATCCTGCATTCCTTTTGGATGAACATCTGCTCTTTGTAGATGGACATGCTGCTTTTATTGCATTATTGATTCATGACTTGTTGTAATGGTAAAGATTGCATTTTTATATGTTTGCCTAAAATCGAATCCACCTCTAACAAACAAGTTTTTATATGAAAGGGATTCTGGTTGAAGGGATTTGGGGGGTTTGAAGGGGATTTGAGAGGATTGGGTGAAAGAAGGGGATTCACCAAATCCTCTAAAATCCCCTCCTCTCTAATCCTCCTCAATCCACTCGTACCAAACGAAGCCCCATGGTGAAGATAGCATCAGTAGGTATTTTTGGTATTTTTGATAAGGGACACAAAGATAAAAAATGAAAGGTAAACTAACAAGACTAAAAAACAAAGGTAAAGGGTAGTGTGCAACTCCCCTATCTTAGCACTCGGAGTCCCCGGCAACGGCGCCAGAAATCTTTCTTGATGTGCGAGGTGATGATAGTGATTTCTCGCCCTTCGTTGGTAAACCCCAAGTGGAAGGTGTGATGTAGCACAGCAGCAAAATTTCCCTCAGTAAAGATACCAAGGTTTGTCTCCAGTAGGACTCCGGAGATGATAAGTAGGTGTCAGCGGCGCAACTGACGCGGACCTGCACACAGACACAAATAACTTTGTTCCCAACGAAGTTCAGAGAGGTTGTCAATCTCTCCGGCCTTGTTGTTCACAAAGGATCAAACACAAGGGATAATGATAGCAACTGAAAGTAAAAGCAGAAAAGTAAATGAGCGTGGAAACAGTGATGAAGATATGGACCGGGATACGTGATGTTCACTAGTGATGTCTCTCTCCCAAAAGACGATAAAACTGCTATGCGAGGTGACCAAATTACAGAAGGGCAATTGACAGGATTATAAACGCACCGCAATGCTAACTATGCTACAAAAGAAAGGAAGAGGCTCAAAAGCATGGGCAGAACGCCAAAATAAGTAGACCGAAATCCAACTGCATCTACTACTAATCATCCACCTTGAGATATCTATCCAGAACATCTCGCTGGTATTAAGTTGCGAGCCCCACCCAAAGTGTAAACCCAAAGCAACAGACAACCGCATTAAAAAGCACTTTGCGTAAAGTAAACAATCCTTGTAACCGCGGTTACAAGCACCGTTGTTTTTCCCCTTGTGGCAACAGCACATCCCCTAGACTCATGTTTCTGTCACTCAAGCGTGTCATCAGGGGGCATGAACCCACAATCGAGCATAACGTTCCCTCTTGGGGTTACTACCCACTACTTGGCCAAAGCAATAAACAACAACGGAGAACATGCAAGAATTACTTAAGAACAAAAATATAAGAGATAAGAACCAAATATATTACTCAATCACAATCTGAACATAATCTCATAATCCATCAGATCCCATCAAACTCAGCATAGCAATAGCAGAAAGATTACAAAAGTGCCTCGATCATGTAGGGCAGCTCACGAGGTCTAAACCATGAAGAACAAAGAGGGGAGGAGAACATCACATAGCTACTGATCACGGACCCATGGTCCAAAGGAAACTACTCACGACACATCCGGGAAGCATCCATGGTGGAGAGGAGACTCCCGGAGGTCGGCCCTCCCTCCGTTAGGGTGCCGGGAAGAGGTCAGCTGGTGCTCCCGATCTCGGAAGCGTGGCGGCGGCGGAACAGAGGCGAGATCGCGAAAAAGGGTTCTTTCCTTGAGGGTTTCTCATCACGGATAATATATAGGCGAAGGGGGCAGCCAGGGGGCCACCAGGGGTCCAGGCACCCCCCCCCCTGGCGCGGCCAGCCCCTGGGGCGCGCCACCAGGGCGCCTGGGCCCCTGGTGGTGGCCCTCTGGCCCCACCTAGGTTCATCTGGAAGGTTCTTCTGCGCTGATTTTTTAGCTGATTTTTCCCGAATTTTTGGAGCACATTTTATCTGGGGGAAAACTGAAATAGAAAAACAGCAGAAAACAGGAACTGGCACTGTGGTGCACTGAGTTAATAGGTTAGTCCAAATATGATCAAAAGTGTATGAAAGTGTATCTAGATCATAGCAATATCACACAAAACATGCATGGAGCAAGCAGAAATTATAGATACGTTTTGGACGTATCAAGGCCACGGCCTGAACACGAACCGGTTCTACTGACCGAATTGCACCGGTTCATGAGGCTGGGCTCTAGAACCGGTTCGTGTGGTGGGCCCGAGCCCAACGGCAACCTGCCACCACACATGTAGAACCGGTTTGTAGTACAAACCGGTGCTAAAGGTGTGGCGGCAGATTGCCGTTGGGCTGGGGGGCCACTAGAACCTTTAGCACCGGTTGGTGCTACCAACCGGTTCTAGTGTCCCACCTATAGAACCGGATGGTAGCACCAACCGGTGCTAAAGATTCTGCTATATATATATACTCCTTCTTCTCCAACATGAGCCGACCAAGCTCATTCTCTGTTTTTGAAGCTCACTTCTCTCTTTGCTCGAGTTCATCCTCCATTTTGGCCAACATTTGTGAAGATTTGAAGAAAACCTTCTACATCCAAGTGTTCACAAAGGTTAGCAGCTTTGTCCTCTCTCATTTTTGCTAGATTAGTTTGTGCTATGCTCTATATGTGTAGATTTGTGGACTTTAGTTTGGGAGCTAGCTATATAGTGATATGTGGAGTTTATTTGATTTATATGCACTTTGAGCTCAAGTTAATTAGTATGCATATTTGTAGCGATTGCTTAGTGCCTTCCCGCACAAGGACGTATAGTTACCACCGTCGATCGCCCCCATCGTCCCTCTTCACCGGCACCACCTTGGTGAGCCTCTATATATGTGTTTCTTATTTTTTTTAATAAATTTTATTTGTATGACTTAGATAGATACTTGTCTAATTTTCTTACTTGTATGATTCTTTGTTATACATAGTGCGATGGTTATGGTATCCGCGCATGTCGGCCCTCGTCCTGTCTATGATTCGGATGTGGTATATATATATTATCTTTTATAACTATTAATTTGTTCCATTTTTCGTGTTTGACAATGATGATCAATTAAGTTGACATAGATATTTTTATCTAGGAGGTATGTGAACCGGAGATTGAAACTGACCCTCTGGTTGAGCGGTTAAATTTAGTTGAAAAAGAAAACGAGTATTTGACAGAAAATTTGAAAAAAGTTGAAGAAGAGAAGATGATATTGGAGTTGTATGTTGCCGATGTCGTCGGTGATCACAAGAACAAGATGGATGTAATGCGCATGAAGATTAGGAAAATTAGAAAATATGCCCTTACTAAAGAGGCTTGGTATCATTATGCTGTTGGAGCAATTGGTACCTTTGTTGCGATATTGATCGCATTTATTATTGCATTTAAATGCTTTAGGTAGATAGTTTTATGTTGTTTTTATGATAATAAGTATGTGTATGAACTTTATGTATGATCAACTTTATGTATGAATTGAACAATCTTTATGCATGTATGATCAATTTTATGTATATGAATTACTTGTATTAATTTTATCTTTTCGATGTTGTGCCATTATGAAGATGAGTCGGCAATGGATGTACGAAGACCGGCGCTCTGGCGAGTTCATTAATGGCTTGCATAGTTTTCTGCAAGTGGCTGAGGCTAACAAGCGGGATGGTTTTATGTGTTGTCCATGTGGTGTCTGCAAGAGTAATAAGAGCTACTCTGACTCAAAAGATATTCACCTCCATCTGTTTAAGCATGGTTTCATGTCCGGCTATAACTGTTGGACCAAGCACGGAGAAAGAGGGGTTCTGATGGAAGAGAATGAAGAAGATGAGGATGATGACAGGTATCCTGGGTTACATCTGCCTAAATACGGTGGTACAATGGGGGAACAGAATTAAGAACAAGAGAAAGAACAAGAAAGCGAAGAAAAGGCATCACATGAGCCCGATGATGAGCTTCGCCGTGTCATTGTTGATGCACAAAGAGGATGCGAAAGCGAAAGGGAGAAGTTGAAGTTCAATCGCATGTTAGAGGATCACAAAAAAGGATTGTACCCAAATTCCGAAGAGGGAAACACAAAGTTCGGTGCCGCACTGGAATTGTTGCAATGAAAGGCAGAGTATGGTATACCTGACAAGGGATTTGGGAAGGTACTGAAAATATTTAAGAAGAGGCTTCCAAAGGATAACGAATTGCCTGACAACATTTACGAAGCAAAGAAGCTTGTTTTCCCTCTAGGACTAGAGGTGCAGAAGATACATGCATGCCCTAATGACTGCATCCTCTACCGTGGTGAGTACGAGAATTTGAATGAATGCCCGGTATGCAGTGCATTGCGCTATAAGATCAGACGAGATGACCCTGGTGATGTTGAGGGCGAGCGCCCCAGGAAGAGGGTTGCTTCCAAGGTGATGTGGTATGCTCCTATAATACCACGGTTGAAACGACTATTCAGAAACAAAGAGCATGCCAAGTTGTTGCGATGGCACAACGAAGACCGTAAGAAAGACGGGAATTTGAGACACCCCGCTGATGGGTTACAATGGAGAAAAATCGAGAGAATGGAAGAAAAGGAAAATGGCAAGTTTACAAAGGACCCCAGGAACATATGGTTTGGTTTAAGTGCAGATGCCATTTATCCTTTTGGGGAGCAGAGCAGCAATCATAGCACATGGCCTGTGACTCTATGTATCTACAACCTTCCTCCTTGGAAGTGCATGAAGCGGAAGTTCATTATGATGCCAGTGCTAATCCAAGGCCCTAAGCAACCCGGCAACGACATTGATGTGTACCTAAGGCCATTAGTTGAAGAACTTTTACTGTTGTGGGCTAAACCAGGTGTACGTGTGTGGGATGAGAACAAACAGGAGGAATTTGATCTACGAGCATTGCTGTTTGTAACCATCAATGATTGTCCTGCTCTTAGTAACCTTTCAGGACAGACAAACAAGGGATACAAGGCATGCACACACTGTTTAGATGAGACTGAAAGTATATATTTGCCCAACTGCAATAAGAATGTGTACCTGGGACATCGTCGGTTTCTTCCGACCAATCATCCCTTAAGAAAGAAAGGCAAGCATTTCAAAGGCGAGGCAGATCACCTGAAGAAGCCTGTCCGCCGTACTGGTGATGATATACTTGATATGGTAAAGGATTTACCAGAGCAAGTAGTCTTTGGAAAGGGTCCTGGTGGAAAATCTGTTCCGCATGACGCTGACCGACACGCACCCATGTGGAAGAAGAAATCTATATTTTGGTACCTACCCTATTGGAAACACCTACATGTCCGCTCTGCAATCGACGTGATGCACGTGACGAAGAATCTTTGCGTGAACCTGCTAGGCTTCTTGGGTGTGTATGGGAAAACAAAAGATACACCGGGGGCAAGAGAGGACAAGAAACATATGAACGAAAAAGAAGGCATGCCCCCAAAGCAGTATGAGGGTCAAGCCAGCTACACTCTTACCAAAGCAGAGAAGGAAATCTTTTTTGAATGCCTGCTCAGTATCAAGGTCCCGTCTGGCTTCTCGTCGAACATAAAGGGAATAATAAATATGATAGAGAAAAAGTTTCATAACCTAAAGTCTCATGACTGCCACGTGATTATGACGCAACTGCTCCCGGTTGCATTGAGGGGGCTTCTACCAGAAAATGTTCGATTAGCCATTGTGAAGCTATGTGCATTCCTCAATGCAATTTCTCAGAAGGTAATCAATCCAGAAAGTCTACCAAGGTTACAAAATGATTTGGTCCAATGTCTTGTCAGTTTTGAGTTGGTGTTCCCACCATCCTTCTTCAATATTATATATGACGCACGTGCTGGTTCACCTAGTCGATGAGATTGCAATTATGGGTCCTGTATTTCTACACAATATGTTCCCCTTTGAGAGGTTCATGGGAGTCTTAAATAAATATGTTCGTAACCGTGCTAGGCCAGAAGGAAGCATCTCCATGGGCCATCAAACAGAGGAGGTCATTGAGTTTTGTGTTGACTTTATTCCTGACCTTAAGCCGATTGGTCTTCCTGAATCGCGGCATGAGGGGAGAATGGGTGGAAAAGGCACGCTAAATCACGCCCAATAATATGTAGGGACGCAGAATCTTGGAAGAAAGCACACAATATTGTTCTACATAATTCTGCCTTGGTGGCCCCGTATATCGATCAACACGAGAATATTCTACGCTTTAAAAACCCGGAGTAGTGAAGTCTGGATTAAGAAGGAACACAATAGGACTTTCAGCGGTTGGTTGCAAGACCATCTCACGGGTAACGACACTGTTGAAGAGGAGTTGTACTTGTTGTCCGGCACACCATCTTTGAATATAATGACTTTCAAAGGGTACGAGATAAATGGGAATACATTTTACACGATCGCCCAAGATGAAAAGAGCACCAACCAAAACAGTGGTGTTTGCTTTGATGATGCAATCAACAATAAGCAAAAGATCACATATTATGGTTACATAGAGGAGATATGGGAACTTGACTATGGACCTGATTTTAAGGTCCCTTTGTTTCGGTGCAAATGGTTCAATCTGACAAGGGTAAAGGTAGACCCGCAGTACGGAATGACAACAGTGGATGTCAACAATCTTGGGTACAGAGAGGAACCATTCGTCCTAGCCAATGATGTGGCTCAGGTTTTCTATGTGAAGGACACGTCTAGCAAAACGAGAAAAAGGAAAGATAAGGAAGCGAATACATCATACGGTGAGCCAAAGCGCCACATAGTTCTTTCAGGGAAAAGAAACCTTGTGGGAGTGGAGGACAAGACAGACAAGTCAGAAGATTATGAAAAGTTTCATGAAATTCCTCCCTTCACAGTAAAAACTTACCCAAGCATCGTGTTAAATGAAGAAGATTGTCCATGGTTACGGTGCAAAAAGAAAGGGAAACACGCGAAGAAATATTTTATATGTACCACTCTAGGATGTGATCCGGCTTCAACGCCAAATGGTTTCCCCTGCATATAGCCCGACGGTGGCGGCTCATGAGTGCAATGCACCGTCGGACGTATGCAGGGAATCCGAAAGATTTGTATTCGGTCGATGAACTCAGAAAAGGTTGAAACTTGACACGGTATCATCATTTGACCCATATAACATGTGGGCAAAAGTTGAGAGGGTTACGACAAAAACTAGATGCACTTCGTGTACAAACTGGACCATCTTTTTCGAAGTGTGAGGGTTTTAGACGAAAATTGATCTGTTACAAAGGCATTTTATTTTTCTAAACTTTTTTGAACTCAAGACTTTTTGTGCATTCAATATGTACCATTCAAAGCCATATACTAAAATTTGAACCCTTTCTGACTTCATTTGCTATTTTTCATGCATTTAATGATTTATTTTGTGCCAAATGACCTTGAAAATGGAAAGCATCTACAAATGAACTCAAAAAAGGTTGAAACTTGGCATGGTATCATCATTTGACCCATATAACATGTGTGAAAAAGTTGAGAGGGTTACGACAAAAACTGGATGCACTTCGTGTACAAACTGGACCATCTTTTTCGAAGTGTCGGGGTTTTAGACGAAAACTCATCTGTTACAAAGGCATTTCATTTTTCTAAACTTTTTTGAACTCAAGACTTTTTGTGCATTCAATATGCACCATTAAAAGCCACATACTAAAATTTGAACCTTTTCTGACTTCATTTGCTATTTTTCATGCATTTAATGATTTATTTTGTGCCAAATGACCTTGAAAATAGAAAGCATCTACAAATGAACTCAGAAAAGGTTGAAACTTGGCATGGTATCATCATTTGACCCATATAACATGTGTGCAAAAGTTGAGAGGGTTACGACAAAAATTGGATGCACTTCATGTACAAACTGGACCATCTTTTTCGAAGTGTGAGGGTTTTAGACGAAAACTCATCTGTTACAAAGGCATTTAATTTTTCTAAACTTTTTTGAACTCAAGACTTTTTGTGCATTCAATATGCACCATTCAAAGCCACATACTAAAATTTGAACCCTTTCTGACTTCATTTGCTATTTTTCATGCATTTAATGATTTATTTTGTGCCAAATGACCCTGAAAATGGAAAGCATCTACAAATGAACTCAGAAAAGGTTGAAACTTGGCATGGTATCATCATTTGACCCATATAACATGTGTGCAAAAGTTGAGAGGGTTACGACAAAAACTGGATGCACTTCGTGTACAAACTAGACCATCTCTTTCGAAGTATGAGGGTTTTAGACGAAAACTCATCTGTTACAAAGGCATTTCATTTTTCTAAATTTTTTTGAACTCAAGACTTTTTGTGCATTCAATATGCACCATTCAAAGCCACATACTAAAATTTGAACCCTTTTTGACTTCATTTGCTATTTTTTCATGCATTTAATGATTTATTTTGTGGCAAATGACTTCAAAAGAATTATTAAAAAACTCCAAATATGAAAAATTAACCTTTAGATCCGGCTTCACACACCAACTGGTGCTAAAGTACCCCCTTCCCGCTTATATTTTCGCCCGAAAAAGGGATGTAATTGGGGACCTTTAGCACCAGTTGGTGGGCGAAACTGGTGCTAAAGGTGCCCTGTTATATATATCGACACTTAGCGCAGTTCCCCCCCGACCACTTCATATCGTCTCCACGCCTCCAGGCCGTCGCCTTCGCCCTCGCCGTCGTCGTCGCCGTCCCCCTCGCCGTCGCCCTCGCCGTCATCGTTGTCGTCGCCCTCGTCGTCGCCCTCGCCGTCTCCGCCGTTCCTCGCCTTCGTCGCCGTCGGCGCTGGCGCTGGTGAGCTCTCCTCTTCCCCCCTGTCCGACCACATGCATGTGTCAACGGCGAGCTGCGCCGTCGTAGTACCCCAGCGAGGATCCCGACGACGATGCTAGATGGACATTTTTGCTAGATGGACATTTTTTCTATGGACATGTTGCTAGATGAACATTTTGCTAGATGAACAATTTTGCTAGATAAACATGTTGTTAGATGAACATTTTGCTAGATGAACATTTGGTAGATGAACATTTTTGTTAGATGAACATTTTGCTAAATGAAATTTTTTGTTGCAAGCCTTGTAGTCAAGTATATATATGCTAGGCGCCAAAAATGTATTTAAAAAAATTATTTTAGTATGTGGCTTTGAACGGTGCATGAATGAAATTTTGTTAGTATATATATTGTTATAAATATTATTAGTATATATATTGTTCTAAATATTATTAGTATATATATATATGAGATGTTTTACAATTTGAGCTATAGATCAATAGCTATTAACATGCAAATATTGAGATATTTTTAGTTGTAATTTTA
The DNA here is from genome assembly GCA_950022295.1 of Bromus sterilis. NCBI lineage: Eukaryota > Viridiplantae > Streptophyta > Magnoliopsida > Poales > Poaceae > Bromus > Bromus sterilis. The sequence goes on along the minus strand of OX465597.1, from coordinate 4,331,981 downwards.
TTAGTTTCATTAGTGAGAATGCCGGGCCCGCATCCTCGTTACCGTCGCGCTCCGGGAGTTCTAGACGGGATGCGCAATGTCTTGGACTGGGCTCCGCCCGGATGGCACTGGGAGGAGGTTTCCGGGGTGCGTCGCTTAGCGAGGAATCCGGGTTTTGTCGTCGACCCGGATCTTCTTTGGTGGCGGTCGCGTGGGCCACAGTCGGCGCGAAGGGAGCCGGCCCCTGAGGAGGTTGTACGCCGACGTGTCAGGGAGGAGGACGACCACGTCCGTCGCTACATGGCGGCGTTGGACGCTGATGCATGTAAAATGCATACATGAACTTTGCATGTTATTACTTGTTTTTCCTACATATTAACAACTTATATTAATGTTTTATAATGATTTGGGGGATTTTCTAAATAATCCCCCTTCTTTTGGTTCTAACCTTTTTTTTCCAGAAAACGTACTTTTTAGTGTTTCAGACTTTCCGGGAGCTTCGGGACTCCAGAAAGGGCAAGGCCAAAGAACACGGTTCAGAATTTTCGAGACGAAGACCATGGGCCAAAGTAGAGGGCCAAAAGGCCAACCAGGTGGCAAAGAGGACCCTCCACGCGGCCAGATTCCTTGGCCGCGTGAGACTTGAAGCGTCTACTTTCTGTTTTTCTAAGCAAAGCATTTATCGTAGAGACTTGAAGCGTCTAGTTTTTGTTTTTATTTTTGTTTTGATAAGACCACCACCATCATTTTATATGAGATTGAGCTACTGGAGTTTGGGGTTGGAATGTATTGGATGCTAGTATTATGATTTGGAATAGGGATGCCATGGTTGATTCGAAGAGCTACATATGTTTGCATGATTTATAGACTTTTTATGTGTAGAAATTTGCAATAATGTTGTCTTGAGCTATCTCTTATTCATGTCCTTGATGTTAATTGCTGGTTTATTTAGTTTGTCATGAAATGAGTAGTTCTATGGACATATGCATGCATACTAGCTGGTCAACTATCTCCCTCTTGCTAGCCAAAAATTTAAAAATTCCAACAAGTAAAAACTTGTTTCCAACACTCCTTAGCCAAGTATTTCCAGTGAGTCCACCATATCTTCCCATTAGCTTCATTGTTATTCCGAGTATGTTCACCATGTTATTGTGTTATTTATGTTCTAAATTAAGATATTCACTTTATTAATTGTCATGGGTTGAACTTGGGATAGGACTCTCACGAACTTTTGAAGGCACACTTTACTTTTTATGCATCTAATAAACATGACCCAATAATGGGAGCCACAAGTTTTGCGTTTGACAAGTGTGTGGTTGGGGGCTAGCTATAAACGTGTATCACCGGAAAGCTTTCAACATTGCACAAAAAAAAATTACATTTGGTTGATATCATGTACTTTTGTTTTTGGACTCCTGCCATGCCGAAATGAAATAGAGGAATAGTAAGTTTTGATGAGTAAGTATCTATATGACTAGAGAAACGCATTGGGCCGCTAACCCAAGCCATGCTTTATCATGGTGGAAATTTACTTACAGCTTGAGTGACTCTACAACACATCCTACAATAAAATAAGAAGCTATGCATAATAATGAATGAAAATAAAAAGGATGATGAGTCTACTCCGTTTGTTCATATTGTCATTGTAACATGGGCTTGTTTCCATGTCATGGGGCAAGAGGTACCTCTTTGCGGTTCTCTATGATGTCATTAATACTTATTATGATTGTACAAAGGTTATTAGGAATCTTAAGTAGAGTAATCATGGAGTAGGTTTTCACACTCACGGGGCATGAGGCTTTCAACCACCTTGTCATTCTCATTACTTCAATACTCACAATTTTAAGATGCTAGTGATAAAGGGGCAATGAGAGTCCTAGATCAATGGATACCACATTTCAATTAGTAATTTTAGTTGAATAATTTAGAGGCTAAATAAGACTTGATCATGTTTTACCTCTACTCAATTTTCTCCAAAGTGTCCACCATATTTTCTATTCTCCATTATGCTATTCTTTGACCAATATAGGATTTTATTTTTCATTTTGTGTATGCATTTGGTCCATAGTGCTTTTATTTCATTATACACTTTGTGAACTTTCATGAAGCATCTTTGCTTGCATATTTGATATTTCTTACAACATGAATTGTATATTGCTACTCATTTCTAGTATTAATCATTTGATTATATGTAGCATGAATAATCCTCCTTGATATCCCATGATTGTTTCAATATGCAAAGTCCATGTTAGTTTTATCACCTTCATACTCGAGGACGAGCATGGGTTAAGCTTGGGGATGTTGATGCATGTAAAATGCATACATGAACTTTGCATGTTATTACTTGTTTTTCCTACATATTAACAACTTATATTAATGTTTTATAATGATTTGGGGGATTTTCTAAACAATCCCCCTTCTTTTGGTTCTAACCCTGTTTTTCCAGAAAACGTACTTTTTAGTGTTTCAGACTTTCCGGGAGCTTCGGGACTCCAAAAAGGGCAAGGCCAAAGAACACGGTTCAGAATTTTCGAGACGAAGACCATGGGCCAAAGTAGAGGGCCAAAAGGCCAACCAGGTGGCAAAGAGGACCCTCCACGCGGCCAGATTCCTTGGCCGCGTGAGAGGCCCCCTTTTTGCCCCCGTGGCTCCGATGTCGTCGATCTTTCTTCTCCCGAGTGTCTCGTGACCTAAAAACGACTATATAAAGGGTCCCCTGGCCTTTTCGAGGAGGGGGCGGCGCCGAGAGACGAAACCACGAAACAGAGAGACAGAAGGCTGCCGCCGGAGAAGATCGGAGGGGGGAAACGCCGCCGGGATCACCCCCGGAGGGCTCCACCCCCCTCCGGCGTGTTTATCATCAACATCTACAACAAGATCAGCTCCATCTCTCCACTGTAATCTCTTGGCAAACACGATGTATGATGCAATACTATATTCCCTTGATGTATTGTGTCTCCCAGTCTATGTTTGAGTAGTGAATTGTTCTTGGCAATGGTGAAATAGTTCGTTGATTTGTTGCATACAAGTTTGTTATCTTCTATGATTGTCTTTATGTACAATATACGAGTGCACGCATATGTTGGGGAATGCATGTAAGGTGATCACCGGTAGCATAATGGAGTGGTGGTGACTTGGGAGTGACAGTAACCTGAGACCGAGCCACAAAGTTAAGTTATTGGGGGATATATATAGGGGACCTTAGAACGTAACGCTATGGTGGGACTTTATGTCTTAATCAATCTTGTGCAGTCATACTTGGCCACATGATCCATCATAAGGGGTTGTAGATCATTTACTTGACTATACCTATTCATGGCTCCTTCCTAGAAGAAACAACTAAGACTAAAACATGTGCTTCACTAATTGTGACAACCACACGAACGAAACACCTATTGCTAGAACACTTTCTCCCTTGAGATACTTGAGATATTTGCTGCTTGCTACTTGTGAAACTTGCTTAGAAACTTGCTTTAGAAACTTGCTCTAGGATTACTTGCTTCACTAGTTACTAGACAAACCACACTCCACGTCACTTGCTTTTAATTAGTTAGTTCCTTTTAGTCAAACTTATTGCTCTGCATAAACAGCCATATAAGAGGGTTATAGGGCTTTAGAGAATAGATAACCTTCAGCTCCTCGTGGGTTCGACACTCAAATACTTATCGAAAGGTAATACAATTGATCTCCTGCACTTGGGAGTCATCAGACGCCGGGTACTACAATTTACGGCAGGTGCTTCAGGGATCTCACCCTAGCTACGAGTGGGTGATGGTTCCTTCTCTTTGGGTGTCCACCGCCAGCCGGAGCCGACGTCGTTTACTGTTTTAGCTAGTGATATGTTATATATATATATATATGTACTAGCTCTAGTGATCGACATATATATTAGTGTTGCATATATGTGAACTAGATTATTCGAGATGTAAGCTGGATTATTATTCTAATATTATTGTTGCATGTGAACTTGATTATTTGAGATGTAATTTTCTATATTTGATTATACTAAATTGTTTTATCTTTTGCTGCATCTCATCGATATTAGTTAAGCTATGGACGACGTGTTCAATAGCGGCAGAGAGCAAGAAGATGATATATATACGAAATTATCCCCGACGCCGATATCGGTCCTCATGATGACGCCGATATCGGTCATCATGATGACGCCGATATCGATGATGACGACTCACGATATCTGAACGATTCCGGTGAGGGAATGTTCGGCGAAGGAAAAGAACAAGATCTTCAATTAACAACAAAGTCTGCCGAGGTATATATATAAATATATATATAATGCCTCTAGTGATCATAAATTTACAAATAATTGATTTATCACTAATAATTAACAAATATTTCTTCTTCTAGAAACCCGGATCGAGCAAATCTTCTTCAAGCAAAGCAAAACGTGGCCCGGCCAAATTGCCGCGGGATGATGTAAAGTACAACATCGATGGGATCGGTTTGAGTGGCCAGCCGAATGCTCCGGAAGCTCACGTAAAGAAATGGATAGCTATATGCGGAGTAATTGTTAGAGATAACATCCCGATAAGCACTCAAGAATGGCATCAACCAAAGGAAGGTGGAAACAAGAGTTTTGTCAGCGATAGAGCAAAAGAGGTTCCTTGGGCTAAACTCTTATCATATTTCACCCTACCAGATTGGCGACACTAGACGATGTGTTGAAAGTCAAGCATGCTGCTCTTAAGAAGATGGGAGAACTATTCCGATCTTGGAAGGTAAAGCTATGGTCCAAATACGTCGCTAATAATAAGAAGACTCCAATTTTCACTGGAGCACTAGCGAAGGTAGAAGCACATTTGGACCAATTTGTGGAGAACAACGAATCAGATGAAGCTAAACTTCGGTCGGAAATAAACAAGATTAATGTTGAGAAGCATAAGCTTTTCCTTACCATGGGGACAGGTGGCTACAAGTCCGTGTCGCCTAAGTGGGATGCATTTGAGAAGAAGCTGATTGTTGCAGGGGTCACTCCAGTCACAATATATTTTCCACCCAGGTGCAGGAGTTGGTTTTTTGGGCATGGGGGAAAGTTGGACCCAAAGACAGGGAAGGTGATTATAAAGGCAAGTCTTAAAGGAGCCGATCAAGAGATACTAAATGCAATTGATGATGCTAGGAATGAGATTTTCATCACCGAGAGAGAGAACGACGAGCTTACAGGTGCCGTCAAGAATCCTGAACATCCGGGACGAACGCGAGGCGTAGGCGTTGTTCCATGGCATGAGGGGTTTGCGGAGTATAAAGATACTTACAAAATCCATGCAAGAAAGAAGAAGCTGGAAGCAAACCATCTTTCAAAGTTGGAAAATGCTATGAAGGATATGCAGCCAACTCAAGATCCACCTGAAGCAACTACCGTCCCATCTATGACGAAAAGTAGTGTGGGCTCCACGGGAGTCGATGATGGTCACTACCCCGTGGATGATATCACAGAGCAGAAACGTTGCGATCTAATCTTCAAAATGAACAATATATCCATTAAGGTGGCGGACGGCTTTGCTTTAACGAATCCACCTGGAGCACTGCAGCACTGCAATCCGATTCCACCTGGCTATGCTCGTGTCGGGGTGGATGAAGTTGTGACGGAATATCAAGAACTAAACCTTGATATACCTGGAGGTGAAGGGCAGAAGACCCTCAGAGAAGCCAAACAAAGTGGTATCTATCTATGGAGAAAACAATGGATCATATTTCCAGCCATTATGTCACACTAGTGCAAAACAGGTCATTAGAACCGGTCTGGGAGGCCATTAGAAGCGGTTTTGGCAACCGGTGCTAAAGGTTCGGTGCTAGAGGTTGAACCCCTTTAGAACCGGTTGCTCACGAACCGGTTCTAAAATCTCTGCAGCCAGCCACGTGGTGGCAGGTCGGGAGCGAGGGCTCGGGAACCTTTAGCACCGGTTTGTAACACAAACCGATTCTAAAGGTTTAGAGGTTTAAGTTTTTTTAATTATTTTCTTTTTGGTTTTAATAGTTTAGGGTTTAGGGTTTATTAATTCTTTTCTTTTGGTTTTAGGATTACTGTTTATTTTACGCTATTACATAATGTACAATGCATATATATATACATGTAGAATATCTCGTAGCTAGCTAGAACCATCATATATAGCAGAATTATCGTACCTCCAACATATATATACATCGATCATATATAGTACTAGTGCCTCACCATCGCCCCTCTTTGCTTGCCTCGAGCCCACAACAGTGGAGGGAATTTGAATATACATACAGTTACATCATATGGACAACACACCAGTTTCCTATTACATATGGTAAGGGAATTCTCCGGTCGACTTATTTATGACTTCACGAAGAAGAAATCCCGCTATTTCCTCTTGAAGTGCTCGCATGCGATCATTTATGTCGAGTTTATCCCGCTTCTCCCAAATCTTATTATCTAAAGAAGATGATCAATATATGAATATATTACATATGGTAAGAACAAAGTCTAGATAGTATTTACGTACCATCATTGTTCTTTGATTAAACTTTTGGGTCATATAGCGAATGTTCTCCATTACGATGTAAGCACAAGGTTCAGTCCCAGATGTCTGCCTCATACACTTCACAACAAAATAGAATTCAAACAGATTTAATAATCAAGCATATATATGATAATGGTATATTGAAACTAGAAATATAATTAAATTGAATGTTCTCTCACATATTTATCGTACTGCCACATCAGCTTCTCCTTCCATTCACCGCGCTCGAGTTTTTTGGACTTTCCCCAAACTCTGTCGTCAAAGAAAATGAATAAAGGAGTTAATTACTTGATATAACAGAAACTTAAAGTGAACACTAAAGAAGCCTACATCTGTGATAATGATTAAAATTACGTGGTGAATGAGTTCTTAATTTCTTTATACTCACTAATATCTTTACGTAGTGAGTCCATTACTGTAACCATTCCTCTTTGGATTTCAATGTCTAGCAGGATGAAGTGATAGCTGCGCACAGTAAGCGGGTATCACTTATATAACAATATCGAGTAAGCAAAACTATAATTTGTAGTACAAAATAATGACACTCACTTGAAGTTGTAAGGAAATAGTATATGTTCTTCTGCATGTAGATCCCTCAAACTTTTAAGCAAAAGACCTCTCCGCGAAATCTGTATTATGTTTTACTGTTACTTCATGTATGGTATTTGGGTCAATGAACCCAATGCAAAAGACTCCAGCTTTTCTCATTTCATACATCTTCATTCTGCGTAATACCACACACAAAAGAATATATATAGTGAGGATAATACAGTCAATGACGTACGAGCTGAGCTAGAAAGAAATCACTTACAGACAATACAAACTGATGATAGATTTGTCGAGTGCCAATTGATGGAATAACTGAAATAATTCTTCATTTGCAATCCACAAGTCACCAGTTCCATTGTCGAAATAATCTGGCCTGATCGGAATCCAGAAGTCAGTCATGTCGAACTGTATAGCTTCTGTGATGTACCACTTATGCAAGTTGCGCAATTGCGTTGATAATAGCTTCTCTTCTTCTTCAGTGACCATAGGCTCCCCTTTTGCATATTTCCTTTTTTGGAGATGGCTCACCGGACAAGTCACCAAGGTTTAAAAATTGTTCAATAGTAAGACCCGCCTCTCTAACAAGTGCTCTTTGTTCGTCGGTTATCTCTTCCTGCTGCTTGGTATTCACCTTGAGTGGGGCTATCGATTGCACTGTCTGTTCTCCGAGTTGGGCAACAGTTTTCCCGCATTTTTTACTGCCTGAGTGGCTGCTTCTTGAACCCTTTTGCATAAATGACTTGTTAATAGAGCGTTCGTAGTCCGAGAACACGGTCTTAACAGGGGGTTCAAACATCTTCAAGAAGTGTTGTACTGTTACCTCGGGTATTTTCTCCTTCGGTGGCGGGGGAGGTTTCGGTGCAAGGTGCTTCGCCACGGCTTCATCCACTATGGCCTTGGTTTCAGCTACACTCCTATCCCAGGGTAAGACCGGCAGACTCTTCTGGGGTTTAACTTTCTTTGTTTTCTTCTTCGGTGGACTGCTATGACGCGGCAGAGGTCGATTAATTTTTGATTGCCGTGTTTGCCTTCTATCCATCACGGGGGGGGAGGGGGCTGGTGGGATCGGTTGGCGCTGCGGACTTGCGATGTGGGGTGGTTGTGGTGGAATCGACTGACGCGGCGGAGTCGCGCTGCACTCCACGGGGATGGATGGTGCAGGACTCGGCAGACGTCGCAGCGGATCAGTCCCACTGTGCTCCATCTCGGGGATGGATGGTGCAGGACTCGGCTGATGTTGCGGAGTCGCACTGCGCTCCATCTCGGGGAGGGGTGCAGGACTCGGCTGGTGCTGCGGAGTCGGGATGCACTCCATCTCGGGGGGTGGTGGTGAACTTGATGTCGAACGCGTTGGACTTGACATAATGGATGGAAATATGATCCATTGTTTTCTCCATAGATAGATACCACTTTGTTTGGCTTCTCTGAGGGTCTTTTGCCCTTCACCTCCAGGAATATCAAGGTTTAGTTCTTGATATTCCGTCACAACTTCATCCACCCCGACACGAGCATAGCCAGGTGGAATCGGATTGCGGTGGTGCAGTGCTCTAGGTGGATTTGTTAAAGCAAAGTCGTCCGCCACCTTAATGGATATATTGTTCATTTTGAAGATTAGCTCGCAACGTTTCTGCTCTGTGATATTATCCACGGGGTAGTGACCATCATCGACCCCCGTGGAGCCCACACTGCTTTTCGTCATACATGGGACGGTAGTTGTTTCAGGTGGATCTTGAGTTGGCTGCGGTTGCTGGCTAAGTGACGCCTGTAGTCGCTCCTGCATATCCTTCAAAGCATTTTCCAACTTTGAAAGACGGTCTGCTTCCATCTTCTTCTTTCTTGCACGTCTTCCATCTTCTTCTTTCTTGCACTAATGAAACTAATAAAATTACAACTAAAAATATCTTAATATTTTCATGTTAATAGCTATTGATCTATAGCTCAAATTGTAGAACATCTCATATATATATATACTAATAATATTTAGAACAATATATATACTAATAATATTTATAACAATATATATACTAACAAAATTTCATATATATACTTGACTACAAGGCTTACAACAAAAAAATTCATCTAGCAAAATCCATCTAGCAAAGTCCATCTAGCAAAATATTCATCTAGCAAAGTATTCATCTAGCAAAGTCCATCTAGCAAAATATTCATCTAGCAAAGTATTCATCTAGCAAAGTCCATCTAGCAACATTTTCATCTAGCAAAATATTCATCTAGCAAAGTATTCATCTAGCAAAGTATTCATCTAGCAAAATATTCATCTAGCAAAATATTCATCTAGCAAAGTCCATCTAGCAGCATGTGGTCGGACAGGGGGGAAGAGGAGAGCTCACCAGCGGCGGCGCCGGCGGAGACGAAGGCGAGCAACGGCGGAGACGGCGAGGGCGACGACGGCGGCGGAGTGAGGGCGACGTCGGCGGCGGAGTGAGGGCGACATCGGCGGCGAGGGCGACGACGGCGGCGGAGCGCAGCAGCCTGGCGGAGAGGGCGATGACGACGGCAGAGCGCAGCAGCCTGGGGGTGTCAAGTTTCGATCTGGGCGGCGGTGGTTTACCCCGTGAGGAGGCGGGGTTATACAGCGGATACCTTTAGAACCGGTTTGTATCACAAACCGGTACTAAAGACCCTTTAGCACCGGTTGCTAACACAAACCGATACTAAAGATATATACTTAATATTTATTGATTATTTGTTTTTAGTAATTCTTTTAAAGTCATTTGGCACAAAATAAATCATTAAATGCATGGAAAATAGCAAATGAAGTCAGAAAGGGTTCAAATTTTAGTATGTGGCTTTGAATGGTGCATATTGCATGCACAAAAAGTCTTGAGTTCAAAAAAGTTTAGAAAAATGAAATGCCTTTGTAACAGATGAGTTTTCGTCTAAAACCCTCACACTTCGAAAGAGATGCTCCAGTTTGTACACGAAGTGCATCCAGTTTTTGTCGTAACCCTCTAAACTTTTGTACACATGTTATATGGGTCAAGTGATGATACCATGCCAATTTTCAACCTTTTCTGAGTTCATCTGTAGATGCTTTCCATTTTCAGGGTCATTTGGCACAAAATAAATCATTAAATGCATGAAAAATAGCAAATGAAGTCAGAAAGGGTTCAAATTTTAGTATGTGGCTTTGAATGGTGCATATTGAACGCACAAAAAGTCTTGAGTTCAAAAAAGTTTAGAAAAATGAAATGCCTTTGTAACAGATGAGTTTTCGTCTTAAACCCTCACACTTCGAAAGAGATGCTCCAGTTTGTACACGATACATAGAGTCACGGGCCATGTGCTATGATTGCTGCTCTGCTCCCCAAAAGGATTAATGCCATCTGCACTTAAACCAAACCATATGTTCCTGGGGTCCTTTGTAAACTTGCCATTTTCCTTTTCTTCCACTCTCTCGATTTTTCTCCATTGTGACCCATCGGTGGGGTGTCTCAAATTCTCTTCTTTCTTACGGTCTTCGTTGTGCCATCGCAACAACTTGGCATGCTCTTTGTTTCTGAACAGTCGTTTCAACCGTGGTATTATAGGAGCATACCACATCACCTTGGCAGCAACCCTCTTCCTGGGGCGCTCGCCCTCAACATCACCAGGGTCATCTCGTCTGATCTTATAGCTCAATGCACCACATACCGGGCATTCATTCAAATTCTCGTACTCACAACGGTAGAGGATGCAGTCATTAGGGCATGCATGTATCTTCTGCACCTCTAGTCCTAGAGGGCAGACAAGCTTCTTTGCTTCGTAAGTGTTGTCAGGCAATTCGTTATCCTTTGGAAGCCTCTTCTTAAATATTTTCAGTACCTTCCCAAATCCCTTGTCAGGTATACCATACTCTGCCTTCCATTGCAACAATTCCAGTGCGGCACCGAGCTTTGTGTTTCCCTCTTCGCAATTTGGGTACAATCCTTTTTTGTGATCCTCTAACATGCGATTGAACTTCAACTTCTCCCTTTCGCTTTCGCATCCTCTCTGTGCATCAACAATGACACGGCGAAGCTTATCATCAGGCTCATGTGATGCCTTTTCTTCACCTTCTTGTTCTTTCTCTTGTTCTTCATTCTGTTCCCCCATTGTACCACCGTATTCAGGCAGCTGGAACCTAGGATACCTGTCATCATCCTCATCTTCTTCATTCTCTTCCATCAGAACCCCTCTTTCTCCGTGCTTGGTCCAGCAGTTATAGCCGGACATGAAACCATGCTTAAACAGATGGAGGTGAATATCTTTTGAGTCAGAGTAGCTCTTATTATTCTTGCAGACACCACATGGACAACACATAAAACCATCCCGCTTGTTAGCCTCAGCCACTTGCAGAAAACTATGCAAGCCATTAATGAACTCGCCAGAGCGTCGGTCTTCGTCGTACATCCATTGTCGACTCATCTTCATAATGGCACAACATCGAAAAGATAAAATTAATACAAGTAATTCATATACATAAAATTGATCATACATGCATAAAGATTGTTCAATTCATACATAAAGTTGATCATACATAAAGTTCATACACATACTTATTATCATAAAAACAACATAAAACTATCTACCTAAAACATTTAAATGCAATAATAAATGCGATCAATATCGCAACAAATGTACCAATTGCTCCAACAGCATAATGATACCAAGCCTCTTTAGTAAGGGCATATTTTCTAATTTTCCTAATCTTCATGCGCATTACATCCATCTTGTTCTTGTGATCGTCGACGACATCGGCAACATAGAACTCCAATATCATCTTCTCTTCTTCAACTTTTTTCAATTTTTCTTTCAAATACTCGTTTTCTTTTTCAACTAAATTTAACCGCTCAACTAGAGGGTCAGTTTCAATCTCCGGTTCACATACCTCCTAGATAAAAATATCTATGTCAACTTAATTGGTCATCATTGTCAAACACGAAAAATGGAACAAATTAATAGTTATAAAAGATAATATATATATACCACATCCGAATCATAGACAGGACGAGGGCCGACATGCGCGGACACCATAACCATCGCACTATGTATAACAAACAATCATACAAGTAAGAAAATTAGACAAGTATCTATCTAAATCATACAAATAAAATTTCTTATATAAAAAATAAGAAACACATATATAAAGGCTCGCCAAGGTGGTGCCGGTGAAGAGGGACGATGGGGGCGATCGACGGTGGTAACTATACGTCCTGGTGCGGGAAGGCACTAAGCAATCACTATAAATATGCATACTAATTAACTTGAGCTCAAAGTGCATATAAATCAAATAAACTCCACATATCACTATATAGCTAGCTCCCAAACTAAAGTCCACAAATCTACACATATAGAGCATAGCACAAGCTAATCTAGCAAAACTGAGAGAGGACAAAGCTGCTAACCTTTGTGAACACTTGGATGTAGAAGGTTTTCTTCAAATCTTCACAAATGTTGGCCAAAATGGAGGATGAACTCGAGCAAAGAGAGAAGTGAGCTTCAAAAACAGAGATTGAGCTTGGCCGACTCATGTTGAAGAAGAAGGAGTATATATAGCTATATCTTTAGCATCGGTTGGTAGCACCAGCCGGTTCTAAAGGTGGGACACTAGAACCGGCTGGTAGCACCAACCGGTGCTAAAGGTTCTAGCGGCCCCCCAGCCCAACGGCAATCTGCCGCCACACCTTTAGCACTGGTTTGTACTACAAACCGGTTCTAAAGGTGTGGTGGCAGGTTGCCGTTGGCCTCGGGCCCATCACACGAACCGGTTCTAAAGCCCGGCCTCACGAACCGGTGCAATTCGGACAGTAGAACCGGTTCGTGTTCGGGCCGTGGCCTTTGCTCATATCCAAAGGCCTGTTTTGTACTAGTGTCAAGTCCAACGCGTTCGACATCAAGTTCACCACCACCCCCCGTGATGGAGTGCATCCCGACTCCGCAGCACCAGCCGAGTCCTGCACCCCTCCCCGAGATGGAGTGCAGTGCGACTCCGCAACATCAGCCGAGTCCTGCACCATCCATCCCCGTGGAGCGCAGTGCGACTCTGCTGCGTCAGTCGATTCCACCACAACCACCCCATATCGCAAGTCCGCAGCGCCAACCGATCCCACCAGCTCCCCCCGTGATGGATAGAATGCAAACACGACAATCAAAAAGGAATCGACCTCCGCCGCGTCATAGGAGTCCACCGAAGAAGAAAACAAAGAAAGTTAAACCCCAGAAGAGTCCGCCGGTCTTACCCTGGGATAGGAGTGTAGCTGAAACCAAGGCCATAGTTGATGAAGCCGTGGCGAAGCACCTTGCCCCGAAACCTCCCCCGCCACCGAAGGAGAAAATACCCGAGGTAAAAGTACAACACTTCTTGAAGATGTTTGAACCCCCTGTTAAGACCGTGTTCTCGTACTACGAACGCTCTATTAACAAGTCATTTCTGCAAAAGGGTTCAAGAAGCAGCCACTCAGGCAGTAAAAAATGCGGGAAAACTGTTGCCCAACTCGGAGAACAGACAGTGCAATCGATAGCCCCGCTCAAGGTGAATACCAAGCAGCAGGAAGAGATAACCGACGAACAAAGAGCATTTGCTAGAGAGGCGGGTCTTACTATTGAACAATTTTTAAACCTTGATGACTTGTCCGGTGAGCCATCTCCAAAAAGGAAATATGCAAAAGGGGAGCCTATGGTCACTGAAGAAGAAGAGAAGCTATTATCAACGCAAATGCGCAACTTGCATAAGTGGTACATCACAGAAGCTATACCGTTCGAGATGACCGGCTTCTGGATTCCGATCAGGCCAGATTATTTCGACAATGGAACTGGTGACTTGTGGATTGCAAATGAAGAATTATTTCAGTTATTCCATCAATTGGCACTCGACAAATCTATCATCAGTTTGTATTGTCTGTAAGTTATTTCTTTCTAGCTCAGCTCGTACGTCATTGACTGTATTATCCTCACTATATATATTCTTTTGTGTGTGGTATTACGCAGAATGAAGATGTACGAAATGATAAAAGATGGAGTCTTTCGCATTGGGTTCATTGACCCAAATATCATAAATGAAGTAATAGTAAAACATAATACAGAATTCGCGGAGACCCTTTTGCTTAAAAGTTTGAGGGGTCTACATGCAAAAGAACATATACTATTTCCTTACAACTTCAAGTGAGTGTCATTATTTTGTACTACAAATTATAGTTTTGCTTACTCGATATTGTTATATAAGTGATACCCGCTTACGTGTGCGCAGCTATCACTTCATCCTGCTAGACATTGAAATGGAAAAAGGAATGGTTACAGTAATGGACTCACTACGTAAAGATATTAGTGAGTATATAGAAATTAAGAACTCATTCGCCAGGTAATTTTAATCATTATCACACATGTAGGCTTCTTTAGTGTTCACTTTAAGTTTCTGTTATATCAAGTAATTAACTCCTTTATTCATTTTCTTTGACGGCAGAGATCGGGAAAGGTTCAAAAAACTCGAGCGCGGTGAATGGAAGGAGAAGCTGACGTGGCAGTACGATAGATATGTGAGAGAACATTTGATTTAATTATATTTCTAGTTTCAATATACCATTATCATATATATATATATGCTTGATTATTAAATCTGTTTGAATTCTATTTTGTTGTGAAGTGTATAAGGCAGGAATCGGGGACTGAACCTTGTGCTTACATCGTAATGGAGAACATTCGCTATATGACCGAGAAGATTAATCAAAGAACAATGATGGTACGTAAATACTATCTAGACTTTGTTCTTACCATATGTAATATATTCATATATTGATCATCTTCTTTAAATAATAAGATTTTGGAGAAGCGGGATAAACTCGACATAAATGATCGCATGCGAGCACTTCAAGAGGAAAAAGCGGGATTTCTTCTTCGTGAAGTCATAAATAAGTCGACCGGAGAATTCCCTTGTCATATGTAATAGGAAACTGGTGTGTTGTCCATATGATGTATACTGTATGTATATTCAAATGCCCTCCACTGTTGTGGGCTCGAGGCAAGCAAAGAGGGGCGGTGGTGAGGCACTAGTACCATATATGATGTATATCTAAGTTGGTGGTACGATAATTCTACTATATATGATGGTTCTAGCTAGCTACGAGATATTCTACATGTATATATATATGCATTGTACATTATGTAATAGCGTAAAATAAACAGTAATCCTAAACCCAAAAGAAAAGAATTAATAAACCATAAACCCTAAACTATTAAAACCAAAAAGAAAATAATTAAAAAAAACTTAAACCTCTAAACCTTTAGAATCGGTTTGTGTTACAAACCGGTGCTAAAGGTTCCCGATCCCTCGCGCCCGACCTGCCACCACGTGGCTGGCTGCAGAGATTTTAGAACCGGTTCGTGAGCAACCGGTTCTAAAGGGGTTTACCCTCTAGCACCGAACCTTTAGCACCGGTTGCCAAAACCGGTTCTAATGGCCTCCCAGAACCGGTTCTAATGACCTATTTTGCACTAGTGATACCTTGCCAAGTTTCAACCTTTTCTGAGTTCAGTTGTAGTGCTTTACAAATTCAAGGTAATTTAGCTCAAAATAAATCATTAAATGCATGAAAAATAGCAAATAAAGTCAGAAAGGGTTAAAATTTTAGTATGTGGCTTTGAATGGTGCATATTGAATGCAAAAAAGTCTTGAGTTGAAATAAGTTTAGAAAAATGAAATGTCTTTGTAACAGATGAGTTTTCGTTTGAAAACCCTTATACTTTGAAAGAGATGGTCCAGTTTGTACACGAAGTGCATCCAGTTTTTGTCGTAATCCTCTCAACTTTTGCACACATGTTATGTGGGTCAAATGATGATACGTTGCCAAGTTTCAACCTTTTCTGGGGGCATATGTCCTGGTTCCAGCCAAGAACCAGGACCAGTGCACCTCGCTCCTGGCCCACAAGCATTAGTTCCGGTTTGTGGCTCGACCCGGGACTAAAGTCACGCCCACAAGCATTAGTCCAATTTCAGGGTCATTTAGCTCAAAATAAATTATTAAATGCATGAAAAAGAGCAAATGGTGGCAGCGACACGGCAAACTTAAAACATTCAACAAACTTAACATCTCAAACCTAGAACATAAAAAAACTACTCCTCCTCGTCGTCGGAGAAATCGTCTTCGGTGTCGAAGCTGATGTCATCCTCCAGCGCTATCCAGCGGGGGTCACCGAGGGGCCAAATGGCGGTGCCTCTCGCTAGTTCCTCCTCCGTCATCGCCTTGGCCGCCCGCCGCTCCTCCCGCCCTTCATGACGCTCCTATCGCCGCTCCGCGCTCTCGGCCGACAGCCTCGTCCAGTGTTCCGCCTCCTCCGAGGCTTCACGGGGATGGCTCGCGTACCAATCCTGCACGGCACGCTGGTCCTGCTCCGAGGTGAGGCCGAGCACCGCTCGTCGACGATGGAGGTGGTGGTCCTCTTCAGTGAGGAGGAGCGGCGGATCTTCCATGTCCTCCGCCTCTTCCAAGCTGCGACAGTGGCGACTATTCATCTCCGCGCGCGGGCGGCCGAGCCTCCACGCCGCAACGTCGTACGCGCGGGCGGCTAAATATGCATGCCAGAACCTGCCAAGACACACACGCTCGTTGTTGGCGCAAGTGATCACCGCCATGAATGTTCCGTCCGAGCGCTCGCGGACGCCGTGGTAGCTTGGTCGGTGGCGGCGAGGCGGCATGGTGGCGGTGGCGCGGAAGGGGAAAGAGTGCACGAGAAAATAACTAGTGGCGACTGGCGTTGCGTGGAGTCCTCTTCCACACGCTTTTAACCGTACACGATTTTGAATCCAACCAATCAGGAAGAAGCACACGGATCGCGTGTTTCTTTCAAGCACTTGTGAGTCGTTGGATCAGGCTTCTGAGCCGTTGGATCCAACCAATCAGGAAGAATCACACGGATCGCGTGTTTTTTTCAAGCGCTTGTGAGTCGTTGGATCAGGCTTCTGAGCCGTTGGATCCAACCAATCAGGAAGAAGCACACGGATTTTAGTATGTGGCTTTGAATGTTGCATGTTGGATGCAAAAAAAGTCTTGAGTTGAAATAAGTTTAGAAAAATGAAATGCCTTTGAAACACATATGTTTTCGTCTGAAACCCTCGTACTTTAAAAGAGATGGTCCAGTTTGTACACGAAGTGCATCCAGTTTTTGTCGTAACCCTCTCAACTTTTGCACACATGTTATGGTAAAATGATGATACCATGCCAAGTTTCAACCTTTTCTGAGTTCAAAAAATAGCAAATGAAGTCAGAAAGGTCTTTAGCACCGGTTCCAACCACAAACCGGTACTTCAAGCGCTTTGTTTCTTTCAGCTCACCTCGACCAATCAGGAAGAAGCACACGGATCGCGTTTTTCTTTCAAGCGCTTTGTGAGTCGTTGGATCAGGCTTGTCGTTGCCTATATATAGCCCACCTCTCGGACATGTTCGACACTCATTTCATCGGCCGAATACAAATCATTCGGATTCGCCTGGTTGCGGTCTGACGGTGCTTTTGATATGCGGGCACTCACGAGAGCCACACCGTCGGGCTGTAACCAGGCGAAACCGTGTGTTTTGTTGATCTTATATATATCTAGTTAGAAATCTTTCACTTCATCGACCAAATACAAACCATTCGGATTCGCCTCCATCCGAGTGATAGATATGTACACTGGGCCCACTCAGTGATATTACATCATAAAGATTGCAATCATGTGACTAGGTCACGGGGTTGTAATATCACGCGAACGAGAAAACATGTTTGTCGGTAACGAGGATGAACTAGGTATATTAGATACCGATGATCGAACCTCGGACAAACAAAGTACCGTAGGAAAAAGGGAACAGGACTCAACATTAACGGATTCCAACAGCGATGACGTTCAATCGATGAAAGCGCAGGGGCCATCTAGGATTGTAACCAGGTCCAACTGATGGTCATTCATCAAGAGAGTGTCTTGATCATGTCAATTGTTTCCCGGACCGTAGGGTGTCACACTTAAGGGTATTCGACGCAATAAGGATAGTTTCGGGATTATCGGTGAAATAAGAGAGAACATCAGAATTGTTCTCGGAAGTGCCGGAAGGAGTTTTGGATATTTTGAAAGGTTCAAAATATTATTAAATAATGTTTAAATATGTTTTATTATTTAATTAACATAATTAAATATTAAAATATAATTAAAAATGGAAGAAAAGGCATATGGGCCTAAAGAGACCCATTAGGGGAGGAGGGAGCCTCCCCCCTTGGCCCATGGCCCCAAGGGAGGGGCCCACCCCCTTTATGGTGCACCCCTCCTCTCCCTTTGGGTTTAGTCCCACATGGAAAGTTGAGGGAGGGTGGCACCCCTCCTTGGCCTATATAAGGAGGGGTAGGGTGCCCTTTTTCTTCATAAGATTGATCTCTCTCTTTCTCTTCGTGTAGCGGACTCCCCTTGTTTGGAGGCTGCACTGGGTTGGAGATTTCTCCATTATACGCACGTCGTCGTGCTGCTGGAATCGGGATCCGAATCCATCTTCTTTCCGCTGCTCTTCTGGTTCGGAGCCCAGGGGAACGTCGGGTACACCGTATGTTTGTAATCCAGCGAGGCGCTACACTTGTGGTGCTCCTTCATCGTCGAGGCCGTATCGCGACGTCTTCACCGACAACGTTTCGACAGAGATGTAATCCCGTCATCGGTCTACAAGGACCGGGTGGCCTCTTGAGTCATCGTGGATCTTCGCGGCACCGGGGATTGTCGGGTATGACTACATCAACCACGTTTACACGGGAATGTTTCCCGCTTAACGGACTATATACTGGTATGTGACCTATCTCCGTCCGTTACTTGCATCGCTATAGCATAGGTCTTGGGTTCAGGACGCGTAGGATATGAAAAATAATTGTGTTCTGCCCCGTTCCCCAACACATGGCAATTTTTAATTTTCAGTATGTCATTTTTTATAGAGATGGTAGTTTAAGTTCTTTTAACATGATTTTTTTTGGATCACGACGGAATTATTTTTTTAGGATGAGATTTTTTGAATGATGGTAATTTTCACACAAAATTAGTTTTCTTAACACAAAATGTCATGGAAAATTATCATTGTTCCTTTTTTACTTGTAGCAATTTGTAATGACATGGCAAATTTGTTTTTGTTAGGCTTTTTTCTCTCCGTCAAATAGTGGCATTTATATTTATTTTTTCAATGCATAATTAAATAGCTAATTGGGCCCATTTTATCCCATTGTGCATGGGTCATCCGGGGTCGCGCTGCAGACCCGAACCAACGGAGTCGCTCGCTCTTCCTCCAAAGTGACGGATTAGTTGGCTCATGCATCCTAAAGCGCAACTTGTCGCTCGGGATTGGGATCCATTAAATTTATTAGTACTAGGACAATACCCGTGTGTTACAAAGGTAAAAATAAATCCTTGCATCCCTAAAGATAGATTTATGTGGTTTAGTGCCATACTAGTAAGATTGCACGTGCAACGCACGTGTAGCCGTAAAAAACATTCATCTGACTTAAATTATATGAAGTAAATATATTATACTCAAAGTGGATGAACCTGTGAAGTTGGCACATGATATTTATGCAAACTTGTAATCCTATATTAACAAAGCTTCGATGTTCCTCTCCTCCCAAGGTTATGAACAATGAGTCAAGTTTTGTTTATTCTTCAAATTTAGAACTTTCTGACTACTTCATGATGAGTACTGGAAAGGAAAGGACATTATCACAGATGGAAATATCATGGAAGCCAAAGTCTAGATGAGGCATGGATATGAAAATATGAGGGTAAACTACAAACATCACATTCACTCTAGAATAAAACTGGAAACTTTGAGGGACAAAACAAAAAGTCAGTCTTGGCGGTAATACTCCTCTAAAATGGCATACTGTAGACTTAGTTTTGCACTGAAGATTCAGACATTGAAACCTACAAAGTAGTACTGCAATCCAAAAAAGAATGACGATGCTGAAATTACAATCTAGATAAAGCATACATTAAACAGAAGTTTAGGGTTCCATGAGCAACAATAAGAACAAGCCTTCCACCTTGAGGATTCTCATGTCTCAAAAGTAATACATATAAATGAAGTACTCTAGAGTAAAAACCATAGAAGATACATTAGATCTCACATTCCTTGTGTGTCCTGACATTAGGAAAGGAAGTTAAACAATTTTAATCAAGAAATATCCAACTAAAGATTGGAAATTGTTGCAAGCCCGTTTATTTTTAGCAATTACTGTGATGTGCAGGATCAATCATCTAACCAGCTGTCTCACAAGCACCGCATCTTTTGCATCCTGGACACGCGGCTGAGCAGGCAGTGCTCGGTCACAGGCACATAGACGGCAACAGTGCTCTCTTTTGAAAAAAGGCAGGTTGAGAACCCACTACAAATCTTCTATTGTGTCAGCAACCTCAGGTATGATACAAAGAAATCACATCTCTTTTGCTGTCAGCCATTGCCAGCATGACCGAATTTGCAATGTACTTGGCTGCACCTATTTATTAACTTTGTCCATTCGACAACTTCTAATTTGCACAAACTTCCCCCTGGATTATTACTCCATGGTCTGGAAAGCTAATCGTAATCACATGAACAAGAACATGAACTATCCATGGTCGTGGATTTAAATCAAGTTATTGTTCGAATGGATTTTCATTTATTCTTCGACAATAGCACATATCGTATTTTTAAAAATACAAATATTTATGATGAGTGTTAGTCTTAACATGGATTAATTGTCTTGATCAAGCGCACCGTCACCCCTTAGTTTTAACTCTAAAGTCTTCTTAGGAGATATAATCAAGCATAACCAAGAGATTCCAAATGGAGCGGTTCCAGATATGTGGCAACATGTTTAAAAATTCAACAATATAAACATACTTCCCAAAACTTGTTCTGGAACTACTTCTGTGCATCTAAAATAAGCGTGTTTGAATTGCAATAATCTTGTCACTTGTTCCCACCCAACAACTAAAATTACATGGTCCTAATCTCATATATATGGAAAGATCAATCAGTATGCAAGCATGTATGTAGATTTTAAACTTGATCATGCCAATCTATCTCAACTCATATGTATGTACGAAATTCAATATTCTCATATGGAACACTATAGTTTCTAGCTATCATCTTAAATGAAGAAACATTCAAATTTGTTTTTGGACGTGCATTAGAATCTTACAATTGCAGATATAGAATTTGCAACAACTACCGGCGCTCTCAAAGAAGTAGAACATCACAGATTAGTGTACAATTCCTAGAAGAAAGAACTTGTACAAAAATGATCCTATGTTGTTTGGGTCCATAATTTTAAAAATACCTGGGATCGATTCATTAGAAGAAATCATAATAACCAAGGCTCTTGTGGAACTCCTCTCCGATAATAAACGTCAACGACCACCAACAACGGTACACACTTGAGATGCAGCTTTACCAACGTTTGACCCACCCCATCCATCATACCATGTTTGATGTTCTCCAACCCATCTTTTCTTGGAAAAGTTATGCTTCTTGTCACCATCTTCATAGAATAAGATATTCATCTTCAAGTGATACGATAATATGAAATCAATATGAATAGAAATGAAATGTTTGAGAGATTACCATTGAATTCCCTTGTGACATTCTAAACTTGTGATCATATCGAAGCACTTGTTTCTCAAGCCATCGTAGCGCATGTGTGATATTCCATTCATCCTGTTTAGGCTTCTTTTAGGAAAGTACTCAAGCAGGAATGAAATAAAAAAGTCTTCTGCTGCTACCTTATGTTCTAAATGGACAAAATCTTTTCTTCTCTTCTACAGTATGAAACTAATCGGAGTAGTTAGATAAAATAATATTGTATATACCTTACCCTATTTTCTAAGGCATCGCGATGCACGTTTGATGGATCATGGTGTACAAACTCACGTGAAGCCCATGGATGTTTTGTCCCGAGCAACAGCAAGGCTGTCCACTGGTCGTTCCTCTCCGCACGTCTACAGGAGAAGAGGATCAAAGGTTAGAGAAAGACAGAAATAAAGAGAGAGAGAGAGAGAGAGAGAGAGAGAGGACGAAGCCAGGGGAGGGGATGCACTCGGCGCACGAGAGGAGGGCAACATGGCCACCGGCACCAGAGCCGACGCCCGGAACCCTAGCCATGGGGTGGGTCGCGGGTGGGCTTTAGTGGTCGCGGGCACCAGAACCCTAGCCATGTATTAGACGTTGCGGTGCGAGGGGGTCCTCGGGCCATGCTTCGCGGTGGCGAGGATTCGCTGGATCTCGCCTAACTCTGCCGCCGCAGGGTGCCGCAGCGAGAAGAAGTGTGAAGGGAGAGAGGGAGAGAGATGGGACATTGGGCAAGGTGGGAGAAGGAAAGGGACAGGGACGACGACGAGGTGGGGCGAAGGAGGGAGACGCCGGGGGGCGGGGATGGGGCGGCGATAGAAGGAACGCGCGAGGGAGAGGGAAATGGTGAGATTAGATTAGATTAGCGAAGAGTTTTCTTTTGTGGAATAGGGGTGTTTAGATGTGTTGTGCCATACAACATGGGAGTAATCTTGTCCATTAGATGAATATCATTGGACGTACGAGATCAAATGGTACAGCCCCTCTGGTGCTTTTTATATTAGTAGTAGATGCATGAAAAGGTTTAATTAATGTGATTGAAGGATATATGAAAAGGCTGAATTAATGTGATTGAATGTTGTATGTACCTGCATTAATGTGATTGAGCTACATATGTTAAGGTGCATTTAAATAAGATGTGGTCGGTTAAAAAAAGCAGTAAACCAAAAAACTCGATGAAGATACGTGGTGGAAGACTTGAAGGAAATAAATCGATTGACGAAACTGCTGACAAAACGCTTGGACAAACCGTGAAAAACCGTTATCTTCTTTTTAGATAATAAATAGAAACTAATAAAGAATGATAATAAGGAAATTCAACAAAGGGAATTACTCCTACTTCTGGTCCGACTATTAACAGGAATCGGCCGTGGGACGTTTCTCAAGTTGTATGTACATGTACGATTCGGTCCCTCAAAAAAGGAAGATGAGTAGGATTCGGACAGACGGAGGCCAAGTTTGTATCGTAGTATGTGCTGCACCGATAAAACAGGAGGACGTACGTGCGTGCACTACTATTTTCACGGTGTACAACCCCTACGATCCAGCAGCGGCCATGGATCATCAATCGCGATTAGCGCGGCAGTTGGAACCGCCAGCAAGGTCACCACGGCGCGCTCGGCTTGGGGCCGGGGCGACGATGCCGTACGATCTGCCGCACGAGCTGGTGGCGGCGGAGATCCTGCCCCGCCTCCCCGTCAAGCCACTGCTGCAGTTCAGATGCGTATGCAAGGCGTGGCGCGACGCCGTGGACGACGACGAGTTCCGCCGCGCGCATCTCCGCCGCGGCCGTGAGAACCCGCCGTGCCTGCTCATCGCCCCGCGGGTCGTAGGCGAGTCCTCAGGATTTTACCGGTGGGAGGAGAGCCGCAAGGACGAAGCCACGCTCGCCGTCGCGCATACCATGCCGGCTGGTCACCGCCGGGGCCCCTTCATCAACTCCCTCAGAGAGGTGGAGCACGACCTCGCGCACCCCATGCCGTATGGTTACCGCGCCTTCACCTTCACCTTCCCCCTCAGAGAGGTGGAACACGACCTCGCGCACTGCGACGGCCTGGTCCTGGTGCCCACGGACTCCGCTGCGCACCTGCTCAATCCGGCCACACGCCGCGCCGTCGCGCTCCCCCTGAGCCCGCGCCCTCCTCACGTCCCCGCGCCGCTCAAGAAAGGCCACCAGACCTTCGGCCTCGGCCGTGACCCTCGCTCCGGCGTCTACAAGGTCGCCCGCTTCTCCCACCGCTCGTCGGAGAAGCTCTCCGCAGCGCCAAGCAACTACCGCTACACCTTCGGGATGGAGGTGTTGACAGTCCCAACGGCGGGCCAGCAGTGGCGTGAGACGCCGACACCGCCGCCGTACCCCGTCATGCCAGGGCGAACGGCCACCTTCTTCAAGGGCACCTTGTTCTGGACCATCGACGAGTCACTGCTGCCGCTCAACCTCGGAGGCACACCGGTCTCCCCGGGGTTCATGCGCTTCAGGTTGGACGATGAGTCGTTCGGCATAACGCCGCCGCCTCCTCGGATCGGCTACCCGGCGTCCAGCTTAGCGGAGCTGTCCGGGGAACTGTGCGTGTGTACGCCCCGGTCAGGGCCCGGCCTCAAGAAGGCGTACGAGCTGTGGATATGCCATGACCCGGACGACGAAGCTCCGCGATGGGAGCTTCGTCATGTCATCAACTGGCTCGTCGGTGATCTAGGGACCCGAGCTCTTCGCCCGTTAGCAGTGTATGATGATGCCATAGTGCTCTACGACGACGTACTGAGCCATCTCTGCAGTTGTGATCGCCGAACTCACCGGACCAGATGTGAGCTTTATGCTGATGTCGCCGGCCTCAAGTATCACCACCTGGACACTGGTACGCTTGTTGATTACCAGAAAACCGCACATGGCTTCAACATCACCCCCTACATTCCAAGCCTAGTTCCAGTCTAGATCGGACGGATCGCGAGCCGTCAGATGCATGGGATGGACCTGTCCCTCCGTCTAATCGTCATTGTAATATGATCCATGTTGCAAACCTCATTGCAACATGCCCTTTGTCGCAAAGGTGGTGATTGTTGGATGATGTCCTATGCAACATCAACATCTTTCGTGCTTCAAAAATATGTTCGTTGTAGGATAAGAAAGTCGTAAGATCACATCCTTCACAACATTAGTCATGTTTCAGAAACATGATCGACGTTGATGCTAAAAAAACAGTTGGTGAGTTTGCAACACGCCCGATTGTTCGTAACATAGCTCGTGTTGCAAGAGCATGTGTACGTAGTTGCTCTGTGTCGCACCATCGGAATTGATCGAATGGTTGTAAAGGCGGTGGACACACTCATGTTATCTGTCGGGTGAGGTTGAGCATTTCCGTTCAACAGATATTTGAAGAAGAATATGTATCGTTTTTGTGTGATGTCTCCATGCATGCTTGTGCCAATTATATACGCTATCGCCACCACTCGGGTGGAGGTAAGGTCCACCGCTTGTTTGGAATGAACTGTTTTTATATCAAAATTGTGTAAATATTTAGTTTTTAGTTTCACGACCGCGAGCAAAGATGGTTGTTTTACAACAAAGGACCTATTACAATTTGTAAGAGGTCTCTTGTTGCAAAAAAAAAACTGTTGCAACCTTGTAAGAAAAACCTCACAAAAAAAACTGCAACAAAGAAAAGTCCTGGAACAAGATCTTTGTTGCATAAAAGTTCTGCAATGAGACCTTTGTTACGATTTTTTTTGCAACATCACATTTGTTGCAAAGATGGTTGGTCACGTGGTCGATCGGATGATCATCTGCAGCTCCAGACAGTGGTTAGAAAGTTGATCGATCTTTCTTATTTTATCCATCGACCGATGTGTGGCATCACCCTTGTTTTTTAAGTTGTTGGTAATTACCTGGGTGTTGCGATGAGACACAAATATTCTATCAATGTAATATGAGTACTATCAGACATATACTTTCAGGATTCCCTCGGGCGGTGTACAATGCAAGGTGCTTAGTACAAATGCTTAGAAAAATAAATCCGTTTTTTTAAGCACCGGTAATTATTTGTACATGGTAGACATTTAATTAAGTGTCTCTCCTTTAGACATAGGCACTGGTTCTTCAGAAAAATTCTATTTATTTTTCTAAGCATCTACCATTGTACAAAGCCTAAGAACTACTTCTTGGACTTTTTACTCTTGCACTAATCAAACAAACTCACCCCCCCCCCCCTTTTGCTACTCAATTGTAAACCTACAATGAAATTGCTTGCTACTCATTTGTAAACCTACAATGAAAATGGCACGCGCAAGAACTAAACGAGACTAGTCAGAGCTTTTTTTTTAAATTTTTTTATAAATGGTGATTTATTATTTAATTTTTTTAAGTATTACACACATGCTCTTTTTTAAGGAAAATGATAACTGCCGAACGTTCGGGCTGCCATCCCACGCCCGAACGCCCACATACCATGCGCACGAATATTAATGCTTCCATCCATCCATCCAAAGTCAGCTTTTGCGTTTTTTGCATTTCAAAAAGTTTTATCTCTTAAATAAAAATTCTGATTAAAATTCCGTTTTCACTATTAACTCTGTCTCGACGACATCTTTAAAACTAGATGTCATATTGATATGTTTCAAGAACTTTTTTTGTCGGACCAAAAGTTGCCATGCTGTTTACACTGAAATTGCCATCATGTTTACACTAAAGTTGCCATGATGTCTTTCATCTATTATTTTCTTCTAGATTTAAAGTCACCATTGTATTTTAACGTCTTTTGACGCATCGCCGAGGACCGGGGAGAGCTGCGGTGATGTTTAGTGGACCCTGAGTAGATAGGGTGTGGTGTGGTGCTGCTCTGGCGGCAACTATTTTTTGTGCCCATGACAATTTCTATTCATAGGACATGGCAATTTTATATTCATAGGACATGTCAATTCTTATTTATAGGAGGACCGGGAAGAGCTGCGGTGATGCTCAGTGGACCCCGATCAGATATCTGGCGCGGGTGGGGGGAGGGGTGTGCGACACGGCGGTCTCCTAGGTTACGAATGCGCCGAGGAGATCCTTCGACGCATCTCAACGCTTGACGGTGGGAGAGGGGACATGGATCGGGGGGAGAGTTTGTCGACGGTGTGGTGCTGCTCTGGCGGCAACTATTTTTTGTGCCCATGGCAATTTCTATTCATAGGACATGGCAATTTTCTATTCATAGGACATGAAAATTCTAATATATAGAACATGGCAATTTCTATTCATAGGACATGGCAATTCTAATTCATAGGACAAGGCAATTTCTATTCATAGGACATGGCAATTTCTATTCATAGGACATGACAATTCTTATTCTTAAGACTAGCGTCTACAACTTTAAGTTGCCACCCTCACATAACTAAACTTGCCATAAAAAATATCAGCGATTGCCATGTTTCGTGTCACACATGTGGTAGTTATCAGCATTGCCATTAAAACGTGCCACACGTGTGGGCGGAAAGATGGCAAGTCCACACGCTTTGGTGACAACTTTAGCACATGTGAGATGGCAACTTGGCTAAATGCATGACAACTTTGGCTAATAATTGTCATCTATGTACACCTAAAATTAGCATCTAAAAAACGTGTTGGCGGAAGTGCTTCCGATATACGGCAATTTTATTCATAGAACATGGCAATTCTTATTCATAGGACATGACAATTCTTATTCGCGGGACTAGCGTCTACAACTTGAAGTTGTCACCCTCACATAACTAAACTTGCCATCGAAAACATCAGGGATTGCCATGTACTCGTGTCACACATGTGATAATTATCAGCATTCCAAGTTTTTTCTATCTACCAATGACAAACTTTTTTTTTGTCTATGGCAAATTTAACATATCTTTCGCCATGGCAATTTAAGATGTGTTTTTTCCATGACAAAATAAACATGTGTTTACCCAAGGTAACTTTATAAAGTTTTATTTTATGAATTACGACAAATTTACATAGAACGTTGAAGAAAAAGTGAAAAAAAACGTAGTTGAAGCAAATGATGGTAATTTTAGTGTAAATAACATGAAAATTTAAGTGCAATAGACATGGCAATTATTAACCCGAATTTTTTTTTTCGAAACATATCGATATGGGATCTAGTTTCGAAGATCTTGTCGCGGCGGATTTAGTGGTGAAAACGGAAATTAATTTGGAATTTTTATTTGAAAGATAAAACTTTTTGAAAACAAAAAATAAAAAAAAGCTGACACTAGATGCAACCAGGGTTTTGGGTACCGGGCGAGAAATTCGGTTACCGCCCGGTACCCGCACTCCTCGCTACCCCACGGTATTTGAGCAACTCGAGCAAAAAATCTCGATTTTTTTTAAAATTTTAAATTTAAACGCTCAATAGAATGTTAACTAGCCTGGAATCTCTATCAGTTCACGTAAATGTTTGTGGTGTACTGGTAGCCAAACTACTCTTCATCGTTGCTATTGTTGAGGTCGCTCGTTTGACTCATGGTTTTGCCATTTTTTCTACCTTTTACTGCAAAAAGAAGTGCTGTAGTTCGAAAAAATGATATGGGCAGGAATCGAACCTAAGACTGGTGTTCCGGTACCGCTCATGCACTAGCCATTGGGATAGTAGTACGTTAGTGTCATTGTAAAGGTGAAGATTAATGGAAATAACAGGGAAAAATATTTGAATTCAAAATTTGATTTCAAATTTCGTCCGAAATTTTTCCGAAATTTCGTGGTTACCGCGGGAACCATGATTCTCGCCCCCCCCCCCACACACATGAGAAAATTATTCAATTCGAAACCCAAAACCTTGGATGCAACTGCTTCTAGTGCTAGTGTTTGGGCGTTCGGTACCAGCCCATCGGTCCTAACGTTCGGCAGTTATCACTGTCCTTTTTTTAACTATAGGCATACGTATACGAGGCCTCAAAACGGATCCGGACAAGTGTGATTCAACGGAGCCGGCCGGTCATAGTTTTCCATCAAGGCGCGCCGCATCCATCGAAGGAAATTCACACGTCAAAACCCTAGGATTCTTGAGCCGTCGAGTGCGGTGAAGAGACCATGACGAACGGGGCAAGTCGCAGGCGAAGGCGCAACCGTGCCGCCGTCCCCGTCCTCCCGGACGAGATCGTCCTGTGGGAGATCCTGGTCCGCGTGCCGGCCAAGGAGCTCCTCCGCTGCCGCGCGGCCTGCCGGTCCTGGCGCCGCCTCACCTCCGACCCCGCGTTTCTCCTCGCCCACCACCGACGCCAGCCGTCGCTCCCTCTGGTCCGATTCGCGACAGGCAAAATCTCCCGTGACACGGTCGATGTGTTGGATCTCCGGGGGTTCCCCGCGGTGCGCCGGCTCGTCCTCGGGTTCAACACCGGCCACAGAAGCTATCACCGCGACTGCGTCATCCACGCCTCCTACGACGGCCTCCTCCTTCTATCCTTCTACACCCACCACCGCCTCCACCTCTGCAATCCGGCGACACGGAAGTGGCTCACGCTGCGGGAGCTGTCCATTGAGAGCATTGTCGCCGCCCTGTACCCTCACCGTCCGTCCGGCGAGTACCGCATCCTCTATTGGGAGTGGGACATGGACATGGATGGTGGTCCTACCCCTGTCTACTACGTCCTCACCGTCGGCTCCGGTCAACAACGACAGAGATGCATCGGGGCCTCACCGTCGCCGTCCAATGACGACGAACAATGACAGAACCTGCTGGGCTATTCATGCACGCGGCTCATCGTTTATCCTGCTACACGACTGCCTACATTGGTACACAAATATGCGTGATGGTGGGTGGCGGCAAGATCATAGTTTTCGATACGGTGGCCGAGCCATTCAGGTGGATGCAACCACCTCCCGGCATGGCCACCAGTTCAGCACCACACGTGACACATGTGCTTCAGATGAATGGCACCCTCGACATGGTCCAAGTCCATGTTCATGCCATGAACGCCGAGGCCTGGGTGCTGCATGACCATGAGAATGAGATTTGGTCACCAAAGTTCCGAATTAGATTGCCGGTTGAGGAGATGGGCAAAGATGCTACATGTGTTGGTTTTCTCTACGACGTCGCAGTCGTATCCGAGAACGGAGATATGCTGTTTACCGGTGGCAATTGCCCGTCCTCCGTCTCCATGTTTCATTGTAACGACAAGGGCAAGTTGGTGGTGAAATTCCTATGTGAAAAGGTCGATCCATTGCCATTGGTTCTTCAACTACGTTACAAAGAAAGCCTAGTCAGCCATAGCTTCTTCAAGAGGAAAGATGGCAAACGCTTCAGGATGCCACGGCCTCTCCGAGGCCTCTACTAGACTAGAATCTAGAGAGCTCCTCGGCTGCTTGCTTGTTGATGGTCTCCGGGCCGGCAAAATTCGGGGCCCTGTGCGAAACTTAGAAATGAGGCCCTATCTCACTAAAAAATTGATGTAATTATAATGTATATGGTATAATATCTTACATAACAATTAGATATAAAAATAATTATATATATTCAATTATCGGTAGCATAATGTTTATTAGAACACCATCATTTTTTGTGTTCTTCTTGTAACAAGATTAGTGTTTTCTCATGATGACTGAAATCTGTATTATTGATCGAGACACAAGATACAAAAGATCAATAAAATTAAATTAAAATAATACGGTAGCAAATATCAATTAGAGATTAAGCATCAAAGATTGAAAACTAGAAGAACTATCCAACTCACCTAATTTTGTGCCCTTTCCGATTTAAGTGTATACTGGGATCTTTGACCGATGAAGCAAGAACCAATCTCTAGATCCTGCCAAAAGTTAATTAGGAATTAGGAGTAGTAAACCAAATTAAAAAGAAAGAGAAAGGAAGACTCGTCAGCGGCAGGCTGGAGGATGATGGAAGCCATGAACAGTGTCCAGTGAGAGTTGTCCCCGCGTGCCCGGCCGGCCGGCGGCCCCGCCGTATCAATCCTCTCGCCATGCAAGGCAGGGCAGGACGCATGAATTGTCACCGGCTGCTCGTTGTGTGCCCGTATCGCCAGACCTGTGTATCGCCCGTCGCCCGAGGCCTGCGTGATGCGACCATCCCATTTCCTCTTTCCATGTATGCTGTAAAGGTTAAGAAAAACTAGGAGTACCAGCGAAACGAGTCACGACGATTCAGTTTCTGTTCGATCGGTGAAAATTAATAGCCAGCTCGCTAGCGCGATTACCAACTATTTACTCGCTAGCCTAATCTAAGCGCTGGAAATTAGGGGCCCCTAAAAACGGTGGGCCCTGTGCCAACTGCACAGTTGGTACACCCATGCGCCCGGGCCTGTTGGGAAGAAGAAAGATTAAACATTGTCATCTTCCTATATATTTGTGTTTGTGGTGCATATCACTTGTGTCAAACTAGCTAATGTGTTTTCTAAAGCAAAAGAAGGATTCTAAAAGAAATAGATTCTCAAATTTTCTGGATTTTCAAATGAAAAAGGATCAAAAGGACAGGCCATATATGTAGCTAGCAAGATCCCGAGGTTTGTTTATTCGTGCCATTGTAAGACAAGGCTAGGCAAGCAAGTAGTTCAACAATTCACAAAAGGCGATATTTTTCTTACAAAAGTTCACTGTTTTATTTTTGTTTTGATTTTGTTTCTTCTTTTCTCTAAGGGTAATATCAATGCCACTAATCCATTTCTTCTTAGTTTTTAAATCAAAATTTCACTATAATATCTTATTTTTTTCATATTATTAGTTATGTCTAAATTTTCTGCAAAAAATCATTATTTGGTTTATTTCCTTTCTTCATTGACAAAAATATTAATGCCATTAGTTCATAGTTTTAGAATATTTTTTGTTGTAATTTTTGCTCATTTATTTTCACTTTTGTTGTGTGTCTCACTGGATATTGAGCCACACTACAACAGGAACCCCCCTTCGACAACGCATTGATGCGTTGTTGTATGTCCATATATGCGTTGCTAGGGTCTACCCCAACGGATTAATTTGCGTTGTCGTAGGTGGCGTTGCAAGAGTCTACAACAACGTATATACATTCGTTGGTAAACACCATATAGAAGTGTTGTAAGATATCAACGTATTAAATTAAGAGCTTGACAACACTTCGGATGCGTTGGTGGCAACCCACTCAAGAGATTAGAAGCTTTGCTAGATATCATACACAATTTAATGGTATTTTATATATTTCCATCCAAAACTATTAGGTAAACGTCAATATTAGGAGCCACAATACAATAAGCAAAAAGTTTCATATATTACCAATGTATTGCATTACAAAGAACATGATCCAAATATTACAAGATGTGAAACCATCTAGTACTATCCCGAGTCCTAACATTCCAATCAACTATAGTTTTTGAGGCATTGGCCCTAAAAATTACATTCTAGTTATCTAGTATAGTAATACTAACATTCTCGACCTTGGAATCATCGTCCATGTGCATTGTCAATTTATCTTGACAATCTAGAACAATACAGAAATGAGTTAGTAAATTTCAATAGAGAAAACATGTTAACAAAGCAGGAACTTATGGATGAGCATAATATAAAGGTTGAAGGTCATGACATTAGTAACTAGTATGTAAGTAGAAAAGGAGAGGGCTACATCTGACAAACACTTTTTATCCTTGTTTTCTTATGAACAAACATGCTATAAGTCAATTGAGTAATAAACCTTAAAAGAACATACATAAGACACAAGGTATCGCCCTTGAAAAAAAACATGTGCGGGCATAACACATATCCTTCATTTGCTAAAAAAGATCTACGGTTCTCCACAACATGCAAGTAGATGCACAGTTACAACAATTCAAACATACTTTAGTGCAAAGGAAATAATTCACACCATGCTAAATTTTGGCGTGCCTGAATTTGGTATTACATGCTCACAAATATCATTTATCGAGACTTTTATTTATATATAGATGTGGGGCTGATTAATAATCCAAATATAGAACTTTTCCAACAGAGGTTTGCAGACTATGCAACCTATATCCGCGTACTAAGAATTTTTGCATCTTGCATCAACTCAAAATATATGAATCATCATAATAGACACTAGCCAAAGGGTCAAGTATGAACAGAGGCTCTTCAGTCTTGAGCCTTTTTTATAAATTAATAACATTCTATTCTCTCAATTGGCGTACAAAAGTTTTGAATGTCCCTCACTCCTTCAGATAAAATGCATATTAAACACCAAACATATTTGAACACTCGGATGTGTTTCTTCATTTTGAACAACCATCAACATATATTTACTATACTAAAAATTATCCAAACATATCAAAAATTCTAACCTGTGATTTTGTAGTGCATGTCCTTCTTTGCTCCCTTAATTCTGCTGTTCTCCAGGAGAATACAATAAATTCAGATATTTCAAAATTTCCAGAAGTACGTAAATTTGAGAAAAAAATAGTTAGTGAGAAGCTCAATCTGACTGAAGCTATATCAACTACTATATTAAATGCAAATAAGTGTATTTTCTTGACACTCTGATTCATATAGATGCTTGTCAATAATAATTTCTTGAATAGTGATTAGTGAATACAAAAAGTTTTTCAACGTGTGTTTATAAATAACATTGCAGATTATGTCATGTAAATTACCGATAAAATTTTCAAGCCTAAAGGATTCATGTAGTCGGACCTCTCTGTACATAAGTAGTACCCCTCTGATATTTCCACAAATATGAATAGTGTTGACATAACCAGCAACGCTGGAACAAGGAAAATATATAATTTATTTAGCTCATCGTTTACACATGCATAGTTAGGAGCTCAGACTGGATATCTAGTAAAATTTGGTACTACAAATAATGATTAACTCAGTTTAGAAGTACACGCTAGGACAATTAAGTTATGTAGATCAAAATTATAGAATCACAAGCCATACCATAAGCACTAGCTAGCCCCATCATTCAAAATTGCAGCGATCACCTGCAAAATAATAATAATGGATAGACTAATAAATCACACACATAAATGGTCAACTAATACAACCGACTGGCACAAGTTCAGTTATATGCATTACATCACATGACGACCAAACTGTCAAGACCACAAATAAATATTTCCATGGACAAAAGTATAAGCATACAGTAAGATTGAGGGCCCAGGGAGTGTACATTTGTTGTGGTATGGCCTGGACTCACCTGTTTCAGGAGTATGGCGTTGAAGTAGCACTGGAGTTGTCACCCATGTCATGCACATATTCCAAGTGAGCTCACACACCAAAGCATCGAAGTAACCACAGACCCCAACCCTACAAAATCGAGAGCCAAAGAACTATAGATCAAATTGAAAGGGCAAAATATTAGAGGATTTTGATAACCAATAGGTTTGCCAAACACTAAAACTGAGGCATGATACTGGTATTTGTGAACGTGTAGTAGCACAATGGTAAGTGAACCAACGACAGAAAAATAAAATAGGATGACAACAGGGTGGTGGAGTTCATAATATTTTTTGTTGTAGATCAGTATACTCCTTCCAATGGAGGCGGCGTGTTATTGCTGCTGCAACAGTGGTGCTAGTGGCGGCATGGTGCTGTCAATTGGATCAAATTACAAAGGGTAAGAGCAGAGGAGGGGTGCCTTACTAAAACGTCGGTGTCGGAGCTGATATAGCCAAGGAGGAGAATCATCATTGCCCCAAACCGACAGCTAGCGGGGTGGTTGACCTACAAACCTGCGGTGGCGCAAGATCCACGCCGGAGATCCATGGCGACTAGGGTCGTTGTAGGGGTGCGAACAGAATCGGAGAGAGCAGGGGGTGGGGGGAATTCGATGCGGTGAGCAATGGTGCGGAGGGCTGGATTTAACAGTAATCGGAGGTAGCGGCGGCGGAATCGTGATGGAGTTGGGAACTTGGGATGACAAAGAGTAGTAATTGGGGGAAAGAGAGAGATACGGAGAGGTGGAGGGTGGTACTGGGAAGTTAGAATTTTTCTTGAGGGATCTGTCATTTTTTTTTGAGAATCTATGTGGGGGAGGTGGGAGGTGGTGAAACCAAATAACACATATTTTCAAGTCGTTGCTGGACATGCGTTGGCATAGGGGGGTGTTTGTTGTAGTGCCAGTTTGTGTTATGTTTTAGACCAGTCCAATTATGAGGTGAACTTCTGTTTTTGTAGCTGCAAATGGCTTAGTGCTTCTTATAAAATTGTTTGACTGAAATTGGCGCAAATCAATTTTTGTTGTGTTGTATTGAGAAAAAACTAAGCAAATCAATTATACACACAAGTAACGTAATTAAACAAGAATATAACAAATGCATTATTACTTTAATTTTGCACATTACAACTGGAAATTTTTTGATGCATACTTGTGTCCAAGTTTTTTATATTTTTTTCATCTTAAAGGGTTATACCAGTGCCAATAATTCTTTTATTTAAAAGCTTTATTATTATAATTTGATTTAGTCTTTGCTTCATTATAGTTTTTAAGGCTAATACCAATGTCACCAATTATTTTTTCTTATTAACTTGTTTGCTATGTAAATTTCACTAATATATTCATATTTTTTGCATATTAAAAACGCTCATTTTTTTGTAAAATATGTGCAAAATTTTCCATCAATTGTTTTTTATATTCTTCTTAGTTTAATACCAATGACACCAATTAATTATTTCTTTCGGAAATATTATTTCTTTCTGTGTAAATATGGGGGGGGGGGGGCAAATGCCCACAACGTGAGTTGGGTGGGGGGTGGGGGGCAACTGCTCTAATCTGAAGCTAACTACCAACTACTAAGAAAGAATTGCTTTGAGCTGGGGGGGGGGGGGCTGAGCACCGCCATTGTCTAGATTTGTGAAGTTCGTTTCCTCTTCATTGATCCCTCATGAGTAATGCCTTCCCGATTTCAGAAGACTTTGTTAGTGAACCTGGCTGGAGGAGCGTTCACGGTAGCCTTTGTTTTGTTGATATTTACCGGCACCAAATCGAGGGCTTTACGCGTTTCATTGTTCCACTACTAAGCATCTTAGAAACCGTGTCATCCTCCTTGTTTGCTCGCATTGCAATGTTGGCCAACTCGCCACTAGATGCCGTGACGGAGGCCTTGGTCATGGCGGCGGCCAGGGCCGTCTGGGGATAATACAATGCCAATAATTAATTTATCTTAGAAAAAATAATTATTGTGAAAAAATGCCATGCTATGTTTATTTTCCATATTGTAGAACGTCAATTTATGTTGAAATTGTGTGCAATTTTTTCCATTATTTTGTGTAATTATTCTTGATTTCCTTTCGTCTTAAAGGATGATACTACTGCCACCGATCCATTATTTGTTTTGATAACTTTATTTGTGTGTGTGCAAATATACACGTAAGTATTACTCAGTATATATGTATATTATATTGGAGTGTGCAAATTACACCATTATATGTTTTTTTTGCATGCTACAAACGGTGTAAACTATGTTGAAGTTTTTTATTTTTTATTGTTTTCTTCATAAAGGGTAATACCAGTGATAGTAATTCATTTTTGTTATAATTTTTTTATTTACTTAATTATTTTTTTAAAAGTTAATATCAATACCATTTATTCATTCCTTTTGTAAAACTTTTCATGTGGAAAGTAGGTTATTATATGCTTATTTTTTGCATATTATAAACATGAGCAATTTATGTGTAAATTCCGTGCAATTTTTTTTTCAATTTTTTCATTTTCTTTCTTCTTAATATACACACAATTTACACGCAATAATGAATAAAAATAACCATAATGCTACCAATTTATTATTTCCTTCAAAAAGGTTATTTGTTATTTGTGTGTAAATATACACACAAGTACCATAATTAAACAAGAATATATAAAATACATTATTACATGTCTTTATGCACAATACAAATTGCGAAATTTTGATGCATAGTTGTTTGCAAGTTTTTTAGATTTTTTTTTCATCTTAGAGGGTTATACCAGTGTCACTAATTGTTTTTTGCATATTAAAAAAGCACAATTTATGTGCAAAATACATGCAAATTTTGGCATTAATTGTTTATTTTTGTTTTCATCCTCCTTAGTTTAATACCAATGACACCAATTCATTATTTCTTTCGGAAACATCATTTCTCTCTTTGTAAATGTATCTCTAAGTACTTCAATATGTGTATAAATTTTATTGAAGTGTGAAAAATACACTATTTTATATAGTTATTCTTTGTATATTTAAGATGAAATTTCAGTGTAAAGTTGTGTGTAAGTTTTTGATTCAGATTAGCAATTCATTATATCTTACAAAATTTCATCGTTTTTTATCTTGTTTCTTCTTTTTTCTAAGGGTAATATCAATGCCACTAATCCATTTCTTCTTAGATTTTTAATCAAAATTTCACTATTATATCTTATATTTGCATATTATTATTTATGTGTAAACTGTGTGCAAAAATAATTATTTGGTTTAGTTCGTTTCTTCAATAATATTAATTCCATTAATTCATATTTTTAGAATTTTCTTTTATTATTTTTATTAATTTTTCTCATGTATATACGCTTTTGTTGTGCGTCTTACTGGATATTGGGTTAGCTCGTGTTATGTTTTAGACCGGTCCAATTATGAGGTGAACTTCTGTTTTTGTAGCTGCAAATCGCCCAGTGCTTCTTATAGAATTTTTTGAACGAAATTGGCGGAAATCAATTTTTGGTGTGCCGTATTGAGAAAAAAATTGACGTGCCAATTTTTGTTTCATACATCATGTCATTTTTTAAAAGATTGGGACTACACAAAACGGTTCTTTTTATGAGATCATTAGTTAAAGGATACTCTTTGTAGATGTCACTTACAATTTTCCAGGTGATGACAAGTAGCACATTGTATCTCTTGAACTATTTGTTCAAATCTAAACGCTATTATTTTTATTTTCATGATGTTTTTAGTTATATTTTTTTATCTCTTGAACCGTGTGTTCAAATCATTAACCATTTTAATCACTGAGATCATCAAAACTAATTCCCATCTGAATAGGCTTAAATGAACATTAGTTTGAAGTAATAACCAATAAAAGGGAAATAAGAAAAATAATAAATGGAAGAATTTTTTTTTTAGAAAAAACTGAATACCGCGAAAGCACATTTTCTCTCGTGGAGGCACATTTTTTCTTCACATGGAAGCATATTTTTCGATGAATTTTCTATCCTTTAAAGAGAGAATTTATGGTTTGGCCCTTAAAACTTGCTTCCCTTTTAGGTCTGAAAAACTTTTTTCTTTCCTTTTTCACACTCAAACTTCATTTTCTTCCCTATGTGACATTTTTGTCAATTTTGGCTAATAATGGTGTTAAACGTGAGATAAAAATATATATATGCGAATACACTCAACTCGCGACACATGATGATGGTTGAGCTAACCACTTGACATGCTCTCAAAGCTCAAAAAATGACCTCTGCGAAAACCTCCAAAGGATACCTGTTAAATATCTCCCCTTCTTTCTAGTCGTTTTCTTGGATATTAGTACCATGAATGAACAGTCTTTTTGCAGCGGAATTTTGGCCCAATCATTAGTTAGAGGGTACTTCTTGCGGAGGTCACGCACGCGCGCTCTGAATGCACTAAGTGTCGCGTTTTGATGCGTTTTAGTATTTTTTTAGTCCCTTCGCAATTGATACGTGGCATTTTCTGGACGCACTGTGTGCACCCACAACCACAACACAACCAGAGTTTCCCGCGCAGACACAACGCAGGCATAGGTACATCCACCGTTTTTCACGTAGCCATAGTGCAGATACATGTGCAGCCACAGTTTCGCGCAGCCACAATTGTTGCTTCGTATAAAACATAATGAAAACGCGACATATGACAATTTTAAAACGCATTAAAGTGATTTTTTTGGGACACGCAGGAGGGTGGCCGCTAAATAGTGATCCCGGCATCGGCATCATGATGGGTCAATGAGAGAGGACGACAACTTGGGCTGTCGCGTAACAGGCTCTTCAACGCAGCTGCTGGCCCAACGAGCCCGAAGAAAAGCGCTCAAAAATATCGCGCACCAGCTGTCCCCAGTCCTCTCGGTCCCACAACGCTAAACCAATCAGACCTCACCACGTCACGCCCACGCGGGCCCAGACAACCGTGTATCCACTGACGTCGCAGCGACGGCCACGTCGCACTCCCCTCCCGCGAGCACGCGCGCCCTTTCACACCGGGCCCACCGCTCAGTGACACATATCCACAGAAGCCTACCCCACATGTCACTCCCAGTGCTCCGGCCGCTCTTTCCTTTTCTCACCGCCGTTCGCACCCACTCCACCCTAGCCCATCCCCTCCACCCCCCCTCCTCCCCTGCACAGCCGCCAAGCCACGCCGCGCCCCACTCCCCTCCACCGCCGCCGCCGCCGCCCTCTCGCCGGAGCAAAAGCCGGCGCCCGTCGCGCGTGAAGCCCCCGCGGGGACGGAGGCGGCGATCCCGCCCGGAGCCTCGGGCCCGCGGACCAGCGGACGCGGAAGGGGGCGCGGACGGGGGGGGTTTGATGAGATATTCGAGCCTGCTGCGGCGGCGGCGCGGGTGGTGATGCTCCTGGCCTCCTCGGTGCTGCTGCGGGGTCGCATCCGCCCACTCCGCCGGCCCCGGCCCCTGATCATGCCCTCCCCGCTCTTTCTCTCCCGAAACCCTAGCCCCAGCGCCGGCAACACCGTGAGCCTCACCCACCCCCCTCCCGCGGCCGCGGCCATGAGCACCAGCGGCGTCTACGTGCCGCCGATGCGCCGGCTGCGCTCCGTCATCGCCTCCACCAACGGGAGCCTCGCGCCGCCGCCCGCCGTGCAGCCCGCGTGGACGCCCGAGTGGCGGGCCGACGGGCGCTCCCTCAGCCCCCCGTCGCCGCCTCAGCCGCAGCAGCAGCGCCGCGCGGCGCCCCTCCCGCCTCGCCCACCACCGCCAGCTGCCCAGATGCAGCCCTTGCGCCAGCAGAGCGCCGCGTTTTCTCGGTACGCCTACGACGACTTCTCCGAGGAGGAATCGGACCGGGAAATGGACCGCACTTCCGTCTCCAGCAAGGTGAATATGAATTGCTCTGCCCCTTCAGTCGTTTGGTTTAGTGTTAACATGAACTGGAATAGTTTGAAGTCTGAACTCATTTACATACACTT
The DNA here is from genome assembly GCA_950022295.1 of Bromus sterilis. Taxonomy (NCBI): domain Eukaryota; kingdom Viridiplantae; phylum Streptophyta; class Magnoliopsida; order Poales; family Poaceae; genus Bromus; species Bromus sterilis. The sequence goes on along the minus strand of OX465597.1, from coordinate 4,292,347 downwards.
GACTACACAAATCTAATGTCCGTCCGTGCCGTCAGTCAATGACATAGTGTAGCTGCTTCTGTTGCATTTTAATATGATACGTAGCTTAAGCTGAAATGTATGATGTGCCTTATGGTATGCCCAAGAACTTCGTACCATAAATGTTTGAATGTACGGACAAACCATGGATTGCTGTATTTATGTTCAGTGCATACATTGATAGAGAAATAATAATAAAACCCGTTTGAAATATGTGTTTTTTTTACTGATGCTGCAGAAAATGAATCAATTTACATGAAATTTCCGTCTTCCAAACATGCACTGATGTAGGTTGCTCTATAAAATTCTTTTTGAGATCATAAAGTCATTAGGATCACATGAAATGGATGTGCCCTGCATTTTCAGTTCAGACATTGTGCATGTTTGGCTTCTGTTCGTCCTGTTTTCTATGTAACATGATTCTGGTACCATTTGGAGAGTACAATGTCAGACTTTTTGGGAATATATATTTTAACAAAGACCTTGGTTAAGTTTGAAAAAATGCAACGCCTTAAGTATTAAAGCAAAAATTTAATATATCTACAAAGGTACTACTGTTTCTCTGAAATTTTGAACGACAACATTTTGAAACTGAAAGTAGTTTTTTTCTGAAGAAAGTAAGACCTTATACTTGTTAGTAAGACTGGATTCACTGTTCACTAGTACTTTGAGAAAGTATTGCAACTGCAAATATCTTTTATGTCAAGAATCTTGAGATGGCATTTTTTTTGGCAATTTTTTGCTTGTCAAAAACATTTGCTATATAGTTTTTTTTCTGGAAAGAATTAAGCTTCTTTTTGGTTTTCAGGTCAATTCTATTTAAGAAGTGATGTTTACTAAAATAAGGAAACATTTGTGGGAATGAAACACCAATCTTTTGGCCATGTTTTTTTTGCGCCATGTTAAGTTTTTTACAGTTGTGCTCAATAAAACTTCCAGGGGTGTGCATCTACTTTAGAGAATGTTGACGAATGGAAATGGAAACTGCACATGCTTCTCCGAAATGATAATGAACAAGAGATTATGTCGAGGGAAAGAAAGGACAGGCGTGATTTTGATCAACTTGCCCAACTGGCAGATCGAATGGGTTTGCACAGGTACTTCATGGACCTTCTTATATCATTGTGTTGCATATTCTTTGCCCCCTTCTGATGATAATTTACATTATGGCAGCCGTCAGTATTCCCGAATCATCGTGTTTAGTAAGGTCCCCTTGCCTAATTATAGATCAGACCTTGATGACAAAAGACCTCAAAGAGAGGTATGCTGAATTGCTGATTTGTCCTAGTAGCTTAAAGATTGAATTGTGCATTTATTGGCTGAAATGTTTGCTTTATAGGTATCTATACCTTCTGGCTTGCAAAGAGAAGTTGATGCGTTGCTTGCAGACTATCTTGCGCGGAAGAGAACAGACAGCGCGAACTTTCCTAATGCTGCCTTCTCAAGGACAAGCAGCGCAGACAGTTTCGCGACTGATGAAAGCTTCTATTACCAGCAGGATAATCAGACATCAACAAATGTTGTAATGGAGAGAATCCAAAGAAAGAAAAGCTTACAGTTGCGTAACCAGCAAGCTGCTTGGCAGGTTTGATTATATGCAGTAGACCACTTGTTAGTTTTTCCCAATGGGTCTGAAGTTCCATATCCTGACTTTTTTTATTACGCTGAAGATATTTATGTTTAATATTTACTCTCAAAAACTTGTATCACACTTAACTTCACATTATCCTTGCCGATCATGGTTTATGTATAATCATCTCGCTTCGTATGTTGTGAATGGAACTATGGAAGTACTTTAGATAGCTGATATATCATATTATCTATGTATGACCAATCTATTGGTATGTCATGAAATGAAGGGATTATTGGTTGTTACATACTTCATCCTATCCAGAAATGCTATTGAGATTTGCAATTGCATATGTTACTCAGTTTCACGGTGTTCCTTTAATGTGCTTACTAATTTCCTTTGGGTTTATGTCGCATGGTAAATGATACGGAGTACTTTACTTTGTAATACTGTGTCAATGTTTAATTCTTGATTACTGAATTGATCACCTAATCTAGGACTCTAGTTGCATAACCAGCTTAACATATTGGTCCTAAGATGCCAGAATTTTAATTTGGCAAAATGGGCAGGACCTTGATGCATTTTGAATTGTTAATCTCATGTTGTAATTTCTTATGACTTTGATTAGCCCTTCTAATTTAACATTTCTTTTCTTACCTACATTTGTGCTTTGTTATATGTTGGATCAGTGACCATTTTCGATTAATGCACCCTGTTGATTAACATTTTATCTGTTTCAGGAATCAAATGACGGTCAGAGCATGATGGAGTTTCGTCACAGTCTTCCTGCCCAGAAAGAAAGGCAATCACTATTGGAAGCTATATCTCAGAATCAGGTCTGGTTCTTTTCTTTGAAGGGCATTTTGGTCACAGTTTGTTAATGTTTAATTTTCTTGGTATGCATGGCAAGTATTTAAGAGGAGAGCTAAATATTATGTATTTTTGCAATACCCCAACTCATTTGTTTGGGACATAGAGAAAAACAAGCATTGAACTAAGTCATCTAAAGCCAATCTGTGTTCTTTTCATGTGAAGAAATGATATCTTGTGTGCTATCTTTGGATGTTGGATACTATTCAAGAAATGGGTTTTCCCCTTGTTTTTCTTAATTGTCAGTCACACTTAGATATGCATTCATCCATTTGTCTGGGAAAGCTACTACTAATTGTTTCATTATCTAATATTTTTTCAATTAAGAGTGTTTCTGCAAACTATCTGATAAATTTGTTACGAGTAGTATTTACTACTCAGCACATGGGTTAAAAACCTAATACTTCTGAGTAGCTATTGGATATTAACAATGCTTTGTTGCTTGATTGAACAGGTGGTTGTAGTTTCAGGTGAAACTGGCTGTGGTAAGACAACACAGCTGCCACAATACATCTTGGAATCTGAAATTGAAGCTGCTCGTGGTGCTACTTGCAGTATCATTTGCACTCAACCAAGACGAATATCAGCTATTTCTGTTTCTGAAAGAGTTGCTGCTGAAAGAGGTGAAAAAATTGGGGAATCGGTGAGCTACTTGCACCTATAGAGTGGGAAATTTTTCCATGCTGAGATTTCAGTTTTGTGGTTGCCGATGGGTACTCATGGTTATTTTAGTCAAGAGGATGTTGTCCAGGATAGCCATTTGTGTCCATCCATAGGATAATGTGTTACACCATGCTAAACATTTCATGCAAACTTGGTGAGATTATTCTGTTCTTTTTTATTTTGACAAAAGAATTGTTACCTTAGGTTGGCTACAAAGTTCGATTGGAAGGAATGAGAGGAAGGGATACACGCCTTCTGTTCTGCACTACTGGGGTCCTGTTGCGAAGACTGCTGGTAGACAGAAGCTTGAAAGGTGTCACCCATGTTATTGTGGATGAAATTCACGAACGGGGCATGAATGAAGGTTTGCATTACTCATAACAATTCTGAACTAGGTATCCAGGAGGTAAATAGCATTAACTTTGTTGGATCTCTGTGCTAGATTTTCTCCTTATTGTCCTAAAGGACCTTCTTCCACGCCGTCCGGAGCTAAGGCTTGTATTGATGAGTGCAACCCTTAATGCTGAGATGTTTTCTTCATACTTCGGTGGAGCACCCATGATACATATACCTGTAAGATATTTTGTTAGGACTTCTTCACTGTGGTATTTGTTATCATATCAGTCTGCTCATCAAGTCATTCTTTCATTGAATCAGTCCATATATTTCCATGAAGTGCTGTTTGTTTTTAGCACAAATGTATATGCATAATATGAGCTGAATTACACCCCATATTGTCCATGGTTACTCGTATCAATCTAGCAAGATTCACATTTGAGTTCCTATTTGCAATAGATTTGAATTCTTAATTGTAATATTAACGCAACTTGTTTGGGTGTTCTTTGCTGTCTAAATAAGCCGCATGCATATCTCATTGTAGGGTTTTACATACCCTGTCCGGAGTCGTTTTCTAGAAGATATTCTTGAAGTTACTGGCCACAGATTGACTCCGTACAATCAGATTGATGACTATGGCCAAGAGAAAAGTTGGAAGATGCAAAAGCAAGCTCTAAGGAAGAGAAAGAGCCAAATTGCTTCTGTTGTGGAAGTACGCGAGTCCCTGTTTTTTTAACCATTTATTTTCTGCTCAGAGCTTTGGTATCTAACTTTCTCTTTTTAACAGGACGCAGTTAAAGCTGCGGATTTAAGGGATTATAGTCCACAAACTCGTGACTCTCTATCCTGCTGGAATCCTGATTCAATTGGTTTTAACTTGATAGAAAATGTCTTGTGCCATATTTGTCAAAAGGAAAGAGCTGGTGCTGTTCTTGTATTTATGACTGGTTGGGATGACATTAATACACTGAAGGAGCAGCTGCAATCCAACCCATTGCTTGGCGACCCTAGTAAAGTTTTGCTGCTTGCATGCCATGGTTCAATGGCTAGTGCAGAGCAGGTATTATCACTAATGTGTTCCCATTTCCTCTTTTGTAGTTACTAGCACTGCCATCTTTAGTTTCCATTGTTTAATACACGTACCTACAATTTACTTGTGCTAGTAACACTGGAACTACTTTGTTAAGTCAATAAAATTTGTACTTGCTACGTCATATGTGATTTTGATAGTGCTTGCAGTTTGAGAGAAACCTTCTCTAGGCTGACGTGTTGAGTTAAATTTGACACATTTAAGTAATCACGATGCTGTCCATTTATGTGTTTCGATGTTCCTTTGATTCGTGAAACTTTCTCCAGTCACCTACTCCCTCTCTCCCGATTTATAAATTCTGCGGGTATCCCTAGGTCATCAATTTGACCGACGAAATGTGAGCTATATGCCAAAAAAAGTATATCGTTAAATTTGTATTCGGAAGAAGTTTTTAATGTTATTTGTTATGATATATAACTGGTACTATTACATTGGTCAAATTGAGGATTTAGGGATAAACACATGGCCACATGGGCCTTACAAACTGGAAGGGAGGTTATTACTTATTTAGCCTGTTCTGCAGACATGCAGTAGAAAGTTCTGTGATCTTATTGAATTGTGGATCTATCATCTAATACAGGTGTTCCTCTAGTTTTACTACATAGTTACTCGAGTATACATCCACACAATTCTGTTATAGACCATATAGGCTATTCACATACTGTAGCCATGGATAGCAAGCAGTACAAAATTATATTATTCTCATATTATTTTATAGTACAAGTTTTCATACAAAAGTTCCATGTCTTCTGATATAAAATGATTATATTCTCATATTATTTTCTTTGTTTTGCAGAAATTAATATTTGACAAACCTGAGCCTGGTGTAAGGAAAATAGTTCTTGCTACCAATTTGGCTGAAACTAGTATTACTATCAATGACGTAGTATTTGTTGTTGATTGTGGGAAAGCAAAAGAGACATCTTATGATGCACTGAACAATACCCCTTGTTTGCTTCCGACCTGGATCTCCAAGGCTTCTGCTAGACAAGTAATATTTTCTTTCTTACTGGAATATGATTATTTATTATTTTTAATGCAACCCTCTTTTAGTAAATAAACAATTTTGTGTGTATGGATATGTTAACCAAGCAAATCGTGATTTACCTTCAAAAGTGTCTTTGGTCATCACACTTCTATCATGTCATTAACCCCTTCTGGTTTGTTGTTCTAATGTCTGCTAATTTAGAGACGAGGAAGAGCTGGCCGGGTTCAATCAGGGGAATGTTTTCATCTCTATCCACAGTGCGTATATAATGTGTTCGCTGACTACCAGTTGCCGGAACTTCTGAGAACCCCTCTCCAATCCCTCTGTTTGCAAATAAAAAGCTTGCGGCTTGGGAGCATCTCAGAATTTTTGTCCAGAGCTTTGCAGTCACCTGAGTCCCTATCGGTACCTTTCTTTCCGCTCTTTGTTACCACAATCACATAATTTTATCCTTTGCGCCTTCAGATGATCTGATATATTATTCCAATATATTTGTTTTCAGGTACAAAATGCCATCGAATATCTCAAAGTCATTGGAGCATTCGATCAGAATGAGGAGTTAACAGTTCTAGGTACCAGATCCATCCTTTAAATTGATCTGTGAATTACCACCTCTTTACTGCATCATGCTGGAACTTTTGCAGCTTGTGCGCTATAATAATTGCTGTTTGAAACTCTCAGGAAAGCACCTGTCTATGCTTCCGGTTGAGCCTAAATTAGGCAAGATGCTTATTTTTGGGGCTATATTTAATTGCCTTGATCCCATATTAACCATCGTTGCTGGACTTAGTGTAAGAGATCCATTCATGACACCATTTGACAAGAAGGATGTAAGTATGCCTCTTCCGTCTCTAATGCATCTAAATATGTCTGTTCTGCTGTACTTTAGTGTTGAACTCCAGTGTTTTGCTTTCCTCCATGCAGCTTGCGGAGTCTGCCAAGTTGCAGTTTTCATGCCGTGACTATAGCGACCACCTTGCGATTGTTCGTGCATATGATGGATGGAGAGAGGCTGAAAGAGATCGCAATGGCTATGACTACTGCTGGAGAAATTTTCTGTCCGCGCAAACCTTGAAAGCCCTAGATTCTCTCCGGAAGCAGTTCCTCTATCTTTTAAAGGACACTGGGTTGATTGATGAAAACATGACTATGTGCAATAAATGGAGTCGCGATGAAAATTTAGTTCGGGCAATCATTTGTGCGGGATTATACCCAGGTGTTTCTTCTGTTGTGGTGAGTTGCTTCTGTATAAATTTCTCTTCCATCTATATGTATCTAACCCACCTGTAGCTCTCTTGTAGCTTTGCTTTTCCTAGGACAAAATGCCATGCTTGGACTATTTGTTTAGCGTGAACTTCTTAGGCACTGTATTAGAGCACTTTTAGTTCTCTGACCTGGACCCTAATTCGCTTCTTGGTAATTCAGAACAAGGAGAAATCAATTTCTCTCAAGACAATGGAGGATGGACAGGTCATGCTTTACTCGGTAAGTTAGTACATTCCTTCTATGTATCATGATTGTGATCATGTTGCCATTTTATTTCGGTCAGACGGCAGTGACTGTACATGACGAAGCTTCATCTTGTTGTTCTTTGTTGTTTCCAGAGTTCAGTCAATGGGAAAGAAGCCAAGATTCCATTCCCCTGGCTAGTGTTCAATGAGAAAGTGAAGGTGAATTCAGTGTTTCTCCGGGATTCAACAGCGATATCTGATTCTATATTGCTGCTCTTTGGAGGAAACATACAACAAGGGGGCTTGGTAAGTTCGTTTGCATTGCTTATTTGTCTTTTGGTCTAGCAAATTAACATTGAATAACGTTAACTCCATGATGCAGGACGGACACTTGAAAATGCTCGGAGGATATCTGGAGTTCTTCATGAGTCGTGATCTTGCATCGACTTACTTGAATCTCAAGGGTGAACTTGAAAATTTAATCCACTGCAAGGTACATTTATTGATCTTAAATATATCTGGAGTTCTTCACGAGTCGTGATCTGATGAGCATCATTTACCCCATGAAAGTGGATGTTGAACTTTCTTGTGTAAGCTAGTTTTTTTGAATATTTTCTTTGCGTGGGCTAGTTTTTCGGATTTTCCCTTCAGGTCAGTTTTTGCTTGCTAGAATGCTAGAGGGATTTTGGATCAAATCTTTAGGAAATACGTAAATCCCAAACATTCCTAAAAGAGAATGTCCCTCATACATACCATTGTCTTTTCTTTTTGCCAACTACTGTCTGACTCTCCCTCTGTTTTTGACAGCTTCAAAACCCAAGGATCGACATCCAAACCAGTGAGGAGCTGCTATCAGCCGTACGGCTGCTGGTCACAGAGGACCCATGCAGCGGCCGGTTCGTCTACGGCCGACAGGAACCGAGATCAAAGAAAGCAAAGACGATGCTCTCGTCGGCCTCGGTGATCCCCATGGACCGCGGAGGTGGTGGTCACGGAGGTGACAACCCCAAGAACCAGCTGCAGACCCTCCTGACTAGGGCCGGGCACGACAACCCGTCCTACAAGACGAAGCAGATCAAGAACAGCGTCTTCAGGTCGACCGTGGAGTTCAACGGCATGCAGTTCGTGGGGCAGCCGTGCGCCAACAAGAAGCTGGCGGAGAAGGACGCGGCCGGGGAGGCGATCAACTGGCTAACGGGCGGAGAGGCTCCTCCGACGACCAACGCGAGGGACGTGGACCACATGTCCATGCTGACGAAACCCGCACCACGCAGGAAGCGGCACCATAGGAGGTCCTGATTAGCGCAGAAGGTTTTTGTTCGTTGTTCCCCATTCGTAGCAGTCAAGCGAACTGTGAAGAAACAGAACATATACTGTAGATTAGCTCAAGGAACACAGCGATTTTTCACACGATGCCATTGCCTGGGGTTTCGAAACTGGCTGTGATTGTGCAAGATGGATGCGGGTGGTCATGGTATGAATTCTTAGATTCTACTAGGACCTATTCATACGGCGAGTGTCTCGCTGCTGATTGTGCAGTGCTGTGAGAGACCATCTAATAATGGAAGAGCATTGAATGGTTCCACAAAAATGGAGAAAGTATTGCTCAGATTCGAATTTTCGGACTAGTATTGCTCATATTAGCAAGAACCTAAAAAAAAAGTGAGCCGTCTGTTAGCATATTTTGGCCTGACTGAAGTAGGACCCCTGCTACTGTACCTACACTATCATCACATTGAGCAATGAAAATCCCATTTCCCCTGTAGAAAAATGGAAAAGAAAAGTCTGTCATTAGAAAAACAAGAGAGACGATCCCGGTACCTAAACATGTGCTAGTTAGTTGTGCCGTCAGTACTCCCGCCAACGCACGTTGTTGGCTCAAGATTCAACAACCAACAACGATCGTCACGATAGATGCTGCACTCCATGGACGGTTGCGGGAATGCTGTACTAACCTATGTATGGTCAACTAAGTGTACATCTATAACATGCAACGTATTGGAATCTTGCATTGCTTGCTTTGCTAGTAGCTAGGTCAAATGTACTGCGCTTGCGTTACTTATTAGCTACTTTAGTACAAAATAAGCGACACTTATTATAAATTTATTACTACCCGAGTTTGGATCATATGCCGCCATTCATTGAACTTGAACAAGCATGCATGTTTGGTGCATGAGAGATCTAGATAGCTAGCTATATATTCTGCAGGCGCACCGCACGTTTTGTCTGTCTTGACAATGCCGTTCATTGAACATGCATCCTCTGCATGCCTCTGGTCATATGAGTGAGTGCGTTTTACTTGCTTATCTTGATGGCATCTTTTCCTACATCGCCGGCCGGCCAATAGCTACCGGCTCGCTCGTCTGCCACGAGGCCTTACTCCGACCCAGAAGCGGAGCTAGCATGAGAGGGTTATAGCCCCATTTTGCCCTAGGCTTATCTCCAGCCTCTGCTCCGACCCGACCGCCTACTTCCTCCGATGGAGTGCCGCGTCTTACTGATTTGGTTTAAAAATAAACTAACAACATTATATATTTTGATACGATGAACGTACTTAGCTTGACGTAACTGATCGTCGAGTTTGGACCATATGCCGCCATTCATTGAACAAAGCATATTTGAAGCACTAGAAGTTAGAGATCTAGTCTAGATAGCCATGATCCACGTTCATTGAACATGCACGCCTGGCCTGGTCAAGTGCGTGGGTTTTATTTTCTTGTATATCTTGAAGGCATCTTTCCTCCATCGCCGCCGTGATTAATCACTGCAACTACCGACGTGCATGCGAATCAATCTATCGTTTATTTGGTTAGAGAGATAGTGATATTCTCAGCCCATCAAAGTTTAAATTTCAAATTTAACGTTAGTGTTCACATTTTTTTACGTAGATTTATTTTAGGCCTTTCAACAATGTGCTTTTAGTTGATGGAGACATTTTCGTCAAAATCAAGATGATAACTTCGTTAATTTCAATATAATGTACCGGTTCAGTATTACGTGTCTACGTTGCACTGTGTTTCAAAAAAAAAACTACTTGACGCGCATGCATGCATCTTCTGGTACCGCGACAGTGCAATATTTTTTCCAGTGTAACGAACGAGCAGGCTAGTTAGCTAGTTAAACCAGTTGGACCCGTACCATCCATGCACGATGGTCGACGGCTGTATCCTTTTGCCCTAAATGGTCGAAAAACTTATTTCCACATATGGTTCCTTTAAATTTCGTTTAATCATTGTGCAACACATTTACATGTAGAGTAATCAATTCATTAAACGTTTTGGATGTTAAAAGATAAGACCCTTCGTTAGCAGTCAAAGATGCATGTTAACTATTGGAACTACAAAACTGTTCTATTCTCTAAATTTCGTTTAATCATTAGATAATACCTTAAAATATTTAATGAGTTAGCTGCTCTACGTGTAAATGGGTTAGCTAATGATCAGAAGATTTTTGAAAAAGTATATAAAAAAAATATATTTAAGGGATTAGTGGTGCGTCTATGCCGACGGCCCCGACATTTGGTCGTCGGCGTAGAGGACGGCCGTAGGCGTCAACGGCCTCTCCCGTACGTAGTGGTGTACTTAAATTGAAAAAATGTCATTTAAGGCGAAAGATACTCACCGCCCAGTGGGTTAATTCAGCTAAATCAAGCAACGACGACGATCGAGGCATATATAGGAACACATTATTAATTTTGTTCAAAGTTGCCACAGGTCGGCCGGCCGGCGCAGACGAACGTGCAGTGCAGGTGCATCCGTACCACAGCCAGCCCGCTGCGCACGCTGACATGCAATGGTGCACCAGAGAGAGCTACGTACGTACGTTTGACCGTCTGGCCGGCCGTCCGACCAATAGCTTGCGCCGGGCAGCTAGCCTTGATGCACTGCACGAGGCCAGCCAGACTATCCGGCCGGACCCCTACCTCCTCCAAAGGGGGGTGCCACGACTTTCTACTTTGATAAGAAAAGGAAAAATTAATCTATGCCGCCTACAATGCCGCCTACAACGATCGATCGAGTTTGCTCTAGAGCGAGCCATCGGTATAAATGTGCGGCGAACGCTTTGCATGTGAAGAAGGTTTTGGGTGGGACTGATATATAGGATGCGTACCTGAAGGCGGTTCGAACTGCCGCAAATCGCCCTCCCCACCTCTTCGGTTTGCGTTCGATTTGCAAAAAAAAAAAAAAAAAAAAAAACAGATGCACAGATCCGTTTGTAAATAAATGCAGCATCACGTTGAATGATAAACTACGTATGAACAACCAGATTCAAATGTTTGCAAGTGATTTAAGGATCCGCCTTAAAGACGGTTAGCATGTAAAAGAATCTGCAATCGGGTTTCCTTGTACGATTCAAGTGAACGATTTGATCAATAATCGTTCACAAAATCGAATCCAACCAATCCCTATTCGTATGGGTTGGCTGGCACCTCTCACATCCATTCCATATCTGTTACTAGAGCTAGCCGTTGACCGAGCGAACGCCGTGTTAGAGTAAACATATTTAGGAGTTAGAGATAAATATGTATTAGAGATAGAATAGGTTTAAATAACCTTGCCTTGTACTCCAAGTCTCTATCCCTCTATTGTACTTCTATATATACCCCATGTGAGGGTTAGATCAATACATCAAACTATTCATCACATCATCTATTTTTACATGGTATTAGAGCGGTTAGTCTCACGACGCCGATCCTAAGGCCTCCCACCACTTCCGCAACGCGCCGCCCCCGGGGAGATTAATCTCTTCTTCTCCTCGGGGGCGCGGCACCCGATCAAAATCAAAGATTAGATCGGTTCTATAGTTTAGGTTAGATCAATTTCATAGATTAGATCAATTCCAATTTCGAAATTCTCTTAGATTGATTTCTTTTTAGCCACCAAATAGTCTCCGATGCTCAAATTCTGGTGAAGAAAGCCGGTGCAAGCAGATTTCCAAGCTCGCAGTCCGGTGACTGCGCCCCCTTCTGGTGCCTTCCCTCATGCGCCAACTTCATGAACAAACTCCAACGCGCCGACTTCATCGACAGACTGCAACGCGCCGCACACAAGATCGGCAACGCCTTCCGCGAGCCAGCTTCTTCGACAACGACGCATACCTTCCAATCACGGGAGGGCGGAACTTCCACGGCGGACGAATCGATGATCGGACGTGCAAGTTCCAAGCCATGACTCCAATGCATCACGTGGAAGCAGCAACACACGCACACATGCACCACGGTGGCATGCGATCCGGCGACGCGCCTTTAGGCGAACGTGCATACACCTCCATCAAGCAATTTCATCGATGCGCGCAATAGCTCAACGTCAACCGGTGGCGGCGCCACCGTAAGGGCTGGCGGCGCACGGATGCTAGCAAGTTTTTATCAGGCGATCTTCACCGAGCGATCTTCACCGACGACCCCTTTTGCATCATCAAGCTGTACGACTACATCAAGCCCAGAAACAATCCTCGTCGAGCACATCTACTAGAAGCGACGCCAGCATCATCATCCACACGCCAGGCCGGTGTGGAAAGATATGCATTTTTTCATCGACTTCCACGGCAAGACAAGGTATCGACATCGAAATTCATCGCTGCAAGGGACGCCTGCAAGCGACATCTCAACGTCGACATGCCGCTGCAAAGCCATCGCCGACATATCATCGCCAAGGTCTTCATTAACGTGGTCTTCATCAACATCGTCATCAACACACCGCCGTCGGCTCGTCCACAAGATGGACATCATCCAGCGTCCTCTGACAGACTCTTCTGCAAAACGCGACCTCGACGACGGCAAGACCGCGTCACGACGACGGCATCGACCGCGTCATCTACGACGGCAAGACTGCATCGACACGGCGTCACTACAGTGACGACCCCTTCATGACCACACGGTCCTGGCAAAACCGATGTGTGCTCGATGGGTTTCCTCCGGTCCTGGCAAAACCGGTGGACTCATCGCCGACGGCATCCTCTGACACCACAAGGTGCAAGGTGCAACGTCCACGACTGCAACTCCGTCATCTACATCATCAGCGCAATTTTTTTTGCGCCTCCGGCTTTGTGCGGTTCATCATCCACGACGACTACATCATCGACCACGATTACCTCGACCACGGCTACATCATGATCGGCTAACTCGACGTCGACATACAAGGCTACGTCTACAGCTACTCATCGACAACTACTCCAGTCAACAGCGTCCGCCTCGTCACTTGCGTCCACGACACTCCCGTTGTGACTGCGGGAGGGAATAGAGGGAAGGCACCAGAAGGGGGCGCAGTCACCGCCCTAGGTGCCGACCCATCAGCCATTAGAGACACGGTTGATGATGGCGCAGCGGAGAAGATGACAGAAGCACAAGACTTCATCAGTCGCACTCGTCCGCTTCACTCCCGCTACGACTGAGGGGGAATGTTAGAGTACACATATTTAGGAGTTAGAGATAGATATGTATTAGAGATAGAATAGGTTTAAATAACCTTGCCTTGTACTCCAAGTCTCTATCCCTCTATTGTACTCCTATATATACCCCATGTGAGGGTTAGATCATACATCAAACTATTCATCACATCATCTATTTTTACACGCCAGCCACCCTGACTCGCTCGAGCAGCTCGCCGGCCGTCCATGCACCACTGCTGGCTGCTGCTATATATGGCGTGCGCGTAATTCATCCATGCCATATATACTGCTGCTTGGTGCACTGTACGGATGGATGTGTACGTGCAGCAGCTCCAATTGTGCACTGTAACAAGGTGGGTACTCACTACAGGAAGGAGCAGGGAGTAATAATTTCCACGGATGCATGATCGTTTCATGCGCTGTTGTGCCGTGCGGTTGAGCAGCAGCCTCCCTCCATCTCCAGCCTGTGCGTGCGTGTCCATTCATCCACCCCACAAGCTCTTCTTCCCCTATCTCGGTATTTCTCTTCTCAAGTTTGTTCCCACCAAACCCAATGCCTGATGCTGATGAATCGTTCAACGTTCATTGGTAACTACTCCTATATGATCGTACGTTGAGCGTTCATATATAGTGGTGATTGGTAAATCTGCCAGTTAGTACTAGCAATAAGCATCTGTGTCCACGTGCATGCATGCATGCATGCACCTTTCATCAGTCAATGAGAACCGATCGATCTGTTACCATATATTCGTTGTTTAATTAAATTATTTATGCCAATCAGATCATACAACACCGATCCGTGACGACGTGGCCCCTGCGTAACACATGCACGCATGTCTCCTAGCTACCGGCCTACCCGCCTGTCTCCAGTCAACTAGCTACCCATAGCCCTCTTCTAGCCCTCGCACACGCACATCTCATCTGCTCTCATCGGACAATCTGTACTACGGTACTGCAGTGCACCATGATAAAAATATATCACAATGAAGTTCCTGCGTGCGTGTGCACGCTAGCTAGCTAGCTTGATGTACTTCATGTTCTGCATTATTAGCTTGTGATGTTTGCACTGTTATGTGGACAGCAACTCGTGGTTCTTCTTGTGCCCAGCACAGACAACTACTGCTGCGTTCATCGTTTTTTCTTTTCTTTTCTTTAGAGTCTTCAGATCTTTCTTTCTGATCAACCACTCTCTCTCTCTCACACACACACACAATGTAAGACGTTTTGCAAGCTAGAAACATCTTACATTACGGGAAGGAGGGAGGGGAGTATATACTGTGCAGCATAGGGGAGTGTTACAACAATTGTAACTTCTAACATGCATGCATCTTCTTGGGTAGCTAATTGAAGTAGCTAGGTCAGTCACAGTTAATTAACTCGCCCTTAATTCGCTTGCACCATCCCAGTAACCAAGTCTTCAAACAAGCCATGAGACTTGCATGTGCACCGGCGTGCACAAGTCTTAGATGAATGGCAGAAAGAATCAAATTCGCCCGTTGCGTGCACGTGGACGACGGCCAGTTAATTATTTCCTACTCTACGTACTTATCCCTAGGCTGTCATCCATCAACCACTCTCATGGCGTGCATGCATGCATGCATTTGCTCGAAAACCTCACATCATTTTGGTTTCGATCCATGCAATGCAAGGGCGGTCTTTCAGGTCAGCCTAGGGTCGCCTAAGCCTGTCATCCATCCATCATCATTTGCTGGGAAACCTCAAGTCGTTTTGGATCTTGCGAGAGGAGAATTAGTCGTGCATGTTTGATTACTTTGTGCACATTTGGGTTTTCGAAACTAGAGACTGAAACTGAGCTTCCACAAGAGGTTTTCTTCTTGAACAAACATGTGAAAGGAAAATGCATCTCGATCCAGCATAAAACCAAAGATAGAATGCTAGTAGTGGTTTTTGTGTGCTTCACCTTTAGAACAACTCTTGTGGTGGAAATCCTGGAGTTTTGGAGTAATTTGAAATTAAGATGTGAGAAAATTAGAATGCTAGGAGGCAAAGATAGTATCAAATGGATGCTCACTCCTGATAAGAAATTTACTACTAGATCCCTGTATAAATTTTTGTTGAAATCTGTTTGTGGATTTCCTCAAAACAAATCCCAGGGAAACCAAAATACCATCTAATATCAAAATATTTCTTCAACTCATGGTGAAGAAAAACATTCTCACCAACATGTAATTTTCTTACAAGGGGATTTAACAACATCTCTAACTGATCCTCTATCCAACATTAGAGGAGGATAAATTCGGTTATCCTCCTCTAACCGACACCTAACCGAACTCGTAAAGGTACAGTGGAGGAAATTTTATCTTCCTCGACAGCCCCGACTCCTAAATATACTTGGCCTTAATCGCGCGGAGTAAATGCTTTGCCCTCTCAACCGCGTCCACCGACAACGATCCGTCGACAACTACCCACCGCCTCCGCCGACACCCCATCTCCTTTTGGTGACATCGGTTGAGGCATCGACCCATGGCCGGAAGGCAAGGTTGCAATTGTTCACCACTAGTCGAGAGTGGTGGGAAGATGGAGCTGCATGTTGTAGAACAAATAAAAACATGTCAAAATCGCCGCACCAGAAGTCTGTTAACTATTTTCCGTGATTGAGACAACAACTATCAAGATCGAAGAGAGACACCAGCTCTAGCCACACCTACCCTAAGATGCCCTTTGTCGATATCGGATCGAAGGCCATCGAGGTAAGGAGAGGTCAGAGATATCTTTCCTATTTGGCACCGCCGCTATCACCTCAACGATGCCGTTACGGAAACAAAACCTAAACAGAATAAGGACGTACCAAGACTAAGAAAAATGAAAGGAGCACCGAGACGACGGTGTGGAAAAAGCTTGGGTGGCGACTAGGGTTTGGAGCAGTTTGGAGGAGACGTATCTCGCGTGTTTTTGCATACTTGATAGTCCAGTAAGTGTAGAAAATTACAAAACCAGGAAATTTTGAAACTTCAGAGAAAATTCACACGGTTGCATGGCCACTGTGTCCACGTATATTAAAGGTGAAAATTCCAAATTTCACACCCCTTTTGTGCACGTGAACTTGTCAAGCATCTGTATGACCGTGTGCGCGGTCCACCAAGTGTCGACCACTCTTAACTGTCTAATTTGGCACGAATCCTATGCATGGACTTTTCTGGTTCCTTCTCTGCATTCTCTCTCCAGACACCTTACCACCCTAGCACAGTAGCCACACATTGCTTAACTAGCAGCCACGAATATATACTTATCTTGATAGCAGGGTCGTCGATCATGTTGCTAGCTAGCTAGGCACATTGCTTAATTAGCAAGTTGGCAACCATATATATGCACAGAGCCAAACGCACGAGACATTGCACTCAAACCTCGATCCTAATCGTACCAAATCACGGTACTAATAGTGCCAATCTTCCTCATACCGAGGTTATCTTTGTGCGGCTCCAGGTAGAAGCTTCCCGTCCTCCAAAGCCACATTGCAAATAATGGCAACTTGCAATCTAACGGAGGAACATGGAACAAATCACAATGCTATTATATGTATATATAGTAGTAGAGTTGCTGGCTAAAGATCGATGGCTCCTGGAGAAAAGAAAGGGTAGTCTCGAACTCTTGTGCTAAATTAACTATGCGTAGGCACGGGATGCTAGCTATCTAGCTAGCAAGCGGCATGAGAGCATGGCACAGAGTGGCCTTGTCTCTAATCTTCCTCTCATAATCAGTTGTTCATGTGTAAGATTTGATTGATGTGACCTCCTCATCCTCCGTCTACGAGATTTAAACAAATATTGTGATCTTCTCCTTTAATGGGGGGGAGAGATCTCATTCTTCGTTGGCTGCAATGCAACCGATCCATGCCCCATACGGGATTGCTCCCATCAAAAGATAATAATGTTATTACGATGCCATCCCGTGATCCGTGAGATGAGGAGGGGAGATAATGTTTAACTTGATGAGATGAGGTGCCAGGCATCGATCCATGCATGCATAATTCAGTTTTCTCCTGTCATCCCCATCGTCAGCAACATGACTGCATTGCATTTCCTTTTCTACATCCAGTTCTAGGAACAGTTTGGTCCATTTTTATTTCTCTCTCCATCCAAATGATTGATCAGAATCAAAGACAGAAATTACTACTGCCTACTATGATATTAAGTTGCTTATATATAGTAAATTAGAAATTTAAGCATGAAGAGGAAGGCAGGTGAGATTCAGGCTGAGGTGCAGAAAAGGCAGATACATTATTTACTGATACATTCTTGTTCGTACACCGAATTGAAGAGTGAGTGAGAGCTGGCTCAAGTGAGTCCAGCTACACAGCCAGCCAGCTCCGTGCCTGCAATGGTGATGAGGAGTAATGGCGAAGTGAAAGGCCTTCCACCATGCATGTCTTGCACTTGCAGTGGAAATGTGGAATGGCTTGAATTGGGTTTTGGCCCCCTTGTGTTTGGACTCAGTGTGGCCGTACGCACCACCAGATATCTTGGGCAGAACCTTCAGAGATATATGGCGCAAGTGTGCTTGCAAAGCTTGCTGAATTGGACTGCCAGTGCTCTGCATGCATGCCCAGGTCCAGCCTGCATTTGGCTGAGATTATTTATGGAGCAGCCACCAAAGCTTTGCACCGTCCAATTTCTGATCCTCTCTGCAAGCTCAGCTAGCTTACTCATACTTACGCAGCTGCACACTGCAGTTTTGATTTACTTTGCCATTATTTTGCTGAAAATAAGATAAGGAACTTTGTAACTAATATGCTACTCCCTCCGATCCATAATAAGTGCCGCTCATTTTCTACTAAGTTAGTACAAATTTTATACTAGATGAACGACACTTATTATTGATTTATCTCTTTTTGCAAAAAAAGCTGAACTAATCCTGTGAACCTGTTTTATTTTTCTATTAGGGTGGTGTTATTCTTGTAGTATTATATTTGTGCCAGCCACCAGCAGACCAGATGAGCACATGGATGCTATATTATTGTGGCAAAAACACAGGGAGAAACTGCTTAATTAGTAGCAGACAGACATGATACCCAGAGCCTAATCCAATGACTCCCCAAGAGGCCAACCAACAATCTGATGTGATTTTGTCCAGTCAGATCCAGCAAGAGCCAATGATAAGTGTATATGAAAATTTCTGATGAGTGGGCTCCACTGGTCGGCGTGAGAAAAGGCTCTTGTCTGTACTTGAACAACTGGATCCTCAGATTAAATAAAGGCACGCTCTAAATTTCCTTGTCGTCACTCGACGACTTGGTCAGGACTCATCTTAGCAGTAAATATTTATTTATCTGGCCTGAAATTTTTGAAAGAATATTGTTTTGATTCTTCGGCTTTAAGTTTTTCCTGGCATCTGACTGTGGATCCACTAACAACTTGGGGTTTTCAAACCTGTTTGTTTGACCGAACAATGTTTGTCTCCTTCTGAAGAAACTTTGTATCTAAGAATACATAAAGTTAATTAAATGTTAAGTTAGACCCAAACTGTACCAGCTTAAGGTATCTTTTCTCTGTACAATGGTGGCTTATAGTATAGTACTTCCACTATTATTTGTTTTCATGTGCTGAAATTTTATTTTGTTACTTCCCTCGATCCATAATAAGTGTCGTTTATCTCAAGATAAACGATACTTATTATAGATCCGAGGGAGTAGAACATTTTATACGTTGCAGTTGAGTTGTACATGTTGGTCTTAAGATTAGCACTTGACTAGGTAACAACATTGCTATTCCTACATATAATTTATACATTGTTATTCCTACTTATAACTTCTACATTGCTTTTTCTATCTACGAAAAAGTTACATACTAGTATGAGACAAATAAAAATCGTCTGGAGAATAACCGCGGGAACTAGTGCGTAGATTTTTTCTCTCTCGTAAAACTAGTGGATCGGAGGGAGTACGTCCAAATTGCATTGCTCGTCTAAATAATGGCTTTTCCTCCCATAGAACATTTACTTATTGAATACCAAAACTGTATTTAAATAGCATCTTCTGCGTATTTCCCTCGGCACAGGAAATTCGAGCTGTGCCAAACAATTAATCGATGATGGATAATTGAGGAGGAGGAAGAAGAATATTCTCCCAAGTGCTGGACGACGTTGCAATGCAGGGTGTGAGCAATTATCGTCAAGGAGAAATGGAGAGCATATTTTGGCGACAGTAGAGCACATTTATTCGGCTCATTTTGCTTTGTTTGTTTATACCTTGTCGTTGGCAGGGTACAGATTAAGTAGCAGTACAAAGTACAGCAGTACCACTACTACCAGTGTACGTACGTGAGCGAGTGAGTCACTGACAATGCAATATATGCCCCTCACTTCGGTCACGCGTCTCTCGTCTGGTCCCTTGACCCCCCTTGAAGGCTTAGAGCCACTCATGCCCAATCATTGGTGCCATGAATTTCTGCATGCAAAACGACGGCCAAAATTTTGAATTTTGATCCGTGGACGTTTTTTGAAATGATCTGATGTGTTACAAATTCACCGGTCTGTTTTTTTTTCAAGCAACCGGCGGGAGCTCAATTTTTTCTCGAAAGAGAATTGACTAGCTGCATTAATTGATCCGTTTGTACATAATGTTGAGAAGTTTCGTCATGGTTAATTTTAGAATATAAAGCATGATCAAAGCAATTGTTTTTTTTCCTTTTGCAGGGATTGATTCAATATTTTTGTTGTTGCTATAAGCAATTGTTAGCGTGTATAACTTGAGTATACTAGATGCATTCAACAATATGAACAATAGCATCACACATGCTAAATCAAACATAATTAAAGAGTCTGGTTCAGATCATGGCGTATGTACTAACTGAGGGTGTTCCTAGGACCTCCTCGCCCCGCTGGTAGTCGGCCCAAATGGGTCACCTGAGAACCCATAAGTCAGTTTTTCACATTGACCATCAAGCTAGCTCATGGGCCGTATTTTCAGAATCCTTGTCGGTCAAGGTTAATAGGTCATATCCATGAAGGACCCCCCCTCTCCCGACGTAGCCGATTAGGATCTTGTAAATCATAGGACCGCGACAACGTGTATATATAAGTCGAGGCTGGTCTAGTCGACAGACGGAACAAGTTAGATACAATTCAACCCCTTGATTGTGTTGTGTACTAGATACATCTCATCTCAATAATACAACACGGGCATGAAGTATGAGTTTACTTCGATACCGAGGGCCTAAACCTTGGTAATCCAATCTCATGATTCCTTCCAACCTATTCTCCTAGTCGGGATATCCTATAGGCGAAGATCTAGGTTCGGGGCCTATTCCTACTAGATTGATTGATGGAGTAATACCCCACACATGAGGGGGTTAAAATGGAGAATCGTATGTGTATCGAAACTATGGATTCACTGAATACAGACTAGCCATGGGGCTCACCTTATTATTGGGAATGAGGCCTAGGGTTACAAAATTCCTAGTCGATTACATTCAACATGGGACTCCACTGTCATATTTGGGGATCATTTTGCATGCCAAGTCGATGGGGACTTCTATAGGAGTCTACCGACAAGATGACGGGCCTTGGACACTTCAGCCCGCTGGGCCTGAGGCCGACTTCCTGCCGTGTGGTGCACTCCGACATGGTGTATGTTAGAGGTGTCCTCGAATGTTGTTTCCATCATTGGAGGCGCCATCGTGGAGCACAAACCTCTTGTCGCCCCATCCTCGGGCTCTTCGGGTGAAAACCTAGATCTGACCTCGACCGAATATGGCGAGGATAATTTCTTCCCCTCCCTCTTTGGGGGCATTGCCTTAGGGGGATCGACACCTCGCCTATATGCTTGGTGCTTTGCTACATTGGTTTGCATTCAGTAAAAGTCGAGGCAACGAACTCAAGTTTTGCGTTGTATGCCTAGTGGCGGCGGCGGCTCTACGAGATGGGGTTGTAGGTTAGCTTGGTGTGGGTGGCTATCATAGACCTCAAGGGTGGCGGGATCCTTCGATCCGATAGTGGCAACGTTCGATCCGATAGTTTGGCTGCCCAGACTTGCTCCTTCCATCGAAGGTCGATTTCTCTCCTTGTCATCGTCGACGATGGCGGCGCGTTGATGAGTTTGGCGTTGCGCCTGCATTGGGATCCTTAGCTTCGACGATCGGCGGGCGACTATGTTTGTTTTTTTCTTTCAAATCACACATAAAGCAACGTCTTAGGGGGGGGAGCGGGGGCACGTGGAGCAATGTGAAAGGCTGGGCAATTAGGAGGACGGCCACACGGGGGCCTTGACAGCCCACACGGCCGATAACGAGAGGTCGTCTCGTCTGGTCTGCGCCCCCCCCCCCCCCTCCCCTCCACCTTGAAGCATCTCCAGTTTTGCCAGCGCCGCCGCCCTCCTCTCCCTCTCATGCCACCACCACTAATCATCTTCTATTTATACTCAAACAGCCAGGATCAATCTCTCCCCAAATCCCTCCCTACTCCTAGCCCTCCCCCCTGCCACCACTCTGCCGCCGCCGTCGCCGTCGCCGTCGCCGTCCTTCCTCCCCGGGACACCGCGCTCCGCCCGCCTCCGCGGTGCACGGCCATTGCGCCCCGAGGTACGCGGTTGCTGATCCCGCCGGCAAGCCTTCACAGCTTCCCGGCGCGCCGCCTAGATCTCTCTCTCTCTCTCCCCCTCTCTCTGTCTCTCTTTGCGGGCATTGCGAAAAGCCGCTGCCTTTTAGCTTTTGCGTTTTCTTATTTCGGAGGGGAGGCCGTACGGCGCCTACTACAGTACGTACTAGCTACCTAGTGAGCCATAGCACAGAGGTAGCAGCAGCGCTCTGTTCATTTCTTTCTTCTGAATTTGTTTCCTCGGTCAATCGCTTCTCTCCCGAGTTCCAACGCGTTTCGTTCTTCTTCCTCCTCTGTTTCGGTATCCAAGTCTCTGGTCGCAGGCAGCAGAGAGCACACCACCCAAACCCTTTTTGTTATCCTGGAACAACCAGAGCCACACAAAGGTGTGGGCACCTCACGCCACCTAGCCGCAATGCTACTTGCTTCAGAGGGCGTGTTCATGCCGCCAAATTTACTCTTTTTCTTTTCTTTCTTCCGTTTCAACTGTTTATTTCAAGATGTGCTCTGCCCAACCATTTCTTGATTTTAGCTGCTAGTATCTGCCGGCGCATTCTACAGTTCCTAGTTATTTGTCTCACCGGATGTTTGTGCATGGTTTAGCAGTTTTCAAGCAGAGTAGGAACGGTTAGTTTTTCTTGGAGATCAGTAAGACCATGCATTCATCTTATATGCTACTGTGGATGTTTTACAGGTAGTAATTTGGCCAAGGTTGTTGTTACCTACTCCTACCATGGAGGCCAACGGTCATCACAAACCCACAAGAGACTATATTGACAAGGACTGCAATGGTGTTAAACCATCCAATAATTTGGGCGACGTTGATCCGTGGACGGCGTGGGCATACAGACCACGGACCATCTCGCTGTTACTGATGGGAACTTGCTTTTTAATGTGAGCTGCTGGATCTCTTTTACCTGTGGGATTGTTTTTAGCTTTTCTACAGAGATTCTCATTGCTGATGGTTGACCTTACCGTGGCATTTTACCATTGTAAAGACCACTGCAAATAAAATACTTGAAAGGATTGCAAAACAGCTGTATGTTTAATGGACAACTGTTTTTGTAATTCTTTATCAGTTGGGCAAGTGGTGCTCTTGATCCAGAAGGAAGCTTCTCTTCTGCTCGTGTCTCATCTGTGAAAAGGTATTTTTATTTCTGTTATGGTGGAAAAATAATAAATGTTTCTTAATCACCAAACGAACATCTGATAGAACATATCTTCAATTGGGATAATAACCATTCACCGTTTTTTTTAATCTCGCCTTTTATCTGCACATTCCCATTTGAGTTAGGCAAATGTGAGTGCTCATACATTTTTCTCTTGTCAACAGGGGTGTCTTTGCGATGATTGCTGTTTTCTTGGCTTATTCTTTTCTTCAGGCACCTTCAACGTGAGTTGCAGAAACTATGCACCCTAATTTCGAACTCTTATTGCATATCAATGGGCATGTACATATGAATAAGTATACTGTACACTGCTACTATTTAGCAGGAGGGGAATGTATCTGTCTGTGCTTTATATTTGATTTGAACTTCTAACTATCTTCGAGGTTGTGACCATTATCTGTAGACATTTCTTCTTCTCCTGATGTACCAGTTTTATAGTAGCACTAAAATAGTACTAACCACATTGACAACAAAGTGTTACTTCATTTCCGCTCCCTGTATAAAACAAGCATGGTTCATCGCAGCCTTCTCTGTAAACTTCGTTGTTCCAGAAGTCAGTGGGGTTTGTGCAAACATTTGCTGACATCTTCCATTATGATTCAGTGTGCTCATCAGACCACATCCTGCAATTTGGCGCCTGGTCCATGGGATGGCAGTTGTTTACCTTGTATCCCTCACATTTTTGCTTTTCCAGGTAAGTACATATTTTAAAATCTTGATTGAAAAATGTTTATGCTATTTGATTCCTGGGATTCATGAACCTGTCAAAAATCATTGCTAATTAATGGTGCAAAAGCCTCTCTCAGTTTTTTTTCTTAGCACAGGAAATGCACTTTTACCTTTGCTTCGGCTTATCCTTCACACAAAATAAATATGCCAGTGCACTGATTAAAAAAACTTGGTGACATTGCTTGGCATTTGGAATATCTGGCAGAACGCAGAACATATTGATAACATAAAAGTGACAATGCCAAGTGCCTAACTGTAATAGTACAACTTGAAGCGTATACAGATAAATTTGTCTTAGGATGCTTACGGCACAATAGAGACAAGGACCAGGGTATCCCTTTTCTACATCATCCTGGTAGCTTGTTATGCAGTACAAAACTCCCCAGACAGCATTGGAAAATGCAATGTTCAGGTAATGTCTATGGGTTGCCAAAATGCCAACAGAAAGAAGTCAGTCCTCTTGGTTTACGAAAAAGTAGTGAATTGTGTAAGCACACCTGACGTTAAAAGATACTACCTCTGTAGCACTTTATCTTATAAAAGTTTACAGAGGGAGTACTTTCTAAATTTACTTGTGCAATATAGCACTTTATCTGCATTTAAACAACTGTACCATTGCTTTTATATGATCTGTTCCATATATGTACTTGGTTTTTATTTGTCCAACAGGTCATCCTAATCAGATAAAACAATGTTGAAAAATTATAATTTAGCAGCAGTGGCAAATAAAAAGCAGACCCTATAATTAGTAGTCATATTTCTTTTTATTCCATTTTACAGACTCGTGATGATGCTAGGCAGTTCATGAAGTATCTTCACCCTGACCTTGGAGTTGGTAAGGCAGTTCATTTTCCATATGTGATCTCATAGTGGAGCTTCATGTTATTGAATAAATCCTTAATTTTCCGCACCATTGTGTGACAGAATTACCTGAAAGATCCTACGGAACCGACTGCCGTATCTATGTACCTGATCATCCGAAAAGCAGGTTTAACAATGTTTATGTATGATGACTTCATTCACAAACCTGCTACCTTTCCTTGTTCAATTTGATTTGTCATATTTCAGCTCTAGCCTACCCCAACTTGTTTGGGACTGACAGACTTTGCTGTTGTTGTTGTTGTATATTTCTCTGACTGATCATGGTCTTGGACAAGTTACTGATCTGAATATAGGTTTTTCTAGGACATCCTTTTTGACGAGTTTGTTATTGCCCATATCCTTGGATGGTGGGGAAAGGCTATAATGATACGAAACCAACCACTTTTATGGGTGTTATCAATTGGCTTTGAGTTAATGGAGGTATGCATTTTTTACGTATGTGTGCAGTTTTATCTTGAATCAAGATCCCTTATGTAATGTTGTGTGAACTGCAGCTAACTTTTCGTCATATGTTGCCAAATTTTAACGAATGCTGGTGGGATAGCATTGTTCTAGACATATTGATCTGCAATTGGTTTGGTAAGATTTTTATGTGGTTTTCGTTATTTATCTATGCAGAATACCTTCTTTGTATGGATTTTGAACTAAATACTTGCATTTGGTACATGTTGGCATGCATATTTTGTCTGTTGGCTTTATTCCCCATTTGCATTTCTAAATGCTAAGTCATACATCCCATTAAAATTTAGAACTTGCAACCTTTGCCACGATTGGTAATGCTTGATATTTTCTCATGTTGGTTTCTTCTTCTTGGCTGCACATCTTTGTATAGATTTATCCATTTAGATAGTTAGGTTTACCTTCTAGGTTTTACCTCTTCTTGAATGGGGATATCTTGTCTGTGATCCAGGTATTTGGGCTGGGATGAAGACTGTGAGATACTTTGATGGGAGGACATATGAATGGGTTGGCTTGAGTCGCCAGCCCAATATTATGAGTAAGGTATGCTATTACTAAGCCATGTATTGGAAAATGAGTTGCCCAGCAAAGCAAGCAGTGGCTTTGAATTTTTATTCATATTAGGGTAGCTGATCCTTTATCTTAATGTCATTATAGTACGATGAAATCTAGTGAATGCAAGAATTACTTAGAAACCAAAGCAATTCCTTCAGTGGTCTGTCAATTAAAATAATTCCTTGTCTGATCTGGATCAGTTTAAGTACAAGCTCAAACTTTCCAGTGGAAGAGTTCAGATCTTGTATGGTTTATAATGACTTATCTGAAACTCTTGTTCCACACTGACCTTTGCAACAACTGTGTCAGTTTTATTTTGTTCATAAACTCAAGTTAAGATGAGTATTTTCAGTTTAAGGATCATGCATTTTGCTGGAAGCAAAGTAATACTTGTACATATTATTACCTGCCATTGGCAGAACTAATATAATTAGTAGGTTACTAGCAAAGTAATATTATTACCTGACTTACTTTCGTCTCATTTTTTACTTTTTGAATTTTTTACTTTCAATCTCATATAGATACAAACAGCCTGTGTAGGTTATACCCATCCAAATTTTCTATTTGAAGTTGTATGTTCTTGAGCCTTTATGAAAGTATCAGTTATTATTCTAGATCTTGATGTTCCTAGCATTCCTCATGAGTTTTTTCCACGTTTTGCCTCTTCTTAGGTGAAAAGGACACTTGGTCAGTTCACACCAGCACAGTGGGACAAGGATGAGTGGTACCCTCTGCTTGGGCCTTGGAGATTCATCCAAGTGCTAAGCTTGTGTGTCATCTTCATGACGATCGAACTTAACACATTCTTTCTTAAATTCTGCCTTTGGATTCCTCCTCGGAACCCTTTGATTGTTTACCGACTGGTCCTTTGGTGGTTGATTGCGATACCAACCATCCGCGAATACAACACATACCTGCAGGACAGGTATAATGTTTGACCTACAAACTTCAAACTTTGCATACTTCATAGCACAAGATTTAACTCTGTATTCTCGTTAATATATTTTCTATCTTCTTGGACACTCACACACTGTAACTTGGCTATCAGTTCTTACATATTCATCACAGATACAGGGAGGCAATCTTGCTGAACTAATTGTATTATGTGATAAATGATTTCAGGAAACCCGTGAAGAAGGTGGGGTCTTTCTGTTGGCTTTCGCTGGCTATATGCATCATAGAGCTTCTGATCTGCATCAAGTTTGGACACGGTGAGTGCTACTACTCCAGATTCATTCTTGGCGCTCGCAAGTAGTAGCATTTTCCTCCTACCATGCTGCTGACCGTGCCGCTGGCTTCTGAAACAGGTCTCTTCCCGAAGTCGATGCCGTCGTGGCTGATCATATTCTGGACGACGGTGGCCGCGCTTCTCACAATGTTCCTATTTGTGTGGACATGGAAAATTTACCGAACAATGATAAGAAAAAGGTTGTGATTGCGATCAAAGCCACATTGCTTCTTCGAAGCCTACACCATTCTTTCACCCTCCAATTCAATATTGCCGTGTAAATACCCATTCAAATTGTGTACATGTAGCAGTAGCCATTCATCGGTGACCACGAGAAGGTTGCGGTTAGAAAGTTGATTATGTTGATCCACCAGCGAAATAAGCCCCCCCTTCCATTCATGTACCCTGTCTATCAACTCTGAAGTTCATTTGGTCCGACCCACTTCGATTCACGAAAGCAATGCAATAAGGTTTATCTCTGTCCTGTAAGTTCTCTGATCTAAATTAATGCCGTGTGCATCTCGTGATGCCAGCATAGTGTTCTACTCCATTATTATCTGAAGAAAAAGATGAGTTCGCTGTTCGACTAGTAGGTGTGTTCCGAGCTGCAGAATGCGTGAGGCTGTTGGCATGTACATTACTCCAATGATATGGTTTCTATCATTGGCTGTTGGCATGTACATAAAGTTTCAGTGTGGTTCAGCAGTTGTGTGCTTTCTTTTACTGAACCTGATTGATATCAATGATATGGCTGCGCAAAATATTCAGGCGTCCACTCACTACTATGGGGTTGTAATATTTCTGTGTGCTGCTGGGTCCTTACTGATTCCACGTTCATGTAAGTTTTACCAACAATGACCATTAGGTAAAATGTGAAAAATGCAAAAATATCATTTTCAATGTAAATCTGCTGAACTGGCCATCTGTCCTAGCCTATAGTTTTTGTATGCTAGCGCAGAGATTGCAGTATTACGGCAACTATTTTCATTTTTTGTGACAAAATCACTTCAATTTCAGCAAAATCAAATTGCTTCCATCTACACAAGAATACCTTTTTTTTAGTTGCGCACACGAATACTTTGGTCACTCTACTCGTTAGCTTGCTGTGATCCTAATCCATACAGATAAGTTTTTTTTAGACTAATCCATACAGATAAGTTGGTCCAAATGAGTTGGTCGCTCATACTGGGCCGGCCTAGCGAAATTGTTACTATTTTTTTTTCAGTTTTCTTATATTTTGTTTTTCCGACTTTTAATTTTATTTGTACTTCCTTATTTTTACTTTAATTTTAAAAGTGTTTCTCGTATATTTAAATATATAAAACGTGTATGAAAAACGGTAGTCATCAAAACATGTATTTGAAAAATGCTATGTATTTTAAAAATGTTAAACATGGATAAAACAATAAGTGTCTACGGAAAACATAAAATATGTATGAAAAAAGTAGACATCAAAACATGTGTTTCAAAAAATGTTATTCATTTATATGGAAAATAGTAAACTTGTATAAAAAATGTTTCATATGTATACAAAAAATGTACAAGACGTACGAAAAAGTATACATACAAAAATATACTTGAATTCTTTTACTGATGCATTAAAACAATGTGAAACATGTATTAAAAATATTTATGTTATATAATGTGTATGAAAAATATAAACAATATATTGCCAAAAGTAGAGATCAATATATATATTTGATAAACATGTTCCGGATGTAGAAAAAGAATGTACAATGTGAATGAAAAATGTAGACTTGTGTTGGAGAAAAATTGAAAAAAGAAAAAGTGGTGAAACCGACAAAAGACCAAAGGCGAGACCGAGTTAACTCTAGAGATGAGCGATAAACAACTCTAACAATCTTGGGTGCGTTGATCCGCGCCGGGTGGCCGCCTGGGCCACCCCTGGCTCCCCTCTGGCCCCACTCGGGCTCTTCGCGAAGCTTCCTGTACGCTGATTTTTCCTATATTTTCCCGGAATTTTTCTGGCACTTTTTATATGGGGGAAAACTGAAATAGAAAAACAGCAGAAAACAGGAACTGGCACTGTGGTGCACTGAGTTAATAGGTTAGTCCAAATATGATCAAAAGTGTATGAAAGTGTATCTAGATCATAGCAATATCACACAAAACATGCATGGAGCAAGAAGAAATTATAGATACATTTTGGACGTATCAACATCCCCAAGCTTAATTCCTGCTCGTCCTCGAGTAGGTAAATGATAACGGCATAATTTCTGTGGTGACATGCTAGCAACCATATAAGAACTTTGAAAAATAAAGCAATCAAGGTCAGAAATTCAATTCAAGTCATAACATGCAAAAGTCTATATTAGCATTGAAACAAGTAACAAAAGAACATTAGGTGCAAGAGCTCTCGCTGTCCGTGACTCGAATGTCCCCAAATGGTGTTTGCGTGCAAGAAGGGGGATAGGGAATACGAGAAAAATATTTATTTGTTGAGAACTCAATCTACTAAAGTTTCACACTTGGTCTTTTTCTGGAATCTTATCTTGACTCGTCCCCAGACCACTAGCCAGGTACAAGTCAATTTGATCCACTCCTTTTTCAATATTTTGAGCACTCATGCAATGGATGAGCGTAAGCACGAGAGTTGACACTTAGGATGGCAAAGAGAGGAGTACGGAGGAGGAAGACAAAAAGGGTGAGAAAGGCTCACATCAATGAGGACAATCATAGGCAAGAGATGCTAAATGATAGATATGATGTGAGGAGTAGGGATTGCCATGCAACGGATGCACATACGAGCTAGAAAGCTCTCCAATAGAACTAGTGGGGGTGCATCTAACTTGCTCGCTCATGAAGACCTAGAGCTCTTTTGAGGAGGCTCATCCTTGGAATATGCAAGCCAAGTTCTATAGTGTGAAGGTCCCCACATAGCTATATGCATGATGATCATCTCTATGGAGTACAAGGATATAAAGGGCGTACTAGTGTGGATCTCTCAAAAGGATAGTAGTGTTGCCCCTTTCTCTCTTTTTATTTCTTTTTCTCTTTTTTTCTATTTTTTTGTATTTTTTGTGGCCTCAATGGCTCTTTCTATTTAACTCTCATTTGTCCTCTTTGGGATCTTGTATTGTGTCCACTTTGGGATCTTTTCCTTACTTAAGGGCAGCACTCTATTTTACAAGAAGATAAAGGAGATCTTTCACACTTTACAAGGTACTCAAAATCATAAAGAAGATGTAACTATCATGATGTATGCAATGTATGTCGTTGCCAGTGTAGCAGGAACATGTATGACATGAAGATCAAGTCATGAAGAGGTGGATGTTGCATGGCAATATATCTCGGAAAGGCTATGGAAATGCCTTGATAGGTAGGTATGGTGGATGTTTTGAGGAAAGATATAAAGAGGTTTATGATGACAGAGCGTATCATGCCAAGGGTTTGGATGTACCGGCGAAGGTGGACACCAACTCTCGGAGTGAGAAGAAGGCAATGCACGGCACGGAAGAGGCTAGAAAAATATGGGAAGGTGGAAGTGTCAACTTTCAATACTTACATTAGTCCGAAGAACTCATGCACTTATTATCGGTAACTCTCAATCTAATAAGGAGGTTCACAAAGAGACAAGTACCCCGAGGAGGAGTGTATGGGGGTTTGGTTATCCTTGCGCATCCTCGACTCATGGTACGTGAGTGTACTCTAATATTCGATCCCTCCAAAGATTAGTGATCCATCTAGTAGCTAGAGTTCTCAACTAGTTTTTTAGGTTTTGAAAATACACATGGATTGCCCAAAATACGACACCTATCACTAATAGGCTAGAGCTCTTGACACCAAAAGTCCAAACATTACTCACATCAATACCTCAAAACTATTGCAAGTTACTACTAGAATTAAATAGCAACCTCAACTACCTACTTTCAAGACAAGACACAACTCAGTGCAACAACCAACTCTCTTTAACAAGATAAACATGAAAACTAAAAAGAGTTCCAGCAACAGACTAAACAAAAGCCAAGGATCTTGCTAAAGACAAACTAAGACTAAAACTAAACATGGCAGTAGCTACGAAAAGATAAAGAACACACAACAGCAAAAAGATAAGCAGGAAAAATCCTATGATGTGTTCTAGATTTTGAAAGTGGAGCGTGTTTCTCTCCCACGCAAAGTAAGACGGGATCTAACTTGTTATGAACAGCAAGCAAAGCTAAAGAAAACTAAAAATAAAACCTAAGAGCGAGACGCTCCAAGCATAGCACATAACGCATGAAGTGATAAAAATATAGTGAGACGAAGGACGAACTGATGATTGTTGATGGAGAAGGGGATGCACGGGGGCATCCCCAAGCTTAGACGCTTGAGTCTCCTTGAATATTTGTTGGGGATGCATGGGGGCATCCCCAAGCTTGAGCGCTTGACACTCCTGGATCTTCTTTCATCATCTTCCCTCGCACACTTGAAAACTCCCTTCATACATAACTCATCATAAGTTGATTAGAGAGGTTAGTACCCTTAATAAAATAATTTTTCCCCACTGGATATGAAGATATTCTTGAAGAGCTACTGTTTCTCAAGATTTCCAAACGTTTTATATATGTACCCTTAAATATATAAAACGTGTATGAAAAACGGTAGTCATCAAAACATGTATTTGAAAAATGCTATGTATTTTAAAAATGTTAAACATGGATAAAACAATAAGTGTCTACGGAAAACATAAAATATGTATGAAAAAAGTAGACATCAAAACATGTGTTTCAAAAAATGTTATTCATTTATATGGAAAATAGTAAACTTGTATAAAAAATGTTTCATATGTATACAAAAAATGTACAAGACGTACGAAAAAGTATACATACAAAAATATACTTGAATTCTTTTACTGATGCATTAAAACAATGTGAAACATGTATTAAAAATATTTATGTTATATAATGTGTATGAAAAATATAAACAATATATTGCCAAAAGTAGAGATCAATATATATATTTGATAAACATGTTCCGGATGTAGAAAAAGAATGTACAATGTGAATGAAAAATGTAGACTTGTGTTGGAGAAAAATTGAAAAAAGAAAAAGTGGTGAAACCGACAAAAGACCAAAGGCGAGACCGAGTTAACTCTAGAGATGAGCGATAAACAACTCTAACAATCTTGGGTGCGTTGATCCAACTAGTTTTCAAGTTAACATCCCCCACCCCTAAAACTGGCTACTACAAAAATTTAAAGAAATATTAAAAAAAGTTCCAAGTTTTACAACAATTATTTGAATTAGAAAAGTTTAAATAACTTAAGTATTTTTTTGTAATTTTTTAAAAATTCCAAAAATTCCAAATTATCAAGATTTTTTAAAAATGTCTTGGAACTAAAATTATATATAAAACCTATAAAATAGAAAACATGTAAAGCCGTTAAATTAATAAAATAAAAAAGGAAAAATAAATAAAACACTTGCCTAATATTGCTCTAGAATCTTCCTAAAATCAGTGAGAAAATAAAAGAAAGAAGCCACTGGGCTGACCGTGAGGGTGCGTGTTAGTGTAATAGCTTTGCGTTACACGGGGAATGGATTCATTGTAAACCTCTTATATTAGTTGAAATATAATGGTAGCTAAAAATCTGAAAAAAGTTAAAACATATCTTGGCAACTTAAGTGTAAACACGGTGGCAACTTCAATGTATACATCATAACAACTTTTGGCTAAACATATCAATATGTGATTTACTTTTGAAGATCTCGTCGCGATAAATTTAATGGTAAAAACAGATTTTCAATCATATTCTTTTATTTAGGAGATAAAATATTTTGAAGTTTAAAAAAATCCAAAAGATTTCGCTAACTTCATCTTTTTCGTTGTGTATGCATTCATGCAATGTTGTAGCGTAATGAGTGCCTATGAAGGCATTCAGGCCAACCTCCTTCAACCCATACGACACTTATCACTTGGGTTTATTTTTTTCCGAACATGACAGCTTTCAGCCTTCCACGACCTAGACACCTGTCTTCACCTCAACGCTGCAATTCGTCTTCTCAGCGCGAAATCAATTCACGCTTGGAAATATTTCATAAAGTTTTCAAATAGCAAACACATAACCTATTACGACATGGATGCCATAGAAATATTTTTAGACGTTGAAGTCATTCTCTGCCCCATCCATAACCATTGGCTAGCTGATGATTAACAAACTTAGCCGCTACGCAGTGTCTCAAACTTATCGCCAGCGTCGATCGTACAGTGTCGATGAAAACGTCCACTATTCCGGATAGGAGAAAGTCGGCCATAGAAGAAAAGCACGAGCAGGTGTGGCTGTCGTCAAGAAACCTTGAATTAATTAATAATAATAAGATATTGCCTGAATAGACACTGCCTAGCCTTCTCTGACGACCCCTCCTGTGATGGGAAGAATTTGCATGACAGCACCCGTCCAGAACAAGGGTAAGAGCATCTCCAGGTGCGTGCGAGCGCCGCGCGCTAATTTTTTTTTACAACACCGAAATAACGAAATAGCGCGTGGAGCGGCGAGTGCGCTTTTCCAGACGCGCTAAACTTTAGCGCGCCGCTGCAGCGCTCTAGCAGGCGTCATATCCCAGCGCGCGCACAACCCATACATATAAAAATTGATCAACAAGCAAATTTCTGAATAGTGAACGATTTATTTATTACAATTCAAATAAATTATTCATGAATAAAAATACAACAAACAGTTCAACAATACAACAAACAACTCAACAATGCAACAACTAGTTTTGTTGCTCATTTCATAACCACCACTCCTCGACTAGATCCTTTTGAAGTTCATCATGCGCATCGGCACGTCGAATGACATGATGAAAGAAACAAAGCGGGCCACTTTATCAGCCCTCCTCCGCACTCGCACGGGATGCCCCATCAACTCATAGTGAGAATAGTCTAAATCTTGTCCACACTCATTCTCGATGATCATGTTATGCATGATCACACAAGCATTCATGATGTACCAAAGGATCTTTTGAGCCCAAAATCTAGCCGCCCTCTCACAATAGCAAATTGGGCTTGTAAAATCCCAAATGCCCTCTCCACATCTTTCTTAGCCGCAACTTGAGCATTATGGAAATAAAGATTTTTCTTACCTTGCGGCGTCTTCGTCGGCTTCACAAATGTTTGCCACCTTGGATATATGTCATCCGCAAGAAAGTAGCCATAGTTATATGTATGGCCATTTGTACAAACTGCACAAGTGGAGTTTCACCATTTGCAATCCTATTCATGAGAGGTGATCGTTGAAGAACATTGATATCATTCAATGACTCAGGCATTCCAAAAAAAGCATGCCAAATCCAAGTCTCCTAATCGGCCACCGCTTCAAGGATTATAGTGGAATCCTTTTTATGGCCTTGGAATTGTCCATGCCATGCTGCAGGACAATTTTTCCAACTCCAATGCATGCAATCTATTGAGCCAAGCATACCTGGAAACCCGCGAGCTGCGTTGATCTCCAAAAGTCTTGCGATGTCTTGAGCATTGGGTGCTCTCAGATACTCTGCACCAAATACTTGCACAATTCCAACTGCAAAGCGCTTGACACACATGATGGCTTGACTCTCACCCATGGCCAAGTGATCATCAACTAGATCCGCTGGAATGTCGTATGCCAACATACGTAAAGCGGCGGTCCTTTTGGAAGGTGCTATGCCCGTGAGATCTCTGGCGGCATTACTCTTTTGCTGAAAAAAGCGGTCATAGCTCGCTAGTTGCTCCGCAATGCGTTTGAACAACGCAATGCTCACCCGAAAACGGCGACGAAAGTATCTCTCGGGGTATGTTGATTTTTTCACAAAATAGTTCCTCATTAGTCTGTTGTGTCCTTTGATCCTTTCCCTTCATAATTTCTGACGACCAAAAACCGAACCACCATGCTTCGGCCTTTTGTTGATTTGCATAGCTATGATCATTGCAAGGTCCTCCTCCTCTTGAATATCTAATTCCTCATCGGAAGAATCAAATGACGAAGTCATCTACAAAATAGTATTTCATACAACAAATCAAAAACTACAAATAACGTATATCTACAACAAAAATCATTTTTTGAAGTAAAAAATAGCTTGCAAGCTTTCTATCGAACACCTTGCGGGAGCGGAGGTGGGGGAAGCAGCGGTGCGGCGGTGCGGTTGGGAGAGGCGCGCTGCTCAAGCGGCGGCGCGGCGGCGCGATGGGGAAGAGGCCGGGAAAGCGGCGGCGCCGCGCTGGGGAAGCGGCTGCGCGCTGGGAAGAGGTGGGGGTGGCGTCGCAGGAGATGACGGTTGCGTTCGCGCCGTTCCTTTTCGTTGCCTAGCGCGCTGGAGCAGGCGCCCGAAATACACCGCTCGGAGGCCAGCGCGCCCTTTTAGCGCGTCAGCTGGAGCCCGCGGTTTTGCCAAGCGCGTGCTATATGGCCGTTTTTTAGCGTGCCTGTTGAAGATGCTCTAATACTAATACTTACATGACTGCATGTTCAACCAAGTTTGACAAAGCCAGCACCAAGTTAATTGCAAACATAATCTAGCACCTATGAGAAGTTTAGAACCAGTGTCAAAAGAGGCTGGAGCGTAATGTTTGAGAGGAAAAGGTCATGGAAGAGATGTGAATAACTGATACACCACTCAACTCCTCCGATCCTGGCTTCCCACGAAGTTACAATGTCCCTATCAATTGTCGTATGGAAGCCGTCAATCCATGCCTTTGAACTATTGCCGTCACAGTTAGCAGCCTCTACGACTGCGACTAGGATTGAGACATCCCGCCGGAAGGAAACAGTGTAAGTTTCACATTTTTCTTGAGTCAATCATCGGCTGGGTGATTTGAGTCAATTAGATTTGCCGCTTCGGCAACCGTCAATAGCGAGCGAAACACTCCCATTGCACTAGCCGCAACCTCATGTTACATCACGCGGTCACCATATAAGGTTGCATGAGATGGATTTTGGTCACTCATCGCACTATGAACCATGACCACGACGACACCATGCAGGCAGCTCACAGCAACTCCGGCCCCTCTGCAACACATCGGACTTTGCGGTGGAGAGAGTCGAATGCATCGTACGTTGTTAGTTATTATTGATGAGGTCGTTGCACCGACAATGTTTGGAGTTGTCACCCGCACAACATCGACGTTATTGCAGTCATCAATCCATGCACATTGCTTCCTTTGCGCACGGTGTCGTCGATATGATAACGGCAGATGCCATGGAATGGCTAAAGAGAGGGACACTGAGCATGCGACGGCGCTCCGGATGGGTCTAGGTATAAGCGCACGGTGGTGAACACGGCGGAATATCCAGGTTCGGGACCCTCGCAGTGGAGTAAAATCCCTACTCCTGCCTGTCTGACTATGAGGTAGATATCTATGACATGGTGTTCCTGGAGCTGTTTTGGGGAGAGGAGAAGAGGAGCTCTAACTCTCTCTTTCTCTCTTTACGTGAGTGTGGGAAGGGGAGAAATGAGGAGCCAACCCCTCAACCATGAGCTCCTTGGCCACCTTATATAGGCTAGTGGCAAGGATGCTCATGGGATGAGGACAAGTGGTTGAGGCCAAATGGATGAGGCCAAATGGGTGAGGCCAAGAGGAAAAAAAAACAAAAGGTACAAAAGATGATGTGATGTAATGTGACATATCACTATTACATTATTTCTGATGTGACCGATGATGCCATCTCTTGTCTTGTCGATGAGACGCGCCGGTTGACCCCCGGGCAGCCGGCTAGCACGCAGTCAGCAGGTGCGCTGGCAGCCGGCTGCGGGCAGTCGGCGTGGGCGCAATCGACGTGAGGGCAATCGGCCAGGGCGCAGTCGGCAGCCGACCGGCCGGACTGAGGGCGTTGAGCGCCCGATGTCTTGAAAGGTTGTTTCGCCTGCTTGACCCTACCGGGGGGTCATTCCCCCGACACACGATCTCCCTGCAACATCGCACAAGCATGCTCTGCAACATTGGTAACCCCGCTATGCTCCTCAACATCAGCGTCACTCCCCACTGCATGATGAGAGATGCAGTGGCGGACCCAGGATTTGAACATGACCAGGGCTAAACTCTAACGCTAAAAAATGAAAGGAAAAAGTACAAGCTTTCCCCCTTGTAATAACATAGATTTTTAGCAAAATCACACCATGAATGCATATTTATCATTTGGACGTGAAACATGAATTTAGTTCTGACACAATTACATAATGAAAAAGACACATCCAACATTACGCCGACATAATTGCATAATCTAAAGACATTTGAGTATCTAGATGAAGCAGATGTACTCTCATTTTATCCTACCATTTTCTCATCAATTACAGGAGAAGGACCAGAACCTACAATGGAAAAATAAGGAGTCGAAATTAGTGTGAATGAATAAGACGACATTGGTCTAGATAACAGAGGCTTTGACCACTTTGTTCCTTTCATCCTCTTTATCTACATAGTCAAATTAAATAAAATTAATTAAGTACAGATTGGATAATCTCCACTTTTGTTTGAACAATTGATGCATTTCTAGAGTTAGAATTGTATCTTTTAGGAATTAGAGAATCAAAGGAAAATGTTCTACATAGTTGCCAATCAAAGATGAAGACTTAGGAACTGCGGTTGGGAGTGGGAAGAAAAGAATCGAACAATCACCTGCGGCAGGGCCTGCACGTAACTCCAGTGCATGGACGCGGCACGAGCACAGGTCGATCTGATAGATCGTCGAGTTGCCGGATTGCCGCAGTCCCGTAGACGAACGCGGCGGCCGCCGGCGTGCTTCAGCTTGCGTGGTTGCGACTTGCGATGGCGGCGGCAGCTCAACGGAGTAGAGAATAGAAACCGGCGCTTCACACGTACGCGTATGCAAACGCTGATGGATGTGAACAGACACAGTCATACAGATTGATCCATCCAATGTTAGTTTTGGACTTTGGTGGGTCTTTCTCGGTAGCCCTGATCGCGCTGGAGCATGCACGGGCTGGGCTCTTGGAGTCTATTATTTTCTGCCCTGATCGCGCTGGAGCATGCACGGGCTGGGTTCTTGGAGTCTATTATTTTCTGAAAAATTAGTAAAGGATGTATAGGTATTACATGGGCCAAGACCCGGGCTACAGCCCAGGCTGCCCGGGGCCCAGTTCCGCCCCTGGAGAGATGCGATCGTAGCCTGCCGCATTGTTCCTTCGGCTTGCAACACAAGGACTATTGCGGTGAGGTTGCAATAACGGTGGTTGACATATCATATAGAGGAAAGATTATATATTAATGCTTCACTTGGAGGAGATGGGACTGGACAAGCATGTCGATGAGGACGAACGGAAGAGCTCAGGAGAGAAGAAAGCTAAGGGAAAACATGTGGACGAGATTCACTAGGGATGAGCGAAGGATGCGGGTGCCATAACGGTGGGGGTGATCCAGATGTTGAGGTGCACCAGTCTTTGCAACAGGGCGCTTGTTGTCCTCGGCACTTCATAACAGAAGTTCTATTGTGCTCGCTCATCGAGGGTTGCTGTGGGCCATCTAATCAAACTCGGATCCAACGGCTGTGGAGGCCGTCGACGCGTCAAAATTATCAGTCTGCTGAGTCTTAAGTTTTTTTCCGCATATTTATAGTTTTGAAATCTCTACAAAGACTTATATTTGAAAACGGAAGGAGTACATGACTACATCTTCAACCAAGTTTGACAAAGCTAGCACCAAGTTAATTGCAAACATTAGCTAGTACCTATGAAGTTTAGAACCAGTGTCAAAAGAGGCTGGAGCGTAATGTTTGAGAGCAAAAGGTCATGGAACTGGAAGAGATGTGAATAACTGACACACCATTCTACATGCGCGAGTCAACTCCTCCTGGTGTCCCACGAAGTTACAATGTCCCTATCAATTGCCGTATGGAAGCCGTCAATCCATGCCTTTGGACTATTGCTGTCACAGTGAGCAGCCTCTACGACTGCGACTAGGAATCTAGGATTGAGACATCCCGCCGGATGGAAACAGTGTAAGAGCATCTCCAGTGGAGACCCGAGGCACATCCGAACCAAAAAAAGTTTATGTCAAATGCTTCATCTGACGAAATTTTTTGGTATAAGGAGAGCAACTTTCTAGTCACACCCCATCCCAAGCAAAAGTTTATGAGGAAAATAATTGAGTGGGCCAAAAAAAAGGCACTTGGAAAGATGTGATTCGTCCAAACTTTCGCCGGCGCCCCCAACAGCCTCCCAACGCCATGGGTTTCGTCTGGGTTCGCCAGCGCTATTTCAACGTCCTGGAGGAGCGTTGGGGGCGTGACTAGGCCATTTTTTGGTCTTTTTGGGCATCTGAGCCTAAAACCGAAGCAAAAAAAGTGGGCTGGGGGGGTGTGGGCTGCGGGGGTGTGGGCTGGGGGGGGGGGTTGTCCAGGGGGGCGGCTGGAGATGCTCTAAATTTCACATTTCTGTGCGAAATATTAATAGGGGGACGCTACGAGTCGACTGGATGATTTGAGTCAATTCATCGGCTGGGTGATTGAGTCAATTAGATTTGCCGCTTCTGCAACCATCAAATGGCGAGCGAAACACTCTCCTTGCACTAGCCCAAACCTCATGCTATATTCAAGAGCTTCAAAACACGGATCTCGTTGTGTTCACGCGGTCACCAGGTAAGGTTGCATGAGATGGACTTTGGTCACTCATGGCAATATGAATCATGACCACGATGGCACCGAGCAGGCAGCTCTAGCCCCTCTTCAACACCTCGGATGTTGCGGCAGGGAGAGTCGATTGCATCATCACTGTTGTTACGTATTATTGATGCCGTCGTTGCACCGATAACATTTGCGGTTGCACACGATCTTTCCGCAACATCGGTGATGTTGCACAGGCATGCTCTGCAACACCGGCAACACCACCACGCTCCTAAACATCGGCGCCACTCCCCACTGCATGAGGAAGGAAACAACCGTAGCCCGCAGCTTTGTTCCTTCGTCTTGCAACACGAGGACTATTGCGGTGAGGTTGCAGTGACGGTGGTTGACATATCATGTGGAGGAAAGGCTATATATTAATGCTTCACTTGGAGGAGATGGGACTGGACAAGCATGTTGATGAGGACGAACGGAAGAGCTCAAGAAAGAAGAAAGCTAAGGGACAAACATGTAGACGAGATTCGCTAGGGATGAGAGAAGGATGCATATGCCATAACGGTGGTGGTGATCCAGATGTTGAGGTGCACCAGTATTTGCAAGTTGCAACAGGACGCCCGTTGTGCTCGGCACTTTGTAACAAAAGTTCTATCGTGCTCGCTCGCCGAGGGTTGCTGCGGGCCGTCTAATCAAACTCGGATCCAACGACTGTGGAGGCAGTTGACGCGTAAAAAATATCAGTCTGCTGAGTCTTAAGTTTTTTTTCGCATATTTATTTAGAGTTAATTGCATCATTCATACAACAACTTGTCCCCAATACTCACTTTAGTACATCAACTTGCAAAACGTATCAATTTGCTCCTTAAACTTGTCTCTAGTGCTCAGTTTGATACAAATAAATTATTTTGCCCAAAAGAAAACTAATTTTGGCCCAGAAAAATCAACCTTTTACCCAAAATCAATATTTTTTACCTAGAAATAATTTACTTTTAGTCGAAAAAACATTTTCGGCCCAGAAAACTCAAGAATTTACACCCAAAAAATATTAACCCGAAAATAATTATTTTTACCCAAAAACTCCAATTTGTATCTGATAAAAAATAATTTTTACCCACAAAAATAATTTCATCCCAAAAAATCCAACTTTCTCCAAATTGTTTTACACAAAAATAATAATTTTATCCCAAGAAATAAATTCCAGACCAACAAAATTAATTTAATCCAGGAAAAATATATTTTTTACACCAAAATAATTTATTTTTACCCCAAATATATTTTACCATATAACTATTTCCCCTGGTAAAAACTTGGTTTTTTGGACTGTTTAATATTTCTTTGCTAAAAATATGCTGATAATATTTCCCCAGACAGAAAAATTTGTACTGATGAAAATAGTTTTTGGGTAAAAACATTTTTTTCCCGGTAAAAAATATTTTTTCCAGGAAAAAGTCAGATTTTTTGGGTTGGAAACTATTTTACAGGATTATATATTTGAGTTTTTTAGGCCGAAAATATTATTTTGGGTAAAATAAATTATTTCCGGGTAAGCATTATTATTTTTTGGAAAAAAGTTGATAATTTTGACGGAAATTATTTTTTTGGGTAAAACAAAATTATTTTTGACGGCGCAATTTACTCATTTATTTATGAGACGTTCTTTGGTACACCCCTCCCCCCAACTAAATGTCTAAAGGGTAGTATGGACATTTCACATTTTTCATATACGATTTTTTTAAGCATTGGGCTCCTATTTAGCGCCAGCCTTTTTAATATTTTAATGCGTTAAAATCTAGCGCGAGTCAACACTAGAACTCGTGACCTCCACCTTCCTTCAAAGGTGCACTAACTCCTTGTGCTAATTTTTTCTCTTCCTTTCTTATACATTACACCGTCGGATTTCTCTCTTTTTTCCGTTGTACATTTTTCTCCACCGATTTTTTTGTTTTTATCGCTCAATATATTTCCTGTCTATTTCCTTTTATATATTTTATTTTACATTTGTCCAGATTATTGATTTGTTTCCATATTTAGTGCATTTTTTCAAATTCAAAGAACCTTTTCCAAATCCAATAATTTTTAAAAAATTGATGAACATTTTTCAATTTCAGTGATCTTTTTTTAGAATCGATAAAATATTTTCAAAACCGATGTATTTTTTCTATCTGATGAATCTTTTTCAAAATCACCTAACTTTCCTAAAAATCGATGAACTTTTTTCAAATTTGTGATTTTTGAATTTGTGAAAGAATTTAATACACAGAATTTTCCAATTTCGTGAATGGTATAGAATACACAAACTTTTTTGCATGTTTTAATGAACTTTGTTTGAAATATGTGAACAATAACATTTGGTTCAAATATTTTTATATCTTTTTTCCCATTTTTAAAATAGTTCAAAAATCTAAACGGTACATTGTAATGTGCAATAAATAATGCATCTGCTTTTTTCTTAAAAGGTCCACGATCTAAACATTTTATATTTTCTAGGATTTTTCCGGTGAAAAAAATGTATAATACTAACGAGCATGACTCAACATGCGTGCGGTGTCTGAATTCGTTTAAATTTTGCATTTAGGTAACCTTAGGCATGCCCACCTGCTAGTAAAATTTTGTATCATTCCATGCATGGGAAAAAACAAACCATGTTCAAAGGTGGTGATTTGGGTAGGCCGAAAGGGCCAGTCTCAAATCACTTTTTGTTCACATCCATCAAATGGACTGAATTTTTTTGATAACACTTGCATCAGCATGGCAAGAGTCAATGCAAAATTTCATTGTTTTTTAAGATAATGTAAATTTTCTAGGATTTTTACAGTGAAAAAACCCTAAAATAGTAGCCAGACGTGACACAACGTTTGTATGGTGTCAGATTTCATTAAAATTTTGCATGAAGGGTTACCATGAGTATGCCCACATACTGGTATATTTTGTTATCATTCCATCCATGGCAAAAAATAAATCATGTTCAAGGATGGTGGTTCTAATAGGCCAGAAGGGAAGTCTTAAAAGACTTTTTTCACATCCATCAAATGGACCGAATTTTTTTGCACACACTTGCATCAGCATGGCAAGCATCAATGCAAAATTTCATTGCTTTTTGACACAATATGATTTTGCTAGAATATTTTGAGGAAAAACAATAAGATACTAGCCGAACGTGACGCAACGTGTGTACGGTGTCATAATTGGTTTAAATTTGGCATGGAGGATTACCTTGAGTATGCCCACCTATCGGTAACATTTGGTATCATTCTATGCACGGTAGAAAATACATCATGTTCAAAGGTGATGGTTCATATAGGGCGAAAGGGCTAGTCTTAACAGACTTTTTTTTACATCCATAAAATGGACCCATATTTTTCCCACACACTCGCATCAGCATGGCAAGCATCTAGGCAAAAGTTTATTGCTTTTTGATATAATATGCATTTCTAGGGTTTTTACGGTGAAAAACCCTAAAATATCAGCCGGACGTGACGCAAATTGCGTACTGCTTCAGAATTCATTAAAATTTTGTATGGAGGGT
Source organism: Bromus sterilis (assembly GCA_950022295.1). Taxonomy (NCBI): domain Eukaryota; kingdom Viridiplantae; phylum Streptophyta; class Magnoliopsida; order Poales; family Poaceae; genus Bromus; species Bromus sterilis. The sequence goes on along the minus strand of OX465597.1, from coordinate 4,249,326 downwards.
CACCGTGAGTATTCCCACCAACCATAAAATTTGGTATCATTTCATCAATGTCAGAAAATACATCATGTTCAAAGGTGGTGATTCTCGTAGGCCGGAAGGGTTAGTCTTAAAAGAATTTTTCACATTCCTCATTCCGAGATATATTGCCATGCAACATCCACCTCTTCATGACTTGATCTTCATGTCATACATGTTCATGCTACACTGGCAGCGACATACATTGCATACATCATAATAGTTACATCTTATTTATGATTTTGAGTACCTTATAAAGTGTGAAAGATCTCCTTTACCTTCTTGTAAAATTGAGTGTTGCCCTTAAGTGAGGAAAAGATCCCAAAGTGGACACAATAAAAGATCCCAAAGAGGACAAATGAGAGTTAAATAGAAAGAGCCATTGAGGCCACAAAAAAATACAAAAAATAGAAAAAAGAGAAAAAGAAATAAAAAGAGAGAAAGGGGCAACACTACTATCCTTTTGAGAGATCCACACTAGTACTCCCTTTATATCCTTGTACTCCATAGAGATGATCATTATGCATATAGCTATGTGGGGACCTTCACACTATAGAACTTGGCTTGCATATTCCAAAGATGAGCCTCCTCAAACGAGCTCTAGGTATTCATGAGCGAGCAAGTTAGATGCACCCCCACTAGTTCCATTGGAGAGCTTCTTAGCTCGTATGTGCATCCGTTGCATGGCAATCCCTACTCCTCACATCATATCTATCATTTGGCATCTCTAGCCTATGATTGTCCTCATTGATGTGATCCTTTCTCATCCTTTTTGTCTTCCTCCTCCGTAATCCTCTCTTTGCCATCCTAAGTGTCAACTCTCGTGCTTACGCTCATCCATTGCATGAGTGCTCAAAATATTAAAAAGGAGTGGATCAAATTGACTTGTACCTGGCTAGTGGTCTGGGGGCGAGTCAAGATAAGATTCCAAAGAAGACCGAGTGTGAAACTTTAGTAGATTGAGTTCTCAACAAAAATACTTTTTCATCTCGTATTCCATATCCCCTTTCTTGCACGCAAACACCATTTGGAGACATTTGAGTCACGGATAGCGAGAGCTCTTGCACCCTTTGTTCTTTTGTTACTTGTGTCAATGCTAATATAGACTCTTTCTTGTTAAGACTTGAATTGAATTGCATGCTTTGATTGCTTTACTTAAAAGTCCTTATATGTTTGTGTGGCATGTCACCACATAAATTATGCTTGTTATCATTTACCTACTCGAGGACGAGCAGGAATTAAGCTTGGGGATGTTGATACGTCCCAAACGTATCTATAATTTCTGCTTGCTCCATGCATGTTTTGTGTGATATTGTGCTTGCTCCATACAAGTCCCCTGGGTATTTATCCACAAATCCCAAGTCCTCTGGTACCTTTCCTATGTAAAGCGGGTATGTTGGATTGTCATCTTTGGCAAGATTTGTCTCCACATAAAGAATACCATTATGGAGGTTCCTCATATCCGAAGTGACGATTTCTAACAATTTTGGCGGCAACATCGGTTTACCCAACTCATGGATCTCATGCCAGTTTATGATGGGTACCTTGTCCTGGACCCGGATCGGCTTCCTACACCCCTCCACCGGCTGGCTGCTGGAGTCAAAGGCACGTTTCTTTGCTCTTTTCCTCCCCGTCGTCTTCTTGCTAGCAGGATGCACAAATGAATCTTGGAGCGCCTCTTGGAGTGTGTCTTGGCTGAGACCAGCCGGATCACGAGGGCAGAAGGGGGCTGCTTCTGGCGCTCCTTGAGAAGAGAATAAACGCCTCGTCGAGCGGGGAGAACCCTGGCTGGGACCGGCGACTTGTGTATCATCAAGAGGACCCTGGCTGGCAGCAGGTGATACATCCCAAACGTATCTATAATTTATGCTTGCTCCATGCATGTTTTGTGTGATATTGCTATGTTTTAGATACACTTTCATACACTTTTGATCATATTTGGACTAACCTATTAACTCAGTGCCCCCCAGTGCCAGTTTCTGTTTTCTGCTGTTTTTGTATTTTAGGTTTTCCCATTACTTAAAGTGCCCAATAAATTCCGGGAAAAATATATAAAAAATCAGCGTGAAGGAACCTTCCAGAATCACCGAAGGAGAGCCGGAGGGGGGCCACCAGTCACCGAGGCGGCCACCCCGCGCGGCCTATGGGTAGGCCGCGCCACCAGGCCGCCTGGGCGACTGGGACCTCCCCTGGTGGCCCCCTTGGCCCTTATTTTTACTCGCGTCGCGAAAACCCTGATTCCAGACCCCTTTTCTCCAGAAGCAATTCCGATCTCCGCCGCCATCGCCATCAAGTTTCGGGGGGGACAGAATTCTTGTGCCGGCACCCTGCCGGGACGGGGAAGTGCCCCCGGATTCATCTCCATCGACGTTGCTTCCCTCCTCCATGAAGCGGGAGTAGTTCTCCCTCGGGGCTGAGGTTTCTACCAGTAGCTATGTGTTCTTCTCTCTCTCCCATGATGTGATCTTCGTTGTGATCATAGGCTATGTTAATCTAGGGTGATCCCATGATATTTCCCCTTCCTCTATGTATTGGATTGATGTACTCAATTGATCTTATCTAGTATAATCCCCGAGACCATGGTGACATCGGTCTATTGGACATGGGTTAGAAGAATATTATCATGAGTGATTTCCTCTTTTGTGTGTTGATTGAAGATTGAGAGTCTCTTGGTGCTTGTCTTTGACTATCATTGAGATATGTTGTGGTGATTGTGGTACTCTCTTTGGATGGCCGCGGTGACATTGGGAAATCCATAGATTGAGAACTATGAACTTTGAGGTGTGCTTTTGTAGCCCTACATAATTCTCATCCTCTCTTGACCACAAAGGAATGACCTTCGAGTGCGTCTCCATTGCACGTTTTATGGGAAATATCATGTGATTAGACTATGTTAATGTTGTTGGGAGTTGCCACTAGTGAAAGTATGAAGCCTAGGCCTTGTTTCCACCATTGCAATACCGTTTGTGCTCACGTTTACCACTTGTTTCTTTGCTGCACTTTTTATTACAGATTTATATTACTTTGTTTTGCCACACCTATCACCCATATTTTACCATCTCTTCGCCGAACTAGTGCACCTATACAACTCCTAGTTGTATTAGGTGTGTTGGGGACACAAGAGACTTCTTGTATCTTAATTGCAGGGTTGCTTGCGAGAGACCATCTTCAACCTCTACTTCCCTGAGTTCGATAAACCTTAGGTCATCCACTTGAGGGAAATTGCTGTTGTCCTACAAACCTCTGCGCTTGGAGGCCCAACATAGTCTACAAGCATAGAAGCATGCGTAGACATCAGCAGGTAAGTCGTGGTCATCAACGAGGAAGTCTTCGACGCGAACATCATCATCGTCGTGATGATCCGCAGGTTCAGCAAATGCTTCGTTTTGCTCTGGGGTGATGAAAGAAGGGTCCAGACGAATCAGATCTTTAGGCCATAGCATTGGCCAAGACAAGCATTGTTCAAGGTTCAACTCGCTATCGGCTTCGGGGGGTTGAGTCGGAGGATCCAAATTTGCGCAACCCGGGAACACCCGGTCCAATGTAACCCTAAACATGGTATCGGACATAGGCACTGTGTGGAACACACGGTTAAGTGGTGTCACGATACGTGCCTTTGCCACGTCCTTCAACTCATTGTTGACTTGTAATAGCAATGTGCATCCCACCTCGTCGGCCTGCGAAAACATGTAAGGCGTTAGAGAGGGCAAGCAAGCGCCAATTAAACTAGTCGAGACTTTTGCGACGCTTTTTACCGTCTGGGCGTTGAGCTCGTCTAATGACGAAGGACCGCAGACGGCCGCCGGCGTGTAAGAGATGGAAGGGCTGCTATGAGGCGCGGTGCCGGCCGGCGATTCATCCCTCACACCTTGTGGTGTGTTGTCGGCCGCCGTCGTATTGATCTCCACAATAGGAGGCTCATTATTCGAGTTGCTGGCACCTAAGGTGATTGTGGGGAGAGGCCCTTGTCGGCCTCCACCGATCCAATCCGCGATCGACTTCATCATGGTAGGAAGGAGGTTGTTGACAGTCTGTGTCACTTGCGCATTGATTATGTTTGGCATGTCAGCTTTCACGGTCTCCAATTCTTCCCTCACATTCTTCTCCTCATTCCTCTTCCTCTCCTTTCGTGCCTCCTTGGTCTCAGGGTAGTAAAATGAATGTTTGTGATTGAGTCCGGCGCCGACCACACGACCACGATGCGGTGGCGCTGACACCGGCAATTTCTTTACCTTGTTTAGCGCCCTTTCAAAAGAGGCGTCATACGGCAGCTGGGTTGAGGATCCTTGAGATTGAGCTAATTCTTCTTCCTCCCGATTTATTTTTCTCAAGCTCCCTGACCTTCTCGTTCGTGCATAGCTCCTTGGTTTTGGGATTTACCTTGTATCGGGCCCGCACAATCGATTTCCGAGCGGGTTTTTAAACTTCGGGTAGGGGTCCGGCCCTTTCCTTTCCGCGTCCTCCTTATCCCAAACTGGCTGCTTTCCGGGGTAACCACGGCTTCCGAGATTGTGGGGAGCTACGTTCTTCTCGTGCATATCTTTCCCCCACTTCCTAAGCGCCTTTGTTGCAGGTAGGTCATAGTTGGCCTTGAAAACATTGAAGTCCTCTTCCGAAATTGACGGCCAGTGGCTTTGGATCTTATCAAAATCGGAACCCGCATCAAGCTCCTGCCTCACATACCCTTTCCAACCGGACAAGGCTTTGCTGAACCTGCCTAGGGCGAATGTGTTCACCAGATTTTTCTTGATATCAAGGTTATCATAGGGTTCCGGGAACTTGTATCGCGCGTGCAGCCTCTGAATGAGGAGGGTGGCCACTTGTTCCTTGCTTTTTGCCCTAATGTCCTCTTCATTGATGTTGACGAGTTCTCGAAGGATGCATCCAATGCTGATGCCGTACCCTTTTGCAACATGAGTCGGTTGTGTAGGCAAACCGCTAGCGGGGTCCACCTCCGTAAATTCTTCCTGGATGGTGCGGAGCTTGTTTGGGCCCCTTTCCTTACGCTACCGCTTGGCTTCTCTACCAGATGTCGCGTTTCCATCCCCGACACCACTAGTAGTGGTCGCGTTGCCATCCCCGGCACCACTAGTAGTGGTCTCGTTGCCATCCCCGGCACCACTAGTAGTGCTATCGTTGTCTGCATCCCCGCCTTCATCATGTTGATCGTCAAGCTGTTGAGCCGCAAGCATTGAGAAATAAGGATGATCCTCGGGATCGACAGGTACCCGAGAACAACCGGCTTCCTCGTTTGACATCTATCATCACCATTTAAAAATACTACTAGTAAGTGGGATAGGTTAGTGCAAAATGAGTTATAAAAAAGTAGCATGTGTGTATACTAGGTATCTATTATCACCGGGTAGCATGTTCAGTTAAGTTCAGCAAAGTTTAAAATTCTTCACTAACTATAGAAAAATTTACCTATGCAGAACATGAAGTTAAAGCTCTCATTTTCAGTATTTTTAGCATGTCCTATTTTTAGCAAAAGTCATGCCAAAATTTACGGAAAATTTTGGCATGACCTTTGCTGAATATAGGACATATGGAGTACCCGAATTTGCCGGAACGGAAGTTAATCAACATTTCAGCAATCTCAAGGCCTCATGGGTACCTGCAATGTGGACCAGCACCTCATGGGTACATGCATATATACGATATAACAGAACAACAACACACAACAACACCAGCAATGTGGGAGCACACATGCATAAAGCTATAACTGGACCAACACCACAAATGTGGCAGCACATGTATAAGCAAAACAGAAAGACCACAACACCAGCAAAACAACAACCTATCTCATTCACAGGAGGAGATCACTAGAGGAGGAGAAGATGAAGAGATCACCTCACAAGCTATAGCACACGGGGGCTGGTACGGTGGCAACTCGTCTTGCTTTTCTACATTATAAGAACACATAAGTTAGTGCCAACAAAACAACAACCTCTCTCATTCATAATACATAAGATGCAGGGGAGTACAAAAAAATTAAAGATATGAGTGCACCACATTTCTGTCTTGCTCCCTCTCTTTCTCAACCTCACAATTTATCTTTTTAAACACGAGATGACGGTGTCTTGTTCTATCTCTCCCCCTCTCTTTCTTAACCTCACCATTTCTCTTTTTAAATTCACTTTTTCTAAGTACTGATTAGATAGCTAGCTAGGTACATTTCTCTTTTTAAATTCACTTTTTCTAAGAACATATAATAGGAATGGGAATAACCACCTAACAAAACTACTGAATAAATACTGAATTGCTTGCAAAATGAGAATAACTCAACTACTGCTAGCTGTATCTTGCTGCAAAATTGAAGCTACTTGTAGTGAAAAACTAGTGAAACCAAAGGTAAAATGGACAATGCAAGATGAACATGAACTTGCTGACCAAAGTTAAAATGGACTAGTGAAGCTGCTAGCTGTATCTTACTGCAAAACTAAAGCTTCGTTTACTCAAATAACATGAACTTGTTCAGCACTGCTAAAGCCTTGTTTTGTTTAGTTCACTGCACCAATGATGCATTTAATTAACCATGAGCTGTCTCTAATGGATAGTGCAAAATGGAGGTATACATGAACTTACGAACCCACTTTAAACTAAACCAAAGTTAAAATGGATAGTGCAAAATGAAGCTACCATATCTACAAAATGGAGTATGTAATTTTCCTATCTGTAAGCTGTTATCACAAAGCTCCCCATCCACCAAACCAAAACACCAACTTAATTAACCCAGCCTCAACGAACAATACAGGAGTGTGATACGTGCATTTTATATCATCATTTATACCCTCCATATAGGCATTATTGGGATGTTTTATCAATGTTATGTCATTGTTTTTCATGTTTTAGGTGATTTTATGGGACTTTCCTACAAAGTCCCTATTTTTGGTATTTAATTTCTGGGTGTCAGAAAACACCTGTTTTCATGTTTTTGATGTTTCAGGAGCTACAGGTATCCAAATTGCGAAAGGAAAGAAACCCCGTCAGTTTTTCTTCGGGAGAAAGGCCGTGGGCACAAGACACAAAGGAGGAGGGCCTGGAGGCCCAAAAGGGGGTAGCCCACGCGGCCAGATGCTTTGGCCGCGTGTGGGGCCCCCAAATGGGCCCACAGCACCTCCTCCCCGAGGTCTTTTTACTGACGACTCCGTCTTCCCCGAAAAGGGACGCCCTAATTTTCCCGAGACGAGACGGAGCCGCCAGGGCGGCGAAACTCTCGAAACTCTCCGCGGGGGAGACATATCCTGCTGCTCCGGAGCTCCGGAGAAGGGGGAAATCATCCCCATCTTCATCCCCATCTCCTCCTTAGCGTGGGAGGAGGCATCTCCATCACCATCCTCATCAGCACCTGCATCTCCACCATCACCATCACCGTGATCCACTCCGTTCCCCTCATAGTTTGATCATTGCTACACCCTAGATACGTGTTATTGTACTCCGTTGCATGTTTGGGATTGAGTACTTGTCATTATTTGGTGGTAGATCTATTGTTTCAGATTGTGTTGTACCACATATGTCACCATACATGATCATGTTTGCACGTTGTGAGTAGTTCCCGCATGTTCCTGAGAGCATAGGATGAATTGGCAATGATTTGTTACATGAGATGAGTTGTTATTTGGTCTAGTATTTATCTTTTATGTGATTCTATGATGGTGTTGTACGAACGTCGACTGTACAACACTTCACCTATATGGGCTCATAGGAGAACACCGTAGTGTAGTGACGTGATGATGTCTTTAGGTGACAGGAACTTGAGACAGAGTCGTTTAATTGCATTATGAGGGTACTTGTATCGGGGACCTTAGAGCATAAGGCTATGGTGGGACATCATGTCTTAATAATTCTCGTGTTGTCATTTAATTGGCCACGTGATCCATCATAAGGGGTGATAGTTTATTTATTTAGCTATTCCTATTTGTGGCTCCGTCCGAAGAAGATTAAAACTAGACAAGATATACAAACATGTTATGCAATGAATCACTATGCCAGCTAAATCCGTGCAGCCCTCGGGAACGTTTTCCACATATAAGACACAAACACACACTTGAGCTTGTCCTCTTGCACATTAGAGGATTGGGCTTTGTCTCTCATTGATACCTACTACTTGCTGCAATTTACTTTCCGCATTTTACTTTACTTGCACTACACAATTAAGACACAAAAACACCTGTTGCTTTTATTATTCCTTTGCTATTCTACTTACCAGTTCCTTCTGCTCCTCGTGGGTTCGACAACCTTTCTAATTCGAAAAGTACTACAATTGATCTCCTGCACTTGGGAGCCATCAGAGTGTAATGAGCATAATTGTCACAGAAGAAGAGAGTGATAGTCCAGAACATCTATGCTTAATTGCTTATAACAACCATTTTACCCTGAGAACAAAGCATGCAAACTGATACAATGATTCTGAATTAATACTCTGAAAAACAAGAAATCCAGTCTTGTGTCACTCCAAACAATCCCATGTTGGTTCTAGCATAGGAGTAAAATATATCAAAAGATCTGCTACATGCAGAACACAAGCACACACTTAACTTCATCATTTATGCAAGTAGAAGTAGAGACCCTCCAATACTTGACTTCATCATTCATGCATAACAGAGCAAATCGCACAATACGTACGGCAGAAACTAAAACAGGAGCAACTAGGTAGCATCTTTTAGGGTTCTAGGTTCCAGAAGCAACATTTTATTAACTGGTGGGTGATTGGGGAAGGGAAGCAAGGCAGGGAGATCGCCGTACCTGTCTCGTGGTCGTCGGCGACCTGTTGTTCGCCTCCACGGACCAGCACACGCTCGTCGTCGGCCTCCTCTCGGACCAGCCCAGACGGCGGCGATGAACCCTAGCCCGGCGGCCTGGAGGGGGGGGGATGGGAGGCGTCCACGGGGAGGCGGTGATGGGAGGCGTCCACGAGGAGGCGGCGGCGGCGATGGGAGGCGCGGGCTAGAAGAGAGAAGAAGAGGAGAGGAGTGGAGGAGAGATGCGGGCCGGGTGGGTGGGCGTGCAATAGTCAATAGGTACACAACTACCACTGGCGGACAGGCACCGTCGTCCGCCAGAGGTACTATTTTTCTCTGGCGGTCGTCAGGCAGGCGTACGCCAGTGGTACTTTGTCTCTCTGGCGGTCGAAGGCAGGAGTCCGCCAGAGGTGATACTACCACTGGCGTATGGGAGGGGTGGCCGCCAGAGGTGATCTTCTTTCTTTTGTATTTGCTTTTTTTATTCTTGATGATATTTGATTATCTCTTTATTTTATTAAAAGGGTTGTTTTCATATAAAAATGGTCAAAAAAATTATGACTTAATAACAGAATTTCATGTCGTCAAAGATATATATTACAAAAGAGAGGTACATATAATAAGAGTGTCATCGAATATTAGTTCATCGATACAACAAGTTTGTAGTCTCATACAAAAGAGAAATCAATACTAGCTAGTTTCTTCGCACACATTGCGCGTCTTTCTCAGCGTTTGGTAATTTTCTTGCCTTTTTTTGTCGCAGTTGCATAATTTAGCCCGACATCGTGACTACTTCTTTTGAACGGATGACCTGACCTAGGTAGCGTCGTTCTGCTCCTTCTTGTGGTGTATTTTGCCTTATCGTCGTCATCTTCATCATCTTCGATATTTGGGTCGCCGAACAAGTCGAAGTCTTCTTCGTCGGCCATTCCTATGATGTTTCTTTTGCCTCTCCTCACGACCACGCGGCTAGGCCTACAGGGGTCTGTTATGAAGAAGCATTGGGACACGTGCTTAGCCAATACCCATGGCTCATTTTGCGCAGTGACGTTCACGCTTGATGAAGTGCTGCCGGCTTCGGGTATAACCATGGTGGTGAAGTATTTGTTTTCTTTCATGACGGTTGATCTCCTAGCCCATCTGACACGAAACATCGACACCTTCTCTCCAGAGTAGTCAAGCTCCCATATCTGCTCAATCCTTCCGTAGTATCGTAATTTTTCATTACCGATTGAGGATACCATCGTTACTCCTGAGTTTTGATAAGCAAAAATTTTATCCTTTTCTTCCGTGTAGAATGTGAACCCATTTATATCATATGCGTGAAACGTCGCAAGGTTGGGTGAGGGACCATGTGACAAAGCATATAAGATTCTGCCTTTTGGACAATCTATTGGTGGATTAGCGATAAGGTGTTTTTTGAATCAACGCAAGAAAGTGGAGTTGTGCTCTCTGATTACTTCCCCATCTGTCCTTTCCCTACCCTGGTCAGTGTACTTCTTCCTAATGATGTTTTCGTGCTCTTTGCACCAGTGATCGACCATTTCAAGGTGTTGTAGAGCTACCAAGTTTGCCCTGTTAAAGTCGACGCGTCGTTTTTCAAAGTCTACATGCAATTCCCTCCGGCCATTCTTGTGGCCTACTCCGTCGAGCCTGCCAAGATGTCTATTTCTGGGTAGGCCAACAGGGTCATCGACTTCGCCCAGGAGATTCATGCAGAAAGAGATGCACTCTTCGGTAAGATAGCCCTGAACGATGCTTCCTTCCGGACGGGCCCTATTACGAACGAATCCTTTGATGACTCCATTCATCCTTTCGAACGGCATCATGTTGTGCAGGAACGCCGGTCCGAGGTGGATGATATCTTCCACGACATGGACCAATAGATGCACACAAATGTCAAAGAATGCGGGTGGAAAGTAAATCTCAAGTTCGCATAATATCACAACGATCTCTTCCTGCAACCTTGAGAGTTGCTTCCGTGTAATCGACTTTTGAGAGATCACGTCGAAAAATTTACAGAAATCGAAAAGGGTTTCACGTACGTGCTTGTCCATTATCCCTCAAATCGGAACCAGAAATATCTGCGTCATCATCACATGACAGTCATGAGACTTCATCCCGCTGAACCTTTGTTTCTGCTGGTCTAGATATCTGCTTATCAGCCCACAGTAACCGGAAGGGGTTTTGACTCCTAGAAGGCACTTGATTAATTGTTGAAGCTCGTTCTCACTTAGAGTGAAACAGGATGGGGGGCAGTGATAGTCATTTTTCTTAACCTTTTTCCCTTGTGTCGGTTTGTCTCCTCATCTGATGACTCAATTCCCCCATGAAGCTCTTCCCTGATACCTAGATGTATCAGGTCATTTCTTGCTTTCGGCCCATCTTTGGTTTTTTCCGGCATGTTGATCAGAGTGGCAAACAAACTCTCGAACACATTCTTTGTGATATGCATTAGATCAAGGCAATGAGGCGTATCGAGAACAGACCAGTACTTCAAGTCCCAAAACACGGACCTCGTCTTCCATACATCCAGGAGCGGTTTTGGTGCCTTTTGCTTCTTTCCTGGCTTAGGGCACTGATCCCAATCATTCAACAACTCATATATTTCTTCACTGCACCTCTTACGTGGAGGTCCCCGGAGCTCATCTTCACCATTGAAAAGGTCTCCACGCCTTCTCCATGGGTCATCCCTGTGTAACCACCTTCGATGCCCCGTGTAGACAGCTTTTGAAGACCCGGGATCTTTCTTAAGTTGCATAAACGTTGGATCATCCATGCACCTCATACATCCCCAATGTCCGTGGCAAACCTGGCCTGCGACATATCCGTGGCCAAGATAGTCGTGCACCATACAAAGAAAGGCGGCTCTCATAGGGAAATATTCTTCTACGATGGCGTCCCATGTGTTCACCCCTTCCCATAACGTGTCTAGCTCATCTTTCAGTAGCTTTAGATACAGATTGATGTCGTTTCCAGGTTGTTTTGGCCCTTGAATTAGCATGCACATGTGTATGTACTTACTCTTCATGCATAACCAGGGGGGAGGTTGTATATCCATACGAACACGGGCCAAGTGCTATGTGTGCTGCTCTGGTTGCTGTATGGATTCACTCCATCGGTGCTCACACCCAACTTGAGGTTCCTCGGATCTGCCACGAAACTTGCATCTACGCCGTCTAATGATCTCCACTGGCTTGCGTCCGAAGGGTGTGTCAGAACTGCATTTTCACACCGTTTTGGATCTTACAATACTACATTTTTTCTGTCTGCGTGCCACCGCATGAGCTTGGCTTCCTTGTAGTCCATGAAATACCGCTGCAAACGGGGAATGAGCGGAAAATACCACACAACTTTCCGAGGTTCTTTCTTCCGTTTCTTGTATCAAGCTGCATTGCACACCGGACATGTGATCATGTTTGCGTCCTCTTTCCGATAAATGTAGCAATCATTGATGCACACGTGGTATTTTTCATGCGGTAAATCAAAGGGGCACACGACTTTCTTGGCGTCATCACAACTTGTAGGACACGAGTTGCCCTCCGGAAGCTTACTCTGCCAGTATTGTAGGCTAGCGTCGACGCTTATGTCAGTCCATTTGTGTTTTGCCTTCATTTTGAGAACATCGAGCACTACTTTCAAGCGAGAGACTTCCGATCCGCAACCTGGATACAACGGAGTATTCGAGTCTACCTCCAGTTGTGCCAGCTTAGCTTGCTCTATACTAGAAGATCTGCAGTTAGTCGTCTTCTTTAGAAGCAGCTCTTTGAGATGAGGGTCCCGCACGGCTGAAGCTAGCAGTGTTTGCATGTCATCGTCTTCGGTTATGTTTTGTTCAGCATCTTCTAGATCTCCAACATCATGTGCGGGAGGATCATCAGGCGGCTCTTCGTCTTCTTGCCCGTGATCGTTATTATTGTCATGCTGATCATGATCCACCGCACCATAATGGACTTCATCATCCTCATCTTCATCAAGCCACTGAGTGTGGCCATCCATGAAACCATGTCTGAGCAGATGCTCCAGCAACTCTCCCGAAAAGGGGTTCAGCAAGCCCACTTTTTGCATTTGCGACACGGACATCTTATCTCCCTCCGATTATTTTGTATCATGTCATCTGTAGCGTATCTCAAATATTTGTTCACGACACGTTCACTCATATGGCCGGGCACCATATCGATCGCAGGCACGTGATAGAACCACAAGACAAATAAACCAATCATTTTTCATTAAAAATTTCGGCATGACCTTCCTACAAATAGGACTAAGAGAGTGCCAAAATTTGCCGAAACGGAAATGAATCAACATTCCGGCAAAATATTGACATCATTTCCTGCACAATAAGAATAGCACATATATGCATCATCACATATCCGGAAAAATTTCATCATCTCATATATGCATGCATGCATCATCATCAAGAATATATAGCACATATATATGCATCATCACATATCCGACACAATACAAAAATAGCACATATATGTTGATCCCTCACCTTAAGAGAGACAATGTGGGAGAGAAGAGAGATGTAGATAGATCTAGCTAGACCTATAGAGATGATATATTTGGATCTCACCAAAAGGAGCTAAATTTGATTCTATTGTGGCCATTTCTTTTGGTAGAAAGGACATTAGAAGGGTAATGGAGCTAGATCTATCACATAAACTAGTTTTAATTGGTTAAAAAGAGTGGTGGAGATGGGGGAAGGGGAGGAACTTTGAGCTAGTGAGAAGAGCAATAATGGAGGTGCAATAATGGAGGGAATTGATGGCAGCCCGAGCACCAATAATTGCACAGAATACCTCTGACGTACAATATACGTGTCCGCCATAGGTAACAAAGCTAGCGCTGGCGTACAGAACAACCGCCCGCCAGCACAAACATCTGCAATTTAATATATTTCGTGGCCAAACTTCCTCTGGCGTACGAGCTAAACTGTACGAGCTAACCAGAAATAGCGCTGGCGGGCAGAGCTTCTGTACGCTAGTGGAAGTTGGATCCGATGCCTAGCCCGGGGCAAGTCGTGCCTCTGGCGTGCACAAAATAGTGTACGCCATCGGTAACTTCTATTGCCTTGGCGCCCACTTCACTCTGTACGCCAGTGAAAGTAGCGCCGGCGTACCACTTTTGACGTCCGCCAGCAATAGCTGGCGGCTATAGCCAATTTCCTACTAGTGTCCGAGATATATTTCCATGCAACATCCACCTCTTCATGACTTGATCTTCATGTCATACATGTTCCTGCTACACTGGCAGAGGCATACCTTGCATACATCATGATAGCTACATCTTCTTTATGTTTGAGTACCTTGTAAAGTGTTAGAGATCTTCTATACCTTCTTGTAAAATAGAGTGTTGCCCTTAAGTGAGGAAAATATCCCAAAGTGAACAAAATAAAAGATCCCAAAGAGGACAAATGAGAGTTACATAGAGAGAGCCATTGAGGCCACCAAAAAAACAAAAAAAAGAAAAAAGAAAAAAAAGAGAAAGGGGCAACACTACTATTCCTTTTGAAAGGTCCACACTAGTACTCCCTCTTATCCTTGTACTCCATAGAGATGATCATTTATGCATATAGCTATGTGGGGACCTTCACACTATAGAACTTGGCTTGCATATTCCAAGGATGAGCCTCCTCAAACGAGCTCTAGGTCTTCATGAGCGAGCATGTTAGATGCACCCCCACTAGTTCCATTGGAGAGCTTTTCTTAGCTCATATGTGCATCCGTTGAATGGCAATCCCTACTCCTCACATCATATCTATCATTTGTCCTTCTCGCCTATGATTTTCCTCATTGATGTGAGCCTTTCTCACCCTTTTTTCTTCCTCCTCCACCATATTTCTCTCTTTGCCATCCTAAGTGTCAACTTTCGTGCTTATGCTCATCCATTGCATGAGTGCTCAAAATATCGAAAAAGTGTGGATCAAATTGACTTGTACCTGGCTAGTGGTCTGCGGACGAGTCAAGATAAGATTCCAAAGAAGACCAAGTGTGAAACTTTAGTAGATTGAGTTATCAACAAAAATAATTTTCTCTCGTATTCCCATATCCCCTTTTCTTGCACGCAAACACCATCCGGAGACATTTGAGTCACGGACAGCGAGAGCTCTTGCACCTAATGTTCTTTCGTTGCTTGTTTCAATGCTAATATAGACTCTTGCATGTTATGACTTGAATTGAATCACATACGTTGATTGGTTTACTTTCAAATTACTTATATGGTTGCTAGCATGTCACCACAGAAATTATGCTTGTTATCATTTACCTACTCGAGGACGAGCAGGAATTAAGCTTGGGGATGTTGATACGTCCCAAACGTATCTATAATTTCTGCTTGCTCCATGCATGTTTTGTGTGATATTGCTATGATCTAGATACAGTTTCAGACACTTTTGATCGTATTTGGACTAGCTTATTAACTCAGTGCACCACAGTGCCAGTTCCTGTTTTCCGTTGTTTTTCTATTTCAGGTTTCCCCCATACTAAAAGTGCTCCAAAAATTCAAGAAAAATCAGATGAAAATCAGCATGAAGGAACCTTCCGGAATCACCTAGGTGGGGCCAGAGGGCCACCACCAGGGACCCAGGCGGCCACCTGGCGCGGCCTAGGGCCTGGCGCGCCTGGGGGGCGCCTGGACCCCTGGTGGCCCCCTGGTTCCTAAGTAATTCTTGATTGTTCTCCGTTGCTGTTTATTGCTTTGGCCAAGTAGTAGGTAGTGACTCCAAGAGGGAACGTTATGCTCGATTGTGGGTTCATGCCCCCCGATGACACGCTTGAGTGTCAAAAACATGAGTCTAGGGGATGTGCTATTGCCACAAGGGGGAAAACAATGGTGCTTGTAACCGCGGTTGCAAGGATTGTTTACCTTACGCAAAGTGCTTTTTAATGCAGTTGTCTGTTGCTTTGAGTTTACACTTTGGGTGGGGATCGCAACTTAATACTAGCAAGATGTTCTGGATAGATATCTCAAGGTGGATGATTAGTAGTAGATGCAGTTGGATTTCTGTCTACTTATTTTGGCGTACCGCCCATCCTTTTGAGCCGCGTCCTTTCTTTATATCATAGTTAGCATTGCGGTGCGTTTTTAATCATGTCAATTGCCCAGTTGTAATTTGTTTACCTCGCATAGAAGTTTTATGGTCTTTTGGGAGAGAGACATCACTAGTGAACATCACGGGACCCCGGTCCATATTCTCATCACTGTTTACACGCTTATTTGTTTTCATGCTTTTACTTTCTAGTTGTTGTCACCATTATCATTATCCCTTGCGTTTGATCCTTTGTAAACAACAAGACCGGAGAGATTTACAACCTCTTTGAACTTCGTTGGGAGCAAAGTTATTTGTTTCTATGTGCAGGTCTAGGAGAAGCAAGTGATTCTTTTCAGAGGGCGCATCGCTTGCTGAACCACCTACTTATCATTGCCGGAGTCCTAGGGGAGATAAACCCTATCCTCTACATAGGGGAAATTTGCTGCTATCCTACATCTCACCTTCCACTTGGGGTAACCAACGAAGGGTGAGAAACTATTATCATCATCTCGCACATCAGCAGGTCGACGTCAACTCGTACTAGATTTCTATCGCCGTTGTCACCTACTTATTGTTGTTGGAGTCCTACTGAAGACATAAACCTTGGTCTCTTCACTAAGGGAAACTTGTTGTTGTGCCGCATCTCATACCTTCCACTTTGGGTAACCAACGAGGGGCGAGAAGCCATCAATGCCTCGAGGGGGGAGTCTGATCTCGAGCCCCCGAGTGCTAGAGTAGTAGCGTCGCATAAGCGAAAAGCGCCTCGATGGGGGGAGTCTGCGCTCGATCCCCCAAGTGCTAGAGTAGTATCGTCGCGTAAGAGAAAAGCGCCTCGAGGGGGGAGTCTGCGCTCGAGCCCCCGGGTGCTAGAGTAGTATCATCGCGTAAGCGAAAAGCGCCTCGAGGGGGGGGGTCTGCGCTCGAGCCCCCGGGTGCTAGAGTAGTATCATCGTGTAAGCGAAAAGCGCCTCGAGGATGGAGTCTACGCTCGAGCTCCTGAGTGCTGAAATAGTGTCATTTAGGCAAAACATTTTTTTATTGCTTCAAGTTTTTACATGAGTTGCCTATCGGTGCTACTGCCCATATTGCGTTGCTGGGCAATAGTGCCGGTGAGTAATCTATGGGTAGAACAGGCGCAAGTTTGCCACATTCCACGGGTTTCCCACATCTTCGCCGGTCTTCTGGTTCTTTAGTTTGTACGCGCCTCCTCCTATAACTTCTAAGACTATGAATGGTTTTTCCCACTGCGAGGCGAGCTTGTGGACTTTTTCTTGCATTAGTCGTAGGACGAGATCTCCTTTGCGGAAGGTTCTTGTTCGCAGGCGATTTCTTTGGTATGTGCGTAGCTTGTCTTGGTACCCTTCTAACCTTGCTAGGGATGTGTGCCTTGCCTCATCTGCGACGTCTTTTTCGTCTTCTGCTTCTTCCTACCCCGTGATTCGAGGAGCTCCAAATTTGAGGTCATGTGGCAGTACAGCCTCCGCTCCGTACACCATGAAGAATTGCGTGTATTGGGTTGAGGCGTTGATAGAGGTCCGCAGGCTCCATAGGACTGTGGGTAGTTCTTCTGTCCAGTTTCCTGCGGCCTACTCGAGTGGTGTGAGGAGCCGCTTTTTTTATTCTGACGCATACTAAGCCGTTTGCTTTCTCCACTTGCCCATTGGACTATGAGTGCACGATTGAAGCGTAGTTGATCTTGATGCCCAGCTCCTGGCAGAAGTTTTGGAATTCTACTTCTGTGAAGTTTGTGCCGTTATCAGTGATGATGTTGTGTGGAACTCCGAATGGAAAGATGATTGAATTGATGAAGTTGACTGCCGTGAGGGCTGTCGAGCTGGTGATTGGTACTGCCTCAATCCACTTGGTGAACTTGGCGACTGCTACTAGGAGATGTGTTCGGCTGCCTTTTGAGGATTTCCTAAGCGTACCAACCATGTCGAGTCCCCATGTTGCGAAGGGCCAAGACAATGGTATGGTTTTGAGTTCTGATGCTGGCGTGTGAGGCCTGTTGATGAATTTTTGACAGGCGATGCAGCATCGGACGATGTCCTCCGCATTTCGCATCGCGGATGGCTAGTAGAAACCAGCTCGAAAGGCTTTGGCCACTAGGGCGCAACTGCTCGTGTGGTGTCCGCAAGTGCCTTCGTGGATCTTGAGTAGTAGGGCCTTGTCGTCTTCTTCCTCGATGCACTTTTGGAGTACTTGAGAAGTGCTGCGCTTGTAGAGCTGTCCATTAATTATGGTGACTGCTTTAGATCGTCGACTGATGCGTGAGGCTTCCGCGACGTCTTGCGGCAAGGGGCCTTGTATCAGATATCTGAGGAAAGGTCTTGTCCAGGTTGGGGTTTCGGGTGCCGCTGGCTCTGCCTCCTCGACTGCGTTGTTGCCTTCTTCGTCAGCAGTTGGGTTTGTGATGGCACTGAGGTAGTTCCCTCGTTGGTTACCCCAAGTGGAAGGTTGGATGTAGCCTAGCAGAAAATTTCCCTTGGTAAAGATGCCAAGGTTTAGAGTGTCTCCCGTAGGACTCCGATAACTTCAAGTAGGTGGTAAAGTGAACAATGGCGCCGTCCATAACCTCTGGTTGCTTACTTTACCTGGACCTGCACACACAACAAATAACTTTGCTCCCGATGAGTATAGAGAGGTTGTAAATCTATCCGGCCTTGTCGTTTACAAAGGATCAACGCAACAATTAAAAGGGTAATGATAATTGCAACTGGAAAGTAAAAGCAGGAAGTAAATTGAGTGTATAACAGTGGTGGAAATATGGACCGGGGTCCCATGAAGTTCAATAGTGATGTCTCTCTCCCAAAAGACGATAAAAATGCTATGCGAGGTAAACAAATCACAGCTGGGCAATTGACAGGATTACGGGTGCAAACCCATGCTAACTATGCTACAAAGAAAGGAAGAGGCCCAAAAGCATGGGCGGTACGCCAAAATAAGTAGACCGAAATCCATCTGCATCTACTACTAATCATCCACCTTTAGATATCTATCCAGAACATCTCTCTGGTATTAAGTTGTGAGCCCCACCCAAAGTGTAAACCCAAAGCAACAAACAACTGCAGTAAAAGAACTTTGCGTAGAGTAAACAATCCTTGCAACCGGGGTTACAAGCACCATTGTTTTCCCCCTTGTGGCAACAACACATCCCCTAGACTCATGTTTATGTCACTCAAGCTAGTCATCAGGGGGCATGAACCCACAATCAAGCATAACGCTCCCTCTTGGAGTCACTACCTACTACTTGGCCAAAGCAATAAACAGCAACGGAGAACATGCAAGAATTACTCAAGAACAAAAATATAAAAGATAAGAAACAAATATATTACTCAATCACAATCTGAACATAGTCTCATAATCCATCAGATCCCAGCAAACTCAGCATAGCAACAGCAGAAAGAATTACATATGTGCCTTCATCATGTAGGGTAGCTCACAAGGTCTAATCCATGAAGAACAAAGAGGGAGGAGAACATCACATAGCTACTGATAATGGACCCATGGTCTAAGGTGGACTACTCACAGATCATCCGGGAAGCGTCCATGGTGGTGGAGAAGCTCCCGGAGGTTAATCCTCCCTCCGACAGGGTGCCGGGAAGAGGTCTTCTAGCGCTCCCGATCTTGGAAGCGTGGTGGCAGCGAAACAGAGGAGAGATCACGAAAAGGGGTTCTGTCCTCGAGAGAATAAATAGGCGAAGGGGGGCAGCCAGGGGGGCCACCAGGGGTCTAGGCAGCCCCCTGGCGCGGCCCCACTCCAGGCCGTGCCGGGAGGACGCCTGGGTACCTGGTGGGTCCCCTCCGGCCCCCCTTCGGGACTTTGGAAGGTTCCCGTACGCTGATTTTTTATTGGATTTTTCCGGAATTTTTGGAGCATTTTAATACGGGGGAAACCTGAAATAGGAAAACAACAGAAAACATAAACTGGCACTGGGGTGCACTGAGTTAATAGGTTAGTCCAAATATGATCAAAAGTGTATGAAAGTGTATCTAAAACATAGCAATATCACACAAAACATGCATGGAGCAAGCATAAATTATAGATACGTTTGGGACGTATTAGTTTGTTGCTGCTACTTGCGCATGTTCGCTTGTGTTGCCGGCTTCTGCCGCTACTCCTGGCACGAGTGTATTGGTTTTGATTGATCTTTGGCTCATACTCTCGAGAAAAACGCCTGGGGGAACTGGTCCTCGAGTTGATCCAAATGACGATGGCATACACGAGCTTCTGGTAGTGCGGGTACCGCTGCTGAGATTTTGTGAGGACCTCGCTGAGGTAGTAGATTGGCCTTTCTATGCTTTGCACTTTGCCTTCTTCCGCGCGCTCGACAACAAGAGAAGTGCTGACCACGCTGCTTCGTGCTGCTATGTAGAGGTACAGGGGTTCTCGTTCCTTTTGTACTGCCAGGATTGGTGGGGTCAAGAGAGTCGTTTTTAGGTCCACGAATGCATTCCGGGCTTCTTCAGTCCACTCAAATTTTCCACCTTTCTGAGTAGTTGGTAGAATGGCAGAGTCCTCTCTCCTACCTTGCCGATGAAACGGCTCAAGGCTGTGAGTCTTCTGGTGAGTAGTTGTACGCCCTTGATGTCGACCGGTTCTTGCATTCTTGGGAGTGCTTGGAATTTTTCTGGGTTGGCTTTGACTCCTCGGGCAGAGACCATGTATCCGACAAATTTTCCGGCTGGACGCCGAACACACACTTTTTGTGATTGAGATTGATTCTGTATCTGTTGAGTGCTGCGAAAGTCTCTTAGAGGTAGTCGAGTAGCGTGCCCACGTTGTATGTTTTGACGGCGATGTCGTCTACGTAGACTTGGAAGTTTCTGCCGATTTGGTCCCTTAGGCATGCTTGCATCATCCACTGGTACGTGGCTCCAACGTTTTTTAATCCAAATGGCATTGTCTTGTAGCAGAATACACCGTAGGGGGTGATGAATGAGGTGTGATCTTCGTCTTCTTCCTTCATCCTTATTTGGTTGTACCCTGAGTAGGCGTCGAGGAAAGACAGGAAGTCGTATCCTGCAGTAGAGTTGATTATCTGGTCTATCCTTGGGAGAGGGAAGTGGTCCTTTGGGCAATGCTTGTTGACGGGTCCTTAGTCGACGCACATGTGTAGTACGTCGGTGTCCTTTTTGGGCACTAGAACTGGGTTTGCGACTCAGGTGGCTTTCTTCGTCTCCCGGATGAATAGTGCGTTGAGTAATCGATTGACTTCTTCTCCGATGGCTCTGCGCTTGGGTTCAGAGAATCTGTGTAGCGCTTGCTTCATTGGTTTGGTGTTTGTATAGATTTGCAGTGCATGCTCTACAAATTCTCATGGTATTCCGGGCATGTCGGTCGGGCACCACGCAAAAAAATTCCACTCCTCGCAGAGGAAAGTCATAAGATTTGTTGCTTGTTCTTCTGGCAGGTGAGTGTAGATTCGGACCGTCTTGTCCGGGTCTGTTGGGTGCACCTGATGGGTGACTGTGTCGCTGTCGACGCCGAAGTCGTGAGTGATTTCCTTTGTTTCGCTTTTGCTAGCTAGCGGAAAGACGCTCCTGTCTACCACCATGGCTATTTCTTCGAGCTGCTGTTGTGCTCCAAATGTGTCGGAGACTTGATGGAAATTCCGGTCGCATTTGTCTGATTTGGTGAAGCTTCCGTTGACCGTGATGACCCCTGAGGGCCCCAACATCTTGAGTTTGAGGTAAGCATAGTGTGGGACTGCCATGAATTGTGCAAATGCTGGTCGGCCAAGTATGTGATGTGCGAGGTGATGATAGTGATTTCTCGCCCTTCGTTGGTAAACCCCAAGTGGAAGGCGTGATGTAGCACAGCAGAAAATTTTCCTCAGTAAAGATACCAAGGTTTGTCTCCAGTAGGACTCCAGAGATGATAAGTAGGTGTCAGCGGCGCAACTGACGCGGACCTGCACACAGACACAAATAACTTAGTTCCCAACGAAGTTCAGAGAGGTTGTCAATCTCTCCGGTCTTGTTGTTCACAAAGGATCAAACACAAGGGATAATGATAGCAACTAAAAGTAAAAGCAGAAAAGTAGATGAGCGTGTAAACAGTAATGAGGATATGGACCGGGATACGTGATGTTCACTAGTGATGTCTCTCTCCCAAAAGACGATAAAACTGCTATGCGAGGTGAACAAATTACAGAAGGGAAATTGATAGGATTATGAACGCACCGCAATGCTAACTATGCTACAAAAGAAAGGAAGAGGCTCAAAAGCACGGGCAGTACGCCAAAATAAGTAGACCGAAATCCAACTGCATCTACTACTAATCATCCATCTTGAGATATCTATCCAGAACATCTCGCTGGTATTAAGTTGCGAGCCCCACCCAAAGTGTAAACCCAAAGCAACCGACAACTGCATTAAAAAGCACTTTGCGTAAAGTAAACAATCCTTGCAACCGCGGTTACAAGCACCGTTGTTTTCCCCCTTGTGGCAACAACATATCCCATAGACTCATGTTTCTGTCACTCAAGCGTGTCATCGGGGGGCATGAACCCACAATCGAGCATAACGTTCCCTCTTGGGGTTACTACCTACAACTTGGCCAAAGCAATAAACAGCAACGGAGAACATGCAAGAATTACTTAAGAACAAAAATATAAGAGATAATAACAAAATATATTACTCAATCACAATCTGAACATAATCTCATAATCCATCAGATCCCATCAAACTCAGCATAGCAACAGCAGAAATATTACAAAAGTGCCTCGATCATGTAGGGCAGATCACGAGGTCTAAACCATGAAGAACAAAGAGGGGAGGAGAACATCACATAGCTGCTGATCACGGACCCATGGTCCAAGGAAAACTACTCACGAGACATCCGGAAGTATCCATGGTGGAGAGGAGACTCCCGGAGGTCGGCCCTCCCTCCGGCAGGGTGCCGGGAAGAGGTCTTCTGGTGGTCCCGATCTCGGAAGCGCGGCGGCTGCGGAACGGAGGCGAGATCACGAAAAAGGGTTCTGTCCTCGAGGTTTTCTCGTCACGGAGAATATATAGGTGAAGGGGGCAGCCAAAGGTGGACCAGGGGCCCCAGGCGCCCCCCTGGCGCGGCCCAGGGGGTTGCCGCGCCGGGTGGCCGACTGGGCCACCCCTGGCTCCCCTCTGGCCCCACTCGGGCTCTTCGCGAAGCTTCCTGTACGCTGATTTTTCCTATATTTTCCCGGAATTTTTCTGGCACTTTTTATATGGGGGAAAACTGAAATAGAAAAACAACAGAAAACAGGAACTGGCACTGTGGTGCACTGAGTTAATAGGTTAGTCCAAATATGATCAAAAGTGTATGAAAGTGTATCTAGATCATAGCAATATCACACAAAACATGCATGGAGCAAGAAGAAATTATAGATACATTTTGGACGTATCAACATCCCCAAGCTTAATTCCTGCTCGTCCTCGAGTAGGTAAATGATAACGGCATAATTTCTGTGGTGACACGCTAGCAACCATATAAGAACTTTGAAAAATAAAGCAATCAAGGTCAGAAATTCAATTCAAGTCATAACATGCAAAAGTCTATATTAGCATTGAAACAAGTAACAAAAGAACATTAGGTGCAAGAGCTCTCGCTGTCCGTGACTCGAATGTCCCCAAATGGTGTTTGCGTGCAAGAAGGGGGATAGGGAATACGAGAAAAATATTTATTTGTTGAGAACTCAATCTACTAAAGTTTCACACTTGGTCTTTTTCTGGAATCTTATCTTGACTCGTCCCCAGACCACTAGCCAGGTACAAGTCAATTTGATCCACTCCTTTTTCAATATTTTGAGCACTCATGCAATGGATGAGCGTAAGCACGAGAGTTGACACTTAGGATGGCAAAGAGAGGAGTACGGAGGAGGAAGACAAAAAGGGTGAGAAAGGCTCACATCAATGAGGACAATCATAGGCAAGAGATGCTAAATGATAGATATGATGTGAGGAGTAGGGATTGCCATGCAACGGATGCACATACGAGCTAGAAAGCTCTCCAATAGAACTAGTGGGGGTGCATCTAACTTGCTCGCTCATGAAGACCTAGAGCTCTTTTGAGGAGGCTCATCCTTGGAATATGCAAGCCAAGTTCTATAGTGTGAAGGTCCCCACATAGCTATATGCATGATGATCATCTCTATGGAGTACAAGGATATAAAGGGCGTACTAGTGTGGATCTCTCAAAAGGATAGTAGTGTTGCCCCTTTCTCTCTTTTTATTTCTTTTTCTCTTTTTTTCTATTTTTTTGTATTTTTTGTGGCCTCAATGGCTCTTTCTATTTAACTCTCATTTGTCCTCTTTGGGATCTTGTATTGTGTCCACTTTGGGATCTTTTCCTTACTTAAGGGCAGCACTCTATTTTACAAGAAGATAAAGGAGATCTTTCACACTTTACAAGGTACTCAAAATCATAAAGAAGATGTAACTATCATGATGTATGCAATGTATGTCGTTGCCAGTGTAGCAGGAACATGTATGACATGAAGATCAAGTCATGAAGAGGTGGATGTTGCATGGCAATATATCTCGGAAAGGCTATGGAAATGCCTTGATAGGTAGGTATGGTGGATGTTTTGAGGAAAGATATAAAGAGGTTTATGATGACAGAGCGTATCATGCCAAGGGTTTGGATGTACCGGCGAAGGTGGACACCAACTCTCGGAGTGAGAAGAAGGCAATGCACGGCACGGAAGAGGCTAGAAAAATATGGGAAGGTGGAAGTGTCAACTTTCAATACTTACATTAGTCCGAAGAACTCATGCACTTATTATCGGTAACTCTCAATCTAATAAGGAGGTTCACAAAGAGACAAGTACCCCGAGGAGGAGTGTATGGGGGTTTGGTTATCCTTGCGCATCCTCGACTCATGGTACGTGAGTGTACTCTAATATTCGATCCCTCCAAAGATTAGTGATCCATCTAGTAGCTAGAGTTCTCAACTAGTTTTTTAGGTTTTGAAAATACACATGGATTGCCCAAAATACGACACCTATCACTAATAGGCTAGAGCTCTTGACACCAAAAGTCCAAACATTACTCACATCAATACCTCAAAACTATTGCAAGTTACTACTAGAATTAAATAGCAACCTCAACTACCTACTTTCAAGACAAGACACAACTCAGTGCAACAACCAACTCTCTTTAACAAGATAAACATGAAAACTAAAAAGAGTTCCAGCAACAGACTAAACAAAAGCCAAGGATCTTGCTAAAGACAAACTAAGACTAAAACTAAACATGGCAGTAGCTACGAAAAGATAAAGAACACACAACAGCAAAAAGATAAGCAGGAAAAATCCTATGATGTGTTCTAGATTTTGAAAGTGGAGCGTGTTTCTCTCCCACGCAAAGTAAGACGGGATCTAACTTGTTATGAACAGCAAGCAAAGCTAAAGAAAACTAAAAATAAAACCTAAGAGCGAGACGCTCCAAGCATAGCACATAACGCATGAAGTGATAAAAATATAGTGAGACGAAGGACGAACTGATGATTGTTGATGGAGAAGGGGATGCACGGGGGCATCCCCAAGCTTAGACGCTTGAGTCTCCTTGAATATTTGTTGGGGATGCATGGGGGCATCCCCAAGCTTGAGCGCTTGACACTCCTGGATCTTCTTTCATCATCTTCCCTCGCACACTTGAAAACTCCCTTCATACATAACTCATCATAAGTTGATTAGAGAGGTTAGTACCCTTAATAAAATAATTTTTCCCCACTGGATATGAAGATATTCTTGAAGAGCTACTGTTTCTCAAGATTTCCAAAAGGTTTTTGCAAAGAAAAAGCAAGCTTAAGGTTTGCAAAAGTTAGGAGAGACAAAATGTGGCAGAATCTGTGAAAAACAGAACAGCAGGTAGTAGAGAATTTTTTTGGGGCACTTCTTAAACTCAAATAAAAAAACTCAGAACATACGAAAGTTTCACAATTGTATAGCACGCTGTCAAAAAAAATCAGATCAAAAAGATGATCTGGTGATTTGATTCGAATTTTTCTGTCAAGGGACATAATCTATTTTCTGGACTTCATGTCACAACTTTTGCTTCCCTTATCATAAGAGGCTATAACTTGGCACAAAGCTGAAAAATAAAGATACAATGATGTTGCTACAGTAGTAACAATCATCAAGACCACTAAAAACAGAAGAGAAAAAAAAGGAAATCCTAAATTCGTTGCGGGCTGCCTCCCGAAAGCGCTTCTTTAGAGCCATTAGCTAGGCTTAAAGATTATGAAAGGTGCTCACAAGAGAATAAGAATTAAAGCAAAAGAGAGCATCAAGAAGCAAATGTGAAACACATTTAAGTCTAACCCACTTCCTATGCATAGGCATCTTGTAAGAAAATAAATCAAAGAAGCACAAAGTGACATGCATAGGAAGGTAGAACAAGAACAACTTCAAAACTTTCAACATGAAGAGAGGTGTTTTTGTAACATGGAAGTTTGTACAACCAAACTTTCCTCTCTCAATGTAATTTTCAGTAGCATCATGAACAACATCAAGAATATAACTATCACATAAATCATGTTGTTCATGACCTACAAGCACGCGTGTATTGTTTTCAGTACGGTTTTTAGGATGATAAGATAGATGCAACCCATCACATTGAGCCTTGATAAGAGCAAAATTCTCCGGAATAGTTGTAGATTGCAAAAGGATAATAGGGCAATCAAGTATGGGTGCAACAACAATAATTTCATGCTTAACATAAGGAACTATAGCAAGTTCATCTTCGTAGGCATCATCCATAGTGGCATCATGGCCATCAACAAAGCAAGTATCAAAATCATCCGAAAGGGAAGTATCAAGTGAGTCATCAGAATCATAAGATTCCTCTTCATAGCAATCATTAGCCTCTTCTTGGGCAGCAAGCATTCTATTTTTAAAATCCTCAATATAAGCATTGGAAGTATAATTCTCAAAGCAATAAGCAAGAACAACAAAGTTTTCAGACTTGTGAATAGTATCGTAATACTTTTCAATCAAAGAAGCAATCTCATAAGCACCTTTAAAAGCAACAAACACTTCAATCTTTTCAACATCAAAGTAATCATAAACACCTTTGGCATAAGAAGATAGGATCTCATTTTCAATTAACTCACATTGGAAAGGAATGTGTTTACGCTCTATATTAGAGCAGCAAGTAAAATCATAAATGTGGCATAAACACTCAGGATAGCAATAAGAAACTTGTATTTGATCCCATAAGTATTTCCCGTTCTGAGATAGGCGGTGCCGCGTATAATGAGCATGCTCATCCAATGATTTTCCCTCAACCAAGTCGGTTGGGTTTTTAGCGCGAGCACAAATTGATCGAAGACGATCCAAGTGAAACATGTCCATCCTACCATATTTGGGTGGTTCCACACCCATGGTGAAGATAGCATCAGTAGGTATTTTTGGTATTTTTGATATAGGACACAAAGATAAAAACTGAAAGGTAAACTAACAAGACTAAAAAACAAAGGTAAAGGGTAGTGTGCAACTCCCCTATCTTAGCACTCGGAGTCCCCGGCAACGGCACCAGAAATTTGGCTTAATGTGCGAGGTGATGATAGTGATTTCTCGCCCTTCGTTAGTAAACCCCAAGTGGAAGGCGTGATGTAGCACAGCAGCAAATTTCCCTCAGTAAAGATACCAAGGTTTGTCTCCAGCAGGACTCCAGAGATGATAAGTAGGTGTCAGCGGCGCAACTGACGCGGACCTGCGCACAGACACAAATAACTTTGTTCCCAACGAAGTTCAGAGAGGTTGTCAATCTCTCCAGTCTTGTTGTTCACAAAGGATCAAACACAAGGGATAATGATAGCAACTGAAAGTAAAAGAAGAAAAGTAAATGAGCGTGTAAACAGTAATGAGGATATGGACCGGGATACGTGATGTTCACTAGTGATGTCTCTCTCCCAAAAGACGATAAAACTGCTATGCGAGGTGAACAAATTACAGAAGGGCAGTTGACAGGATTATGAACGCACCGCAATGCTAACTATGCTACAAAAGAAAGGAAGAGGCTCAAAAGCACGGCCAGTATGCCAAAATAAGTAGACCAAAATCCAACTGCATCTACTACTAATCATCCACCTTGAGATATCTATCCAGAACATCTCGCTGGTATTAAGTTACGAGCCCCACCCAAAGTGTAAACCCAAAGCAACAGACAACTGCATTAAAAAACACTTTGCGTAAAGTAAACAATCCTTGCAACCGCGGTTACAAGCACCGTTGTTTTCCCCCTTGTGGCAACATCACATCCCCTATACTCATGTTTCTGTCACTCAAGCGAGTCATCGGGGGGCATGAACCCACAATCGAGCATAACGTTCCGTCTTGGGGTTACTACCTACTACTTGGCCAAAGAAATAAACAGCAACGGAGAACATGCAAGAATTACTTAAGAACAAAAATATAAGAGATAATAACCAAATATATTACTCAACCACAATCTGAACATAATCTCATAATCCATCAGATCCCATCAAACTCAGCATAGCAACAGCAGAAAGATTACAAAAGTGCCTCGATCATGTAGGGCAGCTCACGAGGTCTAAACCATGAAGAACAAAGAGGGGAGGAGAACATCACATAGCTACTGATCACGGACCCATGGTCCAAGGAAAACTACTCACGAGACATCCGGGAAGCATCCATGATGGAGAGGAGACTCCCGGAGGTTGGCCCTCCCTCCGGCAGGGTACCGGGAAGAGGTCTTCTGGTGCTCCCGATCTCGGAAGCGCGGCGGCCGCGGAACAGAGGCGAGATCGCGAAAAGGGTTCTGTCCTCGAGGGTTTCTCGTCACGGAGAATATATAGGCGAAGGGGGGCAGCCAGAGGTGGACCAGGGGCCCCAGGCGCCCCCCTGGCGCGGCCCAGGGGGTGGCCGTGCCGGGGTGCCGCCTGGGCCACCCCTGGCTCCCCTCTGGCCCCACTCGGGCTCTTCGCGAAGCTTCCTGTACGCTGATTTTTCCTATATTTTTCTCGGATTTTTTCTGGCACTTTTTATATGGGGGAAAACTGAAATAGAAAAATAGCAGAAAACAGGAACTGGCATTGTGGTGCACTGAGTTAATAGGTTAGTCCAAATATGATCAAAAGTGTATGAAAGTGTATCTAGATCATAGCAATATCACACAAAACATGCATGGAGCAAGCAGAAATTATAGATACGTTTTGGACGTATCAGTATGGCGTGATATTGGGACTGCCAGTCGAGCACTTTGAACTTAAGGGTTTTCCTTGCGAAGTTGCCTTTGCTGCCAAAAACGACGTCGAGCTTGATTGTTCCCAGAGAGGAGGCCGCTTCGCATGGTACTATGTCGTAGAGCGTGACGCCTGAGTTCTTCTAGACTGATCGTGTGATCATCATCTTGCGCAAGGTGCTGGTGAAGATGATGTTTAAGCTGCTGCCCCCATCCATGAATACTCTGTCCATGTCGTATCCACCGATCTGAGCATCGAGGACCAACGTTGTGTGCCCTGGCCTTGGAATTGCGGGTGGATGATCGTCTTGCGAGAAAGTGGTGTTGGTTTCTGAACCATATAAGTGATAGGTTTCTTCTGTCAATAAGTCCTCGGCTGCTCGGACATGCAAGGTGTGCGCCTCCTGCTTTGCCTTTGAGGGTCGTCCTTCTTGGATCATGCAGACTCGTCCGTGAGACGGCGGGTACTGCTCTTCTGTGTTAGGTGTTGATGGTTGCGCTGCCCCTCGAGCCCGCTTGGCTTTGCGCTGCTTCTCTTCTTTTAGCCTATCGGAGAGTTCGGTAAACAAGCGACAGCTCCTCAGGGTGTGTCATGCTTTGAGGCGTCCCCAGTCGTCTTCGAAATAGTGGATTGTGCAGGGTCCATCCAACTGCTCTTTGGGTGTGAGTTTGCTAGAGCCCGCGTTTCTTCTTCTTCTTCTTCTTGCAATGCGGAACAACTGCGAGTGATCTTCGGTACAGGAGTGAAACCTTGGGTCGAGCTCGATTCCATCATTGATCGAGTAGTTCCGAATCATCTTGGCGAACTCGCCCGGTCTTCGGTCAGGGTCGTAGTATTCTCCGGATTGAGTTTCAGAGTTCCCGTCGTGTGTTGCGGCGGGTGTCCGAGTGGCGGCGGGTGTTCGAGTGTCGACCAGAATTGTTGCGGCGTGTGGTGGTTGCTCGAGCGAGATTTCCATGTGGACTTCTTGCACTTGATCTGGCGTCGTAGCTGATTTCATGGTTGCGGATTGTGTTCGTCTTCTGGGTCGTCGAGTCCTTTTTCGCCGGTTCCGACTTTGGTAATCGTCGAAAGATTGACCTTGGCTCGGTTGCTGGCCGAGCGAACTTGGCGGCGCCACGAAGAGGCTTGTGATGAACTTGAGTTCTTCGAGTGATTTGGATTTTGCTCGAGTCCTCGAATTGCTGGTTGCTGGTGACGGGACCGCCAAGATCATGATTCCAACCAGCGTCTTCCCCACGGTCGGCGCCAATTGACAAGGATTGACCTCGGCAAATTCCATGGTTAGGAACCCGGCCCTGGGTTAGATCGTAGAGAGGATGTGCAGGTTGACGATACTCGTCGGTTAACAGGAGACAGGGATTTACCCAGGTTCAGGACCCTCGATCGGTGAAACCCCTACTTCCTCTCTTTTGTCAGGGGCGGAGACAGGGGCCAGCAGGGGCTAGACCCCCCCTCAACCGGTCGCACCCCCCAACGTTTCAGCGGGAAGTGTACTACTACTCCTGTGCTAAATGGCCGGGTAATTAACTTAATTAGCCCATAATTGATTGATCAGCGCACAAAATTAAAGCCCGGACCAACGTGTGACATCGTGGCTTTGCCTATGTACGGTTGTTTTGCCCACAAAACGATCAGATTGTACGTTCATCTCCTTGCATATAGGGTATCTAGGTCTAGGCGTTTCCATGGCCGCTGCCGCCGTTCGCACGCTGTCGGCCGCCGTCCACAACTAAATATGAGCACACAGCCGGATGCTACTTATGAGATTGGAGACCTATTAGAAGTACCTACCTACTTAGTAGTCCTGTATAGTTGGCTTCTTTTTGCCGTTACCGCAGGCTATCCTCATGAACTTGGCGCCATGAAGCTAATTCTTTGCCTAGATCCTTTTTTAAGGTACATACACATTTAATCTACTTCTCTTTCATGTATTAATTTTTAATAATTTAATTTATAATCGTAGATAATTACATGTATTGAGATGAAATCTAGATCTATTTTATTTGTTGCTTTCAATTAACTGTATACTCTTCTTATCTAGTGTAACCTTAAGAGGAATTAAGAATAGATCGGATTATAAACTCTTATAATCGTATAGATGATTGTATGAGGTTAAATTCTAAAAAATAGTCTCACAACCATTGTTGTTGCGACTTCTATAACTTAAACATATTATACATGTAATGTTACTGTGCGGGAGAGACTTGTTCCTCGCCTGTTCGCCCCCCCCCCCTATATCTAAATCCTGGCTCCGCCCCTGTCTTTTGTATTATGATGGAGGCGATTACTGTGGCGGTCGAGGCGAGTTCGCTCGGGACCGGAGGTGTTACTTGAAGATTGGATGCCCTAGACGTCTCCTCTTCCAGCCTTTATATACTAGGCTGGGTCACAAGGAGTCCATCTAGGTTTACAGAGACAGTTGCCTAATCTAGTTTTAGTCTTGGACGCCAAGTCGCGGCTTCCATAATCGTCGAGGACTGCTACGTCGGTGCCTCGAGTGGGCCAGTCGTGGGCCTGTTGAGGCTTTCAGCGGGCCTTCTGTATTGATACGCACCAGGTACCCTCATCCGTAGGAGTCGTGGGGACACCCCCTCGTCAGCTGTTTCGGCACCGGAAAATTGTAAACTGTGTAAAATAAGCCAAAATACTATAAGAACATCATCATAACATGAAATATATTGATGAATAGAGATGAATTATGATAAAAAATAGTGATGCATTTTGGACGTATCAGAGAGAGCAATGACAATTTCAATGTCAGATCAGCATACTATCTGTTCCTTCACACCAAAATGAATCAGGAAGGCTGTTTGGATCATAGACAAGCTTCTTCTACATCAAACGAGAGTGAATGTTGGTCCAGGCTGTGGAAGGTATCTTTGTCGTCCAAGCTGAATTTTTTTCTTTGGAGATTAGCCCACCACTCTATACCATCCTATGATGTGCTGCATCGCAAAAATATGTCCACTACAAGATCGTGTAAATTATGCAGGCGGAGGATAGTTGGAGGCACAGTCTTATCAGTTGCACAATGTCCAGATGCATATGGGATTTAATTTTGGAAGAGGTAGAGGACGCAATCAGCACATATATGAATCCAAATGCGAAACACTGGATTTTCTCTCTTTGGGAAACTTTATCTCCGAAAGATTTTATGCTTGTCGCGGTGACCTTATGGTCTATATGGACGGCCCGGAGGAAGGCCATCCACGAAGACATCTTTCAAAGACCTTTCTCAACCCATGCGTTCATTGCTGCTTACATGGATGAGTTGGGTTGCATCAAGGAACAACAGCGCCGGCCTCCAGTCATCAGGATTCCTAGAAGCAGCGCTTGGGTTCCCCCGCCCGATAAACATGGTGAAGATCAATGTCGATGCAGCTGTTGATTCGCCAGGTAACTGTGGTTCTGTGGGCGTGGTCTGCAGAAGACAGGACGGAAGCTTCTTGGGAGCTTTGTCTTTTATCTTCCGGCATATAAGAAATCTCCCCACTCTGGAAGTTATGGCAATCATAGAAGCTTTGGCCCTTGCAGAAGATTTGTATGAGATGGCGATTCACATCGGCTCGGACTACAAGGTGGTGGTAGACGGCATCATCAACAAGACAGCGCCTCCTTATGGTGCAATTCTGCATGAAATAATGGACCGGAAGAGATCTTTTCATTTGTGTAATATTTCTTTTGAAAGTAGGAGTTCTAATTTTCAGGCTCAGAGTCTCGTGAAGCATGCTTTAACACTAGGTACTGGTTGACATGTTTGGTTGGGACACCCTAGTGATCTTCATTTCGTCTCTGTAAACATTGTGACGGCTTGATAAAGCTTCGGAGGTTTGTCTCAAACAAAAAACTGAGCCTCAACGTTATTCTCAAAAGAAAAAAAGTCGAGCCTCAACGTACAATGAAAAACGCAACGTAAACGTACATTGCAGCTAATCATTTTTTGAGCGTAACTATTTTCTCAAGCGAACTGCAGGCTGATTCAAAGAAAAGTGAGAGGCTTTTTTGCAAAACATCATAACGAACTAATAAAGCCATCTCCCACAATTATTAGGTAAAGATTGATTGATGTTGTGCCACATTGTCCTAGCAGACTGGTCCCACCTGTCATAAACTAGTTTAAATTGGGTAAATTGCCATTCAGTGTTTTTGTGAAAATTAAACCTTAAAATTAATTATTTTTATATAAAAAAGAGTGTTTCCTGTAATCCCATCCTTTAATGTGGTGTTTTGGCAATTCACTCGAGGCAGAGGCAAAGGACCATTTCTCATGTTGACATATACCCAATAACTTGAGGCCCTGAACGGATTTCGGTCGCCCGGCCGATTGCTCCGTTGTCCCCCGATCAAAAATCGTCTGCTTTGGCGTCGGCCCGACTCCATAATGCAGGAAATATTCTTTTTCAATTTTGTTGCAAATACGACTAATCTCAAGCCTTAATTTTTGCAACAAAAAAATTTTACTGATCGCTGGATTGGCTTTGATTGAGTACGATTATGACATATTGGGGGCCGCTTGTAAGGGTGACATGAAAACAAAAACGGTTTTATCTTGCAGACAGACCCCTAAAAGGGTAAAACTAAAGCAATCGAGTCCTCCTTGCTCCCTGCCCTGGTCACCCCCTTCCTCCTCCTCCTCCTCCTCTGTGAGCGTCGCCTTCCTCTTCCTCCTCTCTTCCTCCCCGTCCGCGGCAGCGTGTGCGAGCTCGCTGTTGGAAGGAGGAGGGCAGCCAGGGCATCGAGCCCCGAAGGGAGGAGCTGCGAGCGTGGAACAACCGGGTGCTACTGCTCTATAGAGCCCTCGCTGACGGCATTCTTCCAGGCGACAGCGGGAGGAGAGGACGCCGGCAGCGAGGAGGAGAACACACTCCCTTATCCTTTCCACTTTACAGTTTAGTCCATTTTTGTTATTTGCGAATGTAGTATTAACTGTTATGTTGTGCCACATTGTCCTAGTAGGCTGGTCCCACCTGTCATAACCCGGTTATAACTAGGTAAATTGCCATTCAGTGTTTTTTATAAAAATTAAACCTTAAAAATATATTTCTTTGCAAAAAATATATAAAAAAAAGAGTGGTTCCTGTAATCCCATCCTTTGATGTGCTGTTTTCACAATTCACTTGAGGAGAGGACCATTTCTCCAGGCATGTCGAGATGTACCCAATAACTTGAGGCCCCTTACTACATTTTGCTTTTGACATCAACATAGTGCGTGTTTGTTGACGCGTGAAACGGAGCTATCGGCCACCCGCTGCTGTTTATGAATTATGACGTCGACGGACAGCACCAGGGGCGCGACGATGGTGAGCAACGACAGGAAACGAGCAACGCAGGCTTGCTGTTGCCCGCCATGGCGGCAAAGAGGAACGTGAGCACAGGGTAGAGTGGCCCACGGCCTGTGGCGAGCAGACCAACCTTGAACGCGCAGAGCCAGGTGAGGAAGATGGCAGCGGTGCCACATAGGAAGTGAACGGGGACACTGGACGCTGTGCTGATTGACGGACGTCAGTAAGGATTTGCTCTCTAATATTTTAACTTTGCTGACAAAAATCCGAAGTTGTGGCATGTACACACACAACGCTGACCGTACATCACCGCAGCTAACTAATGTTAGGAACAGAAACACCTCCGACGTTTAAACCTGCAATAGTTCATGCAGCAATTCTTCCACGTCCTCTTCTCCTTCACCGAATACAAGGATTCACGGAGCATAAGCATCTCGTCTCGTCCTCAAACCAGCAGCTTCAATAGTTAAAGAAGCCTGAAACATAAACATCTCTGGCAACTAAAACAAACACACAAATTAGCTCTATCTTCTCAATATAACAGTTTATTATCCAAAAGAAAATTTAAACCAACAAACCATTAACCTTAAACCAGCAATTGCACCAGATGATGCAACCAAGGTTACCGACGTCGGATGAGGTGTATCCAGTAAACCTCCCCATCATGTATATCGGATGTGTTCACCATCCATGAGGTCCCCAAAATACATCAAATGATCGCCTTTGGTCGTAAGGAGATATGTATACCTGGATTTTGTTATCATTTGTTGCACAATCCCAACATCAGACCAGTGTTACCGCCCAGATTGTGAGCCTGCTACTGATATAACTGCAATGCCAACCATTGATCACCACAGGCTTTATCAGAGTTAATCTCTCAACAGAAAAAACAAAAGAAAAAACTTGCCTGATACGTCATGCCACTCCTCTTTCCAACACTAGCAAAGTAATAGAATATTTACAAAATAGATATCCTGAGAACAAGGCACATCAAATAATGAAATGCACCATATGGCCAATATGCACTACGATAGGATTATGCCTCCATTTCTTAAACATGCATCTCATCTGGTGGTATAATTTTAGTAAAACCTGAAAACACCTTTCCCATACGTAGTCTGCACAATTAAGATAATAGTACATTTTTATATTACTAATTACATAATTATTAAATTTTTCAGATCCAAATTATTTTTCACTTAAATTGATATATCTACAAATAAAAATTTTGTAGATACATTAATTTCAGCGCTAAGTAATATGGATCGGAAAGAGTAGTAAATTTTAGAAACACCTCACTCATACATAGTCTATATACAATTAACCAAGCAATGAGAATATAAACACACAAACATAACCACACGAACCACAATAGGTTTAACGTCGTTAGATAATAATAATCATAGAGCACCATAGGCTTATCAAATATTTGAAGTACTCTCTCACCATAATAACTTTATGATACGTCATGTCAATGATCCCTTGTAAATTGTGCTCTGCCTCTAAACTGTACTTCTCACATCACTTATGTTAGGTCTCCCAAACACCGTAAAGTAACGGAATGTTGAATACTTTCCTGGAAAAACAAGGCATCAATAAGATGATGGGCATATCATAATCATGATAAAGAACAAACATAAATTTTATATAAAACAAAACAAAGCATAAAAAAAGATAGACAACACTATTTTGTCTATGTTGTACTATGATAGTATTATGCATAACTTTGTTATTTTTCTTAAGCATGTGTGTCATATGGTAGTGCAACCCAAAGTGAACCAAATAGTGAACTATCACCAATTTTTACTAGATCACGATGAAAATAGATATCCTGAGAACAAGGCACATCAAATAATGAAATGCACCATATGGCCAATATGCACTATGATAGGATTATGCCTCCATTTCTTAAACATGCATCTCATCTGGTGGTATAATTTTAGTAAAACCTGAAAACACCTTTCCCATACGTAGTCTGCACAATTAAGATAATAGTACATTTTTATATTACTAATTACATAATTATTAAAATTTTCAGATCCAAATTATTTTTCACTTAAATTGATATATCTACAAATAAAATTTTTGTAGATACATTAATTTCAGCGCTAAGTAATATGGATCGGAAAGAGTAGTAAATTTTAGAAACACCTCACTCATACATAGTCTATATACAATTAACCAAGCAATGAGAATATAAACACACAAACATAACCACACGAACCACAATAGGTTTAACGTCGTTAGATAATAATAATCATAGAGCACCATAGGCTTATCAAATATTTGAAGTACTCTCTCACCATAATAACTTTATGATCCGTCATGTCAATGATCCCTTGTAAATTGTGCTCTGCCTCTAAACTGTACTTCTCACATCACTTATGTTAGGTCTCCCAAACACCGTAAAGTAACGGAATGTTGAATACTTTCCTGGAAAAACAAGGCATCAATAAGATGATGGGCATATCATAATCATGATAAAGAACAAACATAAATTTTATATAAAACAAAACAAAGCATAAAAAAAGATAGACAACACTATTTTGTCAATGTTGTACTATGATAGTATTATGCATAACTTTGTTATTTTTCTTAAGCATGTGTGTCATATGGTAGTGCAACCCAAAGTGAACCAAATAGTGAACTATCACCAATTTTTACTAGATCACGATGAAAATAGATATCCTGAGAACAAGGCACATCAAATAATGAAATGCACCATATGGCCAATATGCACTATGATAGGATTATGCCTCCATTTCTTAAACATGCATCTCATCTGGTGGTATAATTTTAGTAAAACCTGAAAACACCTTTCCCATACGTAGTCTGCACAATTAAGATAATAGTACATTTTTATATTACTAATTACATAATTATTAAAATTTTCAGATCCAAATTATTTTTCACTTAAATTGATATATCTACAAATAAAATTTTTGTAGATACATTAATTTCAGCGCTAAGTAATATGGATCGGAAAGAGTAGTAAATTTTAGAAACACCTCACTCATACATAGTCTATATACAATTAACCAAGCAATGAGAATATAAACACACAAACATAACCACACGAACCACAATAGGTTTAACGTCGTTAGATAATAATAATCATAGAGCACCATAGGCTTATCAAATATTTGAAGTACTCTCTCACCATAATAACTTTATGATCCGTCATGTCAATGATCCCTTGTAAATTGTGCTCTGCCTCTAAACTGTA
Organism: Bromus sterilis; assembly: GCA_950022295.1. Lineage (NCBI taxonomy): Eukaryota > Viridiplantae > Streptophyta > Magnoliopsida > Poales > Poaceae > Bromus > Bromus sterilis. Next base: position 4,211,834 of record OX465597.1, on the reverse strand, counting down.
CTTCTCACATCACTTATGTTAGGTCTCCCAAACACCGTAAAGTAACGGAATGTTGAATACTTTCCTGGAAAAACAAGGCATCAATAAGATGATGGGCATATCATAATCATGATAAAGAACAAACATAAATTTTATATAAAACAAAACAAAGCATAAAAAAAGATAGACAACACTATTTTGTCAATGTTGTACTATGATAGTATTATGCATAACTTTGTTATTTTTCTTAAGCATGTGTGTCATATGGTAGTGCAACCCAAAGTGAACCAAATAGTGAACTATCACCAATTTTTACTAGATCACGATGAAAATAGATATCCTGAGAACAAGGCACATCAAATAATGAAATGCACCATATGGCCAATATGCACTATGATAGGATTATGGCTCCATTTCTTAAACATGCATCTCATCTGGTGGTATAATTTTAGTAAAACCTGAAAACACCTTTCCCATACGTAGTCTGCACAATTAAGATAATAGTACATTTTTATATTACTAATTACATAATTATTAAAATTTTCAGATCCAAATTATTTTTCACTTAAATTGATATATCTACAAATAAAAATTTTGTAGATACATTAATTTCAGCGCTAAGTAATATGGATCGGAAAGAGTAGTAAATTTTAGAAACACCTCACTCATACATAGTCTATATACAATTAACCAAGCAATGAGAATATAAACACACAAACATAACCACACGAACCACAATAGGTTTAACGTCGTTAGATAATAATAATCATAGAGCACCATAGGCTTATCAAATATTTGAAGTACTCTCTCACCATAATAACTTTATGATACGTCATGTCAATGATCCCTTGTAAATTGTGCTCTGCCTCTAAACTGTACTTCTCACATCACTTATGTTAGGTCTCCCAAACACCGTAAAGTAACGGAATGTTGAATACTTTCCTGGAAAAACAAGGCATCAATAAGATGATGGGCATATCATAATCATGATAAAGAACAAACATAAATTTTATATAAAACAAAACAAAGCATAAAAAAAGATAGACAACACTATTTTGTCTATGTTGTACTATGATAGTATTATGCATAACTTTGTTATTTTTCTTAAGCATGTGTGTCATATGGTAGTGCAACCCAAAGTGAACCAAATAGTGAACTATCACCAATTTTTACTAGATCACGATGAAAATAGATATCCTGAGAACAAGGCACATCAAATAATGAAATGCACCATATGGCCAATATGCACTATGATAGGATTATGCCTCCATTTCTTAAACATGCATCTCATCTGGTGGTATAATTTTAGTAAAACCTGAAAACACCTTTCCCATACGTAGTCTGCACAATTAAGATAATAGTACATTTTTATATTACTAATTACATAATTATTAAAATTTTCAGATCCAAATTATTTTTCACTTAAATTGATATATCTACAAATAAAATTTTTGTAGATACATTAATTTCAGCGCTAAGTAATATGGATCGGAAAGAGTAGTAAATTTTAGAAACACCTCACTCATACATAGTCTATATACAATTAACCAAGCAATGAGAATATAAACACACAAACATAACCACACGAACCACAATAGGTTTAACGTCGTTAGATAATAATAATCATAGAGCACCATAGGCTTATCAAATATTTGAAGTACTCTCTCACCATAATAACTTTATGATCCGTCATGTCAATGATCCCTTGTAAATTGTGCTCTGCCTCTAAACTGTACTTCTCACATCACTTATGTTAGGTCTCCCAAACACCGTAAAGTAACGGAATGTTGAATACTTTCCTGGAAAAACAAGGCATCAATAAGATGATGGGCATATCATAATCATGATAAAGAACAAACATAAATTTTATATAAAACAAAACAAAGCATAAAAAAAGATAGACAACACTATTTTGTCAATGTTGTACTATGATAGTATTATGCATAACTTTGTTATTTTTCTTAAGCATGTGTGTCATATGGTAGTGCAACCCAAAGTGAACCAAATAGTGAACTATCACCAATTTTTACTAGATCACGATGAAAATAGATATCCTGAGAACAAGGCACATCAAATAATGAAATGCACCATATGGCCAATATGCACTATGATAGGATTATGCCTCCATTTCTTAAACATGCATCTCATCTGGTGGTATAATTTTAGTAAAACCTGAAAACACCTTTCCCATACGTAGTCTGCACAATTAAGATAATAGTACATTTTTATATTACTAATTACATAATTATTAAAATTTTCAGATCCAAATTATTTTTCACTTAAATTGATATATCTACAAATAAAATTTTTGTAGATACATTAATTTCAGCGCTAAGTAATATGGATCGGAAAGAGTAGTAAATTTTAGAAACACCTCACTCATACATAGTCTATATACAATTAACCAAGCAATGAGAATATAAACACACAAACATAACCACACGAACCACAATAGGTTTAACGTCGTTAGATAATAATAATCATAGAGCACCATAGGCTTATCAAATATTTGAAGTACTCTCTCACCATAATAACTTTATGATCCGTCATGTCAATGATCCCTTGTAAATTGTGCTCTGCCTCTAAACTGTACTTCTCACATCACTTATGTTAGGTCTCCCAAACACCGTAAAGTAACGGAATGTTGAATACTTTCCTGGAAAAACAAGGCATCAATAAGATGATGGGCATATCATAATCATGATAAAGAACAAACATAAATTTTATATAAAACAAAACAAAGCATAAAAAAAGATAGACAACACTATTTTGTCAATGTTGTACTATGATAGTATTATGCATAACTTTGTTATTTTTCTTAAGCATGTGTGTCATATGGTAGTGCAACCCAAAGTGAACCAAATAGTGAACTATCACCAATTTTTACTAGATCACGATGAAAATAGATATCCTGAGAACAAGGCACATCAAATAATGAAATGCACCATATGGCCAATATGCACTATGATAGGATTATGGCTCCATTTCTTAAACATGCATCTCATCTGGTGGTATAATTTTAGTAAAACCTGAAAACACCTTTCCCATACGTAGTCTGCACAATTAAGATAATAGTACATTTTTATATTACTAATTACATAATTATTAAAATTTTCAGATCCAAATTATTTTTCACTTAAATTGATATATCTACAAATAAAAATTTTGTAGATACATTAATTTCAGCGCTAAGTAATATGGATCGGAAAGAGTAGTAAATTTTAGAAACACCTCACTCATACATAGTCTATATACAATTAACCAAGCAATGAGAATATAAACACACAAACATAACCACACGAACCACAATAGGTTTAACGTCGTTAGATAATAATAATCATAGAGCACCATAGGCTTATCAAATATTTGAAGTACTCTCTCACCATAATAACTTTATGATCCGTCATGTCAATGATCCCTTGTAAATTGTGCTCTGCCTCTAAACTGTACTTCTCACATCACTTATGTTAGGTCTCCCAAACACCGTAAAGTAACGGAATGTTGAATACTTTCCTGGAAAAACAAGGCATCAATAAGATGATGGGCATATCATAATCATGACAAAGAACAAACATAAAATTTATATAAAACAAAACAAAGCATAAAAAAAGATAGACAACACTATTTTGTCAATGTTGTACTATGATAGTATTATGCATAACTTTGTTATTTTTCTTAAGCATGTGTGTCATATGGTAGTGTAACCCAAAGTGAACCAAATAGTGAACTATCACCAATTTTTACTAGATCACGATGCAAATTTAGAAATATCATACAAAGCTGATGTCATTGTTTGTCTCTATCCTCATAGGAACTAAATAAAGGATTCAGAAATCGTCTCTATCCTCATAGGAACTAAATAAAGGATTCAGAAATCGACTTCTTATTTTTAAATATAATACTTCTTAGAAACAGTACAAAATAGTCAACATATATTCATTTCACTACAGTCACCTCACAATAGATGAGACTACATGCTAGTTCATATAGATCGATGCAAGCAATTTTTAACACTTAACCATTTATTTATTGGTAATTAACTAATGTACGATACTAGTAAAAATATGAAAGCACTCCCTCGTACTTTGAATAAAACGAGGAACGATGCAAAACTACAGAATCACAAGCACTCCCTCATGTGTAGTCTATGTACACTCAACAAGGCAACAAGGCAAAACCACACGATCACACATGTTAACATCACGGGATAATAATAACGCATACAACTAAAACAACGTTAACATAAACCATACATCAAATGACAATCACTCATAGGTAACAAATGCATCGAGTAATTGTAATGTACTCCCTCTGATCCATAATAAGTATTGTTCATTTTGTACTAAGTTAGTACAAACTTTATGCTAAATGAGTGACACTCACTATGGATCGGAGGAAATAGCAATTTTCATATACTGCAACGCAACAAAAGATAACCGAACGACTTACCAAAATACACTATATGGTCAAAGCGCACTATGCTAAGAAAATGACTCGTAATACTAACTTCACCATCTCGTCGCAGGGGTGCAAATTGGTGACCCTCAAGGGTAACCACCAATCCTATTTAGTTAAATCAAATGAACTATTTTTTAAATCACATCACCTCCTTAAAACTTGTTCATTTGTTAGCGCTAACAAATAGCTCCAAGGGGTATATATGATAGAGTTAACACAGTAGTGAAATGTCATTATTAATGAATAAAAATACAAATTTTGTATTATGTTAATAAAAAATAAAAAATCACATCAAGACTAAATAGATAATCTACAACTTAATATATAGATTATTCTTAAAACTAAAAGTCTTACAAACAGAACAAAATATTCATCATATTCATTTCACTACATAAAACATGCAAATATATTAGGCGACATTGTACTTACTATAGATCCAAATCTATACTTCTTATAAGACAAAACCCCACTATAGATCATTTAATTTGTCTATCTCAACATGCAAGCTATCCACATCATCTATTCTGTTAGCCAATTAATTCTCCATGTCATCTACTTAGGTCATTTAAATTGTCTCTCTTCACATGCAAGCTATCCACATCATCCATTTCTTAGCCAATCAATTGTCCATGTCATCTCAACTAATATACTCCCTCCGTTCCTAGATATAAGGTGTATAGTTTTTTTTAAAAAAGTTCAAAATATAAGGTGTATTGCGTTGTATCACTCGTGTGGGCAATTTTTTAAAATATTTTATCATGTTTCTTTATCTCTTGCAAACCCCTCTATATTCTCATGTCAATTAGCTAGATGTAATTTCATCCAAACCTGATGTACATTTTCCTCAATGTATGTTCTTTAATCTTCGTGCCAAAAACTATACACCTTACATCAAGAAACGGAGGGAGTATTTATTAATCTCTATATGCAATCTCCATATCAACCATCTTTTAATCATTTATTGTCCACCCTAATTATTTTTAATACACACATATTTCGGTTGCATCTTCACTTAAACAACTTAATATATCATACTTATATACTTTTTATTTATGCATATAATTTTCATAGCAATTCCCGCTGCAACGCGCGGGGTATACTTGTAGTAACTTTTAATAATAATGATTCATATTTTGACAATCATGTATTGCAAGCTACTAATAAAACGTTGAAAATACCTTCCACATACAATACAACTTTTTTTTTTCCTTTTCACGTCGAGACTAAAGGCCGGTTCTTTTCGGCGATTCTCCCAGAATCGCCCTTTTCCCTAGCTTCTTCCAGAATCGCCCCCCTCTCCTACTCCATTTTTTTTACAATCCTATCCAGTTAAGGTCTAATTAGGTAGGATTGTAAAAAAATTGGAGTGACAACTCTAGGAGAAGCTGGGGAGGGAGCGATTATGGGAGAATCGCAGAAAAGAACTGTCCTTAAATAGATAATCTACAAGTCAGCATATAGATTATCTTTTAAGCTAATAATCTTAAAAACAGGACAAAATATTCATCATATTCATTTAACTACATACAGCTTATAAAAATAGGTGATATTGTATTTACTATAGATCCATCCAAACAACTTTAAATACTAATATTCATATTTTGACAATCATGTACTGCAAGCTACTAGTAAGACGTTGAAAACACCTTCCACATACAATCTATGTACAATCAAATAGACAAGGAGAGAAAAATACAAAAAGCACGCAAGTCAACATCACATCACCAGGCCTAACTTGGTAGCTCAACCACCCCGCAACTAAAATAGCATTAACACCAAACCATGCATCTAACGATGGTCATCCATATAGGTACCCAATTCAATGAGTAATTATACTTTAATAGTTTCAATCATCATATGTAGCAATGCAAAAAGGAATAGCGACCAACTTCCCAAAGTATACTCTAGGGTAAATGTGCACTATTATGACTCCTAAGCCTAACATTACCATCTCTTTGTTATCATTTCCAAGACATCATACAATGCAAGGTGCTCCTACCAATACTTAGAAAATAGACTGGTTCTAGCTTAAACATCAATGCTTATTTGTAGAAGGCGGATATTTAATTAGGCACCCCTGCCATAGATAGATATAAGCACAAGTGCTTAAGAAAAACTTAAAATTCATTTCACAACTAAAACATGCATAAACATCAAACATGCATCTAATAACAATTATTTAAATAAAGAGGAAATGCATAGTATAATTATAATCTATACGTTTTAATCATCATATATCACAGTCAAGTAATTTAATTTAGCAGATTTAATCATCAACACGATGCAAAAAAAAAAGATAAGCGAACAACTTCCCAGTTTCGCCTCAGCCATCACGAGACATATTGAAGTTGCCAAACTTGCAATAACAACAATATCAAACATGTAACATAAGAGGGTTCAGGGTTGAGAATCAGTGTCCGCAGCAAATGTCTCTTTGCATCCCCTCCGAACTCCTGCAAATGTAAAAAACAGTAAGAATTACCCTTTGTGAGTAAACATATCCATATACCCAAAAAAACAATGAGCCAGAATATGTATTAATATACCCCAACATTAATCTATACATAGTGACTAATTACAATCATTTAAACATGACAAATTTTAGAAAAAAAATGCAAAATCTAGTATCTGATTCACAAAATCATTCAAACGTAATGAATATTTTAGAAACACGTGATAAATTGAGCATGTATACTCTCATTTCAAGTCTTCCCTTTTCACCAAAAAATATTCAACGAATCCAAATATAAATTGAGGATGGCCCCTTTCATATCCACAAACTACAATTATTGAACAGACAAATACTATGGTGATTCTACGTACTAGCTGTGGTATCAACTGACCCCACAGCTTTTGAGAAAAACAGCCTAAATATACTATACAGTTACTGTACATTGTGAAGAAAATAATCTCAAAAATTAACATTTGACCCCACAGATCATATCGGCTAACTTCGTCACTGACACATACATAAATCTTTGAAAGAGGACATTACCAAGACCTTTTTACTACAACATACAGCAGGTTCTGCACAGGTTCATCTACTAGATTACTACTAAAGTAGTAAAGTGACATGAATTTAATAGGTTTCCTCTCCATTAATAGTGAACTCCACAGTCTGAAACATTGACGAACAACACAAACATAAAGATCTAGGAAAAATATTACAAATTATCTAAAAAATGAGGTTGTGTAAAAATGTTTTAACAGGTTTTAAAGAGCAGGATTTCTAAGCTCGAGCTTAGGTACACTATGTATCTTGCCTTAGTACGAATAACTGTCGTAGCCTTAGTACAACTTTGTACTAGAGCTAATACAAAGTTGCGACAGTTATTTTGAAACGGAGGGAGTAATAAACAAGCTCATTTAAATTTAACAAGTAGTGTAAGGATCAGTTCATACCTAGTTCACTCAGTTGGTGGCACAAAGTTGCGAAAAGAAAAAAAGGAGCGGGCACTGGATGGAGCTTCCGCGAGCTGGAGTAGAGCTCCGTCCATAAATTCCATTGCATGGTTGACCATCTTAACTGCTTTTTGAGTGGCCGCTGACCTTGCAGTGCTGTTCTCCTTGAACTTTTTTAGTTCATCAGTCTTTAAACTCTCAAATAACTTGTGCATGTTCTGGTTCAAAGTATATATACTAAGCAGGACAAGGTTGAGTTTGGGATGTATGACACTGACAATGCCAGTCAGCAGCTCCACATCACATAAGACAGGCAACAAAACTAGTTCAGCCTCCAGCAGACCCTCAATGGCATCTGTAACCTTTTTGAGAGGCCTGCATCTTGAAGACGGATCAAAAGTGATTTGGATTTGGTCTGCGACACTTTTGATGCTCCACTTGAGCGCCCTCTCGAGCACCGGTGAAAGATCTTTGCCCCCTTTCGTAATGTTTGCCTTCTCAGGGTCAAGGTAGTTGTCGATGCTTTCAGAAAGCGTGACAAGCCGGTTGCAGATGTCGAGCACCACTGACCTTCCAGCAGTGAAGTTGCACATCGCATCATCCATGGTGGAGATAAGGCGAAGCCATGGACTGCCGCCCGCGTTGCCTTCGATGAAACGGAGTATTCTTTTGTTTTGCTAAAAAAAAGAGTATTCTTTTGTACCCCTAAAAAAAAGGAGTGTTCTTTTGTGAAGGTTTTCTTTAGAGTTAATAAACCAGAGGATATCCCCACGCGTTTCTTCGAGAATCAATTGCAATATACTCACTCCGGTCCAAAATATAAGGTGTATTGTTTTCCGTGCAAGTCAACCATTTGAATGTTTGACCAAGATTATAGAATAAAATATCAACGTATAGAATACCTAGTAGATAAAATATGAAACTACTTTCCATGATGGATTAAATGATATAAATTTTGGTTTTGTGGATATTGATATATTTTTCTAAAGACTTGGTCAAAGTTGCACTCGTTTGACTTTTGAAAAAATAAATACACCTTATATAAAGGAACGGAGGAAGTATTTTGATTGAATGAAGCATAAATAGTAGAATGAATAATATATAAACTAAAACTAAAAATATTGTTATATATTGTATTTAATTATTGTGTAATTGAAAATATTTATTTAATATAGTGACATGATACAATGAAAACAATATCCTATGCATGTTGATTGAGCCTTGATGAGGTGGCATGTGTGGTGAAATAGATTTATCCATGAGATTAAATATTAATAAATTTTTTTGTCTCATGCATATTGTGGTGGGCCTTTGATGAGGTGTCATGTGTGCATGTGTTAAGATAATAAAGGTGGTGGCTTCGTGGGGATATTGAGGTGAACATTTTGCATGTTGAGAGAATTGGGACCAACTTCTTAAGAATTTAAGATTTAAGATGTAAGATTTGGCATGGTGGGAGCAAGTTCATACATGAACTAACCCCCCCCCCCCCCCCCCCCCGCGCAAAAGTGGTCCTTTAAGTATAATAGGGATTTTGCGAATCAACATGTGGTTGAGTTGGTTAGGTGGATAGTTGTATCCTCAGCCCACCAGAGTTCAAATCACAGATTTGACATTGGTGCTCGCATTTTCTTGAACATATTTCAGGCTTTCCGGTGATGCGCTTTCAGTGGCAGAAGACGTTCCCGTCGAAGACAACGTGATGACTTCATTACTCTCAAGATGATGTGTCGGCTCAGTATTGGAAAGATGCTCCTCCTCAAAGGGTAGGTGGAATCCTATTCAAACCCGGTGACTTGGCTCCCTCAACCGATGAGATCTCTAGCCTACTTACGTTCCACAAAACTTACTAACTAGGGTAGGTTAAATTGGTCATTCATCAAAATTGTGGATTTGCACAATGTTTCAATACACACTCAACACTACCTACTACCATAAGTTATCAGTGTGGCCATCACCAAAATGGAAAATACGAAGATGGTTATCAAGGAATAGATGTAGCTATCACAAACAAAATTCTCACTTGTGTAGTCATATTGGAGACCATGACAATGTTGAGGGACATGTCGTACGGAGGAAACTCTACTGGTCAGGCCACATGCGCCAACATAGCTTGTTTAATGTGTTCCGTCACACTAACTACAATACAGGTAGTAGAATCAGAAAGCGGGTGGTAGGGGAGGACTTGTGGGACGGGTGAATATCAGGTGATACCACCACTTCTATGCTCCCATGATATCAAATTTAAAAAGTCAAATTCAAATGTCTTAAAAAATTGTGAATGTTCCTAAGACATGTGTCTACAAACGCTAAAATTTTCAGACCTAAATTTGAAATACACATGAAGAAGCAAAAAAGACAAATTCAGGGTGAGTAGTGCTAATAAAGACAAAAAGCATGAATAGTGTCAATAACTACACTATTCATGTCTTGATTTGTCTTTTTAGTTTCTTCATGTGTACTTTGAATTTGGATCTTAATTTTTAAGGGATAGTAGACATATTTGTTGTGAACATACATAAAAAAATTCAGAATTTTTCGAAGTATTTAAATTTAACTTTTTAAAACTGGTATCGTCTGGTATTTTCCTCTTGTGGGACTCCGCGTTCTAACAGAGATCGTCGACAACGTGCTGGAATTGGTTTCGACAACTGATGTTGGACATATTAACATCATGGAATGACAGGGTAGGAATTCCCTAAGGAGACGTAGCCTCCCCTTAAGGGCTTGTTCGGTTAATCCCCTTCTCAAGGGGATTGAATGGGTTTGGAGAGGATTGGGGGGGGTATTTTGACTTACAAGGGATTTAATCTCCCTCAAAATCCTTCAATCCACGTGGATTTACCTTGAACCGAACAAGGCCTAAGGGAAAACCTGAGATGGGGCGTGGGATTAGACCTGGATGAGAGCATCCTCGTGTGGAACATCGCAACTCGTGTTTACCTCATGCAGTACAATAAGAGGATTTAGGCCTCCTTCGATTACGGCCAACCTCGCCGGTATTTGTTCCCAATCCCCTTCGATCACATGGGTTTCACCTGCCCGAGGTTGAATCCCAGTTTTCTTTATGTATGCCTTCGGTTAGCAACGCCCGGTCTTAAATCCCTCTCAAACCACGCGGAAATCAATGGAGAGTAACCCTTTTCTTCCACCTCATGGAAGCAACACAACTCTCTCTCTCTCTCGCGGGGTTGGGTGATAAGTGAAGAATCACCCAATCCCTCCGTGGATAGAAACTGCGCGTCGAACCTTCTTATAGCAGCCGAACAAGGCCTTAAGCAGCCAACACGGGGAACATGGGCAGCACCAGCACCAGCACCAAACCCCTCATGCTACACATCTATTTATCCAGCGTTTTATCAGAGATCTCGGCATTGCTGCTAATCAGGAACGCGTGATGAGAGGAGCTCCAGTTCAGCGGAGACCTGTTGGTCGGACCTCAGGATCGACAAGAGTCCCCACCTGGGTTCCTCCACCGATTGGCTTTGTCCAGATCCAAATTAGTGGTGAAGTGGATGATGAAGGGGAGAGTGGAGTTGCTGCAGTATGTAGAGATTCATCTGGAGTCTATTTGGGATCATCTGGTATGCATCTAAAGGGTATCCGGGATCAGATTGTGTTGGACACCTTAGCCTGCCGGGAGGGACTTGATTTGGCCATTGATCTCAACTTACGGGATATTGTCATTTCATGTGGCAGCAGCAGGGCTGTCAAGGAGTTAAAGGAGAAAACTGGAGGCAACCAAGCTGCGATTCTGAAGGAGTTTGCAACTCGAAGTTTATTGTTTAGTTCTTGCGGTGTGAATTTTAAATAGAGTTGGTGTTTGTCATGCAAAAAGTTTAGCCAAGTTTTCAATTTCTCTTCCCGAGGGGCGCCACTTGTGGCTGTTATCTCCCCATGATAAGTCATGTATTCCTGTAAACATTGATGTGGAGGAATAAAGCTTGGTTAAACACTAAAAAAAAGGCACCAACACGTGACAATGTGGGAACGTGGGCATTATCCATGGGCAGCACACGAGCACTCTCTGCAATTTACATGTTTTTTCTGTTGGCCGCCCGCCCCTACATGCTGCCTTACCCTGTTACTCGTGAGAGGTATGTCCAGTTGTGCCATGATTCTATCACTCATCTGATACGCTGCCGCACTAGAGACCTTGGTGCCATATTGCACCAAAAGGAGCCTTTGATGGAAGGATCTCCACTTAAATCACTCCTCAAATGGTTTTATCAAGAAAACAAGAAGATGAACAAGATGAATGCCCTATTTCTCAACAGCATTGTACGCTTCCGCAATCATTGTGATCATAGATCTTTCTTCCATTCGCAAAAAAAAAGATCTTTCTTCCATCTTTCTTGCATGTATATTGTTATCTATTCTGAAAATACACTTACCACTAATCCCAGTCCGAGGCGAGGTTACTGATGAATTGTAGTATTGTTTATTGGTTGATATATTTTTATTTTTATTGTACATTTACTTGCCCTGTTTCAGCCAACACAAAAATGTGAGTCATTCTATCCTACTGAATTTATATACTCCCTTCGATCCATATTAATGGACTTAAGTTTGTCTAGATATACATACATCTAATCTAAATACTTAATTAGATACATACGAATCTAAACAAAGTTGAGTCCATTAATATGGATCAGAGGTAATATATTGTTTGCACTCGCTTGATCACCACGAGTGCTTCAATGTCAAGAAGAGACTTTTTATAGTACATCCTACTACCCTAGGGGGGAGGGGAAGTATAGATTTAATCTAGTCGTTGCTTTGATAGGGTATATTGGACAATTTAAATTGACCATTTTTGTTTTGGTAAGTGCATTCATATCCGCTGGTTTTGCTTTTTATGGTAAATGCATTAACAGTGCCCTTTTCTTTTGGTAAATGTGTCAATCATTGATTAAAATTTATTTTATTTCTAGTGCATATCTATACATCTTATAAAGCAAAACTCCACTATAGAGTCATTTAAGTTGTCTATCTCAACATGAAAGTTATCCACATCATTCATTCTCTTAGCCAATCAATTGTTCATGTCACTTACTTAGGTCATTTGATTTATCTCTGTTCACATGCAAGCTATTCACATCATTCATTCTCTTAGCCAATCAATTGTCCATGTCATCTCAACTAATATATTTATTTATCTCTATATGCAATCTCCATATCAACCATCTTTTAATCATTTTATTGTCCACCCTAATAAAAAATTTAATACACACATGTTTTGGTTGCATCTTCACTAAGACAACTTAATGTATACTTTTTATTTATACATATAGTTTTCACAACCATTCCCGCTGCAATGCGCGGGGTATACTTCTAGTATACAACAACAGTTGATCCTGGGTTCATTCAATCCGATCTAGGATTATAGAGCCGCGCCCTGCTATGCCCATATTATTTCTTTTGTTATTTTTCTTAAGAAAATACAATTTCAACGCCCACAATACGTATATACATTTATTCCATCATCTTTACGAGTGCATGCACACACATTTTATACCAAAAACTCACGCCTCGATTTAAAGATAATGCAACGGCCAACATATAAATCATCATAGAACTCAACACCATAACATACACACATGGCATGATACATGGGTGCTTATCCCTACGATCATATCATGAGCAGTTCATATGGCACGATACATGGGTGTATCCCTACGATCATATCATACAACTCAATTCCTGGGGAGACTCGGGAGGGGAGGGCTTCTTTTTACACACACTTTATCCCTACGATCATATCATGATCAGTTCATATGTTCAAATCCATTCTAAGACCAACTCCAACCACAGATTCAAATGGGCGCATGCTTTATCCGTCTTTTGTTCGTTTGGATCGGTCGTGCGAAGTCTATTTTTCGCATTAACCATATGTAAGCTCAGCGCGACCGACGCATTTCAAAATACAGAGAAATTAAAAAATAATTTAAAACGCGATAAAAACAGATAAACTTATTAAAACATGGTGCAAAGTCCGCTTAAAATAATAAAAAATAAAAAATAAAACAATAGGAGCCGACGGATGTAGGCGTGTCGCCACCGTTCGTTGGAGTTGGCCTAGAAAAATATTCACAAATTTTGCCACCATACTTCATGATTTTTTAACCCTAGGGATCTATTGCCCCAACTTATAATCCTAGCTTAGAACATTTACCTTTGAACTATCGAAAATATTTTTTTTGTTAGCATTAATTAGCTACTTGATACTCCCTCCGATCCATAATAAGTGTCGCTCATTTTGTACTAAGCTAGTACGAACTTTGTACTAGATGAACGACACTTATTATGGATCGGAGGGAGTACTAATTTCAAGCCATTATTTTTCGGTACCGTTGTGATGCCAAGGAACAATGCCATAGTTATATAAACCTATGTTTTTTTTTGCTGTTGTTATATAGCCCTACGTGATGGTCAGAATTTCGTTGCATGGTAAATAAACTTATGGTAACTAGAATAAGTTGTTGCCGACTAGCATTGATTTCTATGATTTACTTGTTCCAGTCTACCGATTCTACCTCTCTAACCCATATATTATTTGTGATGGATTTCATATACTACTCATCAGATTAAGTAGTATAAGTCAATCACATCCAGTAGATTTTACAAAATAGACGGCGGACATCTATCAGAGTGTACCGTAAAAGGTCTCAAGAATAACTCGTCCTTATACAGATAGCAGCACGTTGACACAGTGCACCCCCCATAACAGCAACACATGTGTCCATGCAACAGCACAACCCATAAAGTTGACCATCTTCTGCTCGTTACCTCCCTCATATAAAAGCAACTCCAATTGCGCAGACTCAAATGTTCGTTTTTAGTTCGTTTGAATCGTACGGTCAAAAAACACGGCCCAACGGAGACGTAAAAATGAAAAGATCGGTATTTATTCACAATTCGGTCTGCCGCAATCCAATCCGGACCCAAAATTAAGGTCAATTTGGGTTCCCTTGGATAGGAGGCCTGGCAGCCACAACCGTTCCTTTGTCTCCCCAAGCAGCATGGACCGTTCTCATTTAATGGGTTCCCTTTGTCTCCCTCCTTTCCCAAGCAATGGCGCACATCGAGGAGACCGAGCGGGCGGAGCGCCGCATGTGGCCGGGGATGGACCTATTGGTCCAGGGCGACGCTCTCCCGCCACCGACACCGGCGTCGGCCCCTTGGTACGGGCACCTGCCTCCGCCGTCGTCGCCGTTGCTGCCTGCAGACCACGCCGACGCCTGCATTCGCAAGATCATCTGCGATCTCGTGGGGATGCGCTGGATCTTCCAGTGCGACCCAGTAGCGATGCTCCTGTCGCCTGTTGGAAATATGCCCTAGAGGCAATAATAAAATGTTATTATATATATTTCCATGTTCGTAATTAATGTTTATATTTCTGTGTTATAATTGCAATGACCCTGACTATGAGATTCAGAAGAAAACTCACTTGCATGTGTGGAAATGTAAACACCAAGAGTTCCTGGTTTAGCCTCTAAGACCAGCTCATGTGCTAACTGATGATTACGTTTTCTTAATCATGGACATTGTTCTTGTAACAAGGATGTCAGTAGCAATGGGAACATATTGTTAGCGGAACAATGATGTTGAACCGACCCCAGTATTGAATGATATACTTAGAGATCACATCGTAACTATGTTATAAGTCATATCATGAAATGTTATCATATACGTAATTCCTTAGACCATGAGAGTATCGAGTTGCTTCACACAGGAAGACATGCTTTGGTTCTTAGATGAATCCTCCCGTAAATGGGAAGTAGTAAAATAAGTTCTGGGTATGTCAGATGGTGTGGCTAGTGACTGTGATAGTTCAATAATGGGATTTGCTCCTTCACGATGAAGAAGATATTCACTTCGGGCCCACTCGGTATGACGGTATCCATTATAGTCTGGTCAGACGCATTGTGATTCAGTCACGGGGATACCGGAATACGATAACGAGAAAATGGACAAACGAGCAAAGAGGATAACGAGTGGCTTGTTTTCAAGAAGTTGTTACACATGGGTGCCAAACTTCTCTCCTCTGACTTTGTCTTATATCGCGAAGCAAAGGGAATGGTACATGACTAAACATAATGGTTCACTCGAAGTTTCTTCGTGTATGTGCGGGAGTCAACATGGGTGTCCATGGCTCCGCTGTTGATTATTGGCTATTGACAAAAGGTTGTTGACCTATGTCCGGAAGATGTTCTGAGTCATGTCCGCATTATACCGAACCTATTGGGTCACACACTTAACGAGAAGTAGTCTGTTAGAATGCTGGAATGGTAGAAGGTTTAGTGGAAGCAAAGCAGAATAGTTCATACGGGTACCGGAAGTAGTTCCGGGGATTTATGAAATAGTTCATAAGGGCACCAGAAGTACTTTTGGGTATTTAAGTATATGTCCGGATCACTCTGGAGTAGTCCTAGGTGGTTCCGGAACATATGAGAATGGTACTGGGGAAGTCCTGGATCAACCGGAATAGTTTCCGGATAATCGCTGGGCGTCCCGACAACCTTTGCGGTCATCGGGTGGTTTAAACTTTAACTCGGATGGTCTTGGAAACTATCCGGATGGCTCCGGAACGTCCGAGAACGGTCTCGGAAGGTCCTGGAAGTGCTCCAGAAGTGTCCGGAATGTCCCGAAACGGTCCCGGTATGTCCCGGAAGGTCCTGAAAGCTTCTAGAAGGTCATGGAAGGTTCCGGGAAGTACCACCCACTCACCTGCGCCCCTGGCCTTGGGGGGCAAGCCACCTAGGCTGCCCTGGCCGGCCAGGAGGTGGGGGCGCACCAAGGAAGGGGGAATCCTCCTCCAGGTGGAATTACCAATTCCCATTATGGCAGGTTTCCGGTGGGAAGGTGTGGGAAGGTTTGGAAAGCTTGGGAGTCCAAGTTGGACTCCCAATACTCCTTGGGCTGCGCCCTAGGCGTCCTGGCCACCTATATAAGGTGAGCCAAGGGGAAGGGGAGAGACACACAACTTGTCCCCAAGGCCTATGCGCCACCCTCCCTGCTCTAAACCCCGTTACTCCACTTTTAGACCCCAGTTTAGACGTTGTTCTAGATCGGAATCCGTTAGGGTTTTCTCCCTCTAGTTTTCTCGGTGGCGTTCATCTCTGGACGGCGGAGCGCTGCTGGATTGCTGCTACGGGATGTGTGGATACTAATGGAGGGGTCGTACCTTCGACCCTTCTTCGAGGAGCTTGTTCGTGGGACTTGTCCGTGGGACTAGATCGCGGGCTGGTTCGAGGGATCATATCTTTGGTCCTTCTCCGAGTAGCTTCTTCTTCCTCGGAGATCTTGTTCGAGGGACTTGCTCGAGGGATGATCCGCGAGATCTACTTCAACGACTACACCAACTCTATTTCCGCTACATCGGTTGGTGAGCCATGACCTAAAACCTTGTATGCAATCTTCTTGGATGATCTTGGGTTCTTGATTCGTAGGCCGAAATTTTTTGTTTTCTACTACATTTCCCAACATCGCCACCACGGACGCCGCCACCGCAGGGCGGTTGGCCTCGCCAACGTGTCGTGGTCATCGTAGGCCTTCATCGACCTTAACGGGGACGACGACGACGTGGACGACACATAGCGGTCCAAGGAGCGTCCGACAACGAGCTAGGGTTTAGGATGAAACATTCTTTTTTTTAATGTATAATTATGACTTTTGTATGACCTAAATTTACGCCTTTCTTGCACCGCTGGAGGTTCCGTGACCCAAACGAACAGCTCGCGGACATTTGATCGGGCCAACCCAAACGAACAAACGGTAGACTAAATCGCTATCTGTTTGGATCAGTCCGTTGGAGTTGCTCTAACTACCGCACTCTTGGGAGTGTGCACAAGAAGCAGCAGTGGAGACCACCACCAGGCTGTTTGACAAGTGCTACTGCCCATCATCTTCTCCTTCTACGGCCACTAAACCTGTTCATATCTTGGGCCGGGCTTAACATAGCTCAAAGTGTAAATCCCATTGTGTTCCAAGCCTGGCCTGAAACACATGAACAATGTCGTTTATTATCCTCCAAGCCTGGCCTGAAACAAATGAACTGTCTCATATCCAGCCCAACTCAGGGACCGGATAGAAATAGGAAGGCTCGAGCGCGCACAAGCGTGTCCGCCATGTAGAATCCAACTCATTTGGCCCACTACAACCCAACATATATTTGTACCCATCCGCTCCTCGGATGAAACCCTTGACACCGAACTGCACTTCACTCCTTTCTACTTCACAATCTAATTTAGTGAACAACACAACAAATATGTGATGAAGTATATTTGGCTAGGCAAGATTTGCCGCCCAGACAGCTGGGTTATGTGGTTGTCTAAGGGCAACACTAGCAAATAGCTAGGCCTTAGCATGGGCTCGACGGCCTAGCCTAAACCCAACCAAAAGTTCAAAATAGCCCAAAATAGTGTTTTGATATGAATATTTTCATAATGATGCATTTTATATACCCCATAATAATGTTTTTAAATATGGAATATGTCTACGAATACATAATAATGCATTTTTGTAGCGAGGGCGGGCTAGGCTTTCCAGGTAGAGAAAAAAACCTTGAGGGTAGATGTTTGGTGACTCGGTTGAATGACTCGCTCTTCTATCCTCATCTGTAAACACATCTGAATGTGTTCATAATATTTGATGTGTTCGCTTTAGATGATCCGCGATACACACTCGCCTTACCTGTTGCCGCTGTGCTGTCGCTGTTAGTACGGCAGAGTAATGACTACTACCAAGTCTAGTCGTGTGGGATGGATTTAATTGTTGGTCGTGAAAAGGAAACGATGAAAAAGAAACTCATCGCATGCATGCGTCACGCCGGTGACGCGAGAAATGAACCCCAAGATTGATCAGCTAGCTGGTATAGTAGTATCTGCCTTTGATTTGCTGCTGGCTATGACAGAATTGTGCCAGGTCTCTCTCTGTGTGTCCATGTCCAGATCGATCGAGCTTGATATGATGATAAATGTTGCATGACGTGTGCGTGCATGACGCACCTATGTATGTGTGTAGTATCTCTGTGTAGAAGGCTCGCTGACACCGACACTGGCTTTGTCCATCTCTTCGTGTCCGTCTTCATAGGGTAAGAGCATCTCCAGCCGTTCGGTCCCCCACTACGGGAGAGGAGGCTGACGCCTACGGCCGAAACCTACATCGACGGCCAAATGTCGGGGCCGTCGGCGTAGACGGTCCGGCTCGTCAGCCCTGGTGGTGGGCCGTCGGCGTCACAAAGCCGTCGGCATCACAAAGCCGTCGGCGTAGCCGTACCTAGACCGAGGGCCGCCGTCGGAGTAGAAAGGCCGTCGGCGTAGGCCCAATTTAGGCCGACGGCCGCCGTCGGCGTTTAATGGGCCGTCGGCGTAGGCCTGCCAGGTGGGCCCCGGTGACGGCCGGACGTTACGGCGTCAGCCCAGCAGGGGCTACGCCGACGGCCCCGACCTTTGGCCGTCGGCGTAGACCCCGGGTTGTGTTTTTTTTTTCATTTTTATTTTTTTGTTTAACTATTTAATCTTATATTACTAATACTAATATATCAAATAACATTGGAAATGGAATTATAGTATATATCATCTCATTTCAACACTCGATATACGTATGCCTCTTTATTCTTTTAATGTCTACTAATTAATACATAAAATAATATAATAACAAATTATAATACTAAATTAAAATATATTATGCTACTATTACTATATTAATATGTATGCTCCACAGTTGTACCTCGTGCGGAGAAAGCTATAAGAGTACACCGCCGGCCCCCTCCCGGCCGGCCCCGGCCTCGCGCCCGGACTAAGCCGGGTTTCGGTGAAGAAAGACCGCCGTAGTACCGCATTAACTTGCATGTGATTAATTGTAGGGTATGTGTCCAAGTGTGGTGTAAGATCAATGCATAAATGCAATGTCTAGCTCCTTGGTGTGACCATTTTCACATTCATGTGATAGCACTATTCGAAGTCATGGACATGTAGGTGGAAATACACCCGTTTGCGGGTATTCCGGGGGCTACGAAAGGTTACAAGGTCCCAACCTTGTTTTCCATGTAGTTTTGTCCTAAACAAATCTAAACAAACCGGGCATATATTGCGTTGCTGGGCAATAGTGCCGGTGAGTAATCTATGGGTAGAACAGGCGCAAGTTTGCCACATTCCACGGGTTTCCCACATCTTCGCCGGTCTTCTGGTTCTTTAGTTTGTACGCGCCTCCTCCTATAACTTCTAAGACTATGAATGGTTTTTCCCACTGCGAGGCGAGCTTGTGGACTTTTTCTTGCATTAGTCGTAGGACGAGATCTCCTTTGCGGAAGGTTCTTGTTCGCAGGCGATTTCTTTGGTATGTGCGTAGCTTGTCTTGGTACCCTTCTAACCTTGCTAGGGATGTGTGCCTTGCCTCATCTGCGACGTCTTTTTCGTCTTCTGCTTCTTCCTACCCCGTGATTCGAGGAGCTCCAAATTTGAGGTCATGTGGCAGTACAGCCTCCGCTCCGTACACCATGAAGAATTGCGTGTATTGGGTTGAGGCGTTGATAGAGGTCCGCAGGCTCCATAGGACTGTGGGTAGTTCTTCTGTCCAGTTTCCTGCGGCCTACTCGAGTGGTGTGAGGAGCCGCTTTTTTTATTCTGACGCATACTAAGCCGTTTGCTTTCTCCACTTGCCCATTGGACTATGAGTGCACGATTGAAGCGTAGTTGATCTTGATGCCCAGCTCCTGGCAGAAGTTTTGGAATTCTACTTCTGTGAAGTTTGTGCCGTTATCAGTGATGATGTTGTGTGGAACTCCGAATGGAAAGATGATTGAATTGATGAAGTTGACTGCCGTGAGGGCTGTCGAGCTGGTGATTGGTACTGCCTCAATCCACTTGGTGAACTTGGCGACTGCTACTAGGAGATGTGTTCGGCTGCCTTTTGAGGATTTCCTAAGCGTACCAACCATGTCGAGTCCCCATGTTGCGAAGGGCCAAGACAATGGTATGGTTTTGAGTTCTGATGCTGGCGTGTGAGGCCTGTTGATGAATTTTTGACAGGCGATGCAGCATCGGACGATGTCCTCCGCATTTCGCATCGCGGATGGCCAGTAGAAACCAGCTCGAAAGGCTTTGGCCACTAGGGCGCAACTGCTCGTGTGGTGTCCGCAAGTGCCTTCGTGGATCTTGAGTAGTAGGGCCTTGTCGTCTTCTTCCTCGATGCACTTTTGGAGTACTTGAGAAGTGCTGCGCTTGTAGAGCTGTCCATTAATTATGGTGACTGCTTTAGATCGTCGACTGATGCGTGAGGCTTCCGCGACGTCTTGCGGCAAGGGGCCTTGTATCAGATATCTGAGGAAAGGTCTTGTCCAGGTTGGGGTTTCGGGTGCCGCTGGCTCTGCCTCCTCGACTGCGTTGTTGCCTTCTTCGTCAGCAGTTGGGTTTGTGATGGCACTGAGGTAGTTCCCTCGTTGGTTACCCCAAGTGGAAGGTTGGATGTAGCCTAGCAGAAAATTTCCCTTGGTAAAGATGCCAAGGTTTAGAGTGTCTCCCGTAGGACTCCGATAACTTCAAGTAGGTGGTAAAGTGAACAATGGCGCCGTCCATAACCTCTGGTTGCTTACTTTACCTGGACCTGCACACACAACAAATAACTTTGCTCCCGATGAGTATAGAGAGGTTGTAAATCTATCCGGCCTTGTCGTTTACAAAGGATCAACGCAACAATTAAAAGGGTAATGATAATTGCAACTGGAAAGTAAAAGCAGGAAGTAAATTGAGTGTATAACAGTGGTGGAAATATGGACCGGGGTCCCATGAAGTTCAATAGTGATGTCTCTCTCCCAAAAGACGATAAAAATGCTATGCGAGGTAAACAAATCACAGCTGGGCAATTGACAGGATTACGGGTGCAAACCCATGCTAACTATGCTACAAAGAAAGGAAGAGGCCCAAAAGCATGGGCGGTACGCCAAAATAAGTAGACCGAAATCCATCTGCATCTACTACTAATCATCCACCTTTAGATATCTATCCAGAACATCTCTCTGGTATTAAGTTGTGAGCCCCACCCAAAGTGTAAACCCAAAGCAACAAACAACTGCAGTAAAAGAACTTTGCGTAGAGTAAACAATCCTTGCAACCGGGGTTACAAGCACCATTGTTTTCCCCCTTGTGGCAACAACACATCCCCTAGACTCATGTTTATGTCACTCAAGCTAGTCATCAGGGGGCATGAACCCACAATCAAGCATAACGCTCCCTCTTGGAGTCACTACCTACTACTTGGCCAAAGCAATAAACAGCAACGGAGAACATGCAAGAATTACTCAAGAACAAAAATATAAAAGATAAGAAACAAATATATTACTCAATCACAATCTGAACATAGTCTCATAATCCATCAGATCCCAGCAAACTCAGCATAGCAACAGCAGAAAGAATTACATATGTGCCTTCATCATGTAGGGTAGGTCACAAGGTCTAATCCATGAAGAACAAAGAGGGAGGAGAACATCACATAGCTACTGATAATGGACCCATGGTCTAAGGTGGACTACTCACAGATCATCCGGGAAGCGTCCATGGTGGTGGAGAAGCTCCCGGAGGTTAATCCTCCCTCCGACAGGGTGCCGGGAAGAGGTCTTCTAGCGCTCCCGATCTTGGAAGCGTGGTGGCAGCGAAACAGAGGAGAGATCACGAAAAGGGGTTCTGTCCTCGAGAGAATAAATAGGCGAAGGGGGGCAGCCAGGGGGGCCACCAGGGGTCTAGGCAGCCCCCTGGCGCGGCCCCACTCCAGGCCGTGCCGGGAGGACGCCTGGGTACCTGGTGGGTCCCCTCCGGCCCCCCTTCGGGACTTTGGAAGGTTCCCGTACGCTGATTTTTTATTGGATTTTTCCGGAATTTTTGGAGCATTTTAATACGGGGGAAACCTGAAATAGGAAAACAACAGAAAACATAAACTGGCACTGGGGTGCACTGAGTTAATAGGTTAGTCCAAATATGATCAAAAGTGTATGAAAGTGTATCTAAAACATAGCAATATCACACAAAACATGCATGGAGCAAGCATAAATTATAGATACGTTTGGGACGTATTAGTTTGTTGCTGCTACTTGCGCATGTTCGCTTGTGTTGCCGGCTTCTGCCGCTACTCCTGGCACGAGTGTATTGGTTTTGATTGATCTTTGGCTCATACTCTCGAGAAAAACGCCTGGGGGAACTGGTCCTCGAGTTGATCCAAATGACGATGGCATACACGAGCTTCTGGTAGTGCGGGTACCGCTGCTGAGATTTTGTGAGGACCTCGCTGAGGTAGTAGATTGGCCTTTCTATGCTTTGCACTTTGCCTTCTTCCGCGCGCTCGACAACAAGAGAAGTGCTGACCACGCTGCTTCGTGCTGCTATGTAGAGGTACAGGGGTTCTCGTTCCTTTTGTACTGCCAGGATTGGTGGGGTCAAGAGAGTCGTTTTTAGGTCCACGAATGCATTCCGGGCTTCTTCAGTCCACTCAAATTTTCCACCTTTCTGAGTAGTTGGTAGAATGGCAGAGTCCTCTCTCCTACCTTGCCGATGAAACGGCTCAAGGCTGTGAGTCTTCTGGTGAGTAGTTGTACGCCCTTGATGTCGACCGGTTCTTGCATTCTTGGGAGTGCTTGGAATTTTTCTGGGTTGGCTTTGACTCCTCGGGCAGAGACCATGTATCCGACAAATTTTCCGGCTGGACGCCGAACACACACTTTTTGTGATTGAGATTGATTCTGTATCTGTTGAGTGCTGCGAAAGTCTCTTAGAGGTAGTCGAGTAGCGTGCCCACGTTGTATGTTTTGACGGCGATGTCGTCTACGTAGACTTGGAAGTTTCTGCCGATTTGGTCCCTTAGGCATGCTTGCATCATCCACTGGTACGTGGCTCCAACGTTTTTTAATCCAAATGGCATTGTCTTGTAGCAGAATACACCGTAGGGGGTGATGAATGAGGTGTGATCTTCGTCTTCTTCCTTCATCCTTATTTGGTTGTACCCTGAGTAGGCGTCGAGGAAAGACAGGAAGTCGTATCCTGCAGTAGAGTTGATTATCTGGTCTATCCTTGGGAGAGGGAAGTGGTCCTTTGGGCAATGCTTGTTGACGGGTCCTTAGTCGACGCACATGTGTAGTACGTCGGTGTCCTTTTTGGGCACTAGAACTGGGTTTGCGACTCAGGTGGCTTTCTTCGTCTCCCGGATGAATAGTGCGTTGAGTAATCGATTGACTTCTTCTCCGATGGCTCTGCGCTTGGGTTCAGAGAATCTGTGTAGCGCTTGCTTCATTGGTTTGGTGTTTGTATAGATTTGCAGTGCATGCTCTACAAATTCTCATGGTATTCCGGGCATGTCGGTCGGGCACCACGCAAAAAAATTCCACTCCTCGCAGAGGAAAGTCATAAGATTTGTTGCTTGTTCTTCTGGCAGGTGAGTGTAGATTCGGACCGTCTTGTCCGGGTCTGTTGGGTGCACCTGATGGGTGACTGTGTCGCTATCGACGCCGAAGTCGTGAGTGATTTCCTTTGTTTCGCTTTTGCTAGCTAGCGGAAAGACGCTCCTGTCTACCACCATGGCTATTTCTTCGAGCTGCTGTTGTGCTCCAAATGTGTCGGAGACTTGATGGAAATTCCGGTCGCATTTGTCTGATTTGGTGAAGCTTCCGTTGACCGTGATGACCCCTGAGGGCCCCAACATCTTGAGTTTGAGGTAAGCATAGTGTGGGACTGCCATGAATTGTGCAAATGCTGGTCGGCCAAGTATGTGATGTGCGAGGTGATGATAGTGATTTCTCGCCCTTCGTTGGTAAACCCCAAGTGGAAGGCGTGATGTAGCACAGCAGAAAATTTTCCTCAGTAAAGATACCAAGGTTTGTCTCCAGTAGGACTCCAGAGATGATAAGTAGGTGTCAGCGGCGCAACTGACGCGGACCTGCACACAGACACAAATAACTTAGTTCCCAACGAAGTTCAGAGAGGTTGTCAATCTCTCCGGTCTTGTTGTTCACAAAGGATCAAACACAAGGGATAATGATAGCAACTAAAAGTAAAAGCAGAAAAGTAGATGAGCGTGTAAACAGTAATGAGGATATGGACCGGGATACGTGATGTTCACTAGTGATGTCTCTCTCCCAAAAGACGATAAAACTGCTATGCGAGGTGAACAAATTACAGAAGGGAAATTGATAGGATTATGAACGCACCGCAATGCTAACTATGCTACAAAAGAAAGGAAGAGGCTCAAAAGCACGGGCAGTACGCCAAAATAAGTAGACCGAAATCCAACTGCATCTACTACTAATCATCCATCTTGAGATATCTATCCAGAACATCTCGCTGGTATTAAGTTGCGAGCCCCACCCAAAGTGTAAACCCAAAGCAACCGACAACTGCATTAAAAAGCACTTTGCGTAAAGTAAACAATCCTTGCAACCGCGGTTACAAGCACCGTTGTTTTCCCCCTTGTGGCAACAACATATCCCATAGACTCATGTTTCTGTCACTCAAGCGTGTCATCGGGGGGCATGAACCCACAATCGAGCATAACGTTCCCTCTTGGGGTTACTACCTACAACTTGGCCAAAGCAATAAACAGCAACGGAGAACATGCAAGAATTACTTAAGAACAAAAATATAAGAGATAATAACAAAATATATTACTCAATCACAATCTGAACATAATCTCATAATCCATCAGATCCCATCAAACTCAGCATAGCAACAGCAGAAATATTACAAAAGTGCCTCGATCATGTAGGGCAGATCACGAGGTCTAAACCATGAAGAACAAAGAGGGGAGGAGAACATCACATAGCTGCTGATCACGGACCCATGGTCCAAGGAAAACTACTCACGAGACATCCGGAAGTATCCATGGTGGAGAGGAGACTCCCGGAGGTCGGCCCTCCCTCCGGCAGGGTGCCGGGAAGAGGTCTTCTGGTGGTCCCGATCTCGGAAGCGCGGCGGCTGCGGAACGGAGGCGAGATCACGAAAAAGGGTTCTGTCCTCGAGGTTTTCTCGTCACGGAGAATATATAGGTGAAGGGGGCAGCCAAAGGTGGACCAGGGGCCCCAGGCGCCCCCCTGGCGCGGCCCAGGGGGTTGCCGCGCCGGGTGGCCGACTGGGCCACCCCTGGCTCCCCTCTGGCCCCACTCGGGCTCTTCGCGAAGCTTCCTGTACGCTGATTTTTCCTATATTTTCCCGGAATTTTTCTGGCACTTTTTATATGGGGGAAAACTGAAATAGAAAAACAACAGAAAACAGGAACTGGCACTGTGGTGCACTGAGTTAATAGGTTAGTCCAAATATGATCAAAAGTGTATGAAAGTGTATCTAGATCATAGCAATATCACACAAAACATGCATGGAGCAAGAAGAAATTATAGATACATTTTGGACGTATCAACATCCCCAAGCTTAATTCCTGCTCGTCCTCGAGTAGGTAAATGATAACGGCATAATTTCTGTGGTGACACGCTAGCAACCATATAAGAACTTTGAAAAATAAAGCAATCAAGGTCAGAAATTCAATTCAAGTCATAACATGCAAAAGTCTATATTAGCATTGAAACAAGTAACAAAAGAACATTAGGTGCAAGAGCTCTCGCTGTCCGTGACTCGAATGTCCCCAAATGGTGTTTGCGTGCAAGAAGGGGGATAGGGAATACGAGAAAAATATTTATTTGTTGAGAACTCAATCTACTAAAGTTTCACACTTGGTCTTTTTCTGGAATCTTATCTTGACTCGTCCCCAGACCACTAGCCAGGTACAAGTCAATTTGATCCACTCCTTTTTCAATATTTTGAGCACTCATGCAATGGATGAGCGTAAGCACGAGAGTTGACACTTAGGATGGCAAAGAGAGGAGTACGGAGGAGGAAGACAAAAAGGGTGAGAAAGGCTCACATCAATGAGGACAATCATAGGCAAGAGATGCTAAATGATAGATATGATGTGAGGAGTAGGGATTGCCATGCAACGGATGCACATACGAGCTAGAAAGCTCTCCAATAGAACTAGTGGGGGTGCATCTAACTTGCTCGCTCATGAAGACCTAGAGCTCTTTTGAGGAGGCTCATCCTTGGAATATGCAAGCCAAGTTCTATAGTGTGAAGGTCCCCACATAGCTATATGCATGATGATCATCTCTATGGAGTACAAGGATATAAAGGGCGTACTAGTGTGGATCTCTCAAAAGGATAGTAGTGTTGCCCCTTTCTCTCTTTTTATTTCTTTTTCTCTTTTTTTCTATTTTTTTGTATTTTTTGTGGCCTCAATGGCTCTTTCTATTTAACTCTCATTTGTCCTCTTTGGGATCTTGTATTGTGTCCACTTTGGGATCTTTTCCTTACTTAAGGGCAGCACTCTATTTTACAAGAAGATAAAGGAGATCTTTCACACTTTACAAGGTACTCAAAATCATAAAGAAGATGTAACTATCATGATGTATGCAATGTATGTCGTTGCCAGTGTAGCAGGAACATGTATGACATGCAGATCAAGTCATGAAGAGGTGGATGTTGCATGGCAATATATCTCGGAAAGGCTATGGAAATGCCTTGATAGGTAGGTATGGTGGATGTTTTGAGGAAAGATATAAAGAGGTTTATGATGACAGAGCGTATCATGCCAAGGGTTTGGATGTACCGGCGAAGGTGGACACCAACTCTCGGAGTGAGAAGAAGGCAATGCACGGCACGGAAGAGGCTAGAAAAATATGGGAAGGTGGAAGTGTCAACTTTCAATACTTACATTAGTCCGAAGAACTCATGCACTTATTATCGGTAACTCTCAATCTAATAAGGAGGTTCACAAAGAGACAAGTACCCCGAGGAGGAGTGTATGGGGGTTTGGTTATCCTTGCGCATCCTCGACTCATGGTACGTGAGTGTACTCTAATATTCGATCCCTCCAAAGATTAGTGATCCATCTAGTAGCTAGAGTTCTCAACTAGTTTTTTAGGTTTTGAAAATACACATGGATTGCCCAAAATACGACACCTATCACTAATAGGCTAGAGCTCTTGACACCAAAAGTCCAAACATTACTCACATCAATACCTCAAAACTATTGCAAGTTACTACTAGAATTAAATAGCAACCTCAACTACCTACTTTCAAGACAAGACACAACTCAGTGCAACAACCAACTCTCTTTAACAAGATAAACATGAAAACTAAAAAGAGTTCCAGCAACAGACTAAACAAAAGCCAAGGATCTTGCTAAAGACAAACTAAGACTAAAACTAAACATGGCAGTAGCTACGAAAAGATAAAGAACACACAACAGCAAAAAGATAAGCAGGAAAAATCCTATGATGTGTTCTAGATTTTGAAAGTGGAGCGTGTTTCTCTCCCACGCAAAGTAAGACGGGATCTAACTTGTTATGAACAGCAAGCAAAGCTAAAGAAAACTAAAAATAAAACCTAAGAGCGAGACGCTCCAAGCATAGCACATAACGCATGAAGTGATAAAAATATAGTGAGACGAAGGACGAACTGATGATTGTTGATGGAGAAGGGGATGCACGGGGGCATCCCCAAGCTTAGACGCTTGAGTCTCCTTGAATATTTGTTGGGGATGCATGGGGGCATCCCCAAGCTTGAGCGCTTGACACTCCTGGATCTTCTTTCATCATCTTCCCTCGCACACTTGAAAACTCCCTTCATACATAACTCATCATAAGTTGATTAGAGAGGTTAGTACCCTTAATAAAATAATTTTTCCCCACTGGATATGAAGATATTCTTGAAGAGCTACTGTTTCTCAAGATTTCCAAAAGGTTTTTGCAAAGAAAAAGCAAGCTTAAGGTTTGCAAAAGTTAGGAGAGACAAAATGTGGCAGAATCTGTGAAAAACAGAACAGCAGGTAGTAGAGAATTTTTTTGGGGCACTTCTTAAACTCAAATAAAAAAACTCAGAACATACGAAAGTTTCACAATTGTATAGCACGCTGTCAAAAAAAATCAGATCAAAAAGATGATCTGGTGATTTGATTCGAATTTTTCTGTCAAGGGACATAATCTATTTTCTGGACTTCATGTCACAACTTTTGCTTCCCTTATCATAAGAGGCTATAACTTGGCACAAAGCTGAAAAATAAAGATACAATGATGTTGCTACAGTAGTAACAATCATCAAGACCACTAAAAACAGAAGAGAAAAAAAAGGAAATCCTAAATTCGTTGCGGGCTGCCTCCCGAAAGCGCTTCTTTAGAGCCATTAGCTAGGCTTAAAGATTATGAAAGATGCTCACAAGAGAATAAGAATTAAAGCAAAAGAGAGCATCAAGAAGCAAATGTGAAACACATTTAAGTCTAACCCACTTCCTATGCATAGGCATCTTGTAAGAAAATAAATCAAAGAAGCACAAAGTGACATGCATAGGAAGGTAGAACAAGAACAACTTCAAAACTTTCAACATGAAGAGAGGTGTTTTTGTAACATGGAAGTTTGTACAACCAAACTTTCCTCTCTCAATGTAATTTTCAGTAGCATCATGAACAACATCAAGAATATAACTATCACATAAATCATGTTGTTCATGACCTACAAGCACGCGTGTATTGTTTTCAGTACGGTTTTTAGGATGATAAGATAGATGCAACCCATCACATTGAGCCTTGATAAGAGCAAAATTCTCCGGAATAGTTGTAGATTGCAAAAGGATAATAGGGCAATCAAGTATGGGTGCAACAACAATAATTTCATGCTTAACATAAGGAACTATAGCAAGTTCATCTTCGTAGGCATCATCCATAGTGGCATCATGGCCATCAACAAAGCAAGTATCAAAATCATCCGAAAGGGAAGTATCAAGTGAGTCATCAGAATCATAAGATTCCTCTTCATAGCAATCATTAGCCTCTTCTTGGGCAGCAAGCATTCTATTTTTAAAATCCTCAATATAAGCATTGGAAGTATAATTCTCAAAGCAATAAGCAAGAACAACAAAGTTTTCAGACTTGTGAATAGTATCGTAATACTTTTCAATCAAAGAAGCAATCTCATAAGCACCTTTAAAAGCAACAAACACTTCAATCTTTTCAACATCAAAGTAATCATAAACACCTTTGGCATAAGAAGATAGGATCTCATTTTCAATTAACTCACATTGGAAAGGAATGTGTTTACGCTCTATATTAGAGCAGCAAGTAAAATCATAAATGTGGCATAAACACTCAGGATAGCAATAAGAAACTTGTATTTGATCCCATAAGTATTTCCCGTTCTGAGATAGGCGGTGCCGCGTATAATGAGCATGCTCATCCAATGATTTTCCCTCAACCAAGTCGGTTGGGTTTTTAGCGCGAGCACAAATTGATCGAAGACGATCCAAGTGAAACATGTCCATCCTACCATATTTGGGTGGTTCCACACCCATGGTGAAGATAGCATCAGTAGGTATTTTTGGTATTTTTGATATAGGACACAAAGATAAAAACAGAAAGGTAAACTAACAAGACTAAAAAACAAAGGTAAAGGGTAGTGTGCAACTCCCCTATCTTAGCACTCGGAGTCCCCGGCAACGGCACCAGAAATTTGGCTTAATGTGCGAGGTGATGATAGTGATTTCTCGCCCTTCGTTAGTAAACCCCAAGTGGAAGGCGTGATGTAGCACAGCAGCAAATTTCCCTCAGTAAAGATACCAAGGTTTGTCTCCAGCAGGACTCCAGAGATGATAAGTAGGTGTCAGCGGCGCAACTGACGCGGACCTGCGCACAGACACAAATAACTTTGTTCCCAACGAAGTTCAGAGAGGTTGTCAATCTCTCCGGTCTTGTTGTTCACAAAGGATCAAACACAAGGGATAATGATAGCAACTGAAAGTAAAAGCAGAAAAGTAGATGAGCGTGTAAACAGTAATGAGGATATGGACCGGGATACGTGATGTTCACTAGTGATGTCTCTCTCCCAAAAGACGATAAAACTGCTATGCGAGGTGAACAAATTACAGAAGGGAAATTGATAGGATTATGAACGCACCGCAATGCTAACTATGCTACAAAAGAAAGGAAGAGGCTCAAAAGCACGGGCAGTACGCCAAAATAAGTAGACCGAAATCCAACTGCATCTACTACTAATCATCCATCTTGAGATATCTATCCAGAACATCTCGCTGGTATTAAGTTGCGAGCCCCACCCAAAGTGTAAACCCAAAGCAACCGACAACTGCATTAAAAAGCACTTTGCGTAAAGTAAACAATCCTTGCAACCGCGGTTACAAGCACCGTTGTTTTCCCCCTTGTGGCAACAACATATCCCATAGACTCATGTTTCTGTCACTCAAGCGTGTCATCGGGGGGCATGAACCCACAATCGAGCATAACGTTCCCTCTTGGGGTTACTACCTACAACTTGGCCAAAGCAATAAACAGCAACGGAGAACATGCAAGAATTATTTAAGAACAAAAATATAAGAGATAATAACAAAATATATTACTCAATCACAATCTGAACATAATCTCATAATCCATCAGATCCCATCAAACTCAGCATAGCAACAGCAGAAATATTACAAAAGTGCCTCGATCATGTAGGGCAGATCACGAGGTCTAAACCATGAAGAACAAAGAGGGGAGGAGAACATCACATAGCTGCTGATCACGGACCCATGGTCCAAGGAAAACTACTCACGAGACATCCGGAAGTATCCATGGTGGAGAGGAGACTCCCGGAGGTCGGCCCTCCCTCCGGCAGGGTGCCGGGAAGAGGTCTTCTGGTGGTCCCGATCTCGGAAGCGCGGCGGCTGCGGAACGGAGGCGAGATCACGAAAAAGGGTTCTGTCCTCGAGGTTTTCTCGTCACGGAGAATATATAGGTGAAGGGGGCAGCCAAAGGTGGACCAGGGGCCCCAGGCGCCCCCCTGGCGCGGCCCAGGGGGTTGCCGCGCCGGGTGGCCGACTGGGCCACCCCTGGCTCCCCTCTGGCCCCACTCGGGCTCTTCGCGAAGCTTCCTGTACGCTGATTTTTCCTATATTTTCCCGGAATTTTTCTGGCACTTTTTATATGGGGGAAAACTGAAATAGAAAAACAACAGAAAACAGGAACTGGCACTGTGGTGCACTGAGTTAATAGGTTAGTCCAAATATGATCAAAAGTGTATGAAAGTGTATCTAGATCATAGCAATATCACACAAAACATGCATGGAGCAAGAAGAAATTATAGATACATTTTGGACGTATCAACATCCCCAAGCTTAATTCCTGCTCGTCCTCGAGTAGGTAAATGATAACGGCATAATTTCTGTGGTGACACGCTAGCAACCATATAAGAACTTTGAAAAATAAAGCAATCAAGGTCAGAAATTCAATTCAAGTCATAACATGCAAAAGTCTATATTAGCATTGAAACAAGTAACAAAAGAACATTAGGTGCAAGAGCTCTCGCTGTCCGTGACTCGAATGTCCCCAAATGGTGTTTGCGTGCAAGAAGGGGGATAGGGAATACGAGAAAAATATTTATTTGTTGAGAACTCAATCTACTAAAGTTTCACACTTGGTCTTTTTCTGGAATCTTATCTTGACTCGTCCCCAGACCACTAGCCAGGTACAAGTCAATTTGATCCACTCCTTTTTCAATATTTTGAGCACTCATGCAATGGATGAGCGTAAGCACGAGAGTTGACACTTAGGATGGCAAAGAGAGGAGTACGGAGGAGGAAGACAAAAAGGGTGAGAAAGGCTCACATCAATGAGGACAATCATAGGCAAGAGATGCTAAATGATAGATATGATGTGAGGAGTAGGGATTGCCATGCAACGGATGCACATACGAGCTAGAAAGCTCTCCAATAGAACTAGTGGGGGTGCATCTAACTTGCTCGCTCATGAAGACCTAGAGCTCTTTTGAGGAGGCTCATCCTTGGAATATGCAAGCCAAGTTCTATAGTGTGAAGGTCCCCACATAGCTATATGCATGATGATCATCTCTATGGAGTACAAGGATATAAAGGGCGTACTAGTGTGGATCTCTCAAAAGGATAGTAGTGTTGCCCCTTTCTCTCTTTTTATTTCTTTTTCTCTTTTTTTCTATTTTTTTGTATTTTTTGTGGCCTCAATGGCTCTTTCTATTTAACTCTCATTTGTCCTCTTTGGGATCTTGTATTGTGTCCACTTTGGGATCTTTTCCTTACTTAAGGGCAGCACTCTATTTTACAAGAAGATAAAGGAGATCTTTCACACTTTACAAGGTACTCAAAATCATAAAGAAGATGTAACTATCATGATGTATGCAATGTATGTCGTTGCCAGTGTAGCAGGAACATGTATGACATGAAGATCAAGTCATGAAGAGGTGGATGTTGCATGGCAATATATCTCGGAAAGGCTATGGAAATGCCTTGATAGGTAGGTATGGTGGATGTTTTGAGGAAAGATATAAAGAGGTTTATGATGACAGAGCGTATCATGCCAAGGGTTTGGATGTACCGGCGAAGGTGGACACCAACTCTCGGAGTGAGAAGAAGGCAATGCACGGCACGGAAGAGGCTAGAAAAATATGGGAAGGTGGAAGTGTCAACTTTCAATACTTACATTAGTCCGAAGAACTCATGCACTTATTATCGGTAACTCTCAATCTAATAAGGAGGTTCACAAAGAGACAAGTACCCCGAGGAGGAGTGTATGGGGGTTTGGTTATCCTTGCGCATCCTCGACTCATGGTACGTGAGTGTACTCTAATATTCGATCCCTCCAAAGATTAGTGATCCATCTAGTAGCTAGAGTTCTCAACTAGTTTTTTAGGTTTTGAAAATACACATGGATTGCCCAAAATACGACACCTATCACTAATAGGCTAGAGCTCTTGACACCAAAAGTCCAAACATTACTCACATCAATACCTCAAAACTATTGCAAGTTACTACTAGAATTAAATAGCAACCTCAACTACCTACTTTCAAGACAAGACACAACTCAGTGCAACAACCAACTCTCTTTAACAAGATAAACATGAAAACTAAAAAGAGTTCCAGCAACAGACTAAACAAAAGCCAAGGATCTTGCTAAAGACAAACTAAGACTAAAACTAAACATGGCAGTAGCTACGAAAAGATAAAGAACACACAACAGCAAAAAGATAAGCAGGAAAAATCCTATGATGTGTTCTAGATTTTGAAAGTGGAGCGTGTTTCTCTCCCACGCAAAGTAAGACGGGATCTAACTTGTTATGAACAGCAAGCAAAGCTAAAGAAAACTAAAAATAAAACCTAAGAGCGAGACGCTCCAAGCATAGCACATAACGCATGAAGTGATAAAAATATAGTGAGACGAAGGACGAACTGATGATTGTTGATGGAGAAGGGGATGCACGGGGGCATCCCCAAGCTTAGACGCTTGAGTCTCCTTGAATATTTGTTGGGGATGCATGGGGGCATCCCCAAGCTTGAGCGCTTGACACTCCTGGATCTTCTTTCATCATCTTCCCTCGCACACTTGAAAACTCCCTTCATACATAACTCATCATAAGTTGATTAGAGAGGTTAGTACCCTTAATAAAATAATTTTTCCCCACTGGATATGAAGATATTCTTGAAGAGCTACTGTTTCTCAAGATTTCCAAAAGGTTTTTGCAAAGAAAAAGCAAGCTTAAGGTTTGCAAAAGTTAGGAGAGACAAAATGTGGCAGAATCTGTGAAAAACAGAACAGCAGGTAGTAGAGAATTTTTTTGGGGCACTTCTTAAACTCAAATAAAAAAACTCAGAACATACGAAAGTTTCACAATTGTATAGCACGCTGTCAAAAAAAATCAGATCAAAAAGATGATCTGGTGATTTGATTCGAATTTTTCTGTCAAGGGACATAATCTATTTTCTGGACTTCATGTCACAACTTTTGCTTCCCTTATCATAAGAGGCTATAACTTGGCACAAAGCTGAAAAATAAAGATACAATGATGTTGCTACAGTAGTAACAATCATCAAGACCACTAAAAACAGAAGAGAAAAAAAAGGAAATCCTAAATTCGTTGCGGGCTGCCTCCCGAAAGCGCTTCTTTAGAGCCATTAGCTAGGCTTAAAGATTATGAAAGATGCTCACAAGAGAATAAGAATTAAAGCAAAAGAGAGCATCAAGAAGCAAATGTGAAACACATTTAAGTCTAACCCACTTCCTATGCATAGGCATCTTGTAAGAAAATAAATCAAAGAAGCACAAAGTGACATGCATAGGAAGGTAGAACAAGAACAACTTCAAAACTTTCAACATGAAGAGAGGTGTTTTTGTAACATGGAAGTTTGTACAACCAAACTTTCCTCTCTCAATGTAATTTTCAGTAGCATCATGAACAACATCAAGAATATAACTATCACATAAATCATGTTGTTCATGACCTACAAGCACGCGTGTATTGTTTTCAGTACGGTTTTTAGGATGATAAGATAGATGCAACCCATCACATTGAGCCTTGATAAGAGCAAAATTCTCCGGAATAGTTGTAGATTGCAAAAGGATAATAGGGCAATCAAGTATGGGTGCAACAACAATAATTTCATGCTTAACATAAGGAACTATAGCAAGTTCATCTTCGTAGGCATCATCCATAGTGGCATCATGGCCATCAACAAAGCAAGTATCAAAATCATCCGAAAGGGAAGTATCAAGTGAGTCATCAGAATCATAAGATTCCTCTTCATAGCAATCATTAGCCTCTTCTTGGGCAGCAAGCATTCTATTTTTAAAATCCTCAATATAAGCATTGGAAGTATAATTCTCAAAGCAATAAGCAAGAACAACAAAGTTTTCAGACTTGTGAATAGTATCGTAATACTTTTCAATCAAAGAAGCAATCTCATAAGCACCTTTAAAAGCAACAAACACTTCAATCTTTTCAACATCAAAGTAATCATAAACACCTTTGGCATAAGAAGATAGGATCTCATTTTCAATTAACTCACATTGGAAAGGAATGTGTTTACGCTCTATATTAGAGCAGCAAGTAAAATCATAAATGTGGCATAAACACTCAGGATAGCAATAAGAAACTTGTATTTGATCCCATAAGTATTTCCCGTTCTGAGATAGGCGGTGCCGCGTATAATGAGCATGCTCATCCAATGATTTTCCCTCAACCAAGTCGGTTGGGTTTTTAGCGCGAGCACAAATTGATCGAAGACGATCCAAGTGAAACATGTCCATCCTACCATATTTGGGTGGTTCCACACCCATGGTGAAGATAGCATCAGTAGGTATTTTTGGTATTTTTGATATAGGACACAAAGATAAAAACAGAAAGGTAAACTAACAAGACTAAAAAACAAAGGTAAAGGGTAGTGTGCAACTCCCCTATCTTAGCACTCGGAGTCCCCGGCAACGGCACCAGAAATTTGGCTTAATGTGCGAGGTGATGATAGTGATTTCTCGCCCTTCGTTAGTAAACCCCAAGTGGAAGGCGTGATGTAGCACAGCAGCAAATTTCCCTCAGTAAAGATACCAAGGTTTGTCTCCAGCAGGACTCCAGAGATGATAAGTAGGTGTCAGCGGCGCAACTGACGCGGACCTGCGCACAGACACAAATAACTTTGTTCCCAACGAAGTTCAGAGAGGTTGTCAATCTCTCCGGTCTTGTTGTTCACAAAGGATCAAACACAAGGGATAATGATAGCAACTGAAAGTAAAAGCAGAAAAGTAGATGAGCGTGTAAACAGTAATGAGGATATGGACCGGGATACGTGATGTTCACTAGTGATGTCTCTCTCCCAAAAGACGATAAAACTGCTATGCGAGGTGAACAAATTACAGAAGGGAAATTGATAGGATTATGAACGCACCGCAATGCTAACTATGCTACAAAAGAAAGGAAGAGGCTCAAAAGCACGGGCAGTACGCCAAAATAAGTAGACCGAAATCCAACTGCATCTACTACTAATCATCCATCTTGAGATATCTATCCAGAACATCTCGCTGGTATTAAGTTGCGAGCCCCACCCAAAGTGTAAACCCAAAGCAACCGACAACTGCATTAAAAAGCACTTTGCGTAAAGTAAACAATCCTTGCAACCGCGGTTACAAGCACCGTTGTTTTCCCCCTTGTGGCAACAACATATCCCATAGACTCATGTTTCTGTCACTCAAGCGTGTCATCGGGGGGCATGAACCCACAATCGAGCATAACGTTCCCTCTTGGGGTTACTACCTACTACTTGGCCAAAGAAATAAACAGCAACGGAGAACATGCAAGAATTACTTAAGAACAAAAATATAAGAGATAATAACCAAATATATTACTCAACCACAATCTGAACATAATCTCATAATCCATCAGATCCCATCAAACTCAGCATAGCAACAGCAGAAAGATTACAAAAGTGCCTCGATCATGTAGGGCAGCTCACGAGGTCTAAACCATGAAGAACAAAGAGGGGAGGAGAACATCACATAGCTACTGATCACGGACCCATGGTCCAAGGAAAACTACTCACGAGACATCCGGGAAGCATCCATGATGGAGAGGAGACTCCCGGAGGTTGGCCCTCCCTCCGGCAGGGTACCGGGAAGAGGTCTTCTGGTGCTCCCGATCTCGGAAGCGCGGCGGCCGCGGAACAGAGGCGAGATCGCGAAAAGGGTTCTGTCCTCGAGGGTTTCTCGTCACGGAGAATATATAGGCGAAGGGGGGCAGCCAGAGGTGGACCAGGGGCCCCAGGCGCCCCCCTGGCGCGGCCCAGGGGGTGGCCGTGCCGGGGTGCCGCCTGGGCCACCCCTGGCTCCCCTCTGGCCCCACTCGGGCTCTTCGCGAAGCTTCCTGTACGCTGATTTTTCCTATATTTTTCCCGGATTTTTTCTGGCACTTTTTATATGGGGGAAAACTGAAATAGAAAAATAGCAGAAAACAGGAACTGGCATTGTGGTGCACTGAGTTAATAGGTTAGTCCAAATATGATCAAAAGTGTATGAAAGTGTATCTAGATCATAGCAATATCACACAAAACATGCATGGAGCAAGCAGAAATTATAGATACGTTTTGGACGTATCAGTATGGCGTGATATTGGGACTGCCAGTCGAGCACTTTGAACTTAAGGGTTTTCCTTGCGAAGTTGCCTTTGCTGCCAAAAACGACGTCGAGCTTGATTGTTCCCAGAGAGGAGGCCGCTTCGCATGGTACTATGTCGTAGAGCGTGACGCCTGAGTTCTTCTAGACTGATCGTGTGATCATCATCTTGCGCAAGGTGCTGGTGAAGATGATGTTTAAGCTGCTGCCCCCATCCATGAATACTCTGTCCATGTCGTATCCACCGATCTGAGCATCGAGGACCAACGTTGTGTGCCCTGGCCTTGGAATTGCGGGTGGATGATCGTCTTGCGAGAAAGTGGTGTTGGTTTCTGAACCATATAAGTGATAGGTTTCTTCTGTCAATAAGTCCTCGGCTGCTCGGACATGCAAGGTGTGCGCCTCCTGCTTTGCCTTTGAGGGTCGTCCTTCTTGGATCATGCAGACTCGTCCGTGAGACGGCGGGTACTGCTCTTCTGTGTTAGGTGTTGATGGTTGCGCTGCCCCTCGAGCCCGCTTGGCTTTGCGCTGCTTCTCTTCTTTTAGCCTATCAGAGAGTTCGGTAAACAAGCGACAGCTCCTCAGGGTGTGTCATGCTTTGAGGCGTCCCCAGTCGTCTTCGAAATAGTGGATTGTGCAGGGTCCATCCAACTGCTCTTTGGGTGTGAGTTTGCTAGAGCCCGCGTTTCTTCTTCTTCTTCTTCTTGCAATGCGGAACAACTGCGAGTGATCTTCGGTACAGGAGTGAAACCTTGGGTCGAGCTCGATTCCATCATTGATCGAGTAGTTCCGAATCATCTTGGCGAACTCGCCCGGTCTTCGGTCAGGGTCGTAGTATTCTCCGGATTGAGTTTCAGAGTTCCCGTCGTGTGTTGCGGCGGGTGTCCGAGTGGCGGCGGGTGTTCGAGTGTCGACCAGAATTGTTGCGGCGTGTGGTGGTTGCTCGAGCGAGATTTCCATGTGGACTTCTTGCACTTGATCTGGCGTCGTAGCTGATTTCATGGTTGCGGATTGTGTTCGTCTTCTGGGTCGTCGAGTCCTTTTTCGCCGGTTCCGACTTTGGTAATCGTCGAAAGATTGACCTTGGCTCGGTTGCTGGCCGAGCGAACTTGGCGGCGCCACGAAGAGGCTTGTGATGAACTTGAGTTCTTCGAGTGATTTGGATTTTGCTCGAGTCCTCGAATTGCTGGTTGCTGGTGACGGGACCGCCAAGATCATGATTCCAACCAGCGTCTTCCCCACGGTCGGCGCCAATTGACAAGGATTGACCTCGGCAAATTCCATGGTTAGGAACCCGGCCCTGGGTTAGATCGTAGAGAGGATGTGCAGGTTGACGATACTCGTCGGTTAACAGGAGACAGGGATTTACCCAGGTTCAGGACCCTCGATCGGTGAAACCCCTACTTCCTCTCTTTTGTCAGGGGCGGAGACAGGGGCCAGCAGGGGCTAGACCCCCCCTCAACCGGTCGCACCCCCCAACGTTTCAGCGGGAAGTGTACTACTACTCCTGTGCTAAATGGC
Organism: Bromus sterilis; assembly: GCA_950022295.1. Lineage (NCBI taxonomy): Eukaryota > Viridiplantae > Streptophyta > Magnoliopsida > Poales > Poaceae > Bromus > Bromus sterilis. Next base: position 4,172,497 of record OX465597.1, on the reverse strand, counting down.
CGGGTAATTAACTTAATTAGCCCATAATTGATTGATCAGCGCACAAAATTAAAGCCCGGACCAACGTGTGACATCGTGGCTTTGCCTATGTACGGTTGTTTTGCCCACAAAACGATCAGATTGTACGTTCATCTCCTTGCATATAGGGTATCTAGGTCTAGGTGTTTCCATGGCCGCTGCCGCCGTTCGCACGCTGTCGGCCGCCGTCCACAACTAAATATGAGCACACAGCCGGATGCTACTTATGAGATTGGAGACCTATTAGAAGTACCTACCTACTTAGTAGTCCTGTATAGTTGGCTTCTTTTTGCCGTTACCGCAGGCTATCCTCATGAACTTGGCGCCATGAAGCTAATTCTTTGCCTAGATCCTTTTTTAAGGTACATACACATTTAATCTACTTCTCTTTCATGTATTAATTTTTAATAATTTAATTTATAATCGTAGATAATTACATGTATTGAGATGAAATCTAGATCTATTTTATTTGTTGCTTTCAATTAACTGTATACTCTTCTTATCTAGTGTAACCTTAAGAGGAATTAAGAATAGATCGGATTATAAACTCTTATAATCGTATAGATGATTGTATGAGGTTAAATTCTAAAAAATAGTCTCACAACCATTGTTGTTGCGACTTCTATAACTTAAACATATTATACATGTAATGTTACTGTGCGGGAGAGACTTGTTCCTCGCCTGTTCGCCCCCCCCCCCCCTATATCTAAATCCTGGCTCCGCCCCTGTCTTTTGTATTATGATGGAGGCGATTACTGTGGCGGTCGAGGCGAGTTCGCTCGGGACCGGAGGTGTTACTTGAAGATTGGATGCCCTAGACGTCTCCTCTTCCAGCCTTTATATACTAGGCTGGGTCACAAGGAGTCCATCTAGGTTTACAGAGACAGTTGCCTAATCTAGTTTTAGTTTTGGACGCCAAGTCGCGGCTTCCATAATCGTCGAGGACTGCTACGTCGGTGCCTCGAGTGGGCCAGTCGTGGGCCTGTTGAGGCTTTCAGCGGGCCTTCTGTATTGATACGCACCAGGTACCCTCATCCGTAGGAGTCGTGGGGACACCCCCTCGTCAGCTGTTTCGGCACCGGAAAATTGTAAACTGTGTAAAATAAGCCAAAATACTATAAGAACATCATCATAACATGAAATATATTGATGAATAGAGATGAATTATGATAAAAAATAGTGATGCATTTTGGACGTATCAGAGAGAGCAATGACAATTTCAATGTCAGATCAGCATACTATCTGTTCCTTCACACCAAAATGAATCAGGAAGGCTGTTTGGATCATAGACAAGCTTCTTCTACATCAAACGAGAGTGAATGTTGGTCCAGGCTGTGGAAGGTATCTTTGTCGTCCAAGCTGAATTTTTTTCTTTGGAGATTAGCCCACCACTCTATACCATCCTATGATGTGCTGCATCGCAAAAATATGTCCACTACAAGATCGTGTAAATTATGCAGGCGGAGGATAGTTGGAGGCACAGTCTTATCAGTTGCACAATGTCCAGATGCATATGGGATTTAATTTTGGAAGAGGTAGAGGACGCAATCAGCACATATATGAATCCAAATGCGAAACACTGGATTTTCTCTCTTTGGGAAACTTTATCTCCGAAAGATTTTATGCTTGTCGCGGTGACCTTATGGTCTATATGGACGGCCCGGAGGAAGGCCATCCACGAAGACATCTTTCAAAGACCTTTCTCAACCCATGCGTTCATTGCTGCTTACATGGATGAGTTGGGTTGCATCAAGGAACAACAGCGCCGGCCTCCAGTCATCAGGATTCCTAGAAGCAGCGCTTGGGTTCCCCCGCCCGATAAACATGGTGAAGATCAATGTCGATGCAGCTGTTGATTCGCCAGGTAACTGTGGTTCTGTGGGCGTGGTCTGCAGAAGACAGGACGGAAGCTTCTTGGGAGCTTTGTCTTTTATCTTCCGGCATATAAGAAATCTCCCCACTCTGGAAGTTATGGCAATCATAGAAGCTTTGGCCCTTGCAGAAGATTTGTATGAGATGGCGATTCACATCGGCTCGGACTACAAGGTGGTGGTAGACGGCATCATCAACAAGACAGCGCCTCCTTATGGTGCAATTCTGCATGAAATAATGGACCGGAAGAGATCTTTTCATTTGTGTAATATTTCTTTTGAAAGTAGGAGTTCTAATTTTCAGGCTCAGAGTCTCGTGAAGCATGCTTTAACACTAGGTACTGGTTGACATGTTTGGTTGGGACACCCTAGTGATCTTCATTTCGTCTCTGTAAACATTGTGACGGCTTGATAAAGCTTCGGAGGTTTGTCTCAAACAAAAAACTGAGCCTCAACGTTATTCTCAAAAGAAAAAAAGTCGAGCCTCAACGTACAATGAAAAACGCAACGTAAACGTACATTGCAGCTAATCATTTTTTGAGCGTAACTATTTTCTCAAGCGAACTGCAGGCTGATTCAAAGAAAAGTGAGAGGCTTTTTTGCAAAACATCATAACGAACTAATAAAGCCATCTCCCACAATTATTAGGTAAAGATTGATTGATGTTGTGCCACATTGTCCTAGCAGACTGGTCCCACCTGTCATAAACTAGTTTAAATTGGGTAAATTGCCATTCAGTGTTTTTGTGAAAATTAAACCTTAAAATTAATTATTTTTATATAAAAAAGAGTGTTTCCTGTAATCCCATCCTTTAATGTGGTGTTTTGGCAATTCACTCGAGGCAGAGGCAAAGGACCATTTCTCATGTTGACATATACCCAATAACTTGAGGCCCTGAACGGATTTCGGTCGCCCGGCCGATTGCTCCGTTGTCCCCCGATCAAAAATCGTCTGCTTTGGCGTCGGCCCGACTCCATAATGCAGGAAATATTCTTTTTCAATTTTGTTGCAAATACGACTAATCTCAAGCCTTAATTTTTGCAACAAAAAAAATTTACTGATCGCTGGATTGGCTTTGATTGAGTACGATTATGACATATTGGGGGCCGCTTGTAAGGGTGACATGAAAACAAAAACGGTTTTATCTTGCAGACAGACCCCTAAAAGGGTAAAACTAAAGCAATCGAGTCCTCCTTGCTCCCTGCCCTGGTCACCCCCTTCCTCCTCCTCCTCCTCCTCTGTGAGCGTCGCCTTCCTCTTCCTCCTCTCTTCCTCCCCGTCCGCGGCAGCGTGTGCGAGCTCGCTGTTGGAAGGAGGAGGGCAGCCAGGGCATCGAGCCCCGAAGGGAGGAGCTGCGAGCGTGGAACAACCGGGTGCTACTGCTCTATAGAGCCCTCGCTGACGGCATTCTTCCAGGCGACAGCGGGAGGAGAGGACGCCGGCAGCGAGGAGGAGAACACACTCCCTTATCCTTTCCACTTTACAGTTTAGTCCATTTTTGTTATTTGCGAATGTAGTATTAACTGTTATGTTGTGCCACATTGTCCTAGTAGGCTGGTCCCACCTGTCATAACCCGGTTATAACTAGGTAAATTGCCATTCAGTGTTTTTTATAAAAATTAAACCTTAAAAATATATTTCTTTGCAAAAAATATATAAAAAAAAAGAGTGGTTCCTGTAATCCCATCCTTTGATGTGCTGTTTTCACAATTCACTTGAGGAGAGGACCATTTCTCCAGGCATGTCGAGATGTACCCAATAACTTGAGGCCCCTTACTACATTTTGCTTTTGACATCAACATAGTGCGTGTTTGTTGACGCGTGAAACGGAGCTATCGGCCACCCGCTGCTGTTTATGAATTATGACGTCGACGGACAGCACCAGGGGCGCGACGATGGTGAGCAACGACAGGAAACGAGCAACGCAGGCTTGCTGTTGCCCGCCATGGCGGCAAAGAGGAACGTGAGCACAGGGTAGAGTGGCCCACGGCCTGTGGCGAGCAGACCAACCTTGAACGCGCAGAGCCAGGTGAGGAAGATGGCAGCGGTGCCACATAGGAAGTGAACGGGGACACTGGACGCTGTGCTGATTGACGGACGTCAGTAAGGATTTGCTCTCTAATATTTTAACTTTGCTGACAAAAATCCGAAGTTGTGGCATGTACACACACAACGCTGACCGTACATCACCGCAGCTAACTAATGTTAGGAACAGAAACACCTCCGACGTTTAAACCTGCAATAGTTCATGCAGCAATTCTTCCACGTCCTCTTCTCCTTCACCGAATACAAGGATTCACGGAGCATAAGCATCTCGTCTCGTCCTCAAACCAGCAGCTTCAATAGTTAAAGAAGCCTGAAACATAAACATCTCTGGCAACTAAAACAAACACACAAATTAGCTCTATCTTCTCAATATAACAGTTTATTATCCAAAAGAAAATTTAAACCAACAAACCATTAACCTTAAACCAGCAATTGCACCAGATGATGCAACCAAGGTTACCGACGTCGGATGAGGTGTATCCAGTAAACCTCCCCATCATGTATATCGGATGTGTTCACCATCCATGAGGTCCCCAAAATACATCAAATGATCGCCTTTGGTCGTAAGGAGATATGTATACCTGGATTTTGTTATCATTTGTTGCACAATCCCAACATCAGACCAGTGTTACCGCCCAGATTGTGAGCCTGCTACTGATATAACTGCAATGCCAACCATTGATCACCACAGGCTTTATCAGAGTTAATCTCTCAACAGAAAAAACAAAAGAAAAAACTTGCCTGATACGTCATGCCACTCCTCTTTCCAACACTAGCAAAGTAATAGAATATTTACAAAATAGATATCCTGAGAACAAGGCACATCAAATAATGAAATGCACCATATGGCCAATATGCACTACGATAGGATTATGCCTCCATTTCTTAAACATGCATCTCATCTGGTGGTATAATTTTAGTAAAACCTGAAAACACCTTTCCCATACGTAGTCTGCACAATTAAGATAATAGTACATTTTTATATTACTAATTACATAATTATTAAATTTTTCAGATCCAAATTATTTTTCACTTAAATTGATATATCTACAAATAAAATTTTTGTAGATACATTAATTTCAGCGCTAAGTAATATGGATCGGAAAGAGTAGTAAATTTTAGAAACACCTCACTCATACATAGTCTATATACAATTAACCAAGCAATGAGAATATAAACACACAAACATAACCACACGAACCACAATAGGTTTAACGTCGTTAGATAATAATAATCATAGAGCACCATAGGCTTATCAAATATTTGAAGTACTCTCTCACCATAATAACTTTATGATACGTCATGTCAATGATCCCTTGTAAATTGTGCTCTGCCTCTAAACTGTACTTCTCACATCACTTATGTTAGGTCTCCCAAACACCGTAAAGTAACGGAATGTTGAATACTTTCCTGGAAAAACAAGGCATCAATAAGATGATGGGCATATCATAATCATGATAAAGAACAAACATAAATTTTATATAAAACAAAACAAAGCATAAAAAAAGATAGACAACACTATTTTGTCTATGTTGTACTATGATAGTATTATGCATAACTTTGTTATTTTTCTTAAGCATGTGTGTCATATGGTAGTGCAACCCAAAGTGAACCAAATAGTGAACTATCACCAATTTTTACTAGATCACGATGAAAATAGATATCCTGAGAACAAGGCACATCAAATAATGAAATGCACCATATGGCCAATATGCACTATGATAGGATTATGCCTCCATTTCTTAAACATGCATCTCATCTGGTGGTATAATTTTAGTAAAACCTGAAAACACCTTTCCCATACGTAGTCTGCACAATTAAGATAATAGTACATTTTTATATTACTAATTACATAATTATTAAAATTTTCAGATCCAAATTATTTTTCACTTAAATTGATATATCTACAAATAAAAATTTTGTAGATACATTAATTTCAGCGCTAAGTAATATGGATCGGAAAGAGTAGTAAATTTTAGAAACACCTCACTCATACATAGTCTATATACAATTAACCAAGCAATGAGAATATAAACACACAAACATAACCACACGAACCACAATAGGTTTAACGTCGTTAGATAATAATAATCATAGAGCACCATAGGCTTATCAAATATTTGAAGTACTCTCTCACCATAATAACTTTATGATCCGTCATGTCAATGATCCCTTGTAAATTGTGCTCTGCCTCTAAACTGTACTTCTCACATCACTTATGTTAGGTCTCCCAAACACCGTAAAGTAACGGAATGTTGAATACTTTCCTGGAAAAACAAGGCATCAATAAGATGATGGGCATATCATAATCATGATAAAGAACAAACATAAATTTTATATAAAACAAAACAAAGCATAAAAAAAGATAGACAACACTATTTTGTCAATGTTGTACTATGATAGTATTATGCATAACTTTGTTATTTTTCTTAAGCATGTGTGTCATATGGTAGTGCAACCCAAAGTGAACCAAATAGTGAACTATCACCAATTTTTACTAGATCACGATGAAAATAGATATCCTGAGAACAAGGCACATCAAATAATGAAATGCACCATATGGCCAATATGCACTATGATAGGATTATGGCTCCATTTCTTAAACATGCATCTCATCTGGTGGTATAATTTTAGTAAAACCTGAAAACACCTTTCCCATACGTAGTCTGCACAATTAAGATAATAGTACATTTTTATATTACTAATTACATAATTATTAAAATTTTCAGATCCAAATTATTTTTCACTTAAATTGATATATCTACAAATAAAAATTTTGTAGATACATTAATTTCAGCGCTAAGTAATATGGATCGGAAAGAGTAGTAAATTTTAGAAACACCTCACTCATACATAGTCTATATACAATTAACCAAGCAATGAGAATATAAACACACAAACATAACCACACGAACCACAATAGGTTTAACGTCGTTAGATAATAATAATCATAGAGCACCATAGGCTTATCAAATATTTGAAGTACTCTCTCACCATAATAACTTTATGATCCGTCATGTCAATGATCCCTTGTAAATTGTGCTCTGCCTCTAAACTGTACTTCTCACATCACTTATGTTAGGTCTCCCAAACACCGTAAAGTAACGGAATGTTGAATACTTTCCTGGAAAAACAAGGCATCAATAAGATGATGGGCATATCATAATCATGACAAAGAACAAACATAAAATTTATATAAAACAAAACAAAGCATAAAAAAAGATAGACAACACTATTTTGTCAATGTTGTACTATGATAGTATTATGCATAACTTTGTTATTTTTCTTAAGCATGTGTGTCATATGGTAGTGTAACCCAAAGTGAACCAAATAGTGAACTATCACCAATTTTTACTAGATCACGATGCAAATTTAGAAATATCATACAAAGCTGATGTCATTGTTTGTCTCTATCCTCATAGGAACTAAATAAAGGATTCAGAAATCGTCTCTATCCTCATAGGAACTAAATAAAGGATTCAGAAATCGACTTCTTATTTTTAAATATAATACTTCTTAGAAACAGTACAAAATAGTCAACATATATTCATTTCACTACAGTCACCTCACAATAGATGAGACTACATGCTAGTTCATATAGATCGATGCAAGCAATTTTTAACACTTAACCATTTATTTATTGGTAATTAACTAATGTACGATACTAGTAAAAATATGAAAGCACTCCCTCGTACTTTGAATAAAACGAGGAACGATGCAAAACTACAGAATCACAAGCACTCCCTCATGTGTAGTCTATGTACACTCAACAAGGCAACAAGGCAAAACCACACGATCACACATGTTAACATCACGGGATAATAATAACGCATACAACTAAAACAACGTTAACATAAACCATACATCAAATGACAATCACTCATAGGTAACAAATGCATCGAGTAATTGTAATGTACTCCCTCTGATCCATAATAAGTATTGTTCATTTTGTACTAAGTTAGTACAAACTTTATGCTAAATGAGTGACACTCACTATGGATCGGAGGAAATAGCAATTTTCATATACTGCAACGCAACAAAAGATAACCGAACGACTTACCAAAATACACTATATGGTCAAAGCGCACTATGCTAAGAAAATGACTCGTAATACTAACTTCACCATCTCGTCGCAGGGGTGCAAATTGGTGACCCTCAAGGGTAACCACCAATCCTATTTAGTTAAATCAAATGAACTATTTTTTAAATCACATCACCTCCTTAAAACTTGTTCATTTGTTAGCGCTAACAAATAGCTCCAAGGGGTATATATGATAGAGTTAACACAGTAGTGAAATGTCATTATTAATGAATAAAAATACAAATTTTGTATTATGTTAATAAAAAATAAAAAATCACATCAAGACTAAATAGATAATCTACAACTTAATATATAGATTATTCTTAAAACTAAAAGTCTTACAAACAGAACAAAATATTCATCATATTCATTTCACTACATAAAACATGCAAATATATTAGGCGACATTGTACTTACTATAGATCCAAATCTATACTTCTTATAAGACAAAACCCCACTATAGATCATTTAATTTGTCTATCTCAACATGCAAGCTATCCACATCATCTATTCTGTTAGCCAATTAATTCTCCATGTCATCTACTTAGGTCATTTAAATTGTCTCTCTTCACATGCAAGCTATCCACATCATCCATTTCTTAGCCAATCAATTGTCCATGTCATCTCAACTAATATACTCCCTCCGTTCCTAGATATAAGGTGTATAGTTTTTTTTAAAAAAGTTTAAAATATAAGGTGTATTGCGTTGTATCACTCGTGTGGGCAATTTTTTAAAATATTTTATCATGTTTCTTTATCTCTTGCAAACCCCTCTATATTCTCATGTCAATTAGCTAGATGTAATTTCATCCAAACCTGATGTACATTTTCCTCAATGTATGTTCTTTAATCTTCGTGCCAAAAACTATACACCTTACATCAAGAAACGGAGGGAGTATTTATTAATCTCTATATGCAATCTCCATATCAACCATCTTTTAATCATTTATTGTCCACCCTAATTATTTTTAATACACACATATTTCGGTTGCATCTTCACTTAAACAACTTAATATATCATACTTATATACTTTTTATTTATGCATATAATTTTCATAGCAATTCCCGCTGCAACGCGCGGGGTATACTTGTAGTAACTTTTAATAATAATGATTCATATTTTGACAATCATGTATTGCAAGCTACTAATAAAACGTTGAAAATACCTTCCACATACAATACAACTTTTTTTTTTCCTTTTCACGTCGAGACTAAAGGCCGGTTCTTTTCGGCGATTCTCCCAGAATCGCCCTTTTCCCTAGCTTCTTCCAGAATCGCCCCCCTCTCCTACTCCATTTTTTTTACAATCCTATCCAGTTAAGGTCTAATTAGGTAGGATTGTAAAAAAATTGGAGTGACAACTCTAGGAGAAGCTGGGGAGGGAGCGATTATGGGAGAATCGCAGAAAAGAACTGTCCTTAAATAGATAATCTACAAGTCAGCATATAGATTATCTTTTAAGCTAATAATCTTAAAAACAGGACAAAATATTCATCATATTCATTTAACTACATACAGCTTATAAAAATATTAGGTGATATTGTATTTACTATAGATCCATCCAAACAACTTTAAATACTAATATTCATATTTTGACAATCATGTACTGCAAGCTACTAGTAAGACGTTGAAAACACCTTCCACATACAATCTATGTACAATCAAATAGACAAGGAGAGAAAAATACAAAAAGCACGCAAGTCAACATCACATCACCAGGCCTAACTTGGTAGCTCAACCACCCCGCAACTAAAATAGCATTAACACCAAACCATGCATCTAACGATGGTCATCCATATAGGTACCCAATTCAATGAGTAATTATACTTTAATAGTTTCAATCATCATATGTAGCAATGCAAAAAGGAATAGCGACCAACTTCCCAAAGTATACTCTAGGGTAAATGTGCACTATTATGACTCCTAAGCCTAACATTACCATCTCTTTGTTATCATTTCCAAGACATCATACAATGCAAGGTGCTCCTACCAATACTTAGAAAATAGACTGGTTCTAGCTTAAACATCAATGCTTATTTGTAGAAGGCGGATATTTAATTAGGCACCCCTGCCATAGATAGATATAAGCACAAGTGCTTAAGAAAAACTTAAAATTCATTTCACAACTAAAACATGCATAAACATCAAACATGCATCTAATAACAATTATTTAAATAAAGAGGAAATGCATAGTATAATTATAATCTATACGTTTTAATCATCATATATCACAGTCAAGTAATTTAATTTAGCAGATTTAATCATCAACACGATGCAAAAAAAAAAGATAAGCGAACAACTTCCCAGTTTCGCCTCAGCCATCACGAGACATATTGAAGTTGCCAAACTTGCAATAACAACAATATCAAACATGTAACATAAGAGGGTTCAGGGTTGAGAATCAGTGTCCGCAGCAAATGTCTCTTTGCATCCCCTCCGAACTCCTGCAAATGTAAAAAACAGTAAGAATTACCCTTTGTGAGTAAACATATCCATATACCCAAAAAAACAATGAGCCAGAATATGTATTAATATACCCCAACATTAATCTATACATAGTGACTAATTACAATCATTTAAACATGACAAATTTTAGAAAAAAAATGCAAAATCTAGTATCTGATTCACAAAATCATTCAAACGTAATGAATATTTTAGAAACACGTGATAAATTGAGCATGTATACTCTCATTTCAAGTCTTCCCTTTTCACCAAAAAATATTCAACGAATCCAAATATAAATTGAGGATGGCCCCTTTCATATCCACAAACTACAATTATTGAACAGACAAATACTATGGTGATTCTACGTACTAGCTGTGGTATCAACTGACCCCACAGCTTTTGAGAAAAACAGCCTAAATATACTATACAGTTACTGTACATTGTGAAGAAAATAATCTCAAAAATTAACATTTGACCCCACAGATCATATCGGCTAACTTCGTCACTGACACATACATAAATCTTTGAAAGAGGACATTACCAAGACCTTTTTACTACAACATACAGCAGGTTCTGCACAGGTTCATCTACTAGATTACTACTAAAGTAGTAAAGTGACATGAATTTAATAGGTTTCCTCTCCATTAATAGTGAACTCCACAGTCTGAAACATTGACGAACAACACAAACATAAAGATCTAGGAAAAATATTACAAATTATCTAAAAAATGAGGTTGTGTAAAAATGTTTTAACAGGTTTTAAAGAGCAGGATTTCTAAGCTCGAGCTTAGGTACACTATGTATCTTGCCTTAGTACGAATAACTGTCGTAGCCTTAGTACAACTTTGTACTAGAGCTAATACAAAGTTGCGACAGTTATTTTGAAACGGAGGGAGTAATAAACAAGCTCATTTAAATTTAACAAGTAGTGTAAGGATCAGTTCATACCTAGTTCACTCAGTTGGTGGCACAAAGTTGCGAAAAGAAAAAAAGGAGCGGGCACTGGATGGAGCTTCCGCGAGCTGGAGTAGAGCTCCGTCCATAAATTCCATTGCATGGTTGACCATCTTAACTGCTTTTTGAGTGGCCGCTGACCTTGCAGTGCTGTTCTCCTTGAACTTTTTTAGTTCATCAGTCTTTAAACTCTCAAATAACTTGTGCATGTTCTGGTTCAAAGTATATATACTAAGCAGGACAAGGTTGAGTTTGGGATGTATGACACTGACAATGCCAGTCAGCAGCTCCACATCACATAAGACAGGCAACAAAACTAGTTCAGCCTCCAGCAGACCCTCAATGGCATCTGTAACCTTTTTGAGAGGCCTGCATCTTGAAGACGGATCAAAAGTGATTTGGATTTGGTCTGCGACACTTTTGATGCTCCACTTGAGCGCCCTCTCGAGCACCGGTGAAAGATCTTTGCCCCCTTTCGTAATGTTTGCCTTCTCAGGGTCAAGGTAGTTGTCGATGCTTTCAGAAAGCGTGACAAGCCGGTTGCAGATGTCGAGCACCACTGACCTTCCAGCAGTGAAGTTGCACATCGCATCATCCATGGTGGAGATAAGGCGAAGCCATGGACTGCCGCCCGCGTTGCCTTCGATGAAACGGAGTATTCTTTTGTTTTGCTAAAAAAAAGAGTATTCTTTTGTACCCCTAAAAAAAAGGAGTGTTCTTTTGTGAAGGTTTTCTTTAGAGTTAATAAACCAGAGGATATCCCCACGCGTTTCTTCGAGAATCAATTGCAATATACTCACTCCGGTCCAAAATATAAGGTGTATTGTTTTCCGTGCAAGTCAACCATTTGAATGTTTGACCAAGATTATAGAATAAAATATCAACGTATAGAATACCTAGTAGATAAAATATGAAACTACTTTCCATGATGGATTAAATGATATAAATTTTGGTTTTGTGGATATTGATATATTTTTCTAAAGACTTGGTCAAAGTTGCACTCGTTTGACTTTTGAAAAAATAAATACACCTTATATAAAGGAACGGAGGAAGTATTTTGATTGAATGAAGCATAAATAGTAGAATGAATAATATATAAACTAAAACTAAAAATATTGTTATATATTGTATTTAATTATTGTGTAATTGAAAATATTTATTTAATATAGTGACATGATACAATGAAAACAATATCCTATGCATGTTGATTGAGCCTTGATGAGGTGGCATGTGTGGTGAAATAGATTTATCCATGAGATTAAATATTAATAAATTTTTTTGTCTCATGCATATTGTGGTGGGCCTTTGATGAGGTGTCATGTGTGCATGTGTTAAGATAATAAAGGTGGTGGCTTCGTGGGGATATTGAGGTGAACATTTTGCATGTTGAGAGAATTGGGACCAACTTCTTAAGAATTTAAGATTTAAGATGTAAGATTTGGCATGGTGGGAGCAAGTTCATACATGAACTAACCCCCCCCCCCCCCCCCCCCCCCCGCGCAAAAGTGGTCCTTTAAGTATAATAGGGATTTTGCGAATCAACATGTGGTTGAGTTGGTTAGGTGGATAGTTGTATCCTCAGCCCACCAGAGTTCAAATCAAAGATTTGACATTGGTGCTCGCATTTTCTTGAACATATTTCAGGCTTTCCGGTGATGCGCTTTCAGTGGCAGAAGACGTTCCCGTCGAAGACAACGTGATGACTTCATTACTCTCAAGATGATGTGTCGGCTCAGTATTGGAAAGATGCTCCTCCTCAAAGGGTAGGTGGAATCCTATTCAAACCCGGTGACTTGGCTCCCTCAACCGATGAGATCTCTAGCCTACTTACGTTCCACAAAACTTACTAACTAGGGTAGGTTAAATTGGTCATTCATCAAAATTGTGGATTTGCACAATGTTTCAATACACACTCAACACTACCTACTACCATAAGTTATCAGTGTGGCCATCACCAAAATGGAAAATACGAAGATGGTTATCAAGGAATAGATGTAGCTATCACAAACAAAATTCTCACTTGTGTAGTCATATTGGAGACCATGACAATGTTGAGGGACATGTCGTACGGAGGAAACTCTACTAGTCAGGCCACATGCGCCAACATAGCTTGTTTAATGTGTTCCGTCACACTAACTACAATACAGGTAGTAGAATCAGAAAGCGGGTGGTAGGGGAGGACTTGTGGGACGGGTGAATATCAGGTGATACCACCACTTCTATGCTCCCATGATATCAAATTTAAAAAGTCAAATTCAAATGTCTTAAAAAATTGTGAATGTTCCTAAGACATGTGTCTACAAACGCTAAAATTTTCAGACCTAAATTTGAAATACACATGAAGAAGCAAAAAAGACAAATTCAGGGTGAGTAGTGCTAATAAAGACAAAAAGCATGAATAGTGTCAATAACTACACTATTCATGTCTTGATTTGTCTTTTTAGTTTCTTCATGTGTACTTTGAATTTGGATCTTAATTTTTAAGGGATAGTAGACATATTTGTTGTGAACATACATAAAAAAATTCAGAATTTTTCGAAGTATTTAAATTTAACTTTTTAAAACTGGTATCGTCTGGTATTTTCCTCTTGTGGGACTCCGCGTTCTAACAGAGATCGTCGACAACGTGCTGGAATTGGTTTCGACAACTGATGTTGGACATATTAACATCATGGAATGACAGGGTAGGAATTCCCTAAGGAGACGTAGCCTCCCCTTAAGGGCTTGTTCGGTTAATCCCCTTCTCAAGGGGATTGAATGGGTTTGGAGAGGATTGGGGGGGGTATTTTGACTTACAAGGGATTTAATCTCCCTCAAAATCCTTCAATCCACGTGGATTTACCTTGAACCGAACAAGGCCTAAGGGAAAACCTGAGATGGGGCGTGGGATTAGACCTGGATGAGAGCATCCTCGTGTGGAACATCGCAACTCGTGTTTACCTCATGCAGTACAATAAGAGGATTTAGGCCTCCTTCGATTACGGCCAACCTCGCCGGTATTTGTTCCCAATCCCCTTCGATCACATGGGTTTCACCTGCCCGAGGTTGAATCCCAGTTTTCTTTATGTATGCCTTCGGTTAGCAACGCCCGGTCTTAAATCCCTCTCAAACCACGCGGAAATCAATGGAGAGTAACCCTTTTCTTCCACCTCATGGAAGCAACACAACTCTCTCTCTCTCTCGCGGGGTTGGGTGATAAGTGAAGAATCACCCAATCCCTCCGTGGATAGAAACTGCGCGTCGAACCTTCTTATAGCAGCCGAACAAGGCCTTAAGCAGCCAACACGGGGAACATGGGCAGCACCAGCACCAGCACCAAACCCCTCATGCTACACATCTATTTATCCAGCGTTTTATCAGAGATCTCGGCATTGCTGCTAATCAGGAATGCGTGATGAGAGGAGCTCCAGTTCAGCGGAGACCTGTTGGTCGGACCTCAGGATCGACAAGAGTCCCCACCTGGGTTCCTCCACCGATTGGCTTTGTCCAGATCCAAATTAGTGGTGAAGTGGATGATGAAGGGGAGAGTGGAGTTGCTGCAGTATGTAGAGATTCATCTGGAGTCTATTTGGGATCATCTGGTATGCATCTAAAGGGTATCCGGGATCAGATTGTGTTGGACACCTTAGCCTGCCGGGAGGGACTTGATTTGGCCATTGATCTCAACTTACGGGATATTGTCATTTCATGTGGCAGCAGCAGGGCTGTCAAGGAGTTAAAGGAGAAAACTGGAGGCAACCAAGCTGCGATTCTGAAGGAGTTTGCAACTCGAAGTTTATTGTTTAGTTCTTGCGGTGTGAATTTTAAATAGAGTTGGTGTTTGTCATGCAAAAAGTTTAGCCAAGTTTTCAATTTCTCTTCCCGAGGGGCGCCACTTGTGGCTGTTATCTCCCCATGATAAGTCATGTATTCCTGTAAACATTGATGTGGAGGAATAAAGCTTGGTTAAACACTAAAAAAAAGGCACCAACACGTGACAATGTGGGAACGTGGGCATTATCCATGGGCAGCACACGAGCACTCTCTGCAATTTACATGTTTTTTCTGTTGGCCGCCCGCCCCTACATGCTGCCTTACCCTGTTACTCGTGAGAGGTATGTCCAGTTGTGCCATGATTCTATCACTCATCTGATACGCTGCCGCACTAGAGACCTTGGTGCCATATTGCACCAAAAGGAGCCTTTGATGGAAGGATCTCCACTTAAATCACTCCTCAAATGGTTTTATCAAGAAAACAAGAAGATGAACAAGATGAATGCCCTATTTCTCAACAGCATTGTACGCTTCCGCAATCATTGTGATCATAGATCTTTCTTCCATTCGCAAAAAAAAAGATCTTTCTTCCATCTTTCTTGCATGTATATTGTTATCTATTCTGAAAATACACTTACCACTAATCCCAGTCCGAGGCGAGGTTACTGATGAATTGTAGTATTGTTTATTGGTTGATATATTTTTATTTTTATTGTACATTTACTTGCCCTGTTTCAGCCAACACAAAAATGTGAGTCATTCTATCCTACTGAATTTATATACTCCCTTCGATCCATATTAATGGACTTAAGTTTGTCTAGATATACATACATCTAATCTAAATACTTAATTAGATACATACGAATCTAAACAAAGTTGAGTCCATTAATATGGATCAGAGGTAATATATTGTTTGCACTCGCTTGATCACCACGAGTGCTTCAATGTCAAGAAGAGACTTTTTATAGTACATCCTACTACCCTAGGGGGGAGGGGAAGTATAGATTTAATCTAGTCGTTGCTTTGATAGGGTATATTGGACAATTTAAATTGACCATTTTTGTTTTGGTAAGTGCATTCATATCCGCTGGTTTTGCTTTTTATGGTAAATGCATTAACAGTGCCCTTTTCTTTTGGTAAATGTGTCAATCATTGATTAAAATTTATTTTATTTCTAGTGCATATCTATACATCTTATAAAGCAAAACTCCACTATAGAGTCATTTAAGTTGTCTATCTCAACATGAAAGTTATCCACATCATTCATTCTCTTAGCCAATCAATTGTTCATGTCACTTACTTAGGTCATTTGATTTATCTCTGTTCACATGCAAGCTATTCACATCATTCATTCTCTTAGCCAATCAATTGTCCATGTCATCTCAACTAATATATTTATTTATCTCTATATGCAATCTCCATATCAACCATCTTTTAATCATTTTATTGTCCACCCTAATAAAAAATTTAATACACACATGTTTTGGTTGCATCTTCACTAAGACAACTTAATGTATACTTTTTATTTATACATATAGTTTTCACAACCATTCCCGCTGCAATGCGCGGGGTATACTTCTAGTATACAACAACAGTTGATCCTGGGTTCATTCAATCCGATCTAGGATTATAGAGCCGCGCCCTGCTATGCCCATATTATTTCTTTTGTTATTTTTCTTAAGAAAATACAATTTCAACGCCCACAATACGTATATACATTTATTCCATCATCTTTACGAGTGCATGCACACACATTTTATACCAAAAACTCACGCCTCGATTTAAAGATAATGCAACGGCCAACATATAAATCATCATAGAACTCAACACCATAACATACACACATGGCATGATACATGGGTGCTTATCCCTACGATCATATCATGAGCAGTTCATATGGCACGATACATGGGTGTATCCCTACGATCATATCATACAACTCAATTCCTGGGGAGACTCGGGAGGGGAGGGCTTCTTTTTACACACACTTTATCCCTACGATCATATCATGATCAGTTCATATGTTCAAATCCATTCTAAGACCAACTCCAACCACAGATTCAAATGGGCGCATGCTTTATCCGTCTTTTGTTCGTTTGGATCGGTCGTGCGAAGTCTATTTTTCGCATTAACCATATGTAAGCTCAGCGCGACCGACGCATTTCAAAATACAGAGAAATTAAAAAATAATTTAAAACGCGATAAAAACAGATAAACTTATTAAAACATGGTGCAAAGTCCGCTTAAAATAATAAAAAATAAAAAATAAAACAATAGGAGCCGACGGATGTAGGCGCGTCGCCACCGTTCGTTGGAGTTGGCCTAGAAAAATATTCACAAATTTTGCCACCATACTTCATGATTTTTTAACCCTAGGGATCTATTGCCCCAACTTATAATCCTAGCTTAGAACATTTACCTTTGAACTATCGAAAATATTTTTTTTGTTAGCATTAATTAGCTACTTGATACTCCCTCCGATCCATAATAAGTGTCGCTCATTTTGTACTAAGCTAGTACGAACTTTGTACTAGATGAACGACACTTATTATGGATCGGAGGGAGTACTAATTTCAAGCCATTATTTTTCGGTACCGTTGTGATGCCAAGGAACAATGCCATAGTTATATAAACCTATGTTTTTTTTTGCTGTTGTTATATAGCCCTACGTGATGGTCAGAATTTCGTTGCATGGTAAATAAACTTATGGTAACTAGAATAAGTTGTTGCCGACTAGCATTGATTTCTATGATTTACTTGTTCCAGTCTACCGATTCTACCTCTCTAACCCATATATTATTTGTGATGGATTTCATATACTACTCATCAGATTAAGTAGTATAAGTCAATCACATCCAGTAGATTTTACAAAATAGACGGCGGACATCTATCAGAGTGTACCGTAAAAGGTCTCAAGAATAACTCGTCCTTATACAGATAGCAGCACGTTGACACAGTGCACCCCCCATAACAGCAACACATGTGTCCATGCAACAGCACAACCCATAAAGTTGACCATCTTCTGCTCGTTACCTCCCTCATATAAAAGCAACTCCAATTGCGCAGACTCAAATGTTCGTTTTTAGTTCGTTTGAATCGTACGGTCAAAAAACACGGCCCAACGGAGACGTAAAAATGAAAAGATCGGTATTTATTCACAATTCGGTCTGCCGCAATCCAATCCGGACCCAAAATTAAGGTCAATTTGGGTTCCCTTGGATAGGAGGCCTGGCAGCCACAACCGTTCCTTTGTCTCCCCAAGCAGCATGGACCGTTCTCATTTAATGGGTTCCCTTTGTCTCCCTCCTTTCCCAAGCAATGGCGCACATCGAGGAGACCGAGCGGGCGGAGCGCCGCATGTGGCCGGGGATGGACCTATTGGTCCAGGGCGACGCTCTCCCGCCACCGACACCGGCGTCGGCCCCTTGGTACGGGCACCTGCCTCCGCCGTCGTCGCCGTTGCTGCCTGCAGACCACGCCGACGCCTGCATTCGCAAGATCATCTGCGATCTCGTGGGGATGCGCTGGATCTTCCAGTGCGACCCAGTAGCGATGCTCCTGTCGCCTGTTGGAAATATGCCCTAGAGGCAATAATAAAATGTTATTATATATATTTCCATGTTCGTAATTAATGTTTATATTTCTGTGTTATAATTGCAATGACCCTGACTATGAGATTCAGAAGAAAACTCACTTGCATGTGTGGAAATGTAAACACCAAGAGTTCCTGGTTTAGCCTCTAAGACCAGCTCATGTGCTAACTGATGATTACGTTTTCTTAATCATGGACATTGTTCTTGTAACAAGGATGTCAGTAGCAATGGGAACATATTGTTAGCGGAATAATGATGTTGAACCGACCCCAGTATTGAATGATATACTTAGAGATCACATCGTAACTATGTTATAAGTCATATCATGAAATGTTATCATATACGTAATTCCTTAGACCATGAGAGTATCGAGTTGCTTCACACAGGAAGACATGCTTTGGTTCTTAGATGAATCCTCCCGTAAATGGGAAGTAGTAAAATAAGTTCTGGGTATGTCAGATGGTGTGGCTAGTGACTGTGATAGTTCAATAATGGGATTTGCTCCTTCACGATGAAGAAGATATTCACTTCGGGCCCACTCGGTATGACGGTATCCATTATAGTCTGGTCAGACGCATTGTGATTCAGTCACGGGGATACCGGAATACGATAACGAGAAAATGGACAAACGAGCAAAGAGGATAACGAGTGGCTTGTTTTCAAGAAGTTGTTACACATGGGTGCCAAACTTCTCTCCTCTGACTTTGTCTTATATCGCGAAGCAAAGGGAATGGTACATGACTAAACATAATGGTTCACTCGAAGTTTCTTCGTGTATGTGCGGGAGTCAACATGGGTGTCCATGGCTCCGCTGTTGATTATTGGCTATTGACAAAAGGTTGTTGACCTATGTCCGGAAGATGTTCTGAGTCATGTCCGCATTATACCGAACCTATTGGGTCACACACTTAACGAGAAGTAGTCTGTTAGAATGCTGGAATGGTAGAAGGTTTAGTGGAAGCAAAGCAGAATAGTTCATACGGGTACCGAAAGTAGTTCCGGGGATTTATGAAATAGTTCATAAGGGCACCAGAAGTACTTTTGGGTATTTAAGTATATGTCCGGATCACTCTGGAGTAGTCCTAGGTGGTTCCGGAACATATGAGAATGGTACTGGGGAAGTCCTGGATCAACCGGAATAGTTTCCGGATAATCGCTGGGCGTCCCGACAACCTTTGCGGTCATCGGGTGGTTTAAACTTTAACTCGGATGGTCTTGGAAACTATCCGGATGGCTCCGAAACGTCCGAGAACGGTCTCGGAAGGTCCTGGAAGTGCTCCAGAAGTGTCCGGAATGTCCCGAAACGGTCCCGGTATGTCCCGGAAGGTCCTGAAAGCTTCTAGAAGGTCATGGAAGGTTCCGGGAAGTACCACCCACTCACCTGTGCCCCTGGCCTTGGGGGGCAAGCCACCTAGGCTGCCCTGGCCGGCCAGGAGGTGGGGGCGCACCAAGGAAGGGGGAATCCTCCTCCAGGTGGAATTACCAATTCCCATTATGGCAGGTTTCCGGTGGGAAGGTGTGGGAAGGTTTGGAAAGCTTGGGAGTCCAAGTTGGACTCCCAATACTCCTTGGGCTGCGCCCTAGGCGTCCTGGCCACCTATATAAGGTGAGCCAAGGGGAAGGGGAGAGACACACAACTTGTCCCCAAGGCCTATGCGCCACCCTCCCTGCTCTAAACCCCGTTGCTCCACTTTTAGACCCCAGTTTAGACGTTGTTCTAGATCGGAATCCGTTAGGGTTTTCTCCCTCTAGTTTTCTCGGTGGCGTTCATCTCTGGACGGCGGAGCGCTGCTGGATTGCTGCTACGGGATGTGTGGATACTAATGGAGGGGTCGTACCTTCGACCCTTCTTCGAGGAGCTTGTTCGTGGGACTTGTCCGTGGGACTAGATCGCGGGCTGGTTCGAGGGATCATATCTTTGGTCCTTCTCCGAGTAGCTTCTTCTTCCTCGGAGATCTTGTTCGAGGGACTTGCTCGAGGGATGATCCGCGAGATCTACTTCAACGACTACACCAACTCTATTTCCGCTACATCGGTTGGTGAGCCATGACCTAAAACCTTGTATGCAATCTTCTTGGATGATCTTGGGTTCTTGATTCGTAGGCCGAAATTTTTTGTTTTCTACTACATTTCCCAACATCGCCACCACGGACGCCGCCACCGCAGGGCGGTTGGCCTCGCCAACGTGTCGTGGTCATCGTAGGCCTTCATCGACCTTAACGGGGACGACGACGACGTGGACGACACATAGCGGTCCAAGGAGCGTCCGACAACGAGCTAGGGTTTAGGATGAAACATTCTTTTTTTTAATGTATAATTATGACTTTTGTATGACCTAAATTTACGCCTTTCTTGCACCGCTGGAGGTTCCGTGACCCAAACGAACAGCTCGCGGACATTTGATCGGGCCAACCCAAACGAACAAACGGTAGACTAAATCGCTATCTGTTTGGATCAGTCCGTTGGAGTTGCTCTAACTACCGCACTCTTGGGAGTGTGCACAAGAAGCAGCAGTGGAGACCACCACCAGGCTGTTTGACAAGTGCTACTGCCCATCATCTTCTCCTTCTACGGCCACTAAACCTGTTCATATCTTGGGCCGGGCTTAACATAGCTCAAAGTGTAAATCCCATTGTGTTCCAAGCCTGGCCTGAAACACATGAACAATGTCGTTTATTATCCTCCAAGCCTGGCCTGAAACAAATGAACTGTCTCATATCCAGCCCAACTCAGGGACCGGATAGAAATAGGAAGGCTCGAGCGCGCACAAGCGTGTCCGCCATGTAGAATCCAACTCATTTGGCCCACTACAACCCAACATATATTTGTACCCATCCGCTCCTCGGATGAAACCCTTGACACCGAACTGCACTTCACTCCTTTCTACTTCACAATCTAATTTAGTGAACAACACAACAAATATGTGATGAAGTATATTTGGCTAGGCAAGATTTGCCGCCCAGACAGCTGGGTTATGTGGTTGTCTAAGGGCAACACTAGCAAATAGCTAGGCCTTAGCATGGGCTCGACGGCCTAGCCTAAACCCAACCAAAAGTTCAAAATAGCCCAAAATAGTGTTTTGATATGAATATTTTCATAATGATGCATTTTATATACCCCATAATAATGTTTTTAAATATGGAATATGTCTACGAATACATAATAATGCATTTTTGTAGCGAGGGCGGGCTAGGCTTTCCAGGTAGAGAAAAAAACCTTGAGGGTAGATGTTTGGTGACTCGGTTGAATGACTCGCTCTTCTATCCTCATCTGTAAACACATCTGAATGTGTTCATAATATTTGATGTGTTCGCTTTAGATGATCCGCGATACACACTCGCCTTACCTGTTGCCGCTGTGCTGTCGCTGTTAGTACGGCAGAGTAATGACTAGTTGTAACGTGGTGAAGATGGACATGCAATTAAGCTCCATGCCAACGAACTCGGAGAAAATTTTGTGCAACCAAGACTACTACCAAGTCTAGTCGTGTGGGATGGATTTAATTGTTGGTCGTGAAAAGGAAACGATGAAAAAGAAACTCATCGCATGCATGCGTCACGCCGGTGACGCGAGAAATGAACCCCAAGATTGATCAGCTAGCTGGTATAGTAGTATCTGCCTTTGATTTGCTGCTGGCTATGACAGAATTGTGCCAGGTCTCTCTCTGTGTGTCCATGTCCAGATCGATCGAGCTTGATATGATGATAAATGTTGCATGACGTGTGCGTGCATGACGCACCTATGTATGTGTGTAGTATCTCTGTGTAGAAGGCTCGCTGACACCGACACTGGCTTTGTCCATCTCTTCGTGTCCGTCTTCATAGGGTAAGAGCATCTCCAGCCGTTCGGTCCCCCACTACGGGAGAGGAGGCTGACGCCTACGGCCGAAACCTACATCGACGGCCAAATGTCGGGGCCGTCGGCGTAGACGGTCCGGCTCGTCAGCCCTGGTGGTGGGCCGTCGGCGTCACAAAGCCGTCGGCATCACAAAGCCGTCGGCGTAGCCGTACCTAGACCGAGGGCCGCCGTCGGAGTAGAAAGGCCGTCGGCGTAGGCCCAATTTAGGCCGACGGCCGCCGTCGGCGTTTAATGGGCCGTCGGCGTAGGCCTGCCAGGTGGGCCCCGGTGACGGCCGGACGTTACGGCGTCAGCCCAGCAGGGGCTACGCCGACGGCCCCGACCTTTGGCCGTCGGCGTAGACCCCGGGTTGTGTTTTTTTTTTCATTTTTATTTTTTTGTTTAACTATTTAATCTTATATTACTAATACTAATATATCAAATAACATTGGAAATGGAATTATAGTATATATCATCTCATTTCAACACTCGATATACGTATGCCTCTTTATTCTTTTAATGTCTACTAATTAATACATAAAATAATATAATAACAAATTATAATACTAAATTAAAATATATTATGCTACTATTACTATATTAATATGTATGCTCCACAGTTGTACCTCGTGCGGAGAAAGCTATAAGAGTACACCGCCGGCCCCCTCCCGGCCGGCCCCGGCCTCGCGCCCGGACTAAGCCGGGTTTCGGTGAAGAAAGACCGCCGTAGTACCGCATTAACTTGCATGTGATTAATTGTAGGGTATGTGTCCAAGTGTGGTGTAAGATCAATGCATAAATGCAATGTCTAGCTCCTTGGTGTGACCATTTTCACATTCATGTGATAGCACTATTCAAAGTCATGGACATGTAGGTGGAAATACACCCGTTTGCGGGTATTCCGGGGGCTACGAAAGGTTACAAGGTCCCAACCTTGTTTTCCATGTAGTTTTGTCCTAAACAAATCTAAACAAACCAAAAAGTACATTGTTGAAACATCATGCGGAGAAAGCTATAGGGGTAGACCGCCAGGCCCCCCTCCGAAGCAGGATGTCGCAGGTGAATAACCGCCAGAGCGTCGGAATCCCACAAAAATTTGCATGTGGACCTAGTTTATGTGTTCAAGTGTGGTGGAAGGCACATAGATGCAAAACATAGATCCCGGGTGTGACCTTCTTCATACATGAATGCGATAACACTTAGAAAAAGATTCGTGCACACGTGTAGACGTGTACTCCCGGAGGTGAATGATCTTGTGGTGAAATGTGTCCAACCTTGCTTCTCCATGTACATATATATGTGCTAAACAAGCACAGATGGAGACAAGAAGTCAATTGGTCCACCCTGGTACGGAGAAAGCTATAGGGGTAGACCTGCTGGTCCCCCCGATCGTCTACCCCCCTAGATATTCTACGGATGGGGGTAGCCCGGTGGACATTTGTCTTGGGTTGTGTTTGGTTAGGTCATAGCTAGGTTCATTACAAACCATGTTTGTGTTCCGATGCCCTGATTAAGCTATCGGTGTTTCCTATATATAAACCCCTACCGCGCGGGCCCGGATCGTCTACCTCCCTAGCTAGATGCTTGCAAAGAGCAAAAAGGTTTGCTCCAGGGTGAAGATCTTTAGCAAGAGCAGGACACTGATGAGCCAGTGAAGAAAAGAGGTGGTTGTGGTGCTCAGCAGCCAAATATCACAGTTGATGGTATGAAGATGGTTGCAGAGTTTAAAACAACAAAGAAGAAAACTGATGAACAAGGTGAAATGTGTCCAACCTTGTGCTTCTCCATGTACATATGTGCTAAACAAGCACAGATGGAGACAAGAAGTCCATTGGTCCACCCTGGTACGGAGAAAGCTATAGGGGTAGACCTGCTGGTCCCCTCGATCGTCTACCCCCCTAGATATTCTCCGGATGGGGGTAGCCCGGTGGACATTTGTCTTGGGTTGTGTTTGGTTAGGTCATAGCTAGGGTCATTACAAACCATGTCTGTGTTCCGATGCCCTGATTAAGCTATCGGTGTTTCCTATTTATTAAACCCGTACCGCGCGGGCCCGGATCGTCTACCTCCCTAGCTAGATGCTTGCAAAGAGCAAAAAGGTTTGCTCCAGGGTGAAGATCTTGAGCAAGAGCAGGACACGGATGAGCCAGTGAACAAAAGAGGTGGTTGTGGTGCTCAGCAGCCAAATATCACAGTTGATGGTATGAAGATGGTTGCAGAGTTTAAAACAACAAAGAAGAAAACTGATGAACAAGGTGAAATGTGTCCAACCTTGTGCTTCTCCATGTACATATGTGCTAAACAAGCACAGATGGAGACAAGAAGTCCATTGGTCCACCCTCGTACGGAGAAAGCTATAGGGGTAGACCTGCTGGTCCCCCCGATCGTCTACCGCCCTAGATATTCTCCGGATGGGGGTAGCCCGGTGGACATTTGTCTTGGGTTGTGTTTGGTTAGGTCATAGCTAGGGTCATTACAAACCATGTATGTGTTCCGATGCCCTGATTAAGCTATCGGTGTTTCCTATTTATTAAACCCGTACCGCGTGGGCCCGGATCGTTTACTCCCTAGTTAGATGCTTGCAAAGAGAAAAAAGGTTTGCTCCAGGGTGAAGATCTTGAGCAAGAGCAGGACACGGATGAGCCAGTGAAGAAAAGAGGTGGTTGTGGTGCTCAACAGCCAAATATCACAGTTGATGGTATGAAGATGGTTGCAGAGTTTAAAACAACAAAGAAGAAAACTGATGAACAAGGTGAAATGTGTCCAACCTTGTGCTTCTCCATGTACATATGTGCTAAACAAGCACATATGGAGACAAGAAGTCCATTGGTCCACCCTGGTACGGAGAGAGCTATAGGGGTAGACCTGCTGGTCCCCCCGATCGTCTACCCCCCTAGATATTCTTCGGATGGGGGTAGCCCGGTGGACATTTGTCTTGGGTTGTGTTTGGTTAGGTCATAGCTAGGTTCATTACAAACCATGTCTGTGTTCCGATGCCCTGATTAAGCTATCGGTGTTTCCTATTTATTAAACCCGTACCGCGCGGGCCCGGATCGTCTACCTCCCTAGCTAGATGCTTGCAAAGAGCAAAAAAGTTTGCGCCAGGGTGAAGATCTTGAGCAAGAGCAGGACACTGATGAGCCAGTGAAGAAAAGAGGTGGCTGTGGTGCTCAGCAGCCAAATATTACATTTGAAGGTATGAAGATGGTTGCAGAGTTTAAAACAACAAAGAAGAAAACTGATGAACAAGGTGAAATGTGTCCAACCTTGTGCTTCTCCATGTACATATGTGCTAAACAAGCACAGATGGAGACAAGAAGTCCATTGGTCCACCCTGGTACGGAGAAAGCTATAGGGGTAGACCTGCTGGTCCCCTCGATCGTCTACCCCCCTAGATATTCTCCGGATGGGGGTAGCCCGGTGGACATTTGTCTTGGGTTGTGTTTGGTTAGGTCATAGCTAGGGTAATTACAAACCATGTATGTGTTCCGATGCCCTGATTAAGCTATCGGTGTTTCCTATATATAAACCCCTACCGCGCGGGCCCGGATCGTCTACCTCCCTAGCTAGATGCATGCAAAGAGCAAAAAGGTTTGCTCCAGGGTGAAGATCTTGAGCAAGAGCAGGACACTGATGAGCCAGTGAAGAAAAGAGGTGGTTGTGGTGCTCAGCAGCCAAACATCACAGTTGATGGTATGAAGATGGTTGCAGAGTTTAAAACAACAAAGAAGAAAACTGATGAACAAGGTGAAATGTGTCCAACCTTGTGCTAAACAAGAAGTCCATTGGTCCACCCTGGTACGGAGAAAGCTATAGGGGTAGACCTGCTAGTCCCCCCAATCTAGGGTTTCAGAGGTGAATGACTGCCGGAGCGTCGGAATCACTCGAAAACCTGCATGTGTCCCTAACATATGTGTAGAAGTGTGATGTAATGTTGGTAGATGGCATGTCCAGGTCATGTGTCTGACGTTGTTCACAGACACGGGCTAACACTTGGTAAAATCCTGGATCTGTATGTCGAAACCCCCGGTACGGGTGAACCGGTGTGAATAATGTGGTGAAATGTGTCCAACATTGGTTCTCCGTGTACATATTTGCTAAGCAAGCACAGATAGAGACAAAAAGTCTATTGGTCCAACATCGTACGGAGAAAGCTATAGGGGTATATCTGCGGTTCTCCCCGATCTAGGGTTTCGCCAGAGGAAGACCGCTGGAGCGTCGGAATCACTGGAGGGGTATAGGGGTAGACCGCCAGCCCCCCCCTCCGGAGCGATGAAACATGTGAGTGTCGCTATCCTATTGAAATGGAAAATGCCACAATTAATTAATAAAACTAAAAAATGGAAAATGGCCACAATTAATTCAAAGTGCTAGAGTTGTACCCCGCAAAAAAATACAGAAATTAAAAAAGCTATAAGTCTCTTAAAAATGTTATACATGTTAGCTATTAGTTTGGCTATAGGTGACATGACTATATGCTATAGGTAATAATGGGAAAAAAATAAAAAAAATGAAAATGGACCTAAGCCGACGGCTAGGACGTCGGCGTATCTCGGATTAAAATAATTAATTGACCTAAGCCGACGGCTTGGCCGTCGGCGTAGGACCGCGCCCCCAATTTCAGATAGATGACCCCCTGGGTCAACCGTCGCCGCCATCCCTCCCAAATCCCCTCCCAAATCCCGACCCCGACCCCTCCCACAGCCGAGCCCTCCCGCCGCCGCCAGCCCTCCCGCCGCCGGCCCAACCCGCACCCCCTCCGCCGCACCTCCTCCGCCGAGGCCCCTCCCCCGAGCCCCCTCGGCTGCACCCCCTCCGCCGCACTCCTCCGCCGCACCTCCCTCCGCCACCGTCCCTCGCGCCGCCAGCCACCTCCTCCTCTGCTCGGGCCGCGCCGAGCACCTCCCGCTGTCGAGGCCTCCTCCATCGAGCCTACCTCCGTCGACCCTCCTCCATCGAGCCGTCCGCCGTCCACCCCCTCCTCAAGATCCAGCAGCGCTCGCCGGCGCCTCGTCCTCAGGATCCAGCAGAAGGACGGCCACAACCCAACCCCCTCCTCGACTAGCTCCTAGCAGGTGGCCACACCCTCCTCAAAAACTTGCAAGATTTGGTACTGCCATTGCTACTGCTTAGCCAATTAGGTCTTGAAAATTTTATATGCTAATTAGAAAATTTTGTACTGCCTAATGGTATTGCTTATGGTTGTTCATGCTGTAAAAAATGTTAATTATTTCACTCGATTCTTCATTTAGCTATTTCTGATTTGCCTAGTATCATAGGCTCTCTTTGTTAGAAACCACACAATGCAACCATAACCATTTATTTAATATAGTTTCATAGAACAAGCCACACAATGCAACCATAACCATAACCACATGTTTGTATATATGCATTTATTTATTGAAAAAGAAAAAGATGATTTATATCATTATTATCGGATTTGATAAAGCACATCTAGATGTGCTTTAGTTAGAGCACATCTAAGTAGTTCAATCTAACTAAGAATAAAAAAAATCTACACAAATCTCTATGTAAAATGAATGATATAGGATTTAGATAATTGCTAGTTAGGCAGATAATGAAGGGTAGGCTCAAAACATTAAATTTTAAAGCCTAATTAGCAAGTGCATTGCCATTTTTGCATGTAATGCAAATTGCTACATGTCTTAGTATATCGAGGACCAAATTGTAAATTGTTGAGAAATTGAGGCTAAATTGTTGTTTTTATGGTAATTACAGACTATCTTGGAGCCGCCGCCGTCTCGGATCCCCCTTCGTCGTATCGCACCCCCGTCGTCGATCACGCTTCAAGGGTGAGAATCCGTTCACCCGTCTTATATAGCTAGGTTTATTTTCATGTCTAGATCACCAAGTTAGTCGCGTCACCTAGGCGTCATCCCGAATGTAAGCGTTACGCGGATAAATATGCATTAGTGGTCTCGCATATTTTGAACCGTAACGCTTATGGCTTTTATCGGGCAGTCGGCGGATTCGTAGTTGGGTATGGTTCTCGCTGGCTCTTCCTCGATCCGAGACAGGATTTCGGCGGTGCCTCCTCGTTGTTCTCCGGATGCACATTCTCTCGGCTTTTAGTCGAGACGTGTATCGGGAGAGCGGCGGGGAGGTGCTGCCGAAATTCTGCTCGGATCGGGGTAGAGTCAGGGAGAACTTACCCAATCTACGGATCTGGCGGCTGGTTAGGACCCACTTTCCTATTAGACATGTAGGTTGATGCATGCGTAAAAAATGAAGCATTTTAATCTCCCGTTTGATATTAAATTCTATGTTTGTCGTTTGGCTCTCAATAAAGCAGAAGAGGATGGCTGATAATGGGTGGATGTATAGTGGACGTACTAGTGCTGTTGACAGAACAGATGAGTGGGCATGGAAGACCGGTATGGTAGTGCAGGATATAGCCCGTGGTCCAAAGACACTTGATCCCCGTTGCCCTTGCGTCCGTTGCAGAAATTGTCATCGCGCTAGAAAGGAGGTTATGAAACAACACCTTTGGGCTTACGGGTATATGCCGGGCTTCGTCACGACGGTCGACTTTAGTCAGAATGAATGTGATAAAGTTGACGTGATGCGGCAGCGGATCGATGGCATAGAGTACGATGGCATGGAAAACTTGCTGGAGGATTTCCGTGATGCCACGCCGGAGTCTCCACCTTGTGCTGAACCAGAGGGACCGCCGGAACCGGAGCAACCGCCTGAACCACAGGATCCCGAGCCATCCGCTAAGGCGTTCTATGATATGATGGAATCGGTTAAGAGGCCTCTGTAGCCGGGTGCAAATGTTTCTCAGCTCGATACCATCTCGCAAGCACTAGCCTCAAAGCTCCAGTTCAACATGACCCGTTCATGCTTTGAAGCCACTCTGGTAAGACATGCTAACGCGTTGCCCGATGGTCATTGTCTGCCTAAAACCTTGTACGAATGCAAGAAAATCACGCGATCGCTCAACATGGACTACATAAAGATAGATTATTGTCCAAAAGGTTGCCTTCTGTTTTGGAAACAGTTTGCGAATGACAAGTACTGTAGCTTGTGTGGGGCCTCTAGGTATCTTGAGTCCAAGGGAGCCGATGGTGAGCCCAAGGTGCAGACAAAGGTCCCCGCTTCCATTCTTCGTTATCTCCCATTCATAAAAAGAATCCAGCGGCTTTACATGACCTTGGAGTCTGCCAAACAGATGATGTGGCACAAGGACGGGAAGAGATACCCTGACAAGCACGGGCGGGAAACAATGGGACATCCATCTGATGGAAGGGCATGGAAGAAGTTCGATGAAGACCACCCCGATCTGGCGGCAGAGGCCCGACACTGCAGAATTGCCATATCTATGGATGGATTCAATCCATATGGCATGTCGAGTTCCTCGTACAACTGTTGGCCGGTGTTTGTTATTCCGCTCAATCTCCCTCTCCCAGCCCTAATGCAAAGGAATACCATATTCTTGAGGCTGATCATTCCAGGGCCTGACTACTCGGGGAAGAATTTGAGTGTCTACATGCAGCCGCTTGTGGATGATCTGAACCACTCTTGGCACCACCCAACGTTGAAATACGACCGTGCATCAAAGTCAAACTTCTTCATGAAAGTTTGGTACCAATATTCCATGCACGACATGCCTGCGTATGCCCTATTCTGCAGCCACTGTACAGCTGGTAAGTGGCCATGCCCAGTGTGCAGGCAACTACTTGAGTTCCTTTGGTTAAAAGCGGGTAAAAAATATTCCGCCATTGACACGCATCGGGCGTTTCTCAAAAGAGATCATCCGTTCAGACAGGACATAAGGAACTTCAAGAAGGGCAAAGTTGTGCTTGAAGAAAGACAGATAACAACGTTCAATGGTGCAGCTGTTAAGGCCGAGCTAGCCGCTCTCGTGCGTACTGAATCCAGTGTCCCAGTATTTGACGGATATGGTAAGGAGCACAACTGGACTCACGAGGCAGGCATAACGAAGCTCGACTATTATCACGAATTAGCACTTCCCCATAACATCGATGTGATGCACACCGAAAAGAATGTCGCAGAGTCCCTTTTTAACACAATCCTGAACATTTCTGAGAAAACAAAGGATAATGTCAAGGCTAGAGTCGATGTTAAGGAGCTGTGTGATAGGCCGGGACAACACATGCAGCCTCCTGAAGGCAAATGAAAAGGGTGGTTGAAGCCGCATTCATAGTTTGTGCTTGATAAGGACCAAAAGAAGGAGTCATTCACGTGGCTGAAATACGTCATGATGTTTCCTGATAGTTATTGTTCGAATATAAGCAAGGGAGTCAATATTGAGAAGGGAAAAGTCACTGGGATGAAGAGTCACGACTATCATATATGGATTGAGCGATTGATGCCGGTGATGCTTCGAGGTTATCTCCCTGAGCGTATCTGGCGAGTGCTAGCGGAGTTGAGCCATTTCTTCCGCACGGCCTGTGCTAAGAAGATATGTCCCGTGATGATTGAGAAGCTGCATGATCTAGTGCCGGAGTTGCTATGCAAGTTAGAGAAGATATTTCCTCCAGGCTTCTTTACTCCAATGCTACATCTCATTGTGCATCTCGCGAACGAGGCACTTTTGGGTGGACCGGTGCAGTTTCGTTGGCAGTTTTGTATTGAGAGAGAGTTCAAGTATATTCGGCTCAAATGTGGAAACAAAAATAAGATTGAAGCATGCATAGCTGAGGCAACTATCCTCCAGGAGATAGCAAACGCCACGACAACGTACTATGCGGATGAAGTTCCCACTATGCATAACCAGGTACCTCGGTACAATGTCGACGAGTCCAAGCGTGACCCCAAGCTCCTCCTCTTGAAGTTTCCCGGTGGCAAGGCCGATGGAGCAAAACCTCATACCTTGTCCAACCAAGGTAAGGAGTGCATAATGCTCTATGTGCTTATGAACATGGGGGAAGTGGTGGAGGACCAGAAGAAAGAGAGCGGGGAGGAGGAGGAGGAGGAGGTGCCCAGTTTCCTTAGGTAAAATGGCGACTTAATTACTTTGCAACTGGTAACTCGGTTTCGTTCTAATACGTATTTTCTCCTTCTAGCCAATTTGTGGATGAGGTGTGGCCGGGACCAACAGATCCCGATGCTGCGCAGTTGGATGCTCTTCTGAAAGGGGGTGCCCCGGGAAGAAGTTTCACGTCATGGTTCAGGGAAAAGGTAATCCGTAACCTATCCCTCTTAATTACCTGGCAACTTGGCCCTCTTATTACACGTAACTAATGCATGATTCGTACTAAACTTGTAGGGAGCTGATCCCACAGTGATGATGTCGGATGAGTTGAGATGTGTCTCTCAGGGTTTTAACAATAAAGTCAACATGTATGAGAAGTATGATGTGAATGGGTATCGCTTTCATATAGAGGGCCACCAAAATAGTCGCCCGGGTGCAAAAACTATAAATACCGGGGTCTTCACCAAGGGACAAGATGACTTTGATTACTACGGAAGGTTGCAGAACGTATACGAGCTGACGTTCAACAATGGGCCCGTAGAACTCAATCTCGTTGTGTTCAGATGCCACTGGTTCGATCCACACCATGGACACAAAAATACCCCTTCCATTGGGTTAGTTGAAGTTAGGCCTTCAACCACCTATAGAGGATCCGATGTCTTTGTTGTGGCTCACCAAGCAAAGCAAGTTTATTACTTGCCCTACCCATGCCAGAAAGAATACCTCCAGGGCTGGGAAGTCGTGTACCAGGTATCGCCACATGGTAAACTACCCATGCCCTCCGAGGACGATTAAAACAACATTAACCCTCAAACATACGAGGGAATTTTCTATCAAGAGCAAGAGAACTTTGGGGACTTTGGCTTAGAAGGTCTTGAGGACCTCGAGAACGATGCACACACCCGTGGTGAGATAGTCACGGATATAAGTGACAGAGATTCTCAACAAGGCACATGCCAATGATGAGCCTCAGAGTGATGATGATGATGAGCCTCCACCGTCCGAGGATCCCGACGCTTTATACGCACGTGATAGTGATAGTGATGATGGAGATGAGAATGAGCCTCAGAGTGATGATGGTGATTATTAGTATTTATGTATCTCGATGCTGTATGTATGTTATTTTGGATGATGATGATGATTGTGTGCGGATGTGCTACGATGAATTGATGATGATGTTATTTTGTATCTTGTCGATGTGCACGTGCTATTTAAAATACTCTATGTTCCATGACAATGATGAGTCTCCACCGTGCGAGGATCCCGAGGCTGAGAGTGATGACGAGTATTAGTATTTATTTTCATCTTAATTGCATTGCGTCTTTATGCTTCTTAATTGCATTGCGTCTTTATGCTTAATTGTTTTATTTTTCTCAATGCAAGTGATTGGCCAATATGAGCAGTGGCAAGGCATCACCGCAGTCCTTGCTTCAGGGGATAAAGAAGACAAAGAGTGGAAGAGCAACCACCTCAAGGTACGGCGCCGAGGAGGTAGGAGGAGGAGGAGGAGGGGATGTAGGACGAGGAGGAGGAAGAGGGGGACGTCCCCCGAGGTCAGACCGAGGAGGTACATTGCATCTTCATTATGCTTGGTATTTATTTTTCAACATGCTTCTTAATTGTTTACCTTTTCCGATTGCAGGAGGCCGAGGACGAGGTCGAGGACGAGGGCGAGGTACCGTCCTTCTAAGTGACATACCCTCCTCTTCCGGCGACGTGGCTTCACAGACCGCGTTCTCGGAGTCTCCAGACGAGGAGATTGACTCTCGAGACTTGGAAGCAGAGTCTCGAGACGAGGAGATGGTGACTGCGTCGGGGCCATCGAGTGCGTCGACGAAGAAGGCAAAGGTTCGTGGGGAAACAGAAGTCCCTAAGGAGGAGCCTGCCCCGGAGGCTCGGACCCTCATTGAACCTACTAGAACTGAGTAAGTGGCTATAGTTTCATTTCGTTGATACCAACTTGGCATGTACAAATGTTTGATTCTTGTGCAGCAAT
This sequence comes from Bromus sterilis, assembly GCA_950022295.1. Taxonomy (NCBI): domain Eukaryota; kingdom Viridiplantae; phylum Streptophyta; class Magnoliopsida; order Poales; family Poaceae; genus Bromus; species Bromus sterilis. The sequence continues at coordinate 4,138,944 of OX465597.1, read as the reverse complement.
TGGCTTCATCCTGCGGGGACCCGAGTCCCTGGCTGCATGCTTGGAGCTATCATTAGGAAGTTTTGGCCGGGCTTCTACACCACAGACAAAGGCGAGAGGAAGCTAGCCACAACTTGGAGACACTACGAGCTCGCAAATTGTCCCCCCTATGGGAAAGCTTCTGACGCCGTGATCAATAAGTTTTGGGTAAGGCAAAATCATGACTCTTCACACTTTTTTTGTTCATAGTTGATGACCCCGCCATGCTAACTCATGAATCCCACACTTTTTTGATGCATGATTTCAGAGATTCTATAGGGTGGCTCCGGAGCACCAGGAGACGGCGAACAAGACGTTGCAGGCTCATTGTAAGAGGTTGACTAATCAGCAGTTCTATAACCAGGGTCATACTGCCAGGAGTCAATACAACATGGCGAAATCGGGCAAGCCGTCGCCGAAGCATGAGAATGTCAAGTCACGCTCCACGATGAGCGAGGAACAGTACGACGAGGTAAGTAAATTCTCGATGAGATTCTATGTTGATGCTAAGTTGCAATTGCATCATCTCTTCTTCACATGCGTATTGATTTTTCAGGTTAGGCCCGATTGGGCCTATGGCAAGGAGGAGGCATGGAGGGCGTTGACTGCGAGGTGGCGCGGGGAAGACGAGGAGTGCAACGCCTTGAGCGAGCGGAACAAGGCGAACCGCGGCAGCGGGGGGACACATCGGGCTGGAAACCTAGGCAGTGAGCGCTACAAGGCCAAGCTGGTATACACATACCTGGAACAACCTGCTTTTATTTCCCCTCATGCATGTTCCTACTTGGTACTCATAAAATCTCTTTGGCGATGCAGGAGGATAAACTAGGGAGGCCTGTCAGCTCATATGAGTCATGGGACTCGATGAGGATGATGGCGCCCGATCTCTCCCAGCCTCAGCCTCAGCTTCCCGAGTACTTCGGCACTGCCCAGGAGGACGGTGCTAACTACCTCGAGGCGATGATCGCTTTTAATCCGGAGTTGGAAGACCCTAGAAGTGCGGAACCCGACCCCAGAGCGTTGGTCGTGTCTGGGGGAGGCCTTCAGCACGACCGTCTAAAGGTCATGGATAAGATGACCCCGCATAGTCCCAATTTGAGCCTCACGTGGATCAAGGCTACCCTCGGTCCCGACGACCCCGCACCGCCTCCTCGACGACGGCCTTCCTAGACTGGCTACGATGTAAGTTTCTCTCATTTCCATCCTTTCTGTGACAATACTACTTCCTCAGTGGCTTAGTTGATGAGATGGTTCAATTTTGTAATTGTAGGCTGCTTTCGAGGCGGCCTACAAGGCCCACAACGACGCATATTTGGTGGACCTTGCGCAGTGGAGACAGAGAGCACAAATACACGAGGAGTGGAAAGAGGCAAAAGAAGTTGTAAGTTCCAACCTTTCTTTTTTTCAAAAGATGACAAGTCTCAATTTTCATACTTTTGTGCAATGCCTGACATGTTAACTATCTTGCAGGCTCTAGAGAGTGCTCGGCTTACGGGAGTGCTCGTCGATATACCGCCACGACCTCCTCGAGCCGGGCTTAAGCCGGAGTTTGTATCACAGGGAGAGTTCGCCCAGAACTACTACTACACCGGCTTAACCCCGGTAATTTACTTGCCCAATCAGTTGCTACCACTTTCATGTGCCTTGGCGGTTGCTAACTATTGCTCAAACGTGTAGGGAACGGGAGCCTCCGGGACTGGAACCTTTGGTCGTGCTGCTGCCTCGCCGTCGGCGTCCCGCGCGGTCACACCGGTGCACCCTGGCCCCGGTGGTAGTGGTGCCTCGCGCGAGAGCACACCGATTCATGGTGGCGCGGGATCACCTGCTTCTGGTGCTGGTTCGACGGCGCCTCCGCACCGTCAGTCGCCTATCTTCACGTGCGGAGACCTCGGCTTCTCCGGCTCGACTCCCTCTCCGGACGTGACGAACTGCGGATGATGCTACGGCGGCCGGGTAGAGGTCTCTTTGTAGATGTTTAGCTCTTCTTGTAATGTGTATCGATACTATCTATCTTATTTTAGATGTTTGGATGTTGTTATACCGTGTATCGAAACGATGTGCATGTCTATCGATACTATCTATCTATCTATTATGCTCTATGTTGATGTGCATGTCTATCGATACTATCTATCTATCTATTATGTTCTTTGTTGATGTGCATGTGCTATATAATGATATGTGGATGAATACTGTGCAACTAGAAGTTTGTATATGCAGGAAACGTAGCAAAACAGAGAAAAATAGGTACCCTGCCAGTACCTACGCCGACGGCCAGGCCGTCGGCGTAGGCCCTCTGCCCAGATCACACGAGGGGGTGACGCGTGGCCTGCCTGGAAGGGGACCTACCCCGACGGCTAGGCCGTCGGCGTAGACCCCAAGCCCAGCCCACCCACAACTTGCCGCGTGGCAACCTACGCCGACGGCCCGGCCGTCGGCGTAGAGGGCGACCAGGCCTAACAGCCGTTAAGCCCAGTGTGGGGCCCACGAGCTCTACGCCGACGGCCCTACGCCGACGGCCACAAAAATCCCGTCGGGGGCCCGTATACGCCGACGGCCTGGCCTACGCCGACGGCTTTTAGGTCAAGCCCGAAGGAACCCTGGCCCGACGGCTATACGCCGACGACGGCCGTCGGGGTAGGCCTACGCCGACGGCATCCGGCCGTCGACGTATTGCCTCCGTCCCGTAGTGCCCCAAGGCGTTTTTTTTATGACCTAGCCTCAAAAATGGTAGTTTTATGCTATTTACTCATCTTGTTAGAAGGAGATGCAGACCACATGAACAAGCTAGCTAGCGGTCAACGTAACCAGCTGCGATGTTGCACGACTGATCGTCCTACTGCGAATCGACGATCACCCACCACAATTGAAAAACTGAATTAATAGTAAGAAAATTCAGTTACAGAGAGCTAAATAAAAAAATACAAACACAAGTAAGCATATAGAGGTTAAGAAATGGACTCGCGACTGAACTCGCGACTGAAAATACCACCCACCACAAACAGTGATGCAGTGAACTCGCTACAATGCAGGTCAAGCTGCCAACTCAACTATTTTGTTTTCGTACTGACCAAGCTTAATTCTAGTAGCCAGAGGACATACTGACTTCCTAAGTCAAGGATATGCATTATGTACTGATTATACAAGATGGACAATGAACTTCGGGTACAAAAAAATTACATAATAGGGTAACACACAAAACTTGAGACTAAAAAAACTTTCAGCAGCACAACACCAGACTATAATAAATTCTGAAAGTCGGGTTAAGTCATGCAAAAACAGAGAGCAAAGGTCAGGTTAAGTAGTTTCTTAATTTGCATGACAACACCAGACTATAACTTGTTCTCTTATTATCATAATGGCTATTAATTACAGCCCACCCTGCATTCTTGTGCATAGAAAATTTACTATCTAAACCACTAGTAAAAAGCTAAATAACATGACCTTGTAGAATGTTCTTCCTAGTTTCTTTAAGCGAACCAGATACTAATCAGAAATCAGAATACAAAGCTAGCAACTTGGAAAGAAGATGACAAGTCAATTTAAAAATATCATGGAAAAGAGAAACGTAGGTGAAAGCTAATTGGGATTTTGGAACAAAATCACTAGAATTTGGGTTGTTCACCTCCACACTGCACACACATAAAACAGGATTTTCAATACAAACAAAAGCAATGTCTTGACGTAGCACCTATGCACGGCCACCAACTGCAGCGCTGCCGAGATCACCTGCCACAGCTCCGCCGCGATCAACACCTACAGTTCCGCGAACACGTAGACAGAAGCCGCACACCATGCCGGACCAGCAGGCCCGGGGACAACCACACCGTCGAGCAGCCCGCCAGCACGCCAAATCGCCGATCATCACGCCGCTGTTGCCGTTGATATCTCAAAACTGTTTGCATCTTTCTTGTTTATCAAAGAGTAAGAACCGTCAACAGCAACAAAATACGGAAAAGACAGAGGTGGGCAAGCTTCGGGTTAACTCCACAAACGTAAAAAAATATCCAGCTTGATGTAATCTTACAACGTAAAAGACTTTTTTTATCTGAAAAACACGGAACGGCCACACCCTAATATAATCTTACAACCATGTTTTTGGTTCGGCGATGGCTAGTTCAGGATAGATGGAAGTTTTGGCTGGATTGATCGACCAGGGTGAAGAATAAGTTATTCTTCACCCAGGGTTATTAATAGACTAAACTCAAAAACAGTGCGCCACTATAAGGCTATTCCTTAGTAGTGCTGGCATGTGCAGACATGGCCTCGGGACACAAGAGACCGAAAGGTCAAGCATGAGTCACATGGATGATGTGATTGGCATGATGACCTACCTTGAACAACATACTGATGGTCGTGTCACACAGGGGAGGTATGTTCTTCAAGGATCGTGTAATCACTTAGAATAAACTATGAGGGATGTTTGTTTGAGTGGGAGTTCCAGAATTTTTTTTGAAACATGAACTCCATATGATGAACTTAATCTTCATGTCTTAGCAAATATCATTGTAGATAACATCATACCAATGTTTAGAACTATGGCTCTTTTAGTATGATAGAACTTAAGGTAAATGGGTCTTACTTCATTGATGTGTACCAACACCATTAGAGACATACTCATTAGTAATGACTTGCTAAACATAATACGAAGAACTGCTAGGAGATACACCTGACAACTCCGTAATCAAGGAAGATGATGATGAGTATCGCACTCACCGTCACTTATGAATGACTGTCCAATACACCATAATTCATTCTATGGAATCTGAATTGTGAATGCATGTTAACCAACACGTATGACGTGCTAGGTGAACTTGAAAGCACTTGGTCACAAATCAGAGTAATGAAATATGATTATATGGACGGGGTTTCTTTCAACTATGGTGGAAGGAACAACCTGCTGAGAAAGGAACTTGGAAAATGTATAAGATACATGGAACACCTTGTGTATAACTTGGACTACTGAATGACTGGTTACTTTGCGATAACTGGGGAGTTGCATCCGCTTCCTCCCAGTTACAAAGACCATGTCTGGACTATGTCATGAAGGAGAATCGTTCACCTGTCATGAGGTCATGGTTAAAGTTAAGAATTTAAGAGTAGAACCAATGCAGGAATGGTCGTTGACGGAGAAGGTATATTTGATATACGAGTTATAAATGTCTTACCAACGAAACACTAATTGCGGTTGATTAAGTATTCGATGCTTGAACTTACTGCTTGAGAGTGGCTTGAAAGGGATGAGGTGACAATTTGTGCTGACGGCAATCAATATAGTTGATGGTCGACAACACTCTCCCTCTACATCTTTCAATTGATTAATATATGAATAAATTTTATAATCGTTTGAATGAGGACTTTATTAGTGTGTCTTGCATCTCGCAAAGACAATTATTCATATTAGTGAGAAACAAGTCAGTTGTTCTCCTTTTATGAATGATATCTCTTATGGTCACATGACGATTATGAATGATTTATTCTTATATTGATGATAGTTGTTTGATCATTTATAAGAAATATTGTAATGCCAAGAAATATCCAGGCTTAATAATGACACTACAGTTTAAGTCATGAATGGTATGATGATGTCTTAAGATACTTGATCTCTTGACACATACAAACCAAGCCTTTTAGGTGAGATGACTAAAACCTCGCATTCTGGTAAACAGAATGTGTACTGATTGTTGAATATCATACATTGTGATGTATCATATGTCAACATGTGGTGAATTTCATTATTTTGTGAACTTCATAGGTGGACTTAGATGAATATATGTATTCACTAATGAAACATGAGTCTGAAATAGTTTGATATGATCAAAAGGGATTTCAGAGTAAAGATAGATATTAAATTAACAAGAAAGACAAGTCTCTACGATTTGATCAAAGTGACAAATATTTTGAGTTAGTCTTGGGCATAAAGACTTGTGTGAAAGTTGTTCCACAAATTGCAATGTCTTGAGACACTTCAATATGATTGACGTGCCTGAACATTGTGATCATATTCTATCGAAAAGTGTATGGTCTAAGTTATCTCTTACCAAGTTACGTTATTATTGTTTAGAGTTATTAATTTAATATGCAAACACTCACTTCAGCCTAGGGAACCATCTGAGTTCGTGGAAACCAACACTATATATGTCATGGTGTGTTGTGGTTTCTAGGAAGCTTGATTTATGTAAGATAAATTATCTTTGTAGTATATCCTTAGACAACTATGGATGCATCTTCCACAACTAGAACCAAAAGGAGCAAAACTTGTATTGCTATGATTGGTGTTTGTCAAGAATTGTTCTTGATAAATGTGGTAATGGAAGAAAAGTGAAAGTTCAACCAAGGTAATTGACCTTGCCTCCAAATGTCAGAGCAATGCAACGGAATATGTTCTGGAAGCAAAGCTCTACAATAAGAGGAGAAACTAATGATAATGACCATGATCTTCTGATGGGAGATTTTACTGAGAAAGGTAGGATTCAAGAATATATATTTTCCCCTGGTGCAAAATGATATTCATGATTCACTTGTCATGTTAATGGAACAAGACATTCCTACGAACTACAAAGAAGCGATGGTGGACCTAAGTACGAGATATGACTATGAGTCATGAAATCCTATGTTGAGTTACATTTAAGATTGCTTGAATCTTATCAAGTAAGGAGGTTACTTGATATTCACAATAACTTCAGAGTTATGAGGAATAAATGTGAACATCAAAGGGACGTCAAGATTGGTTTGTCACAAAGATTGTTTCTGACAAATTCAATGGGTTGACTACAATGTGTAGCAATGCTTGAGTCAAAGGGATATTCACTACGATTGATCCGGGATTATTATCAATACCGTGACTTCCTCAAATCCTGTATTTGAAGAAGTGTTGTAATTGGTACAACAAGAAGGTTTTGGAAAAACATATGGATACTAGTGTCTCGTAAACTGAATTCTCATTTTGATGGATGATCAAAGGATTTTGGACTTAACCAAAATATCGAGGAAACATGCATTTGCATGAAACTGAGTGGGAGCTGAATAGTTTCCTGAAACTTAATATGTAGACGACATATTTTGAGTGGGAGCTATGGGAGTATTATCCTAGACTTATATGTAAATGACATATTTGAGTAGGAGCCATGTGGTTAGTATCCTGAACTTAATATGTGTCTGACATATCTAAGTGGGAGCCATGTGGATGTTATCCTTGTCTTATATGTGGCCGACATATTTGAGTGGGAGCAATATGAGTGTTATCCTATAACTTAATATGTGCATGACATATTTGAGTGGGAGCATGATAACATTCTCATATATGGATACCATATTAAGAATGGTGCAGTTGGTGTTAATGATTATTTGAATCTTTCATAAATGAAGATGAATAAGTATTAAGCATTGAAGATCTATTAAGATAGATATGTGTTTAATAACATTGAGTCGTAATACTTTCCTGGATAAGATTCTGAAGGAGTTCAGAATGGGACAAGTCAAGAAGTGGTCCTTACTTGTATATCCAAGAGAAGTGTTGAGTTAATCTCAGTACAAGAACAATGGTTAATGGTTAATGAAAGAAATGGATGTGTTGGATCCTCTATGCCTTTGTCATAGGTTCTTTCATATAAAACCAGAGTTATGTACTCGACGTAATGTGACCCAAGTTCTTAGTAGTAAGAACATGTTGTGATATGATTTATGAGTAAATCATTGAACAAAGAGTTAAGTTTATCCTTCAGTGTCTGAAGAGAACTGAGGATACATCTCAAATTTGTAAAGGATAGTGGACTTGACCATAAATGTTATGCTGGTTCAAGTTTTGACACTAACATAGAAAATTGAGATATCATACTAATGAATGCCTAAGTTGAAAGAAACATGGTTAGACATCAAAGTTGCATACAATGCACTAAGGATTGAATCTACATTGATGTGGCTACTTTAGAAGTAGCAGGAGTTATATTATGGCTTAAGAAGTTCGACTTCTGATTGAGTGAGTTTCAAGTGTGTATGACTATGGGAAAGTCCGCGTGACCCACCGGATGTCATTGCTATGACACAGCAAACGAAGTCTCACTTCACCGCCAAATATATATACCTCATCATTATAATGGATAATGAAGGAATGTCAAATTAGGTGACATTATGATTTGCAACAGGACATACGGTTCTGAATGGTACCCAGACCGTTGATACTGTTGGATATGTGCCCTAGAGACAAATTAATAAAGATATTTGTCACATATCCATTTTGTTCATAATACGTTTTATACTGTGCTATAACTGTATTACTTGGAAATACTAATACAGGTGTAGTATAAAACATGGTCCGTAGTTTAACTCGGGTAAACTATCTCATTGGGCAATTGATTGATCAAGCTTTCCTGATCATGGCGACACTTAAGTCCATTGACAATGAGGTCATATCATTAGGGGAATGATGTGATGGACAGACACCCACGTAAAGTAATGCAATGTGATCGAGTCACATAGTTCAGCGTTGCTATGACTTTGTAACGTATGGCTTAGTCCTTAGACCGTAATGATCATACTTAATCACGATCTATGAGGAGACTTTGATTTGTATCCCACCGCCTGAATGAAATATGCTGGCTATAACGGTGCACTTTGGGTATTCCGAAATAGATGGTTGATGAGTATGTTAATAGATCAAAGCGGGATTTGTCAGTCCTTGTGACAGGACAGGTACTCTGGGCCCACTCGGTGATATTGCATCAACCCCTTGCAAGGACGTGACTAGGTCACAAGAGATGCAATGATCATGGACGAGAAAAGTTGTTTGTCGTGAACGAGATGTGAACATGGTATGTGGGATACCGACGATCAAACCTCGAACAAACAAAGTACCGCATCACAAAGGGATTACGTCGTATCATTAACGGTTTCCAAAAGCGATTGAAGCTCATTCGATGGAAGCGCAGGGGCTGTCAAGGATTGTAACCAGGTCCAACTGACTAGTCATTGGTCAATGAGAAGAGTCTCGACCATGTCTGCTGTTTCCCGGACCGTTAGGGTGTTACACTTAAGGGCAATTGATGCATAGGACAGTTACGGGATCAATCGGTGAAATAGGAGAAATCACCGGAATAGTTCCGGAGGAGGACGGAATGGTTTCCGGACATTTTGAATAGTTCAAAATAAAGTTTAATTTTTTTAATAATGTTTTTATTATTTAATTATCTGAATTAAATATTTAAAACTTATTAAATAATTAAAAATAATGGAAAAAGGCTATATGGGCCTTTGAGGCCCATTAGGGGAGGAGGGGGTTCCCCCCCTTGGGCTTGGCGCCAAGGGGTGGGGCCCAACCCCCCCTTGGCCGGCGCACCCCTCCCCCCTTGGGGGTTTAGTCCCACATGGGGGAGGGAAGAGGGATCACACCCCCCCTTGGCCTTTATATAGAGGGGTAGACCCCCCTTTTTCCATACAACAATTGATCTCCTTCTTCTTCCTTCTCGTTTTCCGGAAGTGGACTCCCCTTGTTAGGAGTCTGCACCAGGATCTGAGTTCTCCACCATAAGGCAGGCCGTCGCTCTGCCGGAGTCGGGATCCGTAGCCGTCTTTCTTCCGCTGCTCGCCTGGTCCGGAGCCCGGAAGGAACATCGATTGTGCCGTACGTGTATAATCTCTTCGAGGCACTACACCTGTGGTGCTGCTTCGTCGCTGGAGGTTTGCCGGGAGTCATCCTCGCCGGTGGTGGTCTTCTACACGACAGGGAGGTCGTAGTTCTGAGTCTACGCCAACCACGTTCGCAAGAACGTTTCCCTTTTTCGGTCTTCAAAGGTATGAACACCGATTCCCTCCGTTACTTTACATCGCCATAGCATAGATCTTGGGTTCAGGTACCGTAGGTGTGAAAAATTTGTGTTTTCTTCCCCGTATCCCAACAGTGGTATCATGAGCTAGCTATGCGTAGATGTATTGTATGGATAGAACACATCTAGGATGTGGGCATCGAATCTTCATTCGTTACCCTCCCACGTGTACTCATTGAGCATTGCGGCAATGTTTGATGAAGCGGCCCCGACCGACCTTACGCGTTTACGCGAGACTGGTTCCACGCTTGACATATGGCTTGTACCATATAAAGTGGCTGGGGGGGTGTCTGTCTCTCTGCATTAGCGATGCGAAGATGTTTGCAACGGAGGGCCCCGACAGGGGTGTAATAGAGACGGATAAGAGACGGTGTTGTGGCATGTTTTTTCGCAGGATAGAAATCGGTTCTCTCTCTCGAAACCCCTAGCAGCCACGTAAAACTTGCACAAGCTAAAGTAGAAAGACGTTTTAACTTTGCTTTGCATGAAGGGGGATCATAGGTTGTATGATTTAAAGTTTTACTTCCTGTTTTATGCTAGTATGCTAGATATATCGACGGTAGCACGAAACAGGACCATCTCTCACAATACCAACATTGTGTTCTCCCTTTTGATGGGCACCACCTGGAAGGTTCTCCCATATGGCTTGATGCTCCGTACATACCGGAGTTGTCCTACATATTTAACGGAGCTTGCATGAGGTTGGGTTCGGCGAGCCTGGCATATGCAGATATGGCCTTGCCTGAATAGCTAACATCAAGGTTCGATTGGCAGGCTTGACGTATGTAGATGCGGGCCTGGAACACAGAAGACCGAAAGGTCGAGCACGAGTCACATGCCTGATGTGATTGGCTTAGAGGCCTACCTGGTTCGCATACTGGGCCGTACATATCGGGGGATGTATGGGGGCTGGGATTGTGTAATCACTTAGTTAAATTGAGGGGTGTTTATCTAAGTGGGAGCTTTCTAGAATTTTAAGATTAAATTGAAACTCCACATTATGAACAGAAGTCTAAATTGTATCATTGTGAATCCAACATTGTAGATGGCAGCACCTCGCCCCTCGTTCAACTTAGGATCATTCCTAGAGAAAGATAAGCTAAAAACAGATGGGACAAACTTCACCAACTGGTTCCGCACCCTGAGGATTCTCCTCGTTCCCCTCAAAATGGCATACGTACTAGAGGACGCGCTAGGTGACGCACCAGCAGATGATGCCAGTCAGGACGAGAAGAATGTCTATCTCTCCAGGACTGATGATTACAACCTTGTCCAGAGTGGCATGCTCTACTCCATGGAGGCTGAGCTGCAGAAACGCTTTGAGAGGATGGGTGCATATGAGATTATCACCGACCTCAAGGCGGTCTTCGCACCTCAAGCCAGGGCTGAACGGTACGAGGCTTCTGAAGCCTTCTTCTCAGCAAAGATGGACGAGCACGGCAGCGTGAGTGAGCACGTGGTCAAAATGTCTAGCTACGTTCAGCGCTTGAATGCTCTGGAATGTCAGATTCCAGATGAACTTGCGGTTGATAGGGTGTTGCAGTCGCTTCCCCCTAGCTACAAAGGTTTTGTGCTGAACTACAACATGCAGGGGATGACCAAAACCCCTTCTAAGTTGTTCGCCATGCTAAAGAGCGCTGAGGTTGAGATCAAGAAGGAGCACGCCGCCTTCATGGTCAACAAGACCACTGACTTCAAGAAGTCAAGCAGACGGGAGAAGGCCAGGAGAGGTGGCCCCAGGAGGGATGGCAAGTCAGTTGCCGCTCCTCCCAAGGCACCCAAGCCTAAACTCGGAGTGGAGTGCTTCTACTGCAAGGGTGAAGGTCACTGGAAGCGCAACTGTCCCAAGTACCTAAAGGACAAAAAGGCTGGCAAGGTCGCCAAGAGAGACGAAGGTATATTTGATATACATATTGTTGATCTTCTCTTGACAAGCGCTGGGAACACATCCTGGATATTTGATACAGGGTCTGTCGCTCATATTTCTAATTCCATTCAGGGACTAGGGAATAGGAGACGCTTAGTCAAGGATGAAGTGACGATGCGCGTGGGGAATGGCTGCCAGATTGAAGTCTTGGCGGTCGGCACGAAGCATCTTAGTCTCCCTTCGGGATTGGTTTTAGTTCTGAATAAATGTTACTATGTACCCGCGTTGAGTGTGAACATCGTGAGTGGCTCTTGCTTGAAGCGAGACCACTATTCTTTTAAGTCTGATACAATTGGTTGTTCGATTTATAAGGATGATATGTTTTATGTTCACGCACCGGAGTCGCATGGTTTATTCATACTTAATCTCGATGGTGACGTGAGTCACGTTAACAATATTGAGGCCAAAAGATTGAAGAATAATGAAGATCACATGATGATGTGGCATTGCCGACTTGGTCATATTGGTGTAAAACGCATCGAGAAGCTCCATAAGGATGGACTTCTTAAGTCATTGGATTTTGAATCCCTTGATACATGTGAACAATGCCTCATGGGCAAAATGACAAGGACTCCATTCAATGGTGTGATGGAGCATGCAGATGTCTTATTGGGGATCATACACACGGATGTATGTGGACCCATGAACGTCCTCACTCGCAATGATCTTCGTTACTTCGTGACCTTTACTGATGACTTGAGTAGATATGGGTATATTTACTTCATGAAGCACAAGTCTGAAACCTTTGAAAAGTTCAAGGAATTTCAGAATGAGGTCGAAAATCAACTCGGAAGAAAAATCAAGCACCTTCGATCGGATCGAGGTGGCGAGTATTTGAGTCACGAGTTTGGCAATCATCTGAAGTCTTGTGGCATAGTACCATAGCTTACGCCGGCAGGTACACCTCAGAGAAACGGTGTGGCTGAGCGACGTAATCGAACCCTATTGGATAGTGTACGATCGATGATGTCTCATACTGATTTTCCTGTGTCATTCTGGGGGTATGCATTAGAAACTGCCATTCATATTCTTAATAGGGCACCATCCAAATCCGTAAAGACAACACCATTTGAACAATGGTATGGCACTAAACCTGAGTTGTCTCACCTGAAGATCTGGGGTTGTGAGGCTTATGTTAGGAAACTACAGCCTAACAAACTTGAATCCAAGGCGGATAAGTGCATCTTTGTGGGCTATCCCAAGGAAACTTGTGGGTACACATTCTACAACAAGTCTGACAACAAAACGTTTGTTGCCAAGACGGGACACTTTCTTGAGAAGGAGTTTCTCGCGAAAGAGTTGAGTGGGAGGAAAATAGACCTCGATGAAGTAACTGACCAATCACTCCAATTGGATGAAATGGCTACGGAATTTGTTCTGGAACCATCTTCCACAGTGGGAGTTGAAGAGAATGGCCAGAACGACATTCATAACGATCATGACATTAATGATGATCATGATGAGAATGAAGAGGAACCTTTTATGCCCCGTAGGTCATCAAGAGTCCGTCAACCTACTGAGTTTTACGGACAGCTTTTGAATGCAATCTCGGCTGATGAGTCGGATGAACCTACGAGTTACAAAGAAGCAATGGAGGGACCCGAGTCCGAGAAATGGCTTGAAGCCATGAAATCCGAAATAGACTCCATGTACACCAACAAAGTATGGACTTTGGTGGATATTCCCGAGGACCGCAAGGCCATCGAGAATAAATGGATTTTCAAAAAAAGACTGACGCAGACGGAAACGTATCTGTCTACAAAGCTCGACTTGTCGCGAAGGGTTTCCAACAAATTCAAGGAGTTGACTACGAGGAGACGTTCTCTCCTGTAGCGATGATAAAGTCTATTCGGATCCTACTAGCAATAGCTGCATATCATGATTACGAGATATGGCAGATGGATGTGAAAACTGCATTCCTAAATGGCAACATTGAGGAAGAGTTGTATATGATGCAACCAGAGGGGTTTGTCGATCCAAGGAATGCTGGTAAGGTTTGCAAGCTTCAACGGTCCATCTATGGGTTGAAGCAAGCATCTCGGAGCTGGAATCTTCGATTTGATGAGGTCATTAAAGCTTTTGGATTTGTCCAAAACGTCGAAGAGTTCTGCGTCTATAAGAAACTGAGTGGGAGCTCTGTAGCATTCCTTGTGTTATATGTAGATGACATATTACTAATAGGGAACGATAAGAAATTCTTAGAGGAAGTGAAGGAATATCTGAATGGACAATTTTCCATGAAGGACCTGGGTGAAGCTGCGTACATACTGGGGATTAAGATCTATAGAGATAGACCTAATCGACGGTTGGCCTTGAGTCAGAACACTTATATTGACAAGATTTTGAAAAGGTTCAAAATGGATGACTCCAAGAGAGGTCTCTTGCCAGTTATAAAAGGTGTCAAATTAAGCGTGACTCAATGCCCGACCACAGCTAAAGAGGAAGAGGAGATGTCCTCAAAGCCCTATGCCTCAGCCATAGGTTCTCTCATGTATGCTATGTTATGTACCAGACCGGATTTAGCGTTGGCCATTAGTATGACTAATCGTTACCAGAGTAATCCGGGAATGGCTCATTGGACAGAAGTAAAGAACATCCTTAAGTACTTGAGAAGAACCAAGGATCTCTTTCTCGTTTATGGAGGAGTTGATGAGGAGCTCACCGTAAAGGGTTACGTTGATGCAAGCCTCGGCTCAGACCTAGATGACTCGAAATCCCAGACGGGATATGTTTTCATGTTGAACGGTGGCGCGATTAGATGGAGGAGCGGCAAACAGTTAGTCGTCGCTCAATCTTCAATGGAGTCGGAGTATATTGCCGCTTGCAAAGCGTCAAACGAGGCGCTGTGGCTGAAGAAGTTCGTGATCGATCTTGGCGTCTTTCCCAGTTGCACTGACCCCGTGGGAATCTTCTGCGACAACACGGGTGCCATTGCTAACGCGAAGGAGCCAAGAACTCACTCTACAGCCAAACACATTCTCCGAAAGTTCCATGTGACGCGAGACTACGTCAGGGATGGACACACTAGGATTCACAAGATACATACGGATCTGAACGCAGCAGACCCAATGACTAAACCTCTTCCACAGGGCAACTTTGAAGAACACCGAGAGACCATTGGTGTTAGATACATACCTGATGTAAACTAGTGTAATTTGTACTCTAGTGCATGTGGGAGACTATTGGATATGTGCCCTAGAGACAAATTAATAAAGATATTTGTCACATATCCGTTTTTTTCATAATACGTTTTATACTGTGCTATAACTGTATTACTTGGAAATACTAATACAGGTGTAGTATAAAACATGGTCCGTAGTTTAACTCGGGTAAACTATCTCATTGGGATATTGATTGATCAAGCTTTCCTGATCATGGCGACACTTAGGTCCATTGACAATGAGGTCATATCATTAGGGGAATGATGTGATGGACAAACACCCACCTAAAGTAATGCAATGTGATCGAGTCACATAGTTCAGCGTTGCTATGACTTTGTAACGTATGGCTTAGTCCTTAGACCGTAATGATCATACGTAATCACGATCTATGAGGAAACTTTGATTTGTATCCCACCGCCTGACTGAAATATGCTGGCTATAACGGTGCACTTTGGGTATTCCGAAATAGATGGTTGATGAGTATGTTAATAGATCAAAGCGGGATTTGTCAGTCCTTGTGACAGGACAGGTACTCTGGGCCCACTCGGTGATATTGCATCAACCCCTTGCAAGGACGTGACTAGGTCACAAGAGATGCAATGATCATGGACGAGAGAAGTTGTTTGTCGTGAACGAGATGTGAACACGGTATGTGGGATACCGACGATCAAACCTCGGACAAACAAAGTACCGCAGCACAAAGGGATTACGTCGTATCGTTAACGGTTTCCAAAAGCGATCGAAGCTCATTCGATGGAAGCGCAGGGGTTGTCAAGGATTGTAACTAGGTCCAACTGACTAGTCATTGGTCAATGAGAAGAGTCTCGACCATTTCTGCTGTTTCCCGGACCGTTAGGGTGTTACACTTAAGGGCAATCGATGCATAGGACAGTTACGGGATCAATCGGTGAAATAGGAGAAATCACCGGAATAGTTCCGGAGGAGGACATAATGGTTTCCGGACATTTTGAATAGTTCAAAATAAAGTTTAATTGTTTTAATAATGTTTTTATTATTTAATTATCTGAATTAAATATTTAAAACTTATTAAATAATTAAAAATAATGGAAAAAGGCTATATGGGCCTTTGAGGCCCATTAGGGGAGGAGGGGGTTCCCCCCCTTGGGCTTGGCGCCAAGGGGTGGGGCCCAACCCCCCCTTGGCCGGCGCACCCCTCCCCCCTTGGGGGTTTAGTCCCACATGGGGGAGGGAAGAGGGATCACACCCCCCCTTGGCCTTTATATAGAGGGGTAGACCCCCCTTTTTCCATACAACAATTGATCTCCTTCTTCTTCCTTCTCGTTTTCCGGAAGTGGACTCCCCTTGTTAGGAGTCTGCACCAGGATCTGAGTTCTCCACCATAAGGCAGGCCGTCGCTCTGCCGGAGTCGGGATCCGTAGCCGTCTTTCTTCCGCTGCTCGCCTGGTTCGGAGCCCGGAAGGAACATCGATTGTGCCGTACGTGTATAATCTCTTCGAGGCACTACACCTGTGGTGCTGCTTTGTCGCTGGAGGTTTGCCGGGAGTCATCCTCGCCGGTGGTGGTCTTCTACACGACAGGGAGGTGGTAGTTCTGAGTCTATGCCAACCACGTTCGCAAGAACGTTTCCCTCTTTCGGTCTTCAAAGGTATGAACACCGATTCCCTCCGTTACTTTACATCGCCATAGCATAGATCTTGGGTTCGGGTACCGTAGGTGTGAAAAATTTGTGTTTTCTGCCCCGTATCCCAACAGATACAACCTCTTCCACGGGCAAGCATGATCAATAAGGAGTTATGATCCAGAGAAAATGCAACTAGATTATTTGTACTCTAGTGCAAGTGGGAGATTGTTGGGAATGTGCCCTAGAGGCAAATAAAATATTTTTTATCGAGCATATTCCATTAGTTCATAATACGTTTGATACTATGCTATAACTATATTAAGCGGAAACATTAATACAGGTGTGGTATACAAACAACCAGGTCCCTAGTAAACCCTAGTATACTAGTCCATTGGGCGATTGATGATCAAGGTTTCCTGATCATGAGACAATGGCGTCTATTGACAATGGAGTCGTATCATTGGATAATGATATGATGGACATACACCCACCAG
Organism: Bromus sterilis; assembly: GCA_950022295.1. Classification (NCBI taxonomy): domain Eukaryota; kingdom Viridiplantae; phylum Streptophyta; class Magnoliopsida; order Poales; family Poaceae; genus Bromus; species Bromus sterilis. The sequence goes on along the minus strand of OX465597.1, from coordinate 4,121,923 downwards.
AAGTGTTGCGATGTGATCAAGTCACATAGTTCGACATTGCGATAACTATAACGTAGTGACCAGATCCTTTGACCGTAATGATCATACGTAATTGTCATCTATGAGGAGACTTTGATTTGTATCCCACCACCTGACTGAAATATGCTGGCCATAACGACGCACTTTGGGTATTCCGAAATAGATGGTTGATGAGTATGCAAATAGATCAAAGCGGGATTTGTCCATCCGTGTGACGGATAGGTACTCTGGGCCCACTCGGTGATATTGCATCATAAAGTTTGCAAACGTGTGACTAGGTCACGGAGTTGTAATATCACGGGAACGAGTAAACTTGTTTTTTGAGAACGAGGAAGAACTAGGTATATTGGATACCGATGATCAAACCTCGGACAAGCAAAGTACCACAGGACAAAGGGAAGAGGCACACGGTTAACGGATCCAACAGCGATTCAAGTTCATTCGATGGAAGCGCAGGGGCTATCAAGGATTGTAACCAGGTCCAATTGATTAGTCATTGATCAATGAGAATTGTCTCGATCATGTCTGCTGTTTCCCGGACCGTAGGGTGTTACACTTAAGGGTACTCGACGCAGTAAGGATTGATTCGGGATCACCGGAGAAATTGGAGAGAACACCGGAATTGTTCCGGTGATGACCGGAATTGTTCCGATGAAGGCCGGAAGTTGCTCCGGGTATTTTGAAATGTTCAAAATATATTTAATAATGTTTAATTATTTAATTATCTGAATTAAATATTAAAATATAATTAAAAAATGAATTAAAAGGCATATGGGCCTCATAGGGCCCATTAGGGGGAGAGGGAGTCCTCCCCCATGGGCCATGGCGCCATAGAGGGGCCCACCCCCTTTATTTGGTGCGCCACCCCCTCCCTTGGGATTAGTCCCACCCCGGAAGTGGAGGGGGGGTGGCACCCCTCCTTGGCCTATATAAGGAGGGGTAGAGGTGCCCTTTTAATCATCAATTTTTTTGAGACAAGTTTCTCATCTCTCTCCCTCCTTTCTCCTTCCTCGAGTGGACTCCCCTTGTTTGGAGTCTACACTTGGTTGGGGATTTCTCCACTATATGCACGCCGTCGTGCTGCTAGAATCGGGATCCGAATGCATCTTCTTTCCGCTGCTCTACTGGTTCGGAGCCCGGAGGGACGTCGGGTATACTGTATGTGTATAATCCCGCGAGGCACTACACTTGTGGTGCTACTTCATCGTCGTGGTCGTATCGCGAGGTCTTCATCAGCAACGTTCCGACGGGGACGTAATCCTGTCATTGGTCTGCAAGGATCGGGTGGCTACAGGAGTCATTGTGGATCTGCGCGGCATCGGGGATTGCCGGTACGACTACACCAACCACGTTCATGTGGGAACGTTTCCCGCTTAACGGACTACATACTGGTATGTGACCTATCTCTGTCCGTTACTTGCATCAGCATAGCATAGTTCTTGGGATTGGGTATCGTAGGTTATGACAAATTTGTGTTTTCTGCCCCGAACCCCAACAGTGGTATCAGAGCAAAACTATGCGTAGATGTATTGAACGGATAGAACACATCTAGTATGTGGGCATCAATTCTCCAATTGTTACCCTCTCACGTGTACTCATTTAGCGGTGCGGCAATGTTTGATGAAGCGGCCCCCAACCGACCTTACGCGTTTACGCGAGACTGGTTCCACGCTTGACATATGGCTTGTACCATATAAAGTGGCTGGGGGGGTGTCTGTCTCTCTGCATTAGCGATGCGAAGATGTTTGCAACGGAGGGCCCCGATAGGGGTGTAATAGAGACAATTGCGGGATTGGTGTTGTGGCTTGTTTTCGCAGGATAGAAAGCGGTTCTTTTCTCGAAACCCCTAGCAGCCACGTAAAACTTGCAAAAGATAAAGTAGAAAGGCGTTTTCAACTTTAATTTGCATGTCGGGGGGAATCATAGCATGTATGATTTATACTGTTGCATCCTGTTTTGCTAATATGTTAGATATACGACGGTAGCATAATAGGATGATCCCTCACTAATCCAACAAAGTGTCCTTCCTTAGTGAAGCACCATTTGGAAAGTCCTTCATTATGGAGGCATCACGTGTCACACGGGTGTCAAACATTTTTACATTCACAAGAGATGGGTGGAGCAAGCCTAGCATGTCCAGAAACATGGCCTTGCATACGCGGAATATACTCACTAAGGTTATTGTGGAGAGCCTCGCATGTGCAGACATGGCCTCGGGACACAAGAGACCGAAAGGTCGAGCATGAGTCACATGGATGATGTGATTAGCATGATGGCCTACCTTGAACAACATACTGATGGTCGTGTCACACGGGGGAGGTATGTTCTTCAAGGATCGTGTAATCACTTAGAATAAACTATGAGGGATGTTTGTCTGAGTGGGAGTTCCAGAATTGTTTTTTGAAACATGAACTCCATATTATGAACTTAATCTTCATGTCTTAGCAAATATCATTGTAGATAACATCATACCAATGTTTAGAACTATGGCTCTTTTAGTATGATAAAACTTAAGGTAAATGGGTCTTACTTCATTGATGTGTACCAACACCATTAGAGACATACTCATTAGTAATGACTTGCTAAACATAATACGGAGAACTGCTAGGAGATACACTTGACAACTCCGTAATCAAGGAAGATGATGATGAGTATCGCACTCACCGTCACTTATGAATGACTGTCCAATACACCATAATTCATTCTATGAAATCTGAATTGTGAATGCATGTTAACCAACACGTATGACGTGCTAGGTGAACTTGAAAGCACTTGGTCACAAATCAGAGTAATGAAATATGAGTATATGGACGGGGTTTCTTTCAACTATGGTGGAAGGAACGACCTGCTGAGAAAGGCACTTGGAAAATGTATAAGATACATGGAACACCTTGTGTATAACTTGGACTACTGAATGACTGGTTACTTTGCGATAACTGGGGAGTTGCATCCGCTTCCTCCCAGTTACAAAGACCATGTATGGACTATGTCATGAAGGAGAATCGTTCACCTTTCATGAGGTCATGGTTAAAGTTAAGAACTTTAAGAGTAGAACCAATGCAGGAATGGTCATTGACGGAGAAGGTATATTTCATATACGAGTTATAAATGTCTTTCCCACGAAACACTAATTGCAGTTGATTAAGTATGTGATCCAGAAGCAATTCCGATCTCCTCCGCCATCGCCGACAAGCTTCGGGGGATCAGAATTCCTGTGTCGGCACCCTGCCGGGACGGGGAAGTGCCCCCGGATTCATCTCCATCGACGTTGCTTCCTCCCTCCATGAAGCGGGAGTACTTCTCCCTCGGGGCTGAGGTTTCTACCAGTAGCTATGTGTTCTTCTCTCTCTCCCATGATGTGATCTTCGTTGTGATCATAGGCTATGTTAATCTAGGGTGATCCCATGATATTTCCCCTTCCTCTATGTATTGGATTGATGTACTCAATTGATCTTATCTAGTATAATCCCCGAGACCAAGGTGACAACGGTCTATTGGACATGGGTTAGAAGAATATTATCATGAGTGATTTCCTCTTTTGTGTGTTGATTGAAGATTGAGTGTCTCTTGGTGCTTGTCTTTGACTATCCTTGAGATATGTTGTGGTGATTGTGGTACTCTCTTTGGATGACCGCAGTGACATTGGGAAATCCATAGATTGAGAACTACGAACTTTGAGGTGTGCTTTTGTAGCCCTACATAATTCTCATGCTCTCTTGACCACAAAGGAATGACCTCCGAGTGCGTCTCCATTGCATGATTTATGGGAAATATCATGTGATTAGACTATGTTAATGTTGTTGGGAGTTGCCACTAGTGAAAGTATGAAGCCTAGGCCTTGTTTCCATCATTGTTACACCGTTTGCACTCACTTTTGTTACATGTTTGCTTGCTGCACTTTTTATTACAGATTTATATTACCTTGCTTTGCTACACCTATCACCCATATTTTACCATCTCTTCGCCGAACTAGTGCACCTATACAACTCCTAGTTGTATTAGGTGTGTTGGGGACACAAGAGACTTCTTGTATCTTAATTGCAGGGTTGCTTGAGAGATACCATCTTCAACTTCTACTTCCCTGAGTTCGATAAACCTTAGGTTATCCACTTGAGGGAAATTGCTGCTGTCCTACAAACCTCTGCGCTTGGAGGCCCAACATAGTCTACAAGAATATAAGCGTGCGTAGACATCAAGCTATTTCTGGCGCCGTTGCCAGGGAGGTGAGTGCTTGAAGGTATATCTTTAGATCTTGCAATTAAATCTTTTCATTTCTTGTTTTTATTTTCACTAGTTAGGCTTATGGAAAATTGCAATCTTAGTTCGCTGCTTCGGGGAGGCCGCTTTACCACACCCGTGGTAGAGAAGTCTCCTCCACGTAATGAATGTATCCCATTCAAAATGCCACTTGGGATAATTGAAAAGGTTATGAATGATCGTTATGCAGGGGATGGAACAGTCCATCCTAGTGTTCATCTGTTGAAACTTACACAAATTTGTGAGTTATTTAAGATTTCAGGTTTGACAAGAGATGAAGTCATGAGGAAATTATTTGCCTTGTCACTGAAAGGAAAAGCATTGGAATGGTATAGGCTACTACATGATTCTCACCTGCTGGATTGGGAAGAGATCCAGTCTCTCTTTTACTCCAAGTTTTATCCTCTTCATGAAGTCCATGAGAATAGGAATTATGTTTATAATTTCTATCCCCATGACGGAGAGAGCATAACTCAAGCTTGGGGGAGACTGAAAACTCTGATGTAAAATGTCCTAACCATGGGCTCCCCAAAGATATGATTATTACTAATTTCTATGCAAGGCTATCTCGACAGGATAAAGACTTGATCGATGCTTCCTCGATGGGTTCTTTCACAAACGAAAAGATTGATGCTAAATGGGAACTCCTTGAAAGAATTCAATGCAATACTGAAGATTGGGAGATCGAAAAAGGTAAAGAGTCAGGTATAATTTATGAGTATGATTGCATTAAGTCCTTTGTTGAAACTGCAAGTTTTAATTAGTTTAGTGCTAAGTTTGGGCTTGATTCTCAACTCCTTGTTGATTTAGTCAAATCTTTTGCTTCACATCTTAATATGCCTAAGGAGAATTGGATCAAGCATCATGAACCTTTTAAAGAGATTTGCAAAGAAAATGAAATTGTTAATAATGATTGCAACATGCATGACCCAATTCCTCAAAAAGAAGTTTTATATAAGCATATTAATTTTTTTGGAGTGGATAAACCTTGTGAAAGGCCTATGATTGAAGTAGAGAAGTATTGTAAGCAACATAAGCATGAAAGAACAATCATTTGGGTTAGAGATTTAAATGAAATTGCTAGAGAATTGTGTGACCTTTATCCTTTTACTTGTGCACTTTGCTGCATAAAGGGTCACTTCAATTTTCAGTGCATGTACTTTCAAAACATAACTGTTAGCCAGTTGTGTGATGACATGATCACCTGTGATCTTTATGATGAGCTTATGTTATTTTTGACGTGTGAAGAGTTATCAGAAAAGACTTATTGGCTAGATGTTAATGCCTTAGGAATTAGAAACAGTTTGCAAAATTTCCATCTCTATTGTGTTGTTAATTGCCATGAAAATGATTACATAAGTAAGATTAGAAAGGAGGGAACTTTACCAAAGTAAAAAAATGTCTCTTATATCTCTACTAATAAAAAGGAGAGTTTCTCCCAAGTTTCCCCTATTGTTTCTAATGATAAACCAGGATATGTGGAGAAACATCATCTCCAACCACTCCCTCCTAAGGTGAATAAGAAGAAAAAGAAGAGGAGGAGGAAGAGGAGCAAGAATGAAGAAGAATGGGTATCAACCTGGCCTGAGCATATCCCTCGCATCAATTTTTATCCTAACGGACATAAATTTTTGGAGGACGGTGAGCTTGATTGCATTCATTATTATCCTGATGTTAAGTCAGTAGGCACTATTGAAGATGATTTTGATTATGATATGCATGTTACTTATTGTGATTGGGAAAATGATGATAATGCTACTTATGATCTTGAAAATATTTTTGGTACCAACTCTGAGAGTGATGATATGGAAAGCTCTAAGCTTGGGGATGATAGGATTGCAAGTCCTTTATCCATTAGTGATGTGGTAATTGATAATTCTATTGCTAGTAAGAATAAAGACAACATGTTTACAAATATAGTTTCTAGCAATGATAATGCTCTTATCTACTATGATGATGTTATAACTCCTATCTTTAGTGATTTTAAAGGTACCTATGACATAAGGAGAAATTATCCTTATGAAACTTTGTCATAATCATGGAGGGAATTACTCCCTTGTTGAACACCATCTTCCTAATACACAATTAATCTATAGTGTTCAAGTTGTTTATGATAGTCCTACTCACTACTGGAATTCGCCTGTTTGCCGTCTGCCCTGGCAGACGGCAAACACCTGTATGGCCGACGGCAAAGACCTTTGCCGTCTGCCCCCGCACGGTAAAGCACCCGTCAGCCATTTCATCGGCAAAGAGGTGCTTTGCCGTCTGTTGGATATCGACGGACGGCAAAGCTCTTTGCCGTCTGCTGGAAGTGGAAACAGACGGCAGAGAAGCTTGACGGCGAAGCTTTGCCAGCCGGCTCCGTCAGGCCGTTAACGGCGGGGTTGCCGTCTACGGACAGACGGCAAAGAACGGTGACGTCATCGGATAAGGTAATGACGTCACCCCCCGGTCATATGTTTGCCGTCCAGCAGCAGACGACATAGTCCTCTACTTTGCCGTCTGCCTTGCCAGAGGCAGACGGCATAATGACCAAATGGTCACCCAGCTGTTGCCAGATTGCACAGCTGGGTGCCACGTGTCCTCTTTGCCAACTGCAAGCAGACGGCAAAGTCCTTTGCCGTCTGCCTACGGACGGCAAAGAGCCTGGGTAGCCCCTATTTTTTTTGTTTTATTTATAATCCCTGCATTTGACAAAACTGATATACATATACCATATCAACATCTCCAACAGTACCATATCATCAACATCATTTGCAACAGTACCATATTATCATCTCCAACATTACCATATCATCACCATTTGCATAAAAGTTCAACAACAAACACTATATCCATACAAGTTCAACAAAGAACAAAGACTATATCCATACAAGTTTGACATAAAGATGCAAATCTACAAAGTACATATATAGGCTAGCATCATTCCATGTGTGCTTTCATTGTCCAAGATGCAAATCTGCAAAATGAAAGCAAATTCATGTTATATATGAAGCTAAGATGGTTATGATGAATTAAAACGAATATAAGAAGAAAAGGACAGAGAAGGAGACCAAGAAGAAGAAGAAGAAGAACAAGAGGAGGTCATCCTCCTCTTCTTCTTTTTCTTCTTCTTCTTCTTCTTCTTCTTCTTCCATGTGTGCTTTCTTTTGAGCAAACAAAGCTAACATAAGAAATTGTGATCAAATTATGCTAGATTTAGCATATTTTGAGGAAATTAAGCTAACTTTAGCAATTTTGAACAACTAAGCAAACTTTAGCATTTGTTGAGCCAATTTAAGCTACTTTTAGCATTTTTGACCCAATTAAGCTAACTTTAGCATTTTTGAGCAATTAAGCAAACTTTAGCATTTGTTGAGCCAATTTAAGCTAGTTTTAGCAATTTTGATCAAATGAAGCCAACTTTTTCATATTTTCGGTAAATTATGCTCACTTTAGCATTTTTTGAGGTAATTAAGCTAACTTTACCATTTTTGGAGCCAATTAAGCTAACTTAGCATTTTTTTAGGGAATCAAACTAACTTTACCATTTTGTGAGCAAATCAAGCTAACTAAGCATTAATAAAGCAAAATAGAAGACAACTTACCGGAGTGGAGACCTCAAGGCTGAGGTGGCTGAGAAGCACTGGGCGGGTTGGCCGAGCTTGACGGGGGGTCGTGGGAAGCAGCACGAGAGTTATGCTGCACGAAAAGACCAATTGCAACGATGCTTTTTAGCACGAAGACACGTAATGGTATTGATGATCATTGAAAGAAAACTCACCGTCCCCACAGGAGAAACGATCGGCATCGGTGGAGCGGGTTGACCAGTCTTCTCGCACATACTCTGTTACATGCATTTCCACGAGTCAATCATATTAGTTACTAATATAAACAAACATTATTACATGCATTTTTTGGGTAAATATGAAAAGGTGACTTACCACGAAGAGCTCGTACAAGGCCCTGTTCGACGCAGCGTGGCGTGCCTCGGCCTCCTCAATAGCCTTCGCCGTCCTCTCCTCGGCCAGCGGCTCTCTCTCTGTTGCCTTCTCCTCCGCCAATCGCTCCTTCTCCTCGAGTAGCCGCTGGGTATTTTGTCGCTCTCTCTCAAGAGCTTCCTGCAACCCCACTCCTGTAGTTAGCACTTTAATATTCGATGAGAGAACAAAAGAATGGAAGAGTCCTTATGGCTAACCTCGATAGCGAGATCGACTGGGCGCGGACGAGGCCTTATAGCAGGAGAAGAGCTCGTTTGGCGCGCCTTGATCTCAGGAAGAGTCTTATCGCACCTGATCAACTTATCTCCAATGGCCATGGCGCCATGGCGCCTTCCGCCACCAGAGATCATCACCAGCTCCGGCTCAATAGGCTTCACAAGCGGGTTATAAGCCTCCCCGTGCTTCTCCTTCGCCACCTCAGTATAAGCCTTGAGCTTACTGTAGGCGGCAATGTTGGTGAAAGTCGAAGGAGTGGCGAGATCAGACTCTGAGAGCGCCTTTGCCTTCTTGTACGACGCTGTATGGGCCATGCCATAATTGTCGAACACACCAAGTGGCTCTGTTTTATTATGCTCCGCCTAAAAGACAAAGCAAAGAACGATATTAGTAAGTTGTGGGTGCCAAAAAGACAAAGAAAAGTAGAATTTGCATGAAAATTGAAGCAAAGCACATACCCATTTATTCCCGTAACCAGCTAAGTTGCGGCTTCCTTGATGGTGTGGCACACCAACCATTTGGGCCCGGCGATCCTTGGCATTGTTGTGGACGGCCAACCAGGCATCTGAGCACCAGTGGTCCACAATGGCCTCCCAACAATCCATCTTGTCCGCACACCATCTCGGTGGCGCCTAAGTTAGTAAACAAGGAAACTAATAAGTAGCCTAGATAGGAATCAAATCAAGCAAACTATTCAAGACTTAAGAAGGGTTACCGTCATGTACTGGGCCCTGGTCAGAAACTTCTTGCGGCAGTCCTTCTTGCTACGCTTGCGCCCTTGCTTGGTGTAGTAGTCACGGACCGCCTGCACTCGCATCTCGTTCCTTGTGTTCTGCAAGAGGCGCGTGGCCTCTGCAACTAACACGTCCTCCGCCTCCTGCTCCTTGGACTCATCGACCTTGTAGTAGACCTGCAATAGCACGAGACAACACTGATGAGTGCACTGATGAGACAACACTGATGAGTGCACGAGACAACACTGCAATAGCATGATTTTATTGTGTGAAACAGAAATTACCCAAAAGCCGTTGATCACCATGTCGGCTCTGGTGTGGCATTCGACCCCGTTGATGGTCGTATCCGGCGGGGCCGGGGAAACACAATAGTGCTCCCACTTGAGTCCAGGCTGCGGAACCTCATCAAGTCCGGGCAATTGAACCAGCCCCGGGAAGTTCTCCCTGACGAGCACACCAAGGATGGAGTTGGGATTGCGGACACCATTGCCGTATATCCAACCCCTGCAGTATAAAAAGACAAAGCCATCAGATAGACATAAGTATAGAAGGTACCGGAAGAGAGTATAATTGCACTTACGTCTCTCCATCAGGCGTAATCAACCACTTATGGGCGGGAGTCACCGGCACGGAAGGGAGCCGTGTACCCCACGCTGGTACACGGTGGTACCCTCAGCTACCTCCTCCTCATCCGTAGTGTCCAGCTCGGCACCAGCCTCCCCCTCAGGCGTGTGCTGCTCCGGCTGGTCCGGCCAGGGACTCCAGGTCGTGCGGGTGGACGTAGCCTCCTCCTCCACCTCAGGCTGGTCCACCCTGCAGTGCTCTGGTGAATCAGCCGGAGGTGGCGGCGAGGAAGCAGCAGCAGGTGTTCGTCTCCCTTTCCCGCGACCACCACCTGCTTTGCCTCTCCCGGTCTTCTTCCGACTTCCTCCCCCCCTGGGCGGCTCATCAGTAGAAGGAGGAGGAGAGGAAATACTCTCGAGCAAAGACCTCCGTAGAGCCAGAGGTGGGAGCGCATGACCCCGACCCCTCCCTCGCGAGCCTGAGGTCTCGCCCTCCATATCTGTCACGAACCTGCCAAGAATTAAAATAAAATAATTAGTACAATGAGAAAAAGAATTAATAATACAACAGTAATTACTGCAATAATGAGAATATATATATGTAATTAAAGTTGAGATGCATACAACTAACAATAGTCGGGATCATCGGTCTCTTCTCCGCGATCAATTGAAGGATCGTCATCGCTATCACGCGTGTCGTCGATAATGATGGCCTCATCAGGTTCAACAACACCAACATTTGGAAGGCCTTTATGTAAACGGTCAAGCATTGACAGGTCATATGGAGCAGTAACCTCTTCTTCTTCAGGCTCTTCAACATCGTCCTTAGCGGGTTCACTCTCATCATCGTTATCGGGTTCACTCTCATTGTCTTCTTCCATGTTCTGGGGTTGCGTAGAGCGGTTTCGGAAACTTTTTTTATCACGCGTGTTTCTTGGAAGAATTCTCCTTCATATGTCTCTGGGTCAATGTGGGGTACATAATCGTCTTCATTGGGGGGAGGTGGTCTAATATGTGGTGGAACATCATAAACGACATCCCAACCTTTCAGGTTTTCAACCGTTTGGCAGGGGTAGGATAGATAGAAAACCTGGGTGGCCTGTTGAGCCGTAATATAGACATCGGGGACATTTAAATGGGTGTCTTGTCGAATTTCAACTAGACCTACATGTTCATGAGTCCGTCTAGTCCTCGACGGGAGAAACCAATGACATTTGAAGACAACGACGTTGGGAGGATTCTCACCATAGAATAGAAGTTCGTATATTGCTTCAACTCTTCCATAATACTCAATACCTCCGTCGCCGACAGCAGAGACACCCGAATTTGTACTTTTTCGATCGGCCATTTTTCGCTCTTTATCAACGGTACGAAAGCGATACCCGTTGATGTCGTATTTCTCAAATACACGGACCTTATTGTCAAAACCATTAGCGACTTGTCTCAATTCGGCGTCCATAGGCTCCTCATTTGCCTATAAGTTTAATAGGAAAGGATTGGTATACTAGTGAAAAATAGGCCGAACCAACAAATGAAACCCTATATATGAATGATAGTTACCGTTCGTTTGAACCAAGAGATGAAACCAGGATTGCCGTCTCCTTGATTGGAAAGAAGCTCATACTCTGCGATGGAATCACTTTCAATAACCACTCCATTCGAGAATTTGGCGACGTATCGACTGTATGAATTCATGGGAATTAATAAGAAACAAGAATTATTAGAAGTTGCGAAACAATGTACGTACGAGTACTTACTCGATATACGGTCGCACTTCTGTTAGGTTGGTGAAGATATACAGTGTAAGAGTCCGCCATTCGTCGATATCCAAAATCTTATTTCTCGAAGCACCAACAGGTCCGAGCTTCCCTTTGAATAGGCTGAGGTTGGATTGACGCCGTTGGGGGTCGCCAGTATTGTACCGAGGCTTTGGATTATGCAAATGGCGATTTTTGTCTTCATAATGTGCTGTCACGAAGTTTGCCGCCTCCTCGGTAATGAAAGCCTCGGCCATCGATGCTTCAATTCTACGTTTATTTTTACATTTTGCTCGAAGCGTCTTCTGCATTCTCTCCGTTGAATAGCACCAACGATTTTGCACAGGGCCACCTAATCTTGCCTCGGTCGGGAGATGGAATATCAAATGCTGCATCGGATTAAAAAAACCCGATGGAAAGATCTTCTCTAACTTGCAGAGCAACTCCGGCGCCATATCTTCCATGTCTTCTAGCACGCCATCGGATAGTTCTTTAGCACAAAGAACACGAAAGAAATAGCTCAGTTCTGCCAGTACTAGCCACTCTTCCTTGGGGATATAGCCGCGCAACATCACCGGCATTACCCGATCAAGCCATATGTGCCAATCATGACTCTTCAGCCCTAATATTTTATGTTTTTCAGGACTCGCTCCCCTCCTCAGATTCGCTGCATACCCATCGGGGAACATCAAACTGTTTTGCACCCACAAGAGAATTTCCCTGATATGCCCCCTTTCAAGATTGAACCAGGCCCTTGGCTTGGACCAATTCTTCTTTCCTTTCGTCTGTCGCATGTTCTGTGAGGGTCTATCACATAGAGTCTCCTGGTCGACTCTAGCTTTAGGATTATCCTTTGACTTCCCATCTATGCCGAAAAATGTACCAAACAGGGCCTCGCCGATATTTTTTTCAGTGTGCATCACGTCAATATTGTGTGGAAGTTCGAGGTCTTGGAAGTAGGGGAGATCCCAGAAGCATGTCTTGTGAGTCCAGGCGTGTTCCGAATTATATCCCTTGAAATACCTGGGACGTTCTGGATCAGGCTCGAGAGAGTTCAACTGTGCCAAGACATGTTCGCCCGTCATCGTAGGTGCTGCCAGGTTTTTGACAACTTTGCCTTTGATGAAGTTCTTCTTGTCTTTTCTAAAAGGATGCTTAGGAGGCAGAAACTGTCTATGCAAGTCGAAGCAGGAATACTTGCCACCCGCCTTCAGCCAATGAAACTGAAGAGCAGCCTTGCATGTTGGGCACCCGAACTTTCCATGAACACAGAAGCCAGCGAAAAGCGCATACGCCGGCAAGTCATGCATCGAGTACTGGTACCAAACATGCATTTTGAAGGTCCTTTTGCTAGCTGCATCGTATGTCTTGAACCCTTCGTCCCAAGCTTGTTGCAATTCCTCCTTAAGCGGTTGCATGTACACATCCATATTCTTCCCCGGATATTTGGGCCCTGGTATTATCAACGTCAGGAAAATGTTCTTCCTTTTCATAATCTCTGAGGGGGGGGGAGATTGAGTGGTATGACAAATACAGGCCAACAACTGTATGGGGCTGCCATCAGACCGAAAGGATTGAACCCATCTGTGCCGACGGCGATTCGTCAATGCCTTGGCTCCTTAGCTTTCTCCGAATGTTTTTCATCAAAGTGCTCCCATGCTGAACCATCCGATGGGTGAGTCAACATCGGCTTCCCATCTGCATCAAATTCTGTTCTCTTCCCATGTTTGTGCCATGTCATCTGTCTGGCTGTCTCTTCCATCATGTAAAGGCGTTGAATTCTTGGTATCACTGGAAGATACCTAAGAACATTTATGGGTATTTTGGTCTGCGTCTTCTCACCTTGACCATTGTCTACCACAACATACCTGGAGGACTTGCATTTGGGACAATAGTCTTCGTCCGCATACTCTTTCCTAAATAAAGCACATCCATTTTCACAAGCATGTATCTGCTCATAGGGCATCTTAAGTACCTTGAGGATTTTTTCCGATTGGTACAGGTTTGCAGGCATAACATGATCTTTTGGTAGAAACCGCCCAATTAGGGTCGTGATCGCATTGTAACAATCTGTGCCCAAGTTGAATTGTGCCTTCAAAGCCATCAACTGTGCGATGGCATCGAGCTGACAAAGCTCAGTGTGAGCGTGCAGCGGATGTTTCGAAGACTCCAACATATCATAGAAGGCCTTCGCAGATTCCTCCATCTCATCGTCCTCATCCCGCGCATCGTCAAAGTCCTGCACCATGTCTTCGATCCCGGTTCCGTACTCATCCGTGCGCTGACGAACCACCTCCTCTCTCCGTCGTCCGCCAGACTCTCCATGGAAGGTCCACACCGTATAACCAGGCTTATAACCCCACTTCTGCAAGTGTTTACCCATATCCACCTCTGTCGCCTGTTTATAATTGTCGCACCTAACGCAGGGGCACCAGGTTTTTCTCTGCCCATTTGCAAACGCCGCTCTCAGAAACTCCTTGGTTTTCATTGCCCATTCATTGGTGATCTCTTTCTGATTAGGGCGACCAGTGTACATCCACGCACGATCATCGCTCATCTTGTTGCTACAGCTAGCTACTAAACAACAAATATACCATTTTATTACGTCCACTTTTTATTGCTTTTATCATACATAGCTACGGCATATGCAATTAACCTACACACTAATAGGTAAAGATAGGTCCTAATCCCACCCGAGTATGTGTAGATTGGGTCGGTTTCCCATGCTTTGGTCCCGATCCGACGCGGTATTTCGGCAGCACCTCCCCGCTGTTCTCCTGATACACGTCTCGACAACAAGCCGAGAGGTTGTGTATCTGGAGAACAACAGGGAGGCGCTGACGAAATACCGCGTCGGATCAGGACCAAAGCATGGAAAACCGACCCAATCTACACATACTCGGGCTGTCCATGGATAACGTTGGACAATTCGAAAGAATCACTATTATAAATATGCAAATGAATGCATATTTATAACTGTAACCCTTTCGAACGGGAGACGCATACTGGTTACGCGACTTTACATATGAATATACTAAATGTACCTAGTTAGCTATTGTAAGGCCAGAATTGAGCAAAGGAAAGGGGGGAGAGGATAAGAATTGTTTTGCTCACCCTCGAACTCAAGGAGGTCGTCGAATGGAGGGGGCGGAGGTCGTCGAACACCAGACCCACACAACAGGGAAAGACCTGTACTTTAAAATGAACCCAATCAACAAGGAGACTCGATATACCGGTAATCATAGGAATGGCCTCCTTTGGTTCATAGGATATGATTATCATAGGAATAGGAAATTTGTAGGATTGAGATGACATGTATTTCCAATCCTATGAGTAGGGATAGGAAAATAGATGTCATTTGGTTCACACCAAAGGAAATTTTCCATTGAGTCTAGGCTCATTTTTATTTTCCTTTGAAATGTGAAGGATAGGAACCAATCCTATGTAGGAATAGGAATCATTCCTATGAACCAAAGGGCTCTAAAGAAAAATTTCCTATAAGAATCCTATCCTACAAAATTCCTATGATATTCCTCCAAACCAAAGCAAGCCTTATATCCTTTTCTTCTTTCTTTTCTTTTTTCCTTTTCTTTTCTTTCTTTATGTATTCTTTTTTCTTTGTCCTTTTCTTTCTTTGTTTTCTTTTCTTTCTTTATTTAACTTTCTTTCTCTGTCCTTTTCATTTCTTTCTTACTAATTTGTAACTAAAACTAACTAAACTAGAACTAATAAAACCTATACTAACTACACTAATAAACCTAAACTAACCTCAACCTAAACTAACTACACTAATAAACCTAAACTAACCTAAACCTAAACTAACTACACTACTAAACCTAAACTAACCTAAACCTAAACTAACAACTCTAATTAACAGAAAAAAGAAGAAAAAAAAACAGGGGAGGAGGCTTACCAGGGGGTGGGGGGAGGTGGCGGCGGTGGCGGGAGGTGGAGCCGGTGAGGAGCGTGGCGCCGGCGAGGAGGGTCGTCGGCGGCGAGACCTGCAGCGGCGCCGGTCAGAGGAGAGGAGAAGAGAGGAGGAGAGGGGAGGAGAGGAGAGGAGGAGAGGGGAGGAGAGGGGAGTAGAGGAGAGGAGGAGGGCCTCACCGGCGGCGGCGCACTGGACGACGGCGCGCGGGGCGGGGTAGGGCGGCGGCGCCGGCGGGTCAGGAGAGAGGGGTTTGGGAGAGAGAGTGGAGAGAGAGAGAGAGAGACCGTGCGGGGGGGTTAACGGCCAGGCATTATGCCGTCTGCTAGAAGACGGCAAAGAAGTCTATGCCGTCTGCTAGCAGACGGCATAACGCCTGGCCGTTACCCTCACTCGTGGCTGGGACTAGGCGGGCCCACATTGAGTTTTGCCGTCTGTCCTTAGACGGTAAAGGATCCTTTGCCGTCTGCCATTAGGGCAACATACGGCAAACTACATGTTTGTCGTGAGTGACTCCTTTGCCGTCTGTTATTAGGGCACGTACGGCAAACTAACTCTTTGCCGTCTGCCCCGATGAAAAACAGACGGCAAAGCCCTTGACTCATGGCAAACTGGTGAATTCCAGTAGTGACTCCCACTATTACCAATGACAAAGATTATGCTTATGTGGAGAGTAAGAATACCCTTTTGCATGTGGATCATGGTAACAATGCTTTATGTGATTCTTATATTGTTGAGTTTATTCATGATCCTACTGGAAATTTTTATGAGAAGGGAACATATTCTTATAGATATTTCAATAATATCAAGTTCCCTCTCTTTATGTTGAAGGCTTTGAAGTTGCACTTATTTTGCCTTCCTACGCTAATATCTTTATGCTTCAATGAGTTTTTCCTCTACAAGATCCCTTTGCATAGGAAGCATGTTAGACTTAAATGTGTTTGTTATTTTCTTCTTGATGATCTCTTTTGTTCTTCAACTCTTATTCCTTATTCCTATGAGAGCATCATTAAAATCTTAAGCCTATCTTTATGGCTATAAAGAAAGAGCTCTAGGGAGACAACCCTTGTTATCTTTATTTTGAGTTTTTACTTTCAGTTTTTAGTGGTCTTGATAATTGTTACTACTGTAGCAACATCATTGTATTTTTATTTTCAATCTTTGTGCCAAGTCTTGCCTCCGATTGCAAGAAAGTTCAAAAGTTGTGACATGATGTCCAGAAAACAGATTCTGTCCGTGGACGTAAAAATTAGCCTAAAATCACCAGATCATCTTTTTTATCTGAATTTTTTTGACAGCGTGCTCCATACAATTGACTTTCGAGCGTCTGTTCTGAGTTTTTTGATTCGAGTTGCAGAAGTACCCCTAAATTGTTTTACTACCTGCAGTTCTGTTTTACACAGATTCTGCCACGTTTTGTCTCTTCTAACTTTTGCAAATCTTAAGCTTGCTTTTTCTTTGAAAAAAAACCTTTTGTAAATCTTGAGAAACAGTATCTCTTCAATAATATCTTTATATCCAGTGGGGAAAATTATTTATTAAGGGTACTAACCTCTCTAAACAGCTTATAATGAGTTATGTATGAAGGGAGTTTTCAAGTGTGCGATGGAAGATGATGAAAGAAGATTCCGGAGTGTCAAGCGCTCAAGCTTGGGGATGCACCCATGCATCCCCAATAAATATTCAAGGAGACTCAAGCGTCTAAGCTTGGGGATGCCCCCGTGCATCCCCTTCTCCATCAACAATCATTAGTTCGTCCTTCGTCTCACTATATTTTTATCACTTCATGCGTTATGTGCTATGCTTGGAGCGTCTCGCTCTTAGGTTTTATTTTTAGTTTCATTAGCTTTGCTTTCTGTTCATAACAAGTTAGATCCCGTCTTACTTTGTGTGGGAGAGAAACATGCTCCACTTTTAAAATCTAGAACACATCATAGGATTCTTCATGCCTATCTCTTTGCTGTTGTGTGTTCTTTATCTTTTCGTAGCTACTGCCATGTCTAGTTTTAGTCTTAGTTTGTCTTTAGCAAGAGCCTTGGCTTTTGTTTAGTTTGTTGCTAGAACTCTCTTTAGTTTTCATTTTTATCTTGTTAAGAGAGTTGGTTGTTGCACTGAGTTGTGTCTTGTCTTGAAAGTAGGTAATTGAGGTTGCTATTTAATTTTAGTAGTAACTTGCAATGGTTTTGAGGTATTGATGTGAATAACGTTTGAACTTTTGGTGTCAAGAGCTCTAGCCTATTAGTGATAGGTGTCGTATTTTGGGCAATCCGTGTCTATTTTCAAAAACCTACAAAACTAGTTGAGAACTCTAGCTACTAGATGGATCACTAATCTTTGGAGGGATCGGATATTAGAGTACACTCACGTACCATGAGTCGAGGATGCGCAAGGATAACCAAACCCCCATACACTCCTCCTCGGGGTACTTGTCTCTTTGTGAACCTCCTTATTAGCTTGAGGGTTACCGATAATAAGTGCATGAGTTCTTCGGACTAATGTAAGTATTGAAAGTTGACACTTCCACCTCCTCATTTTTGCTAGCCTCTCCTGTGCCGTACATTGCCTTCTTCTCACTCCGAGAGTTGGCGTCCACCTTCGCCGGTACATCCAAACCCTTGGCATGATACACTCTGTCATCATAAACCTCCTTATATCTTTCCTCAAAACAGCCACCATACCTACCTATCAAGGCATTTCCATAGCCTTTCCGAGATATATTGCCATGCAACATCCACCTCTTCATGACTTGATCTTCATGTCATACATGTTCCTGCTACACTGGCAGCGACATACATTGCATACATCATGATAGCTACATCTTCTTTATGTTTTGAGTACCTTGTAAAGTGTGAAAGATCTTCTATACCCTCTTGTAAATTAGAGTGTTGCCCTTAAGTGAGGAAAAGATCCCAAAGTGGACAAGTCAAAAGATCCCAAAGAGGACAAATGAGAGTTAAATAGAAAGAGCCATTGAGGCCACCAAAAAAATACAAAAAAGAGAAAAAAGATAAAAATAAAATAAAAAGAGAGAAAGGGGCAACATTACTATCCTTTTGAAAGATCCACACTAGTACTCCCTCTTATCCTTGTACTCCATAGAGATTATCATTCATGCATATAGCTATGTGGGGACCTTCACACTATAGAACTTGGCTTGTATATTCCAATGATGAGCCTCCTCAAATGAGCTCTAGGTCTTTTTGAGCATGCAAGTTGGATGCACCCCCACTAGTTCCACTGGAGAGCTTACCTTAGCTCATATGTGCATCCGTTGCATGGCAATCCCTACTCCTCACATCATATCTATCATTTGGCTTTCTCTCGCCTATGATTGTTCTCATTGATGTGAGCCTTTCACACCTTTTTGTCTTCCTCCTCCATCATATTTCTCTCTTTGCCATCCAAAGTGTCAACTCTCGTGCTTACGCTCATCTATTGCATGAGTGCTCAAAATATCGAAAAGGAGTGGATCAAATTGACTTGTACCTGACTAGTGGTCTGGGGACGAGTCAAGATAAGATTCCAAAGAAGACCGAGTGTGAAACTTTAGTAGATTGAGTTCTCAACAAAAATACTTTTTCATCTCGTATTCCCTATCCCCTTTCTTGCACGCAAACACCATTTGGAGACATTCGAGTCACAGACAGCGAGAGCTCTTGCACCCTTTGTTCTTTTGTTGCTTGTGCCAATGCTAATATAGACTCTTGCTTGTTAAGACTTGAATTGAATTGCATGCTTTGATTGCTTTACTTAAAAGTCCTTATATGGTTGTGTGGCATGTCACCACAGAAATTATGCTTGTTATCATTTACCTACTCGAGGACGAGCAGGAATTAAGCTTGGGGGTGTTGATACGTCCCAAACGTATCTATAATTTCTGCTTGCTCCATGCATGTTTTGTGTGACTTTATTGAACTTTCATACATTTTTGAGCATATTTGGACTAACCTATTAACTCAGTGAACCCAATTGCCAGTTCCTGTTTTCTGCTGTTTTTGTATTTCAGGTTTTTCCAATAATTAAAGTGCCCAATAAATCCCAGAAAAATTATATAAAAAGTCAGCGTTCCGGAAGCTTCCGCGAGTCCAAAGGGGGGCCACAGGGCAGCCAGGGGGCATCCAGGAGGGTGCCTGGCGCGGCCCAGCCCCTGGTCGCGCCACCTGCCCTCCTGGCTGGGTGCCACACCCCCTGGTGCCCTACTTTGGCCCCTATTTATTCTCCCGTCGCGGAAACCCTGATTCCAGACCCCTTTTCTCCAGAAGCAATTCCGATCTCCGCCTCCATCGCCGACAAGCTTCGGGGGACCAGAATTCCTGTGCCAGCACCCTGCCGGGACGGGGCAGTGCCCCCGGATTCATCTCCATCGACGTTGCTTCCTCCCTCCATGAAGCGGGAGTAGTTCTCCCTCGGGGCTGAGGTTTCTACCAGTAGCTATGTGTTCTTCTCTCTCTCCCATGATGTGATCTTCGTTGTGATCATAGGCTATGTTAATCTAGGGTGATCCCATGATATTTCCCCTTCCTCTATGTATTGGATTGATGTACTCAATTGATCTTATCTAGTATAATCCCCGAGACCAAGGTGACAGCGGTCTATTGAACATGGGTTAGACGAATATTATCATGACTGATTTCCTCTTTTGTGTGTTGATTGAAGATTGAGAGTCCTTTGGTGCTTGTCTTTGACTATCCTTGAGATATGTTGTGGTGATTGTGGTACTCTCTTTGGATGGCCGCAGTGACATTGGGAAATCCATGGATTGAGAACTACGAACTTTGAGGTGTGCTTTTGTATCCCTACATAATTCTCATCCTCTCTTGACCACAAAGGAATGACCTCCGAGTGCGTCTCCATTGCATGTTTTATGGGAAATATCATGTGATTAGACTATGTTAATGTTGTTGGGAGTTGCCACTAGTGAAAGTATGAAGCCTAGGCCTTGTTTCCATCATTGTTACACCGTTTGCACTCACTTTTGTTACATGTTTGCTTGCTGCAATTTTTATTAAAGATTTATATTACCTTGCTTTGCTACACCTATCACCCACATTTTACCATCTCTTCGCCGAACTAGTGCACCTATACAACTCCTAGTTGTATTAGGTGTGTTGGGGACACAAGAGACTTCTTGTATCTTAATTGCAGGGTTGCTTGAGAGATACCATCTTCAACCTCTACTTTCATGAGTTCGATAAACCTTAGGTCATCCACTTGAGGGAAATTGTTGCTGTCCTACAAACCTCTACGCTTGGAGGCCCAACATAGTCTACAAGAGTAGAAGCGTGCGTAGACATCAGCGCGCCGCCGTCCTGCCTGCAGGCCTCGACGCCCCCTGCCAGGTCGCCGCCTCCTCTCCTTCCCTCTCCTCTCCCCGTCCTCATGCCGCTCTCTCACGCTCTCTCAACAGGAGACCGCGCCACTGTCCCCATGGCCGGCGAGAGCAAGTCGTCATGGGCACCCAAGCTAGCCGCGGTAGTCCCCTGCCCCAGGACCTCGGCGAAGACCGGATCTGGATCCGCTCATCCGCGCCCGTCCCTGCCGGCCCCTAATCCCCACGCCCCTGGAGTCCTCCTCGCCGGAGTCAACCGCCGGCCAACCGCCCCTGCATGCGTCCTGGGCCAGCAACCGGCGCCAGCGGCCCAGCGCACCCTAGCCGGCCTCCCTTGCGCCCGTGGGCGACGCCGAACCATCCTCCGCCCCTGCCTTCTTGGGCCTTGGCCCAATGGTGAGCCCCCTTTTTTTATTTTGCTGCAGTTCTGTTGGGCCTGGCCCAAATACCTGCTGTTATATCTCGCCTGTGTGCGTGGAATAGTAGGGTGCACTTACTGTTTAGCCCGTTTGTGTTGGACTCGGCCTAGAGATGTTTGTAATAATTTATGTTTAGTATAATTGGCAGATTATGTTACGTTTTTGCGATGCTTATATCTTTTTCACCGTAGCTCGGATGGAGACACTTTCTACATGAAAGTTGCTCCGTTTTTCGTGTAGGTTAATAAATTGTTGCTCTTTTCCATGTTTGAACTTGTTTACATTTTGTTTACCTGCTATTTATGTCGCATGCCACCGTAAACAGTTTATCTAATAACTTTTCAACCGTTGGTCTGATAAAAAGGTTTCTTATATGTAACTTGACTAGAATTTCGTGTACATTGTGATTATGATGCTCTTGCTTTCTAATAACAAATATAAAATATGGTTTAGGACAGATCAGAACCAAATGCTTTAATTGTTATGGGGTACTTAGCCGTTTGCCATGTTTAGTGTGTTACCTCATTTAAACTTGACTAGCATAGATAGTTTACTTTATGCTTCACCTCTTGCCATGATTATTTGTTATGCCATGCTTTAGTGAGATGCCATGTTAACAACCTTTGTTCATCTTGTGTAGCTAAACAACCTGAACCATTGTAAGCGTGAAGTATCATCGTGTGATTATCTCACCAACATCGTAGATCTAGTTAAGAAGAATTAGTGACTTTTGTATGGAGTGTTGAATAACCTAATACACATTACCATTCGCATGATATAATGGTTTAAAACGAGGCGCGAACACGAGCAAAGTACATACTCACAGTCACAGGGATAAGCACGGAGACCATCAACAAGCAAGCAGCCGAGGAGCTCTCTAGATTCTAGTCTAGTAGAGGCCTCGGAGAGGCCGTGGCATCGTGAAGCGTTTGCCATCTTTCCTCTTGAAGAAGCTATGGCTGACTAGGCTTTCTTTGTAACGTAGTTGAAGAACCAATGGCAATGGATCGACCTTTTCACATAGGAATTTCACCACCAACTTGCCCTTGTCGTTACAATGAAACATGGAGACGGAGGACGGGCAATTGCCACCGGTAAACAGCATATCTCCGTTCTCGGATACGACTGCGACGTCGTAGAGAAAACCAACACATGTAGCATCTTTGCCCATCTCCTCAACCGGCAATCTAATTCGGAACTTTGGTGACCAAATCTCATTCTCATGGTCATGCAGCACCCAGGCCTCGGCGTTCATGGCATGAACATGGACTTGGACCATGCCGAGGGTGCCATTCATCTGAAGCACATGTGTCACGTGTGGTGCTGAACTGGTGGCCATGCCGGGAGGTGGTTGCATCCACCTGAATGGCTCGGCCACCGTATCGAAAACTATGATCTTGCCGCCACCCCACCATCACGCATATTTGTGTACCAATGTAGGCAGTCGTGTAGCAGGATAAACGATGAGCCGCGTGCATGAATAGCCCAACAGGTTCTGTCATTGTTCGTCGTCATGGACGGCGACGGTGAGGCCCCGATGCATCTCTGTCGTTGTTGACCGGAGCCGACGGTGAGGACGTAGTAGACAGGGGTAGGACCACCATCCATGTCCATGTCCCACTCCCAATAGAGGATGCGGTACTCGCCGGACGGACGGTGAGGGTACAGGGCGGCGACAATGCTCTCAATGGACAGCTCCCGCAGCGTGAGCCACTTCCGTGTCGCCGGATTGCAGAGGTGGAGGCGGTGGTGGGTGTAGAAGGATAGAAGGAGGAGGCCGTCGTAGGAGGCGTGGATGACGCAGTCGCGGTGATAGCTTCTGTGGCCGGTGTTGAACCCGAGGACGAGCCGGCGCACCGCGGGGAACCCCCGGAGATCCAACACATCGACCGTGTCACGGGAGATTTTGCCTGTCGCGAATCGGACCAGAGGGAGCGACGGCTGGCGTCGGTGGTGGGCGAGGAGAAACGCGGGGTCGGAGCTGAGGCGGCGCCAGGACAGCAGGCCGCGCAGCAGCGGAGGAGCTCCTTGGCCGGCACGCGGACCAGGATCTCCCACAGGACGATCTCGTCCGGGAGGACGGGGACGGCGGCACGGTTGCGCCTTCGCCTGCGACTTGCCCCGTTCGTCATGGTCTCTTCGCCGCACTCGACGGCTCAAGAATCCTAGGGTTTTGACGTGTGAATTTCCTTCGATGGATGCGGCGCGCCTTGATGGAAAACTATGACCGGCCGGCTCCGTTGAATCACACTTGTCCGGATCCGTTTTGAGGCCTCGTATACATACGCCTATATAGTTAAAAAAAGACAGTGATCACTGCCGAACGTTAAGACCGATGGGCTGGTACCGAACGCCCAAACACTAGCACTAGAAGCAGTTGCATCCAAGGTTTTGGGTTTCGAATTGAATAATTTTCTCGTGTGTGTGTTGGGGGGGGGGCGAGAATCATGGTTCCCGCGGTAACCACGAAATTTCGGAAAAATTTCGGACGAAATTTGAAATCAAATTTTGAATTCAAATATTTTTCCCTGTTATTTCCATCAATCTTCACCTTGACAATGACACTAATGTACTACTATCCCAATGGCTAGTGCATGAGCGGTAGCGGAACACCAGTCTTAGGTTCGATTACTGCCCATATCATTTTTTCGAACTACAACACTTCTTTTTGCAATAAAAGGTACTCCCTCCGATCCATAATAATTGTCGCTCATCTAGTACAAAGTTTGTATTAGCTTAGTACAAAACTTGCGACACTTATTATGAATCGGAGGGAGTAGAAAAAATGGCAAAACCATGAGTCAAACCAGCGATCTCAACAATAGCAACGATGAAGAGTAGTTTGGCTACCAGTACACCACAAACATTTACGTGAACTGATAGAGATTCCAGGCTAGTTAACATTCTATTGAGCGTTTAAATTTTAAATTTTCAAAAAAATCGAGATTTTTTGCTCGAGTTGCTCAAATACCGTGGGGTAGCGAGGAGTGCGGGTACCGGGCGGTAACCGAATTTCTCGCCCGGTACCCAAAACAAATACCGTGGGGTAGCTTGGAGTGCGGGTACCGGGCGGTAACCGAATTTCTCGCCCGGTACCCAAACCCTGGTTGCATCTAGTGTCAGCTTTTTTTAATTTTCTGTTTTCAAAAAGTTTTATCTTTGAAATAAAAATTCCAAATAAATTTCCGTTTTCACCACTAAATCCGCCGCGACAAGATCTTCGAAACTAGATCCCATATAGATATGTTTTGACATTTTTTTTGGGTTAATAATTGCCATGTCTATTGCACTTAAATTTTCATGTTATTTACACTAAAATTACCATCATTTGCTTCAACTACGTTTTTTTGCACTTTTTCTTCAACGTTCTATGTAAATTTGTCGTAATTCATAAAATAAAACTTTATAAAGTTACCTTGGGTAAACACATGTTTATTTTTTCATGGAAAAAACACATCTTAAATTGCCATGGCGAAAGATATGTTAAATTTGCCATAGACAAAAAAAAGTTTGTCATTGGTAGATAGAAAAAACTTGGAATGCTGATAATTACCACATGTGTGACACGAGTACATGGCAATCCCTGATGTTTTTGGTGGCAAGTTTAGTTATGTGAGGGTGACAACTTCAAGTTGTAGACGCTAGTCCCGCGAATAAGAATTGTCATGTCCTATGAATAAGAATTGCCATGTCCTATGAATAAAATTGCCGTATATCGGAGGCACTTCCGCCAACACGTTTTTTAGATGCTAATTTTAGGTGTACATAGATGACAATTATTAGCCAAAGTTGTCATGCATTTAGCCAAGTTGCCATCTCACATGTGCTAAAGTTGCCACCAAAGCGTGTGGACTTGCCATCTTTCCGCCCACACGTGTGGCACGTTTTAATGGCAATGCTGATAACTACCACATGTGTGACACGAAACATGGCAATCGCTGATATTTTTTATGGCAAGTTTAGTTATGTGAGGGTGGCAACTTAAAGTTGTAGACGCTAGTCTTAAGAATAAGAATTGTCATGTCCTATGAATAGAAATTGCCATGTCCTATGAATAGAAATTGCCTTGTCCTATGAATTAGAATTGCCATGTCCTATGAATAGAAATTGCCATGTCCTATGAATAGAAATTGTCATGGGCACAAAAAATAGTTGCCGCCAGAGCAGCACCACACCGTCGACAAACTCTCCACCCGATCCATGTCCCCTCTCCCACCGTCAAGCGTTGAGATGCGTCGAAGGATCTCCTCGGCGCATTCGTAACCTAGGAGACCGCCGTGTCGCACACCCCTCCCCCCACCCGCGCCAGATATCTGATCGGGGTCCACTGAGCATCACGGCAGCTCTTCCCGGTCCTCGATCCTATGAATAAGAATTGACATGTCCTATGAATATAAAATTGCCATGTCCTATGAATAGAAATTGCCATGGGCACAAAAAATAGTTGCCGCCAGAGCAGCACCACACCACACCCTATCTGCTCAGGGTCCACTAAACATCACCGCAGCTCTCCCCGGTCCTCGGCGATGCGTCAAAAGACGTTAAAATACAATGGTGGCTTTAAATCTAGAAGAAAATAATAGATGAAAGACATCATGGCAACTTTAGTGTAAACATGATGGCAATTTCAGTGTAAACAGCATGACAACTTTTGGTTCGACAAAAAAAGTTCTTGAAACATATCAATATGACATCTAGTTTTAAAGATCTCGTCGAGACAGAGTTAATAGTGAAAACGGAATTTTAATCAGAATTTTTATTTAAGAGATAAAACTTTTTGAAATGCAAAAAACGCAAAAGCTGACTTTGGATGGATGGATGGAAGCTTTAATATTTGTGCGCACGGTATGTGGGCGTTCGGGCGTGGGATGGCAGCCCGAACGTTCGGCAGTTATCATTTTCCTTAAAAAAGATCATGTGTGTAATACTTAAAAAAATTAAATAATAAATCACCATTTATAAAAAAAAGTAAACAAAAAAGCTCTGACTAGTCTCGTTTAGTTCTTGCGCGTGCCATTTTCATTGTAGGTTTACAAATGAGTAGCAAGCAATTTCATTGTAGGTTTACAATTGGGTAGCAAAAGGGAGGGTGAGTTTGTTTGATTAGTGCAAGAGTAAAAAGTCCAAGAAGTAGTTCTTAGGCTTTGTACAATGGTAGATGCTTAGATAAATAAATAGAATTTTTCTGAAGAACCAGTGCCTATGTCTAAAGGAGAGACACTTAATTAAATGTCTACCATGTACAAATAATTACCGGTGCTTAAAAAACGGATTTATTTTTCTAAGCATTTGTACTAAGCACCTTGCATTGTACACCGCCTAAGGGAATCCTGAAAGTATATGTCTGATAGTACTCATATTACATTGATAGAATATTCGTGTCTCATCGCAACACCTAGGTAATTACCAATCAACTTAAAAAACAAGGGTGATGCCACACATCGGTCGATGGATAAAATAAGAAAGATCGATCAACTTTCTAACCACTGTCTGGAGCTGCAGATGATCATCCGATCGACCACGTGACCAACCATCTTTGCAACAAATGTGATGTTGCAAAAAAAATCATAACAAAGGTCTCATTGCAGAACTTTTATGCAACAAAGATCTTGTTCCAGGACTTTTCTTTGTTGCAGTTTTTTTTGTGAGGTTTTTCTTACAAGGTTGCAACAGTTTTTTTTTTGCAACAAGAGACCTCTTACAAATTGTAATAGGTCCTTTGTTGTAAAACAAACATCTTTGCTCGCGGTCGTGAAACTAAAAAATAAATATTTACACAATTTTGATATAAAAACAGTTCATTCCAAACAAGCGGTGGACCTTACCTCCACCCGAGTGGTGGCGATAGCGTATATAATTGGCACAAGCATGCATGGAGACATCACACAAAAACGATACATATTCTTCTTCAAATATCTGTTGAACGGAAATGCTCAACCTCACCCGACAGATAAATTGAGTGTGTCCTCCGTCTTTACAACCATTCGATCAATTCCGATGGTGCGACACAGAGCAACTACGTACACATGCTCTTGCAACACGAGCTATGTTACGAACAATCGGGCGTGTTGCAAACTCACCAACTGTTTTTTTAGCATCAACGTCGATCATGTTTCTGAAACATGACTAATGTTGTGAAGGATGTGATCTTACGACTTTCTTATCCTACAACGAACATATTTTTGAAGCACGAAAGATGTTGATGTTGCATAGGACATCATCCAACAATCACCACCTTTGCGACAAAGGGCATGTTGCAATGAGGTTTGCAACATGGATCATATTACAATGACGATTAGACGGAGGGACAGGTCCATCCCATGCATCTGACGGCTCGCGATCCGTCCGATCTAGACTGGAACTAGGCTTGGAATGTAGGGGGTGATGTTGAAGCCATGTGCGGTTTTCTGGTAATCAACAAGCGTACCAGTGTCCAGGTGGTGATACTTGAGGCCGGCGACATCAGCATAAAGCTCACATCTGGTCCGGTGAGTTCGGCGATCACAACTGCAGAGATGGCTCAGTACGTCGTCGTAGAGCACTATGGCATCATCATACACTGCTAACGGGCGAAGAGCTCGGGTCCCTAGATCACCGACGAGCCAGTTGATGACATGACGAAGCTCCCATCGCGGAGCTTCGTCGTCCGGGTCATGGCATATCCACAGCTCGTACGCCTTCTTGAGGCCGGGCCCTGACCGGGGCGTACACACGCACAGTTCCCCGGACAGCTCCGCTAAGCTGGACGCCGGGTAGCCGATCCGAGGAGGCGGCGGCGTTATGCCGAACGACTCATCGTCCAACCTGAAGCGCATGAACCCCGGGGAGACCGGTGTGCCTCCGAGGTTGAGCGGCAGCAGTGACTCGTCGATGGTCCAGAACAAGGTGCCCTTGAAGAAGGTGGCCGTTCGCCCTGGCATGACGGGGTACGGCGGCGGTGTCGGCGTCTCACGCCACTGCTGGCCCGCCGTTGGGACTGTCAACACCTCCATCCCGAAGGTGTAGCGGTAGTTGCTTGGCGCTGCGGAGAGCTTCTCCGACGAGCGGTGGGAGAAGCGGGCGACCTTGTAGACGCCGGAGCGAGGGTCACGGCCGAGGCCGAAGGTCTGGTGGCCTTTCTTGAGCGGCGCGGGGACGTGAGGAGGGCGCGGGCTCAGGGGGAGCGCGACGGCGCGGCGTGTGGCCGGATTGAGCAGGTGCGCAGCGGAGTCCGTGGGCACCAGGACCAGGCCGTCGCAGTGCGCGAGGTCGTGTTCCACCTCTCTGAGGGGGAAGGTGAAGGTGAAGGCGCGGTAACCATACGGCATGGGGTGCGCGAGGTCGTGCTCCACCTCTCTGAGGGAGTTGATGAAGGGGCCCCGGCGGTGACCAGCCGGCATGGTATGCGCGACGGCGAGCGTGGCTTCGTCCTTGCGGCTCTCCTCCCACCGGTAAAATCCTGAGGACTCGCCTACGACCCGCGGGGCGATGAGCAGGCACGGCGGGTTCTCACGGCCGCGGCGGAGATGCGCGCGGCGGAACTCGTCGTCGTCCACGGCGTCGCGCCACGCCTTGCATACGCATCTGAACTGCAGCAGTGGCTTGACGGGGAGGCGGGGCAGGATCTCCGCCGCCACCAGCTCGTGCGGCAGATCGTACGGCATCGTCGCCCCGGCCCCAAGCCGAGCGCGCCGTGGTGACCTTGCTGGCGGTTCCAACTGCCGCGCTAATCGCGATTGATGATCCATGGCCGCTGCTGGATCGTAGGGGTTGTACACCGTGAAAATAGTAGTGCACGCACGTACGTCCTCCTGTTTTATCGGTGCAGCACATACTACGATACAAACTTGGCCTCCGTCTGTCCGAATCCTACTCATCTTCCTTTTTTGAGGGACCGAATCGTACATGTACATACAACTTGAGAAACGTCCCACGGCCGATTCCTGTTAATAGTCGGACCAGAAGTAGGAGTAATTCCCTTTGTTGAATTTCCTTATTATCATTCTTTATTAGTTTCTATTTATTATCTAAAAAGAAGATAACGGTTTTTCACGGTTTGTCCAAGCGTTTTGTCAGCAGTTTCGTCAATCGATTTATTTCCTTCAAGTCTTCCACCACGTATCTTCATCGAGTTTTTTGGTTTACCGCTTTTTTTAACCGACCACATCTTATTTAAATGCACCTTAACATATGTAGCTCAATCACATTAATGCAGGTACATACAACATTCAATCACATTAATTCAGCCTTTTCATATATCCTTCAATCACATTAATTAAACCTTTCCATGCATCTACTACTAATATAAAAAAGCACCAGAGGGGCTGGACCATTTGATCTCGTACGTCCAATGATATTCATCTAATGGACAAGATTACTCCAATGTTGTATGGCACAGCACATCTAAACACCCCTATTCCACAAAAGAAAACTCTTCGCTAATCTAATCTAATCTAATCTCACCATTTCCCTCTCCCTCGCGCGTTCCTTCTATCGCCGCCCCATCCCCGCCCCCCCGACGTCTCCCTCCTTCGCCCCTCCTCGTCGTCGTCCCTGTCCCTTTCCTTCTCCCACCTTGCCCAATGTCACATCTCTCTCCCTCTCTCCCTTCACACTTCTTCTCGCTGCGGCACCCTGCGGCGGCAGAGTTAGGCGAGATCCAGCGAATCCTCGCCACCGCGAAGCATGGCCCGAGGACCCCCTCGCACCGCAACGTCCAATACATGGCTAGGGTTCTGGTGCTCGCGACCACTAAAGCCCACCCGCGACCCACCCCATGGCTAGGGTTCCGGGCGTCGGCTCTGGTGCCGGTGGCCATGTTGCCCTCCTCTCGTGCGCCGAGTGCATCCCCTCCCCTGGCTTCGTCCTCTCTCTCTCTCTCTCTCTTTATTTCTTTCTTTCTCTAACCTTTGATCCTCTTCTCCTGTAGACGTGCGGGGAGGAACGACCAGTGGACAGCCTTGCTGTTGCTCGGGACAAAACATCCATGGGCTTCACGTGAGTTTGTACACCATGATCCATCAAACGTGCATCGCGATGCCTTAGAAAATAGGGTAAGGTATATACAATATTATTTTATCTAACTACTCCGATTAGTTTCATACTGTAGAAGAGAAGAAAAGATTTTGTCCATTTAGAACATAAGGTAGCAGCAGAAGACTTTTTTATTTCATTCCTTCTTGAGTACTTTCCTAAAAGAAGCCTAAACAGGATGAATGGAATATCACACATGCGCTACGATGGCTTGAGAAACAAGTGCTTCGATATGATCACAAGTTTAGAATGTCACAAGGGAATTCAATGGTAATCTCTCAAACATTTCATTTCTATTCATATTGATTTCATATTATCGCATCACTTGAAGATGAATATCTTATTCTATGAAGATGGTGACAAGAAGCATAACTTTTCCAAGAAAAGATGGGTTGGAGAACATCAAACATGGTATGATGGATGGGGTGGGTCAAACGTTGGTAAAGCTGCATCTCAAGTGTGTACCGTTGTTGGTGGTTGTTGACGTTTATTATCGGAGAGGAGTTCCACAAGAGCCTTGGTTATTATGATTTCTTCTAATGAATCGATCCCAGGTATTTTTAAAATTATGGACCCAAACAACATAGGATCATTTTTGTACAAGTTCTTTCTTCTAGGAATTGTACACTAATATGTGATGTTCTACCTCTTTGAGAGCGCCGGTAGTTGTTGCAAATTCTATATCTGCAATTGTAAGATTCTAATGTACGTCCGAAAACAAATTTGAATGTTTCTTCATTTAAGATGATAGCTAGAAACTATAGTGTTCCATATGAGAATATTGAATTTCGTACATACATATGAGTTGAGATAGATTGGCATGATCAAGTTTAAAATCTACATACATGCTTGCATACTGATTGATCTTTCCATATATATGAGATTAGGACCATGTAATTTTAGTTGTTGGGTGGGAACAAGTGACAAGATTATTGCAATTCAAACACGCTTATTTTAGATGCACAGAAGTAGTTCCAGAACAAGTTTTGGGAAGTATGTTTATATTGTTGAATTTTTAAACATGTTGCCACATATCTGGAACCGCTCCATTTGGAATCTCTTGGTTATGCTTGATTATATCTCCTAAGAAGACTTTAGAGTTAAAACTAAGGGGTGACGGTGCGCTTGATCAAGACAATTAATCCATGTTAAGACTAACACACATCATAAATATTTTTATTTTTAAAAATACGATATGTGCTATTGTCGAAGAATAAATGAAAATCCATTCGAACAATAACTTGATTTAAATCCACGACCATGGATAGTTCATGTTCTTGTTCATGTGATCACGATTAGCTTTCCAGACCATGGAGTAATAATCCAGGGGGAAGTTTGTGCAAATTAGAAGTTGTCGAATGGACAAAGTTAATAAATAGGTGCAGCCAAGTACATTGCAAATTCGGTCATGCTGGCAATGGCTGACAGCAAAAGAGATGTGATTTCTTTGTATCATACCTGAGGTTGCTGACACAATAGAAGATTTGTAGTGGGTTCTCAACCTGCCTTTTTTCAAAAGAGAGCACTGTTGCCGTCTATGTGCCTGTGACCGAGCACTGCCTGCTCAGCCGCGTGTCCAGGATGCAGAAGATGCGGTGCTTGTGAGACAACTGGTTAGATGATTGATCCTGCACATCACAGTAATTGCTAAAAATAAACGGGCTTGCAACAATTTCCAATCTTTAGTTGGATATTTCTTGATTAAAATTGTTTAACTTCCTTTCCTAATGTCAGGACACAAGGAATGTGAGATCTAATGTATCTTCTATGATTTTTACTCTAGAGTACTTCATTTATATGTATTACTTTTGAGACATGAGAATCCTCAAGGTGGAAGGCTTGTTCTTATTGTTGCTCATGGAACCCTAAACTTCTGTTTAATGTATGCTTTATCTAGATTGTAAATTCAGCATCGTCATTCTTTTTTGGATTGCAGTACGACTTTGTAGGTTTCAATGTCTGAATCTTCAGTGCAAAACTAAGTCTACAGTATGCCATTTTAGAGGAGTATTACCGCCAAGACTGACTTTTTGTTTTGTCCCTCAAAGTTTCCAGTTTTATTCTAGAGTGAATGTGATGTTTGTAGTTTACCCTCATATTTCATATCCATGCCTCATCTAGACTTTGGCTTCCATGATATTTCCATCTGAGATAATGTCCTTTCCTTTCCAGTGCTCATCATGAAGTAGTCAAAAGTTCTAAATTTGAAGAATAAACAAAACTTGACTCATTGTTCATAACCTTGGGAGGAGAGGAACATCGAAGCTTTGTTAATGTAGGATTACAAGTTTGCATAAATATCATGTGCCAACTTCACAGGTTCATCCACTTTGAGTATAATACATTTACTTCATATAATTTAAGTCAGATGAATTTTTTTTACGGCTACACGTGCGTTGCACGTGCAATCTTACTAGTATGGCACTAAACCACATAAATCTATCTTTAGGGATGCGAGGATTTATTTTTACCTTTGTAACACACGGGTATTGTCGTAGTACTAATAAATTTAATGGATCCCAATCCCGAGCGACTAGTTGCGCTTTAGGATGCATGAGCCAACTAATCCGTCACTTTGGAGGAAGAGCGAGCGACTCCATTGGTTCGGGTCTGCAGCGCGACCCCGGATGACCCATGCACAATGGGATAAAATGGGCCCAATTAGCTATTTAATTATGCATTGAAAAAATAAATATAAATGCCACTATTTGACGGAGAGAAAAAAGCCTAACAAAAGCAAATTTGCCATGTCATTACAAATTGCTACAAGTAAAAAAGGAACAATGATAATTTTCCATGACATTTTGTGTTAAGAAAACTAATTTTGTGTGAAAATTACCATCATTCAAAAAATCTCATCCTAAAAAAATAATTTCGTCGTGATCCAAAAAAAATCATGTTAAAAGAACTTAAACTACCATCTCTATAAAAAATGACATACTGAAAATTAAAAATTGCCATGTGTTGGGGTTCGCAGCAGAAAACACAAATTTTTCTAACTAGCGTTCCCTTAACCCAAGATCTAGCTAGCCGTATTACCGTAACGGAAAGCAGTGCGGAAATAACATACCTCGGGGTGTAGTCCGTTGCGCGGGAAACGTTCCCGCAAACGTGGTTGATGTAGCCGATCAAGTTTCACAGCCCCCTGGCTGTGTTGAGCACCCGGATGGGTGTAGTGCCACACGTGCAGCACCTCGTAGTACTCGCACACGTACGAGACTCGATGACGACCTCCGTTCTCCGATCCAGCGGAGGTGGCGGAAGCAGACCTCCGGACGGTGCTTCGGCAGCACGACGGCCTCCGATTCTAGCAGAGAAGCCTCAATTCCACTATAGACTCACACTAGGGAGTCCACCGTGAAAGAGGCAAAAGAGTGGAGAAGACCGGAGAAAACCGATCTCAATTCGGAGTTATATTTATTTTCTCACGAATTTCTGTGTATTAATTATGTGCACCCTGGCTATCTATATATAGGCAGAGGGGAGGGAGTTAACCCACCTCCCTTAGCAATGTGGGACTAAACCCTTTGCTAAGGGGGGGGGGGGTGGCCGGCCAAAGGGGGGGGAGGGGGCGCACCCCTCATGGGCCCTAGGGCCCATGGCGCCTCCCCCCTTTTTCTTTTTCTTTTTCCCTTTTATTTTCCCCTAATGGGCCTTTTTCTCCACTAAGGCCCATAGCACATATTAATTAGAAATAAAATGATTTTAATTATTAATTCAATTAATTAATAACTAAAACATATTATTCCATCTCCCGGTGCTCCGGAACACCTTCCGGTTCACTCCGAACTTGTTTCGGTTCAACACGGTACTTCTCCGATATTGTTTCCTTTATTCTCTGGTTGCTCCGATGGTTCCGAAAAGGTCTCCGATTTCATCGAGCCCTTAAGTGTGTTACCCTACGGTCCGAGAACACTCCAGTCATGACCGAGCAGAGGCATACAGTCAATGATCATCAGCGGGACCTGGATGCCCATAATGACCCCTGTGCATTCCGGATATCAACACCGATTGGACCTTACGCCGTATAGCATTCCCTTTGTCTGTTGGATATGTGCCCTAGAGACAAATTAATAAAGATATTTGTCACATATCGGTTTTGTTCATAATACGTTTTATACTGTGCTATAACTGTATTACATGGAAATACTAATACGGGTGTAGTATAAAACATGGTCCGTAGTTTAACTCGGGTAAACTATCTCATTGGGCAATTGATTGATCAAGCTTTCCTGATCATGGCGACACTTAAGTCCATTGACAATGAGGTCATATCATTAGGGGAATGATGTGATGGACAGACACCCACCTAAAGTAATGCAATGTGATCGAGTCACATAGTTCAGCATTGCTATGACTTTGTAACGTATGCCTTAGTCCTTAGACCGTAATGATCATACGTAATCACGATCTATGAGGAGACTTTGATTTGTATCCCACCGCCTGACTGAAATATGCTGGCTATAACGGTGCACTTCAGGTATCCCGAAATAGATGGTTGATGAGTATGTTAATAGATCAAAGCGGGATTTGTCAGTCCTTGTTGACAGGACAGGTACTCTGGGCCCACTCGGTGATATTGCATCAACCCCTTCCAAGGACGTGACTAGGTCACAAGAGGTGCAATGATCATGGACGAGAGAAGTTGTTTGTCGTGAACGAGATGGGAACACGGTATGTGGGATACCGACGATCAAACCTCGGACAAACAAGGTACCGCAGAACAAAGGGATTACGTCGTATCGTTAACGGTTTCCAAAAGCGATCGAAGCTCATTCGATGGAAGCGCAGGGGCTGTCAAGGACTGTAACCAGGTCCAACTGACTAGTCATTGGTCCATGAGAAGAGTCTCGACCATGTCTGCTGTTTCCCGGACCGTTAGGGTGTTACACTTAAGGGCAATCGATGCATAGGACAGTTACGGGATCAATCGGTGAAATAGGAGAAATCACCGGAATAGTTCCGGAGGAGCACGGAATGGTTTCCGGACATTTTGAATAGTTCAAAATAAAGTTTAATTGTTTTAATAATGTTTTTTATTATTTAATTATCTGAATTAAATATTTAAAACTTATTAAATAATTAAAATAATGGATAAAAGGCTATATGGGCCTTAGAGGCCCATTAGGGGAGGAGGGGGTTCCCCCCCTTGGGCTTGGCGCCAAGGGGTGGGGCCCAACCCCCCCTTGGCCGGCGCCCTTCCCCCCCTTGGGGGTTTAGTCCCACATGGGGGAGGGAAGAGGGTTCACACCCCTCCTTGGCTTTTATATAGAGGGGTAGACCCCCCTTTTTCCATACAACAATTGATCTCCTTCTTCTTCCTTCTCCATTTCCGGAAGTGGACTCCCCTTGTTTGGAGTCTGCACCAGGATTGGAGTTCTCCACCATAAGGCAGGCCGTCGCTCTGCCGGAGTCGAGATCCGGAGCCGTCTTCTTTCCGCTGCTTGTCTGGTTCGGAGCCCGGAGGGAACATCGATTGTGCCGTACGTGTATAATCTCTTCGAGGCACTACACCTGTGGTGCTGCTTCATCGCTGGAGGTTTGCCGGGAGTCATCCTCGCCGGTGTGGTCTTCTACACAACAGGGAGGTCGTAGTTCTGAGTCTACGCCAACCACGTTCGCGAGAACGTTTCCCACTTTCGGTCTTCAAAGGTATGAACACCGATTCCTTCCGTTACATTACATCGCCATAGCATAGATCTTGGGTTCGGGTACCGTAGGTGTGAAAAATTTGTGTTTTCTGCCCCGTATCCCAACAGTGGTATCATGAGCTAGCTATGCGTAGATGTTTTGTACGGATAGAACACATCTAGGATGTGGGCATCGAATCTTCATTCGTTACCCTCCCACGTGTACTCATTGAGCATTGCGGCAATGTTTGATGAAGCGGCCCCCGACCGACATTACGCGTTTACGCGAGACTGGTTCCACGCTTGACATATGGCTTGTACCATATAAAGTGGATGGGGGGGTGTCTGTCTCTCTGCATTAGCGATGCGAAGATGTTTGCAACGGAGGGCCCCGACAGGGGTGTAATAGAGACGAATAAGAGACGGTGTTGTGGCATGTTTTTCGCAGGATAGAAATCGGTTCTCTCTCTCAAAACCCCTAGCAGCCACGTAAAACTTGCACAAGCTAAAGTAGAAAGGCGTTTGAACTTTGCTTTGCATGAAGGGGGATCATAGGTAGTATGATTTAAAAGTTTTACTTCCTGTTTTATGCTAGTATGCTAGATATATCGACGGTAGCACGAAACAGGACCATCTCTCACAATACCAACATTGTGTTCTCCCTTTTGATGGGCACCACCTGGAAGGTTCTCCCATATGGCCTGACGCTCCGTACATACCGGAGTTGTCCTACATATTCAACGGAGCTCGCATGAGGTTGGGTTCGGCGAGCCTGGCATATGCAGATATGGCCTTGCCTGAACAGCTAACATCAAGGTTCGATTGGCAGGCTTGACGTATGTAGATGCGGGCCTGGAACACAGAAGACCGAAAGGTCGAGCACGAGTCACATGCCTGATGTGATTGTCTTAGAGGCCTACCTGGTTCGCATACTGGGCCGTACATATCGGGGGAGGTATGGGGGCTGGGATTGTGTAATCACTTAGTTAAATTGAGAGGTGTTTATCTAAGTGGGAGCTTTCTAGAATTTTAAGATTAAATTGAAACTCCACATTATGAACAAAAGTCTAAATTGTATCATTGTGAATCCAACATTGTAGATGGCAGCACCTCGCCCCTCGTTCAACTTAGGATCATTCCTAGAGAAAGATAAGCTAAAAACAGATGGGACAAACTTCACCAACTGGTTCCGCACCCTGAGGATTCTCCTCGTTCCCCTCAAAATGGCATACGTACTAGAGGACGCGTTAGGTGACACGCCAGCAGATGATGCCAGTCAGGACGAGAAGAATGTCTATCTCTCCAGGACTGATGATTACAACCTTGTCCAGAGTGGCATGCTCTACTCCATGGAGGCTGAGTTGCAGAAACGCTTTGAGAGGATGGGTGCATATGAGATTATCACCGACCTCAAGGCGGTCTTCGCACCTCAAGCCAGGGCTGAACGGTACGAGGCTTCTGAAGCCTTCTTCTCAGCAAAGATGGATGAGCACGGCAGCGTGAGTGAGCACGTGGTCAAAATGTCTGGCTACGTTCAGCGCTTGAATGCTCTGGAATGCCAGATTCCAGATGAACTTGCTGTTGATAGGGTGTTGCAGTCGCTTCCCCCTAGCTACAAAGGCTTTGTGCTGAACTACAACATGCAGGGGATGACCAAAACCCCTTCTGAGTTGTTCGCCATGCTAAAGAGCGCTGAGGTTGAGATCAAGAAGGAGCACGCCGTCTTCATGGTCAACAAGACCACTGACTTCAAGAAGTCAGGCAGACGGGAGAAGGCCAGGAGAGGTGGCCCTAAGAGGGACGGCAAGTCAGTTGCCGCTCCTCCCAAGGCACCCAAGCCTAAACTCGGAGTGGAGTGCTTCTACTGCAAGGGTGAAGGTCACTGGAAGCGCAACTGTCCCAAGTACCTAAAGGACAAGAAGGCTGGCAAGGTCGCCAAGAGAGACGAAGGTATATTTGATATACATATTGTTGATCTTCTCTTGACAAGCGCTGGGAACACATCCTGGATATTTGATACAGGGTCTGTCGCTCATATTTCTAATTCCATTCAGGGACTAAGGAATAGGAGACGCTTGGTTAAGGATGAAGTGACGATGCGCGTGGGGAATGGCTGCCGGATTGATGTCTTGGCGGTCGGCACGAAGCATCTTAGTCTCCCTTCGGGATTGGTTTTAGTTCTGAATAAATGTTACTATGTACCCGCGTTGAGTGTGAACATCGTAAGTGGTTCTTGCTTGAAGCGAGACCACTATTCTTTTAAGTCCGATACAATTGGTTGTTCGATTTATAAGGATGATATGTTTTATGTTCACGCACCGGAGTCGCATGGTTTATTCATACTTAATCTCGATGGTGACGTCTGTCACGTTAACAATATTGAGGCCAAAAGATTGAAGAAAGATGAAGACCGCATGATGATGTGGCATTGCAGACTTGGTCATATTGGTGTAAAACGCATGGAGAAGCTCCATAGGGATGGACTTCTTAAGTCATTGGATTTTGGATCCCTTGATACATGTGAACAATGCCTCATGGGCAAAATGACAAGGACTCCATTCAATGGTGTGATGGAGCGTGCGGATGTCTTATTAGGGATCATACATACGGATGTATGTGGACCCATGAACGTCCCCACTCGCAATGATCTTCGTTACTTCGTGACCTTTACTGATGACTTGAGTAGATATGGGTATATTTACTTGATGAAGCACAAGTCTGAAACCTTTGAAAAGTTCAAGGAATTTCAGAATGAGGTCGAAAATCAACTCGGAAAGAAAATCAAGCACCTTCGATCGGATCGAGGTGGCGAGTATTTGAGTCACGAGTTTGGCAATCATCTGAAGTCTTGTGGCATAGTACCACAGCTTACGCCGGCAGGTACACCTCAGAGAAACGGTGTGGCTGAACGACGTAATCGAACCCTATTGGATAGCGTACGATCGATGATGTCTCATACTGATTTGCCTGTGTCATTCTGGGGGTATGCATTAGAAACCGCCATTCATATTCTTAATAGGGCACCATCCAAATCCGTAAAGACAACACCATTTGAAGAATGGCATGGCACTAAACCTGAGTTGTCTCACCTGAAGATTTGGGGTTGTGAGGCTTATGTTAGGAAACTACAGCCTGACAAACTTGAATCCAAGGCGGATAAGTGCATCTTTGTGGGCTATCCCAAGGAAACTTGTGGGTACACCTTCTACAACAAGTCTGACAACAAAACGTTTGTTGCCAAGACGGGACACTTTCTTGAGAAGGAGTTTCTCGCGAAAGAGTTGAGTGGGAGGAAAATAGACCTCGATGAAGTATCTGACCAATCACTCCAATTGGATGAAATGGCTACGGAATTTGTTCTGGAACCATCTTCCACAGTGGGAGTTGAAGAGAATGGCCAGAACGACATTCATAACGATCATGACATTCATGATGATCATGATGAGAATGAAGAGGAACCTTTTATGCCCCGTAGGTCATCAAGAGTCCGTCAACCTACTGAGTTTTACGGACAGCTTGTGAATGCAATCTCGGCTGATGAGTCGGATGAACCTACGAGTTACAAAGAAGCAATGGAGGGACCCGAGTCCGAGAAATGGCTTGGAGCCATGAAATCCGAAATAGACTCCATGTACACCAACAAAGTATGGACTTTGGTGGATATTCCCGAGGACCGCAAGGCCGTCGAGAATAAATGGATTTTCAAGAAAAAGACTGACGCAGACGGAAACGTATCTGTCTACAAAGCTCGACTTGTCGCGAAGGGTTTCCGACAAATTCAAGGAGTTGACTACGAGGAGACGTTCTCTCCTGTAGCAATGATAAAGTCTATTCGGATCCTACTAGCAATAGCTGCATATCATGATTACGAGATATGGCAGATGGATGTGAAAACTGCATTCCTAAATGGCAACATTGAGGAAGTGTTGTATATGATGCAACCAGAGGGGTTTGTCGATCCAAGGAATGCTGGTAAGGTTTGCAAGCTTCAACGGTCCATCTATGGGTTGAAGCAAGCATCTCGGAGCTGGAATCTTCGATTTGATGAGGTCATTAAAGCTTTTGGATTTGTCCAAAACGTCGAAGAGTTCTGCGTCTATAAGAAACTGAGTGGGAGCTCTGTAGCATTCCTTGTGTCATATGTAGATGACATATTACTAATAGGGAACGATAAGAAATTCTTAGAGGAAGTGAAGGAATATCTGAATGGACAATTTTCCATGAAGGACCTAGGTGAAGCTGCGTACATACTAGGGATTAAGATCTATAGAGATAGACCTAATCGGAGGTTGGCCTTGAGTCAGAATACTTATATTGACAAGGTTTTGAAGAGGTTCAAAATGGATAACTCCAA
Source organism: Bromus sterilis (assembly GCA_950022295.1). Taxonomy (NCBI): domain Eukaryota; kingdom Viridiplantae; phylum Streptophyta; class Magnoliopsida; order Poales; family Poaceae; genus Bromus; species Bromus sterilis. The sequence continues at coordinate 4,081,726 of OX465597.1, read as the reverse complement.
GAGAGGTCTCTTGCCAGTTATAAAAGGTGTCAAATTAAGCGTAACTCAATGCCCGACCACAGCTAAAGAGAAAGAGGAGATGTCCTCAAAGCCCTATGCCTCAGCTATAGGTTCTCTCATGTATGCTATGTTATGTACCAGACCGGATTTAGCATTGGCCATTAGTATGACTAATCGTTACCAGAGTAATCCGGGAATGGCCCATTGGACAGCAGTAAAGAATATACTTAAGTACTTGAGAAGAACCAAGGATCTCTTTCTTGTTTATGGAGGAGTTGGTGAGGAGCTCACCGTAAAGGGTTACGTTGACGCAAGCCTCGGCTCAAACCTAGATGACTCGAAATCCCATACGGGATATGTCTTCATGTTGAACGGTGGCGCGATTAGCTGGAGGAGCGGCAAACAGTCAGTCGTCGCTCAATCTTCAATGGAGTCGGAGTATATTGCCGCTTGCGAAGCGTCAAACGAGGCGTTGTGGCTGAAGAAGTTCGTGATCGAGCTTGGTGTCTTTCCCAGTTGCACTGACCCCGTGGGAATCTTCTGCGACAACACGGGTGCCATTACTAACGCGAAGGAGCCAAGAACTCACTCTACAGCCAAGCACATCCTCCGAAAGTTCCATGTGACGCGAGACTATGTCAGGGATGGACACACTAGGATTCACAAGATACATACGGATCTGAATGCAGCAGACCCGATGACTAAACCTCTCCCACAGGGCAAGTTTGAAGAACACCGAGAGACCATTGGTGTTAGATACATACCTGATGTAAACTAGTGTAATTTGTACTCTAGTGCAAGTGGGAGACTGTTGGATATGTGCCCTAGAGACAAATTAATAAAGATATTTGTCACATATCCGTTTTGTTCATAATACGTTTTATACTGTGCTATAACTGTATTACTTGGAAATACTAATACGGGTGTAGTATAAAACATGGTCCGTAGTTTAACTCGGGTAAACTATCTCATTGGGCAATTGATTGATCAAGCTTTCCTGATCATGGCGACACTTAAGTCCATTGACAATGAGGTCATATCATTAGGGGAATGATGTGATGGACAGACACCCACCTAAAGTAATGCAATGTGATCGAGTCACATAGTTCAGCATTGCTATGACTTTGTAACGTATGCCTTAGTCCTTAGACCGTAATGATCATACGTAATCACGATCTATGAGGGGACTTTGATTTGTATCCCACCGCCTGACTGAAATATGCTGGCTATAACGGTGCACTTCAGGTATCCCGAAATAGATGGTTGATGAGTATGTTAATAGATCAAAGCGGGATTTGTCAGTCCTTGTTGACAGGACAGGTACTCTGGGCCCACTCGGTGATATTGCATCAACCCCTTGCAAGGACGTGACTAGGTCACAACAGGTGCAATGATCATGGACGAGAGAAGTTGTTTGTCGTGAACGAGATGGGAACACGGTATGTGGGATACCGACGATCAAACCTCGGACAAACAAGGTACCGCAGAACAAAGGGATTACGTCGTATCGTTAACGGTTTCCAAAAGCGATCGAAGCTCATTCGATGGAAGCGCAGGGGCTGTCAAGGACTGTAACCAGGTCCAACTGACTAGTCATTGGTCCATGAGAAGAGTCTCGACCATGTCTGCTGTTTCCCGGACCGTTAGGGTGTTACACTTAAGGGCAATCGATGCATAGGACAGTTACGGGATCAATCGGTGAAATAGGAGAAATCACCGGAATAGTTCCGGAGGAGCACGGAATGGTTTCCGGACATTTTGAATAGTTCAAAATAAAGTTTAATTGTTTTAAGAATGTTTTTTATTATTTAATTATCTGAATTAAATATTTAAAACTTATTAAATAATTAAAATAATGGATAAAAGGCTATATGGGCCTTAGAGGCCCATTAGGGGAGGAGGGGGTTCCCCCCCTTGGGCTTGGCGCCAAGGGGTGGGGCCCAACCCCCCCTTGGCCGGCGCCCTTCCCCCCCTTGGGGGTTTAGTCCCACATGGGGGAGGGAAGAGGGTTCATACCCCTCCTTGGCTTTTATATAGAGGGGTAGACCCCCCTTTTTCCATACAACAATTGATCTCCTTCTTCTTCCTTCTCCATTTCCGGAAGTGGACTCCCCTTGTTTGGAGTCTGCACCAGGATTGGAGTTCTCCACCATAAGGCAGGCCGTCGCTCTGCCGGAGTCGGGATCCGTAGCCGTCTTTTTTCCGCTGCTTGTCTGGTTCGGAGCCCGGAGGGAACATCGATTGTGCCGTACGTGTATAATCTCTTCGAGGCACTACACCTGTGGTGCTGCTTCATCGCTGGAGGTTTGCCGGGAGTCATCCTCGCCGGTGTGGTCTTCTACACAACAGGGAGGTCGTAGTTCTGAGTCTACGCCAACCACGTTCGCGAGAACGTTTCCCACTTTCGGTCTTCAAAGGTATGAACACCGATTCCTTCCGTTACATTACATCGCCATAGCATAGATCTTGGGTTCGGGTACCGTAGGTGTGAAAATTTTGTGTTTTCTGCCCCGTATCCCAACAGTGGTATCATGAGCTAGCTATGCGTAGATGTTTTGTACGGATAGAACACATCTAGGATGTGGGCATCGAATCTTCATTCGTTACCCTCCCACGTGTACTCATTGAGCATTGCGGCAATGTTTGATGAAGCGGCCCCCGACCGACATTACGCGTTTACGCGAGACTGGTTCCACGCTTGACATATGGCTTGTACCATATAAAGTGGATGGGGGGGTGTCTGTCTCTCTGCATTAGCGATGCGAAGATGTTTGCAACGGAGGGCCCCGACAGGGGTGTAATAGAGACGAATAAGAGACGGTGTTGTGGCATGTTTTTCGCAGGATAGAAATCGGTTCTCTCTCTCAAAACCCCTAGCAGCCACGTAAAACTTGCACAAGCTAAAGTAGAAAGGCGTTTGAACTTTGCTTTGCATGAAGGGGGATCATAGGTAGTATGATTTAAAAGTTTTACTTCCTGTTTTATGCTAGTATGCTAGATATATCGACGGTAGCACGAAACAGGACCATCTCTCACAATACCAACATTGTGTTCTCCCTTTTGATGGGCACCACCTGGAAGGTTCTCCCATATGGCCTGACGCTCCGTACATACCGGAGTTGTCCTACATATTCAACGGAGCTCGCATGAGGTTGGGTTCGGCGAGCCTGGCATATGCAGATATGGCCTTGCCTGAACAGCTAACATCAAGGTTCGATTGGCAGGCTTGACGTATGTAGATGCGGGCCTGGAACACAGAAGACCGAAAGGTCGAGCACGAGTCACATGCCTGATGTGATTGTCTTAGAGGCCTACCTGGTTCGCATACTGGGCCGTACATATCGGGGGAGGTATGGGGGCTGGGATTGTGTAATCACTTAGTTAAATTGAGAGGTGTTTATCTAAGTGGGAGCTTTCTAGAATTTTAAGATTAAATTGAAACTCCACATTATGAACAAAAGTCTAAATTGTATCATTGTGAATCCAACATTGTAGATGGCAGCACCTCGCCCCTCGTTCAACTTAGGATCATTCCTAGAGAAAGATAAGCTAAAAACAGATGGGACAAACTTCACCAACTGGTTCCGCACCCTGAGGATTCTCCTCGTTCCCCTCAAAATGGCATACGTACTAGAGGACGCGTTAGGTGACACGCCAGCAGATGATGCCAGTCAGGACGAGAAGAATGTCTATCTCTCCAGGACTGATGATTACAACCTTGTCCAGAGTGGCATGCTCTACTCCATGGAGGCTGAGTTGCAGAAACGCTTTGAGAGGATGGGTGCATATGAGATTATCACCGACCTCAAGGCGGTCTTCGCACCTCAAGCCAGGGCTGAACGGTACGAGGCTTCTGAAGCCTTCTTCTCAGCAAAGATGGATGAGCACGGCAGCGTGAGTGAGCACGTGGTCAAAATGTCTGGCTACGTTCAGCGCTTGAATGCTCTGGAATGCCAGATTCCAGATGAACTTGCTGTTGATAGGGTGTTGCAGTCGCTTCCCCCTAGCTACAAAGGCTTTGTGCTGAACTACAACATGCAGGGGATGACCAAAACCCCTTCTGAGTTGTTCGCCATGCTAAAGAGCGCTGAGGTTGAGATCAAGAAGGAGCACGCCGTCTTCATGGTCAACAAGACCACTGACTTCAAGAAGTCAGGCAGACGGGAGAAGGCCAGGAGAGGTGGCCCTAAGAGGGACGGCAAGTCAGTTGCCGCTCCTCCCAAGGCACCCAAGCCTAAACTCGGAGTGGAGTGCTTCTACTGCAAGGGTGAAGGTCACTGGAAGCGCAACTGTCCCAAGTACCTAAAGGACAAGAAGGCTGGCAAGGTCGCCAAGAGAGACGAAGGTATATTTGATATACATATTGTTGATCTTCTCTTGACAAGCGCTGGGAACACATCCTGGATATTTGATACAGGGTCTGTCGCTCATATTTCTAATTCCATTCAGGGACTAAGGAATAGGAGACGCTTGGTTAAGGATGAAGTGACGATGCGCGTGGGGAATGGCTGCCGGATTGATGTCTTGGCGGTCGGCACGAAGCATCTTAGTCTCCCTTCGGGATTGGTTTTAGTTCTGAATAAATGTTACTATGTACCCGCGTTGAGTGTGAACATCGTAAGTGGTTCTTGCTTGAAGCGAGACCACTATTCTTTTAAGTCCGATACAATTGGTTGTTCGATTTATAAGGATGATATGTTTTATGTTCACGCACCGGAGTCGCATGGTTTATTCATACTTAATCTCGATGGTGACGTCTGTCACGTTAACAATATTGAGGCCAAAAGATTGAAGAAAGATGAAGACCGCATGATGATGTGGCATTGCAGACTTGGTCATATTGGTGTAAAACGCATGGAGAAGCTCCATAGGGATGGACTTCTTAAGTCATTGGATTTTGGATCCCTTGATACATGTGAACAATGCCTCATGGGCAAAATGACAAGGACTCCATTCAATGGTGTGATGGAGCGTGCGGATGTCTTATTAGGGATCATACATACGGATGTATGTGGACCCATGAACGTCCCCACTCGCAATGATCTTCGTTACTTCGTGACCTTTACTGATGACTTGAGTAGATATGGGTATATTTACTTGATGAAGCACAAGTCTGAAACCTTTGAAAAGTTCAAGGAATTTCAGAATGAGGTCGAAAATCAACTCGGAAAGAAAATCAAGCACCTTCGATCGGATCGAGGTGGCGAGTATTTGAGTCACGAGTTTGGCAATCATCTGAAGTCTTGTGGCATAGTACCACAGCTTACGCCGGCAGGTACACCTCAGAGAAACGGTGTGGCTGAACGACGTAATCGAACCCTATTGGATAGCGTACGATCGATGATGTCTCATACTGATTTGCCTGTGTCATTCTGGGGGTATGCATTAGAAACCGCCATTCATATTCTTAATAGGGCACCATCCAAATCCGTAAAGACAACACCATTTGAAGAATGGCATGGCACTAAACCTGAGTTGTCTCACCTGAAGATTTGGGGTTGTGAGGCTTATGTTAGGAAACTACAGCCTGACAAACTTGAATCCAAGGCGGATAAGTGCATCTTTGTGGGCTATCCCAAGGAAACTTGTGGGTACACCTTCTACAACAAGTCTGACAACAAAACGTTTGTTGCCAAGACGGGACACTTTCTTGAGAAGGAGTTTCTCGCGAAAGAGTTGAGTGGGAGGAAAATAGACCTCGATGAAGTATCTGACCAATCACTCCAATTGGATGAAATGGCTACGGAATTTGTTCTGGAACCATCTTCCACAGTGGGAGTTGAAGAGAATGGCCAGAACGACATTCATAACGATCATGACATTCATGATGATCATGATGAGAATGAAGAGGAACCTTTTATGCCCCGTAGGTCATCAAGAGTCCGTCAACCTACTGAGTTTTACGGACAGCTTGTGAATGCAATCTCGGCTGATGAGTCGGATGAACCTACGAGTTACAAAGAAGCAATGGAGGGACCCGAGTCCGAGAAATGGCTTGGAGCCATGAAATCCGAAATAGACTCCATGTACACCAACAAAGTATGGACTTTGGTGGATATTCCCGAGGACCGCAAGGCCGTCGAGAATAAATGGATTTTCAAGAAAAAGACTGACGCAGACGGAAACGTATCTGTCTACAAAGCTCGACTTGTCGCGAAGGGTTTCCGACAAATTCAAGGAGTTGACTACGAGGAGACGTTCTCTCCTGTAGCAATGATAAAGTCTATTCGGATCCTACTAGCAATAGCTGCATATCATGATTACGAGATATGGCAGATGGATGTGAAAACTGCATTCCTAAATGGCAACATTGAGGAAGTGTTGTATATGATGCAACCAGAGGGGTTTGTCGATCCAAGGAATGCTGGTAAGGTTTGCAAGCTTCAACGGTCCATCTATGGGTTGAAGCAAGCATCTCGGAGCTGGAATCTTCGATTTGATGAGGTCATTAAAGCTTTTGGATTTGTCCAAAACGTCGAAGAGTTCTGCGTCTATAAGAAACTGAGTGGGAGCTCTGTAGCATTCCTTGTGTCATATGTAGATGACATATTACTAATAGGGAACGATAAGAAATTCTTAGAGGAAGTGAAGGAATATCTGAATGGACAATTTTCCATGAAGGACCTAGGTGAAGCTGCGTACATACTAGGGATTAAGATCTATAGAGATAGACCTAATCGGAGGTTGGCCTTGAGTCAGAATACTTATATTGACAAGGTTTTGAAGAGGTTCAAAATGGATAACTCCAAGAGAGGTCTCTTGCCAGTTATAAAAGGTGTCAAATTAAGCGTAACTCAATGCCCGACCACAGCTAAAGAGAAAGAGGAGATGTCCTCAAAGCCCTATGCCTCAGCTATAGGTTCTCTCATGTATGCTATGTTATGTACCAGACCGGATTTAGCATTGGCCATTAGTATGACTAATCGTTACCAGAGTAATCCGGGAATGGCCCATTGGACAGCAGTAAAGAATATCCTTAAGTACTTGAGAAGAACCAAGGATCTCTTTCTTGTTTATGGAGGAGTTGGTGAGGAGCTCACCGTAAAGGGTTACGTTGACGCAAGCCTCGGCTCAGACCTAGATGACTCGAAGTCCCATACGGGATATGTCTTCATGTTGAACGGTGGCGCGATTAGCTGGAGGAGCGGCAAACAGTCAGTCGTCGCTCAATCTTCAATGGAGTCGGAGTATATTGCCGCTTGCGAAGCGTCAAACGAGGCGTTGTGGCTGAAGAAGTTCGTGATCGAGCTTGGCGTCTTTCCCAGTTGCACTGACCCCGTGGGAATCTTCTGCGACAACACGGGTGCCATTACTAACGCGAAGGAGCCAAGAACTCACTCTACAGCCAAGCACATCCTCCGAAAGTTCCATGTGACGCGAGACTATGTCAGGGATGGACACACTAGGATTCACAAGATATATACGGATCTGAACGCAGCAGACCCGATGACTAAACCTCTCCCACAGGGCAAGTTTGAAGAACACCGAGAGACCATTGGTGTTAGATACATACCTGATGTAAACTAGTGTAATTTGTACTCTAGTGCAAGTGGGAGACTGTTGGATATGTGCCCTAGAGACAAATTAATAAAGATATTTGTCACATATCCGTTTTGTTCATAATATGTTTTATACTGTGCTATAACTGTATTACTTGGAAATACTAATACGGGTGTAGTATAAAACATGGTCCGTAGTTTAACTCGGGTAAACTATCTCATTGGGCAATTGATTGATCAAGCTTTCCTGATCATGGCGACACTTAAGTCCATTGACAATGAGGTCATATCATTAGGGGAATGATGTGATGGACAGACACCCACCTAAAGTAATGCAATGTGATCGATTCACATAGTTCAGCATTGCTATGACTTTGTAACGTATGCCTTAGTCCTTAGACCGTAATGATCATACGTAATCACGATCTATGAGGGGACTTTGATTTGTATCCCACCGCCTGACTGAAATATGCTGGCTATAACGGTGCACTTCAGGTATCCCGAAATAGATGGTTGATGAGTATGTTAATAGATCAAAGCGGGATTTGTCAGTCCTTGTTGACAGGACAGGTACTCTGGGCCCACTCGGTGATATTGCATCAACCCCTTGCAAGGACGTGACTAGGTCACAAGAGGTGCAATGATCATGGACGAGAGAAGTTGTTTGTCGTGAACGAGATGGGAACACGGTATGTGGGATACCGACGATCAAACCTCGGACAAACAAGGTACCGCAGAACAAAGGGATTACGTCGTATCGTTAACGGTTTCCAAAAGCGATCGAAGCTCATTCGATGGAAGCGCAGGGGCTGTCAAGGACTGTAACCAGGTCCAACTGACTAGTCATTGGTCCATGAGAAGAGTCTCGACCATGTCTGCTGTTTCCCGGACCGTTAGGGTGTTACACTTAAGGGCAATCGATGCATAGGACAGTTACGGGATCAATCGGTGAAATAGGAGAAATCACCGGAATAGTTCCGGAGGAGCACGGAATGGTTTCCGGACATTTTGAATAGTTCAAAATAAAGTTTAATTGTTTTAATAATGTTTTTTATTATTTAATTATCTGAATTAAATATTTAAAACTTATTAAATAATTAAAATAATGGATAAAAGGCTATATGGGCCTTAGAGGCCCATTAGGGGAGGAGGGGGTTCCCCCCCTTGGGCTTGGCGCCAAGGGGTGGGGCCCAACCCCCCCTTGGCCGGTGCCCTTCCCCCCCTTGGGGGTTTAGTCCCACATGGGGGAGGGAAGAGGGTTCACACCCCTCCTTGGCTTTTATATAGAGGGGTAGACCCCCCTTTTTCCATACAACAATTGATCTCCTTCTTCTTCCTTCTCCATTTCCGGAAGTGGACTCCCCTTGTTTGGAGTCTGCACCAGGATTGGAGTTCTCCACCATAAGGCAGGCCGTCGCTCTGCCGGAGTCGGGATCCGTAGCCGTCTTCTTTCCGCTGCTCGTCTGGTTCGGAGCCTGGAGGGAACATCGATTGTGCCGTACGTGTATAATCTCTTCGAGGCACTACACCTGTGGTGCTGCTTCATCGCTGGAGGTTTGCCGGGAGTCATCCTCGCTGGTGTGGTCTTCTACACGACAGGGAGGTCGTAGTTCTGAGTCTACGCCAACCACATTCGCGAGAACGTTTCCCACTTTCGGTCTTCAAAGGTATGAACACCGATTCCTTCCGTTACATTACATCGCCATAGCATAGATCTTGGGTTCGGGTACCGTAGGTGTGAAAAATTTGTGTTTTCTGCCCCGTATCCCAACATTGTCAGCGATACTGGATTGTTTCGAGATTCGATCAATGACATCCTATGTATGGTTCAACCTCGTTCCGAACTAATCCTCATTCACTCATTCCCGTGATATTCATCCCTATGACCTAGTCACACGCTGCGCAGCTTTATGGATGGAATCTCACCGAGTGGGCCCCGACTATCTATCCATTACATGGATTGACAAATCCCGCTCTTGTAACAATACTCCTCAACATATCTCCATGGAATACCTAAGATACAACCGTTATGACCCGCATATTTCAGTCAGGTGGTGGGATGTAAGTCAAAGCATCCGGGAAGATAGTGATTATGCACGTACTCACGGTCAAAGGAACGGTCTACCATGTTCTGTAATTACAATACTGAACCTTCATAAGATTTGATCATGCTGTAATGCTTAGTTTGGGTAATGTTCATCACGTCACTTAACCAGTGAGGTGACCTCATAGTCAAGAGACTTAATTGTCCATGATCGCGAAACCACGACCATCATGTTGACCATGAACTAGTTATCGATGTAGAAGCTAACTAGGAACTCTGGGGGTTTCTATACCACACCTGCATCATTGTTTCACTAACGCAGTTCTAGCTCGGTATGAAACTGGTTATGAACTTGCTTAGATATATTGGAATAATCATATATTATTTGCCTCTAGAGCATATATCCAACAGTCTCCCACTTGAACTAGAGTGCTAATAATCTAGCCGCATTTTTTCCCGATCATAATCATCTTATCACATAAGTGTTTCATTGATCATGCAAGCTCATGGAAGAGGGTTCGTCAACGAACTGCACCAATTCAGATTCGTATGTTTTCTTTGCAACTGGTATAGGTCAAAAGCTCTTTTGACATACCACTCATTATCATATAATGGTTGGATGTAAGTTTCGCAGGAGAGTGAGACTATTATTTCACAGTATCCTCCAATAATCTCTTGGTTCAGTCTTTAGAAGACTTATCCTTAGTCATATATACTGGGAAATACACTCAGCCAGAAGTCCAATACTTCTAACGCTAAACTTTTATCCATACGTCTACTTTCTTAAGTAGTATTATGTTTGTAGTGCGGTGAATTTTGCTCACGTTTATTTCATGTCTTTGGTGATGTCTCTAATTCCATATAGACCCATAACATGGCTTGCAATTGTAATCTTGCATTACATTCAAGTCTATTATCCTTTCTATATTTTAGAGAATAGTCCTCAGTATTCCTCATATACTGAATGCATGGACTTTATTCAGATTCTGTGTTTTACTCCTAAAGCGCAATGGAATCTGTTCTTCTTCCAAGAACTTTTGAGTCATTCTGTTGTTGGATTCACAATGCATGTTATATGGTAGAATCATATGTCAAGAACATATCAGATCACATGTCAAGTACATGGTGCATCTCTATTCTTCCATCAAGACATTGCTTGTGATATTTGGATTTCATCCATTATGTAATTTCTAGCCACAAGAACCTGTTTCTTGTCTAGAAGATTATTCCAACCTTCACTTCGTTTCATTATCCGTATCTTAATCTACTCATATAGATTTCAACGTGTAATGTGTTGGTATTTCATATAAAAGAAGATTCTTGCAATCTTGTATTTTATTTGCCTTATGCTCTATATATATCATAATGCACATATGTATATAAGACGATTCTCTATATACACAATCAATGCATATCCATATATATACATTTGAGGTCATTCTTCACACATATCAATGCATATATGTTTGAGACAATGATCATGCTCCCACTCAAATATATCCATCATATACTCATATATTTGTGGTTCAGCTTTCATCAAGTCATTCTATTGTTCACTATGTCTCACATAATGACAAAGCTTACCAAAGCTCCCACTCAGAAAATGCCCTCTGCATTCCAAGTTTCCGAGAAGTCTTCAAAGCTCCCACTCAGTTTCATGAAACTGCATGCCCACTCAATATTTTGGTCATCACAAAATCACTTGATCAAATCAAGGTTGAGGGTTCCTGTCTTGAGGTACTATAGTCCATCCTTTTAACGAAGTAACCTTCGTCATGCCCATTACAATTCTCTTTCAAATCCCAAATTTGACTGAGATGCAATTTCAGGCTATGGTCCATCGTAGTGTAAATGAAATATTTTATTGATTAAAGAATTCCTACGTTTCCGTAGTAAATCACCATTGAACTTTGGTCATAACCAAATAATGCCTTATGCCCATTACATTATTCTCAATAACTCTCCAGTTTGTCGAGAATATGAAATAACCGATTTATTTCACAGGACGTGAGCCATCCTATATGTAACTCAATATTATTTCATTTCTCCTCGTGTTCTGGGCTACCATCATTCCTTTGTGTCTTCAAGCAATATTATTTCCTATTGTTTTGTTAAGAAGACTCATGATTATTGTTCTGTACAGAACGTATTCATGACAACCTTCTAAATTCAACAATGGCTTCAACTCATATACCAAGATCAATCATCTTTGGCATATCCTTCCTTATACAGTGTCATTACAGCGGAACATGCTTCCGTTGCAATACTCTGATATTCTGAAGGCAAGGTCCAATACCCCAGTCAAAGTTTCCATTATATCCCATTGGATCCGTGTCGAGAGACTTTTCTCGTATTACCAATTAAGCAACACAAATTTTGCTATTCGGGGAGAATATGTAATTTCAATTGCTCGTAGTTTTATTACAAAGAAATTATTTCTTTTAAGAAACCTTATAACACCATCAGTTAGTGAGTTATCATGTCTCGTTAGATTCAGGATGGTTTCCTATTCATGAAGTGGGTGTTTTAACTTAATGAATTAAACAACTTATTCTACAATAACTATAGTGCTAGGGGAAAGAACGTTTAGACCATACTACGGTTTAGTATGACCACGAATGGTTTAAGTAGTCTAGCACTTTCAACTTCCATCGTAGTTTGTGTTACAACTTCCACAAGTCTCCCATTATGTCAATATCAATACTTATCACTTCGGATCGTAGCATAATGATGTGTATCCTTGTATTCTCACTTCTCACTGCGATTCCCGAATCTCAGTTTTATGATCTCAATTGAATACAACTTTCAATTAATCATATGAAGTCTTTAATGATAACTCACGTGCCCATTTAGTACATCATTTATGTATAATGGTTGGCACAAGTTCTACTTGCTAGAACCTTGTCATGGTTTTATTTATTGCAGAGGTTCATAGATCGTGCATCTAATCCATCTCATGCAATCAAGTTATGATTTTCATTCGATAATGAACTCACAAGTTAATAGATCATACATTTAATGAATTCATCAGTTATGAAGTCACCTCATGCAATCAAATCTTTGACTTGTTATAATCAAGACAACTTTATCATTAAACATTGAATATTTCTTGACAATAATAGTAGTATTATAAATGCTTTCTATCATACCATAAATCAAGACGTAATCAAAGTATAAGCACACTTTTATTCATAAAGATGGAACAACTGACTTGTCTCATTACATGAATAACTTTGTCTCGCGAGATGCAAGACACACAACTAAGTGTTCATACTATAATGATTACATAAGATTTATCTAATACTCTAAGTATCTCCTATGATAGATGTCTCGGCGGAATCCATGCTGGCCATCAACTGACTTGATATCCATCAATCCTCGATTTCACCTCTTCCCGTCCATGCAACAGCAGGTCCTTTTTTCATAAAACAGAATAAGTATCAGATACTCATTTACTGCAACTGTTGTATGAGGGAGTAAAACATTTATAAAGTATATCAAATATATAGCTTCTCCATCCACGACTTCTGCATCCTCGATAGGAGCAATGTCCGCGGCCAAGAGGTCAGTCATGAAGTTCTGGAGACTCATATTAGCTCCTCTTCCGACATAGCTATGAACGTAATCACCATAACTCGGAGGGAGTGAGTGCAATAACGTGTTTATCGCAAACTCTTCTGTGGTGCTTTCGTTCATTGTCCAATATTCATAGTCCTCCACCAGGGTCAGGTACATCTCATGCATCATGTCTAAGTGATCATCAAGGCTTGTGTGTTCTTCCATCTTTGTAGATAGAAACTTGCTTTATAACTCAAATCTGGCAATTCTGAACTCACGTACGAACATTGTCTTTAGCGTGTCCATCATGTCATATGGGCCAGTGTCCTGTAACTGTATGCCCAACTCCTCTGACATGCTGAAGATCATGACATTCCTGACTACGGAGCATTTCTGTCGGCGAGCATAATGATCAAGTATCTCTTGATCGCCAACATGATCGTCTGGATGTTCTTCCACATGCATTTCTATTGTAAACAAGATGTCTGCTCTCTTGAGCGACGTCCTAAGGCGTGAGTACCAATCAGCAAAGTTTGACCCATTTTCTCTAAGTCTTTCACCTTCCATGAAGAAAGATAGTTCACGTTGCTCTAGTGCATTCATTTTCTACAAACATAATTTCAAGGAACACAATTAAGACTAGTTCACAACAATGAGTTCATATAATCATATGAGCTCGCACTAAAACATTTCATCCCTAGGAAGTTTTAGTGATTACATGTTCCAGATTCACTGCCCGACCTCGAATATCACATGGCCGACGGGTCAGTTTCAAAGGTAGACAACAACTTGTGCGATCACATTATCTTATATGTACTGTGACTCATGCTCGATCTTTCGATCTCTAGTATTCCGAGGCCATATCTGCATATGCTAGGCTCGCCAAATTAACCTCCATGTTATATGCTGTTCAGCAAGGCCATATCTGCATATGCCAGGCTCGCCGAACCCAACCTCATGCGAACTCCATTTAATATGTAGGACAACTCCGGTATGTACGGAGCATCAAGCCATATGGGAGAACCTTCCAGGTGGTGCACACTTTGGTAGAATACTTGTGTTTGGCTTTGTTAAGGGATCATCTTATCACATGCTACCGTCGTGTGTCCTATACTAGCAAGTTTTAAGATGTCTGAGCTATGGCAAAACTAAGTCTACAGTGTCTCCATTTTAGTTTGTTTTATGATGACGATTACTACTTACTAGTAACACATAGCATAGCTATCACTACATCACAACCAAACAAACGATAGCCCCCACTTAGCAATACAAGGTTTAGACGGTTTAGTTGTATATTGCAAGTTTTACGTGGCTGCTAGGGCTTTCATAGTTAAACAGGTTTTAACCTACGAGTCAACCACAACGTCAACCATACGATTGTCTCTATTACACCCCACACGAGGCCCTCCGTTGCAAATGCCACATCCGCTAAAGTAGAGAGACAGACACCCCCTAGCCACTTTATACGGTACAAGCCGCATGTCAAGCGTGGAACCAGTCTCGCGTAAGAGTACGCGTAAAGTCGATCGGGGGCCGCTTCATCAAACAATGCCGCAGATGTGAACAAGTACACGTGGGAGGGTAACAATCATACAATCAACGCCCACATCCCCGATGTGTTCTATCCGTACAGTAATACTAAGCATAGACCTAGCTCATGATACCACTGTTGGGGTTCGCAGCAGAAAACACAAATTTTTCTAACTAGTTTTCCCTTAACCCAAGATCTAGCTAGCTGTATTACCGTAACGGAAAGCAGTGCGGAAATAACATACCTCGGGGTGTAGTCCGTTGCGCGGGAAACGTTCCCGCAAACGTGGTTGATGTAGTCGATCAAGTTTCACAGCCCCCTGGCTGTGTTGAGCACCCGGATGGGTGTAGTGCCACACGTGCAGCACCTCTTAGTACTCGCACACGTACGAGACTCGATGACGACCTCCGTTCTCCGATCCAGCGGAGGTGGCGGAAGCAGACCTCCGGACGGAGCTTCGGCAGCACGACGGCCTCCGATTCTAGCAGAGAAGCCTCAATTCCACTATAGACTCACACTAGGGAGTCCACCGTGAAAGAGGCAAGAGAGGGGAGAAGACCGGAGAAAACCGATCTCAATTCGGAGTTATATTTATTTTCTCACGAATTTATGTGTATTAATTATGTGCACCCTGGTTATCTATATATAGGCAGAGGGGAGGGAGTCAACCCCCCTCCCTTAGCAATGTGGGACTAAACCCTTTGCTAAGGGGGGGTGGCCGGCCAAAGGGGGGGGAGGGGGCGCACCCCTCATGGGCCCTAGGGCCCATGGCGCCTCCCCCCTTTTTCTTTTTCTTTTTCGCTTTTATTTTCCCCTAATGGGCCTTTTTCTCCACTAAGGCCCATAGCACATATTAATTAGAAATAAAATTATTTTAATTATTAATTCAATTAATTAATAACTAAAACATATTATTCCATCTCCCTGTGCTCCGGAACACCTTCCGGTTCACTCCGAACTTGTTTCGGTTCAACACGGTACTTCTCCGATATTGTTTTCTTTATTCTCTGGTTGCTCCGATGGTTCCGAAAAGGTCTCCGATTTCATCGAGCCCGTAAGTGTGTTACCCTACGGCCCGAGAACACTCCATTCATGACCGAGCAGAGGCATACAGTCAATGATCATCAGCGGGACCTGGATGCCCATAATGACCCCTGTGCATTCCGGATATCAACACCGATTGAACCTAACGCCGTATAGCATTCCCTTTGTCAGCGATACTTGATTGTTCCGAGATTCGATCAATGACATCCTATGTCTGGTTCAACCTCGTTCCGAACTAATCCTCATTCACTCGTTCCCGTGATATTCATCCCCGTGACCTAGTCACACGCTGCGCAGCTTTATGAATGGAATCTCACCGAGAGGGCCCCGAATATCTATCCATTACATGGATTGACAAATCCCACTCTTGTAACAATACTCCTCAACATATCTCCACGGAATACCTAAGATACAACCGTTATGACCCGCATATTTCAGTCAGGTGGTGGGATGTAAGTCAAAGCATCCAGGAAGATAGTGATTATGCATGTACTCACAGTCAAAGGAACGGTCTACGACGTTCTGTAATTACAACACTGAACCTTCATAAGATTTGATCATGGTGTAATGCTTACTTTGGGCAATGTTCATCACGTCACTTAACCAGTGAGGTGACCTCATAGTCAAGAGACTTAATTGTCCATGATCGCGAAACCACGACCATCATGTTGACCATGAACTAGTTATCGATGTAGAGGCTAACTAGGAACTCTGGGGGTTTCTATACCACACCTGCATCATTGTTTCACTGACGCAGTTCTAGCACGGTATGAAACTGGTTATGAACTTGCTTAGATATATTGGAATAATCATATATTATTTGCCTCTAGAGCATATATCCAACAGGGAACGGGGCAGAAAACAATTATTTTTCATATCCTACGCGTCCTGAACCCAAGACCTATGCTATAGCGATGCAAGTAACGGACGGAGATAGGTCACATACCAGTATATAGTCCGTTAAGCGGGAAACATTCCCGCGTGAACGTGGTTGATGTAGTCATACCCGACAATCCCCGGTGCCGCGAAAATCCACGATGACTCAAGAGGCCACCCGGTCCTTGTAGACCGATGACGGGATTACATCTCTGTCGAAACGTTGTCGGTGAAGACGTCGCGATACGGCCTCGACGATGAAGGAGCACCACAAGTGTAGCGCCTCGCTGGATTACAACCATACGGTGTACCCGACGTTCCCCCGGGCTCCGAACCAGAAGAGCAGCGGAAAGAAGATGGATTCGGATCCCGATTCCAGCAGCACGACGACGTGCGTATAATGGAGAAATCTCCAACCTAGTGCAGCCTCCAAATAAGGGGAGTCCGCTACACGAAGAGAAAGAGAGAGATCAATCTTATGAAGAAAAAGGGCACCCTACCCCTCCTTATATAGGCCAAGGAGGGGTGCCACCCTCCCTCAACTTCCCATGTGGGACTAAACCCAAAGGGAGAGGAGGGGTGCACCATAAAGGGGGTGGGCCCCTCCCTTGGGGCCATGGGCCAAGGGGGGAGGCTCCCTGCTCCCCTAATGGGTCTCTTTAGGCCCATATGCCTTTTCTTCCATTTTTAATTATATTTTAATATTTAATTATGTTAATTAAATAATAAAACATATTTAAACATTATTAAATAATATTTTGAACCTTTCAAAATATCCAAAACTCCTTCCGGCACTTCCGAGAACAATTCTGGTGTTCTCTCTTATTTCACCGATAATCCCGAAAGTATCCTTATTGCGTCGAATACCCTTAAGTGTGACACCCTACGGTCCGGGAAACAACTGACATGATCAAGACACTCTCTTGATGAATGACCATCAGTTGGACCTGGTTACAATCCTAGATGGCCCCTGCGCTTTCATCGATTGAACGTCATCACTGTTGGAATCCGTTAATGTTGAGTCATGTTCCCTTTTTCCTACGGTACTTTGTTTGTCCGAGGTTCGATCATCGATATCTAATATACCTAGTTCATCCTCGTTACCGACAACATGTTTCCTCGTTCGCGTGATATTACAACCCCGTGACCTAGTCACATGATTGCAATCTTTATGATGTAACATCACTGAGTGGGCCCAGTGTACATATCTATCACTCGGATGGAGGCGAATCCGAATGGTTTGTATTTGGTCGATGAAGTGAAAGATTTCTAACTAGATATATATAAGATCAACAAAACACACGGTTTCGCCTGGTTACAGCCCGACGGTGTGGCTCTCGTGAGTGCCCGCATATCAAAAGAACCGTCAGACCGCAACCAGGCAAATCCGAATGATTTGTATTCGGCCGATGAAATGAGTGTCGAACATGTCCGAGAGGTGGGCTATATATAGGCAACGACAAGCCTGATCCAACGACTCACAAAGCGCTTGAAAGAAAAATGCGATCCGTGTGCTTCTTCCTGATTGGTCGAGGTGAGCTGAAAGAAACAAAGCGCTTGAAGTACCGGTTTGTGTTTGGAACCGGTGCTAAAGACCTTTCTGACTTCCCAAGCGGGTTATAAGCCTCCCCGTGCTTCTCCTTCGCCACCAGAGATCATCAGGAGCTCCGGCTCAATAGGCTTCCCAAGCGGGTTATAAGCCTCCCCGTGCTTCTCCTTCGCCACCTCAGTATAAGCCTTGAGCTTACTGTAGGCGGCAATGTTTGTGAAAGTCGAAGGAGTGGCGAGATCAGACTCTGAGAGCGCCTTTGCCTTCTTGTACGACGCTGTATGGGCCATGCCATAATTGTCGAACACACCAAGTGGCTCTATTTTATTATGCTCCGCCTAAAAGACAAAGCAAAGCACGATATTAGTAAGTTGTGGGTGCCAAAAATACAAAGAAAAGTAGAATTTGCATGAAAATTGAAGCAAAGCACATACCCATTTATTCTCGTAACCAGCTAAGTTGCGGCTTCTTTGATGGTGTGGCACACCAACCATTTGGGCGCGGCGCTCCTTGCATTTGTTGTGGACAGCCAACCAGGAATCTGAGCACCAGTGGTCCACAATAGCCTCCCAACAATCCATCTTGTCCGCACACCATCTCGGTGGCGCCTAAGTTAGTAAACAAGGAAACTAATAAGTAGCCTAGATAGGAATCAAATCAAGCAAACTATTCAAGACTTAAGAAGGGTTACCGTCATGTACTGGGCCCTGGTCAGAAACTTCTTGCGGCAGTCCTTCTTGCTACGCTTGCGCCCTTGCTTGGCGTAGTAGTCACGGACCGCCTGCACTCGCATCTCGTGCCTTGTGTTCTGCAAGAGGTGCGTGGCCTCTGCAACTAACACGTCCTCTGCCTCCTGCTCCTTGGACTCATCGACCTTGTAGTAGACCTGCAATAGCACGAGACAACACTGATGAGTGCACTGATGAGACAACACTGATGACAACACTGATGAGTGCACGAGACAACACTGCAATAGCATGATTTTATTGTGTGAAACAGAAATTACCCAAAAGCCGTTGATCACCATGTCGGCTCTGGTGTGGCATTCGAACCCGTTGATGGTCGTATCCAGCGGGGCCGGGGCAGCACAATAGTGCTCCCACTTGAGTCCAGGCTGTGGAACCTCATCAGGTCCGGGCAATTGAACCAGCCCCGGGAAGTTCTCCCTGACGAGCACACCAAGGATGGAGTTGGGATTGCGGACACAATTGTCGTATATCCAACCCCTGCAGTATAAAAAGACAAAGCCATCAGATAGACATAAGTATAGAAGGTACCGGAAGAGAGTATAAGTGCACTTACGTCTCTCCATCAGGCGTAATCAACCACTTATGGGCGGGAGTCACCGGCACGGACGGGAGCCGTGTACCCCCACGCTGGTACACGGTGGTACCCTCAGCTACCT
Source organism: Bromus sterilis (assembly GCA_950022295.1). NCBI lineage: Eukaryota > Viridiplantae > Streptophyta > Magnoliopsida > Poales > Poaceae > Bromus > Bromus sterilis. The sequence continues at coordinate 4,062,220 of OX465597.1, read as the reverse complement.
CCTCCTCATCCGTAGTGTCCAGCTCGGCACCAGCCTCCCCCTCAGGCGTGTGCTGCTCCGGCTGGTCCGGACAGGGACTCCAGGTCGTTCGGGTGGACGTAGCCTCCTCCTCCACCTCAGGCTGGTCCACCCTGCAGTGCTCTGGTGAATCAGCCGGAGGTGGCGGCGAGGAAGCAGCAGCAGGTGTTCGTCTCCCTTTCCCGCGACCACCACCTGCTTTGCCTCTCCCGGTCTTCTTCCGACCTCCTCTCCCCCTGGGCGGCTCATCAGTAGAAGGAGAAGGCGAGGAAATACTCTCGAGCAAAGACCTCCGTAGAGCCAGAGGTGGGAGCGCATGACCCTGACCCCTCCCTCGCGAGCCTGAGGTCTCGCCCTCCATATCTGTCAAGAACCTGCCAAGAATTAAAATAAAATAATTAGTACAATGAGAAAAAGAATTAATAATACAACATTAATTACTGCAATAATGAGAATATATATATGTAATTAAAGTTGAGATGCATACAACTAACAATAGTCGGGATCATCGGTCTCTTCTCCGCGATCAATTGAAGGATCGTCATCGCTATCACGCGTGTCGTCGATAATGATGGCCTCATCAGGTTCAACAACACCAACATTTGGAAGGCCTTTATGTAAACGGTCAAGCATTGACAGGTCATCTGGAGCAGTAACCTCTTCTTCTTCAGGCTCTTCAACATCGTCGTTAGCGGGTTCACTCTCATCATCGTTATCGGGTTCACTCTCATTGTCTTCTTCCATGTTCTGGGGTTGCGTAGAGCGGTTTCAGAAACGTTTTTTTATCACGCGTGTTTCTTGGAAGAATTCTCCTTCATATGTCTCTGGGTCAATGTGGGGTACATAATCGTCTTCATTGGGGGAGGTGGTCTAATATGTGGTGGCACATCATAAACGACATCCCAACCTTTCAGGTTTTCAACCGTTTGGCAGGGGTAGGATAGATAGAAAACCTGGGTGGCCTGTTGAGCCGTAATATAGACATCGGGGACATTTAAATGGGTGTCTTGTCGAATTTCAACTAGACCTACATGTTCATGAGTCTGTCTAGTCCTCGACGGGAGAAACCAATGACATTTGAAGACAACGACGTTGGGAGGATTCTCACGATAGAATAGAAGTTCGTATATTGCTTCAACTCTTCCATAATACTCAATACCTCCGTCGCCGACAGCAGAGACACCCGAATTTGTACTTTTTCGATCGGCCATATTTCGCTCTTTATCAACGGTACGAAAGCGATACACGTTGATGTCGTATTTCTCAAATACACGGACATTATTGTCAAAACCATTAGCGACTTGTCTCAATTCGGCGTCCATAGGCTCCTCATTTGCCTATAAGTTTAATAGGAAAGGATTGGTATACTAGTGAAAAATAGGCCGAACCAACAAATGAAACCCTATTTATGAATGATAGTTACCGTTCGTTTGAACCAAGAGATGAAACCAGGATTGCCGTCTCCTTGATTGGCAAGAAGCTCATACTCTGCGATGGAATCACTTTCAATAACCACTCCATTCGAGAATTTGGGGACGTATCGACTGTATGAATTCATGGGAATTAATAAGAAACAAGAATTATTAGAAGTTGCGAAACAATGTACGTACAAGCACTTACTCGATATATGGTCGCACTTCTGTTAGGTTGGTGAAGATATACAGTGTAAGAGTCTGCCATTCGTCGATATCCAAAATCTTATTTCTCGAAGCACCAACAGGTCCGAGCTTCCCTTTGAATAGGCTGAGGTTGGATTGACGCCGTTGGGGGTCGCCAGTATTGTACCGAGGCTTTGGATTATGCAAATGGCGATTTTTGGCTTCATAATGTGCTGTCACGAAGTTTGCCGCCTCCTCGGTAATGAAAGCCTCGGCCATCGATGCTTCAATTCTACGTTTATTTTTACATTTTGCTCGAAGCGTCTTCTGCATTCTCTCCGTTGAATAGCACCAACGATTTTGCACAGGGCCCCCAAATCTTGCCTCGGTCGGGAGATGCAATATCAAATGCTGCATCGGATTAAAAAAACCCGGTGGAAAGATCTTCTCTAACTTGCAGAGCAACTCCGGCGCCATATCTTCCATGTCTTCTAGCACGCCATCGGATAGTTCTTTAGCACAAAGAACACGAATGAAATAGCTCAGTTCTGCCAGTACTAGCCACTCTTCCTCGGGGATATAGCTGCGCAACATCACCGGCATTACCCTCTCAAGACATATGTGCCAATCATGACTCTTCAGCCCTAATATTTTATGTTTTTCAGGACTCGCTCCCCTCCTCAGATTCGCTGCATACCCATCGGGGAACATCAAACTGTTTTGCACCCACAAGAGAATTTCCCTGATATGCCCCCTTTCAAGATTGAACCAGGCCCTTGGCTTGGACCAATTCTTCTTTCCTTTCGGCTGTCGCATGTTCTGTGAGGGTCTATCACATAGAGTCTCCTGGTCGACTCTAGCTTTAGGATTATCCTTTGACTTCCCATCTATGCCGAAAAATGTACCAAACAGGGCCTCGCCGATATTTTTTTCAATGTGCATCACGTCAATATTGTGTGGAAGTTCGAGGTCTTGGAAGTAGGGGAGATCCCAGAAGCATGTCTTGTGAGTCCAGGCGTGTTCCGAATTATATCCCTTGAAATACCCGGGACGTTCTGGATCAGGCTCGAGAGAGTTCAACTGTGCCAAGACATGTTCGCCCGTCATCGTAGGTGCTGCCAGGTTTTTGACAACTTTGCCTTTGATGAAGTTCTTCTTGTCTTTTCTAAAAGGATGCTTAGGAGGCAGAAACTGTCTATGCAAGTCGAAGCAGGAATACTTGCCACCCACCTTCAGCCAATGAAACTGAAGAGAAGCCTTGCATGTTGGGCACCCGAACTTTCCATGAACACAGAAGCCAGCGAAAAGCGCATACGCCGGCAAGTCATGCATCGAGTACTGGTACCAAACATGCATTTTGAAGGTCTTTTTGCTAGCTGCATCGTATGTCTTGAACCCTTCGTCCCAAGCTTGTTGCAATTCCTCCTTAAGCGGTTGCATGTACACATCCATATTCTTCCCCGGATATTTGGGCCCTGGTATTATCAACGTCAGGAAAATTTTCTTCCTTTTCATAATCTCTGAGGGGGGGAGATTGAGTGGCATGACAAATACAGGCCAACAACTGTATGGGGCTGCCATCAGACCGAAAGGATTGAACCCATCTGTGCCGACGGCGATTCGGCAATGCCTTGGCTCCTTAGCTTTTTCCGAATGTTTTTCATCAAAGTGCTTCCATGCTGAACCATCCGATGGGTGAGTCAACATCGGCTTCCCATCTGCATCAAATTCTGTTCTCTTCCCATGTTTGTGCCATGTCATCTGTCTGGCTGTCTCTTCCATCATGTAAAAGCGTTGAATTCTTGGTATCACTGGAAGATACCTAAGAACATTTACGGGCATTTTGGTCTGCGTCTTCTCACCTTGACCATTGTCTACCACAACATACCTGGATGACTTGCATTTGGGACAATAGTCTTCGTCTGCATACTCTTTCCTAAATAAAGCACATCCATTTTCACAAGCATGTATCTGCTCATAGGGCATCTTAAGTACCTTGAGGATTTTATCCGATTGGTACAGGTTTGCAGGCATAACATGATCTTTTGGTAGAAACCGCCCAATTAGGGTCGTGATCGCATTGTAACAATCTGTGCCCAAGTTGAATTGTGCCTTCAAAGCCATCAATTGTGCGATGGCATCGAGCTGGCAAAGCTCAGTGTGAGCGTGCAGCGGACGTTTCGAAGACTCCAACATATCATAGAAGGCCTTCGCAGATTCCTCCATCTCATCGTCCTCATCCCGCGCATCGTCAAAGTCCTGCACCATGTCTTCGATCCCGGTTCCGTACTCATCCGTGCGCTGACGGACCACCTCCTCTCTCCGTCATCCGCCAGACTCGCCATGGAAGGTCCACACCGTATAACCAGGCTTATAACCCCACTTCTGCAAGTGTTTACCCATATCCACCTCTGTCGCCTGTTTATAATTGTCGCACCTAACGCAGGGGCACCAGGTTTTTCTCTGCCCATTTGCAAACGCCGCTCTCAGAAACTCCTTGGTTTTCATTGCCCATTTATTGGTGATCTCTTTCTGATTAGGAAGACCAGTGTACACCCACGCACGATCATCGCTCATCTTGTTGCTACAGCTAGCTACTAAACAACAAATATACCATTTTATTACGTCCACTTTTTATTGCTTTTATCATACATAGCTACAGCATATGCAATTAACCTACACACTAATAGGTAAAGATAGGTCCTAATCCCACCCGAGTATGTGTAGATTGGGTCGGTTTCCCATGCTTTGGTCCCGATCCGACGCGGTATTTCGGCAGCACCTCCCTGCTGTTCTCCTGAAACACGTCTCGACAACAAGCCGAGAGGTTGTGTATCTGGAGAACAACAGGGAGGCGCTGACGAAATACCGCGTCGGATCGGGACCAAAGCATGGAAAACCGACCCAATCTACACATACTCGGGCTGTCCATGGATAACGTTGGACAATTCGAAAGAATCACTATTATAAATATGCAAATGAATGCATATTTATAACTGTAACCCTTTCGAACGGGAGACGCATACTGGTTACGCGACTTTACATATGAATATACTAACTGTACCTAGTTAGCTATTGTAAGGCCAGAATTGAGCAAAGGAAAGGGGGGAGAGGAGAAGAATTGTTTTGCTCACCCTCGAACTCAAGGAGGTCGTCGAATGGAGGGGGCGGAGGTCGTCGAACACCGGACCCACACAACAGGGAAAGACCTGCACTTTAAAATAAACCCAATCAACAAGGAGACTCGATATACCGGTAATCATAGGATATCCTTTTCTTCTTTCTTTTCTTTTTTCCTTTTCTTTTCTTTCTTTATGTATTCTTTTTTCTTTGTCCTTTTCTTTCTTTGTTTTGTTTTCTTTCTTTATTTAACTTTCTTTCTCTGTCCTTTTCATTTCTTTCTTACTAATTTGTAACTAAAACTAACTAAACTAGAACTAATAAAACCTATACTAACTAGAACTAATAAAACCTATACTAACTACACTAATAAACCTAAACTAACCTAAACCTAAACTAACTACAATAATAAACCTAAACTAAACTAAACCTAAACTAACTACACTAATAAACCTAAACTAACCTAAACCTAAACTAACAACTCTAATTAACAGAAAAAAGAAGAAAAAAAAACAGGGGAGGAGGCTTACCAGGGGGTGGGGGGAGGTGGCGGCGGTGGCGGGAGGTGGAGCCGGTGAGGAGCGTGGCGCCGGCGAGGAGGGTCGTCGGCGGCGAGACCTGCAGCGGCGCCGGTCAGAGGAGAGGAGAAGAGAGGAGGAGAGGGGAGGAGAGGAGAGGAGGAGAGGGGAGGAGAGGGGAGTAGAGGAGAGGAGAGGAGGAGGGCCTAACCGGCGGCGGCGCACTGGACGGCGGCGCGCGGGGCGGGGTAGGGCGGCAGCACTGGCGGGTCGGGAGAGAGGGGTTTGGGAGAGAGAGTCGAGAGAGAGAGAGAGAGAGAGAGGGACCGTGCGGGGGGTTAACGGCCAGGCGTTATGCCGTCTGCTAGCATACGGCAAAGAAGTCTATGCCGTCTGCTAGCAGACGGCATTACGCCTGGCCGTTACCCTCACTCATGGCTGGGACTAGGCGGGCCCACATTGAGTTTTGCCGTCTGTCCTTAGACGGTAAAGGATCCTTTGCCGTCTTCCATTAGGGCAACATACGGCAAACTACATGTTTGCCGTGAGTGACTCCTTTGCCGTCTGTTATTAGGGCAACGTACGGCAAACTAACTCTTTGCCGTCTGCCCCGATGAAAAACAGACGGCAAAGCCCTTGACTCATGGAAAACTGGTGAATTCCAGTAGTGACTCCCACTATTACCAATGAAAAAGATTATGCTTATGTGGAGAGTAAGAATACCCTTTTGCATGTGGATCATGGTAACAATGCTTTATGTGATTCTTATATTGTTGAGTTTATTCATGATCCTACTGGAAATTTTTATCAGAAGGGAACATATTCTTATAGATATTTCAATAATATCAAGTTCCCTCTCTTTATGTTGAAGGCTTTGAAGTTGCACTTATTTTGCCTTCCTACGCTAATATCTTTATGCTTCAATGAGTTTTTCCTCTACAAGATCCCTTTGCATAGGAAGCATGTTAGACTTGAATGAGTTTGTTATTTTCTTCTTGATGATCTCTTTTGTTCTTCAACTCTTATTCCTTATTCCTATGAGAGCATCATTAAAATCTTAAGCCTATCTTTATGGCTATAAAGAAAGAGCTCTAGGGAGACAACCCTTGTTATCTTTATTTTGAGTTTTTACTTTCAGTTTTTAGTGGTCTTGATAATTGTTACTACTGTAGCAACATCATTGTATTTTTATTTTCAATCTTTGTGCCAAGTCTTGCCTCCGATTGCAAGAAAGTTCAAAAGTTGTGACATGATGTCCAGAAAACAGATTCTGTCATTGGACGTAAAAATTAGCCTAAAATCACCAGATCATCTTTTTGATCTGAATTTTTTTGACAGCGTGCTCCATACAATTGACTTTCGAGCGTCTGTTCTGAGTTTTTTGATTCGAGTTGCAGAAGTACCCCTAAATTTTTTTACTACCTGCTGTTCTGTTTTTCACAGATTCTGCCACGTTTTGTCTCTCCTAACTTTTGCAAATCTTAAGCTTGCTTTTTCTTTGAAAAAAAAACCTTTTGGAAATCTTGAGAAACAGTATCTCTTCAAGAATATCTTTATATCCAGTGGGGAAAATTATTTATTAAGGGTACTAACCTCTCTAATCAGCTTATGTATTAAGGGAGTTTTCAAGTGTGCGATGGAAGATGATGAAAGAAGATTCCGGAGTGTCAAGCGCTCAAGCTTGGGGATGCACCCATGCATCCCCAATAAATATTCAAGGAGACTCAAGCGTCTAAGCTTGGGGATGCCCCCGTGCATCGCCTTCTCCATCAACAATCATTAGTTCGTCCTTCGTCTCACTATATTTTTATCACTTCATGCGTTATGTGCTATGCTTGGAGCGTCTCGCTCTTAGGTTTTATTTTTAGTTTCATTAGCTTTGCTTGCTGTTCATAACAAGTTAGATCCCGCCTTACTTTGTGTGGGAGATAAACACGCTCCACTTTTAAAATCTAGAACACATCATAGGATTCTTCATGCCTATCTCTTTGCTGTTGTGTGTTCTTTATCTTTTCGTAGCTACTGCCATGTCTAGTTTTAGTCTTAGTTTGTCTTTAGCAAGAGCCTTGGCTTTTGTTTAGTTTGTTGCTAGAACTCTCTTTAGTTTTCATTTTTATCTTGTTAAGAGAGTTGGTTGTTGCACTGACTTGTGTCTTGTCTTGAAAGTAGGTAATTGAGGTTGCTATTTAATTTTAGTAGTAACTTTAAATGGTTTTGAGGTATTGATGTGAGTAACGTTTGAAATTTTGATGTCAAGAGCTCTAGCCTATTAGTGATAGGTGTCGTATTTTGGGCAATCCGTGTCTATTTTCAAAAACCTACAAAACTAGTTGAGAACTCTAGCTACTAGATGGATCACTAATCTTTGGAGGGATCGGATATTAGAGTACACTCACGTACCATGAGTCGAGGATGCGCAAGGATAACCAAACCCCCATACACTCCTCCTCGGGGTACTTGTCTCTTTGTGAACCTCCTTATTAGATTGAGGGTTACCGATAATAAGTGCATGAGTTCTTCGGACTAATGTAAGTATTGAAAGTTGACACTTCCACCTCCTCATTTTTGCTAGCCTCTCCCGTGCCGTACATTGCCTTCTTCTCACTCCGAGAGTTGGCGTCCACCTTCGCCGGTACATCCAAACCCTTGGCATGATACACTCTGTCATCATAAACCTCCTTATATCTTTCCTCAAAACAGCCACCATACCTACCTATCAAGGCATTGCCATAGCCTTTCCGAGATATATTGCCATGCAACATCCACCTCTTCATGACTTGATCTTCATGTCATACATGTTCCTGCTACACTGGCAGCGACATACATTGCATACATCATGATAGCTACATCTTCTTTATGTTTTGAGTACCTTGTAAAGTGTGAAAGATCTTCTATACCCTCTTGTAAATTAGAGTGTTGCCCTTAAGTGAGGAAAAGATCCCAAAGTGGACAAGTCAAAAGATCCCAAAGAGGACAAATGAGAGTTAAATAGAAAGAGCCATTGAGGCCACCAAAAAAATACAAAAAAAGAGAAAAAAGAGAAAAAGAAAATAAAAAGAGAGAAAGGGGAAACATTACTATCCTTTTGAAAGATCCACACTAGTACTCCCTCTTATCCTTGTACTCCATAGAGATTATCATTCATGCATATAGCTATGTGGGGACCTTCACACTATAGAACTTGGCTTGTATATTCCAATGATGAGCCTCCTCAAATGAGCTCTAGGTCTTTTTGAGCATGCAAGTTGGATGCACCCCCACTAGTTCCACTGGAGAGCTTACCTTAGCTCATATGTGCATCCGTTGCATGGCAATCCCTACTCCTCACATCATATCTATCATTTGGCTTTCTCTCGCCTATGATTGTTCTCATTGATGTGAGCCTTTCACACCTTTTTGTCTTCCTCCTCCACCATATTTCTCTCTTTGCCATCCTAAGTGTCAACTCTCGTGCTTATGCTCATCCATTGCATGAGTGCTCAAAATATCGAAAAGGAGTGGATCAAATTGACTTGTACCTGACTAGTGGTCTGGGGACGAGTCAAGATAAGATTCCAAAGAAGACCGAGTGTGAAACTTTAGTAGATTGAGTTCTCAACAAAAATACTTTTTCATCTCGTATTCCCTATCCCCTTTCTTGCACGCAAACACCATTTGGAGACATTCGAGTCACAGACAGCGAGAGCTCTTGCACCCTTTGTTCTTTTGTTGCTTGTGCCAATGCTAATATAGACTCTTGCTTGTTAAGACTTGAATTGAATTGCATGCTTTGATTGCTTTACTTAAAAGTCCTTATATGGTTGTGTGGCATGTCACCACAGAAATTATGCTTGTTATCATTTACCTACTCGAGGACGAGCAGGAATTAAGCTTGGGGGTGTTGATACGTCCCAAACGTATCTATAATTTCTGCTTGCTCCATGCATGTTTTGTGTGACTTTATTGAACTTTCATACATTTTTGAGCATATTTGGACTAACCTATTAACTCAGTGCACCCAATTGCCAGTTCCTGTTTTCTGCTGTTTTTGTATTTCAGGTTTTTCCAATAATTAAAGTGCCCAATAAATCCCAGAAAAATTATATAAAAAGTCAGCGTTCCGGAAGCTTCCGCGAGTCCAAAGGGGGGCCACAGGGCAGCCAGGGGGCATCCAGGAGGGTGCCTGGCGCGGCCCAGCCCCTGGTCGCGCCACCTGCCCTCCTGGCTGGGTCCCACACCCCCTGGTGCCCTACTTTGGCTCCTATTTATTCTCCCGTCGCGGAAACCCTGATTCCAGACCCCTTTTCTCCAGAAGCAATTCCGATCTCCGCCTCCATCGCCGACAAGCTTCGGGGCACCAGAATTCCTGTGCCAGCACCCTGCCGGGACGGGGAAGTGCCCCCGGATTCATCTCCATCGACGTTGCTTCCTCCCTTCATGAAGCGGGAGTAGTTCTCCCTCGGGGCTGAGGTTTCTACCAGTAGCTATGTGTTCTTCTCTCTCTCCCATGATGTGATCTTCGTTGTGATCATAGGCTATGTTAATCTAGGGTGATCCCATGATATTTCCCCTTCCTCTATGTATTGGATTGATGTACTCAATTGATCTTATCTAGTATAATCCCCGAGACCAAGGTGACAGCGGTCTATTGAACATGGGTTAGACGAATATTATCATGACTGATTTCCTCTTTTGTGAGTTGATTGAAGATTGAGAGTCTCTTGGTGCTTGTCTTTGACTATCCTTGAGATATGTTGTGGTGATTGTGGTACTCTCTTTGGATGGCCGCGATGACATTGGGAAATCCATAGATTGAGAACTACGAACTTTGAGGTGTGCTTTTGTATCCCTACATAATTCTCATCCTCTCTTGACCACAAAGGAATGACCTCCGAGTGCGTCTCCATTGCATGTTTTATGGGAAATATCATGTGATTAGACTATGTTAATGTTGTTGGGAGTTGCCACTAGTGAAAGTATGAAGCCTAGGCCTTGTTTCCATCATTGTTACACCGTTTGCACTCACTTTTGTTACATGTTTGCTTGCTGCAATTTTTATTAAAGATTTATATTACCTTGCTTTGCTACACCTATCACCCATATTTTACCATCTCTTCGCCGAACTAGTGCACCTATGCAACTCCTAGTTGTATTAGGTGTGTTGGGGACACAAGAGACTTCTTGTATCTTAATTGCAGGGTTGCTTGAGAGATACCATCTTCAACCTCTACTTTCATGAGTTCGATAAACCTTAGGTCATCCACTTGAGGGAAATTGTTGCTGTCCTACAAACCTCTACGCTTGGAGGCCCAACATAGTCTACAAGAATAGAAGCGTGCGTAGACATCAGCGCGCCGCCGTCCTGCCTGCAGGCCTCGACGCCCCCTGCCATGTCGCCGCCTCCTCTCCTTCCCTCTCCTCTCCCCGTCCTCATGTCGCTCTCTCACGCTCTCTCAACAGGAGACCGCGCCACTGTCCCCATGGCCGGCGAGAGCAAGTCGTCATGGGCGCCCAAGCTAGCCGCGGTAGTCCCCTGCCCCAGGACCTCGGCGAAGACCAGATCTGGATCCGCTCATCCGCGCCCGTCCCTGCCGGCCCCTCATCCCCACGCCCCTGGAGTCCTCCTCGCCGGAGTCAACTGCCGGCCAACCGCCCCTGCACGCGTCCTGGGCCAGCAACCGGCGCCAGCGGCCCAGCGCACCCTAGCCGGCCTCCCTTGCGCCCGTGGGCGACGCCGAACCATCCTCCGCCCCTGCCTTCTTGGGCCTTGGCCCAATGGTGAGCCCCCTTTTTTTTATTTTGCTGCAGTTCTGTTGGGCCTGGCCCAAATACCTGCCTGTGTGCGTGGAATAGTAGGGTGCACTTACTGTTTAGCCCGTTTGTGTTGGACTCGGCCTAGAGATGTTTGTAATAATTTATGTTTAGTATAATTGGCAGATTGTGTTACGTTTTTGCGATGCTTATATCTTTTTCACCGTAGCTCGGATGGAGACACTTTCTACATGAAAGTTGCTCCGTTTTTCGTGTAGGTTAATAAATTGTTGCTCTTTTTCATGTTTGAACTTGTTTACATTTTGTTTACCTGCTATTTATGTCGCATGCCACCGTAAACAGTTTATATAATAACTTTTCAACCGTTGCTCTGATAAAAATGTTTCTTATATGTAACTTGACTAGAATTTCGTGTAGATTGTGATTATGATGCTCTTGCTTTCTATTAACAAATATAAAATATGGTTTAGGACAGATCAGAACCAAATGCTTTAATTGTTATGGGGTACTTAGCTGCTTGCCATGTTTAGTGTGTTACCTCATTTAAACTTGACTAGCATAGATAGTTTACTTTATGCTTCACCTTTTGCCATGATTATGTGTTATGCCATGCTTTAGTGAGATGACATGTTAACAACCTTTGTTCATCTTGTGTAGCTAAACAACCTGAACCATTGTAAGCGTGAAGTATCATCGTGTGATTATCTCACCAACATCGTAGATCTAGTTAAGAAGAATTAGTGACTTTTGTATGGAGTGTTGAATAACCTAATACACATTACCATTCGCATGATATAATGGTTTAAAACGAGGCGCGAACACGAGCAAAGTACATACTCACAGTCACAGGGATAAGCACGGAGACCATCAACAAGCAAGCAGCCGAGGAGCTCTCTAGATTCTAGTCTAGTAGAGGCCTCGGAGAGGCCGTGGCATCCTGAAGCGTTTGCCATCTTTCCTCTTGAAGAAGCTATGGCTGACTAGGCTTTCTTTGTAACGTAGTTGAAGAACCAATGGCAATGGATCGACCTTTTCACATAGGAATTTCACCACCAACTTGCCCTTGTCGTTACAATGAAACATGGAGACGGAGGACGGGCAATTGCCACCGGTAAACAGCATATCTCCGTTCTCGGATACGACTGCGACGTCGTAGAGAAAACCAACACATGTGGCATCTTTGCCCATCTCCTCAACCGGCAATCTAATTCGGAACTTTGGTGACCAAATCTCATTCTCATGGTCATGCAGCACCCAGGCCTCGGCGTTCATGGCATGAACATGGACTTGGACCATGCCGAGGGTGCCATTCATCTGAAGCACATGTGTCACGTGTGGTGCTGAACTGGTGGCCATGCCGGGAGGTGGTTGCATCCACCTGAATGGCTCGGCCACCGTATCGAAAACTATGATCTTGCCGCCACCCACCATCACGCATATTTGTGTACCAATGTAGGCAGTCGTGTAGCAGGATAAACGATGAGCCGCGTGCATGAATAGCCCAGCAGGTTCTGTCATTGTTCGTCGTCATGGACGGCGACGGTGAGGCCCCGATGCATCTCTGTCGTTGTTGACCGGAGCCGACGGTGAGGACGTAGTAGACAGGGGTAGGACCACCATCCATGTCCATGTCCCACTCCCAATAGAGGATGCGGTACTCGCCGGACGGACGGTGAGGGTACAGGGCGGCGACAATGCTCTCAATGGACAGCTCCCGCAGCATGAGCCACTTCCGTGTCGCCGGATTGCAGAGGTGGAGGCGGTGGTGGGTGTAGAAGGATAGAAGGAGGAGGCCGTCGTAGGAGGCGTGGATGACGCAGTCGCGGTGATAGCTTCTGTGGCCGGTGTTGAACCCGAGGACGAGCCGGCGCACCGCGGGGAACCCCCGGAGATCCAACACATCGACCGTGTCACGGGAGATTTTGCCTGTCGCGAATCGGACCAGAGGGAGCGACGGCTGGCGTCGGTGGTGGGCGAGGAGAAACGCGGGGTCGGAGCTGAGGCGGCGCCAGGACCGGCAGGCCGCGCGGCAGCGGAGGAGCTACTTGGCCGGCACGCGGACCAGGATCTCCCACAGGACGATCTCGTCCGGGAGGACGGGGACGGCGGCACGGTTGCGCCTTCGCCTGCGACTTGCCCCGTTCGTCATGGTCTCTTCACCGCACTCGACGGCTCAAGAATCCTAGGGTTTTGACGTGTGAATTTCCTTCGATGGATGCGGCGCGCCTTGATGGAAAACTATGACCGGCCGGCTCCGTTGAATCACACTTGTCCGGATCCGTTTTGAGGCCTCGTATACATACGCCTATAGTTAAAAAAAGGACAGTGATCACTGCCGAACGTTAAGACCGATGGGCTGGTACCGAACGCCCAAACACTAGCACTAGAAGCAGTTGCATCCAAGGTTTTGGGTTTCGAATTGAATAATTTTCTCGTCTGTGTGTTGGGGGGGGGGGCGAGAATCATGGTTCCCGCGGTAACCACGAAATTTCGGAAAAAATTCGGAAAAAATTCGGACGAAATTTGAAATCAAATTTTGAATTCAAATATTTTTCCCTGTTATTTCCATCAATCTTCACCTTGACAATGACACTAATGTACTACTATCCCAATGGCTAGTGCATGAGCGGTACCGGAACACCAGTCTTAGGTTCGATTGCTGCCCATATCATTTTTTCGAACTACAACACTTCTTTTTGCAATAAAAGGTACTCCCTCCGATCCATAATAATTGTCGCTCATCTAGTACAAAGTTTGTATTAGCTTAGTACAAAACTTGCGACACTTATTATGAATCGGAGGGAGTAGAAAAAATGGCAAAACCATGAGTCAAACCAGCGACCTCAACAATAGCAACGATGAAGAGTAGTTTTGCTACCAGTACACCACAAACATTTACGTGAACTGATAGAGATTCCAGGCTAGTTAACATTCTATTGAGCGTTTAAATTTAAAATTTTCAAAAAAATCGAGATTGTTTGCTCGAGTTGCTCAAATACCGTGGGGTAGCGAGGAGTGCGGGTACCGGGCGGTAACCGAATTTCTCGCCCGGTACCCAAAACAAATACTGTGGGGTAGCTTGGAGTGCGGGTACCAGGCGGTAACCGAATTTCTCGCCCGGTACCCAAAACCCTGGTTGCATCTAGTGTCAGCTTTTTTTAATTTTCTGTTTTCAAAAAGTTTTATCTTTCAAATAAAAATTCCAAATAAATTTCCGTTTTCACCACTAAATCCGCCGCGACAAGATCTACGAAACTAGATCCCATATAGATATGTTTTGACATTTTTTTTCGGGTTAATAATTGCCATGTCTATTGCACTTAAATTTTCATGTTATTTACACTAAAATTACCATCATTTGCTTCAACTACGTTTTTTTGCACTTTTTCTTCAACGTTCTATGTAAATTTGTCGTAATTCATAAAATAAAACTTTATAAAGTTACCTTGGGTAAACACATGTTTATTTTTTCATGGAAAAAACACATCTTAAATTGCCATGGCGAAAGATATGTTAAATTTGCCATAGACAAAAAAAAAGTTTGTCATTGGTAGATAGAAAAAACTTGGAATGCTGATAATTACCACATGTGTGACAAGAGTACATGTCAATCCCTGATGTTTTTGATGGCAAGTTTAGTTATGTGAGGGTGACAACTTCAAGTTGTAGACGCTAGTCCCGCGAATAAGAATTGTCATGTCCTATGAATAAGAATTGCCATGTCCTATGAATAAAATTGCCGTATATCGGAGGCACTTCCGCCAACACGTTTTTTAGATGCTAATTTTAGGTGTACATAGATGACAATTATTAGCCAAAGTTGCCATGCATTTAGCCAAGTTGCCATCTCACATGTGCTAAAGTTGCCACCAAAGCGTGTGGACTTGCCATCTTTCCGCCCACACGTGTGGCACGTTTTAATGGCAATGCTGATAACTACCACATGTGTGACACGAAACATGGCAATCGCTGATATTTTTTATGGCAAGTTTAGTTATGTGAGGGTGGCAACTTAAAGTTGTAGACGCTAGTCTTAAGAATAAGAATTGTCATGTCCTATGAATAGAAATTGCCATGTCCTATGAATAGAAATTGCCTTGTCCTATGAATTAGAATTGCCATGTCCTATGAATAGAAATTGCCATGTTCTATATATTAGATTTTCATGTCCTATGAATAGAAAATTGCCATGTCCTATGAATAGAAATTGTCATGGACACAAAAAATAGTTGCCGCCAGAGCAGCACCACACCGTCGACAAACTCTCCCCCCGATCCATGTCCCCTCTCCCACTGTCAAGCGTTGAGATGCGTCGAAGGATCTCCTCGGCGCATTCGTAACCTAGGAGACCGCCGTGTCGCACACCCCTCCCCCCACCCACGCCAGATATCTGATCGGGGTCCACTGAGCATCACCGCAGCTCTTCCCGGTCCTCCTATGAATAAGAATTGACATGTCCTATGAATATAAAATTGCCATGTCCTATGAATAGAAATTGCCATGGGCACAAAAAATAGTTGCCGCCAGAGCAGCACCACACCACACCCTATCTGCTCAGGGTCCACTAAACATCACCGCATCTCTCCCCGGTCCTCGGCGATGCGTCAAAAGACGTTAAAATACAATGGTGGCTTTAAATCTAGAAGAAAATAATAGATGAAAGACATCATGGCAACTTTACTGTAAACATGATGGCAATTTCAGTGTAAACAGCATGACAACTTTTGGTCCGACAAAAAAAGTTCTTGAAACATATCAATATGACATCTAGTTTTAAAGATCTCGTCGAGACAGAGTTAATAGTGAAAACGGAATTTTAATCAGAATTTTTATTTAAGAGATAAAACCTTTTGAAATGCAAAAAACGCAAAAGCTGACTTTGGATGGATGGATGGAAGCTTTAATATTCGTGCGCATGGTATGTGGGCGTTCGAGCATGGGATGGCAGCCCGAACGTTCGGCAGTTATCATTTTCCTTAAAAAAGAGCATGTGTGTAATACTTAAAAAAATTAAATAATAAATCACCATTTATAAAAAAAAAGGTAAAAAAAAAAGCTCTGACTAGTCTCGTTTAGTTCTTGCGCGTGCCATTTTCATTGTAGGTTTACAAATGAGTAGCAAGCAATTTCATTGTAGGTTTACAATTGAGTAGCAAAGGGGGGGGGGTGAGTTTGTTTGATTAGTGCAAGAGTAAAAAGTCCAAGAAGTAGTTCTTAGGCTTTGTACAATGGTAGATGCTTAGAAAAATAAATAGAATTTTTTCTGAAGAACCAGTGCCTATGTCTAAAGGAGAGACACTTAATTAAATGTCTACCATGTACAAATAATTACCGGTGCTTAAAATAACGGATTTATTTTTCTAAGCATTTGTACTAAGCACCTTGCATTGTACACCGCCTAAGGGAATCCTGATAGTACTCATATTACATTGATAGAATATTTGTGTCTCATCGCAACACCCAGGTAATTACCAATCAACTTAAAAAACAAGGGTGATGCCACACATCGGTCGATGGATAAAATAAGAAAGATCGATCAACTTTCTAACCACTGTCTGGAGCTGCAGATGATCATCCGATCGACCACGTGACCAACCATCTTTGCAACAAATGTGATGTTGCAAAAAAAATCGTAACAAAGGTCTCATTGCAGAACTTTTATGCAACAAAGATCTTGTTCCAGGACTTTTCTTTGTTGCAGTTTTTTTTGTGAGGTTTTTCTTACAAGGTTGCAACAGGTTTTTTTTTGCAACAAGAGACCTCTTACAAATTGTAATAGGTCCTTTGTTGTAAAACAACCATCTTTGCTCGCGGTCGTGAAACTAAAAACTAAATATTTACACAATTTTGATATAAAAACAGTTCATTCCAAACAAGCGGTGGACCTTACCTCCACCCGAGTGGTGGCGATAGCGTATATAATTGGCACAAGCATGCATGGAGACATCACACAAAAACGATACATATTCTTCTTCAAATATCTGTTGAACGGAAATGCTCAACCTCACCCGACAGATAACATGAGTGTGTCCACCGCCTTTACAACCATTCGATCAATTCCGATGGTGCGACACAGAGCAACTACGTACACATGCTCTTGCAACACGAGCTATGTTACGAACAATCGGGCGTGTTGCAAACTCACCAACTGTTTTTTTAGCATCAACGTCGATCATGTTTCTGAAACATGACTAATGTTGTGAAGGATGTGATCTTACGACTTTCTTATCCTACAACGAACATATTTTTGAAGCACGAAAGATGTTGATGTTGCATAGGACATCATCCAACAATCACCACCTTTGCGACAAAGGGCATGTTGCAATGAGGTTTGCAACATGGATCATATTACAATGACGATTAGACGGAGGGACAGGTCCATCCCATGCATCTGACGGCTCGCGATCCGTCCGATCTAGACTGGAACTAGGCTTGGAATGTAGGGGGTGATGTTGAAGCCATGTGCGGTTTTCTGGTAATCAACAAGCGTACCAGTGTCCAGGTGGTGATACTTGAGGCCGGCGACATCAGCATAAAGCTCACATCTGGTCCGGTGAGTTCGGCGATCACAACTGCAGAGATGGCTCAGTACGTCGTCGTAGAGCACTATGGCATCATCATACACTGCTAACGGGCGAAGAGCTCGGGTCCCTAGATCACCGACGAGCCAGTTGATGACATGACGAAGCTCCCATCGCGGAGCTTCGTCGTCCGGGTCATGGCATATCCACAGCTCGTACGCCTTCTTGAGGCCGGGCCCTGACCGGGGCGTACACACGCACAGTTCCCCGGACAGCTCCGCTAAGCTGGACGCCGGGTAGCCGATCCGAGGAGGCGGCGGCGTTATGCCGAACGACTCATCGTCCAACCTGAAGCGCATGAACCCCGGGGAGACCGGTGTGCCTCCGAGGTTGAGCGGCAGCAGTGACTCGTCGATGGTCCAGAACAAGGTGCCCTTGAAGAAGGTGGCCGTTCGCCCTGGCATGACGGGGTACGGCGGCGGTGTCGGCGTCTCACGCCACTGCTGGCCCGCCGTTGGGACTGTCAACACCTCCATCCCGAAGGTGTAGCGGTAGTTGCTTGGCGCTGCGGAGAGCTTCTCCGACGAGCGGTGGGAGAAGCGGGCGACCTTGTAGACGCCGGAGCGAGGGTCACGGCCGAGGCCGAAGGTCTGGTGGCCTTTCTTGAGCGGCGCGGGGACGTGAGGAGGGCGCGGGCTCAGGGGGAGCGCGACGGCGCGGCGTGTGGCCGGATTGAGCAGGTGCGCAGCGGAGTCCGTGGGCACCAGGACCAGGCCGTCGCAGTGCGCGAGGTCGTGTTCCACCTCTCTGAGGGGGAAGGTGAAGGTGAAGGCGCGGTAACCATACGGCATGGGGTGCGCGAGGTCGTGCTCCACCTCTCTGAGGGAGTTGATGAAGGGGCCCCGGCGGTGACCAGCCGGCATGGTATGCGCGACGGCGAGCGTGGCTTCGTCCTTGCGGCTCTCCTCCCACCGGTAAAATCCTGAGGACTCGCCTACGACCCGCGGGGCGATGAGCAGGCACGGCGGGTTCTCACGGCCGCGGCGGAGATGCGCGCGGCGGAACTCGTCGTCGTCCACGGCGTCGCGCCACGCCTTGCATACGCATCTGAACTGCAGCAGTGGCTTGACGGGGAGGCGGGGCAGGATCTCCGCCGCCACCAGCTCGTGCGGCAGATCGTACGGCATCGTCGCCCCGGCCCCAAGCCGAGCGCGCCGTGGTGACCTTGCTGGCGGTTCCAACTGCCGCGCTAATCGCGATTGATGATCCATGGCCGCTGCTGGATCGTAGGGGTTGTACACCGTGAAAATAGTAGTGCACGCACGTACGTCCTCCTGTTTTATCGGTGCAGCACATACTACGATACAAACTTGGCCTCCGTCTGTCCGAATCCTACTCATCTTCCTTTTTTGAGGGACCGAATCGTACATGTACATACAACTTGAGAAACGTCCCACGGCCGATTCCTGTTAATAGTCGGACCAGAAGTAGGAGTAATTCCCTTTGTTGAATTTCCTTATTATCATTCTTTATTAGTTTCTATTTATTATCTAAAAAGAAGATAACGGTTTTTCACGGTTTGTCCAAGCGTTTTGTCAGCAGTTTCGTCAATCGATTTATTTCCTTCAAGTCTTCCACCACGTATCTTCATCGAGTTTTTTGGTTTACCGCTTTTTTTAACCGACCACATCTTATTTAAATGCACCTTAACATATGTAGCTCAATCACATTAATGCAGGTACATACAACATTCAATCACATTAATTCAGCCTTTTCATATATCCTTCAATCACATTAATTAAATCTTTTCTTGCATAGGGCACTAAACCACATAAATCTATCTTTAGGGATGCGAGGATTTATTTTTACCTTTGTAACACACGGATATTGTCCTAGTACTAATAAATTTAATGGATCCCAATCCCGAGCGACTAGTTGCGCTTTAGGATGCATGAGCCAACTAATCTGTCACTTTGGAGGAAGAGCGAGCGACTCCGTTGGTTCGGGTCTGCAGCGCGACCCCGGATGACCCATGCACAATGGGATAAAATGGGCCCAATTAGCTATTTAATTATGCATTGAAAAAATAAATATAAATGCCACTATTTGACGGAGAGAAAAAATCCTAACAAAAGCAAATTTGCCATGTCATTACAAATTGCTACAAGTAAAAAAGGAACAATGATAATTTTCCATGACATTTTGTGTTAAGAAAACTAATTTTGTGTGAAAATTACCATCATTCAAAAAATCTCATCCTAAAAAAATAATTCCGTCGTGATAAAAAAAATCATGTTAAAAGAACTTAAACTACCATCTCTATAAAAAATGACATACTGAAAATTAAAAATTGCCATGTGTTGGGGAACGGGGCAGAAAACAATTATTTTTCATATCCTACGCGTCCTGAACCCAAGACCTATGCTATAGCGATGCAAGTAACGGACGGAGATAGGTCACATACCAGTATATAGTCCGTTAAGCGGGAAACATTCCCGCATGAACGTGGTTGATGTAGTCATACCCGACAATCCCCGGTGCCGCGAAGATCCACGATGACTCAAGAGGCCACCCGGTCCTTGTAGACCGATGACGGGATTACATCTCTGTCGAAACGTTGTCGGTGAAGACGTCGCGATACGGCCTCGACGATGAAGGAGAACCACAAGTGTAGCGCCTCGCTGGATTACAAACATACGGTGTACCCGACGTTCCCCCGGGCTCCGAACCAGAAGAGCAGCGGAAAGAAGATGGATTCAGATCCCGATTTCAGCAGCACGACGACGTGCGTATAATGGAGAAATCTCCAACCCAGTGTAGCCTCCAAACAAGGGGAGTCCGCTACACGAAGAGAAAGAGAGAGATCAATCTTATGAAGAAAAAGGGCACCCTACCCCTCCTTATATAGGCCAAGGAGGGGTGCCACCCTCCCTCAACTTCCCATGTGGGACTAAACCCAAAGGGAGAGGAGGGGTGCACCATAAAGGGGGTGGGGCCCTCCCTTGGGGCCATGGGCCAAGGGGGGAGGCTCCCTCCTCCCCTAATGGGTCTCTTTAGGCCCATATGCCTTTTCTTCCATTTTTAATTATATTTTAATATTTAATTATGTTAATTAAATAATAAAACATATTTAAACATTATTAAATAATATTTTGAACCTTTCAAAATATCCAAAACTCCTTCCGGCACTTCCGAGAACAATTCTGGTGTTCTCTCTTATTTCACCGATAATCCTGAAACTATCCTTATTGCGTCGAATACCCTTAAGTGTGACACCCTACGGTCCGGGAAACAACTGACATGATCAAGACACTCTCTTGATGAATGACCATCAGTTGGACCTGGTTACAATCCTAGATGGCCCCTGCGCTTTCATCGATTGAACGTCATCGCTGTTGGAATCCGTTAATGTTGAGTCATGTTCCCTTTTTTCCTACGGTACTTTGTTTGTCCGAGGTTCGATCATCGGTATCTAATATACCTAGTTCATCCTCGTTACCGACAAACATGTTTCCTCGTTCGCGTGATATTATAACCCCGTGACCTAGTCACATGATTGCCATCTTTATGATGTAACATCACTGAGTGGGCCCAGTGTACATATCTATCACTCGGATGGAGGCGAATCCGAATGGTTTGTATTTGGTCGATGAAGTGAAAGATTTCTAACTAGATATATATAAGATCAACAAAACACACGGTTTCGCCTGGTTACAGCCCAACGGTGTGGCTCTCGTGAGTGCCCGCATATCAAAAGCACCGTCAGACCGCAACCAGGCGAATCCGAATGATTTGTATTCGGCCGATGAAATGAGTGTCGAACATGTCCGAGAGGTGGGCTATATATAGGCAACGACAAGCCTGATCCAACGACTCACAAAGCGCTTGAAAGAAAAACGCGATCCGTGTGCTTCTTCCTGATTGGTCGAGGTGAGCTGAAAGAAACAAAGCGCTTGAAGTACCGGTTTGTGGTTGGAACCGGTGCTAAAGACCTTTCTGACTTCATTTGCTATTTTTTGAACTCAGAAAAGGTTGAAACTTGGCATGGTATCATCATTTTACCATAACATGTATGCAAAAGTTGAGAGGGTTACGACAAAAACTGGATGCACTTCGTGTACAAACTGGACCATCTCTTTTAAAGTACGAGGGTTTCAGACGAAAACACATGTGTTTCAAAGGCATTTCATTTTTCTAAACTTATTTCAACTCAAGACTTTTTTTGCATCCAACATGCAACATTCAAAGCCACATACTAAAATCCGTGTGCTTCTTCCTGATTGGTTGGATCCAACGGCTCAGAAGCCTGATCCAACGACTCACAAGCGCTTGAAAGAAACACGCGATCCGTGTGATTCTTCCTGATTGGATGGATCCAACGGCTCAGAAGCCCGATCCAATGACTCACAAGCGCTTGAAAGAGACACGCGATCCGTGCGCTTCTTCCTGATTGGTTGGATTCAAAATCGTGTACGGTTAAAAGCGTGTGGAAGAGGACTCCACGCAACGCCAGTCGCCACTAGTTCTTTTCTCGTGCACTCTTTCCCCTTCCGCGCCACCGCCACCATGCCGCCTCGCCGCCACCGACCAAGCTACCACGGCGTCCGCGAGCGCTCGGACGGAACATTCATGGCGGTGATCACTTGCGCCAACAACGAGCGTGTGTGTCTCGGCAGGTTCTGGCATGCATATTTAGCCGCCCGCGCGTACGACGTTGCGGCGTGGAGGCTCGGCCGCCCGCGCGCGGAGATGAATAACCGCCACTGTCGCAGCTTGGAAGAGGCGGAGGACATGGAAGATCCGCCGCTCCTCCTCACTGAAGAGGACCACCGCCTCCATCGTCGACGAGCGGTGGTCAGCCTCACCTCGGAGCAGGACCAGCGTGCCGTGCAGGATTGGTACGCGAGCCATCCCCGTGAAGCCTTGGAGGAGGCGAAACACTGGACGAGGCTGGCGGCCGAGAGCGCGGAGCGGCGATAGGAGCGTCATGAATGGCGGAAGGAGCGGCGGGCGGCCAAGGCGATGACGGAGGAGGAACTAGCGAGAGGCGCCGCCATTTGGCCCCTCGGTGACCCCCGCTGGATAGCGCTGGAGGATGACATCAGCTTCGACACCGAAGACGATTTCTCCGATGACGAGGAGGAGTAGTTTTTTTATGTTCTAGGTTTGAGATGTTAAGTTTGTTGAATGTTTTAAGTTTGCCGCTTCGCTGCCACCATTTGCTCTTTTTCATGCATTTAATGATTTATTTTGACCTAAATGACCCTGAAATTGGACTAATGCTTGTGGGCGTGACTTTAGTCCCGGGTCGAGCCACAAACCGGAACTAATGCTTGTGGGCCAGGAGCGAGGTGCACTGGTCCCGGTTCTTGGCTGGAACCAGGACATATGCCCCCAGAAAAGGTTGAAACTTGGCAACGTATCATCATTTGACCCACATAACATGTGCGCAAAAGTTGAGAGGATTACGACAAAAACTGGATGCACTTCGTGTACAAACTGGACCATCTCTTTCAAAGTATAATGGTTTTCAAACAAAAACTCATCTGTTACAAAGATATTTCATTTTTCTAAACTTATTTCAACTCAAGACTTTTTTGCATTCAATATGCACCATTCAAAGCCACATACTAAAATTTTAATCCTTTCTGACTTCATTTGCTATTTTTCATGCATTTAATGTTTTATTTTTAGCTAAATGACCTTGAATTTGGAAAGCACTACAACTGAACTCAGAAAATGTTGAAACTTGGCAAGGTATCACTAGTGCAATATAGGTCATTAGAACCGGTTCTGGGAGGCCATTAGAACATGTTTTGGCAACCGGTGCTAAAGGTTCGGTGCTAGAGGGTAAACCCCTTTAGAACCGGTTGCTCACGAACCGGTTCTAAAATCTCTACAGCCAGCCACGTGGTGGCAGGTCGGGCGCGAGGGATCGGGAACCTTTAGCACCGGTTTGTAACACAAACCGATTCTAAAGGTTTAGAGGTTTAAGTTTTTTTTAATTATTTTCTTTTTGGTTTTAATAGTTTAGGGTTTATGGTTTATTAATTCTTTTCTTTTGGGTTTAGGATTAGTGTTTATTTTACGCTATTACATAATGTACAATGCATATATATATACATGTAGAATATCTCGTAGCTAGCTAGAACCATCATATATAGTAGAATTATTGTACCACCAACTTAGACATACATCATATATAGTACTAGTGCCTCACCACCGCCCCTCTTTGCTTGCCTCGAGCCCACAATAGTGGAGGGCATTTGAATATACATACAATATACATCATATGGACAACACACCAGTTTCCTATTACATATGACAAGAGAATTCTCCGGTCGACTTATTTATGACTTCACGAAGAAAAATCCCGCTTTTTCCTCTTGAAGTGCTCGCATGCGATCATTTATGTCGAGTTTATCCCGCTTCTCCCAAATCTTATTATTTAAAGAAGATGATCAATATATGAATATATTACATATGGTAAGAACAATGTCTAGATAGTATTTACGTACCATCATTGTTCTTTGATTAATCTTCTCGGTCATATAGCGAATGTTCTCCATTACGATGTAAGCACAAGGTTCAATCCCCGATGCCTGCCTCATACACTTCACAACAAAATAGAATTCAAACAGATTTAATAATCAAGCATATATATATATATATATATATATATATATATGATAATGGTATATTGAAACTAGAAATATAATTAAATCAAATGTTCTCTCACATATCTATCGTACTGCCACGTTAGCTTCTCCTTCCATTCACCGCGCTCGAGTTTTTTGAACCTTTCCCAATCTCTGCCGTCAAAGAAAATGAATAAAGGAGTTAATTACTTGATATAACAGAAACTTAAAGTGAACACTAAAGAAGCCTACATGTGTGATAATGATTAAAATTATCTGGCGAATGAGTTCTTAATTTCTATATACTCACTAATATCTTTACGTAGTGAGTCGATTACTGTAACCATTCCTTTTTCCATTTCGATGTCTAGCAGGATGAAGTGATAGCTGCGCACACGTAAGCGGGTATCACTTATATAACAATATCGTGTAAGCAAAACTATAATTTGTAGTACAAAATAATGACACTCACTTGAAGTTGTAAGGAAATAGTATATGTTCTTCCGCATGTAGATCCCTCAAACTTTTAAGCAAAAGGGTCTCCGCGAATTCTGTATTATGTTTTAATGTTACTTCATTTATGATATTTGGGTCAATGAACCCAATGCGAAAGACTCCATCTTTTTATCATTTCGTACATCTTCATTCTGCGTAATACCACACACTAAAGAATATATATAGTGAGGATAATACAGTCAATGACGTACGAGCTGAGCTAGAAAGAAATCACTTACAGACAATACAAACTGACGATAGATTTGTCCAGTGCCAATTGATGGAATAACTGAAATAATTCTTCATTTGCAATCCACAAGTCACCAGTTCCATTGTCGAAATAATCTGGCCTGATCGGAATCCAGAAGCCGGTCATCTCGAACGGTATAGCTTCTGTGATGTACCACTTATGCAAGTTGCGCATTTGCGTTGATAATAGCTTCTCTTCTTCTTCAGTGACCATAGGCTCCCCTTTTGCATATTTCCTTTTTGGAGATGGCTCACCGGACAAGTCATCAAGGTTTAAAAATTCTTCAATAGTAAGACCCGCCTCTCTAGCAAATGCTCTTTGTTCGTCGGTTATCTCTTCCCGCTGCTTGGTATTCACCTTGAGCGGGGCTATCGATTGCACTGCCTGTTCTCCGAGTTGGGCAACAGTTTTCCCGCATTTTTCACTGCCTGAGTGGCTGCTTCTTGAACCCTTTTGCAGAAATGACTTTTTAATAGAGCGTTCGTAGTCCGAGAACACGGTCTTAACAGGGGGTTCAAACATCTTCAAGAAGTGTTGTACTATTACCTCGGGTATTTTCTCCTTCGGTGGCGGGGGAGGTTTCGGGGCAAGGTGCTTCGCCACGGCTTCATCAACTATGGCCTTGGTTTCAGCTACACTCCTATCCCAGGGTAAGACCGGCGGACTCTTCTGGGGTTTAACTTTCTTTGTTTTCTTCTTCGGTGGACTCCTATGACGCGGCGGAGGTCGATTCCTTTTTGATTGTCGTGTTTGCCTTCTATCCATCACGGGGGGAGCTGGTGGGATCGGTTGGCGCTGCGGACTTGCGATATGGGGTGGTTGTGGTGGAATCGACTGACGCAACAGAGTCGCACTGCGCTCCACGGGGATGGATGGTGCAGGACTCGGCTGATGTTGCGGAGTCGCACTACGCTCCATCTCGGGGAGGGGTGCAGGACTCGGATGGTGCTGCGGAGTCGGGATGCACTCCATCTCGGGGGGTGGTGGTGAACTTGATGTCGAACGCGTTGGACTTGATACTAGTACAAAACATGCCTTTGGATATGAGCAAAGGCCACGGCCCGAACACGAACCGGTTCGTGAGGCCGGGCTTTAGAACCGGTTCGTGTGATGGGCGTGAGGCCAACGGCAACCTGCCACCACACCTTTAGAACCGGTTTGTAGTACAAACCAGTGCTAAAGGTGTGGCGGCAGATTGCCGTTGGGCTGGGGGGTCGCTAGAACCTTTAGCACCGGTTGGTGCTACCAGCCGGTTCTAGTGTCCCATCTTTAGAACTGGCTGGTGCTACCAACCGGTGCTAAAGATATAGCTATATATAGTCCTTCTTCTTCAACATGAGTCGGCCAAGCTCAATCTCTGTTTTTGAAGCTCACTTCTCTCTTTGCTCGAGTTCATCCTCTATTTTGGCCAACATTTGTGAAGATTTGAAGAAAACCTTATACATCCAAGTGTTCACAAAGGTTAGCAGCTTTGTCCTCTCTCAGTTTTTCTAGATTAGCTTGTGCTATGCTCTATATGTGTAGATTTGTGGACTTTAGTTTGGGAGCTAGCTATATAGTGATATGTGGAGTTTATTTGATTTATATGCACTTTGAGCTCAAGTTAATTAGTATGCATATTTATAGTGATTGCTTAGTGCCTTCCCGCACACGGACGTATAGTTACCACCGTCGATCGCCCCCATCGTCCCTCTTCACCGGCACCACCTTGGCGAGCCTTTATATATGTGTTTCTTATTTTTTATATAAGAAATTTTATTTGTATGATTTAGATAGATATTTTTCTAATTTTCTTACTTGTATGTCTAATTTTATGTGTGCGATGGTTATGGTGTCCGCGCATGTCGGCCCTCGTCCTGTCTATGATTCGGATGTGGTATATATATTATCTTTTATAACTATTAATTTGTTCCATTTTTTGTGTTTGACAATGATGACCAATTAAGTTGACATAGATATTTTTATCTAGGAGGTATGTGAACCGGAGATTGAAACTGACCCTCTGGTTGAGCGGTTAAATTTAGTTGAAAAAGAAAACGAGTATTTCAAAGAAAAATTGAAAAAAGTTGAAGAAGAGAAGATGATATTAGAGTTGTATGTTGCCGATGTCGTCGGCGATCACAAGAACAAGATGGATGTAATGCGCATGAAGATTAGGAAAATTAGAAAATATGCCCTTACTAAAGAGGCTTGGTATCATTATGCTGTTGGAGCAATTGGTACCTTTGTTGCGATATTGATCGCATTTATTATTGCATTTAAATGCTTTAGGTAGATAGTTTTATGTTGTTTTTATGATAATAAGTATGTGTATGAACTTTATGTATGATCAACTTTATGTATGAACAACCTTTATGCATGTATGATCAATTTTATGTATATGAATTACTTGTATTAATTTTATCTTTTCGATGTTGTGCCATTATGAAGATGAGTCGACAATGGATGTACGACGAAGACCGACGCTCTGGCGAGTTCATTAATGGCTTGCATAATTTTCTGCAAGTGGCTGAGACTAACAAGCGGGATGGTTTTATGTGTTGTCCATGTGGTGTCTGCAAGAATAATAAGAGCTACTCTGACTCAAAAGATATTCACCTCCATCTGTTTAAGCATGGTTTCATGTCCGGCTATAACTGCTGGACCAAGCACGGAGAAAGAGGGGTTCTGATGGAAGAGAATGAAGAAGATGAGGATGATGACAGGTATCCTGGGTTCCAGCTGCCTGAATACGGTGGTACAATGGGGGAACAGAATGAAGAACAAGAGCAAGAACAAGAAGGTGAAGAAAAGGCATCACATGAGCCTGATGATGAGCTTCGCCGTGTCATTGTTGATGCACAGAGAGGATGCGAAAGCGAAAGGGAGAAGTTGAAGTTCAATCGCATGTTAGAGGATCACAAAAAAGGATTGTACCCAAATTGCGAAGAGGGAAACACAAAGCTCGGTGCCGCACTAGAATTGTTGCAATGGAAGGCAGAGTATGGTATACCTGACAAGGGATTTGGGAAGGTACTGAAAATATTTAAGAAGAGGCTTCCAAAGGATAACAAATTGCCTGACAACACTTACGAAGCAAAAAAGCTTGTCTGCCCTCTAGGACTAGAGGTGCAGAAGATACATGCATGCCCTAATGACTGCATCCTCTACCGTTGTGAGTACGAGAATTTGAATGAATGGCCGGTATGTGGTGCATTGCGCTATAAGATCAGACGAGATGACCCTGGTGATGTTGAGGGCGAGCGCCCCAGGAAGAGGGTTGCTGCTAAGGTGATGTGGTATGCTCCTATAATACCACGGTTGAAACGACTGTTCAGAAACAAAGAGCATGCCAAGTTGTTGCGATGGCATAACGAAGACCGTAAGAAAAAAGAGAATTTGAGACACCCCACCGATGGGTCACAATGGAGAAAAATCGAGAGAATGGAAGAAAAGGAAAACGGCAAGTTTACAAAGGACCCCAGGAACATATGGTTTGGTTTAAGTGCAGATGGCATTAATCCTTTTGGGGAGCAGAGCAGCAATCATAGCACATGGTCCGTGACTCTATGTATCAGGTACAAACTGGAGCATCTCTTTCGAAGTGTGAGGGTTTTAGACGAAAACTCATCTGTTACAAAGGCATTTCATTTTTCTAAACTTTTTTGAACTCAAGACTTTTTGTGCATTCAATATGCACCATTCAAAGCCACATACTAAAATTTGAACCCTTTCTGACTTCATTTGCTATTTTTCATGCATTTAATGATTTATTTTGTGCCAAATGACCCTGAAAATGGAAAGCATCTACAGATGAACTCAGAAAAGGTTGAAAATTGGCATGGTATCATCACTTGACCCATATAACATGTGTGCAAAAGTTTAGAGGGTACGACAAAAACTGGATGCACTTCGTGTACAAACTGGACCATCTCTTTCAAAGTGTGAGGGTTTTAGACGAAAACTCATCTATTACAAAGCCATTTCATTTTTCTAAACTTTTTTGAACTCAAGACTTTTTGTCCATTCAATATGCACCATTCAAAGCCACATACTAAAATTTGAACCCTTTCTGACTTCATTTGCTATTTTCCATGCATTTAATGATTTATTTTGTGCCAAATGACTTTAAAAGAATTATTAAAGACAAATAATCAATAAATATTAAGTATATATCTTTAGTACCGGTTTGTGATATGAACCGGTGCTAAAGGTCTCCACTCTTCCCGCTGAAAATTTTCCCGAAAAATTGAGTAAATTGGAGACCTTTAGCACCGGTTTGTGTTAGCAACCGGTGCTAAAGGGTCTTTAGTACCGGTTTGTGATACAAACCGGCTCTAAAGGTATCCGCTATATAACCCCGCCTCCTCACGGGGCAAACCACCGCCGCCCAGATCGAAACTTGACACCCCCAGGCTGCTGCGCTCTGCCGTCGTCATCGCCCTCTCCGCCAGGCTGCTGCGCTCCGCCGCCGTCGTCACCCTCACTCCGCCGCTGACGTCGCCCTCACTCCGCCGTCGTCGTCGCCCTCGCCGTCTCCGCAGTTGCTCGCCTTCGTCTCCGCCGGCGCCGCCGCTGGTGAGCTCTCCTCTTCCCCCTGTCCGACCACATGCTGCTAGATGGACTTTGCTAGATGAATATTTTGCTAGATGAATACTTTGCTAGATGAATACTTTGCTAGATGGACTTTGCTAGATGAATACTTTGCTAGATGAATATTTTGCTAGATGGACTTTGCTAGATGGATTTTGCTAGATGGACTTTGCTAGATGAAATTTTTTGTTGTAAGCCTTGTAGTCAAGTATATATATGAAATTTTGTTAGTATATATATTGTTATAAATATTATTAGTATATATATTGTTCTAAATATTATTAGTATATATATATATGAGATGTACTACAATTTGAGCTATAGATCAATGGCTATTAACATGAAAATATTAAGACATTTTTAGTTGTAATTTTATTAGTTTCATTAGTGAGAATGTCGGGCCCGCATCCTCGTTACCGTCGCGCTCCGGGAGTTCTTGACGGGATGCGGAATGTCTTGGACTGGGCTCCGCCGGGATGGCACTGGGAGGTGGTTTCCGGGGTGCGTCGCTTAGCGAGGAATCCGGATCTTGTCGTCGACCCGGATCTTCTTTGGTGGCGGTCGCGTGGGCCATAATCGGTGTGGAGGGAGCCGGCCCCCGAGGAGGTTGTACGCCGACGTATCAGGGAGGAGGACGACCACGTCCGTCGCCACATGGCGGCGTTGGACGCCGGGTACTACAGTTTATGGCAGGTGCTTTAGGGATCTCACCCTAGCTATGAGTGGGTGATGGTTCCTTCTCTTTGGGTGTCCACCGCCAGCCAGAGCCGACGTCGTTTACTGTTTTAGCTAGTGATATGTTATATATATATATAAATGTACTAGCTCTAGTGATCGACATATATATTAGTGTTGCATATATGTGAACTGGATTATTCGAGATGTAAGCTGGATTATTATTCTAATATTATTGTTTCATCTGAACTTGATTATTTGAGATGTCATTTTCTATATTTGCTTATACTAAATTGTTTTATCTTTTTCTGCATCTCGTCGATATTAGTTAAGCTATGGACGACGTGTTCAATAGCGGCAGAGAGCAAGAAGATGATATATATGAAATTATCGCCGACGCCGATATCGGTCCTCATGATGACGCCGATATCGGTCATCATGATGACGCCGATATCGATGATGACGGCTCACGATATCTGAACGATTCCGGTGAGGGAATGTTCGACGAAGGAGAAGAACAAGATCTTCAATTAACAACAAAGTCTGCCGAGGTATATATATAAATATATATATATAATGCCTCTGGTGATCATAAATTTACAAATAATTGATTTATCACTAAGAATTAACAAATATTTCTTCTTCTAGAAACCCGGATCGAGCAAATCTTCTTCAAGCAAAGCAAAACGTGGCCCGGCCAAATTGCCGCGGGATGATGTAAAGTACAACATCGATGGGATCGGTTTGAGTGGCGAGCCGAATGCTTCGAAAGCTCACGTGAAGAAATGGATAGCTATATGCGGAGTAATTGTTAGAGATAACATCCCGATTAGCACTCAAGAATGGCATCAGCCAAAGGAAGGTGGAAACAAGAGTTTTGTCAGCGATAGAGCAAAATAGTATCTTTGGGCTAAACTCTTATCATATTTCACCCTACCAGATTGGGCGACACCAGACGATGTG
Source organism: Bromus sterilis (assembly GCA_950022295.1). NCBI lineage: Eukaryota > Viridiplantae > Streptophyta > Magnoliopsida > Poales > Poaceae > Bromus > Bromus sterilis. Next base: position 4,031,101 of record OX465597.1, on the reverse strand, counting down.
TTGAAAGTCAAGCATGCTTCTCTTAAGAAGATGGGAGAACTATTCAGATCTTGGAAGGTAAAGCTATGGTCCACATAAGTCGCTAATAATAAGAAGACTCCAAATTTCACTGGAGCACTAGCGAAGGTACAAGCACATTGGGACAAATTTGTGGAGAACAACGAATTAGATGAAGCTAAACTTCGGTCGGAAATAAACAAGATTAATGCTGAGAAGCATAAGCTTTTCCATACCATGGTGACAGGTGGCTACAAGTCCGCGTCGCCTAAGTGGGATGCATTTGAGAAGAAGCTAATTGCTGCAGGAGTCACTCCAGTCACAATATATTTTCCACCCAGGTGCAGGAGCTGGTTTTTTGGGCATGGGGGAAAGTTGGACCCAAAGACAGGGAAGGTGATTATAAAGGCAAGTCTTAAAGGAGCCGATCAAGAGATACTAAATGCAATTGATGATGCTAGGAATGGGATTTTCATCCCCGAGAGAGAGAACGACGAGCTTACATGCGCCCTCAAGAATCCTGAACATCCGGGACGAACGCGAGGCGTAGGCGTTGTTCCATGGTATGAGGGGTCTGCGGAGTATAAAGATACTTACAAAAGCCGTGCAAGAAAGAAGAATATGGAAGCAGACCGTCTTTCAAAGTTATAAAATGCTATGAAGGATATGAAGGAGCGACTACAGGCGTCACTTAGCCAGCAACCGCAGCCAACTCAAGATCCACCTGAAACAACTACCGTCCCATGTATGACGAAAAGCAGTGTGAGCTCCACGGGGGTCGATGATGGTCACTACCCCGTGGATGATATCACAGAGTAGAAACGTTGCGAGCTAATCTTCAAAATGAACAATATATCCATTAAGGTGGAGGACGACTTGGCTTTAACGAATCCACCTAGAGCACTGCACCACCGCAATCCGATTCCACCTGGCTATGCTCGTGTCGGGGTGGATGAAGTTGTGACGGAATATCAAGAACTAAACCTTGATATTCCTGGAGGTGAAGGGCAAAAGACCCTCAGAGAAGCCAAACAAAGTGGTATCTATCTATGGAGAAAACAATGGATCATATTTCCATCCATTATGTCAAGTCCAACGCGTTTGACATCAAGTTCACCACCACCCCCCGAGATGGAGTGCATCCCGACTCCGCAGCACCAGCCGAGTCCTGCACCCCTCCCCGAGATGGAGCGCAGTGCGACTCCGCAACATCAGCCGAGTCCTGCACCATCCATCCCCGAGATGGAGCACAGTGGGACTGATCCGCTGCGACGTCAGCCGAGTCCTGCACTATCCATCCCCGTGGAGCGCAGCGTGGCTCCGCTGCGTCAGTCGATTCCACCACAACCACCCCACATCGCAAGTCCGCAGCGCCAACCGATCCCACCAGCCCCCTCCCCCCCCCCCCCCGTGATGGATAGAAGGCAAACACGGCAATCAAAAATTAACCGACCTCTGCCGCGTCATAGCAGTCCACCGAAGAAGAAAACGTAGAAAGTTAAACCCCAGAAGAGTCCGCCGGTCTTACCCTGGGATAGGAGTGTAGCTGAAAGCAAGGCCATAGTGGATGAAGTCGTGGCGAAGCACCTTGCACCGAAACCTCCCCCGCCACCGAAGGAGAAAATACCCGAGGTAACAGTACAACACTTCTTGAAGATGTTTCAACCCCCTGTTAAGACCGTGTTCTCGGACTACGAACGCTCTATTAACAAGTCATTTATGCAAAAGGGTTCAAGAAGCAGCCACTCAGGCAGTAAAAATGCGGGAAAACTGTTGCCCAACTCGGAGAACAGACAGTGCAATCGATAGCCCCGCTCAAGGTGAATACCAAGCAGCAGGAAGAGATAACTGACGAACAAAGAGCACTTGTTAGAGAGGCGGGTCTTACTATTGAACAATTTTTAAACCTTGATGACTTGTCCGGTGAGCCATCTCCAAAAAAGGAAATATGCAAAAGGGGAGCCTATGGTCACTGAAGAAGAAGAAGAGAAGCTATTATCAACGCAATTGCGCAACTTGCATAAGTGGTACATCACAGAAGCTATACAGTTCGACATGACTGACTTCTGGATTCCGATCAGGCCAGATTATTTTGACAATGGAACTGGTGACTTGTGGATTGCAAATGAAGAATTATTTCAGTTATTCCATCAATTGGCACTCGACAAATCTATCGTCAGTTTGTATTGTCTGTAAGTGATTTCTTTCTAGCTCAGCTCGTACGTCATTGACTGTATTATCCTCACTATATATATTCTTTTGTGTGTGGTATTACGCAGAATGAAGATGTACGAAATGAGAAAAGCTGGAGTCTTTTGCATTGGGTTCATCGACCCAAATACCATACATGAAGTAACAGTAAAACATAATACAGATTTCGCGGAGAGGTCTTTTGCTTAAAAGTTTGAGGGATCTACATGCAGAAGAACATATACTATTTCCTTACAACTTCAAGTGAGTGTCATTATTTTGTACTACAAATTATAGTTTTGCTTACTCGATATTGTTATATAAGTGATACCCGCTTACTGTGCGCAGCTATCACTTCATACTACTAGACATTGAAATGGAAAGAGGAATGGTTACAGTAATGGACTCACTACGTAAAGATATTAGTGAGTATAAAGAAATTAAGAACTCATTCGCCAGGTAATTTTAATCATTATCACAGATGTAGGCTTCTTTAGTGTTCACTTTATGTTTCTGTTATATACAGTAATTAACTCCTTTATTCATTTTCTTTGACGACAGAGTTTGGGGAAAGTTCAAAAAACTCGAGCGCGGTGAATGGAAGGAGAAGCTGATGTGGCAGTACGATAAATATGTGAGAGAACATTCAATTTAATTATATTTCTACTTTCAATATACCATTATCATATATATGCTTGATTATTAAATCTGTTTGAATTCTATTTTGTTGTGAAGTGTATGGGGCAGACATCGGGGACTGAACCTTGTGCTTACATCGTAATGGAGAACATTCGCTATATGACCCAAAAGTTTAATCAAAGAACAATGATGGTACGTAAATACTATCTAGACTTTGTTCTTACCATATGTAATATATTCATATATTGATCATCTTCTTTAAATAATAAGATTTGGGAGAAGCGGGATAAACTCGACACAAATGATCGCATGCGAGCACTTCAAGAGGAAATAGCGGGATTTCTTCTTCGTGAAGTCACAAATAAGTCGACCGGAGAATTCCCTTACCATATGTAATAGGAAACTGGTGTGTTGTCCATATGATGTAACTGTATATATATTCAAATGCCCTCCACTGTTGTGGGCTCGAGGCAAGCAAAGAGGGGCGATGGTGAGGCACTAGTACTATATATGATCGATGTATATATATGTTGGAGGTACGATAATTCTGCTATATATGATGGTTCTAGCTAGCTACGAGATATTCTACATGTATATATATATATATGCATTGTACATTATGTAATAGCGTAAAATAAACAGTAATCCTAAAACCAAAAGAAAATAATTAATAAACCCTAAACCCTAAACTATTAAAACCAAAAAGAAAATAATTAAAAAAACATAAACCTCTAATCCTTTAGAATCGGTTTGTGGTACAAACCGGTGCTAAAGGTTCCCAAGCCCTCGCTCCCGACCTGCCACCACGTGGCTGGATGCAGAGATTTTAGAACCGGTTCGTGAGCAACCGGTTCTAAAGGGGTTCAACCTCTATTACCGAACCTTTAGCACCGGTTGCCAAAACCGGTTCTAATGGCCTCCCAGACCGGTTCTAATGACCTGTTTTGCACTAGTGTGACATAATGGCTGGAAATATGATCCATTGTTTTCTCCATAGATAGATACCACTTTGTTTGGCTTCTCTGAGGGTCTTCTGCCCTTCACCTCCAGGAATATCAAGGTTTAGTTCTTGATATTCCGTCACAACTTCATCCACCCCGACACGAGCATAGCCAGGTGGAATCGGATTGCAGTGCTGCAGTGCTCCAGGTGGATTCGTTAAAGCAAAGCCGTCTGCCACCTTAATGGATATATTGTTCATTTTGAAGATTAGCTCGCAACGTTTCTGCTCTGTGATATCATCCACGGGGTAGTGACCATCATCGACTCCCATGGAGCCCACACTACTTTTCGTCATAGATGGGAAGGTAGTTGCTTCAGGTGGATCTTGAGTTGGCTGCATATCCTTCATAGCATTTTCCAACTTTGAAAGACGGTTTGCTTCTTGCTTCTCCTTTCTTGCACAGCTTTTGTAAGTATCTTTATACTCCGCAAACCCCTCATACCATGGAACAACGCCTACGCCTCACGTTCGTCCCGGATGTTTAGGATTCTTGACGGCACCTGTAAGCTCGTCGTTCTCTCTCTCGGTGATGAAAATCTCATTCCTAGCATCATCAATTGCATTTAGTATCTCTTGATCGGCTCCTTTAAGACTTGCTTTTATAATCACCTTCCCTGTCTTTGGGTCCAACTTTCCCCATGCCCAAAAAACCAACTCCTGCACCTGGGTGGAAAATATATTGTGACTGGAGTGACCCCTGCAACAATCAGCTTCTTCTCAAATGCATCCCACTTAGGCGACGCGGACTTGTAGCTACCTCTCCCCATGGTAAGGAAAAGCTTATGCTTCTCAATATTAATCTTATTTATTTCCGACCGAAGTTTAGCTTCATCTGATTCGTTGTTCTCCACAAATTGGTCCAAATGTGCTTCTACCTTCGCTAGTGCTCCAGTAAAAATTGGAGTCTTCTTATTATTAGCGACTTATTTGGACCATAGCTTTACCTTCCAAGATCGGAATAGTTCTCCCATCTTCTTAAGAGCAGCATGCTTGACTTTCAACACATCGTCTAGTGTCGCCAATCTGGTAGGGTGAAATATGATAAGAGTTTAGCCCAAGGAACCTCTTTTGCTCTATCGCTGACAAAACTCTTGTTTCCACCTTCCTTTGGTTGATGCCATTCTTGAGTACTAATCGGGATGTTATCTCTAACAATTACTCCGCCTATAGCTATCCATTTCTTTACGTGAGCTTCCGGAGCATTCGGCTGGCCACTCAAACCGATCCCATCGATGTTGTACTTTACATCATCCCGCGGCAATTTGGCCGGGCCACGTTTTGCTTTGCTTGAAGAAGATTTGCTCGATCCGGGTTTCTAGAAGAAGAAACATTTGTTAATTCTTAGTGATAAATCAATTATTTGTAAATTTATGATCACCAGAGGCATTATATATATATTTATATATATACCTCGGCAGACTTTGTAGTTAATTGAAGATCTTGTTCTTCTCCTTCGTCGAACATTCCCTCACCGGAATCGTTCAGATATCGTGAGCCGTCATCATCGATATCAGCGTCATCATGATGACCGATATCGGCGTCATCATGAGGACCGATATCGGCGTCGGCGATAATTTCATATATATCATCTTCTTGCTCTCTGCCGCTATTGAACACGTCGTCCATAGCTTAACTAATATCGATGAGATGCAGCAAAAGATAAAACAATTTAGTATAAGCAAATATAGAAAATTACATCTCAAATAATCAAGTTCACATGCAACAATAATATTAGAATAATAATCCAGCTTACATCTCGAATAATCTAGTTCACATAAATGCAACACTAATATATATGTCGATCACTAGAGCTAGTACATATATGTATATATATATATATAAAACATATCACTAGCTAATACAGTAAACGACGTCGGCTCCGGCTGGCGGTGGACACCCAAAGAGAAGGAACCAGCACCAACTCGTAGCTAGGGTGAGATCCCTGAAGCACCTGCCGTAAATTGTAGTACCCGGCATCCAACGCCGCCATGTAGCGACGGACGTGGTCGTCCTCCTCCCTGACATGTCGGCGTACAACCTCCTCGGGGGCCGGCTCTCTCCGCGCCGACTGTGGCCCACGCGACCGCCACCAAAGAAGATCCGGGTCGATGACAAGAACCGGATTCCACGCTAAGCGACGCACCCCGGAAACCACCTTCCGGTGCCATCCCGGCGGAGCCCAGTCCAAGACATTCGCATCCCATCAAGAACTCCCGGAGCACGACGGTAACGAGGATGCGGGCCCGGCATTCTCACTAATGAAAGTAATAAAATTACAACTAAAAATATCTCAATATTTGCATGTTAATAGCTATTGATCTATAGCTCAAATTGTAGAACATCTCATATATATATATATATATATACTAATAATATTTAGAACAATATATATACTAATAATATTTATAACAATATATATACTACAAAATTTCATTCATGCACCGTTCAAAGTCACATACTAAAATAATATTTTTTTAAATACATTTTTTTGCGCCTAGCATATATATACTTGACTACAAGGCTTGCAACAAAAAATTTCATTTAGAAAAATGTTCATCTAGCAAAAAATTTCATCTACCAAATGTTCATCTAGCAAAATGTTCATCTAACAACATGTTCATCTAGCAAAATGTTCATCTAGCAAAATTGTTCATCTAGGAAAATTGTTCATCTAGCAACATGTCCATAGCAAAAATGTCCATCTAGCATCGTCGTCGGGATCCTCGCCGGGGTATTACGACGGCGCAGCTCGCCGTTGACACATGCATGTGGTCGGACAGGGGGGAAGAGGAGAGCTCACCAGTGCCAGCGCCGGCGGAGACGAAGGCGAGGAACGGCGGATACGGCGAGGGCGACGACGACGGCGACGACGACGATGACGGCGAGGGGGACGGCGACGACGACGGCGAGGGCGAAGGCGACGGCCTGGCGGCGTGGAGACGATATGAAGCGGTCGGGGGGAACTGCGCTAAGTGTCGATATATATAACAGGGCACCTTTAGCACCAGTTTCGCCCACCAACTGGTGCTAAAGGTCCCCAATTACATCCCTTTTTCGGGCGAAAATATAAGAGGGAAGGGGGACCTTTAGCACCGGTTGGTGTGTGAAACCGGATCTAAAGGTTAATTTTTCATATTTGGAGTTTTTTAATAATTCTTTTGAAGTCATTTGCCACAAAATAAATCATTAAATGCATGAAAAAATAGCAAATGAAGTCAGAAAGGGTTCAAATTTTAGTATGTGGCTTTGAATGGTGCATATTGAATGCACAAAAAGTCTTGAGTTCAAAAAAATTTAGAAAAATGAAATGCCTTTGTAACAGATGAGTTTTCGTCTAAAACCCTCACACTTCGAAAGAGATGGTCCAGTTTGTACACGAAGTGCAACAAGTTTTTGTCGTAACCCTCTCAACTTTTGCACACATGTTATATGGGTCAAATGATGATACCATGCCAAGTTTCAACCTTTTCTGAGTTCATTTGTAGATGCTTTCCATTTTCAGGGTCATTTGGCACAAAATAAATCATTAAATGCATGAAAAATAGCAAATGAAGTCAGAAAGGGTTCAAATTTTAGTATGTGGCTTTGAATGGTGCATACTGAATGCACAAAAAGTCTTGAGTTCAAAAAAGTTTAGAAAAATGAAATGCCTTTGTAACAGATGAGTTTTCGTCTAAAACCCTGACACTTCGAAAAAGATGGTCCAGTTTGTACACGAAGTGCATCCAATTTTTGTCGTAACCCTCTCAACTTTTGCACACATGTTATATGGGTCCAATGATGATACCATGCCAAGTTTCAACCTTTTCTGAGTTCATTTGTAGATGCTTTCCATTTTCAAGGTCATTTGGCACAAAATAAATCATTAAATGCATGAAAAATAGCAAATGAAGTCAGAAACGGTTCAAATTTTAGTATGTGGCTTTTAATGGTGCATATTGAATGCACAAAAAGTCTTGAGTTTAAAAAAGTTTAGAAAAATGAAATGCCTTTGTAACAGATGAGTTTTCGTTTAAAACCCCAACTTCGAAAAAGATGGTCCAGTTTGTACACGAAGTGCATCCAGTTTTTGTCGTAACCCTCTCAACTTTTGCACACATGTTATATGGGTCAAATGATGATACCATGCCAAGTTTCAACCTTTTCTGATTTCATTTGTAGATGCTTTCCATTTTCAAGGTCATTTGACACAAAATAAATCATTAAATGCATGAAAAATAGCAAATGAAGTCAGAAAGGGTTCAAAATTTAGTATATGGCTTTGAATGATACATATTGAATGCACAAAAAGTCTTGAGTTCAAAAAAGTTTAGAAAAATAAAATGCCTTTGTAACAGATCAGTTTTCGTCTAAAACCCTCACACTTCGAAAAAGGTGGTCCAGTTTGTACACGAAGTGCATCTAGTTTTCTTCGTAACCTTCTCAACTTTTGCACACATGTTATATGGGTCAAATGATGATAGCATGCCAAGTTTCAACCTTTTATGAGTTCATCGACCGAATACAAATCTTTCGGATTCCCTGCATACGTCCGACGGTGCATTGCACTCATGAGCCGCCACCGTCGGGCTGTATGCAGGGGAAACCATTTGGCGTTGAAGCCGGATCACATCCTAGAGTGGTACATATAAAATATTTCTTCGCGTGTTTCCCTTTATTTTTGCACCGTAACCATGGACAATCTTCTTCATTTAACACGATGCTTGGGTAAGTTTTTACTGTGAAGGGAGGAATTTCATGAAACATTTCATAATCTTCTGACTTGTCTGTCTTGTCCTCCACTCCCACAAGGTTTCTTTTCCCTGAAAGAACTATGTGGCGCTTTGGCTCACTGTATGATGTATTCGCTTCCTTATCTTTCCTTTTTCTCGTTTTGCTAGACGTGTCCTTCACATAGAAAACCTGAGCCACATCATTGGCTAGGGCGAATGGTTCCTCTCTGTACCCAAGATTGATGACATCCACTGTTGTCATTCCGTACTGCGGGTCTACCTTTACCCCTGTCAGATTGAACCATTTGCACCGAAACAAAGGGACCTTAAAATCAGGTCCATAGTCAAGTTCCCATATCTCCTCTATGTAACCATAATATGTGACCTTTTGCTTATTGTTGATTGCATCATCAAAGCGGGCACCACTATTTTGGTTGGTGCTCTTTTCATCTTGGGCGATCGTGTAAAATGTATTCCCATTTATCTCGTACCCTTTGAAAGTCATTATAGTCAAAGATGGTGTGCCGGACAACAAGTACAACTCCTCTTCAACAGTGTCGTTACCCGTGAGATGGTCTTGCAACCAACCGCTGAAAGTCCTATTGTGTTCCTTCTTAATCCAGACTTCAGACTACTCCGGGTTTTTAAAGCGTAGAATATTCTCGTGTTGATCGATATACGGGGCCACCAAGGCAGAATTATGTAGAACAATATTGTGTGCTTTCTTTCAAGATTCTGCGTCCCTACATATTATTGGGCGCGATTTAGCGTGCCTTTTCCACCCATTCTCCCCTCATGCCGCGATTCAGGAAGACCAATCGGCTTAAGGTCAGGAATAAAGTCAACACAAAACTCAATGACCTCCTCTGTTTGATGGCCCATGGAGATGCTTCCTTCTGGCCTAGCACGGTTACGAACATATTTCTTTAAGACTCCCATGAACCTCTCAAAGGGGAACATATTGTGTAGAAATACAGGACCCAGAATTGCAATCTCGTCGACTAGGTGAACCAGCACGTGCGTCATATATAATATTGAAGAAGGATGCTGGGAACACCAACTCAAAACTGACAAGACATTGGACCAAATCATTTTGTAACCTTGGTAGACTTTCTGGATTGATTACCTTCTGAGAAATTGCATTGAGGAATGCACATAGCTTCACAATGGCTAATCGAACATTTTCTGGTAGAAGCCCCCTCAATGCAACCGGGAGCAGTTGCGTCATAATCGCGTGGCAGTCATGAGACTTTAGGTTATGAAACTTTTTCTCTATCATATTTATTATTCCCTTTATGTTCGACGAGAAGCCAGACGGGACCTTGATACTGAGCAGGCATTCGAAAAAGATTTCTGTCAGAACCCTCTGTTAGGTATGTGCTAGGGTTAGTTAGTGCCTTTGCATCATGTCAAAATTTCAAAAAATAAATCTTGGAAATCAAATTCAAAATCAAAATGGGAGAAGGAACACCCCCCAGTTGAATTAATTCAAAAGGCCAGATAAAAATATTTTCCAAAAATTCATGTTAGAGTTTTGAAAAGTCTTATAAATGAGTGTGATCACATATCAACTGATGTGGGACCCACCCCACGCTCATAGATTTTTCAAATATTCAAACAGTACCTTGGAATTAAAGAAATGACCCTATTTGATTTAAAATTCAAATCATTTGAATTTTAAAAATGTTGAAAGTTTATGAGTGGCTAGTCTATATTATTATGAGGCAATATAAAAGTTTTCAGCATTTAATAAAATGGTTTGGTATTTTTATCAGAGCCAAAACAAATTACAGAAAAGAAAGGAAATATTAAACAGAAGAGAAAAAGAAAAAAAGAACTTACCTGGCTTCAGCCCAGCTGACTCCCCGCAGCCCATCTGGCCGGCCCAGCCCACCTAGAGGGGGTTACATGCGTCTTCTTCCCTCCAGGCAGGCAGGCAGGCACCTCGCCGGCGACTGCCGTGGGCACGACAGGCAGCTGCCTGCCTGTCCAGTGCCTTATCCCCTCGCTGGAGACGCCACGCAGCCGTCCTGATCCATTCCCCCTCCTCTTCGTCTTCCTCCTCCTCCTGCGCCCGATTTCATCGCCGCCCGAAGACCGCCGTGGAGCACGCCGTCGAGACCACGTAGCCACCGTCGTCCCCGAGCCGTGCCGCCGTGTCCAGAAGAACCGCAGCAAGCTTCTTCATCGTTCCCCTCAAGCAATCGAGCCGAGCACCTCAGCAGTCGACGCCAGCTTCACCGAGAGCTCGCCGGACCCGTGAGTCGCCGTCGTCAAATTCCTCGGCTACACAGCATCCCCGGCCTCACCGTATTCTCCATTAGCTTCAGGGTGAGCTTCTTCACCTTTCCCCTAAGTTCACAGCATCTCGTTTGCCCCACAACCGAATCCGCCATGGATCCCGAGAAAGCTCGCCGCCATGGTCGTCGTCCTCCTCGCTCCAGTGCTTGTCGTGGACCCCCAGTGCACGCGTTTGACTCCCGCGTGTGCCAGCTTTTGAAAGCAACCAAGAACGCCTCAAACCGTGCTCCCTAGCCTCGGCTACGACCTCGCCGTTTCTCTATTTCCGCCGGAGTCGTCGCCGTCATCACTCCCGACCACCCCGTGACCCCCCGTTGCCTCAAGATGATGCGGAAGACGATGCTGAGTCGATTGGTGTCCTCCCCTTGCTTTCCCGTGGCCGTTTGGTCACTCCGGCGACCACGCCGCCGTGCCCGTGCCACCGGCGGCTAACCGCCGGGCAATTAGCCCTAACCCACCCCTAATCACACCCTAAACCCACTGACCACTGGGCCCCAGTGCCCCTAATCTAATCCAGGGGGTTAACTTAAACCGGGTTTAACCCCACAGAGGCTGACCAGTGGGGCCCCTTGTCAGTTTGACTCGGGTCAAACCCCCTGAGGTCATGCTGATGTAATAATGACGCAGTAATGCTTTTCCAGAAAAGAAAAATGGTTTAGTAAATTACAGAAAATCCAGAAAATACCCCAAACTTTGGAAATTCATAGAAAATTCATATTAACTCCAAATTGGACAAATAATATATGAAAAATGATCAGGAGAAAATTATCTTTCCAAATATGCAACTTTCAACCCTGTTTGAGTTGAATTTAAAATGTGATCAGTAGCATTTTCTATTTGATTTAAATGAAATTAAATCAATTTCAATTCAAATATTTTTGCAACTTGAACCATGGCAACATGCTAAATTTCACTTACACATCAGAGGCATGCCATACACATTTGAAGATAATTCAAAATGATCAAACTATATCACATATAACTTGGTTAATGTTGAATTCAAATGTGGAATTTGAATTTGCATTTTAAAATGCAATATATTCCACTTAAATGGAATTGCCTCACACATCAAAACTTATACTTCAAGCTTTAACATTCAATCATGTGCTTGAGCATTGCATTCATATTGATTGCTACTTCGTGCTTTGTTTGTCGAGTAGAGGTGGAACCGGAGCAAGAGGTCACCCCCTTCGCTGAAGATCCAGAGCCCGAACCTCGTCAGCAAGGCAAGCAAAACCCCATTGATCATGTCGATAAAATCCCACTTCCCTCTCATGTCTCGCTTATGCATTGTATAGGATGATCACCATGCTACGATTCTACCGCATAGATGAACCCATTCCTTTGCATGACCTATCTTTTGTCACAGTAGTAAGCAAACCACAATCCTAGCAAATGTAGGAGTTGGTTGATATCATGTGGCCCCTGCTAATGTTATCGCTTATTGCATGCTTAGTATGATACCATGTTAATACTGTGATGTGAGTCGGGATGGTAGTGATCATGTTGATGATGGTAGAAAAGTGTTGGTGAATCGACCCTAATACAAGGTGAACGATGAGAGGCTGTGTAGGAGTACACGGTGGGTTGTCTCGTTGAACACCGCCCTAAGTCCGAGTTCTTGTGTGGTGATCCAAGATGAAGAGTACAACCACACATTGGGCTCACTGACCCCTCTCAACCTATTAACTCATCCCTCTCGATGTCCAGATGTCGCAGTAGTTCGGAGTTCTGGTAGGCTTGTGGCCTGGATGCTAAGTGCGAGAACGGCTCACCCGAGACCGGCTTATGCACCACGCACACATCGCTTGGGTCCACCTCGGTAAACCGGCCGGGTTCACGATGGTGGTAGCCAACCCAAGTAGGCGGCTTTCTTGGACTAGTTAGGCTGTGAGGTAACAGTTGTGGTGAGCATCCTCGCTGGCACCCCTTGAATGGTGTCGAGATCAAAGGCGGTAAATGATGATCATGTGTGTGTAGCGGTACACCCTTGCAAGGTTAACAAAACTATTCGAATAGCCGCGTCCGCGGTTATGGACTACTTGGAAAGCTTAGCTTGATTATTAGATAACTTGAACCGGATACTTCTAAAACACACCAAGATAAGTGTGAGTGCTATGGCGTGCTTTCTCGTGGGGAAGTCGAGGAAGGCACCATAGTGGTGTAATTGGTTGGTGAAAGTAGTGGACTCGTGTACGCTTCTTACCTCAAAGTCTGGTACTCATAGTTCAGGATTAGCCAAGTCAAAGCTGGCATTTCTGCAAGTGAACCCCACCTCCCTTTACCTTGATACATGTGCATGAGTAGTATAGCTCCTATGTAAGTCTTGCTGAGTACGACTTTGTACTCACGTTTGCTTAATATATGTTTTAGATGACGCCACTGACCCCGAAGGTGGCTGGACGACTGAAGTTAAGCTAGTCTAGTCCCAGTCAGCAGACTGGTTTCCTCGTGGAGGGCTTTATGTTTGAATAAGGCTTCTTAAGCCAATTTGTTAAACTTGTCTGTACCCAGACATAATTTGCTTCCGCTTTGTGATGTAATGTTGGATCACATGTATGTGATCTCTGTGTGTACTCTATAAGAGTTATAAATAAAATATACACTTTGTAGAGAATTGCAATGGTACCTGCTGTTCATACAAGGCATGTGTGCTGCGTGTATGTTTATAACATGCATGTCTTTGTATGGGTTTTCGAGACCTTAGTTGTGTTCTGGCTGGCGGTCTTTCATACACCAAGTGGCCCTTAGATGTGCGCAGCTTGGGGCATCGCGATGCGATTGTCCGAGACTCTGTCTCGTGCACACTTTGTGGTATGATCGAGCCCGCCCTAGACCCCGACTAAGTGATCGGGCTGGAGTAAGTCTTTGTAAGAGTTCTGAGATAGTCGATAGTATGGTTGAGGCGACTTGTCTTTGAATATGGGAGTTCACCACCCATATCTTTAGACTTGTGTGCGATTGATGAGGACCCATCACAGTTGATCATCCGGCCTGGATGGGATGCCCCTCACGTACGATGCTTTCCGAGAATGTTCAGTGCTTGGCCTTGTCTGTTTAGACAAGTGGGTGCGGTTCTCGGCTCTCCATATGACTATGTCTTAACTGGACTTGCATACGCTAACCCCGGGTCCCGACAATTTCCTTCTCTGCTTTGGTAAGAGCGTAGCTGGCTTGACCCTCATACTGCTTTGGGGGCATGCCTTCTTTTTCATTCATATGTTTCTTGTCCTCTCTTGCCCCGGTGTATCTTTTGTTTTCCCATACACACCAAAGAAGCCTAGCAGGTTCACGCAAAGATTCTTCGTCACGTGCATCACGTCGATTGCAGAGCGGACATGTAGGTGTTTCCAATTGGGTAGGTACCAAAATATAGATTTCTTCTTCCACATGGGTGCGTGTCGGTCAGCGTCATGCGGAACAGATTTTCCACCAGGACCCTTTCCAAAGACTACTTTCTCTGGTAAATCCTTTACCATATCAAGTATATCATCACCAGTATGGTGGACAGGCTTCTTCCGGTGATCTGCCTCGCCTTTGAAATGCTTTCCTTTCTTTCTTAAGGGATGATTGGTCGGAAGAAACCGACGATGTCCCAGGTACACATTCTTATTGCAGTTGGGCAAATATATACTTTCAGTCTCATCTAAACAGTGTGTGCATGCATTGTATCCCTTGTTTGTCTGTCCTGAAAGGTTACTAAGAGCAGGCCAATCATTGATGGTTACAAACAACAATGCTCGTAGATCAAATTCCTCCTGTTTGTTCTCATCCCACACACGTACACCTGGTTTAGCCCACAACAGTAAAAGTTCTTCAACTAATGGTCTTAGGTACACATCAATGTCGTTGCCGGGTTGCTTAGGGCCTTGGAATAGCACTGGCATCATAATGAACTTCCGCTTCATGCACTTCCAAGGAGGAAGGTTGTAGATACATAGAGTCACGGGCCATGTGCTATGATTGCTGCTCTGCTCCCCAAAAGGATAAATGTCATCTGCACTTAAACCAAACCATATGTTCCTGGGGTTCTTTGTAAACTTGCCATTTTCCTTTTCTTCCATTCTCTCGATTTTTCTCCATTGTGACCCATCAGCGGGGTTTCTCAACTTCCTGTCTTTCTTACGGTCTTCGTTGTGCCATCGCAACAACTTGGCATGCTCTTTCTTTCTGAACAGTCGTTTCAACCGTGGTATTATAGGAGCATACCACATCACCTTGGAAGCAACCCTCTTCCTGGGGCGCTCGCCCTCAACATCACCAGGGTCATCTCGCCTGATCTTATAGCGCAATGCACTGCATACCGGGCATTCATTCAAATTCTCGTACTCACCACGGTAGAGGATGCAGTCATTAGGGCATGCATGTATCTTCTGCAACTCTAGTCCTAGAGGGAAAACAAGCTTCTTTGCTTCGTAAGTGTTGTCAGGCAATTCGTTATCCTTTGGAAGCCTCTTCTTAAATATTTTCAGTACCTTCCCAAATCCCTTGTCAGGTATACCATACTCTGCCTTTCATTGCAACAATTCCAGTGCGGCACCGAACTGTTGGATATATGCTCTAGAGGCAAATAATATATGATTATTCCAATATATCTAAGCAAGTTCATAACCAGTTTCATACCGTGCTAGAACTGCGTCAGTGAAACAATGATGCAGGTGTGGTATAGAAACCCCAGAGTTCCTAGTTAGCCTCTACATCGATAACTAGTTCATGGTCAACATGATGGTCGTGGTTTCGCGATCATGGACAATTAAGTCTGTTGACTATGAGGTCACCTCACTGGTTAAGTGACGTGATGAACATTACCCAAAGAAAGCATTACAGCATGATCAAATCTTATGAAGGTTCAGTGTTGTAATTACAGAACGTGGTAGATCATTCCTTTGACCGTGAGTACGTGCATAATCACTGTCTTCCCGGATGCTTTGACTTACATCCCACCACCTGACTGAAATATGCGGGTCATAACGGTTGTATCTTAGGTATTCCGTGGAGATACGTTGAGGAGTATTGTTTACAAAAGCGGGATTTGTCAATCCATATGATGGATAGATACTCAGGGCCCACTCAGTGAGATTCCATCCATAAAGCTGCGCAGCGTGTGACTAGGTCACGGCGATGAATATCACGGGAACGAGTGAATAAGGATTTAGTTCGGAACGAGGTTGAACCAGACATAGGATGTCATTGATCGAATCTCGGAACAATCCAGTATCGCTGACAAAGGGAATGCTATACGGCGTAAGGTCCAATCGGTGTTGATATCCGGAATGCACAGGGGTCATTATGGGCATCCAGGTCCCGCTGATGATCATTGACTGTAGCCTCTGCTCGATCATGACTGGAGTGTTCTCGGACCGTAGGGTAACACACTTAAGGGCTAGATGAAATCGGAGACCTTTTCGGAACCATCGGAGCAACCAGAGAATAAAGGAGACAATATCGGAGGAGTACCGTATTGAACCGAAACAAGTTCGGAGTGAGCCGGAAGTGTTTCCGGGGCACCGGGAGATGAAATAATATGTTTTAGTTATTAATTAATTGAATTAATAATTAAAATGATTTTATTTCTAATTAATATGTGCTATGGGCCTTAGTGGAGAAAAAGGCCCATTAGGGAATTAAAGGGAGGAAAGAAAAAGAAAAAAAGGGGGAGGAGCCTTGGGCCCTAGGGCCCGTGAGGGGTGCGCCCCCTCTCCCCCCTTGGCCGGCCACTCCCTCCTTAGCAAAGGGTTTAGTCCCACATTGCTAAGGGAGGAGGGTTGACTCCCTTCCCCAGCCTATATATAGATGGGCAGGGTGCACATAATTAAGACACAGAAATTCGTGAGAAAATAAATATAACTCCGAATTGAGATCGGTTTTCTCCGGTCTTCTCCCCTCCCTTGTCTCTTCCACGGTGGGCTCCCTAGTGTGAGCCTGTAGTGGAATTGAGACCTCTCTGCTAGAATCGGAGGCCATCGTGCTGCCGAAGCTCCGTCCGGAGGTCTGCTTCCGCCCCCTCCGCTGGATCGGAGAACGGAGGTCGTCATCGAGTCTCGTACGTGTGCGAGTACTACGAGGTGCTGCACGTGTGGCACTACACCCATCCGGGTGCTCAACACAGCCAGGGGGCTGTGAAACTTGATCGGCTACATCAACCACGTTTGCGGGAACGTTTCCCGCGCAACGGACTACACCCCGAGGTATGTTATTTCCGCACTACTGTCCGTTACGGTAATACGGCTAGCTAGATCTTGGGTTAAGGGAACGCTAGTTAGAAAAATTTGTGTTTTATGCTACGAACCCCAACAGTGGTATCATGAGCTAGGTCTATGCTTAGTATTACTGTACGGATAGAACACATCGGGGATGTGGGCGTTGATTGTATGATTGTTACCCTCCCACGTGTACTTGTTCACATCTGCGGCATTGTTTGATGAAGCGGCCCCCGACCGACTTTACGCGAGACTGGTTCCACGCTTGACATGCGGCTTGTACCGTATAAAGTGGCTAGGGGGGTGTCTGTCTCTCTACTTTAGCGGATGTGGCATTTGCAACGAAGGGCCTCGTGCGGGGTGTAATAGAGACAGTCGTATGGTTGACATTGTGGTTGACTCGTAGGTTAAAACCTGTTTAACTATGAAAGCCCTAGAAGCCACGTAAAACTTGCAATATACAACTAGAACGTCTAAACCTTGTATTGCTAAGTGGGGGCTATCGTTTGTTTGTTTGTGATGTAGTGATAGCTTTGCTATGTGTTACTAGTAAGTAGTAATCGTCATCATAAAACAAACTAAAATGGAGACACTGTAGACTTAGTGTTGCCATAGCCCAGACATCTTAAAACTTGCTAGTATAGGATACACGACGGTAGCATGTGATAAGATGATCCCTTAACAAAGCCAAACACAAGTATTCTACCGAAGTGTGCACCACCTGGAAGGTTCTCCCATATGGCTTGATGCTCCGTACATACCGGAGTTTTCCTACATATTCAATGGAGTTCGCATGAGGTTGGGTTCGGCAAGCCTGGCATATGCAAATATGGCCTTGCTGAGCAGCATATAACATGGAGGTTAATTTGGCGAGCCTAGCATATGCAGATATGGCCTCGGAATACTAGAGATCGAAAGATCGAGCATGAGTCACAATACATATAAGATAATGTGATCGCACAAGTTGTTGTCTACCTTTGAAACTGACCCGTCGGCCGTGTGATATTCGAGGTCGGGCAGTGAATCTGGATCATGTAATCACTAAAACTTCTTAGGGAGGAAATGTTTTGGTGCGAGCTCATATGATTATATGAACTCATTGTTGTGAACTAGTCTTAATTGTGTTCCTTGCAATTATGTTTGTAGAAAATGGATAATACCCAGTACCTTGAAATGGTCTCCTTCTTACATGGTGAAAGACCTAAAGAAAATGGGCCAAACTTCGTTAGTTGGTACTTACGCCTTAGACCGTGCTCAAGAGAATCAACCTTTCATTCCTAACTAAAAGGCACGTGGGAAACCCTCCAGAAAACGACATGGATGCACAAGCGGCGATTGATTATCAATATCGTCGAAGGACATATGCCATAGCTAAGGGTATCATAGAAACCAGCATTCCGCAACCTTTGCGTGAGGAGTATGCTGATTTGGATACATACGATATGATCGATGAGCTAAAGTCATCAAACTTGCATCAGTTTAGAGTTGCCAGATTTGAGTTAGAAAGTGAGTTTCTCTCTACAAAGATGGAAGAATGCTCTTGCCTGAAGGCACACTTGGCCAAGATGCATGAGATACATCTGAGCCTCGTAGATGACTTTGACTATGAAACCACACATGAGTCTGCGATATACACGGTGTTACACTCGCTTCCACCGAGCTATACAGACCATGTCCATGGCTATGTCGGCAGAGGTGAAAGCCTCGAGTTCTCTGACTTCATGGATAGACTTCAGTACCTGGAGGTCGAACCCATTGAAGGAGAAGTTGTCGATGGAGAAGGTATATATTTGATATACTTTATAAATGTTCATTCCCTTATACAACAGTTGCAGTAAATGAGTATCTGATACTTATTCTGTTTTATGAAAACAGGACCTGCCGTTGCATGGACGGGAAGAGGTGAAATCGAGGATTGATGGATATCAAGTCAGTTGATGGCCAACATGGATTCCGCCGAGACATCTATCATAGGAGATACTTAGAGTATTAGATAAATCTTATGTAATCATTATAGTATGAACACTTAGTTGTGTGTCTTGCATCTCGCGAGACAAAGTTATTCATGTAATGAGACAAGTCAGTTGTTCCATCTTTATGAATAAAAGTGTGCTTATACTTTGATTACGTCTTGATTTATGATATGATAGAAAGCATTTATAATACAACTATTATTTTCAAGAAATATTCAGTGTTTAATGATAAAGTTGTCTTGATTATAACAAGTCAAAGATTTGATTGCATGAGGTGACTTCATAACTGATGAGTTCATTAAATGTATGATCTGGTAACTTGTGAGTTCATTATCGAATGAAAATCATAACTTGATTGCATGAGATGGATTAGATACACGATCTATGAATCTCTGCAATAAATATAATCATGACAAGGTTCTAGCAAGTAGAACTTGTGCCAAACATTATACATAAATGATGTACTAAATGGGCACGTGAGTTATCATTAAAGACTTCATATGATTAATTGAAAGTTGTATTCAATTGAGATCATAAAACTGAGATTCAGGAATCGCAGTGAGAAGTGAGAATACAAGGATACATATCACTACGCTATGATCCGAAGTGATAAGTATTGATATTGACATAATGGGAGACTTGTGGAAGTTGTACCACAAACTACGATGGAAGTTGAAAGTACTACACTACTTAAACCATTCGTAGTCATACTAAACCATAGTATGGTCTAAACGTTCTTTCCCCTAGCACTATAGTTATTGTCGAATAAGTTGTTTAATTCATTAAGTTAAAACACCCACTTCATGAATAGGAAACCATCCTGAATCTAACGAGACATGATAGCTCCATAACTGATGGTGTTATAAGGTTTCTTAAAAGAAAGAATTTCTTTGTAATAAAACTACGAGCAATTGAAATTACATATTCTCCCCGAATAGCAAAATTTGTGTTGCTTAATTGGTAATACGAGAGAAGTCTCTCGACACAGATCCAATGGGAGATAATGGAAACTTTGACCGGGGTATTGGACCTTGCCTTCAGAATATCAGAGTATTGCAACGGAAGCATGTTCCGCTGTAATGACGCTATATAAGGAAGGATATGCCAAAGATGATTGATCTTGGTATATGAGTTGAAGCCATTGTTGAATTTAGAAGGTTATCATGAATATGTTCTGTACAGAACAATAATCATGAGTCTTCTTAATAAAACAATAGGGAATAATATTGCTTGAAGACACAAAGGAATGATGGTAGCCTAGAACACGAGGAGAAATGAAATAATATTGAGTTACATTAAGGATGGCTCACGTCCTGTGAAATAAATCGGTTATTTCATATTCTCGAGAAACTGGAGAGTTATTGAGAATAATGTAATGGACATAAGGCATTATTTGGTTATGACCAAAGTTCAATGGTGATTGACTACGAAAACGTAGGAATGCTTTAATCAATAAAATATTTCATTTACACTACAATGGACCATAGCCTGAAATTGCATCTCAGTCAAATTTGGGATTTGAAAGAGAATTGCAATGGGCATGACGAAGGTTGCTTCGTTAAAAGGATGGACTATAGTACCTCAAGACAGGAACCCTCGACCTTGATTTGATCAAGTGATTTTGTGATGACCAAAATATTGAGTGGGCCTGTAGTTTCATGAAACTGAGTGGGAGCTTTGAAGACTTCCCGGAAACTTGGAATGCAGAGGGCATTTTCTGAGTGGGAGCTTTGGAAGCATTGTCATTATGTAAGACATAGTGAACAATAGAATGACTTGATGAAAGCTGAACCAAAAATATATGAGTATATGATGGATATATTTGAGTGGGAGCATGATCATTGTCTCAAACATATATGCATTGATATGTGTGAAGAATGATCTCATATGTATATATATGGATATGCATTGATTGTGTATATAGAGAATCGTCTCATATACATATGTGCATTATGATATATATAGAGCATAAGGCAAATAAAATACAAGATTGCAAGAATCTTCTTTTATGTGAAATACCAACACATTACACGTTGAAATCTATATGAGTAGATTAAGATACGGATAATGAAACAAAGTGAAGGTTGGAATAATCTTCTAGACAAGAAACAGGTTCTTGTGGCTAGAAATTATATAATGGATGAAATCCAAATATCACAAGCAATGTCTTGATGGAAGAATAGAGATGCACCATGTACTAGACATGTGGTCTTATATGTTCTTGACATATGATTCTGCCATATAACATGCATTGTGAATCCAACAACAGAATGACACAAAAGTTCTTGGAAGAAGAACAGATTCCGATGTGCTTTAGGAGTAAAACACAGAATCTGAATAAATTCCATGCATTCAGTATAGAGAGGCATACTGAGGACTATTCTCTAAAATATAGAAAGGATAATAGACTTGAATGTAATGCAAGATTCCAATTGCAAGCCATATTATGGGTCTATATGGAATTAGAGACATCACCAAAGACATGAAAGGAATGTGAGCAAAATTCACGGTACTACAAACATAATACTACTTAAGAAAGTAGACGTATGGATAAAAGTTTAGCGTTAGAAGTATTGGACTTCTGGCTGAGTGTATTTCCCAGTATATATGACTATGGATGAGTCTTCTAAAGACTGAACCAAGAGGTCATTGGAGGATACTGTGAAATAATAGTCTCACTCTCCCGCGAAACTTATATCCAACCATTATATGATAATGAGTGGTATGTCAAAAGAGCTTTTGACCTATACCAGTTGCAAAGGAAACATACAAATCTGAATTAGTGCAGTTCATTGACGAACCCTCTTCCATGAGCATGCATGATCAATGAAACACTTATGTGATAAGATGACTATCATCGGAAAAATGCGGCTAGATTATTAGCACTCTAGTGCAAGTGGGAGACTGTTGGATATATGCTCTAGAGGCAAATAATATATGATTATTCCAATATATCTAAGCAAGTTCATAACCAGTTTCATACCGTGCTAGAACTGCGTCAGTGAAACAATGATGCAGGTGTGGTATAGAAACCCCAGAGTTCCTAGTTAGCCTCTACATCGATAACTAGTTCATGGTCAACATGATGGTCGTGGTTTCGCGATCATGGACAATTAAGTCTCTTAACTATGAGGTCACCTCACTTGTTAAGTGACGTGATGAACATTACCCAAAGAAAGCATTACAGCATAATCAAATCTTATGAAGGTTCAGTGTTGTAATTACAGAACGGGGTAGACCGTTCCTTTGACCGTGAGTACGTGCATAATCACTGTCTTCCCGGATGCTTTGACTTACATCCCACCACCTGACTGAAATATGTGGGTCATAACGGTTGTATCTTAGGTATTCCGTGGAGATACGTTGAGGAGTATTGTTTACAAAAGCGGGATTTTTCAATCCATATGATGGATAGATACTCAGGGTCCACTCAGTGAGATTCCATCCATAAAGCTGCGCAGCCTGTGACTAGGTCACGGGGATGAATATCACGGGAACGAGTGAATAAGAATTTAGTTCGGAAAGAGGTTGAACCAGACATAGGATGTCATTGATCGAATCTCGGAACAATCCAGTATCGCTGACAAAGGGAATGCTATACGGCGTAAGGTCCAATCGGTGTTGATATCCGGAATGCACAGGGGTCATTATGGGCATCCAGGTCCCGCTGATGATCATTGACTGTAGCCTCTGCTCGGTCATGACTGGAGTGTTCTCGGACCGTAGGGTAACACACTTAAGGGCTCGATGAAATCGGAGACCTTTTCGGAACCATCGGAGCAACCAGAGAATAAAGGAGACAATATCGGAGGAGTACCGTATTGAACCGAAACAAGTTCGGAGTGAGCCGGAAGTGTTTCCGGAGCACCGGGAGATGAAATAATATGTTTTAGTTATTAATTAATTGAATTAATAATTAAAATCATTTTATTTCTAATTAATATGTGCTATGGGCCTTAGTGGAGAAAAAGGCCCATTAGGGAATTAAAGGGACAAAAGAAAAAGAAAAAAAGGGGGGAGGCGCCATGGGCCCTAGGGCACATGAGGGGTGCGCCCCCTCTCCCCCCTTGGCCGGCCACTCCCTCCTTAGCAAAGGGTTTAGTCCCACATTGCTAAGGGAGGAGGGTTGACTCCCTTCCCTAGCCTATATATAGATGGGCAGGGTGCACATAATTAAGACACAGAAATTCGTGAGAAAATAAATATAGCTCCGAATTGAGATCGGTTTTCTCCGGTCTTCTCCCCTCCCTTGTCTCTTCCACGGTGAGCTCCCTAGTGTGAGCCTGTAGTGGAATTGAGACCTCTCTGCTAGAATCGGAGGCCGTCGTGCTGCTGAAGCTCCGTCCGGAGGTCTGCTTCCGCCCCCTCCGCTGGATCGGAGAACGGAGGTCGTCATCGAGTCTCGTACGTGTGCGAGTACTACGAGGTGCTGCACGTGTGGCACTACACCCATCCGGGTGCTCAACACAGCCAGGGGGCTGTGAAACTTGATCGGCTACATCAACCACGTTTGCGGGAACGTTTCCCGCGCAACGGACTACACCCCGAGGTATGTTATTTCCGCACTACTGTCCGTTACGGTAATACGGCTAGCTAGATCTTGGGTTAAGGGAACGCTAGTTATAAAAATTTGTGTTTTCTGCTGCGAACCCCAACACGAATTTTGTGTTTCCCTCTTCGCAATTTGGGCACAATCCTTTTTTGTGATACTCTAACATGCGATTGAACTTCAACTTCTCCCTTTCGCTTTCGCATCCTCTCTGTGCATCAACAATGACATAGCGAAGCTCATCATCGGGCTCATGTGATGCCTTTTGTTCGCCTTCTTGTTCTTTCTCTTGTTCTTAATTCTGTTCCCCCATTGTACCACCGTATTCAGGCAGATGTAACCCAGGATACCTGTCATCATCCTCATCTTCTTCATTCTCTTCCATCAGAACCCCTCTTTCTCCGTGCTTGGTCCAGCAGTTATAGCCGGACATGAAACCATGCTTAAACAGATGGAGGTGAATATCTTTTGAGTCAGAGTAGCTCTTATTACTCTTGCAGACACCACATGGACAACACATAAAACCATCCCGCTTGTTAGCCTCAGCCACTTGCAGAAAACTATGCAAGCCATTAATGAACTCGCCAGAGCGTCGGTCTTCGTACATCCATTGCCGACTCATCTTCATAATGGCACAACATCGAAAAGATAAAATTAATACAAGTAATTCATATACATAAAATTGATCATACATGCATAAAGGTTATTCAATTCATACATAAAGTTGATCATACATAAAGTTCATACACATACTTATTATCATAAAAACAACATAAAACTATCTACCTAAAGAATTTAAATGCAATAATAAATGCGATCAATATCGCAACAAATGTACCAATTGCTCCAACAGCATAATGATACCAAGCCTCTTTAGTAAGGGCATATTTTCTATTTTTCCTAATCTTCATGCGCATTACATCCATCTTGTTCTTGTGATCACCGACGACATCGACAACATAGAACTCCAATATCATCTTCTCTTCTTCAACTTTTTTCAATTTTTCTTTCAAATACTCGTTTTCTTTTTCAACTAAATTTAACCGCTCAACCAGAGGGTCAGTTTCAATCTCCGGTTCACATACCTCCTAGATAAAAATATCTATGTCAACTTAATTGATCATCATTGTCAAACACGAAAAATGGAACAAATTAATAGTTATAAAAGATAATATATATATACCACATCTGAATCATAGACAGGACGAGGGCCGACATGCGCGGATACCATAACCATCGCACTATGTATAACAAAGAATCATACAAGTAAGAAAATTAGACAAGTATCTATCTAAATCATACAAATAAAATTTCTTATATATAAAAAATAAGAAACACATATATAGAGGCTCACCAAGGTGGTGCCCGTGAAGAGGGACGATGGGGGCGATCGACGGTGGTAACTATACGTCCTTGTGCGGGAAGGCACTAAGCAATCACTACAAATATGCATACTAATTAACTTGAGCTCAAAGTGCATATAAATCAAATAAACTCCACATATCACTATATAGCTAGCTCCCAAACTAAATTCCACAAATCTACACATATAGAGCATAGCACAAGCTAATCTAGCCAAAATGAGAGAGGACAAAGCTGCTAACCTTTGTGAACACTTGGATGTAGAAGGTTTTCTTCAAATCTTCACAAATGTTGGCCAAAATGGAGGATGAACTCGAGCAAAGAGAGAAGCGAGCTTCAAAAACAGAGAATGAGCTTGGAC
Source organism: Bromus sterilis (assembly GCA_950022295.1). Lineage (NCBI taxonomy): Eukaryota > Viridiplantae > Streptophyta > Magnoliopsida > Poales > Poaceae > Bromus > Bromus sterilis. Next base: position 4,005,814 of record OX465597.1, on the reverse strand, counting down.
GGCTCATGTTGGAGAAGAAGGAGTATATATATAGAAGAATCTTTAGCACCGGTTGGTGCTACCATCTGGTTCTATAGGTGGGACACTAGAACCGGTTGGTAGCACCAACCGGTGCTAAAGGTTCTAGCGGGCCCCCCAGCCCAACGGCAACCTTCCGCCACACCTTTAGCACCGGTTTGTACTACAAACCGGTTCTACAGGTGTGGTGGCAGGTTGCCGTTGGGCTCGGGCCCACCACACAAACCGGTTCTAGAACCCAGCCTCATGAACCGGTGCAATTCGGTCAGTAGAACCGGTTCGTGTTCAGGCCGTGGCCTTGATACATCCAAAACGTATCTATAATTTCTGCTTGCTCCATGCATGTTTTTTGTGATATTGCTATGATCTAGATACACTTTCATACACTTTTGATCATATTTGGACTAACCTATTAACTCAGTGCACCACAGTGCCAGTTCCTGTTTTCTGTTGTTTTTCTATTTCAGTTTTCCCCCATATAAAATGTGCTCAAAATTCGGGAAAAATCAGATAAAAAATCAGCGCAGAAGAACCTTCCAGATGAACCTAGGTGGGGCCAGAGGGCCACCACCAGGGGCCCAGGCGCCCTGGTGGCGCGCCCCAGGGGCTGGCCGCACCAGGGGGGCGCCTGGACCCCTGGTGGCCCCCCTGGCTGCCCCCTTCACCTATATATTCTCCGTGATGAGAAACCCTCAAGGAAAGAACCCTTTTTCTCGATCTCGCCTCTGTTCCGCCGCCACCACGCTTCCGAGATCGGGAGCACCAGCAGACCTCTTCCCGGCACCCTGACGGAGGGAGGGCCGACCTCCGGGAGTCTCCTGTCCACCATGGATGCTTCCCGGATGTGCCGTGAGTAGTTTCCTTTGGACCATGGGTCCGTGATCAGTAGCTATGTGATGTTCTCCTCCCCTCTTTGTTCTTCATGGTTTAGACCTCGTGAGCTTCCCTACATGATCGAGGCACTTTTGTAATCTTTCTGCTATTGCTATGCTGAGTTTGATGGGATCTGATGGATTATGAGATTATGTTCATATTGTGATTGAGTAATATATTTGGTTCTTATCTCTTATATTTTTGTTCTTAAGTAATTCTTGCATGTTCTCCGTTGTTGTTTATTGCTTTGGCCAAGTAGTAGGTAGTAACCCCAAGAGGGAACGTTATGCTCGATTGTGGGTTCATGCCCCTTGATGACACGCTTGAGTGACAGAAACATGAGTCTAGGGGATGTGCTGTTGCCACAAGGGGGAAAACAACGGTGCTTGTAACCGCGGTTACAAGGATTGTTTACTTTACGCAAAGTGCTTTTTAATGCAGTTGTCTGTTGCTTTGGGTTTACACTTTGGGTGGGGCTCGCAACTTAATACCAGCGAGATGTTCTGGATAGATATCTCAAGGTGGATGATTAGTAGTAGATGAAGTTGGATTTCGGTCTACTTATTTTGGCATTCTGCCCATGCTTTTGAGCCTCTTCCTTTCTTTTGTATCATAGTTAGCATTGCGGTGCGTTTATAATCGTGTCAATTGCCCTCCTGTAATTTGGTCACCTCGGATAGCAGTTTTATCGTCTTTTGGGAGAGAGACATCAGTAGTGAACATCACGTATCCCGGTCCATATCTTCATCACTGTTTCCACGCTCATTTACTTTTCTTCTTTTACTTTCAGTTGCTATCATTATCCCTTGTGTTTGATCCTTTGTGAACAACAAGACCGGAGAGATTGGCAACCTCTCTGAACTTCGTTGGGAACAAATTTATTTGTGTCTGTGTGCAGGTCCACGTCAGTTGCGCCGCTGACACCTACTTATCATCTCCGGAGTCCTACTGGAGACAAACCTTGGTATCTTTACTGAGGGAAATTTTGCTGCTGTGCTACATCACACCTTCCACTTGGGATTTACCAACGAAGGGTGAGAAATCACTATCATCACCTCGCACATCAAGAAAGATTTCTGGCGCCGTTGCCGGGGACTCCGAGTGCTAAGATAGGGGAGTTGCACACTACCCTTTACCTTTGTTTTTTAGTCTTGTTAGTTTACCTTTCATTTTTTTATCTTTGTGTCCCTTATAAAAAATACCAAAAATACCTACTGATGCTATCTTCACCATGGGTGTGGAACCACCCAAATATGGTAGGATGGACATGTTTCACTTGGATCGTCTTCGATCAATTTGTGCTCGCGCTAAAAACCCAACCGACTTGGTTGAGGGAAAATTGTTGGATGAGCATGCTCATTATACGCGGCACCGCCTATCTCAGAAAGGGAAACACTTATGGGATCAAATACAAGTTTCTTATTGCTATCTGAGTGTTTATGCCACATTTATGATTTTACTTGATGCTCTAATATAGAGCGTAAACACCTTCTTTTCCAATGTGAGTTTAGTGAAAATGATATCCTATCTTCTTATGCCAAAGGTGTTTATGATTACTTTGATGTTGAAAAGATTGAAGAGTTTGTTGCTTTTAAAGGTGCTTATGAGATTGCTTCTTTGATTGAAAAGTATTACGATACTATTCACAAGTCTGAAAACTTTGTTGTTCTTGCTTATTGCTTTGAGAATTATACTTCCAATGCTTATATTGAGGATTTTAAAAATAGAATGCTTGCTGCCCAAGAAGAGGCTAATGATTGCTATGAAGAGGAATCTTATGATTCTGAGGACTCACTTGATACTTCCCTTTCTGATGATTTTGATACTTGCTTTGTTGATGGCCATGATGCCACTATGGATGATGCCTACGAAGATGAACTTGCTATAGTTCCTTATGTTAAGCATGAAATTATTGCTGTTGCACACACACTTGATTTCCCTATTATCCATTTGAAATCTCCAACGATCCCGGATAATTTTGCTCTTATCAAGGCTCAATGTGATGGGTTGCATCTATCTTATCGTCCTAAAAACCGTGTTGAAAACAATACATGTGTGCTTGTAGGTCATGAACAACATGATTTATGTGATAGTTATATTCTTGATGTTGTTCATGATGCTACTGAAAATTATTTTGAGAGAGGAAAGTTTGGTTGTAGAAACTTCCATGTTACAAAAACACCTCTCTTCATGTTGAAAGTTTTGAAGTTGTTCTTGTTCTACCTTCCTATGCATGTCACTTTGTGCTTCTTTGATTTATTTTCTTACAAGATGCCTATGCATCGGAAGTTGGTTAGGCTAAAATGTGTTTCACATTTGCTTCTTGATGCTCTCTTTTGCTTCAATTCTTATTCTCTTGTGAGCATCTTTCATAATCTTTAAGCCTAGCTAATGGCTTTAAAGAAGCGCTTTCGGGAGGCAGCCCGCAACGAATTTAGGTTTTTCTTTTTGCTTTTGTTCTGTTCTTAGTGGTCTTGATGATTGTTACTACTGTAGAAACATCATTGTATCTTTATTTTCAGCTTTGTGCCAAGTTATCGCCTCTTATGATAAGGGAAGCAAAAGTTGTGACATGCTGTCCAGAAAACAGATTCTGTCCCTTGACAGAAAAATTTGAATAAAATCACCAGATCATCTTTTTGATCTGATTTTTTTTGAAAGTATGCTCTATACAATTGTGAAACTTTCGTATGTTCTGAGTTTTTTGATTTGAGTTGCAGAAGTTCCCCGAAAAAATTCTCTACTACCTGCTGTTCTGTTTTTCGCAGATTCTGCCACGTTTTGCCTCTCTTCACTTTTGCAAACCTTAAGCTTGCTTTTTCTTTGCAAAAACTTTTTGGCACTCTTGAGAAACAGTAGCTCTTCAAGAATATCTTTATATCCAGTGGGGAAAAATTATTTTATAAAGGGTACTAACCTCTCTAATCAGCTTATGATGAGTTATGTATGAAGGGAGTTTTCAAGTGTGCGATGGAAGATGATGAAAGAAGATCCAGGAGTGTCAAGCGCTCAAGCTTGGGGATGCCCCCATGCATCCCCAATAAATATTCAAGGAGACTCAAGCGTCTAAGCTTGGGGATGCCCCCGTGCATCCCCTTCTCCATCAACAATCATCAGTTCGTCCTTCGTCTCACTATATTTTTATCACTTCATGCGTTATGTGCTATGCTTGGAGCGTCTCACTCTTAGGTTTTATTTTTAGTTTTCTTTAATTTTGCTTGCTGGTCATAACAAGTTAGACCCCATCTTACTTTGTGTGGGAGAGAAACACGCTCCACTCTAATCTAGAACACATCATAGGATTTTTCCTGCTTATCTTTTTGCTGTTGTGTGTTCTTTATCTTTTCGTAGCTGCTGCCATGTTTAGTTTTAGTCTTAGTTTGTCTTTAGCAAGAGCCTTGGCTTTTGTTTAGTTTGTTGCTGGAACTCTCTTTAGTTTTCATGTTTATCTTGTTAAGAGAGTTGGTTGTTGCACTGAGTTGTGTTTTGTCTTGGAAGTAGGTAATTGAGGTTGCTATTTAATTCTAGTAGTAACTTGCAATAGTTTTGAGGTATTGATGTGAGTAATGTCTGAACTTTTGGTGTCAAGAGCTCTAGCCTGTTAGTGATAGGTGTCGTATTTTGGGCAATCCGTGTGTATTTTTAAAACCTACAAAAACTAGTTGAGAACTCTAACTACTAGATGGATCACTAATCTTTGGAGGGATCGAATATTAGAGTACACTCACGTACCATGAGTCGAGGATGCGCAAGGATAACCAAACCCCCATACACTCGTCCTCGGGGTACTTGTCTCTTTGTGAACCTCCTTATTAGATTGAGAGTTACCGATAATAAGTGCATGAGTTCTTCGGACTAATGTAAGTATTGAAAGTTGACACTTCCACCTTCCCATATTTTGCTAGCCTCTCCCATGCCATGCATTACCTTCTTCTCACTCCGAGAGTTGGTGTCCACCTTCGCCGGTACATCCAAACCCTTGGCATGATACACTCTGTCATGATAAGCCTCCTTATATCTTTCCCCAAAACAACCACCATACCTACCTATCAAGGCATTTCCATACCCTTTCCGAGATATATTTCCATGCAACATCCACCTCTTCATGAATTGATCTTCATGTCATACATGTTCCTGCTACACTGGCAACGACATACATTGCATACATCATGATAGCTACATCTTCTTTATGATTTCGAGTACCTTGTAAAGTGTGAAAGATCTCCTTTAACTTCTTGTAAAATAGAATGTTGCCCTTAAGTGAGGAAAAGATCCCAAAGTGGACACAATAAAAGATCCCAAAGAGAACAAATGAGAGTTAAATAGAAAGAGCCATTGAGGCCACAAAAAATACAAAAAAATAGAAAAAGAAATAAAAAGAGAGAAAGGGGCAACACTACTATCCTTTTGAGAGATCCACACTAGTACTCCCTTTATATCCTTGTACTCCATAGAGATGATCATTATGCATATAGCTATGTGGGGACCTTCACACTATAGAACTTGGCTTGCATATTCCAAGGATGAGCCTCCTCAAACGAGCTCTAGGTCTTCTTGAGCGAGCAAGTTAGATGCACCCCCACTAGTTCCATTGGAGAGCTTCCTAGATCATATGTGCATCCATTGCATGGCAATCCCTACTCACATCATATCTATCATTTGGCATCTTTTGCCTATGATTGTCCTCATTGATGTGAGCCTTTCTCATTCTTTTTTGTCTTCCTCCTCCTCCGTACTTTTCTGTTTGCCATCCTAGGTGTCAACTCTCGTTCTTACGCTCATCCATTGCATGAGTGCTCAAAATATTGAAAAAGGAGTGGATCAAATTGACTTGTACCTGGCTAGTGGTCTGGGGACGAGTCAAGATAAGATTCCAGAAAAAGACCAAGTGTGAAACTTTAGTAGATTGAGTTCTCAACAAATAAATATTTTTCTCGTATTCCCTATCCCCCTTCTTGCACGCAAACACCATTTGGAGACATTCGAGTCACGGACAACGAGAGCTCTTGCACCCAATGTTCTTTTATTACTTGTTTCAATGCTAATATAGACTCTTGCATGCTATGACTTGAATTGAATCTCTAACCATGATTGCTTTACTTTTCAAAGTTCTTATATGGTTGCTAGCATGTCACCATAGAAATTATGCTGTTATCATTTACCTACTCGAGGACGAGCAGGAATTAAGCTTGGGGATGTTGATACGTCCAAAACGTATCTATAATTTCTGCTTGCTCCATGCATGTTTTGTGTGATATTGCTATGATCTAGATACACTTTCATACACTTTTGATCATATATGGACTAACCTATTAACTTAGTGCACCACAGTGCCAGTTCCTGTTTTCTTCTGTTTTTCTATTTCAATTTTCCCCCATATAAAAAGTGCTCCAAAAATTCGGGAAAAATCAGATCAAAAATCAACGCAGAACAACCTTCCAGATGAACCTAGGTGGGGCCAGAGGGCCACTGATGGCTTCTCTCCCTTTCGTTGGTTACCCCAAGTGGAAGGTTGATATGTAGTGCAGCAACAGTTTTCCCTCGGTGAAGATACCAAGGTTTGTCTCCAGTAGGACTCCAGAGATGATAAGTAGGTGTGATACGTCCAAAATGCATCACTATTTTATATAGTGATTCTTTCTTATTCATTGATATATTTCATGATATGATGCTATTCTTATGTTGTTTTGGCTTATTTTACACAGTTTGCAACTTTCCGATGCCGAAGCAGCAGACGCAGGATTCAGCGGTAAAAAGTGGACGCTGACTTGCTGAAGAAGAACACCTCCAAATTACCTGAAAATCGACGGAGGCTGTTTTTCAGAAGGATAACGAAGGCACGCAAAAGAGCAACCAGAGGGGGCCACAGGGTGTCCAGGCGGCCACCTGGCGCGACCCCACCTCTGGCCGCGCCGGGAGGGCGCCTGGGCCCCCTGGAGCACTCCCAGCTCCCCCCTCTGGCCTATATACCCCTCGTCGTCCAAAAACCCTAAAAAAGAAGAGTTTCCGGAGTTCCGCCGCCGCTCCGTGGTGGAAACCTACAGAGAAGAAAATCCATCTCTGGCGGGCAGATTCCGCCGGGGAGATTACCTCCCGGAAGGGGAGATCGTCGCCATCGTCACCACCATCGTCACGGGCATCATCGAGATCATCATCAACATCATCCCCATCATCAGCACCATCTCCCCCTCCATCCAATCTTGTATTACAATTGCAACTCATGTTGTAATCCGTACTATCTATCCTCTCTACTCTATCGGTGTTGATTCCTACTTTGTGGTGAATGCTATTGAGTTTTGTTGGAGAAATATTATTATGTTCAGATTTTTTATCATCTATTTATCCCCACTGATCATGATCTCTTTTATGTCTTGTGAGTAGTTACTTTAGTTCTTGAGGACATGGGAGAAGTCTAGTTGTTAGTAGTCATATGATGTTGAAGTAATATGTGTTGGTTGGTATTTAAGTTGTGTTGTTATTTTCCTAGTGGTGTTGTGTGAGTCGAACACTCAACACTTCGCCTTATCAAGGACCTAGGGGATACATTGTGTACAAAGAATGCTTACGGTGGGTTGCCGGAGTGACAGAAGCCTAAACCCCAGTTTGAACGCTTTTGCACAAGGGAACAATGGATCACTGATCGTATTGCTATGGTTAGGCTTTTTCCTTAATTACTACCTTGTATTCGCGGATGCTTGCAAGGTGTTTAATCATAAGAGTACACTTATCTTAGTCTAGAGGGTGTACTAGCATAGATCCACCCACTCAACACTTATCAACACAGCACATAGTACCGATACGGAATATAGAGAAAGCACATGACTACCTCTCCCATGTGTCCTCAAGAACACTTTAGCTTTTATAAGTTCAGTTGCTAGGCCTCTCCTTTGCTAAGAAAGGATTGGGCCACTCTTTACTCTCAGTCCTTTACTTTGCTCGTTCTTACTTTCCTGTCGCTTATACCAAGAAAACCCCTAAAAAGTTATCTTTCAGTGCTTGCAGTTATCTCCTTACCAAAGTCACTTGCTACTACCTTCTGCTCCTCGTTGGGTTCGACACTCTTACTTACCGAAAACACTGCAATAGATCCCATTACGTCGTGGGTCATCAAGCTACGTTTTCTGGCGCCGTTGCCGGGGAGTGTAGCGCTATTAGTAAGTGAAGCTGGTAAGAAGGTTTTTATATTTTTGTTTTTAGTTTTGCTGTTGCTGTTTTTGTCCTTATGGACACCCCTACTATTGGATCGTTGTTCTTGGGGAGCCGCCCCACAACTAAGGTAGTTACTCCTACCCCTACTGAAATTGTGCCTTATAAGATACCATCTGGTATTATCGATTATGTCTTAACTAATTGCTATGCAGGAGACAAACATCCAGGTGAACACTTGCTATATTTATCACAACTATGTTCATTATTCAAGCTTGCAGGTGTGTCACTGGAGTTCGTTATGAAGAATTTATTCTCCGTATCGCTTACAGACAAAGCTTCAGATTGGTATAAGCTCCTCGATGACCCACATTCTCTTAAATGGGAAGAGCTTATGTCTCTCTTTTATACAAAGTTTTACCCTCTTCATGAAGTTTATCGAGACAGGAATTACATCTATAACTTTAGGTGTCGCGAAGGAGAGAGCATCACTCAAGCTTGGGGGAGGCTTAAGTCCCTAATGTTCAAATGTCCTATTCATAAGCTCCCCAAAGATGTTATACTTACAAATTTTTATGCCATGCTTTCTAATCAGGACAAGGAAAGGCTGGATGCCTCCTCTAGCGGGGTATTTCAGACAAAGAGCATTGAAGAAAGATGGGATCTCATCGAAAGGATCCAGAAGAATACTGAAGATTAGTAAATAGATAAAGGTATTGAACCTGCTATAAATTATGAGCATGATTATATTGAGAGCTATGTGAAAACGGATTATTTCAATACCTTTTGCTCTAAGATTGGTTTGGATTCCCATCTAATGGTTGATTTTTGTAAGAACTTTGCCTCTCATGTTGATTCTTCTAAGATGAAGAAGGATCAGTATCATAAGCCTTTCAAAGAAGTACCTATTGATGTTCACGTTGCTGATCCTATTTTGCCTGCAGTTATCTATGAACAACCCCCTTTTCCTTTAAGAATAAGGGAGCACTCTTTTGTGACAGGCATCATAAATAAAAGTGAGAGAAGAACAGGTGAACCTAAGGACCAGATCAGAGTCGATCCTCAAGTTGCTATGGTTAAAGATTTAGTTACTGATGATGTTTCAGATTCTATTATAAACTTTTGTGCTGTTTCAACTAACATTGTCACAGCCAAGAATAGAAGCCCAATTTCAGGTACACCAGTTGTATCTGTTAAAATAGGAGATCACAATTATTATGGGCTATGCGATCTGGGATCGAGTGCTAGCACGATTCCTTATTCGCTTTATCAAGAGATCATGACTGAGATTTCACCCTGTGAACTCGAAGAGATTGATGCTACTATTCATCTTGCAAACAAAGCTACTATCTCTCCTATTGGGATTGTGAGAGATGTTGAAGTCCTATGCGGAAAGGTAAAGTATCCTACAGACTTTCTCGTACTTGGTTCAGTACAAGATAGTTTTTGTCCTATTATTTTTGGTAGACCTTTTCTCAGAACTTGTGGAGCTATTATAGATTGCAAGAAAGGTAAAGTTTCTGTTGAATTCAATGGTGAGCCATATGAATTTAACTTTTCTAAGATTTCCAAGCAGCCTCGTGGTACTGATTTACCTAGTGATGATAAAATTATTGAAAGTATTGCTTCTATTGCTACTCCCCCTAATGACCCTTTGCAGAAATACATGGAGGACCACGAGAATGATACTCATATGCAGGAAAGAAATGAAATTGACGAGATATTCTTGAGACAACCTGCTATCCTGAAGCACAACCTTCCGGTTGAACCTTTAGGAATTCTATCCAAACCAAAAGAAGACCCGATGTTTGATCTCAAACCTCTTCCCGATACGCTCAAGTATGCTTATTTAGATGAAAAGAAAGTATATCCTGTTATTATCAACTCTAACCTTTCAGGATATGAAGAAGAGCGATTATTGGAAGTACTTCGTAAACACCATGGTGCAATTGGCTATACCCTTTATGAGCTTAAGGGGATTAGTCCATCTATCTGTCAACATACTATCAACCTCGAGCCCGATGCTAAACCTGTTGTTGACCATCAACGACGGTTGAACCCAAAGATGATGGATGTTGTGAGGACCGAAATCCTCAAGCTTCTAACTGCAGGTATTATCTACCCTATGGCCGATAGTAACTGGGTAAGTCCAGTTCATTGTGTTCCTAAGAAAGGAGGGACAACTGTAGTCCCTAATGATAAGAATGAACTAATACCTCAGAGAATTATTATTGGATATAGAATGTGTATTGATTACAGGAAGTTGAACAAGGCGACCAGGAAGGACCACTACCTGCTGCCCCTTATTGATCAGATGCTTGAGAGGCTGTCCAAAAACACCCACTTCTGCTATCTTGACGGGTACTCTGGCTTCTCTCAAATTCATGTTAACACTGCCGATCAAGAGAAGAACACTTTCACTTGTCCTTATGGTACTTATGCTTATAGGCGTATGCCTTTTGGTTTATGCAATGCACCTGCTACTTTTCAGAGATGTATGTCTGCAATATTTCATGGTTTCTGTGAGGAGATTGTGGAAGTCTTCATGGACGATTTCTCCGTCTATGGAACTTCCTTTGACCACTGTCTCCACAATCTTAACAAAGTTTTGCAGAGATGCGAGGATACAAACTTAGTTCTAAACTGGGAAAAGTTCCACTTCATGGTTAACGAAGGGATCGTGCTTGGCCACAAGATTTCCGAGAGGGGAATTGAAGTGGACAAGGAGAAGATTGAAGCGATCGAAAGGATGCCCTATCCAAGGGACATTAAAGGTATTCATAGTTTTCTCAGTCATGCTGGTTTCTATAAAATATTTATTAAAGACTTTTCTAAGACCTCGAGACCCCTCACTAATCTTCTCCAGAAGGATGTTCCTTTTGTATTTGATGAAGATTGTAAGGAGGCTTTCGAAGTTCTTAAGAAAGCTTTAATAACCGCTCCTATAGTACAACCGCCTGACTGGAATTTGCCCTTTGAAATTACGTGTGATGCTAGTGATTTTGCTGTTGGAGCTGTTTTAGGACAAAGGGTTGATAAGAAATTGAATGTTATTTATTATGCTAGCAAGACCCTTGATAGTGCTCAAAAGAATTATGCTACTACTGAGAAGGAATTCTTAGCAGTGGTGTTTGCTTGTGATAAGTTTAGGCAGTATATTTTTTATTCTAAAGTTATTATTCATACTGACCATGCTGCCATTAAGTACCTTATGACGAAGAAGGATGCCAAACCAAGACTTATCAGATGGGTACTCCTTCTTCCAGAATTTGATTTGCAGATTGTTGATAGAAAAGGAGCAGACAACCCTGTAGCGGACAATCTTTCAAGGATGGAAGATATAATGCATGATCACATCCCAGTCAACGACAGTTTTCCAGACGAACAACTTGCCGTTGTTAAAGTACAATCTCTTTCCGATCCTTGGTTTGCAGATTATGCTAATTTTATCGTTGCAAAGTATTTGCCTCCAGGTTTGACATTTCAGCAAAGGAAGAAGTTCTTCCATGATTTGAGGCATTACTTTTGGGATGACCCACATCTTTTCAAAGAAGGTCCAGACGGGATCGTGAGAAGATGCGTACCGGAACACGAGCAGAAGGACATTCTCAAGGAATGTCACGATAGTCCCTACGGAGGACATCACGCCGGTGAGAGAACCGCACATAAGGTTCTCCAATCAGGTTTTTATTGGCCTACTCTCTTTAAAGATGCTAGAAATTATGTTTTAGCCTGTGATAAATGTCAGAGAGTTGGTAATATTAGTAGAAGGAATGAGATGCCTATGAAATACTCAGCAGTGATTGAGCCTTTTGATTGCTGGGGTTTTGATTTTATGGGTCCTTTTCCTTCTTCGCACAAGTACACTCACATATTAGTTGCTGTTGATTATGTGACCAAGTGGGTTGAAGCAATCCCCACTGAGAGTGCTGATCACAAAACATCTTTGAAAATGCTCAAAGATGTAATTTTCCCTAGGTTTGGTGTACCTAGGTATCTCATGACTGATGGAGGATCACACTTCACGCATGAAAATGCTAACTATGCTACAAAAGAAAGGAAGAGGTTCAAAAGCACGGGCAGTACGCCAAAATAAGTAGACCGAAATCCATCTGCATCTACTACTAATCATCCACCTTGAGATATCTATCCAGAACATCTCGCTGGTATTAAGTTGCGAGCCCCACCCAAAGTGTAAACCCAAAGCAACAGACAACTGCATTAAAAAGAACTTTGCGTAAAGTAAACAATCCTTGTAACCGCGGTCACAAGCACCATTGTTTTCCCCCTTGTGGCAACATCACATCCCCTAGACTCATGTTTCTGTCACTCAAGCGTGTCATCGGGGGGCATGAACCCATAATCTAGCACAACGTTCCCTCTTGGAGTCACTACCTACTACTTGGCCAAAGCAATAAACAACAACGAAGAACATGCAAGAATTACTAAGGAACAAAAATATAAGAGATAAAAACCAAATATATTACTCTATCACAATCTGAACATAATCTCATAATCCATCAGATCCCATCAAACTCAACATAGCAACAGCAGAAATATTACAAAGGTGCCTTGATCATGTAGGGCAGCTCACGAGGTCTAAACAATGAAGATCAAAGAGGGGAGGAGAACATCACATAGCTACTGATCACGGACCCATGGTCCAAGGAAAACTACTCACAAGACATCCGGGGAGCATCCATGGTGGAGAGGAGACTCCCGGAGGTCAATCCTCCCTCCGGCAGGGTGCCGGGAAGAGGTCTTCTGGTGCTCCCGATCTCGGAAGCGCGCCGGCGGCAGAACAGAGGCGAGTTTGTGGAATAGGTTTCTTCTTCTGGAGTTTTCCCGTGACGGGGGATAAATAGGCGAAAGGGGGCAGCCAGAGGTGGACCTGGGGCCCTGAAGCGTTCGGTTGAAGCTGAAGCTGAGGACGATCCTGAGGAAGTTCGCGCTGAAGACGAAGTTGCGCGAAATCCTAAGGAATCAGGATCCTGAAGTGTTCGGTTGAAGCTGAAGCTGAGGACGATCCTGAGGAAGTTCGCGCTGAAGACGAAGTTGCGCGAAATCCTAAGGAATCAGGATCCTGAAGCGTTCGGTTGAAGCTGAAGCTGAGCACGATCCTGAGGAAGTTCGCGCTGAAGACGAAGTTGAAGCGTAGTCTTTGCTAAGACTTTTTATACTTCTTGAGTCATAGGAAAACACCGCACTGTTGGAGGGGTTGAAGAAAACGAGTTCTGAAGGTCTGAGGAAGTGCTCAGTTAGGAATCCTGAAGAAAAACCCTGAGGAAATCTCCTGCAGTAGAAGTTCAGTCCTCGGGTGTCTGAGACGTTGTTCTTCAGGACACTGAGGAATCTGTCTTCGGTTGAGGAGTCTGGAGACTGCGAGTGCAGTTCTCCTGAAGAGAGAGAAATCTCCTGCAGTAGAAGTTCAGTCCTCGGGTGTCTGAGACATTGTTCTTCAGGACACTGAGGAATCTGTCTTCGGTTGAGGAGTCTAGAGACTGCGAGTGCAGTTCTCCTGAAGAGAGAGTAATCTCCTGCAGTAGAAGTTTAGTCCTCGTGTGTCTGAGACGTTGTTCTTCAGGACACGGAGGTAACTAACTTCGGTTGAGGAGTCTGGAGAGAGAATACTTTGACCGTGCCACGTGTTGTGTGGTGAGAGGCTAGAACGTGTCTAGCAACGGTCATTTCCGAGGGCATGAGAGTAATTGCATGCATGGGCATTTATGTCCTTTCACCTCGGGTTGCTCCGCGGCTATAAATAGCCACCCCCAGCCCCATTTGTGGGTTGGCTGCTCCGAGAGAAAAAACTGACACTTGTCATCTGAGAGCAACCCACCTCTGAGGATACTGAAGAACCTATGTGAGGAAAATCACCAGCCTGAGTAGTTGAGCATTTCTGAGGAAGTCGGTTCGAGTGATTCGAAGCTTTTTACTCTTGAAGACTGTGATCTTCCAGCCGGTGTAGAAGTCTTCAGTCTGAGGAAGTCAAGATGCAATTGTGACTTCTCGGAGTGACTGAGTCTGTGAAGGTTTCGGGAGTCTTCCTTGAAGACTCACCTGAGTTATTGGACGGAGTCTGAGGACTTTAGTTCAAGGAGAACAAGGTGAAGACTATGTCTTCTGAGTTGAATCTCAGCCTCTCCAACCAGACGTAGAGTTGTCACAACAACTTGAACTGGTCTACCAAACCAATGTCTTCAATCTCTGGTGCTATCTCTTCAACCTCTTAAGCTTCAGTATTTGATATGATATGCTTCAGCTCTCCCTCTGCTCTTTGTCTTCATACTATGCATCTGAAGCACTTCTGGTTATCTGAATTGATTTATTTCTGTTGCATTATGATGAGCTGCCCTAATGATTACATTCTGTGAAGTTTTATTTCTTCATGATTTTGGTTACTTCTTCAGCTTCATGATTTTCTTCAGCTTCATGATTGCTTCAGTCCTGAAGAAAACCAAAATCTGGTAGTAAAATTGAAAATCTCCCATTCACCCCCCCCCTCTGGTCGATATATTGCACTTTCAACAGGCACGCAGGGGGAGCCGGCGCCCAGGTGGCCTGTATGCGGTTTGTAGCAGTGTCATGGGGAGGAGCGCCCATAGTCAAGCCCCGGAGATGTAGCCGATGTTCGGAGAACTTCATTAACAAATCTCGGTGTCGTGCCTCGTGTAATTGCTTGATCCTCGAATGATCTACTACGCGCTGCGGGTTATTCTAACACTATGTAGAATTGTAGATGTTTCTATCATTTTGGATATCGATGCAAGTAACATCAAGCTTTCGTGTCCCTGTGATGAGCAACGGTTATTTATTTAAGTCATATCAATATCTTCCTTCCTACGATATTCCACTTTTCTCGTGTCTCTGTTAAAATATGATGGTGTTTAAAGAAGAGAAGTTCATATTAGGCCATGTACAATGCAGATGCTTGTATCCAACGTTTAGGAAAAAAAACCCGGTTTTTTTGTTGAGATTGATTTGCATAGGTGCTTACGGAGGCAAGTAGAAGCAAACTCTTGCTTCCGGTGCCAACCGGTGCTTACGCAAATTAACTGCTTCCTCTATTACCCTAAAAAAAACTGCTTCCTCTATTTATGGGTGCTTCCTCCATCGGCTACAAAATAGGATATATCACTAGACCATCAGCCACGCTAGGAGTACCGCATCGTTGTACTCCCTTCATTCCATAATGTAGTAACTTTTTTGAGCTAGTCTAGCTCAAAAACGTTATTTCCTTCTATCTATATGATTGGTTTTAAAATGAATGTATCTAAATGCATTTTTGTGATAGATACATCAATTTTAAAACAAGTAATATGGATCGGAGGAAGTACTATATTATGGGACGGAAGGAGTAGAAAACAGGCCACGCTAGGAGCTAATCACCCGGTAAGAACCTAGACGTGGCACTCTGCGCTGCGAGAAGTTTCTTTTTCAGCGATGCAATCTACTCTTTCTCTTCAAGCACCTGTACTTAAGCACTGACCATTGTACAAGGCCTTACGTTCTTGAACTATCATCAAAGTCGAAAACACGATCTTGAACTACAAAATTGTTTAGTTTGCATCCCCCAATTTACAAAACCGAACAAGAAACAACTCTGTAGTGGTTTTTCTTTTACCGATTTTGGCCAGTCAACGCCAACTCATCCACCACATAACTGGTTTTGACCTGAATGTGATTTTTTCTTGTATTTTTTTATCGCTTGGAAAAAACTTGTTGAAACTTGACCAAATTAGATACTTCCTCCAGTCCAAAATATAGTGCGTCCACGATTTTCGTGCTTCAACTTTGACCATAAATTTAATCAACGAGACCGATTACGGCGGAAGCAAAAATTATACCAATGAATTCGTGTTCGAAAGAAGTTTTCAACTATATTTTTTTTTCTCCCGCCGTAGTCGGTCTCGTTAGTTAAATTTATGGTCAAAGTTGGATCTCGGAAAACACGGGCGCACTACATTTTGGAATGGAGGGTGTATAACATTTTTGTGGATTTTTGAGAAATCTTTCTTTTTTCCAATGTTCAGGAATTCCTTAACTGGTGTCTGCTCGGATGAGTGCTGAATAGGGATTAATCAGTGAGTCGGTCGATTAGCTGAATTTATCGGTATCCCATTTGTCGGTAAATGCCTTAGGCTGCAGAACATGAATACATGGGGGGTGGAGGAACTGGCTGGAATCCATGGCCTGGATCTGCTCGGGGTGGAGGAGGTGGAATCCATGGCCGGCGGCTGCTTGCTGCTATCGAGGAGGTGGCCAGCGGCTGCATAGCAGTTCTAGCTCGGTATGAAACTGGTTATGAACTTGCTTAGATATATTGGAATAATCATATATTATTTGCCTCTAGAGCATATATCCAACAGTCTCCCACTTGCACTAGAGTGCTAATAATCTAGCCGCATTTTTTCCCGATCATAATCATCTTATCACATAAGTGTTTCATTGATCATGCATGCTCATGGAAGAGGGTTCGTCAACGAACTGCACCAATTCAGATTCGTATGTTTTCTTTGCAACTGGTATAGGTCAAAAGCTCTTTTGACATACCACTCATTATCATATAATTGTTGGATGTAAGTTTCGCAGGAGAGTGAGACTATTATTTCACAGTATCCTCCAATAATCTCTTGGTTCAGTCTTTAGAAGACCTATCCTTAGTCATATATACTGGGAAATACACTCAGCCAGAAGTCCAATACTTCTAACGCTAAACTTTTATCCATACGTCTACTTTCTTAAGTAGTATTATGTTTGTAGTGCGGTGAATTTTGCTCACGTTTATTTCATGTCTTTGGTGATGTCTCTAATTCCATATAGAACCATAACATGGCTTGCAATTGTAATCTTGCATTACATTCAAGTCT
Source organism: Bromus sterilis (assembly GCA_950022295.1). NCBI lineage: Eukaryota > Viridiplantae > Streptophyta > Magnoliopsida > Poales > Poaceae > Bromus > Bromus sterilis. The sequence goes on along the minus strand of OX465597.1, from coordinate 3,988,907 downwards.
ATTATCCTTTCTATATTTTAGAGAATAGTCCTCAGTATTCCTCATATACTGAATGCATGGACTTTATTCAGATTCTGTGTTTTACTCCTAAAGCACAATGGAATCTGTTCTTCTTCCAAGAACTTTTGAGTCATTCTGTTGTTGGATTCACAATGCATGTTATATGGTAGAATCATATGTCAAGAACATATAAGATCACATGTCAAGTACATGGTGCATCTCTATTCTTCCATCAAGACATTGCTTGTGATATTTGGATTTCATCCATTATGTAATTTCTAGCCACAAGAACCTGTTTCTTGTCTAGAAGATTATTCCAACCTTCACTTCGTTTCATTATCCGTATCTTAATCTACTCATATAGATTTCAACGTGTAATGTGTTGGTATTTCATATAAAAGAAGATTCTTGCAATCTTGTATTTTATTTGCCTTATGCTCTATATATATCATAATGCACATATGTATATAAGACGATTCTCTATATACACAATCAATGCATATCCATATATATACATTTGAGGTCATTCTTCACACATATCAATGCATATATGTTTGAGACAATGATCATGCTCCCACTCAAATATATCCATCATATACTCATATATTTGTGGTTCAGCTTTCATCAAGTCATTCTATTGTTCACTATGTCTCACATAATGACAAAGCTTACCAAAGCTCCCACTCAGAAAATGCCCTCTGCATTCCAAGTTTCCGAGAAGTCTTCAAAGCTCCCACTCAGTTTCATGAAACTGCATGCCCACTCAATATTTTGGTCATCACAAAATCACTTGATCAAATCAAGGTTGAGGGTTCCTGTCTTGAGGTACTATAGTCCATCCTTTTAACAAAGTAACCTTCGTCATGCCCATTACAATTCTCTTTCAAATCCCAAATTTGACTGAGATGCAATTTCAGGCTATGGTCCATCGTAGTGTAAATGAAATATTTTATTGATTAAAGAATTCCTACGTTTCCGTAGTAAATCACCACTGAACTTTGGTCATAACCAAATAATGCCTTATGCCCATTACATTATTCTCAATAACTCTCCAGTTTGTCGAGAATATGAAATAACCGATTTATTTCACAGGACGTGAGCCATCCTATATGTAACTCAATATTATTTCATTTCTCCTCGTGTTCTGGGCTACCATCATTCCTTTGTGTCTTCAAGCAATATTATTTCCTATTGTTTTGTTAAGAAGACTCATGATTATTGTTCTGTACAGAACGTATTCATGACAACCTTCTAAATTCAACAATGGCTTCAACTCATATACCAAGATCAATCATCTTTGGCATATCCTTCCTTATACAGTGTCATTACAGCGGAACATGCTTCCGTTGCAATACTCTGATATTCTGAAGGCAAGGTCCAATACCCCAGTCAAAGTTTCCATTATATCCCATTGGATCCGTGTCGAGAGACTTTTCTCGTATTACCAATTAAGCAACACAAATTTTGCTATTCGGGGAGAATATGTAATTTCAATTGCTCGTAGTTTTATTACAAAGAAATTATTTCTTTTAAGAAACCTTATAACACCATCAGTTATGGAGTTATCATGTCTCGTTAGATTCAGGATGGTTTCCTATTCATGAAGTGGGTGTTTTAACTTAATGAATTAAACAACTTATTCTACAATAACTATAGTGCTAGGGGAAAGAACGTTTAGACCATACTACGGTTTAGTATGACCACGAATGGTTTAAGTAGTCTAGCACTTTCAACTTCCATCGTAGTTTGTGTTACAACTTCCACAAGTCTCCCATTATGTCAATATCAATACTTATCACTTCGGATCGTAGCATAATGATGTGTATCCTTGTATTCTCACTTCTCACTGCGATTCCCGAATCTCAGTTTTATGATCTCAATTGAATACAACTTTCAATTAATCATATGAAGTCTTTAATGATAACTCACGTGCCCATTTAGTACATCATTTATGTATAATGGTTGGCACAAGTTCTACTTGCTAGAACCTTGTCATGGTTGTATTTATTGCAGAGGTTCATAGATCGTGCATCTAATCCATCTCATGCAATCAAGTTATGATTTTCATTCGATAATGAACTCACAAGTTAATAGATCATACATTTAATGAATTCATCAGTTATGAAGTCACCTCATGCAATCAAATCTTTGACTTGTTATAATCAAGACAACTTTATCATTAAACATTGAATATTTCTTGACAATAATAGTAGTATTATAAATGCTTTCTATCATACCATAAATCAAGACGTAATCAAAGTATAAGCACACTTTTATTCATAAAGATGGAACAACTGACTTGTCTCATTACATGAATAACTTTGTCTCGCGAGATGCAAGACACACAACTAAGTGTTCATACTATAATGATTACATAAGATTTATCTAATACTCTAAGTATCTCCTATGATAGATGTCTCGGCGGAATCCATGCTGGCCATCAACTGACTTGATATCCATCAATCCTCGATTTCACCTCTTCCCGTCCATGCAACAGCAGGTCCTTTTTTCATAAAACAGAATAAGTATCAGATACTCATTTACTGCAACTGTTGTATGAGGGAGTAAAACATTTATAAAGTATATCAAATATATAGCTTCTCCATCCACGACTTCTGCATCCTCGATAGGAGCAATGTCCGCGGCCAAGAGGTCAGTCATGAAGTTCTGGAGACTCATATTAGCTCCTCTTCCGACATAGCTATGAACGTAATCACCATAACTCAGAGGGAGTGAGTGCAATAACGTGTTTATCGCAAACTCTTCCGTGGTGCTTTCGTTCATTGTCCAATATTCATAGTCCTCCACCAGGGTCAGGTACATCTCATGCATCCTGTCTAAGTGATCATCAAGGCTTGTGTGTTCTTCCATCTTTGTAGATAGAAACTTGCTTTCTAACTCAAATCTGGAAATTCTGAACTCACGTACGAACATTGTCTTTAGCGTGTCCATCATGTCATATGGGCCAGTGTCCTGTAACTGTATGCCCAACTCCTCTGACATGCTGAAGATCATGACATTCCTGACTACGGAGCATTTCTGTCGGCGAGCATAATGATCAAGTATCTCTTGATCGCCAACATGATCGTCTGGATGTTCTTCCACATGCATTTCTATTGTAAACAAGATGTCTGCTCTCTTGAGCGACGTCCTAAGGCGTGAGTACCAATCAGCAAAGTTTGACCCATTTTCTCTAAGTCTTTCACCTTCCATGAAGAAAGATAGTTCACGTTGCTCTAGTGCATTCATTTTCTACAAACATAATTTCAAGGAACACAATTAAGACTAGTTCACAACAATGAGTTCATATAATCATGTGAGCTCGCACTAAAACATTTCATCCCTAGGAAGTTTTAGTGATTACATGATCCAGATTCACTGCCCGACCTCGAATATCACATGGCCGACGGGTCAGTTTCAAAGGTAGACAACAACTTGTGCGATCACATTATCTTTATATGTACTGTGACTCATGCTCGATCTTTCGATCTCTAGTATTCCGAGGCCATATCTGCATATGCTAGGCTCGCCAAATTAACCTCCATGTTATATGCTGTTCAGCAAGGCCATATCTGCATATGCCAGGCTCGCCGAACCCAACCTCATGCGAACTCCATTTAATATGTAGGACAACTCCGGTATGTACGGAGCATCAAGCCATATGGGAGAACCTTCCAGGTGGTGCACACTTCGGTAGAATACTTGTGTTTGGCTTTGTTAAGGGATCATCTTATCACATGCTACCGTCGTGTGTCCTATACTAGCAAGTTTTAAGATGTCTGAGCTATGGCAAAACTAAGTCTACAGTGTCTCCATTTTAGTTTGTTTTATGATGACGATTACTACTTACTAGTAACACATAGCATAGCTATCACTACATCACAACCAAACAAACGATAGCCCCCACTTAGCAATACAAGGTTTAGACGGTCTAGTTGTATATTGCAAGTTTTACGTGGCTGCTAGGGCTTTCATAGTTAAACAGGTTTTAACCTACGAGTCAACCACAACGTCAACCATACGATTGTCTCTATTACACCCCACACGGGGCCCTCCGTTGCAAATGCCACATCCGCTAAAGTAGAGAGACAGACACCCCCTAGCCACTTTATACGGTACAAGCCGCATGTCAAGCGTGGAACCAGCCTCGCGTAAGAGTACGCGTAAAGTCGATCGGGGGCCGCTTCATCAAACAATGCCGCAGATGTGAACAAGTACACGTGGGAGGGTAACAATCATACAATCAACGCCCACATCCCCGATGTGTTCTATCCGTACAGTAATACTAAGCATAGACCTAGCTCATGATACCACTGTTGGGGTTCGCAGCAGAAAACACAAATTTTTCTAACTAGTGTTCCCTTAACCCAAGATCTAGCTAGCTGTATTACCGTAACGGAAAGCAGTGCGGAAATAACATACCTCGGGGTGTAGTCCGTTGCGCGGGAAACGTTCCCGCAAACATGGTTGATGTAGTCGATCAAGTTTCACAGCCCCCTGGCTGTGTTGAGCACCCGGATGGGTGTAGTGCCACACGTGCAGCACCTCTTAGTACTCGCACACGTACGAGACTCGATGACGACCTCCGTTCTCTGATCCAGCGGAGGTGGCGGAAGCAGACCTCCGGACGGAGCTTCGGCAGCACGACGGCCTCCGATTCTAGCAGAGAAGCCTCAATTCCACTATAGACTCACACTAGGGAGTCCACCGTGAAAGAGGCAAGAGAGGGGAGAAGACCGGAGAAAACCGATCTCAATTCGGAGTTATAATTATTTTCTCACGAATTTATGTGTATTAATTATGTGCACCCTGGTTATCTATATATAGGCAGAGGGGAGGGAGTCAACCCCTCTCCCTTAGCAATGTGGGACTAAACCCTTTGCTAAGGGGGGGTGGCCGGCCAAAGGGGGGGGAGGGGGCGCACCCCTCATGGGCCCTAGGGCCCATGGCGCCTCCCCCCTTTTTCTTTTTCTTTTTCCCTTTTATTTTCCCCTAATGGGCCTTTTTCTCCACTAAGGCCCATAGCACATATTAATTAGAAATAAAATTATTTTAATTATTAATTCAATTAATTAATAACTAAAACATATTATTCCATCTCCCTGTGCTCCGGAACACCTTCCGGTTCACTCCGAACTTGTTTCGGTTCAACACGGTACTTCTCCGATATTGTTTCCTTTATTCTCTGGTTGCTCCGATGGTTCCGAAAAGGTCTCCGATTTCATCGAGCCCGTAAGTGTGTTACCCTATGGCCCGAGAACACTCCAGTCATGACCGAGCAGAGGCATACAGTCAATGATCATCAGCGGGACCTGGATGCCCATAATGACCCCTGTGCATTCCGGATATCAACACCGATTGAACCTAACGCCGTATAGCATTCCCTTTGTCAGCGATACTGGATTGTTCCGAGATTCGATCAATGATATCCTATGTCTGGTTCAACCTCGTTCCGAACTAATCCTCATTCACTCGTTCCCGTGATATTCATCCCCGTGACCTAGTCACACGCTGCGCAGCTTTATGAATGGAATCTCACCGAGTGGGCCCCGAGTATCTATCCATTACATGGATTGACAAATCCCGCTCTTGTAACAATACTCCTCAACATATCTCCACGAAATACCTAAGATACAACCGTTATGACCCGCATATTTCAGTCAGGTGGTGGGATGTAAGTCAAGGCATCCAGGAAGATAGTGATTATGCACGTACTCACAGTCAAAGGAACGGTCTACCACGTTCTGTAATTACAACACTGAACCTTCATAAGATTTGATCATGGTGTAATGCTTACTTTGGGCAATGTTCATCACGTCACTTAACCAGTGAGGTGACCTCATAGTCAAGAGACTTAATTGTCCATGATCGCGAAACCACGACCATCATGTTGACCATGAACTAGTTATCGATGTAGAGGCTAACTAGGAACTCTGGGGGTTTCTATACCACACCTGCATCATTGTTTCACTGACGCAGTTCTTGCACGGTATGAAACTGGTTATGAACTTGCTTAGATATATTGGAATAATCATATATTATTTGCCTCTAGAGCATATATCCAACAGGGAACGGGGCAGAAAACAATTATTTTTTATATCCTACGCGTCCTGAACCCAAAACCTATGCTATAGCGATGCAAGTAACGGACGGAGATAGGTCACATACCAGTATATAGTCCGTTAAGAGGGAAACATTCCCGCGTGAACGTGGTTGATGTAGTCATACCCGACAATCCCCGGTGCCGCGAAGATCCACGATGACTCAAGAGGCCACCCGGTCCTTGTAGACCGATGACGGGATTACATCTCTGTCGAAACGTTGTCGGTGAAGACGTCGCGATACGGCCTCGACGATGAAGGAGCACCACAAGTGTAGCGCCTCGCTGGATTACAAACATACGGTGTAGCCGACGTTCCCCCGGTCTCCGAACCAGAAGAGCAGCGGAAAGAAGATGGATTCGGATCCCGATTCCAGCAGCACGACGACGTGCGTATAATGGAGAAATCTCCAACCCAGTGCAGCCTCCAAATAAGGGGAGTCCGCTACACGAAGAGAAAGAGAGAGATCAATCTTATGAAGAAAAAGGGCACCCTACCCCTCCTTATATAGGCCAAGGAGGGGTGCCACCCTCCCTCAACTTCCCATGTGGGACTAAACCCAAAGGGAGAGGAGGGGTGCACCATAAAGGGGGTGGGCCCCTCCCTTGGGGCCATGGGCCAAGGGGGGAGGCTCCCTCCTCCCCTAATGGGTCTCTTTAGGCCCATATGCCTTTTCTTCCATTTTTAATTATATTTTAATATTTCATTATGTTAATTAAATAATAAAACATATTTAAACATTATTAAATAATATTTTGAACCTTTCAAAATATCCAAAACTCCTTCCGGCACTTCCGAGAACAATTCTGGTGTTCTCTCTTATTTCACCGATAATCCCGAAACTATCCTTATTGCGTCGAATACCCTTAAGTGTGACACCCTACGATCCGGGAAACAACTGACATGATCAAGACACTCTCTTGATGAATGACCATCAGTTGGACCTGGTTACAATCCTAGATGGCCTCTGCGCTTTCATCGATTGAACGTCATCGCTGTTGGAATCCGTTAATTTTGAGTCATGTTCCCTTTTTCCTACGGTACTTTGTTTGTCCGAGGTTCGATCATCGGTATCTAATATACCTAGTTCATCCTCGTTACCGACAAACATGTTTCCTCGTTCGCGTGATATTACAACCCCGTGACCTAGTCACATGATTGCAATCTTTATGATGTAATATCACTGAGTGGTGCCAGTGTACATATCTATCACTCGGATGGAGGCGAATCCGAATGGTTTGTATTTGGTCGATGAAGTGAAAGATTTCCAAGATATATATAAGATCAACAAAACACACGGTTTCGCCTGGTTACAGCCCGACGGTGTGGCTCTCGTGAGTGCCCGCATATCAAAAGAACCATCAGACCGCAACCAGGCAAATCCGAATGATTTTTATTCGGCCGATGAAATGAGTGTCGAACATGTCCGAGAGGTGGGCTATATATAGGCAACGACAAGCCTGATCCAACGACTCACAAAGCGCTTGAAAGAAAAACGCGATCCGTGTGCTTCCTCCTGATTGGTCGAGGTGAGCTGAAAGAAACAAAGCGCTTGAAGTACCGGTTTGTGGTTGGAACCGGTGCTAAAGACCTTTCTGACTTCCCAAGCGGGTTATAAGCCTCCCCGTGCTTCTCCTTCGCCACCAGAGATCATCACCAGCTCCGGCTCAATAGGCTTCCCAAGCGGGTTATAAGCCTCCCCGTGCTTCTCCTTCGCCACCTCAGTATAAGCCTTGATCTTACTGTAGGCGGCAATGTTGGTGAAAGTCGAAGGAGTGGCGAGATCAGACTCTGAGAGCGCCTTTGCCTTCTTGTACGACGCTGTATGGGCCATGCCATAATTGTCGAACACACCAAGTGGCTCTATTTTATTATGCTCCGCCTAAAAGACAAAGCAAAGCACGATATTAGTAAGTTGTGGGTGCCAAAAAGACAAAGAAAAGTAGAATTTGCATGAAAATTGAAGCAAAGCACATACCCATTTATTCTCGTAACCAGCTAAGTTGCGGCTTCTTTGATGGTGTGGCACACCAACTATTTGGGCGCGGCGCTCCTTGGCATTGTTGTGGACGGCCAACCAGGCATCTGAGCACCAGTGGTCCACAATAGCCTCCCAACAATCCATCTTGTCCGCACACCATCTCGGTGGCGCCTAAGTTAGTAAACAAGGAAACTAATAAGTAGCCTAGATAGGAATCAAATCAAGCAAACTATTCAAGACTTAAGAAGGGTTACCGTCATGTACTGGGCCCTGGTCAGAAACTTCTTGCGGCAGTCCTTCTTGCTACGCTTGCGCCCTTGCTTGGCGTAGTAGTCACGGACCGCCTGCACTCGCATCTCGTGCCTTGTGTTCTGCAAGAGGTGCGTGGCCTCTGCAACTAACACGTCCTCCGCCTCCTGCTCCTTGGACTCATCGACCTTGTAGTAGACCTGCAATAGCACGAGACAACACTGATGAGTGCACTGATGAGACAACACTGATGACAACACTGATGAGTGCACGAGACAACACTGCAATAGCATGATTTTATTGTGTGAAACAGAAATTATCCAAAAGCCGTTGATCACCATGTCGGCTCTGGTGTGGCATTCGAACCCGTTGATGGTCGTATCCGGCGGGGCCGGGGCAGCACAATAGTGCTCCCACTTGAGTCCAGGCTGTGGAACCTCATCAGGTCCGGGAAATTGAACCAGCCCCGGGAAGTTCTCCCTGACGAGCACACCAAGGATGGAGTTGGGATTGCGGACACAATTGCCGTATATCCAACCCCTGCAGTATAAAAAGACAAAGCCATCAGATAGACATAAGTATAGAAGGTACCGGAAGAGAGTATAAGTGCACTTACGTCTCTCCATCCGGCGTAATCAACCACTTATGGGCGGGAGTCACCGGCACGGACGGGAGCCATGTACCCCCACGCTGGTACACGGTGGTACCCTCAGCTACCTCCTCCTCATCCGTAGTGTCCAGCTCGGCACCAGCCTCCCCCTCAGGCGTGTGCTGCTCCGGCTGGTCCGGCCAGGGACTCCAGGTCGTTCGGGTGGACGTAGCCTCCTCCTCCACCTCAGGCTGGTCCACCCTGCAGTGCTCTGGTGAATCAGCCGGAGGTGGCGGCGAGGAAGCAGCAGCAGGTGTTCGTCTCCCTTTCCCGCGACCACCACCTGCTTTGCCTCTCCCGGTCTTCTTCCGACCTCCTCTCCCCCTGGGCGGCTCATCAGTAGAAGGAGGAGGCGAGGAAATACTCTCGAGCAAAGACCTCTGTAGAGCTAGAGGTGGGAGCGCATGACCCCGACCCCTCCCTCGCGAGCCTGAGGTCTCGCCCTCCATATCTGTCACGAACCTGCCAAGAATTAAAATAAAATAATTAGTACAATGAGAAAAAGAATTAATAATACAACATTAATTACTGCAATAATGAGAATATATATATGTAATTAAAGTTGAGGTGCATACAACTAACAATAGTCGGGATCATCGGTCTCTTCTCCGCGATCAATTGAAGGATCGTCATCGCTATCACGCGTGTCGTCGATAATGATGGCCTCATCAGGTTCAACAACACCAACATTTGGAAGGCCTTTATGTAAACGGTCAAGCATTGACAGGTCATCTGGAGCAGTAACCTCTTCTTCTTCAGGCTCTTCAACATCGTCGTTAGCGGGTTCACTCTCATCATCGTTATCGGGTTCACTCTCATTGTCTTCTTCCATGTTCTGGGGTTGCGTAGAGCGGTTTCGGAAACGTTTTTTTTATCACGCGTGTTTCTTGGAAGAATTCTCCTTCATATGTCTCTGGGTCAATGTGGGGTACATAATCGTCTTCATTGGGGGAGGTGGTCTAATATGTGGTGGCACATCATAAACGACATCCCAACCTTTCAGGTTTTCAACCGTTTGGCAGGGGTAGGATAGATAGAAAACCTGGGTGGCCTGTTGAGCCGTAATATAGACATCGGGGACATTTAAATGGGTGTCTTGTCGAATTTCAACTAGACCTACATGTTCATGAGTCTGTCTAGTCCTCGACGGGAGAAACCAATGAAATTTGAAGACAACGACGTTGGGAGGATTCTCACGATAGAATAGAAGTTCGTATATTGCTTCAACTCTTCCATAATACTCAATACCTCCGTCGCCGACAGCAGAGACACCCGAATTTGTACTTTTTCGATCGGCCATATTTCGCTCTTTATCAACGGTACGAAAGCGATACACGTTGATGTCGTATTTCTCAAATACACGGACCTTATTGTCAAAACCATTAGCGACTTGTCTCAATTCGGCGTCCATAGGCTCCTCATTTGCCTATAAGTTTAATAGGAAAGGATTGGTATACTAGTGAAAAATAGGCCGAACAAACAAATGAAACCCTATTTATGAATGATAGTTACCGTTCGTTTGAACCAAGAGATGAAACCAGGATTGCCGTCTCCTTGATTGGCAAGAAGCTCATACTCTGCGATGGAATCACTTTCAATAACCACTCCATTCGAGAATTTGGCGACGTATCGACTGTATGAATTCATGGGAATTAATAAGAAACAAGAATTATTAGAAGTTGCGAAACAATGTACGTACGAGCACTTACTCGATATATGGTCGCACTTCTGTTAGGTTGGTGAAGATATACAGTGTAAGAGTCCGCCATTCGTCGATATCCAAAATCTTATTTCTCGAAGCACCAACAGGTCCGAGCTTCCCTTTGAATAGGCTGAGGTTGGATTGACGCCGTTGGGGGTCGCTAGTATTGTACCGAGGCTTTGGATTATGCAAATGGCGATTTTTGGCTTCATAATGTGCTGTCACGAAGTTTGCCGCCTCCTCGGTAATGAAAGCCTCGGCCATCGATGCTTCAATTCTACGTTTATTTTTACATTTTTCTCGAAGCGTCTTCTGCATTCTCTCCGTTGAATAGCACCAACGATTTTGCACAGGGCCCCCTAATCTTGCCTCGGTCGGGAGATGCAATATCAAATGCTGCATCGGATTAAAAAAACCCGGTGGAAAGATCTTCTCTAACTTGCAGAGCAACTCCGGCGCCATATCTTCCATGTCTTCTAGCACGCCATCGGATAGTTCTTTAGCACAAAGAACACGAAATAAATAGCTCAGTTCTTCCAGTACTAGCCACTCTTCCTCGGGGATATAACCGCGCAACATCACCGGCATTACCCGCTCAAGCCATATGTGCCAATCATGACTCTTCAGCCCTAATATTTTATGTTTTTCAGGACTCGCTCCCCTCCTCAGATTCGCTGCATACCCATCGGGGAACATCAAACTGTTTTGCACCCACAAGAGAATTTCCCTGATATGCCCCCTTTCAAGATTGAACCAGGCCCTTGGCTTGGACCAATTCTTCTTTCCTTTCGGCAGTCGCATGTTCTGTGAGGGTCTATCACATAGAGTCTCCTGGTCGACTCTAGCTTTAGGATTATCCTTTGACTTCCCATCTATGCCGAAAAATGTACCAAACAGGGCCTCACCGATATTTTTTTTCAATGTGCATCACGTCAATATTGTGTGGAAGTTCGAGGTCTTGGAAGTAGGGGAGATCCCAGAAGCATGTCTTGTGAGTCCAGGCGTGTTCCGAATTATATCCCTTGAAATACCCGGGACGTTCTGGATCAGGCTCGAGAGAGTTCAACTGTGCCAAGACATGTTCGCCCGTCATCGTAGGTGCTGCCAGGTTTTTGACAACTTTGCCTTTGATGAAGTTCTTCTTGTCTTTTCTAAAAGGATGCTTAGGAGGCAGAAACTGTCTATGCAAGTCGAAGCAGGAATACTTGCCACCCACCTTCAACCAATGAAACTGAAGAGAAGCCTTGCATGTTGGGCACCCGAACTTTCCATGAACACAGAAGCCAGCGAAAAGCGCATACGCCGGCAAGTCATGCATCGAGTACTGGTACCAAAACATGCATTTTGAAGGTCTTTTTGCTAGCTGCATCGTATGTCTTGAACCCTTCGTCCCAAGCTTGTTGCAATTCCTCCTTAAGCGGTTGCATGTACACATCCATATTCTTCCCAAGATATTTGGGCCCTGGTATTATCAACGTCAGGAAAATGTTCTTCCTTTTCATAATCTCTGAGGGGGGGAGATTGAGTGGCATGACAAATACAGGCCAACAACTGTATGGGGCTGCCATCAGACCGAAAGGATTGAACCCATCTGTGCCGACGGCGATTCGGCAATGCCTTGGCTCCTTAGCTTTTTCCGAATGTTTTTCATCAAAGTGCTTCCATGCTGAACCATCCGATGGGTGAGTCAACATCGGCTTCCCATCTGCATCAAATTCTGTTCTCTTCCCATGTTTGTGCCATGTCATCTGTTTGGCTTTCTCTTCCATCATGTAAAAGCGTTGAATTCTTGGTATCACTGGAAGATACCTAAGAACATTTACGGGCATTTTGGTCTGCGTCTTCTCACCTTGACCATTGTCTACCACAACATACCTGGATGACTTGCATTTGGGACAATAGTCTTCGTCCGCATACTCTTTCCTAAATAAAGCACATCCATTTTCACAAGCATGTATCTGCTCATAGGGCATCTTAAGTACCTTGAGGATTTTATCCGATTGGTACAGGTTTGCAGGCATAACATGATCTTTTGCTAGAAACCGCCCAATTAGGGTCGCGATCGCATTGTAACAATCTGTGCCCAAGTTGAATTGTGCCTTCAAAGCCATCAATTGTGCGATGGCATCGAGCTGACAAAGCTCGGTGTGAGCGTGCAGCGGACGTTTCGAAGACTCCAACATATCATAGAAGGCCTTCGCAGATTCCTCCATCTCATCATCCTCATCCCGCGCATCGTCAAAGTCCTGCACCACGTCTTCGATCCCGGTTCCGTACTCATCCGTGCGCTGACGGACCACCTCCTCTCTCCGTCGTCCGCCAGACTCGCCATGGAAGGTCCACACCGTATAACCAGGCTTATAACCCCACTTCTGCAAGTGTTTACCCATATCCACCTCTGTCGCCTGTTTATAATTGTCGCACCTAACGCAGGGGCACCAGGTTTTTCTCTGCCCATTTGCAAACGCCGCTCTCAGAAACTCCTTGGTTTTCATTTCCCATTCATTGGTGATCTCTTTCTGATTAGGAAGATCAGTGTACATCCACGCACGATCATCGCTCATCTTGTTGCTACAGCTAGCTACTAAACAACAAATATACCATTTTATTACGTCCACTTTTTATTGCTTTTATCATACATAGCTACGGCATATGCAATTAACCTACACACTAATAGGTAAAGATAGGTCCTAATCCCACCCGAGTATGTGTAGATTGGGTCGGTTTCCCATGCTTTGGTCCCGATCCGACGCGGTATTTCGGCAGCACCTCCCCGCTGTTCTCCTGATACACGTCTCGACAACAAGCCGAGAGGTTGTGTATCTGGAGAACAACAGGGAGGCGCTGACGAAATACCGCGTCGGATCGGGACCAAAGCATGGAAAACCGACCCAATCTACACATACTCGGGCTGTCCATGGATAACGTTGGACAATTCGAAAGAATCACTATTATAAATATGCAAATGAATGCATATTTATAACTGTAACCCTTTCGAACGGGAGACGCATACTGGTTACGCGACTTTACATATGAATATACTAACTGTACCTAGTTAGCTATTGTAAGGCCAGAATTGAGCAAAGGAAAGGGGGGAGAGGATAAGAATTGTATTGCTCACCCTCGAACTCAAGGAGGTCGTCGAATGGAGGGGGCGGAGGTCGTCGAACACCGGACCCACACAACAGGGAAATACCTGCACTTTAAAATGAACCCAATCAACAAGGAGACTCGATATACCGGTAATCATAGGATATCCTTTTCTTCTTTCTTTTCTTTTTTCCTTTTCTTTTCTTTCTTTATGTATTCTTTTTTCTTTGTCCTTTTCTTTCTTTGTTTTGTTTTCTTTCTTTATTTAACTTTCTTTCTCTGTCCTTTTCATTTCTTTCTTACTAATTTGTAACTAAAACTAACTAAACTAGAACTAATAAAACCTATACTAACTAGAACTAATAAAACCTATACTAACTACACTAATAAACCTAAACTAACCTAAACCTAAACTAACTACACTAATAAACCTAAACTAAACTAAACCTAAACTAACTACACTAATAAACCTAAACTAACCTAAACCTAAACTAACAACTCTAATTAACAGAAAAAAGAAGAAAAATAACAGGGGAGGAGGCTTACCAGGGGGTGGGGGGAGGTGGCGGCGGTGGCGGGAGGTGGAGCCGGTGAGGAGCGTGGCGCCGACGAGGAGGGTCGTCGGCGGCGAGACCTGCAGCGGCGCCGGTCAGAGGAGAGGAGAAGAGAGGAGGAGAGGGGAGGAGAGGAGAGGAGGAGAGGGGAGGAGAGGGGAGTAGAGGAGAGGAGAGGAGGAGGGCCTCACCGGCGGCGGCGCACTGGACGGCGGCGCGCGGGGCGGGGTAGGGCGGCAGCGCTGGCGGGTCGGGAGAGAGGGGTTTGGGAGAGAGAGGAGAGAGAGAGAGAGAGAGAGGGACCGTGCGGGGGGTTAACGGCCAGGCGTTATGCCGTCTGCTAGCATACGGCAAAGAAGTCTATGCCGTCTGCTAGCAGACGGCATTACGCCTGGCTGTTACCCTCACTCGTGGCTGGGACTAGGCGGGCCCACATTGAGTTTTGCCGTCTGTCCTTAGACGGTAAAGGATCCTTTGCCGTCTTCCATTAGGGCAACATACGGCAAACTACATGTTTGCCGTGAGTGACTCCTTTGCCGTCTGTTATTAGGGCAACGTACGGCAAACTAACTCTTTGCCGTCTGCCCCGATGAAAAACAGACGGCAAAGCCCTTGACTCATGGAAAACTGGTGAATTCCAGTAATGACTCCCACTATTACCAATGACAAAGATTATGCTTATGTGGAGAGTAAGAATACCCTTTTGCATGTGGATCATGGTAACAATGCTTTACGTGATTC
Organism: Bromus sterilis; assembly: GCA_950022295.1. Lineage (NCBI taxonomy): Eukaryota > Viridiplantae > Streptophyta > Magnoliopsida > Poales > Poaceae > Bromus > Bromus sterilis. Next base: position 3,973,840 of record OX465597.1, on the reverse strand, counting down.
TTATATTGTTGAGTTTATTCATGATCCTACTGGAAATTTTTATCAGAAGGGAACATATTCTTATAGATATTTCAATAATATCAAGTTCCCTCTCTTTATGTTGAAGGCTTTGAAGTTGCACTTATTTTTCCTTCCTACGCTAATATCTTTATGCTTCAATGAGTTTTTCCTCTACAAGATCCCTTTGCATAGGAAGCATGTTAGACTTGAATGAATTTGTTATTTTCTTCTTGATGATCTCTTTTGTTCTTCAACTCTTATTCCTTATTCCTATGAGAGCATCATTAAAATCTTAAGCCTATCTTTATGGCTATAAAGAAAGAGCTCTAGGGAGACAACCCTTGTTATCTTTATTTTGAGTTTTTACTTTCAGTTTTTAGTGGTCTTGATAATTGTTACTACTGTAGCAACATCATTGTATTTTTATTTTCAATCTTTGTGCCAAGTCTTGCCTCCGATTGCAAGAAAGTTCAAAAGTTGTGACATGATGTCCAGAAAACAGATTCTGTCATTGGACGTAAAAATTAGCCTAAAATCACCAGATCATCTTTTTGATCTGAATTCTTTTGACAGCGTGCTCCATACAATTGACTTTCGAGCGTCTGTTCTGAGTTTTTTGATTCGAGTTGCAGAAGTACCCCTAAATTTTTTTACTACCTGCTGTTCTGTTTTTCACAGATTCTGCCACGTTTTGTCTCTCCTAACTTTTGCAAATCTTAAGCTTGCTTTTTCTTTGAAAAAAAAAACCTTTTGGAAATCTTGAGAAACAGTATCTCTTCAAGAATATCTTTATATCCAGTGGGGAAAATTATTTATTAAGGGTACTAACCTCTCTAATCAGCTTATGTATTAAGGGAGTTTTCAAGTGTGCGATGGAAGATGATGAAAGAAGATTCCGGAGTGTCAAGGGCTCAAGCTTGGGGATGCACCCATGCATCCCAAATAAATATTCAAGGATACTCAAGCGTCTAAGCTTGGGGATGCCCCCGTGCATCCCCTTCTCCATCAACAATCATTAGTTCGTCCTTCGTCTCACTATATTTTTATCACTTCATGCGTTATGTGCTATGCTTGGAGCGTCTCGCTCTTAGGTTTTATTTTTAGTTTCATTAGCTTTGCTTGCTGTTCATAACAAGTTAGATCCCGCCTTACTTTGTGTGGGAGATAAACACGCTCCACTTTTAAAATCTAGAACACATCATAGGATTCTTCATGCCTATCTCTTTGCTGTTGTGTGTTCTTTATCTTTTCGTAGCTACTGCCATGTCTAGTTTTAGTCTTAGTTTGTCTTTAGCAAGAGCCTTGGCTTTTGTTTAGTTTGTTGCTAGAACTCTCTTTATTTTTCATTTTTATCTTGTTAAGAGAGTTGGTTGTTGCACTGAGTTGTGTCTTGTCTTGAAAGTAGGTAATTGAGGTTGCTATTTAATTTTAGTAGTAACTTGCAATGGTTTTGAGGTATTGATGTGAGTAACGTTTGAAATTTTGATGTCAAGAGCTCTAGCCTATTAGTGATAGGTGTCGTATTTTGGGCAATCCGTGTCTATTTTCAAAAACCTACAAAACTAGTTGAGAACTCTAGCTACTAGATGGATCACTAATCTTTGGAGGGATCGGATATTAGAGTACACTCACGTACCATGAGTCGAGGATGCGCAAGGATAACCAAACCCCCATACACTCCTCCTCGGGGTACTTGTCTCTTTGTGAACCTCCTTATTAGATTGAGGGTTACCGATAATAAGTGCATGAGTTCTTCGGACTAATGTAAGTATTGAAAGTTGACACTTCCACCTCCTCATTTTTGCTAGCCTCTCCCGTGCCGTACATTGCCTTCTTCTCACTCCGAGAGTTGGCGTCCACCTTCGCCGGTACATCCAAACCCTTGGCATGATACGCTCTGTCATCATAAACCTCCTTATATCATTCCTCAAAACAGCCACCATACCTACCTATCAAGGCATTTCCATAGCCTTTCCGAGATATATTGCCATGCAACATCCACCTCTTCATGACTTGATCTTCATGTCATACATGTTCCTGCTACACTGGCAGCGACATACATTGCATACATCATGATAGCTACATCTTCTTTATGTTTTGAGTACCTTGTAAAGTGTGAAAGATCTTCTATACCCTCTTGTAAATTAGAGTGTTGCCCTTAAGTGAGGAAAAGATCCCAAAGTGGACAAGTCAAAAGATCCCAAAGAGGACAAATGAGAGTTAAATAGAAAGAGCCATTGAGGCCACCAAAAAAATACAAAAAAAGAGAAAAAGGAGAAAAAGAAAATAAAAAGAGAGAAAGGGGAAACATTACTATCCTTTTGAAAGATCCACACTAGTACTCCCTCTTATCCTTGTACTCCATAGAGATTATCATTCATGCATATAGCTATGTGGGGACCTTCACACTATAGAACTTGGCTTGTATATTCCAATGATGAGCCTCCTCAAATGAGCTCTAGGTCTTTTTGAGCATGCAAGTTGGATGCACCCCCACTAGTTCCACTGGAGAGCTTACCTTAGCTCATATGTGCATCCGTTGCATGGCAATCCCTACTCCTCACATCATATCTATCATTTGGCTTTCTCTCGCCTATGATTGTTCTCATTGATGTGAGCCTTTCACACCTTTTTGTCTACCTCCTCCATCATATTTCTCTCTTTGCCATCCAAAGTGTCAACTCTCGTGCTTACGCTCATCCATTGCATGAGTGCTCAAAATATCGAAAAGGAGTGGATCAAATTGACTTGTACCTGACTAGTGGTCTGGGGACGAGTCAAGATAAGATTCCAAAGAAGACTGAGTGTGAAACTTTAGTAGATTGAGTTCTCAACAAAAATACTTTTTTCATGTCGTATTCCCTATCCCCTTTCTTGCACGCAAACACCATTTGGAGACATTCGAGTCACAGACAGCGAGAGCTCTTGCACCCTTTGTTCTTTTGTTGCTTGTGCCAATGCTAATATAGACTCTTGCTTGTTAAGACTTGAATTGAATTGCATGCTTTGATTGCTTTACTTAAAAGTCCTTATATGGTTGTGTGGCATGTCACCACAGAAATTATGCTTGTTATCATTTACCTACTCGAGGACGAGCGGGAATTAAGCTTGGGGATGTTGATACGTCCCAAACGTATCTATAATTTCTGCTTGCTCCATGCATGTTTTGTGTGACTTTCTTGAACTTTCATACATTTTTGAGCATATTTGGACTAACCTATTAACTCAAGGCACCCAATTGCCAGTTCCTGTTTTCTGCTGTTTTTGTATTTCAGGTTTTTCCAATAATTAAAGTGCCCAATAAATCCCAGAAAAATTATATAAAAAGTCAGCGTTCCGGAAGCTTCCGCGAGTCCAAAGGGGGGCCACAGGGCAGCCAGGGGGCATCCAGGAGGGTGCCTGGCGCGGCCCAGCCCCTGGTCGCACCACCTGCCCTCCTGGCTGGGTCCCACACCCCTTGGTGCCCTACTTTGGCTCCTATTTATTCTCCCGTCGTGGAAACCCTGATTCCAGACCCCTTTTCTCCAGAAGCAATTCCGATCTCCGCCTCCATCGCCGACAAGCTTCGTGGGACCAGAATTCCTGTGCCAGCACCCTGCCGGGACGGGGAAGTGCCCCCGGATTCATCTCCATCGACGTTGCTTCCTCCCTTCATGAAGCAGGAGTAGTTCTCCCTCGGGGCTGAGGTTTCTACCAGTAGCTATGTGTTCTTATCTCTCTCCCATGATGTGATCTTCGTTGTGATCATAGGCTATGTTAATCTAGGGTGATCCCATGATATTTCCCCTTCCTCTATGTATTGGATTGATGTACTCAATTGATCTTATCTAGTATAATCCCCGAGACCAAGGTGACAGCGGTCTATTGAACATGGGTTAGACGAATATTATCATGACTGATTTCCTCTTTTGTGTGTTGATTGAAGATTGAGAGTCTCTTGGTGCTTGTCTTTGACTATCCTTGAGATATGTTGTGGTGATTGTGGTACTCTCTTTGGATGGCCGCGGTGACATTGGGAAATCCATAGATTGAGAACTACGAACTTTGAGGTGTGCTTTTGTATCCCTACATAATTCTCATCCTCTCTTGACCACAAAGGAATGACCTCCGAGTGCGTCTCCATTGCATGTTTTATGGGAAATATCATGTGATTAGACTATGTTAATGTTGTTGGGAGTTGCCACTAGTGAAAGTATGAAGCCTAGGCCTTGTTTCCATCATTGTTACACCGTTTGCACTCACTTTTGTTACATGTTTGCTTGCTGCAATTTTTATTAAAGATTTATATTACCTTGCTTTGCTACACCTATCACCCATATTTTACCATCTCTTCGCCGAACTAGTGCACCTATGCAACTCCTAGTTGTATTAGGTGTGTTGGGGACACAAGAGACTTCTTGTATCTTAATTGCAGGGTTGCTTGAGAGATACCATCTTCAACCTCTACTTTCATGAGTTCGATAAACCTTAGGTCATCCACTTGAGGGAAATTGTTGCTGTCCTACAAACCTCTACGCTTGGAGGCCCAACATAGTTTACAAGAATAGAAGCGTGCGTAGACATCAGCGCGCTGCCGTCCTGCCTGCAGGCCTCGACGCCCCCTGCCAGGTCGCCGCCTCCTCTCCTTCCCTCTCCTCTCCCCGTCCTCATGTCGCTCTCTCACGCTCTCTCAACAGGAGACCGCGCCACTGTCCCCATGGCCGGCGAGAGCAAGTCGTCATGGGCGCCCAAGCTAGCCGCGGTAGTCCCCTGCCCCAGGACCTCGGCGAAGACCAGATCTGGATCCGCTCATCCGCGCCCGTCCCTGCCGGCCCCTCATCCCCACGCCCCTAGAGTCCTCCTCGCCGGAGTCAACCGCCGGCCAACCGCCCCTGCACGCGTCCTGGGCCAGCAACCGGCGCCAGCGGCCCAGCGCACCCTAGCCGGCCTCCCTTGCGCCCGTGGGCGACGCCGAACCATCCTCCGCCCCTGCCTTCTTGGGCCTTGGCCCAATGGTGAGCCCCCTTTTTTTTATTTTGCTGCAGTTCTGTTGGGCCTGGCCCAAATACCTGCTGTTATATCTCGCCTGTGTGCGTGGAATAGTAGGGTGCACTTACTGTTTAGCCCGTTTGTGTTGGACTCGGCCTAGAGATGTTTGTAATAATTTATGTTTAGTATAATTGGCAGATTGTGTTACGTTTTTGCGATGCTTATATCTTTTTCACCGTAGCTCGGATGGAGACACTTTCTACATGAAAGTTGCTCCGTTTTTCGTGTAGGTTAATAAATTGTTGCTCTTTTTCATGTTTGAACTTGTTTACATTTTGTTTACCTGCTATTTATGTCGCATGCCACCGTAAACAGTTTATATAATAACTTTTCAACCGTTGCTCTGATAAAAATGTTTCTTATATGTAACTTGACTAGAATTTCGTGTAGATTGTGATTATGATGCTCTTGCTTTCTAATAAAAAATATAAAATATGGTTTAGGACAGATCAGAACCAAATGCTTTAATTGTTATGGGGTACTTAGCCGTTTGCCATGTTTAGTGTGTTACCTCATTTAAACTTGACTAGCATAGATAGTTTACTTTATGCTTCACCTTTTGCCATGATTATGTGTTATGCCATGCTTTAGTGAGATGACATGTTAACAATCTTTGTTCATCTTGTGTAGCTAAACAACCTGAACCATTGTAAGCGTGAAGTATCATCGTGTGATTATCTCACCAACATCGTAGATCTAGTTAAGAAGAATTAGTGACTTTTGTATGGAGTGTTGAATAACCTAATACACATTACCATTCGCATGATATAATGGTTTAAAACGAGGCGCGAACACGAGCAAAGTACATACTCACAGTCACAGGGATAAGCACGGAGACCATCAACAAGCAAGCAGCCGAGGAGCTCTCTAGATTCTAGTCTAGTAGAGGCCTCGGAGAGGCCGTGGCATCCTGAAGCGTTTGCCATCTTTCCTCTTGAAGAAGCTATGGCTGACTAGGCTTTCTTTGTAACGTAGTTGAAGAACCAATGGCAATGGATCGACCTTTTCACATAGGAATTTCACCACCAACTTGCCCTTGTCGTTACAATGAAACATGGAGACGGAGGACGGGCAATTGCCACCGGTAAACAGCATATCTCCGTTCTCGGATACGACTGCGACGTCGTAGAGAAAACCAACACATGTAGCATCTTTGCCCATCTCCTCAACCGGCAATCTAATTCGGAACTTTGGTGACCAAATCTCATTCTCATGGTCATGCAGCACCCAGGCCTCGGCGTTCATGGCATGAACATGGACTTGGACCATGCCGAGGGTGCCATTCATCTGAAGCACATGTGTCACGTGTGGTGCTGAACTGGTGGCCATGCCGGGAGGTGGTTGCATCCACCTGAATGGCTCGGCCACCGTATCGAAAACTATGATCTTGCCGCCACCCCACCATCACGCATATTTGTGTACCAATGTAGGCAGTCGTGTAGCAGGATAAACGATGAGCCGCGTGCATGAATAGCCCAGCAGGTTCTGTCATTGTTCGTCGTCATGGACGGCGACGGTGAGGCCCCGATGCATCTCTGTCGTTGTTGACCGGAGCCGACGGTGAGGACGTAGTAGACAGGGGTAGGACCACCATCCATGTCCATGTCCCACTCCCAATAGAGGATGCGGTACTCGCCGGACGGACGGTGAGGGTACAGGGCGGCGACAATGCTCTCAATGGACAGCTCCCGCAGCGTGAGCCACTTCCGTGTCGCCGGATTGCAGAGGTGGAGGCGGTGGTGGGTGTAGAAGGATAGAAGGAGGAGGCCGTCGTAGGAGGCGTGGATGACGCAGTCGCGGTGATAGCTTCTGTGGCCGGTGTTGAACCCGAGGACGAGCCGGCGCACCGCGGGGAACCCCCGGAGATCCAACACATCGACCGTGTCACGGGAGATTTTTCCTGTCGCGAATCGGACCAGAGGGACGACGGCTGGCGTCGGTGGTGGGCAAGGAGAAACGCGGGGTCGGAGCTGAGGCGGCGCCAGGACCGGCAGGCCGCGCAGCAGCGGAGGAGCTCCTTGGCCGGCACGCGGACCAGGATCTCCCACAGGACGATCTCGTCCGGGAGGACGGGGACGGCGGCACGGTTGCGCCTTCGCCTGCGACTTGCCCCGTTCGTCATGGTCTCTTCACCGCACTCGACGGCTCAAGAATCCTAGGGTTTTGACGTGTGAATTTCCTTCGATGGATGCGGCGCGCCTTGATGGAAAACTATGACCGGCCGGCTCCGTTGAATCACACTTGTCCGGATCCGTTTTGAGGCCTCGTATACATACGCCTATAGTTAAAAAAAGGACAGTGATCACTGCCGAACGTTAAGACCGATGGGCTGGTACCGAACGCCCAAACACTAGCACTAGAAGCAGTTGCATCCAAGGTTTTGGGTTTCGAATTGAATAATTTTCTTGTGTGTGTGTTGGGGGGGGGGGGAGAGAATCATGGTTCCCACGGTAACCACGAAATTTCGGAAAAAATTTGGACAATGACAATGAAACTAATGTACTACTATCCCAATGGCTAGTGCATGAGCGGTACCGGAACACCAGTCTTAGGTTCGATTCCTGCCCATATCATTTTTTCGAACTACGGCACTTCTTTTTGCAATAAAAGGTACTCCCTCCGATCCATAATAATTGTCGCTCATCTAGTACAAAGTTTGTATTAGCTTAGTACAAAACTTGCGACACTTATTATGAATCGGAGGGAGTAGAAAAAATGGCAAAACCATGAGTCAAACCAGCGACCTCAACAATAGCAACGATGAAGAGTAGTTTGGCTACCAGTACACCACAAACATTTACGTGAACTGATAGAGATTCCAGGCTAGTTAACATTCTATTGAGCGTTTAAATTTAAAATTTTCAAAAAAATCGAGATTTTTTGCTCGAGTTGCTCAAATACCGTGGGGTAGCGAGGAGTGCGGGTACCGGGCGGTAACCGAATTTCTCGCCCGGTACCCAAAACAAATACCGTGGGGTAGCTTGGAGTGCGGGTACCGGGCGGTAACCGAATTTCTCGCCCGGTACCCAAAACCCTGGTTGCATCTAGTGTCAGCTTTTTTTAATTTTCTGTTTTTAAAAAGTTTTATCTTTCAAATAAAAATTCCAAATAAATTTCCGTTTTCACCACTAAATCCGCCGCGACAAGATCTTCGAAACTAGATCCCATATAGATATGTTTTGACATTTTTTTTTCGGGTTAATAATTGCCATGTCTATTGCACTTAAATTTTCATGTTATTTACACTAAAATTACCATCATTTGCTTCAACTACGTTTTTTTGCACTTTTTCTTCAACGTTCTATGTAAATTTGTCGTAATTCATAAAATAAAACTTTATAAAGTTACCTTGGGTAAACACATGTTTATTTTGTCATGGAAAAAACATATCTTAAATTGCCATGGCGAAAGATATGTTAAATTTGCCATAGACAAAAAAAAAAGTTTGTCATTGGTAGATAGAAAAAACTTGGAATGCTGATAATTACCACATGTGTGACACGAGTACATGGCAATCCCTGATGTTTTTGATGGCAAGTTTAGTTATGTGAGGGTGACAACTTCAAGTTGTAGACGCTAGTCCCGCGAATAAGAATTGTCATGTCCTATGAATAAGAATTGCCATGTCCTATGAATAAAATTGCCGTATATCGGAGGCACTTCCGCCAACACGTTTTTGAGATGCTAATTTTAGGTGTACATAGATGACAATTATTAGCCAAAGTTGTCATGCATTTAGCCAAGTTGCCATCTCACATGTGCTAAAGTTGCCACCAAAGCGTGTGGACTTGCCATCTTTCCGCCCACACGTGTGGCACGTTTTAATGGCAATGCTGATAACTACCACATGTGTGACACGAAACATGGCAATCGCTGATATTTTTTATGGCAAGTTTAGTTATGTGAGGGTGGCAACTTAAAGTTGTAGACGCTAGTCTTAAGAATAATAATTGTCATGTCCTATGAATAGAAATTGCCATGTCCTATGAATAGAAATTGCCTTCTCCTATGAATAGAAATTGCCATGTTCTATATATTAGATTTTCATGTCCTATGAATAGAAAATTGCCATGTCTATGAATAGAAATTGTCATGGGCACAAAAAATAGTTGCCGCCAGAGCAGCACCACACCGTCGACAAACTCTCCCCCCGATCCATGTCCCCTCTCCCACTGTCAAGCGTTGAGATGCGTCGAAGGATCTCCTCGGCGCATTCGTAACCTAGGAGACCGCCGTGTCGCACACCCCTCCCCCACCCGCGCCAGATATCTGATCGGGGTCCACTGAGCATCACCGCAGCTCTTCCTGGTCCTCCTATGAATAAGAATTGACATGTCCTATGAATATAAAATTGCCATGTCCTATGAATAGAAATTGCCATGGGCACAAAAAATAGTTGCCGCCAGAGCAGCACCACACCACACCCTATCTGCTCAGGGTCCACTAAACATCACCGCATCTCTTCTCGGTCCTCGACGATGCGTCAAAAGACGTTAAAATACAATGGTGGCTTTAAATCTAGAAGAAAATAATAGATGAAAGACATCATGGCAACTTTACTGTAAACATGATGGCAATTTCAGTGTAAACAGCATGGCAACTTTTGGTCCGACAAAAAAAGTTCTTGAAACATATCAATATGACATCTAGTTTTAAAGATCTCGTCGAGACAGAGTTAATAGTGAAAACGGAATTTTAATCAGAATTTTTATTTAAGAGATAAAACCTTTTGAAATGCAAAAAACGCAAAAGCTGACTTTGGATGGATGGATGGAAGCTTTAATATTCGTGCGCATGGTATGTGGGCGTTCGAGCATGGGATGGCAGCCCGAACGTTCGGCAGTTATCATTTTCCTTAAAAAAGAGCATGTGTGTAATACTTAAAAAAAATAAATAATAAATCACCATTTATAAAAAAAAAGTAAAAAAAAAAGCTCTGACTAGTCTCGTTTAGTTCTTGCGCGTGCCATTTTCATTGTAGGTTTACAAATGAGTAGCAAGCAATTTCATTGTAGGTTTACAATTGAGTAGCAAAGGGGGGGGGTGAGTTTGTTTGATTAGTGCAAGAGTAAAAAGTCCAAGAAGTAGTTCTTAGGCTTTGTACAATGGTAGATGCTTAGAAAAATAAATAGAATTTTTTCTGAAGAACCAGTGCCTATGTCTAAAGGAGAGACACTTAATTAAATGTCTACCATGTACAAATAATTACCGGTGCTTAAAAAAACGGATTTATTTTTCTAAGCATTTGTACTAAGCACCTTGCATTGTACACCGCCTAAGGGAATCCTGATAGTACTCATATTACATTGATAGAATATTTGTGTCTCATCGCAACACCCAGGTAATTACCAATCAACTTAAAAAACAAGGGTGATGCCACACATCGGTCGATGGATAAAATAAGAAAGATCGATCAACTTTCTAACCACTGTTTGGAGCTGCAGATGATCATCCGATCGACCACGTGACCAACCATCTTTGCAACAAATGTGATGTTGCAAAAAAAATCGTAACAAAGGTCTCATTGCAGAACTTTTATGCAACAAAGATCTTGTTCCAGGACTTTTCTTTGTTGCAGTTTTTTTTGTGAGGTTTTTCTTACAAGGTTGCAACAGTTTTTTTTTTTTGCAACAAGAGACCTCTTACAAATTGTAATAGGTCCTTTGTTGTAAAACAACCATCTTTGCTCGCGGTCGTGAAACTAAAAACTAAATATTTACACAATTTTGATATAAAAACAGTTCATTCCAAACAAGCGGTGGACCTTACCTCCACCCGAGTGGTGGCGATAGCGTATATAATTGGCACAAGCATGCATGGAGACATCACACAAAAACGATACATATTCTTCTTCAAATATCCGTTGAACGGAAATGCTCAACCTCACCCGACAGATAACATGAGTGTGTCCACCGCCTTTACAACCATTCGATCAATTCCGATGGTGCGACACAGAGCAACTACGTACACATGCTCTTGCAACACGAGCTATGTTACGAACAATCGGGCGTATTGCAAACTCACCAACTGTTTTTTTAGCATCAACGTCGATCATGTTTCTGAAACATGACTAATGTTGTGAAGGATGTGATCTTACGACTTTCTTATCCTACAACGAACATATTTTTGAAGCACGAAAGATGTTGATGTTGCATAGGACATCATCCAACAATCACCACCTTTGCGACAAAGGGCATGTTGCAATGAGGTTTGCAACATGGATCATATTATAATGACGATTAGACGGAGGGACAGGTCCATCCCATGCATCTGACGGCTCGCGATCCGTCCGATCTAGACTGGAACTAGGCTTGGAATGTAGGGGGTGATGTTGAAGCCATGTGCGGTTTTCTGGTAATCAACAAGCGTACCAGTGTCCAGGTGGTGATACTTGAGGCCGGCGACATCAGCATAAAGCTCACATCTGGTCCGGTGAGTTCGGCGATCACAACTGCAGAGATGGCTCAGTACGTCGTCGTAGAGCACTATGGCATCATCATACACTGCTAACGGGCGAAGAGCTCGGGTCCCTAGATGACCGACGAGCCAGTTGATGACATGACGAAGCTCCCATCGCGGAGCTTCGTCGTCCGGGTCATGGCATATCCACAGCTCGTACGCCTTCTTGAGGCCGGGCCCTGACCGGGGCGTACACACGCACAGTTCCCCGGACAGCTCCGCTAAGCTGGACGCCGGGTAGCCGATCCGAGGAGGCGGCGGCGTTATGCCGAACGACTCATCGTCCAACCTGAAGCGCATGAACCCCGGGGAGACCGGTGTGCCTCCGAGGTTGAGCGGCAGCAGTGACTCGTCGATGGTCCAGAACAAGGTGCCCTTGAAGAAGGTGGCCGTTCGCCCTGGCATGACGGGGTACGGCGGCGGTGTCGGCGTCTCACGCCACTGCTGGCCCGCCGTTGGGACTGTCAACACCTCCATCCCGAAGGTGTAGCGGTAGTTGCTTGGCGCTGCGGAGAGCTTCTCCGACGAGCGGTGGGAGAAGCGGGCGACCTTGTAGACGCCGGAGCGAGGGTCACGGCCGAGGCCGAAGGTCTGGTGGCCTTTCTTGAGCGGCGCGGGGACGTGAGGAGGGCGCGGGCTCAGGGGGAGCGCGACGGCGCGGCGTGTGGCCGGATTGAGCAGGTGCGCAGCGGAGTCCGTGGGCACCAGGACCAGGCCGTCGCAGTGCGCGAGGTCGTGTTCCACCTCTCTGAGGGGGAAGGTGAAGGTGAAGGCGCGGTAACCATACGGCATGGGGTGCCCGAGGTCGTGCTCCACCTCTCTGAGGGAGTTGATGAAGGGGCCCCGGCGGTGACCAGCCGGCATGGTATGCGCGACGGCGAGCGTGGCTTCGTCCTTGCGGCTCTCCTCCCACCGGTAAAATCCTGAGGACTCGCCTACGACCCGCGGGGCGATGAGCAGGCACGGCGGGTTCTCACGGCCGCGGCGGAACTCGTCGTCGTCCACGGCGTCGCGCCACGCCTTGCATACGCATCTGAACTGCAGCAGTGGCTTGACGGGGAGGCGGGGCAGGATCTCCGCCGCCACCAGCTCGTGCGGCAGATCGTACGGCATCGTCGCCCCGGCCCCAAGCCGAGCGCGCCGTGGTGACCTTGCTGGCGGTTCCAACTGCCGCGCTAATCGCGATTGATGATCCATGGCCGCTGCTGGATCGTAGGGGTTGTACACCGTGAAAATAGTAGTGCACGCACGTACGTCCTCCTGTTTTATCGGTGCAGCACATACTACGATACAAACTTGGCCTCCGTCTGTCCGAATCCTACTCATCTTCCTTTTTTGAGGGACCGAATCGTACATGTACATACAACTTGAGAAACGTCCCACGGCCGATTCCTGTTAATAGTCGGACCAGAAGTAGGAGTAATTCCCTTTGTTGAATTTCCTTATTATCATTCTTTATTAGTTTCTATTTATTATCTAAAAAGAAGATAACGGTTTTTCACGGTTTGTCCAAGCGTTTTGTCAGCAGTTTCGTCAATCGATTTATTTCCTTCAAGTCTTCCACCACGTATCTTCATCGAGTTTTTTGGTTTACCGCTTTTTTTAACCGACCACATCTTATTTAAATGCACCTTAACATCTGTAGCTCAATCACATTAATGCAGGTACATACAACATTCAATCACATTAATTCAGCCTTTTCATATATCCTTCAATCACATTAATTAAACCTTTTCTTGCATAGGGCACTAAACCACATAAATCTATCTTTAGGGATGCGAGGATTTATTTTTACCTTTGTAACACACGGATATTGTCCTAGTACTAATAAATTTAATGGATCCCAATCCCGAGCGACTAGTTGCGCTTTAGGATGCATGAGCCAACTAATCCGTCACTTTGGAGGAAGAGCAAGCGACTCCGTTGGTTCGGGTCTGCAGCGCGACCCCGGATGACCCATGCACAATGGGATAAAATGGGCCCAATTAGCTATTTAATTATGCATTGAAAAAATAAATATAAATGCCACTATTTGACGGAGAGAAAAAAGCCTAACAAAAGAAAATTTGCCATGTCATTACAAATTTCTACAAGTAAAAAAGGAACAATGATAATTTTCCATGACATTTTGTGTTAAGAAAACTAATTTTGTGTGAAAATTACCATCATTCAAAAAATCTCATCCTAAAAAAATAATTCCGTCGTGATAAAAAAATCATGTTAAAAGAACTTAAACTACCATCTCTATAAAAAATGACATACTGAAAATTAAAAATTGCCATGTGTTGGGGAACGGGGCAGAAAACAATTATTTTTCATATCCTACGCGTCCTGAACCCAAGACCTATGCTATAGCGATGCAAGTAACGTTCCCGCGTGAACGTGGTTGATGTAGTCATACTCGACAATCCCCGGTGCCGCGAAGATCCACGATGACTCAAGAGGCCACCCGGTCCTTGTAGACCGATGACGGGATTACATCTCTGTCGAAACATTGTCGGTGAAGACGTCGCGATACGGCCTCGACGATGAAGGAGCACCACAAGTGTAGCGCCTCGCTGGATTACAAACATACGGTGTACCCGACGTTCCCCCGGGCTCCGAACCAGAAGAGCAGCGGAAAGAAGATGGATTCGGATCCCGATTTCAGCAGCACGACGACGTGCGTATAATGGAGAAATCTCCAACCCAGTGCAGCCTCCAAACAAGGGGAGTCCGCTACACGAAGAGAAAGAGAGAGATCAATCTTATGAAGAAAAAGGGCACCCTACCCCTCCTTATATAGGCCAAGGAGGGGTGCCACCCTCCCTCAACTTCCCATGTGGGACTAAACCCAAAGGGAGAGGAGGGGTGCACCATAAAGGGGGTGGGGCCCTCCCTTGGGGCCATGGGCCAAGGGGGGAGGCTCCCTCCTCCCCTAATGGGTCTCTTTAGCCCATATGCCTTTTCTTCCATTTTTAATTATATTTTAATATTTAATTATGTTAATTAAATAATAAAACATATTTAAACATTATTAAATAATATTTTGAACCTTTCAAAATATCCAAAACTCCTTCCGGCACTTCCGAGAACAATTCTGGTGTTCTCTCTTATTTCACCGATAATCCCGAAACTATCCTTATTGCGTCGAATACCCTTAAGTGTGACACCCTACGGTCTGGGAAACAACTGACATGATCAAGACACTCTCTTGATGAATGACCATCAGTTGGACCTGGTTACAATCCTAGATGGCCCCTGCGCTTTCATCGATTTAACGTCATCGCTGTTGGAATCCGTTAATGTTGAATCCTGTTCCCTTTTTCCGACGGTACTTTGTTTGTCCGAGGTTCGATCATCGGTATCTAATATACCTAGTTCATCCTCGTTACCGACAAACATGTTTCCTCGTTCGCGTGATATTATAACCCCGTGACCTAGTCACATGATTGCAATATTGTAACATCACTGAGTGGGCCCAGTGTACATATCTATCACTCGGATGGAGGCGAATCCGAATGGTTTGTATTTGGTCGATGAAGTGAAAGATTTCTAACTAGATATATATAAGATCAACAAAACACACGGTTTCGCCTGGTTACAGCCCAACGGTGTGGCTCTCGTGAGTGCCCGCATATCAAAAGCACCGTCAGACCGCAACCAGGCGAATCCGAATGATTTGTATTCGGCCGATGAAATGAGTGTCGAACATGTCCGAGAGGTGGGCTATATATAGGCAACGACAAGCCTGATCCAACGGCTGACAAGCCTGATCCAACGACTCACAAAGCGCTTGAAAGAAAAACGCGATCCGTGTGCTTCTTCCTGATTGGTCGAGGTGAGCTGAAAGAAACAAAGCGCTTGAAGTACCGGTTTGTGGTTGGAACCGGTGCTAAAGACCTTTCTGACTTCATTTGCAATTTTTTGAACTCAGAAAAGGTTGAAACTTGGCATGGTATCATCATTTTACCATAACATGTGTGCAAAAGTTGAGAGGGTTACGACAAAAACTGGATGCACTTCGTGTACAAACTAGACCATCTCTTTTAAAGTACGAGGGTTTTAGACGAAAACACATGTGTTTCAAAGGCATTTCATTTTTATAAACTTATTTCAACTCAAGACTTTTTTTTGCATCCAACATGCAACATTCAAAGCCACATACTAAAATCCGTGTGCTTCTTCCTGATTGGTTGGATCCAACGGCTCAGAAGCCTGATCCAACGACTCACAAGCGCTTGAAAGAAACACGCGATCCGTGTGATTCTTCCTGATTGGTTGGATCCAACGGCTCAGAAGCCCGATCCAATGACTCACAAGCGCTTGAAAGAAACACGTGATCCGTGCGCTTCTTCCTGATTGGTTGGATTCAAAATCGTGTACGGTTAAAAGCGTGTGGAAGAGGACTCCACGCAACGCCAGTCGCCACTAGTTCTTTTCTCGTGCACTCTTTCCCCTTCCGCGCCACCGCCACCATGCCGCCTCGCCGCCACCGACCAAGCTACCATGGCGTCCGCGAGCGCTCGGACGGAACATTCATGGCGGTGATCACTTGCGCCAACAACGAGCGTGTGTGTCTCGGCAGGTTCTGGCATGCATATTTAGCCACCCGCGCGTACGACGTTGCGGCGTGGAGGCTCGGCCGCCCGCGCGCGGAGATGAATAACCGCCACTGTCGCAGCTTGGAAGAGGCGGAGGACATGGAAGATCCGCCGCTCCTCCTCACTGAAGAGGACCACCGCCTCCATCGTCGACGAGCGGTGGTCAGCCTCACCTCGGAGCAGGACGAGCGTGCCGTGCAGGATTGGTACGCGAGCCATCCCCGTGAAGCCTTGGAGGAGGCGGAACACTGGACGAGGCTGGCGGCCGAGAGCGCGGAGCGGCAATAGGAGCGTCATGAATGGCGGAAGGAGCGGCGGGCGGCCAAGGCGACGACGGAGGAGGAACTAGCGAGAGGCGCCGCCATTTGGCCCCTCGGTGACCCCCGCTGGATTGCGCTGGAGGATGACATCAGCTCCGACACCGAAGACGATTTCTCCGACGACGAGGAGGAGTAGTTTTTTTATGTTCTAGGTTTGAGATGTTAAGTTTGTTGAATGTTTTAAGTTTGCCGCGTCGCTGCCACCATTTGCTCTTTTTCATGCATTTAATGATTTATTTTGACCTAAATGACCCTGAAATTGGACTAATGCTTGTGGGCGTGACTTTAGTCCCGGGTCGAGCCACAAACCGGAACTAATGCTTGTGGGCCAGGAGCGAGGTGCACTGGTCCCGGTTCTTGGCTGGAACCAGGACATATGCCCCCAGAAAAGGTTGAAACTTGGCAACGTATCATCATTTGACCCACATAACATGTGCGCAAAAGTTGAGAGGATTACGACAAAAACTGGATGCACTTCGTGTACAAACTGGACCATCTCTTTCAAAGTATAATGGTTTTCAAACAAAAACTCATCTGTTACAAAGATATTTCATTTTTCTAAACTTATTTCAACTCAAGACTTTTTTGCATTCAATATGCACCATTCAAAGCCACATACTAAAATTTTAATCCTTTCTGACTTCATTTGCTATTTTTCATGCATTTAATGTTTTATTTTTAGCTAAATGACCTTGAATTTGGAAAGCACTACAACTGAACTCAGAAAAGGTTGAAACTTGGCAAGATATCACTAGTGCAAAATAGGTCATTAGAACCGGTTCTGGGAGGCCATTAGAACATGTTTTGGCAACCGGTGCTAAAGGTTCGGTGCTAGAGGGTAAACCCCTTTAGAACCGGTTGCTCACGAACCGGTTCTAAAATCTCTGCAGCCAGCCACGTGGTGGCAGGTCGGGCGCGAGGGATCGGGAACCTTTAGCACCGGTTTGTAACACAAACCGATTCTAAAGGTTTAGAGGTTTAAGTTTTTTTTTAATTATTTTCTTTTTGGTTTTAATAGTTTAGGGTTTATGGTTTATTAATTCTTTTCTTTTGGGTTTAGGATTACTGTTTATTTTACGCTATTACATAATGTACAATGCATATATATATACATGTAGAATATCTCGTAGCTAGCTAGAACCATCATATATAGTAGAATTATTGTACCACCAACTTAGATATACATCATATATAGTACTAGTGCCTCACCACCGCCCCTCTTTGCTTGCCTCGAGCCCACAATAGTGGAGGGCATTTGAATATACATACAATATACATCATATGGACAACACACCAGTTTCCTATTACATATGACAAGGGAATTCTCCGGTCGACTTATTTATGACTTCACGAAGAAAAATCCCGCTTTTTCCTCTTGAAGTGCTCGCATGCGATCATTTATGTCGAGTTTATCCCGCTTCTCCCAAATCTTATTATTTAAAGAAGATGATCAATATATGAATATATTACATATGGTAAGAACAAAGTCTAGATAGTATTTACGTACCATCATTGTTCTTTGATTAATATTCTCGGTCATATAGCGAATGTTCTCCATTACGATGTAAGCACAAGGTTCAATCCCCGATGCCTGCCTCATACACTTCACAACAAAATAGAATTCAAACAGATTTAATAATCAAGCATATATATATATATGATAATGGTATATTGAAACTAGAAATATAATTAAATCAAATGTTCTCTCACATATCTATCGTACTGCCACGTCAGCTTCTCCTTCCATTCACCGCGCTCGAGTTTTTTGAACCTTTCCCAATCTCTGCCGTCAAAGAAAATGAATAAAGGAGTTAATTACTTGATATAACAGAAACTTAAAGTGAACACTAAAGAAGCCTACATGTGTGATAATGATTAAAATTACCTGGCGAATGAGTTCTTAATTTCTATATACTCACTAATATCTTTACGTAGTGAGTCCATTACTGTAACCATTCCTTTTTCCATTTCGATGTCTAGCAGGATGAAGTGATAGCTGCGCACACGTAAGCGGGTATCACTTATATAACAATATCGTGTAAGCAAAACTATAATTTGTAGTACAAAATAATGACACTCACTTGAAGTTGTAAGGAAATAGTATATGTTCTTCTGCATGTAGATCCCTCAAAATTTTAAGCAAAAGGGTCTCCGCGAATTCTGTATTATGTTTTACTGTTACTTCATTTATGATATTTGGGTCAATGAACCCAATGCGAAAGACTCCATCTTTTATCATTTCGTACATCTTCATTCTGCGTAATACCACACACAAAAGAATATATATAGTGAGGATAATACAGTCAATGACGTACGAGCTGAGCTAGAAAGAAATCACTTACAGAAAATACAAACTGACGATAGATTTGTCCAGTGCCAATTGATGGAATAACTGAAATAATTCTTCATTTGCAATCCACAAGTCACCAGTTCCATTGTCGAAATAATCTGGCCTGATCGGAATCCAGAAGCCGGTCATCTCGAACGGTATAGCTTCTGTGATGTACCACTTATGCAAGTTGCTCATTTGCGTTGATAATAGCTTCTCTTCTTCTTCAGTGACCATAGGCTACCCTTTTGCATATTTCCTTTTTGGAGATGGCTCACCGGACAAGTCATCAAGGTTTAAAAATTGTTCAATAGTAAGACCCGCCTCTCTAGCAAATGCTCTTTGTTCGTCGGTTATCTCTTCCTGCTGCTTGGTATTCACCTTGAGCGGGGCTATCGATTGCACTGTCTGTTCTCCGAGTTGGGAAACAGTTTTCCCGCATTTTTTACTGCCTGAGTGGCTGCTTCTTGAACCCTTTTGCAGAAATGACTTGTTAATAGAGCGTTCGTAGTCCGAGAACACGGTCTTAACAGGGGGTTCAAACATCTTCAAGAAGTGTTGTACTGTTACCTCGGGTATTTTCTCCTTCGGTGGCGGGGGAGGTTTCGGGGCAAGGTGCTTCGCCACGGCTTCATCAACTATGGCCTTGGTTTCAGCTACACTCCTATCCCAGGGTAAGACCGGCGGACTCTTCTGGGGTTTAACTTTCTTTGTTTTCTTCGGTGGACTCCTATGACGCAACGGAGGTCGATTCCTTTTTGATTGTCGTGTTTGCCTTCTATCCATCACGGGGGGAGCTAGTGGGATCGGTTGGCGCTGCGGACTTGCGATATGGGGTGGTTGTGGTGGAATCGACTGACGCAGCAGAGTCGCACTGCGCTCCACGGGGATGGATGGTGCAGGACTCGGCTGATGTTGCGGAGTCGCACTACGCTCCATCTCGGGGAGGGGTGCAGGACTCGGCTGGTGCTGCGGAGCCGGGATGCACTCCATCTCGGGGGGTGGGGGTGAACTTGATGTCGAACGCGTTGGACTTGACACTAGTATAAAACATGCCTTTGGATATGAGCAAAGGCCACGGCCCGAACACGAACCGGTTCTACTGGCCGAATTGCACCGGTTCGTGAGGCCGGGCTTTAGAACCGGTTCGTGTGATGGGCGTGAGGCCAACGGCAACCTGCCACCACACCTTTAGAACCGGTTTGTAGTACAAACCAGTGCTAAAGGTGTGGCGGCAGATTGCCGTTGGGCTGGGGGGCCGCTAGAACCTTTAGCACCGGTTGGTGCTACCAGCCGGTTCTAGTGTCCCACCTTTAGAACCGGCTGGTGCTACCAACCGGTGCTAAAGATATAGCTATATATACTCCTTCTTCTTCAACATGAGCCGGCCAAGCTCAATCTCTGTTTTTGAAGCTCACTTCTCTCTTTGCTCGAGTTCATCCTCTATTTTGGCCAACATTTGTGAAGATTTGAAGAAAACCTTATACATCCAAGTGTTCACAAAGGTTAGCAGCTTTGTCCTCTCTCAGTTTTGCTAGATTAGCTTGTGCTATGCTCTATATGTGTAGATTTGTGGACTTTAGTTTGGGAGCTAGCTATATAGTGATATGTGGAGTTTATTTGATTTATATGCACTTTGAGCTCAAGTTAATTAGTATGCATATTTATAGTGATTGCTTAGTGCCTTCCCGCACACGGACGTATAGTTACCACCGTCGATCGCCCCATCGTCCCTCTTCACCGACACCACCTTGGCGAGCCTTTATATATGTGTTTCTTATTTTTTATATAAGAAATTTTATTTGTATGATTTAGATAGATATTTGTCTAATTTTCTTACTTGTATGTCTAATTTTATGTGTGCGATGGTTATGGTGTCCGCGCATGTCGGCCCTCGTCCTGTCTATGATTCGGATGTGGTATATATATTATCTTTTATAACTATTAATTTGTTCCATTTTTCGTGTTTGACAATGATGACCAATTTAGTTGACATAAATATTTTTATCTAGGAGGTATGTGAACCGGAGATTGAAACTGACCCTCTGGTTGAGCTGTTAAATTTAGTTGAAAAAAAAAACGAGTATTTCAAAGAAAAATTGAAAAAAGGTTAAGAAGAGAAGATGATATTAGAGTTGTATGTTGCCGATGTCGTCGGCGATCACAAGAACAAGATGGATGTAATGCGCATGAAGATTAGGAAAATTAGAAAATATGCCCTTACTAAAGAGGCTTGGTATCATTATGCTGTTGGAGCAATTGGTACCTTTGTTGCGATATTGATCGCATTTATTATTGCATTTAAATGCTTTAGGTAGATAGTTTTATGTTGTTTTTATGATAATAAGTATGTGTATGAACTTTATGTATGATCAACTTTATGTATGAACAACCTTTATGCATGTATGATCAATTTTATGTATATGAATTACTTGTATTAATTTTATCTTTTCGATGTTGTGCCATTATGAAGATGAGTCGACAATGGATGTACGACGAAGACCGACGCTCTGGCGAGTTCATTAATGGCTTGCATAATTTTCTGCATGTGGCTGAGGCTAACAAGCGGGATGGTTTTATGTGTTGTCCATGTGGTGTCTGCAAGAATAATAAGAGCTACTCTGACTCAAAATATATTCACCTCCATCTGTTTAAGCATGGTTTCATGTCCGGCTATAACTGCTAGACCAAGCACGGAGAAAGAGGGGTTCTGATGGAAGAGAATGAAGAAGATGAGGATGATGACAGGTATCCTGGGTTCCAGCTGCCTGAATACGGTGGTACAATGGGGGAACAGAATGAAGAACAAGAGAAAGAACAAGAAGGTGAAGAAAAGGCATCACATGAGCCTGATGATGAGCTTCGCCGTGTCATTGTTGATGCACAGAGAGGATGCGAAAGCGAAAGGGAGAAGTTGAAGTTCAATCGCATTTTAGAGGATCACAAAAAAGGATTGTACCCAAATTGCGAAGAGGGAAACACAAAGCTCGGTGCCGCACTGGAATTGTTGCAATGGAAGGCAGAGTATGGTATACCTGACAAGGGATTTGGGAAGGTACTGAAAATATTTAAGAAGAGGCTTCCAAAGGATAACGAATTGCCTGACAACACTTACGAAGCAAAAAAGCTTGTCTGCCCTCTAGTACTAGAGGTGCAGAAGATACATGCATGCCCTAATGACTGCATCCTCTACCGTTGTGAGTACGAGAATTTGAATGAATGGCCGGTATGTGGTGCATTGCGCTATAAGATCAGACGAGATGACCCTGGTGATGTTGAGGGCGAGCGCCCCAGGAAGAGGGTTGCTGCTAAGGTGATGTGGTATGCTCCTATAATACCACGGTTGAAACGACTGTTCAGAAACAAAGAGCATGCCAAGTTGTTGCGATGGCATAACGAAGACCGTAAGAAAAAAGAGAATTTGAGACACCCCACCGATGGGTCACAATGGAGAAAAATTGAGAGAATGGAAGAAAAGGAAAACGGCAAGTTTACAAAGGACCCCAGGAACATATGGTTTGGTTTAAGTGCAGATGGCATTAATCCTTTTGGGGAGCAGAGCAGCAATCATAGCACATGGTCCGTGACTCTATGTATCGTGTACACACTGGAGCATCTCTTTCGAAGTGTGAGGGTTTTAGACGAAAACTCATCTGTTACAAAGGCATTTCATTTTTCTAAACTTTTTTGAACTCAAGACTTTTTGTGCATTCAATATGCACCATTCAAAGACACATACTAAAATTTGAACCCTTTCTGACTTCATTTGCTATTTTTCATGCGTTTAATGATTTATTTTGTGCCAAATGACCCTGAAAATGGAAATCATCTACAGATGAACTCAGAAAAGGTTGAAAATTGGCATGGTATCATCACTTGACCCATATAACACGTGTGCAAAATTTTAGAGGGTTACGACAAAAACTGGATGCACTTCGTGTACAAACTGGAGCATCTCTTTCAAAGTGTGAGGGTTTTAGACGAAAACTCATCTGTTACAAAGCCATTTCATTTGTCTAAACTTTTTTGAACTCAAGACTTTTTGTGCATTCAATATGCACCATTCAAAGCCACATACTAAAATTTGAACCCTTTCTGACTTCATTTGCTATTTTCCATGCATTTAATGATTTATTTTGTGCCAAATGACTTTAAAAGAATTATTAAAAACAAATAATCAATAAATATTAAGTATATATCTTTAGTACCGGTTTGTGATATGAACCGGTGCTAAAGGTCTCCACTCTTCCCGCTGAAAATTTTCCCGAAAAATTGAGTAAATTGGAGACCTTTAGCACCGGTTTGTGTTAGCAACCGGTGCTAAAGGGTCTTTAGTACCAGTTTGTGATAAAAACCGACTCTAAAGGTATCCGCTATATAACCCCACCTCCTCACGGGGCAAACCACCGCCGCCCAGATCGAAACTTGACACCACCAGGCTGCTGCGCTCTGCCGTCGTCATCGCCCTCTCCACCAGGCTGCTGCGCTCCGCCGCCGTTGTCGCCCTCGCCGCCGACGTCGCCCTCGCCGCCGACGTCGCCCTCGCCGTCTCCGCAGTTGCTCGCCTTCGTCTCCGCCGGCGCCGCCGCTGGTGAGCTCTCCTGTTCCCCCCTGTCCGACCACATGCTGCTAGATGGACTTTGCTAGATGAATATTTTGCTAGATGAATACTTTGCTAGATGGACTTTGCTAGATGAATACTTTGCTAGATGAATATTTTGCTAGATGGACTTTGCTAGATGGATTTTGCTAGATGGACTTTGCTAGATGAATTTTTTTGTTGTAAGCCTTGTAGTCAAGTATATATATGAAATTTTGTTAGTATATATATTGTTATAAATATTATTAGTATATATATTGTTCTAAATATTATTAGTATATATATATATGAGATGTACTACAATTTGAGCTATAGATCAATAGCTATTAACATAAAAATATTAAGACATTTTTAGTTGTAATTTTATTAGTTTCATTAGTTAGAATGCCGGGCCCGCATCCTCGTTACCGTCGCGCTCCGGGAGTTCTTGACGGGATGCGGAATGTCTTGGACTGGGCTCTGCCGGGATGGCACTGGGAGGTGGTTTCCGGGGTGCGTCGCTTAGCGAGGAATCCGGGTCTTGTCGTCGACCCGGATCTTCTTTGGTGGCGGTCGCGTGGGCCATAGTCGGTGTGGAGGGAGCCGGCCCCCGACGAGGTTGTACGCCGACGTATCAGGGAGGAGGACGACCACGTCCATCGCCACATGGCGGCGTTGTACGCCGGGTACTACAGTTTATGGCAGGTGCTTCAGGGATCTCACCCTAGCTATGAGTGGGTGATGGTTCCTTCTCTTTGGGTGTCCACCGCCAGCCAGAGCCGACGTCGTTTACTGTTTTAGCTAGTGATATGTTATATATAAATATATATAAATGTACTAGCTCTAGTGATCGACATATATATTAGTGTTGCATATATGTGAACTGGATTATTCGAGATGTAAGCTGGATTATTATTCTAATATTATTGTTTCATGTGAACTTGATTATTTGAGATGTCATTTTCTATATTTGCTTATACTAAATTGTTTTATCTTTTTCTGCATCTCGTCGATATTAGTTAAGCTATGGACGACGTGTTCAATAGCGGCAGAGAGCAAGAAGATGATATATATGAAATTATCGCCGACGCCGATATCGGTCCTCATGATGACGCCGATATCGGTCATCATGATGACGACGATATCGATGATGACGGCTCACGATATCTGAACGATTCCGGTGAGGGAATGTTCGACGAAGGAGAAGAACAAGATCTTCAATTAACAACAAAGTCTGCCGAGGTATATATATAAATATATATATATAATGCCTCTGGTGATCATAAATTTACAAATAATTGATTTATCACTAAGAATTAACAAATATTTCTTCTTCTAGAAACCCGGATCGAGCAAATCTTCTTCAAGCAAAGCAAAACGTGGCCCGGCCAAATTGCCGCGGGATGATGTAAAGTACAACATCGATGGGATCGGTTTGAGTGGCGAGCCGAATGGTTCGAAAGCTCACGTGAAGAAATGGATAGCTATATGCGGAGTAATTGTTAGAGATAACATCCCGATTAGCACTCAAGAATGGCATCAGCCAAAGGAAGGTGGAAACAAGAGTTTTGTCAGCGATAGAGCAAAAGAGTATCTTTGGGCTAAACTCTTATCTCTTAAGAAGATGGGAGAACTATTCAGATCTTGGAAGGTAAAGCTATGGTCCACATAAGTCGCTAATAATAAGAAGACTCCAAATTTCACTGGAGCACTAGCGAAGGTACAAGCACATTGGGACAAATTTGTGGAGAACAACGAATTAGATGAAGCTAAACTTCGGTCGGAAATAAACAAGATTAATGCTGAGAAGCATAAGCTTTTCCATACCATGGTGATAGGTGGCTACAAGTCCGCGTCGCCTAAGTGGGATGCATTTGAGAAGAAGCTAATTGCTGCAGGAGTCACTCCAGTCACAATATATTTTCCACCCAGGTGCAGGAGTTGGTTTTTTGGGCATGGGGGAAAGTTGGACCCAAAGACAGGGAAGGTGATTATAAAGGCAAGTCTTAACGGAGCCGATCAAGAGATACTAAATGCAATTGATGATGCTAGGAATGGGATTTTCATCCCCGAGAGAGAGAACGACGAGCTTACATGCGCCCTCAAGAATCCTGAACATCCGGGACGAACGCGAGGCGTAGGCGTTGTTCCATGGTATGAGGGGTTTGCGGAGTATAAAGATACTTACAAAAGCCGTGCAAGAAAGAAGAATATGGAAGCAGACCGTCTTTCAAAGTTATAAAATGCTATGAAGGATATGAAGGAGCGACTACAGGCGTCACTTAGCCAGCAACCGCAGCCAACTCAAGATCCACCTGAAACAACTACCGTCCCATGTATGACGAAAAGCAGTGTGGGCTCCACGGGGGTCGATGATGGTCACTACCCCGTGGATGATATCACAGAGCAGAAACGTTGCGAGCTAATCTTCAAAATGAACAATATATCCATTAAGGTGGCGGACGACTTTGCTTTAACGAATCCACCTAGAGCACTGCACCACCGCAATCCGATTCCACCTGGCTATGCTCGTGTCGGGGTGGATGAAGTTGTGACGGAATATCAAGAACTAAACCTTGATATTCCTGGAGGTGAAGGGAAAAAGACCCTCAGAGAAGCCAAACAAAGTGGTATCTATCTATGGAGAAAACAATGGATCATATTTCCATCCATTATGTCAAGTCCAACGCGTTTGACATCAAGTTCACCACCACCCCCGAGATGGAGTGCATCCCGACTACGCAGTACCAGCCGAGTCCTGCACCCCTCCCCGAGATGGAGCGCAGTGCGACTCTGCAACATCAGCCGAGTCCTGCACCATCCATCCCCGAGATGGAGCACAGTGGGACTGATCCGCTGCGACGTCAGCCGAGTCCTGCACTATCCATCCCCGTGGAGCGCAGCGTGACTCCGCTGCGTCAGTTGATTCCACCACAACCACCCCACATCGCAAGTCCGCAGCGCCAACCGATCCCACCAGCCCCCTCCCCCCCCCCCCCCCCCGTGATGGATAGAAGGCAAACACGGCAATCAAAAATTAACCGACCTCTGTCGCGTCATAGCAGTCCACCGAAGAAGAAAACATAGAAAGTTAAACCCCAGAAGAGTCCACCGGTCTTACCCTGGGATAGGAGTGTAGCTGAAAGCAAGGCCATAGTGGATGAAGTCGTGGCGAAGCACCTTGCACCGAAACCTCCCCCGCCACCGAAGGAGAAAATACCCGAGGTAACAGTACAACACTTCTTGAAGATGTTTCAACCCCCTGTTAAGACCGTGTTCTCGGACTACGAACGCTCTATTAACAAGTCATTTATGCAAAAGGGTTCAAGAAGTAGCCACTCAGGCAGTAAAAATGCGGGAAAACTGTTTCCCAACTCGGAGAACAGACAGTGCAATCGGTAGCCCCGCTCAAGGTGAATACCAAGCAGCAGGAAGAGATAACTGACGAACAAAGAGCACTTGTTAGAGAGGCGGGTCTTACTATTGAACAATTTTTAAACCTTGATGACTTGTCCGGTGAGCCATCTCCAAAAAAGGAAATATGCAAAAGGGGAGCCTATGGTCACTTAAGAAGAAGAAGAGAAGCTATTATCAACGCAATTGCGCAACTTGCATAAGTGGTACATCACAGAAGCTATACAGTTCGACATGACTGACTTCTGGATTCCGATCAGGCCAGATTATTTCGACAATGGAACTGGTGACTTGTGGATTGCAAATGAAGAATTATTTCAGTTATTCCATCAATTGGCACTCGACAAATCTATCGTCAGTTTGTATTGTCTGTAAGTGATTTCTTTCTAGCTCAGCTCGTACGTCATTGACTGTATTATCCTCACTATATATATTCTTTTGTGTGTGGTATTACGCAGAATGAAGATGTACGAAATGAGAAAAGCTGGAGTCTTTTGCATTGGGTTCATCGACCCAAATACCATACATGAAGTAACAGTAAAACATAATACAGATTTCGCGGAGAGGTCTTTTGCTTAAAAGTTTGAGGGATCTACATGCAGAAGAACATATACTATTTCCTTACAACTTCAAGTGAGTGTCATTATTTTGTACTACAAATTATAGTTTTGCTTACTCGATATTGTTATATAAGTGATACCCGCTTACTGTGCGCAGCTATCACTTCATCCTGCTAGACATTGAAATGGAAAGAGGAATGGTTACAGTAATGGACTCACTACGTAAAGATATTAGTGAGTATAAAGAAATTAAGAACTCATTCGCCAGGTAATTTTAATCATTATCACAGATGTAGGCTTCTTTAGTGTTCACTTTAAGTTTCTGTTATATCAAGTAATTAACTCCTTTATTCATTTTCTTTGACGACAGAGTTTGCGGAAAGTTCAAAAAACTCGAGCGCGGTGAATGGAAGGAGAAGCTGATGTGGCAGTACGATAAATATGTGAGAGAACATTCAATTTAATTATATTTCTAGTTTCAATATACCATTATCATATATATGCTTGATTATTAAATCTGTTTGAATTCTATTTTGTTGTGAAGTGTATGAGGCAGACATCGGGGACTGAACCTTGTGCTTACATCGTAATGGAGAACATTCGCTATATGACCCAAAAGTTTAATCAAAGAACAATGATGGTACGTAAATACTATCTAGACTTTGTTCTTACCATATGTAATATATTCATATATTGATCATCTTCTTTAAATAATAAGATTTGGGAGAAGCGGGATAAACTCGACACAAATGATCGCATGCGAGCACTTCAAGAGGAAATAGCGGGATTTCTTCTTCGTGAAGTCATAAATAAGTCGACCGGAGAATTCCCTTACCATATGTAATAGGAAACTGGTGTGTTGTCCATATGATGTAACTGTATGTATATTCAAATGCCCTCCACTGTTGTGGGCTCGAGGCAAGCAAAGAGGGGCGATGGTGAGGCACTAGTACTATATATGATCGATGTATATATATGTTGGAGGTACGATAATTCTGCTATATATGATGGTTCTAGCTAGCTACGAGATATTCTACATGTATATATATATGCATTGTACATTATGTAATAGCGTAAAATAAACAGTAATCCTAAAACCAAAAGAAAAGAATTAATAAACCCTAAACCCTAAACTATTAAAACCAAAAAGAAAATAATTAAAAAAACATAAACCTCTAAACCTTTAGAATCGGTTTGTGGTACAAACCGGTGCTAAAGGTTCCCGAGCCCTCGCTCCCGACCTGCCACCACGTGGCTGGCTGCAGAGATTTTAGAACCGGTTCGTGAGCAACCGGTTCTAAAGGGGTTCAACCTCTATTACCGAACCTTTAGCACCGGTTGCCAAAACCGGTTCTAATGGCCTCCCAGACCGGTTCTAATGACCTGTTTTGCACTAGTGTGACATAATGGCTGGAAATATGATCCATTGTTTTCTCCATAGATAGATACCACTTTGTTTGGCTTCTCTGAGGGTCTTCTGCCCTTCACCTCCAGGAATATCAAGGTTTAGTTCTTGATATTCCGTCACAACTTCATCCACCCTGACACGAGCATAGCCAGGTGGAATCGGATTGCAGTGCTGCAGTGCTCCAGGTGGATTCGTTAAAGCAAAGTCGTCCGCCACCTTAATGGATATATTGTTCATTCTGAAGATTAGCTCGCAACGTTTCTGCTCTGTGATATCATCCACGGGGTAGTGACCATCATCGACTCCCGTGGAGCCCACACTACTTTTCTTCATAGATGGGACGGTAGTTGCTTCAGGTGGATCTTGAGTTGGCTGCATATCCTTCATAGCATTTTCCAACTTTGAAAGACGGTTTGCTTCTTGCTTCTTCTTTCTTGCACGGCTTTTGTAAGTATCTTTATACTCCGCAAACCCCTCATACCATGGAACAACGCCTACGCCTCACGTTCGTCCCGGATGTTTAGGATTCTTGACGGCACCTGTAAGCTCGTCGTTCTCTCTCTCGGTGATGAAAATCTCATTCCTAGCATCATCAATTGCATTTAGTATCTCTTGATCGGCTCCTTGAAGACTTTCTTTTATAATCACCTTCCCTGTCTTTGGGTCCAACTTTCCCCATGCCCAAAAAACCAACTCCTGCACCTGGGTGGAAAATATATTGTGACTGGAGTGACCCCTGCAACAATCAGCTTCTTCTCAAATGCATCCCACTTAGGCGACGCGGACTTGTAGCTACCTGTCCCCATGGTAAGGAAAAGCTTATGCTTCTCAATATTAATCTTGTTTATTTCCGACCGAAGTTTAGCTTCATCTGATTCGTTGTTCTCCACAAATTGGTCCAAATGTGCTTCTACCTTCGCTAGTGTTCCAGTGAAAATTGGAGTCTTCTTATTATTAGCGATGTATTTGGACCATAGCTTTACCTTCCAAGATCGGAATAGTTATCCCATCTTCTTAAGAGCAGCATGCTTGACTTTCAACACATCGTCTAGTGTCGCCAATCTGGTAGGGTGAAATATGATAAGAGTTTAGCCCAAGGAACCTCTTTTGCTCTATCGCTGACAAAACTCTTGTTTCCACCTTCCTTTGGTTGATGCCATTCTTGAGTACTAATCGGGATGTTATCTCTAACAATTACTCCGCATATAGCTATCCATTTCTTTACGTGAGCTTCCGGAGCATTCGGCTGGCCACTCAAACAGATCCCATCGATGTTGTACTTTACATCATCCCGCGGCAATTTGGCCGGGCCACGTTTTGCTTTGCTTGAAGAAGATTTGCTCGATCCGGGTTTCTAGAAGAAGAAACATTTGTTAATTCTTAGTGATAAATTAATTATTTGTAAATTTATGATCACCAGAGGCATTATATATATATTTATATATATACCTCGGCAGACTTTGTTGTTAATTGAAGATCTTGTTCTTCTCCTTCGTCGAACATTCCCTCACCGGAATCGTTCAGATATCGTGAGCCGTCATCATCGATATCGGCGTCATCATGATGACCGATATCGGCGTCATCATGAGGACCGATATCGGCGTCATCATGAGGACCGATATCGGCGTCGGCGATAATTTCATATATATCATCTTCTTGCTCTCTGCCGCTATTGAACACGTCGTCCATAGCTTAACTAATATCGATGAGATGCAGCAAAAGATAAAACAGTTTAGTATAAGCAAATATAGGAAATTACATCTCAAATAATCAAGTTCACATGCAACAATAATATTAGAATAATAATCCAGCTTACATCTCGAATAATCTAGTTCACATAAATGCAACACTAATATATATGTCGATCACTAGAGCTAGTACATATATATATATATAACATATCACTAGCTAAAACAGTAAACGACGTCGGCTCCGGCTAGCGGTGGACACCCAAAGAGAAGGAACCAGCACCCACTCGTAGCTAGGGTGAGATCCCTGAAGCACCTGCCGTAAATTGTAGTACCCGGCATCCAACGCCGCCATGTAGCGACGGACGTGGTCGTCCTCCTCCCTGACATGTCGGCGTACAACCTCCTCGGGGGCCGGCTCTCTCCGCGCCGACTGTGGCCCACGCGACCGCCACCAAAGAAGATCCGGGTCGACGACAAGAACCGGATTCCTCGCTAAGCGACGCACCCCGGAAACCACCTTCAAGTGCCATCCCGGCGGAGCCCAGTCCAAGACATTGCGCATCCCATCAAGAACTCCCGGAGCACGACGGTAACGAGGATGCGGGCCCGGCATTCTCACTAATGAAACTAATAAAATTACAACTAAAAATATCTCAATATTTGCATGTTAATAGCTATTGATCTATAGCTCAAATTGTAGAACATCTCATATATATATATATATACTAATAATATTTAGAACAATATATATACTAATAATATTTATAACAATATATATACTACAAAATTTCATTCATGCACCGTTCAAAGTCACATACTAAAATAATATTTTTTTAAATACATTTTTGGCGCCTAGCATATATATACTTGACTACAAGGCTTGCAACAAAAAATTTCATTTAGCAAAATGTTCATCTAGCAAAAAATTTCATCTACCAAATGTTCATCTAGCAAAATGTTCATCTAACAACATGTTCATCTAGCAAAATGTTCATCTAGCAAAATTGTTCATCTAGCAACATGTCCATAGCAAAAATGTCCATCTAGCAAAAATTTCCATCTAGCATCGTCGTCGGGATCATCGCCGGGGTATTACGACGGCGCAGCTCGCCGTTGACACATGCATGTGGTCGGACAGGGGGGAAGAGGAGAGCTCACCAGTGCCAGCGCCGGCGGAGACGAAGGCGAGGAACGGCGGATACGGCGAGGGCGACGACGACGGCGACGATGACGATGACGGCGAGGGGGACGGCGACGACGACGGCGAGGGCGAAGGCGATGGCCTGGCGGCGTGGAGACGATATGAAGCGGTCGGGGGGAACTGCGCTAAGTGTCGATATATATAACAGGGCACCTTTAGCACCAGTTTCGCCCACCAACTGGTGCTAAAGGTCCCCAATTACATCCCTTTTTCGGGGGAAAATATAAGAGGGAAGGGGGACCTTTAGCACCGGTTGGTGTGTGAAACCGGATCTAAAGGTTAATTTTTCATATTTGGAGTTTTTTAATAATTCTTTTGAAGTCATTTGCCACAAAATAAATCATTAAATGCATGAAAAAATAGCAACTGAAGTCAGAAAGGGTTCAAATTTTAGTATGTGGCTTTGAATGGTGCATATTGAATGCACAAAAAGTCTTGAGTTCAAAAAATTTTAGAAAAGTGAAATGCCTTTGTAACAGATGAGTTTTCGTCTAAAACCCTCACACTTCGAAAGAGATGGTCCAGTTTGTACACGAAGTGCATCAAGTTTTTGTCGTAACCCTCTCAACTTTTGTACACATGTTATATGGGTCAAATGATGATACCATGCCAAGTTTCAACCTTTTCTGAGTTCATTTGTAGATGCTTTCCATTTTCAGGGTCATTTGGCACAAAATAAATCATTAAATGCATGAAAAATAGCAAATGAAGTCAGAAAGGGTTCAAATTTTAGTATGTGGCTTTGAATGGTGCATACTGAATGCACAAAAAGTCTTGAGTTCAAAAAAGTTTAGAAAAATGAAATGCCTTTGTAACAGATGAGTTTTCGTCTAAAACCCTGACACTTTGAAAAAGATGGTCCAGTTTGTACACGAAGTGCATCCAATTTTTGTCGTAACCCTCTCAACTTTTGCACACATGTTATATGGGTCAAATGATGATACCATGCCAAGTTTCAACCTTTTCTGAGTTCATTTGTGGATGCTTTCCATTTTCAAGGTCATTTGGCACAAAATAAATCATTAAATGCATGAAAAATAGCAAATGAAGTCAGAAACGGTTAAAATTTTAGTATGTGGCTTTTAATGGTGCATATTGAATGCACAAAAAGTCTTGAGTTTAAAAAAGTTTAGAAAAATGAAATGCCTTTGTAACAGATGAGTTTTCGTTTAAAACCCCAACTTCGAAAAAGATGGTCCAGTTTGTACACGAAGTGCATCCAGTTTTTGTCGTAACCCTCTCAACTTTTGCACACATGTTATATGGGTCAAATGATGATACCATGCCAAGTTTCAACCTTTTCTGATTTCATTTGTAGATGCTTTCCATTTTCTACGTCATTTGGCACAAAATAAATCATTAAATGCATGAAAAATAGCAAATGAAGTCAGAAAGGGTTCAAATTTTAGTATATGGCTTTGAATGATACATATTGAATGCACAAAAAGTCTTGAGTTCAAAAAAGTTTAGAAAAATAAAATGCCTTTGTAACAGATCAGTTTTCGTCTAAAACCCTCACACTTCGAAAAAGGTGGTCCAGTTTGTACACGAAGTGCATCTAGTTTTTGTCGTAACCCTCTCAACTTTTGGACACATGTTATATGGGTCAAATGATGATAGCATGCCAAGTTTCAACCTTTTATGAGTTCATCGACCGAATACAAATCTTTCGGATTCCCTGCATACGTCCGACGGTGCATTGCACTCATGAGCGGCCACCGTCGGGCTGTATGCAGGGGAAACCATTTGGCGTTGAAGCCGGATCACATCCTAGAGTGGTACATATAAAATATTTCTTCGCGTGTTTCCCTTTATTTTTGCACCGTAACCATGGACAATCTTCTTCATTTAACACGATGCTTGGGTAAGTTTTTACTGTGAAGGGAGGAATTTCATGAAACATTTCATAATCTTCTGACTTGTCTGTCTTGTCCTCCACTCCCACAAGGTTTATTTTCCCTGAAAGAACTATGTGGCGCTTTGGATCACTGTATGATGTATTCGCTTCCTTATCTTTCCTTTTTCTCGTTTTGCTAGACGTGTCCTTCACATAGAAAACCTGAGCCACATCATTGGCTAGGGCGAATGGTTCCTCTCTGTACCCAAGATTGTTGACATCCACTGTTGTCATTCCGTACTGCGGGTCTACCTTTACCCCTGTCAGATTGAACCATTTGCACCGAAACAAAGGGACCTTAAAATCAGGTCCATAGTCAAGTTCCCATATCTCCTCTATGTAACCATAATATGTGACCTTTGGCTTATTGTTGATTGCATCATCAAAGCGGACACCACTATTTTGGTTGGTGCTCTTTTCATCTTGGGCGATCGTGTAAAATGTATTCCCATTTATCTCGTACCCTTTGAAAGTCATTATAGTCAAAGATGGTGTGCCGGACAACAAGTACAACTCCTCTTCAACAGTGTCGTTACCCGTGAGATGGTGCTCTTTTCAATTGTGTTCCTTCTTAATCCAGACTTCAGACTACTCCGGGTTTTTAAAGCGTAGAATATTCTCGTGTTGATCGATATACGGGGCCACCAAGGCAGAATTATGTAGAACAATATTGTGCGCTTTCTTTCAAGATTCTGCGTCCCTACATATTATTGGGCGCGATTTAGCGTGCCTTTTCCACCCATTCTCCCCTCATGCCGCGATTCAGGAAGACCAATCGGCTTAAGGTCAGGAATAAAGTCAACACAAAACTCAATGACCTCCTCTGTTTGATGGCCCATGGAGATGCTTCCTTCTGGCCTAGCACGGTTACGAACATATTTCTTTAAGACTCCCATGAACCTCTCAAAGGGGAACATATTGTGTAGAAATACAGGACCCAAAATTGCAATCTCGTCGACTAGGTGAACCAGCACGTGCGTCATATATAATATTGAAGAAGGATGTTGGGAACACCAACTCAAAACTGACAAGACATTGGACCAAATCATTTTGTAACCTTGGTAGACTTTCTGGATTGATTACCTTCTGAGAAATTGCATTGAGGAATGCACATAGCTTCACAATGGCTAATCGAACATTTTCTGGTAGAAGCCCCCTCAAAGCAACCGGGAGCAGTTGCGTCATAATCGCGTGGCAGTCATGAGACTTTAGGTTATGAAACTTTTTCTCTATCATATTTATTATTCCCTTTATGTTCGACGAGAAGCCAGACGGGACCTTGATACTGAGCAGGCATTCAAAAAAGATTTCTGTCAGAACCCTCTGTTAGGTATGTGCTAGGGTTAGTTAGTGCCTTTGCATCATGTCAAAATTTCAAAAAAGAAATCTTGGAAATCAAATTCAAAATCAAAATGGGAGAGGAACACCCCCCAGTTGAATTAATTCAAAAGGCCATGCACATAGATTTTTCAAAAATTCATGTTAGAGTTTTGAAAAGTCTTATAAATGAGTGTGATCACATATCAAGTGATGTGGGACCCACCCCATGCACATAGATTTTTCAAATATTCAAACAGTACCTTGGAATTAAAGAAATGACCCTATTTGAATTAAAATTCAAATCATTTGAATTTTAAAAATGTTGAAAGTTTATGAGTGGCTAGTCTATATTATTATGAGGCCATATAAAAGTTTTCAGCATTTAATAAAATGGTTTGGTATTTTTATCAGAGCCAAAACAAATTACAGAAAAGAAAGGAAAGATTAAACAGAAGAGAAAAAGAAAAAAAGAACTTACCTGGCTTCAGCCCAGCTGACTCCCCGTAGCCCATCTGGCCGGCCCAGCCCACCTGGAGGGGGTTACATGCGTCTTCTTCCCTCCAGGTAGGCAAGCACCTCGCCGGCGACCGCCGTGGGCACGACAGGCAGCTGCCTGCCTGTCCAGTGCCTTATCCCCTCGCTGGAGATGCCGCGCAGCCGTCCTGATCCATTCCCCCCTCCTCTTCGTCTTCCTCCTCCTCCTGCGCCCGATTTCATCGCCGCCCGAAGACCGCCGTGGAGCACGCCGTCGAGACCACGTAGCCACCGTCGTCCCCGAGCCGTGCCGCCGTGTCTAGAAGAACCGCAGCAAGCTTCTTCATCGTTCCCCTCAAGCAATCGAGCCGAGCATCTCAGCAGTCGACGCCAGCTTCACCGAGAGCTCGCCGGACCCGTGAGTCGCCGTCGTCAAATTCCTCGGCTACACAGCATCCCCGGCCTCACCGTCTTCTCCATTAGCTTCAGGGTGAGCTTCTTCACCTTTCCCCTAAGTTCACAGCATCTCGTTTGCCCCACAACCGAATCCGCCATGGATCCCGAGCAAGCTCGCCGCCATGGTCGTCGTCCTCCTCGCTCCAGTGCTTGTCGTGGACCCCCAGTGCACGCGTTTCACTCCCGCGTGTGCCAGCTTTCGAACGCAACCAAGAACGCCTCAAACCGTGCTCCCTAGCCTCGGCTACGACCTCGCCGTTTCTCTGTTTCCGCCGGAGTCGTCGCCGTCATCACTCGCGACCACCCCGTGACCCCCCGTTGCCTCCAGATGATGCGGAAGACGATGCTGAGTCGATTGGTGTCCTCCCCTTGCTCTCCCGTGGCCGTTTGGTCACTCCGGCGACCACGCCGCCGTGCCCGTGCCACCGGCGGCTAACCGCCGGGCAATTAGCCCTAACCCACCCCTAATCACACCCTAAACCCACTGACCACTGGGCCCCAGTGCCCCTAATCTAATCCAGGGGGTTAACTTAAACCGGGCTTAACCCCACAGAGGCTGACCAGTGGGGCCCCTTGTCAGTTTGAGTCGGGTCAAACCCCCTGAGGTCATGCTGATGTAATAATGATGCAGTAATGCTTTTCCAGAAAAGAAAAATGGTTTAATAAATTACAGAAAATCCAGAAAATACCCCAAACTTTGGAAATTCATAGAAAATTCATATTAACTCCAAATTGGACAAATAATATATGAAAAATGATCAGGAGAAAATTATCTTTCCAAATATGCAACTTTCAACTCTGTTTGAGTTGAATTTAAAATGTGATCAGTAGCATTTGCTATTTGATTTAAATGAAATTAAATCAATTTCAATTCAAATATTTTTGCAACTTGAACCATGGCAACATGCTACATTTCACTTACACATCAGAGGCATGTCATACACATTTGAAGATAATTCAAAATGATCAAACTATATCACATATAACTTGGTTAATGTTGAATTCAAATGTGGAATTTGAATTTGCATTTTAAAATGCAATATATTCCACTTAAATGGAATTGCCTCACACATCAAAACTTATACTTCAAGCTTTAACATTCAATCATGTGCTTGAGCATTGCATTCATATTGATTGCTACTTCGTGCTTTGTTTGTCGAGTAGAGGTGGAACCGGAGCAAGAGGTCACCCCCTTCGCTGAAGATCCAGAGCCCGAACCTCGTCAGCAAGGCAAGCAAAACCCCATTGATCATGTCGATAAAATCCCACTTCCCTCTCATGTCTCGCTTATGCATTGTATAGGATGATCACCATGTTACGATTCTACCGCATAGATGAACCCATTCCTTTGCATGACCTATCTTTTGTCACAGTAGTAAGCAAACCACAATCCTAGCAAATGTAGGAGTTGGTTGATATCATGTGGCCCCTGAAAATGTTATCGCTTATTGCATGCTTAGTATGATACCATGTTAATACTGTGATGTGAGTCGGGATGGTAGTGATCATGTTGATGATGGTAGAAAAGTGTTGGTGAATCGACCCTAATACAAGGTGAACGATGAGAGGTTGTGTAGGAGTACACGGTGGGTTGTCTCGTTGAACACCGCCCTAAGTCCGAGTTCTTGTGTGGTGATCCAAGATGAAGAGTACAACCACACATTGGGCTCACTGACCCCTCTCAACCTATTAACTCATCCCTCTCGATGTCCAGATGTCGCAGTAGTTCGGAGTTCTGGTAGGCTTGTGGCCTGGATGCTAAGTGCGAGAACGGCTCACCCGAGACCGGCTTATGCACCACGCACACATCGCTTGGGTCCACCTCGGTAAACCGGCCGGGTTCACGATGGTGGTAGCCAACCCAAGTAGGCGGCTTTCTTGGACTAGTTAGGCTGTGAGGTAACAGTTGTGGTGAGCATCCTCGCTGGCACCCCTTGAATGGTGTCGAGATCAAAGGAGGTAAATGATGATCATGTGTGTGTAGCGGTACACCCTTGCAAGGTTAACAAAACTATTCGAATAGCCGCGTCCGCGGTTATGGACTACTTGGAAAGCTTAGCTTGATTATTAGATAACTTGAACCGGATACTTCTAAAACACACCAAGATAAGTGTGAGTGCTATGGAATGCTTTCTCGTGGGGAAGTCGAGGAAGGCACCATAGTGGTGTAATTGGTTGGTGAAAGTAGTGGACTCGTGTACGCTTCTTACCTCAAAGTCTGGTACTCATAGTTCAGGATTAGCCAAGTCAAAGCTGGCATTTCTGCAAGTGAACCCCACCTCCCTTTACCTTGATACATGTGCATGAGTAGTATAGCTCCTATGTAAGTCTTGCTGAGTACGACTTTGTACTCACGTTTGCTTAATATATGTTTTAGATGACGCCACTGACCCCGAAGGTGGCTTCTTCATCGAGCTGGACGACTGAAGTTAAGCTAGTCTAGTCCCAGTCAGCAGACTGGTTTCCTCGTGGAGGGCTTTATGTTTGAATAAGGCTTCTTAAGCCAATTTGTTAAACTTGTCTGTACCCAGACATAATTTGCTTCCTCTTTGTGATGTAATGTTGGATCAAATGTATGTGATCTCTGTGTGTACTCTATAAGAGTTATAAATAAAATGTACACTTTGTAGAGAATTGCAATGGTACCTGCTGTTCATACAAGGCATGTGTGCTGCGTGTATGTTTATAACATGCATGTCTTTGTATGGGTTTTCGAGACCTTAGTTGTGTTCTTGCTGGCGGTCTTTCATACACCAAGTGGCCCTTAGATGTGCGCAGCTTGGGGCATCGCGATGCGATTGTCCGAGACTCTGTCTCGTGCACACTTTGTGGTATGATCGAGCCCGCCCTAGACCCCGACTAAGTGATCGGGCTGGAGTAAGTCTATGTAAGAGTTCTGAGATAGTCGATAGTATGGTTGAGGCGACTTGTCTTTGAATATGGGAGTTCACCACCCATATCTTTAGACTTGTGTGCGGACGATGAGGACCCATCACAGTTGATCATCCGGCCTGGATGGGATGCCCCTCACGTACGATGCTTTCCGAGAATATTCAGTGCTTGGCCTTGTCTGCTTAGACAAGTGGGTGCGGTTCTCGGCTCTCCATATGACTATGTCTTAACTGGACTTGCATACGCTAACCCCGGGTCCCGACAATTTCCTTCTCTGCTTTGGTAAGAGCGTAGCTGGCTTGACCCTCATACTGCTTTGGGGGCATGCCTTCTTTTTCATTCATATGTTTCTTGTCCTCTCTTGCCCCCGGTGTATCTTTTGTTTTCCCATACACACCAAAGAAGCCTAGCAGGTTCACGCAAAGATTCTTCGTCACGTGCATCACGTCGATTGCAGAGCGGACATGTAGGTGTTTCCAATAGGGTAGGTACCAAAATATAGATTTCTTCTTCCACATGGGTGCGTGTCGGTCAGCGTCATGCGGAACAGATTTTCCACCAGGACCCTTTCCAAAGACTACTTTCTCTGGTAAATCCTTTACCATATCAAGTATATCATCACCAGTATGGTGGACAGGCTTCTTCCGGTGATCTGCATCGCCTTTGAAATGCTTTCCTTTCTTTCTTAAGGGATGATTGGTCGGAAGAAACCGACGATGTCCCAGGTACACATTCTTATTGCAGTTGGGCAAATATATACTTTCAGTCTCATCTAAACAGTGTGTGCATGCCTTGTATCCCTTGTTTGTCTGTCCTGAAAGGTTACTAAGAGCAGGCCAATCATTGATGGTTACAAACAACAATGCTCGTAGATCAAATTCCTCCTGTTTGTTCTCATCCCACACACGTACACCTGGTTTAGCCCACAACAGTAAAAGTTCTTCAACTAATGGCCTTAGGTACACATCAATGTCGTTGCCAGGTTGCTTAGGGCCTTGGATTAGCACTGGCATCATAATGAACTTCCGCTTCATGCACTTCCAAGGAGGAAGGTTGTAGATACATAGAGTCACGGGCCATGTGCTATGATTGCTGCTCTGCTCCCCAAAAGCATAAATGCCATCTGCACTTAAACCAAACCATATGTTCCTGGGGTTCTTTGTAAACTTGCCATTTTCCTTTTCTTCCATTCTCTCGATTTTTCTCCATTGTGACCCATCAGCGGGGTGTCTCAAATTCCCGTCTTTCTTACGGTCTTCGTTGTGCCATCGCAACAACTTGGCATGCTCTTTGTTTCTGAACAGTCGTTTCAACCGTGGTATTATAGGAGCATACCACATCACCTTGGAAGCAACCCTCTTCCTGGGGCGCTCGCCCTCAACATCACCAGGGTCATCTCGTCTGATCTTATAGCGCAATGCACTGCATACCGGGCATTCATTCAAATTCTCGTACTCACCACGGTAGAGGATGCAGTCATTAGCGCATGCATGTATCTTCTGCAACTCTAGTCCTAGAGGGAAAACAAGCTTCTTTGCTTCGTAAGTGTTGTCAGGCAATTCGTTATCCTTTGGAAGCCTCTTCTTAAATATTTTCAGTACCTTCCAAAATCCCTTGTCAGGTATACCATACTCTGCCTTTCATTGCAACAATTCCAGTGCGGCACCGAACTGTTGGATATATGCTCGAGAGGCAAATAATATATGATTATTCCAATATATCTAAGCAAGTTCATAACCAGTTTCATACCGTGCTAGAACTGCGTCAGTGAAACAATGATGCAGGTGTGGTATAGAAACCCCAGAGTTCCTAGTTAGCCTCTACATCGATAACTAGTTCATGGTCAACATGATCGTCGTGGTTTCGCGATCATGGACAATTAAGTCTCTTGACTATGAGGTCACCTCACTGGTTAAGTGACGTAATGAACATTACCCAAAGAAAGCATTACAGCATGATCAAATCTTATGAAGGTTCAGTGTTGTAATTACAGAACGTGGTAGACCGTTCCTTTGACCGTGAGTACGTGCATAATCACTGTCTTCCCGGATGCTTTGACTTACATCCCACCACCTGACTGAAATATGCGGGTCATAATGGTTGTATCTTAGGTATTCCGTGGAGATACGTTGAGAAGTATTGTTTACAAAAGCGGGATTTGTCAATCCATATGATGGATAGATACTCAGGGCCCACTCAGTGAGATTCCATCCATAAAGCTGCGCAGCGTGTGACTAGGTCACGGGGATGAATATCACGGGAACGAGTGA
This sequence comes from Bromus sterilis, assembly GCA_950022295.1. Classification (NCBI taxonomy): domain Eukaryota; kingdom Viridiplantae; phylum Streptophyta; class Magnoliopsida; order Poales; family Poaceae; genus Bromus; species Bromus sterilis. The sequence goes on along the minus strand of OX465597.1, from coordinate 3,932,959 downwards.
ATAAGGATTTAGTTCGGAACGAGGTTGAACCAGACATAGGATGTCATTGATCGAATCTCGGAACAATCCAGTATCGCTAACAAAGGGAATGCTATACGGCGTAAGGTCCAATCGGTGTTGATATCCGGAATGCACAGGGGTTATTATGGGCATCCAGGTCCCGCTGATGATCATTGACTGTAGCCTCTGCTCGGTCATGACTGGAGTGTTCTCGGACCGTAGGGTAACACACTTAAGGGCTAGATGAAATCGGAGACCTTTTCGGAACCATCGGAGCAACCAGAGAATAAAGGAGACAATATCGGAGGAGTACCGTATTGAACCGAAACAAGTTCGGAGTGAGCCGGAAGTGTTTCCGGAGCACCGGGAGATGAAATAATATGTTTTAGTTATTAATTAATTGAATTAATAATTAAAATCATTTTATTTCTAATTAATATGTGCTATGGGCCTTAGTGGAGAAAAAGGCCCATTAGGGAATTAAAGGGAGAAAAGAAAAAGAAAAAAAGGGGGAGGAGCCTTGGGCCCTAGGGCCCGTGAGGGGTGCGCCCCCTCTCCCCCCTTGGCCGGCCACTCCCTCCTTAGCAAAGGGTTTAGTCCCACATTGCTAAGGGAGGAGGGTTGACTCCCTTCCCCAGCCTATATATAGATGGGCAGGGTGCACATAATTAAGACACAGAAATTCGTGAGAAAATAAATATAACTCCGAATTGAGATCGGTTTTCTCCGGTCTTCTCCCCTCCCTTGTCTCTTCCACGGTGGGCTCCCTAGTGTGAGCTTGTAGTGGAATTGAGACCTCTCTGCTAGAATCGGAGGCCGTCGTGCTGCCGAAGCTCCGTCCGGAGGTCTGCTTCCGCCCCCTCCGCTGGATCGGAGAACGGAGGTCGTCAACGAGTCTCGTACGTGTGCGAGTACTACGAGGTGCTGCATGTGTGGCACTACACCCATCCGGGTGCTCAACACAGCCAGGGGGCTGTGAAACTTGATCGGCTACATCAACCACGTTTGCGGGAACGTTTCCCGCGCAACGGACTACACCCTGAGGTATGTTATTTCCGCACTACTGTCAGTTACGGTAATACGGCTAGCTAGATCTTGGGTTAAGGGAACGCTAGTTAGAAAATTTTGTGTTTTCTGCTGCGAACCCCAACACGAACTTTGTGTTTCCCTCTTCGCAATTTGGGCACAATCCTTTTTTGTGATCCTCTAACATGCGATTGAACTTCAACTTCTCCCTTTCGCTTTCGCATCCTCTCTGTGCATCAACAATGACACAGCGAAGCTCATCATCGGGCTCATGTGATGCCTTTTGTTCGCCTTCTTGTTCTTTCTCTTGTTCTTAATTCTGTTCCCCCATTGTACCACCGTATTCAGGCAGATGTAATCCAGGATACCTGTCATCATCCTCATCTTCTTCATTCTCTTCCATCAGAACCCCTCTTTCTCCGTGCTTGGTCCAGCAGTTATAGCCGGACATGAAACCATGCTTAAACAGATGGAGGTGAATATCTTTTGAGTCAGAGTAGCTCTTATTACTCTTGCAGACACCACATGGACAACACATAAAACCATCCCGCTTGTTAGCCTCAGGCACTTGCAGAAAACTATGCAAGCCATTAATGAACTCGCCAGAGCGTCGGTCTTCGTACATCCATTGCCGACTCATATTCATAATGGCACAACATCGAAAAGATAAAATTAATACAAGTAATTCATATACATAAAATTGATCATACATGCATAAAGGTTATTCAATTCGTACATAAAGTTGATCATACATGAAGTTCATACACATACTTATTATCATAAAAACAACATAAAACTATCTACCTAAAGCATTTAAATGCAATAATAAATGCGATCAATATCGCAACAAAGGTACCAATTGCTCCAACAGCATAATGATACCAAGCCTCTTTAGTAAGGGCATATTTTCTATTTTTCCTAATCTTCATGCGCATTACATCCATCTTGTTCTTGTGATCACCGACGACATCGACAACATAGAACTCCAATATCATCTTCTCTTCTTCAACTTTTTTCAAATTTTTTTTCAAATACTCGTTTTCTTTTTCATCTAAATTTAACCGCTCAACCAGAGGGTCAGTTTCAATCTCCGGTTCACATACCTCCTAGATAAAAATATCTATGTCAACTTAATTGATCATCATTTTCAAACACGAAAAATGGAACAAATTAATAGTTATAAAAGATAATATATATATACCACATCCGAATCATAGACAGGACGAGGGCCGACATGCGCGGATACCATAACCATCGCACTATGTATAACAAAGAATCATACAAGTAAGAAAATTAGACAAGTATCTATCTAAATCATACAAATAAAATTTCTTATATAAAAAAAATAAGAAACACATGGATGTAGAAGGTTTTCTTCAAATCTTCACAAATGTTGGCCAAAATGGAGGATGAACTCGAGCAAAGAGAGAAGCGAGCTTCAAAAACAGAGAATGAGCTTGGACGGCTCATGTTGGAGAAGAAGGAGTATATATATATAGCAGAATCTTTAGCACCGGTTGGTGCTACCATCTGGTTCTATAGGTGGGACACTAGAACCGGTTGTTAGCACCAACCGGTGCTAAAGGTTCTAGCGGGCCCCCAGCCCAACGGCAACCTGCCACCACACCTTTAGCACCGGTTTGTACTACAAACCGGTTCTACAGGTGTGGTGGCAGGTTGCCGTTGGGCTAGGGCCCACCACACAAACCGGTTCTAGAACCCAGCCTCATGAACCGGTGCAATTCGGTCAGTAGAACCGGTTCGTGTTCAGGCCGTGGCCTTGATACGTCCAAAACGTATCTATAATATCTGCTTGCTCCATGAATGTTTTGTGTGATATTTCTATGATCTAGATACACTTTCATACACGGTTGATCATATTTGGACTAACCTATTAACTCAGTGCACCACAGTGCCAGTTCCTGTTTTCTGCTGTTTTTCTATTTCAGTTTTCCCCCATATAAAATGTGCTCAAAAATTCGGGAAAAATCAGATAAAAAATCAGCGCAGAAGAACCTTCCAGATGAACCTAGGTGGGGCCAGAGGGCCACCACCAGGGGCCCAGGCGCCCTGGTGGCGCGTCCCAGGGGCTGGCCGCGCCAGGGGGGCGCCTGGACCCCTGGTGGCCCCCCTGGCTGCCCCCTTCGCCTATATATTCTCCGTGATGAGAAACCATCAAGGAAAGAACCCTTTTTCGCGATCTCGCCTCTGTTCCGCCGCCGCCACGCTTCCGAGATCGGGAGCACCAGCAGACCTCTTCCCGGCACCCTAACGGAGGGAGGGCCGACCTCCGGGAGTCTCCTGTCTGTTGGATATGTGCCCTAGAGACAAATTAATAAAGATATTTGTCACATATCCGTTTTGTTCATAATACGTTTTATACTGTGCTATAACTGTATTACTTGGAAATACTAATACGGGTGTAGTATAAAACATGGTCCGTAGTTTAACTCGGGTAAACTATCTCATTGGGCAATTGATTGATCAAGCTTTCCTGATCATGGCGACACTTAAGTCCATTGACAATGAGGTCATATCATTAGGGGAATGATGTGATGGACAGACACCCACCTAAAGTAATGCAATGTGATCGAGTCACATAGTTCAGCATTGCTATGACTTTGTAACGTATGCCTTAGTCCTTAGACCGTAATGATCATACGTAATCACGATCTATGAGGGGACTTTGATTTGTATCCCACCGCCTGACTGAAATATGCTGGCTATAACGGTGCACTTCAGGTATTCCGAAATAGATGGTTGATGAGTATGTTAATAGATCAAAGCGGGATTTGTCAGTCCTTGTTGACAGGACAGGTACTCTGGGCCCACTCGGTGATATTGCATCAACCCCTTGCAAGGACGTGACTAGGTCACAAGAGGTGCAATGATCATGGACGAGAGAAGTTGTTTGTCGTGAACGAGATGGGAACACGGTATGTGGGATACCGACGATCAAACCTCGGACAAACAAGGTACCGCAGAACAAAGGGATTACGTCGTATCGTTAACGGTTTCCAAAAGCGATCGAAGCTCATTCGATGGAAGCGCAGGGGCTGTCAAGGACTGTAACCAGGTCCAACTGACTAGTCATTGGTCCATGAGAAGAGTCTCGACCATGTCTGCTGTTAGGGTGTTACACTTAAGGGCAATCGATGCATAGGACAGTTACGGGATCAATCGGTGAAATAGGAGAAATCACCGGAATAGTTCCGGAGGAGCACGGAATAGTTTCCGGACATTTTGAATAGTTCAAAATAAAGTTTAATTGTTTTAATAATGTTTTTTATTATTTAATTATCTGAATTAAATATTTAAAACTTATTAAATAATTAAAATAATGGATAAAAGGCTATATGGGCCTTAGAGGCCCATTAGGGGAGGAGGGGGTTCCCCCCCTTGGGCTTGGCGCCAAAGGGTGGGGCCCAACCCCCCCTTGGCCGGCGCCCCTCCCCCCCTTGGGGGTTTAGTCTCACATGGGGGAGGGAAGAGGGTTCACACCCCTCCTTGGCCTTTATATAGAGGGGTAGACCCCCCTTTTTCCATACAACAATTGATCTCCTTCTTCTTCCTTCTCCATTTCCGGAAGTGGACTCCCCTTGTTTGGAGTCTGCACCAGGATTGGAGTTCTCCACCATAAGGCAGGCCGTCGCTCTGCCGGAGTCGGGATCCGTAGCCGTCTTCTTTCCGCTGCTCGTCTGGTTCGGAGCCCGGAGGGAACATCGATTGTGCCGTACGTGTATAATCTCTTCGAGGCACTACACCTGTGGTGCTGCTTCATCGCTGGAGGTTTGCCGGGAGTCATCCTCGCCGGTGTGGTCTTCTACACGACAGGGAGGTCGTAGTTCTGAGTCTACGCCAACCACGTTCGCAAGAACGTTTCCCACTTTCGGTCTTCAAAGGTATGAACACCGATTCCTTCCGTTACATTACATCGCCATAGCATAGATCTTGGGTTCGGGTACCGTAGGTGTGAAAAATTTGTGTTTTCTGCCCCGTATCCCAACAGTGGTATCAGAGCTAGCTATGCGTAGATGTTTTGTACGGATAGAACACATCTAGGATGTGGGCATCGAATCTTCATTCGTTACCCTCCCACGTGTACTCATTGAGCATTGCGGCAATGTTTGATGAAGCGGCCCCCGACCGACATTACGCGTTTACGCGAGACTGGTTCCACGCTTGACATATGGCTTGTACCATATAAAGTGGCTGGGGGGTGTCTGTCTCTCTGCATTAGCGATGCGAAGATGTTTGCAACGGAGGGCCCCGACAGGGGTGTAATAGAGACGAATAAGAGACGGTGTTGTGGCATGTTTTTCGCAGGATAGAAATCGGTTCTCTCTCTCGAAACCCCTAGCAGCCACGTAAAACTTGCACAAGCTAAAGTAGAAAGGCGTTTTAACTTTGCTTTGCATGAAGGGGGATCATAGGTAGTATGATTTAAAGTTTTACTTCCTGTTTTATGCTAGTATGCTAGATATATCGACGGTAGCACGAAACAGGACCATCTCTCACAATACCAACATTGTGTTCTCCCTTTTGATGGGCACCACCTGGAAGGTTCTCCCATATGGCCTGACGCTCCGTACATACCGGGGTTGTCCTACATATTCAACGGAGTTCGCATGAGGTTGGGTTCGGCGAGCCTGGCATATGCAGATATGGCCTTGCCTGAACAGCTAACATCAAGGTTCGATTGGCAGGCTTGACGTATGTAGATGCGGGCCTGGAACACAGAAGACCGAAAGGTCGAGCACGAGTCACATGTCTGATGTGATTGGCTTAGAGGCCTACTTGGTTCGCATACTGGGCCGTACATATCGGGGGAGGTATGAGGGCTGGGATTGTGTAATCACTTAGTTAAATTGAGAGGTGTTTATCTAAGTGGGAGCTTTCTAGATTTTTTTAAATTGAAACTCCACATTATGAACAAAAGTCTAAATTGTATCATTGTGAATCCAACATTGTAGATGGCAGCACCTCGCCCCTCGTTCAACTTAGGATCATTCCTAGAGAAAGATAAGCTAAAAACAGATGGGACAAACTTCACCAACTGGTTCCGCACCCTGAGGATTCTCCTCGTTCCCCACAAAATGGCATACGTACTAGAGGACGCGTTAGGTGACACGCCAGCAGATGATGCCAGTCAGGACGAGAAGAATGTCTATCTCTCCAGGACTGATGATTACAACCTTGTCCAGAGTGGCATGCTCTACTCCATGGAGGCTGAGTTGCAGAAACGCTTTGAGAGGATGGGTGCATATGAGATTATCACCGACCTCAAGGCGGTCTTCGCACCTCAAGCCAGGGCTGAACGCTACGAGGCTTCTGAAGCCTTCTTCTCAGCAAAGATGGATGAGCACGGCAGCGTGAGTGAGCACATGGTCAAAATGTCTGGCTACGTTCAGCGCTTGAATGCTCTGGAATGCCAGATTCCAGATGAACTTGCTGTTGATAGGGTGTTGCAGTCGCTTCCCCCTAGCTACAAAGGCTTTGTGCTGAACTACAACATGCAGGGGATGACAAAAACCCCTTCTGAGTTGTTCGCCATGCTAAAGAGCGCTGAGGTTGAGATCAAGAAGGAGCACGCCGTCTTCATGGTCAACAAGACCACTGACTTCAAGAAGTCAGGCAGACGGGAGAAGGCCAGGAGAGGTGGCCCTAAGAGGGACGGCAAGTCAGTTGCCGCTCCTCCCAAGGCACCCAAGCCTAAACTCGGAGTGGAGTGCTTCTACTGCAAGGGTGAAGGTCACTGGAAGCGCAACTGTCCCAAGTACCTAAAGGACAAGAAGGCTGGCAAGGTCGCCAAGAGAGACGAAGGTATATTTGATATACATATTGTTGATCTTCTCTTGACAAGCGCTGGGAACACATCCTGGATATTTGATACAGGGTCTGTCGCTCATATTTCTAATTCCATTCAGGGACTAAGGAATAGGAGACGCTTGGTTAAGGATGAAGTGACGATGCGCGTGGGGAATGGCTGCCGGATTGATGTCTTGGCGGTTGGCACGAAGCATCTTAGTCTCCCTTCGGGATTGGTTTTAGTTCTGAATAAATGTTACTATGTACCCGCGTTGAGTGTGAACATCGTAAGTGGTTCTTGCTTGAAGCGAGACCACTATTCTTTTAAGTCCGATACAATTGGTTGTTCGATTTATAAGGATGATATGTTTTATGTTCACGCACCGGAGTCGCATGGTTTATTCATACTTAATCTCGATGGTGACATCTGTCACGTTAACAATATTGAGGCCAAAAGAATTAAGAAAGATGAAGACCGCATGATGATGTGGCATTGCAGACTTGGTCATATTGGTGTAAAACGCATGGAGAAGCTCCATAGGGATGGACTTCTTAAGTCATTGGATTTTGGATCCCTTGATACATGTTAACAATGCCTCATGGGCAAAATGACAAGGACTCCATTCAATGGTGTGATGGAGCGTGCGGATGTCTTATTAGGGATCATACATACGGATGTATGTGGACCCATGAACGTCCCCACTCGCAATGATCTTCGTTACTTCGTGACCTTTACTGATGACTTGAGTAGATATGGGTATATTTACTTGATGAAGCACAAGTCTGAAACCTTTGAAAAGTTCAAGGAATTTCAGAATGAGGTCGAAAATCAACTCGGAAAGAAAATCAAGCACCTTCGATCGGATCGAGGTGGCGAGTATTTGAGTCACGAGTTTGGCAATCATCTGAAGTCTTGTGGCATAGTACCACAGCTTACGCCGGCAGGTACACCTCAGAGAAACGGTGTGGCTGAACGACGTAATCGAACCCTATTGGATAGCGTACGATCGATGATGTCTCATACTGATTTGCCTGTGTCATTCTGGGGGTATGCATTAGAAACCGCCATTCATATTCTTAATAGGGCACCATCCAAATCCGTAAAGACAACACCATTTGAAGAATGGCATGGCACTAAACCTGAGTTGTCTCACCTGAAGATTTGGGGTTGTGAGGCTTATGTTAGGAAACTACAGCCTGAAAAACTTGAATCCAAGGCGGATAAGTGCATCTTTGTGGGCTATCCCAAGGAAACTTGTGGGTACACCTTCTACAACAAGTCTGACAACAAAACGTTTGTTGCCAAGACGGAACACTTTCTTGAGAAGGAGTTTCTCGCGAAAGAGTTGAGTGGGAGGAAAATAGACCTCGATGAAGTATCTGACCAATCACTCCAATTGGATGAAATGGCTACGGAATTTGTTCTGGAACCATCTTCCACAGTGGGAGTTGAAGAGAATGGCCAGAACGACATTCATAACGATCATGACATTCATGATGATCATGATGAGAATGAAGAGGAACCTTTTATGCCCCGTAGGTCATCAAGAGTCCGTCAACCTACTGAGTTTTACGGACAGCTTGTGAATGCAATCTCGGCTGATGAGTCGGATGAACCTACGAGTTACAAAGAAGCAATGGAGGGACCCGAGTCCGAGAAATGGCTTGGAGCCATGAAATCCGAAATAGACTCCATGTACACCAACAAAGTATGGACTTTGGTGGATATTCCCGAGGACGGCAAGGCCGTCGAGAATAAATGGATTTTCAAGAAAAAGACTGACGCAGACGGAAACGTATCTGTCTACAAAGCTCGACTTGTCGCGAAGGGTTTCCGACAAATTCAAGGAGTTGACTACGAGGAGACGTTCTCTCCTGTAGCGATGATAAAGTCTATTCGGATCCTACTAGCAATAGCTGCATATCATGATTACGAGATATGGCAGATGGATGTGAAAACTGCATTCCTAAATGGCAACATTGAGGAAGAGTTGTATATGATGCAACCAGAGGGGTTTGTCGATCCAAGGAATGCTGGTAAGGTTTGCAAGCTTCAACGGTCCATCTATGGGTTGAAGCAAGCATCTCGGAGCTGGAATCTTCGATTTGATGAGGTCATTAAAGCTTTGGATTTGTCCAAAACGTCGAAGAGTTCTGCGTCTATAAGAAACTGAGTGGGAGCTCTGTAGCATTCCTTGTGTTATATGTAGATGACATATTACTAATAGGGAACGATAAGAAATTCTTAGAGGAAGTGAAGTAATATCTGAATGGACAATTTTCCATGAAGGACCTAGGTGAAGCTGCGTACATACTAGGGATTAAGATCTATAGAGATAGACCTAATCGGAGGTCGGCCTTGAGTCAGAATACTTATATTGACAAGGTTTTGAAGAGGTTCAAAATGGATAAATCCAAGAGAGGTCTCTTGCCAGTTATAAAAGGTGTCAAATTAAGCGTAACTCAATGCCCGACCACAGCTAAAGAGAAAGAGGAGATGTCCTCAAAGCCCTATGCCTCAGCCATAGGTTCTCTCATGTATGCTATGTTATGTACCAGACCGGATTTAGCATTGGCCATTAGTATGACTAATCGTTACCAGAGTAATCCGGGAATGGCCCATTGGACAGCAGTAAAGAATATCCTTAAGTACTTGAGAAGAACCAAGGATCTCTTTCTTGTTTATGGAGGAGTTGATGAGGAGCTCACCGTAAAGGGTTACGTTGACGCAAGCCTCGGCTCAGACCTAGATGACTCGAAGTCCCAGACGGTATATGTCTTCATGTTGAACGGTGGCGCGATTAGCTGGAGGAGCGGCAAACAGTCAGTCGTCGCTCAATCTTCAATGGAGTCGGAGTATATTGACGCTTGCGAAGCGTCAAACGAGGCGTTGTGGCTGAAGAAGTTCGTGATCGAGCTTGGCGTCTTTCCCAGTTGCACTGACCCCGTGGGAATCTTCTGCGACAACACGGGTGCCATTGCTAACGCGAAGGAGCCAAGAACTCACTCTACAGCCAAGCACATCCTCCGAAAGTTCCATGTGACGCGAGACTACGTCAGGGATGGACACACTAGGATTCACAAGATACATACGGATCTGAACGCAGCAGACCCGATGACTAAACCTCTCCCACAGGGCAAGTTTGAAGAACACCGAGAGACCATTGGTGTTAGATACATACCTGATGTAAACTATTGTAATTTGTACTCTAGTGCAAGTGGGAGACTGTTGGATATGTGCCCTAGAGACAAATTAATAAAGATATTTGTCACATATCCGTTTTGTTCATAATACGTTTTATACTGTGCTATAACTGTATTACTTGGAAATACTAATACGGGTGTAGTATAAAACATGGTCCGTAGTTTAACTCGGGTAAACTATCTCATTGGGCAATTGATTGATCAAGCTTTCCTGATCATGGCGACACTTAAGTCCATTGACAATGAGGTCATATCATTAGGGGAATGATGTGATGGACAGACACCCACCTAAAGTAATGCAATGTGATCGAGTCACATAGTTCAGCATTGCTATGACTTTGTAACGTATGCCTTAGTCCTTAGACCGTAATGATCATACGTAATCACGATCTATGAGGGGACTTTGATTTGTATCCCACCGCCTGACTGAAATATGCTGGCTATAACGGTGCACTTCAGGTATTCCGAAATAGATGGTTGATGAGTATGTTAATAGATCAAAGCGGGATTTGTCAGTCCTTGTTGACAGGACAGGTACTCTGGGCCCACTCGGTGATATTGCATCAACCCCTTGCAAGGACGTGACTAGGTCACAAGAGGTGCAATGATCATGGACGAGAGAAGTTGTTTGTCGTGAACGAGATGGGAACACGGTATGTGGGATACTGACGATCAAACCTCGGACAAACAAGGTACCGCAGAACAAAGGGATTACGTCGTATCGTTAACGGTTTCCAAAAGCGATCGAAGCTCATTCGATGGAAGCGCAGGGGCTGTCAAGGACTGTAACCAGGTCCAACTGACTAGTCATTGGTCCATGAGAAGAGTCTCGACCATGTCTGCTGTTTCCCGGACCGTTAGGGTGTTACACTTAAGGGCAATCGATGCATAGGACAGTTACGGGATCAATCGGTGAAATAGGAGAAATCACCGGAATAGTTCCGGAGGAGCACGGAATAGTTTCTGGACATTTTGAATAGTTCAAAATAAAGTTTATTTGTTTTAATAATGTTTTTTATTATTTAATTATCTGAATTAAATATTTAAAACTTATTAAATAATTAAAATAATGGATAAAAGGCTATATGGGCCTTAGAGGCCCATTAGGGGAGGAGGGGGTTCCCCCCCTTGGGCTTGGCGCCAAGGGGTGGGGCCCAACCCCCCCTTGGCCGGCGCCCTTCCCCCCCTTGGGGGTTTAGTCCCACATGGGGGAGGGAAGAGGGTTCACACCACTCCTTGGCCTTTATATAGAGGGGTAGACCCCCCTTTTTCCATACAACAATTGATCTCCTTCTTCTTCCTTCTCCATTTCCGGAAGTGGACTCCCCTTGTTTGGAGTCTGCACCAGGATTGGAGTTCTCCACCATAAGGCAGGCCGTCGCTCTGCCGGAGTCGGGATCCGTAGCCGTCTTCTTTCCGCTGCTCGTCTGGTTCGGAGCCCGGAGGGAACATCGATTGTGTCGTACGTGTATAATCTCTTCGAGGCACTACACCTGTGGTGCTGCTTCATCGCTGGAGGTTTGCCGGGAGTCATCCTCTCCGGTGTGGTCTTCTACACGACAGGGAGGTCGTAGTTCTGAGTCTACGCCAACCACGTTCGCAAGAACGTTTCCCACTTTTGGTCTTCAAAGGTATGAACACTGATTCCTTCCGTTACATTACATCGCCATAGCATAGATCTTGGGTTCGGGTACCGTAGGTGTGAAAAATTTGTGTTTTCAGCCCCGTATCCCAACACTGTCCACCATGGATGCTTCCCGGATGTGCCGTGAGTAGTTTCCTTTGGACCATGGGTCCGTGATAAGTAGCTATGTGATGTTCTCCTCCCCTCTTTGTTCTTCATGGTTTAGACCTCGTGAGCTTCCCTACATGATCGAGGCACTTTTGTAATCTTTCTGCTATTGCTATGCTGAGTTTGATGGGATCTGATGGATTATGAGATTATGTTCATATTGTGATTGAGTAATATATTTGGTTCTTATCTCTTGTATTTTTGTTCCTAAGTAATTCTTGCATGTTCTCCGTTGTTGTTTATTGCTTTGGCCAAGTAGTAGGTAGTAACCCCAAGAGGGAACATTATGCTCGATTGTGGGTTCATGCCCCTTGATGACACGCTTGAGTGACAGAAACATGAGTCTAGGGGATGTGCTGTTGCCACAAGGGGGAAAACAACGGTGCTTGTAACCGCGGTTACAAGGATTGTTTACTTTACGCAAAGTGCTTTTTAATGCAGTTGTCTGTTGCTTTGGGTTTACACTTTGGGTGGGGCTCGCAACTTAATACCAGTGAGATGTTCTGGATAGATATCTCAAGGTGGATGATTAGTAGTAGATGCAGTTGGATTTCGGTCTACTTATTTTGGCATTCTGCCCATGCTTTTGAGCCTCTTCCTTTCTTTTGTAGCATAGTTAGCATTGCGGTGCGTTTATAATCCTGTCAATTGCCCTTCTGTAATTTGGTCACCTCGGATAGCAGTTTTATCGTCTTTTGGGAGAGAGACATCACTAGTGAACATCACGTATCCTGGTCCATATCTTCATCACTGTTTCCACGCTCATTTACTTTTCTTCTTTTACTTTCAGTTGCTATCATTATCCCTTGTGTTTGATCCTTTGTGAACAACAAGACCGGAGAGATTGGCAACCTCTCTGAACTTCGTTGGGAACAAATTTATTTGTGTCTGTGTGCAGGTCCGCGTCAGTTGCGCCGCTGACACCTACTTATCATCTCCGGAGTCCTACTGGAGACAAACCTTGGTATCTTTACTGAGGGAAATTTTGCTGCTGTGCTACATCACACCTTCCACTTGGGATTTACCAACGAAGGGCGAGAAATCACTACCATCACCTCGCACATCAAGAAAGATTTCTGGCGCCGTTGCCGGGGACTCCGAGTGCTAAGATAGGGGAGTTGCACAATACCCTTTACCTTTGTTTTTTAGTCTTGTTAGTTTACCTTTCATTTTTTATCTTTGTGTCCCTTATAAAAAATACCAAAAATACCTACTGATGCTATCTTCACCATGGGTGTGGAACCACCCAAATATGGTAGGATGGACATGTTTCACTTGGATCGTCTTTGATCAATTTGTGCTCGCGCTAAAAACCCAACCGACTTGGTTGAGGGAAAATCGTTGGATGAGCATGCTCATTATACGCGGCACCGCCTATCTCAGAAAGGGAAACACTTATGGGATCAAATACAAGTTTCTTATTGCTATCTGAGTGTTTATGCCACATTTATGATTTTACTTGCTGCTCTAATATAGAGCGTAAACACCTTCTTTTCCAATGTGAGTTTAATGAAAATGAGATCCTATCTTCTTATGCCAAAGGTGTTTATGATTACTTTGATGTTGAAAAGATTGAAGAGTTTGTTGCTTTTAAAGGTGCTTATGAGATTGCTTCTTTGATTGAAAAGTATTACGATACTATTCACAAGTCTGAAAACTTTGTTGTTCTTGCTTATTGCTTTGAGAATTATAATTCCAATGCTTATATTGAGGATTTTAAAAATAGAATGCTTGCTGCCCAAGAAGAGGCTAATGATTGCTATGAAGAGGAATCTTATGATTCCGAGGACTCACTTGATACTTCCCTTTCTGATGATTTTGATACTTGCTTTGTTGATGGCCATGATGCCACTATGGATGATGCCTACGAAGATGAACTTGCTATAGTTCCTTATGTTAAGCATGAAATTATTGCTGTTGCACACACACTTGATTTCCCTATTATCCATTTGAAATCTCCAACGATTCCGGAGAATTTTGCTCTTATCAAGGCTCAATGTGATGGGTTGCATCTATCTTATCATCCTAAAAACCGTGTTGAAAACAATACATGTGTGCTTGTAGGTCATGAACAACATGATTTATGTGATAGTTATATTCTTGATTTTGTTCATGATGCTACTGAAAATTACTTTGAGAGAGGAAAGTTTGGTTGTAGAAACTTCCATGTTACAAAAACACCTCTCTTCATGTTGAAAGTTTTGAAGTTGTTCTTGTTCTACCTTCCTATGCATGTCACTTTGTGCTTCTTTGATTTATTTTCTTACAAGATGCCTATGCAACGGAAGTGGGTTAGGCTTAAATGTGTTTCACATTTTCTTCTTGATGCTCTCTTTTGCTTCAATTCTTATTCTCTTGTGAGCATCTTTCATAATCTTTAAGCCTAGCTAATGGCTTTAAAGAAGCGCTTTCGGGAGGCAGCCCGCAACGAATTTAGGTTTTTCTTTTTGCTTTTGTGCTGTTCTTAGTGGTCTTGATGATTGTTACTACTGTAGCAACATCATTGTATCTTTATTTTCAGCTTTGTGCCAAGTTATCGCCTCTTATGATAAGGGAAGCAAAAGTTGTGACATGCTGTCCAGAAAACAGATTCTGTCCCTTGACAGAAAAATTTGAATAAAATCACCAGATCATCTTTTTGATCTGATTTTTTTTGAATGTATGCTCTATACAATTGTGAAACTTTCGTATGTTCTGAGTTTTTTGATTTGAGTTGCAGAAGTTCCCCGAAAAAATTCTCTACTACCTGCTGTTCTGTTTTTCGCAGATTCTGCCACGTTTTGCCTCTCTTCACTTTTGCAAACCTTAAGCTTGCTTTTTCTTTGCAAAAACTTTTTGGCACTCTTGAGAAACAGTAGCTCTTCAAGAATATCTTTATATCCAGTGGGGAAAATTATTTTATAAAGGGTACTAACCTCTCTAATCAGCTTATGATGAGTTATGTATGAAGGGAGTTTTCAAGTGTGCGATGGAAGATGATGAAAGAAGATCCAGGAGTGTCAAGCGCTCAAGCTTGGGGATGCCCCCATGCATCCCCAATAAATATTCATGATACTCAAGCGTCTAAGCTTGGGGATGCCCCCGTGCATCCCCTTCTCCATCAACAATCATCAGTTCGTCCTTCGTCTCACTATATTTTTATCACTTCATGCGTTATGTGCTATGCTTGGAGCGTCTCACTCTTAGGTTTTATTTTTAGTTTTCTTTAATTTTTCTTGCTGGTCATAACAAGTTAGACCCCATCTTACTTTGTGTGGGAGAGAAACACGCTCCACTCTAATCTAGAACACATCATAGGATTTTTCCTGCTTATCTTTTTGCTGTTGTGTGTTCTTTATCTTTTCGTAGCTGCTGCCATGTTTAGTTTTAGTCTTAGTTTGTCTTTAGCAAGAGCCTTGGATTTTTTTTAGTTTGTTGCTGGAACTCTCTTTAGTTTTCATGTTTATCTTGTTAAGAGAGTTGGTTGTTGCACTGAGTTGTGTTTTGTCTTGGAAGTAGGTAATTGAGGTTGCTATTTAATTCTAGTAGTAACTTGCAATAGTTTTGAGGTATTGATGTGAGTAATGTCTGAACTTTTGGTGTCAAGAGCTCTAGCCTGTTAGTGATAGGTGTCGTATTTTGGGCAATCCGTGTGTATTTTTAAAACCTACAAAAACTAGTTGAGAACTCTAACTACTAGATGGATCACTAATCTTTGGAGGGATCGAATATTAGAGTACACTCACGTACCATGAGTCGAGGATGCGCAAGGATAACCAAACCCCCATACACTCGTCCTCGGGGTACTTGTCTCTTTGTGAACCTCCTTATTAGATTGAGAGTTACCGATAATAAGTGCATGAGTTCTTCGGACTAATGTAAGTATTGAAAGTTGACACTTCCACCTTCCCATATTTTGCTAGCCTCTCCCATGCCATGCATTACCTTCTTCTCACTCCGAGAGTTGGTGTCCACCTTCGCCGGTACATCCAAACCCTTGGCATGATACACTCTGTCATGATAAGCCTCCTTATATCTTTCCCCAAAACAACCACCATACCTACCTATCAAGGCATTTCCATACCCTTTCCGAGATATATTGCCATGCAACATCCACCTCTTCATGACTTGATCTTCATGTCATACATGTTCCTGCTACACTGGCAACGACATACATTGCATACATCATGATAGCTACATCTTCTTTATGATTTCGAGTACCTTGTAAAGTTTGAAAGATCTCCTTTAAATTCTTGTAAAATAGAATGTTGCCCTTAAGTGAGGAAAAGATCCCAAAGTGGACACAATAAAAGATCCCAAAGAGAACAAATGAGAGTTAAATAGAAAGAGCCATTGAGGCCACAAAAAATACAAAAAAATAGAAAAAGAAATAAAAAGAGAGAAAGGGGCAACACTACTATCCTTTTGAGAGATCCACACTAGTACTCCCTTTATATACTTGTACTCCATAGAGATGATCATTATGCATATAGCTATGTGGGGACCTTCACACTATAGAACTTGGCTTGCATATTCCAAGGATGAGCCTCCTCAAACGAGCTCTAGGTCTTCTTGAGCGAGCAAGTTAGATGCACCCCCACTAGTTCCATTGGAGAGCTTCCTAGCTCATATGTGCATCCATTGCATGGCAATCCCTACTCACATCATATCTATCATTTGGCATCTTTTGCCTATGATTGTCCTCATTGATGTGAGCCTTTCTCATTCTTTTTTGTCTTCCTCCTCCTCCGTACTTTTCTGTTTGCCATCCTAGGTGTCAACTCTCGTTCTTACGCTCATCCATTGCATGAGTGCTCAAAATATTGAAAAAGGAGTGGATCAAATTGACTTGTACCTGGCTAGTGGTCTGGGGACGAGTCAAGATAAGATTCCAGAAAAAGACCAAGTGTGAAACTTTAGTAGATTGAGTTCTCAACAAATAAATATTTTTCTCGTATTCCCTATCCCCCTTCTTGCACGCAAACACCATTTGGAGACATTCGAGTCACGGACAACGAGAGCTCTTGCACCTAATGTTCTTTTATTACTTGTTTCAATGCTAATATAGACTCTTGCATGTTATGACTTGAATTGAATATCTAACCATGATTGCTTTACTTTTCAAAGTTCTTATATGGTTGCTAGCATGTCACCATAGAAATTATGCTGTTATCATTTACCTACTCGAGAACGAGCAGGAATTAAGCTTGGGGATGTTGATACGTCCAAAACGTATCTATAATTTCTGCTTGCTCCATGCATGTTTTGTGTGATATTGCTATGATCTAGATACACTTTCATACACTTTTGATCATATATGGACTAACCTATTAACTTAGTGCACCACAGTGCCAGTTCCTGTTTTCTGCTGTTTTTCTATTTCAATTTTCCCCCATATAAAAAGTGCTCCAAAAATTCGGGAAAAATCAGATAAAAAATCAACGCAGAACAACCTTCCAGATGAACCTAGGTGGGGCCAGAGGGCCACTGATGGCTTCTCGCCCCTTCGTTGGTTACCCCAAGTGGAAGGTTGATATGTAGTGCAGCAACAGTTTTCCCTCGGTGAAGATACCAAGGTTTGTCTCCAGTAGGACTCCAGAGATGATAAGTAGGTGTGATACGTCCAAAATGCATCACTATTTTATATAGTAATTCTTTCTTATTCATTGATATATTTCATGATATGATGCTATTCTTATGTTGTTTTGGCTTATTTTACACAGTTTGCAACTTTCCGATGCCGAAGCAGCAGACGCAGGATTCAGCGGTAAAAAGTGGACGCTGACTTGCTGAAGAAGAACACCTCCAAATTACCTGAAAATCGACGGAGGCTGTTTTTCAGAAGGATAACGAAGGCACGCAAAAGAGCAACCAGAGGGGGCCACAGGGTGTCCAGGCGGCCACCTGGCGCGGCCCCACCTCTGGCCGCGCCGGGAGGGCGCCTGGGCCCCCTGGAGCACTCCCAACTCCCCCCTCTGGCCTATATACCCCTCGTCGTCCAAAAACCCTAAAAAAGAAGAGTTTCCGGAGTTCCGCCGCCGCTCCGTGGCGGAAACCTACAGAGAAGAAAATCCATCTCTGGCGGGCAGATTCCGCCGGGGAGATTACCTCCCGGAAGGGGAGATCGTCGCCATCGTCACCACCATCGTCACGGGCATCATCGAGATCATCATCAACATCATCCCCATCATCAGCACCATCTCCCCCTCCATCCAATCTTGTATCACAATTGCAACTCATGTTGTAATCCGTACTATCTATCCTCTCTACTCTATCGGTGTTGATTCCTACTTTGTGGTGAATGCTATTGAGTTTTGTTGGAGAAATATTATTGTGTTCAGATTTTTTATCATCTATTTATCCCCACTGATCATGATCTCTTTTATGTCTTGTGAGTAGTTACTTTAGTTCTTGAGGACATGGGAGAAGTCTAGTTGTTAGTAGTCATATGATGTTGAAGTAATATGTGTTGGTTGGTATTTAAGTTGTGTTGTTATTTTCCTAGTGGTGTTGTGTGAGTCGAACACTCAACACTTCGCCTTATCAAGGACCTAGGGGGATACATTGAGTACAAAGAATGCTTACGGTGGGTTGACGGAGTGACAGAAACCTAAACCCCAGTTTGCACGCTTTTGCACAAGGGAACAATGGATCACCGATCGTATTGCTATGGTTAGGCTTTTGCCTTAACTACTACCTTGTATTCGCGGATGCTTGCAAGGTGTTTAATCATAAGAGTACACTTATCTTAGTCTAGAGGGTGTACTAGCATAGATCCACCCACTCAACACTTATCAACACAGCACATAGTACCGATACGGAATATAGCGAAAGCACATGACTACCTCTCCCGTGTGTCCTCAAGAACACTTTAGCTTTTATAAGTTCAGTTGCTAGGCCTCTCCTTTGCTAAGAAAGGATTGGGCCACTCTTTACTCTCAATCCTTTACTTTGCTCGTTCTTACTTTCCTGTCGCTTATACCAAGAAAACCCCTAAAAAGTTATCTTTCAGTGCTTGCAGTTATCTCCTTACCAAAGTCTCTTGCTACTACCTTCTGCTCCTCGTTGGGTTCGACACTCTTACTTACCGAAAACACTGCAATAGATCCCATTACGTCGTGGGTCATCAAGCTACGTTTTCTGGCGCCGTTGCCGGGGAGTGTAGCGCTATTAGTAAGTGAAGCTGGTAAGAAGGTTTTATATTTTTGTTTTTAGTTTTGCTGTTGCTGTTTTTGTCCTTATGGACACCCCTACTATTGGATCGTTGTTCTTGGGGAGCCGCCCCACAACTAAGGTAGTTACTCCTACCCCTACTGAAATTGTGCCTTATAAGATACCATCTGGTATTATCGATTATGTCTTAACTAATTGCTATGCAGGAGACAAACATCCAGGTGAACACTTGCTATATTTATCACAACTATGTTCATTATTCAAGCTTGCAGGTGTGTCACTGGAGTTTGTTATGAAGAATTTATTCTCCGTATCGCTTACAGACAAAGCTTCAGATTGGTATAAGCTCCTCGATGACCCACATTCTCTTAAATGGGAAGAGTTTATGTCTCTCTTTTATACAAAGTTTTACCCTCTTCATGAAGTTTATCGAGACAGGAATTACATCTATAACTTTAGGTGTCGCGAAGGAGAGAGCATCTCTCAAGCTTGGGGGAGGCTTAAGTCCCTAATGTTCAAATGTCCTATTCATAAGCTCCCCAAAGATGTTATACTTACAAATTTTTATGCCATGCTTTCTAATCAGGACAAGGAAAGGCTGGATGCCTCCTCTAGCGGGGTATTTCAGACAAAGAGCATTGAAGAAAGATGGGATCTCATCGAAAGGATCCAGAAGAATACTGAAGATTGGTAAATAGATAAAGGTATTGAACCTGCTATAAATTATGAGCATGATTATATTGAGAGCTATGTGAAAATGGATTATTTCAATACCTTTTGCTCTAAGATTGGTTTGGATTCCCATCTAATGGTTGATTTTTGTAAGAACTTTGCCTCTCATGTTGATTCTTCTAAGATGAAGAAGGATCAGTATCATAAGACTTTCAAAGAAGTACCTATTGATGTTCACGTTGCTGATCCTATTTTTCCTGCAGTTATCTATGAACAACCCCCTTTTCCTTCAAGAATAAGGGAGCACTCTTTTGTGACAGGCATCATAAATAAAAGTGAGAGAAGAACAGGTGAACCTGAGGACCAGATCAGAGTCGATCCTCAAGTTGCTATGGTTAAAGATTTAGTTACTGATGATGTTTCAGATTCTATTATAAACTTTTGTGCTGTTTCAACTAACATTGTCACAGCCAAGAATAGAAGCCCAATTTCAGGTACACCAGTTGTATCTGTTAAAATAGGAGATCACAATTATTATGGGCTATGCGATCTGGGATCGAGTGCTAGCACGATTCCTTATTCGCTTTATCAAGAGATCATGACTGAGATTTCACCCTGTGAACTCGAAGAGATTGATGCTACTATTCATCTTGCAAACAAAGCTACTATCTCTCCTATTGGGATTGTGAGAGATGTTGAAGTCCTATGCGGAAAGGTAAAGTATCCTACAGACTTTCTCGTACTTGGTTCAGTACAAGATAGTTTTTGTCCTATTATTTTTGGTAGACCTTTTCTCAGAACTTGTGGAGCTATTATAGATTGCAAGAAAGGTAAAGTTTCTGTTGAATTCAATGGTGAGCCATATGAATTTAACTTTTCTAAGATTTCCAAGCAGCCTCGTGGTACTGATTTACCTAGTGATGATAAAATTATTAAAAGTATTGCTTCTATTGCTATTCCCCCTAATGACCCTTTGCAGCAATACATGGAGGACCACGAGAATGATACTCATATGCAGGAAAGAAATGAAATTGACGAGATATTCTTGAGACAACCTGCTATCCTGAAGCACAACCTTCCGGTTGAACCTTTAGGAATTCTATCCAAACCAAAAGAAGACCCGATGTTTGATCTCAAACCTCTTCCCGATACGCTCAAGTATGCTTATTTAGATGAAAAGAAAGTATATCCTGTTATTATCAACTCTAACCTTTCAGGATATGAAGAAGAGCGATTATTGGAAGTACTTCGTAAACACCGTGGTGCAATTGGCTATACCCTTGATGACCTTAAGGGGATTAGTCCATCTATCTGTCAACATACTATCAACCTCGAGCCCGATGCTAAACCTGTTGTTGACCATCAACGACAGTTGAACCCAAAGATGATGGATGTTGTGAGGACCGAAATCCTCAAGCTTCTAACTGCAGGTATTATCTACCCTATGGCCGATAGTAACTGGGTAAGTCCAGTTCATTGTGTTCCTAAGAAAGGAGGGACAACTGTAGTCCCTAATGATAAGAATGAACTAATACCTCAGAGAATTATTATTGGATATAGAATGTGTATTGATTACAGGAAGTTGAACAAGGCGACCAGGAAGGACCACTACCTGCTGCCCCTTATTGATCAGATGCTTGAGAGGCTGTCCAAAAACACCCACTTCTGCTATCTTGACGGGTACTCTGGCTTCTCTCAAATTCATGTTAACACTGCCGATCAAGAGAAGAACACTTTCACTTGTCCTTATGGTACTTATGCTTATAGGCGTATGCCTTTTGGTTTATGCAATGCACCTGCTACTTTTCAGAGATGTATGTCTGCAATATTTCATGGTTTCTGTGAGGAGATTGTGGAAGTCTTCATGGACGATTTCTCCGTCTATGGAACTTCCTTTGACCACTGTCTCCACAATCTTAACAAAGTTTTGCAGAGATGCGAGGATACAAACTTAGTTCTAAACTGGGAAAAGTTCCACTTCATGGTTAACGAAGGGATCGTGCTTGGCCACAAGATTTCCGAGAGGGGAATTGAAGTGGACAAGGAGAAGATTGAAGCTATCGAAAGGATGCCCTATCCAAGGGACATTAAAGGTATTCATAGTTTTCTCAGTCATGCTGGTTTCTATAAAATATTTATTAAAGACTTTTCTAAGACCTCGAGACCCCTCACTAATCTTCTCCAGAAGGATGTTCCTTTTGTATTTGATGAAGATTGTAAGGAGGCTTTCGAAGTTCTTAAGAAAGCTTTAATAACCGCTCCTATAGTACAACCGCCTGACTGGAATTTGCCCTTTGAAATTACGTGTGATGCTAGTGATTTTGCTGTTGGAGCTGTTTTAGGACAAAGGGTTGATAAGAAATTGAATGTTATTTATTATGCTAGCAAGACCCTTGATAGTGCTCAAAAGAATTATGCTACTACTGAGAAGGAATTCTTAGCAGTGGTGTTTTCTTGTGATAAGTTTAGGCAGTATATTTTTGATTCTAAAGTTATTATTCATACTGACCATGCTGCCATTAAGTACCTTATGACGAAGAAGGATGCCAAACCAAGACTTATCAGATGGGTACTCCTTCTTCCAGAATTTGATTTGCAGATTGTTGATAGAAAAGGAGCAGACAACCCTGTAGCGGACAATCTTTCAAGGATGGAAGATATAATGCATGATCACATCCCAGTCAACGACAGTTTTCCAGACGAACAACTTGCCGTTGTTAAAGTACAATCTCTTTCCGATCCTTGGTTTGCAGATTATGCTAATTTTATCGTTGCAAAGTATTTGCCTCCAGGTTTGACATTTCAGCAAAGGAAGAAGTTCTTCCATGATTTGAGGCATTACTTTTGGGATGACCCACATCTTTTCAAAGAAGGTCCAGACGGGATCGTGAGAAGATGCGTACCGGAACACGAGCAGAAGGACATTCTCAAGGAATGTCACGATAGTCCCTACGGAGGACATCACGCCGGTGAGAGAACCGCACATAAGGTTCTCCAATCAGGTTTTTATTGGCCTACTCTCTTTAAAGATGCTAGAAATTATGTTTTAGCCTGTGATAAATGTCAGAGAGTTGGTAATATTAGTAGAAGGAATGAGATGCCTATGAAATACTCAGTAGTGATTGAGCCTTTTGATTGCTGGGGTTTTGATTTTATGGGTCCTTTTCCTTCTTCGCACAAGTACACTCACATATTAGTTGCTGTTGATTATGTGACCAAGTGGGTTGAAGCAATCCCCACTGAGAGTGTTCATCACAAAACATCTTTTAAAATGCTCAAAGATGTAATTTTCCCTAGGTTTGGTGTACCTAGGTATCTCATGACTGATAGAGGATCACACTTCACGCATGAAAATGCTAACTATGCTACAAAAGAAAGGAAGGAAGAGGTTCAAAAGCACGGGCAGTACGCCAAAATAAGTAGACCGAAATCCATCTGCATCTACTACTAATCATCCACCTTGAGATATCTATCCAGAACATCTCGCTGGTATTAACTTGCGAGCCCCACCCAAAGTGTAAACCCAAAGCAACAGACAACTGCATTAAAAAGAACTTTGCGTAAAGTAAACAATCCTTGTAACCGCGGTCACAAGCACCGTTGTTTTCCCCTTGTGGCAACATCACATCCCCTAGACTCATGTTTCTGTCACTCAAGCGTGTCATCGGGGGGCATGAACCCATAATCTAGCACAACGTTCCCTCTTGGAGTCACTACCTACTACTTGGCCAAAGCAATAAACAACAACGGAGAACATGCAAGAATTACTTAGGAACAAAAATATAAGAGATAAAAACCAAATATATTACTCTATCACAATCTGAACATAATCTCATAATCCATCAGATCCCATCAAACTCAACATAGCAACAGCAGAAATATTACAAAGGTGCCTTGATCATGTAGGGCAGCTCACGAGGTCTAAACAATGAAGATCAAAGAGGGGAGGAGAACATCACATAGCTACTGATCACGGACCCATGGTCCAAGGAAATCTACTCACAAGACATCCGGGGAGCATCCATGGTGGAGAGGAGACTCCCGGAGGTCAATCCTCCCTCCGGCAGGGTGCCGGGAAGAGGTCTTCTGGTGCTCCCGATCTCGGAAGCGCGCCTGCGGCGGAACAGAGGCGAGTTTGTGGAATAAGGTTCTTCTTCTGGAGTTTTCCCGTGACGGGGGATAAATAGGCGAAAGGGGGCAGCCAGAGGTGGACCAGGGGCCCCAGGCGCCCCCCCTGGCGCGGCCAGGGGTGGGGCCGCGCCGGGTGGCCGCCTGGGCCCCCTGGCTCCCCTCTGGCCCCTCCCGGGACCTTCTCGAAGCTTCCTGTACGCTGATTTTTCCTGTATTTTTCCCGAAATTTTTCTGGCACTTTTTATATGGGGAAAAACTGAAATAGAAAAACAGCAGAAAACACGAACTGGCACTAGGGTGCACTGAGTTAATAGGTTAGTCCAAATATGATCAAAAGTGTATGAAAGTGTATCTAGATCATAGAAATATCACACAAAACATGCATGGAGCAAGCAGAAATTATAGATACGTTTTGAACGTATCAGCCACCACCAGGGGCCCAGGCGCCCTGGTGGCGCGCCCCGGGGGCTGGCCGCGCCAGGGGGCGCCTGGACCCCTGGTGGCCCCCATGGCTGCCCCCCTTCGCCTATATATTCTCCGTGACGAGAAACCCTCGAGGAAAGAACCCTTTTTCGCGATCTCTCCTCTGTTCTGCCGCCGCCGCGCTTCCGAGATCGGGAGCACCAGCAGACCTCTTCTCGCACCCTGCCGGAGGGAGGGCCGACCTCCGGGAGTCTCCTGTCCACCATGGATGCTTCCCGAATGTGCCGTGAGTAGTTTCCTTTGGACCATGGGTCCGTGATCAGTAGCTATGTGATGTTCTCCTCCCCTCTTTGTTCTTCATGGTTTAGACCTCGTGAGCTGCCCTACATGATCGAGGCACTTTTGTAATCTTTCTGTTGTTGCTATGCTGAGTTTGATGGGATCTGATGGATTATGAGATTATATTCAGATTGTGATTGAGTAATATATTTGGTTCTTATCTCTTATATTTTTGTTCTTAAGTAATTCTTGCATGTTCTCCGTTGTTGTTTATTGCTTTGGCCAAGTAGTAGGCAGTAACCCCAAGAGGGACGTTATGCTCGATTGTGGGTTCATGCCCCCTGATGACACGCTTGAGTGACAGAAACATGAGTCTAGGGGATGTGTTGTTGCCACAAGGGGGAAATCAACGGTGCTTGTAATCGCGGTTACAAGGATTGTTTACTTTACGCAAAGTGCTTTTTAATGCAGTTGTTTGTTGCTTTGGGTTTACACTTTGGGTGGGGCTCGCAACTTAATACCAGCGAGATGTTCTGGGTAGATATCTCAAAGTGGATGATTAGTAGTACATGCAGTTGGATTTCGGTCTACTTATTTTGGCGTTCTGCCCATGCTTTTGAGCCTCTTCCTTTCTTTTGTAGCATAGTTGGCATTGCGGTGCACTGGATGCACTTCGTGTACAAACTGGACCATGTCTTTCAAAGTATAAGGGTTTCAAACGAAAACTCATCTGTTACAAAGACATTTCATTGTTCTAAACTTATTTCAACTCAAGACTTTTTTTGCATTCAATATGCACCAATCAAAGCCACATACTAAAATTTCAACCCTTTCTGACTTCATTTGCTCTTTTTCATGCATTTAATGATTTATTTTGAGCTAAATGACCTTGAATTTGGAAAGCACTACAACCGAACTCAGAAAAGGTTGAAACTTGGCAAGGTATCATCATTTGACCCACATAACATGTGTGCAAAAGTTGAGAGGATTACGGAAAAAACTGGATGCACTTCGTGTACAAACTGGACCATCTCTTTCAAAGTATAAGGGTTTCAAACGAAAACTCATCTGTTACAAAGACATTTCATTTTTCTAAATTTATTTCAACTCAAGACTTTTTTTTGCATTTAATATGCACCATTCAAAGCAACATACTAAAATTTCAACCCTTTCTGACTTCATTTGCTATTTTTCATGCATTTAATGATTTATTTTGAGCTAAATGACCTTGAATTTGGAAATCACTACAACTGAACTCAGAAAAGGTTGAAACTTGGCAAGGTATCATCATTTGACCCACATAACATGTGTGCAAAAGTTGAGAGGATTACGACAAAAACTGGATGCACTTCGTGTACAAACTGGACAATTTCTTTCAAAGTATAAGGGTTTCAAACGAAAACGTATCTGTTACAAAGACATTTCATTTTTTTAAATTTATTTTAACTCAAGACTTTTTTTGCATTCAACATGCACCATTCAAATCCACATACTAAAATTTCAACCCTTTCTGACTTCATTTGCTATTTTTCATGCATTTAATGATTTATTTTGAGCTAAATGACCTTGAATTTGGAAAGCACTACAACTGAACTCATAAAAGGTTGAAACTTGGTAAGGTATCATCATTTGACCCACATAACGTGTGTGCAAAAGTTGAGAGGATTATGGAAAAAACTGGATGCACTTCGTGTACAAACTGGACCGTCTCTTTCAAATTATAAGGGTTTCAAACAAAAACTCATCTGTTACAAAGACATTTCATTTTTCTAAACTTATTTCAACTCTAGACTTTTTTTGCATTCAATATGAACCGTGCAAAGCCACATACTAAAGTTTCAAGCCTTTCTGACTTCATTTGCTATTTTTCATGCATTGAATGATTTATTTTGAGCTAAATGACCTTGAATTTGGAAAGCACTACAATTGAACTCAGAAAAGGTTGAAACTTGTCAACGTATCATCATTTGACCCACATAACATGTGTGCAAAAGTTGTGAGGATTACGGCAAAAACTGGATGCACTTTTTGTACAAACTGGACCATCTCTTTCAAAGTATAAGGGATTCAAACGAAAACTCATTTGTTACAAAGACATTTCATTTTTATAAACTTATTTCAACTCAAGACTTTTTTTGCATTAAATATGCAACATTCAAAGCCATATACTAAAATTTCAACCCTTTCTAACTTCATTTGCTCTTTTTCATGCATTTAATGATTTATTTTGAGCTAAATGACCTTGAATTTGGAAAGCACTACAACTGAACTCAGATAAGGTTGAAACTTGGCAAGGTATCATCATTTGACCCACATAACATGTGTGCAAAAGTTGAGAGGATTACGGCAAAAACTGGATGCACTTCGTGTACAAACTGGACCATCTCTTTCAAAGTATAAGGGTTTCGAATGAAAACTCATCTGTTACAAAGAAATTTCATTTTTCTAAACTTATTTCAACTCAAGACTTTTTTGCATTCAATATGCACCATTCAAAGCCACATACTAAAATTTCAACCCTTTCTGACTTCATTTGCAATTTTTCATGCATTTAATGATTTATTTTGAGCTAAATGACCTTGAATTTGGAAAGCACTACAATTGAACTCAGAAAAGGTTGACACTTGACAAGGTATCATCATTTGACCCACATAACATGTGTGCAAAAGTTGAGAGTATTACGGCAAAAACTGGATGCACTTCGTGTACAAACAGGATCATCTCTTTCAAAGTATAAGGGTTTCAAACGAAAACTCATCTGTTACAAAGAAATTTCATTTTTCTAAACTTATTTCAACTCAAGACTTTTTTTGCATTCAATATGCACCATTAAAAGCCACATACTAAAATTTCAACCCTTTCTGACTTCATTTTCTATTTTTCATGCATTTAATGATTTATTTTGAGCTAAATGACCTTGAATTTGGAAAGAACTACAACTTAACTCAGAAAAGGCTGAAACTTGGCAAGGTATCATCATTTGACCCACATAACATGTGTGCAAAAGTTGAGAGGATTACGGCAAAAACTGGATGCAATTCGTGTACAAACTGGACCATCTCTTTCAAAGTATAAGGGTTTCAAACAAAAACTCATCTGTTACAAAGACATTTCATTTTTCTAAACTTATTTCAACTCAAGACTTTTTTTGCATTCAATATGCACCATTCAAAGCCACATACTAAAATTTCAACCCTTTCTGACTTCATTTTCTATTTTTCATGCATTTAATGATTTTTTGACTATTTTAAAGTATTTCACAAACTAGTATTTCAAAAGAATCCAACTTGAAACTATTTAAATTTGAAAACCACTGCCACTAACAGAATATTTATAATTATGTTTTAACCTAAAATAAAAAGATTTATTAAAAAACTCCAACTATTCTAATAGCTAGTCAAAATATAAAAACAAATATAAATCTAAATAATAAAGGTTTAGAACCGGTTTCAACCACGAACCGCTGCTAAAGGTCCCTCCCCTTCCCGCGTGTTTTTTTGGCCGAAAAATGGATGAAATTGGTGACCATTAGAACCGGTTTGTGGCTGAAACCAGTTCTAAAGGACCATTAGCACTGGTTGCTGCTACAAACCGGTGCTAAAGGTCCATGGTATATATATCGGCATTGGCGTCAGTTCCGCCCACCACTTCAATTCGTCACACCACGCCGCCAGGCTGCTGCTCTTCCTCACCGACGCCGCCGTCGCCGTCCACGCCGCCAGGCTGCTGCTCGCCGCCGTCGCCTTCCCCGTCACCGTCACCGTCGCCCTCTCCAGCGTACGTCCACCTCCCCGCCGCCGTGGACATCGTCCGTAGTGGTCGAACTTTTGCTAGATGCGCGCCGCCGTGG
This sequence comes from Bromus sterilis, assembly GCA_950022295.1. Taxonomy (NCBI): domain Eukaryota; kingdom Viridiplantae; phylum Streptophyta; class Magnoliopsida; order Poales; family Poaceae; genus Bromus; species Bromus sterilis. The sequence goes on along the minus strand of OX465597.1, from coordinate 3,904,622 downwards.
TCGAACTTGCCGCCGGCCGTAGTCGCCGTGGCCATGGCCGTAGATGGTTGACCTCCCCGACCCGCCGCCGTGGCCATGGTCGTACGTGGCCGCCATGGTCGAACGTACTTGCCGCCGGCGCCCGTAGATGAAATTTTTGTTAGATAACATTAATAAATTGTTGATGCTATTAATTTGCTAGATTACTTGATATATGTGTTAGTGATATAATTGTTGCATTCATATATATTATGGTTCATCACTATTTTCTTCCTTTCTAGAATGTCGATGATTAAATTACATATTGGAGATGGGCCAATGAGGCACAATTTGTATTACTTCTCATGTTATATTTTTATAATTTTCATTATATTTTTATTACTTTGAATTAATTTTATAATTATGAACACATAGTATGTCTCATCCCAAGTGTGAGATTTGTCAAGACGACTCGGGTCGATGCAACGATACCGTGTTTGATGAAGCAGACACATACTTCTTCATCACGCTTAGGTCCTGGTTTCAAAATGTTTCGGTATGTAACTTGCACGACATGTTCTTATTATGGTGCATGCATGCATGACTTAAGTTTATGTTTATAACGTATCATTTTTTTCTAATTCAACTAGTGCATCCCTTGCGTTGCAAGACGCCACGTTTGTGACAAGATCAATATTCAAGATTTCGATGAAACTATTAGTAAAGAAGTTAACATTAAGACGAAACATTTCGTTCTTAAGGTTAAGATTTTTAATCAACCAAATGCCACATTCTTTGGCTGTTCAAAATGAGATGCATTATGCAAGACATATTCATTTCATGATAATATGAAAATAGCATTTGATCTTGGATGCCGCCGTCGAGGATCCAATGTTTTTCGTTATGATAAAATTTCGATGGAACTAGGCGACATGATTCCAGTTCGATGTTCATGTGAGTTTGTTAAACAACAATTTTGTTACTTCTACAACTTATTTTTCTTTGCTCCAAATGTTTGACAACTCATTTATAATTGTCAGCTTATGTTCTTGCCACGGAAGAAGTACATAATATTTTTGATTGTACCTTCTATAACAATGGCTTCGACCTAAGTATGAATGAACAACATGCATTTATCAAAGTTATTAAATTGGTACATTCGTATGCGAACTATTTAAGCGTTGGCCTTCCTTTTGGAACATATGTGCCATTTGTCCTTAAATTGGAGGACTATATGCTTAAATGGCCTAGCCTGGTATGATTTGTATCATTCTCTCTCAGTAGCCTATATCTTCTTCAAAAAGACATTTTATTAATTATACTCATTGCTAACTATGCTACTAATATGTATGTTCTTCAACAGAAGATACCGCAAACTTGTACGCCTAAATGGATGCTGGGATTTAAAGGCGAAGTTACAATTGTTTGTGCACGGCCTTGGACAGAACCTTTCCAACATGATTACTACACTGAAAGTGGATCAGATGGTTGTGTCAAAATCATAGCATGGTTAAAGATAGTGGTCCAGAAGAAGCCAAAACCTGGAGACAGGTTATTCTCTATCCTCTATCGTGGAGAATATGGACTTCTTTTTTGGGTTTATTTCTTGTTACCTTCGCGTGTTTGATTAGATCCTATATATTAGGAGTGAATTCGAAGAATTATGTCCTATATATATATTTAGTAGTAGTGTATCTGAAAAAATTAGGTTATCGAAGTTAAACTAGGAAAAATCTTTGTGTTGGATATAATGGCTTTCGTACTTGTTCTTATTGAAATTAAATTATATATTGTCCTATATATATGAGATGTGATCGATATATTTAGACTACATTGTCTGTGTGTATGAGATGTTGTGAAGCATATGTACCGAGATACACATCTTGTAAGTGTATGACGCAGGAACCGCTTGATATATTCATATATTGATCATCTTCGTTAAATAATAATATTGCGGAGAACCTTTAATTAATAATCCAAAAAACAAAACTATTAAACCCTTAAACCACGAAACCTTTAGAACCGGTTTATGTTACCAACCGGTGTTAAAGGTGCCCAAGCCCTCGCACTGCCGTGGAACCACGTGGCCTGGCTGGAGCTGGTTTAGAACCGGTTCGTGGGGAACCGGTTCTAAAGGCTTTACTCTTTAGCACCAAGCCTTTAGAACCGGTTTCAAAAACCGGTTCTAAAGGCACCCTAGAACCGGTTCTAATGACCTGTTTTGCACTAGTGTGTTCTGCCGAGTCACATGGGTCTAACTTGTAAGAAAAGATTGTTACAAATAACTAAGGATGCAAGATGATGTTTCGATGCAGAATGGGGAATGCAGAGGCTAGTAGAAGCCGACTTAGACCTCATATTTTCGCGTTGAGAGAGATTATTGGTTCAAGAGTCGAAACTTCTCTGTAAAACTGGCTTATATGACTAGCGTGCCCGGCTCTCAGGACTAAACTTGATAGGCATTTTATGTAAGCCCTCAAGGTTTAGACCAACTGGGTTCGCGTTAGTCATATGAGCTTGAGCTATACAGGCCGGACGGCGTGGGTGACCAATTCATGTATATGCCGGGATTTCTTAGGTTAAGAGTCGATGGGTGCCATCGAACTCCCCTACTTCTCCTGAATAAGTCATACACATGTGGAGTTTTACATATATATGCCGTCTTCTCAGTCGAGTGTCGATGAGTATCATCGAGCTCCCCGATTCGCCTGACTAAGCAATATACTTGCTCAGAGCCGATAGAGGGTTGATCAAGCCCCCAGGTATGTGAGAAAAGGTGTAAAAATATGTAATGTATGATGCAATATGGTGCAATATGTATTATGCAATGTATTTAAGCAATATGAAAAGACATGTAATATGAAAATTGACTTTATGCATAGGTGTGGTGAGAGTCGGTGCGACGAGAGTCGACTTTAGATGCGGCGAGAGGCTGTTGCGATGAAAATCGATTTTATAGCGAGAGCCTGTTGCGATGAAAATCGACTTTATGGCGAGAGCCTGTTGCGATGGAAATCGACTTTGTGGCGAGATCCTGTTGCGATGAAAATCTACTTTCTGGCGAGAGAATGTTGCGATGAAAATCAACTTTGTGGAGAGAGCCTGTTGCGATGAAAATCGACTTTGTTTAGATATGACGGTAGTCTATTTGCGACAAAAGTTGACTTTTTATTTAAATATGGTGATAGCCTAATGCGATGAAAATCGACTTATTAATGTTAGTATGGCGAAAGCCCATTGCGATGGAAATCGAATTTTATTATGGCGAAAGCCCAATGCGATGAAAATCGACTTTTATTATGGCGAAAGCCTGATGCGATGAAAATCGACTTTTATTATGGCGAAAGCCTGGTGCGATGAAAATCGACTTTTATTGAGAACAAGAATATTAAGGTCTGACTCTTATTGTGGACGGGTCCATGTTCTTGATCTCTTGTAATAGCACGAGCCGGCTGGGCCACCGTCGTACTGGTTTGCCTTTTGGATGCTTTCCTCGACTAGGCTTTTGTAATCTTGCATGAAGTAACACTGATCCCATGTATGATTAGTAGGGCGACCGGGTTTAGAGTGCTTTGGGAGAGTTTCTTGCATGGCTTTCCCGCAATCCCGATACCTTACTTCCTGCTGAAACGACTATTCGCAGTTCTGAGAATAATCGCTACCGTGTTTTTGTAGGTTGCGTCTGCGCTTTTTATTGCACGTTCGACTTTGGCTTGGGATTCCCCCATATCTGGCTTCATTAGACTCGGCATAGCGGACGAAGGAATCTACGAGTCCCCTCAGGTCTTCGGCCACTTCCTTTATGCGCTTTAGTGCGTTGGTTATAGGTGAAAGTCGGCGGCTTATTAACTTCTGGGGGCTGTTGTGCCGTGTTTGCTGTGTGATCCGGTCTTGAGCTTCTATGAGATTTTGATGTTCCCAAACTATCTCTTATTGCAACCTCGTGGCTTTTTCCTGGTATTCCTCTAGTTCCTGGTCAGAGTCGGTCTTGTTTCGACTCAGTCACTACCACACATTGGTGGTTCGTGTGTCTGAGTCGTCTGATGGATTCTGGACGTCATCGGTTTTGAGTTTTTATAAAACGGGCTCCTATCTTTTGAAGAGTGTCGCCGCTTATGTGTATCCGTTGTGTAGACAACTCCTTCCCGAGGGGATTTGAGGTAGGGAGAATCTGGATTTTACTCCTCTGGGTCAGATCCGAGTCCACCTTTTTTAATGGATCGAATCGACCTGGTGTCTTCATATTGATCTCCTTCTTTGTGTGAGTCGGCTTCATAAAGATTTTCTGTGTCGCCGTGAGTTGGGATCTCAACGGTGTGTTCCGGCTCTAGGGACCCGCCAATAAATCCTACGAAGGCGTGGTGAGGATCGGCGCTTGGCCGACTCATACTTTGTGAGTCGCTTATTAGCTGATAGGTGACTCCTGCGTTTTTCAGGCCGTAGGGTATGGAAGGATGCCGGCTTGAGGTATCCATGAAAACTTCATCTGGCTTTAGCTCAGATCTGATCGTTGAATCGGCTTCAGGGCCCCAAGTTGAGTCGTCGATGCAGATCTTTCCGCGCCGGCTTCTGGTGATCCGTCCGGCGACGAATCCCTCCATGCTTTGCAGACATCCCTCCAGAATCTCAACACCTGCATGCACAGGCCCCACGGTGGGCGCCAACTGTCGTGGGAAAGTCACTGCAGATGTTCGAAGAGTCGAACTTGACATGGGACCTTTGCTGCGAGGTGGATACGAGGAGAGAATCGACATGGACAAGAGACTCGGCGATTTACCCAGGTTTCATCCCCTCTTTGTCTCGAGGTAAAAGCCTACTCCTGCTTCTTATTATTATGGGTTCCAACTCTCGAATAGAGGAGTCAGTGGATCGATTACAAGAGAGTCGGTTCATAACCTTAGTCTCGAGGAGATCTAGGTTACGCCGAAAGTGTCTAGTCCTATCTTGGATTGAGATTGTTCTTGACCCTGGATCCTGTGGACCTCGGCTTATAAAGGCACCGGGTCCCGGGATTCCGCGAGTCCGACTCCGACACGAGGTGGAGTCCTATTCTACTTTACAAATATGCTATGTGCTATACAAGGTAAGTCGAATTCCTTCTATACGGCTTCAATCTTCTCGCTTGGCGCAGCTGGCCCGTGGCCAGGACTTCTTTCGTGGGCCTTCCGTAGGGGAGTCGGCCCATAGATCTAATGCCGGGTTATGGGCTTGGTTCATCCCCTTGACAGTCCCATGAAGTTCACTAGTGATGTCTCTCTCCCAAAATACGATAAAAAACAATGCGAGGTAAACAAATTACAGCTAGGCAATTGACAGGATTACGAACGCAACCCAATGCTAACTATGCGACAAATAAAAGAAGAGGCTCAAAAGAATGGGCAGTACGCCAAGGTAAGTAGACCGAAATCCATCTGAATCTACTACTAATCATCCACCTTGAGATATCTATCCAGAACATCTCGCTGGTATTAAGTTGCGAGCCCCACCAAAAGTGTAAACCCAAAGCAACAGACAACTTTATTAAAAGAACTTTGCGTAAAGTAAACAATCCTTGCACCCACAGGTACAAGCACCGTTGTTTTCCCCTGGTGGCAACAACACATCCCCTAGTTTCATGTTTCTGTAACTCAAGCTAGACATCGGGGGGCAAGAACCCACAATCAAGCAAAACGCTCCCTCTTGGAGTTATAATCCATCACTTGGACAAAGTAATAAAAAGCAACGGAGAAAATGCAAGAATTACTCAAGAACTCAAATATAAAAGGAGAAGAACCAAATATATTACTCATCACAATTTGAACATAGCCTCATAATCCATCAGATCCCAGCTAACTCAACATAGCAACAACAAAAGAATTACATAGGTGCCTCAATCATGTAGGGAAGCTCACGAGGACTAAGAAGTGAAGCACAAGATTGGAGAGAAGACATCACATAGCTAGTGATCATGGACCCATGGTCCAAGGTGGACTACTCACGGCTTATCCGGGAAGCGTCCATGGCGATGGAGAAGCTCCCGGAGATGAATCCTCCCTCCGGCAGGGTCCCGGGACAGGGTCTCCTGGCAGCCCCGATCTTGAAACGGCAGCGGCGGCGAAACAGAGAGGACATCGTGAAAAAGGGTTCTGCCCCGAGGGTTTTCGGAGCGAGGAGTAAATATAGGACAAAGCGGTGCCAAGGGGTGGACCAGGGAGTCCAGGCGCCCCACGGCGTGGACCCACCCAAGGCCGCGCCACCAGGGCGCCTAGGCCCCTGGTGGCCCATCTCCGGTCCTCCTTTGGTGATTCTGGAAGATTACTTCGCGCTGATTTTTTATATATTTTTACCGGAATTTATTGGGCACTTTAAGTAATGGGAAAACCTGAAATACAAAAACAGCAGAAAACAGGAACTGGCACTATGGTGCACTGAGTTAATAGGTTAGTCCAAATATGATCAAAAGTGTATAAAAGTGCATCAAAAGCATAGCAAAGTCACACAAAACATGCATGGAGCAAACATAAATTATAGATACGTTTGGGACGTATCACATCAATATGTGGATTTGGACACGTATGACATGATAGACACGCTGAATTCATTGTACTTACACCAGTTCAGAGTAGCCAAATTTGAGTTATAAAGTGAGTTTCTTTATACAAAGATGGAAGAGGGCTCTTGTCTTAGAACACACCTGGACAAGATGCATGAGATACATCTGAGCCTCGTAGATGACTTTGCCTATTAGACAACATATGAGTCTACGATATACACGGTGTTACACTTGCTTCCACCGAGTTATACATACCATGTCCATGGCTATGTCGGTAGAGGTGAAAGCTTCGAGTTCTCTGATTTCATGGATAGACTTCAGTATCTGGAGGTTGAACCCATTGAAGGAGAAGTTGTGGATGGAGAAGGTATATACTTGATATACTTGTTATAAATGTTTGTTCCCTTTATACAACATTTCCAGTTAATGAGTATCTAATAATTATTATGTTTTATGAAAACAGGACCCGCCGTTGCATGTACGGGAAGTGGTGAAATCGAGGATTGATGGCAACCAAGAAAGTTGATGGCCAGCATGGATTCCATCAAGACATCTATCATAGGACATACTTTTAGTATTAGATAAATCTTATGTAATCATTATAGTATGAACACTTAATTGAGTGTCTTGCATCTCGTGAGACAAAGTTATTCATGTAATGAGACAAGTCAGTTGTTCTGGTTAAATGAATAAAGTGTTCTTATATTTTGATTACGTCTTGATTTATATTATGACAGAAAGCATTTATAATACTACTATTAATGACAAGTGATATTCAATGTTTAATGATAAAGTTGTCTTGAATAGCAACAAGTCAAACGTCATGATTAGATTTAATTGCATGAAAAGTCATTAGATACATGATCTATTAACTTGTGCATTTATTATCTAATAAGATGGCTATTGACGAGCAAGTCATGTTTTTAATTGCATAAGATGAATTCATTATTGATGAAGTCATTAGATAAACGATCTATAAACTTATGCATTAAAGATGACCAATGACAAGGTTTTAGCAAGTAGAACTTGTGCCAATCATTATACATAAATGATGTACTAAATGGGCACGTGAGTTATCATTAAATACTTCATATGATTATTTGAACATTGTATTTAATTGAGATCATAAAACTGATATTCAGGAATCACAGTGTGAAGTAGAATACAAGAAAACCAATCACTACGCTATGATCTAAGTGATAAGCATTAAAATTGACATAATGGGAGACTTGTGGAAATTATACCACAAATTACGATGGAAGTTTAAAGTGCTAGAATACTTAAACCATTCATGGTCATAATAAACTATAGTATGGTCTAAATGTTCTTTCCCCTTGCACTAAAATTATTATCGAACAAGGTTGTTTAATTCATTAAGTTAAAAACACCCACTTCATGAATTAGGAAACGATCCCGAATCTAATGAGACAAGATAGCTCCATACGATGATAGCGTTAGAAAGTTTCTAAAGAAAGAATTTCTTTGTATTCAAGTTACAAGAAATTGAAATTACACGTTTTCCCGAATAGCAAAACTTGTATTGCTTGATTGGTAATGCGAGAAGAAGGTTCTCGGCACAGATCCAATGTGAGATAGTGGAAACTTTGACCGGGGTATTAGACCTTGCCTTCATAATATCAGAGTGATGCAACGGGAACATGTTCCGCTGTAACAACACTGTAAAAGGAGGGAATATGCCACATATGATGATCATGGTATATGTGTTGAAACCTTTGTTGAATTTAGAAGGTTATCATGAATACGTTCTGTACAGAACAATAATCATGAGTCTTCTTAATGAAATAAAAGGAATAAAACTTCAATAATGATTGACTGCGGAAGCGTAGGAATGCTTTAATCAATAAAATATTTCATTTATACTATAATTAGGCCATAGCCTAAAATTACATCTCCTTCACTTAGGATTTGAAAGTGAATTGCAATAGGCATGACGTAAGAGTACTTCGTTCAAAAGGATGGACTATAGTACCTCAAGACGGGAACCCTTGCCCTTGATTTGATCAAGTGATTTTGGAATGACCAAAATATTGAGTGGGCCTGCAGTTTCATGAAACTGAGTGGGAGCCTTGAAGACTTCCTAGAAACCTGGAATGCGGGGGCATTTTCTGAGTGGGAGCTTTGAGAGCATTATTGTTATGTGAGACATAAGAATAATATAGTAGCTTATTGAAAGTTGAACCACAAATATATGGGTATATGATGGATATATTTGATTGGGAGCATGATCATTGTCTCAAACATATATGCATCGATATATGTGGAGAATGATCTTGCATATATGTAAACATGCATTGATATATGTATATGAAGAACCGTCTCATATATGTATGTGCATTATAAGATATATGGAGCACAAGGCAGATAAAACGCAAGATTACAAGAATCTTCTTTTATGTGAAGTACTAACACATTACAGGTTGAAATCTATAATGATAGATTAAGATACGGATGATGAACCGAAGTAAAGGTTGGAATAATCTTCTAGACAAGAAACAAGTTCTTGTGGCTAGAAATTCTATAATAGATGAAAAATCCAAATATCACAAGCAATGTCTTTAATGGAAGAATAGGGATGCACCATGTACTTGGACATGTGATCTCATATGACTTATGACATATGATTCTACCATAAAACATGTGCTGTGAATCCAACAATAGAATGACTCAAAAGTTCTTGAAAGAAGAACAGATTCCGATGTGCTTTATGAGTAAAACAGAGAATTTGAATAAGGTCCATGCATTCGGTATATGAGGAACACTGAGGACAATACTCTAAACTATAGAAAGAATAATAGACTTGAATGTAATGCAAGATTACAATTGCAAGTCATATTATGGGTCTATATAAATTAGAGACATCACCAAAGATATGAAAGAAATGTGAGCCAGATATTCATGATTCAAAACACTACAAACATAAAAACTAGTTAAGAAAGTAGACGTATGGATAAAGTTTAGGGTAAAGAAGTTTAGACTTCTGGTTGAGTGTATTTCCTAGTATATATGACTATGGATAAGTCTTCTAAAGACTGAACCAAACGATCATTAGGGATTATTGTGAAATAATAGCCTTACTCTCCCGCAAAACTTATATCCAAACATTATACGATAATGGATGGTATATCAAACTAGTTGATCAATACCAGTTGCAAAGGAAACATACGAATCTGAATTAGTGCAGATCGTTGACGAAAAAACTTCCATGAGAAAGCATGATCAACGATCAGTTATATGATAAGATGATTATGATCAGTAAAATGCGGCTAGATTATTAGCACTCTAGTGCAAGTGGGAGACTGTTGGACATATGCTCTAGAGGCAAATAATATGAGATTATTCCAATATATCTAAGCAAGTTCATAAGCAGTTTCATACTGTGCTAGAACTAGTGTGTTATAATGATACAGGTGTGTTATAGAAACAACCAACGTTCCTAGTTAGCCTCTATATCAATAACTAGTTCACGGTCAACAAGATGATCGTGGTTTCGCGATCATCGACAATTAAGTCAATTGACTGTGAGGTCACCTCATTGGATGAATGACGCGATGAACATTACCCAACGTAAGCATTGCAACATGATCAATCTCATAAAGGTTCAGTGTTGTAATTACAGAACATAGTAGACCGTTCCTTAGACCGTGAGTACATGCATAATTTCTATCTTCTCAGATGCTTTGAGCTACAAGCCACCTCCTGACTGAAATATGCTAGCCATAACGGTATATCTTGGCTATTCCGATAAGATATGTTGAGGAGTATTGTTACATGAACAGGATTTGTCAATCCATGTAATGGAAAGGTGAGATTCCATCCGTAAAGCTGCGCAGCGTGTGACTAGGTCAGGGGGATGAATATCACAGAACGAGTAAATAAAGATTTGTCGGGAACGAGGTTGAACTAGACATTGGATGTCATTGATCGAATCTCGGACTAATCTAGGTCATTGAGAAAGGGAATGCTATATGACGTAAGGTCCAACCGGTTTTGATATCCGGAATGCACAGGGGTCATTATGGGCATCCAGGTCCTGCTGATGATCATTGACCGTAGCCTCATCTCAGTCATGATTGGAGTGTTCTCAGACCGTAGGTAACACACTTAAGGGATCGATGTTATTGGAGACCTTTTTCAGAACTATCGGAGTTACCGGAGAATAAAGGAAGCAGCACCGGAAAAGTTCCGGGTTGATCCGAAGGATGTTCAGAGTGAGCCGAAAGGTATTTCGGATCACCGGGAGATGGAATAATATGTTTTAGTTATTAATTAAATGAATTAATAATTAAAAATATTTTATTTATAATTAAATAGTGAAATGGGCCTTATTTATGAAAGAGGTCCATTAGTGGAAAATAAAGGGAATAAAAAAAGGGAGAGTGGGTGGAGCCATGGGCCCTAGGGCTCATGAGGGATGCGCCACCCCTCCCCCCTTGGCCGGCCAACCCCCCCCCCCTTGGCAATGGGATTAGTCCCACATTGCTAATGGAGGGAGGTTGGTTCCCTTATTCCTCTCATATATAGATGAGGTGGGTGCACTTATTTAATTAAGCCAAAAAATACAATAATTTGTGAGAAAATAAATATAACTCTGAATTGAGATCGGTTTTCTCCGGTCTTCTCCCCTTCCTCGTCTCTTCCACGGTGGGTTCCCCTTGTTTGGAGCCTGTAGTGGTATTTAGGCTTCTCTGCTACACGGAGGCTGTCGTGTTGCCGAAACTCCGGTTCCGGAGGTCTACTTCCGCCGCCTTTGCTGGATCAGAGAACGGAGGTCGTCATCAAGTTCCGTACGTATGCGAGTACTATGAGGTGCTACACGTGTGGCACTCCACCCACCCGGGTGCTAACACAGCTAGGGGGCTGTGTAATTCGTTCGACTACATAAACCATGTTTGCGGGGAGGTTTCCCGCGCAACGGACTACACCCCGAGGTATGTTATCCGCAACTCTCTCCGTTATAGTAATGCAACTAGCTAGATCTTGGGTTATGGGAAACGCTAGTTAGGAAAAAATGTGTTTTCTGCTCGGAACCCCAAACAGTTACCCCAAATGGAAGGTTATGATGTAGATAGCAGTAATTGCGCTCACGTGAGAGCATAAGGTTATCGAATCTAGGAGGATTCCGGTGACGACAAGTAGGTGGAAAACAAGCAACGCGCTGTTTGAGATATAACTTGGTAGCCTGGACCTGCACACAAGAAACAAATAACTTTTATACCAACGAGTATAGAGAGGTTGTCAATCTCTCTGGCCTTGTTGTTTACAAAGGCTAAACGCAAAGGATAATACTAATGCAACTGAAAAGAAATCAAGAAGTAAATAGTAGTGGTGTGCACTTATGATGAGAATATGGACTAGGGAGTCATGGCGCTCACTATTGAAGTCTATCACCCAAAAGACGATAAATAATTATGCCGAGTGAATAAATTATAGCTGGGAAATTGATAAAATTGTAAATTCACCGCAATGCTAATTATACTACAGAAAGTAAAAGTCTCAACCGTATAGGAATTATACCAAAACAAATAGATCGTTTATTCATGAGCATCTACTTACTAATCATCCACCTTGAGATATCTATCCAGAATATATTGCTGGTATTAAGTTGCGAGCCACAACTAATAATGATAAGTCAAAGCAATGGACAACTGCATTAACACTTTATGGGTAATCTAAGCAATCCTTGCAACACACAGTCATAAGAACCGTTGTTTTAGCCATAATGGCAACAACAATTCCCTAGTCCCATGTTTTTGTCACTCAAACCGGACATCAGGAACCATGAACCCATTATCTAGCATAACGCACACTCTTGGAGTTACAACTTACTACTTGGCCAAAGCAACAAACTGTAACGGAGAACATGCATGACTACTCAAGAAAACAATATAAAAGAGAACTAAATATATTACTTCGATGAACTGAACATAATCTCATAATCCATCTGATCCCAACAAACATAACATAACAACATGGAAATTATAACATATATGCCTTGATCATATTAGGCAGCTCACAAGGTCTAATCAATGAAACACAAGATTGGAGGGAAGCTATCAACTAGTTTGCTGCCCGGAGGCAATCATTGTGATGTAGGGGCCTTCGGAAATTAATCCTTTCTCCCGCAGGGTGCCGGGATAGGAACTTCTGCTGATCCATATCTTGGAATCACGGCGACGGCGGAACACTGGCGTAGATGGTGAAAATATAGGCCAAAGGGGGACACCAAGGGGTGGCACACCTGTCCAGGCGACCAGGGGCGCAACCAGCCCCTAGCCGCGTCGTGTGGCTGCATGGCCAAAGGGTGGCCCCCCTCTGGCTTCCCTTCGAGCTTCTGGAGTCTTCCGGTAAGTTCAAATTTCTGGAATATTTTTGGATTATTTAGGCGATGTTGATTTTTCAGATTTTTTCTGCAGTGCACGGACAAAAACAGACAGAAACTAGCACCGGGCACTAGGTTAATTTTTGGCCTAATTTTTCTTCTGATGATCGATTCAACCTCTGATTAAGAAGATAGGTTAGTCCAAAATATGATCCAAATGGTATGAAAGTGCATCAAAACATGTAACAATGTCACAAAAAGAAGCATGGAACGAGAATTTTTTTATAGATACTTACGGACGTAGCAGTCACTAACATAACACTAAAATCTTGGCCCCACTTGGCAGTGAGTAATTAACCCACTAACTAATATAGAAAATTAACAAAATATAATTAGGTGATTAGTTTTATTAATAATTACGTTAATCAATTGAAAAAGGATTGAAATTGAGAATGGGCATGGCTGACGTCGGTATCGGAGCTCACCCGGAGCTCCCCGCTGCTGGCCGGATCTGGCCGGATCCAGCTGGATCTGACGACGCGGGAGGTCGGCGTGATCTCACTAAGCGTCATGGGGAGCAACTCGCAAGTGGCACTGGGGAGGAGGGAGGCCACGACGGCGCTAGGGGAGCAGGAGGGAGGCCACGACGGTGCTGGGGGAAGAGGGAGGTTGCGACAACACTGGGGGACAGGTGCTGGGAGAAGAGCAGGAAGGCTGCAGCGGCACTAGGGGAAGAGGAGGGAGGCCACAGTGGCGGTCTTGGGAGGAGGAGGAGTGTGGCCAGTGGTGCTGGGGGAGAAGGAGGGATGATGCGGTCTCGAGCTCGGGAGGAATAGAAGAGCGGCCGACGGCGAGCTCGGCAGGAGGACGAAGATGGGCGCTTGGAAAGCTGGCACTGGCGGCTTGTCAGCCGGTAACCTATATTCGGGGATGGGGAAAAGGATAGGGAGAGATAGGGGACTTTTTCTTTTGTTTTTTTGGTTGGGCCCTCCATGTAACTGAGAGAGGGAGGATTTTTTTACATTTCTATATGGTGGGTCCCATATGTAAGTGACATGTGTAGAGAGGGACAAAAATGTTAAAGAAACGACCAATTAACGGTCAATGCCCTTTGACTGGAAGGAAACAGTATGGAAGAGTATTTCTATAAGTGCAACAAACGGAAGAGGGGAAAATTTGAGCATGCTCCAAAATGAGGCGTAAATGTGAGTAGTGGGCTCGAGTTAGGGGCACAGATGTAATTATGCTATGTGTGTGTGTTCGTTCTTTAGCTAGTTCTAAAGAATATCTCCTAGCAAAAAACAACATATAACAATAAACAAATAATATGCATGTACATTGCAGGTCTTATGTAATATATTAGTACACAATTTATACTCAATTAATAAGGAAAAAGTATAGTAAAAAATATTATTCAAGGTAGACTCAAGTTAGTAAGCCGCATGAAAAAAATGCATTTTGCTTGGTAACTAAGTAGAGATATGAAACTATACATGTTTACACCAAGAAAGAGGGTTATATGTGTTTTATATACATACAATACTCATTGAATATTAACACATACTTTGTTAATAGAAGGACAAGACATAATCCTCACAATCATTTCACTACATACACCTCGCAAATAGAATTTCTACATTTTGCATATGACATATCTATGCAACAATTTATAGTACTAACTTACCATGTTTCTGTCAACCAACTTCCAAATGTATTCTAGTAAATTTTAGAAACACCGCATTCATATATAGTCTTTATACAACTAAGTAAGCGGCAATCACATGATATGATTATAATAACATCATATGATCAGAGTATAACCATAACTAAGATAAAACCTCACACGTAGGATGTTGCTTGAGCTGAATTTTGTAAATTCTAGAGCAAATTCCCTCAAGGGCCTATAAATGTGAGAAATTTCCCAATATGCAAATGCCACATAGAATAATTTGTCTTCTTAGTAATCAATAACTTAACTTTTTTACAGCTAATCATTTCTGAAGTTATGAGATAAAAAACTCAATGCAAGTGACTAATGTCTACATATAATTATAAGAATACTGATATAAGTTATAATATTTATACTAAATACTTACACTTTCACACATCACATTATCAAACTATTTATTTTTATTTACATTACATTTAGAATATAATCACTACTATTATATTTTCTGATAATTTTGTTGGAGGTATGATAACTCAAGAGTTCATAGTTATATAATTCAATTTCAGCGACAAAAATACAATATTGCTAATATTTACCACGCTTTCTAATATAAATTATATTATTTCCTCAATTTTAGAGCGGTACATTAGCATAATTGTATTTCATTTAAATTTGAATAGGATACAAAGTCACAATCATCAATATAATAGTCTTTTCCACTCATACATGTAATAGTATTCTTATATATATATATATATAATTGAGTAATTGAATATCTGTATAGAGTGTTCTATATAGTCAAAATTTGAAATAAAAGTTTTGTAGAGTAGGATTATCTAGATTAGTTATGCTACTAGAATTTTCTTGAGTGTATGAATGTGTCAATAAGTTGTTTGTTTTTATTACAATCATGGCATGCTAGTCTGTGTTGGTCATTTTCGAAAAATGCATGTGCTCGTGTCCTTGATGATTTATAATATTTAGTTAGTATTGATACGTCCCAAACGTATCTATAATTTCTGCTTGTTCTATGCTTATATGAGTGATATTGCTATGTGTTTTGCTACACTTTCATACCTTTTTCAACATTTTTGGACTAACCTACTAACTCAGTACACCCAGTGCCAGTTTCTATCTGCTGATGTTTCTGAATTGCAGGTTACTACCCATATTTATAGTGCCAGAAAAATTCCACCAAAAATAATATAAAATCAGCATTACAGAAGACTCCAGACGCCCGAAGGGGGTCCGGAGGGAGTCCACCCCCCTCAGGCGTCCAGGGGGCACGACCCCACCCTAGGCCGCGCCAGGAGGCCGCCTGGAGGGGTGTGGCCTCCCTTGGTGCCCTCCTTCGACCTAGATTTACTCCCCCTGATACGTAAACCCTCGAGAGGCACTTCTTTTCGCGATATTTTCCACTATTCCGCCGCCGCCGTGATTCCAAGATCGGGATTGCCAGACGAACCTGTCCCGACACCCTGCCGGATGGAGGATTGATCTCCGGGAGCTTCTCCACAACCATGAGCGCTTCCAGGATGAGACGTGAGTAGTCCACCTTGTACCATGGGTCGATGACCAGTAGCTATTTGATGTCTTTTATCCAATCTTGTGCTTCACTTCTTAACCCTTGTGAGTTGCCCTACATGATCAAGGCACCTATGCAATATTTCTGCTGTTGCTATGTTATGTTTGCTGGGATCCAATGGATTATGAGATTATGTTCATATTGTGATGAGTTATATATTTGGTTCTTCTTTTATATATTTTTTCTTGAGTATTCTTGCATGTTCTCCATTGCTTTTTATTACTTTGGCCAAGTAGCAGATTGGAACTCCAAGAGGGAGTGTTATGCATGATTGTGGGTTCATGCCCTCCACTATCTAGCTTAATTGACAGAAACATGAGACTAGGGGATGTGCGGTTACCACCAGGGAGAAAACAATTATGCTTGTAACAGCGGTTGCAAGAATTGTTTACCTTACGCATAGTGTGTGAATGCAGTTGTCTGTTGCTTTGGCTTTACACTTTGGGTGGGGCTCGCAACTTAATATCAGTGAGATGTTCTGGATAGATATCTCAAGGTGGATGATTAGTAAGTAGATGCTGATGAATAAACGGTCTACTTGTCTCGGCGTACTGCCCATACGATTGAGCCTCTAACTTGCTTGTAGCATAGTTACCATTGTGGTGCGACAATGTAAACTTTTCGTGGCAATACTTGTAGCAAGAAATATTTGTAGCAAGAAACTACTGCGACAAAACTTACTTTGGTGGCAATAAACTACTGCGACAATGTAAACTTTTCGTGGAAATACTTTATTTCAACAAAACTTACTTTGGTGGCACCAAATAGTTATTGCAACGTGCAAAAAAATGTGGTGCCAAGTTATTGCAACAATATAAAGTTCTCTGTTGCAACATCCTAGTGCAACAAAAAAGGTAGGCATGGCGACTGAGATTTGACGCAACACTATTTTTCGTGGTGCTAACATGTGGCAACTGAAAGAGGGTTGTGGCAATAGCCTATTGCAACCATAAAAATACAAGCATTTAATTACAATATTAAAAACCATATGGAGAATATGTCGATTAATAAAAATCATAATTCTCGTAAAAATATCCATCAAATGAAACACAAATACTCCTATAATTTAGCCATGTTCATTAAGTGCCAAGACTAAACAAAAATGATCTAGAGTCCAATCCAACTAATTCTTCGGATCCTGCAATCAAGAAAATAAAAAAATAGTACTAGTTAATGAGTCCAACATAACATACGCCGTACAATTATTCCAACCCCATTGCTAAACTATCTTGGGTAATACTGTGTCAAAGCATCTTGTAGTTACGCATGGTTGCGGTGAGCATGCGATGACGATTCATCAAGGGTACACATGTTATTAGCAGACACTGGAGTGTGAGATTGTTCTTGAGTTCCTGTAAGAGATTTAGCAGTCTTAAAGATTTAGCAATTTAACCCATACCAGGATTTTATGCATTATAGCAAATGCTACAGACAGCTTAAGTGACATAATTTTTTTACCAGACCTGGGTTTTCCACGTTAGTTTGTGTATGCTGTTATACTTTCCATCCTTCTTAAGAGAACAAAGCCTTTCCTTACTGCAAACAAAAACAATCAAGGGATTTAGCATTAACAAAGCATTCATGTTGTGCACCATTCAGATAGGTGATTATGAAGCAAGGATGTTGTCTACCAGCAGCATCCTGCATAGAATTCATGATTGTGCCCTTGTGTAGGTAATACCAGAATTTGAGTCAATAAGAACAAATGCAATACGTAAAACAGGCATTAAATCTAATCAGTTTAACAAAAATTTAAAAAGTGTGAACTATTAGTCCGTCTGTTTGAAAACTGCCAGGCTCTCCCATGTTTACAGACCAAGGAAAATTGAAATCTGAAGAAGAGCTAATTAGAAATGATCAAATGATCATACGTAACCCTGTTAAACTTCATGGTACAACCACTTAGCCCTATTCCAAATCATTAAAGTAGGTGTGGATAGTAAACATTGCATTGAGACGTTGATTGTGGAAAGAA
Source organism: Bromus sterilis (assembly GCA_950022295.1). NCBI lineage: Eukaryota > Viridiplantae > Streptophyta > Magnoliopsida > Poales > Poaceae > Bromus > Bromus sterilis. Next base: position 3,886,563 of record OX465597.1, on the reverse strand, counting down.
GATTCTGAGGACAGAGACAGTTAGATAAACTCCTGAGTATGACATACTGATGCTTTACAATATGATAAACTCCTGCGTATTGAACCTGCTAGGGGGCATTTCAGAAACCATTAAACTCAGTTCAGAACACTATCTAAACTGAAGAGTGCCTTCAACAAGATTATCTTCTAGTTGCACTGATGTTGCTACTTGCTACATGCCGAAGCAAACTTAATTTTCCAAACACAGGAACTTAGTACTTATCTTTTAGAGATAAAACATGTGAACCAAAATGGGGCGCTGAAATTCTAGTACCAGCATGGCCGAGGACACTGAGACGGGGCCGGCGTCCGCGGGCGCGGAGGAGAGGGAGGACTGCTGGAGCACGCGTGGACCTTTTGGTTCGACAATCCGCAGGGGAAGTCGAGGCAGCACCATCCACCCCATCCACACCTTCTCCACCGTCGAGGACTTCTGGAGGTTCTACGATGGGAGGAGATCGGGAGAAAGTATAACCTGAAACATTCTCCGTGCAGTTGAGTCCGGTGTGGTTCGCTGTGTTGAAGACTTTAGCACGGAGGAACCAGGGACGAGAGCTCAGATCCAATCGCCCCGTGAAGTCGCCGTGATTTGGTTTAGAATACTATATTATCGTGGGTAGTTAGGAAGGGTGTTTAGCGGGAAGGTTATATTAGACGCTATTTTTTGGTGGAAACAAAAAAAGTCGGAGGGAGACTACTAATTCGGGGCCTTTTAGCGGGAATGTACAATAGACCTAAATTAGGTGGTGGGAAAGTAATTCCTTTTGGAGGGAATGTTTAGAATAATGAAATAAACTGGAAATATAATATTTCAAAGCAATATGAAATATACATGCCGCTAAAAATAATATTATAAAAATTGTTTGTATAAAGTTATTTTGTGATGAAAAAGTCATCAAACCCGAGAATCGTGGAGGAGCGATCCGGTGCCCTCCCCTCCAACGTTTACGCCGTCTATATTTGTATATTTCTTATTTATACATTGTTTCCCGGTTATTTAGTATACATGTAGGGCACATTTGGTTGATTTCTCTGTGGAGTATGCGTATAAGATCAAATCTGTGAGAAAGCAATTTACGCTCGGTGTTTGGTTGCCTGCATGTGTGATGATTAGGAGTTAAGGACTACAGTAATTACAGTACATGCACACGCTGCCGGTCGGCACCACCGATGCCGCCTCAAATGGCGCGTTTCGGACACTCACCGCCGCGTATGTACATCACGACACGTCAGAGCAATCCAATAGCGCTTCACCGTCCAGAGAAGAACGTTATCGAGAGAAACTACAGGGAAAAGAGCCTAGCGGTGTCCGGACTAGAACGATCTAGCCCGAAGAGAATTAGGGGCGCGTGGAATTTAGCTGGGGCGGCCTTGGGGTTTTTCTGGTATAGTTTTGGGGCTACCCCTGCCCCCCTATATATAGGTGGAACCTTGGGGTCGCAACTAGGGCGATGGACCTCCCCAAAGTCGGTTTTGGCCACCAGGAGGAGTCCAATACGGATTCCAATCCAAAACGCCACAGACTACATCGTCGAGGGGGAAAACACCAGTGCCCCTGGCGTTTTTCCTTGCCCCCCAAGGAAAGCCTCTTTTCCACCGACCTACGGCCTTGTGGACCTTCCTATTTGGCCTAGCTTCGGTTTCCGCGTATTGGGAAGTTCTATAACCCTCCGATTACTTCCATAAGCTTTTAGGAACCTCCTGGACCCTCTCAGAACTGTCCCAAAACAATTTCCTGATGTTTTGTAATCTTCCAACAAGTATCACCGAATGTCTTATGTCCACTCAAGACCCTTTTTGAACATTCCAGAATTAACCGAGATTGTTCTTAAATATTCTGAGACCATCTGGTACCACCTAGAACACTTCTAGTGCTACCCATAACACTTTCGACTATGATAATTCTCATTTCTCTTTTCATCTCCTAGTTCTCTAACAAATTACTACTCGTTAAGTGTGTGACCCAACAGGTTCGGTATTATACAGACATAACTTGGAACGCCTTTCGGACGTAAGACAACAACCTTTTGTCAATAGTCAATAATCAACAGAAGAGGCCATGGACACCCATGTTGACTCGCGCACATACACGAAGAAGCTTCGAGTGAACCTTTATATTTAGTCATGTACCATTCCCTTTACTTCGTGATATATGACAAAGTCAGAGGAGAGAAGTTCGGCACCTATGTATAGCAACTTCTTAAACACAAGCCACTTGTTATCCTCTTTGCTCGTTTGGCCCATTTAGTCGTTATCGTAGTCTAGTACCCCGTGACTAAGTCACATTGCGTCTAGCCAGACTATAATGGATACCGTCATACCGAGTGGGCCCGAAGTAAATATCTCTTCATCGTGAAGGAGCAAATCCCAATTTCAAACTGTTATAAATGCTAGACATACTATTGGATGCACCTTAGTATATATCTCTTCATCGTGAAGGAGCAAATCGTGAAGGAATATCTCTTCATACTATTGGATGCACCTTAGACATACTATTGGGCCCGAAGTGGCACCGAAGTAAATATCTCTTCATCGTGAAGGAGCAAATCCCAATTTCAAACTGTTATAAATGCTAGACATACTATTGGATGCACCTTAGTACTTATCTTACTACTGTCTAATTACGAACAGATTTATCTCAGAACAAAGTGCATCTCCCTGCATGAAGCAATTTGATACTCTCATGGCCTATGGAATTACGAATATGATAACACATCATGATATGGCTTATAAAATAGTAACGATGTAATCTCTAAGTATATCATTCATTATTGTGTTCGGTTCAACATCACTCTTCTGCTAACAATATGTTCTTATTGCCATCGACATCCCTGTTACAATAACGAGGTCAATGATTAAGAAATCGTAATCATCAGTTAGCACATGATCTGGTCTTAGAGGCTAAACCAGGAACTCTTGGTGTTTACATTTCCAGAAAAGGAAATTAGTTTTCTTATGAATCTCATAATCAAGACCATTGCAATTATAACACATAAATACAAACATTAATTATGAACTTGAATATTAATAATAACACAATTTATTACTACCTCTAGGGCATATATCCAACAGCGGAGCACGAGCGGAGGAGGTCGGGCCGGGGAGAAGTGAACAAGGCCAACCGCCAGCAGAGAAGGCCGGGCACGCGGAGGTCTTCCAGCATCGCCTAGAGTCCGTCCGAGAGCGGCACGACGCCCCGACGACCTCAACTGCCCATCCTTCTCCATCGTGTTCGGCCTTCGGAAGTCGCACACCACCGTCATGTACCATCGCGGGGACGAGGCGGCAGCCAAGCCTATACGCCGGCATGAGCTCGAATAAGATGTGCTCGGTCGGAGGAGGCCGGGGGCGGGGACGAGGCGGCTGCCAGGGATGGGGACGACATGGCTTTGTTTCGTCGCCGTCGCGATCCCTAGATCCGGATCACATGTAAAATTTCATACATGATATTTTATTTGCAAATTACTTCACATGGATGATTTAAGTAGTTATTGGTCATAAGAAAAATAAAAATAAAATCAAATTCTGAGTGGTTAATTCGGTGGTCAGTGTAGGGCTGAAATCAATAAATTTCCTAGCCGAAGGGCAATCCGCGCGAGAGCAGCTGTGTCCTCTAAGGCCCTGTTTGGGACTACTCAGCTTCACTAAAGTTAGCTTCACTTCGCAAAATTCATTTTGAAGCAGCTTTATATAACAGTTGTAGTTTTATTAAAGATTTTTTTTATTATGTTTGGCTTCCATCTAACTCCAGCTTCAAGAATAGAAAATTTGGTGGAATAGATCTATTTGATTGGATGATGAAGGGGTATCCACTTACTGGTGGGTAATTTCCTCACAACTCCAACTTCCAGATTTTATCTGGAGCACCCTTTGAAGAGCTTCACAAAAAACTGGGAGTTGTACCCCAGATTCTAGTTTTTTTTGCGGAGCGCCATATCGTGAAGTTACCCTGTTTGGCTTGCGTTTCTTGAAGCAGAGCTAGATTTTAAGGAGCGGAGCAGTCCCAAACACACCCTAATTGGCTGAACGTACGCACCCATGGATCGCGCATATGAATTGTTTGGTCTTCCAATATCCAACGGCTGGCACAAATTCCCTCTTCCTCTCTTTTATCCCCACCCCGCAGCCGTCGGCATTTCTTCCGCCGAGGAAGCAGCCGTGATTCCTTCCTCAGTTCCTCCCTTCGCAGGATCTTCAATCTCCAATAGCCAACTTCCTTGGACCTCTGCCTTCCTTCCTCCCGGATCCAGCAGGTTTCTTCCTTTATCTGACCGAGGCGCTCCGAGGATGCATCTGGTGCCGCGACGTCCAGGCCACCCCCTCACCGTCCGGTGTCGCGCGCTGGCAGGCCGGGAGGAGTGCCCCGAGCCCCTGACCCGTCACTGGAGAGTAGCGCCATGGTCGGCGCACGGCGCTGCAACGAGCGGCGGCGGCCGTAAGTACACGGCGCCCGTGACACGATTTATCGTGGAGCCCCTAGCAGTGGTAGCTGGCGCCGATCCACGGTGTTCCCGCATGTGTGCCCGAGGTCAACAGCGCAAAGGGAACGATGTGGCGACGTTCTCATACAGGATGTCGTGCGAGTGCTACTTCGCTTGAGCGGCGAAGTGGACGCAATCGAGGTCACCTGCGTTGCGCCGCCAGCGAGTTTACTGTACGTGGCCGTGGATGTAGAGGGGTCTAGTGGATTGTTCGTAATTTTTTTTCTGGGATTCTTTTTGATTTTCCTTCCTTTGTAATTTTTTAGTGTACTTTTACTAGTTTTTTTATACAGTACTTTAGTTGATATCAGCACGTAAAATGTGACAATCAAAAACATACCATTTTAATTGTGGGCATATCTCTCCTAGTCTTCGAGATACTATATCTTTTCAGGTGTGAGTTAAACCACTGGACAACTGCATGCTTCTTGCAATGTAGGAATAAAAAACATCTTAGTATATCCTTTCGTATGCAAATGGCTGCAGGGTGAATTTGCATTGTTTTATTTATAATAAATTCATAATATATATATATATATATATGTATATATAAATTATAGACGTGTGTTATAAATGATAAATAAACAATATTCATGCATCCATTTAAAAACCATATAATTGAAAATGGACGGTGAGTTTTTGGTTACCTCATCATATAACATTATTTGATATTTTAAACTTTTATCTATATTCATGAATAAACATTATTTCAATTGTATCTTAAATATGAATGACCTATCGTGTAAAAACATTTTCATATATGAATAAAAGTTAGCCTAAAAAATATGAATTTCAATTATGTTTTCGCATTTAATAAGTTAATACTTTTGTATTAAAGATTAATAGTTTTTATTTTAAGTAAATACTTGAATAACATGCAATTTTATTTATTATTTATATGTACGTTATTTGTAACACGTGCGCTGACAACTCCTACGTACGTCTATGGTTGAATGTACCATATTGGAACGTTCGAACTAGTTGTAGCATCCCCGCATAAAAGAACAAGTTGTAGCATTAGTTTTGTGTATTTTATAAGTTTAGGAACCAAACTGACCATATAACCCAAATTTAGGCACTCGTGTTGAATTTAGCTCTAAAAAGTATAATAAATAAAGAAAAAAGAGCGATGGGACACTATAGGGAACATTGTTGCAATATCTTGTTCTTTTTCACAACACTAGGAATTGTTGCAATATGTTGTACATACTACCATGGATGCACAATTTGTCGAAATATGTAACAGTTATTGCAACACAATGGAGGTGAGGCATAAAGCCATCAAATTACAACCAATACATGTTTTGTTGCAATACGAAGCCATTGTTTTTGCAACAATATGCATGACTAGCGCCACATTTCAGAATTGTTGCAATATATATTTGAATATTACCACAAAGATTTATTTGTTGCAATACCTAGTCTCTATTGCAACAAAATGATTAATTCATGCAACGCGGTGCAACAGTCGCAATATCACTACCATATTACAACGCTGATACAGCTTGTGGCAATACGTGGCTTCTATTGCAACAAAAGGAGTACTTAGCGCGAGGAAATGAAATTGTGGCAATATGTAGATCCTATTACCATGAACTCGGATTTTGTGGTAAAAGTTCATATTATTGCAACAAAAGATAGTTGTAGCAATATATTTTGTTGCAATAGACCGAAATTCTTGTAGTGCTTCTACTGTACTTTGGAGGATATCAAAGGTGAGCATCCTTTGCCCGGCTTTCGTGAAAGTCGGCATGAGTTCCATGATAGCCTGAACCTCTTCCCTAAGGCGTCTCATCAGAAGAAGAACGAAGCAATTATTGCTCGGATGAAGGCCGTGCTAGCCCAAGGGCTTATCGGAAGAGACTTAACCAGGTGCTGGGTGATGGCTTCTCGCCCCTTCGTTGGTTACCCCAAGTGGAAGGTTGAGATGTAGTGCAGCAGCAGTTTTCCCTCGGTGAAGATACCAAGGTTTGTCTCCAGTAGGACTCCAGAGATGATAAGTAGGTGCCAGCGGCGCAACTGACGCGGACCTGCAATCAGACACAGATAACTTTGTTCCCAACGAAGTTCAGAGAGGTTGTCAATCTCTCCGGTCTTGTTGTTCACAAAGGATAAAACGCAAGGGATAATGATAGCAAATAAAAGCAGTAAAGTAAATATAGCGTGGAAACAGTAATGAGGATATGGACCGGGATACGTGATGTTCACTAGTGATGTATCTCTCCCAAAAGACGATAAAACTGTTATGCGAGGTAAACAAATTATAGAAGGGCAATTGACAGGATTATGAACGCACCGCAATGCTAACTATGCTACAAAAGAAAGGAAGAGGTTCAAAAGCACGGGCAGTACGCCAAAATAAGTAGACCGAAATCCATCTGCATCTACTACTAATCATCCACCTTGAGATATCTATCCAGAACATCTCGCTGGTATTAAGTTGCGAGCCCCACCCAAAGTGTAAACCCAAAGCAACAGACAACTGCATTAAAAAGAACTTTGCTTAAAGTAAACAATCCTTGTAACCGCGGTCACAAGCACCGTTGTTTTCCCCCTTGTGGCAACAACACATCCCCTAGACTCATGTTTCTGTCACTCAAGCGTGTCATCGGGGGGCATGAACCCACAATCTAGCACAACGTTCCCTCTTGGAGTCACTACCTACTACTTGGCCAAAGCAATAAACAGCAACGGAGAACATACAAGAATTACTTAGGGACAAAAATATAAGAGATAAAAACCAAATATATTACTCTATCACAATCTGAACATAATCTCATAATCCATCAGATCCCATCAAACTCAACATAGCTACAGCAGAAATATTACAAAGGTGCCTCGATCATGTAGGGCAGCTCACGAGGTCAAAACAATGAAGATCAAAGAGGGGAGGAGAACATCACATAGATACTGATCACGGACCCATGGTCCAAGGAAAACTACTCACAAGACATCCGGGTAGCATCGATGGTGGAGAGGAGACTCCCGGAGGTCAATCCTCCCTCCGCCAGGGTGCCGGGAAGATGTCTTCTGGTGCTCCCGATCTCGGAAGCGTGGCGGCGGCGGAACAGAGGCGAGTTTGTGGAATAGGGTTCTTCTTCTGGAGTTTTCCCGTGACGGGGGATAAATAGGCGAAAGGGGGCAGCCAGAGGTGGACCAGGGGCCCCAGGCGCCCCCCCTGGCGCGGCCAGGGGTGGGGCCGCGCCGGGTGGCCGCCTGGGCCCCCTGGCTCCCCTCTAGCCCCTCCCGGGCTCTTCTCGAAGCTTCCTGTACTCTGATTTTTCCTGGAATTTTTCTGGCACTTTTTATATGGGGAAAAACTGAAATAGAAAAACAGCAGAAAACAGGAACTGGCACTGGGGTGCACTGAGTTAATAGGTTAGTCCAAATAAGATCAAACATGTATGAAAGTGTATCTAGATCATAGCAATATCACACAAAACATGCATGGAGCAAGCATAAATTATAGATACGTTTTGGACGTATGAACATCCCCAAGCTTAATTCCTGCTCGTCCTCGAGTAGGTAAATGATAACAGAATAATTTCTGTGGTGACATGCTAGCAACCATAAAAGAACTTTGAAAAGTAAAGCAATCAAGGTTAGAGATTCAATTCAAGTCATAACATGCAAGGGTCTATATTAGCATTGAAGCAAGTAATAAAAGAACATTAGGTGCAAGAGCTCTCGCTGTCCGTGACTCGAATGTCTCCAAATGGTGTTTGCGTGCAAGAATGGGGATAAGGAATACGAGAAAAAAGTATTTTTGTGTTGAGAACTCAATCTACTAAAGTTTCAGGGGGATGAATATCACGGAACGAGTAAATAAAGATTTGTCGGGAACGAGGTTGAACTAGACATAGGATGCCATTGATCGAATCTCGGACTAATCTAGTATCATTGAGAAAGGGAATGCTATATGACGTAAGGTCCAACCGGTTTTGATATCGGGAATGCACAGGGGTCATTATGGGCATCCAGGTCCTGCTGATGATCATTGACCGTAGCCTCATCTCAGTCATGATTGGAGTGTTCTCAGACCGTAGGTAACACACTTAAGGGATCGATGTTATCGGAGACCTTTTTCAGAACTATCGGAGTTACCGGAGAATAAAGGAAGCAGCACCGGAAAAGTTCCGTGTTGATCCGAAGGATGTTCAGAGTGAGCCGAAAGGTATTTCAGAACACCGGGAGATGGAATAATATGTTTTAGTTATTAATTAAATGAATTAATAATTAAAAATATTTTATTTATAATTAAATAGTGAAATGGGCCTTATTTATGAAAGAGGACCATTAGTGGAAAATAAAGGGAATAAAAAAAAGGGAGAGTGGGTGGAGCCATGGGCCCTAGGGCTCATGAGGGATGCGCCACCCCTCCCCCCTTGGCCGGCCAACCCCCCCCCCCTTGGCAATGGGATTAGTCCCACATTGCTAATGGAGGGAGGTTGGTTCCCTTATTCCTCTCATATATAGATGAGGTGGGTGCACTTATTTAATTAAGCCAAAAAATACAATAATTCGTGAGAAAATAAATATAACTCTGAATTGAGATCGGTTTTCTCCGGTCTTCTCCCCTTCCTCGTCTCTTCCACGGTGGGCTCCCCTTGTTTGGAGCCTGTAGTGTTATTTAGGCTTCTCTGGACACGGAGGCTTGTCGTGTTGCCGAAACTCCGGTTCCGGAGGTCTACTTCCACCGCCTTTGCTGGATCAGAGAACGGAGGTCGTCATCAAGTTCCGTACGTGTGCGAGTACTATGAGGTGCTACACGTGTGGCACTCCACCCACCCGGGTGCTAACACAGCTAGGGGGCTGTGTAATTCGTTCGACTACATAAACCACGTTTGCGGGGAGGTTTCCCGCGCAACGGACTACACCCCGAGGTATGTTATCCGCAACTCTCTCCGTTATAGTAATGCAACTAGCTAGATCTTGGGTTATGGGAAACGCTAGTTAGGAAAAAATGTTTTTTCTGCTCGGAACCCAAAACAGTTACCCCAAATGGAAGGTTATGATGTAGATAGCGGTAATTGCGCTCACGTGAGAGCATAAGGTTATCGAATCTAGGAGGATTCCGGTGACGACAAGTAGGTGGCAAACAAGCAACGCGCTGTTTGAGATATAACTTGGTAGCCTGGACCTGCACACAAGAAACAAATAACTTTTATACCAACGAGTATAGAGAGGTTGTCAATCTCTCTGTCCTTGTTGTTTACAAAGGCTAAACGCAAAGGATAATACTAATGCAACTGAAAAGAAATCAAGAAGTAAATAGTAGTGGTGTGCACTTATGATGAGAATATGGACTAGGGAGTCATGGCGCTCACTATTGAAGTCTATCACCCAAAAGACGATAAATAATTATGCTGAGTGAATAAATTATAGCTGGGAAATTGACAAAATTGTAAATTCACCGCAATGCTAATTATACTACAGAAAGTAAAAGGCTCAACCGTATAGGAATTATACCAAAACAAATAGATCGTTTATTCATGAGCATCTACTTACTAATCATCCACCTTGAGATATCTATCCAGAATATATCGCTGGTAATAAGTTGCGAACCACAACTAATAATGATAAGTCAAAGCAATGGACAACTGCATTAACACTTTATGGGTAATCTAAGCAATCCTTGCAACACACAGTCATAAGAACCGTTGTTTTAGCCATAATGGCAACAACAATTCCCTAGTCCCATGTTTTTGTCACTCAAACCGGACATCAGGAGCCATGAACCCATTATCTAGCATAACGCTCCCTCTTGGAGTTACAACTTACTACTTGGCCAAAGCAACAAACTGTAACGGAGAACATGCATGACTACTCAAGAAAACAATATAAAAGAGAACTAAATATATTACTTCGATGAACTGAACATAATCTCATAATCCATCTGATCCCAACAAACATAACATAACAACATGAAAATTATAACATATATGCCTTGATCATATTAGGCAGCTCACAAGGTCTAATCAATGAAACACAAGATTGGAGGGAAGCTATCAACTAGTTTGCTGCCCGGAGGCAATCATGGTGATGTAGGGGGCCTTCGGAAATTAATCCTTTCTCCCGCAGGGTGCCGGGATAGGAACTTCTGCTGATCCATATCTTGGAATCACGACGACGGCGGAACACTGGCGTAGATGGTGAAAATATAGGCCAAAGGGGGACACCAAGGGGTGGCACACCTATCCAGGCGACCAGGGGCGCAACCAGCCCCTAGCCGCGTCGTGTGGCTGCATGGCCAGAGGGTGGCCCCCCTCTGGCTTCCCTTCGAGCTTCTGGAGTCTTCCGGTAAGTTCAAATTTCTGGAATATTTTTGGATTATTTAGGCGATGTTGATTTTTCAGATTTTTTCTGCAGTGCACGGACAAAAACAGACAGAAACTAGCACCGGGCACTAGGTTAATTTTTGGCCTAATTTTTCTTCTGATGATCGATTCAACCTCTGATTAAGAAGATAGGTTAGTCCAAAATATGATCCAAATGGTATGAAAGTGCATCAAAACATGTAACAATGTCACAAAAAGAAGCATGGAACGAGAAAAAAATTATAGATACTTACGGACGTAGCAGTCACTAACATAACACTAAAATCTTGGCCCCACTTGGCAGTGAGTAATTAACCCACTAACTAATATAGAAAATTAACAAAATATAATTAGGTGATTAGTTTTATTAATAATTATGTTAATCAATTGAAAAAAGATTGAAATTGAGAATGGGCATGGCTGACGTCGGTATCGGAGCTCACCCGGAGCTCCCCGTTGCTGGCCGGATCTGGCCGGATCCAGCTGGATCTGACGACGCGGGAGGTCGGCTGATCTCACTAAGCGTCATGGGGAGCAACTCGCAAGTGGCACTGGGGAGGAGGGAGGCCACGACGGCGCTAGGGGAGCAGGAGGGAGGCCACGCCGGTGCTGGGGGAAGAGGGAGGTTGCGACAACACTGGGGGACAGGTGCTGGGAGAAGAGCAGGGAGGCTGCAGCGGCACTAGGGGAAGAGGAGGGAGGCCACGGTAGAGGTCTTGGGAGGAGGACGAGTGTGGCCAGTGGTGCTGGGGGAGAAGGAGGGAGGATGCGGTCTCGAGCTCGGGAGGAATAGAAGAGCGGCCGACGGCGAGCTCGGCAGGAGGACGAAGATGGGCGCTTGGAAAGCTGGCACTGGCGGCTTGTCAGCCGGTAACCTATAGTCGGGGATGGGGAAAAGGATAGGGAGAGATAGGGGACTTTTTCTTTTGTTTTTTTGGTTGGGCCCTCCATGTAACTGAGAGAGGGAGGATTTTTTTACATTTCTATATGGTGGGTCCCATATGTAAGTGACATGTGTAGAGAGGGACAAAAATGTTAAAGAAACGACCAATTAACGGTCAATGCCCTTTGACTGGACGGAAACAGTATGGAAGAGTATTTCTATAAGTGCAACAAACGAAAGAGGGGAAAATTTGAGCATGCTCCAAAATGAGGCGTAAATGTGAGTAGTGGGCTCGGCGTAAATGTAATTATCCTATGTGTGTGTGTTCGTTCTTTAGCTAGTTCTAAAGAATATCTCCTAGCAAAAAACAACATATAACAATAAACAAATAATATGCATGTACATTGCAGGTCTTATGTAATATATTAGTACACAATTTATACTCAATTAATAAGGAAAACTATAGTAAAAAATATTATTCAAGGTAGACTCAAGTTAGTAAGCCGCATGAAAAAAAATGCATTTTGCTTGGTAACTAAGTAGAGATATGAAACTATACATGTTTACACCAAGAAAGAGGGTTATATGTGTTTTATATACATACAATACTCATTGAATATTAACACATACTTTGTTAATAGAAGGACAAGACATAATCCTCACAATCATTTCACTACATACACCTCGCAAATAGAATTTTTACATTTTGCATCTGACATATCTATGCAACAATTTATAGTACTAACTTACCATGTTTCTGCCAACCAACTTCCAAATGTATTCTAGTAAATTTTAGAAACACCGCATTCATATATAGTCTTTATACAACTAAGTAAGCGGCAAACACATGATATGATTATAATAACATCATATGATCAGAGTATAACCATAACAAAGATAAAACCTCACACGTAGAATGTTGCTTGAGCTGAATTTTGTAAATTCTGGAGCAAATTCTCTCAAGGGCCTATAAATGTGAGAAATTTCCCAATATGCAAATGCCACATAGAATAATTTGTCTTCTTAGTAATCAATAAATTAACTTTTTTACAGCTAATCATTTCTGAAGTTATGAGATAAAAAACTCAATGCAAGTGACTAATGTCTTCATATAATTATAAGAATACTGATATAAGTTATAATATTTATACTAAATACTTACACTTTCACACATCACATTATCAAACTATTTATTTTATTTACATTACATTTAGCATATAATCACTACTATTATATTTTCTGATAATTTTGTTGGAGGTATGATAACTCAAGAGTTCATAGTTATATAATTCAATTTCAGCGACAAAAATACAATATTGCTAATATTTACCACGCTTTCTAATATAAATTATATTATTTCCTCAATTTTAGATCGGTACATTAGCATAATTGTATTTCATTTAAATTTGAATAGGTTACAAAGTCACAATCATCAATATAATAGTCTTTTCCACTCATACATGTAATAGTATTCTTATATATATATATATATATAATTGAGTAATTGAATATCTGTATAGAGTGTTCTATATAGTCAAAAATTGAAATAAAAGTTTTGTAGAGTAGGATTATCTAGATTAGTTATGCTACTAGAATTTTCTTGAGTGTATGAATGTGTCAATAAGTTGTTTGTTTTTATTACAATCATGGCATGCTAGTCTGTGTTGGTCATTTTCGAAAAATGCATGTGCTCGTGTCCTTGATGATTTATAATATTTAGTTAGTATTGGTACGTCCCAAACGTATCTATAATTTCGGCTTGTTCTATGCTTATATGAGTGATATTGCTATGTGTTTTGCTACACTTTCATACCTTTTTCAACATTTTTGGACTAACCTACTAACTCAGTACACCCAGTGCCAGTTTCTATCTGCTGATGTTTCTGAATTGCATGTTAATACCCATATTTATAGTGCCAGAAAAATTCCACCAAAAATAATATAAAATCAGCATTACATAAGACTCCAGACGCCCGAAGGGGGTCCGGAGGGAGTCCACCCCCCTCAGGCGTCCAGGGGGCACGACCCCACCCTAGGCCGCGCCAGGAGGCCGCCTGGAGGGGTGTGGCCTCCCTTGGTGCCCTCCTTCGACCTAGATTTACTCCCCCTGATACGTAAACCCTCGAGAGGCACTTCTTTTCGCGATATTTTCCACTATTCTGCCGCCGCCGTGATTCCAAGATCGGGATTGCCAGACGAACCTGTCCCGACACCCTGCCGGATGGAGGATTGATCTCCGGGAGCTTCTCCACAACCATGAGCGCTTCCAGGATGAGACGTGAGTAGTCCACCTTGTACCATGGGTCGATGACCAGTAGCTATTTGATGTCTTTTATCCAATCTTGTGCTTCACTTCTTAACCCTTGTGAGTTGCCCTACATGATCAAGGCACCTATGCAATATTTCTGCTGTTGCTATGTTATGTTTGCTGGGATCCAATGGATTATGAGATTATGTTCATATTGTGATGAGTTATATATTTGGTTCTTCTTTTATATATTTTTTCTTGAGTATTCTTGCATGTTCTCCATTGCTTTTTATTACTTTGGCCAAGTAGCAGATTGGAACTCCAAGAGGGAGTGTTATGCATGATTGTGGGTTCATGCCCTCCACTATCTAGCTTAATTGACAGAAACATGAGACTAGGGGATGTGCGGTTACCACCAGGGAGAAAACAATTATGCTTGTAACAGCGGTTGCAAGAATTGTTTACCTTACGCATAGTGTGTGAATGCAGTTGTCTGTTGCTTTGGGTTTACACTTTGGGTGGGGCTCGCAACTTAATATCAGCGAGATGTTCTGGATAGATATCTCAAGGTGGATGATTAGTAAGTAGATGCTGATGAATAAACGGTCTACTTGTCTCGGCGTACTGCCCATACGATTGAGCCTTTAACTTTCTTGTAGCATAGTTACCATTGTGGTGCGACAATGTAACCTTTTCGTGGCAATACTTGTAGCAAGAAATATTTGTAGCAAGAAACTACTGCGACAAAACTTACTTTGGTGGCAATAAACTACTGCGACAATGTAAACTTTTCGTGGAAATACTTTATTTCAACAAAACTTACTTTGGTGGCACCAAATAGTTATTGCAACGTGCAAAAAAATGTGGTGCCAAGTTATTGCAACAATATAAAGTTCTCTGTTGCAACATCCTAGTGCAACAAAAAAGGTAGGCATGGCGACTGAGATTTGACGCAACACTATTTTTCGTGGTGCTAACATGTGGCAACTGAAAGAGGGTTGTGGCAATAGCCTATTGCAACCATAAAAATACAAGCATTTAATTACAATATTAAAAACCATATGGAGAATATGTCGATTAATAAAAATCATAATTCTCGTAAAAATATCCATCAAATGAAACACAAATACTCCTATAATTTAGCCATGTTCATTAAGTGCCAAGACTAAACAAAAATGATCTAGAGTCCAATCCAACTAATTCTTCGGATCCTGCAATCAAGAAAATAAAAAAATAGTACTAGTTAATGAGTCCAACATAACATACGCCGTACAATTATTCCAACCCCATTGCTAAACTATCTTGGGTAATACTGTGTCAAAGCATCTTGTAGTTACGCACGGTTGCGGTGAGCATGCGATGACGATTCATCAAGGGTACACATGTTATTAGCAGACACTGGAGTGTGAGATTGTTCTTGAGTTCCTGTAAGAGATTTAGCAGTCTTAAAGATTTAGCAATTTAACCCATACCAGGATTTTATGCATTATAGCAAATGCTACAGACAGCTTAAGTGACATAATTTTTTTACCAGACCTGGGTTTTCCACGTTAGTTTGTGTATGCTGTTATACTTTCCATCCTTCTTAAGAGAACAAAGCCTTTCCTTACTGCAAACAAAAACAATCAAGGGATTTAGCATTAACAAAGCATTCATGTTGTGCACCATTCAGATAGGTGATTATGAAGCAAGGATGTTGTCTACCAGCAGCATCCTGCATAGAATTCATGATTGTGCCCTTGTGTAGGTAATACCAGAATTTGAGTCAATAAGAACAAATGCAATACGTAAAACAGGCATTAAATCTAATCAGTTTAACAAAAATTTAAAAAGTGTGAACTATTAGTCCGTCTGTTTGAAAACTGCCAGGCTCTCCCATGTTTACAGACCAAGGAAAATTGAAATCTGAAGAAGAGCTAATTAGAAATGATCAAATGATCATACGTAACCCTGTTAAACTTCATGGTACAACCACTTAGCCCTATTCCAAATCATTAAAGTAGGTGTGGATAGTAAACATTGCATTGAGACGTTGATTGTGGAAAGAAGATTCTGAGGACAGAGACAGTTAGATAAACTCCTGAGTATGACATACTGATGCTTTACAATATGATAAACTCCTGCGTATTGAACCTGCTAGGGGGCATTTCAGAAACCATTAAACTCAGTTCAGAACACTATCTAAACTGAAGAGTGCCTTCAACAAGATTATCTTCTAGTTGCACTGATGTTGCTACTTGCTACATGCCGAAGCAAACTTAATTTTCCAAACACAGGAACTTAGTACTTATCTTTTAGAGATAAAACATGTGAACCAAAATGGGGCGCTGAAATTCTAGTACCAGCATGGCCGAGGACACTGAGACGGGGCCGGCGTCCGCGGGCGCGGAGGAGAGGGAGGACTGCTGGAGCACGCGTGGACCTTTTGGTTCGACAATCCGCAGGGGAAGTCGAGGCAGCACCATCCACCCCATCCACACCTTCTCCACCGTCGAGGACTTCTGGAGGTTCTACGATGGGAGGAGATCGGGAGAAAGTATAACCTGAAACATTCTCCGTGCAGTTGAGTCCGGTGTGGTTCGCTGTGTTGAAGACTTTAGCACGGAGGAACCAGGGACGAGAGCTCAGATCCAATCGCCCCGTGAAGTCGCCGTGATTTGGTTTAGAATACTATATTATCGTGGGTAGTTAGGAAGGGTGTTTAGCGGGAAGGTTATATTAGACGCTATTTTTTGGTGGAAACAAAAAAAGTCGGAGGGAGACTACTAATTCGGGGCCTTTTAGCGGGAATGTACAATAGACCTAAATTAGGTGGTGGGAAAGTAATTCCTTTTGGAGGGAATGTTTAGAATAATGAAATAAACTGGAAATATAATATTTCAAAGCAATATGAAATATACATGCCGCTAAAAATAATATTATAAAAATTGTTTGTATAAAGTTATTTTGTGATGAAAAAGTCATCAAACCCGAGAATCGTGGAGGAGCGATCCGGTGCCCTCCCCTCCAACGTTTACGCCGTCTATATTTGTATATTTCTTATTTATACATTGTTTCCCGGTTATTTAGTATACATGTAGGGCACATTTGGTTGATTTCTCTGTGGAGTATGCGTATAAGATCAAATCTGTGAGAAAGCAATTTACGCTCGGTGTTTGGTTGCCTGCATGTGTGATGATTAGGAGTTAAGGACTACAGTAATTACAGTACATGCACACGCTGCCGGTCGGCACCACCGATGCCGCCTCAAATGGCGCGTTTCGGACACTCACCGCCGCGTATGTACATCACGACACGTCAGAGCAATCCAATAGCGCTTCACCGTCCAGAGAAGAACGTTATCGAGAGAAACTACAGGGAAAAGAGCCTAGCGGTGTCCGGACTAGAACGATCTAGCCCGAAGAGAATTAGGGGCGCGTGGAATTTAGCTGGGGCGGCCTTGGGGTTTTTCTGGTATAGTTTTGGGGCTACCCCTGCCCCCCTATATATAGGTGGAACCTTGGGGTCGCAACTAGGGCGATGGACCTCCCCAAAGTCGGTTTTGGCCACCAGGAGGAGTCCAATACGGATTCCAATCCAAAACGCCACAGACTACATCGTCGAGGGGGAAAACACCAGTGCCCCTGGCGTTTTTCCTTGCCCCCCAAGGAAAGCCTCTTTTCCACCGACCTACGGCCTTGTGGACCTTCCTACTTGGCCTAGCTTCGGTTTCCGCGTATTGGGAAGTTCTATAACCCTCCGATTACTTCCATAAGCTTTTAGGAACCTCCTGGACCCTCTCAGAACTGTCCCAAAACAATTTCCTGATGTTTTGTAATCTTCCAACAAGTATCACCGAATGTCTTATGTCCACTCAAGACCCTTTTTGAACATTCCAGAATTAACCGAGATTGTTCTTAAATATTCTGAGACCATCTGGTACCACCTAGAACACTTCTAGTGCTACCCATAACACTTTCGACTATGATAATTCTCATTTCTCTTTTCATCTCCTAGTTCTCTAACAAATTACTACTCGTTAAGTGTGTGACCCAACAGGTTCGGTATTATACAGACATAACTTGGAACGCCTTTCGGACGTAAGACAACAACCTTTTGTCAATAGTCAATAATCAACAGAAGAGGCCATGGACACCCATGTTGACTCGCGCACATACACGAAGAAGCTTCGAGTGAACCTTTATATTTAGTCATGTACCATTCCCTTTACTTCGTGATATATGACAAAGTCAGAGGAGAGAAGTTCGGCACCTATGTATAGCAACTTCTTAAACACAAGCCACTTGTTATCCTCTTTGCTCGTTTGGCCCATTTAGTCGTTATCGTAGTCTAGTACCCCGTGACTAAGTCACATTGCGTCTAGCCAGACTATAATGGATACCGTCATACCGAGTGGGCCCGAAGTAAATATCTCTTCATCGTGAAGGAGCAAATCCCAATTTCAAACTGTTATAAATGCTAGACATACTATTGGATGCACCTTAGTACTTATCTTACTACTGTCTAATTACGAACAGATTTATCTCAGAACAAAGTGCATCTCCCTGCATGAAGCAATTTGATACTCTCATGGCCTATGGAATTACGAATATGATAACACATCATGATATGGCTTATAAAATAGTAACGATGTAATCTCTAAGTATATCATTCATTATTGTGTTCGGTTCAACATCACTCTTCTGCTAACAATATGTTCTTATTGCCATCGACATCCCTGTTACAATAACGAGGTCAATGATTAAGAAATCGTAATCATCAGTTAGCACATGATCTGGTCTTAGAGGCTAAACCAGGAACTCTTGGTGTTTACATTTCCAGAAAAGGAAATTAGTTTTCTTATGAATCTCATAATCAAGACCATTGCAATTATAACACATAAATACAAACATTAATTATGAACTTGAATATTAATAATAACACAATTTATTACTACCTCTAGGGCATATATCCAACAGCGGAGCACGAGCGGAGGAGGTCGGGCCGGGGAGAAGTGAACAAGGCCAACCGCCAGCAGAGAAGGCCGGGCACGCGGAGGTCTTCCAGCATCGCCTAGAGTCCGTCCGAGAGCGGCACGACGCCCCGACGACCTCAACTGCCCATCCTTCTCCATCGTGTTCGGCCTTCGGAAGTCGCACACCACCGTCATGTACCATCGCGGGGACGAGGCGGCAGCCAAGCCTATACGCCGGCATGAGCTCGAATAAGATGTGCTCGGTCGGAGGAGGCCGGGGGCGGGGACGAGGCGGCTGCCAGGGATGGGGACGACATGGCTTTGTTTCGTCGCCGTCGCGATCCCTAGATCCGGATCACATGTAAAATTTCATACATGATATTTTATTTGCAAATTACTTCACATGGATGATTTAAGTAGTTATTGGTCATAAGAAAAATAAAAATAAAATCAAATTCTGAGTGGTTAATTCGGTGGTCAGTGTAGGGCTGAAATCAATAAATTTCCTAGCCGAAGGGCAATCCGCGCGAGAGCAGCTGTGTCCTCTAAGGCCCTGTTTGGGACTACTCAGCTTCACTAAAGTTAGCTTCACTTCGCAAAATTCATTTTGAAGCAGCTTTATATAACAGTTGTAGTTTTATTAAAGATTTTTTTTATTATGTTTGGCTTCCATCTAACTCCAGCTTCAAGAATAGAAAATTTGGTGGAATAGATCTATTTGATTGGATGATGAAGGGGTATCCACTTACTGGTGGGTAATTTCCTCACAACTCCAACTTCCAGATTTTATCTGGAGCACCCTTTGAAGAGCTTCACAAAAAACTGGGAGTTGTACCCCAGATTCTAGTTTTTTTTGCGGAGCGCCATATCGTGAAGTTACCCTGTTTGGCTTGCGTTTCTTGAAGCAGAGCTAGATTTTAAGGAGCGGAGCAGTCCCAAACACACCCTAATTGGCTGAACGTACGCACCCATGGATCGCGCATATGAATTGTTTGGTCTTCCAATATCCAACGGCTGGCACAAATTCCCTCTTCCTCTCTTTTATCCCCACCCCGCAGCCGTCGGCATTTCTTCCGCCGAGGAAGCAGCCGTGATTCCTTCCTCAGTTCCTCCCTTCGCAGGATCTTCAATCTCCAATAGCCAACTTCCTTGGACCTCTGCCTTCCTTCCTCCCGGATCCAGCAGGTTTCTTCCTTTATCTGACCGAGGCGCTCCGAGGATGCATCTGGTGCCGCGACGTCCAGGCCACCCCCTCACCGTCCGGTGTCGCGCGCTGGCAGGCCGGGAGGAGTGCCCCGAGCCCCTGACCCGTCACTGGAGAGTAGCGCCATGGTCGGCGCACGGCGCTGCAACGAGCGGCGGCGGCCGTAAGTACACGGCGCCCGTGACACGATTTATCGTGGAGCCCCTAGCAGTGGTAGCTGGCGCCGATCCACGGTGTTCCCGCATGTGTGCCCGAGGTCAACAGCGCAAAGGGAACGATGTGGCGACGTTCTCATACAGGATGTCGTGCGAGTGCTACTTCGCTTGAGCGGCGAAGTGGACGCAATCGAGGTCACCTGCGTTGCGCCGCCAGCGAGTTTACTGTACGTGGCCGTGGATGTAGAGGGGTCTAGTGGATTGTTCGTAATTTTTTTTCTGGGATTCTTTTTGATTTTCCTTCCTTTGTAATTTTTTAGTGTACTTTTACTAGTTTTTTTATACAGTACTTTAGTTGATATCAGCACGTAAAATGTGACAATCAAAAACATACCATTTTAATTGTGGGCATATCTCTCCTAGTCTTCGAGATACTATATCTTTTCAGGTGTGAGTTAAACCACTGGACAACTGCATGCTTCTTGCAATGTAGGAATAAAAAACATCTTAGTATATCCTTTCGTATGCAAATGGCTGCAGGGTGAATTTGCATTGTTTTATTTATAATAAATTCATAATATATATATATATATATATGTATATATAAATTATAGACGTGTGTTATAAATGATAAATAAACAATATTCATGCATCCATTTAAAAACCATATAATTGAAAATGGACGGTGAGTTTTTGGTTACCTCATCATATAACATTATTTGATATTTTAAACTTTTATCTATATTCATGAATAAACATTATTTCAATTGTATCTTAAATATGAATGACCTATCGTGTAAAAACATTTTCATATATGAATAAAAGTTAGCCTAAAAAATATGAATTTCAATTATGTTTTCGCATTTAATAAGTTAATACTTTTGTATTAAAGATTAATAGTTTTTATTTTAAGTAAATACTTGAATAACATGCAATTTTATTTATTATTTATATGTACGTTATTTGTAACACGTGCGCTGACAACTCCTACGTACGTCTATGGTTGAATGTACCATATTGGAACGTTCGAACTAGTTGTAGCATCCCCGCATAAAAGAACAAGTTGTAGCATTAGTTTTGTGTATTTTATAAGTTTAGGAACCAAACTGACCATATAACCCAAATTTAGGCACTCGTGTTGAATTTAGCTCTAAAAAGTATAATAAATAAAGAAAAAAGAGCGATGGGACACTATAGGGAACATTGTTGCAATATCTTGTTCTTTTTCACAACACTAGGAATTGTTGCAATATGTTGTACATACTACCATGGATGCACAATTTGTCGAAATATGTAACAGTTATTGCAACACAATGGAGGTGAGGCATAAAGCCATCAAATTACAACCAATACATGTTTTGTTGCAATACGAAGCCATTGTTTTTGCAACAATATGCATGACTAGCGCCACATTTCAGAATTGTTGCAATATATATTTGAATATTACCACAAAGATTTATTTGTTGCAATACCTAGTCTCTATTGCAACAAAATGATTAATTCATGCAACGCGGTGCAACTGTCGCAATATCACTACCATATTACAACGCTGATACAGCTTGTGGCAATACGTGGCTTCTATTGCAACAAAAGGAGTACTTAGCGCGAGGAAATGAAATTGTGGCAATATGTAGATCCTATTACCATGAACTCGGATTTTGTGGTAAAAGTTCATATTATTGCAACAAAAGATAGTTGTAGCAATATATTTTGTTGCAATAGACCGAAATTCTTGTAGTGCTTCTACTGTACTTTGGAGGATATCAAAGGTGAGCATCCTTTGCCCGGCTTTCGTGAAAGTCGGCATGAGTTCCATGATAGCCTGAACCTCTTCCCTAAGGCGTCTCATCAGAAGAAGAACGAAGCAATTATTGCTCGGATGAAGGCCGTGCTAGCCCAAGGGCTTATCGGAAGAGACTTAACCAGGTGCTGGGTGATGGCTTCTCGCCCCTTCGTTGGTTACCCCAAGTGGAAGGTTGAGATGTAGTGCAGCAGCAGTTTTCCCTCGGTGAAGATACCAAGGTTTGTCTCCAGTAGGACTCCAGAGATGATAAGTAGGTGCCAGCGGCGCAACTGACGCGGACCTGCAATCAGACACAGATAACTTTGTTCCCAACGAAGTTCAGAGAGGTTGTCAATCTCTCCGGTCTTGTTGTTCACAAAGGATAAAACGCAAGGGATAATGATAGCAAATAAAAGCAGTAAAGTAAATATAGCGTGGAAACAGTAATGAGGATATGGACCGGGATACGTGATGTTCACTAGTGATGTATCTCTCCCAAAAGACAATAAAACTGTTATGCGAGGTAAACAAATTATAGAAGGGCAATTGACAGGATTATGAACGCACCGCAATGCTAACTATGCTACAAAAGAAAGGAAGAGGTTCAAAAGCACGGGCAGTACGCCAAAATAAGTAGACCGAAATCCATCTGCATCTACTACTAATCATCCACCTTGAGATATCTATCCAGAACATCTCGCTGGTATTAAGTTGCGAGCCCCACCCAAAGTGTAAACCCAAAGCAACAGACAACTGCATTAAAAAGAACTTTGCTTAAAGTAAACAATCCTTGTAACCGCGGTCACAAGCACCGTTGTTTTCCCCCTTGTGGCAACAACACATCCCCTAGACTCATGTTTCTGTCACTCAAGCGTGTCATCGGGGGGCATGAACCCACAATCTAGCACAACGTTCCCTCTTGGAGTCACTACCTACTACTTGGCCAAAGCAATAAACAGCAACGGAGAACATACAAGAATTACTTAGGGACAAAAATATAAGA